>CATKUP010000006.1:5000000-7500000 GCA_949786385.1 Onychomys leucogaster | reverse complement strand
ATGCCCAGAAAAAACGAATTGTGTTTCCTACTCATGCAGACCATATGTAGTTCAACTCTGCTTATAATACTGATACAAAACACAGCTCCTCTTACATAAATGCTCTTTAGTTAATAGTGAGAATAGCGTTGGGTTCGCGAACTGCAAAAAATCATTAAGCCAAAAATCACTGGGTTTACCAGAAATGAACTCTTCCTTGTAGGAAGACACAGATCCTGGGGTTTAACACCATTTCTGCAGGGAAATTCAGAACAGAGTTCTCATTCCTGAAACACACTCTGTTTTAACGAAGAAGCAAGCTCTCTTTCGAGATTCTAAAATATAGCAAGAACCATGAGCATGGCCTGAAAAAAAGAAATGTGTTTCCTATTCATATGGACTGTATGTAGTTCAACTCTGCTAATGAAACTGATACAGACCACACCTCCACTTACCTAATTGCTCTTTATTTAATAGTGAGAATAGTGTTGGGTTCCTGAACTGCGAAAAATCATTTGAGCCCAAAATTCACTGGGTTTACCAGAAATGAACTCTTGCTTGTAGGAAGACACAGATCCTGGGATTTAACTCCGTTTCTGAAGGGAAATTCAGACCAGAGTTCTCATTCCTGAAAAAAAACTCTGTTTTCAGACAAGACTCATCATTTTCTTTCCAGCGTCTCCAATATAGTAAGAAACATGAGGATTCCCACTAAAAAAGAACTTTGTTTCCGACTCCTACAGACCATATGTAGTTCAACTCTGCTTATGAAACTGATACAAACCACGGCTCCTCTTACATAAATGCTCTTTAGTTAATAGTGAGAATCATGTTGGGTTCATGATCTGTGAAAAATCATTTGAGCCCAAAATTCACTGGGTTTACCAGAAATGAACTCTTCCTTGTAGGAAGACACAGATCCTGGGGTTTAACTCCGTTACTGAAGGGAAATTCAGACCAGAGTTCTCATCCCTGAAACACACTCTGTTATAAGGCAAGACACAAGCTCTTCTTTACACTGTCTAAAATACAGCAAGAACCATGAGCATGCCCTGCAAGAAAGAACTGTGTTTCCTACTCATACGGACCATATGTACTTCCACTCTGCTTATGAAATGTTACAGACCACAGCTCCTCTTACATAAATGCTCTTTGGTTAATAGTGAGAATCATGTTGGGTTCGTGAACTGCGAAAAATCATTTGATCTAAAATTCACTGGGTATACCACATGAACTCTTGCTTGTAGGAAGACACAGATCCTGGGGTTTAACTACGTTTCTGAAGACAAATTAAGACCAGAATTCTCAACTATGAAAAACACTCTGTTTTAAGGCAAGAAGCAAGCTCTTCTTTCCTGCATCTCCAATACAGCAAGAACCATGAGCATGCCCTGAAAAAAAGAAATGTGTTTCCTACTCATAAGGACCATATGTAGTTAAACTCTGCTTATGAAATGTTACAGACCACAGCTCCTCTTACATAAATCCTCTTTAGTTAACAGTGAGAATAGCGTTGGGTTCCTGAACCGCAAAAAATCATTTGAGCCCAAAATTTACTGGGTTTACCAGAAATGAACTCTTCCTTGTAGGAAGACACAGATCCTAGGGTTTAACTCCGTTACTGAAGGGAAATTCAGACCAGAGTTCTCATCCCTGAAACACACTCTGTTATAACGCAAGAAGCAAGCTCTTCTTTCCACTGTCTAAAATACAGCAAGAACCATGAGCATGCCCTGCAAAAAAGAACTGTGTTTCCTACTCATACAGACCATATGTAGTTCAACTCTGCTTATGAAATGATACCATCCACAGCTCCTCTTACATAAATGTTCATTAGTTAACTGTGAGAATAGCGTTGGGTTCCTGATCTGCGAAAAATCATTTGAGCCCAAAATTCACTGGGTGTACCAGAAATGAACTCTTGCTTGTAGGAAGACACAGATCCTGGGGTTTATCTCCATTACTGAAGGGAAATTCAAACCAGAGTTCTCATCCCTGAATAACAATCTGTTTTAAGGAAAGAATCATCCTCTTCTTTCCAGCGGCTCCAATATAGTAAGAAACATGAGCATGCCCAGAAAAAAAGAACTGTGTTTTTGACTCATACAGACCATATGTAGTTCAACTGTGCTTATGAAAGTGATACAAACCATATCTCCTCTTACATAAATCCTCTTTAGTTAATAGTGAGAATAGCTTTGGGTTCCTGAACTGCGAAAAATCATTTGAGCACAAAATAACTGGGTTTACCAGAACTGAAATCTTGCTTGTAGGAAGACCCAGATCCTGGGGTTTAACTCCGTTTCTGAAGGGAAATTCAGACCAGATCTGATCCCTGAAAAACACTCTGTTTTAAGGCAAGAATCATCCTCTTCTTTCCAGCGTCTCCAATATAGTAAGAAACATGAGCATGCCCAGAAAAAAGGAATTGTGTTTCCTAGTCATGCAGACCATATGTAGTTCAACTCTGCTTATAATACTGATACAAAACAAAGCTCCTCTTACATAAATGCTCTTTAGTCAATAGTGAGAATAGCGTTGGGTTCGCGAACTGCAAAAAATCATTTAGGCAAAAATCACTGGGTTTACCAGAAATGAACTCTTCCTTGTAGGAAGACACAGATCCTGGGGTTTAACACCATTTCTTCAGGGAAATTCAGACCAGAGTTCTCATTCCTGAAACACACTCTGTTTTAACGAAGAAGCAAGCTCTCTTTCCAGATTCTAAAATATAGCAAGAACCATGAGCATGGCCTGAAAAAAAGAAATGTGTTTCCTATTCATATGGACTGTATGTAGTTCAACTCTGCTAATGAAACTGATACAGACCACACCTCCTCTTACCTAATTGCTCTTTATTTAATAGTGAGAATAGTGTTGGGTTCCTGAACTGCGAAAAATCATTTGAGCCCAAAATTCACTGGGTTTACCATAAATGAAATATTGCTTGTAGGAAGACACAGATCCTGGTGTTTATCTCAATTACTGAAGGGAAATTCAAACCAGAGTTCTCATCCCTGAATAACAATCTGTTTTAAGGCAAGAATCATCCTCTTCTTTTCAGCGTCTCCAATATAGTAAGAAACATGAGCATGCCCAGAAAAAAAGAACTGTGTTTTCGACTCATACAGACCATATGTAGTTCAACTGTGCTTATGAAAGTGATACAAACCACATCTCCTCTTACATAAATCCTCTTTAGTTAATAGTGAGAATAGCTTTGGGTTCCTGAACTGCGAAAAATCTTTTGAGCCCAAAATTCACTGGGTTTACCAGAAATGAACTCTTGCTTGTAGGAAGACACAGATCCTGGGGTTTAACTCCGTTTCTGAGGAAAAATTCAGACCAGAATTCTCAACCCTGAAAAACACTCTGTTTTAAGGCAAGAATCATTCTCTTCTTTCCAGCGTCTCCAATATAGTAAGAAACATGAGCATTCCCACTAAAAAAGAACTTTGTTTCCGACTCCTACAGACCATATGTAGTTCAACTCTGCTTATGAAACTGATACAAACCACGGCTCCTCTTACATAAATGCTCTTTAGTTAATAGTGAGATTATTGTAGGGTTCGCGAACTGCGAAAACCATTTGAATCCAAAAATCACTGGGTTTCATATAAATGAAATCTTGCTTGTAGGAAGACACAGATCCTGGGGTTTAACACCGTTTCTGAAGAGAAATTCAGACCAGCATTATCAACCCTGAAAAACACTCTGTTTTAAGGCAAGAAGCAAGGTCTTCTTTCCAGTGTCTCGAATACAGCAAGAACCATGAGCATGGCCTGAAAAAAAGAACTGTGTTTCCTATTCATATGGACTGTATGTAGTTCAACTCTCCTAATGAAACTGATACAGATCACACCTCTTCTTACCTAAGTGCTCTTTATTTAATAGTGATAATAGTGTTGGGTTCCTGAACTGGGAAAAAATCATTTGAGCCCAAAATTCACTGGGTTTACCAGAACTGAACTCTTGCTTGTAAGAAGACACAGATCCTGGGGTTTAACTACGTTTCTGAAGACAAATTCAGACCAGAATTCTCAACCCTGAAAAACACTCTGTTTTAAGGCAAGAAGCAAGCTCTTCTTTCCAGCGTCTCCAATACAGCAAGAACCATGAGCATGCCCTGAAAAAAAGAAATGTGTTTCCTACTCATACGGACAATATGTAGTTAAACTCTGCTTATGAAACTGATACAAACCACAGCTCCACTTACGTAAATCCTCTTTAGCAAACAGTGAGAATAGCCTTGGGTTCCTTAACTGCAAAAAATCATTTGAGCCCAAAATTCACTGGGTTTACCAGAAATGAACTCTTCCTTGTAGGAAGACACAGATCCTGGGGTTTAACTCCGTTACTGAAGGGAAATTCAGACCAGAGTTCTCATCCCTGAAACACACTCTGTTATAACGCAAGAAGCAAGCTCTTCTTTCCACTGTCTAAAATACAGCAAGAACCATGAGCATGCCCTGCAAAAAAGAACTGTGTTTCCTACTCATACAGACCATATGTAGTTCAACTCTGCTTATGAAATGATACAGACCACAGCTCCTCTTACATAAATGCTCTTTAGTTAATAGTGAGAATAATGTTGGGTTCGTGAACTGCGAAAAATCATTTGAGCCTAAAATTCACTGGGTTTACCAGAAATGAACTCTTGCTTGTAGGAAGACACAGATCCTGGGGTTTAACACCATTTCTGCAGGGAAATTCAGAACAGAGTTCTCATTCCTGAAACACACTCTGTTTTAACGAAGAAGCAAGCTCTTCTTTCCAGATTCTAAAATATAGCAAGAACCATGAGCATGGCCTGAAAAAAAGAACTGTGTTTCCTATTCATATGGACTGTATGTAGTTCAACTCTGCTAATGAAACTGATACAGACCACACCTCCTCTTACCTAATTGCTCTTTATTTAATAGTGGTAATAGTGTTGGGTTCCTGAACTGCGAAAAAATCATTTGAGCCCAAAATTCACTGGGTTTACCAGAACTGAACTCTTGCTTGTAAGAAGACAGAGATCCTGGGGTTTAACTACGTTTCTGAAGACAAATTCAGACCAGAATTCTCAACCCTGAAAAACACTCTGTTTTAAGGCAAGAAGCAAGCTCTTCTTTCCAGCGTCTCCAATACAGCAAGAACCATGAGCATGCCCTGAAAAAAAAGAAATGTGTTTCCTACTCATACGGACCATATGTAGTTCAACTCTGCTTATGAAACTGATACAAACCACAGCTCCTCTTACGTAAATCCTCTTTAGTTAACAGTGAGAATAGCCTTGGGTTCCTGAACTGCAAAAAATCATTTGAGCCCAAAATTCACTGGGTTTACCAGAAATGAACTCTTCCTTGTAGGAAGACACAGATCCTGGGGTTTAACTCCATTACTGAAGGGAAATTCAGACCAGAGTTCTCATCCCTGAAACACACTCTGTTATAACGCAAGAAGCAAGCTCTTCTTTCCACTGTCTATAATACAGCAAGAACCATGAGCATGCCCTGCATAAAAGAACTGTGTTTCCTACTCATACAGACCATATGTAGTTCAATTCTGCTTATGAAATGATACAGACCACAGCTCCTCTTACATAAATGCTCTTTAGTTAATAGTGAGAATCATGTTGGGTTCGTGAACTGCGAAAAATCATTTGAGCCTAAAATTCACTGGGTTTACCAGAAATGAACTCTTGCTTGTAGGAAGACACAGATCCTGGGATTTAACTCCGTTTCGGAAGGCAAATCCAGACCAGAGTTCTCATCCCTGAAAAACACTCTGTTTTAAGGCAAGAATCATTCTCTTCTTTCCAGCGTCTCCAATATAGTAAGAAACATGAGCAAGCCCAGAAAAAAAGAACTGTGTTTCCTTCTAATACAGACCATATGTAGTTCAACTCAGCTTATGAAATGATACAGACCACAGCTCCTCTTACATAAATGCTCTTTAGTTAATAGTGAGATTATCGTAGGGTTCGCGAACTGCGAAAAATCATTTGAATCCAAAAATCACTGGGTTTACCATAAATGAAATCTTGCTTGTAGGAAGACACAGATCCTGGGGTTTAACACTGTTTCTGAAGAGAAATTCAGACCAGCATTCTCAACCCTGAAAAACACTCTGTTTTAAGGCAAGAAGCAAGCTCTTCGTTCCAGCGTCTCGAATACAGCAAGAACCATGAGCATGCCCTGAAAAAAAGAAGTGTGTTTCCTACTCATACGGACCATATGTAGTTCAACTCTGCTTATGAAACTGATACAAACCAAAGCTCCTCTTACATAAATGCTCTTTAGTTAATAGTGAGAATCGCGTTGGGTTCGTGAACTGCGAAAAATTATTTGAGCCCAAAATTCACTGGGTTTACCAGAAATGAACTCTTGCTTGTAGGAAGACACAGATCCTGGGATTTAACTCCGTTTCTGAAGCCAAATTCAGACCAGAGTTCTCATCCCTGAAAAAAAAACTCTGTTTTCAGACAAGAGTCATCCTTTTCTTTCCAGCGTCTCCAATATAGTAAGAAACATGAGCATTCCCACTAAGAAAGAACTGTGTTTCAGACTTATACAGACCACATGTAGTTCAACTCTGCTTATGAAACTGACACAAACCACGGCTCCTCTTACATAAATGCTCTTTAGTTAATAGTGAGAATCATGTTGGGTTCATGATCTGTGAAAATCATTTGAGCCCAAAATTCACTGTGTTTATCAGAAATGAACTCTTGCTTGTAGGAAGACACAGAACCTGGGGTTTAACTGCGTTACTGAAGGGAAATTCAGACCAGAGTTCTCATCCCTGAAAAACACTCTGTTTTAAGGCAAGAATCATTCTCTTCTTTCCAGCGTCTCCAATGTAGTAAGAAACATGAGCAAGCCCAGAAAAAAAGAACTGTGTTTCCTTCTAATACAGACCATATGTAATTTAACTCAGCTTATGAAATGATACAGACCTCAGCTCCACTTGCATAAATGCTCTTTAGTTAATAGTGAGATTATCGTAGGGGTCGCGAACTGAGAAAAATCATTTGAATCCAAAAATCACTGGGTTTACCATAAATGAAATTTTGCTTGTAGGAATACACAGATCCTGGGGTTTAACACCGTTTCTGAAGAGAAATTCAGACCAGCATTCTCAACCCTGAAAAACACTCTGTTTTAAGGCACGAAGCAAGCTCTTCTTTCCAGCGTCTCGAATACAGCAAGAACCATGAGCATGCCCTGAAAAAAAGAAGTGTGTTTCCTACTCATGCGGACCATATGTAGTTCAACCCTGCTTGTGAAACTGATACAAACCAAAGCTCCTCTTACATAAATGCTCTTTAGTTAATAGTGAGAATCGCGTTGGGTTCGTGAACTGCGAAAAATTATTTGAGCCCAAAATTCACTGGGTTTACCAGAAATGAACTCTTGCTTGTGGGAAGACACAGATCCTGGGATTTAACTCCGTTTCTGAAGGCAAATTCAGACCAGAGTTCTCATCCCTGAAAAAAAACTCTGTTTTCAGACAAGAATCATCCTTTTCTTTCCAGCATCTCCAATATAGTAAGAAACATGAGCATTCCCACTAAAAAAGAACTGTGTTTCAGACTTATACAGACCATATGTAGTTCAACTCTGCTTATGAAACTGACACAAACCACGGCTCCTCTTACATAAATGCTCTTTAGTTAATAGTGAGAATCATGTTGGGTTCATGATCTGTGAAAATCATTTGAGCCCAAAATTCACTGGGTTTACCAGAAATGAACTCTTGCTTGTAGGAAGACACTGATCCTGGGGTTTAACTCCGTTACTGAAGGGAAATTCAGACCAGAATTCTCATCCCTGAAACAAACTCTGTTATAACGCAAGAAGCAAGTTCTTCTTTCTACTGTCTAAAATACAGCAAGAACCATGAGCATGCCCTGCAAAAAAGAACTGTGTTTCCTACTGATACAGACCATATGTAGTTCAACGCTGCCTATGAAATGATACAGACCACAGCTCCTCTTACATAAATGCTCTTTAGTTAATAGTGAGAATCATGTTGGGTTCGTGAACTGCGAAAAATGATTTGAGCCTAAAATTCACTGGGTTTACCAGAAATGAAATCTTGCTTGTAGGAAGACACAGATCCTGGGATTTAACTCCGTTTCTGAAGGGAAATTCAGACCAGAGTTCTCATCCCTGAAAAAAAAACTCTGTTTTCAGACAAGAATCATCCTTTCCTTTCCAGCGTCTCCAATATAGTAAGAAACATGAGCATTCCCACTAAAAAAGAACTGTGTTTCAGACTTATACAGACCATATGTAGTTCAACTCTGCTTATGAAACTGACACAAACCACGGCTCCTCTTACATAAATGCTCTTTAGTTAATAGTGAGAATCATGTTGGGATCATGATCTGTGAAAATCATTTGAGCCCAAAATTCACTGGGTTTAACAGAAATGAACTCTTGCTTGTAGGAAGACACAGATCCTGGGGTTTAACTCCGTTACTGAAGGGAAATTCAGACCAGAGTTCTCATCCCTGAAAAACACTCTGTTTTAAGGCAAGAAGCAAGCTCTTCTTTCCAGCGTCTCCAATACAGCAAGAACCATGAGCATGCCCTGAAAAAAAGAAATGTGTTTCCTACTCATACGGACCATATGTAGTTAAACTCTGCTTATGAAACTGATACAAACCACAGCTCCTCTTACATAAATCCTCTTTAGTTAACAGTGAGAATAGCGTTGGGTTCCTGAACTGCAAAATATCATTTGAGCCCAAATTCACTGGGTTTACCAGAAATGAACTCTTCCTTGTAGGACGACACAGATCCTGGGGTTTAACTCCGTTACTGAAGGGAAATTCAGACCAGAGTTCTCATCCCTGAAACACACTCTGTTATAACGCAAGAAGCAAGCTCTTCTTTCTACTATCTAAAATACAGCAAGAACCATGAGCATGCCCTGCAAAAAAGAACTGTGTTTCCTACTCATACAGAACATATGTAGTTCAACGCTGCTTATGAAATGATACAGACCACAGCTCCTCTTACATAAATGCTCTTTAGTTAATAGTGAGAATCATGTTGGGTTCGTGAACTGCGAAAAATCATTTGAGCCTAAAATTCACTGGGTTTACCAGAAATGAAATCTTGCTTGTAGGAAGACACAGATCCTGGGGTTTAACACCATTTCTGCAGGGAAATTCAGAACAGAGTTCTCATTCCTGAAACACACTCTGTTTTAACGAAGAAGCAAGCTCTTCTTTCCAGATTCTAAAATATAGCAAGAACCATGAGCATGGCCTGAAAAAAAGAAATGTGTTTCCTACTCATACGGACCATATGTAGTTAAACTCTGCTTATGAACCTGATACAAACCACAGCTCCTCTTCCGTAAATCCTCTTTAGTTAACAGTGAGAATAGCCTTGGGTTACTGAACTGCAAAAAATCATTTGAGCCCAAAATTCACTGGGTTTACCAGAAATGAACTCTTCCTTGTAGGAAGACACAGATCCTGGGGTTTAACTCCGTTACTGAAGGGAAATTCAGACCAGAGTTCTCATCCCTGAAACACACTCTGTTATAACGCAAGAAGCAAGCTCTTCTTTCCACTGTCTAAAATACAGCAAGAACCATGAGCATGCCCTGCAAAAAAGAACTGTGTTTCCTACTCATACAGACCATATGTAGTTCAACTCTGCTTATGAAACTGATACAAACCAAAGCTCCTCTTACATAAATGCTCTTTAGTTAATAGTGAGAATCGCGTTCGGTTCGTGAACTGCGAAAAATTATTTGAGCCCAAAATTCACTGGGTTTACCAGAAATGAACTCTTGCTTGTAGGAAGACACAGATCCTGGGATTTAACTCCGTTTCTGAAGGCAAATTCAGACCAGAGTTCTCATCCCTGAAAAAAAAACTCTGTTTTCAGACAAGAATCATCCTTTCCTTTCCAGCGTCTCCAATATAGTAAGAAACATGAGCATTCCCACTAAAAAAGAACTGTGTTTCAGACTTATACAGACCATATGTAGTTCAACTCTGCTTATGAAACTGACACAAACCACGGCTCCTCTTACATAAATGCTCTTTAGTTAATAGTGAGAATCATGTTGGGATCATGATCTGTGAAAATCATTTGAGCCCAAAATTCACTGGGTTTAACAGAAATGAACTCTTGCTTGTAGGAAGACACAGATCCTGGGGTTTAACTCCGTTACTGAAGGGAAATTCAGACCAGAGTTCTCATCCCTGAAAAACACTCTGTTTTAAGGCAAGAAGCAAGCTCTTCTTTCCAGCGTCTCCAATACAGCAAGAACCATGAGCATGCCCTGAAAAAAAGAAATGTGTTTCCTACTCATACGGACCATATGTAGTTAAAGTCTGCTTATGAAACTGATACAAACCACAGCTCCTCTTACGTAAATCCTCTTTAGTTAACAGTGAGAATAGCGTTGGGTTCCTGAACTGCAAGAAATCATTTGCGCCCAAAATTCACTGGGTTTACCAGAAATGAACTCTTCCTTGTAGGAAGACACAGATCCTGGGGTTTAACTCCGTTACTGAAGGGAAATTCAGACCAGAGTTCTCATCCCTGAAACACACTCTGTTATAACGCAAGAAGCAAGCTCTTCTTTCCACTGTCTAAAATAGAGCAAGAACCATGAGCATGCCCTGCAAAAAAGAACTGTGTTTCCTACTCATAAGGACCACATGTAATTCAACTCTGCTTATGACAATGAAACAAACCACAGCTCCTCTTACATAAATGCTCTTTAGTTAATAGTGAGAATTGCGTTGGGTTATGAATTATCTAAAATCACTTGAGCTCCAAATTCATTGGATTTACCAGAAATGAAATCCTGCTAGTAGGAAGACACAGATCCTGCGGATTAACTCCGTTTCTGAAGGGAAATTCAGAACAGAGTTCTCATCCCTGAAACACACTCTGTTTTAATGCAAGAAGCAAGCTATTCTTTCCAGCGTCTCCAATATAGTAAGAAACATGAGCAAGCCCAGACAAAAAAAAACTGTGTTTCCTTCTAATACAGACCATATGTAGTTCAACTCAGCTTATGAAATGATACAGACCACAGCTCCTCTTACATAAATGCTCTTTAGTTAATAGTGAGATTATCGTAGGGTTCGCGAACTGCGAAAAATCATTTGAATCCAAAAATCACTGGGTTTACCATAAATGAAATCTTGCTTGTAGGAAGACACAGATCCTGGGGTTTAACATCGTTTCTGAAGAGAAATTCAGACCAGCATTCTCAACCCTGAAAAACACTCTGTTTTAAGGAAGAAGCAAGCTCTTCTTTCCAGCGTCTCGAATACAGCAAGAACCATGAGCATGCCCTGAAAAAAAGAAGTGTGTTTCCTACTCATACGGACCATATGTAGTTCAACTCTGCTTATGAAACTGATACAAACCAAAGCTCCTCTTACATAAATGCTCTTTAGTTAATAGTGAGAATTGCGTTGGGTTCGTGAACTGCGAAAAATTATTTGAGCCCAAAATTCTCTGGGTTTACCAGAAATGAACTCTTGCTAGTAGGAAGACACAGATCCTGGGATTTAACTCCGTTTCTGAAGGCAAATTCAGACCAGAGTTCTCATCCCTGAAAAAAAACTCTGTTTTCAGACAAGAATCATCCTTTTCTTTCCAGCGTCTCCAATATAGTAAGAAACATGAGCATTCCCACTAAAAATGAACTGTGTTTCAGACTTATACAGACCATATGTAGTTCAACTCTGCTTATGAAACTGACACAAACCAGGGCTCCTCTTAAAAAAATGCTCTTTAGTTAATAGTGAGAATCATGTTGGGTTCATGATCTGTGAAAATCATTTGAGCCCAAAATTCACTGGGTTTACCAGAAATGAACTCTTGCTTGTAAGTAGACACAGATCATGGGGTTTAACTCCGTTCCTGAAGGGAAATTCAGACCAGAGTTCTCATCCCTGAAATACACTCTGTTATAACACAAGAAGCAAGCTCTTCTTTCTACTGTCTAAAATACAGCAAGAACCATGAGCATGCCCTGCAAAAAACAACTGTGTTTCCTACTCATACAGATCATATGTAGTTCAACGCTGCTTATGAAATGATACAGACCACAGCTCCTCTTACATAAATGCTCTTTAGTTAATAGTGAGAATCATGTTGGGTTCGTGAACTGCGAAAAATCATTTGAGCCTAAAATTCACTGGGTTTACCAGAAATGAACTCTTGCTTGTAGGAAGACACAGATCCTGGGGTTTAACACCATTTCTGCAGGGAAATTCAGAACAGAGTTCTCATTCCTGAAACACACTCTGTTTTAACGAAGAAACAAGCTCTTCTTTCCAGATTCTAAAATATAGAAAGAACCATGAGCATGGCCTGATAAAAAGAACTGTGTTTCCTATTCATATGGACTGTATGTAGTTCAACTCTGCTAATGAAACTGATACAGACCACCCCTCCTCTTACCTAATTGCTGTTTATTTAATAGTGATAATAGTGTTGGGTTCCTGAACTGCGAAAAAATCATTTGAGCCCAAAATTCACTGGGTTTACCAGAACTGAACTCTTGCTTGTAGGAAGACACAGATCCTGGGGTTTAACTACGTTTCTGAAGACAAATTCAGACCAGAATTCTCAACCCTGAAAACACTCTGTTTTAAGGCAAGAAGCAAGCTCTTCTTTCCAGCGTCTCCAATACAGCAAGAACCATGAGCATGCCCTGAAAAAAAGAAATGTGTTTCCTACTCATACGGACCATATGTAGTTAAACTCTGCTTATGAAACTGATACAAACCACAGCTCCTCTTACGTAAATCCTCTTTAGTTAACAGTGAGAATAGCGTTGGGTTCCTGAACTGCAAAAAAATCATTTGCGCCCAAAATTCACTGGGTTTACCAGAAATGAACTCTTCCTTGTAGGAAGACACAGATCCTGGGGTTTAACTCCATTACTGAAGGGAAATTCAGACCAGAGTTCTCATCCCTGAAACACACTCTGTTATAACGCAAGAAGCAAGCTCTTCTTTCCACTGTCTAAAATACAGCAAGAACCATGAGCATGCCCTGCAAAAAAGAACTGTGTTTCCTACTCATAAGGACCACATGTAATTCAACTCTGCTTATGACAATGAAACAAACCACAGCTCCTCTTACATAAATGCTCTTTAGTTAATAGTGAGAATTGCGTTGGGTTATGAATTATCTAAAATCACTTGAGCTCCAAATTCATTGGATTTACCAGAAATGAAATCCTGCTAGTAGGAAGACACAGATCCTTCGGATTAACTCCGTTTCTGAAGGGAAATTCAGAACAGAGTTCTCATCCCTGAAACACACTCTGTTTTAATGCAAGAAGCAAGCTATTCTTTCCAGAATCTAAAATACAGCAAGAACATTGAGCATGCCCTGAAAAAAAAGAACTGTGTTTCCTATTCATACCGACCATATGTAGTTCAACTCTGCTTATGAAACTGATACAAACCACACCTCCACTTTCATAAATGCTCTTTAGTTAATAGTGAGAATAGCGTAGGGTTCGTGAACTGCGAAAAATCATTTGAGCCAAAATTCACTGGATTTACCAGAAAGGAACTCTTCCCTGTAGGAAGACACAGATCCTGTGGATTAACTCCGTTTCTGAAGGCAAATTAAGACCAGAGTTCTCATCCCTGTAACACACTCTGTTTTAAGGCAAGAATCATCCTCTTCTTTCCAGCGTCACCAATACAGCAAGAAAGATGTGCATTGCCTGAAAAAAGAACTGTGTTTCCTACCCATACAGACCATATGTAGTTAGACTCTGCTTATGAATCTCATATAAACAACATCTCCTCTTACATAAATCCTCTTTAGTTAATAGTGAGAATCATGTTGGGTTCTTGAACTGCGAAAAATCTTTTGAGCCCAAAAATCACTGGGTTTAACAGAAATGAACTCTTGCTTGTAGGAAGACACAGATACTGGGGTTTAAATCCGTTTCTGCAGGGAAATTCAGACCAGAGTTCTCATCACTGAAACATACTCTCTTTTAACAAAGAAGCAAGCTCTTCTTTCCAGAATCTAAAACACAGCAAGAACCATGAGCATGGCCTGAATAAAAGAACTGTGTTTCCTACTCTTACAGACCATATGTAGTTCAACTCTGCTTATGATATGATACAGATGACAGCTCCTCTTACAAAAATGCTCTTTAGTTAATAGTGAGAATAATGTTGGGTTCGTTAACTGTGAAAAATCATTTGAGCCCAAAATTCACTGGGTGTACCAGAAATGAACTATTGTTTGTAGGAAGAAACAGATCCTAGGGTTTAACTCCGCTTCTGAAGGCAAATTGAGACCAGAGTGCTCATCCCTGAAAAACACTCAGTTTTGAGGCAAGAATCAACCTCCTCTTTCCAGCGTCTTCATTATAGTAAGAACCATGAGCATGCCCAGAAAAAAGGCACTGTGTTTCCTACTCTTACAGACCATATGTAGTTCAACTCTGCTTATGATATGATACAGATGACAGCTCCTCTTACAAAAATGCTCTTTAGTTAATAGTGAGAATAATGTTGGGTTCGTTAACTGCGAAAAATCATTTGAATCCAAAAATCACTTGGTTTACCATAAATGAAATCTTGCTTGTAGGAAGACAGAGATCCTGGGGTTTAACACCGTTTCTGAAGAGAAATTCAGACCAGCATTCTCAACCCTGAAAAACACTCTGTTTTAAGGCAAGAAGCAAGCTCTTCTTTCCAGCGTCTCAAATACTGCAAGAACAATGAGCATGCCCTGAAAAAAAAAGTGTGTTTCCTACTCATACGGACCATATGTAGTTCAACTCTGATTATGAAACTGATACAAACCACACCTCCTCTTACATAAATGCTCTTCAGTTAATAGTGAGAATCATGTTGGGTTCGTGAACTGCGAAAAAACTTTTGAGCCCAAAATTCACTGGGTTTACCAGAAATGAAATCTTCCTTGTAGGAAGACACAGATCCTGGGGTTTAACTCCGTTACTGAAGGGAAATTCAGACCAGAGTTCTCATCCCTGAAACACACTCTGTTATAACGCAGAAGCAAGCTCTTCTTTCCACTGTCTAAAATACAGCAAGAACCATGAGCATGCCCTGCAAAAAAGAACTGTGTTTCATACTCATACAGAACATATGTAGTTCAACTCTGCTTATGAAATGATACAGACCACAGCTCCTCTTACATAAATGCTCTTTAGTTAATAGTGAGATTATCGTAGGGTTCGCGAACTGCGAAAAATCATTTGAATCCAAAAATCACTGGGTTTACCATAAATGAAATCTTGCTTGTAGGAAGACAGAGATCCTGTGGTTTAACACCGTTTCTGAAGAGAAATTCAGACCAGCATTCTCAACCCTGAAAAACACTCTGTTTTAAGGCAAGAAGCAAGCTCTTCTTTCCAGCGTCTCGAATACGGCAAGAACAATGAGCATGCCCTGAAAAAAAAAAAGTGTGCTTCCTACTCATACAGACCATATGTAGTTCAACTCTGCTTATGAAACTGATACAAACCAAAGCTCCTCTTACATAAATGCTCTTTAGTTAATAGTTAGAATCGCGTTGGGTTCGTGAACTGCGAAAAATTATTTGAGCCCAAAATTCACTGGTTTTACCAGAAATGAACTCTTGCTTGTAGGAAGACACAGATCCTGGGATTTAACTCCGATTCTGAAGGCAAATTCAGACCAGAGTTCTTATCCCTGAAAAAAAATCTGTTTTCAGACAAGAATCATCCTTTTCTTTCCAGCGTCTCCAATATAGTAAGAAACATGAGCATTCCCACTAAAAAAGAACTGTGTTTCAGAATTATACAGACCATATGTAGTTCAACTCTGCTTATGAAACTGACACAAACCACGGCTCCTCTTACATAAATGCTTTAGTTAATAGTGAGAATCGTGTTGGGTTCGTTAACTGCGAAAAATCATTTGAGCCCAAAATTCACTGGGTGTACCAGAAATGAACTATAGTTTGTAGGAAGAAACAGATCCTAGGGTTTAACTCCGCTTCTGAAGGCAAATTCAGACCAGAGTTCTCATCCCTGAAAAACACTCAGTTTTGAGGCAAGAATCAACCTCCTCTTTCCAGCGTCTTCAATATAGTAAGAACCATGAGCATGCCCAGAAAAAAGGCACTGTGTTTCCTACTCTTACAGACCATATGTAGTTCAACTCTGCTTATGATATGATACAGATGACAGCTCCTCTTACAAAAATGCTCTTTAGTTAATAGTGATAATCGAGTTGGGATCTACAACTGTGTAAAGTCATTTGATCCGAAAATTCAGTTGGTTTACCAGAAATGAACTCTTGCTGGTAGGAAGACACAGATTATGGGGTTTAACTCTGTTTGTGAAGGGAAATTCAGACCAGAGTTCTCATCCATTAAACACACCCTGTTTTAATGCAAGGAGCAAGCTCTTCTTTCCAGAGTCTAAAATACAACAACAAAAAAGGATGCCCTGAAAAAAATAACTGTGTTTCCTACTCATACAGACCATATGTAGTTCAACTCTGCTTATGAAACTGATACAAACCAAAGCTCCTCTTACATAAATGCTCTTTAGTTAATAGTGAGAATCGCGTTGGGTTCGTGAACTGCGAAAAATTATTTGAGCCCAAAATTCACTGGGTTTACCAGAAATGAAATCTTGCTTGTAGGAAGACACAGATCCTGGGATTTAACTCCGTTTCTGAAGGCAAATTCAGACAAGAGTTCACATCCCTGAAAAAAAACTCTGTTTTCAGACAAGAATCATCCTTTTCTTTCCAGCGTCTCGAATATAGTAAGAAACATGAGCATTCCCACTAAAAAAGAACTGTGTTTCAGACTTATACAGACCATATGTAGTTCAACTCTGCTTATGAAACTGACACAAACCACGGCTCCTCTTACATAAATGCTCTTTAGTTAATAGTGAGAATCATGTTGGGTTCATGATCTGTGAAAATCATTTGAGCCCAAAATTCACTGGGTTTACCAGAAATGAACTCTTGCTTGTAGGAAGACACAGATCCTGGGGTTTAACTCCGTTACTGAAGGGAAATTCAGACCAGAGTTCTCATCCCTGAAACACACTCTGTTATAACGCAAGAAGAAAGCTCCTCTTTCCACTGTCTAAAATACAGCAAGAACCATGAGCATGCCCTGCAAAAAAGAACTGTGTTTCCTACTCATACAGACCATATGTAGTTCAACTCTGCTTATGAAATGATACAGACCACAGCTCCTCTTACATAAATGCTCTTTAGTTAATAGTGAGAATAATGTTGGGTTCGTTAACTGTGAAAAATCATTTGAGCCCAAAATTCACTGGGTGTACCAGAAATGAACTATTGTTTGTAGGAAGAAACAGATCCTAGGGTTTAACTCCGCTTCTGAAGGCAAATTCAGACCAGAGTGCTCATCCCTGAAAAACACTCAGTTTTGAGGCAAGAATCAACCTCCTCTTTCCAGCGTCTTCAATATAGTAAGAACCATGAGCATGCCCAGAAAAAAGGCACTGTGTTTCCTACTCTTACAGACCATATGTAGTTCAACTCTGCTTATGATATGATACAGATGACAGCTCCTCTTACAAAAATGCTCTTTAGTTAATAGTGATAATCGAGTTGGGATCTACAACTGTGTAAAGTCATTTGATCCGAAAATTCACTTGGTTTACCAGAAATGAACTCTTGCTGGTAGGAAGACACAGATTATGGGGTTTAACTCTGTTTGTGAAGGGAAATTCAGACCAGAGTTCTCATCCATTAAACACACCCTGTTTTAATGCAAGAAGCAAGCTCTTCTTTCCAGAGTCTAAAATACAACAAAAAAAAGCATGCCCTGAAAAAAATAACTGTGTTTCCTACTCATACAGACCATATGTAGTTCAACTCTGCTTATGAAACTGATACAAACCACACCTCCTCTTACATAAATGCTCTTTAGTTACTAGTGAGAATCTTGTTGGGTTCGTGAACTGCGAAAAAACATTTGAGCCCAAAATTCACTGGGTTTACCAGAAATGAACTCTTCCTTGTAGGAAGACACAGATCCTGGGGTTTAACTCCGTTACTGAAGGGAAATTCAGACCAGAGTTCTCATCCCTGAAACACACTCTGTTATAACGCAGAAGCAAGCTCTTCTCTCCACTGTCTAAAATACAGCAAGAACCATGAGCATGCCCTGCAAAAAAGAACTGTGTTTCATACTCATACAGAACATATGTAGTTCAACTCTGCTTATATAATGATACAGACCTCAGCTCCTCTTACATAAATGCTCTTTAGTTAATAGTGAGAATCGCATTGGGGTCGTGAACTGCGAAAAAACATTTGAGCCCAAAATTCACTTGGGTTAACCAGAAATGAACTCTTGCTTGTAGGAAGACACAAATCCTGGGGTTTAACGCCGTTTCTGAAGGCAAATCCAGACCAGAGTTCTCATCCCTGAAAAACACTCTGTTTTAAGGCAAGAATTATTCTCTTCTTTCCAGCGTCTCCAATATAGTAAGAATCATGAGCAAGCCCAGAAAAAAAGAACTGTGTTTCCTTAAATACAGACCATATGTAGTTCAACTCAGCCTATGAAATGATACAGACCACAGCTCCTCTTACATAAATGCTCTTTAGTTAATAGTGAGAATAGCGTTGGGTTCATGAACTGCGAAAAATCATTTGAGCCCAAAAATCACTGGGTTTACCACTAATGAACTCTTGCTTGTAGGAAGACAAAGATCCTGGGGTTTAACACCATTTCTGCAGGGAAATTCAGACCAGAGTTCTCATTCCTGAAACACACTCTGTTTTAACGAAGAAGCGAGCTCTTCTTTCCAGATTCTAAAATATAGCAAGAACCATGAGCATGGCCTGAAAAAAAGAACTGTGTTTCCTATTCAGATGGACTGTATGTAGTTCAACTCTGCTAATGAAACTGATACAGACCACACCTCCTCTTACCTAATTGCTCTTTATTTAATAGTGATAATAGTGTTGGGTTCCTGAACTGCGAAAAAATCATTTGAGCCCAAAATTCACTGGGTTTACCAGAACTGAACTCTTGCTTGTAGGAAGACACAGATCCTGGGGTTTAACTACGTTTCTGAAGACAAATTCAGACCAGAATTCTCAACCCTGAAAAACATTCTTTTTTTAAGGCAAGAAGCAAGCTCTTCTTTCCAGCGTCTCCAATACAGCAAGAACCATGAGCATGCCCTGCAAAAAAGAACTGTGTTTCCTAATCATACGGACCATATGTAGTTAAACTCTGCTTATGAAACTGATACAAACCACAGCTCCTCTTACATAATTCCTCTTTAGTTAACAGTGAGAATAGCGTTGGGTTCCTGAACTGCAAAAAATCATTTGAGCACAAAATTCACTGGGTTTACCAGAAATGAACTCTACCTTGTAGGACGACACAGATCCTGGGGTTTAACTCCGTTACTGAAGGAAAATTCAGACCAGAGTTCTCATCCCTGAAACACACTCTGTTATAACGCAAGAAGCAAGCTCTTCTTTCTACTGTCTAAAATACAGCAAGAACCATGAGCATGCCCTGCAAAAAAGATCTGTGTTTCCTACTCATACAGACCATATGTAGTTCAACGCTGCTTATGAAATGATACAGACCACAGCTCCTCTTACATAAATGCTCTTTAGTTAATAGTGAGAATCATGTTGGGTTCGTGAACTGCGAAAAATCATTTGAGCCTAAAATTCACTGGGTTTACCAGAAATGAACTCTTGCTTGTAGGAAGACACAGATCCTGGGATTTAACTCCGTTTCGGAAGGCAAATCCAGACCAGAGTTCTCATCCATGAAACACACTCAGTTTTAAGGCAAGAATCATTCTCTTCTTTCCAGCGTCTCCAATATAGTAAGAAACATGAGCAAGCCCAGAAAAAAAGAACTGTGTTTCCTTCAAATACAGACCATATATAGTTCAACTCAGCTTATGAAATGATACAGACCACAGCTCCTCTTACATAAATACTCTTTAGTTAATAGTGAGATTATCGTAGGGAACGCGAACTGCGAAAAATCATTTGAATCCAAAAATCACTGGGTTTACCATAAATGAAATCTTGCTTGTAGGAAGACAGAGATCCTGGGGTTTAACACCGTTTCTGAAGAGAAATTCAGACCAGCATTCTCAACCCTGAAAAACACTCTGTTTTAAGGCAAGAAGCAAGCTCTTCTTTCCAGCGTCTCCAATATAGTAAGAAACATGAGCATTCCCACTAAAAAAGAACTGTGTTTCAGACTTATACAGACCATATGTAGTTCAATTCTGCTTATGAAACTGACACAAACCACGGCTCCTCTTACATAAATGCTCTTTAGTTAATAGTGAGAATCATGTTGGGTTCATGATCTGTGAAAATCATTTGAGCCCAAAATTCACTGGGTTTACCAGAAATGAACTCTTGCTTGTAGGAAGACACAGATCCTGGGGTTTAACTCCGTTACTGAAGGGAAATTCAGACCAGAGTTCTCATCCCTGAAACACACTCTGTTATAACGCAAGAAGAAAGCTCTTCTTTCCACTGTCTAAAATACAGCAAGAACCATGAGCATGCCCGGCAAAAAAGAACTGTGTTTCCTACTCATACAGACCATATGTAGTTCAACTCTGCTTATGAAATGATACAGACCACAGCTCCTCTTACATAAATGCTCTTTAGTTAATAGTGAGAATAATGTTGGGTTCGTTAACTGCGAAAAATCATTTGAGCCCAAAATTCACTGGGCGTACCAGAAATGAACTATTGTTTGTAGGAAGAAACAGATCCTAGGGTTTAACTCCGCTTCTGAAGGCAAATTCAGACCAGAGTGCTCATCCCTGAAAAACACTCAGTTCTGAGGCAAGAATCAACCTCCTCTTTCCAGCGTCTTCAATATAGTAAGAACCATCAGCATGCCCAGAAAAAAGGCACTGTGTTTCCTACTCTTACAGACCATATGTAGTTCAACTCTGCTTATGATATGATACAGATGACAGCTCCTCTTACAAAAATGCTCTTTAGTTAATAGTGATAATCGAGTTGGGATCTACAACTGCGTAAAGTCATTTGATCCGAAAATTCACTTGGTTTACCAGAAATGAACTCTTGTTGTTAGGAAGACACAGATTATGGGGTTTAACTCTGTTTGTGAAGGGAAATTCAGACCAGAGTTCTCATCCATTAAACACACCCTGTTTTAATGCAAGAAGCAAGCTCTTCTTTCCAGAGTCTAAAATACAGCAAGAACCATGAGCATGCCCTGAAAAAAAGAACTGTGTTTCCAAGTCATACGGACCATATGTAGTTCACCTCTGCTTATGAAACTGATACAAAACACAGCTCCTCTTAAATGAATGTTCTTTAGTTATTAGTGAGAATCTCATTGGGTTCGTGAACTGCAAAAAATCATTTCAGCCCAAAATTCACTGAGTTTACCAGAAATGAACTCTTGCTTGTAGGAAGACACAGATCCTGAGGTTTAATTCCGTTTCTGAAGGGAAATTCAGACCAGAGTTCTCATCCCTGATACACACTGTGTATTAACGCAAGAAGCAAGCTCTTCATTCCAGAGTCTAAAATACAGCAAGAACAATGAGCATGCCCTGAAAAAAAGAATTGTGTTTCCTACTCATACGGACCATATGTAGTTCAACTCAGCTTATGAAACTGATACAAACCACAGCTCCACTAACATAAATGCTCTTTAGTTAATAGGGATTATCGCGTTGGGTTTCGTGAACTGTGTAAAATCATCTGAGTCGAGAATTCACTGGGTTTACAAGAAATGAACTCTTGCTTGTAGGAAGACACAGATCCTGGTGTTTAACTCTGTTTCTGAAGGGAAATTCAGACTAGAGTTCTCATCCCTGAAACACACTCTGTTTTAATGAAGAAGCAAGCACTTCTTTCCAGAGTCTATAATACAGCAAGAACCATGAGCATGGCCTGAAAAAAAGAACTGTGTTTCCTATTTATATGGTCCATATGTAGTACAACTCTGTTATGAAACTGATACAGACCACACCTCCTCTTACGTAAATGCTCTTTAGTTACTAGTGAGAATAGCGTTGTGTTTGTGAACTGTGAAAAATCATTTGAGCTCAAAATTCACTGGGTTTACCAGAAATGAACTCTTGCTTGTAGGAAGACACAGATCCTGATGTTTAACTCCGTTTCTGTAGGGAAATCAGACAAGAATTCTCATCCCTGAAAAACACGCTGTGTTAAGTCATGAATCATCCTCTTCTTTCCAGGGTCTCCAATACAGTAAGAACCATGAGCATGTCCAGAAAAAAATAACTGTGTTTCCTACCAATACGGACCATATGTAGACTAACTCTGCTTATGAAACTCATGCAAAACACAGAACCTCTTACATAAATGCTCTTTAGTTACTAGTGAGAATAGCGTTGTGTTCGTGAACTGCGAAAAATCATTGGAGTCCAAAATTCACTTGTTTTACCAGAAATGAACTATTGCTTGTAGGAAGACACAGATGCTGTGGTTGATGTCCGTTTCTGAATTGACATTCACACCAGTGTTCTCATCCATTAAACACACTCTCTCTTAACGCAAGGAACAAGCTCTTCTTTCCAGCGTCTCCAATACAGCAAGAATCATGAGCATGTCCAGAAAAAAAGAACTGTGTTTCCTACTCATAAGGACCATATGTAATTCAACTATGCTTATGAAACTGAAACAAACCACAGCTCCGCTTACATAAATACTCTTTAGTTACTAGTGACAATAGCGTTGGGTTCAAGAAATGTATAAAATCATTTGAGCACAAAATTCACTGGGTTTAACAGAAATGAACTCTTGTTTGTATGATGACACAGATCCTGACGTTTAACTCCGATTCTGAAGGGAAATTCAGGGCAGAGTTCTCATCCCTGAAACACAATCTGTTTTAACACAAGAAGCAAGCTCTTCTTTCCAAAATCTAAAATACAGCAAGAACAATGAGCATGCCCTGAAAAAAAGAACTGTGTTTCCTACTCAAACGGACCATATGTAGTTCAACTCTGCTCATGAAACTGATACAGACTACAGCTCCTATTACATAAATGCTCTTTAGTTAATAGTGATAAACGTGTTGTGTTCTGGAACTGTGTAAAATCATTAGAGCTGAAAATTCATTTGGTTTACCAGAAATGAACTCATTCTTGTAGGAAGATACAGATCTTGGGGTTTAACTCCGTTTCTGAAGGGAAATTGAGACCAGAGTTCTCATCCCTGTAACATACTCTGTTTTAACGCAAGAAGCAAGCTCTTCTTTCCAGAGTCTAAAATACAGCAAGAACCATGAGCATGCCCTGAAAAAAAGAACTGTGTTTCCTACTCATACGGACAATATGTAGTTCAACTCTGCTTATGAAACTGATACAAACCACAGCTCCTCTTAAATGAATGCTCTTTAGTTATTAGTGAGAATCTCATTGGGTTCGTGAACTGCAAAAAATCATTTCAGCCCAAAATTCACTGGGTTTACCAGAAATGAACTCTTGCTTGTAGGAAGACACAGATCCTGGGGTTTAACTGCGTTTCTGACGGGAAATTCAGACCAGTGTTCTCATCCATGAAACACACTCTCTTTTAACACAAGGAGCAAGCTCTTCTTTCCAGCGTCTCCAATACAGCAAGAATCATGAGCATTCCCAGAAAAAAAGAACTGTGTTTCCTACTCATAAGGACCATATGTAATTCAACTATGCTTATGAAACTGAAACAAACCACAGCAACTCTTACATAAATGCTCTTTAGTTAATAGTGACAATCGCGTTGAGTTCAAGAAATGTATAAAATAATTTGAGGCAAAAATTCACTGGGTTTGCCAGAAATGAACTCTTGTTTGTATGTTGACACAGATCCTGGGGTTTAACTCCGTTTCTTAGGGGAAATTCAGACCAGAATTCTCATTTCGGAAAAACACTCTGTTTTAAGGCATGAATCATCCTCTTCTTTCCATGGTCTCCAATACAGTAAGAACCATGTGCATGCCAAGAAAAGAAGATATGTGTTTCCTACTCATACGGACCATGAGTAGTTCAACTCTGCTTATTAAACTGATACAAACTACTGCACCTCTTACATAAATGCTCTTTAGTTAATAGTGAGAATCACGTTGGGTTCGTGAACTGCGAAAAATCATTTGAGCCCAAATTTGATTGGGTTTACCAGAAATGAACTCTTGCTTATAGGAAGACAAAGATGCTGTGGTTGAACTCCGTTTCCGAAGGGAAATTCAGACCAGTGTTCTCATCCATGAAACACACTTTATTTAACGTAAGGAGCAAGCTCTTCTTTCCAGCATCTCCAATAGAGCAAGAATCATGAGCATGCCCAGAAAAAAAGAACTGTGTTTCCTACTCATAAGGACCATATGTAATTCAACTATGCTTATGAAACTGAAACAAACCACAGCTACTATTACATAAATGCTCTTTAGGTAATAGTGAGAATTTCGTTGGGTTCAAGAAATGTGTATAATCATTTGAGCCCTAAATTCACTGGGTTTACCAGAAATGAACTCTTGTTTGTATGATGACACAGATCCTGGCGTTTAACTCCGTTTCTGAAGTCAAATTCAGACCAGAGTTCTCATACCAAAAAAGCACTCTGTTTTAAGGCAAGAATCATCCTCTTCTCTCCACCGTCTCCAATACAGTAAGAACCATGAGTATGTCCAGAAAAAAAGAACTGTGTTTCCTACTCATACAGAACATATGTAGTTCAACTCTGCTTATGAAACTGATTCAAACCACAGCTCCTCTTACATAAATGCTGTTTAGGTAATAGTGAGAATCACGTTGGGTTCGTGAACTGCGAAAAATCATTTGAGCCCAAATTTGACTGGTTTTACCAGAAATGATTTCTTGCTTGTAGGAAGACCCAGATCCTGGGGTTTACCTCCGTTTCTGAGGGCAAATTCAGACCAGAGTTCTCATCCCTGAAAAACACTCTGTTTTCACGCAAGACGCAAGCTATTCTTTCCAGCGGCTCCAATACATCAAGAACCATGAGCATGCTCACAAAAAAAGAACTGTGTTTCCTACTAATAGGGACCATATGTAGTTCAACTCGGCTTATGAAACTGATACAAACCACAGCACCGCTTAAATAAATGTTCTTAAGTGAATAGTGATAATCACGTTGGGTTCTAGAACTGTGTAAAATCATTTGAGCCGAAAATTCACTTGGTTTAACAGAAATGAACTCATGCTTGTAGGAAGACACTGATCCTGTGGTTGAACTCCGTTTCTGAATGGAAATTCTGACCAGAGTTCTCATCCATGAAACACACTCTGTTTTAATGCAAGAAGCAGCTCTTCTTTCCAGATGTTCCAGTACATCAAGAACCATGAGCATGCCCAGAAAAAAAGAACTGTGTTTCCTACTCATACGGACCATATGTAGTTCAACTCTACTTATGAAACTGATACAAAACACAGCTCCTCTTACATAAATGCTCTTTAGTTACTAGTGAGAATAGCGTTGTGTTCGTGAACTGCGAAAAATCATTTGAGCCCAAAATTCACTGGGTTTACCAGAAATGAACTCTTGCTTGTAGGAAGACACTGATCCTGTGGTTTAACTCCATTTCTGAAGGGAAATTCAGACCAGAGTTCTCATCCCTGATACACACTGTGTTTTAACGCAAGAAGCAAGCTCTTCTTTCCAGTGTCTAAAATACAGCAAGAAAAATGAGCATGCCCTGAAAAAAGAACTGTGTTTCCTAATCATACGGACAATATGTAGTTCAACTCTGGTTATGAAACAGATACCAACCACAGCTCCTCTAACATAAATGCTCTTTAGCTAATAGTGAGAATCGCATTGGGTTTTTGAATTGTGTAAAATCATTTGAGTCCAAAATTCACTGAGCTTATCAGAAATAAACTCTTGCTTGTAGGAAGACACAGATCCTGGGGTTTATCTACGTTTCTGAGGGGAAATTCAGACCAGAATTCTCATCCCGGAAAAACACTCTGTTTTAAGGCATGAATCATCCTCTTCTTTCCAGGGTCTCCAATAGAGTAAGAACCATGTGCATGCCAAGAAAAGAAGATATGTGTTTCCGACTCACACGGACCATATGTAGTTCAACTCTGCTTATGAAACTGATACAAAATACAGCTCCTCTTACATAAAGGCTCTTTAGATAATAGTGAAAATCGCGTTGTGTTCTAGAACTGTGTAAAATCATTTCAGCCGAATATCACTTGGTTTTCCAGAAATGAACTCTTGCTTGTAGGAAGACACAGATCCTGGGGTTTAACTCTGTTTCTGAAGGGAAATTCAGACCAGAGTTCTCATCAATAAAACACACTCTGTTTTTATGCAAGATGCAAGCTCTTCTTTACAGCCTCTCCAATACAGCAAGAACCATGAGCATGCCCACACATAAAGAACTGTGTTTCCTACTCATACGGACCATATGTATTCCACCTCTGCTTATGAAACTGAAACAAACGACAGCTCCTCTTACTTAAATGATCTTTGGTTAATAGTGAGAATCGGTTTGGGTTTTTGAACTGCGAAAAATCATTTGAGCCCAAAATTCACTGAGTTTACCAGAAATGAATTCTTGCTTTTAGGAAGACACAGATCCTGGGGTTTATCTCCGTTTTTGTAGGGAAATTCAGACCAGAGTTCTTATCCCTGAAACACACTCTGCTTTATTGCAAGAAGCAAGCTCTATTTTCCAGAGTCTAAAATACAGCAAGAATCATGAGCATGCCCTGAAAAAAGAACTGTGTTTCCTACTCATAAGGACCATATGTATTTCAACTATGCTTATGAAACTGAAACAAACCTCAGCTACTCTTACATAAATGCTCTTTAGTTAATAGTGAGAATTTCGTTGGGTTCAAGAAATGTAAAACATCGTTTGAGCCCAAAAATCACTGGGTTTACCAGAAATGAACTCTTGTTTGTATGATGACACAGATCCTGGCGGTTAACTCCGTTTCTGAATTCAAATTCAGACCAGAGTTCTCATACCTGAAAAGCACTCTGTTTTAGGGCAAGAATCATCCTCTTCTTTCCACCGTCTCCAATACCTTAAAAACCATGAGCATGTCCAGAAAAAAAGAACTGTGTTTCCTACTCATACAGACCATATGTAGTTCAACTCTGCTTATGAAACTGATAGAAACCACAACTCCTCTTACATAAATCCTCTTTCGTTAAAAGTGTGAATCGCATTGGGTTTGTGAACCGAGAAAAATCATTTGAGCCCAAAATTCACTGAGTTTACCAGAAATGAACTCTTGCTTGTAGGAAGACACAGATCTTGGGGATTAACTCCGTTTCTGAAGGGAAATTCAGACCAGAGTTCTCATCCCTGAAACACACTCTGTTTTAACACAAGAAGCAAGCTCTTCTTTCCAGTGCCTAAAATACAGCAAGAACAATGAGCATGCCCTGAAAAAAAGAACTGTGTTTCATACTAATAAGGACCATAAGTAGTTCAACTCGGCTTATGAAACTGATACAAACCACAGCACCGTTTAAATAAATGCTCTTTAGTTAATAGTGGGAATCAAGCTGGGTTCGTGAACTGCGAAAAATCATTTGAGCCCAAATTTGACTGGGATACCAGAAATGATCTCTTGCTTGTAGGAAGACCCAGATCCTGGGGTTTAACTCCGTTTTTGAGGGCAAATTCAGACAAGAGTTCCCATCCCTGAAAAAAAAAAACTGTGTTTTAAGGCAAATATCATCTTCTTCTATCCAGCGTCTCCAATACAGTAAGAACCATGACCATTCCTAGAAAAAAAGAACTGTGTTTCCTACTCGAACAGACCATATGTAGTTCAACTCAGCATAGGAAACTGATTCAAAACACAGCTCCTCTTACATAAACCCTCTTTAGTTAATAGTGAGAATCGGTTTGGGTTTTTGAACTGCGAAATATCATTTGATCCCAAAATTCACATGGACTACCAGAAATGAACTCTTGCTAGTAGGAAGACACAGATACTGGGCTTTAACTCCATTTCTGAAGGGAAATTCAATTCAGAGTTCTCATCCCTGATACACACTGTGTTTTAATGCAAGAAGCAAGGTCTTCTTTCCAGAGTCTAAAATACAGCAAGAACCATGAGCATGCCACGAAAAAAAGAACTGTTTTTCCTACTCATACAGACAATATGTAGTTCAAATCTGCTTATGAAACTGATACAAACCACAGCTCCCCTTACGTAAATGCTCTTTAGTTAATAGTGAGCATCGCGTTGGGTTCAAGAAATGTATGAAATCATTTGAGCCGAAAATTCACTGGGTTTACCAGAAGTGAACTCTTGTTTGTATGATGACACAGATCCTGGCGTTTAACTCCTTTTCTGAAGGGAAATTCAGGGCAGAGTTCTCATCCGTAAAACACAATCTGTTTTATCGCATGAAGCAAGCTCTACTTTCCAAATTCTAATATACAGCAAGAACCATGAGCATGCCCTGAAAGAAATAACTGTGTATCCTACTCATACGGAACATATGTAGTTCAACTCTGCTTTTGAAACTGATACAAACCGCTGCTCCTCTTACATAAATGCTCTTTAGTTAATAGTGAGAATGTGTTTGGGTTGTTGAACTGTGTAAAACCATCTGAGCCCAAAAATCACTTGGTTTACCAGAAATGAACACTTGCATGTAGGAAGACACAGATCCTGGGCTTTAACTCCATTTCTGAAGGGAAATTCAGACCAGAGTTCTCATCCCTGAAACACACTCTGCTTTAACGCAAGAAGCAAGCTCTTCTTTCCAGAGTCTAAAATACAGCAAGAACCAAGAGCATGCCCTGAAAAAAAGAACTGTGTTTCCTACTCATGCGGACCATATGTAGTTCAACTCTTCTTATGAAACCAATACAGACCACACCTCCTCTTACATAAATGCTCTTTAGTTACTAGTGAGAATAGCGTTGTGTTCGTGAACTGTGAAAAATCATTTGAGCCCAACATTCACTGGGTTTACCAGAAATGAAATCTTGCTGGTAGGAAGACACAGAACCTGCGGTTTAACTCCGTTTCTGTAGGGAAATTCATACCAGAATTCTCATCCCTGAAATACACTCTGTTTTAACGCATGAATCATCCTCTTCTTTCCAGGGTCTCCAATAAAGTAAGAACCATGAGCATGCCAAGAAATAAAGAACTGTATTTCCTACTCATACGGACCATATGTAGTTCAACTATGCTTATGAAGATGATACAAACCCAAGCTCCTTTTACATAAATGCACTTTAGTTAATAGTGAGAATCGCGTTGGGTTCGTGAACAGGGAAAAATCATTTGAGCCCAAAATTCACTGGGATTACCAGAAATGAACACTTGCTTGTATGATGCCACAGATCCTGGCGTTTAACTCCGTTTCAGAAGGGAAATTCAGAGCAGAGTTCTCATCCTTAAAACACAATCTGTTTTAACGAAAGAAGCAAGGTCTTCTTTCCAAATTCTAAAATACGGCAAGAACCATGTGCATGCCCTGAAAAAATAAATGTGTTTCCTACTCATACAGACCATATGTAGTTCAACTCTGCTTTTGAAACTGATACAAACCACAGCTCCTTTTACATAAATGCTCTTTAGTTAGTAGTGAGAATCGCGTTGGGTTCGTGAACCGGGAAAAATCATTTGAGCCCAAAATTCACTGGGTTAACCAGAAATGAACTCTTCCTTGTAGGAAGACACAGATCCTGGGGTTTTACGCTGTTTCTGAAGGCAAATTCAGAGCAGAGTTCTCATCCGTGAAAAACACTCTGTTTTAAGGCAAGAATGATCCTCTTCTTTCCAGCGTATCCAATACAGTAAGAAACATGAGCATGCCCAGAAAAAAAGATCTGTGTTTCCTACTCATACAGACAATATGTAGTTCAACTCTGCTTATGAAACTGATACAAACCACAGCTCCCCTTACATAAATGCTCTTATTTAATAGTGAGAATCGCGTTGGGTTCAAGAAATGTATAAAATCATTTGAGCCCAAAATTCACTGGGTTTACCAGAAGTGAACTCTTGTTTGTATGATGACACAGATCCTGGCGTTTAACTCTGTTTCTGAAGGGAAATTCAGGGCAGAGTTCTCATCCCTGAAACACAATCTGTTTTATCGCAAGAAGCAAGCTCTACTTTCCAAATTCTAATATACAGCAAGAACATTGAGCATGCCCTGAAAGAAAGAACTGTGTTTCCTACTCATACTGGCCATACGTAGTTCAACTCTGCTTTTGAACCTGATACAAACCACAGCTCCTCTTACATAAATGCTCTTTAGTTAATAGTGAGAATGTGTTTGGGCTGTTGAACTGTGAAAAATCATTTGAGCCCAAAATTCATTTGGTTTACCAGAAATGAACTCTTGCTTGTAGGAAGACACAGATCCTGGGCTTTAACTCCATTTCTGAAGGGAAATTCAGACCAGAGTTCTCATCCCTGAAACGCACTCTGCTTTAACGCAAGAAGCAAGCTCTTCTTTCTAGAGTCTAAAATACAACAAGAACCATGAGCATGCCCTGAAAAAAAGAACTGTGTTTCCTACTCATGCGGACCATATGTAGTTCAACTCTGCTTATTAAACTGATGCAGACCCCAACTCCTCTTACAAAAATGCACTTTAGTTACTAGAGAGAATAGCGTTGTGTTCGTGAACTGAGAAAAATCATTTGAGCAAAAAATTCACTGGGTTTACCAGAAATGAACTCTTGCTGGTAGGAAGACACAGAACCTGGGGTATAACTCCATTTCTGTAGGGAAATTCATACCAGAATTCTCATCCCTGAAATACACTCTGTTTTAAGGCATGAATCATCCTCTTCTTTCCAGGGTCTCCAATAAATTAAGAACCATGAGCATGCCAAGAAAAAATGAACTGTGTTTCCTACTCATACGGACCATATGTAGTCCAACTCTGCTTATGAAACTGATACAAACCACAGCTCCTCTTACATACATGCTCTTTAGTTAATATGAGAATCGCATTGCGTTTTTGAACTGTGTAAAATCATTTCAGCCCAAAATTCACATGGTTTACCAGAAAGGAACTCTTGCTTGTAGGAAGACACAGATCCTGTGGTTGAACTCCGTTTCTGAAGGGAAATTCAGACCAGTGTTCTCATCCATGAAACACACTCTCTTTTAACGCAAGGAGCAAGCTCTTCTTTCTAGCATCTCCAATACAGCAAGAATCATGAGCATGCCCAGAAAATAGAACTGTGTTTCCTACTCATGCGACGATATGTCGTTCAACTCTGCTTATGAAACTGATACATACAACAGCTCCTCTTACATAAATGCTCGTTAGTTAATAGTGAGAATTTCGTTAGGTTCGTGAACTGCGAAACATCATTTGAGCCCAAAATTCACTGGGTTTACCAGAAATAAACTCTTACTTGTAGGAAGACACTGATCCTGGGCTTTAACTACGTTTCTGAAGGGAAATTCAGACCAGAGTCTCATCCCTGATAGACACTGTGTTTTATTGCAAGAAGCAAGCTCTTCTTTCCAGAATCTAAAATACAGCAAGAACCATGAGCATGCCAAGAAAAAAAGAACTGTTTTTCCTATTCATACGGTCCATATGTAGTCAAACTCTGCTTATGAAACTGAAACAAACCACAGCTCCTCTTACATAAATGCTCTTTAGTTAATAGTGAGAATGTGTTTGGGTTGTTGAACTGTGAAAAATCATTTGAGCCCAAAATACTCTTGGTTTACCAGAAATGAACTCTTGCTTGTAGGAAGACACAGATCGTGGGCTTTAACTCTGTTTCTGTAGGGAAATTCATACCAGAATTCTCATCCCTGAAATACACTCTGTTTTAAGGCATGAATCAACATCTCTTTCTAGCATCTCCAATACAGCAAGAAAAATGAGCATGCCCAGAAAATAGAACTGTGTTTCCTACTCATGCGACAATATGTAGTTCAACTCTGCTTATGAAACTGATACATACAACAGCTCCTCTTACATAAATGCTCAATAGTTAATAGTGAGAATCTCGTTGGGTTGGTGAACTGTGAAAAATCATTTCAGCCCAAAATTCACAGGGTTTCCCAGAAATGAACTCTTGCTTGTAGGAAGACACAGATCCTGTTGTTTAACTCCGTTTCTGAAGGGAAATTCAGACCAGTGTTCTCATCCATGAAACACACTCTGTTTTAAGGCAAGGAGCAAGCTCTTCTTTCCAGCGTCTCCAATACAGCAAGAATCATGAGCATGCCCAGAAAAAAAGAACTGTGTTTCCTACTAATAAGGACCATATGTAATTCAACTATGCTTATGAAACTGAAACAAACCACAGCTACACTTACATAAATGCTCTTTAGTTAATAGTGAGAATTGTGTTGGGTTCAAGAAATGTAAAAAATCATTTGAGTCCAAAATTCACTGGGATTACCAGAAATGAACCCTTGCTTGTATGATGCCACAGATCCTGGCGTATAATTCCGTTTTGGAAGGGAAATTCAGAGCAGAGTTCTCATCCTTGAAACACAATCTGTTTTAACGAAAGAAGCAAGGTCTTCTTTCCAAATTCTAAAATATGGCAAGAACCATGAGCATGCCATGAAAAAAAGAACTGTGTTTCCTACTCATACGGACCATATGTAGTTCAACTCTGCTTTTGAAACTGATACAAACCACAGCTCCTTTTACATAAATGCTCTTTAGTTAATAGTGAGAATCGCGTTGGGTTTGTGAACCGGGAAAAATCATTTGAGCCCAAAATTCACTGGGTTAACCAGAAATGAAAGCTTCCTTGTAGGAGGACACAGATCCTGGGGTTTAACGCTGTTTCTGAAGGCAAATTCAGAGCAGAGTTCTCATCCGTGAAAAACACTCTGTTTTAAGGCAAGAATGATCCTCTTCTTTCTAGCGTATCCAATACAGTGAGAAACATGAGCATGCCCAGAAAAAAAGAACTGTGTTTCCTACTCATACAGACAATATGTAGTTCAACTCTGCTTATGAAACTGATACAAACCACAGCTCCCCTTACATAAATGCTCTTTAGTTAATAGTGAGAATCGCGTTGGGTTCAAGAAAAGTATAAAATCATTTGAGCCCAAAATTCACTGGGTTTACCAGAAGTGAACTCTTGTTTGTATGATGACACAGATCCTGGCATTTAACTTCGTTTCTGAAGGGAAATTCAGGGCAGAATTTTCACCCCTGAAACACAATCTGTTTTATCGCAAGATGCAAGCTATACTTTCCAAATTATAATATACAGCAAGAACCATGAGCATGCCCTGAAAGAAAGAACTGTGTTTCCTACTCATACGGACCATATGTAGTTCAACTCTGCTTTTGAAACTGATACAAACCACAGCTCCTCTTACATAAATGCTCTTTAGTTAATAGTGAGAATCGCGTTGGGTTAGGTGAACTACAAAATATTATTTGAGCACAAATTTCACTGTGTTTACCATAAATGAACTCTTGCTTGTAGGAAGACAATGATCTTGCGGTTTAACTCCGGTTCTGAAGGGAAATTCAGACCAGAGTTCTCATCCCTGAAACAGGATGGGTTTTCATGCAAGAAGCAAGCTCTTCTTTCCAGAGTCTAAAATACAGCCAGAACCATGAGCATGCCAAGAAAAAAAGAACTGTTTTTCCTATAAATACAGTCCATATGTAGTCAAACTCTCCTTATGAAACTGAAACAAACCACAGCTCCTCTTACATAAATGCTCTTTAGTTAATAGTGAGAATGTGTTTGGGTTGTTGAACTGCGAAAAATCATTTGAGCCCCAAATTCACTTGGTTTACCGAAATGAACTCTTGCTTGTAGGAAGACACAGATCCTGGGCTTTAACTCCATTTCTGAAGGGCAATCAGACCAGAGTTCTGATCCTTGAAACACACTCTTCTTTAACGCAAGAAGCAAGCTCATCTTTCCAGAGTCTAAAACAGAGCAAGAACCATGAGCATGCCCTGAAAAAAAGAACTGTGTTTCCTACTCTTATGGACCATATGTAGTTCAACTCTGCTTATGAAAATGATACAAACCAAAGCTTCTTTTACATTAATGCTCTTTAGTTAATAGTGAGAATCGCATTGGGTTCGTGAACCGGGAAAAAACATTTGAGCACAAAATTCACTTGGTTAACCAGAAATGAACTCTTGCTTGTAGGAAGACACAGATCCTGGGGTTTAACGCTGTTTCTGACGGCAAATTCAGAACAGAGTTCTCATCTGTGAAAAACACTCTGTTTTATGGCAAGAATTATCCTCTTCTTTACAGCGTATCCAATACAGTAAGAAACATGAGCATGCCCAGAAGAAAAGAACTGTGTTTCCTACTCATACAGACAATATGTAGTTCAACTCTGCTTGTGAAACTGATACAAACCACAGCTCCCCTTATATAAATGCTCTTTAGTTAATAGTGAGAATCGCGTTGGGTTCAACAAATGTATAAAATGATTTCAGCCCAAAATTCACTGGGTTTACCAGAAGTGAACTCTTGTTTGTATGATGACACAGATCCTGGCGTTTAACTCCGTTTCTGAAGGGAAATTCAGGGCAGAGTTGTCATCCCTGAAACACAATCTGTTTTATCGCAAGACGCAAGCTCTACTTTCCAAATTCTAATATACAGCAAGAACATTGAACATGCCCTGAAAGAAAGAACTGTGTTTCCTACTCATACGGGCCATACTTAGTTCAACTCTGCTTTTGAACCTGATACAAACCACAGCTCCTCTTACATAAATGCTCTTCAGTTAATAGTGAGAATCGCGTTGGGTCCGTGAACTGCGAAAATTCATTTGAGCCCAAAATTCACTGGGTTTACCAGAAATGAACTCTTGCTTGTAGGAAGACACTGATCCTGTGGTTTAACTACGTTTCTGAAGGGAAATTCAGACCAGATTCTCATCCATGAAACACACTCTCTTTTAACGCAAGGAGCAAGCTCTTCTTTCCAGCGTCTCCAATACAGCAAGAATCATGAGCATGCCCAGAAAAAGAGAACTGTGTTTCCTACTAATAAGGACCATATGTAATTCAACTATGCTTATGAAACTGAAACAAACCACAGCTACTCTTACATAAATGCTCTTTAGTTAATAGTGAGAATCGCGTTGGGTTAGGTGAACTACAAAACATTATTTGAGCACAAATTACACTGTGTTTACCATAAATGAACTCTTTTTTGTAGGAAGACAATGATCTTGCAGTTTAACTCCGGTTCTGAAGGGAAATTCAGACCAGAGTTCTCATCCCTGAAACAGGATGTGTTCTCATGCAAGAAGCAAGCTCTTCTTTCCAGAGTCTAAAATACAGCAAGAACCATGAGCATGCCAAGAAAAAAAGAACTGTTTTTCCTATAAATACGGTCCATATGTAGTCAAACTCTCCTTATGAAACTGAGCAAACCACAGCTCCTCTTACATAAATGCTCTTTAGTTAATAGTGAGAATGTGTTTGGGTTGTTGAACTGCGAAAAATCATTTGAGCCCCAAATTCACTTGGTTTACCAAAATGAACTCTTGCTTGTAGGAAGACACAGATCCTGGGATTTAACTCCATTTCTGAAGGGTAATCAGACCAGAGTACTCATCCTTGAAACACACTCTTCCTTAACGCAAGAAGCAAGCTCATCTTTCCAGAGTCTAAAATACAGCAAGAACCATGAGCATGCCCTGAAAAAAAGAACTGTGTTTCCTACTCATGCGGACCATATGTAGTTCAACTCTGCTTATGAAACTGAAACAAACCACAGCTACACTTACATAAATGCTCTTTAGTTAATAGTGAGAATCGCGTTGGGTTCAAGAAATGTAAAAAATCATTTGAGCCCCAAATTCACTGGGATTACCAGAAATGAACACTTGCTTGTATGATGCCACATATCCTGGCGTATAACTCTGTTTCGGAAGGGAAATTCGGAGCAGAGTTCTCATCCTTGTAACACAATCTGTTTTAACGAAAGAAGCAAGGTCTTCTTTCCAAATTCTAAAATATGGCAAGAACCATGAGCATGCCCTGAAAAAAAGAACTGTGTTTCCTACTGATACGGACCATATGTAGTTCAACTCTGCTTTTGAAACTGATACAAACCACAGCTCCTCTTACATAAATGCTCTTTAGTTAATAGTGAGAATCGCGTTGGGTTAGGTGAACTACAAAACATTATTTGAGCACAAATTTCACTGTGTTTACCATAAATGAACTCTTGCTTGTTAGAAAACAATGATCTTGCGGTTTAACTCCGGTTCTGGAGGGAATTTCAGACCAGAGTTCTCATCCCTGAAATAGGTGTGTTTTCATGCAAGAAGCAAGCTCTTCTTTCCAGAGTCTAAAATACAGCAAGAACCATGAGCATGCCAAGAAAAAAAGAACTGTTTTTCCTATAAATACGGTCCATATGTAGTCAAACTCTCCTTATGAAACTGAAGCAAACCACAGCTCCTCTTACATAAATGCTCTTTAGTTAATAGTGAGAATGTGTTTGGGTTGTTGAACTGCGAAAAATCATTTGAGCCCCAAATTCACTTGGTTTACCGAAATGAACTCTTGTTTGTAGGAAGACACAGATCCTGGGCTTTAACTCCATTTCTGAAGGGTAATCAGACCAGAGTTCTCATCCTTGAAACACACTCTTCTTTAACCCAAGAAGCAAGCTCATCTTTCCAGAGTCTAAAATACAGCAAGAACCTTGAGCATGCCCTGAAAAAAAGAACTGTGTTTCCTACTCATGCGGACCATATGTAGTTCAACTCTGCTTATGAAACTGATACAGACCGCACCTCCTCTTAAATAAATGCACTTTAGTTACTAGTAAGAATAGCGTTGTGTTCGTGGACTGTGTAAAATCATTTGAGCCTAGAATTCACTTGTTTTACCAGAAATGAACTGTTGATTGTAGGAAGACACAGATCATGGGGTTTAACTCCGTTTCTGAAGGGAAATTCAGACAGGAGTTCTCATCCATGAAACACACGCTCTTTTAACGCAAGAAGCAAGCTCTTCTTTCCAGCGTCTCCAATACAGCAAGAACCATGAGCATGCCCAGAAAATAGAACTGTGTTTCCTAATCATGCGTTCGATATGTAGTTCAACTCTGCTTATGAAATTGATACGTACAACAGCTCCTCTTACATATATGCTCTTTAGTTAATAGTGAGAATCTCGTTGGGTTCGTGAACTGCAGAAAAACATTTCAGCCCAAAATTCACTGGGTTTAACAGAAATGAACTCTTACTTGTAGGAAGACACAGATACTGGTGTTTAACTCCGTTTCTGAAGGGAAATTCAGACTAGAGTTCTCATCCCTGAAACACACTCTGTTTTAAGGAAGAAGCAAGCACGTCTTTCCAGAGTCTATAATACAGCAAGAAACATGAGCATGCCCTGAAAAAAAGAACTTTGTTTCCTACTCATGCGGACCTTATGTAGTTCAACTCTGCTTATGAAACCGATACAGACCACACCTCCTCTTTCATAAATGCTCTTTAGTTAATAGTGAGAATAGCGTTGTGTTCGTGAACTGCGAAAAATCATTTGATCCGAAAATTCACTGGGTTTACCAGAAATGTACTCCTGCTGGTAGGAAGACACAGATCCTAGGGTTTAACTCCGTTTCTGTAGGGAAATTCATACCATAATTCTCATCCCTGAAATACACTCTTTTTTAAGGCATGAATCATCCTCTTCTTTCCAGGATCTCCAATAAAGTAAGAACCATGAGCATGCCAAGAAAAAAAGAACTGTGTTTCCTACTCATACGGACCATATGTAGTCCATCTCTGCTTATAAAACTGATACAAACCACAGCTCCTCTTACATACATGCTCTTTAGTTAATAGTGAGAATCGCATTGGGTTTTTGAACTGTGTAAAATCATTTCAGCCCAAAATTCACATGGTTTACCAGAAAGGAACTCTTGCTTGTAGGAAGACACAGATCCTGTGGTTGAACTCCGTTTCTGAAGGGAAATTCAGACCAGTGTTCTCATCCATGAAACACAATCTCTTTTGACGCAAGGAGCAAGCTCTTCTTTCCAGCGTCTCTAATATAGCAAGAATCATGAGCATGCCCAGAAAAAAAGAACTGTGTTTCCTACTAATAAGGACCATATGTAATTCAACTATGCTTATGAAACTGAAACAAACCACAGCTAGTCTTACATAAATGCTCTTTAGTTAATAGTGAGAATCGCGTTGGGTTCAAGAAATGTAAAAAATCATTTGAGCGCAAAATTCCCTGCGATTACCAGAAATGAACACTTCCTTGTATGATGACACAGATCCTGGCGTTTAACTCCGATTTGGAAGGGAAATTCAGAGCAGAGTTCTCATCCTTGAAACACAATCTGTTTTAACACAAGAAGCAAGGTATTCTTTCCAAATTCTAAAATACAGCAAGAACCATGAGCATGCCCTGAAAAAAAGAACTGTGTTTCCTATTCATATGGACCATATGTAGTTCAACTCTGCTTATAAAAATGATACAAACCAAAGCTCCTTTTACATAAATGCTCTTTAGTTAATAGTGAGAATCGCGTTGGGTTCGTGAACCGGGAAAAAACATTTGAGCACAAAATTCACTGGGTTAACCAGAAATGAACTCTTGCTTGTAAGAAGACACAGATCCTGGGGTTTAACGCTGTTTCTGATGGCAAATTCAGACCAGAGTTCTCATCTGTGAAAAAGACTCTGTTTTAAGGCAAGAATTATCCTCTTCTTTTCAGCGTATCCAATACAGTAAGAAACATGAGCATGCCCAGAAAAAAAGAACTTTTTTTCCTACTCATACAGACAATATGTAGTTCAACTCTGCTTATGAAACTGATACAAACCACAGCTCCCCTTATATAAATGCTCTTTAGTTAATAGTGAGAATCGCGTTGGGTTCAACAAATGTATAAAATGATTTCAGCCCAAAATTCACTGGGTTTACCAGAAGTGAACTCTTGTTTGTATGATGACACAGATCCTGGCGTTTAACTCCGTTTCTGAAGGGAAATTCAAGGCAGAGTTCTCATCCCTGAAACACAATCTGTTTTATCGCAAGACGCAAGCTCTACTTTCCAAATTCTAATATACAGCAAGAACATTGAACATGCCCTGAAAGAAAGAACTGTGTTTCCTACTCATACGGGCCATACTTAGTTCAACTCTGCTTTTGAACCTGATACAAACCACAGCTCCTCTTACGTAAATGCTCTTTAGTTAATAGTGAGAATCGCGTTGGGTTCGAGAACTGCGAAAGTTCATTTGAGCTCAAAATTCACTGGGTTTACCAGAAATGAACTCTTGCTTGTAGGAAGACACTGATCCTGTGGTTTAACTACGTTTCTGAAGGGAAATTCAGACCAGATTCTCATCCATGAAACACACTCTCTTTTAACGCTAGGAGCAAGCTCTTCTTTCCAGCGTCTCCAATATAGCAAGAACAATGAGCATGCCCAGAAAATAGAACTGTGTTTCCTACTCATGCGACGATATGTAGTTCAACTCTGCTTATGAAACTGATACATACAACAGCTCCTCTTACATAAATGCTCATTAGTTAATAGTGAGAATCTGGTTGGGTTGGTGAACTGCGAAAAATCATTTCAGCCCAAAAATCACTGGGTTTCCCAGAAATGCACTCTTGCTTGTAGGAAGACACAGATCCTGGTGTTTAACTCTGTTTCTGAAGGGAAATTCAGACCAGTGTTCTCATCCATGAAACACACTCTCTTTTAATGCAAGGAGCAAGCTCTTCTTTCCAGCGTCTCCAATACAGCAAGAATCATGAGCATGCCCAGAAAAAAAGAACTGTGTTTCCTACTAATAAGGACCAAATGTAATTCAACTATGCTTATGAAACTGAAACAAACCACAGCTATTCTTACATAAATGCTCTTTAGTTAATAGTGAGAATCGCGTTGGGTTCAAGAAATGTAAAAAATCATTTGAGCCCAAAATTCACTGGGATTACCAGAAATGAACACTTCCTTGTATGATGACACAGATCCTGGCGTTTAACTCCGATTTGGAAGGGAAATTCAGAGCAGAGTTCTCATCCTTGAAACACAATCTGTTTTAACACAAGAAGCAATGTATTCTTTCCAAATTCTAAAATACAGCAAGAACCATGAGCATGCCCTGAAAAAAAGAACTGTGTTTCCTACTCATATGGACCATATGTAGTTCAACTCTGCTTATAAAAATGATACAAACCAAAGCTCCTTTTACATAAATGCTCTTTAGTTAATAGTGAGAATCGCGTTGGGTTCGTGAACCGGGAAAAAACATTTGAGCACAAAATTCACTGGGTTAACCAGAAATGAACTCTTGCTTGTAAGAAGACACAGATCCTGGGGTTTAACGCTGTTTCTGATGGCAAATTCAGACCAGAGTTCTCATCTGTGAAAAAGACTCTGTTTTAAGGCAAGAATTATCCTCTTCTTATCAGCGTATCCAATACAGTAAGAAACATGAGCATGCCCAGAAAAAAATAACTTTTTTTCCTACTCATACAGACAATATGTAGTTCAACTCTGCTTATGAAACTGATACAAACCACAGCTCCCCTTATATAAATGCTCTTTAGTTAATAGTGAGAATCGCGTTGGGTTCAACAAATGTATAAAATGATTTCAGCCCAAAATTCACTGGGTTTACCAGAAGTGAACTCTTGTTTGTATGATGACACAGATCCTGGCGTTTAACTCCGTTTCTGAAGGGAAATTCAAGGCAGAGTTCTCATCCCTGAAACACAATCTGTTTTATCGCAAGACGCAAGCTCTACTTTCCAAATTCTAATATACAGCAAGAACATTGAACATGCCCTGAAAGAAAGAACTGTGTTTCCTACTCATACGGGCCATACTTAGTTCAACTCTGCTTTTGAACCTGATACAAACCACAGCTCCTCTTACATAAATGCTCTTTAGTTAATAGTGAGAATCGCGTTGGGTTCGAGAACTGCGAAAGTTCATTTGAGCTCAAAATTCACTGGGTTTACCAGAAATGAACTCTTGCTTGTAGGAAGACACTGATCCTGTGGTTTAACTACGTTTCTGAAGGGAAATTCAGACCAGATTCTCATCCATGAAACACACTCTCTTTTAACGCTAGGAGCAAGCTCTTCTTTCCAGCGTCTCCAATGTAGCAAGAACAATGAGCATGCCCAGAAAATAGAACTGTGTTTCCTACTCATGCGACGATATGTAGTTCAACTCTGCTTATGAAACTGATACATACAACAGCTCCTCTTACATAAATGCTCATTAGTTAATAGTGAGAATCTGGTTGGGTTGGTGAACTGCGAAAAATCATTTCAGCCCAAAAATCACTGGGTTTCCCAGAAATGCACTCTTGCTTGTAGGAAGACACAGATCCTGGTGTTTAACTCTGTTTCTGAAGGGAAATTCAGACCAGTGTTCTCATCCATGAAACACACTCTCTTTTAATGCAAGGAGCAAGCTCTTCTTTCCAGCGTCTCCAATACAGCAAGAATCATGAGCATGCCCAGAAAAAAAGAACTGTGTTTCCTACTAATAAGGACCAAATGTAATTCAACTATGCTTATGAAACTGAAACAAACCACAGCTATTCTTACATAAATGCTCTTTAGTTAATAGTGAGAATCGCGTTGGATTCAAGAAATGTAAAAAATCATTTGAGCCCAAAATTCACTGGGATTACCAGAAATGAACACTTCCTTGTATGATGACACAGATCCTGGCGTTTAACTCCGATTTGGAAGGGAAATTCAGAGCAGAGTTCTCATCCTTGAAACACAATCTGTTTTAACACAAGAAGCAAGGTATTCTTTCCAAATTCTAAAATACAGCAAGAACCATGAGCATGCCCTGAAAAAAAGAACTGTGTTTCCTACTCATATGGACCATATGTAGTTCAACTCTGCTTATAAAAATGATACAAACCAAAGCTCCTTTTACATAAATGCTCTTTAGTTAATAGTGAGAATCGCGTTGGGTTCGTGAACCGGGAAAAAACATTTGAGCACAAAATTCACTGGGTTAACCAGAAATGAACTCTTGCTTGTAAGAAGACACAGATCCTGGGGTTTAACGCTGTTTCTGATGGCAAATTCAGACCAGAGTTCTCATCTGTGAAAAAGACTCTGTTTTAAGGCAAGAATTATCCTCTTCTTTTCAGCGTATCCAATACAGTAACAAACATGAGCATGCCCAGAAAAAAATAACTTTTTTTCCTACTCATACAGACAATATGTAGTTCAACTCTGCTTATGAAACTGATACAAACCACAGCTCCCCTTATATAAATGCTCTTTAGTTAATAGTGAGAATCGCGTTGGGTTCAACAAATGTATAAAATGATTTCAGCCCAAAATTCACTGGGTTTACCAGAAGTGAACTCTTGTTTGTATGATGACACAGATCCTGGCGTTTAACTCCGTTTCTGAAGGGAAATTCAAGGCAGAGTTCTCATCCCTGAAACACAATCTGTTTTATCGCAAGACGCAAGCTCTACTTTCCAAATTCTAATATACAGCAAGAACATTGAACATGCCCTGAAAGAAAGAACTGTGTTTCCTACTCATACGGGCCATACTTAGTTCAACTCTGCTTTTGAACCTGATACAAACCACAGCTCCTCTTACATAAATGCTCTTTAGTTAATAGTGAGAATCGCGTTGGGTTCGAGAACTGCGAAAGTTCATTTGAGCTCAAAATTCACTGGGTTTACCAGAAATGAACTCTTGCTTGTAGGAAGACACTGATCCTGTGGTTTAACTACGTTTCTGAAGGGAAATTCAGACCAGATTCTCATCCATGAAACACACTCTCTTTTAACGCTAGGAGCAAGCTCTTCTTTCCAGTGTCTCCAATATAGCAAGAACAATGAGCATGCCCAGAAAATAGAACTGTGTTTCCTACTCATGCGACGATATGTAGTTCAACTCTGCTTGTGAAACTGATACATACAACAGCTCCTCTTACATAAATGCTCATTAGTTAATAGTGAGAATCTGGTTGGGTTGGTGAACTGCGAAAAATCATTTCAGCCCAAAAATCACTGGGTTTCCCAGAAATGCACTCTTGCTTGTAGGAAGACACAGATCCTGGTGTTTAGCTCTGTTTCTGAAGGGAAATTCAGACCAGTGTTCTCATCCATGAAACACACTCTCTTTTAATGCAAGGAGCAAGCTCTTCTTTCCAGGGTCTCCAATACAGCAAGAATCATGAGCATGCCAGAAAAAAAGAACTGTGTTTCCTACTAATAAGGACCAAATGTAATTCAACTATGCTTATGAAACTGAAACAAACCACAGCTATTCTTACATAAATGCTCTTTAGTTAATAGTGAGAATCGCGTTGGATTCAAGAAATGTAAAAAATCATTTGAGCCCAAAATTCACTGGGATTACCAGAAATGAACCCTTGCTTGTATGATGCCACAGATCCTGGCGTATAACTCCGTTTCGGAAAGGAAATTCAGAGCAGAGTTGTCATCCTTGAAACACAATCTGTTTTATCGAAAGAAGCAAGGTCTTCTTTCCAAATTCTAAAATATGGCAAGAACAATGAGCATGCCCTGAAAAAAAGAACTGTGTTTCCTACTCATACGGACCATATGTAGTTCAACTCTGCTTTTGAAACTGATACAAACCACAGCTCCATTAACATAAATGCTCTTTAGTTAATAGTGAGAATCTTGTTGGGTTTTTGAACTGTGTAAAATCATTTCAGCCCAAAATTCACATGGTTTACCAGAAAGGAACTCTTGCTTGTAGGAAGACAAAGATCCTGTGGTTGAACTCCGTTTTTGAAGGGAAATTCAGACCAGAGTTCTCATCCCTGAAACAAGATGTGTTTTAATGCAAGAAGCAAGCTCTTCTTTCCAGAGTCTAAAATACAGCAAGAACCATGAGCATGCCAAGAAAAAAAGAACTGTTTTTCCTATAAATACGGTACATATGTAGTCAAACTCTCCTTATGAAACTGAAACAAACCACAGCTCCTTTTACATAAATTTTCTTTTGTTAATAGTGAGAATGTGTTTGGGTTGTTGAACTGTGAAAAAACATTTGAGCCCAAAATTCATTTGGTTTACCAGAAATGAACTCTTGCTTGTAGGAAGACACAGATCCTGGGCTTTAACTCCATTTCTGAAGGGAAATTCAGACCAGAGGTCTCATCCCTGAAACGCACTCTGCTTTAACGCAAGAAGCAAGCTCTTCTTTCTAGAGTCTAAAATACAACAAGAACCATGAGCATGCCCTGAAAAAAAGAACTGTGTTTCCTACTCATGCGGACCATATGTAGTTCAACTCTGCTTATTAAAATGATACAGACCACAACTCCTCTTACATAAATGCACTTTAGTTACTAGAGAGAATAGCGTTGTGTTCGTGAACTGAGAAAAATCATTTGAGCAAAAAATTCACTGGGTTTACCAGAAATGAACTCTTGCTGGTAGGAAGACACAGAACCTGGGGTTTAACTCCGTTTCTGTAGGGAAATTCATACCAGAATTCTCATCCCTGAAATACACTCTGTTTTAAGGCATGAATCATCCTCTTCTTTCCAGGGTCTCCAATAAATTAAGAACCATGAGCATGCCAGGAAAAAAGGAACTGTGTTTCCTACTCATACAGAGCATATGTAGTCCAACTCTGCTTATGAAACTGATACAAACCACAGCTCCTCTTACATACATGCTGTTTAGTGAATAGTGAGAATCGCATTGGGTTTCTGAACTGTGTAAAATCATTTAGGCCCAAAATTCACATGGTTTACCAGAAAGGAACTCTTGCTTGTAGGAAGACACAGATCCTGTGGTTGAACTCCGTTTCTGAAGGGAAATTCAGACCAGTGTTCTCATCCATGAAACACACTCTCTTTTAACGCAAGGAGCAAGCTCTTCTTTCCAGCGTCTCCAATACAGCAAGAACAATGAGCATGCCCAGAAAATAGAACTGTGTTTCCTACTCATGCGACGATATGTAGTTCAACTCTGCTTATGAAACTGATACATACAACAGCTCCTCTTACTTAAATGCTCGTTAGTTAATAGTGAGAATCTCGTTGGGTTGGTGAACTGCGAAAAATCATTTCAGCCCAAAATTCACTGGGTTTACCAGAAATGAACTCTTGCTTGTAGGAAGACACAGATCCTGGTGTTTAACTCTGTTTCTGAAGGGAAATTCAGACCAGTGTTCTCATCCATGAAACACACTCTCTTTTAACGCAAGGAGCAAGCTCTTCTTTCCAGCGTCTCCTATACAGCAAGAATCATGAGCATGCCCAGAAAAAAAAGAACTGTGTTTCCTACTAATAAGGACCACATGTAATTCAACTATGCTTATGAAACTGAAACAAACCACAGCTACTCTTACATAAATGCTCTTTAGTTAATAGTGAGAATCGCGTTGGGTTCAAGAAATGTAAAAAATCATTTGAGCCAAAATTCACTGGGATTACCAGAAATGAACACTTGCTTGTATGATGCCACAGATAATGGCGTTTAACTCCGTTTCGGAAGGGAAATTCAGAGCAGAGTTCTCATCCTTGAAACACAATCTGTTTTAACGAAAGAAGCAAGGTCTTCTTTCCAAATTCTAAAATATGGCAAGAACAATGAGCATGCCCTGAAAAAAAGAACTGTGTTTCCTACTCATATGGACCATATGTAGTTCAACTCTGCTTTTGAAACTGATACAAACCACAGCTCCTTTTACATAAATGCTCTTTAGTTAATAGTGAGAATCGCGTTGGGTTTGTGAACCGGGAAAAATCATTTGAGCCCAAAATTCACTGGGATAACCAGAAATGAACTCTTCCTTGTAGGAAGACACAGATCCTGGGGTTTAACGATATTTCTGAAGGCAAATTCAGACCAGAGTTCTCATCCGTGAAAAACACTCTGTTTTAAGGCAAAAATGACCCTCTTCTTTCCAGTGTATCCAATACAGTAAGAAACATGAGCATGCCCAGAAAAAAAGAACTGTGTTTCCTACTCATACAGACAATATGTAGTTCAACTCTGCTTATGAAACTGATACAAACCACAGCTCCCCTTATATAAATGCTCTTTAGTTAATAGTGAGAATCGCGTTGGGTTCGTGAACTGCGAAACATCATTTGAGCCCAAAATTCACTGTGTTTACCAGAAATGAACTCTTGCTTGTAGGAAGACAACGATCCTGTGGTTGAACTCCGTTTTTGAAGGGAAATTCAGACCAGTGTTCTCATCCATGAAACACACTCTCTTTTAACGCAAGGAGCAAGCTCTTCTTTCTAGAGTCTCCAATACAGCAAGAACAATGAGCATGCCCAGAAAATAGAACTGTGTTTCCTACTCATGCAACAATATGTAGTTCAACTCTGCTTATGAAACTGACACAAACCACAGCTCCCCTTATATAAATGCTCTTTAGTTAATAGTGAGAATCGCGTTGGGTTCGTGAACTGCGAAACATCATTTGAGCCCAAAATTCACTGTGTTTACCAGAAATGAACTCTTGCTTGTAGGAAGACAATGATCTTTGGGTTTAACTCCGGTTCTGAAGGGAAATTCAAACCAGAGTTCTCATCCCTGTAACAAGATGTGTTTTAATGCAAGAAGCAAGCTCTTCTTTCCAGAGTCTAAAATACAGCAAGAACCATGAGCATGCCAAGAAAAAAAGAACTGTTTTTCCTATAAATACGATCCATATGTAGTCAAAATCTCCTTATGAAACTGAAACAACCCACAGCTCCTCTTACATAAATTCTCTTTTGTTAATAGTGAGAATGTGTTTGGGTTGTTGAACTGTGAAAAATCATTTGAGCCCAAAATTCATTTGGTTTACCAGAAATGAACTCTTGCTTGTAGGAAGACACAGATCCTGGGCTTTAACTCCATTTCTGAAGGGAAATTCAGACCAGAGGTCTCATCCCTGAAACGCACTCTGCTTTAACGCAAGAAGCAAGCTCTTCTTTCTAGAGTCTAAAATACAACAAGAACCATGAGCATGCCCTGAAAAAAAGAACTGTGTTTCCTACTCATGCGGACCATATGTAGTTCAACTCTGATTATTAAACTGATACAGACCACAACTCCTCTTACATAAATGCACTTTAGTTACTAGAGAGAATAGCGTTGTGTTCGTGAACTGGGAAAAATCATTTGAGCAAAAAATTCACTGGGTTTACCAGAAATGAACTCTTGCTGGTAGGAAGACACAGAACCTGGGGTTTAACTCCGTTTCTGTAGGGAAATTCATACCAGAATTATCATCCCTGAAATACACTCTGCTTTAAGGCATGAATCATCCTCTTCTTTCCAGGGTCTCCAAGAAATTAAGAACCATGAGCATGCCAAGAAAAAAGGAACTGTGTTTCCTACTCATACAGAGCATATGTAGTTCAACTCTGCTTATGAAACTGATACAAACCACAGCTCCTCTTACATACATGCTCTTTAGTTAATAGTGAGAATCGCATTGGGTTTTTGAACTGTGTAAAATCATTTCGGCCCAAAATTCACATGGTTTACCAGAAAGGAACTCTTGCTTGTAGGAAGACACAGATCCTGTGGTTGAACTCCGTTTCTGAAGGGAAATTCAGACGAGTGTTCTCATCCATGAAACACACTCTCTTTTAACGCAAGGAGCAACCTCTTCTTTCCAGCGTCTCCAATACAGCAAGAACAATGAGCATGCCCAGAAAATAGAACTGTGTTTCCTACTCATGCGGACGATATGTAGTTCAACTCTGCTTATGAAATTGATACATACAACAGCTCCTCTTACATATATGCTCTTTAGTTAATAGTGAGAATCTCGTTGGGTTCGTGAACTGCAGAAAATCATTTCAGCCCAAAATTCACTGGGTTTACCAGAAATGAACTCTTACTTGTAGGAAGTCACAGATCCTGGTGTTTAACTCCGTTTCTGAAGGGAAATTCAGACTAGAGTTCTCATCCCTGAAACACACTCTGTTTTAAGGAAGAAGCAAGCACGTCTTTCCAGAGTCTATAATACAGCAAGAACCATGAGCATGCCCTGAAAAAAAGAACTATGTTTGCTACTCAAGCGGACCTTATGTAGTTCAACTCTGCTTATAAAACTGATACAAACCACAGCTCCTCTTACATACATGCTCTTTAGTTAATAGTGAGAATCTCATTGGGTTTTTGAACTGTGTAAAATCATTTCAGCCCAAAATTCACATGGTTTACCAGAAAGGAACTCTTGCTTTTAGGAAGACAAAGATCCTGTGGTTGAAATCCGTTTCTGTAGGGAAATTCAGACCAGTGTTCTCATCCATGAAACACACTCTCTTTTAACGCAAGGAGCAAGCTCTTCTTTCCAGCATCTCCAATACAGGAAGAATCATGAGCATGCCCAGAAAAAAAGAACTGTGTTTCCTACTAATAAGGACCATATGTAATTCAACTATGCTTATGAAACTGAAACAAACCACAGCTACTCTTACATAAATGCTCTTTAGTTAATAGTGAGAATCGCTTTGGGTTCAAGAAATGAAAAAAAATCATTTGAGCGCAAAATTCCCTGGGATTACCAGAAATGAACACTTCCTTGTATGATGACACAGATCCTGGCGTTTAACTCCGATTTCGAAGGGAAATTCAGAGCAGAGTTCTCATCCTTGAAACACAATCTGTTTTAACGCAAGAAGCAAGGTCTTCTTTCCAAATTCTAATATAGAGCAAGAACCATGAGCATGCCCTGAAAGAAACAACTGTGTTTCCTACTCATAGGGACCGTATTAGGTTCAACTCTGCTTATGAAAATGATACAAACCACAGCTCCTCTTACATAAATGCTCTTTAGTTAATAGTGAGAATCGCGTTGGGTTCGTGAACTGTGAAACATCATTTGAGCCAAAAATTCACTTGGTTTACCAGAAACGAACTCTTGCTTGTAGGAAGACACAGATCCTGGTGTTTAACTCCGTTTCTGAAGGGAAATTCAGACCAGAGTTCTCATCCATGAAACACACTCTGTTTTAATGCAAGAAGCAAGCTCTTCTTTCCAGCGTCTCCAATACAGCAAGAACCATGAGCATGCCCAGAAAATAGAACTGTGTTTCCTACTCATGAGGTGAATATGTAGTTCAACTCTGCTTATGAAATTGATACATACAACAGCCCTTCTTACATATATGCACTTTAGTTAATAGTGAGAATCTCGTTGGGTTGGTGAACTGCGGAAAATCATTTCAGTCCAAAATCACTGGGTTTACCAGAAATGAACTCTTACTTGTAGGAAGACACAGATCCTGGTATTTAACTCCGTTTCTGAAGGAAATTCAGACTAGGGTTCTCATCCCTGAAACACACTCTGTTTTAAGGAAGAAGCAAGCACTTCTTTCCAGATTCTATAATACAGCAAGAACCATAAGCATGCCCTGAAAAAAAGAACTATGTTTCCTACTCATGCGGACCATATGTAGTTCAACTCTGCTTATGAAACCGATACAGACCACACCTCCTCTTTCATAAATGCTCTTTAGTTACTAGTGAGAATAGCGTTGTGTTCGTGAACTGCAAAAAATCATTTGATTCCAAAATTCACTGGGTTTACCAGAAATGAACTCTTGAGGGTTGAAGACACAGAACCTGGGGTTTAACTCCGTTTCTGTAGGGAAATTCATACCAGAATTCTCATTCCTGAAATACACTCAGTTTTAAGGCATGAATCATCCACTTCTTTCCTGGGTCTCCAATAAAGTAAGAACCATGAGCATGCCAAGAAGAAAAGAACTGTGTTTCCTACTCATACAGACAATATGTAGTTCAACTCTGCTAATGAAACTGATACAAACCACAGCTCCCCTTACATAAATGCTGTTTAGTTAATAGAGAGAATCACGTTGGGTTCGTGAACTGGGAAACATCATTTGAGCCCAAAATTCACTGTGTTTACCAGAAAGGAACTCTTGCTTGTAGGAAGACAATGATCTTGGGGTTTCGTCCGGTTCTGAAGGGAAATTCAGACCAGAGTTCTCATCCCTGACACACACTGTGTTTTAATGCAAGAAGCAAGCTCTTCTTTCCAGAGTCTAAAATACAGCAAGAACCATGAGCATGCCCTGAAAAAAAGAACTGTGTTTCCTACTCATGCGGACCTTATGTAGTTCAACTCTGCTTCTGAAACTGATACAAACCACAGCTCCGCTTATATAAATGCTCTTTAGTTAATAGGGATTATCGTGTTGGGTTTGTGAACTGTGTAAAATCATTTGAGCCAAGAATTCACTGGGTTTACCAGAAATGAATTCTTGCTTGTAGGAAGACACATATCCTGGTGTTTAACTCCGTTTCTGAAGGTAAATTCAGTCCAGAGTTCTCATCCATGAAACACACTCTGTTTTAACGCAAGAAGCAAGCACTTCTTTCCAGAGTCTCAAATACAGCAAGAACCATGAGCATGCCCTAAAAGAAAGAACTGTGTTTCCTACTCATTCGGACCATATGTAGTTCAACTCTGCTTATGAAACTGAAACAAACAACAGCTCATTTTACATAAATGCTCTTTAGTTAATAGTGAGATTCACATTGGATTCGTGAACTGTGAAACATCATGTGAGCCCAAAATCACTGCGTTTACCAGAAATGAACTCTTGCTTGTTAGAAGACACTGATCCTGGGGTTTAACTCCGTTTCTGAAGGGAAATTCAGACCAGAGTTCTCATCCCTGATACACACTGTGTTTTAATGCAAGAAGCAAGCTCTTCTTTCCAGAGTCTAAGATACAGCAAGAACCATGAGCATGCCAAGAAAAAAAGAACTGTTTGTCCTATAAATACAGTGCATATGTATTCCAACTCTGCTTATGAAACTAATACAAACCATAGCTTCTCTTATATAAATGCTCTTTAGTTAATAGTGAGAATCATGTTGGGTTGTTGAAGTGCGAAAAAACATTTGAGCCCAAAATTCACTGGGATTACCAGAAATGAACTCTTGCTCATAGGAATACACAGATCCTGGGGTTTAACTCCGTTTCTGAAGGCAAAATCAGACCAGAGTTTTCATCCCTGAAAAACACTGTTTTCACGCAAGAAGCAAGCTCTTCTTTCCAGCGTCTCCAATACAGAAAGAACCTTGAGCATGCCCAGAAAATGTGAACTGTGTTTCCTAATCATACAGACCATATGTAGATCAACTCTGGTTATGAAACTAATACAAACCACAGCACCTCTTAAATAAATGCTGTACAGTTAATAGTGAGAATCACATTGGGTTCGTGACCTGTGAAAAATCATTTGAGCCCAAAACTCACTGGGTTTACCTGAAATGAACTCCTGCATGTAGGAAGACACAGATCCAGGGGATTAACTCCGTTTCTGAGGGCAAAATTAGATGAGAAATATCATCCATGAAACACAAACTGTTTTAATGCAAGAAGCACGCTCTTCTTTCCAGCATCTCCAATACAGTAAGAACCATGAGCATGCCCAGAAAAAAGAACTGTGTTTTCTACTCATACCGACCATACATAATTCAACTCCGCCTATGAAACTGATTCAAACCACAGCTCCTCTTTCATAAATGCTCTTTAGTTAATAGTGAGAATAGCGTTGGGTTCGTGAACTGCGAAATATCATTTGAGCCCAAAATTCACTGGGTTTACCAGAAATGAACTCTTGCTAGTAGGAAGACACAGATCCTGGGGTTTAAGTCCGTTTCTGAAGGTAAATTCAGACCAGAATTCTCATCCCTGAAAAACGCTCTATTTTAAGGCATGTATCATCCTCTTCTTTCCAGGGTCTCCAATACAGTAAGAACTATGAGCATGCCTAGAAAAAAGGAAATGTGTTTCCTACTCATATGGACCATATGTAGTCCACCTCTTCATATGAAACTGAAACAGACCACAGCTCCTCTTACATGAATGCTCTTTAGTTAATAGTGAGAATCGCATTGGGGTCGTGAACTGCGAAAAATCATTTGAGCCCAAAATTCACTTGGGTTAACCAGAAATGAACTCTTGCTTGTAGAAAGACACAGATCCTGGGGTTTAACTCCGTTTCTGAAGGGAAATTTAGACCAGAATTCTCATCCCTGAAAGACACTGTGTTTTAACAAAAGAAGCAAGCTCTTCTTTCCAGAGTCAAAAATACAGCAAGAACCCATGCATGCCCTGAAAATAAGAACTGTGTTTCCTACTCATTCAGACCATATGTAGTTCAAAGCTGCTTATGAAACTGATACAAACCACAGCTCCTCTTACATAAATGCTCTTTAGTTAATAGTGAGAATCACGTTGGGTTCGTGAACTGTGAAAAATCATTTGAGCCCTAAATTCACTGGGTTTACCTGAAATGAACTCCTGCTTGTAGGAAGACACAGATCCTAGGGTTTAACTCTGTTTCTGAAGGCAAATTCAGACCAGAATTCTCATCCCTGAAAAACACTCTGTTTTAAGGCAAAAATCATCCTCTTCTTTCCAGCGTCTACAATACAGTACGAACAACGAGCATGCCAAGAAAAAAAGAACTGTGTTTCCTACTCATAGGGAACATATGTACTTCAACTCTGCTTATGAAATGATACAGACCAAAGCTCCTCTTACATAAATCCTCTTTAGTTAATAGTGAGAATAGGGTAGGGTTCGTGACCTGCAAACAATCATTTGAGCCAAAATTAACTGGGTTAACCAGAAATGAACTCTTACTTGTAGGAAGACACAGATCCTGGGGATTAACTACGTTTCTGAAGGAAACCCAGACTAGAGTTCTCACCCATGAAACACACTCTGTTTTAACGAAGAAGCAAGCTCTTCTTTCCAGCGTCTCCAATACATTAAGAACAATGAGCATGGCCTGAAAAAAAAGACTGTGTTTCCTATTCATACGGACCATATGTAGTTGAACTCTGCTTATGAAACTGATACAGACCACACCTGCTCTTACATAAATGCTCTTTAGTTAATAGTGAGAATAGCGTTGGGTTCGTGAACTGCGAAATATCATTTGAGCCCAAAATTCACTGGGTTTACCAGAAATGAACTCTTGCTAGTAGGAAGACACAGATCCTGGGGTTTAACTCCGTTTCTGAAGGGAAATTTAGACCAGAGTTCTCATCCCTGAAAGACACTGTGTTTTAACAAAAGAAGCAAGCTCTTCTTTCCAGAGTCAAAAATACAGCAAGAACCCATGCATGCCCTGAAAATAAGAACTGTGTTTCCTACTCATACAGACCATATGTAGTTCAAAGCTGCTTATGAAACTGATACAAACCACAGCTCCTCTTACATAAATGCTCTTTAGTTAATAGTGAGAATCATGTTTGGTTCATGAACTTGGAAAAATCATTTGAGCCCAAAATTCACTTTGTTTACCAGAAATGAACACTTGCTTGTAGGAAGACACAGATCCTGGGGTTTAACTCCGTTTCTGATGGAAATTCAGACCAGAGTTCTCGTCCCTGAAAAACACTCTGTTTTAATGCAAGAATCATCATCTTCTTTCCAGCATTTCCAATATAGTAAGAAACATGAGCATGCCCAGAAAAAAGAACTCTGTTTCCTACTCATACAGACCATATGTAGTTCAACTCTGCTTATGAAATTGTACAGCCTACAGCTCCTCTTACATAAATGCTCTTTAGTTAATAGTGAGAATAGCGTTGGGTTCTAGAACTGTGTAAAGTCATTTGAGCCAAAAATTCACTTTGTTTACCAGAAATGAACTCTTGCTGGTAGGAAGACACAGATCATGCGGTTTAACTCCGTTTCTGAAGGCAAATTCAGACCAGAGTTCTCGTCCCTGAAAAACACTCTGTTTTAAGGCAAGAATCATCCTCTTCTTTCCAGCATCTTCAATACAGTATGAACAACGAGCATCCGAAGAAAAAAAGAACTGTGTTTCCTACTCATAGGGAACATATGTACTTCAACACTGCTTATGAAATGATACAGACCACAGCTCCTCTTACATAAATCCTCTTTAGTTAATAGTGAGAATAGGGTAGTGTTCGTGACCTGCAAACAATCATTTGAGCCCAAAATTAACTGGGTAAACCAGAAATGAACTCTTACTTGTAGGAAGACACAGATCCTGGGGATTAACTACGTTTCTGAAGGAAACCCAGACCAGAGTTCTCATCCATGAAACACACTCTGTTTTAACGAAGAAGCAAGCTCTTCTTTCCAGCGTCTCCAATACAGTAAGAACACTGAGCCTGGCCTGAAAAAAAAGTCTGTGTTTCCTATTCATACGGACCATATGTAGTTCAACTCTGCTTATGAAACTGATACAGACCACACCTGCTCTTACATAAATGCTCTTTAGTTAATAGTGAGAATAGCATTGGGTTTGTGAACTGCGAAAAATCATTTGAGCCCAAAATTCACTGGGTTTACCATAAATGAACTCTTGATTGTAGGAAGACACAGATCCTGGGGTTTAAGTCCGTTTCTGAAGGTAAATTCAGACCAGAATTCTCATCCCTGAAAAACGCTCTGTTTTAAGGCATGTATCATCCTCTTCTTTCCAGGGTCTCCAATACAGTAAGAACCATGAGAATGCTTAGAAAAAAGGAACTGTGTTTCCTACTCATATGGACCATATGTAGTCCACCTCTTCTTATGAAACTGAAACAGACCACAGCTCCTCTTACATAAATGCTCTTTAGTTAATAGTGAGAATCGCATGTGGGTCGTGAACTGCAAATAATCATTTGAGCCCAAAATTCACTGGGTTAACCTGAAATGAACTCTTGCTTATAGGAAGACACAGATCCTGAGGTTTAACTCCGTTTCTGAAGGGAAATTTAGACCAGAGTTCTCATCCCTGAAAGACACTGTGTTTTAACAAAAGAAGCAAGCTCTTCTTTCCAGAGTCAAAAATACAGCAAGAACCCATGCATGCCCTGAAAATAAGAACTGTGTTTCCTACTCATACAGACCATATGTAGTTCAATGCTGCTTATGAAACTGATACAAACCACAGCTCCTCTTATATAAATGCTCTTTAGTTAATAGTGAGAATCATGTTTGGTTCATGAACTTGGAAAAATCATTTAAGCCCAAAATTCACTTTGTTTACCAGAAATGAACACTTGCTTGTAGGAAGACACAGATCCTGGGGTTTAACTCCGTTTCTGAAGGAAACCCAGACCAGAGTTCTCATCCATGAAACACACTCTGTTTTAACGAAGAAGCAAGCTCTTCTTTCCAGCGTCTCCAATACAGTAAGAACACTGAGCCTGGCCTGAAAAAAAGGACTGTGTTTCCTATTCATATGGACCATATGTAGTTCAACTCTGCTTATGAAACTAATACAGACCACACCTGCTCTTACATAAATGCTCTTTAGTTAATAGTGAGAATAGCATTGGGTTCGTGAACTGCGAAAAATCATTTGAGCCCAAAATTCACTGGGTTTACCATAAATGAACTCTTGATTGTAGGAAGACACAGATCCTGGGGTTTAAGTCCGTTTCTGAAGGTAAATTCAGACCAGAATTCTCATCCATGAAAAACGCTCTTTTTTAAGGCATGTATCATCCTCTTCTTTCCAGGGTCTCCAATACAGTAAGAACCATGAGAATGCCTAGAAAAAAGGAACTGTGTTTCCTACTCATATGGACCATATGTAGTCCACCTCTTCTTATGAAACTGAAACAGACCACAGCTCCTCTTACATAAATGCTCTTTAGTTAATAGTGAGAATCGCATTGGGGTCGTGAACTGCAAATAATCATTTGAGCCCAAAATTCACTGGGTTAACCTGAAATGAACTCTTCCTTATAGGAAGACACAGATCCTGAGGTTTAACTCCGTTTCTGAAGGGAAATTTAGACCAGAGTTCTCATCCCTGAAAGACACTGTGTTTTAACAAAAGAACCAAGCTCTTCTTTCCAGAGTCAAAAATACAGCAAGAACCCATGCATGCCCTGAAAATAAGAACTGTGTTTCCTACTCATACAGACCATATGTAGTTCAATGCTGCTTATGAAACTGATACAAACCACAGCTCCTCTTATATAAATGCTCTTTAGTTAATAGTGAGAATCATGTTTGGTTCATGAACTTGGAAAAATCATTTGAGCCCAAAATTCACTTTGTTTACCAGAAATGAACACTTGCTTGTGGGAAGACACAGATCCTGGGGTTTAACTCTGTTTCTGATGGAAATTCAGACCAGAGTTCTCGTCCCTGAAAAACACTCTGTTTTAATGCAAGAATCATCATCTTCTTTCCAGCATTTCCAATACAGTAAGAAACATGAGCATGCCCAGAAAAAAGAACTCTGTTTCCTACTCATACAGACCATATGTAGTTCAACTCTGCTTATGAAATTGTACAGCCCACAGCTCCTCTTACATAAATGCTCTTTAGTTAATAGTGAGAATAGCGTTGGGTTCTAGAACTGTGTAAAGTCATTTGAGCCGAAAATTCACTTTGTTTACCAGAAATGAACTCTTGCTGGTAGGAAGACACAGATCATGGGGTTTAACTCCGTTTCTGAAGGCAAATTCAGACCAGAGTTCTCGTCCCTGAAAAACACTCTGTTTTAAGGCAAGAATCATCCTCTTCTTTCCAGCGTCTACAATACAGTACGAACAACGAGCATGCCAAGAAAAAAAGAACTGTGTTTCCTACTCATAGGCAACATATGTACTTCAACTCTGCTTATGAAATGATACAGACCACAGCTCCTCTTACATAAATCCTCTTTAGTTAATAGTGAGAATAGGGTAGGGTTCGTGACCTGCAAACAATCATTTGAGCCCAAAATTAACTGGGTTAACCAGAAATGAACTCTTACTTGTAGGAAGACACAGATCCTGGGGATTAACTACTTTTCTGAAGGAAACCCAGACCAGAGTTCTCTTCCATGAAACACACTCTGTTTCAACGAAGAAGCAAGCTCTTCTTTCCAGCGTCTCCAATACAGTAAGAACAATGAGCATGGCCTGAAAAAAAAGACTGTGTTTCCTATTCATACGGACCATATGTAGTTCAACTCTATGTATGAAACTGATACAGACCACACCTGCTCTTACATAAATGCTCTTTAGTTAATAGTGAGAATAGCGTTGGGTTCGTGAACTGCGAAATATCATTTGAGCCCAAAATTCACTGGGTTAACCGGAAATGAACTCTTTCTAGTAGGAAGACACAGATCCTGGGGTTTAAGTCCGTTTCTGAAGGTAAATTCAGACCAGAATTCTCATCCCTGAAAAACGCTCTGTTTTAAGGCATGTATCATCCTCTTCTTCCCAGGGTCTTCAATACAGTAAGAACCATGAGCATGCCTAGAAAAAAGGAACTGTGTTTCCTACTCATACGGACCATATGTAGTCCACCTATTCATATGAAACTGAAACAGACCACAGCTCCTCTTCCATGAATGCTCTTTAGTTAATAGTGAGAATCACATTGGGGTCGTGAACTGCGAAAAATCATTTGAGCCCAAAATTCACTTGGGTTAACCAGAAATGAACTCTTGCTTGTAGGAAGACACAGATCCTGGGGTTTAACTCCGTTTATGAAGGGAAATTTAGACCAGAGTTCTCATCCCTGAAAGACACAGTGTTTTAACACAAGAAGCAAGCTCTTCTTTCCAGAGTGAAAAATACAGCAAGAACCCATGCATGCCCTGAAAATAAGAACTGTGTTTCCTACTAATACGGACCAAAATAGTTCAAATGTGCTTATGAACCTGATACAAACCACAGCTCCTCTTACATAAATGCTCTTTAGTTAATAGAGAGAATCGCATTGGTGTCGTGAACTGTGAAAAATCATTTGAGCCCAAAATTCACTGGGTTAACGAGAAATGAACTCTTGCTTGTAGGAAGACACAGATCCTGGGGTTTAACTCCGTTGCTGAAGGGAAATTTAGACCAGAGTTCTCATCCCTGAAAAACAATGTGTTTTAATGCAAGAAGCAAGCTCTTCTTTCCAGCGACTCCAATACAGCAAGAACAATGAGCATGGCCTGAAAAAAAGGACTGTGTTTCCTATTCATATGGACCATATGTAGTTCAACTCTGCTTATGAAACTAATACAGACCACACCTGCTCTTACATAAATGCTCTTTAGTTAATAGTGAGAATAGCATTGGGATCGTGAACTGCGAAAAATCATTTGAGCCCAAAATTCACTTGGTTTACCATAAATGAACTCTTGATTGTAGGAAGACACAGATCCTGGGGTTTAAGTCCGTTTCTGAAGGGAAATTCAGACCAGAATTCTCATCCCTGAAAAATGCTCTGTTTTAAGGCATGTATGATCCTCTTCTTTCCAGGGTCTCCAATACAGTAAGAACCATGAGAATGCCAAGAAAAAAGGAACTGTGTTTCCTACTCATATGGACCATATGTAGTCCACCTCTTCTTATGAAACTGAAACAGACCACAGCTCCTCTTACATAAATGCGCTTTAGTTAATAGTGAGAATCGCATTGGGGTCGTGAACTGCAAAAAATCATTTGAGCCCAAAAATCACTGGGTTAACCTGAAATGAACTCTTGCTTATAGGAAGACACAGATCCTGAGGTTTAACACCGTTTCTGAAGGGAAATTTAGACCAGAGTTCTCATCCCTGAAAGACACTGTGTTTTAACAAAAGAAGCAAGCTCTTCTTTCCATAGTCAAAAATACAGCAAGAACCCATGCATGCCCTGAAAATAAGAACTGTGTTTCCTACTCATACAGACCATATGTAGTTCAATGCTGCTTATGAAACTGATACAAACCACAGCTCCTCTTATATAAATGCTCTTTAGTTAATAGTGAGAATCATGTTTGGTTCATGAACTTGGAAAAATCATTTGAGCCCAAAATTCACTTTGTTTACCAGAAATGAACACTTGCTTGTAGGAAGACACAGATCCTGGGGTTTAACTCCGTTTCTGTTGGAAATTCAGAACAGAGTTCTCGTCCCTGAAAAACACTCTGTTTTAATGCAAGAATCATCATCTTCTTTCCAGCATTTCCAATATAGTAAGAAACATGAGCATGCCCAGAAAAAAGAACTCTGTTTCCTACTCATACAGACCATATGTAGTTCAACTCTGCTTATGAAATTGTACAGCCCACAGCTCCTCTTACATAAATGCTCTTTAGTTAATAGTGAGAATAGCGTTGGGTTCTAGAACTGTGTAAAGTCATTTGAGCCGAAAATTCACTTTGTTTACCAGAAATGAACTCTTGCTGGTAGGAAGACACAGATCATGGGGTTTAACTCTGTTTCTGAATGCAAATTCAGACCAGAGTTCTCGTCCCTGAAAAACACTCTGTTTTAAGTCAAGAATCATCCTCTTCTTTCCAGCGTCTACAATACAGTACGAACAACGAGCATGCCAAGAAAAAAAGAACTGTGTTTCCTACTCATAGGGAACATATGTACTTCTACTCTGCTTATGAAATGATACAGAACACAGCTCCTCTTACATAAATCCTCTTTAGTTAATAGTGAGAATAGGGTAGGGTTCGTGACCTGCAAACAATCATTTGAGCCCAAAATTAACTGGGTTAACCAGTAATGAACTCTTACTTGTAGGAAGACACAGATCCTGGGGATTAACTACTTTTCTGAAGGAAACCCAGACCAGAGTTCTCATCCATGAAACACACTCTGTTTTAACGAAGAAGCAAGCTCTTCTTTACAGCGTCTCCAATACAGTAAGAACAATGAGCATGGCCTGAAAAAAAAGACTGTGTTTCCTATTCATACGGACCATATGTAGTTCAACTCTATGTATGAAACTGATACAGACCACACCTACTCTTACATAAATGCTCTTTAGTTAATAGTGAGAATAGCGTTGGGTTCGTGAACTGCGAAATATCATTTGAGCCCAAAATTCACTGGGTTTACCGGAAATGAACGCTTGCTAGTAGGAAGACACAGATCCTGGGGTTTAAGTCCGATTCTGAAGGTAAATTCAGACCAGAATTCTCATCCCTGAAAAACCCTCTGTTTTAAGGCATGTATCATCCTCTTCTTTCCAGGGTCTCCAATACAGTAAGAGCATGCCTAGAAAAAAGGAACTGTGTTTCCTACTCATACGGACCATATGTAGTCCACCTCTTCATATGAAACTGAAACAGACCACAGCTCCTCTTACATGAATGCTCTTTAGTTAATAGTGAGAATCGCATTGGGGTCGTGAACTGCGAAAAATCATTTGAGCCCAAAATTCACTTGGGTTAACCAGAAATGAACTCTTGCTTGTAGGAAGACACAGATCCTGGGGTTTAACTCCGTTTCTGAAGGGAAATTTAGACCAGAGTTCTCATCCCTGAAAGACACGGTGTTTTAACACAAGAAGCAAGCTCTTCTTTCCAGGGTCAAAAATACAGCAAGAACCCTGAGCATGCCCTGAAAATAAGAACTGTGTTTCCTACTCATACGGACCAAAATAGTTCAAATGTGCTTATGAACCTGATACAAACCACAGCTCCTCTTACATAAATGCTCTTTAGTTAATAGAGAGAATCGCATTGGTGTCGTGAACTGTGAAAAATCATTTGAGCCCAAAATTCACTGGGTTAACGAGAAATGAACTCTTGCTTGTAGGAAGACACAGATCCTGGGGTTTAACTCCGTTGCTGAAGGGAAATTTAGACCAGAGTTCTCGTCCCTGAAAAACACTGTGTTTTAATGCAAGAAGCAAGCACTTCTTTCCAGCGACTCCAATACAGCAAGAACAATGAGCATGGCCTGAAAAAAAGGACTGTTTTTCCTATTCATATGGACCATATGTAGTTCAACTCTGCTTATGAAACTAATACAGACCACACCTGCTCTTACATAAATGCTCTTTAGTTAATAGTGAGAATAGCATTGGGTTCGTGAACTGCGAAAAATCATTTGAGCCCAAAATTCACTGGGTTTACCATAAATGAACTCTTGATTGTAGGAAGACACAGATCCTGGGGTTTAAGTCCGTTTCTGAAGGGAAATTCAGACCAGAATTCTCATCCCTGAAAAATGCTCTGTTTTAAGGCATGTATGATCCTCTTCTTTCCAGGGTCTCCAATACAGTAAGAACCATGAGAATGCCAAGAAAAAAGGAACTGTGTTTCCTACTCATATGGACCATATGTAGTCCACCTCTTCTTATGAAACTGAAACAGACCACAGCTCCTCTTACATAAATGCTCTTTAGTTAATAGTGAGAATCGCATTGGGGTCGTGAACTGCAAAAAATCATTTGAGCCCAAAATTCACTGGGTTAACCTGAAATGAACTCTTGCTTATAGGAAGACACAGATCCTGAGGTTTAACTCCGTTTCTGAAGGGAAATTTAGACCAGAGTTCTCATCCCTGAAAGACACGGTGTTTTAACACAAGAAGCAAGCTCTTCTTTCCAGGGTCAAAAATACAGCAAGAACCCTGAGCATGCCCTGAAAATAAGAACTGTGTTTCCTACTCATACGGACCAAAATAGTTCAAATGTGCTTATGAACCTGATACAAACCACAGCTCCTCTTACATAAATGCTCTTTAGTTAATAGAGAGAATCGCATTGGTGTCGTGAACTGTGAAAAATCATTTGAGCCCAAAATTCACTGGGTTAACGAGAAATGAACTCTTGCTTGTAGGAAGACACAGATCCTGGGGTTTAACTCCGTTGCTGAAGGGAAATTTAGACCAGAGTTCTCATCCCTGAAAAACACTGTGTTTTAATGCAGGAAGCAAGCACTTCTTTCCAGCGACTCCAATACAGCAAGAACAATGAGCATGGCCTGAAAAAAAGGACTGTTTTTCCTATTCATATGGACCATATGTAGTTCAACTCTGCTTATGAAACTAATACAGAACACACCTGCTCTTACATAAATGCTCTTTAGTTAATAGTGAGAATAGCATTGGGTTCGTGAACTGCGAAAAATCATTTGAGCCCAAAATTCACTGGGTTTACCATAAATGAACTCTTGATTGTAGGAAGACACAGATCCTGGGGTTTAAGTCCGTTTCTGAAGGGAAATTTAGACCAGAGTTCTCATCCCTGAAAGACACTGTGTTTTAACAAAAGAAGCAAGCTCTTCTTTCCAGAGTCAAAAATACAGCAAGAACCCATGCATGCCCTGAAAATAAGAACTGTGTTTCCTACTCATACAGACCATATGTAGTTCAATGCTGCTTATGAAACTGATACAAACCACAGCTCCTCTTATATAAATGCTCTTTAGTTAATAGTGAGAATCATGTTTGGTTCATGAACTTGGAAAAATCATTTGAGCCCAAAATTCACTTTGTTTACCAGAAATGAACACTTGCTTGTAGGAAGACACAGATCCTGGGGTTTAACTCCGTTTCTGATGGAAATTCAGACCAGAGTTCTCGTCCCTGAAAAACACTCTGTTTTAATGCAAGAATCATCATCTTCTTTCCAGCATTTCCAATATAGTAAGAAACATGAGCATGCCCAGAAAAAAGAACTCTGTTTCCTACTCATACAGACCATATGTAGTTCAACTCTGCTTATGAAATTGTACAGCCCACAGCTCCTCTTACATAAATGCTCTTTAGTTAATAGTGAGAATAGCGTTGGGTTCTAGAACTGTGTAAAGTCATTTGAGCCGAAAATTCACTTTGTTTACCAGAAATGAACTCTTGCTGATAGGAAGACACAGATCATGGGGTTTAACTCCGTTTCTGAAGGCAAATTCAGACCAGAGTTCTCGTCCCTGAAAAACACTCTGTTTTAAGGCAAGAATCATCCTCTTCTTTCCAGCGTCTACAATACAGTACGAACAACGAGCATGCCAAGAAAAAAAGAACTGTGTTTCCTACTCATAGGGAACATATGTACTTCAACTCTGCTTATAAAATGATACAGACCACAGCTCCTCTTACATAAATCCTCTTTAGTTAATAGTGAGAATAGGGTAGGGTTCGTGACCTGCAAACAATCATTTGAGCCCAAAATTAACTGGGTTACCCAGAAATGAACTCTTACTTGTAGGAAGACACAGATCCTGGGGATTAACTACGTTTCTGAAGGAAACCCAGACCAGAGTTCTCATCCATGAAACACACTCTGTTTTAACGAAGAAGCAAGCTCTTCTTTCCAGCGTCTCCAATACAGTAAGAACAATGAGCCTGGCCTGAAAAAAAAGACTGTGTTTCCTATTCATACGGACCATATGTAGTTCAACTCTGCTTATGAAACTGATACAGACCACACCTGCTCTTACATAAATGCTCTTTAGTTAATAGTGAGAATAGCGTTGGGTTTTTGAACTGCGAAATATCATTTGAGCCCAAAATTCACTGGGTTTACCAGAAATGAACTCTTGCTAGTAGGAAGACACAGATCCTGGGGTTTAAGTCCATTTCTGAAGGTAAATTCAGACCAGAATTCTCATCCCTGAAAAACGCTCTGTTTTAAGGCATGTATCATCCTCTTCTTTCCAGGGTCTCCAATACAGTAAGAACCATGAGCATGCCTAGAAAAAAGGAACTGTGTTTCCTACTCATACGGACCATATGTAGTCCACCTATTCATATGAAACTGAAACAGACCACAGCTCCTCTTCCATGAATGCTCTTTAGTTAATAGTGAGAATCGCATTGGGGTCGTGAACTGCGAAAAATCATTTGAGCCCAAAATTCACTTGGGTTAACCAGAAATGAACTCTTGCTTGTAGGAAGACACAGATCCTGGGGTTTAACTCCGTTTATGAAGGGAAATTTAGACCAGAGTTCTCATCCCTGAAAGACACAGTGTTTTAACACAAGAAGCAAGCTCTTCTTTCCAGAGTGAAAAATACAGCAAGAACCCATGCATGCCCTGAAAATAAGAACTGTGTTTCCTACTAATACGGACCAAAATAGTTCAAATGTGCTTATGAACCTGATACAAACCACAGCTCCTCTTACATAAATGCTCTTTAGTTAATAGAGAGAATCGCATTGGTGTCGTGAACTGTGAAAAATCATTTGAGCCCAAAATTCACTGGGTTAACGAGAAATGAACTCTTGCTTGTAGGAAGACACAGATCCTGGGGTTTAACTCCGTTGCTGAAGGGAAATTTAGACCAGAGTTCTCATCCCTGAAAAACAATGTGTTTTAATGCAAGAAGCAAGCTCTTCTTTCCAGCGACTCCAATACAGCAAGAACAATGAGCATGGCCTGAAAAAAAGGACTGTGTTTCCTATTCATATGGACCATATGTAGTTCAACTCTGCTTATGAAACTAATACAGACCACACCTGCTCTTACATAAATGCTCTTTAGTTAATAGTGAGAATAGCATTGGGATCGTGAACTGCGAAAAATCATTTGAGCCCAAAATTCACTTGGTTTACCATAAATGAACTCTTGATTGTAGGAAGACACAGATCCTGGGGTTTAAGTCCGTTTCTGAAGGGAAATTCAGACCAGAATTCTCATCCCTGAAAAATGCTCTGTTTTAAGGCATGTATGATCCTCTTCTTTCCAGGGTCTCCAATACAGTAAGAACCATGAGAATGCCAAGAAAAAAGGAACTGTGTTTCCTACTCATATGGACCATATGTAGTCCACCTCTTCTTATGAAACTGAAACAGACCACAGCTCCTCTTACATAAATGCGCTTTAGTTAATAGTGAGAATCGCATTGGGGTCGTGAACTGCAAAAAATCATTTGAGCCCAAAAATCACTGGGTTAACCTGAAATGAACTCTTGCTTATAGGAAGACACAGATCCTGAGGTTTAACACCGTTTCTGAAGGGAAATTTAGACCAGAGTTCTCATCCCTGAAAGACACTGTGTTTTAACAAAAGAAGCAAGCTCTTCTTTCCATAGTCAAAAATACAGCAAGAACCCATGCATGCCCTGAAAATAAGAACTGTGTTTCCTACTCATACAGACCATATGTAGTTCAATGCTGCTTATGAAACTGATACAAACCACAGCTCCTCTTATATAAATGCTCTTTAGTTAATAGTGAGAATCATGTTTGGTTCATGAACTTGGAAAAATCATTTGAGCCCAAAATTCACTTTGTTTACCAGAAATGAACACTTGCTTGTAGGAAGACACAGATCCTGGGGTTTAACTCCGTTTCTGTTGGAAATTCAGAACAGAGTTCTCGTCCCTGAAAAACACTCTGTTTTAATGCAAGAATCATCATCTTCTTTCCAGCATTTCCAATATAGTAAGAAACATGAGCATGCCCAGAAAAAAGAACTCTGTTTCCTACTCATACAGACCATATGTAGTTCAACTCTGCTTATGAAATTGTACAGCCCACAGCTCCTCTTACATAAATGCTCTTTAGTTAATAGTGAGAATAGCGTTGGGTTCTAGAACTGTGTAAAGTCATTTGAGCCGAAAATTCACTTTGTTTACCAGAAATGAACTCTTGCTGGTAGGAAGACACAGATCATGGGGTTTAACTCTGTTTCTGAATGCAAATTCAGACCAGAGTTCTCGTCCCTGAAAAACACTCTGTTTTAAGTCAAGAATCATCCTCTTCTTTCCAGCGTCTACAATACAGTACGAACAACGAGCATGCCAAGAAAAAAAGAACTGTGTTTCCTACTCATAGGGAACATATGTACTTCAACTCTGCTTATGAAATGATACAGAACACAGCTCCTCTTACATAAATCCTCTTTAGTTAATAGTGAGAATAGGGTAGGGTTCGTGACCTGCAAACAATCATTTGAGCCCAAAATTAACTGGGTTAACCAGTAATGAACTCTTACTTGTAGGAAGACACAGATCCTGGGGTTAACTACTTTTCTGAAGGAAACCCAGACCAGAGTTCTCATCCATGAAACACACTCTGTTTTAACGAAGAAGCAAGCTCTTCTTTACAGCGTCTCCAATACAGTAAGAACAATGAGCATGGCCTGAAAAAAAAGACTGTGTTTCCTATTCATACGGACCATATGTAGTTCAACTCTATGTATGAAACTGATACAGACCACACCTACTCTTACATAAATGCTCTTTAGTTAATAGTGAGAATAGCGTTGGGTTCGTGAACTGCGAAATATCATTTGAGCCCAAAATTCACTGGGTTTACCGGAAATGAACTCTTGCTAGTAGGAAGACACAGATCCTGGGGTTTAAGTCCGATTCTGAAGGTAAATTCAGACCAGAATTCTCATCCCTGAAAAACGCTCTGTTTTAAGGCATGTATGATCCTCTTCTTTCCAGGGTCTCCAATACAGTAAGAACCATGAGAATGCCAAGAAAAAAGGAACTGTGTTTCCTACTCATATGGACCATATGTAGTCCACCTCTTCTTATGAAACTGAAACAGACCACAGCTCCTCTTACATAAATGCTCTTTAGTTAATAGTGAGAATCGCATTGGGGTCGTGAACTGCAAAAAATCATTTGAGCCCAAAATTCACTGGGTTAACCTGAAATGAACTCTTGCTTATAGGAAGACACAGATCCTGAGGTTTAACTCCGTTTCTGAAGGGAAATTTAGACCAGAGTTCTCATCCCTGAAAGACACGGTGTTTTAACACAAGAAGCAAGCTCTTCTTTCCAGGGTCAAAAATACAGCAAGAACCCTGAGCATGCCCTGAAAATAAGAACTGTGTTTCCTACTCATACGGACCAAAATAGTTCAAATGTGCTTATGAACCTGATACAAACCACAGCTCCTCTTACATAAATGCTCTTTAGTTAATAGAGAGAATCGCATTGGTGTCGTGAACTGTGAAAAATCATTTGAGCCCAAAATTCACTGGGTTAACGAGAAATGAACTCTTGCTTGTAGGAAGACACAGATCCTGGGGTTTAACTCCGTTGCTGAAGGGAAATTTAGACCAGAGTTCTCATCCCTGAAAAACACTGTGTTTTAATGCAGGAAGCAAGCACTTCTTTCCAGCGACTCCAATACAGCAAGAACAATGAGCATGGCCTGAAAAAAAGGACTGTTTTTCCTATTCATATGGACCATATGTAGTTCAACTCTGCTTATGAAACTAATACAGAACACACCTGCTCTTACATAAATGCTCTTTAGTTAATAGTGAGAATAGCATTGGGTTCGTGAACTGCGAAAAATCATTTGAGCCCAAAATTCACTGGGTTTACCATAAATGAACTCTTGATTGTAGGAAGACACAGATCCTGGGGTTTAAGTCCGTTTCTGAAGGGAAATTTAGACCAGAGTTCTCATCCCTGAAAGACACTGTGTTTTAACAAAAGAAGCAAGCTCTTCTTTCCAGAGTCAAAAATACAGCAAGAACCCATGCATGCCCTGAAAATAAGAACTGTGTTTCCTACTCATACAGACCATATGTAGTTCAATGCTGCTTATGAAACTGATACAAACCACAGCTCCTCTTATATAAATGCTCTTTAGTTAATAGTGAGAATCATGTTTGGTTCATGAACTTGGAAAAATCATTTGAGCCCAAAATTCACTTTGTTTACCAGAAATGAACACTTGCTTGTAGGAAGAAAGAGATCCTGGGGTTTAACTCCGTTTCTGATGGAAATTCAGACCAGAGTTCTCGTCCCTGAAAAACACTCTGTTTTAATGCAAGAATCATCATCTTCTTTCCAGCATTTCCAATATAGTAAGAAACATGAGCATGCCCAGAAAAAAGAACTCTGTTTCCTACTCATACAGACCATATGTAGTTCAACTCTGCTTATGAAATTGTACAGCCCACAGCTCCTCTTACATAAATGCTCTTTAGTTAATAGTGAGAATAGCGTTGGGTTCTAGAACTGTGTAAAGTCATTTGAGCCGAAAATTCACTTTGTTTACCAGAAATGAACTCTTGCTGATAGGAAGACACAGATCATGGGGTTTAACTCCGTTTCTGAAGGCAAATTCAGACCAGAGTTCTCGTCCCTGAAAAACACTCTGTTTTAAGGCAAGAATCATCCTCTTCTTTCCAGCGTCTACAATACAGTACGAACAACGAGCATGCCAAGAAAAAAAGAACTGTGTTTCCTACTCATAGGGAACATATGTACTTCAACTCTGCTTATAAAATGATACAGACCACAGCTCCTCTTACATAAATCCTCTTTAGTTAATAGTGAGAATAGGGTAGGGTTCGTGACCTGCAAACAATCATTTGAGCCCAAAATTAACTGGGTTACCCAGAAATGAACTCTTACTTGTAGGAAGACACAGATCCTGGGGATTAACTACGTTTCTGAAGGAAACCCAGACCAGAGTTCTCATCCATGAAACACACTCTGTTTTAACGAAGAAGCAAGCTCTTCTTTCCAGCGTCTCCAATACAGTAAGAACAATGAGCCTGGCCTGAAAAAAAAGACTGTGTTTCCTATTCATACGGACCATATGTAGTTCAACTCTGCTTATGAAACTGATACAGACCACACCTGCTCTTACATAAATGCTCTTTAGTTAATAGTGAGAATAGCGTTGGGTTTTTGAACTGCGAAATATCATTTGAGCCCAAAATTCACTGGGTTTACCAGAAATGAACTCTTGCTAGTAGGAAGACACAGATCCTGGGGTTTAAGTCCATTTCTGAAGGTAAATTCAGACCAGAATTCTCATCCCTGAAAAACGCTCTGTTTTAAGGCATGTATCATCCTCTTCTTTCCAGGGTCTCCAATACAGTAAGAACCATGAGCATGCCTAGAAAAAAGGAACTGTGTTTCCTACTCATACGGACCATATGTAGTCCACCTCTTCATATGAAACTGAAACAGACCACAGCTCCTCTTACATAAAAGCTCTTTAGTTAATAGTGAGAATCGCATTGGGTTCGTGAACTGCGAAAAATCATTTGAGCCCAAAATTCACTTGGGTTAACCAGAAATGAACTCTTGCTTGTAGGAAGACACAGATCCTGGGGTTTAACTCCGTTTCTGAAGGGAAATTTAGACCAGAGTTCTCATCCCTGAAAGTCACTGTGTTTTAACAAAAGAAGCAAGCTCTTCTTTCCAGAGTCAAAAATACAGCAAGAACCCATGCATGCCCTGAAAATAAGAACTGTGTTTCCTACTCATACAGACCATATGTAGTTCAATGCTGCTTATGAAACTGATACAGACCACACCTGCTCTTACATAAATGCTCTTTAGTTAATAGTGAGAATAGCGTTGGGTTTGTGAACTGCGAAATATCATTTGAGCCCAAAATTCACTGGGTTTACCAGAAATGAACTCTTGCTAGTAGGAAGACACAGATCCTGGGGTTTAAGTCCATTTCTGAAGGTAAATTCAGACCAGAATTCTCATCCCTGAAAAACGCTCTGTTTTAAGGCATGTATCATCCTCTTCTTTCCAGGGTCTCCAATACAGTAAGAACAATGAGCATGCCCTGAAAAAAGGAACTGTGTTTCCTACTCATACGGACCATATGTAGTCCACCTCTTCATATGAAACTGAAAAAGACCACAGCTCCTCTTACATAAAAGCTCTTTAGTTAATAGTGAGAATCGCATTGGGTTCGTGAACTGCGAAAAATCATTTGAGCCCAAAATTCACTTGGGTTAACCAGAAATGAACTCTTGCTTGTAGGAAGACACAGATCCTGGGGTTTAACTCCGTTTCTGAAGGGAAATTTAGACCAGAGTTCTCATCCCTGAAAGACACTGTGTTTTAACAAAAGAAGCAAGCTCTTCTTTCCAGAGTCAAAAATACAGCAAGAACCCATGCATGCCCTGAAAAGAAGAACTGTGTTTCCTACTCATACAGACCATATGTAGTTCAATGCTGCTTATGAAACTGATACAGTCCACACCTGCTCTTACATAAATGCTCTTTAGTTAATAGTGAGAATAGCGTTGGGTTTGTGAACTGCGAAATATCATTTGAGCCCAAAATTCACTGGGTTTACCAGAAATGAACTCTTGCTAGTAGGAAGACACAGATCCTGGGGTTTAAGTCCATTTCTGAAGGTAAATTCAGACCAGAATTCTCATCCCTGAAAAACGCTCTGTTTTAAGGCATGTATCATCCTCTTCTTTCCAGGGTCTCCAATACAGTAAGAACCATGAGCATGCCTAGAAAAAAGGAACTGTGTTTCCTACTAATACGGACAATATGTAGTCCACCTCTTCATATGAAACTGAAACAGACCACAGCTCCTCTTACATAAAAGCTCTTTAGTTAATAGTGAGAATCGCATTGGGGTCGTGAACTGCAAAAAATCATTTGAGCCCAAAATTCACTTGGGTTAACCAGAAATGAACTCTTGCTTGTAGGAAGACACAGATCCTGGGGTTTAACTCCGTTTCTGAAGGGAAATTTAGACCAGAGTTCTCATCCCTGAAAGACACTGTGTTTTAACAAAAGAAGCAAGCTCTTCTTTCCAGAGTCAAAAATACAGCAAGAACCCATGCATGCCCTGAAAATAAGAACTGTGTTTCCTACTCATACAGACCATATGTAGTTCAATGCTGCTTATGAAACTGATACAAACCACAGCTCCTCTTACATAAATGCTCTTTAGTTAATAGTGAGAATCATGTTTGGTTCATGAACTTGGAAAAATCATTTGAGCCCAAAATTCACTTTGTTTACCAGAAATGAACACTTGCTTGTGGGAAGACACAGATCCTGGGGTTTAACTCCTTTTCTCATGGAAATTCAGACCAGAGTTCTCGTCCCTGAAAAACACTCTGTTTTAATGCAAGAATCATCATCTTCTTTCCAGCATTTCCAATATAGTAAGAAACATGAGCATGCCCAGAAAAAAGAACTCTGTTTCCTACTCATACAGACCATATGTAGTTCAACTCTGCTTATGAAATTGTACAGCCCACAGCTCCTCTTACATAAATGCTCTTTAGTTAATAGTGAGAATAGCGTTGGGTTCTAGAACTGTGTAAAGTCATTTGAGCTGAAAATTCACTTTGTTTACCAGAAATGAACTCTTGCTGGTAGGAAGACACAGATCATGGGGTTTAACTCCGTTTCTGAAGGCAAATTCAGACCAGAGTTCTCGTCCCTGAAAAACACTCTGTTTTAAGGCAAGAATCATCCTCTTCTTTCCAGCGTCTACAATACAGTACGAACAACGAGCATGCCAAGAAAAAAAGAACTGTGTTTCCTACTCATAGGGAACATATGTACTTCAACTCTGCTTATGAAATGATACAGAACACAGCTCCTCTTACATAAATCCTCTTTAGTTAATAGTGAGAATAGGGTAGGGTTCGTGACCTGCAAACAATCATTTGAGCCCAAAATTAACTGGGTTAACCAGAAATGAACTCTTACTTGTAGGAAGACACAGATCCTGGGGATTAACTACGTTTCTGAAGGAAACCCAGACCAGAGTTCTCATCCATGAAACACACTCTGTTTTAACGAAGAAGCAAGCTCTTCTTTCCAGCGTCTCCAATACAGTAAGAACAATGAGCCTGGCCTGAAAAAAAAGACTGTGTTTCCTATTCATACGGACCATATGTAGTTCAACTCTGCTTATGAAACTGATACAGACCACACCTGCTCTTACATAAATGCTCTTTAGTTAATAGTGAGAATAGCGTTGGGTTTGTGAACTGCGAAATATCATTTGAGCCCAAAATTCACTGGGTTTACCAGAAATGAACTCTTGCTAGTAGGAAGACACAGATCCTGGGGTTTAAGTCCATTTCTGAAGGTAAATTCAGACCAGAATTCTCATCCCTGAAAAACGCTCTGTTTTAAGGCATGTATCATCCTCTTCTTTCCAGGGTCTCCAATACAGTAAGAACCATGAGCATGCCTAGAAAAAAGGAACTGTGTTTCCTACTCATACGGACCATATGTAGTCCACCTCTTCATATGAAACTGAAACAGACCACAGCTCCTCTTACATGAGTGCTCTTTAGTTAATAGTGAGAATCGCATTGGTGTCGTGAACTGTGAAAAATCATTTGAGCCCAAAATTCACTGGGTTAAAGAGAAATGAACTCTTGCTTGTAGGAAGACACAGATCCTGGGGTTTAACTCCGTTGCTGAAGGGAAATTTAGACCAGAGTTCTCTTCCCTGAGAAACACTGTGTTTTAATGCAAGAAGAAAGCTCTTCTTTCCAGCGACTCCAATACAGTAAGAACAATGAGCATGGCCTGAAAAAAATGACTGTGTTTCCTATTCATATGGACCATATGTAGTTCAACTCTGCTTATGAAACTAATACAGACCACACCTGCTCTTACATAAATGCTCTTTAGTTAATAGTGAGAATAGCACTGGGTTCGTGAACTGCAAAAAATCATTTGAGCCCAAAATTCACTTGGTTTACCATAAATGAACTCTTGAGTGTAGGAAGACACAGATCCTGGGGTTTAAGTCCGTTTCTGAAGGGAAATTCAGACCAGAATTCTCATCCCTGAAAAATGCTCTGTTTTAAGGCATGTATGATCCTCTTCTTTCCAGGGTCTCCAATACAGTAAGAACTATGAGAATGCCAAGAAAAAAGGAACTGTGTTTCCTACTCATATGGACCATATGTAGTCCACCTCTTCTTATGAAACTGAAACAGACCACAGCTCCTCTTACATAAATGCTCTTTAGTTAATAGTGAGAATCGCATTGGGGTCGTGAACTGCAAAAAATCATTTGAGCCCAAAATTCACTGGGTTAACCTGAAATGAACTCTTGCTTATAGGAAGACACAGATCCTGGGGTTTAACTCCGTTTCTGAAGGGAAATTTAGACCAGAGTTCTCATCCCTGAAAGACACTGTGTTTTAACAAAAGAAGCAAGCTCTTCTTTCCAGAGTCAAAAATACAGCAAGAACACATGCATGCCCTGAAAATAAGAACTGTGTTTCCTACTCATACAGACCATATGTAGTTCAATGCTGCTTATGAAACTGATACAAACCACAGCTCCTCTTACATAAATGCTCTTTACTTAATAGTGAGAATCATGTTTGGTTCATGAACTTGGAAAAATCATTTGAGCCCAAAATTCACTTTGTTTACCAGAAATGAACACTTGCTTGTAGGAAGACACAGATCCTGGGGTTTAACTCCGTTTCTGATGGAAATTCAGACCAGAGTTCTCGTCCCTGAAAAAACACTCTGTTTTAATGCAAGAATCATCATCTTCTTTCCAGCATTTCCAATATAGTAAGAAACATGAGCATGCCCAGAAAAAAGAACTCTGTTTCCTACTCATACAGACCATATGTAGTTCAACTCTGCTTATGAAATTGTACAGCCCACAGCTCCTCTTACATAAATGCTCTTTAGTTAATAGTGAGAATAGCATTGGGTTCTAGAACTGTGTAAAGTCATTTGAGCCGAAAATTCACTTTGTTTACCAGAAATGAACTCTTGCTGGTAGGAAGACACAGATCATGGGGTTTAACTCCGTTTCTGAAGGCAAATTCAGACCAGAGTTCTCGTCCCTGAAAAACACTCTGTTTTAAGGCAAGAATCATCCTCTTCTTTCCAGCGTCTACAATACAGTACGAACAACGAGCATGCCAAGAAAAAAAGAACTGTGTTTCCTACTCATAGGGAACATATGTACTTCAACTCTGCTTATGAAATGATACAGACCACAGCTCCTCTTACATAAATCCTCTTTAGTTAATAGTGAGAATAGGGTAGGGTTCGTGACCTGCAAACAATCATTTGAGCCCAAAATTAACTGGGTTAACCAGAAATGAACTCTTACTTGTAGGAAGACACAGATCCTGGGGATTAACTACGTTTCTGAAGGAAACCCAGACCAGAGTTCTCATCCATGAAACACACTCTGTTTTAACGAAGAAGCAAGCTCTTCTTTCCAGCGTCTCCAATACAGTAAGAACAATGAGCCTGGCCTGAAAAAAAAGACTGTGTTTCCTATTCATACGGACCATATGTAGTTCAACTCTGCTTATGAAACTGATACAGACCACACCTGCTCTTACATAAATGCTCTTTAGTTAATAGTGAGAATAGCGTTGGGTTCGTGAACTGCGAAATATCATTTGAGCCCAAAATTCACTGGGTTTACCAGAAATGAACTCTTGCTAGTAGGAAGACACAGATCCTGGGGTTTAAGTACGTTTCTGAAGGTAAATTCAGACCAGAATTCTCATCCGTGAAAAACGCTCTGTTTTAAGGCATGTATCATCCTCTTCTTTCCAGGGTCTCCAATACAGTAAGAACCATGAGCATGCCTAGAAAAAAGGAACTGTGTTTCCTACTCATACGGACCATATGTAGTCCACCTCTTCATATGAAACTGAAACAGACCACAGCTCCTCTTACATGAATGCTCTTTAGTTAATAGTGAGAATCGCATTGGGTTCGTGAACTGTGAAAAATCATTTGAACACAAAATTCACTTGGGTTAACCAGAAATGAACTCTTGCTTGTAGGAAGACACAGATCCTGGGGTTTAACTCCGTTTCTGAAGGGAAATTTAGACCAGAGTTCTCATCCCTGAAAGACACTGTGTTTTAACAAAAGAAGCAAGCTCTTCTTTCCAGAGTCAAAAATACAGCAAGAACACATGCATGCCCTGAAAATAAGAACTGTGTTTCCTACTCATACAGACCATATGTAGTTCAATGCTGCTTATGAAACTGATACAAACCACAGCTCCTCTTACATAAATGCTCTTTAGTTAATAGTGAGAATCATGTTTGGTTCATGAACTTGGAAAAATCATTTGAGCCCAAAATTCACTTTGTTTACCAGAAATGAACACTTGCTTGTGGGAAGACACAGATCCTGGGGTTTAACTCCGTTTCTGATGGAAATTCAGACCAGAGTTCTCGTCCCTGAAAAACACTCTGTTTTAATGCAAGAATCATCATCTTCTTTCCAGCATTTCCAATATAGTAAGAAACATGAGCATGCCCAGAAAAAAGAACTCTGTTTCCTACTCATACAGACCATATGTAGTTCAACTCTGCTTATGAAATTGTACAGCCCACAGCTCCTCTTACATAAATGCTCTTTAGTTAATAGTGAGAATAGCGTTGGGTTCTAGAACTGTGTAAAGTCATTTGAGCCGAAAATTCACTTTGTTTACCAGAAATGAACTCTTGCTGGTAGGAAGACACAGATCATGGGGTTTAACTCCGTTTCTGAAGGCAAATTCAGACCAGAGTTCTCGTCCCTGAAAAACACTCTGTTTTAAGGCAAGAATCATCCTCTTCTTTCCAGCGTCTACAATACAGTACGAACAACGAGCATGCCAAGAAAAAAAGAACTGTGTTTCCTACTCATAGGGAACATATGTACTTCAACTCTGCTTATGAAATGATAAAGAACACAGCTCCTCTTACATAAATCCTCTTTAGTTAATAGTGAGAATAGGGTAGGGTTCGTGACCTGCAAACAATCATTTGAGCCCAAAATTAACTGGGTTAACCAGAAATGAACTCTTACTTGTAGGAAGACACAGATCCTGGGGATTAACTACGTTTCTGAAGGAAACCCAGACCAGAGTTCTCATCCATGAAACACACTCTGTTTTAATGAAGAAGCAAGCTCTTCTTTCCAGCGTCTCCAATACAGTAAGAACAATGAGCCTGGCCTGAAAAAAAAGACTGTGTTTCCTATTCATACGGACCATATGTAGTTCAACTCTGCTTATGAAACTGATACAGACCACACCTGCTCTTACATAAATGCTCATTTGTTAATAGTGAGAATAGCGTTGGGTTTGTGAACTGCGAAATATCATTTGAGCCCAAAATTCACTGGGTTTACCAGAAATGAACTCTTGCTAGTAGGAAGACACAGATCCTGGGGTTTAAGTCCATTTCTGAAGGTAAATTCAGACCAGAATTCTCATCCCTGAAAAACGCTCTGTTTTAAGGCATGTATCATCCTCTTCTTTCCAGGGTCTCCAATACAGTAAGAACCATGACCATGCCGAGAAAAAAGGAACTGTGTTTCCTACTCATACGGACCATATGTAGTCCACCTCTTCATATGAAACTGAAACAGACCACAGCTCCTCTTACATGAGTGCTCTTTAGTTAATAGTGAGAATCGCATTGGTGTCGTGAACTGTGAAAAATCATTTGAGCCCAAAATTCACTGGGTTAAAGAGAAATGAACTCTTGCTTGTAGGAAGACACAGATCCTGGGGTTTAACTCCGTTGCTGAAGGGAAATTTAGACCAGAGTTCTCGTCCCTGAGAAACACTGTGTTTTAATGCAAGAAGAAAGCTCTTCTTTCCAGCGACTCCAATACAGTAAGAACAATGAGCATGGCCTGAAAAAAATGACTGTGTTTCCTATTCATATGGACCATATGTAGTTCAACTCTGCTTATGAAACTAATACAGACCACACCTGCTCTTACATAAATGCTCTTTAGTTAATAGTGAGAATAGCATTGGGTTCGTGAACTGCAAAAAATCATTTGAGCCCCAAATTCACTTGGTTTACCATAAATGAACTCTTGAGTGTAGGAAGACACAGATCCTGGGGTTTAAGTCCGTTTCTGAAGGGAAATTCAGACCAGAATTCTCATCCCTGAAAAATGCTCTGTTTTAAGGCATGTATGATCCTCTTCTTTCCAGGGTCTCCAATACAGTAAGAACCATGAGAATGCCAAGAAAAAAGGAACTGTGTTTCCTACTCATATGGACCATATGTAGTCCACCTCTTCTTATGAAACTGAAACAGACCACAGCTCCTCTTACATAAATGCTCTTTAGTTAATAGTGAGAATCGCATTGGGGTCGTGAACTGCAAAAAATCATTTGAGCCCAAAATTCACTGGGTTAACCTGAAATGAACTCTTGCTTATAGGAAGACACAGATCCTGGGGTTTAACTCCGTTTCTGAAGGGAAATTTAGACCAGAGTTCTCATCCCTGAAAGACACTGTGTTTTACAAAAAGAAGCAAGCTCTTCTTTCCAGAGTCAAAAATACAGCAAGAACACATGCATGCCCTGAAAATAAGAACTGTGTTTCCTACTCATACAGACCATATGTAGTTCAATGCTGCTTATGAAACTGATACAAACCACAGCTCCTCTTACATAAATGCTTTTTAGTTAATAGTGAGAATCATGTTTGGTTCATGAACTTGGAAAAATCATTTGAGCCCAAAATTCACTTTGTTTACCAGAAATGAACACTTGCTTGTAGGAAGACACAGATCCTGGGGTTTAACTCCGTTTCTGATGGAAATTCAGACCAGAGTTCTCGTCCCTGAAAAACACTCTGTTTTAATGCAAGAATCATCATCTTCTTTCCAGCATTTCCAATATAGTAAGAAACATGAGCATGCCCAGAAAAAAGAACTCTGTTTCCTACTCATACAGACCATATGTAGTTCAACTCTGCTTATGAAATTGTACAGCCCACAGCTCCTCTTACATAAATGCTCTTTAGTTAATAGTGAGAATAGCGTTGGGTTCTAGAACTGTGTAAAGTCATTTGAGCCGAAAATTCACTTTGTTTACCAGAAATGAACTCTTGCTGGTAGGAAGACACAGATCATGGGGTTTAACTCCGTTTCTGAAGGCAAATTCAGACCAGAGTTCTCGTCCCTGAAAAACACTCTGTTTTAAGGCAAGAATCATCCTCTTTTTTCCAGCGTCTACAATACAGTACGAACAACGAGCATGCCAAGAAAAAAAGAACTGTGTTTCCTACTCATAGGGAACATATGTACTTCAACTCTGCTTATGAAATGATACAGAACACAGCTCCTCTTACATAAATCCTCTTTAGTTAATAGTGAGAATAGGGTAGGGTTCGTGACCTGCAAACAATCATTTGAGCCCAAAATTAACTGGGTTAACCAGAAATGAACTCTTACTTGTAGGAAGACACAGATCCTGGAGATTAACTACGTTTCTGAAGGAAACCCAGACCAGAGTTCTCATCCATGAAACACACTCTGTTTTAACGAAGAAGCAAGCTCTTCTTTCCAGCGTCTCCAATACAGTAAGAACAATGAGCCTGGCCTGAAAAAAAAGACTGTGTTTCCTATTCATACGGACCATATGTAGTTCAACTCTGCTTATGAAACTGATACAGACCACACCTGCTCTTACATAAATGCTCTTTAGTTAATAGTGAGAAGAGCGTTTGGTTCGTGAACTGCGAAATATCATTTGAGCCCAAAATTCACTGGGTTTACCAGAAATGAACTTTTGCTAATAGGAAGAAACAGATCCTGGGGTTTAAGTCCGTTTCTGAAGGTAAATTCAGACCAGAATTCTCATCCCTGAAAAACGCTCTGTTTTAAGGCATGTATCATCCTCTTCTTTCCAGGGTCTCCAATACAGTAAGAACCATGAGCATGCCTAGAAAAAAGGAACTGTGTTTCCTACTCATACGGACCATATGTAGTCCACCTCTTCATATGAAACTGAAACAGACCACAGCTCCTCTTACATAAAAGCTCTTTAGTTAATAGTGAGAATCGCATTGGGTTCGTGAACTGTGAAAAATCATTTGAGCCCAAAATTCACTTGGGTTAACCAGAAATGAACTCTTGCTTGTAGGAAGACACAGATCCTGGGGTTTAACTCCGTTTCTGAAGGGAAATTTAGACCAGAGTTCTCATCCCTGAAAGACACTGTGTTTTAACAAAAGAAGCAAGCTCTTCTTTCCAGAGTCAAAAATACAGCAAGAACACATGCATGCCCTGAAAATAAGAACTGTGTTTCCTACTCATACAGACCATATGTAGTTCAATGCTGCTTATGAAACTGATACAAACCACAGCTCCTCTTACATAAATGCTCTTTAGTTAATAGTGAGAATCATGTTTGGTTCATGAACTTGGAAAAATCATTTGAGCCCAAAATTCACTTTGTTTACCAGAAATGAACACTTGCTTGTGGGAAGACACAGATCCTGGGGTTTAACTCCGTTTCTGATGGAAATTCAGACCAGAGTTCTCGTCCCTGAAAAACACTCTGTTTTAATGCAAGAATCATCATCTTCTTTCCAGCATTTCCAATATAGTAAGAAACATGAGCATGCCCAGAAAAAAGAACTCTGTTTCCTACTCATACAGACCATATGTAGTTCAACTCTGCTTATGAAATTGTACCGCCCACAGCTCCTCTTACATAAATGCTCTTTAGTTAATAGTGAGAATAGCGTTGGGTTCTAGAACTGTGTAAAGTCATTTGAGCCGAAAATTCACTTTGTTTACCAGAAATGAACTCTTGCTGGTAGGAAGACACAGATCATGGGGTTTAACTCCGTTTCTGAAGGCAAATTCAGACCAGAGTTCTCGTCCCTGAAAAACACTCTGTTTTAAGGCAAGAATCATCCTCTTCTTTCCAGCGTCTACAATACAGTACGAACAACGAGCATGCCAAGAAAAAAAGAACTGTGTTTCCTACTCATAGGGAACATATGTACTTCAACTCTGCTTATGAAATGATACAGAACACAGCTCCTCTTACATAAATCCTCTTTAGTTAATAGTGAGAATAGGGTAGGGTTCGTGACCTGCAAACAATCATTTGAGCCCAAAATTAACTGGGTTAACCAGAAATGAACTCTTACTTGTAGGAAGACACAGATCCTGGGGATTAACTACGTTTCTGAAGGAAACCCAGGCCAGAGTTCTCATCCATGAAACACACTCTGTTTTAACGAAGAAGCAAGCTCTTCTTTCCAGCGTCTCCAATACAGTAAGAACAATGAGCCTGGCCTGAAAAAATAGACTGTGTTTCCTATTCATACGGACCATATGTAGTTCAACTCTGCTTATGAAACTGATACAGACCACACCTGCTCTTACATAAATGCTCTTTAGTTAATAGTGAGAATAGCGTTGGGTTTGTGAACTGCGAAATATCATTTGAGCCCAAAATTCACTGGGTTTACCAGAAATGAACTCTTGCTAGTAGGAAGACACAGATCCTGGGGTTTAAGTCCATTTCTGAAGGTAAATTCAGACCAGAATTCTCATCCCTGAAAAACGCTCTGTTTTAAGGCATGTATCATCCTCTTCTTTCCAGGGTCTCCAATACAGTAAGAACCATGAGCATGCCCTGAAAAAAGGAACTGTGTTTCCTACTCATACGGACCATATGTAGTCCACCTCTTCATATGAAACTGAAAAAGACCACAGCTCCTCTTACATAAAAGCTCTTTAGTTAATAGTGAGAATCGCATTGGGTTCGTGAACTGCGAAAAATCATTTGAGCCCAAAATTCACTTGGGTTAACCAGAAATGAACTCTTGCTTGTAGGGGGACACAGATCCTGGGGTTTAACTCCGTTTCTGAAGGGAAATTTAGACCAGAGTTCTCATCCCTGAAAGACACTGTGTTTTAACAAAAGAAGCAAGCTCTTCTTTCCAGAGTCAAAAATACAGCAAGAACCCATGCATGCCCTGAAAAGAAGAACTGTGTTTCCTACTCATACAGACCATATGTAGTTCAATGCTGCTTATGAAACTGATACAGACCACACCTGCTCTTACATAAATGCTCTTTAGTTAATAGTGAGAATAGCGTTGGGTTTGTGAACTGCGAAATATCATTTGAGCCCAAAATTCACTGGGTTTACCAGAAATGAACTCTTGCTAGTAGGAAGACACAGATCCTGGGGTTTAAGTCCATTTCTGAAGGTAAATTCAGACCAGAATTCTCATCCCTGAAAAACGCTCTGTTTTAAGGCATGTATCATCCTCTTCTTTCCAGGGTCTCAAATACAGTAAGAACCATGAGCATGCCTAGAAAAAAGGAACTGTGTTTCCTACTAATACGGACAATATGTAGTCCACCTCTTCATATGAAACTGAAACAGACCACAGCTCCTCTTACATAAAAGCTCTTTAGTTAATAGTGAGAATCGCATTGGGGTCGTGAACTGCAAAAAATCATTTGAGCCCAAAATTCACTTGGGTTAACCAGAAATGAACTCTTGCTTGTAGGAAGACACAGATCCTGGGGTTTAACTCCGTTTCTGAAGGGAAATTTAGACCAGAGTTCTCATCCCTGAAAGACACTGTGTTTTAACAAAAGAAGCAAGCTCTTCTTTCCAGAGTCAAAAATACAGCAAGAACCCATGCATGCCCTGAAAATAAGAACTGTGTTTCCTACTCATACAGACCATATGTAGTTCAATGCTGCTTATGAAACTGATACAAACCACAGCTCCTCTTACATAAATGCTCTTTAGTTAATAGTGAGAATCATGTTTGGTTCATGAACTTGGAAAAATCATTTGAGCCCAAAATTCACTTTGTTTACCAGAAATGAACACTTGCTTGTGGGAAGACACAGATCCTGGGGTTTAACTCCTTTTCTCATGGAAATTCAGACCAGAGTTCTCGTCCCTGAAAAACACTCTGTTTTAATGCAAGAATCATCATCTTCTTTCCAGCATTTCCAATATAGTAAGAAACATGAGCATGCCCAGAAAAAAGAACTCTGTTTCCTACTCATACAGACCATATGTAGTTCAACTCTGCTTATGAAATTGTACAGCCCACAGCTCCTCTTACATAAATGCTCTTTAGTTAATAGTGAGAATAGCGTTGGGTTCTAGAACTGTGTAAAGTCATTTGAGCTGAAAATTCACTTTGTTTACCAGAAATGAACTCTTGCTGGTAGGAAGACACAGATCATGGGGTTTAACTCCGTTTCTGAAGGCAAATTCAGACCAGAGTTCTCGTCCCTGAAAAACACTCTGTTTTAAGGCAAGAATCATCCTCTTTTTTCCAGCGTCTACAATACAGTACGAACAACGAGCATGCCAAGAAAAAAAGAACTGTGTTTCCTACTCATAGGGAACATATGTACTTCAACTCTGCTTATGAAATGATACAGACCACAGCTCCTCTTACATAAATCCTCTTTAGTTAATAGTGAGAATAGGGTAGGGTTCGTGACCTGCAAACAATCATTTGAGCCCAAAATTAACTGGGTTAACCAGAAATGAACTCTTACTTGTAGGAAGACACAGATCCTGGGGATTAACTACGTTTCTGAAGGAAACCCAGACCAGAGTTCTCATCCATGAAACACACTCTGTTTTAACGAAGAAGCAAGCTCTTCTTTCCAGCGTCTCCAATACAGTAAGAACAATGAGCCTGGCCTGAAAAAAAAGACTGTGTTTCCTATTCATACGGACCATATGTAGTTCAACTCTGCTTATGAAACTGATACAGACCACACCTGCTCTTACATAAATGCTCTTTAGTTAATAGTGAGAATAGCGTTGGGTTCGTGAACTGCGAAATATCATTTGAGCCCAAAATTCACTGGGTTTACCAGAAATGAACTCTTGCTAGTAGGAAGACACAGATCCTGGGGTTTAACTCCGTTGCTGAAGGGAAATTTAGACCAGAGTTCTCGTCCCTGAGAAACACTGTGTTTTAATGCAAGAAGAAAGCTCTTCTTTCCAGCGACTCCAATACAGTAAGAACAATGAGCATGGCCTGAAAAAAATGACTGTGTTTCCTATTCATATGGACCATATGTAGTTCAACTCTGCTTATGAAACTAATACAGACCACACCTGCTCTTACATAAATGCTCTTTAGTTAATAGTGAGAATAGCATTGGGTTCGTGAACTGCAAAAAATCATTTGAGCCCCAAATTCACTTGGTTTACCATAAATGAACTCTTGAGTGTAGGAAGACACAGATCCTGGGGTTTAAGTCCGTTTCTGAAGGGAAATTCAGACCAGAATTCTCATCCCTGAAAAATGTTCTGTTTTAAGGCATGTATGATCCTCTTCTTTCCAGGGTCTCCAATACAGTAAGAACCATGAGAATGCCAAGAAAAAAGGAACTGTGTTTCCTACTCATATGGACCATATGTAGTCCACCTCTTCTTATGAAACTGAAACAGACCACAGCTCCTCTTACATAAATGCTCTTTAGTTAATAGTGAGAATCGCATTGGGGTCGTGAACTGCAAAAAATCATTTGAGCCCAAAATTCACTGGGTTAACCTGAAATGAACTCTTGCTTATAGGAAGACACAGATCCTGGGGTTTAACTCCGTTTCTGAAGGGAAATTTAGACCAGAGTTCTCATCCCTGAAAGACACTGTGTTTTACAAAAAGAAGCAAGCTCTTCTTTCCAGAGTCAAAAATACAGCAAGAACACATGCATGCCCTGAAAATAAGAACTGTGTTTCCTACTCATACAGACCATATGTAGTTCAATGCTGCTTATGAAACTGATACAAACCACAGCTCCTCTTACATAAATGCTTTTTAGTTAATAGTGAGAATCATGTTTGGTTCATGAACTTGGAAAAATCATTTGAGCCCAAAATTCACTTTGTTTACCAGAAATGAACACTTGCTTGTAGGAAGACACAGATCCTGGGGTTTAACTCCGTTTCTGATGGAAATTCAGACCAGAGTTCTCGTCCCTGAAAAACACTCTGTTTTAATGCAAGAATCATCATCTTCTTTCCAGCATTTCCAATATATTAAGAAACATGAGCATGCCCAGAAAAAAGAACTCTGTTTCCTACTCATACAGACCATATGTAGTTCAACTCTGCTTATGAAATTGTACAGCCCACAGCTCCTCTTACATAAATGCTCTTTAGTTAATAGTGAGAATAGCGTTGGGTTCTAGAACTGTGTAAAGTCATTTGAGCCGAAAATTCACTTTGTTTACCAGAAATGAACTCTTGCTGGTAGGAAGACACAGATCATGGGGTTTAACTCCGTTTCTGAAGGCAAATTCAGACCAGAGTTCTCGTCCCTGAAAAACACTCTGTTTTAAGGCAAGAATCATCCTCTTTTTTCCAGCGTCTACAATACAGTACGAACAACGAGCATGCCAAGAAAAAAAGAACTGTGTTTCCTACTCATAGGGAACATATGTACTTCAACTCTGCTTATGAAATGATACAGAACACAGCTCCTCTTACATAAATCCTCTTTAGTTAATAGTGAGAATAGGGTAGGGTTCGTGACCTGCAAACAATCATTTGAGCCCAAAATTAACTGGGTTAACCAGAAATGAACTCTTACTTGTAGGAAGACACAGATCCTGGAGATTAACTACGTTTCTGAAGGAAACCCAGACCAGAGTTCTCATCCATGAAACACACTCTGTTTTAACGAAGAAGCAAGCTCTTCTTTCCAGCGTCTCCAATACAGTAAGAACAATGAGCCTGGCCTGAAAAAAAAGACTGTGTTTCCTATTCATACGGACCATATGTAGTTCAACTCTGCTTATGAAACTGATACAGACCACACCTGCTCTTACATAAATGCTCTTTAGTTAATAGTGAGAAGAGCGTTTGGTTCTTGAACTGCGAAATATCATTTGAGCCCAAAATTCACTGGGTTTACCAGAAATGAACTCTTGCTAGTAGGAAGACACAGATCCTGGGGTTTAAGTCCGTTTCTGAAGGTAAATTCAGACCAGAATTCTCATCCCTGAAAAACGCTCTGTTTTAAGGCATGTATCATCCTCTTCTTTCCAGGGTCTCCAATACAGTAAGAACCATGAGCATGCCTAGAAAAAAGGAACTGTGTTTCCTACTCATACGGACCATATGTAGTCCACCTCTTCATATGAAACTGAAACAGACCACAGCTCCTCTTACATAAAAGCTCTTTAGTTAATAGTGAGAATCGCATTGGGTTCGTGAACTGTGAAAAATCATTTGAGCCCAAAATTCACTTGGGTTAACCAGAAATGAACTCTTGCTTGTAGGAAGACACAGATCCTGGGGTTTAACTCCGTTTCTGAAGGGAAATTTAGACCAGATTTCTCATCCCTGAAAGACACTGTGTTTTAACAAAAGAAGCAAGCTCTTCTTTCCAGAGTCAAAAATACAGCAAGAACACATGCATGCCCTGAAAATAAGAACTGTGTTTCCTACTCATACAGACCATATGTAGTTCAATGCTGCTTATGAAACTGATACAAACCACAGCTCCTCTTACATAAATGCTCTTTAGTTAATAGTGAGAATCATGTTTGGTTCATGAACTTGGAAAAATCATTTGAGCCCAAAATTCACTTTGTTTACCAGAAATGAACACTTGCTTGTGGGAAGACACAGATCCTGGGGTTTAACTCCGTTTCTGATGGAAATTCAGACCAGAGTTTTCGTCCCTGAAAAACACTCTGTTTTAATGCAAGAATCATCATCTTCTTTCCAGCATTTCCAATATAGTAAGAAACATGAGCATGCCCAGAAAAAAGAACTCTGTTTCCTACTCATACAGACCATATGTAGTTCAACTCTGCTTATGAAATTGTACAGCCCACAGCTCCTCTTACATAAATGCTCTTTAGTTAATAGTGAGAATAGCGTTGGGTTCTAGAACTGTGTAAAGTCATTTGAGCCGAAAATTCACTTTGTTTACCAGAAATGAACTCTTGCTGGTAGGAAGACACAGATCATGGCGTTTAACTCCGTTTCTGAAGGCAAATTCAGACCAGAGTTCTCGTCCCTGAAAAACACTCTGTTTTAAGGCAAGAATCATCCTCTTCTTTCCAGCGTCTACAATACAGTACGAACAATGAGCATGCCAAGAAAAAAAGAACTGTGTTTCCTACTCATAGGGAACATATGTACTTCAACTCTGCTTATGAAATGATACAGAACACAGCTCCTCTTACATAAATCCTCTTTAGTTAATAGTGAGAATAGGGTAGATTTCGTGACCTGCAAACAATCATTTGAGCCCAAAATTAACTGGGTTAACCAGAAATGAACTCTTACTTGTAGGAAGACACAGATCCTGGGGATTAACTACGTTTCTGAAGGAAACCCAGACCAGAGTTCTCATCCATGAAACACACTCTGTTTTAACGAAGAAGCAAGCTCTTCTTTCCAGCGTCTCCAATACAGTAAGAACAATGAGCCTGGCCTGAAAAAAAAGACTGTGTTTCCTATTCATACGGACCATATGTAGTTCAACTCTGCTTATGAAACTGATACAGACCACACCTGCTCTTACATAAATGCTCTTTAGTTAATAGTGAGAATAGCGTTTGGTTCTTGAACTGGGAAATATCATTTGAGCCCAAAATTCACTGGGTTTACCAGAAATGAACTCTTGCTAGTAGGAAGACACAGATCCTGGGGTTTAAGTCCGTTTCTGAAGGTAAATTCAGACCAGAATTCTCATCCCTGAAAAACGCTCTGTTTTAAGGCATGTATCATCCTCTTCTTTCCAGGGTCTCCAATACAGTAAGAACCATGAGCATGCCTAGAAAAAAGGAACTGTGTTTCCTACTCATACGGACCATATGTAGTCCACCTCTTCATATGAAACTGAAACAGACCACAGCTCCTCTTACATAAAAGCTCTTTAGTTAATAGTGAGAATCGCATTGGGTTCGTGAACTGTGAAAAATCATTTGAGCCCAAAATTCACTTGGGTTAACCAGAAATGAACTCTTGCTTGTAGGAAGACACAGATCCTGGGGTTTAACTCCGTTTCTGAAGGGAAATTTAGACCAGAGTTCTCATCCCTGAAAGACACTGTGTTTTAACAAAAGAAGCAAGCTCTTCTTTCCAGAGTCAAAAATACAGCAAGAACACATGCATGCCCTGAAAATAAGAACTGTGTTTCCTACTCATACAGACCATATGTAGTTCAATGCTGCTTATGAAACTGATACAAACCACAGCTCCTCTTACATAAATGCTCTTTAGTTAATAGTGAGAATCATGTTTGGTTCATGAACTTGGAAAAATCATTTGAGCCCAAAATTCACTTTGTTTACCAGAAATGAACACTTGCTTGTGGGAAGACACAGATCCTGGGGTTTAACTCCGTTTCTGATGGAAATTCAGACCAGAGTTCTCGTCCCTGAAAAACACTCTGTTTTAATGCAAGAATCATCATCTTCTTTCCAGCATTTCCAATATAGTAAGAAACATGAGCATGCCCAGAAAAAAGAACTCTGTTTCCTACTCATACAGACCATATGTAGTTCAACTCTGCTTATGAAATTGTACAGCCCACAGCTCCTCTTACATAAATGCTCTTTAGTTAATAGTGAGAATAGCGTTGGGTTCTAGAACTGTGTAAAGTCATTTGAGCCGAAAATTCACTTTGTTTACCAGAAATGAACTCTTGCTGGTAGGAAGACACAGATCATGGCGTTTAACTCCGTTTCTGAAGGCAAATTCAGACCAGAGTTCTCGTCCCTGAAAAACACTCTGTTTTAAGGCAAGAATCATCCTCTTCTTTCCAGCGTCTACAATACAGTACGAACAACGAGCATGCCAAGAAAAAAAGAACTGTGTTTCCTACTCATAGGGAACATATGTACTTCAACTCTGCTTATGAAATGATACAGAACACAGCTCCTCTTACATAAATCCTCTTTAGTTAATAGTGAGAATAGGGTAGATTTCGTGACCTGCAAACAATCATTTGAGCCCAAAATTAACTGGGTTAACCAGAAATGAACTCTTACTTGTAGGAAGACACAGATCCTGGGGATTAACTACGTTTCTGAAGGAAACCCAGACCAGAGTTCTCATCCATGAAACACACTCTGTTTTAACGAAGAAGCAAGCTCTTCTTTCCAGCGTCTCCAATACAGTAAGAACAATGAGCCTGGCCTGAAAAAAAAGACTGTGTTTCCTATTCATACGGACCATATGTAGTTCAACTCTGCTTATGAAACTGATACAGACCACACCTGCTCTTACATAAATGCTCTTTAGTTAATAGTGAGAATAGCGTTTGGTTCTTGAACTGCGAAATATCATTTGAGCCCAAAATTCACTGGGTTTACCAGAAATGAACTCTTGCTAGTAGGAAGACACAGATCCTGGGGTTTAAGTCCGTTTCTGAAGGTAAATTCAGACCAGAATTCTCATCCCTGAAAAACGCTCTGTTTTAAGGCATGTATCATCCTCTTCTTTCCAGGGTCTCCAATACAGTAAGAACCATGAGCATGCCTAGAAAAAAGGAACTGTGTTTCCTACTCATACGGACCATATGTAGTCCACCTCTTCATATGAAACTGAAACAGACCACAGCTCATCTTACATAAAAGCTCTTTAGTTAATAGTGAGAATCGCATTGGGTTCGTGAACTGTGAAAAATCATTTGAGCTCAAAATTCACTTGGGTTAACTAGAAATGAACTCTTGCTTGTAGGAAGACACAGATCCTGGGGTTTAACTCCGTTTCTGAAGGGAAATTTAGACCAGAGTTCTCATCCCTGAAAGACACTGTGTTTTAACAAAAGAAGCAAGCTCTTCTTTCCAGAGTCAAAAATACAGCAAGAACACATGCATGCCCTGAAAATAAGAACTGTGTTTCCTACTCATACAGACCATATGTAGTTCAATGCTGCTTATGAAACTGATACAAACAACAGCTCCTCTTACATAAATGCTCTTTAGTTAATAGTGAGAATCATGTTTGGTTCATGAACTTGGAAAAATCATTTGAGCCCAAAATTCACTTTGTTTACCAGAAATGAACACTTGCTTGTAGGAAGACACAGATCCTGGGGTTTAACTCCGTTTCTGATGGAAATTCAGACCAGAGTTCTCGTCCCTGAAAAACACTCTGTTTTAATGCAAGAATCATCATCTTCTTTCCAGCATTTCCAATATAGTAAGAAACATGAGCATGCCCAGAAAAAAGAACTCTGTTTCCTACTCATACAGACCATATGTAGTTCAACTCTGCTTATGAAATTGTACAGCCCACAGCTCCTCTTACATAAATGCTCTTTAGTTAATAGTGAGAATAGCGTTGGGTTCTAGAACTGTGTAAAGTCATTTGAGCCGAAAATTCACTTTGTTTACCAGAAATGAACTCTTGCTGGTAGGAAGACACAGATCATGGGGTTTAACTCCGTTTCTGAAGGCAAATTCAGACCAGAGTTCTCGTCCCTGAAAAACAATCTGTTTTAAGGCAAGAATCATCCTCTTCTTTCCAGCGTCTACAATACAGTACGAACAACGAGCATGCCAAGAAAAAAAGAACTGTGTTTCCTACTCATAGGGAACATATGTACTTCAACTCTGCTTATGAAATGATACAGAACACAGCTCCTCTTACATAAATCCTCTTTAGTTAATAGTGAGAATAGGGTAGGGTTCGTGACCTGCAAACAATCATTTGAGCCCAAAATTAACTGGGTTAACCAGAAATGAACTCTTACTTGTAGGAAGACACAGATCCTGGGGATTAACTACGTTTCTCCAGGAAACCCAGACCAGAGTTCTCATCCATGAAACACACTCTGTTTTAACGAAGAAGCAAGCTCTTCTTTCCAGCGTCTCCAATACAGTAAGAACAATGAGCCTGGCCTGAAAAAAAAGACTGTGTTTCCTATTCATACGGACCATATGTAGTTCAACTCTGCTTATGAAACTGATACAGACCACACCTGCTCTTACATAAATGCTCTTTAGTTAATAGTGAGAATAGCGTTTGGTTCGTGAACTGCGAAATATCATTTGAGCCCAAAATTCACTGGGTTTACCAGAAATGAACTCTTGCTAGTAGGAAGACACAGATCCTGGGGTTTAAGTCCGTTTCTGAAGGTAAATTCAGACCAGAATTCTCATCCCTGAAAAACGCTCTGTTTTAAGGCATGTATCATCCTCTTCTTTCCAGGGTCTCCAATACAGTAAGAACCATGAGCATGCCTAGAAAAAAGGAACTGTGTTTCCTACTCATACAGACCATATGTAGTCCACCTCTTCATATGAAACTGAAACAGACCACAGCTCCTCTTACATGAATGCTCTTTAGTTAATAGTGAGAATCGCATTGGGTTCGTGAACTGTGAAAAATCATTTGAGCTCAAAATTCACTTGTGTTAACCAGAAATGAACTCTTGCTTGTAGGAAGACACAGATCCTGGGGTTTAACTCCGTTTCTGAAGGGAAATTTAGACCAGAGTTCTCATCCCTGAAAGACACTGTGTTTTAACAAAAGAAGCAAGCTCTTCTTTCCAGAGTCAAAAATACAGCAAGAACACATGCATGCCCTGAAAATAAGAACTGTGTTTCCTACTCATACAGACCATATGTAGTTCAATGCTGCTTATGAAACTGATACAAACCACAGCTCCTCTTACATAAATGCTCTTTAGTTAATAGTGAGAATCATGTTTGGTTCATGAACTTGGAAAAATCATTTGAGCCCAAAATTCACTTTGTTTACCAGAAATGAACACTTGCTTGTGGGAAGACACAGATCCTGGGGTTTAACTCCGTTTCTGATGGAAATTCAGACCAGAGTTCTCGTCCCTGAAAAACACTCTGTTTTAATGCAAGAATCATCATCTTCTTTCCAGCATTTCCAATATAGTAAGAAACATGAGCATGCCCAGAAAAAAGAACTCTGTTTCCTACTCATACAGACCATATGTAATTCAACTCTGCTTATGAAATTGTACAGCCCACAGCTCCTCTTACATAAATGCTCTTTAGTTAATAGTGAGAATAGCGTTGGGTTCTAGAACTGTGTAAAGTCATTTGAGCCGAAAATTCACTTTGTTTACCAGAAATGAACTCTTGCTGGTAGGAAGACACAGATCATGGGGTTTAACTCCGTTTCTGAAGGCAAATTCAGACCAGAGTTCTCGTCCCTGAAAAACACTCTGTTTTAAGGCAAGAATCATCCTCTTCTTTCCAGCGTCTACAATACAGTACGAACAACGAGCATGCCAAGAAAAAAAGAACTGTGTTTCCTACTCATAGGGAACATATGTACTTCAACTCTGCTTATGAAATGATACACACCACAGCTCCTCTTACATAAATCCTCTTTAGTTAATAGTGAGAATAGGGTAGGGTTCGTGACCTGCAAACAATCATTTGAGCCCAAAATTAACTGGGTTAACCAGAAATGAACTCTTACTTGTAGGAAGACACAGATCCTGGGGATTAACTACGTTTCTCCAGGAAACCCAGACCAGAGTTCTCATCCATGAAACACACTCTGTTTTAACGAAGAAGCAAGCTCTTCGTTCCAGCGTCTCCAATACAGTAAGAACAATGAGCCTGGCCTGAAAAAAAAGACTGTGTTTCCTATTCATACGGACCATATGTAGTTCAACTCTATGTATGAAACTGATACAGACCACACCTGCTCTTACATAAATGCTCTTTAGTTAATAGTGAGAATAGCGTTGGGTTCGTGAACTGCGAAATATCATTTGAGCCCAAAATTCACTGGGTTTACCAGAAATGAACTCTTGCTAGTAGGAAGACACAGATCCTGGGGTTTAAGTCCGTTTCTGAAGGTAAATTCAGACCAGAATTCTCATCCCTGAAAAACGCTCTGTTTTAAAGCATGTATCATCCTCTTCTTTCCAGGGTCTCCAATACAGTAAGAACCATGAGCATGCCTAGAAAAAAGGAACTGTGTTTCCTACTCATACGGACCATATGTAGTCCACCTCTTCATATGAAACTGAAACAGACCACAGCTCCTCTTACATGAATGCTCTTTAGTTAATAGTGAGAATCGCATTGGGTTCGTGAACTGTGAAAAATCATTTGAGCTCAAAATTCACTTGGGTTAACCAGAAATGAACTCTTGCTTGTAGGAAGACACAGATGCTGGGTTTAACTCCGTTTCTGAAGGGAAATTTAGACCAGAGTTCTCATCCCTGAAAGACACTGTGTTTTAACAAAAGAAGCAAGCTCTTCTTTCCAGAGTCAAAAATACAGCAAGAACACATGCATGCCCTGAAAATAAGAACTGTGTTTCCTACTCATACAGACCATATGTAGTTCAATGCTGCTTATGAAACTGATACAAACCACAGCTCCTCTTACATAAATGCTCTTTACTTAATAGTGAGAATCATGTTTGGTTCATGAACTTGGAAAAATCATTTGAGCCCAAAATTCACTTTGTTTACCAGAAATGAACACTTGCTTGTAGGAAGACACAGATCCTGGGGTTTAACTCCGTTTCTGATGGAAATTCAGACCAGAGTTCTCGTCCCTGAAAAACACTCTGTTTTAATGCAAGAATCATCATCTTCTTTCCAGCATTTCCAATATAGTAAGAAACATGAGCATGCCCAGAAAAAAGAACTCTGTTTCCTACTCATACAGACCATATGTAGTTCAACTCTGCTTATGAAATTGTACAGCCCACAGCTCCTCTTACATAAATGCTCTTTAGTTAATAGTGAGAATAGCGTTGGGTTCTAGAACTGTGTAAAGTCATTTGAGCCGAAAATTCACTTTGTTTACCAGAAATGAACTCTTGCTGGTAGGAAGACACAGATCATGGGGTTTAACTCCGTTTCTGAAGGCAAATTCAGACCAGAGTTCTCGTCCCTGAAAAACACTCTGTTTTAAGGCAAGAATCATCCTCTTCTTTCCAGCGTCTACAATACAGTACGAACAACGAGCATGCCAAGAAAAAAAGAACTGTGTTTCCTACTCATAGGGAACATATGTACTTCAACTCTGCTTATGAAATGATACAGAACACAGCTCCTCTTACATAAATCCTCTTTAGTTAATAGTGAGAATAGGGTAGGGTTCGTGACCTGCAAACAATCATTTGAGCCCAAAATTAACTGGGTTAACCAGAAATGAACTCTTACTTGTAGGAAGACACAGATCCTGGGGATTAACTACGTTTCTCCAGGAAACCCAGACCAGAGTTCTCATCCATGAAACACACTCTGATTTAACGAAGAAGCAAGCTCTTCTTTCCAGCGTCTCCAATACAGTAAGAACAATGAGCCTGGCCTGAAAAAAAAGACTGTGTTTCCTATTCATACGGACCATATGTAGTTCAACTCTGCTTATGAAACTGATACAGACCACACCTGCTCTTACATAAATGCTCTTTAGTTAATAGTGAGAATAGCGTTGGGTTCGTGAATTGCGAAATATCATTTGAGCCCAAAATTCACTGGGTTTACCAGAAATGAACTCTTGCTAGTAGGAAGACACAGATCCTGGGGTTTAAGTCCGTTTCTGAAGGTAAATTCAGACGAGAATTCTCATCCCTGAAAAACGCTCTGTTTTAAGGCATGTATCATCCTCTTCTTAGCAGGGTCTCCAATACAGTAAGAACCATGAGCATGCCTAGAAAAAAGGAACTGTGTTTCCTACTCATACGGACCATATGTAGTCCACCTCTTCATATGAAACTGAAACAGACCACAGCTCCTCTTACATGAGTGCTCTTTAGTTAATAGTGAGCATCGCATTGGGGTCGTGAACTGCGAAAAATCATTTGAGCCCAAAATTCACTTGGGTTAACCAGAAATGAACTCTTGCTTGTAGGAAGACACAGATCCTGGGGTTTAACTCCGTTTCTGAAGGGAAATTTAGACCAGAGTTCTCATCCCTGAAAGACACAGTGTTTTAACACAAGAAGCAAGCTCTTCTTTCCAGAGTCAAAAATACAGCAAGAACACATGCATGCCCTGAAAATAAGAACTGTGTTTCCTACTCATACGGACCAAAATAGTTCAAATGTGCTTATGAACCTGATACAAACCACAGCTCCTCTTACAAAAATGCTCTTTAGTTAATAGAGAGAATCGCATTGGTGTCGTGAAGTGTGAAAAATCATTTGAGCCCAAAATTCACTGGGTTAACGAGAAATGAACTCTTGCTTGTAGGAAGACACAAATCCTGGGGTTTAACTCCGTTGCTGAAGGGAAATTTAGACCAGAGTTCTCATCCCTGAAAAACACTGTGTTTTAATGCAAGAAGCAAGCACTTCTTTCCAGCGACTCCAATACAGCAAGAACAATGAGCATGGCCTGAAAAAAAGGACTGTGTTTCCTATTCATATGGACCATATGTAGTTCAACTCTGCTTATGAAACTAATACAGACCACACCTGCTCTTACGTAAATGCTCTTTAGTTAATAGTGAGAATAGCATTGGGTTCGTGAACTGCGAAAAATCATTTGAGCCCAAAATTCACTGGGTTTACCATAAATGAACTCTTGATTGTAGGAAGACACAGATCCTGAGGTTTAAGTCCGTTTCTGAATGGAAATTCAGACCAGAATTCTCATCCCTGAAAAATGCTCTGTTTTAAGGCATGTATGATCCTCTTCTTTCCAGGGTCTCCAATACAGTAACAACCATGAGAATGCCAAGAAAAAAGGAACTGTGTTTCCTACTCATATGGACCATATGTAGTCCACCTCTTCTTATGAAACTGAAACAGACCACAGCTCCTCCTACATAAATGCTCTTTAGTTAATAGTGACAATCGCATTGGGGTCGTGAACTGCAAAAAATCATTTGAGCCCAAAATTCACTGGGTTAACCTGAAATGAACTCTTGCTTATAGGAAGACACAGATCCTGGGGTTTAACTCCGTTTCTGAAGGGAAATTTAGACCAGAGTTCTCATCCCTGAAAGACACTGTGTTTTAACAAAAGAAGCAAGCTCTTCTTTCCAGAGTCAAAAATACAGCAAGAACCCATGCATGCCCTGAAAGTAAGAACTGTGTTTCCTACTCATACAGACCATATGTAGTTCAATGCTGCTTATGAAACTGATACAAACCACAGCTCCTCTTATATAAATGCTCTTTAGTTAATAGTGAGAATCATGTTTGGTTCATGAACTTGGAAAAATCATTTGAGCCCAAAATTCACTTTGTTTACCAGAAATGAACACTTGCTTGTAGGAAGACACAGATCCTGGGGTTTAACTCCGTTTCTGATGGAAATTCAGACCAGAGTTCTCGTCCCTGAAAAACACTCTGTTTTAATGCAAGAATCATCATCTTCTTTCCAGCATTTCCAATATAGTAAGAAACATGAGCATGCCCAGAAAAAAGAACTCTGTTTCCTACTCATACAGACCATATGTAGTTCAACTCTGCTTATGAAATTGTACAGCCCACAGCTCTTCTTACATAAATGCTCTTTAGTTAATAGTGAGAATAGCGTTGGGTTCTAGAACAGTGTAAAGTCATTTGAGCCGAAAATTCACTTTGTTTACCAGAAATGAACTCTTGCTGGTAGGAAGACACAGATCATGGGGTTTAACTCCGTTTCTGAAGGCAAATTCAGACCAGAGTTCTCGTCCCTGAAAAACACTCTGTTTTAAGGCAAGAATCATCCTCTTCTTTCCAGCGTCTACACTACAGTACGGACAACGAGCATGCCAAGAAAAAAAGAACTGTGTTTCCTACTCATAGGGAACATATGTACTTCAACTCTGCTTATGAAATGATACAGAACACAGCTCCTCTTACATAAAACCTCTTTAGTTAATAGTGAGAATAGGGTAGGGTTCGTGACCTGCAAACAATCATTTGAGCCCAAAATTAACTGGGTTAACCAGAAATGAACTCTTACTTGTAGGAAGACTCAGATCCTGGGGATTAACTACTTTTCTGAAGGAAACCCAGACCAGAGTTCTCATCCATGAAACACACTCTGTTTTAACGAAGAAGCAAGCTCTTCTTTCCAGCGTCTCCAATACAGTAAGAACAATGAGCATGGCCTGAAAAAAAAGACTGTGTTTCCTATTCATACGGACCATATGTAGTTCAACTCTATGTATGAAACTGATACAGACCACACCTGCTCTTACATAAATGCTCTTTAGTTAATAGTGAGAATAGCGTTGGGTTCGTGAACTGCGAAATATCATTTGAGCCCAAAATTCACTGGGTTTACCGGAAATGAACTCTTGCTAGTAGGAAGACACAGATCCTGGGGTTTAAGTCCGTTTCTGAAGGTAAATTCAGACCAGAATTCTCATCCCTGAAAAACGCTCTGTTTTAAGGCATGTATCATCCTCTTCTTTCCAGGGTCTCCAATACAGTAAGAACCATGAGCATGCCTAGAAAAAAGGAACTGTGTTTCCTACTCATACGGACCATATGTAGTCCACCTCTTCATATGAAACTGAAACAGACCACAGCTCCACTTACATGAATGCTCTTTAGTTAACAGTGAGAATCGCATTGGGGTCGAGAACTGCGAAAAATCATTTGAGCCCAAAATTCACTTGGGTTAACCAGAAATGAACTCTTGCTTGTAGGAAGACACAGATCCTGGGGTTTAACTCCGTTTCTGAAGGGAAATTTAGACCAGAGTTCTCATCCCTGAAAGACACGGTGTTTTAACACAAGTAGCAAGCTCTTCTTTCCAGAGTCAAAAATACAGCAAGAACCCTGAGCATGCCCTGAAAATAAGAACTGTGTTTCCTACTCATACGGACCAAAATAGTTCAAATGTGCTTATGAACCTGATACAAACCACAGCTCCTCTTACATAAATGCTCTTTAGTTAATAGAGAGAATCGCATTGGTGTCGTGAACTGTGAAAAATCATTTGAGCCCAACATTCACTGGGTTAACGAGAAATGAACTCTTGCTTGTAGGAAGACACAGATCCTGGGTTTTAAGTCCGTTTCTGAAGGGAAATTCAGACCAGAATTCTCATCCCTGAAAAATGCTCTGTTTTAATGCATGTATGATCCTCTTCTTTCCAGGGTCTCCAATACAGTAAGAACCATGAGAATGCCAAGAAAAAAGGAACTGTGTTTCCTACTCATATGGACCATATGTAGTCCACCTCTTCTTATGAAACTGAAACAGACCACAGCTCCTCCTACATAAATGCTCTTTAGTTAATAGTGAGAATCGCATTGGGGTCGTGAACTGCAAAAAATCATTTGAGCCCAAAATTCACTGGGTTAACCTGAAATGAACTCTTGCTTATAGGCAGACACAGATCCTGAGGTTTAACTCCGTTTCTGAAGGGAAATTTAGACCAGAGTTCTCATCCCTGAAAGACACTGTGTTTTAACAAAAGAAGCAAGCTCTTCTTTCCAGAGTCAAAAATACAGCAAGAACCCATGCATGCCCTGAAAATAAGAACTGTGTTTCCTACTCATACAGACCATATGTAGTTCAATGCTGCTTATGAAACTGATACAAACCACAGCTCCTCTTATATAAAGGCTCTTTAGTTAATAGTGAGAATCATGTTTGGTTCATGAACTTGGAAAAATCATTTGAGCCCAAAATTCACTTTGTTTACCAGAAATGAACACTTGCTTGTAGGAAGACACAGATCCTGGGGTTTAACTCCGTTTCTGATGGAAATTCAGACCAGAGTTCTCGTCCCTGAAAAACACTCTGTTTTAATGCAAGAATCATCATCTTCTTTCCAGCATTTCCAATATAGTAAGAAACATGAGCATGCCCAGAAAAAAGAACTCTGTTTCCTACTCATACAGACCATATGTAGTTCAACTCTGCTTATGAAATTGTACAGCAAACAGCTCCTCTTACATAAATGCTCTTTAGTTAATAGTGAGAATAGCGTTGGGTTCTAGAACTGTGTAAAGTCATTTGAGCCGAAAATTCACTTTGTTTACCAGAAATGAACTCTTGCTGGTAGGAAGACACAGATCATGGGGTTTAACTCCGTTTCTGAAGGCAAATTCAGACCAGAGTTCTCGTCCCTGAAAAACACTCTGTTTTAAGGCAAGAATCATCCTCTTCTTTCCAGCGTCTACAATACAGTACGAACAACGAGCATGCCAAGAAAAAAAGAACTGTGTTTCCTACTCATAGGGAACATATGTACTTCAACTCTGCTTATGAAATGATACACAGCACAGCTCCTCTTACATAAATCCTCTTTAGTTAATAGTGAGAATAGGGTAGGGTTCGTGACCTGCAAACAATCATTTGAGCCCAAAATTAACTGGGTTAACCAGAAATGAACTCTTACTTGTAAGAAGACACAGATCCTGGGGATTAACTACGTTTCTGAAGGAAACCCAGACCAGAGTTCTCATCCATGAAACACACTCTGTTTTAACGAAGAAGCAAGCTCTTCTTTCCAGCGTCTCCAATACAGTAAGAACAATGAGCATAGCCTGAAAAAAAAGACTGTGTTTCCTATTCATACGGACCATATGTAGTTCAACTCTGTGTATGAAACTGATACAGACCACACCTGCTCTTACATAAATGCTCTTTAGTTAATAGTGAGAATAGCGTTGGGTTCGTGAACTGCGAAATATCATTTGAGCCCAAAATTCACTGGGTTTACCAGAAATGAACTCTTGCTAGTAGGAAGACACAGATCCTGGGGTTTAAGTCCGTTTCTGAAGGTAAATTCAGACCAGAATTCTCATCCCTGAAAAACGCTCTGTTTTAAGGCATGTATCATCCTCTTCTTTCCAGGGTCTCCAATACAGTAAGAACCATGAGCATGCCTAGAGAAAAGGAACTGTGTTTCCTACTCATACGGACCATATGTAGTCCACCTCTTCATATGAAACTGAAACAGACCACAGCTCCTCTTACATGAATGCTCTTTACTTAATAGTGAGAATCGCATTGGGTTCGTGAACTGCGAAAAATCATTTGAGCCCAAAATTCACTTGGGTTAACCAGAAATGAACTCTTGCTTGTAGGAAGACACAGATCCTGGGGTTTAACTCCGTTTCTGAAGGGAAATTTAGACCAGAGTTCTCATCCCTGAAAGACACAGTGTTTTCACAAAAGAAGCAAGCTCTTCTTTCCAGAGTCAAAAATACAGCAAGAACACATGCATGCCCTGAAAATAAGAACTGTGTTTCCTACTCATACGGACCAAAATAGTTCAAATGTGCTTATGAACCTGATACAAACCACAGCTCCTCTTACATAAATGCTCTTTAGTTAATAGAGAGAATCGCATTGGTGTCGTGAAGTGTGAAAAATCATTTGAGTCCAAAATTCACTGGGTTAACGAGAAATGAACTCTTACTTGTAGGAAGACACAGATCCTGGGGTTTAACTCCGTTGCTGAAGGGAAATTTAGACCAGAGTTCTCGTCCCTGAAAAACACTGTGTTTTAATGCAAGAAGCAAGCTCTTCTTTCCAGCGACTCCAATACAGCAAGAACAATGAGCATGGCCTGAAAAAAAGGACTGTGTTTCCTATTCATATGGACCATATGTAGTTCAACTCTGCTTATGAAACTAATACAGACCACACCTGCTCTTACATAAATGCTCTTTAGTTAATAGTGAGAATAGCATTGGGTTCGTGAACTGCGAAAAATCATTTGAGCCCAAAATTCACTGGGTTTACCATAAATGAACTCTTGATTGTAGGAAGACACAGATCCTGGGGTTTAAGTCCGTTTCTGAAGGGAAATTCAGACCAGAATTCTCATCCCTGAAAAATGCTCTGTTTTAAGGCATGTATGATCCTCTTCTTTCCAGGGTCTCCAATACAGTAAGAACCATGAGGATGCCAAGAAAAAAGGAACTGTGTTTCCTCCTCATATGGACCCTATGTAGTCCACCTCTTCTTATGAAACTGAAACAGACCACAGCTCCTCTTACATAAATGCTCTTTAGTTAATAGTGAGAATCGCATTGGGGTCGTGAACTGCAAAAAATCATTTGAGCCCAAAATTCACTGGGTTAACCAGAAATGAACTCTTGCTTATAGGAAGACACAGATCCTGAGGTTTAACTCCGTTTCTGAAGGGAAATTTAGACCAGAGTTCTCATCCCTGAAAGACACTGTGTTTTAACAAAAGAAGCAAGCTCTTCTTTCCAGAGTCAAAAATACAGCAAGAACCCATGCATGCCCTGAAAATAAGAACTGTGTTTCCTACTCATACAGACCATATGTAGTTCAATGCTGCTTATGAAACTGATACAAACCACAGCTCCTCTTACATAAATGCTCTTTAGTTAATAGTGAGAATCATGTTTGGTTCATGAACTTGAAAAATCATTTGAGCCCAAAATTCACTTTGTTTACCAGAAATGAACACTTGCTTGTAGGAAGACACAGATCCTGGGGTTTAACTCCGTTTCTGATGGAAATTCAGACGAGAGTTCTCGTCCCTGAAAAACACTCTGTTTTAATGCAAGAATCATCATCTTCTTTCCAGCATTTCCAATATAGTAAGAAACATGAGCATGCCCAGAAAAAAGAACTCTGTTTCCCATTCATATGGACCATATGTAGTTCAACTCTGCTTATGAAACTGATACAGACCACACCTCCTCTTACATAAATGCTCTTTAGTTAATAGTGAGAAAAGTGTTGGGTTCCTGAACTGCGAAATATCATTTGAGCCCAAAATTAACCGGGTTTACCAGAAAGGAACTCTTGCTTGTAGGAAGACACAGATCATGGGGTTTAAGTCCGTTTCTGAAGGGAAATTCAGTCCAGAATACTCATCATTCAAAAACGCTCTGTTTTAAGGCATGTATCATCCTCTTCTGTCCTAGGGTCTCCAATAGAGTAAGAACCATGAACATGCCAAGGTAAAAGGAACTGTGTTTCCTACTCATACGGACCATATGTAGTCCACCTCTGCTTATGAAACTGAAACAGACCACAGCTCCTCTTACAAAAATACTCTTTAGTTGATATTGATAATCGCGTTGGGTTCCTAAACTGTGTAAAAATCATTTGAGCCGAAAATTTACTTGGTTTACCAGTAATGAAACTTGTTTGTAGGAAGACACAGAACATGGGGTTTAACTCCGATTCTGAAGGGAAATTCAGACCAGAGTTCTCATCCATGAAACACACTCTGTTTTAATGCAAGAAGCAAGTTCTTCTTTCCAGCGTCTCCAATACAGAAAGAACCATGAGCACGCCCTGAAAAAAAGGACTGTGTTTCCTACTCATACAGACCATATGTAGTTCAACTCTGCTTATGAAATTTTACAGACCATAGCTCCTCTTAAATAAATGCTCTTTAGTTAATAGTGAGAATAGCGTTGGGTTCTAGAACTGTGTAAAGTCATTTGAGCCGAAAATTCACTTGGTATACCAGAAATCAACTCTTGCTGGTAGGAAGACACAGATCATGGGGTTTGACTCCGTTTCTGAAGGCAAATTCAGACCAGAGTTCTCGTCCCTGAAAAACACTCTGTTTTAAGGCAAGAATCATCCTCTTTTTTCCAGCATCTCCAATATAGTAAGAAACATGAGCAAGGCCAGAAAAAAGAACTGTGTTTCCTACTCATACAGACCATATGTAGTTCAACTCTGCTTATGAAACTGATACAAACCACAGCTCCTCTTACATTAATCCTCTTTAGTTAATAGTGAGAATAGCGTTGGGTACTAGAACTGTGTAAAATCATTTGAGCCGAAAATTTACTTGGTTTACCAGAAATGAAAACTTGCTTGTAGGAAGACACAGATCCTGGGGTTTAACTCCATTTCTGAGCGGAATTTCAGACCAGAATTCTCATCCCTGAAAAACGCTCTGTTTTAAGGCATGTATCACCCTCTTCTTTTCAGTGTCTCCATTACAGTAAAAACCATGAACATGCCAAGAAAAAAGGAACTGTGTTTCCTACTCATACGGACCATGTGTAGTCCACCTCCGCTTATGAAACTGAAACAGACCACAGCCCCTCTTACATTAATGCTCTGTAGTTAATAGGGATAATCGCCTTGGGTTCTACAACTGTGTAAAATCATTTGAGCCGAAAATTTACTTGGTATACCAGAAATGAAAACTTGCTTGTAGGAAGACACAGAACATGGGGTTTAACTCCGTTTCTGAATGGAAATTCAGACCAGTGTTCTCATCCATGAAACACACTCTGTTTTAATGCAAGAAGCAAGCTGTTCTTTCCAGCATCTCCAATACAGCAAGAAACATAAGCATGCCCTGAAAAAAAGAACTGTGTTTCCTACTCATACGGACCAAAATAGTTCAACTGTGCTTATGAACCTGATACAAACCACAGCTCCTCTTACATAATTCCTCTTTAGTTAATAGTGAGAATCGAGTTGGGTTTGAGAAATGCAAAAAATCATTTCAGCCCAAAATTCACTAGATTTACCTGAAATGAACTCTTGCTTGTAGGAAGACACAGATCCTGGGGTTTAACTCCGTTTCTGAAGGTAAATTCAGACCAGAGTTCTCATCCATGAAACACACTCTCTTTTAATGCAAGAAGCAAGCTCCTCTTTCCAGCGTCTCCAATACAGAAAGAACCATGAGCACGCCCTGAAAAAAAGAACTGTGTTTCCTACTCATACGGACCATATGTAGTTCAACTCTGCTTATGAAATTTTACAGACTATAGTTCCTCTTAAATAAATGCTCTTTAGTTAATAGTGAGAATAGCGTTGGGTTCTAGAACTGTGTAAAGTCATTTGAGCCGAAAATTCACTTGGTATACCAGAAATCAACTCTTGCTGGTAGGAAGACACAGATCATGGGGTTTGACTCCGTTTCTGAAGGCAAATTCAGACCAGAGTTCTCGTCCCTGAAAAACACTCTGTTTTAAGGCAAGAATCATCCTCTTTTTTCCAGTATCTCCAATATAGTAAGAAACATGAGCATGGCCAGAAAAAAGAACTGTGTTTCCTACTCATACAGACCATATGTAGTTCAACTCTGCTTATGAAACTGATACAAACCACAGCTCCTCTTACATTAATCCTCTTTAGTTAATAGTGAGAATAGCGTAGGGTTCGTGACCTGCGAAAAATCATTTGAGCACAAAATTAACTGGGTTTACCAGAAATGAACTCTTACTTGTAGGGAGACACAGATCCTGGGTTTTAACTCCGTTTCTGAAGGAAAATTCAGACCAGAGTTCTCGTCAAAGTAAAACACTGTGTTTTAATGCAAGTCGCAAGCTCTTCTCTCCAGCGACTCCAATACAGCAAGAACAATGAGCATGGCCTGAAAAAGAGGACTGTGTTTCCTATTCATACGGACCATATGTAGTTCAACTCTGCTTATGAAACTGATACAGACCACACCTGCTCTTACATAAATGCTCTTTAGTTAATAGTGAGAATAGCGTTGGGTTTGTGAACTGCGAAAAGTCATTTGAGCCCAAAATTCACTGGGTTTACCAGAAATGAACTCTTGCTTGTAGGAAGACACAGATCCTGGGGTTTAAGTCCGTTTCTGAAGGGAAATTCAGACCAGAATTCTCATCCCTGAAAAACGCTCTGTTTTATGGCATGTATCATCCTCTTCTTTCCAGGGTCTCCAATACAGTAAGAACCATGAGCATGCCAAGAAAAAAGAACTGTGTTTCCTACTCATACGGACCATATGTAGTCCACCTCTTCTTATGAAACTGAAACAGACCACAGCTCCTCTTACATAAATGCTCTTTAGTTAATATTGATAATCGCGTTGGGTACTAGAACTGTGTAAAACCATTTGAGCCGCAAATTTACTTGTTTTACCAGTAATGAAAACTTGTTTGTAGGAAGACAAAGAACATGGGGTTTAACTCCGATTCCGAAGGGAAATTCAGACCAAAGTTCTCATCCATGAAACACACTCTCTTTTAATGCAAGAAGCAAGCTCCTCTTTCCAGCGTCTCCAATACAGAAAGAACCATAAGCATGCCCTGAAAAAAAGAACTGTATTTCCTACTCATAGGGAAGATATGTAGTTCAACTCGCTTATGAAATTGTACAGACAACAGCTCCTCTTAAATAAATGCTCTTTAGTTAATAGTGAGAATAGCGTTGGGTTCTAGAACTGTGTAAAGTCATTTGAGCCGAAAATTCACTTGGTTTACCAGAAATGAACTCTTGCTGGTAGGAAGACACAGATCATGGGGTTTAACTCCGTTTCTGAAGGCAAATTCAGACCAGAGTTCTCGTCCCTGAAAAACACTCTGTTTTAACGAAGAAGCAAGCTCTTCTTTCCAGCGTCTCCAATACAGCACGAACAATGACCATGGCCTGAAAAAAAGGACTGTGTTTCCTATTCATACGGACCATATGTAGTTCAACTCTGCTTATGAAACTGATACAGACCACACCTGCTCTTACATAAATGCTCTCTAGTTAATAGTGAGAATAGCATTGGGTTCGTGAACTGCGAAAAATCATTTGAGCCCCAAATTCACTGGGTTTATCAGAAATGAACTCTTGCTTGTAGGAAGACACAGATCCTGGGGTTTAAGTCCGTTTCTGAAGGGAAATTCAGACCAGAGTTCTCCTCCCTGAAAAACACTCTGTTTTAAGGCAAGAATCATCCTCTTCTTTCCAGCATCTCCAATATAGTAAGAAACATGAGCACGCCCAGAAAAAAAGAACTGCGTTTCCTACTCATACAGACCAAAATAGTTCAACTGTGCTTATGAACCTGATACAAACCACAGCTCCTCTTACAAAAATGCTCTTTAGTTAATAGTGAGAATCGCATTGTGGTCGTGAACTACGAAAAACCATTTGAGCCCAAAATTCACTAGGTTAACCAGAAATGAATTCTTGCTTGTAGGAAGACACAGATCCTGGAGTTTAACTCCGTTTCTGAAGGGTAATTTAGACCAGAGTTCTCATCCCTGAAACACACTCTGTTTTAACGAAGAAGCAAGCTCTTCTTTCCAGCGTTTCCAATACAGCAAGAACAATGAGCATGGCCTGAAAAAAAGGACTGTGTTTCCTTTTCATACAGACCATATGATTTTCAACTCTGCTTATGAAACTGATACAAACCACACCTCCTCTTACATAAATGCTCTTTAGTTAATAGTGAGAATATTGTTGGGTTCGTGAACTGCGAAAAATCATTTGAGCCCAAAAGTCACTGGGTTTACCAGAAATGAACTCTTGCTTGTAGGAAGACACAGATCCTGGGGTTTAACTCCATTTCTGAGCGGAATTTCAGACCAGAATTCTCATCCCTGAAAAACGCTCTGTTTTAAGGCATGTATCACCCTCTTCTTTTCAGGGTCTCCATTACAGTAAAAACCATGAACATGCCAAGAAAAAAGGAATTGTGTTTCCTACTCATACGGACCATGTGTAGTCCACCTCCGCTTATGAAACTGAAACAGACCACAGCCCCTCTTACATTAATGCTCTGTAGTTAATAGGGATAATCGCCTTGGGTTCTACAACTGTGTAAAATCATTTGAGCCGAAAATTTACTTGGTATACCAGAAATGAAAACTTGCATGTAGGAAGACAAAGAACATGGGGTTTAACTCCGTTTCTGAATGGAAATTCAGACCAGTGTTCTCATCCATGAAACACACTCTGTTTTAATGCAAGAAGCAAGCTGTTCTTTCCAGCATCTCCAATACAGCAAGAAACATAAGCATGCCCTGAAAAAAAGAACTGTGTTTCCTACTCATACGGACCAAAATAGTTCAACTGTGCTTATGAACCTGATACAAACCACAGCTCCTCTTACATAAATGCTCTTTAGTTAATAGTGAGAATCATGTTGGCATCGTGAACTTTGAAAAATCCTTTGAGCCCAAAATTCACTTGCTTTACCAGAAATGTACTCTTGCTTGTAGGAAGACACAGATCCTGGGGTTTAACTCCGTTTCAGAAGGTAAATTCAGACCTGAGTTCTCATCCATGAAACACACTCTCTTTTAATGCAAGAAGCAAGCTCCTCTTTCCAGCGTCTCCAATACAGAAAGAACCATGAGCATGCCCTGAAAAAAAGAACTGTGTTTCCTACTCATAGGGACCATATGTAGTTCAACTCTGCTTATGAAATTTTACAGACCATAGTTCCTCTTAAATAAATGCTCTTTAGTTAATAGTGAGAATAGCGTTGGGTTCTAGAACTGTGTAAAGTCATTTGAGCCGAAAATTCACTTGGTATACCAGAAATCAACTCTTGCTGGTAGGAAGACACAGATCATGGGGTTTGACTCCGTTTCTGAAGGCAAATTCAGACCAGAGTTCTCGTCCCTGAAAAACACTCTGTTTTAAGGCAAGAATCATCCTCTTTTTTCCAGTATCTCCAATATAGTAAGAAACATGAGCATGGCCAGAAAAAAGGACTGTGTTTCCTACTCATACAGACCATATGTAGTTCAACTCTGCTTATGAAACTGATACAAACCACAGCTCTTCTTACATTAATCCTCTTTAGTTAATAGTGAGAATAGCGTAGGGTTCGTGACCTGCGAAAAATCATTTGAGCACAAAATTAACTGGGTTTACCAGAAATGAACTCTTACTTGTAGGGAGACACAAATCCTGGGTTTTAACTCCGTTTCTGAAGGCAAATTCAGACCAGAGTTCTCGTCAAAGTAAAACACTGTGTTTTAATGCAAGTCGCAAGCTCTTCTCTCCAGCGACTCCAATACAGCAAGGACAAGGAGCATGGCCTGAAAAAGAGGACTGTGTTTCCTATTCATACGGACCATATGTAGTTCAGCTCTGCTTATGAAACTGATACAGACCACACCTGCTCTTACATAAATGCTCTTTAGTTAATAGTGAGAATAGCGTTGGGTTTGTGAACTGCGAAAAGTCATTTGAGCCCAAAATTCACTGGGTTTACCAGAAATGAACTCTTGCTTGTAGGAAGACACAGATCCTGGGGTTTAAGTCCGTTTCTGAAGGGAAATTCAGACCAGAATTCTCATCCCTGAAAAACGCTCTGATATAAGGCATGTATCATCCTCTTCTTTCCAGGGTCTCCAATACAGTAAGAACCATGAGCATGCCAAGAAAAAAGAACTGTGTTTCCTACTCATACGGACCATATGTAGTCCACCTCTTCTTATGAAACTGAAACAGACCACAGCTCCTCTTACATAAATGCTCTTTAGTTAATATTGATAATCGCGTTGGGTACTAGAACTGTGTAAAACCATTTGAGCCGCAAATTTACTTGTTTTACCAGTAATGAAAACTTGTTTGTAGGAAGACAAAGAACATGGGGTTTAACTCCGATTCCGAAGGGAAATTCAGACCAAAGTTCTCATCCATGAAACACACTCTCTTTTAATGCAAGAAGCAAGCTCCTCTTTCCAGCGTCTCCAATACAGAAAGAACCATAAGCATGCCCTGAAAAAAAGAACTGTATTTCCTACTCATAGGGAAGATATGTAGTTCAACTCGCTTATGAAATTGTACAGACAACAGCTCCTCTTAAATAAATGCTCTTTAGATAATAGTGAGAATAGCGTTGGGTTCTAGAACTGTGTAAAGTCATTTGAGCCGAAAATTCACTTGGTTTACCAGAAATGAACTCTTGCTGGTAGGAAGACACAGATCATGGGTTTTAACTCCGTTTCTGAAGGCAAATTCAGACCAGAGTTCTCGTCAAAGTAAAACACTGTGTTTTAATGCAAGTCGCAAGCTCTTCTCTCCAGCGACTCCAATACAGCAAGAACAATGAGCATGGCCTGAAAAAGAGGACTGTGTTTCCTATTCATACAACTCTGCTTATGAAATGATACAGACCACAGCTCCTCTTACATAAATGCTCTTTAGTTAATAGTGAGAATCGTGTTGGGTTTGTGAACTGCGAAAATCATTTGAGCCCAAAATTCACTGGGATTACCAGAAATGACCTCTTGCTTGTTGGAAGACACTGATCCTGGGGTTTAACTCCGTTTCTGAAGGCATATTCAGACCAGAGTTCTCGTCCCTGAAAAACACTCTGTTTTAAGGCATGAATCATCCTCTTCTTTCCAGTGTCTCCAATACAGTAAGAACCATGAGCATGCCAAGAAAAAAAGATCTGTGTTTCCTACTCATAGGGACTATATGTACTCCACCCCTTGCTTATGAAACTGATACAGACCACAGCTCCTATTACATAAATGCTCCATAGTTAATAGTGATAATCGCGCTGGGTTCTAGAACTGTGTAAAATCATTTGAGCCGAAAATTCATTTGGTTTACCAGAAATGAACTCTTGCTTGTAGGAAGATACAGATCCTGGGGTTTAACTCCGTTTCTGAAGGGAATTTCTGACCACTGTTCTCATCCCTGAAACACACTCTGCTTTAAAGCAAGAAGCAAGCTCTTCTTTCCAGAGTCTAAAATACAGCAAGAACCATGAGCCCGCCCAGAAAAAAAGAATTGTGTTTCCTACTCATACGGACCATATGTAGTTCAACTCTGCTTATGAAACTGGAAAGAAACCACAGCTCCTCTTACATAAATGCTCTTTAGTTAATAGTGAGAATCGGTTTGTGTTGGTGAACAGTGAAAAATCATTTGAGCCCAAAATTCACTTGCTTTACCAGAAATGAACTCTTCCTTGAGGGAAGACACAGATCCTGGGGTTTAACTCCGTTTCTGAAGGCAAATTCAGACCAGAGTTCTCATCCCTGAAACACACTCTGCTTTAATGCACGAAGCAAGCTCCTCTTTCCAGAGTCTAAAATACAGCAAGAACCATGAGCATGCCCTGAAAAAACTTAATGTGTTTCCTACTAATAAGGACCATATGTCCTTCAACTCTCCATATGAAACTGCTACAAACCACAGCACCACTTACAGATATGCTCTTAAGTTAATAGTGAGAATTGTGTTGGGTTCGTGACCTGCAAAAACTCATTTGAGCCCAAAATTCACTGTGTTAACCAGAAATCAACTCTTGCTTGTAGGTAGACACAGATCCTGGGATTTACCTCTGTTTCTGAAGGCAAATTCAGAACAGAATTCTCATCCATGAAACACACTCTGTTTTAGTGCAAGAAGCAAGCTCTTCTTTCCAGCGTCTCCAATACAGCAAGAACCATTAGCATGCCCTGAAAAAAAGAACTGTGTTTCCTACGCATACTCAACATATGTAGTTCAACTTTGCTTATGAAATTGATACAACCAAAGCTCCGCTTAAATAAATGCTCTTTAGTTAATAGTGATAATCGCATTGGGTTCGTGAACTGCCCAAAATCATTTGATCCCAAAATTCACTGGGTTAACCAGAAATGAACTCATGCTTGTAGGAAGACACAGATCCTGAGGTGTAACTCTGACTCTGAAGGTAAATTCATCCCCGTGTTCTCATCCATGAAACACACTCTGTTTTCATGCAATAAGCAAACTCTTCTTTCCAGCGTCTCCAATACAGCAAGAACCATGCGAATGTCCAGAAAAAATAACTGTGTTTCCTACTCATATGGTCAATATGTAGTTCAACTCTGCTTATGAAACTGACACAAACCACAGCTCCTCTTACATAAATGCGCTTTAGTTAATAGTGAGAATCGCGTTGGGTTCGTGAACTGCGAAAAATTCATTTCAGCCCAAAATTCACTGGGTTTACCAGAAATGAACTCTTGCTTGTAGGAAGACAAAGATTCTGGAGTTTTACTCTGTTTCTGAAAGCAAAATCGGACCAGTGTTCTCATCCCTGAAAAAACTCTGTTTTAAGGCAAGTATCATACTCTTCTATCTAGCGTCTCCAATACAGTAAGAACCAGGAGCATTCCCAGAAAAAAAGAACTGTGTTTCCTACTCGTACGGACCATATGTAGTTCAACTCTGCTCATGAAACTAATACAAACCACAGCTCCTCTCACATAAATGCGCTTTAGTTAATAGTGAGAATCACGTTGGGTACGTGAACTGCGAAAAAAAAAATTTCAGCCCAAAATTCACTGGGTTTACCAGAAATGAACTCTTTCTTGTAGGAAGACACAGATCCTGGGGTTTTACTCTATTTCTGAAAGCAAAATCAGACCAGAGTTCTCATCCCTGAAAAAACTCTGTTTTCATGCAAGAAGCAAGCTCTTCTTTCCAGCGTCTCCAATACATCAAGAACCATGAGCATGCCCAGAAAAAAGAACTGTGTTTCCTACTCATACAGACCATATGTAGATCAACTCTGGTTATGAAACTGATACAAACCACAGCACCTGTTAAATAAATGCTGTTTATTTAATAGTAAGAATCGCATTGGGTTTTTGAACTGTGTAAAATCATTTGAGCCTAAAATTCACTTGGTTTAACAGAAATAAACTCTTCCAGGTAGGAAGACACAGATCCTGGATTTTAACTCTGATTCTGAAGGTAAATTCAGACCCGTGTTCTCATCCATGAAACACACTCTGTTTTCATGCAAGAAGCAAGCTCTTCTTTCAGCGTCTCCAATACAGCAAGAACCATGCGAATGTCCAGAAAAAAGAACTGTGTTTTCTACTAATACAGACCATATGTAGTTCAACTCTGCTTATGAACTGATAAAAACAATAGCTCCTCTTTCATAAATACTCTTTAGTTAATAGTGAGAATCGCGTTGGGTTTGTGAACTGCGAAAAATCATTTCAGCCCAAAATTCACTGGGTTTACCAGAAATGAACTCTTGCTTGTAGGAAGACACAGATCCTGGGGTAAAACTCCATTTCTGAAGGGAAATTCAGGCCAGAGTTCTCATCCATGAAACACACTCTGTATTAATGCATGAATCATCCTCTTCTTTCCAGCTTCTCCAATACAGTAAGAAACATGAGCATGTCCACAAAAAAAAAAGCTGTATTTCCCATTCATACATACCATATGTAGTTCAACTCTGCTTAGGAAACTGATACAAAAAACAGCTCCTCTTTCATAAATGCGCTTTAGTTAATAGTGAGAATTGTGTTGGGTTTGTAAACTGTGAAAAATCATTTCAGCCCGAAATTCACTGGGTTTACCAGAAATGAACTCTTTCTTGTAGGAAGACACAGATCCTGGAGTTTAACTCTGTTTATGAAGGCAAATTCAGTCCAGAGTTCTCATCCCTGAAACAAACTCTGTTTTAAAGCAAGAATCATCATCTTCTATCCAGCGTCTCCAAAACAATAAGAACCATGAGCATGCCCAGAAAAAAAGAACTGTGTTTCCTACTCACACGGACCATATGTAGTTCAACTCTGCTTATGAAATGATACAGACCACAGCTCCGCTTACATAAATGCTCTTTAGTTAATAGTGAGAATCGTGTTGGGTTCGTGAACTGTGAAAAATTATTTGAGCCCAAAATTCACTGGGTTTAAAAGAAATGTACTCTTGCTTGTAGGAAGACATAGATCCTGGGGTTTAACTCCGTTTCTGTAGGGAAATACAGACCAGCGTTCTCATACCTGAAACACACTCTGCTTTAACGCAAGAAGCAAGCATTCCTTTCATGGTCTAAAATACAGGAAGAACCATGAGCATGCCCTGAGAAAAAGAACTGTGTTTCATACTCATACTGAGCATATGTAGTTCAACTCTGCTTATGAAACTGATACAAAAAACAGCTCCTCTTACATAAATGCGCTTTAGTTAATAGTGAGAATTGTGTTGGGTTCGTAAACTGTGAAAAATCATTTCAGCCCGAAATTCACTGGGTTTACCAGAAATGAACTCTTTCTTGTAGGAAGACACAGATCCTGGGGTGTAACTCTGTTTATGAAGGCAAATTCAGTTCAGAGTTCTCATCCCTGAAACAAACTCTGTTTTAAAGCAAGAATCAATCATCATTTTCTATCCAGCGTCTCCAAAACAATAAGAACCATGAGCATGTCCAGAAAAAAAGAACTGTGTTTCCTACTCATAGGGACCATATTTAGTTCAACTCTGCTTATGAAATGATACAGACCACAGCTCCTCTTACATAAATGCTCTGTAGTTAATAGTGATAATCGCGTTGGGTTCCTGAACTGTGTAAAATCATTTGAGCCGAAAATTCACTTGGTTTAACAGAAATATTCTCGTGCCTGTAAGAAGACACCTATCATGGGGTTTTACTCTGTTTCTGAAGGGAAATTCAGACCAGATTTCTCATCCATGAAACACACTCTGTTTTAATGCAAGAAGCAAGCTCTTCTTTCCAGGGTCTCCAATAGAGCAAGAACCATGAGCATGCCCTGAAAAAAAGAACTGTGTTTCCTACTCATACGGGCCATATGTAGTTCAACTCTGCTTATGAACCTGATACAAACCACAGCTCCACTTACATAAATGCTCTTTAGATAATAGTAATAGTTGCGGTGGTTTCGTGAACTGCCAAAAATCATTTGATCCCAAAATACACTGGGTGAACCAGAAATGAACTCTTGCTTGTAGGAAGACAGAGACCCTGGGATTTAACTCCATTTCTGAAGGGAAATTCAGACCAGAGTTCTCATCCCTGAAAAACACTCTGTTTTAAGGCAAGAATCATCAACTTCTTTCCAGCTTCTCCAATACATTAAGAAACATGAGCATGCCCAGAAAAAACAACTGTGTTTCCTACTCATAAGGACCATATGTAGTTCAACTCTGCTTATGAAACTAATACAAACAAGAGCTCCTCTTTCATAAATGCTCTTTAGTTAATAGTGAGAATCGCGTTGGGTTCGTAAACGCGAAAAAATTATTGCACCACAAAATTCAGTTGGTTAAACAGAAATAAACTCTTCCATGTAGGAAGACACAGATCCTGTATTTTAACCCTGATTCTGAAGGTAAATTCAGACCAGTGTTCTCATCCATGAAACACACTCTGTTTTCATGTAAGAAGCAAGCTCTTCTTTCCAACGTCTCCAATACAGCAAGAACCATAAGCATGCCCAGAAAAAAGAACTTTGTTTTCTACTCATACAGACCATATGTAGTTCAACTCTGCTTATGAAACTGATACAAACCACAGCTCCTCTTACATAAATGTGCTTTAGTTAATAGTGAGAATCGCGTTGGGTTTGTGAACTGCGAAAAAAAAACATTTCAGCCCAAAATTCACTGGGTTTACCAGAAATGAACTCTTTCTTGTAGGAAGACACAGATCCTGGGGTTTTACTCTGTTTCTGAAAGCAAAATCAGACCAGAGTTCTCATCCCTGAAAAAACTCTGTTTTCATGCAAGAAGCAAGCTCTTCTTTCCAGTGTCTCCAATACATCAAGAACCATGAGCATGCCCAGAAAAAAGAACTGTGTTTCCTACTCATACAGACCATATGTAGATCAACTCTGGTTATGAAACTGATACAAACCACAACACCTGTTAAATAAATGCTGTTTATTTAATAGTGAGAATCGCATTGGGTTTTTGAACTGTGTAAAATCATTTGAGCCTAAAATTCACTTGGTTTAACAGAAATAAACTCTTCCAGGTAGGAAGACACAGATCCTGGATTTTAACTCTGATTCTGAAGGAGAATTCAGACCCGTGTTCTCATCCATGAAACACACTCTGTTTTCATGCAAGAAGCAAGCTCTTCTTTCAGCGTCTCCAATACAGCAAGAACCATGTGAATGTCCAGAAAAAAGAACTGTGTTTTCTACTAATACAGACCATATGTAGTTCAACTCTGCTTATGAACTGATAAAAACAATAGCTCCTCTTTCATAAATACTCTTTAGTTAATAGTGAGAATCGCGTTGGGTTTGTGAACTGCGAAAAATCATTTCAGCCCAAAATTCACTGGGTTTACCAGAAATGAACTCTTGCTTGTAGGAAGACACAGATCCTGGGGTAAAACTCCATTTCTGAAGGGAAATTCAGGCCAGAGTTCTCATCCATGAAACACACTCTGTTTTAATGCATGAATCATCCTCTTCTTTCCAGCTTCTCCAATACAGTAAGAAACATGAGCATGTCCACAAAAAAAAAAACTGTATTTCCCACTCATACATACCATATGTAGTTCAACTCTGCTTAGGAAACTGATACAAAAAACAGCTCCTCTTTCATAAATGCGCTTTAGTTAATAGTGAGAATTGTGTTGGGTTTGTAAACTGCGGAAAATCATTTCAGCCCGAAATTCACTGGGTTTACCAGAAATGAACTCTTTCTTGTAGGAAGACACAGATCCTGGAGTTTAACTCTGTTTATGAAGGCAAATTCAGTCCAGAGTTCTCATCCCTGAAACAAACTCTGTTTTAAAGCAAGAATCATCATCTTCTATCCAGCGTCTCCAAAACAATAAGAACCATGAGCATGCCCAGAAAAAAAGAACTGTGTTTCCTACTCACACGGACCATATGTAGTTCAACTCTGCTTATGAAATGATACAGACCACAGCTCCTCTTACATAAATGCTCTGTAGTTAATAGTGATAATCGCGTTGGGTTCCTGAACTGTGTAAAATCATTTGAGCCGAAAATTCACTTGGTTTAACAGAAATATTCTCGTGCCTGTAAGAAGACACCTATCATGGGGTTTTACTCTGTTTCTGAAGGGAAATTCAGACCAGATTTCTCATCCATGAAACACACTCTGTTTTAATGCAAGAAGCAAGCTCTTCTTTCCAGGGTCTCCAATAGAGCAAGAACCATGAGCATGCCCTGAAAAAAAGAACTGTGTTTCCTACTCATACGGGCCATATGTAGTTCAACTCTGCTTATGAACCTGATACAAACCACAGCTCCACTTACATAAATGCTCTTTAGATAATAGTAATAGTTGCGGTGGTTTCGTGAACTGCCAAAAATCATTTGATCCCAAAATACACTGGGTGAACCAGAAATGAACTCTTGCTTGTAGGAAGACAGAGACCCTGGGATTTAACTCCATTTCTGAAGGGAAATTCAGACCAGAGTTCTCATCCCTGAAAAACACTCTGTTTTAAGGCAAGAATCATCAACTTCTTTCCAGCTTCTCCAATACATTAAGAAACATGAGCATGCCCAGAAAAAACAACTGTGTTTCCTACTCATAAGGACCATATGTAGTTCAACTCTGCTTATGAAACTAATACAAACAACAGCTCCTCTTTCATAAATGCTCTTTAGTTAATAGTGAGAATCGCGTTGGGTTCGTAAACGCAAAAATAATTATTGCACCACAAAATTCAGTTGGTTAAACAGAAATAAACTCTTCCATGTAGGAAGACACAGATCCTGTATTTTAACCCTGATTCTGAAGGTAAATTCAGACCAGTGTTCTCATCCATGAAACACACTCTGTTTTCATGTAAGAAGCAAGCTCTTCTTTCCAACGTCTCCAATACAGCAAGAACCATAAGCATGCCCAGAAAAAAGAACTTTGTTTTCTACTCATACAGACCATATGTAGTTCAACTCTGCTTATGAAACTGATACAAACCACAGCTCCTCTTACATAAATGTGCTTTAGTTAATAGTGAGAATCGCGTTGGGTTTGTGAACTGCGAAAAAAAAAACATTTCAGCCCAAAATTCACTGGGTTTACCAGAAATGAACTCTTTATTGTAGGAAGACACAGATCCTGGGGTTTTACTCTGTTTCTGAAAGCAAAATCAGACCAGAGTTCTCATCCCTGAAAAAACTCTGTTTTCATGCAAGAAGCAAGCTCTTCTTTCCAGTGTCTCCAATACATCAAGAACCATGAGCATGCCCAGAAAAAAGAACTGTGTTTCCTACTCATACAGACCATATGTAGATCAACTCTGGTTATGAAACTGATACAAACCACAACACCTGTTAAATAAATGCTGTTTATTTAATAGTGAGAATCGCATTGGGTTTTTGAACTGTGTAAAATCATTTGAGCCTAAAATTCACTTGGTTTAACAGAAATAAACTCTTCCAGGTAGGAAGACACAGATCCTGGATTTTAACTCTGATTCTGAAGGAGAATTCAGACCCGTGTTCTCATCCATGAAACACACTCTGTTTTCATGCAAGAAGCAAGCTCTTCTTTCAGCGTCTCCAATACAGCAAGAACCATGCGAATGTCCAGAAAAAAGAACTGTGTTTTCTACTAATACAGACCATATGTAGTTCAACTCTGCTTATGAACTGATAAAAACAATAGCTCCTCTTTCATAAATACTCTTTAGTTAATAGTGAGAATCGCGTTGGGTTTGTGAACTGCGAAAAATCATTTCAGCCCAAAATTCACTGGGTTTACCAGAAATGAACTCTTGCTTGTAGGAAGACACAGATCCTGGGGTAAAACTCCATTTCTGAAGGGAAATTCAGGCCAGAGTTCTCATCCATGAAACACACTCTGTTTTAATGCATGAATCATCCTCTTCTTTCCAGCTTCTCCAATACAGTAAGAAACATGAGCATGTCCACAAAAAAAAAAAACTGTATTTCCCACTCATACATACCATATGTAGTTCAACTCTGCTTAGGAAACTGATACAAAAAACAGCTCCTCTTTCATAAATGCGCTTTAGTTAATAGTGAGAATTGTGTTGGGTTTGTAAACTGCGGAAAATCATTTCAGCCCGAAATTCACTGGGTTTACCAGAAATGAACTCTTTCTTGTAGGAAGACACAGATCCTGGAGTTTAACTCTGTTTATGAAGGCAAATTCAGTCCAGAGTTCTCATCCCTGAAACAAACTCTGTTTTAAAGCAAGAATCATAATCTTCTATCCAGCGTCTCCAAAACAATAAGAACCATGAGCATGCCCAGAAAAAAAGAACTGTGTTTCCTACTCACACGGACCATATGTAGTTCAACTCTGCTTATGAAATGATACAGACCACAGCTCCTCTTACATAAATGCTCTTTAGTTAATAGTAATAGTTGCGGTGGTTTCGTGAACTGCCAAAAATCATTTGATCCCAAAATACACTGGGTGAACCAGAAATGAACTCTTGCTTGTAGGAAGACAGAGACCCTGGGATTTAACTCCATTTCTGAAGGGAAATTCAGACCAGAGTTCTCATCCCTGAAAAACACTCTGTTTTCATGTAAGAAGCAAGCTCTTCTTTCCAACGTCTCCAATACAGCAAGAACCATAAGCATGCCCAGAAAAAAGAACTGTGTTTTCTACTCATACAGACCATATGTAGTTCAACTCTGCTTATGAAACTGATACAAACCACAGCTCCTCTTACATAAATGTGCTTTAGTTAATAGTGAGAATCGCGTTGGGTTTGTGAACTGCGAAAAAAAAACATTTCAGCCCAAAATTCACTGGGTTTACCAGAAATGAACTCTTTATTGTAGGAAGACACAGATCCTGGGGTTTTACTCTGTTTCTGAAAGCAAAATCAGACCAGAGTTCTCATCCCTGAAAAAACTCTGTTTTCATGCAAGAAGCAAGCTCTTCTTTCCAGTGTCTCCAATACATCAAGAACCATGAGCATGCCCAGAAAAAAGAACTGTGTTTCCTACACATACAGACCATATGTAGATCAACTCTGGTTATGAAACTGATACAAACCACAACACCTGTTAAATAAATGCTGTTTATTTAATAGTGAGAATCGCATTGGGTTTTTGAACTGTGTAAAATCATTTGAGCCTAAAATTCACTTGGTTTAACAGAAATAAACTCTTCCAGGTAGGAAGACACAGATCCTGGATTTTAACTCTGATTCTGAAGGTAAATTCAGACCCGTGTTCTCATCCATGAAACACACTCTGTTTTCATGCAAGAAGCAAGCTCTTCTTTCAGCGTCTCCAATACAGCAAGAACCATGCGAATGTCCAGAAAAAAGAACTGTGTTTTCTACTAATACAGACCATATGTAGTTCAACTCTGCTTATGAACTGATAAAAACAATAGCTCCTCTTTCATAAATACTCTTTAGTTAATAGTGAGAATCGCGTTGGGTTTGTGAACTGTGAAAAATCATTTCAGCCCAAAATTCACTGGGTTTACCAGAAATGAACTCTTGCTTGTATTAAGACACAAATCCTGGGGTTTAACTCCATTTCTGAAGGGAAATTCAGACCAGACTTCTCATCCATGAAACACACTCTGTTTTAATGCATGAATCATCCTCTTCTTTCCAGCTTCCCCAATACAGTAAGACACATGAGCATGTCCAGAAAAAAAAACTGTATTTCCCACTCATACATACCATATGTAGTTCAACTCTGCTTAGGAAACTGATACAAAAAACAGCTCCTCTTTCATAAATGCGCTTTAGTTAATAGTGAGAATTGTGTTGGGTTTGTAAACTGCGAAAAATCATTTCAGCCCAAAATTCACTGGGTTTACCAGAAATGAACTCTTTCTTGTAGGAAGACACAGATCCTGGGGTTTAACTCTGTTTATGAAGGCAAATTCAGTCCAGAGTTCTCATCCCTGAAACAAACTCTGTTTTAAAGCAAGAATCATCATCTTCTATCCAGCGTCTCCAAAACAATAAGAACCATGAGCATGCCCAGAAAAAAAGAACTGTGTTTCCTACTCATACGGACCATATGTAGTTCAACTCTGCTTATGAAATGATACAGACCACAGCTCCTCTTACATAAATGCTCTGTAGTTAATAGTGATAATCGCGTTGGGTTCCTGAACTGTGTAAAATCATTTGAGCCGAAAATTCACTTGGTTTAACAGAAATATTCTCGTGCCTGTAAGAAGACACCTATCATGGGGTTTTACTCTGTTTCTGAAGGGAAATTCAGACCAGATTTCTCATCCATGAAACACACTCTGTTTTAATGCAAGAAGCAAGCTCTTCTTTCCAGGGTCTCCAATAGAGCAAGAACCATGAGCATGCCCTGAAAAAAAGAACTGTGTTTCCTACTCATACGGGCCATATGTAGTTCAACTCTGCTTATGAACCTGATACAAACCACAGCTCCACTTACATAAATGCTCTTTAGATAATAGTAATAGTTGCGGTGGTTTCGTGAACTGCCAAAAATCATTTGATCCCAAAATACACTGGGTGAACCAGAAATGAACTCTTGCTTGTAGGAAGACAGAGACCCTGGGATTTAACTCCATTTCTGAAGGGAAATTCAGACCAGAGTTCTCATCCCTGAAAAACACTCTGTTTTAAGGCAAGAATCATCAACTTCTTTCCAGCTTCTCCAATACATTAAGAAACATGAGCATGCCCAGAAAAAACAACTGTGTTTCCTACTCATAAGGATCATATGTAGTTCAACTCTGCTTATGAAACTAATACAAACAACAGCTCCTCTTTCATAAATGCTCTTTAGTTAATAGTGAGAATCGCGTTGGGTTCGTAAACGCGAAAAAATTATTGCACCACAAAATTCAGTTGGTTAAACAGAAATAAACTCTTCCATGTAGGAAGACACAGATCCTGTATTTTAACCCTGATTCTGAAGGTAAATTCAGACCAGTGTTCTCATCCATGAAACACACTCTGTTTTCATGTAAGAAGCAAGCTCTTCTTTCCAACGTCTCCAATACAGCAAGAACCATAAGCATGCCCAGAAAAAAGAACTTTGTTTTCTACTCATACAGACCATATGTAGTTCAACTCTGCTTATGAAACTGATACAAACCACAGCTCCTCTTACATAAATGTGCTTTAGTTAATAGTGAGAATCGCGTTGGGTTTGTGAACTGCGAAAAAAAAAACATTTCAGCCCAAAATTCACTGGGTTTACCAGAAATGAACTCTTTCTTGTAGGAAGACACAGATCCTGGGGTTTTACTCTGTTTCTGAAAGCAAAATCAGACCAGAGTTCTCATCCCTGAAAAAACTCTGTTTTCATGCAAGAAGCAAGCTCTTTTTTCCAGTGTCTCCAATACATCAAGAACCATGAGCATGCCCAGAAAAAAGAACTGTGTTTCCTACTCATACAGACCATATGTAGATCAACTCTGGTTATGAAACTGATACAAACCACAACACCTGTTAAATAAATGCTGTTTATTTAATAGTGAGAATCGCATTGGGTTTTTGAACTGTGTAAAATCATTTGAGCCTAAAATTCACTTGGTTTAACAGAAATAAACTCTTCCAGGTAGGAAGACACAGATCCTGGATTTTAACTCTGATTCTGAAGGTAAATTCAGACCCGTGTTCTCATCCATGAAACACACTCTGTTTTCATGCAAGAAGCAAGCTCTTCTTTCAGCGTCTCCAATACAGCAAGAACCATGCGAATGTCCAGAAAAAAGAACTGTGTTTTCTACTAATACAGACCATATGTAGTTCAACTCTGCTTATGAACTGATAAAAACAATAGCTCCTCTTTCATAAATACTCTTTAGTTAATAGTGAGAATCGCGTTGGGTTTGTGAACTGCAAAAATCATTTCAGCCCAAAATTCACTGGGTTTACCAGAAATGAACTCTTGCTTGTAGGAAGACACAGATCCTGGGGTAAAACTCCATTTCTGAAGGGAAATTCAGGCCAGAGTTCTCATCCATGAAACACACTCTGTTTTAATGCATGAATCATCCTCTTCTTTCCAGCTTCTCCAATACAGTAAGAAACATGAGCATGTCCACAAAAAAAAAACTGTATTTCCCACTCATACATACCATATGTAGTTCAACTCTGCTTAGGAAACTGATACAAAAAACAGCTCCTCTTTCATAAATGCGCTTTAGTTAATAGTGAGAATTGTGTTGGGTTTGTAAACTGTGGAAAATCATTTCAGCCCGAAATTCACTGGGTTTACCAGAAATGAACTCTTTCTTGTAGGAAGACACAGATCCTGGAGTTTAACTCTGTTTATGAAGGCAAATTCAGTCCAGAGTTCTCATCCCTGAAACAAACTCTGTTTTAAAGCAAGAATCATCATCTTCTATCCAGCGTCTCCAAAACAATAAGAACCATGAGCATGCCCAGAAAAAAAGAACTGTGTTTCCTACTCACACGGACCATATGTAGTTCAACTCTGCTTATGAAATGATACAGACCACAGCTCCTCTTACATAAATGCTCTTTAGTTAATAGTAATAGTTGCGGTGGTTTCGTGAACTGCCAAAAATCATTTGATCCCAAAATACACTGGGTGAACCAGAAATGAACTCTTGCTCGTAGGAAGACAGAGACCCTGGGATTTAACTCCATTTCTGAAGGGAAATTCAGACCAGAGTTCTCATCCCTGAAAAACACTCTGTTTTCATGTAAGAAGCAAGCTCTTCTTTCCAACGTCTCCAATACAGCAAGAACCATAAGCATGCCCAGAAAAAAGAACTGTGTTTTCTACTCATACAGACCATATGTAGTTCAACTCTGCTTATGAAACTGATACAAACCACAGCTCCTCTTACATAAATGTGCTTTAGTTAATAGTGAGAATCGCGTTGGGTTTGTGAACTGCGAAAAAAAAACATTTCAGCCCAAAATTCACTGGGTTTACCAGAAATGAACTCTTTCTTGTAGGAAGACACAGATCCTGGGGTTTTACTCTGTTTCTGAAAGCAAAATCAGACCAGAGTTCTCATCCCTGAAAAAACTCTGTTTTCATGCAAGAAGCAAGCTCTTCTTTCCAGTGTCTCCAATACATCAAGAACCATGAGCATGCCCAGAAAAAAGAACTGTGTTTCCTACACATACAGACCATATGTAGATCAACTCTGGTTATGAAACTGATACAAACCACAACACCTGTTAAATAAATGCTGTTTATTTAATAGTGAGAATCGCATTGGGTTTTTGAACTGTGTAAAATCATTTGAGCCTAAAATTCACTTGGTTTAACAGAAATAAACTCTTCCAGGTAGGAAGACACAGATCCTGGATTTTAACTCTGATTCTGAAGGTAAATTCAGACCCGTGTTCTCATCCATGAAACACACTCTGTTTTCATGCAAGAAGCAAGCTCTTCTTTCAGCGTCTCCAATACAGCAAGAACCATGCGAATGTCCAGAAAAAAGAACTGTGTTTTCTACTAATACAGACCATATGTAGTTCAACTCTGCTTATGAACTGATAAAAACAATAGCTCCTCTTTCATAAATACTCTTTAGTTAATAGTGAGAATCGCGTTGGGTTTGTGAACTGTGAAAAATCATTTCAGCCCAAAATTCACTGGGTTTACCAGAAATGAACTCTTGCTTGTATTAAGACACAAATCCTGGGGTTTAACTCCATTTCTGAAGGGAAATTCAGACCAGACTTCTCATCCATGAAACACACTCTGTTTTAATGCATGAATCATCCTCTTCTTTCCAGCTTCCCCAATACAGTAAGACACATGAGCATGTCCAGAAAAAAAAACTGTATTTCCCACTCATACATACCATATGTAGTTCAACTCTGCTTAGGAAACTGATACAAAAAACAGCTCCTCTTTCATAAATGCGCTTTAGTTAATAGTGAGAATTGTGTTGGGTTTGTAAACTGCGAAAAATCATTTCAGCCCAAAATTCACTGGGTTTACCAGAAATGAACTCTTTCTTGTAGGAAGACACAGATCCTGGGGTTTAACTCTGTTTATGAAGGCAAATTCAGTCCAGAGTTCTCATCCCTGAAACAAACTCTGTTTTAAAGCAAGAATCATCATCTTCTATCCAGCGTCTCCAAAACAATAAGAACCATGAGCATGCCCAGAAAAAAAGAACTGTGTTTCCTACTCATACGGACCATATGTAGTTCAACTCTGCTTATGAAATGATACAGACCACAGCTCCTCTTACATAAATGCTCTGTAGTTAATAGTGATAATCGCGTTGGGTTCCTGAACTGTGTAAAATCATTTGAGCCGAAAATTCACTTGGTTTAACAGAAATATTCTCGTGCCTGTAAGAAGACACCTATCATGGGGTTTTACTCTGTTTCTGAAGGGAAATTCAGACCAGATTTCTCATCCATGAAACACACTCTGTTTTAATGCAAGAAGCAAGCTCTTCTTTCCAGGGTCTCCAATAGAGCAAGAACCATGAGCATGCCCTGAAAAAAAGAACTGTGTTTCCTACTCATACGGGCCATATGTAGTTCAACTCTGCTTATGAACCTGATACAAACCACAGCTCCACTTACATAAATGCTCTTTAGATAATAGTAATAGTTGCGGTGGTTTCGTGAACTGCCAAAAATCATTTGATCCCAAAATACACTGGGTGAACCAGAAATGAACTCTTGCTTGTAGGAAGACAGAGACCCTGGGATTTAACTCCATTTCTGAAGGGAAATTCAGACCAGAGTTCTCATCCCTGAAAAACACTCTGTTTTAAGGCAAGAATCATCAACTTCTTTCCAGCTTCTCCAATACATTAAGAAACATGAGCATGCCCAGAAAAAACAACTGTGTTTCCTACTCATAAGGACCATATGTAGTTCAACTCTGCTTATGAAACTAATACAAACAACAGCTCCTCTTTCATAAATGCTCTTTAGTTAATAGTGAGAATCGCGTTGGGTTCGTAAACGCGAAAAAATTATTGCACCACAAAATTCAGTTGGTTAAACAGAAATAAACTCTTCCATGTAGGAAGACACAGATCCTGTATTTTAACCCTGATTCTGAAGGTAAATTCAGACCAGTGTTCTCATCCATGAAACACACTCTGTTTTCATGTAAGAAGCAAGCTCTTCTTTCCAACGTCTCCAATACAGCAAGAACCATAAGCATGCCCAGAAAAAAGAACTTTGTTTTCTACTCATACAGACCATATGTAGTTCAACTCTGCTTATGAAACTGATACAAACCACAGCTCCTCTTACATAAATGTGCTTTAGTTAATAGTGAGAATCGCGTTGGGTTTGTGAACTGCGAAAAAAAAACATTTCAGCCCAAAATTCACTGGGTTTACCAGAAATGAACTCTTTCTTGTAGGAAGACACAGATCCTGGGGTTTTACTCTGTTTCTGAAAGCAAAATCAGACCAGAGTTCTCATCCCTGAAAAAACTCTGTTTTCATGCAAGAAGCAAGCTCTTCTTTCCAGTGTCTCCAATACATCAAGAACCATGAGCATGCCCAGAAAAAAGAACTGTGTTTCCTACTCATACAGACCATATGTAGATCAACTCTGGTTATGAAACTGATACAAACCACAACACCTGTTAAATAAATGCTGTTTATTTAATAGTGAGAATCGCATTGGGTTTTTGAACTGTGTAAAATCATTTGAGCCTAAAATTCACTTGGTTTAACAGAAATAAACTCTTCCAGGTAGGAAGACACAGATCCTGGATTTTAACTCTGATTCTGAAGGTAAATTCAGACCCGTGTTCTCATCCATGAAACACACTCTGTTTTCATGCAAGAAGCAAGCTCTTCTTTCAGCGTCTCCAATACAGCAAGAACCATGCGAATGTCCAGAAAAAAGAACTGTGTTTTCTACTAATACAGACCATATGTAGTTCAACTCTGCTTATGAACTGATAAAAACAATAGCTCCTCTTTCATAAACACTCTTTAGTTAATAGTGAGAATCGCGTTGGGTTTGTGAACTGCGAAAAATCATTTCAGCCCAAAATTCACTGGGTTTACCAGAAATGAACTCTTGCTTGTAGGAAGACACAGATCCTGGGGTAAAACTCCATTTCTGAAGGGAAATTCAGGCCAGAGTTCTCATCCATGAAACACACTCTGTTTTAATGCATGAATCATCCTCTTCTTTCCAGCTTCTCCAATACAGTAAGAAACATGAGCATGTCCACAAAAAAAAAAACTGTATTTCCCACTCATACATACCATATGTAGTTCAACTCTGCTTAGGAAACTGATACAAAAAACAGCTCCTCTTTCATAAATGCGCTTTAGTTAATAGTGAGAATTGTGTTGGGTTTGTAAACTGCGGAAAATCATTTCAGCCCAAAATTCACTGGGTTTACCAGAAATGAACTCTTTCTTGTAGGAAGACACAGATCCTGGAGTTTAACTCTGTTTATGAAGGCAAATTCAGTCCAGAGTTCTCATCCCTGAAACAAACTCTGTTTTAAAGCAAGAATCATCATCTTCTATCCAGCGTCTCCAAAACAATAAGAACCATGAGCATGCCCAGAAAAAAAGAACTGTGTTTCCTACTCACACGGACCATATGTAGTTCAACTCTGCTTATGAAATGATACAGACCACAGCTCCTCTTACATAAATGCTCTTTAGTTAATAATAATAGTTGCGGTGGTTTCGTGAACTGCCAAAAATCATTTGATCCCAAAATACACTGGGTGAACCAGAAATGAACTCTTGCTTGTAGGAAGACAGAGACCCTGGGATTTAACTCCATTTCTGAAGGGAAATTCAGACCAGAGTTCTCATCCCTGAAAAACACTCTGTTTTCATGTAAGAAGCAAGCTCTTCTTTCCAACGTCTCCAATACAGCAAGAACCATAAGCATGCCCAGAAAAAAGAACTGTGTTTTCTACTCATACAGACCATATGTAGTTCAACTCTGCTTATGAAACTGATACAAACCACAGCTCCTCTTACATAAATGTGCTTTAGTTAATAGTGAGAATCGCGTTGGGTTTGTGAACTGCGAAAAAAAAACATTTCAGCCCAAAATTCACTGGGTTTACCAGAAATGAAATCTTTATTGTAGGAAGACACAGATCCTGGGGTTTTACTCTGTTTCTGAAAGCAAAATCAGACCAGAGCTCTCATCCCTGAAAAAACTCTGTTTTCATGCAAGAAGCAAGCTCTTCTTTCCAGTGTCTCCAATACATCAAGAACCATGAGCATGCCCAGAAAAAAGAACTGTGTTTCCTACACATACAGACCATATGTAGATCAACTCTGGTTATGAAACTGATACAAACCACAACACCTGTTAAATAAATGCTGTTTATTTAATAGTGAGAATCGCATTGGGTTTTTGAACTGTGTAAAATCATTTGAGCCTAAAATTCACTTGGTTTAACAGAAATAAACTCTTCCAGGTAGGAAGACACAGATCCTGGATTTTAACTCTGATTCTGAAGGTAAATTCAGACCCGTGTTCTCATCCATGAAACACACTCTGTTTTCATGCAAGAAGCAAGCTCTTCTTTCAGCGTCTCCAATACAGCAAGAACCATGCGAATGTCCAGAAAAAAGAACTGTGTTTTCTACTAATACAGACCATATGTAGTTCAACTCTGCTTATGAACTGATAAAAACAATAGCTCCTCTTTCATAAATACTCTTTAGTTAATAGTGAGAATCGCGTTGGGTTTGTGAACTGCGAAAAATCATTTCAGCCCAAAATTCACTGGGTTTACCAGAAATGAACTCTTGCTTGTAGGAAGACACAGATCCTGGGGTAAAACTCCATTTCTGAAGGGAAATTCAGGCCAGAGTTCTCATCCATGAAACACACTCTGTATTAATGCATGAATCATCCTCTTCTTTCCAGCTTCTCCAATACAGTAAGAAACATGAGCATGTCCACAAAAAAAAAAGCTGTATTTCCCATTCATACATACCATATGTAGTTCAACTCTGCTTAGGAAACTGATACAAAAAACAGCTCCTCTTTCATAAATGCGCTTTAGTTAATAGTGAGAATTGTGTTGGGTTTGTAAACTGTGAAAAATCATTTCAGCCCGAAATTCACTGGGTTTACCAGAAATGAACTCTTTCTTGTAGGAAGACACAGATCCTGGAGTTTAACTCTGTTTATGAAGGCAAATTCAGTCCAGAGTTCTCATCCCTGAAACAAACTCTGTTTTAAAGCAAGAATCATCATCTTCTATCCAGCGTCTCCAAAACAATAAGAACCATGAGCATGCCCAGAAAAAAAGAACTGTGTTTCCTACTCACACGGACCATATGTAGTTCAACTCTGCTTATGAAATGATACAGACCACAGCTCCGCTTACATAAATGCTCTTTAGTTAATAGTGAGAATCGTGTTGGGTTCGTGAACTGTGAAAAATTATTTGAGCCCAAAATTCACTGGGTTTAAAAGAAATGTACTCTTGCTTGTAGGAAGACATAGATCCTGGGGTTTAACTCCGTTTCTGTAGGGAAATACAGACCAGCGTTCTCATACCTGAAACACACTCTGCTTTAACGCAAGAAGCAAGCATTCCTTTCATGGTCTAAAATACAGGAAGAACCATGAGCATGCCCTGAGAAAAAGAACTGTGTTTCATACTCATACTGAGCATATGTAGTTCAACTCTGCTTATGAAACTGATACAAAAAACAGCTCCTCTTACATAAATGCGCTTTAGTTAATAGTGAGAATTGTGTTGGGTTCGTAAACTGTGAAAAATCATTTCAGCCCGAAATTCACTGGGTTTACCAGAAATGAACTCTTTCTTGTAGGAAGACACAGATCCTGGGGTGTAACTCTGTTTATGAAGGCAAATTCAGTTCAGAGTTCTCATCCCTGAAACAAACTCTGTTTTAAAGCAAGAATCAATCATCATTTTCTATCCAGCGTCTCCAAAACAATAAGAACCATGAGCATGTCCAGAAAAAAAGAACTGTGTTTCCTACTCATAGGGACCATATTTAGTTCAACTCTGCTTATGAAATGATACAGACCACAGCTCCTCTTACATAAATGCTCTGTAGTTAATAGTGATAATCGCGTTGGGTTCCTGAACTGTGTAAAATCATTTGAGCCGAAAATTCACTTGGTTTAACAGAAATATTCTCGTGCCTGTAAGAAGACACCTATCATGGGGTTTTACTCTGTTTCTGAAGGGAAATTCAGACCAGATTTCTCATCCATGAAACACACTCTGTTTTAATGCAAGAAGCAAGCTCTTCTTTCCAGGGTCTCCAATAGAGCAAGAACCATGAGCATGCCCTGAAAAAAAGAACTGTGTTTCCTACTCATACGGGCCATATGTAGTTCAACTCTGCTTATGAACCTGATACAAACCACAGCTCCACTTACATAAATGCTCTTTAGATAATAGTAATAGTTGCGGTGGTTTCGTGAACTGCCAAAAATCATTTGATCCCAAAATACACTGGGTGAACCAGAAATGAACTCTTGCTTGTAGGAAGACAGAGACCCTGGGATTTAACTCCATTTCTGAAGGGAAATTCAGACCAGAGTTCTCATCCCTGAAAAACACTCTGTTTTAAGGCAAGAATCATCAACTTCTTTCCAGCTTCTCCAATACATTAAGAAACATGAGCATGCCCAGAAAAAACAACTGTGTTTCCTACTCATAAGGACCATATGTAGTTCAACTCTGCTTATGAAACTAATACAAACAAGAGCTCCTCTTTCATAAATGCTCTTTAGTTAATAGTGAGAATCGCGTTGGGTTCGTAAACGCGAAAAAATTATTGCACCACAAAATTCAGTTGGTTAAACAGAAATAAACTCTTCCATGTAGGAAGACACAGATCCTGTATTTTAACCCTGATTCTGAAGGTAAATTCAGACCAGTGTTCTCATCCATGAAACACACTCTGTTTTCATGTAAGAAGCAAGCTCTTCTTTCCAACGTCTCCAATACAGCAAGAACCATAAGCATGCCCAGAAAAAAGAACTTTGTTTTCTACTCATACAGACCATATGTAGTTCAACTCTGCTTATGAAACTGATACAAACCACAGCTCCTCTTACATAAATGTGCTTTAGTTAATAGTGAGAATCGCGTTGGGTTTGTGAACTGCGAAAAAAAAACATTTCAGCCCAAAATTCACTGGGTTTACCAGAAATGAACTCTTTCTTGTAGGAAGACACAGATCCTGGGGTTTTACTCTGTTTCTGAAAGCAAAATCAGACCAGAGTTCTCATCCCTGAAAAAACTCTGTTTTCATGCAAGAAGCAAGCTCTTCTTTCCAGTGTCTCCAATACATCAAGAACCATGAGCATGCCCAGAAAAAAGAACTGTGTTTCCTACTCATACAGACCATATGTAGATCAACTCTGGTTATGAAACTGATACAAACCACAACACCTGTTAAATAAATGCTGTTTATTTAATAGTGAGAATCGCATTGGGTTTTTGAACTGTGTAAAATCATTTGAGCCTAAAATTCACTTGGTTTAACAGAAATAAACTCTTCCAGGTAGGAAGACACAGATCCTGGATTTTAACTCTGATTCTGAAGGAGAATTCAGACCCGTGTTCTCATCCATGAAACACACTCTGTTTTCATGCAAGAAGCAAGCTCTTCTTTCAGCGTCTCCAATACAGCAAGAACCATGTGAATGTCCAGAAAAAAGAACTGTGTTTTCTACTAATACAGACCATATGTAGTTCAACTCTGCTTATGAACTGATAAAAACAATAGCTCCTCTTTCATAAATACTCTTTAGTTAATAGTGAGAATCGCGTTGGGTTTGTGAACTGCGAAAAATCATTTCAGCCCAAAATTCACTGGGTTTACCAGAAATGAACTCTTGCTTGTAGGAAGACACAGATCCTGGGGTAAAACTCCATTTCTGAAGGGAAATTCAGGCCAGAGTTCTCATCCATGAAACACACTCTGTTTTAATGCATGAATCATCCTCTTCTTTCCAGCTTCTCCAATACAGTAAGAAACATGAGCATGTCCACAAAAAAAAAAACTGTATTTCCCACTCATACATACCATATGTAGTTCAACTCTGCTTAGGAAACTGATACAAAAAACAGCTCCTCTTTCATAAATGCGCTTTAGTTAATAGTGAGAATTGTGTTGGGTTTGTAAACTGCGGAAAATCATTTCAGCCCAAAATTCACTGGGTTTACCAGAAATGAACTCTTTCTTGTAGGAAGACACAGATCCTGGAGTTTAACTCTGTTTATGAAGGCAAATTCAGTCCAGAGTTCTCATCCCTGAAACAAACTCTGTTTTAAAGCAAGAATCATCATCTTCTATCCAGCGTCTCCAAAACAATAAGAACCATGAGCATGCCCAGAAAAAAAGAACTGTGTTTCCTACTCACACGGACCATATGTAGTTCAACTCTGCTTATGAAATGATACAGACCACAGCTCCTCTTACATAAATGCTCTGTAGTTAATAGTGATAATCGCGTTGGGTTCCTGAACTGTGTAAAATCATTTGAGCCGAAAATTCACTTGGTTTAACAGAAATATTCTCGTGCCTGTAAGAAGACACCTATCATGGGGTTTTACTCTGTTTCTGAAGGGAAATTCAGACCAGATTTCTCATCCATGAAACACACTCTGTTTTAATGCAAGAAGCAAGCTCTTCTTTCCAGGGTCTCCAATAGAGCAAGAACCATGAGCATGCCCTGAAAAAAAGAACTGTGTTTCCTACTCATACGGGCCATATGTAGTTCAACTCTGCTTATGAACCTGATACAAACCACAGCTCCACTTACATAAATGCTCTTTAGATAATAGTAATAGTTGCGGTGGTTTCGTGAACTGCCAAAAATCATTTGATCCCAAAATACACTGGGTGAACCAGAAATGAACTCTTGCTTGTAGGAAGACAGAGACCCTGGGATTTAACTCCATTTCTGAAGGGAAATTCAGACCAGAGTTCTCATCCCTGAAAAACACTCTGTTTTAAGGCAAGAATCATCAACTTCTTTCCAGCTTCTCCAATACATTAAGAAACATGAGCATGCCCAGAAAAAACAACTGTGTTTCCTACTCATAAGGACCATATGTAGTTCAACTCTGCTTATGAAACTAATACAAACAACAGCTCCTCTTTCATAAATGCTCTTTAGTTAATAGTGAGAATCGCGTTGGGTTCGTAAACGCAAAAATAATTATTGCACCACAAAATTCAGTTGGTTAAACAGAAATAAACTCTTCCATGTAGGAAGACACAGATCCTGTATTTTAACCCTGATTCTGAAGGTAAATTCAGACCAGTGTTCTCATCCATGAAACACACTCTGTTTTCATGTAAGAAGCAAGCTCTTCTTTCCAACGTCTCCAATACAGCAAGAACCATAAGCATGCCCAGAAAAAAGAACTTTGTTTTCTACTCATACAGACCATATGTAGTTCAACTCTGCTTATGAAACTGATACAAACCACAGCTCCTCTTACATAAATGTGCTTTAGTTAATAGTGAGAATCGCGTTGGGTTTGTGAACTGCGAAAAAAAAAACATTTCAGCCCAAAATTCACTGGGTTTACCAGAAATGAACTCTTTATTGTAGGAAGACACAGATCCTGGGGTTTTACTCTGTTTCTGAAAGCAAAATCAGACCAGAGTTCTCATCCCTGAAAAAACTCTGTTTTCATGCAAGAAGCAAGCTCTTCTTTCCAGTGTCTCCAATACATCAAGAACCATGAGCATGCCCAGAAAAAAGAACTGTGTTTCCTACTCATACAGACCATATGTAGATCAACTCTGGTTATGAAACTGATACAAACCACAACACCTGTTAAATAAATGCTGTTTATTTAATAGTGAGAATCGCATTGGGTTTTTGAACTGTGTAAAATCATTTGAGCCTAAAATTCACTTGGTTTAACAGAAATAAACTCTTCCAGGTAGGAAGACACAGATCCTGGATTTTAACTCTGATTCTGAAGGAGAATTCAGACCCGTGTTCTCATCCATGAAACACACTCTGTTTTCATGCAAGAAGCAAGCTCTTCTTTCAGCGTCTCCAATACAGCAAGAACCATGCGAATGTCCAGAAAAAAGAACTGTGTTTTCTACTAATACAGACCATATGTAGTTCAACTCTGCTTATGAACTGATAAAAACAATAGCTCCTCTTTCATAAATACTCTTTAGTTAATAGTGAGAATCGCGTTGGGTTTGTGAACTGCGAAAAATCATTTCAGCCCAAAATTCACTGGGTTTACCAGAAATGAACTCTTGCTTGTAGGAAGACACAGATCCTGGGGTAAAACTCCATTTCTGAAGGGAAATTCAGGCCAGAGTTCTCATCCATGAAACACACTCTGTTTTAATGCATGAATCATCCTCTTCTTTCCAGCTTCTCCAATACAGTAAGAAACATGAGCATGTCCACAAAAAAAAAAAACTGTATTTCCCACTCATACATACCATATGTAGTTCAACTCTGCTTAGGAAACTGATACAAAAAACAGCTCCTCTTTCATAAATGCGCTTTAGTTAATAGTGAGAATTGTGTTGGGTTTGTAAACTGCGGAAAATCATTTCAGCCCGAAATTCACTGGGTTTACCAGAAATGAACTCTTTCTTGTAGGAAGACACAGATCCTGGAGTTTAACTCTGTTTATGAAGGCAAATTCAGTCCAGAGTTCTCATCCCTGAAACAAACTCTGTTTTAAAGCAAGAATCATAATCTTCTATCCAGCGTCTCCAAAACAATAAGAACCATGAGCATGCCCAGAAAAAAAGAACTGTGTTTCCTACTCACACGGACCATATGTAGTTCAACTCTGCTTATGAAATGATACAGACCACAGCTCCTCTTACATAAATGCTCTTTAGTTAATAGTAATAGTTGCGGTGGTTTCGTGAACTGCCAAAAATCATTTGATCCCAAAATACACTGGGTGAACCAGAAATGAACTCTTGCTTGTAGGAAGACAGAGACCCTGGGATTTAACTCCATTTCTGAAGGGAAATTCAGACCAGAGTTCTCATCCCTGAAAAACACTCTGTTTTCATGTAAGAAGCAAGCTCTTCTTTCCAACGTCTCCAATACAGCAAGAACCATAAGCATGCCCAGAAAAAAGAACTGTGTTTTCTACTCATACAGACCATATGTAGTTCAACTCTGCTTATGAAACTGATACAAACCACAGCTCCTCTTACATAAATGTGCTTTAGTTAATAGTGAGAATCGCGTTGGGTTTGTGAACTGCGAAAAAAAAACATTTCAGCCCAAAATTCACTGGGTTTACCAGAAATGAACTCTTTATTGTAGGAAGACACAGATCCTGGGGTTTTACTCTGTTTCTGAAAGCAAAATCAGACCAGAGTTCTCATCCCTGAAAAAACTCTGTTTTCATGCAAGAAGCAAGCTCTTCTTTCCAGTGTCTCCAATACATCAAGAACCATGAGCATGCCCAGAAAAAAGAACTGTGTTTCCTACACATACAGACCATATGTAGATCAACTCTGGTTATGAAACTGATACAAACCACAACACCTGTTAAATAAATGCTGTTTATTTAATAGTGAGAATCGCATTGGGTTTTTGAACTGTGTAAAATCATTTGAGCCTAAAATTCACTTGGTTTAACAGAAATAAACTCTTCCAGGTAGGAAGACACAGATCCTGGATTTTAACTCTGATTCTGAAGGTAAATTCAGACCCGTGTTCTCATCCATGAAACACACTCTGTTTTCATGCAAGAAGCAAGCTCTTCTTTCAGCGTCTCCAATACAGCAAGAACCATGCGAATGTCCAGAAAAAAGAACTGTGTTTTCTACTAATACAGACCATATGTAGTTCAACTCTGCTTATGAACTGATAAAAACAATAGCTCCTCTTTCATAAATACTCTTTAGTTAATAGTGAGAATCGCGTTGGGTTTGTGAACTGTGAAAAATCATTTCAGCCCAAAATTCACTGGGTTTACCAGAAATGAACTCTTGCTTGTATTAAGACACAAATCCTGGGGTTTAACTCCATTTCTGAAGGGAAATTCAGACCAGACTTCTCATCCATGAAACACACTCTGTTTTAATGCATGAATCATCCTCTTCTTTCCAGCTTCCCCAATACAGTAAGACACATGAGCATGTCCAGAAAAAAAAACTGTATTTCCCACTCATACATACCATATGTAGTTCAACTCTGCTTAGGAAACTGATACAAAAAACAGCTCCTCTTTCATAAATGCGCTTTAGTTAATAGTGAGAATTGTGTTGGGTTTGTAAACTGCGAAAAATCATTTCAGCCCAAAATTCACTGGGTTTACCAGAAATGAACTCTTTCTTGTAGGAAGACACAGATCCTGGGGTTTAACTCTGTTTATGAAGGCAAATTCAGTCCAGAGTTCTCATCCCTGAAACAAACTCTGTTTTAAAGCAAGAATCATCATCTTCTATCCAGCGTCTCCAAAACAATAAGAACCATGAGCATGCCCAGAAAAAAAGAACTGTGTTTCCTACTCATACGGACCATATGTAGTTCAACTCTGCTTATGAAATGATACAGACCACAGCTCCTCTTACATAAATGCTCTGTAGTTAATAGTGATAATCGCGTTGGGTTCCTGAACTGTGTAAAATCATTTGAGCCGAAAATTCACTTGGTTTAACAGAAATATTCTCGTGCCTGTAAGAAGACACCTATCATGGGGTTTTACTCTGTTTCTGAAGGGAAATTCAGACCAGATTTCTCATCCATGAAACACACTCTGTTTTAATGCAAGAAGCAAGCTCTTCTTTCCAGGGTCTCCAATAGAGCAAGAACCATGAGCATGCCCTGAAAAAAAGAACTGTGTTTCCTACTCATACGGGCCATATGTAGTTCAACTCTGCTTATGAACCTGATACAAACCACAGCTCCACTTACATAAATGCTCTTTAGATAATAGTAATAGTTGCGGTGGTTTCGTGAACTGCCAAAAATCATTTGATCCCAAAATTCACTGGGTTAACCAGAAATGAACTCTTGCTTGTAGGAAGATACAAATCCTGGGGTTTAACTCCTTTTCTGAAGGCAAATGCAGACCAGAGTTCTATGACAGAAAAACACTCTGTTTTCACGCAAGAAGCAAGCTCATGTTTCCAGCTGCTCCAATACATCAAGAAATATGAGCAAGCCCCCCAAAAAAGCACTGTGTTTCCTACTCCTACGGACCATATGTAGTTCAACTCTACATAAGAAACTGATACAAACAAGAGCTCTGATTATGTAAATGGTCCTTGGTTAATAGTGAGAATCGCGTTGGGTTCATGAACTTCCAAAAATAATTTGAGCCCAAAATTCACTGGGTTTACCAGAAATGAACACTTGCTTGTAGGAAGACACAGATCCTGGGGTAAAACTCCATTTCTGAAGGGAAATTCAGGCCAGAGTTCTCATCCATGAAACACACTCTATTTTAATGCATGAATCATCCTCTTCTTTCCAGCTTCTCCAATACAGTAAGAAACATGAGCATGTCCACAAAAAAAAACTGTATTTCCCACTCATACATACCATATGTAGTTCAACTCTGCTTAGGAAACTGATACAAAAAACAGCTCCTCTTTCATAAATGCGCTTTAGTTAATAGTGAGAATTGTGTTGGGTTTGTAAACTGCGAAAAATCATTTCAACCCAAAATTCACTTGTTTTACCATATATGAACTCTTGCTTCTAGGAAGACACAGATCCTGGGCTTTAATTCCGTTTCTGAAGGGAAATTCAGACCAGAGTTCTCATCCTTGAAACACACTTTGTTTTAATGCAAGAAGCAAGCTCTTCTTTCCAACGTTTCCAATACAGCAAGAACCATGAGCATGCCCAGAAAAAGAGAACTGTGTTTCCTACTCATACGGACCATCTATAGTTCAACTCTGCTTATGATACTGAAACAAAACACAGCTCCTCTTACATGAATGCTCTTTACTTAATAGTGAGAATCGCATTGGTTTCCAGAAATGCGAAGAATCATTTCAGCCCAATATTCACTGTGTTTACCAGAAATGAACTCTTGCTTGTAGGAAGACACAGATCCTGGGGATTAACTCCGTTTCTGACGGGAAATTCAGAACAGAGTTCTCATCCCTGAAACACACTCTGTTTTAATGCAAGAAGCAAGCTCTTCTTTCCATATTCTAACATACAGCAAAAGCAATGAACATGCCCTCAAAAAAGAACTGTGTTTCCTACTCATACAGACCATATGTAGTTCAACTCTGCTTATGAAATTGATACAGACTACAGCTCCTCTTACATAAATGCTCTTTAGTTAATAGTGATAAATGTGTTGTGTTCTGGAACTGTGTAAAATCATTTGAGCCGAAAATACTCTTTGTTACCAGAAATGAACTCTTGCTTGTAGGAAGACACAGACACCGTGGTCTAACTCCAATTTTGAAGTGATATTCAGACCAGTGCTTTCATCCATGAAACACATACTGTTTAAACACAAGAAGCAAGCTGTTCTTTCCAGCGTCTTCAACACAAAAGAACCATGAGCATGCCCTCAAAAAAGAACTGTGTTTCCTACTCAACCGGACCATATGTAGATCAACTCTGCTTATGAAACTGATACAAACCACAGCACCTCTTAAATAAATGCTCTTTAGTTAATAGTGAGAATCGCATTGGGTTTTAAACTGTGTAAAGTCATTTGAGCCCAAAATTCACTTTGTATACCAGAAATGAACTCTTGTTGTAGGAAGACACAGATCCTGGGGATTAACGCCGTTTGAGAGGCAAATTCAGACCACATTTCTCAACCATGAAAAAAACCTGTCTTTTAAGGCAAGAATCATCCTCTTCTATCCAGCGTCTCCAATACAGTAAGAACCATGAGCATTCCTAGAAAAAAATAACTGTGTATCCTACTCATACAGACCATAAGAAGTTCAACTCTGATTATGAAAGTGATTCAAACCACAGCTCCTGTTATATAAATCCTATTTAGTTAATAGTGATAATCGCGTTGCGTTCATGAACTGCGAAAAACCATTTGAGCCCAAAATTCACTGGGTTTACCTGAAATGATCTCTTTCTTGTAGGAAGACACAGATCATGGGGTTTAACTCTGTTTCTGAAGGTAAATTCAGACCAGAATTCTCAACCCTGAAAAACACTCTGTTTTAAGGCAAGAATCATCCTGTTCTTTCCAGCGTCTCCAAACCAGTAAGAACCATGACCATGCCCAGAAAAAAAGAACTGTGTTTCGTACTCATACGGACCATATGTAGTTCAACTCTGCTTATGAAATGTTACAGACCACAGCTCCTCTTACATAAATGCTCTTTAGTTAACAGTGAGAATCATGTTGGGTTTGTGAAATGCGAAAAATCATTTGAGCCCAAAATTCACTATGTTAACCAGAAATGAACTCTTGCTTGTAGGAAGACAGAGATCATGGGATTTAATTCTGTTTCTGAAGGGAAATTCCGACCAGAGTCCTCATCCGTGAAAAAGACTCTGTTTTAAGGCAAGAATCAGCCTCTTCTTTCCAGCGTATCCAATACAGTAAAAAACATGAGCATACCCAGAAAAAAGAACAGTGTTGCCTACTCATACAGACCATAGATAGTTCAACTCTGCTTATGAAACTGATGCAAACCACAGCTCACCTTATATAAATCCTCTTTAGTTAATAATGAGAATAGCGTTGGGTTCGTGAACTGCGAAAAATCATTTCAGCCCAAAATGCACTGTCTTTAACAGAAATGAACTCTTGCTTGTAGGAAGACACAGATCCTGGGGTTTAACTCCGTTTCTGAGGGGAAATCAGACGAGAGTTCTCATCTGTGAAGCACACTCTGTTTTGTCGAAGAAGCAAGCTCGTCTTTCCAGAGTCTAAAATACAGCAAGAACCATGTGCATGGCCTGTAAAAAAATACCTGTGTTTCCTATTCATACGGTCCATGTGTAGTTCAACTCTGCTTATGAAACTGAAACAAACCACAGCTCCTCTTACATAAATGCTCTTTAGTTAATAGTGAGAATCCGTTTTGGCTGGTGAACTGTGAAAAATCATTTCAGCCCAAAATTTACTTGGTTTATGAGAAATGAACTCTTGCTTGTAGAAAGACACAGATCCTGGGGTTTAACTCCGTTTCTAAAGAGAAATTCATACCAGAGTTCTCATCCATTAAACACACTCTGTTTTAATGCAGGAAGCAAGCTCTTCTTTCCAGCGTCTCCAATACAGCAACCACCATGAGCATGCCCAGAAAAAAAGAACTGTGTTTCCTACTCATACGGACCATATGTAGTTCAACTCTGCTTATGAAACTGAAACAAACCACAGCTCCTCTTACATAAATGCTCTTTAGTTAATAGTGAGAATCATTTTCGGTTGGTGAACTGAGAAAAATCATTTGAGCCCAAAATTCACTTGGTTTTCCAGAAATGAACTCTTGCCTGTAGGAAGACACAGATCCTGGGGTTTAACTCCGTTTCTAAAGAGAAATTCAGACCAGAGTTCTCATCCCTGAAACACACTCTGTTTTAACACAAGATGCAAGCTCTTCCTTCCAGATTCTAAAATACAGCCAGAACCATGAGCATGCCCTGAAAAAAAGAAATGTGTTTCCTACTCATAAGGACCATATTAATTCAACTCTGCTTGTGAAACTGAAACAAACCACAGCTCCTCTTACATAAATGCTCTGTAGTTAATAAATAGTGATAATCGCGTTGGGTTCCTGAACTGTGTAAAATCATTTGAGCCGAAAATTCACTTGGTTTAACAGAAATATTCTCGTGCCTGTAAGAAGACACCTATCATGGGGTTTTACTCTGTTTCTGAAGGGAAATTCAGACCAGATTTCTCATCCATGAAACACACTCTGTTTTAATGCAAGAAGCAAGCTCTTCTTTCCAGGGTCTCCAATAGAGCAAGAACCATGAGCATGCCCTGAAAAAAAGAACTGTGTTTCCTACTCATACGGGCCATATGTAGTTCAACTCTGCTTATGATCCTGATACAAACCACAGCTCCACTTACATAAATGCTCTTTAGATAATAGTAATAGTTGCGGTGGTTTCGTGAACTGCCAAAAATCATTTGATCCCAAAATTCACTGGGTTAACCAGAAATGAACTCTTGCTTGTAGGAAGATACAAATCCTGGGGTTTAACTCCTTTTCTGAAGGCAAATGCAGACCAGAGTTCTATGACAGAAAAACACTCTGTTTTCACGCAAGAAGCAAGCTCATGTTTCCAGCTGCTCCAATACATCAAGAAATATGAGCAAGCCCCCCAAAAAAGCACTGTGTTTCCTACTCCTACGGACCATATGTAGTTCAACTCTACATAAGAAACTGATACAAACAAGAGCTCTGATTATGTAAATGGTCCTTGGTTAATAGTGAGAATCGCGTTGGGTTCATGAACTGCCAAAAATCATTTGAGCCCAAAATTCACTGGGTTTACCAGAAATGAACACTTGCTTGTAGGAAGACACAGATCCTGGGGTAAAACTCCATTTCTGAAGGGAAATTCAGGCCAGAGTTCTCATCCATGAAACACACTCTGTTTTAATGCATGAATCATCCTCTTCTTTCCAGCTTCTCCAATACAGTAAGAAACATGAGCATGTCCACAAAAAAAAACTGTATTTCCCACTCATACATACCATATGTAGTTCAACTCTGCTTAGGAAACTGATACAAAAAACAGCTCCTCTTTCATAAATGCGCTTTAGTTAATAGTGAGAATTGTGTTGGGTTTGTAAACTGCGAAAAATCATTTCAACCCAAAATTCACTTGTTTTACCATATATGAACTCTTGCTTCTAGGAAGACACAGATCCTGGGCTTTAATTCCGTTTCTGAAGGGAAATTCAGACCAGAGTTCTCATCCTTGAAACACACTTTGTTTTAATGCAAGAAGCAAGCTCTTCTTTCCAACGTTTCCAATACAGCAAGAACCATGAGCATGCCCAGAAAAAGAGAACTGTGTTTCCTACTCATACGGACCATCTATAGTTCAACTCTGCTTATGATACTGAAACAAAACACAGCTCCTCTTACATGAATGCTCTTTACTTAATAGTGAGAATCGCATTGGTTTCCAGAAATGCGAAGAATCATTTCAGCCCAATATTCACTGTGTTTACCAGAAATGAACTCTTGCTTGTAGGAAGACACAGATCCTGGGGATTAACTCCGTTTCTGACGGGAAATTCAGAACAGAGTTCTCATCCCTGAAACACACTCTGTTTTAATGCAAGAAGCAAGCTCTTCTTTCCATATTCTAACATACAGCAAAAGCAATGAACATGCCCTCAAAAAAGAACTGTGTTTCCTACTCATACAGACCATATGTAGTTCAACTCTGCTTATGAAATTGATACAGACTACAGCTCCTCTTACATAAATGCTCTTTAGTTAATAGTGATAAATGTGTTGTGTTCTGGAACTGTGTAAAATCATTTGAGCCGAAAATACTCTTTGTTACCAGAAATGAACTCTTGCTTGTAGGAAGACACAGACACCGTGGTCTAACTCCAATTTTGAAGTGATATTCAGACCAGTGCTTTCATCCATGAAACACATACTGTTTAAACACAAGAAGCAAGCTGTTCTTTCCAGCGTCTTCAACACAAAAGAACCATGAGCATGCCCTCAAAAAAGAACTGTGTTTCCTACTCAACCGGACCATATGTAGATCAACTCTGCTTATGAAACTGATACAAACCACAGCACCTCTTAAATAAATGCTCTTTAGTTAATAGTGAGAATCGCATTGGGTTTTAAACTGTGTAAAGTCATTTGAGCCCAAAATTCACTTTGTATACCAGAAATGAACTCTTGTTGTAGGAAGACACAGATCCTGGGGATTAACGCCGTTTGAGAGGCAAATTCAGACCACATTTCTCAACCATGAAAAAAACCTGTCTTTTAAGGCAAGAATCATCCTCTTCTATCCAGCGTCTCCAATACAGAAGAACCATGAGCATTCCTAGAAAAAAATAACTGTGTATCCTACTCATACAGACCATAAGTAGTTCAACTCTGATTATGAAAGTGATTCAAACCACAGCTCCTGTTATATAAATCCTATTTAGTTAATAGTGATAATCGCGTTGCGTTCATGAACTGCGAAAAACCATTTGAGCCCAAAATTCACTGGGTTTACCTGAAATGATCTCTTTCTTGTAGGAAGACACAGATCATGGGGTTTAACTCTGTTTCTGAAGGTAAATTCAGACCAGAATTCTCAACCCTGAAAAACACTCTGTTTTAAGGCAAGAATCATCCTGTTCTTTCCAGCGTCTCCAAACCAGTAAGAACCATGACCATGCCCAGAAAAAAAGAACTGTGTTTCGTACTCATACGGACCATATGTAGTTCAACTCTGCTTATGAAATGTTACAGACCACAGCTCCTCTTACATAAATGCTCTTTAGTTAACAGTGAGAATCATGTTGGGTTTGTGAAATGCGAAAAATCATTTGAGCCCAAAATTCACTATGTTAACCAGAAATGAACTCTTGCTTGTAGGAAGACAGAGATCATGGGATTTAATTCTGTTTCTGAAGGGAAATTCCGACCAGAGTCCTCATCCGTGAAAAAGACTCTGTTTTAAGGCAAGAATCAGCCTCTTCTTTCCAGCGTATCCAATACAGTAAAAAACATGAGCATACCCAGAAAAAAGAACAGTGTTGCCTACTCATACAGACCATAGATAGTTCAACTCTGCTTATGAAACTGATGCAAACCACAGCTCACCTTATATAAATCCTCTTTAGTTAATAATGAGAATAGCGTTGGGTTCGTGAACTGCGAAAAATCATTTCAGCCCAAAATGCACTGTCTTTAACAGAAATGAACTCTTGTTTGTAGGAAGACACAGATCCTGGGGTTTAACTCCGTTTCTGAGGGGAAATCGGACGAGAGTTCTCATCTGTGAAGCACACTCTGTTTTGTCGAAGAAGCAAGCTCGTCTTTCCAGAGTCTAAAATACAGCAAGAACCATGTGCATGGCCTGTAAAAAAATACCTGTGTTTCCTATTCATACGGTCCATGTGTAGTTCAACTCTGCTTATGAAACTGAAACAAACCACAGCTCCTCTTACATAAATGCTCTTTAGTTAATAGTGAGAATCCGTTTTGGCTGGTGAACTGTGAAAAATCATTTCAGCCCAAAATTTACTTGGTTTATGAGAAATGAACTCTTGCTTGTAGAAAGACACAGATCCTGGGGTTTAACTCCGTTTCTAAAGAGAAATTCATACCAGAGTTCTCATCCATTAAACACACTCTGTTTTAATGCAGGAAGCAAGCTCTTCTTTCCAGCGTCTCCAATACAGCAACCACCATGAGCATGCCCAGAAAAAAAGAACTGTGTTTCCTACTCATACGGACCATATGTAGTTCAACTCTGCTTATGAAACTGAAACAAACCACAGCTCCTCTTACATAAATGCTCTTTAGTTAATAGTGAGAATCATTTTCGGTTGGTGAACTGAGAAAAATCATTTGAGCCCAAAATTCACTTGGTTTTCCAGAAATGAACTCTTGCCTGTAGGAAGACACAGATCCTGGGGTTTAACTCCGTTTCTAAAGAGAAATTCAGACCAGAGTTCTCATCCCTGAAACACACTCTGTTTTAACACAAGATGCAAGCTCTTCCTTCCAGATTCTAAAATACAGCCAGAACCATGAGCATGCCCTGAAAAAAAGAAATGTGTTTCCTACTCATAAGGACCATATTAATTCAACTCTGCTTGTGAAACTGAAACAAACCACAGCTCCTCTTACATAAATGCTCTTTAGTTAATTGTGAGAATTGCTTTGGGTTCATGAACTGTCTAAAATCATTTCAGCCCAAAATTCACTGGCTTTACCAGAAATGAACTCTTGCTTGTAGGAAGCCACAGATCCTGGGGTTTAACTCCGTTTCTGAGGGAAAATTCAGACCAGAGTTCTCATCAGTGAAACACACTCTGTTTTATCGAAGAAGCAAGTTCTTCTTTCCAGGGTCTCCAATACAGTAAGAACCATGAGCATGCAAAGAAAAAAAGAATTGTATTTCCTAATCATACGGACCATATGTAGTCCAACTCTGTTTACAAAACTGATACAGACCACAGCACCTCTTACATAAATGCTCTTTAGTTAATAGAGAGAATCGGATTCGGTTGGTGAACTGAGAAAAATCATTTGAGCCCAAAATTCACTTGGTTTTCCAGAAATGAACTCTTGCCTGTAGGAAGACACAGATACTGGGGTTTAACTCCGTTTCTAAGGAGAAATTCAGACCAGAGTTCTCATCCCTGAAACACACTCTGATTTAACACAAGATGCAAGCTCTTCCTTCCAGATTCTAAAATACAGCTAGAACCATGAGCATGCCCTGAAAAAAAGAAATGTGTTTCCTACTCATCCGGACCATATGTAGATCAACTCTGCTTATGAAACTGATACAAACCACAGCAACTCTTAAATAAATGCTCTTTAGTTAATAGTGAGAATCGCATTGGGTTTTAAACTGTGTAAAGTCATTTGAGACCAAAATTCACTTTGTATACCAGAAATGAACTCTTGCTTGTAGGAAGACACAGATCCTGGGGATTAACACCGTTTCTGAAGGCAAATAGACCACATTTCTCATCCCTGAAAAAAAAAACTGTCTTTTAAGGCAAGAATCATCCTCTTCTATCCAGCGTCTCAAATACAGTAATAACCATGAGCAATCCTAGAAAAAAATATCTGTGTTTCCTACTCATACAGAACATATGTAGTTCAACTCTGCTTATGAAACTGATTCAAACCACAGCTCCTGTTACAAAAATCCTATTTAGTTAATAGTGATAATCGTGTTGCGTTCGTGAACTGCGAAAAACCATTTGAGCCCAAAATTCACTGGGTTTACCTGAAATGAACTCTTTCTTGTAGGAAGACACAGATCATGGGGTTTAACTCTGTTTCTAAAGGCAAATTCAGACTAGACTTCTCAACACTGAAAAACACTCTGTTTTAAGGCAAGAATCATCTTGTTTTTTCCAGTGTCTCCAAACCAGTAAGAACCATGAGCATGCCTAGAAAAAAAAACTGTGTTTCCTACTCATACGGACCATATGTAGTTCAACTCTGCTTATGAAATGTTACAGACCACAGCTCCTCTTACATAAATGCTCTTTAGTTAACAGTGAGAATCGTGTTGGGTTTGTGAAATGCGAAAAATCATTTGAGCCCAAAATTCACTGGGTTAACCAGGAATGAACTCTTGCTTGTAGGAAGACAGAGATCATGGGGTTTAACTCCGGTTCTGAAGGGAAATTCCGACCAGAGTTCTCATCCATGAAAAACCCTCTGCTTTAAGGCAAGAATCAGCCTCTTCTTTCCAGCGTATCCAAAACAGTAAAAAATATGAGCATACCCAGAAAAAAAGAACAGTGTTGCCTACTCATACAGACCATACGTAGTTCAACTCTGCTTGTGAAACTGATAAAAAAGACAGCTAACCTTATATAAATCCTCTTTAGTTAATATTGAGAATAGCGTTGTGTTCGTGCACTGCGAAAAATCATTTCAGCCCAAAATTCACTGTCTTTAACAGAAATGAACTCTTGCTTGTAGGAAGACACAGATCCTGGGGTTTAACTCCTTTTCTGAGGGGAAATCAGACCAGAGTTCTCATCCGTGAAACACACTCTGTTTTGTCGAAGAAGCATGCTCGTCTTTCCAGAGTCTAAAATACAGCAAGAACCATGAGCATGGCCTGAAAAAAAAAAAACCTGTGTTTCCTATTCATACAGACCATGTGTAGTTCAACTCTGCTTATGAAACTGAAACAAACCACAGCTCCTCTTACATAAATGCTCTTTTGTTAATGGTGAGAATCGGTTTGGGTTGGTGAACTGTGAAAAATCATTTGAGCCCAAAATTTACTTGGTTTATGAGAAATGAACTCTTGCTTGTACAAAGACACAGATTCTGGGGTTTAACTCCGTTTCTAAAGAGAAATTCAGACCAGAGTTCTCATCCATGAAACACACTCTGTTTTAATGCAAGAAGCAAGCTCTTCTTTCCAGCGTTTCCAATACAGCAACCACCATGAGCATGCCCAGAAAAAAAGAACTGTGTTTCCTACTCATACAGACCATATGTAGTTCAACTCTGCTTATGAAACTGAAACAAACCACAGCTCCTCTTACATAAATGCTCTTTAGTTAATAGTGAGAATCGGTTTGGGTTGGTGAACTGTGAAAAATCATTTGAGCCCAAAATTTACTTGGTTTATGAGAAATGAACTCTTGCTTGTACAAAGACACAGATCCTGGGGTTTAACTCCGTTTCTAAAGAGAAATTCAGACCAGAGTTCTCATCCCTGAAACACACTCTGTTTTAACGCAAGAACCAAGCTCTTCCTTCCAGTTTCTAAAATACAGCCAGAACCATGAGCATGCCCTGAAAAAAAGAACTGTGTTTCCTACTCATACGGACCATATGTAGTTCAACTCTGCTTATGAAATGATACAGACCACAGCTCCTCTTACATAAATGCTCTGTAGTTAATAGTGATAATCGCGTTGGGTTCCTGAACTGTGTAAAATCATTTGAGCCGAAAATTCACTTGGTTTAACAGAAATATTCTCGTGCCTGTAAGAAGACACCTATCATGGGGTTTTACTCTGTTTCTGAAGGGAAATTCAGACCAGATTTCTCATCCATGAAACACACTCTGTTTTAATGCAAGAAGCAAGCTCTTCTTTCCAGGGTCTCCAATAGAGCAAGAACCATGAGCATGCCCTGAAAAAAAGAACTGTGTTTCCTACTCATACGGGCCATATGTAGTTCAACTCTGCTTATGAAACTGATACAAACCACAGCTCCACTTACATAAATGCTCTTTAGTTAATACAGAGAATCATGTTGGGTTCATGAACTGTGAAAAATCGTTTGAGCCCAAAATTCACTGGGTTAACCAGAAATGAACTCTTGCTTGTAGGAAGATACAAATCCTGGGGTTTAACTCCTTTTCTGAAGGCAAATGCAGACCAGAGTTCTATGACAGAAAAACACTCTGTTTTCACGCAAGAAGCAAGCTCATGTTTCCAGCTGCTCCAATACATCAAGAAATATGAGCAAGCCCCCCAAAAAAGCACTGTGTTTCCTACTCCTACGGACCATATGTAGTTCAACTCTACATAAGAAACTGATACAAACAAGAGCTCTGATTATGTAAATGGTCCTTGGTTAATAGTGAGAATCGCGTTGGGTTCATGAACTGCCAAAAATCATTTGAGCCCAAAATTCACTGGGTTTACCAGAAATGAACACTTGCTTGTAGGAAGACACAGATCCTGGGGTAAAACTCCATTTCTGAAGGGAAATTCAGGCCAGAGTTCTCATCCATGAAACACACTCTGTTTTAATGCATGAATCATCCTCTTCTTTCCAGCTTCTCCAATACAGTAAGAAACATGAGCATGTCCACAAAAAAAAAACTGTATTTCCCACTCATACATACCATATGTAGTTCAACTCTGCTTAGGAAACTGATACAAAAAACAGCTCCTCTTTCATAAATGCGCTTTAGTTAATAGTGAGAATTGTGTTGGGTTTGTAAACTGCGAAAAATCATTTCAACCCAAAATTCACTTGTTTTACCATATATGAACTCTTGCTTCTAGGAAGACACAGATCCTGGGCTTTAATTCCGTTTCTGAAGGGAAATTCAGACCAGAGTTCTCATCCTTGAAACACACTTTGTTTTAATGCAAGAAGCAAGCTCTTCTTTCCAACGTCTCCAATACAGCAAGAACCATGAGCATGCCCAGAAAAAGAGAACTGTGTTTCCTACTCATACGGACCATCTATAGTTCAACTCTGCTTATGATACTGAAACAAAACACAGCTCCTCTTACATGAATGCTCTTTACTTAATAGTGAGAATCGCATTGGTTTCCAGAAATGCGAAGAATCATTTCAGCCCAATATTCACTGTGTTTACCAGAAATGAACTCTTGCTTGTAGGAAGACACAGATCCTGGGGATTAACTCCGTTTCTGACGGGAAATTCAGAACAGAGTTCTCATCCCTGAAACACACTCTGTTTTAATGCAAGAAGCAAGCTCTTCTTTCCATATTCTAACATACAGCAAAAGCAATGAACATGCCCTCAAAAAAGAACTGTGTTTCCTACTCATACAGACCATATGTAGTTCAACTCTGCTTATGAAATTGATACAGACTACAGCTCCTCTTACATAAATGCTCTTTAGTTAATAGTGATAAATGTGTTGTGTTCTGGAACTGTGTAAAATCATTTGAGCCGAAAATACTCTTTGTTACCAGAAATGAACTCTTGCTTGTAGGAAGACACAGACACCGTGGTCTAACTCCAATTCTGAAGTGATATTCAGACCAGTGCTTTCATCCATGAAACACATACTATTTAAACACAAGAAGCAAGCTGTTCTTTCCAGCGTCTTCAACACGAAAGAACCATGAGCATGCCCTCAAAAAAGAACTGTGTTTCCTACTCAACCGGACCATATGTAGATCAACTCTGCTTATGAAACTGATACAAACCACAGCACCTCTTAAATAAATGCTCTTTAGTTAATAGTGAGAATCGCATTGGGTTTTAAACTGTGTAAAGTCATTTGAGCCCAAAATTCACTTTGTATACCAGAAATGAACTCTTGTTGTAGGAAGACACAGATCCTGGGGATTAACGCCGTTTGAGAGGCAAATTCAGACCACATTTCTCAACCATGAAAAAAACCTGTCTTTTAAGGCAAGAATCATCCTCTTCTATCCAGCGTCTCCAATACAGTAAGAACCATGAGCATTCCTAGAAAAAAATAACTGTGTATCCTACTCATACAGACCATAAGTAGTTCAACTCTGATTATGAAAGTGATTCAAACCACAGCTCCTGTTATATAAATCCTATTTAGTTAATAGTGATAATCGCGTTGCGTTCATGAACTGCGAAAAACCATTTGAGCCCAAAATTCACTGGGTTTACCTGAAATGATCTCTTTCTTGTAGGAAGACACAGATCATGGGGTTTAACTCTGTTTCTGAAGGTAAATTCAGACCAGAATTCTCAACCCTGAAAAACACTCTGTTTTAAGGCAAGAATCATCCTGTTCTTTCCAGCGTCTCCAAACCAGTAAGAACCATGACCATGCCCAGAAAAAAAGAACTGTGTTTCGTACTCATACGGACCATATGTAGTTCAACTCTGCTTATGAAATGTTACAGACCACAGCTCCTCTTACATAAATGCTCTTTAGTTAATAGTGAGAATCATGTTGGGTTTGTGAAATGCGAAAAATCATTTGAGCCCAAAATTCACTATGTTAACCAGAAATGAACTCTTGCTTGTAGGAAGACAGAGATCATGGGATTTAATTCCGTTTCTGAAGGGAAATTCCGACCAGAGTCCTCATCCGTGAAAAAGACTCTGTTTTAAGGCAAGAATCAGCCTCTTCTTTCCAGCGTATCCAATACAGTAAAAAACATGAGCATACCCAGAAAAAAGAACAGTGTTGCCTACTCATACAGACCATAGATAGTTCAACTCTGCTTATGAAACTGATGCAAACCACAGCTCACCTTATATAAATCCTCTTTAGTTAATAATGAGAATAGCGTTGGGTTCGTGAACTGCGAAAAATCATTTCAGCCCAAAATGCACTGTCTTTAACAGAAATGAACTCTTGCTTGTAGGAAGACACAGATCCTGGGGTTTAACTCCGTTTCTGAGGGGAAATCAGACGAGAGTTCTCATCTGTGAAGCACACTCTGTTTTGTCGAAGAAGCAAGCTCGTCTTTCCAGAGTCTAAAATACAGCAAGAACCATGTGCATGGCCTGTAAAAAAATACCTGTGTTTCCTATTCATACGGTCCATGTGTAGTTCAACTCTGCTTATGAAACTGAAACAAACCACAGCTCCTCTTACATAAATGCTCTTTAGTTAATAGTGAGAATCCGTTTTGGCTGGTGAACTGTGAAAAATCATTTCAGCCCAAAATTTACTTGGTTTATGAGAAATGAACTCTTGCTTGTAGAAAGACACAGATCCTGGGGTTTAACTCCGTTTCTAAAGAGAAATTCATACCAGAGTTCTCATCCATTAAACACACTCTGTTTTATGCAGGAAGCAAGCTCTTCTTTCCAGCGTCTCCAATACAGCAACCACCATGAGCATGCCCAGAAAAAAAGAACTGTGTTTCCTACTCATACGGACCATATGTAGTCCAACTCTGCTTATGAAACTGAAACAAACCACAGCTCCTCTTACATAAATGCTCTTTAGTTAATAGTGAGAATCATTTTCGGTTGGTGAACTGAGAAAAATCATTTGAGCCCAAAATTCACTTGGTTTTCCAGAAATGAACTCTTGCCTGTAGGAAGACACAGATCCTGGGGTTTAACTCCATTTCTAAAGAGAAATTCAGACCAGAGTTCTCATCCCTGAAACACACTCTGTTTTAACACAAGATGCAAGCTCTTCCTTCCAGATTCTAAAATACAGCCAGAACCATGAGCATGCCCTGAAAAAAAGAAATGTGTTTCCTACTCATAAGGACCATATTAATTCAACTCTGCTTGTGAAACTGAAACAAACCACAGCTCCTCTTACATAAATGCTCTTTAGTTAATTGTGAGAATTGCTTTGGGTTCATGAACTGTCTAAAATCATTTCAGCCCAACTTTCACTGGCTTTACCAGAAATGAACTCTTGCTTGTAGGAAGCCACAGATCCTGGGGTTTAACTCCGTTTCTGAGGGAAAATTCAGACCAGAGTTCTCATCAGTGAAACACACTCTGTTTTATCGAAGAAGCAAGTTCTTCTTTCCAGGGTCTCCAATACAGTAAGAACCATGAGCATGCAAAGAAAAAAAGAATTGTATTTCCTAATCATACGGACCATATGTAGTCCAACTCTGTTTACAAAACTGATACAGACCACAGCACCTCTTACATAAATGCTCTTTAGTTAATAGAGAGAATCAGATTCGGTTGGTGAACTGAGAAAAATCATTTGAGCCCAAAATTCACTTGGTTTTCCAGAAATGAACTCTTGCCTGTAGGAAGACACAGATACTGGGGTTTAACTCCGTTTCTAAGGAGAAATTCAGACCAGAGTTCTCATCCCTGAAACACACTCTGATTTAACACAAGATGCAAGCTCTTCCTTCCAGATTCTAAAATACAGCCAGAACCATGAGCATGCCCTGAAAAAAAGAAATGTGTTTCCTACTCATCCGGACCATATGTAGATCAACTCTGCTTATGAAACTGATACAAACCACAGCAACTCTTAAATAAATGCTCTTTAGTTAATAGTGAGAATCGCATTGGGTTTTAAACTGTGTAAAGTCATTTGAGACCAAAATTCACTTTGTATACCAGAAATGAACTCTTGCTTGTAGGAAGACACAGATCCTGGGGATTAACACCGTTTCTGAAGGCAAATAGACCACATTTCTCATCCCTGAAAAAAAAAACTGTCTTTTAAGGCAAGAATCATCCTCTTCTATCCAGCGTCTCAAATACAGTAATAACCATGAGCAATCCTAGAAAAAAATATCTGTGTTTCCTACTCATACAGAACATATGTAGTTCAACTCTGCTTATGAAACTGATTCAAACCACAGCTCCTGTTACAAAAATCCTATTTAGTTAATAGTGATAATCGTGTTGTGTTCGTGAACTGCGAAAAACCATTTGAGCCCAAAATTCACTGGGTTTACCTGAAATGAACTCTTTCTTGTAGGAAGACACAGATCATGGGGTTTAACTCTGTTTCTAAAGGCAAATTCAGACCAGAATTCTCAACACTGAAAAACACTCTGTTTTAAGGCAAGAATCATCTTGTTTTTTCCAGCGTCTCCAAACCAGTAAGAACCATGAGCATGCCTAGAAAAAAAAACTGTGTTTCCTACTCATACGGACCATATGTAGTTCAACTCTGCTTATGAAATGTTACAGACCACAGCTCCTCTTACATAAATGCTCTTTAGTTAACAGTGAGAATCGTGTTGGGTTTGTGAAATGCGAAAAATCATTTGAGCCCAAAATTCACTGGGTTAACCAGGAATGAACTCTTGCTTGTAGGAAGACACAGATCATGGGGTTTAACTCCGGTTCTGAAGGGAAATTCCGACCAGAGTTCTCATCCGTGAAAAACACTCTGCTTTAAGGCAAGAATCAGCCTCTTCTTTCCAGCGTATCCAATACAGTAAAAAATATGAGCATACCCAGAAAAAAAGAACAGTGTTGCCTACTCATACAGACCATACGTAGTTCAACTCTGCTTGTGAAACTGATAAAAAAGACAGCTAACCTTATATAAATCCTCTTTAGTTAATATTGAGAATAGCGTTGTGTTCGTGCACTGCGAAAAATCATTTCAGCCCAAAATTCACTGTCTTTAACAGAAATGAACTCTTGCTTGTAGGAAGACACAGATCCTGGGGTTTAACTCCTTTTCTGAGGGGAAATCAGACCAGAGTTCTCATCCGTGAAACACACTCTGTTTTGTCGAAGAAGCATGCTCGTCTTTCCAGAGTCTAAAATACAGCAAGAACCATGAGCATGGCCTGAAAAAAAAAACCTGTTTTTCCTATTCATACGGACCATGTGTAGTTCAACTCTGCTTATGAAACTGAAACAAACCACAGCTCCTCTTACATAAATGCTCTTTTGTTAATGGTGAGAATCGGTTTGGGTTGGTGAACTGTGAAAAATCATTTGAGCCCAAAATTTACTTGGTTTATGAGAAATGAACTCTTGCTTGTACAAAGACACAGATTCTGGGGTTTAACTCCGTTTCTAAAGAGAAATTCAGACCAGAGTTCTCATCCATGAAACACACTCTGTTTTAATGCAAGAAGCAAGCTCTTCTTTCCAGCGTTTCCAATACAGCAACCACCATGAGCATGCCCAGAAAAAAAGAACTGTGTTTCCTACTCATACAGACCATATGTAGTTCAACTCTGCTTATGAAACTGAAACAAACCACAGCTCCTCTTACATAAATGCTCTTTAGTTAATAGTGAGAATCGGTTTGGGTTGGTGAACTGTGAAAAATCATTTGAGCCCAAAATTTACTTGGTTTATGAGAAATGAACTCTTGCTTGTACAAAGACACAGATCCTGGGGTTTAACTCCGTTTCTAAAGAGAAATTCAGACCAGAGTTCTCATCCCTGAAACACACTCTGTTTTAACGCAAGAAGCAAGCTCTTCCTTCCAGTTTCTAAAATACAGCCAGAACCATGAGCATGCCCTGAAAAAAAGAAGTGTGTTTCCTACTTATAAGGACCATATGTATTTCAACTCTGCTCATGAAACTGATACAGACCACAGCTCCTCTTACATAAATGCTCTTTAGTGAATAGTGATAATCGTGTTGGGTTCTAGAACTGTGTGAAATCATTTGAGCGAAAATTCACTTGGTTTACCAGAAATTAACTCTTGCTTGTAGGAAGACACAGATCATTGGTTGTAACTCGTTTTCTGAGGGGAAATTCAGACCAGAATTCTCCACCCTGAAAAACACTCTGTTTTAAGTCAAGAATCATCCTCTTCTTTTCAGCTTCTCCAAAACAGTAAGAACCATGTGCATGCACAAAAAAAAGAACTGTGATTCCTACTCATATGGGCCATATGTAGTTCACCTCTGCTTATGAAATGATACAGACCACACCTGCTCTTTAGTGAATAGTGATAATCCTGTTGGATTCTAGAACTGTGTAAAATCATTTGAGCGAAAATTCACTTGGTTTACCAGAAATAAACTCTTGCTTCTAGGAAGACACAGATCCTGGGCTTGAACTCCGTTTCTGAAGGGAAATTCAGACCAGAGTTCTCACCATGAAACACACTCTGTTTAATGCAAGAGGCAAGATCTTCTTTCCAGCGTCTCCAATACAGCAAGAACCATGAGCATGCCCAGAAAAAGAGAACTGTGTTTCCTACTCATACGGACCATATATAGTTCAACTCTGCTTATGAAATGTTACAGACCACAGCTCCTCTTACATAAATGCTCTTTAGTTTATAGTGAGAGTCGTGTTTGGTTTGTGAAATGCGAAAAATCATTTGAGCCCAAAATTCACTGGGTTAACAAGTAATGAACTCTTGCTTGTAGGAAGACACAGATCATGGGGTTTAACTCCGTTTCTGAAGGGAAATTCCGACCAGAGTTCTCATCCGTGAAAACCACTCTGTTTTAAGGCAAGAATCAGCCTCTTCTTTCCAGCGTATCCAATACAGTAAAAAACATGAGCAGGCCCAGCAAAAAAGAACAGTGTTGCCTACTCATACAGACCACATGTAGTTCAACTCTGCTTATGAAACTGATACAAACCACAGCTCACCTTATATAAATCCTCTTTAGTTAATAATGAGAATAGCGTTGGGTTCGTGAACTGCGAAAAATCATTTCAGCCCAAAATTCACTGTCTTTAACAGAAATGAACTCTTGCTTGTAGGAAGACACAGATCCTGGGGTTTAACTCCGTTTCTGAGGGGAAATCAGACGAGAGTTCTCATCCGTGAAGCACACTCTGTTTTGTCGAAGAAGCAAGCTCGTCTTTCCAGAGTCTAAAATACAGCAAGAACCATGAGCATGGCCTGAAAAAAAAAACCTGTGTTTCCTACTCATACGGACCATATGTAGTCCAACTCTGCTTATGAAACTGATACCAACCACAGGTCCTCTTACATAAATGCCCTTTAGTTAATAGTGAGAATCGTGTTGGGTTGATGAACTGCAAAAAACATTTGAGCCCAAAATTCTCTGGGTTAACCAGAAATGAACTCTTGCTTGTAGGAACACACAGATCCTGGGGTTTAACTCTGTTTCTGAGGGGAAATTCAGACCAGAGTTCTCATCCCTGAAAAACACTCTGTTTTAATACAAGAATCATCCTCTTCTTTCACCGTCTCCAACACAGTAAGAACCATGAGCATGCCAAGAAAAAAAGATCTGTGTTTCCTACTCATACGGTCCATATGTAGTTCAATTCTGCTTATGAAACTGATACAGACCACAGCTCCTATTACGTAAATGCTCTTTAGTTAATAGTGAAAATCGCGTTGTGTTCTAGAACTGTGTAAATTCATTTGAGCAAAAATTCACTTGGTTTACCAGAAATGAACTCTTGCTTGTAGGAAGACACAGGTCCTGGGGTTTAACTCTTTTCCTAGGGGAAATTCAGACCAGAATTCTCATTCATCAAACACACTCTGTTTTAATCAAGAAGCAAGCTCTTCTTTCCAGCATGTCCAATACAGCAAGAACCATGAGCATGCCAAGAAAAAAAGAACTGTGTTTCCTACTCATACGGTCCATATGTAGTTAAACTCTGCATATGAAACTGATAAAACCACAGCTCTTCTTACATAAATGCTCTTTAGTTAATAGTGAGAATATTGTTTGATTCTTGAACTGCGAAAAATCATTTGAGCCCAAAATTCATTTGGTTAACCAGAAATGAACTCTTGCTTGTAGGAAGACACAGATACTGGGGTTAACTCTGTTTCTGAGGGGAAATTCAGACCAGAATTCTCATCCCTGAAAAACACGCTGTTTTAAGGCATGAATCACCCTCTTCTTTCCAGGGTCTACAAAACAGTAAGAACCATGAGCATGCCAAGAAAAAAAGATCTGTGTTTCCTACTCAAAATTCCACATGTAGTTCAACTCTGCTAATGAAACTGATACAGACCACAGCTCCTCTTATTTAAATGCTCTTTAGTTTATAGTGAAAATCGCGTTGGGTTCATATACTGCGAAAAAACATTTGAGTCCAAAATTCACTGGGTTTAACAGAATTGAACTCTTGCTTGTAGGAAGAAAGAGATCATGGGGTTTAACTCCGTATTTGAAGGGAAATTCAGACCAGAGTTCTCATCAATAAAACACACACTGTTTTAATGCAAAATGAAAGCTCTCCTTTCCAGCATCTCCAATACAGCAAGAACCATGAGCATGCCTAGAAAACAAGAACTGTGTTTCCTACTCATACGGACCATATGTATTTCAACTCTGCTTATGAAACTGATACAGACAACAGCTCCGCTTAAATAAATGCTCTTTAATTAATACTGATAATCGCGTTGGGTTCTAGAACTGTGTAAAATCATTTGAGCCAAAAATTCACTGAGTTTACACCGTAAATGAATTCTTGCTTGTAGGAAGACACAGATCCAGGGAATTAACTCCGTTTCTGAAGGGAAATTCAGAACAGAGTTCGAATCCCTGAAACACACTCTGTTTGAATGCAAGAAGCAAGCTCTTCCTTCCATGTTCTAACATAGAGCACAAACCATGAACATGCCCTCAAAAAAAGAACTGTGTTTCATACTCATACAGACCATATGTAGTTCAACTCTGCTTATGAAATTGATACAGACTACAGCTCCTCTTACATAAATGCTCTTTCCTTATAGTGATAAACGCGTTGTGTTCTGGTTCTGTGTAAAATCATTTGAGCCGAAAATTCACTTTGTTACCAGAAATGAACTCTTGCTTGTAGGAAGACACAGATACCGTGGTCTAACTCCGATTCTGAAGGGATATTCAGACCAGTGCTTTCATCCATGAAACACATGCTGTTTTAACGCAAGAAGCAAGCTCTTCTTTCCAGCGTCTTCAATACAGCAAGAACCAGGAGGATGCCCTCAAAAAAGAACTGTGTTTCCTACTAAACCGCACCATATGTAGATCAACTCTGCTTATGAAACTGATACAAACCACACTACCTCTTAAATAAATGCTCTTTAGTTAATAGTGAGAATCGCATTGGGTTTTAAACTGTGTAAAGTCATTTGAGCACAAAATGCTCCTTGTATACAGGAAATGAACTCTTGCTTGTAGGAAGACACAGATCCTGGAGATTAACACCATTTCTGAAAGCAAATTCAGACCACATTTCACCTCCATGAAAAAAAACTTTCTCTTAAGGCAAGAATCAACCTCTTCTATCCAGCGTCTCCAATACAGTAAGAACCATGAGCATTCCTAGAAAAAAATAACTGTGTTTCCTACTCATACAGACCATATGTAGTTCAACTCTGCTTATGAAATGTTACAGAACACAGCTCCTCTTACATAAATGCTCTTTAGTTTATAGCGAGAATCGTGTTGGGTTTGTGAAATGCGAAAAATCATTTGAGCCCATAATTCACTGGGTTAACCAGAAATGAACTCTTGCTTGTAGGAAGACACAGATCCTGGGGTTTAACTCCGTTTCTCAGGGGAAATTCAGACCAGAGTTCTCAGCCCTGAAAAACACTCTGTTTTAATGCAAGAATCATCCTCTTCTTTCCAGGGTCTACAATACAGTATGAACCATGAGCATGCCAAGAAAAAAAGATCTGTGTTTCCTACTCATACGGTCCATATGTAGTTCAATTCTGCTTATGAAACTGATACAGACCACAGCTCCTGTTACATAAATGCTCTTTAGTTAATAGTGAAAATCGCGTTGTGTTCTAGAACTGTGTAAAATAATTTGAGCCGAAAATTCACTTGGTTTACCAGAAATGAACTCTAGCTTGTAGGAAGACAGAGATCATGGGGTATAACTCCGTATCTGAAGGGAAATTCAGACCAGAGTTCTCAAAAATAAAACACACTCTGTTTTAATGCAAGATGAAAGCTCTTCTTTCCAGCGTCTCCAATATATCAAGAACCATGAGCATGCCCAGAAAACAAGAACTGTGTTTCCTACTCATACGGACCATAGGTATTTCAACTCTGCTTATGAAACTGATACAGACCACAGCTCCGCTTACATAAATGCTCTTTAATTAATAGTGATAATCGCGTTGGGTTCTAGAACTGTGTAAAATCATTTGAGACTAAAATACAGTTGGTTTTCCAGAAATGAACTCTTGCTTGTAGGAAGACACAGGTCCTGGGGTTTAACTCTGTTTCTGAGGGGAAATTCAGACCAGAATTCTCATCCATGAAACACAGTCTGTTTTAATCAAGAAGCAAGCTCTTCTTCCCAGTGTCTAAAATACAGCAAGAACAATGAGCATGCCCTGAAAAAAGAACTGTGTTTCCTACTCATAAGGTCCATATGTAGTTCAACTCTGCATATGAAACTGATAAAACCACAGCTCCTCTTACATAAATGCTCTTTAGTTAATAGTGAGAATATTGTTGGATTCGTGAACTGCGAAAAATCATTTGAGCCCAAAATTCATTGGGTTAACCAGAAATGAACTCTTGCTTGTAGGAAGACACAGATCCTGGGTTTTAAGTCTGTTTCTGAGGGGAAATTCAGACCAGAATTCTCATCCCTGAAAAACACGCTGTTTTAAGGCATGAATCACCCTCTCCTTTCCAGGGTCTCAAAAACAGTAAGAACCATGAGCATGCCAAGAAAAAAAGATCTGTGTTTCCTACTCATACGTTCCACATGTAGTTCAACTCTGCTTATGAAACTGATACAGACCACAGCTCCTCTTATTGAAATGCTCTTTTGTTAAGAGTGAAAATCGCGTTGGGTTCATATACTGTGAAAAACCATTTGAGTCCAAAATTCACTGGGTTAACCCGAAATGAACTCTTGCTTGTAGGAAGACACAGATCCTGGGGTTTAACTCCGTTTCTGAAGGGAAATTCAGACCAGAGTTCTCATCCGTTAAAAACACTCTGTTTTAAGGCAATAATCATCCTCTTCTTTCCAGCGTATCCAATACAGTAAGAAACATGAGCATGCCCAGAAAAAAAGAACAGTGTTGCCTACTCATACAGACCATACGTAGTTCAACTCTGCTTATGAAACTGATACAAACCACAGCTCACCTTACATAAATCTTCTTTAGTTAATAATGAGAATAGCGTTGGGTTCGTGAACCGGGAAAAATCATTTCAGCCCAAAATTCACTGGCTTTACCAGAAATGAACTCTTGCTTGTATTAAGACACAGAACCTGGGGTTTAACTCCGATTCTGAAGGGAAATTCAGACCAGAGTTCTCATCGCTGAAACACACTCTGATTTAACACAAGAAGCAAGCTCTTCTTTCCAGAGTCTAAAATACAGCAAGAGCCATGAGTATGCCCTGAAAAAAAGAATTGTGTTTCCTACTCATGCAGACAATATGTACTTCAACTCTGCTTATGAAACTGATACATACAACAACTCCTCTTACATAAATGCTCTTTAGTGAATAGTGAGAATCTCATTGGGTTCGTGAACTGTGGAAAATCATTTCAGCCCAAAATTCACTGGGTTTACCAGAAATGAACTCTTGCTTGTAGGAAGACACAGATCCTGGTGTTTAACTCCGTTTCTGAAAGGAAATTCAGACCAGAGTTCTCATCCGTGAAACACACTCTGTTTTGTCGAAGAAGCAAGCTCGTCTTTCCAGAGTCTAAAATACAGCAAGAACCATGAGCATGGCCTTAAAAAAATACCTGTGTTTCCTATTCATACGGTCCATGTGTAGTTCAACTCTGCTTATGAAACTGAAACAAACCACAGCTCCTCTTACATAAATGCGCTTTAGTTAGTAGTGCAAATTGGTTTGGGTTGGTGAACTGTGAAAAATCATTTGAGCCCAAAATTTTCTTGGATTATGAGAAATGAACTCTTGCTTGTAGAAAGACACAGATCCTGGGGTTTAACTCCGTTTCTAAAGAGAAATTCAGACCAGAGTTCTCATCCCTGAAACACACTCTGATTTAACGCAAGAAGCAAGCTCTTCCTTCCAGATTCTAAAATACAGCCAGAACCATGAGCATGCCCTGAAAAAAAGAAGTGTGTTTCCTACTCATAAGGACCATATGTATTTCAACTCTGCTTGTGAAACTGAAGCAAACCACAGCTCCTCTTACATAAATGCTCTTTAGTTAATTGTGAGAATTGCTTTAGGTTTATGAACTGTCTAAAATCATTTGAGCTCAAAATTCATTGGATTTACCAGAAATGAACTCATGCTTGTATTAAGACACTGATCCTGGGGTTTAACTCCGTTTCTGAAGGGAAATTCAGACCAGAGTTATCATCCCTGAAACACAATCTCTTTTAACGCAAGAAGCAAGTTCTTCTTTCCAGAGTCTAAAATACAGCAAGATCCAGGAGCATGCCAAGAAAAAAGAAGTGTGATTCCTGCTCATACAGACCATGTGTAGTCCAACTCTGCTCATGAAACTGTTACAGACCACAGCTCGTCTTACATAAATGCTCTTTAGTGAATAGTGATAATCGTGTTGGGTTCTAGAACTGTGTGAAATCATTTGAGCGAAAATTCACTTGGTTTACCAGAAATTAACTCTTGCTTGTAGGAAGACACAGATCATTGGGTGTAACTCTGTTTCTGAAGGGAAATTCAGACCAGAATTCTCAACCCTGAGAAACACTCTGTTTTAAGGCAAGAATCATCCGCTTCTTTTCAGCTTCTCCAAAACAGTAAGAACCATGTGCATGCCCAAAAAAGAACTGAGATTTCTACTCATATGGACCATATGTAGTTCACCTCTGCTTATGAAATGATACAGACCACACCTGCTCTTTAGTGAATAGTGATAATCGTGATGGATTCTAGAACTGTGTAAAATCATTTGAGCGAAAATTCACTTGGTTTACCAGAAATGAACTCTTGCTTCTAGGAAGATACAGATCCTGGTCTTGAAATCCGTTTCTGAAGGGAAATTCAGACCAGAGTTCTCATCCGTGAAACACACTCTGTTTTGTCTAAGAAGCAAGCTAGTCTTTCCAGACTCTAAAATACAGCAAGAACCATGAGCATGGCCTTAAAAAAATACCTGTGTTTCCTATTCATACGGTCCATGTGTAGTTCAACTCTGCTTATGAAACTGAAACAAACCACAGCTCCTCTTACATAAATGCGCTTTAATTAGTAGTGCAAATCATTGTGGGTTGGTGAACTGTGAAAAATCATTTGAGCCCAAAATTTTCTTGGTTTATGAGAAATGAACTCTTGCTTGTAGAAAGACACAGATCCTGGGGTTTAACTCCATTTCTGTAGGGAAATTCAAACCAGAATTCTCATCCCTGAAAAACACTCTGTTTTAATGCAAGAAGTAAGCTATTCTTTCCAGCGTCTCCAATACAATAAGAACCATGAACATGGCAAGAAAAAAAGAACTGTGTTTCCTACTCATACGGACCATATGTAGTCCAACTCTGCTTATTATACTGATACAAACCACAGCTCCTCTTACATAAAAGCTCTTTATTTAATAGTGAGAATCGCGTTATGTTCGTGAACTGTGAAAAATCACATCAGCCCAAAATTCACTGGGTTTACCAGAAATGAACTCTTGCTTGTAGGAAGACACAGATCCTGGGGTTTAACTCCATTTCTGAAGGCAAATTCAGGCCAGAGTTTTCATCCCTGAAAAACACTCTGTTTTAAGGCATGAATCATCCTCTTCTTTCTAGGGTCTCAAATAAGGAAAAAACCATGAACATGACAAGAAATAAAGAACTGTGTTTCCTACTCAGACGGACCATATGTAGTACAACTCTGCTTATGAAACTGATACAGACCACATCTCCTCTTACATAAATGCTCTTTAGTTAATAGTGAAAGTCCCATTGTGTTCTAGAACTGTGTAAAACCATTTGAGCCCAAAATTCACTTGGTTTACCAGAAATGAAATCTTGCTTGTAGGAAGACACAGATCCTGGGGTTTAACTCCATTTCTGAAGGGAAATTCAGACCAGAGTTCTCATCCATAAAACACACTCTGTTTTAATGCATGAATCATCCTCCTCTTTCCAGGGTCTCCAATACAGTAAGAACCATGAGCATGCCAAGAAAAAAAGATCTGTGTTTCCTACTCATACTTTCAATATGTAGTTCAACTCTGCCTATGAAACTGATACAGACCACAGCTCCTCTTACATAAATGCTCTTTAGTTAATAGTGAAAGTCGCGTTGTGTTCTAGAACTGTGTAAAAGCATTTGAGCCGAAAATTCACTTAGTTTACCAAAATTGAACTCTTGCTTGTAGGAAGACACAGATCATGGTGTTCAACTCCATTTCTGAAGGGAAAATCAGACCAGAGTTCTCATCCATGAAACACACTCTGTTTTAATTCAAGATGCAAGCTCTTCTTTCCAGAGTCTCCAATACAGCAAGCACCATGAGCATGCCCTGAAAAATATAACTGTGTTTCCTACTCATGCAGGCCATATGTAGTTCAACTCTGCTTATGAAACTGATACAAACCACAGCTCCTCTTACATAAACGCTCTTTAGTTAATAGTGAGAATCACATTGGGTTTTTGAACTGTGTAAAATCATTTCAGCCCAAAATTCACTGGGTTTACCAGAAATAAACCCTTGCTTGTAGGAAGACACTGATCCTGGAGTTTAACTCCGTTTCTGAAAGGAAATTCAGACCATAGTTCTCATCCCTGATACACACTGTGTTTCAACTCAAGAAGCAAGCTCTTCTTTCCAGAGTCTAAAATACAGCAAGAACAATGAGCATACCCTGAAAAAAAGAACTGTGTTTCCTACTCATACGGACCATATGTAGTCGAAGTCTGCCTATGAAACTGATACAGACCACATCTCCTCTTACATAAATGCTCTTTAGTTAATAGTGAAAGTCGCGTTGTGTTCTAGAACTGTGTAAAATCATTTGAGCCGAAAATTCACTTGGTTTACCAAAATTGAACTCTTGCTTGTAGGTTGACACAGATCATGGTGTTTAACTCCGTTTCTGAAGGGAAAATCAGACCAGAGTTCTCATCCAGGAAACACACTCTGTTTTAATGCAAGATGCAAGCTCTTCTTTCCAGAGTCTCCAATACAGCAAGCATCATGAGCATGCCCTGAAAAATATAACTGTGTTTCCTACTCATGCAGGCCATATGTAGTTCAACTCTGCTTATGAAACTGATACAAACCACAGCTCCTCTTACATAAACGCTCTTTAGTTAATAGTGAGAATCACATTGGGTTTTTGAACTGTGTAAAATCATTTCAGCCCAAAATTCACTGGGTTTACCAGAAATAAACACTTGCTTGTAGGAAGACACTGATCCTGGAGTTTAACTCCGTTTCTGAAAGGAAATTCAGACCATAGTTCTCATCCCTGATACACACTGTGTTTTAACTCAAGAAGCAAGCTCTTCTTTCCAGAGTCTAAAATACAGCAAGAACAATGGGCATACCCTGAAAAAAAGAACTGTGTTTCCTACTCATACGGACCATATGTAGTCGAAGTCTGCCTATGAAACTGATACAGACCACATCTCCTCTTACATAAATGCTCTTTAGTTGATAGTGAAAGTCGCGTTGTGTTCTAGAACTGTGTAAAATCATTTGAGCCGAAAATTCACTTGGTTTACCAAAATTGAACTCTTGCTTGTAGGTTGACACAGATCATGGTGTTTAACTCCGTTCTTGAAGGGAAAATCAGACCAGAGTTCTCATCCAGGAAACACACTCTGTTTTAATGCAAGATGCAAGCTCTTCTTTCCAGAGTCTCCAATACAGCAAGCATCATGAGCATGCCCTGAAAAATATAACTGTGTTTCCTACTCATGCAGGCCATATGTAGTTCAACTCTGCTTATGAAACTGATACATAAAACAGCTCCTCTTACATAAATGCTCTTTAGTTAATCGTGAGAATCGCGGTGGGTTCGTGAACTGTGAAAAATCATTTCAGCACAAAATTCACTGGGTTTACCAGAAATGAACTCTTGCTTGTAGGAAGACACAGATCCTGGGGTTTATCTCCGTTTCTGAAGGCAAATTCAGCCCAGAGTCCTCATCCCTCAAAAAAAACCTCTGTTTTAAGGCAAGAATCATCTGCTTCTATCCAGCGTCTCCAATACAATAAGAACCATGAGCATTCCCAGAAAAAAAGAACTGTGTTTCCTACTCATACAGACCATATGTAGTTCAACTCTGCTTATGAAACTGATTCAAACCACAGCTCCTCTTACATAAATCCTCTTTAGTTAACAGTGAGAATCCCATTGGGTTCCTGAACTGGGAAAAACCATTTGAGACCAAAATTCACTGGGTTTACCAGAAAGGAACTCTTGCTTCTAGGAAGACACAGATCATGGGGTTTAACTCCGTTTCTGAGGGGAAAATCAGACCAGTGTTCTCATCCATGAAACACACTCTGTTTTAATGCAAGAAGCAAGCTCTTCTTTCCAGCGTCTCAAATACAGCAAGAACCATGAGCATGCCCAGAAAAAATTACTATGTTCCCTACTCATACGGACCATCTGTATTTCAACTCTGCTTATGAAACTGAAACAAACCACAGCTCCTCTTACATAAATGCTCTTTAGTTAAAATTGAGAATAGGTTTGTGTTTTTGAACTGCGAAAAATCATTTGAGCTCAAAATTCACTTGGTTTACAAGAAATGAACTCTTGCTTGTAGGAAGACACAGATCCTGGGGTTTAACTCCGTTTGTGAAGGGCTATTCAGACCAGAGTTCTCATCCCTGAAACACACTCTGCCTTAAGGCATGAATCAGCCTCTTCTTTCCAGGGTCTCCAATACAGTAAGAACGATGAGCATGCCAAGAAAAAAAGAACTGTGTTTCCTACTCATACAGACCATATGTAGTCCATCTCTGCTTATGAAACTGATACAGACGACAGCTCCTCTTAAAAAAATGCTCTTTAGTTAATAGAGAAAATCGCGTTGTGTTCCAGAACTGTGTAAAATCATTTGAGCCGAAAATTCCCTAGGTTTACCAGAATTGAACTCTTGCTTGTAGGAAGACACAGATCATGGGGTTTAACTCAGTTTCTGAAGGGAAAATCAGACCAGAGTTCTCATCCATGAAACACACTCTGTTTTAATGCAAGAAGCAAGCTCTTCTTTCCAGCGTCTCCAATACAGCAAGAACCATGAGCGTGCCCAGAAAAAAAGAACTGTGTTCCCTACTCATACGGACCATTTGTATTTCAACTCTGCTTATGAAACTGATACAATCCACACCTCCTCTTACATAAATGCTCTTTAGTTAATAGTGAGAATCGGTTTGGGTTGGTGAACTGCGAAAAATCATTTGAGCCGAAAATTCTCTTGGTTTTCCAGAAATGAACTCTTGCTTGTTGGAAGACACATCCTGGGGTTTAACTCCGTTTTTAAAGAGAAATTCAGACCAGAGTTCTCATCCCTGAAACACAGTGTGATTTAAGGCAAGAAGCAAGCTCTTCTTTCCAGAGGCTAAAATACAGCAAGAACCATGATCATGGCCTCAATAAAAGAACTGTGTTTCCTATTCATACGGAACATATGTAGTTCAACTCTCCTTATGAAACTGATACAGACCACACCTCCTCTTTCATAAATGCTCTTTATTTAATAGTGAGAATCGGTTTGGGTTTGTGAACTGCGAAAAATCATTTGAGCCGAAAATTCACTTGGTTTACCAGAAATGAACTCTTGCTTGCTGGAAGACACAGATCCTGGGGTTTAACTCTGTTTCTAAAGAGAAATTCAGACCAGAGTTCTGATCCCTGAAACATACTCTGATTTAACACAAGAAGCAAGCTCTTCTTTCAAGAGTCTAAAATACAGCAAGATCCATGAGCATGCCCTGAAAAAAACAACTGGGTTTCCTACTTATGCAGACCATATGTAGTTCAACTCTGCTTATGAAACTGATACAAACCACAGCTCCTCTTTCATAAATGCTCTTTAGTTAATAGTGAGAATCGCGTTGGGGTTGTCAAATCCGAAAAATCATTTCTGCCCAAAATTCATTGGGTTTACCAGAAAAGAACTCTTGCTTGTAGGAAGACACATATCTTGAGGTATAAGTCCGTTTCTGAAGACAAATTCAGACCAGAGTTCTCATCCCTGAAAAAAAAACCTCTGTTTTAAGGCAAGAATCATGCAATTCTTTCCACTGTCTCCAATACAGTAATAACCATGAGCATTCCTAGAAAAAAAGAACTGTGTTTCCTACTCATACAGACCATATGTAGTTCAACTCTGCTTATGAAACTGATACAAACCACAGCTCATCTTACATAAATCCTCTTTAGTTAATAGTGTGATTCGCGTTGGGTTCGTGAACTGCGAAAAAAGATTTGAAACCAAAATTTTCTGGATTTACCAGAAATGAAGTCCTGCTTGTAGGAAGACACAGATCTTGGGGTTTAACTTCGTTTCTGTAGGGAAATTCAGACCAGAATTCTCATCCCGGAAAAACACTCTGTTTTAAGGCATGAATCAACCTCTTCTTTCTAGGGTCTCCAATATAGTAAGAACTATGAACATGCCAAGAAAAAAAGAAGTGTGTTTCCTAATCATACGGACCATATATAGCCCAACTCTGCCTATGAAACTGATACAGACCACAGCTCCTCTTACATAAATGCTCTTTAGTTATTAGTGAAAGTCGGGTTGTGTTCTAGAACTGTGTAAAACCATTTGAGCCCAATATTCACTTGGTTTACCAGAAATGAACTCTTGCTTGTAGGAAGACGAAGATCCTGGGGTTTAACTCCATTTCTGAAGGGAAAATCAGACCAGAGTTCTCATCCATGAAACACACTCTGTTTTAATGAAAGAAGCAAGCTCTTCTTTCCAGCGTCTCCAATACAGCAAGAACCATGAGCGTGCCCAGAAAAAAAGAACTGTGTTCCCTTCTCATACGGACCATATGAATTTCAACTCTGCTTATGAAACTGATAGAAACCACACCACCTCTTACATAAATGCTCTTTAGTTAATAGTGAGAATCGGTTTGGGTTGGTGAACTGCGAAAAATCATTTGAGCCGAAAATTCTCTTGGTTTACCAGAAATGAACTCTTGCTTGTTGGAAGACACATCCTGGGGTTTAACTCCGTTTCTAAAGAGAAATTCAGACCAGAGTTCTCATCCCTGAAACACACTGTGATTTAAGGCAAAAAGCAAGCTCTTCTTTCCAGAGGCTAAAATACAGCAAGAACCATGAGCATGCCCTGAAAAAAACAACTGGGTTTCCTACTTATGCAGACCATATGTAGTTCAACTCTGCTTATGAAACTGATACAAACCACAGCTCCTCTTTCATAAATGCTCTTTAGTTAATAGTGAGAATTGCGTTGGGGTCATCTAATCCGAAAAATCATTTCAGCCCAAAATTCATTGGGTTTACCAGAAATGAACTCTTGCTTGTAGGAAGACACATATCTTGAGATATAAGTCCGTTTCTGAAGACAAATTCAGACCAGAGTTCTCATCCCTGAAAAAAAAAAACTCTGTTTTAAGGCAAGAATCATGTAATTCTTTCCACTGTCTCCAATACAGTAAGAACAACGAGCATGCCCTGAAAAAAAGACCTGTGTTTCCTACTCATACGGACCATGTATACCCCAACTCTACTTATGAAACTGATACAGACCAAAGCTCCTCTTACATAAATGCTCTTTAGTTAATAGTGATAATCGCATTGTGTTCTCGAACTGTGTAAAATCATTTGAGCCGAAAATTCACTTGGTTTACCAGAAATGAAAAATTGCTTGTTGGAAGTCAGAGATCATAGGGTTTAACTCCATTTCTGAAGAGAAATTGAGACCAGAGTTCCCATCCATGAAACACACTCTGTTTTAATGCAAGAAGCAAGCGCTTCTTTCCAGCGTGTCCAATACAGCAAGAACCATGATCATGCCCAGAAAAAAAGAAGTGTGTTTCCTACTCGAACAGACTATATGTAGTTCAACTCTGCTTATGTAACTGATACGGACCACAACTCCTCTTACATAAATGCTCTTTAGTTAATAGTGAAAATAGCGTTGTGTTCTAGAACTGTGTAAAATCATTTGAGCCGAAAATTCACTTGGTTTACCAGAACTTAACTCTTGCTTGTAGGAAGACACAGATCCTGGGGTTTAACTCCGTGTCTGAAGGGAAATTCTGACCAGACTTCTCATCCCTGAAACACACTCAGATTTAACGCAAGAAGCAAGGTCTTCTTTCCAGAGTCGAAAATACAGCAAGAACCATGAGCATGCCCTGAAAAAAATAACTGGGTTTCCTACTCATGCGGACCATATGTAGTTCAACTCTGCTTATGAAACTGATACAAACCACAGCTCCGCTTTCATAAATGCTCTTTAGTTAATAGTGAGAATCGCATTGGGGTCGTCAAATGCGAAAAATCATTACAGCCCAAAATTCACTGGGTTTACCAGAAATGAATTCTTGCGTGTAGGAAGACACATATCTTGACGTATAAGTCCGTTTCTGAAGGCAAATTCAGACCAGAGTTCTCAACCCTGAAAAAAAACTCTGTTTTAAGGCAAGAATCATGCAATTCGTTCCACCGTCACCAATACAGTAGGAACCATGAGCATACCCAGAAAAAAAGAACTGTGTTTCCTACTCATACAGACCATATGTAGTTCAACTCTGCTTATGAAATTGATACAAACCACAGCTCCTCTTACATAAATCCTCTTTAGTTAATAGTGAGAATCACATTGGGTTTTTGAGCTGTGTAAAATCATTTCAGCCCAAAAATCACTGGGTTTACCTGAAAAAAACTCTTGCTTGTAGGAAGACACTGATCCTGTGGTTTAACTCCGTTTATGAAGGGAAATTCAGACCATAGTTCTCATCCCTGATACACACTGGGTTTTAACGCAAGAAGCAAGCTCTTCTTTCCAGAGTCTAAATACAGCAAGAACAATGAGCATACCCTGAATAAAAGAACTGTGTTTCCTACTCATACGGACCATATGTAGTTCTACTCTGCCTATGAAACTGATACAGACCACAGCTCCTTTTACATAAATGCTCTTTAGTTAATAGTGAAAGTCGCGTTGTGTTCTCGAACTGTGTAAAATCATTTGAGCCGAAAATTCACTTGGTATACCAGAATTGAACTCTTGCTTGTAGGAAGACACAGATCATGGTGTTTAACTCCGTTTCTGAAGGGAAAACCAGACCAGGGTTCTCATCCATGATACACACTCTGTTTTAATGCAAGAAGGAAGCTCTTCTTTCCAGCGTCTCCAATACAGCAAGCACCATGAGCATGCCCTGAAAAATATAACTGTGTTTCCTACTCAAGCAGACAATATGTAGTTCAACTCTGCTTATGAAACTGATACAACAGCTCCTCTTACATAAATGCTCTTTAGTTAATAGTGAGAATCGTGTTGGGTTCGTGAACTGTGAAAAATCATTTCAGCCCAAAATTCACTGGGTTTACCAGAAATGAACTCTTGCTTGTAGGAAGACACAGATCCTGGGGTTTAACTCCGTTTCTGATGGCAAATTCAGGCCAGAGTCCTCATCCCTCAAAATAAACTGTTTTAAGGCAAGAATCATCTGCTTCTATCCAGCCTCTCGAATACAATAAGAACCCTGAGCATTCCCAAAACAAAAGAATTGTGTTTCCTACTCATACAGACCATATGTAGCTCAACTCTGCTTATGAAACTGATTCAAAGCACAGCTCCTCTTACATAAATCCTCTTTAGTTAACAGTGAGAATCGCATTGGGTTCCTGAACTGCTAAAAATCATTTGAGACCAAAATTCACTGGGTTTACGAGAAATGAACTCTTGCTTGTAGGAAGACACAGATCCTGGGGTTTAACTCTGTTTCTGAAGGGAAATTCAGAACAGAGTTCTCATCCATGAAACACACTCTGTTTTAGTGCAAGAAGCAAGCTCTTCTTTCCAGAGTCTCCAATACAGTAAGAACCATGAGCATGCTAAGAAAAAAAGATCTGTGTTTCCTACTCATACATTCCGTATGTAGTTCAACTCTGCTTATGAAACTGATACAGACCACAGCTCGACTTACATAAATGCTCTTTAGTTAATAGTGAAAATCGTGTTGGTTTCATGAACTGCGAAAAAACATTTGTTCCAAAATTCACTGGGTTTACCAGAAATGAACTCTTGCTTTTTTGAAGACACAGATCATGGTGTTTAACTCCGTTTCTGAAGGGAAAATCAGACAAGAGTTCTCATCCATGAAACACACTCTGTTTTACTGCAAGAAGCATGCTCTTCTTTCCAGAGTCTCCAATACAGCAAGCACCATGAGCATGCCCTGAAAAATATAACTGTGTTTCCTACTCATGCAGGCCATATGTAGTTCAGCTCTGCTTATGAAACTCATACATACAACAGCTCCTCTTACATAAATGCTCTTTAGTTAATAGTGAGAAAATCGTTGGGTTCGTGAACTGTGAAAAATCATTTCAGCCCAAAATTCACTGGGTTTACCAGAAATGAACTCTTGCTTGTAGGAAGACACAGATCCTGGGGTTTAACTACGTTTCTGAAGGCAAATTCAGGCCAGAGTCCTCATCCCTCAAAAAAAACTCTGTTTTAAGGCAAGAATCATCTGCTTCTATCCAGCGTCTCCAATACAATAAGAACCATGATCATTCCCAGAAAAAAGAACTGTGTTTCCTACTCATACAGACCATATGTAGTTCAACTCTGCTTATGAAACTGATTCCAACCACAGCTCCTCATACATAAATCCTCTTTAGTTAACAGTGAGAATCACATTTGGTTCCTGAACTCGAAAAACCATTTGAGACCAACGTTCACTGGGTTTACCAGAAATGAACTCTTGCTTGTAGGAAGACACTCCATTTCTGAAGGGAAATTGAGACCGGAGTTCCCATCCATGAAACACACTCTGTTTTAATGCATGAATCATCCTCTTCTTTCCAGGTTCTCCAATACAGTAAGCACCATGAGCATGTCAAGAAAAAAAGATCTGTGTTTCCTACTCATACGTTCCATATGTAGTTCAACTCTGCTCATGAAACTGATACAGACCACAGCTCCTCTTACATAAATGCTCTTTAGTTAATAGTGAAAATCATGTTGGGTTCATGAACTGCGAAAAACCATTTGAGTCCAAAATTCACTGGGTTTATCAGAAATGAAGTCTTTCTTGTAGGAAGACACAGATCATGGGGTTTGACTCCGTTTCTGAAGGGAAATTCAGACCAGATTTCTGATCCTTGAAACACACTCTGCCTTAAGTCATGAATCAGCCTCTTCTTTCCAGGGTCTCCAATAGAGTAAGAACGATTTGTAGGAAGACACGTATCCTTGGGATTAACTCCGTTTCTGAAGGGAAATTCAGAAGAGAGTTCTCATCCCTGAAACATACTCTGTTTTAAGGCAAGAAGCAAGCTCTTCTTTCAAGATTCTAACATACAGCCAAAACCATGAACATGCCCTGAAAAAAAGAACTGTGTTTCGTACTCATACGGACCATATGTATTCGAACTCTGCCTATGAAACTGATACAGACCACAGCTCCTCTTACATAAATGCTCTTTAGTTAATAGTGAAAGTCACGTTGTGTTCTAGAACTGTGTAAAATCATTTGAGCCGAAAATTCACTTGGTTTACCAGAATTGAACTCTTGCTTGTAGGAAGACACAGATCATGGTGTTTAACTCCGATTCTGAACGGAAAATCAGACCAGAGTTTTCATCCATGAAACACACTCTGTTTTAGTGCAAGAAGCAAGCTCTTCTTTCCAGAGTCTCCAATACAGCAAGCACAATGAGGATGCCCTGAAAAATATAACTGTGTTTCCTACTCATGCATGCCATATGTAGTTCAACTCTGCTTATGAAACTGATTCAGACAACAGCTCCTCTTACATAAATGCTCTTTAGTTAATAGTGAGAATCGTGTTGGGTTCGTGAACTGTGAAAAATCATTTCAGCCAAAAATTCACTGGGTTTACCAGAAAAGAACTCTTGCTTGTAGGAACACACAGATCGTGGGGTTTAACTATGTTTCTGTAGGGAAATTCAGACCAGAATTCTCATCCCTGAAAAACACTCTGTTTTAAGGCACGAATCATCCTCTTCTTTCTAGGGTCTCCAATAAAGTAAGAACCATGAACATGCCAAGAAATATAGAACTGTGTTTCCTACTCATACGGACCATATATAGTCCAACTATGCTTATGAAACTGATACAGACCACAGATCTCCTAACATAAATGCTCTTTAGTTAATAGTGATAATCTCGTTGGGTTCTAGAACTGTGTAAAATCATTTGAGCCCAAAATTCACTTGGTTTACCAGAATTGAACTCTTGCTTGTAGGAAGACACAGATCATGGGGTTTAACTCCGTTTCTGAAGGGAAAATCAGACCAGAGTTCTCATCCATGAAACACACTCTGTTTTAATGCAAGAAGCAACCTCTTCTTTCCAGCGTCTCCAATACAGCAAGAACCATGAGCATGCCCAGAAAAAAAGAACTATGTTCCCTACTCATACGGACCATATGTATTTCAACCCTGCTTATGATACTGATACAAACCACACCTCCTCTTACATAAATGCTCTTTAGTTAATAGTGAGAATCGGTTTAGGTTGGTGAACTGCGAAAAAATCATTTGAGCCGAAAATTCACTTGGTGTACCAGAAATGAACTCTTGCATGTTGGAAGACACATCCTGGGGTTTAACTCCTTTTCTAAAGAGAAATTCAGTCCAGAGTTCTCATCCCTGAAACACACTGTGATTTAAGGCAAGAGACAAGCTCTTCTTTCCAGAGGCTAAAATACAGCAAGAACCATGATCATGGCCTCAATAAAAGAACAGTGTTTCCTATTCATACAGAACATCTGTAGTTCAACTCTGCTTATGAAACTGATACAGACCACACCTCCTCTTACATAAATGCTCTTTAGTTAATAGTGAGAATCGGTTTGGGTTTGTGAACTGCGAAAAATCATTTGAGCCGAATATTCACTTGGGTTACCAGAAATGAACTCTTGCTTGTTGGAAGACACAGATCCTGGGGTTTAACTCTGTTTCTAAAGAGAAATTCAGAGCAGAGTTCTCATCCCTGAAACACACTCTGATTTAACACAAGAAGCAAGCTCTTCTTTCAAGATTCTAAAATACAGCAAGATCCATGAGCATGCCCTGAAAAAAACAACTGGGTTTCCTACTTTTGCAGACCATATGTAGTTCAACTCTGCTTATGAAACTGATACAAGCCACAGCTCCTCTTTCATAAATGATCTTTAGTTAATAGTGAGAATCGCGTTGGGGTCGTCAAATGCGAAAAATCATTTCAGCCCAAAATTCACTGGGTTTACCAGAGAGGAACACTTGCTTGTAGGAAGACACATATAGTGAGGTATAAGTCCGTTTCTGAAGGAAAATTCAGACCAGAGTTCTCATCCCTGAACAAAAACTCTGTTTTAAGGCAAGCATCATGCAATTCTTTCCACCGTCTCCAATACAGTAAGAACCATGAGCATGCACAGAAAAAAAGAACTGTGTTTCCTACTCATACTGACCATATGTAGTTCAACTCTGCTTCTGAATCTGATAGAAACCACAGCTCCCCTTACATAAATCCTCTTTCATTAAAAGTGAGATTTGCGTTGGTTTTGTTAACCCGGGAAAAATCATTTGAGCCCAAAATTCACTCAGTTTACCGGAAATGAACTCTTGCTTGTAGGAAGACACAGATCCTGGGGATTAACTCCGTTTGTGAATGGCTATTCAGACCAGAGTTCTCATCCCTGAAACACACTCTGCCTTAAGGCATGAATCAGCCTCTTCTTTCCAGGGTCTCCAATAGAGTAAGAATGATGAGCATGCCAAGAAAAAAAGAACTGTGTTTCCTACTCATACAGACCATATGTAGTCCATCTCTGCTTATGAAACTGATACAGACGACAGCTCCTCTTAAAGAAATACTCTTTAGTTAATAGAGAAAATCGCGTTGTGTTCCAGAACTGTGTAAAATCATTAGAGCCGAAAATTCACTTGGTTTACCAGAATTGAACTCATGCTTGTATGAAGACACAGATCATGGGGTTTAACTCCGTTCCTGAAGGGAAAATCAGACCAGAGTTCTCATCCATGAAACACACTCTGTTTTAATGCAAGAAGCAAGCTCTTCTTTCCAGCATCTCCAATACAGCAAGAACCATGAGCATGCCCAGAAAAAAAGAACTGTGTTCCCTACTCATACGGACCATATGTATTTCAACTCTGCTTATGATACTGATACAAACCACACCTCCTCTTACATAAATGCTCTTTAGTTAATAGTGAGAATCGGTTTAGGTTGGTGAACTGCGAAAGAATCATTTGAGCCGAAAATTCACTTGGTGTACCAGAAATGAACTCTTGCTTGTTGGAAGACACATCCTGTGGTTTAACTCCGTTTCTAAAGAGAAATTCAGACCAGAGTTCTCATCCCTGAAACACACTGTGATTTAACGCAAGAAGCAAACTCTTCTTTCCAGAGGCTAAAATACAACAAGAACCATGATCATGGACTCAATAAAAGAACTGTGTTTCCTATTCATACGGAACATCTGTAGTTCAACTCTGCTTATGAAACTGATACAGACCACACCTCCTCTTACATAAATGCTCTTTAGTTAATAGTGAGAATCGGTTTGCGTTGGTGAACTGCGAAAAATCATTTGAGCCGAATATTCACTTGGGTTACCAGAAATGAACTCTTGCTTGTTGGAAGACACAGATCCTGGGGTTTAACTCCGTTTCTAAAGAGAAACTCAGACCAGAGTTCTCATCCCTGAAACACACTCTTATTTAACACAAGAAGCAAGCTCTTCTTTCAAGAGTCTAAAATACAGCAAGATCCATGAGCATGCCCTGAAAAAAACAACTGGGTTTCCTATTTTTGCAGACCATATGTAGTTCAACTCTGCTTATGAAACTGATACAAACCACAGCTCCTCTTTCATAAATGCTCTTTAGTTAATAGTGAGAATCGCGTTGGGGTCGTCAAATCCGAAAAATCATTTCAGCCCAAAATTCATTGGGTTTACCAGAAAGGAACTCTTGCTTGTAGGAAGACACATATACTGAGGTATAAGTCCGTTTCTGAAGGCAAATTCAGACCAGAGTTCTCATCCCTGAAAAAAAACTCTGTTTTAAGGCAAGAATCATGCAATTCTTTCCACCGTCTCCAATACGGTAAGAACCACGAGCATGCACAGAAACAAAGAACTGTGTTTCCTACTCATACTGACCATATGTAGGACAACTCTGCTTATGAATCTGATAGAAGCCACAGCTCCCCTTACATAAATCCTCTTTCATTAAAAGTGAGATTCGCGTTGGTTTTGTGAACCGAGAAAAATCATTTGAGCCCAAAATTCACTGAGTTTACCGGAAATGAACTCTTGCTTCTAGGAAGACACAGATCCTGGGGATTAACTCCATTTCTGTAGGGAAATTCAGAACAGAGTTCCTATCCCTGAAACACACTCTGTTTTAATGCAAGAAGCAAGCTCTTCTTTCCAGATTCTAACATACAGCAAAAATCATGAACATGCCCTGAAAAAAAGACCTGTGTTTCCTACTCATATGGCCCATATGTAGTCGAACTCTGCCTATGAAACTGATATAGACCACAGCTCCTGTTACATAAATGCTCTTTAGTTAATAGTGAAAAACGCTTTGTGTTCTAGAACTGTGTAAAATAATTTGATCCGAAAATTCACTTGGTTTACCAGAAATGAACTCTTGCTTGTAGGAAGACACAGATCATGGGGTTTAACTCCGTTTCTGAAGGCAAATTCAGACCAGAGTTCTCATCCCTGAAAAAAACCTCTGTTTTAAGGCAAGAATTATCCACTTCTTTCCACCGTCTCCAATACAGCAAAAACCATGAACATGCCCTGAAAAAAAGACCTGTGTTTCCAACTCATACGGACCATATGTAGTCGAACTCTGCCTATGAAAATGATACAGACCACAGCTCCTCTTACATAAATGCTCTTTAGTTAATAGTCAGAACTGGGTTGGGTTCATGAACTGTCTAAAATCATTTGAGCTCAAAATTCATTGGATTTACCAGAAATCAACTCTTGATTGTAGGAAGACACAGATCCTGGGGTTTAACACCGTTTCTGAAGGGAAATTCAGACCAAAGTTCTCATTCCTGAAACATTCTCTGATTTAACACAAGAAGCAAGCTGTTCTTTCCAGCGTCTAAAATGCAGCAAGATCCATGAGCATGCCCTGAAAAAAAGAACTGGGTTTCCTACTTATGCAGACCATATGTATTTCAACTCTGCTTATGAAACTGATACTAACCACAGCTCCTCTTATATAAATGCTCTTTAGTTAGTAGTGAGAATCGCGTTGGGTTCGTGAAATGCGAAAAATCATTTCAGCCCAAAATTCCATGGGTTTACCAGAAATGATCTCTTGCTTGTTGGAAGACACATATTCTGGGGTTTAAGTCCGTTTCTAAAGAGAAATTCAGACCAGAGTTCTCATCCCTGAAACACACTCTGATTTAACACAAGAAGCAAGCTCTTCTTTCAAGACTCTAAAATACAGCAAGATCCATGAGCATGCCCTGAAAAAAACAACTGGGTTTCCTACTTATGCAGACCATATGTAGTTCAACTCTGCTTATGAAAGTGATACAAACCACAGCTTGTCTTTTTTACATGCTCTTGAGTTAATAGTGAGAATCGCGTTGGGGTCGTCAAAATGGAAAAATCATTTCAGCCCAAAATTTTCTTGGTTTACCAGAAATGAATTCTTGCTTGTAGGAAGACACATATCCTGAGGTATAAGTCGGTTTCTGAAGGCAAATTCAGACCAGAGTTCTCATCCCTGAAACACACTCTGTTTTAACGCAAGAAGCAAGCTCTTCTTTCCAGATTCTAACATACAGCAAAAACCAAGAAAATGGCCTGAAAAAAAGAACTGTGTATTCTACTCATACAGACCATATGTAGTTCTACTCTACTTATGAAACTGATACAAACCACAGCTCCTCTTACATAAATGCTCTTAGGTTAATAGTGAGAATCACATTGGGTTTTTGAACTGTGTAAAATCATTTCAGCCCAAAATTCACTGTGTTTTCCAGAAATAAACTTTTGCTTGTAGGAAGACACTGATCCTGGGGTTTAACTCCGTTTCTGGAGGGAAATTCAGACAATAGTTCTCATCCCTGATACACACTGTGTTTAACGCAAGAAACAAGCTCTTCTTTCCAGAGTCTAAAATACAGCAAGAACAATGAGCATGCCCTGAAAAAAAGACCTGTGTTTCCTACTCATATGGACCATATGTAGTCGAACTCTGCCTATGAAACTGATACAGACCACAGCTCCTCTTACATAAATGCTCTTTAATTAATAGTGAGAATAGCGTAGGGTTCGTGAACTGTGAAAAATCATTTGAGCCCCAAATTCACTGGGTTTACTAGAAATGAAATCTTGCTTGTAGGAAGACACAGATCCTGGGGTTTAAGTCCGTTTCTGTAGGGAAATTCAGACCAGAATTCTCATCCCTGAAAAACACTCTGTTTTAAGGCAAGAATCATCTGCTTCTATCCAGCGTCTCCAATACAATAAGAACCATGAGCATTCCCAGAAAAAAGAACTGTTTCCTACTCATACAGACCATATGTAGTTTAACTCTGCTTATGAAACTGATACAAACCACAGCTCCTGTTACATAAATCCTCTTTAGTTAATAGTGAAAATAGCGTAGTGTTCGTGACCTGTGAAAAATCATTTGAGCCCAAAATTCACTGGGTTTACCAGAAATGAAATCTTATTTGTAGGAAGACACAGATCCTGGGGTTTATGTCCGTTTCTGTAGGGAAATTAAGACCAGAATTCTCATCCCTGGAAAACACTCTGTTTTAAGGCATGAATCATCCTTTTCTTTCCAGGGTCTAAAATACAGTAAGAACCATGAATATGCCAAGAAAAAAAGAACTGTGTTTCCTACTCATACAGACCATATGAAGTTCAACTCTGCATATGAAACTGATTCAAACCACAGCTCCTCTTACGTAAATCCTCTTTAGTTAATAGTGAGAATCGCGTTGGGTTCCTGAACTGCGAAAAAAGATTTGAGACCAAAATTCACTGGATTTACCTGAAATGAACTCTTGCTAGTAGGAAGACACAGATCATGGGGTTTAACGCCGTTTCTGAAGGGAGATTCAGACCAGAGTGCTCATCCATGAAACACACTCTGTTTTAATGTAAGAATCAAGCTCTTCTTCCCAGCATCTACAATAGAGCAAGAACCATGAGCATGCCCAGAAAAAAATAACTGTGTTTCCTACTCATACGGAACATATGTAGTCCATCTCTGCTTATGAAACTGATACAGACCACAGCTCCCATTAAATAAATGCTCTTTAGTTAATAGTGATAATCGCGTTGTGTTCTAGTACTTTGTAAAATCATTTGAGCCGAAAATTCACTGGGTTAACCAGAAATTAACTGTTGCTTGTAGGAAGACACAGTTCATGGGGTTTAACTCCGTTTCTGAAGGAAAATTCAGACCAGAGTTCTCATCCATGAAACACACTCTGTTTTAATGCAAGAAGTAAGCTATTCTTTCCAGCGTCTCCAATACAATAAGAACCATGAACATGCCAAGAAAAAAAGAACTGTGTTTCCTACTCATACGGACCATATGTAGTCCAACTCTGCTTATCAAACTGATACAGACCACAGCTCTTCATACATAAATGCTCTTTAGTTAATAATCATAATCGCGTTGTGTTCTAGAACTGTGTAAAATCATTTGAACCGAAAAAGCAGTTTGTTTTCCAGAAATGTACTCTTGCTTGTACGAAGACACAGATCCTGGGGTTTAACTCCGTTTCTGAAGTGAAATTCAGACCACAGTTTTCATCCCTGAAACACACTCTGCTTTACCGCAAGAACCAAGCTCTTCTTTCCAGAGTCTAAAATACAGCAATAACCATGAGCATGCCCTGAAAAAAACATCTGTGTTTCCTACTCATACAGACCATATGAAGTTCAACTCTGCATATGAAACTGATTCAAACCACAGCTCCTCTTACGTAAATACTCTTTAGTTAATAGTGAGAATCGCGTTGGGTTCCTGAACTGCGAAAAAAGATTTGAGACCAAAAGTCACTGGGTTTACCTGAAATGAAATCTAGCTAGTAGGAAGACACAGATCATGGGGTTTAACGCCGTTTCTGAAGGGAGATTCAGACCAGAGTGCTCATCCATGAAACACACTCTGTTTTAATGCAAGAATCAAGCTCTTCTTCCCAGCATCTCCAATAGAGCAAGAACCATGAGCATGCCCAGGAAAAAAGAACTGTGTTTCCTACTCATACGGACAATATGTAGTCGAACTCTGCCTATGAAACTGATACAGACCACAGCTCCTCTTACATAAATGCTCTTTAGTTAATAGTCAGAATTGGGTTGGGTTAATGAACTGTCTAAAATCATTTGAGCTCAAAATTCATTGGATTTACCAGAATTCAACTCTTGATTGTAGGAAGTCACAGTTCCTGGGGTTTAACTCCGTTTCTGAAGGGAAATTCAGACCAGAGTTCTCATTCCTGAAACACACTCTGTTTTAACAAAAGGAGCAAGCTCTTCTTTCCAGAGTCTAAAATACAGCAATAACCATGAGCATGCCAAGAAAAAAGATCTGTGTTTCCTACTCATACAGAACATATGTAGTTCAACTCTGCTTATGATATGATACAGAACATAGCTCCTCTTACATAAATCCTCTTTATTTAATAGTGAGAATCGCCTTGGGAACTAGAACTATGTAAAGTCATTTGAGCTGAAAATTCACTTGGTATACCAGAAATGAACTCTTGCTTATAGGAAGACAGAGATCCTGGGATTTAACTCCGTTTCTGAAGGGGAATTGAGACCAGAGTTCTCATCCCTGAAACACACTCTGTTTTATCGCAAGAAGCAAGCTCTTTTTTCCAGAGTAAAAAATACAGAAAGAAGCATGAGCATGCCCTGAAAAAACAACTGTGTTTACTACACATACGGACCAAATGTAGTTGAACTCTGCTTATGAAACTGTTACAAACCACAGCTCCTCTTACATAAATGCTCTTTAGTTAATAGTGAGAATCATGTTGGGTTCATGAACTGCGAAAAAACATTTGAGCCCAAAATTCACTGGGTTTAACTGAAATTAACTCCTGATTGTAGGAAGATACAGATTCTGGGGTTTAATTCCGTTTCTGAAGGCTAATTCATACCAGAATTCTCTTCCCTGAAAAACACTCTGTTTTAAGGTAAGAATCATCCACTTCTTTCCAGCGTCTCCAATACAGCAAGAACCATGTGCATGCCCTGAAAAAAAGAAGTGTGTTTCCTACTCATACAGACCATATGTAGATCAACTCTGGTTATGAAACTGATTCAAACCGCAGCACCTCTTAAATAAATGCTGTTTAGTTAATAGTGAGAATCGCATTGGGGTTTTGAACAGTGTAAAATCATTTGAACTCAAAATTCACTTGGTTTACCAGAAATATACTCTTCCATGAAGGAAGAAACAGATCCTGGATTTGAACTCCGATTTTGAAGGTAAATTCAGACCAGTGTTCTCATCCATGAAACACACTGTGTTTTCACGCAATAATCATCCTCCTCTTTCCAGCGTCTCCAATACAGCAAGAACCATGAGCATGCCCAGACAATAGAAGTGTCTTTCCTACTCATATGGACCTTATGTAGTTCAACTCTGCTTATGAAACTGATACAAACCACAGCTCCTCTTACATAAATACTCTTTAGTTAATAGTGAGAATAGCGTTGGGTTCGTGAACTGCAAAACATCATTTGAGCCCAAAATTCACTGGGTTTACCTGAAATTAACTCCTGATTGTAGGAAGACACAGATCCTGGGGTTTAACTCCGTTTCTGAAGGCAAATTCATACCAGAATTCTCATCCCTGAAAAACACTCTGTGTTAAGGCAAGAATCATCCAATTCTTACCAGATTCTCCAATACGGGAAGAACCATGTGCATGCCCTGAAAAAAAGAAGTGTGTTTCCTACTCATACAAACCATATGTAGATCAACTCTGGTTATGAAACTGATTCATACCGCAGCACCTCTTAAATAAATGCTGTTTAGTTAATAGTGAGAATCGCATTGGGGTTTTGAACAGTGTAAAATCATTCGAACTCAAAATTTACTTGGTTTATCAGAAATATACTCTTCCATGAAGGAAGAAACAGATCCTGGATTTTAACTCCGATTTTGAAGGTAAATTCAGACCAGTGTTCTCATCCATGAAACACACTCTGTTTTCACGCAATAATCATCCTCCTCTTTCCAACGTCTCCAATACAGGAAGAACCATGAGCATGCCCAGAAAAAAAAGAACTGGGTTTCATATTCATGCGGATCATATATATTTCAACTCTGTTTATGAAACTGTACAAACCACAGCTGCTTTTACGTAAATGCTTTTTAGTTAATAGTAAGTATAGCATTGGGTTTGTGAACTGCAAAAAATCATTTGAGCCCAAATTTCCCTGGGTTAACCAGAAATGAACTCTTGATGGTAGGAACACAAAGATCCTGGGGTTTAACTCCGTTTCTGAAGGCAAATTCAGACCACAGTGTTCATCCGTGAAAAAATCTATCTTTTAAGGCAAGAATCATCCTCTTCTATCCAGCGACTCCAATACAGTAAGAATAATGAGCATGCCCAGAAAAAAAGAACTGGGTTTCATACTCATATGGACGACATGTAGTTCAACTCTGCTTATGAAACTGATACAAACCACAGCTCCTCTTACAGAAATGCTCTTTAGTTAATAATGATCATTGCATTGGGTTCCTGAACTGCGAAAATCATTTGAGCCCAAAATTCACTGGGTTTACCAGAAATAAACTCTTGCTTGTAGGAAGACACATATCCGGGGGGTTTAACTCCTTTTATGAAGGGATATACAGACCAGAGTTCTCATCCCTGAAACACACTCTGCTTTAACGCAAGAAGCAAGCTCTTCTTTCCAGAGTCTAAAATACATCAAGAACCATGAGCATGCCCAGAAAAAAAGAACTGTGTTTCCTACTCATATGGACCATATGTAGTTCAACTCTGCTCATAAAACTGATAAAAAAAACACACCTATTCTTACATAAATGCTCTTTAGTTAATAGTGAGAATAGCGTTGGCTTCGTGAACTGCGAAAAATCATTTGAGCCCAAAATTTAATGGGTTTACCAGAATTGAACTCTTGCTTTTAGGAAGACACAGATCCTGGGGTTTAACTCCATTATGGAAGGGAAATTCAGACCAGAGTTCTCATCCCTGAAACACACTCTGTTTTAACGGAGGAAGCAAGGTCTTCTTTCCAGGATCTCCATTACAACAAGAACCGTGAGCATTACCTCACAAAAGAACTGTGCTTCCCACTCATACAGACCATATGTAGATCAACTCAGCTTATGACACTGATACAAACCACAGCCCCTCTTAAATAAATTCTCTTTAGTTAATAGTGAAAATCCCATTGGGTTTTTGAACTTTGTAACATCATTTGAGCCCAGAATTCACTTGGTTTACCAGAAATGAACTCTTCCTTGTAGGAAGACACAGTTCCTGGGGGTTAACTCCGTTTCTGAATGGAAATTCAGACCAGAGTTCTCATCCCTGAAAATCACTCTGTTTTAAGGCAAGAATCATCCTCTTCTTTCCAGCGTCTCCAATACAGTAAGAACCATGAGCCTGCCCTCAAAAAAGAACTGTGTTTCCTACTCATACAGACCATATGTAGATCAACTCTGCTTCTGAAAGTGATACAAACCACAGCTCCTCTTACATAAATGCTCTTTAGTTAATAGTGAGAATCGCGTTGGGTTCATGAACTTGTAAAATGATATGAGCCAAAAATTCACTGTGTTTACCAGAAATGAACTGTTGCTTGTAGGAAGACAAAGATCCTGGGGGTTAACTCCGACTCTGAAGGTTAATTCAGACCAGTGTTCTCATCCATGAAATACACTCTGTATTCACGCAAGAAGAAAGCTCTTCTTTCCAGGGTCTCCAATACAGCAAGAACCATGAGCATAACCAGAAAAAAAGAACTGTGTTTCCTACTCATACGGACCACATGAAATACAACTTTGCTTATGAAACTGATACAGACCACAGCTCCTCCTACATAAATGCTCTTTAGTTAATAGTGATATTCTCATTGGGTTCTAGAACTGGGTAAAATCATTTGATCCCAAAATTCACTTGGTTTACGAGATATGAACTCTTGCTTGTAGAAATACACAGATCCTGGGTTTGAACTCCGTTTCTGAAGGCAAATTCAGACCAGAGTTCTCATCCGTTCAAAACACTCTTTTTTAAGTCAAGAATCAAGCTCTTCTTTCGAGTGTCTCCAATACAGCAAGAAACATATTCATGCCATGAAAATGACCTGTGTTTCCTACTCATAAAGACCACATGTAGTCCAACTCTGCTTATGAAAGGGATACAAAACACAACTCCTCTTAAATAAATGCACTTTAGTTAATAGTGAGAATCTCGTTGCGTTCGTGAACTGCCAAAAATCATTCGAGCCAAAATTCACTGGGTTTACCAGAAATGAACTCTTGCTTGTAGGAATACACAGAATCTGGGGTTGAACTCTGTTTCTGAAGGGAAATTAAGACCAGAATTCTCATCCCTGAAAAACACTCTGTTTTAAGGCAAGAATCATCCTCTTCTTTCCAGCGTCTCCAATACAGTAAGAACCATGAGCCTGCCCTCAAAAAAGAACTGTGTTTCCTACTCATTCAGACCATATGTAGTTCAACTCTGCTTATGAAACTGATACAGAACATAGCTCCTCTTACATAAATCCTCTTTAGGTAATAGTGATAATCGCATTGGGTTCTAGAACTGTGTAAAATCATTTGAGCCGAAAATTCACGTGGTTTACAAGAAATGAACGCTTGCTGTAGGAAGACACAGATCCTGAGGTTTAACTCTGTTTCTAAGGGAAATTCAGACCAGAGTTCTCATCCCTGAAACACACTCTGTTTTTACGCAAGTAGCAAGCTCTTCTTTCCAGAGTCTAAAAAACAGCAAGGAACATGTACATGCCCTCAAAAAAGAACTGTGTTTCCTACTCATACAGACTATATGTAGATCAACTCTGCTTATGAAAGTGATACAAACCAGTGCACCTTTTAAATAAATGCTCTTTAGTTAATTGAGAGAATCGCATTGTGTTTTTGAACTGTGTAAAATCATTTGAGCCGAAAATTCACTTGGTTTACCAGAAATGAACTCTTGCTTGTAGGAAGACAAAGATCCTGGTGTTTAACTCCGTTTCTGAAGGGAAATTCAGACCAGAGTTCTCATCCATGAAACACACTCTGTTTTAATGCAAGAAGAAAGCTCTTCTTTCCAGCATCTTCTATACAGCAAGAACCATAAGCATGCCCTCAAAAAAGCACTGTGTTTCTTACTAATACAGACCTCTGTAGATCAACTCTGCTTATGATACTGTTACAAACCACTGTACCACTTAAATGAATACTTTTTAGTTAATGAGAATCGCATTGGGTTTTTGAACTGTGTAAAATCATTTGAAACCAAAAATCACTTGGTTTAAACGAAATGAAATCTTGCTTGTAGGAAGACCCAGATCCTATGGTTTAACTCCGGTTCTGAAGGCAAATTCAGACCAGAGTTGTCATCCATGAAAAACACTCTGTTTTAAGGCAAGAATCATCAACTTCTTTGCAGCGTCTCCAATAGAGTGAGAACCATGAGCATGCCCAGAAAAAAATAACTATATTTCCTACTCATAAAGACCATATGTAGTTCAACTCTGCTTATGAAACTGATACAAACCACAGCTCCTCTTACATAAATGCTCTTTAGTTAATAGTGAGAATCGCATTGGGATCGTGAACTGCGAAAAATCATTTGAGCCTAAAATTCACTGGGTTTAGCAGAAATGAACTCTTGCTTGTAGGAAGACAAAGATCCTGGGGTTTAACTCCGTTTATGAAGGGAAATTCAGACGAGAATTCTCATCCCTGAAACACACTCTGTTTTAATGCAAGAAGCAAGCTCTTCTTTCCAGAGTTTAAAATGCAGCAAGAACCATGAACATGCCCTCAAAAAAGAACTATGGTTGCTACTCATACAGACCATATGTAGATCAACTCTGCTCATGAAAGTGAAACACACCACAGCACCTCTTAAATAAATGCTATTTAGTTAATAGAGAGAATCGCATTGTGTTTTTGAACTGTGTAAAATCATTTGAGCTGAAAATTCACTTGGTTTACCAGAAATGAACTCTTGCTTGTTTGAAGACAAAGATCCTGGGGAATTAACTCCGTTTCTGTAGGGAAATTCAGACCAGAGTTCTCATCCATGAAACACACTCTGTTTTAATGCAAGAAGAAGGCTCTTCTTTCCAGCATCTTCAATACAGCAAGAACCATCAGCATGACCTCAAAAACGCACTGTGTTTCTTACTAATACAGACCTTATGTAGATCAACTCTGCTTATGAAACTGATACAAACCACTGCACCACTTAAATGAATGCTTTTTATTTAATAATGAGAATCGCATTGGATTTTTGAACTGTGTAAAATAATTAGACCCCAAAAAACACTTGGTTTAAACGAAATGAAATCTTGCTTGCAGGAAGACCCATATCCTAGGGTTTAACTCCGGTTCTGAAGGCAAGTTCAGACCAGAGTTGTCATCCCTGAGAAACACTCTGTTGTAAGGCAACAATCATCCTCTTCTTTGCAGCGTCTCCAATAGAGTGAGAACCATGAGCATGCCCAGAAAAAAATAACTGTGTTTCCTACTCATACAGACCATATGTAGTTCAACTCTGCTTATGAAACTGATACAAACCACAGCTCCTCTTACATAAATGCTCTTTAGTTAATAGTGAGAATCTCGTTGGGATCGTGAACTGCGAAAAATCATTTGAGCATAAAATATACTGGGTTTACCAGAAATGATCTCTTGCTTGAAGGAAGACACAGATCCTGGGGTTTAACTCCGTTTCTGAAGGGAAATTCAGACGAGAGTTCTCATCCCTGAAACACACTCTGTTTTAACGCAATAAGCAAGCTCTTCTTTCCAGAGTCTACAATACAGCAAGAACCATGAGCATGCCCTGAAAAAAGAACTGTGTTTCCTATTCATACAGACATTATGTAGATCAACTCTGCTTATGAAACTGATACAAACCACAGCACCTCTTAAATAAATGCTCGTTAGTTAATAGTGACAATCAAATTGGGTTTTTGAATTGAGTAAAATTATTTGAGCCCAAAATTCACTTGGTTTACCAGAAATGAACTCTTGCTTGTAGGAAGACACAGATCCTGTGGCTTAACTTGGTTTCTGAATGGAAATTCAGACCAAGGCTCTTTATAATGAAACACACTTTGTTTTCACGCTAGAAGTATGATCTTCTTTCCAGCGTCTCTAATACAGCAAGAACCATGAGCATGCCCAGATAAAAAGAACTGTGTTTCCTACTCATATGGACCATATGTAATTCAACTCTGCTTATGAAACTGAAACAAACCACAGCTCCTCTTACATAATTGCTGTTTAGTTAATAGTGGGAATTGCGTTGTGTTCCTGACCTTGTAAAATCATTTGAGCCCAAAATTATCTGGGTTTTCCAGAAAAGAACTGTTGTTTGTAGGAAGACACAGATCCTGGGGTTTAACTCTGATTCTGAAGGTAAATTTAGACCAGTGTTCTCATCCGTGAAATAAAGTCTGTTTACACGCAAGAAGCAAGGTCTTCTTTCCAGCGTCTGCAATAGAGCAAGAACCAAGACCATGCCCAGAATAAAAGAACTGTGTTTCCTACTCATACGAACCACATGTAATTCAACTCTGCTTATGAAACTGATACAGACCACAGCGCATCCTACATAAATGCTCTTTAATTAATAGTGAGAATCGAGTTGGGTTCGCGAACTGCGAAAAATCATTTCACACCAAAATTCACAGTGTTAACCAGAAATGAACTGTTGCTTGTAGGAAGACACAGATCCTGGGGTTTAACTCCGTTTCTGAAGGGAAATTCAGACCAGAGATCTCATCCATGAAACACACTCTGTGTTAACGCAAGGAGCAAGCTCTTCTTTCCAGCGTCTACAATACAGCAAGAACCATGAGCATGCACTGAAAAAAAGAACTGTGTTTCCTACTCATATGGACCATGTGTAGTTCAACTCTACTTATGAAACTGATACAGACCTCAGCTCCTCTTAAATAAATGCTCTTTAGTTAATAGGGATAATCGCATTGGGTTCTAGAACTGTGTAAAATCATTTGAGCCAAAAATTCACTTGGTTTACCAGAAATGAACTCTTGCTTTTCGGAAGACACATATCCTGGGGTTTAATTACGTTTCTGATGGGATATTCAGACCATTGTGCTCATCCATGAAACACATTCTGTTTTAACGCAAGAAGCAAGCTCTTCTTTCCAGTGTCTCCAATACAGGAAGAACCATGATCATGCCCTGAAGAAAAGAACTGTGTTTCCTACTCATATGGACCATATGTAGTTCAACTCTGCTTATCATTGTGATACAAACCATAGCTCTTTTTAAATAATGCTCTTTAGTTAATAGTGAGAATCGCGTTGGGTTCGTGAACTGTGAAAAATCATTTGAGCGCAAAATTCACTGGGTTAACCACAAATGAACTCTTGCTTTAGGAAGACACAGATCCTGAGGTTTAACTCTGTTTCTAAGGGAAATTCAGACCAGAGTTCTCATCCTTGATACACACTCTGTTTTAACGCAGGAAGCAAGCTCTTCTTTCCTGAGCCTAAAATACAGCAAGAACCATGAACATGCCCTCAAAAAAGAACTGTGTTTCCTACTCATATAGACCATATGTAGATCAACTCTGCTTATGAAAGTGATACAAACCACAGCACCTCTTAAATAAATGCTCTTTAGTTAATAGTGAGAATGGCATTGGGTTTTTGAACTGTGTAAAATCATTTGAGCCAAAAATTCACTTGGTTTACCAGAAATGAACTCTTGCTTGTAGGATGACAAAGATCCTGGGGGTTAACTCCGTTTCTGAAGGGAAATTCAGACCAGAGTTCTCATCCCTGAAACACACTCTGTTTTAATGCAAGAAGGAAGCTCTTCTTTCCAGAGCCTCCAATACAGTAAGAACAATGAGCATGCCCAGAAAAAGAGAACTGTGTTTCTTTCATATAGACAATATGTAGTTCAACTCTGCTTATGATTCTTATACAAGCCACCGCTCTTCTTACATAAATGATCTTTAGTTAATAGGGAGCATCGCGTTGGGTTCGTGAACTGCGAAAAAAAAAATCATTTGAGCCGAAATTCTCTTGGTTTACCAGAAATGAACTCTTGCTTTTGGAAGACACAGATCCTGGGGGTTAACTCTGTTTCTGAAGAGAAATTCAGACCAGAGTTTTCATTCATGAAACACACTCTGTTTTAAGGCAAGAGGCAAGCTCTTTTTTCCAGTGTCTCCAATACAGCAAGAACCATGAGCATGCCCAGAAAAAAAGAACTGTGTTTCCTGCTTATACGGACCATATGTAATTCAACTCTGCTTTTGAAAATGAAACAAACCACAGCTCCTCTTACGTAAATGCTCTTTAGTTAATAGTGAGAATCGGCTTGGGTTCATGAACTTGTAAAATGATATGAGCCAAAAGTTACCTGGGTTTACCAGAAATGAACTGTTGCTTGTAGGAAGACAAAGATCATGGGGGTTAACTCCCACTCTGAACGTTAATTCAGACCACTGTTCTCATCCATGAAATACACTCTGTCTTCATGCAAGAAGCAAGCTCTTCTTTCCAGCGTCTCCAATACAGCAAGAACCATGAGCATGACCAGAAAAAAAGAACTGTGTTTCCTACTCATACGGACCACATGGAATACACCTCTGCTTATGAAACTGATACAGACCAAAGCTCCTCCTACATCAATGCTCTTTATTTAATAGTGATGATCTCACTGGGTTCTAGAACTGTGTAAAATCATTTGATCCCAAAATTCACTTGGTTTTATAAATGAACTCTTGCTTGTAGGAAGACACAGTTCCTGGGGGTTAACTCCGTTTCTGAAGGGAAATTCAGACCAGAGTTCTCAACCATGAAACAAACTCTGTTTTATCGCAAGAAGCAAGCTCCCTTTCCATAGCCTACAATACAGCAAGAACCATGAGTATGGCCTGAGAAAAAGAAGTGTGTTTCCTACTCATACAGATCATATGTAGGTCAACTCTGCTTATGAAACTGATACAGACCACAGCTCCTCTTACATAAGTGCTCCTTAGTTAATAGTGAGAATCGCGTTGGGTTCTAGAACTGTGTAAAACCATTTGAGCTGAAAATTCTCTTGGTTTACCAGAAATGAACTCTTGCATGTAGGAAGACACTGATCCTGGGGTTTAACGCAGATTCTGGTGGTAAATTCAGACCAGTGTTCTCATCCATGAAACACACTGTTTTTTAACGCAGGAAGCAAGCTCATCTTTCCAGCGTCTCCAATACAGAAAGAACCATGAGCATGCCCTCATAAAAGAACTGTGTTTCCTACTCATACAGTCCATATGAAGTTCAACTCTCCTTATGAAATTGATGCAAACCACTGCACCTCTTATATAAGTGAGTTCTCTTTAGTTAATAGTGAGAATCGAAATAGTTTTTGAACAGTGTAAAATCACTTGTGCCAAAAATTCACTTGGTTTACGAGAAATGAACTCTTGCTTGTAGGAAGACACAGATCCTGTTGTTTAACTGGGTTTCTCTAGGGAAATTTAGACCACTGTTCACATTAATGAAAAACACTCTGTTTTAACGCAAGAAGCAAGGTCTTCTTTCCAGAGTGTCCAATAAGCAAGAACCATATTCATGCCCTGAAAAAAAGAACTGTGTTTCCTACTCATACAGACCATATGTAGTTCAACTCTGATTATGAAACTGATACAAACCACAGCTCCTCTTACATAAATGCTCTTTAGTTAATAGTGAGAACTTCGTTGGGTTCTTGAACTGTGAAAAAACATTTGAGCCCAAAATTCACTTTCTTTATCAGAAATGAACTCTTGCTTGTAGGAAGACACAGATCCTGGGCTTTAACTCCGTTTCTGAAGGGAAATTCAGACCCGAGTTCTCATCCATGAAACACACTCTGTTTTAACACAAGAGGCAAGCTCTTCTTTCCAGCGTCTCCAATACAGCAAGAACCATGAGCATGCCCTGAAATATGAACTGTGTTTCCTACTCATACGGATCATAGGTTGTTCAACTCTCCTTATGAAACTGATACAGACCACTGCTCCCCTTACTTAAATTGTCTTTAGTTAGTAGTGATAATCGCGTTGGGTTCCAGAACTGTGTAAAATCATTTGAACTGAAAATTCACTTGGTTTACCAGAAATGAACTCTTGCTTGTAGGAAGACATAGATCCTGGGGTTTAACTCCATTTCTGAAGGGAAATTCAGACCAGAGATCTCATCCATGAAACACACACTGTGTTAATGCAAGAAGCAAGCTCTTCTTCCCAGCGTCTCCAATACAGCAAGAACCATGAGCATGACCAGAAAAAAAGAACTGTGTTTCCTACTCATACGGACCACATGTAATACAACTCTGCTTATGAAACTGATACAGACCAAAGCTCCTCCTACATAAATGCTCTTTATTTAATAGTGATAATCTCATTGGGTTCTAGAACTGTGTAAAATCATTTGATCCCAAAATTAACTTAGTTTACCATAAATGAACTCTTGCTTGTAGGAAGACAAAGTTACTGGGGGTTAACTCCGTTTCTGAAGGGAAATTCAGACCAGAGTTCTCATCCCTGAAACAAACTCTGTTTTATCGCAAGAAGCAAGCTCCCTTTCCATAGCCTAGAATACAGCAAGAACCATGAGCATGGCCTGAAAAAAAGAAGTGTGTTTCCTACTCATACAGATCATATGTAGGTCAACTCTGCTTATGAAACTGATACAGACCACAGCTCCTCTTACATAAGTGCTCCTTAGTTAATAGTGAGAATCGCGTTGGGGTCTAGAACTGTGTAAAACCATTTGAGCTGAAAATTCTCTTGGTTTACCAGAAATGAACTCTTGCATGTAGGAAGACACTGATCCTGGGGTTTAACACAGATTCTGGTGGTAAATTCAGACCAGTGTTCTCATCCATGAAACACACTGTTTTTTAACGCAGGAAGCAAGCTCATCTTTCCAGCGTCTCCAATACAGAAAGAACCATGAGCATGCCCTCATAAAAGAACTGTGTTTCCTACTCATACGGACCACATGTAATACAACTCTGCTTATGAAACTGATACAGACCAAAGCTCCTCCTACATAAATGCTCTTTATTTAATAGTTATAATCTCATTTTGTTCTAGAACTGTGTAAAATCATTTGAGCCAAAAATTCACTTGGTTTACCAAAAATGAACTCTTGCTTTTAGGAAGACACAGATCCTGGGGTTTAACTCCGTTTCTGATGGGATATTCAGACCATTGTGCTCATCCATAAACACACTCTGTTTTAACGCAAGAAGCAAACTCTTCTTTCCAGAGTCTCCAATACACCAAGAACAGCCGCGGACTGGATCTCAGCTAGACCACCAGACCGAGGGAAAACAGGGTGAAGGTACTCAGGATAAGTGGGATTCGGCGAATGACAGACAGCCACAGACACAAGAGTATGTTGTGAAGCTGCTGCAATTTTACTCAGACCAAGCAGTGAATTTTATACAGTTACTTGGGGAAACACGGCAATCGGCCAGTAGGGTGACAAACATAGAATCAACAATGTAGTTACACACTTTTCTCAGAATGATTAACAGATCTCATGAGTGTAGCCTTTACTTTTTCTTTTGTGGTTCCTCATCCGGACAGAGAACATTACGGCCCTAGCTGTAGTTCTCCTTCTACACCTTTGTTCTGTATCAAAATTAAACCCTTTTCATCATTGTTCTAACCATGGTTTCATTTGTGTGAAAATATTTTAACCTTTGCCTGTGAGTGAGAAGGCACCAGGGGGGTCGGTACCTAGCTAATCTTTCCATGAACTGTAACTTATGCCATTCTGTTTTCATACCATTATGATTCACACATCGGTTCCCATGTACGTCATAAGCTCCCGTAAAAGGTAATGGCTCTAAATAATTATTGTATCTAAGATTAAAGTTAGGGGGTTGCCACCATCGACCCTTGATGAGAAACTCTATTTGTCCCTGAATAATTCTTGTAGGAATGGCTAATTCCTGTAACTGGTTCCTCGCAGCTGCTGTCGGCTGCGCGTGTGAATTGCCTATGAGTGCCTGAACCTTTACTTTCATTCTCTCTTCGCTAGAGTCTTTGTCCTTCTGAATCATAAGTTCTTTTTGCTCTAAATCATTCATGAATTCCTCCAAACTTTAGAGACCCTCTTGAACTGTTGGCCTAAAAGCTTGAATCATAGGTGGGGGTATTGAAGCCACTTTTGAGGAATCATTACTCTCTTTATTGGGCACATCAGGAACATTAAGAGTTAACTTCTTGGAATTAATACACAAGGAAACAACAATAATTACAGCTGCAAAGAGAAGAAGGCAGAGTGCCAGCCAGCCTCTGCAAGCAGATCTGCGTGGTTCCGTGTAGCCTGGCACCTTGATTCGGGCAAATTGATGAGGGGTCGCCGGGGGCATAGACCCGAGGGCCGCGAGCCCCCCTTTCCCACGTAACTACCTTATCCAAGGCATTTGTCACGCAGGCGACACCGTCATGGGCATGGCAGTTCCCCCTTTTTTGTTTTTAAGGCGGAAGGCATACAGGTCCTCATGCACATTGCCTAGAGATCTGGTTATTGTCCTGAAGAGACAAGGGAAAATCACGATAACACAAACTACAATTAAGGCAAGAATGCCTATGAAAATAAAATATTGAATCCAATCTAAGGGATTCATGGCCTTAAGGTCTTTTTGTAATCCTTGTGTTAAGACATTCAATGAGCCAGCTTGTATACGAGTTTGGCTCATGGCTGATATGTCCTTTTGAATGGCTTCTAAATCATGAGTAATGGAAGAATCCTTCCATACCCCCAACAAATGATGCTTAACTTTATCCCAATTCTCAGAGGAACTGTAAGGAAGTGGAGTCACACAAATAGCCTTGTATTCTTGATGACATCTAGTTTCCATAAGTTTCTTAATATTGGCAACATCTTGTCCTAAGGCTAACATTATTTCCTCTAATATATTAATCTTTGCCTCTAATTTCTTGTCTATAATTGCTTGTTCAGATAATGCAAAGGAAATATTCTTATTCAAATCATTCACAAATTGAGCTGTATGAATCTCTTGAACCAGGGCAGTGGTAGCAATGGCAAAAGTAGTAATAATAGATACTAATGCTGCTATCCCTAATATCAATGCTGCAACAAATCTTCTCGGCCTTATTAATTCATGAAGCTGTCTAAGTACCTGTAAAGCTATATTATCATACCACGTCATGTTATGTAATTGCACGGGCATCATTATAAAAGGTGGTCTTTTCACAATCATCATAATCTGCATTCTTTGTCTTTCCCTTGGTGAAATACAATTAGTGATAATGCATCCAAAGCAAGTTACATGATATGAGTTAGACCCAAGAGCAGAGATATTTACATGTGCAGCAGAGCCTAGCAGCAGAGCAAAAGGATAGGAAATACATGCTCTAACCGCAATGGGAGATGAGGTAGTTTCTTTGGGTCTTTTCTGAGACACTGGGCCTGAAGCAGCAACAAGCTGAAACAAGTCTGGATGTTTTTTCTTGTTTCCGGAGGGGGTTCTAGCGACCCACACCGGCTCAACATACCCTGGTGAAAACCACCTAGTGATTTTTTCACCACGGCCCACAAATGTGTAATTATTAAACTTATCCTTATGCTTTGAGAGATAATCTTCATACTTCTTCTCTCCAGAAGAGGCGGAAAAATCCCAAATAAGCAATTTAGACAGTAAAGGATTATAGGAGGAGGCTGCGTGAGGAAACCCACAACGCAACCAAGTAGGAAAAGCAGTAATACCGTCATCCCAAAATAGATTCTTATCACGATATTTAGTGATACAGGAATCAAGAGGCATAAAATTGACAGACTTAAAAGTTTCATTCATAGCAGGATGTCCCAGAGTAAGCAATTGAGTCTCCCAGATCCATCTAGGATCTCCTTTCTTACTGGTAGAGCTGGGGGCATCAGTTAAAAAGGTTCTGTAGCTGGTGGAGAGACACCCAGGAGGAGCTACTCCTTGCAGGGCGAAGCAACTTGGTAATGAATCTGAGCTTCCTGTAAAGTTTATAAATGAGGAAGCGCTTGCCCTTTCATCTGAATCTTGGAACCCCCCGATGATTTCTGTCTGATTGCTCAATACCTTATAAGTCTCATCATCCAACCACCCTGCTACATGTAGAAGGGGAGGACGAGGAACATAAGCCCAATAAGTAGAAGGGCTGGTAGAGGCCATAGTAGGCCCGACAGCAATCAAGGACAACATGGCTACAAAGAGCATTTCTAAAGGAGGGTTAGAACATTGTTGTGAGGCAAGTGCTTTTGCTTCATTTGCCAGATGTTTCAGCTGGGTCCATGTTGGAAGCTTCTGCGGCTTCAGGGTCAGCCTTTTCATTTCCTGAGTCAGCTGGGCCGTCGCGAACTTCTCCTTTTGCTTTTGCAGTTTTCTGCGGCGACGGCCTGATGAGTCAGTCTGGAATCCACATGTGTGATTCTGTATCCTGTGAAAGATACAAGCATACCCTTGCCCCAAAGTTATTAGAGGGTCGGGTCCTTTCCAGGATCCCGAAAGCAACTCTCTCCACAGAACTCGTGGCAATGGTGATGCCATCTCTTTTACTGCCTAATGCTTAAGAGCAGAGGAATTATTATTTGAGTCCATGTTCAAATGATTTAATACAAATAGAGAATGACTTAAAACATGATGGGGGGACATATATGAGTTAGCATTCTGCAATCTTTCTACTTGTAATTTTAACGTCTGATGAGTTCTTTCTATGATGGCCTGCCCCTGTGGGTTATAGGGAATCCCTGTCGTATGACTAATTCCCCATTGCGCTAAAAATACCTCAAAAGGTTTTGAGGTGTAGGCAGGTCCATTGTCAGTTTTGATATGCATGGGTTTCCCCATGATCATGAAACATTGTACCAGATGCTGAATCACATCTTTTACTGCTTCTCCTGATCTGGCAGACGCGTGGACAAAATGAGAAAACGTATCCACTGTTACATGAACATACTTCATCTTCCCAAAGGAAGGAATATGGGTTACGTCCATCTGCCATAATGCAAGAGGCTTCAATCCCCTAGGATTAACCCCCATTTTTAGACTCTGATTTTGTGGAGGGCAATGAGCACACTCCTTAACTATATGTCTAGCTTGCTCTCTAGTTATCTGAAAAGCTTGCTTTAATGCATTAGCATTCTGATGATGCAGAGCATGACTTTCTTGTGCCTCCTGTACTGTAAGGAGATTAATTCTAGTTAATAAGTCAGCCATGCGATTACCATGGCTCAGGGGTCCTGGTAACCCTGTATGGCCCCTAATATGTCCTATGAAAAGTTTCTCTGTCCTTTGCCATAACAGAGCTTGCAGTTCCTTAAGCAGAGGCTTAATAGTAGAAGAACCTGTTAAACTCGCTGTTTCTATGGCGGGAAATAAATTAACCACATACTTTGAGTCTGTATAAAGGTTAAGGGTCTGGGGAAAATGTCTAAGTGCAAGCAGACCTGCACGTATTTCCGCTTGTTGAGCTGTTGTCTGTGGTACAATTTCTATTACAGGTTCTTTCCCTTCCGAGTATACCACAGACCTCCCATTTGCTGACCCATCTGTAAAAACCACAATACCCTCTGTTAGGGGTTGAGAAACACATATCTTTGGAAATATAAGAGGAACTTCTTTTATGAATTCAATAAGAGGGTCTTTGGGGTAATGAAAGGTGATTTGTCCTAGGTATCCCATTAAGGAGAGACACCAATCTTCTGATTCTTGTAATAAGAGTTCCAATTGTTCTTTAGTATATGGTATAATTACAAAGGTCGGTTCCTTGACAAACAATTCTCTAGACCTAATTCTGCCCTTATATATAAGTTGTGCACAAAGGGAGGGATAAGATGTAAGTACCTTCTTATGTGTGTGTGGTAGGTGTAGCCATTCCAATACACCTTTCTGCCATAGGCAAGCTGTTGGAGTATAATCTGTGGCAAAAATAATTAAATACCATGGAGCCAAATAGTCTATTTGATGTACTTTAGCTCTTTCTAAAGCCTGTTCTATATGTTTTAAAGCCTGTAAGGCTTCAGGAGTTAAGTGTCTTATTGACCTTGGGTGAGCTTCTCCATGTAATATTTGATACAGGGGGCTTAATTGTCCTGTTGTGATGTCTAAATATTTTTTTACCCAATTTATATTTCCTAACAATTTTTGAAAATCATTGAGGGTCTTCAATTTATCTACTCTGATAGATGCCTTCTGGGTTGTTATATAATTATCCCCTATCCATTGTCCCAGATAACTAAGTGGCCTATTTTTCTGAAATTTTTCTGGAGCCACGACAAGGCCATAAGCTGTTAAACTACTAATTGTCTCTTTGAGAATTTTTTTTGTTGTATCTTTATTTTCATGAGCCAATAATATATCATCCATATAATGAATGATATATGCAGAGGGAAAAGTTTTTCTTATTGGTAAAAGGGCCATATACACAAATTTTTGACATAATGAAGGACTGTTCTTCATTCCCTGGGGTAATACTTTCCAATGAAATCGTCTATAGGGTCTCTTGAAATTAACTGAGGGTATGCTAAAGGCAAATCTAGGGCAATCCTGAGGCTGTAATCTTATTGTAAAAAAGCAGTCTTGTAAATCAATGACTATAATGTGCCAGTCCTTCGGTATGGCCACAGGGGATGGGAGTCCTGGTTGTAGGGCCCCCATATCCTCCATTGTAGCATTTACTGCTCTTAAATCTTGTAGTAGTTTCCATTTTCCGGATTTCTTTTTTATGACAAATACAGGAGTATTCCATGGGCTATTAGATTTTTCTATATGCCCTTTTTCCAATTGTTCTGATACCAGCTGTTCTAATGCCTGTATTTTTTCTTGTGTCAGGGGCCACTGACTAACCCATACAGGCTGCTCAGACTTCCACTGTATAGAGTCTGCATAGAGATCCTTTGCAGTGGCCCCTATGTAAAATGCTGTTCCAGCTCAGAACTTCCTGTCACTAAATGCACATCAAGTGACTCCATTAAGTCTCTTCCCCATAGGGTAAATGGTAGAGAGGGTAGCACATAAGGTTGTATAAACCCTTCTTTACTGTCTGTTTGCCATTTTAAGAGCTTTGAACTCTGCATTACTCCAGAAGCCATTCCTAATCCCATGAGGGAGGATCGTGTTCTGTGTGTTGGCCAAGAGGAAGGCCAGTCCTTTCCTGCTATGCAGGTTCTGTCAGCACCTGTGTCCAAGAGTCCTTGGAAGCTCTTGCCATCCAGGGTGATTGTCTTAAAGGGTCGTTGCCCTAAATCTTGCATCCAATTGACTCCTTCTATGGAGTCTGAGGAGCCAAACTGTCCTGACCCCCTATGGCTTTTCATAATAGGGTTAGGCATTTTTATGTAGGGGAGTAGAACAACCTGTGCGATTCTCTGTCCCTTGTGTAATTGAATGGTTTCTTTTAAGGGTCTGACCATCACTTTTATGGTGCCTAAGGTATCTGCATCTAGCACTCCAGGGAGGACTTCAAAGTTGGTAGCAGTATTAGAGCTTCTCCCCAAAATCAGTCCTACTGTTTGTGGTGGCAGGGTCCCTGTAATTTTTGTATCTATGACTGTTACCCCATCCCATAGGGACAGGAGCAAGTCCTGAGGACATGATATATCTAGTCCAGCACTCTCTGGAGTAGCTCTAGGCAGGTTATGGACAGTGAATTCTGGCGCAGCAGGGTTTAACCCTGGTGTTAACTGTACTTCTATTGGACATTCCCCTTTTCTTTCTCGGGGCTAAGAGGAAGCCCCGAAGCTAGTTTTTTGTCTGACTGTCAGGCTTAAGGGGGACTCCCCCTTTAGTGAATTTTGACTTACATTCATTACTCCAGTGCTTCACTTTTCTACATCGTGAGCAAATGCCAGGAGGAGCTCTTCCTCCTCTATTCTCAGCATTCGGGCATTCCTTTTGCATATGCCCTCATTTTCCACACTTACAACAGGTCGGGGAGCTATCAGCCCCTCTGCTACTTATTTTCTTAACATAGGCGCTAAACCATTGTCCTTTCATTGCTACAGCGTAGGCCATTCCTTGCACTACGGCTGGTGAGGCATCCATGCACGCTTTTAAAATTGTCCTCCTTAGAGAGGTGCTGTCCCCATCCATGCATGCTTTTAAAATTGTCCTCCTTAGAGAGGTGCTGCCCCATGCTTACCTTCTGGATTACCTGTGCTTAACCGGTGAGCCTTTACCGGCGGGTCTGCAGAATCCTGACAGGAGCCGATCCCTACTTAAGAATAAAACAAAGAAAGAGGGAGAGAAATTACCTGTCCTTCAAGTCCCCTGTTCGAGCGCCACCTGCCGCGGACTGGATCTCAGCTAGACCACCAGACCGAGGGAAAACAGGGTGAAGGTACTCAGGATAAGTGGGATTCGGCGAATGACAGACAGCCATAGACACAAGAGTATGTTGTGAAGCTGCTGCAATTTTACTCAGACCAAGCAGTGAATTTTATACAGTTACTTGGGGAAACACGGCAATCGGCCAGTAGGGTGACAAACATAGAATCAACAATGTAGTTACACACTTTTCTCAGAATGATTAACAGATCTCATGAGTAAAGCCTTTACTTTTTCTTTTGTGGTTCCTCATCCGGACAGAGAACATTACGGCCCTAGCTGTAGTTCTCCTTCTACACCTTTGTTCTGTATCAAAATTAAACCCTTTTCATCATTGTTCTAACCATGGTTTCATTTGTGTGAAAATATTTTAACCTTTGCCTGTGAGTGAGAAGGCACCAGGGGGGTCGGTACCTAGCTAATCTTTCCATGAACTGTAACTTATGCCATTCTGTTTTCATACCATTATGATTCACACATCGGTTCCCATGTACGTCATAAGCTCCCGTAAAAGGTAATGGCTCTAAATAATTATTGTATCTAAGATTAAAGTTAGGGGGTTGCCACCATCGACCCTTGATGAGAAACTCTATTTGTCCCTGAATAATTCTTGTAGGAATGGCTAATTCCTGTAACTGGTTCCTCGCAGCTGCTGTCGGCTGCGCGTGTGAATTGCCCATGAGTGCCTGAACCTTTACTTTCATTCTGTCTTCGCTAGAGTCTTTGTCCTTCTGAATCATAAGTTCTTTTTGCTCTAAATCATTCATGAATTCCTCCAAACTTTAGAGACCCTCTTGAACTGTTGGCCTAAAAGCTTGAATCATAGGTGGGGGTATTGAAGCCACTTTTGAGGAATCATTACACTCTTTATGGGGCACATCAGGAACATTAAGAGTTAACTTCTTGGAATTAATACACAAGGAAACAACAATAATTACAGCTGCAAAGAGAAGAAGGCAGAGTGCCAGCCAGCCTCTGCAAGCAGATCTGCGTGGTTCCGTGTAGCCTGGCACCTTGATTCGGGCAAATTGATGAGGGGTCGCCGGGGGCATAGACCCGAGGGCCGCGAGCCCCCCTTTCCCACGTAACTACCTTATCCAAGGCATTTGTCACGCAGGCGACACCGTCATGGGCGTGGCAAAGAACCATGAGGATGTCCTGAAAAAAGAACTGTGTTTCCTACTCATACAGACCATTTGCAGATCAACTCTGCTTATGAAACTGCTACAAACCAGTGCACCTCTTAAATTAATGCTCCTTAGTTAATAGTGAGAATCACATTGGGTTTTTTAACTGTGTAAAATCATTTGAGCCCAAAAATCACTTGGTTTACCAGATATGAAATCTTGCTTGTAGGAAGACACAGATCCTGGGGTTTAACTCCGTTTCTGAAGGGAAATTCAGACCAGAGTTCTAATCCTTGAAAAACACTCTGTTTTAAGGCAAGAATCATCGTCTTCTTTGCAGCGTCTCCAACAGATTGAGAACCATGAGCATGCACAGAAAAAAAGAACTGTGTTTCCTACTCATACAGACCATATGTAGTTCAACTCTGCTTATGAAAGTGATACAAACCACAGCACCTCTTAAATAAATGCTCTTTACTTAATAGTGAGAATCGCTTTGGGTTTTTGAACTGTGTAAAATCATTTGAGCCGAAAATTCACTTGGTTTACCAGAAATGAACTCTTGCTTGTAGGATGACAAAGATCCTGGGGGGGTTAACTCCGTTTCTGAAGGGAAATTCAGACCAGAGTTCTCATCCCTGAAACACACTCTGTTTTAACGCAAGAAGGAAGCTCTTCTTTCCAGAGCCTCCAATACAGTAAGAGCAATGAGCATGCCCTGAAAAAGAGAACTGGGTTTCCTACTCCTATGGATATTATGTAGTTCAACTCTGCTTATGATTCTTATACAAACCACCGCTCTTCTTACATAAATGATCTTTAGTTAATAGTGAGTATCGCGTTGGGTTTTTGAACTGCGAAAAAAATCATTTGAGCCGAAAATTCTCTTGGTTTACCAGAAATGAACTCTTGCCTTTGGAAGACAAAGATCCTGGGGGTTAACTCCGTTTCTGAAGGGAAATTCAGACCAGAGTTTTCATCCATGAAACACACTCTGTTTTAAGGCAAGAGGCAAGCTCTTTTTTCCAGTGTCTCCAATATAGCAAGAACCATGAGCATGCCCAGAAAAAAAGAACTGTGTTTCCTGCTTATATGTACCATAGGTAATTCAACTCTGCTTTTGAAACTGAAACAAACCACAGCACCTCTTACGTAAATGCTCTCTAGTTAATAGTGAGAATCGGGTTGGGTTCATGAACTTGTAAAATGATATGAGCCAAATATTCACTGGGTTTACCAGAAATGATCTCTTGCTTGTAGGAAGACAGAGATCCTGGGGTTTAACTCCGTTTCTAAAGGGAAATTTAGACGAGAATTCTAATCCCTGAAACACACTCTGTTTTAACGCAATAAGCAAGCTCTTCTTTCCAGAGTTTAAAATACAGCAAGAACCATGAACATGCCCTCAAAAAAGAACTGTGGTTGCTACTCATACAGACCATATGTAGATCAACTCTGCTTATGAATGTGATACAAACCACAGCACCTCTTAAATAAATGCTCTTTAGTTAATAGAGAGAATCGCATTGTGTTTTTGAACTGTGTAAAATCATTTGAGCCAAAAATTCACTTGGTTTAGCAGAAATGAACTCTTGCTTGTAGGAAGACACAGATCCTGGGGTTTAACTCCGTTTCTGAAGGGAAATTCAGACGAGAGTTCTCATCCCTGAAACACACTCTGTTTTAACGCAAGAAGCAAGTTCTTCTTTCCAGAGTCTCCAATACAGCAAGAACCATGAGCATGCCCTGAAAAAAGAACTGTGTTTCCTCTTCACACAGACATTATGTAGATCAACTCTGCTTATGAAACTGATACAAACCAAAGCACCTCTTAAATAAATGCTCTTTAGTTAATAGTGAGAATCACATTGGGTTTTTGAATTGAGTAAAATTATTTGAGCCAAAAGTTCACTTGGTTTACCAGAAATGACCTCTTGCTTGCAGGAAGACAAAGATCCTGGGGGTGAACTCCGTTTCTGAAGGGGAATTCAGACCAGAGTTCTCATCCATGAAACACACTCTGTTTTAATTCAAGAAGAAAGCTCTTCTTTCCAGCGTCTTCAATACAGCAAGAACCATAAGCATGCCCTCAAAAAAGCACTGTGTTTCTTACTAAAACAGACCTTATGTAGATCAACTCTGCTTATGAAACTGATACAAACCACTGCACCACTTAAATGAATGCTTTTACGTTAATAATGAGAATCGCAGTGGTTTTTTGAACTGTGTAAAATCATTTGAGCCCAAAAATCACTTGGTTTAAACAAAATGAAATCTTGATTGTAGGAAGACCCAGATCCTTAGGGTTTAACTCCGGTTCTGAAGGCAAATTCAGACCAGAGTTGTCATCCCTGAAAAACACTCTGTTTTAAGGCAACAATCATGCTCCTCTTTGCAGCGTCTCCAATAGAGTGAGAACCATGAGCATGCCCAGAAAAAAATAACTGTGTTTTCTACTCATACAGACCATATGTAGTTCAACTCTGCTTATGAAACTGATACAAAGCACAGCTCATCTTACATAAATACTCTTTAGTTAATAGTGAGAATCGTGTTGGGATCGTGAACTGCGAAAAATCATTTGAGCCTAAAATATACTGGGTTTACCGGAAATGATCTCCTGATTGAAGGAAGACACAGATCCTGGGGTTTAACTCCGTTTCTGAAGGGAAATTCACACGAGAGTTCTCATCCCTGAAACACATTCTGTTTTAACGCAAGAAGCAAGCTCTTCTTTCCAGAGTCTCCAATACAGCAAAAACCATGAGCATGCCCTGAAAAAAGTACTGTGTTTCCTATTCATACAGACCATATGTAGTTCAACTCTGCTTGTGAAACTGATATAAACCACAGCTCCTCTTACATATATCCTCTTTAGTTAATAGTGAGAATAGCATTGGGTTTGTGGACTGCAAAAAATCATTTGAACCAAAAATTCACTGGGTTTACAAGAAATGAACTCTTGCTTGTAGGAAGACACAGATCCTGGGGTTGAACTCTGTTTCTGAAGGGATATTCAGACCAGAATTCTCATCCCTGAAACACACTCGGATTTAACGAAGAAGCAAGCTCTTCTTTCCATAGTCTAAATTACAGGAAGAACTATGAGCATGGCCTGAAAAAAAGAAGTGTGTTTCCTATTTATATGGACAATATGTGGTTCAACTCTCCTTATGAAACTGATAGAGACCACAGCTCCGCTTAAAAAAATGCTCTTTAGGTAATAGTGAGAATCATGTTGGGTTGGTGAACTGCGAAAAATCATTTGAGCCAAAAATTCACTGGATTTACCAGAAATGAACTCTTGCTTATAGGAAGACACACACCCTGGTGTTTAACTCCATTTATGACGGGAAACTCAGACCAGAGTTCTCATCCCTGAAAAACACTCTGTTTCAAAGCAAGAATCATCCTCTTCTTTCCAGACTCTCCAATACAGTAAGAACCATGAGCATGACCAGAAAAAAAGAACTGTGTTTCCTACTCATACAGACCATATGTAGTTCAACTCTGCTTGTGAAACTGATATAAACCACAGCTCCTCTTACATATATCCTCTTTAGTTAATAGTGAGAATAGCATTGGGTTTGTGGACTGCGAAAAATCACTTGAACCGAAAATTCACTGGGTTTACCAGAAATGAACTCTTCCTTGTAGGAAGACACAGATCCTGGGGTTTAATTCCGAGTTTGAAGGGAAATTCAGACCAGAATTCTCATCCCTGATACACACTCTGTTTTAACGAAGAAGCAAGCTCTTCTTTCCATAGTCTAAATTACAGCAAGAACCATGAGCATGCCCTAAAAAAAAGAACTGTGTTTCTGACTCATGCGGACCATTGGTAGTTCAACTCTGCTTATGAAACTGATACAAACCACAGCTCCTCTTATATATATCCTCTTTAGTTAATAGTGAGAATCACGTTGGGTTCTAGAACTGCGAAAAAAACCATTTGAGCCCAAAATTCACTGGGTTTACCAGAAATGAACTCTTGTTTGTAGGAAGACACAGATACTGAGGTTTAACTCTGTTTCTGAATGGAAATTCAGACCAGTGTTCTCATCCCTGAAAAACACTCTGTTTTAAGGCAAGAACCTTCCTCCTCTTTACAGCTTCTCCAATACAGCAAGAACCATGAGCATGCACAGAAAAAATGAACTGTGTTTCCTACTAACACTTACCATATATAGTTCAACTCCGATTATGAAACTGATACAAACCACAACTCCTCTTCAAAAAACGATCTTTAGTAAATAGTGAGAACCGCGTTGGGTTCCAGAACAGCGAAAAATCATTTGACCCCAAAATTCACTGGGTTTACAAGAGATGAACTCTTGCTTTTAGGAAGACACAGATCCTGTGGTTTTACTCTGTTTCTGCAGGGAAATTAAGGCCAATGTTCTCATCCCTGAAAAACACTCTGTTTTAAGGCAAGAACCTTCCTCTTCTTTCCAGTGTCTCCAATACAGCAAGAACCATGAGCATGCCCTGAAAAAAAGAACTGTGTTTCCTACTCAAACTTACAATATGTAGTTCAACTCGGCTTATCAAACTGATACAAACCACAGCTCCTCTTACATAAATGCTCTTTAGTTAATACTGAGAATCTCGTTTGGTTCATGAACTGCGAAAAATTATTTGAGCCCAACATAAACTGGGTTTACCAGAAATGATCTTTTGCTTTTAGGTCGACACAGATCCTGTGGTTTAACTCTGTTTCTGAAAGGAAATTCAGACCAAAGTTCTCATGCAAGAAAAAGACTCTGTTTTAAGGCAAGAAGCATCTCTTCTTTCAAGTGTCTCCAATACAGCAAGAACCATGAGCATACCCAGAAAAATTAACTGTGTTTCCTACTGACACGTACCATATATAGTTCAACTCTGCTTATGAAACTGATACAAACCACAGCTCCTCTTACATAAATGCTCTTTAGTTAATAGTGAGAACCGCGTTGGGTTCAAGAACTGCAAAAAATCATTTTAGCCCAAAATTCCCTGGGTTTACCAGAAATGAACTCTTGCTTGTAGGAAGACACAGATCCTGAGGTTTAACTCCGTTTCTGTAGGGAAATTCAGACCAGTGTTCTCAACCATTGAACACACTCTATTTTAACGGAAGTTGCAAGCTCTTCTTTCTTGTGTCTCCAATACAGCAAGAACCATGAGCTTGCCCTGAAAAAAAGAACTGTGTTTCCTACTAATACGGACCATATGTAGTACAACTGTGCTTTTGAAACTGATACAAACCACAGCTCCTCTTACATAAATGCTCTTTAGTTAATAGTGAGAATCACATTGGGTTTTTGAATTGAGTAAAATTATTTGAGCCCAAAATTCACTTGGTTTACCAGAAATGAACTCTTGCTTGTAGGAAGACACAGACCTTGGGACTTAACTTGATTTCTGAATGTAAATTCAGACCAGTGCTCTCAATAATGAAACACACTCTGTTTTCACGCAAGAAGTACGATCTCCTTTCCAGCGTCTCTAATACAGCAAGAACCATCTATTTTAAGGCAAGAATCATCCTCTGCTTTCCAGCGTCTCCAATACAGTAAGAACCATGAGCATGTCCAGAAAAAAAGAACTGTGTTTCCTACTCATACCGACCATATGTAGTTCAACTCTGCTTATGAAATGATACAGACCACAGCTCCTCTTACATAAATGCTCTTTAGTTATTAGTGATAATCGGGTTGGGATCTAGAACTGTGTAAAGTCATTTGAGCCGAAAATTCACTAGGTTTACCAGAAATGAACTCTTGCTTGTAGGAAGACATAGATCCTGGGGTTTAACTCTGATTCTGAAGGGAAATTCAAACCAGAGTTCTTATCTTGAAAACACTCTGTTTTAAAGCAAGAATCATCCTCTTCTTTCCAGTGAGAATCGCGTACGTTTCCTGAACTGTGAAAAATCATTTGATCCCAAAATTCTCTTGGTTTAACAGAAATGAACTCTTCCTGGTAGGATGACACAGATCCTAGGATTTATCACCGTTTCTGAAGGGAAATTCATACCACACTTCTCATCCATGAAACACACTCTGCTTTAACACAAGAGACAAGCTCTTCTTTCCAGAGTCTAAAATACAGCAAGAACCATGAGCATGCCCAGAAAAAAAGAACTGTGTTTCCTACTCACACGGACTATATGTAGTTCAACTCTGCTTATGAAACTGATACAGAACACAGCTCCTCTTACATAAATGCTCTTTAGTTAATAGTGAAAATAGCATTGTGTTCTAGAACTGTGTAAAATCATTTGAGCCGAAAATTCACTTGGTATACCAGAAATGAACCCTTGCTTGTAGGAAGACACAGACCCTGGGGTTTAACTCTGTTTCTGCTGGCAAAATCAGACCAGAGTTCTCATCCCTGAAAAAAACTTTGTTTTAAGGCAAGAGTCATCTGCTTCTATCCAGCGTCTCCAGTACAATAAGAACCATGATCATTCCCAGAAAAAAAAAAAACTGTGTTTCCTACTCATACAGACCATATGTAGTTCAACCCTGCTTATGAAACTGATTCAAACCACAGCTCCTCTTACATAAATCCTCTTTAGTTAATAGTGAGAATCTCGTTGGGTTCGTGAACTGCGAAAAATTATTTGAGACCAAAATTCACTGGGTTTACCTGAAATGAACTCTTGCTTGTAGGAAGACACAGATCATGGGGTTTAACTCCGTTTCTGAAGGGAAATTCAGACCATAGTACTCATCCCTGAAAAACACTCTGTTTTAAGGCATGAATCATCCTCTTCTTTCCAGGGTCTCCAATGCAGTAAGAACCATGAGCATGCCAAGAAAAAAAGAACTGTGTTTCCTACTCATACGGACTATATGTAGTTCAACTCTGCTTATGAAACTGATACAGACCACAGCTCCTCTTCCATAAATCCTCTTTAGTTAATAGTGAGAATGGCAAAGGGTTCCTGAAGTGGGAAAAATCATTTGAGCCCAAAATTCAATGGATTTACCAGAAATGAACTCTTGCTTGTAGGAAGACACAGATCTTGGGGTTTCACACCGTTTCGGAGGGGAAATTCAGACCAGAGTTCTCATCCATGAAACACACTCTGCTTTAACGCAAGAAGCAAGCTCTTCTATCCAGCGTCTCCAATAGAGCAAGAACCATGAGCATGCCCTGAAAAAAAGAACTGTGTTTCCTACTCATATGGACCATATGTAGTTCAACTCTGCTTATGAAACTGATACAAACTACAGCTACTCTAACATAAATGCTCTTTAGTTAATAGTGAGAATCACATTGGGTTGGTGAACTGCGAAAAATCTTTTGAGCCCAAAATTCACTGTGTTTACCAGAAATGAACTCTTGATTTTAGGAAGACACAGATCCTTGGGTTTAACTCTATTTCTGAAGGGATGCAGACCAGAATTCTCATCCCTGAAACACACTCTGTTTTAAGGAAGAAGCAAGTTCTTCTTTACAGCGTCTCCAATAGAGCAAGAACCATGAGAATGCCAAGAAAAAAAGACCTGTATTTCCTATTCATACGGACCATATGTAGTTCAACTCTGCTTATGAAACTGATACAAACCACACCTCCTATTACATAAATCCTCTTTAGTTAATAGTGAGAATAGCGTACGGTTCGTGAACTGTGAAAAATCATTTGATCCCAAAATTCAGTGGGGTGACCAGAAATGAACTCTTGATAGTAGGAAGACACAGATCCTGGGGATTAACTCCTTTTCTGAAGGCAAATTGAGACCATAATTCTAAACCCTGAAAAACACTCTATTTTAAGGCAAGAATCATCCTCCGCTTTCCAGCGTCTCTAATACAGCAAGAACCATCTATTTTAAGGCAAGAATCATCCTCCGCTTTCCAGCGTCTCCAATACAGTAAGAACCATGAGCATGTCCAGAAAAAAAGAACTGTGTTTCCTACTCATACGGACCATATGTAGTTCAACTCTTCTTATGAAATGATACAGACCACAGCTCCTCTTACATAAATGCTCTTTAGTTATTAGTGATAATCGCGTTGGGATCTAGAACTGTGTAAAGTCATTTGAGCCGAAAATTCACTAGGTTTACCTGAAATGAACTCTTGCTTGTAGAAGACATAGATCCTGGGGTTTAACTCTGATTCTGAAGTGAAATTCAAACCAGAGTTCTTATCCCTGAAAACACTCTGTTTTAACGAAGAAGCAAGATCTTCTTTCCATAGTCTAAATTACAGGAAGAACTATGAGCATGGCCTGAAAAAAAGAAGTGTGTTTCCTATTTATATGGACAATATGTGGTTCAACTCTCCTTATGAAACTGATAGAGACCACAGCTCCGCTTAAAAAAATGCTCTTTAGGTAATAGTGAGAATCGGTTTGGGTTGGTGAACTGCGAAAAATCATTTGAGCCGAAAATTCACCAGGTTTACCAGAAATGAACTCTTGATTGTAGGAAGACACAGATCCTGGGGTTTAACTCTGTTTCTGAAGGGAAATTCAGACGAGAATTCTCATCCCTGAAACACACTCTGTTTTAAGGAAGAAGCAAGCTCTTCTTTCCAGTGTCTCCAATAGAGCAAGAACCATGAGCATGCCAAGAAAAAAAGACCTGTGTTTCCTATTTATACGGACCATATATAGTTCAACTCTGCTTATGAAACTGATACAAACCACACGTGCTCTTACATAAATCCTCTTTAGTTAATAATGACAATAGCATAGGGATCGTGAACTGCGAAAAATAATTTGAGCCCAAAATTCACTGGATTTACCAGAAATGAACTCTTGCTTATAGGAAGACACACACCCTGGTGTTTAACTCCATTTATGACGGGAAATTCAGACCAGAGTTCTCATCCCTGAAAAACACTCTGTTTTAAGGCAAGAATCATCCTCTTCTTTCCAGCGTCTATAATACAGCAAGAACCAAGGGCATGCCCTGAAAAAAAATACTGTGTTTCCTACTCATACGGACCATATGTAGTTCAACTCTGCTTATGAAATGATACAGACCATAGCTCCTCTTACGTAAATGCTCTTTAGTTATTAGTGATAATCGCGTTGGGTTCTAGAACTGTGTAAAGTCATGTGAGCTGAAAATTCACTAGGTTTACCAGAAATGAACTCTTGCTTGTAGGAAGACACAGATCCTGGGGTTTAATTCCAATTCTGAAGGGAAATTCAGAACAGAATTCTTATCCCTGAAAAACACTCTGTTTCAAAGCAAGAATCATCCTCTTCTTTCCAGACTCTCCAATACAGTAAGAACCATGAGGATGACCAGAAAAAAAGAACTGTGTTTCCTACTCATACAGACCATATGTAGTTCAACTCTGCTTGTGAAACTGATATAAACCACAGCTCCTCTTACATATATCCTCTTTAGTTAATAGTGAGAATAGCATTGGGTTTGTGGACTGCGAAAAATCATTTGAACCGAAAATTCACTGGGTTTACCAGAAATGAACTCTTCCTTGTAGGAAGACACAGATCCTGGGGTTTAATTCCGATTTTGAAGGGAAATTCAGACCAGAATTCTCATCCCTGATACACACTCTGTTTTAACGAAGAAGCAAGCTCTTCTTTCCATAGTCTAAATTACAGCAAGAACCATGAGCATGCCCTAAAAAAAAGAACTGTGTCTCTGACTCATGCGGACCATTGGTAGTTCAACTCCACTTATGAAACTGATACAAACCACAGCTCCTCTTACATAAATGCTCTTTAGTTAATAGTGAGAATCGCGCTGGGTTCTAGAACTGCGAAAAAACCATTTGAGCCCAAAATTCACTGGGTTTACTAGAAATGAACTCTTGTTTGTAGGAAGACACAGATACTGAGGTTTAACTCTGTTTCTGAATGGAAATTCAGACCAGAGTTCTCATCCCTGAAAAACACTATGTTTTAAGGCAAGAACCTTCCTCTTCTTTACAGCTGCTCCAATTCAGCAAGAACCATGAGCATGCACAGAAAAAATGAACTGTGTTTCCTACTAACACTTACCATATATAGTTCAACTCCGATTATGAAACTGATACAAACCACAACTCCTCTTCAAAAAACGATCTTTAGTAAATAGTGAGAACCGCGTTGGGTTCTAGAACAGCGAAAAATCATTTGAGCCCAAAATTAACTGGGTTTACAAGAAATGAACTCTTGCTTTTAGGAAGACACAGATCCTGTGGTTTTACTCTGTTTCTGCAGGGAAATTAAGGCCAATGTTCTCATCCCTGAAAAACACTCTGTTTTAAGGCAAGAACCTTCCTCTTCTTTCCAGTGTCTCCAATACAGCAAGAACCATGAGCATGCCCTGAAAAAAAGAACTGTGTTTCCTACTCACACTTACAATATGTAGTTCAACTCGGCTTATGATACTGATACAAACCACAGCTCCTCTTACATAAATGCTCTTTAGTTAATAGTGAGAATCTCGTTTGGTTCATGAACTGTGAAAAATTATTTGAGCCCAAAATAAACTGGGTTTACAAGAAATGATCTTTTGCTTTTAGGTCGACACAGATCCTGTGGTTTAACTCTGTTTCTGAAAGGAAATTCAGACCAAAGTTCTCATGCAAGAAACAGACTCTGTTTTAAGGCAAGAAGCATCCTCTTCTTTCAAGTGTCTCCAATACAGCAAGAAACATGAGCTTGCCCTGAAAAAAAGAACTGTGTTTCCTACTAATACGGACCATATGTAGTACAACTATGCTTATGAAACTGATACAAACCACAGCTCCTCTTACATAAATGCTCTTTAGTTAATAGTGAGAATCGCGTTCGGTTCTAGAACTGCAAATAATCATTTGAGACCAAAATTCACTGGGTTTACCAGAAATGAACTCTTGCTTGTAGGAAGACACAGATCCTGAGGTTCAACTCTTTCTGAATGGAAATTCAGATCAGAGTTCTCATCCGTGAAAAACACTCTGTTTTAAGGCAAGAAGATTCCTCTTATTTCCAGTGTCTCCGATACAGCAAGAACCATGAGCATGCCCAGAAAAAAAGAACTGTGTTTCCTACTCATACAAGTCATATGTAGATCAACTCTGCTTATGAAACTGATACAAAGCACAGCTACTCTTACATAAATGCTCTATAGATAATAGTGAGAATCGTGTTGGGATCTAGAACTGTGTAAAATCATTTGAGCCCAAAATTCACTGGGATTACCAGAAATGAACTCTTGCTTGTAGGAAGACAGAGATACTGAGGTTTAACTCTGTGTCTGAAGGGAAATTCAGACCAGAGTTCTCATCCCTGAAAAACACTGTGTTTTAAGGCATGAACCTTCCTCTTCTTTCCAGTGTCTCCAATACAGCAAGAACCATGTGCATGCCCTGAAAAAAAGAACTGTGTTTCCTACTCATACGGACCATATGTAGTTCAACTCTGCTTTTTAAACTGATACAAACCACAGCTCCTCTTACATAAATGCTCTTTAGTGAATTGTGAGAATCATGTTGGGTTCTAGAAATGAGAAATAACAATTTGAGCCCAAAATTCACTGGGTTTACCAGAAATGAACTCTTGCTTGTAGGAAGACACAGATACTGAGGTTTAACTCTGTGTCTGAAGGGAAATTAAGACCAGAGTTCTCATCCCTGAAAAACACTCTGTTTTAAGGCAAGAACTTTCCTCTTCTTTCCAGTGTCTCCAGTACAGCAAGAACCATGAGCATGCCCAGAAAAAAAGAACTGTGGTTCCTACTCACACGTACCATATGTAGTTCTACTCTGCTTATGAAACTGATACAAACCACAGCTCCCCTTACATATATCCTCTTTAGTTAATAGTGAGAATAGCATTGGGTTTGTGGACTGCGAAAAATCATTTGAACCGAAAATTCACTGGGTTTACCAGAAATGAACTCTTCCTTGTAGGAAGACACAGATCCTGGGGTTTAATTCTGATTTTGAAGGGAAATTCAGACCAGAATTCTCATCCCTGATACACACTCTGTTTTAACGAAGAAGCAAGCTCGTCTTTCCATAGTCTAAATTACAGCAAGAATCATGAGCATGCCCTAAAAAAAAGAACTGTGTCTCTGACTCATGCGGACCATTGGTAGTTCAACTCCGCTTATGAAACTGATACAAACCACAGATCCTCTTACATAAATGCTCTTTATTAATAGTGAGAATGGCGTTGGGCTTGTGAACTGTGAAATATCATTTGAGCCCAAAATTCACTGGGTTTACCAGAAATGAACTCTTGCTTGTAGGAAGAAACAGAGCCTGTTGTTTAACTCCGTTCCTATAGGGAAATTCAGACCAGTGTTCTCATCCATTAAACACACTCTGTTTTAATGCAAGAAGCAAGCTCTTCTTTCCAGAGTCTCCAATACAGCAAGAAATATGTGCATGCCCTGAAAAAAGGAACTGTGTTTCCTACTCATACGGACCATATGTAGTTCAACTCTGATTTTGAACCTGATACAAACCACAGCTCCTCTTATATAAATGCTCTTTAGTTAATAGTGAGAATCACGTTGGGTTCTAGAACTGCAAAAAAAACCATTTGAGCCCAAAATTCACTGGGTTTACCAGAAATGAACTCTTGCTTGTAGGAAGACACAGATCCTGTGGTTTAACACTGTTTCTGAAAAGAAATTCATACCAAAGTTCTCATGCAAGAAAAACACTCTGTTTTAAGGGAAGAAGCATCCTCTTCTTTCAAGTGTCTCCAATACAGCAAGAACCATGAGCATACCCAGAAAAAATAACTGTGTTTCCTACTGACCCTTACCATATGTAGTTCAACTCTGCTTATGTAACTGATACTAACCACAGCTCTTCTTACATAAATGTTCTTTATTTAATAGTGAGAATCGTGTTGGGTTCCTTAAGTGTGTAAAACCATTTGAGCCCAAAATTCAATGGTTTCCAAGAAATTAACTCTTGCTTGTAGGAAGACACAGATCCTGTTGTTTAACTCGGTTCCTGTTGGGAAATTCACACCAGTGTTCTCATGCCTGAAAAACACTCTGTTTTAACGCAAGAAGCAAGCTCTTCTTTCCAGCCTCTCCAATACTGCAAGAACTATTTGCATGCCCTGAAAAAAAGACCTGTGTTTCTGACTCATACAGACCATATGTAGTTCAACACTGCTTATGAAACTGATACAAACCACAGCTCCTCTTACATAAATGCTCTTTAGTTAATAGTGAGAATCGCGCTGGTTTCTAGAACTGCGAAAAAACATTTCAGCCCAAAATTCACTGGGTTTACCAGTAATGAAATCTTGCTTGTCGGAAGACAGAGATCCTGTGGTTTAACTCTGTTTCTGAAAGGAAATTCAGACCAGAGTTCTCAACCAAGAAAAATACTCTGTTTTAAGGCAAGAAGCATCCTCTTCTTTCCATAGTCTCCAATACAGCAAGAACCATGAGCATGCCCTAAAAAATTAACTGTGTTTCCTACTCATACGGACCATATGTAGTTCAACTCTGCTTATGAAACTGATACAAACCATAGCTCCTCTTACATAAAAGCTCTTTAGTTAATAGTGAGAATCGCGCTGGGTTCCAGAACTGTGAAATAACATTTCAGCCCAAAATTCACTGGGATTACCAGAAATGAAATCTTGCTTGTAGGAAGACAGAGATACTGAGGTTTAACTCTGTGTCTGAAGGGAAATTCAGACCAGAGTTCTCATCCCTGAAAAACACTGTGTTTTAAGGCAAGATCCTTCCTCTTCTTTCCAGTGTCTCCAATACAGCAAGAACCATGTGCATGCCCTGAAAAAAAGAACTGTGTTTCCTACTCATACGGACCATATGTAGTTCAACTCTGCTTTTTAAACTGATACAAACCACAGCTCCTCTTACATAAATGCTCTTTAGTGAATTGTGAGAATCATGTTGGGTTCTAGAACTGAGAAATAACAATTTGAGCCCAAAATTCACTGGGTTGACCAGAAATGAACTCTTGCTTGTAGGAAGACAGAGATACTGAGGTTTAACTCTGTGTCTGAAGGGAAATTCAGACCAGACTTCTCTTCCCTGAAAAACACTCTGTTTTAAGGCAAGAACCTCCCTCTTCTTTCCAGTGTCTCCAGTACAGCAAGAACCATGAGCATGCCCAGAAAAAAAGAACTGTGGTTCCTACTCACACGTACCATATGTAGTTCAACTCTGCTTATGAAACTGATACAAACCACAGCTCCCCTTACATAAATGCTCTTCAGTTAATAGTGAGCACCGCGTTGGGTTCAAGAACTGCAAAAAATCATTTGAGCCCAAAATTCACTGGGTTTACCAGAAATGAATTCTTGCTTGTGGGAAGACACAGATACTGCGTTTAACACTGTTTCTGAAGGGAAATTCAGACCAGAGTTCTCATCCCTGAAAAACACTCTGTTTTAAGTCAAGAACCTTCCTCTTCTATCCAACGTCTCCAATACAGCAAGAACCATGAGCATGCCGAGAAAAAAAGAACTGTGTTTCCTACTCATACAGGCCATATGCAGATCAACTCTGCTTATGAAACTGATACAAACCACAGATCCTCTTACATAAAAGCTCTTTAGTTAATAGTGAGAATCGCGCTGGGTTCCAGAACTGTGAAATAACATTTCAGCCCAAAATTCACTGGGCTTACTAGTAATGAACTCTTACTTGAGGGAAGACACAGATCCTGTGGTTTAACTCTGTTTCTGAAAGGAAATTCAGACCAGAGTTCTCAATCAAGAAAAATACTCTGTTTTAAGGCAAGAAGCATCCTCTTCTTTCCAGAGTCTCCAATACAGCAAGAACCATGAGCATGCCCAGAAAAAAAGAACTGTGTTTCATACTCACACGTACCATATGTAGTTCAACTCTGCTTATGAAACTGATACAAACCAAAGCTCCCCTTACATAAATGCTCTTCAGTTAATAGTGAGCACCGCGTTGGGTTCAAGAACTGCAAAAATCATTTGAGCCCAAAATTCACTGGGTTTACCAGAAATGAATTCTTGCTTGTGGGAAGACACAGATACTGCGTTTAACACTGTTTCTGAAGGGAAATTCAGACCAGAGTTCTCATCCCTGAAAAACACTCTGTTTTAAGTCAAGAACCTTCCTCTTCTATCCAACGTCTCCAATACAGCAAGAACCATGAGCATGCCGAGAAAAAAAGAACTGTGTTTCCTACTCATACAGGCCATATGTAGATCAACTCTGCTTATGAAACTGATACAAACCACAGATCCTCTTACATAAATGCTCTTTAGTTAATAGTGAGAATGGCGTTGGGCTTGTGAACTGTGAAATATCATTTGAGCCCAAAATTCACTGGGTTTACCAGAAATGAACTCTTGCTTGTAGGAAGAAACAGAGCCTGTTGTTTAACTCCGTTCCTATAGGGAAATTCAGACCAGTGTTCTCATCCATTAAACACACTCTGTTTTAATGCAAGAAGCAAGCTCTTCTTTCCAGAGTCTCCAATACAGCAAGAACTATGTGCATGCCCTGAAAAAAGGAACTGTGTTTCCTACTCATACGGACCATATGTAGTTCAACTCTGATTTTGAACCTGATACAAACCACAGCTCCTCTTATATAAATGCTCTTTAGTTAATAGTGAGAATCACGTTGGGTTCTAGAACTGCAAAAAAACCATTTGAGCCCAAAATTCACTGGGTTTACCAGAAATGAACTCTTGCTTGTAGGAAGACACAGATCCTGTGGTTTAACACTGTTTCTGAAAAGAAATTCATACCAAAGTTCTCATGCAAGAAAAACACTCTGTTTTAAGGGAAGAAGCATCCTCTTCTTTCAAGTGTCTCCAATACAGCAAGAACCATGAGCATACCCAGAAAAAATAACTGTGTTTCCTACTGACCCTTACCATATGTAGTTCAACTCTGCTTATGTAACTGATACTAACCACAGCTCTTCTTACATAAATGTTCTTTATTTAATAGTGAGAATCGTGTTGGGTTCCTTAAGTGTGTAAAACCATTTGAGCCCAAAATTCAATGGTTTCCAAGAAATTAACTCTTGCTTGTAGGAAGACACAGATCCTGTTGTTTAACTCGGTTCCTGTTGGGAAATTCACACCAGTGTTCTCATGCCTGAAAAACACTCTGTTTTAACGCAAGAAGCAAGCTCTTCTTTCCAGCCTCTCCAATACTGCAAGAACTATTTGCATGCCCTGAAAAAAAGACCTGTGTTTCTGACTCATACAGACCATATGTAGTTCAACACTGCTTATGGAACTGATACAAACCACAGCTCCTCTTACATAAATGCTCTTTAGTTAATAGTGAGAATCGCGCTGGGTTCTAGAACTGCAAAAAAACATTTCAGCCCAAAATTCACTGGGTTTACCAGTAATGAAATCTTGCTTGTCGGAAGACACAGAACCTGTGGTTTAACTCTGTTTCTGAAAGGAAATTCAGACCAGAGTTCTCAACCAAGAAAAATACTCTGTTTTAAGGCAAGAAGCATCTTCTTCTTTCCAGAGTCTCCAATACAGCAAGAACCATGAGCATGCCCTAAAAATTAACTGTGTTTCCTACTCATACGGACCATATGTAGTTCAACTCTGCTTATGAAACTGATACAAACCATAGCTCCTTTTACATAAAAGCTCTTTAGTTAATAGTGAGAATCACGCTGGGTTCCAGAACTGTGAAATAACATTTCAGCCCAAAATTCACTGGGTTTACTAGTAATGAACTCTTACTTGTCGGAAGACACAGATCCTGTGGTTTAACTCTGTTTCTGAAAGGAAATTCAGACCAGAGTTCTCAATCAAGAAAAATACTCTGTTTTAAGGCAAGAAGCATCCTCTTCTTTCCAGAGTCTCCAATACAGCAAGAACCATGAGCATGCCCAGAAAAAAAGAACTGTGTTTCATACTCACACGTACCATATGTAGTTCAACTCTGCTTATGAAACTGATACAAACCACAGCTCCGCTTACATAAATGCTCTTTAGTTAATAGTGAGAATCGCGTTGGGTTCATGAACTGTGTAAAATCATTTGAGCCCAAAATTCACTTGGTTTACCAGTAATGAACTCTTGCTCGTAGGAAGACACAGATCCTGTTTTTAACTCCATAGCTGTAGGGAAATTCAGACCAGTGTTCTCATGCATTAAACACACTCTGTTTTCACGCAAGAAGAAAGCTCTTCTTTCCAGAGTCTCCAATACAGCAAGAATCATGTTCATGCCCTGTAAAAAAGAACTGTGTTTCCTACTCATACTAACACATGTAGTTCATATCTGCTTTGAAACTGATACAATCCACAGCTCCTCTTACATAAATGCTCTTTAGTTAATAGTGAGAATAGCGCTGGGTTCTAGAACTCTGAAAAAACATTTGAGCCCAAAATTAACTGGGTTTACCATTAGTGAACTCATGCTTATAGGAGGACTCAGATACTGATGTTTAAGACTGTTTCTGAGGGGAAATTCAGACCAGAGTTCTCATCCCTGAAAAACACTCTGTTTTAAGGCAAGAACTTTCCTCTTCTTTCCAGCGTCTCCAATACAGCAAGAACATTGAGCATGCACAGAAAAAAAGAACTGTGTCTCCTACTCACACTTACCATATATAGTTCAACTCTGATTATGAAACTGATACAAACCACAGCTCCGCTTACATAAATTCACTTTAGTTAATAGTGAGAATCGCGTTGGGTTTGTGAACTGTGTAAAATCATTTGAGCCCAAAATTCACTGTGATTACCAGAAATGAACTCTTCCTTGTAGGAAGACACATATCCTGTTGTTTAACTCTGTTTCTGAAACGAAATTCAGACCAGAGTTCTCAACCAAGAAAAATACTCTGTTTTAAGGCAAGAAGCATCTTCTTCTTTCCAGAGTCTCCAATACAGCAAGAACCATGAGCATGCCCTAAAAATTAACTGTGTTTCCTACTCATACGGACCATATGTAGTTCAACTCTGCTTATGAAACTGATACAAACCATAGCTCCTTTTACATAAAAGCTCTTTAGTTAATAGTGAGAATCACGCTGGGTTCCAGAACTGTGAAATAACATTTCAGCCCAAAATTCACTGGGTTTACTAGTAATGAACTCTTACTTGTCGGAAGACACAGATCCTGTGGTTTAACTCTGTTTCTGAAAGGAAATTCAGACCAGAGTTCTCAATCAAGAAAAATACTCTGTTTTAAGGCAAGAAGCATCCTCTTCTTTCCAGAGTCTCCAATACAGCAAGAACCATGAGCATGCCCAGAAAAAAAGAACTGTGTTTCATACTCACACGTACCATATGTAGTTCAACTCTGCTTATGAAACTGATACAAACCACAGCTCCGCTTACATAAATGCTCTTTAGTTAATAGTGAGAATCGCGTTGGGTTCATGAACTGTGTAAAATCATTTGAGCCCAAAATTCACTTGGTTTACCAGTAATGAACTCTTGCTCGTAGGAAGACACAGATCCTGTTTTTAACTCCATAGCTGTAGGGAAATTCAGACCAGTGTTCTCATGCATTAAACACACTCTGTTTTCACGCAAGAAGAAAGCTCTTCTTTCCAGAGTCTCCAATACAGCAAGAATCATGTTCATGCCCTGTAAAAAAGAACTGTGTTTCCTACTCATACTAACACATGTAGTTCATATCTGCTTTGAAACTGATACAATCCACAGCTCCTCTTACATAAATGCTCTTTAGTTAATAGTGAGAATAGCGCTGGGTTCTAGAACTCTGAAAAAACATTTGAGCCCAAAATTAACTGGGTTTACCATTAGTGAACTCATGCTTATAGGAGGACTCAGATACTGATGTTTAAGACTGTTTCTGAGGGGAAATTCAGACCAGAGTTCTCATCCCTGAAAAACACTCTGTTTTAAGGCAAGAACTTTCCTCTTCTTTCCAGCGTCTCCAATACAGCAAGAACATTGAGCATGCACAGAAAAAAAGAACTGTGTCTCCTACTCACACTTACCATATATAGTTCAACTCTGATTATGAAACTGATACAAACCACAGCTCCGCTTACATAAATTCACTTTAGTTAATAGTGAGAATCGCGTTGGGTTTGTGAACTGTGTAAAATCATTTGAGCCCAAAATTCACTGTGATTACCAGAAATGAACTCTTCCTTGTAGGAAGACACATATCCTGTTGTTTAACTCTGTTTCTGAAACGAAATTCAGACCAGAGTTCTCAACCAAGAAAAATACTCTGTTTTAAGGCAAGAAGCATCCTCTTCCTTCAAGAGACTCCAATACAGCAAGAACCATGAGCATGCCCAGAAAAAAAGAACTGTGTTTCCTACTAACATGTACCATATGTAGTTCAACTCTGCTTATGAAACTGATACAAACCACAGCACCCCTTACATAAATGCTCTTTAGTTAATAGAGAGCACCGTGTTGGGTTCAAGAACTGCGAAAAATCATTTGAGCCCAAAATTCACTGGGTTTACCAGAAATGAACTCTTGCTTGTAGGAAGACACAGATCCTGAGGTTTATCTCTGTTTCTGAAGGTAAATTCAGACCAGACTTCTCATCCCTGAAAAACACTCTGTTTTAAGGCAAGAACCTTCCTCTTCTTTCCAGGGTCACTAATACAGCAAGAACCATAATCTTGCCCAGATTAAAAGAACTGTGTTTCCAACTCATATGGACCATATGTAGTTCAACTCTGCTTATGAAACTGATACAAACCACAGCTCCGCTTACATAAATGCTCTTTAGTTAATAGTGAGAATCGCGTTGGGTTCGTGAACTGTGTAAAATCATTTGAGCCCAAAATTCACTTGGTTTACCAGTAATGAACTCTTGCTCGTAGGAAGACACAGATCCTGTTTTTAACTCCATAGCTGTAGGGAAATTCAGACCATTGTTCTCATCCATTAAACACACTCTGTTTTCACGCAAGAAGAAAGCTCTTCTTTCCAGAGTCTCCAATACAGCAAGAAACATGTTCATGCCCTGAAAAAAAGAACTGTGTTTCCTACTCATACTTACCACATGTAGTTCATATCTGCTTTGAAACTGATACAATCCACAGCTCCTCTTACATAAATGCTCTTTAGTTAATAGTGAGAATAGCGCTGGGTTCTAGAACTCTGAAAAAACATTTGAGCCCAAAATTAACTGGGTTTACGATTAGTGAACTCTTGCTTGTAGGAAGACACAGATAATGATGTTTAACACTGTTTCTGAGGGGAAATTCAGACCAGAGTTCTCATCCCTGAAAAACACTCTGTTTTAAGGCAAGAACTTTCCTCTTCTTTCCAGCATCTCCAATACAGCAAGAACCATGAGCATGCACAGAAAAAAAGAACTGTGTCTCCTACTCACACTTACCATATATAGTTCAACTCTGATTATGAAACTGATACAAAACACAACTCCTCTTACAAAAATGATCTTTAGTAAATAGTGAGAACCGCGTTGGGTTCTAGAACAGCGAAAAATCATTTGAGCCCAAAATTCTCTGGGTTTACCAGAAATGAACTCTTGCTTTTAGGAAGACACATATCCTGTGGTTTTACTCTATTTCGGCAGGGAAATTAAGACCAATGTTCTCATCCCTGAAAAACACTCTGTTTTAAGGCAAGAAACTCCTCTTCTTTCCAGTGTCTCTAATACAGCAAGAACCATGAGCATGCCCTAAAAAATTAACTGTGTTTCCTACTCATACGGACCATATGTAGTTCAACTCTGCTTATGAAACTGATACAAACCATAGCTCCTCTTACATAAAAGCTCTTTAGTTAATGTTGAGAATCTCATTGTGCTTGTGAACTGTGAAATATCATTTGAGCCCAAAATTCACTGGGTTACCAGAAATGAACTCTTGCTTCTAGGAAGACATAGAGCCTGTTGTTTAACTCCGTTATTATAGGGAAATTCACACCAGTGTTCTCATCCATTAAACACACTCTGTTTTAATGCAAGAAGCAAGCTCTTCTTTCCAGAGTCTCCAATACAGCAAGTACCTTGTGCATGCCCTGAAAGAAGGTACTGTGTTTCCTACTCATACGGACCATATGTAGTTCAACTCTGCTTTTGAACCTGATACAAACCACAGCTCCTCTTACATAAATGCTCTTTAGTTAATAGTGAGAATTGCTTTGGGTTCTAGAACTGCGAAAAAACCATTTTAGCCCAAAATTCCCTGGGATTACCAGAAATGAACTCTTGCTTGTAGGAAGACACAGATCCTGAGGTTTTACACTGTTTCTGAATGGAAATTCAGACCAGAGATCTCATCCCTGAAAAACACTCTGTTTTAAGGCAAGAACCTCCTCTTCTTTCCAGCGTCTCTAATACAGCAAGAACCATGAGCATGCCCTAAAAAAATAACTGTGTTTCCCACTCATACGGACCATATGTAGTTCAACTCTGCTTTTGAAACTGATACAAAACCCAGCTCCTCTTACATAAATGCTCTTTAGTTAATAGTGAGAATGGCGTTGGGCTTGTGAACTGCGAAAAAACCATTTGAGTCCAAAATTCACTGGGTTTACCAGAAATGAACTCTTCCTTTTAGGAAGATAAAGATGTTGAGGTTTAACTCTGTTTTTGCAGGGAAATTCAGACCAGAGTTCTCATCCCTGAAAAACACTCTGTTTTACGGCAAGGACCTTCCTCTTCTTTCCAGCGTCTCCAATACAGCAAGAACCATGAGCATGCCCAGAAAAAAAGAACTGTGTTTCCTACTAACATGTACCATATGTAGTTCAACTCTGCTTATGAAACTGATACAAACCACAGCACCCCTTACATAAATGCTCTTTAGTTAATAGAGAGCACCGTGTTGGGTTCAAGAACTGCAAAAAACCATTTGAGCCCAAAATTCACTGGGTTTACCAGAAATGAACTCTTGCTTGTAGGAAGACACAGATCCTGAGGTTTATCTCTGTTTCTGAAGGTAAATTCAGACCAGACTTCTCATCCCTGAAAAACACTCTGTTTTAAGGCAAGAACCTTCCTCTTCTTTCCAGGGTCACTAATACAGCAAGAACCATAATCTTGCCCAGATTAAAAGAACAGTGTTTCCGACTCATATGGACCATATGTAGTTCAACTCTGCTTATGAAACTGATACAAACCACAGCTCCGCTTACATAAATGCTCTTTAGTTAATAGTGAGAATCGCGTTGGGTTCGTGAACTGTGTAAAATCATTTGAGCCCAAAATTCACTTGGTTTACCAGTAATGAACTCTTGCTCGTAGGAAGACACAGATCCTGTTTTTAACTCCATAGCTGTAGGGAAATTCAGACCAGTGTTCTCATCCATTAAACACACTCTGTTTTCACGCAAGAAGAAAGCTCATCTTTCCAGAGTCTCCAATACAGCAAGAATCATGTTCATGCCCTGAAAAAAAGAACTGTGTTTCCTACTCATACTTAACACATGTAGTTCATATATGCTTTGAAACTGATACAATCCACAGCTCCTCTTACATAAATGCTCTTTAGTTACTAGTGAGAATAGCGCTGGGTTCTAGAACTCTGAAAAAACATTTGAGCCCAAAATTAACTGGGTTTACCATTAGTGAACCCTTGCTTGTAGGAAGACACAGATCCTGAGGTTTTACACTGTTTCTGAATGGAAATTCAGACCAGAGATCTCATCCCTGAAAAACACTCTGTTTTAAGGCAAGAACCTCCTCTTCTTTCCAGCGTCTCTAATACAGCAAGAACATTGAGTATGCCCTAAAAAAATAACTGTGTTTCCCACTCATACGGACCATATGTAGTTCAATTCTGCTTTTGAAACTGATACAAAACCCAGCTCCTCTTACATAAATGCTCTTTAGTTAATAGTGAGAATGGCGTTGGGCTTGTGAACTGCGAAAAAACCATTTGAGTCCAAAATTCACTGGGTTTACCAGAAATGAACTCTTCCTTTTAGGAAGATAAAGATGTTGAGGTTTAACTCTGTTTTTGCAGGGAAATTCAGACCAGAGTTCTCATCCCTGAAAAACACTCTGTTTTACGGCAAGGACCTTCCTCTTCTTTCCAGCGTCTCCAATACAGCAAGAACCATGAGCATGCCCAGAAAAAAAGAACTGTGTTTCCTACTAACATGTACCATATGTAGTTCAACTCTGCTTATGAAACTGATACAAACCACAGCACCCCTTACATAAATGCTCTTTAGTTAATAGAGAGCACCGTGTTGGGTTCAAGAACTGCAAAAAACCATTTGAGCCCAAAATTCACTGGGTTTACCAGAAATGAACTCTTGCTTGTAGGAAGACACAGATCCTGAGGTTTATCTCTGTTTCTGAAGGTAAATTCAGACCAGACTTCTCATCCCTGAAAAACACTCTGTTTTAAGGCAAGAACCTTCCTCTTCTTTCCAGGGTCACTAATACAGCAAGAACCATAATCTTGCCCAGATTAAAAGAACAGTGTTTCCGACTCATATGGACCATATGTAGTTCAACTCTGCTTATGAAACTGATACAAACCACAGCTCCGCTTACATAAATGCTCTTTAGTTAATAGTGAGAATCGCGTTGGGTTCGTGAACTGTGTAAAATCATTTGAGCCCAAAATTCACTTGGTTTACCAGTAATGAACTCTTGCTCGTAGGAAGACACAGATCCTGTTTTTAACTCCATAGCTGTAGGGAAATTCAGACCAGTGTTCTCATCCATTAAACACACTCTGTTTTCACGCAAGAAGGAAGCTCATCTTTCCAGAGTCTCCAATACAGCAAGAATCATGTTCATGCCCTGAAAAAAAGAACTGTGTTTCCTACTCATACTTAACACATGTAGTTCATATATGCTTTGAAACTGATACAATCCACAGCTCCTCTTACATAAATGCTCTTTAGTTACTAGTGAGAATAGCGCTGGGTTCTAGAACTCTGAAAAAACATTTCAGCCCAAAATTAACTGGGTTTACCATTAGTGAACCCTTGCTTGTAGGAAGACACAGATCCTGAGGTTTTACACTGTTTCTGAATGGAAATTCAGACCAGAGATCTCATCCCTGAAAAACACTCTGTTTTAAGGCAAGAACCTCCTCTTCTTTCCAGCGTCTCTAATACAGCAAGAACATTGAGTATGCCCTAAAAAAATAACTGTGTTTCCCACTCATACGGACCATATGTAGTTCAATTCTGCTTTTGAAACTGATACAAAACCCAGCTCCTCTTACATAAATGCTCTTTAGTTAATAGTGAGAATGGCGTTGGGCTTGTGAACTGCGAAAAAACCATTTGAGTCCAAAATTCACTGGGTTTACCAGAAATGAACTCTTCCTTTTAGGAAGATAAAGATGTTGAGGTTTAACTCTGTTTTTGCAGGGAAATTCAGACCAGAGTTCTCATCCCTGAAAAACACTCTGTTTTACGGCAAGGACCTTCCTCTTCTTTCCAGCGTCTCCAATACAGCAAGAACCATGAGCATGCCCAGAAAAAAAGAACTGTGTTTCCTACTAACATGTACCATATGTAGTTCAACTCTGCTTATGAAACTGATACAAACCACAGCACCCCTTACATAAATGCTCTTTAGTTAATAGAGAGCACCGTGTTGGGTTCAAGAACTGCAAAAAACCATTTGAGCCCAAAATTCACTGGGTTTACCAGAAATGAACTCTTGCTTGTAGGAAGACACAGATCCTGAGGTTTATCTCTGTTTCTGAAGGTAAATTCAGACCAGACTTCTCATCCCTGAAAAACACTCTGTTTTAAGGCAAGAACCTTCCTCTTCTTTCCAGGGTCACTAATACAGCAAGAACCATAATCTTGCCCAGATTAAAAGAACTGTGTTTCCGACTCATATGGACCATATGTAGTTCAACTCTGCTTATGAAACTGATACAAACCACAGCTCCGCTTACATAAATGCTCTTTAGTTAATAGTGAGAATCGCGTTGGGTTCGTGAACTGTTTAAAATCATTTGAGCCCAAAATTCACTTGGTTTACCAGTAATGAACTCTTGCTCGTAGGAAGACACAGATCCTGTTTTTAACTCCATAGCTGTAGGGAAATTCAGACCATTGTTCTCATCCATTAAACACACTCTGTTTTCACGCAAGAAGAAAGCTCTTCTTTCCAGAGTCTCCAATACAGCAAGAAACATGTTCATGCCCTGAAAAAAAGAACTGTGTTTCCTACTCATACTTACCACATGTAGTTCATATCTGCTTTGAAACTGATACAATCCACAGCTCCTCTTACATAAATGCTCTTTAGTTACTAGTGAGAATAGCGCTGGGTTCTAGAACTCTGAAAAAACATTTGAGCCCAAAATTAACTGGGTTTACCATTAGTGAACTCTTGCTTGTAGGAAGACACAGATCCTGAGGTTTTACACTGTTTCTCAATGGAAATTCAGACCAGAGATCTCATCCCTGAAAAACACTCTGTTTTAACGCAAGAACCTCCTCTTCTTTCCAGCGTCTCTAATACAGCAAGAACATTGAGCATGCCCTAAAAAATTACTGTGTTTCCCACTCATACGGACCATATGTAGTTCAATTCTGCTTTTGAAACTGATACAAAACTCAGCTCCTCTTACATAAATGCTCTTTAGTTAATAGTGAGAATGGCGTTGCGCTTGTGAACTGCGAAAAAACCATTTGAGTCCAAAATTCACTGGGTTTACCAGAAATGAACTCTTCCTTTTAGGAAGATACAGATACTGATGTTTAACACTGTTTCTGAGGGGAAATTCAGACCAGAGTTCTCATCCCTGAAAAACACTCTGTTTTAAGGCAAGAACTTTCCTTTTCTTTCCAGCCTCTCCAATACAGCAAGAACCATGAGCATGCACAGAAAAAAAGAACTGTGTTTCCTACTCACACTTACCATATATAGTTCAACTCTGATTATGAAACTGATACAAACCACAACTCCTCTTACAAAAATGATCTTTAGTAAATAGTGAGAACCGCGTTGGGTTCTAGAACAGCGAAAAATCATTTGAGCCCAAAATTCTCTGGGTTTACCAGAAATGAACTCTTGCTTTTAGGAAGACACATATGCTGTGGTTTTACTCTGTTTTGGCAGGGAAATTAAGACCAATGTTCTCACCCCTGAACAACACTCTGTTTTAAGGCAAGAAACTCCTCTTCTTTCCAGTGTCTCTAATACAGCAAGAACCATGAGCATGCCCTAAAAAATTAACTGTGTTTCCTACTCATACGGACCATATGTAGTTCACCTCTGCGTTTGAAACTGATACAATCCACAGATCCTCTTACATAAATGCTCTTTAGTTAAATGTGAGAATGGCGTTGGGCTTGTGAACTGCAAACAAACCATTTGAGTCCAAAATTCACTGGGTTTACCAGAAATAAACTCTTCCTTGTAGGAAGACACAGCTGTTGAGGTGTAACTATGGTTCTGCAGGGAAATTAAGACCAGTGTTCTCATCCCTGAAAAACACTTTGTTTTAAGGCAAGAACCTTCCTCTTCTTTCCAGAGTCTCCAATACAGCAAGAACCATGAGCATGCCCAGAAAAAAAGAACTGTGTTTCCCACTTGTATGGACCATATGTAGTTCAACTGTGCTTATGAAACTGATACAAACCACAGCTCCTGTTACATAAATGCTCTTTAGTTAATAGTGAATACCGCGTAGGGTTCAAGAACTACAAAAAATCATTTGAGCCCAAAATTCACTGGGTTTACCAGAAATGAACTCTTTCTTGTAGGAAGACACAGATCTTGAGGTTTAACACTGTTTCTGTAGGGAAATTCAGACCAGTGTTCTCAACCATTGAACACACTCTGTTTTAACGCAAGTAGCAAGCACTTCTTTCTTGCGTCTCCAATACAGCAAGAACCATGAGCTTGCCCTGAAAAAAAGAACTGTGTTTCCTACTAATAAGGACCATATGTAGTCCAACTGTGCTTATGAAACTGATACAAACCACAGCTCCTCTTACATAAATGCTCCTTAGGTAATAGTGAGAATCGTGTTGGGCTGGTGAACTGTGAAATATCATATGAGCCCAAAATTCACTGGATTTACCAGAAATGAACTCTTGCTTGTAGAAAGACACAGAGCCTGTTGTTTAACTCCCTTCCTATAGGGAAATTCAGACCTGTGTTCTCATCTATTAAACACATTCGGTTTTAATGAAAGAAGCAACCTCGTCTTTCCAGAGTCTCCAATACAGCAAAAACCGTGTGCATGCCCTGAAAAAAGGAACCATGTTTCCTACTCATACGGACCATATGTAGTTCAACTCTGCTTTTGAACCTAATACAAACCACAGCTCCTTTTACATAAATGCTCTTTAGTTAATAGTGAGAATCGCGTTGGGTTCTAGAACTGCGAAAAAAAGCATTTGAGCCCAAAATGCACTGGGTTTACCAGAAATGAACTCTTCCTTGTAGTTAGACACAGATGTTGAGGTTTAACTCTGTTTCTGCAGGGAAATTCAGACCAGAGTTCTCATCCCTGAAAAACACTCTGTTTTAAGGCAAGAACCTTCCTCTTCTTTCCAGCGTCTCCAACACAGCAAGAACCATGAGCATGCCCAGAAATAAAGAACTGTGTTTCGGACTCATATGGACCATATGTAGTTCAACTCTGCTTATGAAACTGATACAAAGCACCGCTCCTCTTACATAAATTCACTTTAGCTAATAGTGAGAATCGCGTTGGATTTGTGAACTGTGTAAAATTATATGAGCCCAAAATTCACTGTGATTACCAGATATGAACTCTTCCTTGTAGGAAGACACAGATCCTGTAGTTTAACTCTGTTTCTGAAACGAAATTCAGACCAGCGTTCTCAACCAAGAAAAATACTCTGTTTTAAGGCAAGAAGCATCCTCTTCCTTCAAGAGACTCCAATACAGCAAGAACCATGAGCATGCCCAGAAAAAAAGAACTGTGTTTCCTACTCACACGTACCATATGTAGTTCAACTCTGCTTATGAAACTGATACAAACCACAGCTCCCCTTACATAAATGCTCTTTAGTTAATAGTGAGAACCGTGTTGGGTTCAAGAACTGCAAAAAATCATTTGAGCCCAAAATTCACTGGGTTTACCAAAATGAACTCTTGCTTGTAGGAAGACACAGATCCTGAGGTTTATCTCTGTTTGTGAAGGGAAATTCAGACAAGACTTATCATCCCTGAAAAACACTCTGTTTTAAGGCAAGAACCTTCCTCTTCTTTCCAGGGTCACTAATACAGCAAGAACCATAATCATGCCCAGAATAAAAGAACTGTGTTTCCGACTCATATGGACCATATGTAGTTCAACTCTGGTTATGAAACTGATACAAACCACAGCTCCGCTTACATAAATGCTCTTTAGTTAATAGTGAGAATCGCGTTGGGTTCGTGAACTGTGTAAAAAAATTTGAGCCCAAAATTCACTTGGTTTACCAGAAATGAACTCTTGCTCGTAGGAAGACACAGATCCTGTTTTTTAACTCCATAGCTGTAGGGAAATTCAGACCAGTGTTCTCATCCATTAAACACACTCTGTTTTCACGCAAGAAGAAAGCTCTTCTTTCCAGAGTCTCCAATACAGCAAGAATCATGTTCATGCCCTGAAAAAAAGAACTGTGTTTCCTACTCATACTTACCACATGTAGTTCATATATGCTTTGAAACTGATACAATCCACAGCTCCTCTTACATAAATGCTCTTGAGTTAATAGTGAGAATAGTGCTGGGTTCTAGAACTCTAAAAAAACATTTGAGCCCAAAATTCACTGGGTTTCCATTAGTGAACTCTTGCTTGTAGGAAGACACAGATACTGATGTTTAACACTGTTTCTGAGGGGAAATTCAGACCAGAGTTCTCATCCCTGAAAAACACTCTGTTTTAAGGCAAGAACTTTCCTCTTCTTTCCAGCGTCTCCAATACGGCAAGAACCATGAGCATGCACAGAAAAAAAGAACTGTGTCTCCTACTCACACTTACCATATATAGTTCAACTCTGATTATGAAACTGATACCAACCACAACTCCTCTTACAAAAATGATCTTAAGTAAATAGTGAGAACCGCGTTGGGTTCTAGAACAGCGAAAAATCATTTGAGCCCAAAATTCACTGGGTTTACCAGAAATGAACTCTTGCTTTTAGGAAGACACATATCCTGTGGTTTTACTCTGTTTCTGCAGGGAAATTAAGCCCAATTATCTCATCCCTGAAAAACACTCTGTTTTAAGGCAAGAACCTTCCTCTTCTTTCCACTGTCTCCAATACAGCAAGAACCATTAGCATGCAAAGAAAGAAAGAACTGTGTTTCCTACTCATACGGGCCATATGTAGATCAACTCTGCTTATGAAACTGATACAAACCACAGCTCCTCTAACATAAATGCTCTTTAGTTAATAGTGAGAAATGCGTTGGGTTCGTGAACTGCATAAAATCATTAGAGCCAAAAATTCATTTGGTTTACCAGAAATGAACTCCAGCTTGTAGGAAGACACAGATCCTGTTGTTTAACTCCGTTCCTGTACGGAAATTCAGACCAGTGTTCTCATCCATTAAACACACTCTGTTTTCACGCAAGAAACAAGCTCTTCTTTCCAGTGTCTCCAATACAGCAAGAACCATGTGCATGCCCTGAAAAAAAGAACTGTTTTTCCTAATCATACGGACCATACGTAGTTCAACTCTGCTTTGAAACTGATACAAACCACAGCTCCTCTTACATAAATGCTCTTTAGTTAATAGTGAGAATCGTGCTGGGTTCTAGAACTCCGAAAAAACATTTGAGCCCAAAATTCACTCGGTTTAACAGTAATGAACTCTTGCTTGTCAGAAGACACAGATCCTGTGGTTTAACTCTGTTTCTGAATGGAAATTCAGACCAGAGTTCTCAACCAAGAAAAATACTCTGTTTTAGGCAAGAAGAATCCTCTTCTTTAAAGAGTCTCCAATACAGCAATAACCATGAGCATGCCCAGAAAAAAAGAAATGTGTTTCCTATCACACGTACCATATGTAGTTCAACTCTGCTTATGAAACTGATACAAACCACAGCTCCTCTTACATAAATGCTCTTTAGTTAATAGTGAGAATCGTGCTGGGTTCTAGAACTCCGAAAAAACATTTGAGCCCAAAACTCACTGGGTTTACCAGTAATGAACTCTTGCTTGTAGGAAGACACAGATACTGCGTTTAACACTGTTTCTGAAGGGAAATTCGGACCAGTGTTCTCATCCATTAAACACACTCTGTTTTAATGCAAGAAGCAAGCTCTTCTTTCCAGAGTCTCCAATACAGCAAGAACCATGTGCATGCCCTGAAAAAAGGAACTGTGTTTCCTAATCATACGGACCATATGTAGTTCAACTCTGCCTTGAAACTGATACAAACCACAGCTCCTCCTACATAAATGCTCTATAGTTAATAGTGAGAATCGCGTTGGGTTCTATAACTGCGAAAAAACCATTTGAGCCCAAAATTCACTGGGTTTACCAGAAATGAACGCTTGCTTGTAGGAAGACACAGATCCTGTGGTTTAACTCTGTTTCTGAAAAGAAATTCAGACCAAAGTTCTCATGCAAGAAAAACACTCTGTTTTAAGGGATAAAGCATCCTCTTCTTTCAAGTGTCTCCAATATAGCAAGAACCATGAGCATACCCAGAAAAAAATAACTGTTTCCTACTGACTCGTACCATATGTAGTTCAACTCTGCTCATGTAACTGATACTAACCACAGCTCTTCTTACATAAATGGTCTTTATTTAATAGTGAGAATCGTGTTGGGTTCCTTAACTGTGTAATACCATTTGAGCCCAAAATTCAATGGTTTACAAGAAATTAATTCTTGCTTGTAGGATGACACAGATCCAGTTGTTAACTCGGTTCCTGATGGGAAATTCAGCCCAGTGTTCTCATCCCTGAAAAACACTCTGTTTTAACGCAAGAAGCAAGCGCTTCTTTTCAGAGTCTCCAATACTGCAAGAACTATTTGCATGCCCTGAAAAAAAGACCTGTGTTTCTGACTCATACGGACCATATGTAGTTCAACACTGCTAATGAAACTGATACAAACCACATCTCCTCTTACATAAATGCTCTTTAGTTAATAGTGAGAATCGCGCTGGGTTCTAGAACTGTGAAAAAACATTTCAGCCCAAAATTCACTGGGTTTACTAGTAATGAACTCTTACTTGTCGGAAGACACAGATCTTGTGGTTTAACTCTGTTTCTGAAAGGAAATTCAGACCAGAGTTCTCATCCAGGAAAAATACTCTGTTTTAAGGCAAGAAGCATCCTCTTCTTTCCAGAGTCTCCAATACAGCAAGAAGTATGAGCATGCCAAGAAAAAAAGAACTGTGTTTCCTACTCACACATACCATGTGTAGTTCAACTCTGCTTATGAAACTGATACAAACCTCAGCTCCCCTTACATAAATGCTCTTTAGTTAATAGTGAGCACCGCGTTGGGTTCAAGAACTGAAAATATCATTTGAGCCCAAAATTCACTTGGTTTACCAGAAATGAATTCTTGCTTGTAGGAAGACACAGATCCTGTTTTTTAACTCCATAGCTGTAGGGAAATTCAGACCAGTGTTCTCATCCATTAAACACACTCTGTTTTCACGCAAGAAGAAAGCTCTTCTTTCCAGACTCTCCAATACAGCAAGAAGCATGTTCATGCCCTGAAAAAAATAACTGTGTTTCCTACTCATACTTACCACATGTAGTTCATATCTGCTTTGAAACTGATACAATCCACAGCTCCTCTTTCATAAATGCTCTTTAGTTAATAGTGAGAATAGCGCTGGGTTTTAGAATTCTGAAAAAACATTTGAGCCAAAAATTCACTGGGTTTTCCATTAGTGAACTCTTACTTGTAGGAAGACACAGAACAGATGTTTAAAACTGTTTCTGAGGGGAAATTCAGACCAGAGTTCTCATCCCTGAAAAACAGTCTGTTTTAAGGCAAGAAATTTCCTCTTCTTTCCAGGGTATCTAATATGGCAAGAACCATGAGCATGCACAGAAAAAAAGAACTGTGTCTCCTACTCACACTTACCATATATAGTTCAACTCTGATTATGAAACTGATACAAACCACAACTTCTCTTACAAAAATGATCTTTAGTAAATAGTGAGAACTGCGTTGGGTTCAAGAACTGCAAAAAATCTTTTGAGCCCAACATTCACTGGGTTTACCAGAAATGAATTCTTGCTTGTAGGAAGACACAGATCCTGAGGTTTATCTCTGTTTCTGAAAGTAAATTCAGACCAGACTTCTCATCCCTGAAAAACACTCTGTTTAAGGCAAGAACCTTCCTCTTCTTTCCAGCATCTCTAATACAGCAAGAACAATAATCATGCCCAGAATAAAAGAACTGTGTTTCCGACTCATATGGACCATATGTAGTTCAACTCTGCTTATGAAACTGATACAAACCTGAGCTTCGCTTACATAAATGCTCTTTAGTTAATAGTGAGAATCACGTTGGGTTCGTGACCTGTGTAAAATCATTTGAGCCCAAAATTCACTTGGTTTACCAGTAATGAACTCTTGCTCGTAGGAAGACACAGATCCTGTTTTTAACTCCATAGCTGTAGGGAAATTCAGACCAGTGTTCTCATCCATTAAACATACTCTGTTTTCACGCAAGAAGAAAGCTCTTCTTTCCAGAGTCTCCAATACAGCAAGAATCATGTTCATGCCCTGAAAAAAAGAACTGTGTTTCCTACTCATACTTACCACATGTAGTTCATATCTGCTTTGAATCTGATACAATCCACAGCTCCTCTTACATAAATGCTCTTTAGTTAATAGTGAGAATAGCGCTGGGTTCTAGAACTCTGAAAAAACATTTGAGCCCAAAATTCACTGGGTTTTCCAGAAATGAACTCTTGCTTTTAGGAAGACACATATCCTGTGGTTTTAATCTTTTTCTACAGGGAAATTAAGCCCAATGTTCTCATGCCTGAAAAACACTCTGTTTTAAGGCAAGAACCTTCCTCTTCTTTCCACTCTCTCCAATACGGCAAGAACCATGAGCATGCCCAGAAAAAAAAAAAAAACACTGTTTCCTACTCATACGGGCCATATGTAGATCAACTCTGCTTATGAAACTGATACAAAGCACAGCTCCTCTTACATAAATGGTCTTTAGTTAATAGTGAGAATCGCGTTGGGTTCTAGAAATTCGAAAAAACCATTTGAGCCCAAAATTCACTGGGATTACCAGAAATGAACTCTTGCTTGTAGGAAGACACAGATCCTGAGGTTTTACACTGTTTCTGAATGGAAATTCAGACCAGAGATCTCATCCCTGAAAAACACTATGTTTTAAGGCAAGAACCTTCCTCTTCTTTCCAGCGTCTCCAATACAGCAAGAACCATGAGCATACGCAGAAAAAAAGAACTGTCTTTCCTACTTATACGGACCATATGTAGTTCAACTCTGCTTATGAAACTGATACAAACCACAGCTCCTCTAACATAAATGCTCTTTAGTTAATAGTGAGAAATGCGTTGGGTTCGTGAACTGCGTAAAATCATTAGAGCCAAAAATTCATTTGGTTTACCAGAAATGATCTGCAGCTCGTAGGAAGACACAGATCCTGTTGTTTAACTCCGTACCTGTAGGGAAATTCAGACCAGTGTTCTCATCCATTAAACACACTCTGTTTTCACGCAAGAAACAAGCTCTTCTTTCCAGAGTCTCCAATACAGCAAGAACCATGTGCATGCTGTGAAAAAAAGAACTGTGGTTCCTACTCATATGGACCATATGTAGTTCAACTCTGCTTTTGAAACTGATACAAACCACAGCTCTCCTTACATAAATGCTCTTTAGTTAATAGTGAGCACCATATTGGATTCAAGAACTGCAAAAAATCATTTGAGCCCAAAATTCACTGGGTTTACCAGAAATGAACTCTTGCTCGTAGGAAGACACAGATCCTGTGGTTCAACTCCGTAGCTGTAGGGAAATTCAGAGCAGTGTTCTCATCCATTAAACACACTCTGTTTTCATGCAAGAAGAAAGCTTTTCTTTCCAGAGTCTCCAATACAGCAAGAACGATTTGCATGCCCTGAAAAAAAAAGAACTGTGTTTCCTACTCATACTTACCATATGTACTTCATATCTGCTTTGAAACTGATACAATCCACAGCTCCTCTTACATAATTCCTCTTTAGTTAATAGTGAGAATCGCGCTGGGTTCTAGAACTCCGAAAAAACATTTGAGCCCAAAATTCACTTGGTATGCTAGTAATGAACTCTTGCTTGTAAGAAGACACAGATACTGATGTTTAACACTGTTTCTGAAGGGAAAATCAGACCAGAGTTCTCATCCTTGAAAAACACTCTGTTTTAAGGCAAGAACCTTCCTCTTCTTTCCACTGTCTCCAATACAGCAAGAACCATGAGCATGCCCAGAAAAAAAGAACTGTGTTTCCTACTCATACGGGCCATATGCAGATCAACTCGGCTTATGAACCTCATACAAACTACAGCTCCTCTTACATAAATGCTCTTTAGTTAATAGTGAGAATGGCGTTGGGCTTTTGAATTGTGAAATATCATTTGAGCCAAAAATACACTGGGTTTACCAGAAATGAACTCTTGCTTGCAGGAAGACACAGAGCCCTTTGTTTAACTCCATTCCTATAGGGAAATTCAGACCAGTGTTCTCATCCATTAAACACACTCTGTTTTAGTGCAAGAAGCAAGCTCTTCTTTCCAGAGTCTCCAATACAGCAAGAACCATTTGCATGCAATGAAAAAGGTATTGTGTTTCCTAATTATATGGACCATATGTAGTTCAACTCTGCTTTTGAGCCTGATACAAACCACAGCTCCTCTTACATACATGCTCTTTACTTAATAGTGAGAATCGAGCTGGGTTCTAGAACTGCAAAAAAACATTTGAGCCCAAAATTCACTGGATTTACCAGTAATGAACTCTTGCTTGTTGGAAGACACAGATCCTGTGGTTTAATTCTGTTTCTGAAAGGAAATTCAGACCAGAGTTCTCAACCAAGAAAAACACTCTGTTTTAAGGAAAGAAGCATCCTCTTCTTTCAAGAGTCTCCAATACAGCAAGAACCATGAGCATGCCCAGAAAAAAAGAACTGTGTTTCCTACTCACACGTACCATATGTAGTTCAACTCTGCTTATGAAACTGATACAAACCACAGCTCCCCCTACAAAAATGCTCTTTAGTTAATAGTTAGAATCGCGCTGGGTTCTAGAACTGCGGAAGAAACCATTTGAGCCCAAAATTCACTTGGTTTACCAGAAATGAACTCTTGCTTGTAGGAAGACACAGATCCTGAGGTTTATCTCTGTTTCTGAAGGTAAATTCAGACCAGACTTCTCATCCCTGAAAAACACTCTGTTTTAAGGCAAGAACCTTCCTCTTCTTTCCAGGGTCTCTAATACAGCAAGAACAATAATCATGCCCAGATTAAAAGAACTGTGTTTCCGACTCATATGGAACATATGTAGTTCAACTCTGCTTATGAAACTGATACAAACCACAGCTCCGCTTACATAAATGCTCTTTAGTTAATAGTGAGAATCGCGTTGGGTTCGTGAACTGTGTAAAATCATTTGAGCCCAAAATTCACTTGGTTTACCAGAAATGAACTCTTGTTCGTAGGAAGACACAGATCCTGCTTTTAACTCCATAGCTGTAGGGAAATTCAGACCATTGTTCTCTTCCATGAAACACCCTCTGTTTTCACGCAAGAAGAAAGCTCTTCTTTCCAGAGTCTCCAATACAGCAAGAATCATGTTCATGCCCTGAAAAAAAGAACTGTGTTTCCTACTCATACTTACCACATGTAGTTCATATCTGCTTTGAAACTGATACAATCCACAGCTCCTCTTACATAAATGCTCTTTAGTTAATAGTGAGAATAGCGCTGGGTTCTAGAACTCTGAAAAAACATTTGAGCCCAAAATTCACTGGGTTTACCGTTAGTGAACTCTTGCTTGTAGGAAGACACAGATACTGATGTTTAACACTGTTTCTGAGGGGAAATTCAGACCAGAGTTCTCATCCCTGAAAAACACTCTGTTTTAAGGCAAGAAATTTCCTCTTCTTTCCAGCGTCTCCAATACAGCAAGAACCATGAGCATGCCCAGAAAAAAAGAACTGTGTTTCCTACTCACACTTAACATATAGAGTTCAACTCTGATTATGAAACTGATACAAACCACAACTCCTCTTACAAAAATGCTCTTTAGTTAATAGTTAGAATCGCGTTCGGTTCTAGAACTGCGGAAAAAACCATTTGAGCCCAAAATTCACTGCCTTTGCCAGAAATGAACTCTTGCTCGTAGGAAGACACACATCCTGTTGTTTAACTCCGTAGCTGTAGGGAAATTCAGACCAGTGTTCACATCCATTAAACACACTCTGTTTTCACACAAGAAGAAAGCTCTTCTTTCCAGAGTCTACAATACAGCAAGAACCATGAGCATACCCAGACAAAAAGAACTGTCTTTACTACTCATACGGACCATATGTAGTTCAACTCTGCTTTTGAAACTGATACAAACCACAGCTCCTCTTACATAAATGCGCTTTACTTAATAGTGAGAATCGCGCTGGGTTCTAGAACTGCGAAAAAACATTTGAGACCAAAATTCATTTGGTTTACCAGAAATGAACTCTAGCTCGTAGGAAGACACAGATCGTGTTGTTTAACTCCGTACCTCTAGGGAAATTCAGACCAGTGTTCTCATCCATTAAATACACTCTGTTTTCACGCAAGAAACAAGCTCTTCTTTCCAGAGTCTCCAATACAGCAAGAACCATGTGTATGCCATGAAAAAAGGAAATGTGTTTCCTACTCATACGGACCATATGTAGTTCAACTCTGCTTTTGAGCCTGATACAAACCACAGCTCCTCTTACATAAATGCTCTTTACTTAATAGTGAGAATCGCACTGGGTTCTAGAACTGCGAAAAAACATTTAAGTCCAAAATTCACTGGATTTTCCAGTAATGAACTCTTGCTTGTTGGAAGACACAGATCCTGTGGTTTAACTCTGTTTCTGAAAGCAAATTCAGACCAGAGTTCTCAACCAAGAAAAATACTCTGTTTTAAGGAAAGAAGCATCCTCTTCTTTCCAGAGTCTCCAATACAGCAAGAACCATGAGCATACCCAGACAAAAAGAAGTGTCTTTCCTACTCATACAGACCATATGTAGTTCAACTCTGCTTATGAAACTGATACAAACCACAGCTCCTCTAACATAAATGTTCTTTATTTAATAGTGAGAATCGCGTTGGGTTCGTTAAGTGTGTAAAACAATTTGAGTCCAAAATTCACTGGGTTTGCCAGAAATGAACTCTTGCTTGTAGGAAGAAACAGATCCTGAGGTTTAACTCCGTTTCTGTAGGGAAATTCAGACCAGTGTTCTCAACCATTGAACACACTCTGTTTTAACGCAAGTAGCAAGCTCTTCTTTCCAGCGTCTCCATACAGCAAGAACCATGTGCATGCCCTGAAAAAGAGAACTGTGTTTCCTACTCATACAAACCATATGTAGTTCAACTCTGCTTATGTAACTGATACTAACCACAGCTCTTCTTACATAAATGTTCTTTATTTAATAGTGAGACATGCGTTGGGTTCGTGAACTGCGTAAAATCATTAGAGCCAAAAATTCATTTGGTTTACCAGAAATGAACTCTAGCTTGTAGGAAGACACAGATCCTGTAGTTTAACTCTGTACCTGTACGGAAATTCAGACCAGTGTTCTCATCCATTAATCACACTCTGTGTTCACGCAAGAAACAAGCTCTTCTTTCCAGAGTCTCCAATACAGCAAGAACCATGTGCATGCCATGAAAAAAGGAAATGTGTTTCCTACTCATACGGACCATATGTAGTTCAACTCTGCTTTTGAAACTGATACAAACCACAGCTCCTTTTACATAAATGCTCTTTACTTAATAGTGAGAATCGTGCTGGGTTCTAGAACTGCGAAAAAACATTTGAGCGCAAAATTCCCTGGGTTTACCAGTAATGAACTCTTGCTGTCAGAAGACACAGATCCTGTGGTTTAACTCTGTTTCTGAATGGAAATTCAGCCCAGAGTTCTCAACCAAGAAAAATACTCTGTTTTAAGGCAATAAGCATCCTCTTCTTGCAAGAGTTTCCAATACAGCAAGAACCATGAGCATGCCCAGGAAAAAAGAACTGTGTTTCCTATCACACGTACCATATGTAATTCAACTCTGCTTATGAAACTGATACAAACTACAGCTCCACTTACATAAATGCTCTTTAGTTAATAGTGAGAACGGCGTTGGGCTTTTGAATAGTGAAATATCATTTGAGCCCAAAATACACTGGGTTTACCAGAAATGAACTCTTGCTTGTAGGAAGACACAGAGCCTTTTGTTTAACTCCATTCCTATAGGGAAATTCAGACCAGTGTTCTCATCCATTAAACACACTCTGTTTTAATGCAAGAAGCAAGCTCTTCTTTCCAGAGTCTCCAATAGAGGAAGAACCATGTGCATGCCCTGAAAAAGGTATTGAGTTTCCTAATCATATGGACCATATGTAGTTCAACTCTGCTTTTGAGCCTGATACAAACCACAGCTGCTCTTACATAAATGCTCTTTATTTAATAGTGAGAATCGCGCTGGGTTCTAGAACTGCGAAAAAACATTTGAGACCAAAATTCACTGGATTTGCCAGTAATGAACTCTTGCTTGTTGGAAGACACAGATCCTGTGGTTTAACTCTGTTTCTGAAAGGAAATTCAGACCAGAGTTCTCAACCAAGAAAAATACTCTGTTTTAAGGCAAGAAGCATCCTCTTCTTTCAAGAGTCAACAATACAGCAAAAACCATGAGCATGCCCAGAAAAAAAGAACTGTGTTTCCTACTCACACGTACCATGTGTAGTTCAACTCTGCTTATGAAACTGATACAAACCACAGCTCCCCTTACATAAATGCTCTTTAGTTAATAGTTAGAAGCGCTAGGTTCTAGAACTGAGGAAAAAAACCATTTGAGCCCAAAATTCACTTGGTTTACCAGAAATGAACTCTTGCTTGTAGGAAGAAACAGATCCTGAGGTTTAATTCCGTTTCTGTAGGGAAATTCAGACCAGTGTTCTCAACCTTTGAACACACTCTGTTTTAACGCAAGTAGCAAGCTCTTCTTTCCAGCGTCTCCAATACAGCAAGAACCATGTGCATGCCTGAAAAAGAGAACTGTGTTTCCTACTCATACAAACCATATGTAGTTCAACTCTGCTTATGTAACTGATACTAACCGCAGCTCTTCTTACATAAATGTTCTTTATTTAATAGTGAGAAATGCGTTGGGTTCGTGAACTGCGTAAAATAATTAGAGCCAAAAATTCATTTGGTTTACCAGAAATGAACTCTAGCTCATAGTAAGACACAGATCCTGTTGTTTAACTCCGTACCTGTAGGGAAATTCAGACCAGTGTTCTCATCCATTAAACACACTCTGTTTTCACGCAAGAAACAAGCTCTTCTTTCCAGAATCTCCAATACAGCAAGAACCATGTGCATGCCATGAAAAAAGGAAATGTGTTTCCTACACATACGGACCATATGTAGTTCAACTCTGCTTTTGAAACTGATACAAACCACAGCTCCTCTTACATAAATGCTCTTTACTTAATAGTGAGAATCGTGCTGGGTTCTAGAACTGCGAAAAAACATTTGAGCGCAAAATTCCCTGGGTTTACCAGTAATGAACTCTTGCTGTCAGAAGACACAGATCCTGTGGTTTAACTCTGTTTCTGAAAGGAAATTCAGACCAGAGTTCTCAACCAAGAAAAATACTCTGTTTTAAGGCAAGAAACATCCTCTTCTTTCAAGAGTCTCCAATACAGCAAGAACCATGAGCATGCCCAGAAAAAAAGAACTGTGTTTCCTACTCACACGTACCATATGTAGTTCAACTCTGCTTATGAAACTGATACAAACCACAGCTCCCCTTACATAAATGCTCTTTAGTTAATAGTGAGAATCACGTTGGGTTTCAGAACTGTGAAAAAACCATTTGAGCCCAAAATTCACTGGGTTTACCAGAAATGAACTCTTGCTTGTAGGAAGACACAGATCCTGAGGTTTAACTCTGTTTCTGAATGGAAATTCAGACCAGAGATCTCATCCCTGAAACACTATGTTTTAAGGCAAGAACCTTCCTCTTCTTTCCAGCGTCTCCAATATATCAAGAACCATGAGCATACCCAGACAAAAAGAACTGTCTTCCCTACTCATACAGATCATATGTAGTTCAACTCTACTTATGAAACTGATACAAACCACAGCTCCTCTTACATAAATGCTCTTTACTTAATAGTGAGAAATGCGTTGGGTTTGTGAACTGCGTAAAATCATTAGAGCCCAAAATTCACTTGGTTTACCTGAAATGAACTCTAGCTCGTAGGAAGACACAGATCCTGTTGTTTAACTCCGTACCTCTAGGGAAATTCAGACCAGTGTTCTCATCCATTAAACACACTCTGTTTTCACGCAAGAACAAGCTCTTCTTTCCAGAGTCTCCAATACAGCAAGAACCATGTGCATGCCATGAAAAAAGGAAATGTGTTTCCTACTCATACGGACCATATGTAGTTAAACTCTGCTTTTGAAACTGAAACAAACCACAGCTCCTCTTACATAAATGCTCTTTACTTAATATTGAGAATCGTGCTGGGTTCTAGAACTGCGAAAAAACATTTGAGCCCAAAATTCACTGGGTTTACCAGTAATGAACTCTTGCTGTCAGAAGACACAGATCCTGTGGTTTAACTCTGTTTCTGAATGGAAATTCAGACCAGATTACTCAACCAAGAAAAATACTCTGTTTTAAGGCAATAAGCATCCTCTTCTTTCAAGAGTCTCCAATACAGCAAGAAGCATGAGCATGCCCAGAAAAAAAGAACTGTGTTTCCTATCACACGTACCATAAGTAATTCAACTCTGCTTATGAAACTGATACAAACCACAGCTCCCCTTACATAAATGCTCTTTAGTTAATAGTGAGAATAACGCTGGGTTCTAGAACTCCGAAAAAACATTTGAGCCCAAAATTCACTGGGTTTACCCTTAATGAACTCATGCTTGTAGGGATACACAGTTACTGATGTTTAACACTGTATCTGAGGTGAAATTCAGACCAGAGTTCTCATCCCTGAAAAACACTCTGTTTTAAGGCAAGAACTTTCCTCTTCTTTCCAGCGTCTCCAATATAGCAAGAACCATGAGCATGCCCTGAAAAAAAGACTGTGTGTCCTACTCATATGGGCCATATGTAGATCAACTTGGCTTATGAACCTTATACAAACTACAGCTCCTCTTACATAAATGCTCTTTAGTTAATAGTGAGAATGGCGTTGGGCTTTTGAATTGTGAAATATCATTTGAGCCCAAAATACACTGGGTTTACCAGAAATGAAGTCTTGCTTGTAGGAAGACACAGATCCTTTTGTTTAACTCCATTCCTATAGGGAAATTCATACCAGTGTTCTCATCCATTAAACACACTCTGTTTTAACGCAATTAGCAAGCTCTTCTTTCCAGTGTCTCCAATACAGCAAGAACCATGAGCATGCCCTGAAAAAGAGAACTGTGTTTCCTACTCATACAAACCATATGTAGTTCAACTCTGCTTATGTACCTGATACTAACCACAGCTCTTCTTACATAAATGTGCTTTATTTAATAGTGAGAATCGCGTTGGGTTCGTTAAGTGTGTAAAACAATTTGAGTCCAAAATTCACTGGGTTTGCCAGAAATGAACTCTTGCTCGTAGGAAGACACACATGCTCTTGTTTAACTCCGTAGCTGTAGAGAAATTCAGACCAGTGTTCTCATCCATTAAACACACTCTGTTTTCACACAAGAAGAAAGCTCTTCTTTCCAGAGTCTACAAAACAGCAAGAACCATGAGCATACCCAGACAAAAAGAACTGTCTTTCCTACTCATACGGACCATATGTAGTTCAACTCTGCTTATGAAACTGATACAAACCACAGCTCTTCTTACATAAATGTTCTTTATTTAATAGTGAGAAATGCGTTGGTTTCGTGAACTGCGTAAAATCTTTACAGCCAAAAATTCATTTGGTTTACCAGAAATGAACTGTAGCTCGTAGAAAGACACAAATCCTGTTGTTTAACTCCGTACCTGTAGGGATATTCAGACCAGTGTTCTCATCCATTAAACACACTCTGTTTTCAAGCAAGAAACAAGCTCTTCTTTCCAGAGTCTCCAATACATCAAGAACCATTTGCATGCCGTGAAAAAAAGAACTGTGTTTCCTACTCATACTTACCATATGTAGTTCATATCTGTTTTGAAACTGATACAATCCACAGCTCCTCTTACATAGATGCTCTTTAGTTAATAGTGAGAATCGCGCTGGGTTCTAGAACTCCGAAAAAACATTTGAGCCCAAAATTCACTGGGTTTAACAGTAATGAACTCTTGCTTGTCAGAAGACACAGATCCTGTGGTTTAACTCTGTTTATGAATGGAAATTCAGACCAGAGTTCTCAACAACAAAAATACTCTGTTTTAAGGCAAGAAGTATCACCTTCTTTCAAGAGTCTCCAATACAGCAAGAACCATGAGCATGCCCAGAAAAAAAGAACTGTGTTTCCTATCACACGTACCATATGTAGTTCAACTCTGCTTATGAAACTGATACAAACCACAGCTCCCCTTAAATAAATGCTCTTTAGTTAATAGTGAGCACCGTGTTGGATTCAAGAACTGCAAAAAATCATTTGAGCCCAAAATTCACTGGGTTTTCCAGAAATGAACTCTTGCTCTTAGGAAGACACAGATCCTGTTGTTCAACTCCGTACCAGTAGGAAAATTCAGACCAGTGTTCTCATCCATTAAACACACTCTGTTTTCACGCAAGAAGAAAGCTCTTCTTTCTAGAGTCTCCAGTACAGCAAAAACCATGTGCATGCCCTGAAAAAAAGAACTGTGTTTCCTACTCATACTTAGCATATGTAGTTCATATCTGCTTTGAAACTGATACAATCCACAGCTCCTCTTACATAGATGCTCTTTAGTTAATAGTGAGAATCGCGCTGGGTTCTAGAACTCTGAAAAAACATTTGAGCCCAAAATTCACTTGGTTTACCAGTAATGAACTCTTGCTTGTAAGAAGACACAGATACTGATGTTTAACACTGTTTCTGAAGGGAAATTCAGACCAGAGTTCTCATCCCTGAAAAACACTCTGTTTTAAGGCAAGAACCTTCCTCTTCTTTCCAGCATCTCCAATACAGCAAAAACCATGAGCATGCCCATAAAAAAGAACTGTGTTTCCTACTCATCCAGGCCATATGTAGATCAACTCGGCTTATGAAACTGATACAAACTACAGCTCCCCATACATAAATGCTCTTTAGTTAATAGTGAGAATCTCGTTGTGCTTGTGAACTGTGAAATATCATTTGAGCCCAAAATTCACTGGGTTTACCAGAAATGAACTCTTGCTTGTAGGAAGACACAGAGCCTGTTGTTTAACTCCGTTCCTATAGGGAAATTCAGACCAGTGTTCTCATCCATTAAACACACTCTGTTTTAATGCAAGAAGCAAGCTCTTCTTTCCAGAGTCTCCAATACAGCAAGAACCATGTGCATGCCCTGAAAAAAGGTACTGTGTTTCCTACTCATACGGACCATATGTAGTTCAACTCTGCTTTTGAAACTGATACAAACCACAGCTCCCCTTACATAAATGCTCTTTAGTTAATAGTGAGCACCGTGTTGGGTTCAAAAACTGCAAAAAATCATTTGAGCCCAAAATTCACTGGGTTTGCCAGAAATGAACTCTTGCTCGTAGGAAGACACAGATCCTGAGGTTTAACTCCGTTTCTGTAGGGAAATTTAGACCAGTGTTCTCAACCATTGAACACACTCTCTTTTAACGCAAGTAGCAAGCTCTTCTTTCCAGCATCTCCAATACAGCAAGAACCATGAGCATGCCTTGAAAAAGAGAACTGTGTTTCTTACTCATACAAACCATCTGTAGTTCAACTCTGTTTATGTAACTGATACTAACCACAGCTCTTCTTACGTAAATGTTCTTTATTTAATAGTGAGAATCGCGTTGGGTTCGTTAAGTGTGTAAAACCATTTGAGTCCAAAATTCACTTGGTTTACAAGAAATTAACTCTTACTTTTAGGAAGACACAGATCCTGTTGTTTAACTCGGTTCCTCTTGGGAAATTCAGACCAGTGGTCTCATCCATGAAAAACAATCAGTTTTAACGCAAGAAGCAAGCTCTTCTTTCCAGAGTCTCCAATACTGTCAGAACTATTTGCATGCCCTGAAAAAAGAACTGTGTTTCCGACTCATGCGGACCATATGTAGTTCATATCTGCTTTGAAACTGATACAATCCAGAGCTCTTCTTACATAAATGCTCTTTAGTTCATAGTGAGAATCGCGCTGGGTTCTAGAACTCCGAAAAAACATTTGAGCCCAAAATTCACTGGCTTTACCATTAATGAACTCTTGCTTGTAGGAAGACACAAATACTGATGTTTAACACTGTTTCTGAAGGGAAATTCAGACCAGAGTTCTCATCCATGAAAAACACTCTGTTTTAAGGCAAGAAGCAAGCTCTTCTTTCCAGAGTCTCCAATACAGCAAGAACCATGTGCATGCCCTGAAAAAAGGTATTGTGTTTCCTACTCATATGGACCATATGTAGTTCAACTCTGCTTTTGAGCCTGATACAAACCACAGCTCCTCTTACATAAATGCTCTTTACTTAATAGTGAGAATCGCGCTGGGTTGGTTAAGTGTGTAAAACCATTTGAGTCCAAAATTCACTGGGTTTGCCAGAAATGAACTCTTGCTCGTAGGAAGACACAGATCCTGTTGTTTAACTCCGTAGCTGTAGGGAAATTCAGACCAGTGTTCTCATCCATTAAACACACTCTGTTTTCAAGCAAGAAACAAGCTCTTCTTTCCAGAGTCTCCAATACAGCAAGAACCATGTGCATGACCTGAAAAAAAGAACTATGTTTCCTAATCATACGGACCAAATGTAGTTCAACTCTGCTTTTGAAACTGATACAAACCACAGCTCCTCTTACATAAATGCTCTTTACTTAATAGTGAGAATCGCGCTGGGTTCTAGAACTGCGAAAAAACATTTGAGCCCAAAATTCACTGGGTTTACCATTAATGAACTCTTGCTTGTAGGAAGGCACAGATACTGACGATTAACACTGTATCTGAGGGGAAATTCAGACCAGAGTTCTCATCCCTGAAAAACACTCTGTTTTAAGTCAAGAACTTTCCTCTTCTTTCCAGCGTATCCAATACAGCAAGAACCATGAGCATGCACAGAAAAAAAGAACTGTGTTTCCTACTCACACTTACCATATATAGATCAACTCTGATTATGAAACTGATACAATCCACAACTCCTCTTACAAAAATGATCTTTCGTAAATAGTGAGAACCGGGTTGGGTTCTAGAACAGCGAAAAATCATTTGAGCCCAAAATTCACTGGGTTTACCAGATTTGAACTCTTGCTTTTAGGAAGACACATATCCTGTGGTTTTACTCTGTTTCTGCAGGGAAATTAAGACCAATGTTCTCATCCCTAAAAAATACTCTGTTTTAAGGCAAGAACCTTCCTCTTCTTTCCACTGTCTCCAATATAGCAAGAACCATGAGCATGCCCAGAAAAAAAGAACTGTGTTTCCTACTCATATGGGCCATATGTACATCAACTCTGCTTATGAAACTGATACAAACCACAGCTCCTCTAACATAAATGCTCTTTAGTTAATATTGAGAATTGTGTTGGGTTCGTGAACTGTGTAAAATCATTAGAGCCAAAAATTCACTTGGTTTACCAGAAATGAACTCTAGCTCGTAGGAAGACACAGAGCCTGTTGTTTAACTCCGTACCTCTAGGGATATTCAGACCAGTGTTCTCATCCATTAAACACACTCTGTTTTAATGCAAGAAGCAAGCTCTTCTTTCCAGAGTCTCCAATACAGCAAGAACCATGTGCATGCCCTGAAAAAAGGTATTGTGTTTCCTACTCATATGGACCATATGTAGTTCAACTCTGCTTTTGAGCCTGATACAAACCACAGCTCCTCTTACATAAATGCTCTTTACTTAATAGTGAGAATCGCGCTGGGTTCTAGAACTGCGAAAAAACATTTGAGCCCAAAATTCAATGGATTTACCAGTAATGAACTCTTGCTTGTTGGAAGACACAGATCCTGTGGTTTAACTCTGTTTCTGAAAGGAAATTCAGACCAGAGTTCTTAACCAAGAAAAATACTCTGTTTTAAGGCAAGAAGCATCCTCTTCTTTCCAGAGTCTCCAATACAGCAAGAACCATGAGCATAGCCAGAAAAAAAGAACTGTGTTTCCTACTCACACGTACCATATGTAGTTCAATTCTGGTTATGAAACTGATACAAACCACAGCTCCCATTACATAAATGCTCTTTAGTTAGTAGTGAGAATCGCGCTGGGTTCTAGAACTGCGAAAAAACCATTTGAGCCCAAAATTCACTGGGTTTACCAGAAATGAACTCTTGCATGTAGGAACAAACAGATCCTGAGGTTTAACTCCGTTTCTGTAGGGAAATTAAGACCAGTGTTCTCAACCATTGAACACTATCTGTTTTAACGCAAGTAGCAAGCTCTTCTTTCCAGTTTCTCCAATATAGCAAGAACCATGAGCATGCCCTGAAAAAGAAAACTGTGTTTCCTACTCATACAAACCATATGTAGTTCAACTCTGCTTATGTAATTGATACTAACCACAGCTCTTCTTACACAAATGTTCTTTATTTAATAGTGAGAATCGCGTTTGGTTCGTTAAGTGTGTAGAACCATTTGAGTCCAAAATTCACTTGGTTTACAAGAAATTAACTCTTGCTTGTAGGAAGACACAGATCCTGTTGTTTAACTCGGTTCCTGTTGGGAAATTTAGACCAGTGCTCTCATCCCTGAAAAACACTCTGTTTTAACACAAGAAGCAAGCTCTTCCTTCCTGAGTCTCCAATACTGCAAGAAATATTCGCATGCCCTGAAAAAAAGAACTGTGTTTCCGACTCATACGGACCATATGTATTTCAACTCTGCTTTGAAACTGATACAATCCACAGCTCCTCTTCCATAAATGCTCTTTAGTTCATAGTGAGAATCGCGCTGGGTTCTAGAACTCTGAAAAAACATTTGAGCCTAAAATTCAATGCGATTCGATTAATGAACTCTTGCTTGTAGGAAGACACAGATACTGATGTTTAACACTGTTTCTGAATGGAAATTCAGAACAGAGTTCTCAACCAAGAAAAATACTCTGTTTTAAGGCAAGTAGCATCCTCTTCTTTCAAGAGTCTAGAATACAGCAAGAACCATGAGCATGCCCAGAAAAAAAGAACTGTGTTTCCTATCACACGTACCATATGTAGTTCAACTCTGCTTATTAAAGTGATACAAACCACAGCTCCCCTTACATAAATGCTCTTTAGTTAATAGTGAGAATACCGCTGGGTTCTAGAACTCCAAAAAACTTTTGAGTCCAAAATTCACTGGGTTTACCATTAATGAACTCTTGCTTGTAGGAAGACACAGATACTGATGTTTAACACTGTATCTGAGGGGAAATTCAGACCAGAGTTCTCATCCCTGAAAAACACTCTGTTTTAAGGCAAGAACTTTCCTCTTCTTTCCAGCGTCTCCAATACAGCAAGAACCATGAGCATGCCCATAAAAAATGAACTGTGTTTCCTACTCACACTTACTATATATAGTTTAACTCTGATTGTGAAACTGATACAAACCACTACTCCTCTTACAAAAAGGATCTTTAGTAAATAGTGAGAACCGCGTTGGATTCTAGAACAGCGAAAAATCATTTGAGCCCAAAATTCCCTGGTTTACCAGAATTGAACTCTTGCTTTTAGGAAGACACATATCCTGTGGTTTTACTCTATTTCTGCAGGGAAATTAGACCAATGTTCTCATCCCTGAAAAATACTCTATTTTAAGGCAAGAACCTTCCTCTTCTTTCCAGCGTCTCCAATACAGCAAGAACCATGAGCATGCCCAGAAAAAAAGAACTGTGTTTCCTACTCATACAGGCCACATGTAGATCAACTCTGCTTATGAAACTGATAAAAAGCACAGCTCCTCTTACATAAATGCTCTTTAGTTAATAGTGAGAATCTCGTTGTGCTTGTGAACTGTGAAATATCATTTGAGACCAAACTTCAATGGGTTTACCAGAAATGAACTCTTGCTCGTAGGAAGACACAGATCCTGTTTTTTAACTCCGTCACTGTAGGGAAATTCAGACCAGTGTTCTCATCCATTAAACACACTCTGTTTTCACGCAAGAAGAAAGCTCTTCTTTCCAGAGTGTCCAATACAGCAAGAACCATGTGCATGCCCTGAAAAAATGAACTGTGTTTCCTACTCATACTTACCATATGTAGTTCATATCAGCTTTGAAACAGATACAATCCACAGCTCCTCTTACATAAATGCTCTTTACTTAATAGTGAGAATCGCGCTGGGTTCCAGAACTCCGAAAAAACATTTGAGCCCAAAATTCACTGGGTTTACCATTATTGAACTCTTGCTTGTAGGACGACACAGATACTGATGTTTAACACTGTTTCTGAAGGGAAATTCAGACCAGTGTTCTCATCCCTGTAAAACACTCTGTTTTAAGGCAAGAACCTTCCTCTTCTTTCCAGAATCTCCAATAGAGCAAGAACCATGAGCATGCCCAGAAAAAAAGAACTGTGTTTCCTACTCATCCGGGCCATATGTAGATCAACTCTGCTTATGAAACTGATACAAACCAAAGCTCCTCTTACATAAATGCTCTTTAGTTAATAGTGAGAATGGCGTTGGGATTTTGAACTGTGAAATATCGTTTGAGCCCAAAATTCCCTGGGTTTACCAGAAATGAACTCTTGCTTGTAGGAAGACACAGAGCCTGTTGTTTAACTCCGTTCCTATAGCGAAATTCAGACCAGTGTTCTCATCCATTAAACACACTCTGCTTTAATGCAAGAAGCATGCTCTTCTTTCCAGAGTGTCCAATACAGCAAGAACCATGTGCATGCCCTGAAAAAAAGAACTGTGTTTCCTACTCATACTTACCATATGTAGTTCATATCTGCTTTGAAACTGATACAATCCACAGCTCCTCTTATATAAATGCTCTTTAGTTAATAGTGAGATTCGCGCTGGGTTCTAGAACTCTGAAAAAACATTTGAGCCTAAAATTCACAGGGTTTGCCAGTAATGAACTCTTGCTTGTAGGAAGACACAGATACTGATGTTTAACACTGTTTCTGAAGGGAAATTCAGACCAGAGTTCTCATCTCTGAAAAACACTCTGTTTTAAGGCAAGAACCTTCCTCTTCTTTCCAGCATCTCCAATACAGCAAGAACCATGAGCATGCACAGAAAAAGAGAACTGTGTTTCCTACTCATCCGGGCCATATGTAGATCAAATCTGCTAATGAAACTGATACAAACCACAGCTCCTCTTACATAAATGCTCTTTAGTTAATAGTGAGAATGGTGTTTGGCTTTTGAACTCTGAAATATCATTTGAGCCCAAAATTCACTGGGTTTACCAGAAATGAACTCTTGCTTGTCAGAAGACACAGAGCCTTTTGTTTAACTCCGTTCCTATAGGGAAATTCAGTCCAGTGTTCTCATCCATTAAACACACTCTGTTTTAAACCAAGAAGCAAGCTCTTCTTTCCAGAGTCTCCAATACAGCAAGAACCATGTGCATGCCCTGAAAAATGTACTGTGTTTCCTACTCATACGGATCATATATAGTTCAACTCTGCTTTTGAGCCTGATACAAACCACAGCTCCTCTTACATAAATGCTCTTTACTTAATAGTGAGAATCGCGCTGGGTTCTAGAACTGCGAAAAAACATTTGAGCCCAAAATTCACTGGGTTTACCATTAATGAACTCTTGCTTGTAGGAAGACACAGATACTAATGTTTAACACTGTATCTGAGGGAAAATTCAGACCAGAGTTCTCATCCCTGAAAAACACTCTGTTTTAAGGCAAAAACTTTCCTCTTCTTTCCAGCGTCTCCAATACAGCAAGAACCATGAGCATGCCCTGAAAAAAAGAACTGTGTTTCCTACTCACACTTACCATATATAGTTCAACTCTGATTATGAAACTGATACAAACCACTCCTCCTCTTAAAAAATGATCTTTAGGAAATAGTGAGAACCGCGTAGGGTTCTAGAACAGCGAAAAATCATTTGAGTCCAAAATTCACTGGGTTTACCAGAATTGAACTCTTGCTTTAGGAAGACACATATCCTGTGGTTCTACTCTGTTTCTGCAGGGAAATTAGGACCAATGTTCTCATCCCTGAAAAATACTCTGTTTTAAGGCAAGAAACTTCCTCTTCTTTCCAGCATCTCCAATACAGCAAGAACCATGAGCATGCCCAGAAAAAAAGAACTGTGTTTCCTACTCATACGGGCCATATGTAGATCAACTCTGCTTATGAAACTGATAAAAAGCACAGCTCCTCTTACATAAATGCTCTTTAGTTAATAGTGAGAATCTCGCTGTGCTTGTGAACTGTGAAATATCATTTGAGCCCAAAATTCACTGGGTTTACCAGAAATGAACTAGCTTGTAGGAAGACACAGAGCCTGTTGTTTAACTCCGTTCCTATAGGAAAATTCAGACCAGTGTTCTCATCCATTAAACACACTCTGTTTTAATGCAAGAAGCAAGCTCTTCTTTCCAGAGTCTCCAATACAGCAAGAACCATGTGCATGCCCTGAAAAAAGGTACTGTGTTTCCTACTCATACGGATCATATGTAGTTCATATCTGCTTTGAAACTGATACAATCAACAGCTCCTCTTATATAAATGCTCTTTAGTTAGTAGTGAGAATCGCGCTGGGTTCTAGAACTGGGAAAAAAACATTTGAGCCCAAAATTCAGTGGGTTGACCAGTAATGAACTCTTGCTTGTTGGAAGACAGAGATACTAATGTTTAACACTGTATCTGAGAGAAAATTCAGACCAGAGTTCTCATCCCTGAAAAACACTCTGTTTTAAGCCAAGAACCTTCCCCTTCTTTCCAGCGACTCCAATATAGCAAGAACCATGAGCATGCCCAGAAAAAAAGAACTGTGTTTCCTAATCATACGGGCCATATGTAGATCAACTCTGCTTATGAAACTGATACAAACCACAGCTCCTCTTACATAAATGCTCTTTAGTTAATAGTGAGAATGGTGTTGGGCTTTTGAACTGTCAAATATCATTTGAGCCCAAAATTCACTGGGTTTAAAAGAAATGAACTCTTGCTTGTCAGAAGACACAGATTCTTTTGTTTAACTCCGTTCCTATAGGGAAATTCAGACCAGTGTTCTCATCCATTAAACACACTCTGTTTTAATGCAAGAAGCAAGCTCTTCTTTCCAGAGTCTCCAATACAGCAAGAACCATGTGCATGCCCTGAAAAAATGTACTGTGTTTCCTACTCATACGGACCATATGTAGTTCAACTCTGCTTTTGAGCCTGATACAAACCACAGCTCCTCTTACATAAATGCTCTTTACTTAATAGTGAGAATCGCGCTGGGTTCTAGAACTGGGAAAAAACATTTGAGCCCAAAATTCACTGGGTTTACCAGTAATGAACTCTTGCTTGTCGGAAGACAAGATCCTGTGGTTTAACTCTGTTTCTGAAAGGAAATTCAGACCAGAGTTCTCATCCAAGAAAAATTCTCTGTTTTAAGGCGAGAAGCATCCACTTCTTTCCAGCGTCTCCAATACAGCAAGAACCATGAGCATGCCCAGAAAAAAAGAACTGTGTTTCCTACTCATAAGGCCATATGTAGACCAACTCTGCTTATGAAACTGATACAAACCACAGCTCCCCTTACATAAATGCTCTTTAGTTAATAGTGAGAATAGCGCTGGGTTCTAGAACTCTGAAAAAACATTTGAGCCCAAAATTCACTGGGTTTACAATTAATGAAGTCTTGCTTGTAGGAAGACACAGATACTGATGTTTAACACTGTATCTGAGGGGAAATTCAGACCAGAGTTCTCATCCCTGAAATACACTCTGTTTTAAGGCAAGAACTTTCCTCTTCTTTCCAGCGTCTCCAATACAGCAAGAACCATGAGCATGCCCAGAAAGAAAGAACTGTGTTTCCTACTCACACTTAACATATATAGTTCAACTCTGATTATGAAACTGATATAAACCACTACTCCTCTTACAAAAATGATCTTTAGTAAATACTGAGAACCGCGTTGGGTTCTAGAACAGCGAAAAATCATTTGAGCCCAAAATTCACTGGGTTTACCAGAATTGAACTCTTGGTTTAGGAAGACACATATCCTGTGGTTTTACTCTGTTTCTGCAGGGTAATTAAGACCTATGTTCTCATCTCTGAAAAATACTCTGTTTTAAGGCAAGAACCTTCCTCTTCTTTCCAGCGTCTCCAATACAGCAAGAACCACGAGCATGCCCAGAAAAAAGAACTGTATTTCCTACTCATATGGGCCATATGTGGATCAACTCTGCTTATGAAACTGATAAAAAGCACAGCTCCTCTTACATAAATGCTCTTTAGTTAATAGTGAGAATCTCGTTGTACTTGTGAACTGTGAAATATCATTTGAGCCCAAACTTCACAAGGTTTACCAGAAATGAACTCTTGCTTGTAGGAAGACACAGAGCCTGTTGTTTAACTCCGTTCCTATAGGGAAATTCAGACCAGTGTTATCATCCATTAAACACACTCTGTTTTAATGCAAGAAGCAAGCTCTTCTTTCCAGAGTCTCCAATACGGCAAGAACCATGTGTATGCCCTGAAAAAAGGTACTGTGTTTCCTACTCATACGGATCATATGTAGTTCAACTCTCCTTATGAAACTGATACAAACCACAGCTCCCCTTACATAAATGCTCTTTAGTTAATAGTGAGCACCGTGTTGGGTTCAAGAACTGCAAAAAATCATTTGAGCCCAAAATTCACTGGGTTTGCCAGAAATTAACTCTTGCTCATAGGAAGACACAGATCCTGTTGTTGATCTCCGAAGCTGTAGGGAAATTCAGACCAATGTTCTCATCCATTAAACACACTCTGTTTTCACAAAAGAATAAAGCTCTTCTTTCCAGAGTCTCCAATACAGCAAGAACAATGTGCATGCCCTGAAAAAGGTACTGTGTTTCCTACTCATACGGACCATATGTAGATCAACTCTGCTTATGAAACTGATAAAATGCACAGCTCCTCTTACATAAATGCACTTTAGTTAATAGTGAGAATCTCGCTGTGCTTGTGAACTGTGAAATATCATTTGAGCCCAAAATTCACTGGGTTTACCAGAAATGAACTCTTGCTTGTAGGAAGACACAGAGCCTGTTGTTTAACTCCGTAGCTGTAGGGAAATTCAGACCAGTGTTCTCATCCATTAAACACACTCTGTTTTCACGCAAGAAAAATGTTCTTCTTTCCAGGGTCTCTAATACAGCAAACCATGTGCATGCCCTGAAAAAAAGAACTGTGTTTCCTACTCATACTTACCATATGTAGTTCATATCTGCTTTGAAACTGATACAATCCACAGCTCCTCTTATATAAATGCTCTTTAGTTAATAGTGAGAATCGCGCTGGGTTCTAGAACTCTGAAAAAACATTTGAGCCTAAAATTCACAGGGTTTACCAGTAATGAACTCTTGCTTGTAGGAAGACACAGATACTGATGTTTAACACTGTTTCAGAAGGGAAATTCAGACCAGAGCTCTCATCCCTGAAAAACACTCTGTTTTAAGGCAAGAACCTTCCTCTTCTTTCCAGCGTCTCCAATACAGCTAGAACCATGAGCATGCCCGGAAAAAAAGAACTGTGTTTCCTACTCATCCGGGCCATATGTAGATCAACTCTGCTTATGAAACTGATAAAAAGCACAGCTCCTCTTACATAAATGCTCTTTAGTTAATAGTGAGAATCTCGTTGAGCTTGTGAACTGTGAAATATCATTTGAGCCCAAAATTCACTGGGTTTACCAGAAATGAACTCGCTTGTAGGAAGACACAGAGCCTGTTGTTTAACTCCGTTCCTATAGGGAAAATCACACCAGTGTTCTCATCCATTAAACACACTCTGTTTTAATGCAAGAAGCAAGCTCTTCTTTCCAGGGTCTCCAATACAGCAAGAAACATGTGCATGCCCTGAAAAAAGGTACTGTGTTTCCTACTCATACGGATCATATGTAGTTCATATCTGCTTTGAAACTGATACAATCAACAGCTCCTCTTATATAAATGCTTTTTAGTTAGTAGTGAGAATCGCGCTGGGTTCTAGAACTCTGAAAAAACATTTGAGCCCAAAATTCACTGGGTTTACCAGTAATGAACTCTTGCTTGTAGGAAGACACAGATACTGATGTTTAACACTGTTTCTGAAGGGAAATTCAGACCAGAGTTCTCATCCCTGAAAAACACTCTGTTTTAAGGCAAGAACCTTCCTCTTCTTTCCAGCGTCTCCAATACAGCAAGAACCATGAGCATGCCCAGAAAAAAAGAACTGTGTTTCCTACTCATCCGGGCCATATGTAGATCAACTCTGCTTATGAAACTGATACAAACCACAGCTCCTCTTAAATAAATGCTCTTTAGTTTATAGTGAGAATGGCGTTGGGCTTTTGAACTGTGAAATATCATTTGAGCCCAAAATTCAATGGGTTTACCAGAAATGAACTCTTGCTTGTCTGAAGACACAGAGCCTTTTGTTTAACTCCGTTCCTGTAGGGAAATTCAGACCAGTGTTCTCATCCATTAAACACACTCTGTTTTAATGCAAGAAGCAAGCTCTTCTTTCCAGAGTCTCCAATACAGCAATAACCATGTGCATGCCCTGAAAAAAGGTACTGTGTTGCCTACTCACACGGATCATATGTAGTTCAACTCTGCGTTTGAGCCTGATACAAACCACAGCTCCTCTTACATAAATGCTCTTTACTTAATAGTGAGAATCGCGCTGGGTTCTAGAACTGCGAAAAAACATTTGAGCCCAAAATTCACTGGGTTTACCAGTAATGAACTCTTGCTTGTCGGAAGACAAGATCCTGTGGTTTAACTCAGTTTCTGAATGGAAATTCAGACCAGAGTTCTCATCCAAGAAAAATTATCTGTTTCAAGGCAAGAAGCATCCTCTTCTTTCAAGAGTCTCCAATACAGCAAGAACCATGAGCATGCCCAGAAAAACAGAACTGTGTTTCCTACTCATAGGGCCATATGTAGATCAACTCTGCTTATGAAACTGATACAAACCACAGCTCCCCTTACATAAATGCTCTTTAGTTAATAGTGAGATTAGCGCTGGGTTCTAGAACTCCGAAAAAACATTTGAGCCCAAAATTCACTGGGTTAACCATTAATGAACTCTTGCTTGTAGGAAGACACAGATACTGATGTTTAACACTGTATCTGAGGGGAAATTCAGACCAGAGTTCTCATCCCTGAAAAACACTCTGTTTTAAGGCAAGAACTTTCCTCTTCTTTCCAGCGTCTCCAATACATCAAGAACTATGAGCATGCCCAGAAAAAAAGAACTGTGTTTCCTTCTCACACTTACCATATATAGTTCAACTCTGATTATGAAACTGATACAAACCACTACTCCTCTTACAAAAATGATCTTTAGTAAATACTGAGAACCGCGTTGGGTTCTAGAACAGCGAAAAATCATTTGATCCCAAAATTCACTGGGTTTACCAGAATTGAACTCTTGGTTTAGGAAGACACATATCCTGTGGTTTTACTCTGTTTCTGCAGGGAAATTAAGACCTATGTTCTCATCCCTGAAAAATACTCTATTTTAAGGCAAGAACCTTCCTCTTCTTTCCAGCGTCTTCAATACAGCAAGAACCACGAGCATGCCCAGAAAAAAAGAACTGTGTTTTCTACTCATACGGGTCATATGTGGATCAACTCTGCTTATGAAACTGATAAAAAGCACAGCTCCTCTTACATAAATGCTCTTTAGTTAATAGTGAGAATCTCGTTGTGCTTGTGAACTGTGAAATATCATTTGAGCCCAAACTTCACTGGGTTTACCAGAAATGAACTCTTGCTTGTAGGAAGACAGAGCCTGTTGTTTAACTCCGTTCCTATAGGGAAATTCAGACCAGTGTTATCATCCATTAAACACACTCTGTTTTAATGCAAGAAGCAAGCTCTTCTTTCCAGAGTCTCCAATACGGCAAGAACCATGTGCATGCCCTGAAAAAAGGTACTGTGTTTCCTACTCATACGGATCATATGTAGTTCAACTCTCCTTATGAAACTGATACAAACCACAGCTCCCCTTACATAAATGCTCTTTAGTTAATAGTGAGCACCGTGTTGGGTTCAAGAACTGCAAAAAATCATTTGAGCCCAAAATTCACTGGGTTTGCCAGAAATGAACTCTTGCTCGTAGGAAGACACAGATCCTGTTGTTTATCTCCGAAGCTGTAGGGAATTTCAGACCAATGTTCTCATCCATTAAACACACTCTGTTTTCACAAAAGAATAAAGCTCTTCTTTCCAGAGTCTCCAATACAGCAAGAACCATGTGCATGCCCTGAATAAAGGTACTGTGTTTCCTACTCATACGGACCATATGTAGATCAACTCTGCTTATGAAACTGATAAAAACCACAGCTCCTCTTACATAAATGCCCTTTAGTTAATAGTGAGAATCTCGCTGTGCTTGTGAACTGTGAAATATCATTTGAGCCCAAAATTCACTGGGTTTACCAGAAATGAACTCTTGCTTGTAGGAAGACACAGAGCCTGTTGTTTAACTCCGTTCCTATAGGGAAATTCAGACCAGTGTTCTCATCCATTAAACACACTCTGTTTTAATGCAAGAAGCAAGCTCTTCTTTCCAGCGTCTCCAATACAGCAAGAACCATGAGCATGCCCAGAAAAAAAGAACTGTGTTTCCTACTCATACGGGTCATATGTAGTTCAAATCTGCTTATGTAACTGATACTAACCACAGCTCTTCTTACATAAATGTTCTTCATTTAATAGTGAGAATCGGGTTGGGTTCATTAACTGTGAAAAAACATTTGAGTCCAAAATTCACTTGCTTTACCAGAAATGAACTCTTGCTCGTTGGAAGACACAGATCCTGTTGTTTAACTCCGTTCCTGTAGGGAAATTCAGACCAGTGTTCTCATCCATTAAACACACTCTGTTTTAATGCAAGAAGCAAGCTCTTCTTTCCAGAGTCTCCAATACAGCAATAACCATGTGCATGCCCTGAAAAAAGGTACTGTGTTTCCTACTCACACGGATCATATGTAGTTCAACTCTGCTTATGTAACCGATACAAACCACAGCTCCTCTTACATAAATGCTCTTTACTTAATAGTGAGAATCGCGCTGGGTTCTAGAACTGCGAAAAAACATTTGAGCCCAAAATTCACTGGGTTTACCAGTAATGAACTCTTGCTTGTCGGAAGACAAGATCCTGTGGTTTAACTCAGTTTCTGAAAGGAAATTCAGACCAGAGTTCTCATCCAAGAAAAATTATCTGTTTCAAGGCAAGAAGCATCCTCTTCTTTCAAGAGTCTCCAATACAGCAAGAACCATGAGCATGCCCAGAAAAAAAGAACTGTGTTTCCTACTCATAGGGCCATATGTAGATCAACTCTGCTTATGAAACTGATACAAACCACAGCTCCCCTTACATAAATGCTCTTTAGTTAATAGTGAGATTAGCGCTGGGTTCTAGAACTCCGAAAAAACATTTGAGCCCAAAATTCACTGGGTTTACAATTAATGAAGTCTTGCTTGTAGGAAGACACAGATACTGATGTTTAACACTGTATCTGAGGGGAAATTCAGACCAGAGTTCTCATCCCTGAAATACACTCTGTTTTAAGGCAAGAACTTTCCTCTTCTTTCCAGCGTCTCCAATACAGCAAGAACCATGAGCATGCCCAGAAAGAAAGAACTGTGTTTCCTACTCACACTTACCATATATAGTTCAACTCTGATTATGAAACTGATATAAACCACTACTCCTCTTACAAAAATGATCTTTAGTAAATACTGAGAACCGCGTTGGGTTCTAGAACAGCGAAAAATCATTTGAGCCCAAAATTCACTGGGTTTACCAGAATTGAACTCTTGGTTTAGGAAGACACATATCCTGTGGTTTTACTCTGTTTCTGCAGGGTAATTAAGACCTATGTTCTCATCTCTGAAAAATACTCTGTTTTAAGGCAAGAACCTTCCTCTTCTTTCCAGCGTCTCCAATACAGCAAGAACCACGAGCATGCCCAGAAAAAAGAACTGTATTTCCTACTCATATGGGCCATATGTGGATCAACTCTGCTTATGAAACTGATAAAAAGCACAGCTCCTCTTACATAAATGCTCTTTAGTTAATAGTGAGAATCTCGTTGTACTTGTGAACTGTGAAATATCATTTGAGCCCAAACTTCACAAGGTTTACCAGAAATGAACTCTTGCTTGTAGGAAGACACAGAGCCTGTTGTTTAACTCCGTTCCTATAGGGAAATTCAGACCAGTGTTCTCATCCATTAAACACACTCTGTTTTAATGCAAGAAGCAAGCTCTTCTTTCCAGCGTCTCCAATACAGCAAGAACCATGAGCATGCCCAGAAAAAAAGTTCTGTGTTTCCTACTCATACGGATCATATGTAGTTCAAATCTGCTCATGTAACTGATACTAACCACAGCTCTTCTTACATAAATGTTCTTCATTTAATAGTGAGAATCGCGTTGGGTTCGTTAACTGTGAAAAAACATTTGAGCCCAAAATTCACTTGCTTTACCAGAAATGAACTCTTGCTCGTTGGAAGACACAGATCCTGTTGTTTAACTCCGTAGCTGTAGGGAAATTCAGACCAGTGTTCTCATCCATTAAACACACTCTGTTTTCACGCAAGAAAAATGCTCTTCTTTCCAGGGTCTCTAATACAGCAAACCATGTGCATGCCCTGAAAAAAAGAACTGTGTTTCCTACTCATACTTACCATATGTAGTTCATATCTGCTTTGAAACTGATACAATCCACAGCTCCTCTTATATAAATGCTCTTTAGTTAATAGTGAGAATCGCGCTGGGTTCTAGAACTCTGAAAAAACATTTGAGCCTAAAATTCACAGGGTTTATCAGTAATGAACTCTTGCTTGTAGGAAGACACAGATACTGATGTTTAACACTGTTTCAGAAGGGAAATTCAGACCAGAGCTCTCATCCCTGAAAAACACTCTGTTTTAAGGCAAGAACCTTCCTCTTCTTTCCAGCGTCTCCAATACAGCTAGAACAATGAGCATGCCCGGAAAAAAAGAACTGTGTTTCCTACTCATCCGGGCCATATGTAGATCAACTCTGCTTATGAAACTGATAAAAAGCACAGCTCCTCTTACATAAATGCTCTTTAGTTAATAGTGAGAATCTCGTTGAGCTTGTGAACTGTGAAATATCATTTGAGCCCAAAATTCACTGGGTTTACCAGAAATGAACTCGCTTGTAGGAAGACACAGAGCCTGTTGTTTAACTCCGTTCCTATAGGGAAAATCACACCAGTGTTCTCATCCATTAAACACACTCTGTTTTAATGCAAGAAGCAAGCTCTTCTTTCCAGGGTCTCCAATACAGCAAGAAACATGTGCATGCCCTGAAAAAGGTACTGTGTTTCCTACTCATACGGATCATATGTAGTTCATATCTGCTTTGAAACTGATACAATCAACAGCTCCTCTTATATAAATGCTTTTTAGTTAGTAGTGAGAATCGTGCTGGGTTCTAGAACTCTGAAAAAACATTTGAGCCCAAAATTCACTGGGTTTACCAGTAATGAACTCTTGCTTGTAGGAAGACACAGATACTGATGTTTAACACTGTTTCTGAAGGGAAATTCAGACCAGAGTTCTCATCCCTGAAAAACACTCTGTTTTAAGGCAAGAACCTTCCTCTTCTTTCCAGCGTCTCCAATACAGCAAGAACCATGAGCATGCCCAGAAAAAAAGAACTGTGTTTCCTACTCATCCGGGCCATATGTAGATCAACTCTGCTTATGAAACTGATACAAACCACAGCTCCTCTTAAATAAATGCTCTTTAGTTAATAGTGAGAATGGCGTTGGGCTTTTGAACTGTGAAATATCATTTGAGCCCAAAATTCACTGGGTTTACCAGAAATGAACTCTTGCTTGTCTGAAGACACAGAGCCTTTTGTTTAACTCCGTTCCTGTAGGGAAATTCAGACCAGTGTTATCATCCATTAAACACACTCTGTTTTAATGCAAGAAGCAAGCTCTTCTTTCCAGAGTCTCCAATACAGCAATAACCATGTGCATGCCCTGAAAAAAGGTACTGTGTTTCCTACTCACACGGATCATATGTAGTTCAACTCTGCGTTTGAGCCTGATACAAACCACAGCTCCTCTTACATAAATGCTCTTTACTTAATAGTGAGAATCGCGCTGGGTTCTAGAACTGCGAAAAAACATTTGAGCCCAAAATTCACTGGGTTTACCAGTAATGAACTCTTGCTTGTCGGAAGACAAGATCCTGTGGTTTAACTCAGTTTCTGAATGGAAATTCAGACCAGAGTTCTCATCCAAGAAAAATTATCTGTTTCAAGGCAAGAAGCATCCTCTTCTTTCCAGAGTCTCCAATAGAGCAAGAACCATGTGCATGCCCTGAAAAAAGGTACTGTGTTTCCTACTCATACGGATCATATGTAGTTCATATCTGCTTTGAAACTGATACAATCAACAGCTCCTCTTATATAAATGCTTTTTAGTTAGTAGTGAGAATCGCGCTGGGTTCTAAAACTCTGAAAAAACATTTGAGCCCAAAATTCACTGGGTTTACCAGTAATGAACTCTTGCTTGTAGGAAGACACAGATACTGATGTTTAACACTGTTTCTGAAGGGAAATTCAGACCAGAGTTCTCATCCCTGAAAAACACTCTGTTTTAAGGGAAGAACCTTCCTCTTCTTTCCAGCGTCTCCAATACAGCAAGAACCATGAGCATGCCCGGAAAAAAAGAACTGTGTTTCCTACTCATCCGGGCCATATGTAGATCAACTCTGCTTATGAAACTGATACAAACCACAGCTCCTCTTACATAAATGCTCTTTAGTTAATAGTGAGAATGGCGTTGGGCTTTTGAACTGTGAAATATCATTTGAGCCCAAAATTCACTGGGTTTACCAGAAATGAACTCTTGCTTGTCTGAAGACACAGAGCCTTTTGTTTAACTCCGTTCCTGTAGGGAAATTCAGACCAGTGTTCTCATCCATTAAACACACTCTGTTTTAATGCAAGAAACAAGCTCTTCTTTCCAGAGTCTCCAATACAGCAATAACCATGTGCATGCCCTGAAAAAAGGTACTGTGTTTCCTACTCACACGGATCATATGTAGTTCAACTCTGCGTTTGAGCCTGATACAAACCACAGCTCCTCTTACATAAATGCTCTTTACTTAATAGTGAGAATCGCGCTGGGTTCTAGAACTGCGAAAAAACATTTGAGCCCAAAATTCACTGGGTTTACCAGTAATGAACTCTTGCTTGTCGGAAGACAAGATCCTGTGGTTTAACTCAGTTTCTGAAAGGAAATTCAGACCAGAGTTCTCATCCAAGAAAAATTATCTGTTTCAAGGCAAGAAGCATCCTCTTCTTTCAAGAGTCTCCAATACAGCAAGAACCATGAGCATGCCCAGAAAAAAAGAACTGTGTTTCCTACTCATAGGGCCATATGTAGATCAACTCTGCTTATGAAACTGATACAAACCACAGCTCCCCTTACATAAATGCTCTTTAGTTAATAGTGAGATTAGCGATGGGTTCTAGAACTCCGAAAAAACATTTGAGCCCAAAATTCACTGGGTTAACCATTAATGAACTCTTGCTTGTAGGAAGACACAGATACTGATGTTTAACACTCTATCTGAGGGGAAATTCAGACAAGAGTTCTCATCCCTGAAAAACACTCTGTTTTAAGGCAAGAACTTTCCTCTTCTTTCCAGCGTCTCCAATACATCAAGAACTATGAGCATGCCCAGAAAAAAAGAACTGTGTTTCCTACTCACACTTACCATATATAGTTCAACTCTGATTATGAAACTGATACAAACCACTACTCCTCTTACAAAAATGATCTTTAGTAAATAGTGAGAACCGCGTTGGGTTCTAGAACAGCGAAAAATCATTTGAGCCCAAAATTCACTGGGTTTACCAGAATTGAACTCTTGGTTTAGGAAGACACATATCCTGTGGTTTTACTCTGTTTCTGCAGGGAAATTAAGACCTATGTTCTCATCCCTGAAAAATACTCTATTTTAAGGCAAGAACCTTCCTCTTCTTTCCAGCGTCTCCAATACAGCAGGAACCACGAGCATGCCCAGAAAAAAAGAACTGTGTTTCCTACTCATACGGGCCATATGTGGATCAACTCTGCCTTGAAACTGATAAAAAGCACAGCTCCTCTTACATAAATGCTCTTTAGTTAATAGTGAGAATCTCGTTGTGCTTGTGAACTGTGAAATATCATTTGAGCCCAAACTTCACTGGGTTTACCAGAAATGAACTCTTGCTTGTAGGAAGACAGAGCCTGTTGTTTAACTCCGTTCCTATAGGGAAATTCAGACCAGTGTTATCATCCATTAAACACACTCTGTTTTAATGCAAGAAGCAAGCTCTTCTTTCCAGAGTCTCCAATACGGCAAGAACCATGTGCATGCCCTGAAAAAAGGTACTGTGTTTCCTACTCATACGGATCATATGTAGTTCAACTCTCCTTATGAAACTGATACAAACCACAGCTCCCCTTACATAAATGCTCTTTAGTTAATAGTGAGCACCGTGTTGGGTTCAAGAACTGCAAAAAATCATTTGCGCCCAAAATTCACTGGGTTTGCCAGAAATGAACCCTTGCTCGTAGGAAGACACAGATCCTGTTGTTTATCTCCGAAGCTGTAGGGAAATTCAGACCAATGTTCTCATCCATTAAACACACTCTGTTTTCACAAAAGAATAAAGCTCTTCTTTCCAGAGTCTCCAATACAACAAGAACCATGTGCATGCCCTGAATAAAGGTACTGTGTTTCCTACTCATACGGACCATATGTAGATCAACTCTGCTTATGAAACTGATAAAAACCACAGCTCCTCTTACATAAATGCCCTTTAGTTAATAGTGAGAATCTCGCTGTGCTTGTGAACTGTGAAATATCATTTGAGCCCAAAATTCACTGGGTTTACCAGAAATGAACTCTTGCTTGTAGGAAGACACAGAGCCTGTTGTTTAACTCCGTTCCTATAGGGAAATTCAGACCAGTGTTCTCATCCATTAAACACACTCTGTTTTAATGCAAGAAGCAAGCTCTTCTTTCCAGCGTCTCCAATACAGCAAGAACCATGAGCATGCCCAGAAAAAAAGAACTGTGTTTCCTACTCATACGGATCATATGTAGTTCAAATCTGCTTATGTAACTGATACTAACCACAGCTCTTCTTACATAAATGTTCTTCATTTAATAGTGAGAATCGCGTTGGGTTCGTTAACTGTGAAAAAACATTTGAGTCCAAAATTCACTTGCTTTACCAGAAATGAACTCTTGCTCGTTGGAAGACACAGATCCTGTAGTTTAACTCCGTAGCTGTAGGGAAATTCAGACCAGTGTTCTCATCCATTGAACACACTCTGTTTTCACGCAAGAAGAAAGCCCTTCTTTCCAGGGTCTCTAATACAGCAAACCATGTGCATGCCCTGAAAAAAAGAACTGTGTTTCCTACTCATACTTACCATATGTAGTTCATATCTGCTTTGAAACTGATACAATCCACAGCTCCTCTTATATAAATGCTCTTTAGTTAATAGTGAGAATCGCGCTGGGTTCTAGAACTCTGAAAAAACATTTGAGCCTAAAATTCACAGGGTTTACCAGTAATGAACTCTTGCTTGTAGGAAGACACAGATACTGATGTTTAACACTGTTTCTGAAGGGAAATTCAGACCAGAGCTCTCATCCCTGAAAAACACTCTGTTTTAAGGCAAGAACCTTCCTCTTCTTTCCAGCGTCTCCAATACATCTAGAACCATGAGCATGCCCGGAAAAAAAGAACTGTGTTTCCTACTCATCCGGGCCATATGTAGATCAACTCTGCTTATGAAACTGATAAAAAGCACAGCTCCTCTTACATAAATGCTCTTTAGTTAATAGTGAGAATCTTGTTGAGCTTGTGAACTGTGAAATATCATTTGAGCCCAAAATTCACTGGGTTTACCAGAAATGAACTCGCTTGTAGGAAGACACAGAGCCTGTTGTTTAACTCCGTTCCTATAGGGAAATTCACACCAGTGTTCTCATCCAATAAACACACTCTGTTTTAATGCAAGAAGCAAGCTCTTCTTTCCAGGGTCTCCAATACAGCAAGAACCATGTGCATGCCCTGAAAAAAGGTACTGTGTTTCCTACTCATACGGATCATATGTAGTTCAACTCTGCATTTGAGCCTGATACAAACCACAGCTCCTCCTACATAAATGCTCTTTACTTAATAGTGAGAATCGCGCTGGGTTCTAGAACTGCGAAAAAACATTTGAGCCCAAAATTCACTGGGTTTACCTGTAATGAACTCTTGCTTGTCGGAAGACAAGATCTTGTGGTTTAACTCAGTTACTGAAAGGAAATTCAGACCAGAGTTCTCATCCAAGAAAATTTCTCTGTTTCAAGGCAAGAAGCATCCTCTTCTTTCAAGATTCTCCAATACAGCAAGAACCATGAGCATGCCCAGAAAAAAAGAACTGTGTTTCCTACTCATAGGGCCATATGTAGATCAACTCTACTTATGAAACTGATACAAACCACAGCTCCCCTTACATAAATGCTCTTTAATTAATAGTGAGATTAGCGCTGGGTTCTAGAACTCTGAAAAAACATTTGAGCCCAAAATTCACTGGGTTTACCATTAATGAACTCTTGCTTGTAGGAAGACACAGATACTGATGTTTAACACTGTATCTGAGGGGAAATTCAGACCATAGTTCTCATCCCTGAAAAACACTCTGTTTTAAGGCAAGAACTTTCCTCTTCTTTCCAGCGTCTCCAATACAGCAAGAACCATGAGCATGCCCAGAAAAAAAGAACTGTGTTTCCTACTCACACTTAACATATACAGTTCAACTCTGATTATGAAACTGATACAAACCACTACTCCTCTTACAAAAACGATCTTTAGTAAATACTGAGAACCGCATTGGGGTCTAGAACAGCGAAAAATCATTTGAGCCCAAAATTCACTGGGTTTACCAGAATTGAACTCTTGGTTTAGGAAGACACATATCCTGTGGTTTTACTCTGTTTCTGCAGGGAAATTAAGACCTATGTTCTCATCCCTGCAAAATACTCTGTTTTAAGGCAAGAACCTTCCTCTTCTTTCCAGCGTCTCCAATACAGCAAGAACCACGAGCATGCCCAGAAAAAAAGAACTGTATTTCCTACTCATATGGGCCATATGTGGATCACCTCTGCTTATGAAACTGATAAAAAGCACAGCTCCTCTTACATAAATGCTCTTTAGTTAATAGTGAGAATCTCGTTGTACTTGTGAACTGTGAAATATCATTTGAGCCCAAACTTCACTGGGTTTACCAGAAATGAACTCTTGCTTGTAGGAAGACACAGAGCCTGTTGTTTAACTCCGTTCCTATAGGGAAATTCAGACCAGTGTTATCATCCATTAAACACACTCTGTTTTAATGCAAGAAGCAAGCTCTTCTTTCCAGGGTCTCCAATACAGCAAGAAACATGTGCATGCCCTGAAAAAAGGTACTGTGTTTCCTACTCATACGGATCATATGTAGTTCATATCTGCTTTGAAACTGATACAATCAACAGCTCCTCTTATATAAATGCTTTTTAGTTAGTAGTGAGAATCGCGCTGGGTTCTAGAACTCTGAAAAAACATTTGAGCCCAAAATTCACTGGGTTTACCAGTAATGAACTCTTGCTTGTCGGAAGACAAGATCCTGTGGTTTAACTCAGTTTCTGAAAGGAAATTCAGACCAGAGTTCTCATCCAAGAAAAATTATCTGTTTCAAGGCAAGAAGCATCCTCTTCTTTCAAGAGTCTCCAATACAGCAAGAACCATGAGCATGCCCAGAAAAAAAGAACTGTGTTTCCTACTCATAGGGCCATATGTAGATCAACTCTGCTTATGAAACTGATACAAACCACAGCTCCCCTTACATAAATGCTCTTTAGTTAATAGTGAGATTAGCGCTGGGTTCTAGAACTCCGAAAAAACATTTGAGTCCAAAATTCACTGGGTTAACCATTAATGAACTCTTGCTTGTAGGAAGACACAGATACTGATGTTTAACACTGTATCTGAAGGGAAATTCAGACCAGAGTTCTCATCCCTGAAAAACACTCTGTTTTAAGGCAAGAACTTTCCTCTTCTTTCCAGCGTCTCCAATACATCAAGAACTATGAGCATGCCCAGAAAAAAGAACTGTGTTTCCTACTCACACTTACCATATATAGTTCAACTCTGATTATGAATCTGATACAAACCACTACTCCTCTTACAAAAATGATCTTTAGTAAATACTTAGAACCGCGTTGGGTTCTAGAACAGCGAAAAATCATTTGAGCCCAAAATTCACTGGGTTTACCAGAATTGAACTCTTGGTTTAGGAAGACACATATCCTGTGGTTTTACTCTGTTTCTGCAGGGAAATTAAGACCTATGTTCTCATACCTGAAAAATACTCTGTTTTAAGGCAAGAACCTTCCTCTTCTTTCCAGCGTCTCCAATACAGCAAGAACCACGAGCATGCCCAGAAAAAAAGAACTGTATTTCCTACTCATATGGGCCATATGTGGATCACCTCTGCATATGAAACTGATAAAAAGCACAGCTCCTCTTACATAAATGCTCTTTAGTTAATAGTGAGAATCTCGTTGTACTTGTGAACTGTGAAATATCATTTGAGCCCAAACTTCACTGGGTTTACCAGAAATGAACTCTTGCTTGTAGGAAGACACAGAGCCTGTTGTTTAACTCCGTTCCTATAGGGAAATTCAGACCAGTGTTATCATCCATTAAACACACTCTGTTTTAATGCAAGAAGCAAGCTCTTCTTTCCAGGGTCTCCAATACAGCAAGAACCATGTGCATGCCCTGAAAAAAGGTACTGTGTTTCCTACTCATACGGATCATATGTAGTTCATATCTGCTTTGAAACTGATACAATCAACAGCTCCTCTTATATAAATGCTTTTTAGTTAGTAGTGAGAATCGCGCTGGGTTCTAGAACTCTGAAAAAACATTTGAGCCCAAAATTCACTGGGTTTACCAGTAATGAACTCTTGCTTGTAGGAAGACACAGATACTGATGTTTAACACTGTTTCTGAAGGGAAATTCAGACCAGAGTTCTCATCCCTGAAAAACACTCTGTTTTAAGGCAAGAACCTTCCTCTTCTTTCCAGCGTCTCCAATACAGCAAGAACCATGAGCATGCCCAGAAAAAAAGAACTGTGTTTCCTACTCATCCGGGCCATATGTAGATCAACTCTGCTTATGAAACTGATACAAACCACAGCTCCTCTTACATAAATGCTCTTTAGTTAATAGTGAGAATGGCGTTGGGCTTTTGAACTGTGAAATATCATTTGAGCCCAAAATTCACTGGGTTTACTAGAAATGAACTCTTGCTTGTAGGAAAACAGAGCCTGTTGTTTAACTCCGTTCCTATAGGGAAATTCAGACCAGTGTTCTCATGCATTAAACACACTCTGTTTTAATGCAAGAAGCAAGCTCTTCTTTCCAGAGTCTCCAATACAGCAAGAACCATGCGCATGCCCTGAAAAAAGGTACTGTGTTTCCTACTCATAGGGATCATATGTAGTTCAACTCTGCTTATGTAACTGATACTAACCACAGCTCTTCTTACATAAATGTTCTTTATTTAATAGTGAGAATCGCGTTGGGTTCGTTAACTGTGAAAAAAACATTTGAGGCCAAAATTCACTTGCTTTACCAGAAATGAACTCTTGCTTTTAGGAAGACACAGATCCTATTGTTTAACTCCGTAGCTGTAGGGAAATTCAGAACAGTGTTCTCATCCATTAAACACACTCTGTTTTCACACAAGAAGAAAGCTCTTCTTTCCAGAGTCTCCAATACAGCAAGAACCATGTGCATGCCCTGAAAATAAGATCTGTGTTTCCTACTCATACTTACCATATGTAGTTCATATCTGCTTTGAAACTGATACAATCCACAGTTCCTCTTATATAAATGCTCTTCAGTTAATAGTGAGAATCGCGGTGGGTTCTAGAACTCCGAAAACACATTTGAGCCCAAAATTCACTGGGTTTACCAGTAATGAACACTTGCTTGTAGTAAGACACAGATACTGATGTTTAACACTGTTTCTGAAGGGAAATTCAGACCAGAGTTCTCATCCCTGAAAAACACTCTGTTTTAAGGCAAGAAACTTCCTCTTCTTTCTAGCGTATCCAATAGAGCAAGAACCATGAGCATGCCCAGAAAAAAAGAACTGTGTTTCCGACTCCTCCGGGCCATATGTAGATCAACTGTGCTTATGAAACTGATACAAACCACAGCTCCTCTTACATAAATGCTCTTTAGTTAATCGTGAGAATGGCGTTGGGCGTTTGAACTGTGAAATATCATTTGAGCCCGAAATTCACTGGGTTTACCAGAAATGAACTCTTGCTTGTAGGAAGACACAGATACTGATGTTTAACACTGTTTCTGAAGGGAAATTCAGACCAGAGTTCTCATCCCTGAAAATCACTCTGTTTTAAGGCAAGAACCTTCCTCTTCTTTCCAGTTTCTCCAATACAGCAAGAACCATGAGCATGCACAGAAAAAAAGAACTGTGTTTCCTACTCATACGGGCCATGTGTAGATCAACTCTGCTTATGAAACTGATACAAACCACAGCTCCTCTTACATAAATGCTCTTTAGTTAATAGTGAGAATGGCGTTGGGCTTTTGAACTGTGAAATATCATTTGAGCCCAAAATTCACTGGGTTTACCAGAAATGAACTCTTGCTTGTAGGAAGACACAGAGCCTTTTGTTTAACTCCGTTCCTATAGGGAAATTCAGACCAGTGTTCTCATGCATTAAACACACTCTGTTTTAATGCAAGAAGCAAGCTCTTCTTTCCAAGTCTCCAATACAGCAAGAACCATGTGCATGCCCTGAAAAAAGGTCCTGTGTTTCCTACTCATACGGACCACATGTAGTTCAAATCTGCTTTTGAGCCTGATACAAGCCACAGCTCCTCTTACATAAATGTTCTTTACTTAATAGTGAGAATCGCGCTGGGTTCTAGAACTGGGAAAAAACATTTGAGTCCAAAATTCACTGGGTTTACCAGTAATGAACTCTTGCTTGTTGAAAGACACAGATCCTGTGGTTTAACTCTTTTTCTGAAAGGAAATTCAGACCAGAGTTCCCAACCAAGAAAAATACTCTGTTTTAAGGCAAGAAGCATCCTCTTCTTTCAAGATGCTCCAATACAGCAAGAACCATTAGCATGCCCAGAAAAAAAGAACTGTGTTTCCTACTCACACGTACCATATGTAGTTCAACTCTGCTTATGAAACTGATACAAACCACAGCTCCCCTTACGTAAATGCTCTTTAGTTAATAGTGAGAATGGTGCTGGGTTCTAGAACTGCGAAAAAAACCATTTGAGCCCAAAATTCACTTGGTTTACCAGAAATGAACTCTTGCTTGTAGGAAGAAACAGATCCTGAGGTTTAACTCCGTTTCTGTAGGGAAATTCAGACCAGTGTTCTCAACCATTGAACACACTCTGTTTTAACGCAAGTAGCAAGCTCTTCTTTCCAGCGTCTCCAATACAGCAAGAACCATGAGCATGCCCTGAAAAAGAGAACTGTGTTTCCTACTCATACAAACCATATGTATTTCAACTCTGCTTATGTAACTGATAATAACCACAGCACTTCTTACCTAAATGTTCTTTATTTAATAGTGAGAATCGCGTTGGGTTCATTAAGTGTGTAAAATCATTTGAGTCCAAAATTCTCTTGGTTTACAAGAAATTAACTCTTGCTTGTAGGAAGACACAGATGCTGTTGTTTAACTCGGTTCCTGTTGGGAAATTCAGACCAGTGTTCTCATCCCTGAAAATCACTCTGTTTTAATGCAAGAAGCAAGCACTTCTTTCCAGAGTCTCCAATACTGCAAGAACTATTTGCATGCACTGAAAAAAAGAACTGTGTTTCCAACTCATACGGAACATATGTAGTTCAACTCTGCTTATGAAACTGATAAAAACCACAGCTCCTCTTACATAAATGCTCTTTAGTTAATAGTGAGAATCGCGTTGGGTTCTAGAACTGCAAAAAATCATTTGAGCCCAAAATTCACTGGGTTTACCAGAAATGAACTCTTGCTTGTAGGAAGACACAGATCCTGAGGTTTTACTCTGTTTCTGAATGGAAATTCAGACCAGAGATCTCATCCCTGAAAAACACTATGTTTTAAGGAACGAAACTTCCTCTTCTTTCCAGCGTCTCCAATACAGCAAGAACCATGAGCATACCCAGACAAAATGAACTATCTTTCCTACTCATACGGGCCATATGTAGTTCAACTCTGCTTATGAAACTGATACAAACCACAGCTCCTCTTACATAAATGCTCTTTAGTTAATAGTGAGAATTGCGTTGGGATCGTGAACTGTGTAAAATCATTAGAGCAAAAAATTCACTTTGTTTACCAGAAATGAGCTCTAGCTTGTAGGAAGACACAGATCCTGTTATTTAACTCTGTACCTGTAGGGAAATTCAGAGCAGTGTTATCATCCATTGAACACACTTTTTTTTTTACGCTAGTCGCAAGCTCTACTTTCCAGAGTCTCCAATACAGCAAGAACAATGAATATGCCCTGAAAAAGAGAAATGTGTTTCCTACTCATACAGAACATGTGTAGTTCAACTCTGCTTATGTAACTGATACTAACCACAGCTCTTCTTACATAAATGTTCTTTATTTAATAGTGAGAATCGCGTTGGGTTCGTTAATTGTGAAAAAACCATTTGAGCCCCAAATTCACTTGCTTTACCAGAAATTAACTCTTGCTTGTAGGAAGACACAGATCCTGTTGTTTAACTCCGTTCCTGTTGGGAAATTCAGACCAATGTTCTCATCCATGACAAACACTCTTTTTTAACGCAAGAGGCAAGCTCTTCTTTCCAGAGTCTCCAATACTGCAAGAACTATTTGCATTCCCTGAAAAAAGAACTGTGTTCCTGACTCATACCGACCATAGGTAGTTCAACTCGGCTTATGAAACTGATACAAACCACAGCTCCTCTTACAAAAATGCTCTTTATTTAATAGTGAGAATCGCGTTGGGTTTGTGAACTGTGTAAAATCGTTTGAGCCCCAAATCCATTTGGTTTAACAGAAATGAACTCTAGCTCGTAGGAAGACACAGATCCTTTTGTTTAACTCCGTACCTGTAGGGAAATTCAGACCAGTGTTCTCATCCATTAAACACATTCTGTTTTCACGCAAGAAACAAGCTCTTCTTTCCAGAGTCTCCAATACAGCAAGAACCATGTGCATGCCCTGAAAGAAAGAACTGTGTTTCCTACTCATACGGACCATATGTATTTCAACTCTGCTTTTGAAACTGATGCAAACCACAGCTCCTCTTACATAAATGCTCTTTACTTAATAGTGAGAATCACGCTGGGTTCTATAACTCCGAAAAAACATTTGAGCCCAAAATTCACTGGGTTTACCAGTAATGAACTCTTGCTTGTCAGAAGACACAGATCCTGTGGTTTAACTCTGTTTCTGAAAGGAAATTCAGACCAGAGTTCTCAACCAAGAAAAATACTCTGTTTTAAGGCAAGAAGCATCCTCTTCTTTCAAGAGTCTCCAATACAGCAAGAACCATGAGCATGCCCAGAAAAAAAGAACTGTGTTTCCTACTCATAGGGCCATATGTAGATCAACTCTGCTTATGAAACTGATACAAACCACAGCTCCCCTTAAATAAATGCTCTTTAGTTAATAGTGAGAATAGCGCTGGGTTCTAGAACTCCGAAAAAACATTTGAGCCCAAAATTCACTGTGTTTACCAGAAATGAACTGTTGCTTTTAGGAAGACACAGATACTGATGTTTAACACTGTTTCTGAAGGGAAATTCAGACCAGAGTTCTCATCCCTGAAAAACACTCTGTTTTAAGGCAAGAACCTTCCTCTTCTTTCCAGCGTCTCCAATACAGCAAGAACCATGAGCATGCCCAGAAAAAAAGAACTGTGTTTCCTACTCATACGGGCCTTATGTAGATCAACTCTGCTTATGAAACTGATAAAAAGCACAGCGCCTCTTACATAAATGCTCTTTAGTTAATAGTGAGAATGGCGTTGGGCTTTTGATCTGTGAAATATCATTTGAGCCCAAAATTCACTGGGTTTACCAGAAATGAACTCTTGATTTTAGGAAGACACAGAGCCTTTTGTTTAACTCCGTTCCTATAGGAAATTCAGACCAGTGTTCTCATCCATTAAACACACTCTGTTTTAATGCAAGAAGCAAGCTCTTCTTTCCAGAGTCTCCAATGCAGCAAGAACCATGTGCATGCCCTGAAAAAAGGTACTGTGTTTCCTACTCATACGAATCATATGTAGTTCAAGTCTGCTTTTGAACCTGATACAAACCACAGCTCCTCTTACATAAAGGCTCTTTACTTAGTAGTGAGAATTTGAATCCAAAATTCACTGGGTTTACCAGTAATGAACTCTTGCTTGTCAGAAGATAAGATCCTGTGGTTTAACTCTGTTTCTGAAAGGAAATTCAGACCAGAGATCTCATCCAAATAAATTCTCTGTAGTAAGGCAAGAAGCATCCTCTTCTTTCAAGAGTCTCCAATACAGCAAGAACCATGAGCATGCCCAGAAAAAAAGAACTGTGTTTCCTACTCATAGGGCCATATGTAGATCAACTCTGCTTATGAAACTGATACAAACCACAGCTCCCCTTACATAAATGCTCTTTAGTTAATAGTGAGAATAGCGCTGAGTTCTAGAACTCCGAAAAAACATTTGAGCCCAAAATTCACTGGGTTTACCCTAAATGAACTCTTGCTTGTACGAAGACACAGATACTGATGTTTAACACTGTATCTGAGGGGAAATTCAGACCAGAGTTCTCATCCCTGAAAAACACTCTGTTTTAAGGGAAAAACTTTCCTCCTCTTTCCAGCGTCTCCAATACAGCAAGAACCATGAGCATGCCCAGAAAAAAAGAACTGTGTTTCCTACTAACACTTACCATATATAGTTCAACTCTGATTATGAAACTGATACAAACCACTACTCCTCTTACAAAAATGATCATTAGTAAATAGTGAGAACCGCGTTGGGTTCTAGAACAGCGAAAAAATCATTTGAACCCAAAATTCACTGGGTTTACCAGAATTGAACTCTTGCTTTTAGGAAGACACATATCCTGTGGTTTTACTCTGTTTCTGCAGGGAAATTAAAACCAATGTTCTCATTCCTGAAAAATACTCTGTTTTAAGGCAAGAACCTTCCTCTTCTTTCCAGTGTCTCCAATAAAGCAAGAACCATGAGCATGCACAGAAAAAAAGAACTGTGTTTCCTACTCATACGGGCCATATGTAGATCAACTCTGCTTATGAAACTGATACAAAGCACAGCTCCTCTTACATAAATGCTCTTTAGTTAATAGTGAGAATGGCTTTGGGCTTTTGAACTGTGAAATATCATTTGACACCAAACTTCAATGGGTTTACCAGAAATGAACTCTTGCTTGTAGGAAGACAGAGCCTGTTGTTTAACTCCGTTCCTATAGGGAAATTCAGACCAGTGTTATCATCCATTAAACACACTCTGTTTTAATGCAAGAAGCAAGCTCTTCTTTCCAGAGTCTCCAATACAGCAAGAACCATGTGCATGCCCTGAAAAAAGGTACTGTGTTTCCTACTCATACGGATCATATGTAGTTCAACTCTGCTTATGTAACTGATACTAACCACAGCTCTTCTTACATAAATGTTCTTTATTTAATAGTGAGAATCGCGTTGGGTTCGTTAACTGTGAAAAAAACATTTGAGACCAAAATTCACTTGCTTTACCAGAAATGAACCCTTGCTCGTAGGAAGACACAGATCCTGTTATTTAACTCCGTAGATGTAGGGAAATTCAGGCCAGTGTTCTCATCCATTAAACACACACTGTTTTCACGCAAGAAGAAAGCTCTTCTTTCCAGAGTCTCTAATACAGCAAGAACCATGTGCATGCCCTGAAAAAAAGAACTGTGTTTCCTACTCATACTTACCATATGTAGTTCATATCTGCTTTGAAACTGATACAAACCACACCTCCTCTTACATAAATGCTCTTTAGTTAATAGTGAGAATGGCTTTGGGCTTTTGAACTGTGAAATATCATTTGAGCCCAAAATTCACTGGGTTTACCAGAAATGAACTCTTGCTTGTAGGAAGACTCAGATACTGATGTTTAACACTGTTTCTGAAGGGAAATTCAGACCAGAGTTCTCATCCCTGAAAATCACTCTGTTTTAAGGCAAGAACCTTCCTCTTCTTTCCAGTTTCTCCAATACAGCAAGAACCATGAGCATGCACAGAAAAAAAGAACTGTGTTTCCTACTCATACGGGCCATGTGTAGATCAACTCTGCTTATGAAACTGATACAAACCACAGCTCCTCTTACATAAATGCTCTTTAGTTAATAGTGAGAATGGCGTTGGGCTTTTGAACTGTGAAATATCATTTGAGCCCAAAATTCACTGGGTTTACCAGAAATGAACTCTTGCTTGTAGAAAGACACAGAGCCTTTTGTTTAACTCCGTTCCTATAGGGAAATTCAGACCAGTGTTCTCATGCATTAAACACACTCTGTTTTAATGCAAGAAGCAAGCTCTTCTTTCCAAGTCTCCAATACAGCAAGAACCATGTGCATGCCCTGAAAAAAGGTCCTGTGTTTCCTACTCATACGGACCACATGTAGTTCAAATCTGCTTTTGAGCCTGATACAAGCCACAGCTCCTCTTACATAAATGTTCTTTACTTAATAGTGAGAATCGCGCTGGGTTCTAGAACTGGGAAAAAACATTTGAGCCCAAAATTCACTGGGTTTACCAGTAATGAACTCTTGCTTGTTGAAAGACACAGATCCTGTGGTTTAACTCTTTTTCTGAAAGGAAATTCAGACCAGAGTTCCCAACCAAGAAAAATACTCTGTTTTAAGGCAAGAAGCATCCTCTTCTTTCAAGATTCTCCAATACAGCAAGAACCATGAGCATGCCCCAAAAAAAAGAACTGTGTTTCCTACTCACACGTACCATATGTAGTTCAACTCTGCTTATGAAACTGATACAAACCACAGCTCCCCTTACGTAAATGCTCTTTAGTTAATAGTGAGAATCGTGCTGGGTTCTAGAACTGCGAAAAAAACCATTTGAGCCCAAAATTCACTTGGTTTACCAGAAATGAACTCTTGCTTGTAGGAAGAAACAGATCCTGAGGTTTAACTCCGTTTCTGTAGGGAAATTCAGACCAGTGTTCTCAACCATTGAACACACTCTGTTTTAACGCAAGTAGCAAGCTCTTCTTTCCAGCGTCTCCAATACAGCAAGAACCATGAGCATGCCCTGAAAAAGAGAACTGTGTTTCCTACTCATACAAACCATATGTATTTCAACTCTGCTTATGTAACTGATAATAACCACAGCACTTCTTACCTAAATGTTCTTTATTTAATAGTGAGAATCGCGTTGGGTTCATTAAGTGTGTAAAATCATTTGAGTCCAAAATTCTCTTGGTTTACAAGAAATTAACTCTTGCTTGTAGGAAGACACAGATGCTGTTGTTTAACTCGGTTCCTGTTGGGAAATTCAGACCAGTGTTCTCATCCCTGAAAATCACTCTGTTTTAATGCAAGAAGCAAGCACTTCTTTCCAGAGTCTCCAATACTGCAAGAACTATTTGCATGCACTGAAAAAAAGAACTGTGTTTCCAACTCATACGGAACATATGTAGTTCAACTCTGCTTATGAAACTGATAAAAACCACAGCTCCTCTTACATAAATGCTCTTTAGTTAATAGTGAGAATCGCGTTGGGTTCTAGAACTGCAAAAAATCATTTGAGCCCAAAATTCACTGGGTTTACCAGAAATGAACTCTTGCTTGTAGGAAGACACAGATCCTGAGGTTTTACTCTGTTTCTGAATGGAAATTCAGACCAGAGATCTCATCCCTGAAAAACACTATGTTTTAAGGAACGAAACTTCCTCTTCTTTCCAGCGTCTCCAATACAGCAAGAACCATGAGCATACCCAGACAAAATGAACTATCTTTCCTACTCATACGGGCCATATGTAGTTCAACTCTGCTTATGAAACTGATACAAACCACAGCTCCTCTTACATAAATGCTCTTTAGTTAATAGTGAGAATTGCGTTGGGATCGTGAACTGTGTAAAATCATTAGAGCAAAAAATTCACTTTGTTTACCAGAAATGAGCTCTAGCTTGTAGGAAGACACAGATCCTGTTATTTAACTCTGTACCTGTAGGGAAATTCAGAGCAGTGTTATCATCCATTGAACACACTTTTTTTTTTACGCTAGTCGCAAGCTCTACTTTCCAGAGTCTCCAATACAGCAAGAACAATGAATATGCCCTGAAAAAGAGAAATGTGTTTCCTACTCATACAGAACATGTGTAGTTCAACTCTGCTTATGTAACTGATACTAACCACAGCTCTTCTTACATAAATGTTCTTTATTTAATAGTGAGAATCGCGTTGGGTTCGTTAATTGTGAAAAAACCATTTGAGCCCCAAATTCACTTGCTTTACCAGAAATTAACTCTTGCTTGTAGGAAGACACAGATCCTGTTGTTTAACTCCGTTCCTGTTGGGAAATTCAGACCAATGTTCTCATCCATGACAAACACTCTTTTTTAACGCAAGAGGCAAGCTCTTCTTTCCAGAGTCTCCAATACTGCAAGAACTATTTGCATTCCCTGAAAAAAGAACTGTGTTCCTGACTCATACCGACCATAGGTAGTTCAACTCGGCTTATGAAACTGATACAAACCACAGCTCCTCTTACAAAAATGCTCTTTATTTAATAGTGAGAATCGCGTTGGGTTTGTGAACTGTGTAAAATCGTTTGAGCCCCAAATCCATTTGGTTTAACAGAAATGAACTCTAGCTCGTAGGAAGACACAGATCCTTTTGTTTAACTCCGTACCTGTAGGGAAATTCAGACCAGTGTTCTCATCCATTAAACACATTCTGTTTTCACGCAAGAAACAAGCTCTTCTTTCCAGAGTCTCCAATACAGCAAGAACCATGTGCATGCCCTGAAAGAAAGAACTGTGTTTCCTACTCATACGGACCATATGTATTTCAACTCTGCTTTTGAAACTGATGCAAACCACAGCTCCTCTTACATAAATGCTCTTTACTTAATAGTGAGAATCACGCTGGGTTCTATAACTCCGAAAAAACATTTGAGCCCAAAATTCACTGGGTTTACCAGTAATGAACTCTTGCTTGTCAGAAGACACAGATCCTGTGGTTTAACTCTGTTTCTGAAAGGAAATTCAGACCAGAGTTCTCAAGCAAGAAAAATACTCTGTTTTAAGGCAAGAAGCATCCTCTTCTTTCAAGAGTCTCCAATACAGCAAGAACCATGAGCATGCCCAGAAAAAAAGAACTGTGTTTCCTACTCATAGGGCCATATGTAGATCAACTCTGCTTATGAAACTGATACAAACCACAGCTCCCCTTAAATAAATGCTCTTTAGTTAATAGTGAGAATAGCGCTGGGTTCTAGAACTCCGAAAAAACATTTGAGCCCAAAATTCACTGTGTTTACCAGAAATGAACTGTTGCTTTTAGGAAGACACAGATACTGATGTTTAACACTGTTTCTGAAGGGAAATTCAGACCAGAGTTCTCATCCCTGAAAAACACTCTGTTTTAAGGCAAGAACCTTCCTCTTCTTTCCAGCGTCTCCAATACAGCAAGAACCATGAGCATGCCCAGAAAAAAAGAACTGTGTTTCCTACTCATACGGGCCTTATGTAGATCAACTCTGCTTATGAAACTGATAAAAAGCACAGCGCCTCTTACATAAATGCTCTTTAGTTAATAGTGAGAATGGCGTTGGGCTTTTGATCTGTGAAATATCATTTGAGCCCAAAATTCACTGGGTTTACCAGAAATGAACTCTTGATTTTAGGAAGACACAGAGCCTTTTGTTTAACTCCGTTCCTATAGGAAATTCAGACCAGTGTTCTCATCCATTAAACACACTCTGTTTTAATGCAAGAAGCAAGCTCTTCTTTCCAGAGTCTCCAATGCAGCAAGAACCATGTGCATGCCCTGAAAAAAGGTACTGTGTTTCCTACTCATACGAATCATATGTAGTTCAAGTCTGCTTTTGAACCTGATACAAACCACAGCTCCTCTTACATAAATGCTCTTTACTTAGTAGTGAGAATTTGAATCCAAAATTCACTGGGTTTACCAGTAATGAACTCTTGCTTGTCAGAAGATAAGATCCTGTGGTTTAACTCTGTTTCTGAAAGGAAATTCAGACCAGAGATCTCATCCAAATAAATTCTCTGTAGTAAGGCAAGAAGCATCCTCTTCTTTCAAGAGTCTCCAATACAGCAAGAACCATGAGCATGCCCAGAAAAAAAGAACTGTGTTTCCTACTCATAGGGCCATATGTAGATCAACTCTGCTTATGAAACTGATACAAACCACAGCTCCCCTTACATAAATGCTCTTTAGTTAATAGTGAGAATAGCGCTGAGTTCTAGAACTCCGAAAAAACATTTGAGCCCAAAATTCACTGGGTTTACCCTAAATGAACTCTTGCTTGTACGAAGACACAGATACTGATGTTTAACACTGTATCTGAGGGGAAATTCAGACCAGAGTTCTCATCCCTGAAAAACACTCTGTTTTAAGGGAAAAACTTTCCTCCTCTTTCCAGCGTCTCCAATACAGCAAGAACCATGAGCATGCCCAGAAAAAAAGAACTGTGTTTCCTACTAACACTTACCATATATAGTTCAACTCTGATTATGAAACTGATACAAACCACTACTCCTCTTACAAAAATGATCATTAGTAAATAGTGAGAACCGCGTTGGGTTCTAGAACAGCGAAAAAATCATTTGAACCCAAAATTCACTGGGTTTACCAGAATTGAACTCTTGCTTTTAGGAAGACACATATCCTGTGGTTTTACTCTGTTTCTGCAGGGAAATTAAAACCAATGTTCTCATTCCTGAAAAATACTCTGTTTTAAGGCAAGAACCTTCCTCTTCTTTCCAGTGTCTCCAATAAAGCAAGAACCATGAGCATGCACAGAAAAAAAGAACTGTGTTTCCTACTCATACGGGCCATATGTAGATCAACTCTGCTTATGAAACTGATACAAAGCACAGCTCCTCTTACATAAATGCTCTTTAGTTAATAGTGAGAATGGCTTTGGGCTTTTGAACTGTGAAATATCATTTGACACCAAACTTCAATGGGTTTACCAGAAATGAACTCTTGCTTGTAGGAAGACAGAGCCTGTTGTTTAACTCCGTTCCTATAGGGAAATTCAGACCAGTGTTATCATCCATTAAACACACTCTGTTTTAATGCAAGAAGCAAGCTCTTCTTTCCAGAGTCTCCAATACAGCAAGAACCATGTGCATGCCCTGAAAAAAGGTACTGTGTTTCCTACTCATACGGATCATATGTAGTTCAACTCTGCTTATGTAACTGATACTAACCACAGCTCTTCTTACATAAATGTTCTTTATTTAATAGTGAGAATCGCGTTGGGTTCGTTAACTGTGAAAAAAACATTTGAGACCAAAATTCACTTGCTTTACCAGAAATGAACCCTTGCTCGTAGGAAGACACAGATCCTGTTATTTAACTCCGTAGATGTAGGGAAATTCAGGCCAGTGTTCTCATCCATTAAACACACACTGTTTTCACGCAAGAAGAAAGCTCTTCTTTCCAGAGTCTCTAATACAGCAAGAACCATGTGCATGCCCTGAAAAAAAGAACTGTGTTTCCTACTCATACTTACCATATGTAGTTCATATCTGCTTTGAAACTGATACAAACCACACCTCCTCTTACATAAATGCTCTTTAGTTAATAGTGAGAATGGCTTTGGGCTTTTGAACTGTGAAATATCATTTGAGCCCGAAATTCACTGGGTTTACCAGAAATGAACTCTTGCTTGTAGGATGACACAGATACTGATGTTTAACACTGTTTCTGAAGGGAAATTCAGACCAGAGTTCTCATCCCTGAAAAACACTCTGTTTTAAGGCAAGAACCTTCCTCTTCTTTCCAGCGTCTCCAATAAAGCAAGAACCATGAGCATGCCCAGAAAAAAAGAACTGTGTTTCCTACTCATCCGGGCCATGTGTAGATCAACTCTGCTTATGAAACTGATAAAAAGCACAGCTCCTCTTACATAAATGGTCTTTAGTTAATAGTGAGAATCTCGCTGTGCTTGTGAACTATGAAATATCATTTGAGCCCAAAATTCACTGGGTTTACCAGAAATGAACTCTTGCTTTTAGGAAGACACAGAGCCTTTTGTTTAACTCCGTTCCTATAGGGAAATTCAGACCAGTGTTCTCATCCATTAAACACACTCTGTTTTAATGCAAGAAGCAAGCTCTTCTTTCCAGAGTCTCCAATACAGCAAGAACCATGAGCATGCCCTGAAAAAATGTACTGTGTTTCCTACTCATACGGACCACATGTAGTTCATCTCTGCTTTTGAGCCTGATACAAACCACAGCTCCTCTTACATAAATGCTCTTTACTTAATAGTGAGAATCGCGCTGGGTTCTAGAACTGGGAAAAAACATTTGAGCCCAAAATTCACTGGGTTTACCAGTAATGAACTCTTGCTTGTTGGAAGACACAGATCCTGTGGTTTAACTCTGTTTCTGAAAGGAAATTCAGACCAGAGTTCCCAACCAAGAAAAATACTCTGTTTTAAGGCAAGAAGCATCCTCTTCTTTCAAGATTCTCCAATACAGCAAGAACCATGAGCATGCCCAGAAAAAAAGAACTGTGTTTCCTACTCACACGTACCATATGTAGTTCAACTCTGCTTATGAAACTGATAGAAACCACAGCTCCCCTTACATAAATGCTCTTTAGTTAATAGTGAGAAACGTGCTGGGTTCTAGAACTGCGAAAAAAACCATTTGAGCCCAAAATTCACTTGGTTTACCAGAAATGAACTCTTGCTTGTAGGAAGAAACAGATCCTGAGGTTTAACTCCTTTTCTGTAGGGAAATTCAGACCAGGGTTCTCAACCATTGAACACACTCTGTTTTAACGCAAGTAGCAAGCTCTTCTTTCCAGCATCTCCAATACAGCAAGAAGCATGAGCATGCCCTGAAAAAGAGAACTGTGTTTCCTACTCATACAAACCATATGTAGTTCAACTCTGCTTATGTAACTGATAATAACCACAGCTCTTCTTACCTAAATGTTCTTTAGTTAATAGTGAGAATCGCGTTGGGTTCGTTAAGTGTGTAAAATCATTTGAGTCCAAAATTCACTTGGTTTACAAGAAATTGACTCTTGCTTGTAGGAAGACACAGATGCTGTTGTTTAACTCGGTTCCTGTTGGGAAATTCAGACCAGTGTTCTCATCCCTGAAAATCACTCTGTTTTAACGCAAGAAGCAAGCACTTCTTTCCAGAGTCTCCAATACTGCAAGAACTATTTGCATGCACTGAAAAAAAGAACTGTGTTTCCGAATCATATGGACCATATGTAGTTCAACTGTGCTTATGAAACTCATACAAACCACAGCTCCTCTTACATAAATGCTCTTTAGTTAATAGTGAGAATCGCGTTGGGTTCTAGAACTGCAAAAAATCATTTGAGCCGAAAATTCACTGGGTTTACCAGAAATGAACTCTTGCTTGTAGGAAGACACAGATCCTGAGGTTATACTCTGTTTCTGAATGGAAATTCAGACCAGAGATCTCATCCCTGAAAAAAACTATGTTTTAAGGCACAAACCTTCCTCTTCTTTCCAGCGTCGCCAATACAGCAAGAACCATGAGCATGCCCAGAAAAAAAGAACTGTGTTTCCTACTCATCCGGGCCATATGTAGATCAACTCTGCTTATGAAACTGATACAAACCACAGCTCCTCTTACATAAATGCTCTTTAGTCAATAGTGAGAATGGCTTTGGGCTTTTGAACTGTGAAATATCATTTGAGCCCGAAAATCACTGGGTTTACCAGAAATGAACTCTTGCTTGTAGGAAGACACAGATACTGATGTTTAACACTGTTTCTGAAGGGAAATTCAGACCAGAGTTCTCATCCCTGAAAAACACTCTGTTTTAAGGCAAGAACCTTCCTCTTCTTTCCAGCGTCTCCAATACAGCAAGAACCATGAGCATGCCCAGAAAAAAAGAACTGTGTTTCCTACTCATACGGGCCATGTGAAGATCAACTCTGCTTATGAAACTGATACAAACCACAGCTCCTCTTACATAAATGCTCTTTAGTTAATAGTGAGAATGGCGTTGGGCTTTTGAACTGTGAAATATCATTTGAGCCCAAAATTCACTTCGTTTACCAGAAATGAACTCTTGCTTGTAGGAAGACACAGAGCCTTTTGTTTAACTCCGTTCCTATAGGGAAATTCAGACCAGTGTTCTCATGCATTAAACACACTCTGTTTTAATGCAAGAAGCAAGCTCTTCTTTCCAGAGTCTCCAATACAGCAAGAACCATGAGCATGCCCTGAAAAAAGGTACTGTGTTTCCTACTCATACGGACCACATGTAGTTCAACTCTGCTTTTGAGCCTGATACAAACCACAGCTCCTCTTACATAAATGCTCTTTACTTAATAGTGAGAATCGCGCTGGGTTCTAGAACTGGGAAAAAACATTTGAGCCCAAAATTCACTGGGTTTACCAGTAATGAACTCTTGCTTGTTGGAAGACACAGATCCTGTGGTTTAACTGTGTTTCTGAAAGGAAATTCAGACCAGAGTTCCCAACCAAGAAAAATACTCTGTTTTAAGGCAAGAAGCATCCTCTTCTTTCAAGATTCTCCAATACAGCAAGAACCATGAGCATGCCCAGAAAAAAAGAACTGTGTTTCCTACTCACACGTACCATATGTAGTTCAACTCTGCTTATGAAACTGATAGAAACCACAGCTCCCCTTACATAAATGCTCTTTAGTTAAAAGTGAGAATCGTGCTGGGTTCTAGAACTGCGAAAAAAACCATTTGAGCCCAAAATTCACTTGCTTTACCAGAAATGAACTCTTGCTTGTAGGAAGAAACAGATCCTGAGGTTTAACTCCGTTTCTGTAGGGAAATTCAGACCAGTGTTCTCAATCATTGAACACACTCTGTTTTAATGCAAGAAGCAAGCTCTTCTTTCCAGCGTCTCCAATACAGCAAGAACCATGAGCATGCCCTGAAAAAATGTACTGTGTTTCCTACTCATACGGACCACATGTAGTTCAACTCTGCTTTTGAGCCTGATACAAACCACAGCTCCTCTTACATAAATGCTCTTTACTTAATAGTGAGAATCGCGCTGGGTTCTAGAACTGGGAAAAAACATTTGAGCCCAAAATTCACTGGGTTTACCAGTAATGAACTCTTGCTTGTTGGAAGACACAGATCCTGTGGTTTAACTCTGTTTCTGAAAGGAAATTCAGACCAGAGTTCCCAACCAAGAAAAATACTCTGTTTTAAGGCAAGAAGCATCCTCTTCTTTCAAGATTCTCCAATACAGCAAGAACCATGAGCATGCCCCAAAAAAAAGAACTGTGTTTCCTACTCACACGTACCATATGTAGTTCAACTCTGCTTATGAAACTGATAGAAACCACAGCTCCCCTTACATAAATGCTCTTTAGTTAATAGTGAGAATCGTGCTGGGTTCTAGAACTGCGAAAAAAACCATTTGAGCCCAAAATTCACTTGGTTTACCAGAAATGAACTCTTGCTTGTAGGAAGAAACAGATCCTGAGGTTTAACTCCGTTTCTGTAGGGAAATTCAGACCAGGGTTCTCAACCATTGAACACACTCTGTTTTAACGCAAGTAGCAAGCTCTTCTTTCCAGCATCTCCAATACAGCAAGAAGCATGAGCATGCCCTGAAAAAGAGAACTGTGTTTCCTACTCATACAAACCATATGTAGTTCAACTCTGCTTATGTAACTGATAATAACCACAGCTCTTCTTACCTAAATGTTCTTTAGTTAATAGTGAGAATCGCGTTGGGTTCGTTAAGTGTGTAAAATCATTTGAGTCCAAAATTCACTTGGTTTACAAGAAATTAACTCTTGCTTGTAGGAAGACACAGATGCTGTTGTTTAATTCGGTTCCTGGTGGGAAATTCAGACCAGTGTTCTCATCCCTGAAAATCACTCTGTTTTAACGCAAGAAGCAAGCACTTCTTTCCAGAGTCTCCAATACTGCAAGAACTATTTGCATGCACTGAAAAAAAGAACTGTGTTTCCGAATCATACGGACCATATGTAGTTCAACTGTGCTTATGAAACTGATACAAACCACAGCTCCTCTTACATAAATGCTCTTTAGTTAATAGTGAGAATCGCGTTGGGTTCTAGAACTGCAAAAAATCATTTGAGCCGAAAATTCACTGGGTTTACCAGAAATGAACTCTTGCTTGTAGGAAGACACAGATCCTAGGTTTTACTCTGTTTCTGAATGGAAATTCAGACCAGAGATCTCATCCCTGAAAAAAACTATGTTTTAAGGCACAAACCTTCCTCTTCTTTCCAGCGTCGCCAATACAGCAAGAACCATGAGCATGCCCAGAAAAAAAGAACTGTGTTTCCTACTCATCCGGGCCATATGTATATCAACTCTGCTTATGAAACTGATACAAACCACAGCTCCTCTTACATAAATGCTCTTTAGTCAATAGTGAGAATGGCTTTGGGCTTTTGAACTGTGAAATATCATTTGAGCCCGAAAATCACTGGATTTACCAGAAATGAACTCTTGCTTGTAGGAAGACACAGATACTGATGTTTAACACGGTTTCTGAAGGGAAATTCAGACCAGAGTTCTCATCCCTGAAAAACACTCTGTTTTAAGGCAAGAACCTTCCTCTTCTTTCCAGTGTCTCCAATACAGCAAGAACCATGAGCATGCCCAGAAAAAAAGAACTGTGTTTCCTACTCATACGGGCCATGTGAAGATCAACTCTGCTTATGAAACTGATACAAACCACAGCTCCTCTTACATAAATGCTCTTTAGTTAATAGTGAGAATGGCGTTGGGCTTTTGAAATGTGAAATATCATTTGAGCCCAAAATTCACTGGGTTTACCAGAAAGGAACTCTTGCTTGTAGGAAGACACAGAGCCTTTTGTTTAACTCCGTTCCTATAGGGAAATTCAGACCAGTGTTCTCATCCATTAAACACACTCTGTTTTAATGCAAGAAGCAAGCTCTTCTTTCCAGAGTCTCCAATACAGCAAGAACCATGAGCATGCCCTGAAAAAATGTACTGTGTTTCCTACTCATACGGACCACATGTAGTTCAACTCTGCTTTTGAGCCTGATACAAACCACAGCTCCTCTTACATAAATGCTCTTTACTTAATAGTGAGAATCGCGCTGGGTTCTAGAACTGGGAAAAAACATTTGAGCCCAAAATTCACTGGGTTTACCAGTAATGAACTCTTGCTTGTTGGAAGACACAGATCCTGTGGTTTAACTCTGTTTCTGAAAGGAAATTCAGACCAGAGTTCCCAACCAAGAAAAATACTCTGTTTTAAGGCAAGAAGCATCCTCTTCTTTCAAGATTCTCCAATACAGCAAGAACCATGAGCATGCCCAGAAAAAAAGAACTGTGTTTCCTACTCACACGTACCATATGTAGTTCAACTCTGCTTATGAAACTGATAGAAACCACAGCTCCCCTTACATAAATGCTCTTTAGTTAAAAGTGAGAATCGTGCTGGGTTCTAGAACTGCGAAAAAAACCATTTGAGCCCAAAATTCACTTGCTTTACCAGAAATGAACTCTTGCTTGTAGGAAGAAACAGATCCTGAGGTTTAACTCCGTTTCTGTAGGGAAATTCAGACCAGTGTTCTCAATCATTGAACACACTCTGTTTTAACGCAAGTAGCATTCTCTTCTTTCCAGCGTCTCCAATACAGCAAGAACCATGAGCATGCCCTGAAAAAGAGAACTGTGTTTCCTACTCATACACACCATATGTAGTTCAACTCTGCTTATGTAACTGATAATAACCACAGCTCTTCTTACCTAAATGTTCTTTATTTAATAGTGAGAATCGCGTTGGGTTCGTTAAGTGTGTAAAATCATTTGAGTCCAAAATTCACTTGGTTTACAAGAAATTAACTCTTGCTTGTAGGAAGACACAGATGCTGTTGTTTAACTCCGTTCCTGTTGGGAAATTCAGACCAATGTTCTCATCCATGACAAACACTCTTTTTTAACGCAAGAGGCAAGCTCTTGTTTCCAGAGTCTCCAATACTGCAAGAACTATTTGCATGCACTGAAAAAAAGAACTGTGTTTCCGAATCATACGGACCATATGTAGTTCAACTGTGCTTATGAAACTCATACAAACCACAGCTCCTCTTACATAAATGCTCTTTAGTTAATAGTGAGAATCGCGTTGGGTTTGTGAACTGTGTAAAATCATTTGAGCCCCAAATCCATTTGGTTTACCAGAAATGAACTCTAGCTCGTAGGAAGACACAGATCCTGTTGTTTAACTCCGTACCTGTAGGGAAATTCAGACCAGTGTTCTCATCCATTAAACACACTCTGTTTTCATGCAAGAAACAAGCTCTTCTTTCCAGCGTCTCCAATACAGCAAGAACCATGAGCATGCCCAGAATAAAAGAACTGTGTTTCCTACTCATCCGGGCCATATGTAGATCAACTCTGCTTATGAAACTGATACAAACCACAGCTCCTCTTACATAAATGCTCCTTAGTTAATAGTGAGAATGGCTTTGGGCTTTTGAACTGTGAAATATCATTTGAGCCCGAAATTCACTGGGTTTACCAGAAATGAACTCTTGCTTGTAGGAAGACACAGATACTGATGTTTAACACTGTTTATGAAGGGAAATTCAGACCAGAGTTCTCATCCATGAAAAACACTCTGTTTTAAGGCAAGAACCTTCCTCTTCTTTCCAGCGTCTCCAATACAGCAAGAACCATGAGCATGTCCAGAAAAAAAGAACTGTGTTTCCTACTCATACGGGCCATGTGTAGATCAACTCTGCTTATGAAACTGATACAAACCACAGCTCCTCTTACATAAATGCTCTTTAGTTAATAGTGAGAATGGCGTTGGGCTTTTGAACTGTGAAATATCATTTGAGCCCAAAATTCACTGGGTTTACCAGAAAGGAACTCTTGCTTGTAGGAAGGCACAGAGCCTTTTGTTTAACTCCGGTCCTATAGGGAAATACAGAGCAGTGTTCTCATGCATTAAACACACTCTGTTTTAATGCAAGAAGCAAGCTCTTCTTTCCAGAGTCTCCAATACAGCAAGAACCATGTGCATGCCCTGAAAAACGGTGCTGTGTTTCCTACTCATACGGACCACATGTAGTTCAACTCTGCTTTTGAGCCTGATACAAACCACAGCTCCTCTTACATAAATGCTCTTTACTTAATAGTGAGAATCGCGCTGGGTTCTAGAACTGGGAAAAAACATTTGAGCCCAAAATTCACTGGGTTTACCAGTAATGAACCCTTGCTTGTTGGAAGACACAGATCCTGTGGTTTAACTCTCTTTCTGAAAGGAAATTCAAACCAGAGTTTCCAACCAAGAAAAATACTCAGTTTTAAGGCAAGAAGCATCCTCTTCTTTCAAGATTCTCCAATACAGCAAGAACCATGAGCATGCCCAGAAATAAAGAACTGTGTTTCCTACTCACACGTACCATATGTAGTTCAACTCTGCTTATGAAACTGATACAAACCACAGCTCCCCTTACATAAATGCTCTTTAGTTAATAGTGAGAATCGTGCTGGGTTCTAGAACTGCGAAAAAAACCATTTGAGCCCAAAATTCACTTGGTTTACCAGAAATGAACTCTTGCTTGTAGGAAGAAACAGATCCTGAGGTTTAACTCCGTTTCTGTAGGGAAATTCAGACCAGTGTTCTCAACCATTGAACACACTCTGTTTTAACACAAGTAGCAAGCTCTTCTTTCCAGCGTCTCCAATACAGCAAGAACCATGAGCATGCCCTGAAAAAGAGAACTGTGTTTCCTACTCATACAAACCATATGTAGTTCAACTCTGCTTATGTAACTGATAATAACCACAGCTCTTCTTACCTAAATGTGCTTTATTTAATAGTGAGAATCGCGTTGGGTTCGTTAAGTGTGTAAAATCATTTGAGTCCAAAATTCACTTGGTTTACAAGAAATTAACTCTTGCTTGTAGGAAGACACAGATGCTGTTGTTTAACTCGGTTCCTGTTGGGAAATTCAGACCAGTGTTGTCATCCCTGAAAATCACTCTGTTTTAATGCAAGAAGCAAGCACTTCTTTCGAGAGTCTCCAATACTGCAAGAACTATTTGCATGCACTGAAAAAAAGAACTGTGTTTCCGACTCATACGGACCATATGTAGTTCAACTCTGCTTATGAAACTGATACAAACCACAGATCCTCTTACATAAATGCTCTATAGTTAATAGTGAGAATCGCGTTGGGTTCTAGAACTGCAAAAAATCATTTGAGCCGAAAATTCACTGGGTTTACCAGAAATGAACTCTTGATTGTAGGAAGACACAGATCCTGTTGTTTAACTCCGTACCTGTAGGGAAATTCAGACCAGTGTTCTCATCCATTAAACACACTCTGTTTTCACGCAAGAAACAAGCTCTTCTTTCCAGCGTCTCCAATACAGCAAGAACCATGAGCATGCCCAGAAAAAAAGAACTTTGTTTCCTACTCATCCGGGCCATATGTAGATCAACTCTGCTCATGAAACTGATACAAACCACAGCTCCTCTTACATAAATGCTCTTTAGTTAATAGTGAGAATGGCTTTGGGCTTTTGAACTGTGAAATGTCATTTGAGCCCAAAATTCACTGGGTTTACCAGAAATGACCTCTTGCTTGTAGGAAGACACAGACACTGATGTTTAACACTGTTTCTGAAGGGAAATTCAGACCAGAGTTCTCATCCCTGAAAAACACTCTGTTTTAAGGCAAGAACCTTCCTCTTCTTTCCAGCGTCTCCAATACAGCAAGAACCATGAGCATGCCCAGAAAAAAAGAACTGTGTTTCCTACTCATACGGGCCATGTGTAGATCAACTCTGCTTATGAAACTGATACAAACCACATCTCCTCTTACATAAATGCTCTTTAGTTAATAGTGAGAATGGCGTTGGGCTCGTTAACTGTGAAAAAAACATTTGAGCCCAAAATTCACTTGCTTTACCAGAAATGAACCCTTGCTCTCAGGAAGACACAGATCCTGTTGTTTAACTCCGTAGCTGTAGGGAAATTTAGACTAGTGTTCTCATCCATTAAACACACTCTGTTTTCACGCAAGAAGAAAGCTCTTCTTTCCAGAGTCTCTAATACATCAAGAACCATGTGCATGCCCTGAAAAAAAGAACTTGTTTCCTACACATACTTACCATATGTAGTTCATATCTGCTTTGAAACTGATACAATCCACAGCTCCTCTTACATAAATGCTCTTTAGTTAATAGTGAGAATCGCGCTGGGTTCTAGAACTCTGAAAACACATTAACCCCAAAATTCACTGTGTTTACCAGTAATGAACCCTTGCTTGTAGTAAGACACAGATACTGATGTTTAACACTGTTTCTGAAGGGAAATTCAGACCAGAGTTCTCATCCCTGAAAAACACTCTGTTTTAAGGCAAGAACCTTCCTCTTCTTTCTAGCGTCTCCAATACAGCAAGAATCATGAGCATGCCCAGAAAAAAAGAACTGTGTTTCCTACTCATACGGGCCATATGTAGATCAACTCTGCTTATGAAACTGATACAAACCACAGTTCCTCTTACATAAATGCTCTTTAGTTAATAGTGAGAATGGCGTTGGGCTTTTGAACTGTGAAATATCATTTGAGCCCAAAATTCACTGGGTTTACCACAAATGAACTCTTGCTTGTAAGAAGACACAGAGCCTTTTGTTTAACTCCAAACCTATAGGGAAATTCAGACCAGTGTTCTCATCCATTAAACACACTCTGTTTTAATGCAAGAAGCAAGCTCTTCTTTCCAGAGTCTCCAATACAGCAAGAACCATGTGCATGCCCTGAAAAAAGGTACTGTGTTTCCTACTCATATGGACCATATGTAGTTCAACTCTGCTTTTGAGCCTGATACTAACCACAGCTCCCCTTACATAAATGCTCTTTACTTAATAGTGAGAATCACGCTGGGTTCTAGAACTGCGAAAAAACAATTGAGACCAAAATTCACTGGGTTTACCATTAATGAACTCTTGCTTGTAGGAAGACACAGATACTGATGTTTAACACTGTACTTGAGGGGAAATTCAGACCAGAGTTCTCACAATGAAAAACACTCTGTTTTAAGGCAAAAACTTTTCTCTTCTTTCCAGCGTCTCCAATACAGCAAGAACCATGAGCATGCCCAGAAAAAAAGAACTGTGTTTCCTACTCACACTTACCATATATAGTTCAACTCTGATTATTAAACTGATACAAGCCACTACTCCTCTTACAAAAATGATCTTTAGTAAATAGTGAGAACCGCGTTGTGTTCTAGAACAGCGAAAAATCATTTGAGTCCAAAATTCACTGGGTTTACCAGAATTGAACTCTTGCTTTTAGGAAGACACATATCCTGTGGTTTTACTCTGTTTCTGCAGGGAAATTAAAACCAATGTTCTCATCCCTGAAAAACACTCTGTTTTAAGGCAAGAACCTTCCTCTTCTTTCCAGCGTCTCCAATACAGCAAGAATAATGAGCATGCCCAGAAAAATAGAACTGTGTTTCCTACTCATACGGGCCATATGTAGATCAACTCCTCTTATGAAACTGATAAAAAGCACAGCTCCTCTTTCATAAATGCTCTTTAGTTAATAGTGAGAATCTCGTTGTGCTTGTGAACTGTGAAATATCATTTGAGCCCAAAATTCACTGGGTTTACCAGAAATCAACTCTTGCTTGTCGGAAGACCCAGAGCCTGTTGTTTAACTCCGTTCCTATAGGGAAATTCAGACCAGTGTTCTCATCCATTAAACACACTCTGTTTCAATGCAAGAGGCAAGCTCTTCTGTCCAGAGTCTCCAATACAGCAAGAACCATGTGCACGCCCTGAAAAAAGGTACTGTGTTTCCTACTCATACGGACAATATGTAGTTCAACTCTGCATTTGAACCTGATACAAACCACAGCTCCTCTTACATAAATGCTCTTTAGTCAATAGTGAGAATCGCGTTGGGTTCGTTAAATGTGAAAAAACCATTTGAGCCCAAAATTCACTTGCTTTACCAGAAATTAACTTTTGATTGTAGGAAGACACAGATCCTGTTGTTTAACTAGGTTCCTGTTGGGAAATTCTGACCAGTGTTCTCATCCCTGAAAAACACTCTGTTTTAACGCAAGAAGCAAGCTCTTGTTTCCAGAGTCTCCAATACGGCAAGAACTATTTGCATGTCCTGAAAAAGAACTGTGTTTCTGACTCATACGGACCATAGGTAGTTCAACTCAGCCTATGAAACTGATACAAACCACAGCTCCTCTTACATAAATGCTCTTTACTTAACAGTGAGAATCGCGCTGGGTTCTAGAACTGGGAAAAAACATTTGAGCCCAAAATTCACTGGGTTTACCAGTAATGAACTCTTGCTTGTCGGAATACAAGATCCTGTGGTTTAACTCAGTTTCTGAAAGGAAATTTAGACCAGAGTTCTCATCCAAGAAAAATTCTCTGTTTTAAGGCAAGAAGCATCCTCGTCTTTCAAGAGTATCCAATACAGCAAGAACCATGAGCATGCCCAGAAAAAAAGAACTGTGTTTCCTACTCATAGGGCCATATGTTGATCAACTCTGCTTATGAAACTGATACAAACCACAGCTCCCCTTATATAAATGCTCTTTAGTTAATAGTGAGAATAGCGCTGGGTTCTAGAACTCCGAAAAAACATTTGAGCCCAAAATTCACTGGGTTTACCATTAATGAAGTCTTGCTTGTAGGAAGACACAGATACTGATGTTTAACACTGTATTTGAGGGGAAATTCAGACCAGAGTTCTCATCCCTGAAAAACACTCTGTTTTAAGACAAAAACTTTCCTCCTCTTTCCAGCGTCTCCAATACAGCAAGAACCATGAGCATGCCCAGAAAAAGAGAACTGTGTTCCCTACTCACACTTACCATATATAGTTCAACTCTAATTATGAAACTGATACAAACCACTACTCCTCTTACAAAAATGATCTTTAGTAAATAGTGAGAACCGCGTTGGGTTCTAGAACAGCGAAAAATCATTTGAACCCAAAATTCACTGGGTTTACCAGAATTGAACTCTTGCTTTTAGGAAGACACATATCCTGTGGTTTTACTCTGTTTCTGCAGGGAAATTAAGACCAATGTTCTCATTCCTGAAAAATACTCTGTTTTAAGGCAAGAACCTTCCTCTTCTTTCCAGTGTCTCCAATAAAGCATGAACCATGAGCATGCCCAGAAAAAAGATCTGTGTTTCCTACTCATACGGGCCATATGTAGATCAACTCTGCTTATGAAACTGATACAAAGCACAGCTCCTCTTACATAAATGCTCTTTAGTTAATAGTGAGAATCTCGTTGTGCTTGTGAACTGTGAAATATCATTTGACACCAAACTTCAATGGGTTTACCAGAAATGAACTCTTGCTTGTAGGAAGACAGAGCCTGTTGTTTAACTCCGTTTCTATAGGGAAATTCAGACCAGTGTTATTATCCATTAAACACACTCTGTTTTAATGCAAGAAGCAAGCTCTTTTTTCCAGAGTCTCCAATACAGCAAGAACCATGTGCATGCCCTGAAAAAAGGTACTGTGTTTCCTACTCATACAGATCATATGTAGTTCAACTCTGATTATGTAACTGATACTAACCACAGCTCTTCTTACATAAATGTTCTTTATTTAATAGTGAGAATCGCGTTGGGTTCGTTAACTGTGAAAAAAACATTTGAGCCCGAAATTCACTTGCTTTACCAGAAATGAACCCTTGCTCGTAGGAAGACACAGATCCTGTTGTTTAACTCCGTAGCTGTAGGGAAATTCAGACCAGTGTTCTCATCCATTAAACACACTCTTTTTTCACGCAAGAAGAAAGCTCTTCTTTCCAGAGTCTCTAATACATCAAGAACCATGTGCATGCCCTGAAAAAAAGAACTTGTTTCCTACTCATACTTACCATATGTAGTTCATATCTGCTTTGAAACTGATACAATCCACAGCTCCTCTTACATAAATGCTCTTTAGTTAATAGTGAGAATCGCGCTGGGTTCTAGAACTCTGAAAACACATTAACCCCAAAATTCACTGTGTTTACCAGTAATGAACTCTTGTTTGTAGGAAGACACAGATACTGATGTTTAACAGTGTTTCTGAAGGGAAATTCAGACCAGAGTTCTCATCCCTGAAAAACACTCTGTTTTAAGGCAAGAACCTTCCTCTTCTTTCTAGCGTCTCCAATACAGCAAGAATCATGAGCATGCCCAGAAAAAAAGAACTGTGTTTCCTACTGATCCGGGCCATATGTAGATCAACTCTGCTTATGAAACTGATACAAACCACAGCTCCTCTTACATAAATGCTCTTTAGTTAATAGTGAGAATGGCGTTGGGCTTTTGAACTGTGAAATATCATTTGAGCCCGAAATTCACTGGGTTTACCAGAAATGAACTCTTGCTTGTAGGAAGACACAGATACTGATGTTTAACACTGTTTCTGAAGGGAAATTCAGACCAGAGTTCTCATCCCTAAAAAGCACTCTGTTTTAAGGCAAGAACCTTCCTCTTCTTTCTAGCGTCTCCAATACAGCAAGAAACATGTGCATGCCCTGAAAAAAAGAACTGTGTTTCATACTCATACTTACCATATGTAGTTCATATCTGCTTTGAAACTGATACAATCCACAGCTCCTCTTACATAAATGCTCTTTAGTTAATAGTGAGAATGGCGTTGGGCTTTTGAACTGTGAATTATCATTTGAGCCCAAAATTCACTGGGTTTACCAGAAATGAACTCTTGCTTGTAGGAAGACAGAGCCTGTTGTTTAACTCCGTTCCTATAGGGAAATTCAGACCAGTGTTATCATCCATTAAACACACTCTGTTTTAATGCAAGAAGCAAGCTCTTTTTTCCAGAGTCTCCAATACAGCAAGAACCATGTGCATGCCCTGAAAAAAGGTACTGTGTTTCCTACTCATACAGATCATATGTAGTTCAACTCTGCTTATGTAACTGATACTAACCACAGCTCTTCTTACATAAATGTTCTTTATTTAATAGTGAGAATCGCGTTGGGTTCGTTAAGTGTGTAAAATCATTTGAGTCCAAAATTAACTTGGTTTACAAGAAATTAATTCTTGCTTGTAGGAAGACACAGATCCTGTTGTTTAACTCGGTTCCTGTTGGGAAATTCAGACCAGTGTTCTCATCGCTGAAAAACACTCTGTTTTAACGCAAGAAGCAAGCTCTTCTTTGAAGAGTCTCCAATACTGCAAGAACTATTTGCATGCCCTGATAAATGGTACTGTGTTTCCTACTCATACGGACCATATGTAGTTCAACTCTGCTTTTGAGCCTGATACAAACCACAGCTCCTCTTACATAAATGCTCTTTACTTAATAGTGAGAATCGCGCTGGGTTCTAGAACTGGGAAAAAAAATATTTGAGCCCCAAATTCACTGGGTTTACCAGTAATGAACTCTTGCTTGTAGGAAGACACAGATACTGATGTTTAACACTGTATCTGAGGGGAAATTCAGACCAGAGTTCTCATCCCTGAAGAACACGCTGTTTTAAGGCAAAAATTTTCCTCCTCTTTCAAGCGTCTCCAAAACAGCAAGAACCATGAGCATGCCCAGAAAAAAAGAACTGCGTTTCCTACTCACACTTACCATATATAGTTCAACTCTGATTATGAAACTGATACAAACCACTACTCCTCTTACAAAAATGATCTTTAGTAAATAGTGAGAACCGCATTGGGTTCTAGAACAGCGAAAAATCATTTGAGTCCAAAATTCACTGGGTTTACCAGAATTGAACTCTTGCTTTTAGGAAGACACATATCCTGTGGTTTTACTCTGTTTCTGCAGGGAAATTAAAACCAATGTTCTCATCCCTGAAAAATACTCTGTTTTAAGGCAAGAACCTTCCACTTCTTTCCAGCGTCTCCAATACAGCAAGAACAATGAGCATGCCCAGAAAAAAAGAACTGTGTTTCCTACTCATACGGGCCATATGTAGATCAACTCTGCTTATGAAACTGATAAAAAGCACAGCTCCTCTTTCATAAATGTTCTTTAGTTAATAGTGAGAATGGCGTTGGGCTTTTGAACTGTGAAATATCATTTGAGCCCAAACTTCACTGGGTTTACCAGAAATGAACTCTTGCTTGTAGGAAGACACAGAGCCTGTTGTTTAACTCCGTTCCTATAGGGAAATTCAGACCAGTGTTATCATCCATTAAACACACTCTGTTTTAATGCAAGAAGCAAGCTCTTCTTTCCAGAGTCTCCAATACAGCAAGAACCATGTGCATGCCCTGAAAAAAGGACTGTGTTTCCTACTCATACGGATCATATGTAGTTCAAATCTGCTTATGTAACTGATACTAACCACAGCTCTTCTTACATAAATGTTCTTTATTTAATAGTGAGAATCCCGTTGGGTTCGTTAACTGTGAAAAAAACATTTGAGCCCAAAATTCACTTGCTTTACCAGAAATGAACTTTTGCTCGTAGGAAGACACAGATCCTGTTGTTTAACTCCGTAGCTGTAGGGAAATTCAGACCAGAGTTCTCATCCATTAAACACACTCTGTTTTCACGCAAGAAGAAAGCTCTTCTTTCCAGAGACTCCAATACAGCAAGAACCATGTGCATGCCCTGAAAAAAAGAACTGTGTTTCATACTCATACTTACCATATGTAGTTCATATCTGCTTTGAAAGTGATACAATCCACAGCTCCTCATATATAAAGGCTCTTTAGTTAATAGTGAGAATCGCGCTGGGTTCTAGAACTTCGAAAACACATTTGACCCCAAAATTCACTGGGTTTACCAGTAATGAACTCTTGCTTGTAGGAAGACACAGATACTGATGTTTAACACTGTTTCTGAAGGGAAATTCAGACCAGAGTTCTCATCCCTGAAAAACACTCTGTTTTAAGGCAAGAAACTTCCTCTTCTTTCTAGCGTCTACAATACAGCAAGAACCATGAGCATGCCCAGAAAAAGAACTGTGTTTCCTACTCATCCGGGCCATATGTACATCAACTCTGCTTATGAAACTGATACAAACTACAGCTCCTCTTACATAAATGCTCTTTAGTTAATAGTGAGAATGGCATTGGGCTTTTGAACTGTGAAATATCATTTGAGCCCGAAATTCACTGGGTTTACCAGAAATGAACTATTGCTTGTAGGAAGACACAGAGCCTGTTGTTTAACTCCGTTCCTATAGGAAAATTCAGACCAGTGTTCTCATGCATTAAACACACTCTGTTTTAATGCAAGAAGCAAGCTCTTCTTTCCAGAGTCTCCAATACAGCAAGAACCATGTGCATGCCCTGAAAAAAGGTACTGTGTTTCCTACTCATACGGACCACATGTAGTTCAACTCTGCTTTTGAGCCTGATACAAACCACAGCTCCTCTTACATAAATGCTCTTTACTTAATAGTGAGAATCGCGCTGGGTTCTAGAACTGGGAAAAAACATTTGAGCCCAAAATTCACTGGGTTTACCAGTAATGAACTCTTGCTTGTTGGAAGACACAGATCCTGTGGTTTAACTCTGTTTCTGAAAGGAAATTCAGACCAGAGTTCCCAACCAAGAAAAATACTCTGTTTTAAGGCAAGAAGCATCCTCTTCTTTCACGATTCTCCAATACAGCAAGAACCATGAGCATGCCCTGAAAAAGAGAACTGTGTTTCCTACTCATACAAACCATATGTAGTTCAACTCTGCTTATGTAACTGATAATAACAACAGCTCTTCTTACCTAAATGTTCTTTAGTTAATAGTGAGAATCGCGTTGGGTTCATTAAGTGTGTAAAACCATTTGAGTCCAAAATTCACTTGGTTTACAAGAAGTTAACTCTTGCTTGTAGGAAGACACAGATCCTGTTGTTTAACTCGGATACTGTTGGGAAATTCAGACCAGTGTTCTCATCCCTGAAAAACACTATGTTTTAAGGCAAGAACCTTCCTCTTCTTTCCAGCCTCTCCAATACAGCAAGAACCATGAGCATACCCAGACAAAAAGAACTATCTTTCCTACTCATACGGACCATATGTAGTTCAACTCTACTTATGAAACTGATACAAACCACAGCTCCTCTTACATAAATGCTCTTTAGTTAATAGTGAGAATCGCGCTGGTTTCGTGAACTGTGTAAAATCATTAGAGCAAAAAATTCACTTGGTTTACCAGAAATGAGCTCTAGCTCGTAGGAAGACACAGATCCTGTTATTTAACTCTGTACCTGTAGGAAAATTCAGACCTGTGTTATCATCCATTGAACACACTTTGTTTTAACGTAATTCGCAAGCTCTAATTTCCAGAGTCTCCAATACAACAAGAACAATGAGCATGCGCTTAAAAAGAGAAATGTGTTTCCTACTCATACAGAACATATGTAGTTCAACTCTGCTTATGAAACTGATACAAACCACTGCTCTTCTTACATAAATATTCTTTATTTAGTAGTGAGAATCGCGTTGTGTTCGTTAACTGTGAAAAAACCATATGAGCCCAAAATTCACTTGCTTTACCAGAAATTAACTCTTGCTTGTAGGAAGACACAGATCCTGTTGTTTAACTCCGTTCCTGTTGGGAAATTCAGACCAGTGTTCTCATCCCTGAAAAACACTCTGTTTTAACGCAAGAGGCAAGATCTTCTTTCCAGAGTCTCCAATACTGCAAGAACTATTTGCATGCCCTGAAAAAAGAACTGTGTTTCTGACTCATACGGACCATAGGTAGTTCAACTCGGCTTACAAAACTGATACAAACCACAGCTCCTCTTACATAAATGCTCTAGAGTTAATAGTGAGAATCGCGTTGGGCTTGTGAACTGTGAAATATCATTTGAGCCCAAATTTCACTGGGTTTACCATAAATGAACTCTTGCTTGTAGGAAAACACAGAGCCTGTTGTTTAACTCCGTTCCTATAGGGAAATTCAGGCCAGTGTTCTCATCCATTAAACACACTCTGTTTTAATGCAAGAAGCAAGCTCTTCTTTCCAGAGTCTCCAATACAGCAAGAACCATGTGCATGCCCTGAAAAAAGAACTGTGTTTCCTACTCACAGGTACCATATGTAGTTCAACTCTGCTTATGAAACTGATACAAACCACAGCTCCCCTTACATAAATGCTCTTTAGTTAATAGTGAGAATCGCGTTGGGATCATGAACTGTGTAAAATCATTTGAGCCCAAAATTCACTTGGTTTACAATAAATGAACTCTTGCTTGTAGGAAGACACAGATCCTGTGGTTTAACTCTGTTTCTGAAAGGAAATTCAGACCAAAGTTCTCATGCAAGAAAAACACTCTGTTTTAAGGGAAGAAGCATCCTCTTCTTTCAAGTCTCTCCAATACGGCAAGAACCATGAGCATGCCCTGAAAAAGAGAACTGTGTTTCCTACTCATACAGACCATATGTAGTTCAACTCTGCTTATGGAACTGATACTAACCACAGCTCTTCTTACATAAATGTTCTTTATTTAATAGTGAGAATCGCGTTGGGTTCGTTAAGTGTCTAAAACCATTTGAGTCCAAAATTCACTTGGTTTAGAAGAAATTAACTCTTGCTTGTAGGAAGACACAGATCCTGTTGTTTAACTCGGTTCGTGATGTGAAATTCAGACCAGTGTTCTCATCCCTGAAAAACACTCTGTTTTAATGCAAGAAGCGAGCTCTTCTATCCAGAGTCTCTAATACTGCAAGAACTATTTGCATGCCCTGAAAAAAAGAACTGTTTTTCCTACTAATACGGACCATATGTAGTTCAACTCTGCTTATGAAACTGATACAAACCACAGCTCCTCTTACATAAATGCTCTAGAGTTAATAGTGAGAATCGTGTTGGGTTCTAGAATTGTGTAAAATCATTTGAGCCCAAAATTCACTTGGTTAATCAGAAATGAAGTCTTGCTTGTAGGAAGACACAGATCCTGTTGTTTAACTCCGTTCCTATAGGGAAATTCAGACCAGTGTTATCATCCATTAAACACACTCTGTTTTAATGCAAGAAGCAAGCTCTTCTTTCCAGAGTTTCCAATACAGCAAGAACCATGTGCATGCCCTGAAAAAAAGAACTGTGTTTTATATTCATACGGACCATATGTAGTTCAACTCTGCTTTTGAAACTGATACAAACCACAGATCCTCTTACATAAATGCTCTTTAGTTAATAGTGAGAATCCCGTCGGTTTCTAGAACTGAGAAAAAACCATTTGAGCCCAAAATATACTGGGTTTAACAGAAATGAACTCTTGCTTGTAGGAAGACACAGATCCTGAGGTTTAACTCCGTTTCGGTAGGGAAATTCAGACCAGTGTTCTCAACCATTGAACACACTCTGTTTTAACGCAAGTTGCAAGCACTTCTTTCCAGCGTCTCCAATACAGCAAGAACCATGTGCATACCCTGAAAAAAAGAACTGTGTTTCCTAGTCATACGGACCATATGTAGTTCAACTCTGCTTTTGAAACTGGATCAAACCACAGCTCCTCTTACATAAATGCTCTTTACTTAATAGTGAGAATCGCGCTGGGTTCTAGAACTCCAATAAAACATTTGAGCCCAAAATTCACTGGGTTTACCAGTAATGAACTCTTGCTTGTCGGAAGACACAGATCCTGTGGTTTAACTCTGTTTCTGAAAGGAAATTCAGACCAGAGTTCTCAAGCAAGAAAAATACTCTCTTTTAAGACAAGAAGCATCCTCTTCTTTTAAGAATCTCCAAAACAGCAAGAACCATGAGCATGCCCAGAAAAAAAGAACTGTGTTTCCTACTCACACGTACCATATGTAGTTCAACTCTGCTTATGAAACTGATACAAACCACAGCTCCCATTACATAAATGCTCTTTGGTTTAAAGTGAGCACCGTGTTGGCTTCAAGAACTGCAAAAAATCATTTGAGCCCAAAATTCACTGGGTTTACCAGAAATGAACTCTTGCTCGTAGGAAGACACAGATCCTGTTGTTTAACTCCGTAGCTGTAGGGAAATTCAGACCAGTGTTCTCATCCGTTAAACACACTCTGTTTTCCAGAGTCTCCAATACAGCAAGAGCCATGTGCATGCCCTGAAAAAAAGAACAGTTTCCTACTCATACTTACCATATGTAGTTCATATCTGCTTTGTATCTGATACAATCCACAGCTCCTCTTACATAAATGCTCTTTAGTTAATAGTGAGAATCGCGCTGGGTTCTAGAACTCCGAAAAAACATTTGAGCCCAAATTTCACAGGGTTTACCAGAAATGAACTCTTGCTTGTAAGAAGACACAGATACAGATGTTTAACACTGTTTCTGAGGGGAAATTCAGACCAGAGTTCTCATCCCTGAAAAACACTCTGTTTTAAGGCAAGAACCTTCCTCTTCTTTCCAGCTTCTCCAATACAGCAAGAACCATGAGCATGCCCAGAAAAAAAGAACTGTGTTTCCTACTCATACGGGCCATATGTAGATCAACTCTACTTAGGAAACTGATACAAAGCACAGATCTTCTTACATAAATGCTCTTTAGTTAATAGTGAGAATCGCGTTGGGCTTGTGAACTGTGAAATATCATTTGAGCCCAAAATTCACTGGGTTTACCACAAATGAACTCTTGCTTGTAGGAAGACACAGAGCCTGTTGTTTAACTCCGTTCCTATAGGTTAATTCAGACCAGTGTTCTCATCCATTAAACACACTCTGTTTTAACGCAAGTAGCAAGCTCTTCTTTCCAGTGTCTCCAATACAGCAAGAACCATGAGCATGCCCTGAAAAAGAGAACTGTGTTTCCTACTCACACGTACCATATGTAGTTCAAATCTGCTTATGTAACCGATACTAACCACAGCTCTCCCTTCATAAATGCTCTTTATTTAATAGTGAGAATCGCGTTGGGGTTGTTAAGTGTGTAAAACCATTTGAGCCAAAAATTCACTTGGTTTACAAGAAATTAACTCTTGCTTGTAGGAAGACACAGATCCTGTTGTTTAACTCGGTTCCTGTTGGGAAATTCAGACCAGTGTTCTCATCCCTGAAAAACACTCTGTTTTAACGCAAGAAGCAAGCTCTTCTTTCCAGAGTCTCCAATACTGCAAGAACTATTTGAATGCCCTGAAAAAAAGAAATGTGTTTCCGACTCATACGGACCATATGTAGTTCAACTCTGCTTATGTAACCGATACAAACCACAGCTCCTCTTACATAAATGCTCTTTACTTAATAGTGAGAATCGCGTTGGGTTCTAGAACTGCAAAAAATCATTTGAGCCCAAAATTCACTGGGTTTACCAAATATACTCTTGCTTGTAGGAAGACACAGATACTGTTGTTTAACTCCGTTCCTGTTGGGAAATTCAGAGCAGTGTTCTCATCCCTGAAAAACACTCTGATTTAACGCAAGAGGCAAGCTCTTCTTACAAGAGTCTCCAACACTGGAAGAACTATTTGCATGCTCTGAAAAAAGAACTGTGTTTCTGACTCATATGGACCATAGTTAGTTCAACTCCTCTTATGAAACTGATACAAACCATAGCTCCTCTTACATAAATGCTCTTTAGTTAATAGTGAGAATCGCGTTGGGTTTGTGAACTGTGTAAAATCATTTGAGCCCAAAATTCATTTGGTTTACCAGAAATGAACTCTAGCTCGTAGGAAGACACAGAACCTGCTGTTTAACTCCGTACCAGTAGGGAAATTCAGACCAGTGTTCTCATCCATTAAACACACTCTGTTTTCACACAAGAAACAAGCTCTTCTTTCCAGAGTCTCCAATACAGAAAGAACCATGTGCATGCCCTGAAAAAAAGAACTGGTTTTCCTACTCATACGGACCATATGTAGTTCAACTCTGCTTTTGAAACTGATACAAACCACAGCTCCTCTTAAATAAATACTCTTTACTTAATAGTGAGAATCGCGCTGGCTTCTATAACTCCGAAAAAACATTTGAGCCCAAAATTCACTGGGATTACCAGTAATGAACTCTTGCTTGTCGGAAGACACAGATCCTGTGGTTTAACTCTGTTTCTGAAAGGAAATTCACACCTGAGTTCTCAACCAAGAAAAACACTCTGTTTTAAGGCAAGAAGCATCCTCTTCTTTCAAGATTCTCCAAAAAAGCAAGAAACATGAGCATGCCCAGAAAAAAAGAACTGTGTTTCCTACTCACACGTACCATATGTAGTTCAACTCTGCTTATGAAACTGATACAAACCACAGCTCCCCTTACATAAATGCTCTTTAGTTAAAAGTGAGCACCGTGTTGGGTTCAAGAACTACAAAAAATCATTTGAGCCCAAAATTCACTGGGTTTACCAGAAATGAACTCTTGCTCGTAGAAAGACACAGATCCTGTTGTTTAACTCCGTAGCTATAGCGAAATTCAGACCAGTGTTCTCATCCATTAAACACACTCTGTTTTCACTTAAGAAGAAAGCTCTTCTTTCCAGAGTCTCCTATACAGAAAGAAACATGAGCATGACCAGAAAAAAAGAACTGTGTTTCCTACTCATACGGACCATATGTAGTTCAACTCTGCTTTTGAAACTGATACAAACCACAGCTCCTCTTACATAAATGCTCTTTACTTAATAGTGAGAATCGCGCTGGGTTCTAGAACTCCGAAAAAACATTTGAGCCCAAAATTCACTGGGTTTACCAGTAATGAACTCTTCCTTGTCGGAAGACACAGATCCTGAGGTTTATCTCTGTTTCTGAAGGTAAATTCAGACCAGAAGTCTCATCCCCGAAAACACTCTGTTTTAAGGCAAGAACCTTCCCCTTCTTTCCAGCGTCACTAATACAGCAAGAACCATAATCATGCCCAGATTAAAAGAAATGTGTTTCCGACTCATATGGACCATATGTAGTTCAACTCTGCTTATGAAACTGATACAAACCACAGTTCCGCTTACATAAATGCTCTTTAGTTAATAGTGAGAATCGCGTTGGGTTCGTGAACTGTGTAAAATCATTTGAGTCCAAAATTCACTTGGTTTTCCAGAAATGAACTCTAGCTCGTAGGAAGACACAGATCCTGAGGTTTAACTCCGTTTCTGTAGGGAAATTCAGACCAGTGTTCTCAACCATTGAACACATTCTGTTTTAACGCAAGTAGCAAGCTCTTCTTTCCAGTGTCTCCAATACAGCAAGAACCATGAGCATGCCCTGAAAAAGAGAACTGTGTTTCCCACTCACACGTACCATATGTAGTTCAAATCTGCTTATGGAACTGATGCTAACCACAGCTCTCCTTACATCAATGCTCTTTATTTAATAGTGAGAATCGCGTTGGGGTTGTTAAGTGTGTAAAACCATTTGAGCCCAAAATTCCCTTGGTTTACTAGAAATTAACTCTTGCTTGTAGGAAGACACAGATCTTGTTGTTTAACTCCGTTCCTTTTGGGAAATTCAGACCAGTGTTCTCATCCCTGAAAAACACTCTGTTTTAACGCAAGAAGCAAGCTCTTCTTTCCAGATTCTCCAATACTGCAAGAACTATTTGATTGCCCTGAAAAAAAGAAAAGTGTTTCCGACTCAAACGGACCATATGTAGTTCAACTCTGCTTATGAAACTGATACAAACCACAGCTCCTCTTACATAAATGCTCTTTAGTTAATAGTGAGAATCGCGTTGGGTTCTAGAACTGCAAAAAATCATTTGAGCCCAAAATTCACTGGGTTTACCAGAAATGAACTCTTGCTTGTAGGAAGACACAGATCCTGTTGTTTTAGTCCATTCCTGTTGGGAAATTCAGACCAGTGTTATCATCCATGAAAAACACTCTGTTTTAATGCAAGAGGCAAAGTCTTCTTTCCAGAGTCTCCGATACTGCAAGAAGTATTTGCATGCCCTGAAAAAAGAACTGTGTTTCTGACTCATACGGACCACAGGGAGTTCAACTCAGCTTATGAAACTGATACAAACCCTAGCTCCTCTTACATAAATGCTCTTTAGTTAATAGTGAGAATGGCGTTGGGTTCTAGAACTGCAAATATCATTTGAGCCCAAAATTCATTTGGTTTACCAGAAATGAACTCTAGCTCGTAGGAAGACACAGATCCTGTTGTTTAACTCTGTACCTGTAGGGAAATTCAGACCAGTGTTCTCATCCATTAAACACAATCTGTTTTCACGCAAGAAGCAAGCTCTTCTTTCCAGAGTCTCCAATACAGCAAGAACCAAGTGCATGCCCTGTAAAAAAGAACTGTGTTTCCTACTCATACGGACCATATGTAGTTCAACTCTGTTTTTGAAACTGATACAAACCACAGCTCCTCTTACATAAATGCTCTTTACTTAATAGTGAGAATCGCGCTGGGTTCTAGAACTCCAAAAAAACATTTGAGCCCAAAATTCACTGGGTTTACCAGTAATGAACTCTTGCTTGTCGGAAGACAAAGATCCTATGGTTTAACTCTACTTCTGAAAGGAAATTCAGACCAGAGTTCTCAACCAAGAAAAATACTCTGTTTTAAGGCAAGAAGCATCCTCTTCTTTCAAGATTCTTCAAAACAGCAAGAACCATGAGCATGCCCAGAAAAAAAAGAACTGTGTTTCCTACTCACACGTACCCTATGTAGTTCAACTATGCTTATGAAACTGATACAAACCACTGCACCCCTTACATAAATGCTCTTTAGTTAATAGTGAGAATCGCGTTGGGTTTGTGAACTGTGTAAAATCATTTGAGCCCCAAATCCATTTGGTTTACCTGAAATGATCTCTAGCTCGTAGGAAGACACAGATCCTGTGGTTTAACTCCGTACCTGTAGGGAAATTCAGATCAGTGTTCTCATCCATTAAACACACTCTGTTTTCACGCAAGAAGAAAGCTCTTCTTTCCAGAGTCTCCAATACAGCAAGAACCATGAGCATGCCCAGAAAAAAAGAACTGTGTTTCCTACTCATCCGGGCCATATGTAGATCAACTCTGCTTATGAAACTGATACAAACCACAGCTCCTCTTACATAAATGCTCTTTAGTTAATAGTGAGAATGGCGTTGGGCATTTGAACTGTGAAATATAATTTGAGCCCAAAAATCACTGGGTTTACCAGAAATGAACTCTAGCTCGTAGAAAGACACAGATCCTGTTGTTTAACTCCGTACCTGTAGGGAAATTCAGACCAGTGTTCTCATCCATTAAACACACTCATCCATTAAACACACACCTTAATAGTGAGAATCGCGCTGGGTTCTAGAACTTCGAAAAACCATTTGAGCCCAAAATTCACTTGGTTTACAAGAATTTAACTCTTGCTTGTAGGAAGACACAGATCCTGTTGTTTAACTCGGTTCCTGTTGTGAAATTCAGACCAGTGTTCTCATCCCTGAAAAACACTCTGTTTTAATGCAAGAAGCAAGCTCTTCTTTCCAGAGTCTCCAATACAGCAAGAACCATGACCATACCCAGACAAAAAGAACTGTCTTACCTACTCATACAGACCATATGTAGTTCAACTCTGCTTATGAAACTGATACAAACCACAGCTCCTCTGACGTAAATGCTCTTTAGTTAATAGTGAGAATCGCGTTGGGTTCGTGAACTGCGAAAAATCATTTGAGCTCAAAATTCAATGGGTTTACCAGAAATGAACTCTAGCTCGTAGTAAGACACAGATCCTGTTGTTTAACTCCGTTCCTATAGGGAAATTCAGACCACTGTTATCATCCATTAAACATACTCTGTTTTAATGCAAGAAGCAAGCTCTTCTTTCCAGGGTCTCCAATACAGCAAGAACCATGTGCATGCCCTGAAAAAAGAACTGTGTTTCCTACTCATACGGACCATATGTAGTTCAACTCTGCTTTTGAACCTGATACAAACCACAGTTCCTCTTACATAAATGCTCTTTAGTTAATAGTGAGAATCGCGTTGGGTTCTAGAACTGAGAAAAAACCATTTGAGCCCAAAATTCACTGCGTTTACCAGAAATGAACTCTTGCTTGTAGGAAGACACAGATCCTGAGGTTTAACTCCGTTTCTGTAGGGAAATTCAGACCAGTGTTCTCAATCATTGAACACATTCTGTTTTAACACAAGTAGCAAGCTCTTCTTTCCAGTGTCTCCAATATAGCAAGAACCATGAGCATGCCCTGAAAAAGAGAACTGTGTTTGCTACTCATACAGACTATATGTAGTTCAACTCTGCTTATGTAACTGATACTAACCACAGCTCTTCTTACATAAATGTTCTTTATTTAATAGTGAGAATGGCGTTGGGTTCATTAACTGTGAAAAAACCATTTGAGCCCAAAAATCACTTGCTTTACCAGAAATTAAGTCTTGCTTGTGGGAAGACACAGATCCTGTTGTTTAACTCGGTTCCTGTTGGGAAATTGTGACCAGTGTTCTCATCCCTGAAAAACACTCAGTTTTAACGCAAGAGGCAAGCTCTTGTTTCCAGAGTCTCCAATACTGCAAGAACTATTTGCATGCCCTGAAAAAAGAACTGTGTTTCTGACTCATACGGACCCTAGGTAGATCAACTTGGCTTACGAAACTGATACAAACCACAGCTCCTCTTACATAAATGCTCTTTAGTTAATAGTGAGAATCACGTTGGGTTTGTGAACTGTGTGAAATCATTTGAGCCCAAAATTCATTTGGTTTACCTGAAATGAACTCTAGCTCGTAGGAAGACACAGATCCCGTTGTTTAACTCCATACCTGTAGGGAAATTCAGACCAGTGTTCTCATCCATTAATCACACTCTGTTTTCACGCAAGAAACAAGCTCTTCTTTCCAGATTCTCCAATACAGCAAGAACCATGTACATGCCCTTAAAAAAAGAACTGTGTTTTGTACTCATACGGACAATATGTAGTTCAACTCTGCTTTTGAAACTGATACAAACCACAGCTCCTCTTACATAAATGCTCTTTACTTAATACTGAGAATCGCGCTGGGTTCTAGAACTGCGAAAAAACCATTTGAGCCCAAAATTCACTGGGTTTACCAGTAATGAACTCTTGCTTGTCGGAAGACACAGATCCTGTGGTTTAACTCTGTTTCTGAAAGGAAATTCAGACCAGAGTTCTCAAGCAAGAAAAATACTCTCTTTTAAGACAAGAAGCATCCTCTTCATTCCAGCGTCACTAATACAGTAAGAACCATAATCATGCCCAGATTAAAAGAACTGTGTTTCCGACTCATATGGACCATATGTAGTTCAACTCTGCTTATGAAACTGATACAAACCACAGCTCCGCTTACAAAAATGCTCTTTAGTTAATAGTGAGAATCGCGTTGTGTTCGTGAACTGTGTAAAATCATTTGAGCCCAAAATTCACTTGGTTTACCAGAAATGAACTCTTGCTTGTAGGAAGACAAGGATAGTGATGTTTAACACTGTTTCTGAGGGGAAATTCAGACCAGAGTTGTCATCCCTGAAAAACACTCTGTTTTAAGGCAAGAACCTTGCTCTTCTTTCTAGCGTCTCCAATACAGCAAGAACCATGAGCATGCACAGAAAAAAAGAACTGTGTCTCCTACTCACACTTACCATCCATATTTCAACTCTGATTATGAAACTGATACAAACCACAACTACTCTTACAAAAATGATCTATAGTAAATAGGGAGCACCGTGTTGGGTTCAAGAACTGCAAAAAATCATTTGAGCCCAAAATTCACTTGGTTTACCAGAAATGAACTCTTGCTTGTAGGAAGACACAGATCCTGAGGTTTAAATCCGTTTCTGTAGGGTAATTCAGACCAGTGTTCTCAACCATTGAACACACTCTGTTTTAACGCAAGTAGCAAGCTCTTCTTTCCAGTGTCTCCAATACAGCAAGAACCATGAGCATGCCCTGAAACAGAGAACTGTGTTTTCTACGCACACGTACCGTATGTATTTCAACTCTGCTTATGTAACTGATACTAACCACAGCTCTCCTTACATAAATGCTCTTTACTTAATAGTGAGAATCGCGCTGTGATCTAGAACTACGAAAAAACATTTGAGCCCAAAATTCCCTGGGTTTACCAGTAATGAACTCTTCCTTGTCGGAAGACACAGATCCTGTGGTTTAACTCTGTTTCTGAAAGGAAATTCAGACCAGAGTTCTCAACCAAGAAAAATACTCTGTTTTAAGGCAAGAAGCATCCTCTTCTTTCAACAGTCTCCAATACAGCAAGAACCATATTCATGCCCAGATTAAAAGAACTGTGTTTCCGACTCATATGGACCATATGTAGTTCAACTCTGCTTATGAAACTGATACAAACCACAGCTCCGCTTACAAAAATGCTCTTTAGTTAATAGTGAGAATCGCGTTGTGTTCGTGAACTGTGTAAAATCATTTGAGCCCAAAATTCACTTGGTTTACCAGAAATGAACTCTTGCTTGTAGGAAGACACAGATACTGATGTTTAACACTGTTTCTGAGGGGAAATTCAGACCAGAGTTCTCATCCCTGAAAAACACTCTGTTTTAAGGCAAGAACCTTCCTCTTGTTTCCAGCATCTCCAATACAGCAAGAATCATGAGCATGCACAGAAAAAAAGAACTGTGTCTCCTACTCACACTTACCATATATAGTTCAACTCTGATTATGAAACTGATACAAACCACAACTCCTCTTACAAAAATGATCTTTAGTAAATAGTGAGAACCGCGTTGGGTTCTAGAACAGAGAAAAATCATTTGAGCCCAAAATTCAGTGGCTTTACCAGAAATGAACTCTTGCTTTTAGGAAGACACATATCCTCTGGTTTTACTCTGTTTCTGCAGGGAAATTAAGGCCAATGTTCTCATCCCTGAAAAACACTCTGTTTTAAGGCAAGAACCTTCCTCTTCTTTCCAGCGTCTCCAATACAGCAAGAACCATGAGCATGCCCAGAAAAAAAGAACTGTGTCTCCTACTCACACTTACCATATATAGTTCAACTCTGATTATGAAACTGATACAAACCACAACTCCTCTTACAAAAATGATCTTTAGTAAATAGTGAGAACCGCGTTGGGTTCTAGAACAGAGAAAAATCATTTGAGCCCAAAATTCACTGGGTTTACCAGAAATGAACTCTTGCTTGTAGGAAGACACAGAGACTGTTGTTTAACTCCGATCCTATAGGGAAATTCAGACCAGTGTTCTCATCCATTAAACACACTCTGTTTTAATGCAAGAAGCAAGCTCTTCTTTCCAGAGTCTCCAATACAGCAAGAACCATGTGCATGCCCTGAAAAAAGAACTGTGTTTCCTACTCACAGGTACCATATGTAGTTCAACTCTGCTTATGAAACTGATACAAACCACAGCTCCCCTTACATAAATGCTCTTTAGTTAATAGTGAGAATCGCGTTGGGATCATGAACTGTGTAAAATCATTTGAGCCCAAAGTTCACTTGTTTTACAAGAAATGAACTCTTGCTTGTAGGAAGACACAGATCCTGTGGTTTAACTCTGTTTCTGAAAGGAAATTCAGACCAAAGTTTTCATGCAAGAAAAACACTCTGTTTTAAGGGAAGAAGCATCCTCTTCTTTCAAGTCTCTCCAATACGGCAAGAACCATGAGCATGCCCTGAAAAAGAGAACTGTGTTTCCTACTCATACAGACCATATGTAGTTCAACTCTGCTTTTGAAACTGATACAAACCACAGATCCTCTTACATAAATGCTCTTTAGTTAATAGTGAGAATCCCGTCGGTTTCTAGAACTGAGAAAAAACCATTTGAGCCCAAAATATACTGGATTTAACAGAAATGAACTCTTGCTTGTAGGAAGACACAGATCCTGAGGTTTAACTCCGTTTCGGTAGGGAAATTCAGACCAGTGTTCTCAACCATTGAACACACTCTGTTTTAACGCAAGTTGCAAGCACTTCTTTCCAGCGTCTCCAATACAGCAAGAACCATGTGCATGCCCTGAAAAAAAGAACTGTGTTTCCTAGTCATACGGACCATATGTAGTTCAACTCTGCTTTTGAAACTGGATCAAACCACAGCTCCTCTTACATAAATGCTCTTTACTTAATAGTGAGAATCGCGCTGGGTTCTAGAACTCCAAAAAAACATTTGAGCCCAAAATTCACTGGGTTTACCAGTAATGAACTCTTGCTTGTCGGAAGACACAGATCCTGTGGTTTAACTCTGTTTCTGAAAGGAAATTCAGACCAGAGTTCTCAACCAAGAAAAATACTCTATTTTAAGGCAAGTAGCATCCTCTTCTTTTAAGAATCTCCAAAACAGCAAGAACCATGAGCATGCCCAGAAAAAAAGAACTGTGTTTCCTACTCACACGTACCATATGTAGTTCAACTCTGCTTATGAAACTGATACAAACCACAGCTCCCCTTACATAAATGCTCTTTAGTTTAAAGTGAGCACCGTGTTGGGTTCAAGAACTGCAAAAAATCATTTGAGCCCAAAATTCACTGGGTTTACCAGAAATGAACTCTTGCTCGTAGGAAGACACAGATCCTGTTGTTTAACTCCGTAGCTGTAGGGAAATTCAGACCAGTGTTCTCATCCGTTAAACACACTCTGTTTTCCAGAGTCTCCAATACAGCAAGAGCCATGTGCATGCCCTGAAAAAAAGAACAGTTTCCTACTCATACTTACCATATGTAGTTCATATCTGCTTTGTATCTGATACAATCCACAGCTCCTCTTACATAAATGCTCTTTAGTTAATAGTGAGAATCGCGCTGGGTTCTAGAACTCCGAAAAAACATTTGAGCCCAAATTTCACAGGGTTTACCAGAAATGAACTCTTGCTTGTAAGAAGACACAGATACAGATGTTTAACACTGTTTCTGAGGGGAAATTCAGACCAGAGTTCTCATCCCTGAAAAACACTCTGTTTTAAGGCAAGAACCTTCCTCTTCTTTCCAGCTTCTCCAATACAGCAAGAACCATGAGCATGCCCAGAAAAAAAGAACTGTGTTTCCTACTCATACGGGCCATATGTAGATCAACTCTACTTAGGAAACTGATACAAAGCACAGATCTTCTTACATAAATGCTCTTTAGTTAATAGTGAGAATCGCGTTGGGCTTGTGAACTGTGAAATATCATTTGAGCCCAAAATTCACTGGGTTTACCACAAATGAACTCTTGCTTGTAGGAAGACACAGAGCCTGTTGTTTAACTCCGTTCCTATAGGTTAATTCAGACCAGTGTTCTCATCCATTAAACACACTCTGTTTTAACGCAAGTAGCAAGCTCTTCTTTCCAGTGTCTCCAATACAGCAAGAACCATGAGCATGCCCTGAAAAAGAGAACTGTGTTTCCTACTCACACGTACCATATGTAGTTCAAATCTGCTTATGTAACCGATACTAACCACAGCTCTCCCTTCATAAATGCTCTTTATTTAATAGTGAGAATCGCGTTGGGGTTGTCAAGTGTGTAAAACCATTTGAGCCGAAAATTCACTTGGTTTACAAGAAATTAACTCTTGCTTGTAGGAAGACACAGATCCTGTTGTTTAACTCGGTTCCTGTTGGGAAATTCAGACCAGTGTTCTCATCCCTGAAAAACACTCTGTTTTAACGCAAGAAGCAAGCTCTTCTTTCCAGAGTCTCCAATACTGCAAGAACTATTTGAATGCCCTGAAAAAAAGAAATGTGTTTCCGACTCATACGGACCATATGTAGTTCAACTCTGCTTATGTAACCGATACAAACCACAGCTCCTCTTACATAAATGCTCTTTACTTAATAGTGAGAATCGCGTTGGGTTCTAGAACTGCAAAAAATCATTTGAGCCCAAAATTCACTGGGTTTACCAAATATACTCTTGCTTGTAGGAAGACACAGATACTGTTGTTTAACTCCGTTCCTGTTGGGAAATTCAGACCAGTGTTCTCATCCCTGAAAAACACTCTGATTTAACGCAAGAGGCAAGCTCTTCTTACAAGAGTCTCCAACACTGGAAGAACTATTTGCATGCTCTGAAAAAAAGAACTGTGTTTCTGACTCATATGGACCATAGTTAGTTCAACTCCTCTTATGAAACTGATACAAACCATAGCTCCTCTTACATAAATGCTCTTTAGTTAATAGTGAGAATCGCGTTGGGTTTGTGAACTGTGTAAAATCATTTGAGCCCAAAATTCATTTGGTTTACCAGAAATGAACTCTAGCTCGTAGGAAGACACAGAACCTGCTGTTTAACTCCGTACCAGTAGGGAAATTCAGACCAGTGTTCTCATCCATTAAACACACTCTGTTTTCACACAAGAAACAAGCTCTTCTTTCCAGAGTCTCCAATACAGAAAGAACCATGTGCATGCCCTGAAAAAAAGAACTGGTTTTCCTACTCATACGGACCATATGTAGTTCAACTCTGCTTTTGAAACTGATACAAACCACAGCTCCTCTTAAATAAATACTCTTTACTTAATAGTGAGAATCGCGCTGGCTTCTATAACTCCGAAAAAACATTTGAGCCCAAAATTCACTGGGATTACCAGTAATGAACTCTTGCTTGTCGGAAGACACAGATCCTGTGGTTTAACTCTGTTTCTGAAAGGAAATTCACACCTGAGTTCTCAACCAAGAAAAATACTCTGTTTTAAGGCAAGAAGCATCCTCTTCTTTCAAGATTCTCCAAAAAAGCAAGAAACATGAGCATGCCCAGAAAAAAAGAACTGTGTTTCCTACTCACACGTACCATATGTAGTTCAACTCTGCTTATGAAACTGATACAAACCACAGCTCCCCTTACATAAATGCTCTTTAGTTAAAAGTGAGCACCGTGTTGGGTTCAAGAACTACAAAAAATCATTTGAGCCCAAAATTCACTGGGTTTACCAGAAATGAACTCTTGCTCGTAGAAAGACACAGATCCTGTTGTTTAACTCCGTAGCTATAGCGAAATTCAGACCAGTGTTCTCATCCATTAAACACACTCTGTTTTCACTTAAGAAGAAAGCTCTTCTTTCCAGAGTCTCCTATACAGAAAGAAACATGAGCATGACCAGAAAAAAAGAACTGTGTTTCCTACTCATACGGACCATATGTAGTTCAACTCTGCTTTTGAAACTGATACAAACCACAGCTCCTCTTACATAAATGCTCTTTACTTAATAGTGAGAATCGCGCTGGGTTCTAGAACTCCGAAAAAACATTTGAGCCCAAAATTCACTGGGTTTACCAGTAATGAACTCTTCCTTGTCGGAAGACACAGATCCTGAGGTTTATCTCTGTTTCTGAAGGTAAATTCAGACCAGAAGTCTCATCCCCGAAAACACTCTGTTTTAAGGCAAGAACCTTCCCCTTCTTTCCAGCGTCACTAATACAGCAAGAACCATAATCATGCCCAGATTAAAAGAAATGTGTTTCCGACTCATATGGACCATATGTAGTTCAACTCTGCTTATGAAACTGATACAAACCACAGTTCCGCTTACATAAATGCTCTTTAGTTAATAGTGAGAATCGCGTTGGGTTCGTGAACTGTGTAAAATCATTTGAGTCCAAAATTCACTTGGTTTTCCAGAAATGAACTCTAGCTCGTAGGAAGACACAGATCCTGAGGTTTAACTCCGTTTCTGTAGGGAAATTCAGACCAGTGTTCTCAACCATTGAACACATTCTGTTTTAACGCAAGTAGCAAGCTCTTCTTTCCAGTGTCTCCAATACAGCAAGAACCATGAGCATGCCCTGAAAAAGAGAACTGTGTTTCCTACTCACACGTACCATATGTAGTTCAAATCTGCTTATGGAACTGATGCTAACCACAGCTCTCCTTACATCAATGCTCTTTATTTAATAGTGAGAATCGCGTTGGGGTTGTTAAGTGTGTAAAACCATTTGAGCCCAAAATTCCCTTGGTTTACTAGAAATTAACTCTTGCTTGTAGGAAGACACAGATCTTGTTGTTTAACTCCGTTCCTGTTGGGAAATTCAGACCAGTGTTCTCATCCCTGAAAAACACTCTGTTTTAACGCAAGAAGCAAGCTCTTCTTTCCAGATTCTCCAATACTGCAAGAACTATTTGATTGCCCTGAAAAAAAGAAAAGTGTTTCCGACTCAAACGGACCATATGTAGTTCAACTCTGCTTATGAAACTGATACAAACCACAGCTCCTCTTACATAAATGCTCTTTAGTTAATAGTGAGAATCGCGTTGGGTTCTAGAACTGCAAAAAATCATTTGAGCCCAAAATTCACTGGGTTTACCAGAAATGAACTCTTGCTTGTAGGAAGACACAGATCCTGTTGTTTTAGTCCATTCCTGTTGGGAAATTCAGACCAGTGTTATCATCCATGAAAAACACTCTGTTTTAATGCAAGAGGCAAAGTCTTCTTTCCAGAGTCTCCGATACTGCAAGAAGTATTTGCATGCCCTGAAAAAAGAACTGTGTTTCTGACTCATACGGACCACAGGGAGTTCAACTCAGCTTATGAAACTGATACAAACCCTAGCTCCTCTTACATAAATGCTCTTTAGTTAATAGTGAGAATGGCGTTGGGTTCTAGAACTGCAAATATCATTTGAGCCCAAAATTCATTTGGTTTACCAGAAATGAACTCTAGCTCGTAGGAAGACACAGATCCTGTTGTTTAACTCTGTACCTGTAGGGAAATTCAGACCAGTGTTCTCATCCATTAAACACAATCTGTTTTCACGCAAGAAGCAAGCTCTTCTTTCCAGAGTCTCCAATACAGCAAGAACCAAGTGCATGCCCTGTAAAAAAGAACTGTGTTTCCTACTCATACGGACCATATGTAGTTCAACTCTGTTTTTGAAACTGATACAAACCACAGCTCCTCTTACATAAATGCTCTTTACTTAATAGTGAGAATCGCGCTGGGTTCTAGAACTCCAAAAAAACATTTGAGCCCAAAATTCACTGGGTTTACTAGTAATGAACTCTTGCTTGTCGGAAGACAAAGATCCTATGGTTTAACTCTACTTCTGAAAGGAAATTCAGACCAGAGTTCTCAACCAAGAAAAATACTCTGTTTTAAGGCAAGAAGCATCCTCTTCTTTCAAGATTCTTCAAAACAGCAAGAACCATGAGCATGCCCAGAAAAAAAAGAAATGTGTTTCCTACTCACACGTACCCTATGTAGTTCAACTATGCTTATGAAACTGATACAAACCACTGCACCCCTTACATAAATGCTCTTTAGTTAATAGTGAGAATCGCGTTGGGTTTGTGAACTGTGTAAAATCATTTGAGCCCCAAATCCATTTGGTTTACCTGAAATGATCTCTAGCTCGTAGGAAGACACAGATCCTGTGGTTTAACTCCGTACCTGTAGGGAAATTCAGATCAGTGTTCTCATCCATTAAACACACTCTGTTTTCACGCAAGAAGAAAGCTCTTCTTTCCAGAGTCTCCAATACAGCAAGAACCATGAGCATGCCCAGAAAAAAAGAACTGTGTTTCCTACTCATCCGGGCCATATGTAGATCAACTCTGCTTATGAAACTGATACAAACCACAGCTCCTCTTACATAAATGCTCTTTAGTTAATAGTGAGAATGGCGTTGGGCATTTGAACTGTGAAATATAATTTGAGCCCAAAAATCACTGGGTTTACCAGAAATGAACTCTAGCTCGTAGAAAGACACAGATCCTGTTGTTTAACTCCGTACCTGTAGGGAAATTCAGACCAGTGTTCTCATCCATTAAACACACTCATCCATTAAACACACACCTTAATAGTGAGAATCGCGCTGGGTTCTAGAACTTCGAAAAACCATTTGAGCCCAAAATTCACTTGGTTTACAAGAATTTAACTCTTGCTTGTAGGAAGACACAGATCCTGTTGTTTAACTCGGTTCCTGTTGTGAAATTCAGACCAGTGTTCTCATCCCTGAAAAACACTCTGTTTTAATGCAAGAAGCAAGCTCTTCTTTCCAGAGTCTCCAATACAGCAAGAACCATGACCATACCCAGACAAAAAGAACTGTCTTACCTACTCATACAGACCATATGTAGTTCAACTCTGCTTATGAAACTGATACAAACCACAGCTCCTCTGACGTAAATGCTCTTTAGTTAATAGTGAGAATCGCGTTGGGTTCGTGAACTGCGAAAAATCATTTGAGCTCAAAATTCAATGGGTTTACCAGAAATGAACTCTAGCTCGTAGTAAGACACAGATCCTGTTGTTTAACTCCGTTCCTATAGGGAAATTCAGACCACTGTTATCATCCATTAAACATACTCTGTTTTAATGCAAGAAGCAAGCTCTTCTTTCCAGGGTCTCCAATACAGCAAGAACCATGTGCATGCCCTGAAAAAAGAACTGTGTTTCCTACTCATACGGACCATATGTAGTTCAACTCTGCTTTTGAACCTGATACAAACCACAGTTCCTCTTACATAAATGCTCTTTAGTTAATAGTGAGAATCGCGTTGGGTTCTAGAACTGAGAAAAGACCATTTGAGCCCAAAATTCACTGCGTTTACCAGAAATGAACTCTTGCTTGTAGGAAGACACAGATCCTGAGGTTTAACTCCGTTTCTGTAGGGAAATTCAGACCAGTGTTCTCAATCATTGAACACATTCTGTTTTAACACAAGTAGCAAGCTCTTCTTTCCAGTGTCTCCAATATAGCAAGAACCATGAGCATGCCCTGAAAAAGAGAACTGTGTTTGCTACTCATACAGACCATATGTAGTTCAACTCTGCTTATGTAACTGATACTAACCACAGCTCTTCTTACATAAATGTTCTTTATTTAATAGTGAGAATGGCGTTGGGTTCATTAACTGTGAAAAAACCATTTGAGCCCAAAAATCACTTGCTTTACCAGAAATTAAGTCTTGCTTGTGGGAAGACACAGATCCTGTTGTTTAACTCGGTTCCTGTTGGGAAATTGTGACCAGTGTCCTCATCCCTGAAAAACACTCAGTTTTAACGCAAGAGGCAAGCTCTTGTTTCCAGAGTCTCCAATACTGCAAGAACTATTTGCATGCCCTGAAAAAAGAACTGTGTTTCTGACTCATACGGACCCTAGGTAGATCAACTTGGCTTACGAAACTGATACAAACCACAGCTCCTCTTACATAAATGCTCTTTAGTTAATAGTGAGAATCACGTTGGGTTTGTGAACTGTGTGAAATCATTTGAGCCCAAAATTCATTTGGTTTACCTGAAATGAACTCTAGCTCGTAGGAAGACACAGATCCCGTTGTTTAACTCCATACCTGTAGGGAAATTCAGACCAGTGTTCTCATCCATTAATCACACTCTGTTTTCACGCAAGAAACAAGCTCTTCTTTCCAGATTCTCCAATACAGCAAGAACCATGTACATGCCCTTAAAAAAAGAACTGTGTTTTGTACTCATACGGACAATATGTAGTTCAACTCTGCTTTTGAAACTGATACAAACCACAGCTCCTCTTACATAAATGCTCTTTACTTAATACTGAGAATCGCGCTGGGTTCTAGAACTGCGAAAAAACCATTTGAGCCCAAAATTCACTGGGTTTACCAGTAATGAACTCTTGCTTGTCGGAAGACACAGATCCTGTGGTTTAACTCTGTTTCTGAAAGGAAATTCAGACCAGAGTTCTCAAGCAAGAAAAATACTCTCTTTTAAGACAAGAAGCATCCTCTTCATTCCAGCGTCACTAATACAGTAAGAACCATAATCATGCCCAGATTAAAAGAACTGTGTTTCCGACTCATATGGACCATATGTAGTTCAACTCTGCTTATGAAACTGATACAAACCACAGCTCCGCTTACAAAAATGCTCTTTAGTTAATAGTGAGAATCGCGTTGTGTTCGTGAACTGTGTAAAATCATTTGAGCCCAAAATTCACTTGGTTTACCAGAAATGAACTCTTGCTTGTAGGAAGACAAGGATAGTGATGTTTAACACTGTTTCTGAGGGGAAATTCAGACCAGAGTTGTCATCCCTGAAAAACACTCTGTTTTAAGGCAAGAACCTTGCTCTTCTTTCTAGCGTCTCCAATACAGCAAGAACCATGAGCATGCACAGAAAAAAAGAACTGTGTCTCCTACTCACACTTACCATCCATATTTCAACTCTGATTATGAAACTGATACAAACCACAACTACTCTTACAAAAATGATCTATAGTAAATAGGGAGCACCGTGTTGGGTTCAAGAACTGCAAAAAATCATTTGAGCCCAAAATTCACTTGGTTTACCAGAAATGAACTCTTGCTTGTAGGAAGACACAGATCCTGAGGTTTAAATCCGTTTCTGTAGGGTAATTCAGACCAGTGTTCTCAACCATTGAACACACTCTGTTTTAACGCAAGTAGCAAGCTCTTCTTTCCAGTGTCTCCAATACAGCAAGAACCATGAGCATGCCCTGAAACAGAGAACTGTGTTTTCTACGCACACGTACCGTATGTATTTCAACTCTGCTTATGTAACTGATACTAACCACAGCTCTCCTTACATAAATGCTCTTTACTTAATAGTGAGAATCGCGCTGTGATCTAGAACTACGAAAAAACATTTGAGCCCAAAATTCCCTGGGTTTACCAGTAATGAACTCTTCCTTGTCGGAAGACACAGATCCTGTGGTTTAACTCTGTTTCTGAAAGGAAATTCAGACCAGAGTTCTCAACCAAGAAAAATACTCTGTTTTAAGGCAAGAAGCATCCTCTTCTTTCAACAGTCTCCAATACAGCAAGAACCATATTCATGCCCAGATTAAAAGAACTGTGTTTCCGACTCATATGGACCATATGTAGTTCAACTCTGCTTATGAAACTGATACAAACCACAGCTCCGCTTACAAAAATGCTCTTTAGTTAATAGTGAGAATCGCGTTGTGTTCGTGAACTGTGTAAAATCATTTGAGCCCAAAATTCACTTGGTTTACCAGAAATGAACTCTTGCTTGTAGGAAGACACAGATACTGATGTTTAACACTGTTTCTGAGGGGAAATTCAGACCAGAGTTCTCATCCCTGAAAAACACTCTGTTTTAAGGCAAGAACCTTCCTCTTGTTTCCAGCATCTCCAATACAGCAAGAATCATGAGCATGCACAGAAAAAAAGAACTGTGTCTCCTACTCACACTTACCATATATAGTTCAACTCTGATTATGAAACTGATACAAACCACAACTCCTCTTACAAAAATGATCTTTAGTAAATAGTGAGAACCGCGTTGGGTTCTAGAACAGAGAAAAATCATTTGAGCCCAAAATTCAGTGGCTTTACCAGAAATGAACTCTTGCTTTTAGGAAGACACATATCCTCTGGTTTTACTCTGTTTCTGCAGGGAAATTAAGGCCAATGTTCTCATCCCTGAAAAACACTCTGTTTTAAGGCAAGAACCTTCCTCTTCTTTCCAGCGTCTCCAATACAGCAAGAACCATGAGCATGCCCAGAAAAAAAGAACTGTGTCTCCTACTCACACTTACCATATATAGTTCAACTCTGATTATGAAACTGATACAAACCACAACTCCTCTTACAAAAATGATCTTTAGTAAATAGTGAGAACCGCGTTGGGTTCTAGAACAGAGAAAAATCATTTGAGCCCAAAATTCACTGGGTTTACCAGAAATGAACTCTTGCTTGTAGGAAGACACAGAGACTGTTGTTTAACTCCGATCCTATAGGGAAATTCAGACCAGTGTTCTCATCCATTAAACACACTCTGTTTTAATGCAAGAAGCAAGCTCTTCTTTCCAGAGTCTCCAATACAGCAAGAACCATGTGCATGCCCTGAAAAAAGAACTGTGTTTCCTACTCACAGGTACCATATGTAGTTCAACTCTGCTTATGAAACTGATACAAACCACAGCTCCCCTTACATAAATGCTCTTTAGTTAATAGTGAGAATCGCGTTGGGATCATGAACTGTGTAAAATCATTTGAGCCCAAAGTTCACTTGTTTTACAAGAAATGAACTCTTGCTTGTAGGAAGACACAGATCCTGTGGTTTAACTCTGTTTCTGAAAGGAAATTCAGACCAAAGTTTTCATGCAAGAAAAACACTCTGTTTTAAGGGAAGAAGCATCCTCTTCTTTCAAGTCTCTCCAATACGGCAAGAACCATGAGCATGCCCTGAAAAAGAGAACTGTGTTTCCTACTCATACAGACCATATGTAGTTCAACTCTGCTTTTGAAACTGATACAAACCACAGATCCTCTTACATAAATGCTCTTTAGTTAATAGTGAGAATCCCGTCGGTTTCTAGAACTGAGAAAAAACCATTTGAGCCCAAAATATACTGGATTTAACAGAAATGAACTCTTGCTTGTAGGAAGACACAGATCCTGAGGTTTAACTCCGTTTCGGTAGGGAAATTCAGACCAGTGTTCTCAACCATTGAACACACTCTGTTTTAACGCAAGTTGCAAGCACTTCTTTCCAGCGTCTCCAATACAGCAAGAACCATGTGCATGCCCTGAAAAAAAGAACTGTGTTTCCTAGTCATACGGACCATATGTAGTTCAACTCTGCTTTTGAAACTGGATCAAACCACAGCTCCTCTTACATAAATGCTCTTTACTTAATAGTGAGAATCGCGCTGGGTTCTAGAACTCCAAAAAAACATTTGAGCCCAAAATTCACTGGGTTTACCAGTAATGAACTCTTGCTTGTCGGAAGACACAGATCCTGTGGTTTAACTCTGTTTCTGAAAGGAAATTCAGACCAGAGTTCTCAACCAAGAAAAATACTCTATTTTAAGGCAAGTAGCATCCTCTTCTTTTAAGAATCTCCAAAACAGCAAGAACCATGAGCATGCCCAGAAAAAAAGAACTGTGTTTCCTACTCACACGTACCATATGTAGTTCAACTCTGCTTATGAAACTGATACAAACCACAGCTCCCCTTACATAAATGCTCTTTAGTTTAAAGTGAGCACCGTGTTGGGTTCAAGAACTGCAAAAAATCATTTGAGCCCAAAATTCACTGGGTTTACCAGAAATGAACTCTTGCTCGTAGGAAGACACAGATCCTGTTGTTTAACTCCGTAGCTGTAGGGAAATTCAGACCAGTGTTCTCATCCGTTAAACACACTCTGTTTTCCAGAGTCTCCAATACAGCAAGAGCCATGTGCATGCCCTGAAAAAAAGAACAGTTTCCTACTCATACTTACCATATGTAGTTCATATCTGCTTTGTATCTGATACAATCCACAGCTCCTCTTACATAAATGCTCTTTAGTTAATAGTGAGAATCGCGCTGGGTTCTAGAACTCCGAAAAAACATTTGAGCCCAAATTTCACAGGGTTTACCAGAAATGAACTCTTGCTTGTAAGAAGACACAGATACAGATGTTTAACACTGTTTCTGAGGGGAAATTCAGACCAGAGTTCTCATCCCTGAAAAACACTCTGTTTTAAGGCAAGAACCTTCCTCTTCTTTCCAGCTTCTCCAATACAGCAAGAACCATGAGCATGCCCAGAAAAAAAGAACTGTGTTTCCTACTCATACGGGCCATATGTAGATCAACTCTACTTAGGAAACTGATACAAAGCACAGATCTTCTTACATAAATGCTCTTTAGTTAATAGTGAGAATCGCGTTGGGCTTGTGAACTGTGAAATATCATTTGAGCCCAAAATTCACTGGGTTTACCACAAATGAACTCTTGCTTGTAGGAAGACACAGAGCCTGTTGTTTAACTCCGTTCCTATAGGTTAATTCAGACCAGTGTTCTCATCCATTAAACACACTCTGTTTTAACGCAAGTAGCAAGCTCTTCTTTCCAGTGTCTCCAATACAGCAAGAACCATGAGCATGCCCTGAAAAAGAGAACTGTGTTTCCTACTCACACGTACCATATGTAGTTCAAATCTGCTTATGTAACCGATACTAACCACAGCTCTCCCTTCATAAATGCTCTTTATTTAATAGTGAGAATCGCGTTGGGGTTGTTAAGTGTGTAAAACCATTTGAGCCGAAAATTCACTTGGTTTACAAGAAATTAACTCTTGCTTGTAGGAAGACACAGATCCTGTTGTTTAACTCGGTTCCTGTTGGGAAATTCAGACCAGTGTTCTCATCCCTGAAAAACACTCTGTTTTAACGCAAGAAGCAAGCTCTTCTTTCCAGAGTCTCCAATACTGCAAGAACTATTTGAATGCCCTGAAAAAAAGAAATGTGTTTCCGACTCATACGGACCATATGTAGTTCAACTCTGCTTATGTAACCGATACAAACCACAGCTCCTCTTACATAAATGCTCTTTACTTAATAGTGAGAATCGCGTTGGGTTCTAGAACTGCAAAAAATCATTTGAGCCCAAAATTCACTGGGTTTACCAAATATACTCTTGCTTGTAGGAAGACACAGATACTGTTGTTTAACTCCGTTCCTGTTGGGAAATTCAGACCAGTGTTCTCATCCCTGAAAAACACTCTGATTTAACGCAAGAGGCAAGCTCTTCTTACAAGAGTCTCCAACACTGGAAGAACTATTTGCATGCTCTGAAAAAAGAACTGTGTTTCTGACTCATATGGACCATAGTTAGTTCAACTCCTCTTATGAAACTGATACAAACCATAGCTCCTCTTACATAAATGCTCTTTAGTTAATAGTGAGAATCGCGTTGGGTTTGTGAACTGTGTAAAATCATTTGAGCCCAAAATTCATTTGGTTTACCAGAAATGAACTCTAGCTCGTAGGAAGACACAGAACCTGCTGTTTAACTCCGTACCAGTAGGGAAATTCAGACCAGTGTTCTCATCCATTAAACACACTCTGTTTTCACACAAGAAACAAGCTCTTCTTTCCAGAGTCTCCAATACAGAAAGAACCATGTGCATGCCCTGAAAAAAAGAACTGGTTTTCCTACTCATACGGACCATATGTAGTTCAACTCTGCTTTTGAAACTGATACAAACCACAGCTCCTCTTAAATAAATACTCTTTACTTAATAGTGAGAATCGCGCTGGCTTCTATAACTCCGAAAAAACATTTGAGCCCAAAATTCACTGGGATTACCAGTAATGAACTCTTGCTTGTCGGAAGACACAGATCCTGTGGTTTAACTCTGTTTCTGAAAGGAAATTCACACCTGAGTTCTCAACCAAGAAAAACACTCTGTTTTAAGGCAAGAAGCATCCTCTTCTTTCAAGATTCTCCAAAAAAGCAAGAAACATGAGCATGCCCAGAAAAAAAGAACTGTGTTTCCTACTCACACGTACCATATGTAGTTCAACTCTGCTTATGAAACTGATACAAACCACAGCTCCCCTTACATAAATGCTCTTTAGTTAAAAGTGAGCACCGTGTTGGGTTCAAGAACTACAAAAAATCATTTGAGCCCAAAATTCACTGGGTTTACCAGAAATGAACTCTTGCTCGTAGAAAGACACAGATCCTGTTGTTTAACTCCGTAGCTATAGCGAAATTCAGACCAGTGTTCTCATCCATTAAACACACTCTGTTTTCACTTAAGAAGAAAGCTCTTCTTTCCAGAGTCTCCTATACAGAAAGAAACATGAGCATGACCAGAAAAAAAGAACTGTGTTTCCTACTCATACGGACCATATGTAGTTCAACTCTGCTTTTGAAACTGATACAAACCACAGCTCCTCTTACATAAATGCTCTTTACTTAATAGTGAGAATCGCGCTGGGTTCTAGAACTCCGAAAAAACATTTGAGCCCAAAATTCACTGGGTTTACCAGTAATGAACTCTTCCTTGTCGGAAGACACAGATCCTGAGGTTTATCTCTGTTTCTGAAGGTAAATTCAGACCAGAAGTCTCATCCCCGAAAACACTCTGTTTTAAGGCAAGAACCTTCCCCTTCTTTCCAGCGTCACTAATACAGCAAGAACCATAATCATGCCCAGATTAAAAGAAATGTGTTTCCGACTCATATGGACCATATGTAGTTCAACTCTGCTTATGAAACTGATACAAACCACAGTTCCGCTTACATAAATGCTCTTTAGTTAATAGTGAGAATCGCGTTGGGTTCGTGAACTGTGTAAAATCATTTGAGTCCAAAATTCACTTGGTTTTCCAGAAATGAACTCTAGCTCGTAGGAAGACACAGATCCTGAGGTTTAACTCCGTTTCTGTAGGGAAATTCAGACCAGTGTTCTCAACCATTGAACACATTCTGTTTTAACGCAAGTAGCAAGCTCTTCTTTCCAGTGTCTCCAATACAGCAAGAACCATGAGCATGCCCTGAAAAAGAGAACTGTGTTTCCTACTCACACGTACCATATGTAGTTCAAATCTGCTTATGGAACTGATGCTAACCACAGCTCTCCTTACATAAATGCTCTTTATTTAATAGTGAGAATCGCGTTGGGGTTGTTAAGTGTGTAAAACCATTTGAGCCCAAAATTCCCTTGGTTTACTAGAAATTAACTCTTGCTTGTAGGAAGACACAGATCTTGTTGTTTAACTCCGTTCCTGTTGGGAAATTCAGACCAGTGTTCTCATCCCTGAAAAACACTCTGTTTTAACGCAAGAAGCAAGCTCTTCTTTCCAGATTCTCCAATACTGCAAGAACTATTTGATTGCCCTGAAAAAAAGAAAAGTGTTTCCGACTCAAACGGACCATATGTAGTTCAACTCTGCTTATGAAACTGATACAAACCACAGCTCCTCTTACATAAATGCTCTTTAGTTAATAGTGAGAATCGCGTTGGGTTCTAGAACTGCAAAAAATCATTTGAGCCCAAAATTCACTGGGTTTACCAGAAATGAACTCTTGCTTGTAGGAAGACACAGATCCTGTTGTTTTAGTCCATTCCTGTTGGGAAATTCAGACCAGTGTTATCATCCATGAAAAACACTCTGTTTTAATGCAAGAGGCAAAGTCTTCTTTCCAGAGTCTCCGATACTGCAAGAAGTATTTGCATGCCCTGAAAAAAGAACTGTGTTTCTGACTCATACGGACCACAGGGAGTTCAACTCAGCTTATGAAACTGATACAAACCCTAGCTCCTCTTACATAAATGCTCTTTAGTTAATAGTGAGAATGGCGTTGGGTTCTAGAACTGCAAATATCATTTGAGCCCAAAATTCATTTGGTTTACCAGAAATGAACTCTAGCTCGTAGGAAGACACAGATCCTGTTGTTTAACTCTGTACCTGTAGGGAAATTCAGACCAGTGTTCTCATCCATTAAACACAATCTGTTTTCACGCAAGAAGCAAGCTCTTCTTTCCAGAGTCTCCAATACAGCAAGAACCAAGTGCATGCCCTGTAAAAAAGAACTGTGTTTCCTACTCATACGGACCATATGTAGTTCAACTCTGTTTTTGAAACTGATACAAACCACAGCTCCTCTTACATAAATGCTCTTTACTTAATAGTGAGAATCGCGCTGGGTTCTAGAACTCCAAAAAAACATTTGAGCCCAAAATTCACTGGGTTTACTAGTAATGAACTCTTGCTTGTAGGAAGACACAGATCCTGAGGTTTAACTCCGTTTCTGTAGGGAAATTCAGACCAGTGTTCTCAATCATTGAACACATTCTGTTTTAACACAAGTAGCAAGCTCTTCTTTCCAGTGTCTCCAATATAGCAAGAACCATGAGCATGCCCTGAAAAAGAGAACTGTGTTTGCTACTCATACAGACCATATGTAGTTCAACTCTGCTTATGTAACTGATACTAACCACAGCTCTTCTTACATAAATGTTCTTTATTTAATAGTGAGAATGGCGTTGGGTTCATTAACTGTGAAAAAACCATTTGAGCCCAAAAATCACTTGCTTTACCAGAAATTAAGTCTTGCTTGTGGGAAGACACAGATCCTGTTGTTTAACTCGGTTCCTGTTGGGAAATTGTGACCAGTGTTCTCATCCCTGAAAAACACTCAGTTTTAACGCAAGAGGCAAGCTCTTGTTTCCAGAGTCTCCAATACTGCAAGAACTATTTGCATGCCCTGAAAAAAGAACTGTGTTTCTGACTCATACGGACCCTAGGTAGATCAACTTGGCTTACGAAACTGATACAAACCACAGCTCCTCTTACATAAATGCTCTTTAGTTAATAGTGAGAATCACGTTGGGTTTGTGAACTGTGTGAAATCATTTGAGCCCAAAATTCATTTGGTTTACCTGAAATGAACTCTAGCTCGTAGGAAGACACAGATCCCGTTGTTTAACTCCATACCTGTAGGGAAATTCAGACCAGTGTTCTCATCCATTAATCACACTCTGTTTTCACGCAAGAAACAAGCTCTTCTTTCCAGATTCTCCAATACAGCAAGAACCATGTACATGCCCTTAAAAAAAGAACTGTGTTTTGTACTCATACGGACAATATGTAGTTCAACTCTGCTTTTGAAACTGATACAAACCACAGCTCCTCTTACATAAATGCTCTTTACTTAATACTGAGAATCGCGCTGGGTTCTAGAACTGCGAAAAAACCATTTGAGCCCAAAATTCACTGGGTTTACCAGTAATGAACTCTTGCTTGTCGGAAGACACAGATCCTGTGGTTTAACTCTGTTTCTGAAAGGAAATTCAGACCAGAGTTCTCAACCAAGAAAAATACTCTCTTTTAAGACAAGAAGCATCCTCTTCATTCCAGCGTCACTAATACAGTAAGAACCATAATCATGCCCAGATTAAAAGAACTGTGTTTCCGACTCATATGGACCATATGTAGTTCAACTCTGCTTATGAAACTGATACAAACCACAGCTCCGCTTACAAAAATGCTCTTTAGTTAATAGTGAGAATCGCGTTGTGTTCGTGAACTGTGTAAAATCATTTGAGCCCAAAATTCACTTGGTTTACCAGAAATGAACTCTTGCTTGTAGGAAGACAAGGATAGTGATGTTTAACACTGTTTCTGAGGGGAAATTCAGACCAGAGTTGTCATCCCTGAAAAACACTCTGTTTTAAGGCAAGAACCTTGCTCTTCTTTCTAGCGTCTCCAATACTGCAAGAACCATGAGCATGCACAGAAAAAAAGAACTGTGTCTCCTACTCACACTTACCATCCATATTTCAACTCTGATTATGAAACTGATACAAACCACAACTACTCTTACAAAAATGATCTATAGTAAATAGGGAGCACCATGTTGGGTTCAAGAACTGCAAAAAATCATTTGAGCCCAAAATTCACTTGGTTTACCAGAAATGAACTCTTGCTTGTAGGAAGACACAGATCCTGAGGTTTAAATCCGTTTCTGTAGGGTAATTCAGACCAGTGTTCTCAACCATTGAACACACTCTGTTTTAACGCAAGTAGCAAGCTCTTCTTTCCAGTGTCTCCAATACAGCAAGAACCATGAGCATGCCCTGAAACAGAGAACTGTGTTTTCTACGCACACGTACCGTATGTATTTCAACTCTGCTTATGTAACTGATACTAACCACAGCTCTCCTTACATAAATGCTCTTTACTTAATAGTGAGAATCGCGCTGTGATCTAGAACTACGAAAAAACATTTGAGCCCAAAATTCCCTGGGTTTACCAGTAATGAACTCTTCCTTGTCGGAAGACACAGATCCTGTGGTTTAACTCTGTTTCTGAAAGGAAATTCAGACCAGAGTTCTCAACCAAGAAAAATACTCTGTTTTAAGGCAAGAAGCATCCTCTTCTTTCAACAGTCTCCAATACAGCAAGAACCATATTCATGCCCAGATTAAAAGAACTGTGTTTCCGACTCATATGGACCATATGTAGTTCAACTCTGCTTATGAAACTGATACAAACCACAGCTCCACTTACAAAAATGCTCTTTAGTTAATAGTGAGAATCGCGTTGTGTTCGTGAACTGTGTAAAATCATTTGAGCCCAAAATTCACTTGGTTTACCAGAAATGAACTCTTGCTTGTAGGAAGACACAGATACTGATGTTTAACACTGTTTCTGAGGGGAAATTCAGACCAGAGTTCTCATCCCTGAAAAACACTCTGTTTTAAGGCAAGAACCTTCCTCTTGTTTCCAGCATCTCCAATACAGCAAGAATCATGAGCATGCACAGAAAAAAAGAACTGTGTCTCCTACTCACACTTACCATATATAGTTCAACTCTGATTATGAAACTGATACAAACCACAACTCCTCTTACAAAAATGATCTTTAGTAAATAGTGAGAACCGCGTTGGGTTCTAGAACAGAGAAAAATCATTTGAGCCCAAAATTCAGTGGCTTTACCAGAAATGAACTCTTGCTTTTAGGAAGACACATATCCTCTGGTTTTACTCTGTTTCTGCAGGGAAATTAAGGCCAATGTTCTCATCCCTGAAAAACACTCTGTTTTAAGGCAAGAACCTTCCTCTTCTTTCCAGCGTCTCCAATACAGCAAGAACCATGAGCATGCCCAGAAAAAAAGAACTGTGTCTCCTACTCACACTTACCATATATAGTTCAACTCTGATTATGAAACTGATACAAACCACAACTCCTCTTACAAAAATGATCTTTAGTAAATAGTGAGAACCGCGTTGGGTTCTAGAACAGAGAAAAATCATTTGAGCCCAAAATTCACTGGGTTTACCAGAAATGAACTCTTGCTTGTAGGAAGACACAGAGACTGTTGTTTAACTCCGATCCTATAGGGAAATTCAGATCAGTGTTCTCATCCATTAAACACACTCTGTTTTAATGCAAGAAGCAAACTCTTCTTTCCAGAGTCCCCAATACAGCAAGAACCATGTGCATGCCCTGAAAAAGAGAACTGTGTTTCCTACTCACACGTACCCTATGTAGTTCAACTCTGCTTATGAAACTGATACAAACCACAGCTCCTCTTACATAAATGCTCTTTAGTTAATAGTGAGAATCGCGTTGGGGTCGTTAAGTGTGTAAAACCATTTTTGCCCAAAATTCACTTGGTTTACAAGAAATTAACTCTTGCTTGTAGGAAGACACAGATCCTGTTGTTTAACTCGGTTCCTGTTGGGAAATTCAGACCAGTGTTCTCATCCCTGAAAAACACTCTGTTTTAACGCAAGAAGCAAGCTCTTCTTTCCAGAGTCTCCAATACTGCAAGAACTATTTGAATGACCTGAAAAAAATGAAATGTGTTTCCGACTCATACGGACCATATGTAGTTCAACTCTGCTTATGAAACTGATACAAACCACAGCTCCTCTTACATAAATGCTCTTTAGTTAATAGTGAGAATCGCGTTGGGTTCTAGAAGTGCAAAAAATCATTTGAGCCCAAAATTCACTGGGTTTACCAGAAATGAACTCTAGTTCGTAGGAAGACACAGATCCTTTTGTTTAACTCCGTACCTGTAGTGAAATTCAGACCCATGTTCTCAGCCATTAAACACACTCTGTTTTCACGGAAGAAACAAGCTCTTCTTTCCAGAGTCTCCAATACACCAAGAACCTTGTGCATGCCCTGAAAAAAAGAACTGTGTTTCCTACTGATACGGACCATATGTAATTCAACTAGGCTTTTGAAACTGATACAAACCACAGCTCCTCTTACATAAATGCTCTTTACTTAATAGTGAGAATCGCACTGGGTTCTCGAACTGAGAAAAAAACATTTGAGGCCAAAATTCACTGGGTTTACCAGTAATGAACTCTTGCTTGTCGGAAGACACAGATCCTGTGGTTTAACTCTGTTTCTGAAAGGATTTTCAGACCAGAGCTCTCAACCAAGAAAAATACTCTGTTTTATGGCAAGAAGCATCCTCTTCTTTCAAGAGTCCCCAATACAGCAAGAACCATGAGCATGCCCAGAAAAACACAACTGTGTTTCCTACTCACACGTACCATATGTAGTTCAACTCTGCTTATGAAACTGATACAAAGACAGCTCCCCTTACATAAATGCTCTTTAGTTAATAGTGAGCACCGTGTTGGGTTCAAGAACTGCAAAAAATCATTTGAGCCCAAAATTCACTTGGTTTACCAGAAATGAACTCTTGCTTGTAGGAAGACACAGATCCTGAGGTTTATCTCTGTTTCTGAAGGTAAATTCAGACCAGACTTCTCATCCCTGAAAATCACTCTGTTTTAAGGCAAGAACCTTCAGCTTCTTTCCATTGTCACTAATACAGCAAGAATCATAATCATGCCCAGATTAAAAGAACTGTGTTTCCGACTCATATGGACCATATGTAGTTCAACTCTGCTTAAGAAACTATTACAACCCACAGCTCCGCTTACATAAATACTCTTTAGTTAATAGTGAGAATCGCGTTGGGATCGTGAACTGTGTAAAATCATTTGAGCCCAAAATTCACTTGGTTTACCAGAAATGAACTCTTGCTTGTAGGAAGACACAGATCCTGTGGTTTAACTCTGTTTCTGAAGGGAAATTCAGACCAAAGTTCTCATGCAAGAAAAACACTCTGTTTTAAGGGAAGAAGCATCCTCTTCTTTCAAGTGTCTCCAATACGGCAAGAACCATGAGCATGCCATGAAAAAGAGAACTGTGTTTCCTACTCATACAGACCATATGTAGTTCAACTCTGCTTATGGAACTGATACTAACCACAGCTCTTCTTACATAAATGTTCTTTATTTAATAGTGAGAATCGCGTTGGGTTCGTTAAGTGTGTAAAACCATTGGAGCCCAAAATTCACTGGGTTTACCAGAAATGAACTCTTGCTTGTAGGAAGACACAGATCCTGAGGTTTTACTCTGTTTCTGAATTGAAATTCAGACCAGAGATCTCATCCCTGAAAAACACTATGTTAAGGCAAGAACCTTCCTCTTCTTTCCAGCGTTTCCAATACAGCAAGAACCATGAGCATACCAAGACAAAAAGAACTGTCTTTCCTACTCATACGGACCATATGTAGTTCAACTCTGCTTATGAAACTGATACAAACCACAGCTCTTCTTACATAAATGCTCTTTACTTAATAGTGAGAATCGCGCTGGGTTCTAGAACTCCGAAAAAACATTTGAGCCCCAAATTCACTGGGTTTACCAGTAATGAACTCTTGCTTGTAGGAAGATACAGATCCTGTGGTTTAACTCTGTTTCTGAAGGGAATTCAGAGCAGAGTTCTCATCCCTGAAAAACACTCTGTTTCAAGGCAAGAACCTTCCTCTTCTTTCCAGCGTCTCCAATACAGCAAGAACCATGAGCATGCCCAGAAAAAAAGAACTGTGTTTCCTACTCATCCGGGCCATATGTAGATCAACTCTACTTATGAAACTGATACAAAGCACAGCTCCTCTTACATAAATGCTCTTTAGTTAATAGTGAGAATCGCGTTGGGCTTGTGAACTGTGAATTATCATTTGAGCCCAAAATTCACTGTGTTTACCAGAAATGAACTCTTGCTTGTAGGAAGACACAGAGCCTGTTGTTTAACTCCGATCCTATAGGGAAATTCAGACCAGTGTTCTAATCCATTAAACACACTCTGTTTTACTGCAAGAAGCAAACTCTTCTTTCCAGAGTCCCCAATACAGCAAGAACCATGTGCATGCCCTGAAAAAGGGAACTGTGTTTCCTACTCACACGTACCATATGTAGTTCAACTCTGCTTATGTAACTGATACTAACCACAGCTCTCCTTACATAAATGCTCTTTATTTAATAGTGAGAATCGCGTTGGGGTCGTTAAGTGTGTAAAACCATTTTTGCCCAAAATTCACTTGGTTTACAAGAAATTAACTCTTGCTTGTAGGAAGACACAGATCCTGTTGTTTAACTCGGTTCCTGTTGCGAAATTCAGACCAGTGTTCTCATCCCTGAAAAACACTCTGTTTTAACGCAAGAAGCAAGCTCTTCTTTCCAGGGTCTCCAATACTGCAAGAACTATTTGAATGACCTGAAAAAAATGAAATGTGTTTCCGATTCATACGGACCATATGTAGTTCAACTCTGCTTATGAAACTGATAAAAACCACAGCTCCTCTTACATAAATGCTCTTTAGTTAATAGTGAGAATCGCATTGGGTTCTAGAAGTGCAAAAAATCATTTGAGCCCAAAATTCACTGGGTTTACCAGAAATGAACTCTAGCTCGTAGGAAGACACAGATCCTTTTGTTTAACTCCGTACCTGTAGGGAAATTCAGACCCGTGTTCTCAGCCATTAAACACACTCTGTTTTCACGGAAGAAACAAGCTCTTCTTTCCAGATTCTCCAATACACCAAGAACCTTGTGCATGCCCTGAAAAAAAGAACTGTGTTTCCTACTGATACGGACCATATGTAATTCAACTAGGCTTTTGAAACTGATACAAACCACAGCTCCTCTTACATAAATGCTCTTTACTTAATAGTGAGAATCGCACTGGGTTCTCGAACTGAGAAAAAAACATTTGAGCCCAAAATTCACTGGGTTTACCAGTAATGAACTCTTGCTTGTCGGAAGACACAGATCCTGTGGTTTAACTCTGTTTCTGAAAGGAAATTCAGACCAGAGCTCTCAACCAAGAAAAATACTCTGTTTTATGGCAAGAAGCATCCTCTTCTTTCAAGAGTCCCCAATACAGCAAGAACCATGAGCATGCCCAGAAAAACAGAACTGTGTTTCCTACTCACACGTACCATATGTAGTTCAACTCTGCTTATGAAACTGATACAAAGACAGCTCCCCTTACATAAATGCTCTTTAGTTAAAAGTGAGCACCGTGTTGGGTTCAAGAACTGCAAAAAATCATTTGAGCCCAAAATTCACTTGGTTTACCAGAAATGATCTCTTGCTTGTAGGAAGACACAGATCCTGAGGTTTATCTCTGTTTCTGAAGGGAAATTCAGACCAAAGTTCTCATGCAAGAAAAACACTCTGTTTTAAGGGAAGAAGCATCCTCTTCTTTCAAGTGTCTCCAATACGGCAAGAACCATGAGCATGCCATGAAAAAGAGAACTGTGTTTCCTACTCATACAGACCATATGTAGTTCAACTCTGCTTATGAAACTGATACAAACCACAGCTCCTCTTACATAAATGCTCTTTACTTAATAGTGAGAATCGCGCTGGGTTCTAGAACTCCGAAAAAACATTTGACCCCAAATTCACTGGGTTTACCAGTAATGAACTCTTGCTTGTAGGAAGATACAGATCTTGTGGTTTAACTCTGTTTCTGAGGGAATTCAGAGCAGAGTTCTCATCCCTGAAAAACACTCTGTTTTAAGGCAAGAACCTTCCTCTTCTTTCCAGCGTCCCCAATACAGCAAGAACGATGAGCATGCCCAGAAAAAAACAACTGTGTTTCCTACTCATCCGGGCCATATGTAGATCAACTCTACTTATGAAACTGATACAAAGCACAGCTCCTCTTACATAAATGCTCTTTAGTTAATAGTGAGAATCGCGTTGGGCTTCTGAAATGTGAATTATCATTTGAGCCCAAAATCAATGGGTTTTCCAGAAATGAACTCTAGCTTATAGGAAGACACAGAGCCTGTTGTTTAACTCCGTTCCTATAGGGAAATTCAGACCAGTGTTCTCATGAATTAAACACAGCCTGTTTTAATGCAAGAAGCAAGCTCTTCTTTCCAAAGTCCACAATACAGCAAGAACCATGTGCATGCCCTGAAAAAGAGAACTGTGTTTCCTACTCACACGTACCATATGTAGTTCAACTCTGCTTATGTAACTGATACTAACCACAGCTCTCCTTACATAAATGCTCTTTATTTAATAGTGAGAATCGCGCTGGGGTCGTTAAGTGTGTAAAACCATTTGAGCCCAAAATTCACTTGGTTTACAAGAAATTAACTCTTGCTTGTAGGAAGACACAGATCCTGTTGTTTAACTCGGTTCCTGTTGGGAAATTCAAACCAGTGTTCTCGTCCCTGAAAAACACTCTGTTTTAACGCATGAAGCAAGCTCTTCTTTACAGAGTCTCCAATACTGCAAGAACTATTTGAATGCCCTGAAAAAAATAAATGTGTTTCCGACTCATACGGACCATATGTATTTCAACTCTGCTTATGAAACTGATACAAACCACAGATCCTCTTACATAAATGCTCTTTAGTTAATAGTGAGAATCGCGTTGGGTTCTAGAACTGCAAAAAATCATTTGAGCCCAAAATTCACTCGGTTTACCAGAAATGACCTCTTGCTTGTAGGAAGACACAGATCCTGAGGTTTTACTCTGTTTCTGAATGGAAATTCAGACCAGAGATCTCATCCCTGAAAAACACTATGTTAAGGCAAGAACCTTCCTCTTCTTTCCAGCGTTTCCAATACAGCAGGAACCATGAGCATACCCAGACAAAAAGAACCGTCTTTCCCACTCATACGGATCATATGTAGTTCAACTCTGCTTATGAAACTGATACAAACCACAGCTCCTCTGACATAAATGCTCTTTAGTTAATAATGAGAATCGCGTTGGCCTTGTGAACTGTGAAATATCATTTGAGCCCAAAATTCACTGGGTTTACCAGAAATGAACTCTTGCTTGTGGGAAGATACAGATCTTGTGGTTTAACTCTGTTTCTGAAGGGAATTCAGAGCAGAGTTCTCATCCCTGAAAAACACTCTGTTTTAAGGCAAGAACCTTCCTCTTCTTTCCAGCGTCTCCAATACAGCAAGAACCATGAGCATGCCCAGAAAAAAAGAACTGTGTTTCCTACTCATCCGGGCCATATGTAGATCAACTCTACTTATGAAACTGATACAAAGCACAGCTCCTCTTACATAAATGCTCTTTAGTTAATAATGAGAATCGCGTTGGCCTTGTGAACTGTGAAATATCATTTGAGCCCAAAATTCACTGGGTTTACCAGAAATGAACTCTTGCTTGTAGGAAGACACAGAGCCTGTTGTTTAACTCCGTTCCTATAGGGAAATTCAGACCAGTGTTCTCATCCATAAACACACTCTGTTTTAATGCAAGAAGCAAGCTCTTCTTTCCAAAGTCCCCAATACAGCAAGAACCATGTGCATGCCCTGAAAAAGAGAACTGTGTTTCTTACTCACACGTACCATATGTAGTTCAACTCTGCTTATGTAACTGATACTAACCACAGCTCTCCTTACATAAATGCTCTTTATTTAATAGTGAGAATCGCGTTGGGGTCGTTAAGTGTGTAAAACCATTTGAGCCCAAAATTCACTTGGTTTACAAGAAATTAACTCTTGCTTGTAGGAAGACACAGATCCTGTTGTTTAAGTCGGTTCCTGTTCGGAAATTCAGACCTGTGTTCTCATCCCTGAAAAACACTCTGTTTTAACGCAAGAAGCAAGCTCTTCTTTCCAGAGTCTCCAATACTGCAAGAAATATTTGAATGCCCTGAAAAGAAGAAATGTGTTTCCGACTCATAAGGACCATATTTAGTTGAACTCTGCTTATGAAACTGATACAAACCACAGCTCCTCTTACATAAATGCTCTCTAGTTAATAGTGAGAATCGCGTTGGGTTCTAGAACTGCAAAAAATCATTTGAGCCCAAAATTCACTTGGTTTACCAGAAATGAACTCTTGCTTGTAGGAAGACACAGATCCTGTGGTTTAACTCTGTTTCTGAAGGGAAATTCAGACCAAAGTTCTCATGCAAGAAAAACACTCTGTTTTAAGGGAAGAAGCATCCTCTTCTTTCAAGTGTCTCCAATACGGCAAGAACCATGAGCATGCCCTGAAAAAGAGAACTGTGTTTCCTACTCACACGTACCATATGTAGTTCAACTCTGCTTATGTAACTGATACTAACCACAGCTCTCCTTACATAAATGCTCTTTATTTAATAGTGAGAATCGCGCTGGGGTCGTTAAGTGTGTAAAACCATTTGAGCCCAAAATTCACTTGGTTTACAAGAAATTAACTCTTGCTTGTAGGAAGACACAGATCCTGTTGTTTAACTCGGTTCCTGTTGGGAAATTCAGACCAGTGTTCTCGTCCCTGAAAAACACTCTGTTTTAACGCATGAAGCAAGCTCTTCTTTACAGAGTCTCCAATACTGCAAGAACTATTTGAATGCCCTGAAAAAAATAAATGTGTTTCCGACTCATACGGACCATATGTATTTCAACTCTGCTTATGAAACTGATACAAACCACAGCTCCTCTTACATAAATGCTCTTTAGTTAATAGTGAGAATCGCGTTGGGTTCTAGAACTGCAAAAAATCATTTGAGCCCAAAATTCACTCGGTTTACCAGAAATGACCTCTTGCTTGTAGGAAGACACAGATCCTGAGGTTTTACTCTGTTTCTGAATGGAAATTCAGACCAGAGATCTCATCCCTGAAAAACACTATGTTAAGGCAAGAACCTTCCTCTTCTTTCCAGCGTTTCCAATACAGCACGAACCATGAGCATACCCAGACAAAAAGAACCGTCTTTCCCACTCATACGGATCATATGTAGTTCAACTCTGCTTATGAAACTGATACAAACCACAGCTCCTCTGACATAAATGCTCTTTAGTTAATAATGAGAATCGCGTTGGCCTTGTGAACTGTGAAATATCATTTGAGCCCAAAATTCACTGGGTTTACCAGAAATGAACTCTTGCTTGTGGGAAGATACAGATCTTGTGGTTTAACTCTGTTTCTGAAGGGAATTCAGAGCAGAGTTCTCATCCCTGAAAAACACTCTGTTTTAAGGCAAGAACCTTCCTCTTCTTTCCAGCGTCTCCAATACAGCAAGAACCATGAGCATGCCCAGAAAAAAAGAACTGTGTTTCCTACTCATCCGGGCCATATGTAGATCAACTCTACTTATGAAACTGATACAAAGCACAGCTCCTCTTACATAAATGCTCTTTAGTTAATAATGAGAATCGCGTTGGCCTTGTGAACTGTGAAATATCATTTGAGCCCAAAATTCACTGGGTTTACCAGAAATGAACTCTTGCTTGTAGGAAGACACAGAGCCTGTTGTTTAACTCCGTTCCTATAGGGAAATTCAGACCAGTGTTCTCATCCATAAACACACTCTGTTTTAATGCAAGAAGCAAGCTCTTCTTTCCAAAGTCCCCAATACAGCAAGAACCATGTGCATGCCCTGAAAAAGAGAACTGTGTTTCTTACTCACACGTACCATATGTAGTTCAACTCTGCTTATGTAACTGATACTAACCACAGCTCTCCTTACATAAATGCTCTTTATTTAATAGTGAGAATCGCGTTGGGGTCGTTAAGTGTGTAAAACCATTTGAGCCCAAAATTCACTTGGTTTACAAGAAATTAACTCTTGCTTGTAGGAAGACACAGATCCTGTTGTTTAAGTCGGTTCCTGTTCGGAAATTCAGACCTGTGTTCTCATCCCTGAAAAACACTCTGTTTTAACGCAAGAAGCAAGCTCTTCTTTCCAGAGTCTCCAATACTGCAAGAAATATTTGAATGCCCTGAAAAGAAGAAATGTGTTTCCGACTCATAAGGACCATATTTAGTTGAACTCTGCTTATGAAACTGATACAAACCACAGCTCCTCTTACATAAATGCTCTCTAGTTAATAGTGAGAATCGCGTTGGGTTCTAGAACTGCAAAAAATCATTTGAGCCCAAAATTCACTTGGTTTACCAGAAATGAACTCTTGCTTGTAGGAAGACACAGATCCTGTGGTTTAACTCTGTTTCTGAAGGGAAATTCAGACCAAAGTTCTCATGCAAGAAAAACACTCTGTTTTAAGGGAAGAAGCATCCTCTTCTTTCAAGTGTCTCCAATACGGCAAGAACCATGAGCATGCCATGAAAAAGAGAACTGTGTTTCCTACTCATACAGACCATATGTAGTTCAACTCTGCTTATGGAACTGATACTAACCACAGCTCTTCTTACATAAATATTCTTTATTTAATAGTGAGAATCGCGTTGGGTTCGTTAAGTGTGTAAAACCATTTGAGCCCAAAATTCACTGGGTTTACCAGAAATGAACTCTTGCTTGTAGGAAGACACAGATCCTGAGGTTTTACTCTGTTTCTGAATTGAAATTCAGACCAGAGATCTCATCCCTGAAAAACACTATGTTAAGGCAAGAACCTTCCTCTTCTTTCCAGCGTTTCCAATACAGCAAGAACCATGAGCATACCAATACAAAAAGAACTGTCTTTCCTACTCATACGGACCATATGTAGTTCAACTCTGCTTATGAAACTGATACAAAGCACAGCTCCTCTTACATAAATGCTCTTTACTTAATAGTGAGAATCGCGCTGGGTTCTAGAACTCCGAAAAAACATTAGACCCCAAATTCACTGGGTTTGCCAGTAATGAACTCTTGCTTGTAGGAAGATACGGATCTTGTGGTTTAACTCTGTTTCTGAAGGGAATTCAGAGCAGAGTTCTCATCCCTGAAAAACACTCTGTTTTAAGGCAAGAACCTTCCTCTTCTTTCCAGCGTCTCCAATACAGCAAGAACGATGAGCATGCCCAGAAAAAAAGAACTGTGTTTCCTACTCATCCGGGCCATATGTAGATCAACTCTACTTATGAAACTGATACAAAGCACAGCTCCTCTTACATAAATGCTCTTTAGTTAATAGTGAGAATCGCGTTGGGCTTGTGAAATGTGAATTATCATTTGAGCCCAAAATCAATGGGTTTTCCAGAAATGAACTCTAGCTTGTAGGAAGACACAGAGCCTGTTGTTTAACTCCGTTCCTATAGGGAAATTCAGACCAGTGTTCTCATGAATTAAACACAGCCTGTTTTAATGCAAGAAGCAAGCTCTTCTTTCCAAAGTCCACAATACAGCAAGAACCATGTGCATGCCCTGAAAAAGAGAACTGTGTTTCCTACTCACACGTACCATATGTAGTTCAACTCTGCTTATGTAACTGATACTAACCACAGCTCTCCTTACATAAATGCTCTTTATTTAATAGTGAGAATCGCGCTGGGGTCGTTAAGTGTGTAAAACCATTTGAGCCCAAAATTCACTTGGTTTACAAGAAATTAACTCTTGCTTGTAGGAAGACACAGATCCTGTTGTTTAACTCGGTTCCTGTTGGGAAATTCAGACCAGTGTTCTCGTCCCTGAAAAACACTCTGTTTTAACGCATGAAGCAAGCTCTTCTTTACAGAGTCTCCAATACTGCAAGAACTATTTGAATGCCCTGAAAAAAATAAATGTGTTTCCGACTCATACGGACCATATGTATTTCAACTCTGCTTATGAAACTGATACAAACCACAGCTCCTCTTACATAAATGCTCTTTAGTTAATAGTGAGAATCGCGTTGGGTTCTAGAACTGCAAAAAATCATTTGAGCCCAAAATTCACTCGGTTTACCAGAAATGACCTCTTGCTTGTAGGAAGACACAGATCCTGAGGTTTTACTCTGTTTCTGAATGGATATTCAGACCGGAGATCTCATCCCTGAAAAACACTATGTTAAGGCAAGAACCTTCCTCTTCTTTCCAGCGTGTCCAATACAGCAGGAACCATGAGCATACCCAGACAAAAAGAACTGTCTTTCCCACTCATACGGATCATATGTAGTTCAACTCTGCTTATGGAACTGATACAAACCACAGCTCCTCTGACATAAATGCTCTTCAGTTAATAGTGAGAATCGCGTTGGGTCGTGAACTGCGAAAATCATTTGAGCTCAAAATTCATTGGTTTTACCAGAAATGAACTCTTGCTTGTAGGAAGATACAGATCTTGTGGTTTAACTCTGTTTCTGAAGGGAATTCAGAGCAGAGTTCTCATCCCTGAAAAACACTCTGTTTTAAGGCAAGAACTTTCCTCTTCTTTCCAGCGTCTCCAATACAGCAAGAACCATGAGCATGCCCAGAACTGTGTTTCCTACTCATCCGGGCCTTATGTAGATCAACTCTACTTATGAAACTGATACAAAGCACAGCTTCTCTTACATAAATGCTCTTTAGTTAATAATGAGAATCGCGTTGGCCTTGTGAACTGTGAAATATCATTTGAGCCCAAAATTCACTGGGTTTACCAGAAATGAACTCTTGCTTGTAGGAAGACACAGAGCCTGTTGTTTAACTCCGTTCCTGTAGGGAAATTCAGACCAGTGTTCTCATCCATATACACACTCTGTTTTAATGCAAGAAGCAAGCTCTTCTTTCCAAAGTCCCCAATACAGCAAGAACCATGTGCATGCCCTGAAAAAGAGAACTGTGTTTCTTACTCACACGTACCATATGTAGTTCAACTCTGCTTATGTAACTGATACTAACCACAGCTCTCCTTACATAAATGCTCTTTATTTAATAGTGAGAATCGCGTTGTGGTCGTTAAGTGTGTAAAACCATTTGAGCCCAAAATTCACTTGGTTTACAAGAAATTAACTCTTGCTTGTAGGAAGACACAGATCCTGTTGTTTAACTCGGTTCCTGTTCGGAAATTCAGACCTGTGTTCTCATCCCTGAAAAACACTCTGTTTTAACGCAAGAAGCAAGCTCTTCTTTCCAGAGTCTCCAATACTGCAAGAACTATTTGAATGCCCTGAAAAGAAGAAATGTGTTTCCGACTCATACGGACCATATGTAGTTGAACTCTGCTTATGAAACTGATACAAACCACAGCTCCTCTTACATAAATGCTCTTTAGTTAATAGTGACAATCGCGTTGGGTTCTAGAACTGCAAAAAATCATTTGAGCCCAAAATTCACTGGGTTTACCAGAGATGAACTCTTGCTTGTAGGAAGACACAGATCCTGAGGTTTTACTCTGTTTCTGAATGGAAATTCAGACCAGAGATCTCATCCCTGAAAAATACTATGTTTTAAGGCAAGAACCTTCCTCTTCTTTCCTGCGTCTCCAATACAGCAAGAACCTTGAGCATACCCAGACAAAAAGAACTGTCTTTCCTACTCATACGGACCATATGTAGTTCAACTCTGCTCATGAAACTGATTCAAACCACAGCTCCTCTTACATAAATGCTCTTTAGTTAATAGTGAGATTCGCGATGGGTTTGTGAACTACGTAAAATCATTAGAGCCAAAAATTCACTTGGTTTACCAGAAATGAACTCTAGCTCATAGGAAGACACAGATCCTTTTGTTTAACTCCGTACCTGTAGGGAAATTCAGACCAGTGTTCTCATCCATTAAACACACTCTGTTTTCACGGAAGAAAAAGCTCTTCTTTCCAGAGTCTCCAATACACCAAGAACCAAGTGCATGCCCTGAAAAAAAAGAACTGTGTTTCCTACTGATACGGACCATATGTAATTCAAGTCTGCTTTTGAAACTGATACAAACCACAGCTCCTCTTACATAAATGCTCTTTACTTAATAGTGAGAATCGCGTTGGGATCGTGAACTGTGTAAAATCATTTGAGCCCAAAATTCACTTGGTTTACCAGAAATGAACTCTTCCTTGTAGGAAGACACAGATCCTGTGGTTTAACTCTGTTTTTGAAAGGAAATTCAGACCAAAGTTATCATGCAAGAAAAACACTCTGTTTTAAGGGAAGAAGCATCCTCTTCTAGCAAGTGTCTCCAATACGGCAAGAACCATGAGCATGCCCTGAAAAAGAGAACTGTGTTTCCTACTCATACAGACCATATGTAGTTCAACTCTGCTTATGGAACTGATACTAACCACAGCTCTTCTTACATAAATGTTCTTTATTTAATAGTGAGAATCGCGTTGGGTTCAAGAACTGCAAAAAATCATTTGAGCCCAAAATTCACTGGGTTTACCAGAAATGAACTCATGCTTGTAGGAAGACACAGATCCTGAGGTTTTACTCTGTTTCTGAATTGAAATTCAGACCAGAGATCTCATCCCAGAAAAACACTATGTTAAGGGAAGAACCTTCCTCTTCTTTCCAGCGTCTCCAATATAGCAAGAACCATGAGCATGCCCAGAAAGAAAGAACAGTGTTTCCGACTCATACGGACCATAGGTAGTTCAACTCTGCTTTTGAAACTGATACAACCACAGCTCTGCTTACATAAATGCTCTTTAGTTAATAGTGAGAATCGCCTTGGGTTTGTGAACTGTGAAATATCATTTGAGCTCAAAATTCACTGGGTTTACCAGAAATGAAGTCTTTCTTGTAGGAAGACAAAGATCCTGTTCTTTAACTCTGTTCCTGTAGGGAAATTGAGACCAGTTTTCTCATCCATTAAACACACTCGGTTTTCACGCAAGAAGCAAGCTCTTCTTTCCAGATTCTCCAATACAGCAAGAACCATGTGTATGCCCTGAAAAGAAGAACTGTGCTTCCTACTCATACGGACCATACATAGTTCAACTCTGCATTTGAAACTGGTACAAACCACAGCTCCTCTTACATAAATGCTCTTTAGTTAATAGTGAGAATCGCGTTATGTTCTAGAACAGTGAAAAACCATTTGAGCCCAAAATTCACTGGGTTTACCAGAAATGTACTCTTGCTTGTAGGAAGACACAGATCCTGAGGTTTAACTCTGTTTCTGAAGGGTAATTCAGACTAGAGTTCTCATCCCTTAAAAACACTCTGTTTTAAGGCAAGAACCTTCCTATTCTTTCCAGCCTCTCCAATACAGCAAGAACCATGAGCATGCCCAGAAAAAAGAAATGTGTTTCCTACTCACACGTACCATACGTAGTTCAACTCTGGTTATGAAACTGATACAAACCACAGCTCCTCTTAATAAATGCTCTTTAGTTAACAGTGGCAATCGCGTTGGGTTCTAGAACTGCGAAAAACCATTTGAGCCCAAAATTCACAGGGTTTACCAGAAATGAACTCTTGCTTGTAGGAAGACACAGATCCTGTGGTTGATCCCTGTTTCTGAAAGGAAATTCAGACCAGAGTTCTCATGCAAGAAAAACACTCTGTTTTAAGGCAAGAACCTTCCTCCTCTATCAAGCATCTCCAATACAGCAAGAATCATGACCATGCCCAGAAAAAAGAAATGTGTTTCCTACTCACACGTTCCGCATGTAGTTAAACTCTGCTTATGAAACTGATACAAACCACAGCTCCTCTTAATGAAATTCTATTTTGTTAATAGTGAGAATCGCTTTGGGTCCATGAACTGTGAACAATCATTTGAGCCCAAAATTCAATTGGTTTACCAGAAATGAACTCTTGCTTGTAGGAAGACACAGAGCCTGTTGTTTAACTCCGTTCCTATAGGGAAATTCAGACCAGTGTTCTCATCCATAAACACACTCTGTTTTAATGCAAGAAGCAAGCTCTTCTTTCCAAAGTCCCCAATACAGCAAGAACCATGTGCATGCCCTGAAAAAGAGAACTGTGTTTCTTACTCACACGTACCATATGTAGTTCAACTCTGCTTATGTAACTGATACTAACCACAGCTCTCCTTACATAAATGCTCTTTATTTAATAGTGAGAATCGCGTTGTGGTCGTTAAGTGTGTAAAACCATTTGAGCCCAAAATTCACTTGGTTTACAAGAAATTAACTCTTGCTTGTAGGAAGACACAGATCCTGTTGTTTAACTCGGTTCCTGTTCGGAAATTCAGACCTGTGTTCTCATCCCTGAAAAACACTCTGTTTTAACGCAAGAAGCAAGCTCTTCTTTCCAGAGTCTCCAATACTGCAAGAACTATTTGAATGCCCTGAAAAGAAGAAATGTGTTTCCGACTCATACGGACCATATGTAGTTGAACTCTGCTTATGAAACTGATATAAACCACAGCTCCTCTTACATAAATGCTCTTTAGTTAATAGTGAGAATCGCGTTGGGTTCTAGAACTGCAAAAAATCATTTGAGCCCAAAATTCACTGGGTTTACCAGAGATGAACTCTTGCTTGTAGGAAGACACAGATCCTGAGGTTTTACTCTGTTTCTGAATGGAAATTCAGACCAGAGATCTCATCCCTGAAAAATTCTATGTTTTAAGGCAAGAACCTTCCTCTTCTTTCCTGCGTCTCCAATACAGCAAGAACCTTGAGCATACCCAGACAAAAAGAACTGTCTTTCCTACTCATACGGACCATATGTATTTCAACTCTGCTCATGAAACTGATTCAAACCACAGCTCCTCTTACATAAATGCTCTTTAGTTAATAGTGAGATTCGCGATGGGTTTGTGAACTACGTAAAATCATTAGAGCCAAAAATTCACTTGGTTTACCAGAAATGAACTCTAGCTCATAGGAAGACACTGATCCTTTTGTTTAACTCCGTACCTGTAGGGAAATTCAGACCAGTGTTCTCATCCATTAAACACACTCTGTTTTCACGGAAGAAAAAGCTCTTCTTTCCAGAGTCTCCAATACACCAAGAACCAAGTGCATGCCCTGAAAAAAAAGAACTGTGTTTCCTACTGATACGGACCATATGTAATTCAAGTCTGCTTTTGAAACTGATACAAACCACAGCTCCTCTTACATAAATGCTCTTTACTTAATAGTGAGAATCGCGTTGGGATCGTGAACTGTGTAAAATCATTTGAGCCCAAAATTCACTTGGTTTACCAGAAATGAACTCTTCCTTGTAGGAAGACACAGATCCTGTGGTTTAACTCTGTTTTTGAAAGGAAATTCAGACCAAAGTTATCATGCAAGAAAAACACTCTGTTTTAAGGGAAGAAGCATCCTCTTCTAGCAAGTGTCTCCAATACGGCAAGAACCATGAGCATGCCCTGAAAAAGAGAACTGTGTTTCCTACTCATACAGACCATATGTAGTTCAACTCTGCTTATGGAACTGATACTAACCACAGCTCTTCTTACATAAATGTTCTTTATTTAATAGTGAGAATCGCGTTGGGTTCAAGAACTGCAAAAAATCATTTGAGCCCAAAATTCACTGGGTTTACCAGAAATGAACTCATGCTTGTAGGAAGACACAGATCCTGAGGTTTTACTCTGTTTCTGAATTGAAATTCAGACCAGAGATCTCATCCCTGAAAAACACTATGTTAAGGGAAGAACCTTCCTCTTCTTTCCAGCGTCTCCAATATAGCAAGAACCATGAGCATGCCCAGAAAGAAAGAACAGTGTTTCCGACTCATACGGACCATAGGTAGTTCAACTCTGCTTTTGAAACTGATACAACCACAGCTCTGCTTACATAAATGCTCTTTAGTTAATAGTGAGAATCGCCTTGGGTTTGTGAACTGTGAAATATCATTTGAGCTCAAAATTCACTGGGTTTACCAGAAATGAAGTCTTTCTTGTAGGAAGACAAAGATCCTGTTCTTTAACTCTGTTCCTGTAGGGAAATTGAGACCACTTTTCTCATCCATTAAACACACTCGGTTTTCACGCAAGAAGCAAGCTCTTCTTTCCAGATTCTCCAATACAGCAAGAACCATGTGTATGCCCTGAAAAGAAGAACTGTGCTTCCTACTCATACGGACCATACATAGTTCAACTCTGCATTTGAAACTGGTACAAACCACAGCTCCTCTTACATAAATGCTCTTTAGTTAATAGTGAGAATCGCGTTATGTTCTAGAACAGTGAAAAACCATTTGAGCCCAAAATTCACTGGGTTTACCAGAAATGTACTCTTGCTTGTAGGAAGACACAGATCCTGAGGTTTAACTCTGTTTCTGAAGGGTAATTCAGACTAGAGTTCTCATCCCTTAAAAACACTCTGTTTTAAGGCAAGAACCTTCCTATTCTTTCCAGCCTCTCCAATACAGCAAGAACCATGAGCATGCCCAGAAAAAAGAAATGTGTTTCCTACTCACACGTACCATACGTAGTTCAACTCTGGTTATGAAACTGATACAAACCACAGCTCCTCTTAATAAATGCTCTTTAGTTAACAGTGGCAATCGCGTTGGGTTCTAGAACTGCGAAAAACCATTTGAGCCCAAAATTCACAGGGTTTACCAGAAATGAACTCTTGCTTGTAGGAAGACACAGATCCTGTGGTTGATCCCTGTTTCTGAAAGGAAATTCAGACCAGAGTTCTCATGCAAGAAAAACACTCTGTTTTAAGGCAAGAACCTTCCTCCTCTATCAAGCATCTCCAATACAGCAAGAATCATGACCATGCCCAGAAAAAAGAAATGTGTTTCCTACTCACACGTTCCGCATGTAGTTAAACTCTGCTTATGAAACTGATACAAACCACAGCTCCTCTTAATGAAATTCTATTTTGTTAATAGTGAGAATCGCTTTGGGTCCATGAACTGTGAACAATCATTTGAGCCCAAAATTCAATTGGTTTACCAGAAATGAACTCTTGCTTGTAGGAAGACACAGATCCTGTTGTTTAACTCCGTTCCTATAGGGAAATTCAGACCAGTGTTATCATCCCTTAAACACACTCTGTTTTAATGCAAGATGCAAGCTCTTCTTTCCAGAGTCTCCAATTCAGCAAGAACCATGTGCATGCCCTGAAAAAAAGAACTGTGTTTCCTACTCATAGGGACCATATGTAGTTCAACTCTGCTTTTGAAACTGATACAAACCACAGCTCCTCTTACATAAATGCTCTTTAGTTAATAGTGAGAATCGCCTTATGTTCTAAAACAGTGAAAAACCATTTGAGCCCAAAATTCACTGGGTTTACCAGAAATGAACTCTTGCTTGTAGGAACACACAGATCCTTTGGTTTAACTCTGTTTCTGTAAGGAAATTCAGACCAGAGTTCTCATGAAAGAAAAACACTCTGTTTTAAGTCAAGAAGCATCCTCTTCTTTTTAGCGTCTCCTATACAGCAAGAACAATGAGCATGCCCAGAAACAAAGAACTGTGTTTCCGACTCGTATGAACCATATGTAGTTCAACTCTGCTTATGAAACTGATACAAACCACAGCTCCTCTTAATAAATGCTCTTTAGTTAATAGTGAGAATCGCGTTGGGTTCTAGAACTGCGAAAAACCATTTGAGCCCAAAATTCACTGGGTTTACCAGAAATGAACTCTTGCTTGTAGGAAGACACAGATCCTGTGGTTGAACCCTGTGTCTGAAAGGAAATTCAGACCAGAGTTCTCATCCATTTAACACAACTGTTTTCACGCAAGAAGCAAGCTCTTCTTTCCAGACTCTCCAATACTGCAAGAACCATGTGCATGTCCTGAAAAAAAAAGAACTGTGTTTTTTACTCATATGGACCATATGTAGTTCAACTATGCTTTTGAAACTGATACAAACCACAGCTCCTCTTAATGAAATTCTATTTTGTTAATAGTGAGAATCGCTTTGGGTCCATGAACTGTGAACAAACATTTGAGCCCAAAATTCATTGGGTTTACCAGAAATGAACTCTTGCTTGTAGGAAGACACAGATCCTGAGGTTTATTTCTGTTTCTGAAGTGTAATTCAGACTAGAGTTCTCATCCCTTAAAAACACTCTGTTTTAAGGCAATAACCTTCCTATTCTTTCCAGCGTCTCCAATACAGCAAGAACCAAGAGCATCCCCAGAAAAAAAGAACTGTGTTTCCTACTCATACAGACCATATGTAGTTCAACGCTGCTTCTGAAACTGATACAAACCACAGCTCCTCTTACATAAATGCTCCTTAGTTAATAGTGAGAATCGGGATGGGTATATGAACTATGTAAAATCATTTGAGCCCAAAATTCACTTGGTTTACCAGAAATGAACTCCTGCTCATAGGAAGGCACAGATCCTGTTGTTTAACTCCGTTCCTGTAGGGAAATTCAGACCAGTGTTCTCATCCATTAAACACACTCTGTTTTCACGCAAGAAGCAAGCTCTTCTTTCCAGTGTCTCCAATACAGCAAGAACCATGTGCATGCCCTGAAAAAAAGGACTGTGTTTCCTACTCATACGGATTATATTTAGTTCAACTGTGCTTTTGAAACTGATAAAAACCACAGCTCCTCTTACAAAATGATCTTTAGTTAATTGTGAGAATCACGTTGGGTTCTAGAAATGTGAAATATCATTTGAGCCCAAAATTCACTGGGTTTACAAGAAATGAACTCTTGCTTCTAGGAAGACACAGATCCTGTGGTTTAATGCTGTTTCTGAAAGGAAATTCAGACCAGAGTTCTCATCCATGGAAAACACTCTGTTTTAAGGCAAGAACCTTCCTCTTCTTTCCAGCGTCTCCAATACAGCAAGAACCACCAGCATGCACAGAAAAAAAGAACTGTGTTTCCTACTAATACGGACCATATGTTGTTCAACTCTGCTTATGAAACTGATACAAACCACAGCTCCTCTTAATAAATGCTCTTTATTTAATAGTGATAATCGCGTTGGATTCTAGAACTGCGAAAAACCATTTGAGCCCAAAATTCACTGGGTTTACCAGAAATGAACTCTTGCTTGTAGGAAGACACAGATCCTGTGGTTTAACTCTGTTTCTGAAAGGAAATTCAGACCAGAGATCTCATACAAGAAAAACACTCTGTTTGAAGGCAAGAAGCATCCTCTTCTTTCAAGCATCTCCAATACAACAATAACCATGAGCATACCCAGAAAAAAGAACTGATGTTTAACACTGTTTCTGAATGGAAATTCAGACCAGAGTTCTCATCCCTGAAAAACACTCTGTGTTAAGGCATGAAGCAACCTCTTCTATCCAGCGTCTCCAATACAGCAAGAACCATGAGCATGCCCAGAAAGAAAGAACTGTGTTTCCGACTCATACGGACCATATGGAGTTTAACTCTGCTTATGAAACTGATACAAACCACAGCTCTGCTTACATAAATGCTCTTTAGTTAATAGTGAGAATCGCCTTGGGTTTGTGGACTGTGAAATATCATTTGAGCCCAAAATTCACTGGGTTTACCAGAAATGAAGTCTTGCTTGTAGGAAGACACAGATCCTGTTCTTTAACTCCGTTTCTGTAGGGAAACTGAGACCAGTATTCTCAACGATTAAACACACTCTGTTTTCACACAAGCAGCAAGCTCTTCTTTCCAGATTCTCCAATACAGCAAGATCCATGTGCATGCCCTGAAAAGAAGAACTGTGTTTCCTACTCATACGGACGCTATGTAGTTTAACTCCGCTTTTGAAACTGATACAAAACCACAGCTACTCTTACATAAATGCTCTTTAGTTAATAGTGAGAATCGCGTTATGATCTAGAACAGTGAAAAACCATTTGAGCCCAAAATTCACTGGGTTTACCAGAAATGAACTCTTGCTTCTAGGAAGACACAGATCCTGTGGTTGAACCCTGTTTCTGAAAGGAAATTCAGACCAGAGTTCTCATGCAAGAAAAACACTCTGTTTTAAGGCAAGATCTTCCTCCTCTTTCAAGCGTCTCGAATACAGCAAGAATCATGAGCATGCCCAGAAAAAATAAATGTGTTTCCTACTCACACGTACCATATGTAGTTCAACTGTGTTTATGAAACTGATACAAACCACAGCTCCTCTTAATGAAATTCTATTTTGTTAATAATGAGAATCGCTTTGGGTCCATGAACTGTGAACAATCATTTGAGCCCAAAATTCAGTGGGTTTACCAGAAATGAACTCTTGCTTCTAGGAAGACACATATCCTGAGGTTTAACTCTGTTTCTGAAGGGTAATTCAGACTAGAGTTCTCATCCCTTAAAAACACTCTGTTTTAAGGCAAGAACCTTCCTATTCTTTCCAGCCTCTCCAATACAGGAAGAACCATGAGCATGCCCAGAAAAAAGAAATGTGTTTCCTACTCACACGTATCATATGTAGTTCAGCTCTGCTTATGAAACTGATACAAACCACAGCTCCTCTTAATGAAATTCTATTTTGTTAATAGTGAGAATCGCTTTGTGTCTATGAATTGTGAACAATCATTTGAGCCCAAAATTCAGTGGGTTTACCAGAAATGAACTCTTGCTTGTAGGAAGACACAGATCCTGAGGTTTAACTCTTTTTCTGAAGGGTAATTCAGACTAGAGTTCTCATCCCTTAAAAACACTCTGTTTTAAGGCAAGAACCTTCCTATTCTTTCCAGCGTCTCCAATACAGCAAGAACCAAGAGCATCCCCAGAAAAAAAGAACTGTGTTTCCTATTCATACGGACCATATGTAGTTCAACTCTGCTTATGAAACTGATACAAACCACAGCTCCTCTTACATAAATGCACCTTAGTTAATAGTGAGAATCGCGTTGGGTTCGTGAACTGTGTAAAATAATTTGAGAACAAAATTCACTGTGTTCACCAGAAATAAACTATTGCTTGTAGGAAGACACATATCCTGAGGTTTAACGATGTTTCCAAAGGGTAATTCAGACTAGGGTTCTCATCCCTTACAAACACTCCGTTTTAAGGCAAGAACCTTCCTATTCATTCCAGCCTCTCCAATACAGCAAGAACCATGAGCATGCCCAGAAAAAAAGAACTGTGTTTACTACTCATACGGACCATATCTAGTTCAACTCTGCTTATGAATCCTATACAAAACACAGCTCCTCTTACATAAATGCTCTTTAGTTATTAGTGAGAATCGAGTTGGGTTCTAGAACTGCAAAAAACATTTCAGCCCAAAATTCAGTGGGTTTACCAGAAATGAACTCTTGCTTGTAGGAAGACACAGATCCTGAGGTTTATCTCTGTTTCTGAAGGGTAATTCATACTAGAGTTCTCATCCCTTAAAAACACTCTGTTTTAAGGCAAGAACCTTCCTATTCTTTCCAGCCTCTCCAATACAGCAAGAACCATGAGCATACCCAGAAAAAAGAAATGTGTTTCCTACTCACACGTACCATACGTAGTTCAACTCTGGTTATGAAACTGATACAAACCACAGCTCCTCTTAATGAAATTCTATTTTGTTAATAGTGAGAATCGCTTTGTGTCCATGAATTGTGAACAATCATTTGAGCCCAAAATTCAGTGGGTTTAACAGAAATGAGCTCTTGCTTGTAGGAAGACACAGATCCAGGGATTCAACTCCGTTTCTGAAAGGAAATACAGACCAGTGTTCTCATCCATGAAAAACACGCTGTTTTAACACAAAAAGCATGCTCTTTTTCCAGTGTCTCCAACACAGCAAGAAATATGAGCATGCCCAGAAAAAAAGAACTGTGTTTCCTATTCATACTGACCATATGTAGTTCAACTCTGCTTATGAAACTGATACAAACCACAGCTCCTATACATAATGGCTCTTTAGTTATTAGTGAGAATCGCGTTGTGTTTGAGATCTGTGTAAAATCATTTGAGCCCAAAAGTCACTTGGTTCACCAGAAATGAACTCTTGCTTGTAGGAAGACTCAGATCCTGGGGTTTAACTCCGTTTCTGAAGGAAAATTCAGTCCAGAGTTCTTATCCCTGAAACACACTCTGTTTTAAGGCAAGAAGCATCCTCTTCTTTCCAGTGTCTGCAATACAGCAAGAACTATGAGCATGCCCAGAAAAAAAGAAATGTGTTTCCTACTCATAAGGACCATATGTAGTTCAACTCTGCTTATGAAACTGACACAAACCACAGCTCCTCTTACATAAATGCTCTTTAGTTAATAGTGAGGAACGCGTTGGTTTCGTGAACAGTGTGAATTCATTTGAGCCAAAAATCTCTGGGTTTACCTGAAATAAACTCTTGCTTGTAGGAAGACACAGATCCAGGGGTCCAAATCCCTTTCTGAAGGGAAATTCGGACCAGTGTTCTCATCCATGAAAAACTCGCTGTTTTAACGCAAGAGGCATGCTCTTCTTTCCAGAGTCTCCAACACAGCAAGAAATATGAGCATGGCCAGAAAAAAACAACTGTTTTTCCTACTCATACAGACCATATATATGTCAACTCTGTTTACGAAATTGATACAAACCACAGCGCCTCTTACAAAAATGCTCTTTAGTTAATAGTGAGAAAAGCGTTGGATTCATGAACTGTGTAAATTCATTTGAGCCAAATATTCACTGTGTTTACCAGAAATGAGCTCTTGCTTTTAGTAAGACACAGATCCTAGGGATCAACTCTGTTTCTGAAGGGAAATCAGACCAGAGTTCTCATCCATGAAACATACTCTGTTTTAAGGCAAGAAGTATCCACATCTTTCCAGCCTCTCCAATACAACAATAACCATGAGCATATCCAGAAAAAAAAGAACTATGTTTCCTACTCTTAGGGACCACATCTAATGAAGCTTGGCCTATCAAACTGATACAAACCACATCTCCTCGTACATAAATGCTTTTTAGTTGATACTGAGAAAGGTGTTGGGTTCATGAACTGTGTAAAATCATTTGAGCCCAAAATTCACTTGGTTTACCAGATATGAACTCTGGCTTGTAGGAAGACACAGATCCTGGGGTTGAACTCTGTTTCTGAATGGAAAATCAGACCAGAGTTCTCATCCCTGAAACACACACTGTTTTAAGGCAAGAAGCATCCTCTTCTTTCCAGCGTCTCCATACAGCAAGAAATATGAGGATGCCCAGAAAAAAGAACTGTTTTTCCTACTCATCGAACCTTAAGTAGTTCAGCTCTGCTTATAAAACTGATACAAACCACAGAAACTCATACATAAATGCTCTTTAGTTAATAGTGAGAATTTCGTTGGGTTTGTGCATTGTGTGAAATCATTAGCGCCCAAAAATCTCTTGGTTTACCAGAAATGATCTCTTGCTTGTAGGAAGACAGAGATCCTGTGGTTGAACTCCCTTTCTGAAGGGAAATGCAGACCTGAGTTCTCATCCCTGAAACACACTCTGTTTTAAGGCAAGAAGCATGCTCTTCTTTCCAGTGTCTCCAACACAGCAAGAAATATTAGCATGCCCAGATAAAAAAGAACTGTGTTTCCTCCTCATAAGCACCATATTTACTTCAACTCTGCATATGAAACTGTTACAAAAAACAGCTCCTCTTACATAAAGTATCTTTAGTTCATATTGAGAAACGATTTTGTTTCGTTTACTGTGTACATTCACTTGAGCCCAAAAGTCATTGTGTTTACCAGAAATGAACTCTTGTTTGTAGGAAGATACAGATCCAGGGATTCAACTCCGTTTCTGAAGGGAAATTCTGACCAGTGTTCTCATCGATGAAAAACACGCTGTTTTAACGCAAAAAGCATTCTCTTCTTTCCAGTGTCTCCAACACAGCAAGAAATATGAGCATGCCCAGAAAAAAAGACCTGTTTTTTCTACTCATACCGACCATATGTAGTTCAACTGTGCTTATGAAACTGATACAAACCACAGCTCCTCTTACATAAAGGCTCTTTAGTTAATAGTGAGAAATGGGTTGGGCTGTGAATTGTGTAAAATCATTTGAGCCCAAAATTCAATGGGTTTTTACAGAAATGAACTTTTGCTTGGAGGAAGACCCAGATCCGGGGGTTGAACTCCGTTTATGATGGAAAAATCAGACTTGAGTTCTCATCCCTGAAACACACTCTGTTTTAAGGCAAGAAGCAAGCTCTTTTTTCCAGTGTCTGCAATACATCAATAACTATGAGCATGCCCAGAAAAAAAGAACTGTGTTTCCTACTCATAAGGACCATATGTAGTTCAACTCTGCTTATGAAACTGACACAAACCACAGCTCCTCTTACATAAATGCTCTTTAGTTAATAGTGAGAAACGCGTTGGTTTCGTGAACTGTGTAAATTCATTTGAGCCAAAAATTCACTGGGTTTATCAGAAATGAAATCTTGCTTGTAGGAAGACACAGATCCAAGTGTTTTACTCCACTTCTGAAGGAGAAATTCAGACCAGTGTTCTCATCGATGAAACACACGCGGTTTTAAGGCAAGCATCATCCTCTTCTTTCCAGCGTATCCAATACAACAAGAAGCGTGGATGCCCAGAAAAAAAGAACTGTTTTTCGTGCACAAAGGAACCATATGTAGTTCAACTCTGCTTATGAAACTGATACAAACCACAGATCCTCTTACATGAATGCTCTTTAGTTAATGTTGAGAATCTCTTTGGGTTCTTTCACTGTGTGAAATCATTTGAGCCCATAATTCATTGGGTTTAAAGAAATGAACTCTTGCTTGTAGGAAGAATCAGATCTAGGGGTTGAACTCTGTTTCTTAAGGGAAATTCAGACCTTAGATCTCATCCCTGAAGCACACTCTGTATTAAGGCAAGAAGCATCCTCTTCTTTCCAGCGTCCAATACAAGAAGACCCATGAGCATGCCCAGAAAAAAAGAACTGTGTTTCCTACTCATCCGGACCATATTTTTTTCAACTCTGCTTATGAAACTGATGCAAACCACAGCTCCTCTTACACAAATGCTCTTTAGTTAATAGTGAGAATCGCGTTGGGTTCGTACACTGAGTAAAATAATTTGAGCACAAAAATCACTTGGTTTACCAGAAATGAACTCTTGATTGTAGGAAGAAACACATCCTGGAGTTGAACTCCGATTCTGAAGGGTAATTCAGAACTGAGGTTTCGTCCCTGAAAGACACTCTGTTTTAAGGCATTAACCATCCTCTTCTTTCCAGCCTCTCTAATACAGCAAGAACCATGAGCATGCCCAGAAAAAAAGAACTGGGTTTCCTACTCATAAGGACCTCATCTAATTCAACTGTGATTATGAAACTGATACAAACCAAAGCTCCTCTTACATAAATTCTCTTTAATTAATAGTGAGAAACGCGTTATGTTTTAGAACTCTCTAAAATCATTTGAGCCCATAATTCAATGGGTTTTCCTGAAATGAACTATTGCTTGTAGGAAGACACAGATAATGGTGTTTACCTCTGTTATTGAAGGGAAATTCAGACCAGAGTTCTCATAACTAAAACACACACTGTTTTAAGGCAAGAAGCAACCTCTTCTTTCCTGCGTCTCCAATGCAGCAAGAAACAGGAGAATACCCAGAAAAAAAAGAACTGTTTTTCCTACTCATAAGGACAATATGTAGTTCAACTCTGCTTATGACACTGCTACAAACAATAGCTCCTCTTACATAAATGCTCTTTAGTTAAGAGTGGGAATCGCGTAGGGCTGGTGAACTGTGTAAAATCATTTGAGCCCCAAATTCACTTGGTATACCAAAAATGAACATTTGCTTATAGGAAGAAACAGATCCTGGGGTTTTTCTGCGTTTCTGAGGGAAATTCAGACCAGTGTTCTCATCCATGAAACCCAATCTGATTTAATGCAAGAAGTAACCTCTTCTTTCCAGCGTCTCCAATGCTGCAAGAATCATGAGCATGCCCAGAAAAAAAGAACTGTGTTTCCTACACATTCAGACCATATTTAGTTCAACTCTGCTTATGAAACTGATTCAAACCACAGCTCCTCGTACATAAATGGTATTGAGTTAATAGTGAGAAACGTATTGAATTCGTGAACTGTGTTAAATCATTTGAGCCCATAATTCACTGGGTTTACCTGAAATGAACTCTTATATGTAGGAAGACACAGATCCAGGGGTTCAACTCCGCTTCTGAAGGGAAATTCAGACTAGTGTTCTCATCCATGAAAAAAACGGTGTTTTAACGCAAGAATAATGCACGTCTTTCCAGCGTCTCAAACACAGCAAGAAATATGAACACGCCCAGAAAAAAAGAACTGTGTTTCCTGCACATACGGACCATATCTAGGTGAACTCTGCTCAAAAGTCGTACAAACCACAGTCCCTCCTACATAAATGCTTTTTAGTTAATAGTGAGAAACGCATTGGGTTTGTGAACTGTGTAAAATCATTTGAGCCCAAAATTCACTGGATTTACCACAAATGAACTCTTGCTTGTAGGAAGACACAGATCCTGGGGTTTAACTCCGTTTCTGAAGGGAAAATCACACCACAGTTCTCATCCCTGAAACACACTCTGTTTTAAGGCAAGAAGCATCCTCTTCTTTCATGCATGACAAGTACAGCAAGAACCATGAGCATGCCCAGAAAAAAAGAACTGTGCTTCCTACTCATAAGTACCACATTTAATTCAACTCTGCTTATGAAACTGATACAAAGCACAGCTCCTCTTACATAAAGGCTCTTTAGTTAATAGTGAGAAATGGGTTGGTTATGTGAACTGTGTAAATTCATTTGAGCCAAAATTTCTCTGGGTTTACCAGAAATGAACTATTGCTTGTAGGAAGACGCAGATACTGGGGTTTAACTCCGTTTCTGAAGGAAAAATAAGACCAGAGTTCTCATCCCTGAAACACACTCTGTTTTAAGGCAAGAAGTATCGTCTTCTTTCCAGCATTTCCAATATATTAAGAACCATGAGAATACCCAGAAAAAAAGAACTGTGTTTCCTTCTCATAAGGACCATATGTATTTCAACTCTGCCTATGAAACTGATACAAACCACAGCTCCTCTTATATAAAGTCTCTTTAGTTAATAGTGAGAAACATGTTGTTTTCATGAACTGTGTAAATTCATTTAAGCCCAGAAATCACTGGGTTTATAAGAAATGAATTCTTGTTTGTAGGATGACACAGATCCTGGGTTTTAACTCTGTTTTTGAAGGGATATTCAGAACAGAGGTCTCATCCACGAAACCCACTCTGTTTTAACACAAGAAGCAAGCTCTTCTTTCCAGCGTCTCCAATACTGCAAGAATCATGAGCATGCCAGGAAAAAGAACTGCTTTTCCTAATCATACGGACCATATGTAGTTCAACTCTGCTTATGAAATGGATACAAACCACAGCTCCTCCTACATAAAGGCTCTTTAGTTAATAGTTAGAAACGGGTTAGATTTGTGGACTGTGTAAATTCATTTGATACGAAAATTCAATGTGTTTACCATTAATGAACTCTTGCATGTAGGAAGACAGAGATCATGGGGTTTAACTCCGTTTCTGATGGGAAATTCAGACCAGAGTTCTCATCCCTGAAACACATTCTGTTTTAAGGCAAGAAGCATCATCTTCATTCCAGAGACACCAATACAGCAAAAACATGTGCATACCCAGAAAAAAAGAACTATGTTTCCTACTCATAAGGACCACATCTACTTCAACTCTCCTTATGAAACTGATACAAACCACAGCTCCTCCTACATAAAGGCTATTTAGTTAATAGTTAGAAATGGGTTCAGTTTGTGAACTATGTAAAAACATTTGATACCAAAATTCACTGAGTTTAATATTAATGAACTCTTGCTTGTAGGAAGACACAGATCATGGGGTTTAACTCCGTTTTTGAAGGAAAAATCAGACCAGAGTTCTCATCCCTGTAACACACTCTGTTTTAAAGCAAGAAGCATCCTCTTCTTTCCAGCGTCTCCAATACTGCAAGAATCATGAGCATGCCAGGAAAAAGAACTGTTTTTCCTAATCATACGGACCATATGTAGTTCAACTCTGCTTTTGAAACGGATACAAACCACACCTCCTCTTACATAAATGCTCTTTAGTTAATAGTGAGAATCTCTTTGGGTTCATGCACTGTGTAAAATCATTTGGGCCAAAAATTCACTTGGTTTACCAGAAGCAAACTCTTGCTTGGAGGAAGACACAGATCTTGGAGTTGAACTCCGTTTCTGAAGGGAAATTCAGACCTTAGTTTTCATACCAGAAACACACTCTGTTTTAAGGCAAGAAGCATTCTCTTCTTTCCAGCATTTCCAATACAGCAAGAACCATGAGCATCCCCAGAGAAAAAGAATTGTGTTTCCTACTCTTATGGACCAATGTAGTTCAACTCTGCTTATGAAACTGATACAAACCACAGCTCCTCTTATATAAAGTCTCTTTACTTAATAGTGAGAAACTTGTTTGTTTTGTGAACTGTGTAAATTCATTTGAGCCCAGATATCACTGGGTTTAATAGAAATGAACTGTTGCTTGTAGGAAGACACAGATGCTGGGGTTTAACTCCGTTTCTGAAGGGAAATTCAGACCAGCGTTCATTTTCAGGAAACCCATTCTGTTTTAAAGTAAGAAGTATCCTCTTCTTTCCAGCGTCTCCAATACAGCAAGAACAATGAGCATGCCCAGAAAAAAATAACTGTGATTCCTACTTATAAGGACCATAGGTAGTTCCACTCTGCTTATGAAAATGATACAAACCACAGCTCTTCTTACATAAATGCTCTTTAGTTAAGAGTGAGAAATGCGTTGGTTTCGTGAAATGTGTAAATTCATTTGAGCCCAAAATTCACTGGGTTTACCATTAATGAACTATTGCTTGTAGGAAGATACAGATCATGGGGTTTAACTCCGTTTCTGAAGGAAAAATCAGTCCAGAGTTCTCATCCCTGGAACACACTCTGTTTTAAAGCAAGACGCATCCTCTTCTTTCCAGAATCTCCAATACAGCAAGAACCATGAGCATGCCCAGAAAAAAAGAACTGTGATTCCTACTCATACGGACCATATGTAGTTCAACTCTGCTTATGTAACTATTACAAACCACAGCTCCTCTTACATAAATGCTCTTTAGTTAATAGTCAGAATCGTGTTGGGTTCGTGAACTGGGTAAAATCATTTGAGCCCCAAAATCACTGGGTTTACCAGAAATGAACTCTTGCTTGTAGGAAGACACAGATACAGGGGTTCAACTCCGCTTCTGAAGGGAAATTCAAACCACTGTTCTCAACCATGAAAAATATGCTGTTTTAACGCAAAAGGCATGCTCTTCTTTCCAGTGTCTCCAACACAGCATGAAATATGAGCATGCCCAGAAAACAAGAACTGTGCTTGCTACTCATATGGAACATAACTAGGTCAACTCTGCTTACTAAACTGATACAAACCACAGCTCCTCTTACATAAATGCTTTTCAGTTAATAGTGAGAAACGAATTGGGTTCCGGAACTGTGTAAAACCATTTGAGCCCAAAATTCACTGTATTTACCAGAAATGAACTCTTGCTTGAAGGAAGATACAGTTCCTAGGGTTTATCTACGTTTTTGATGGGAAATTCAGACCAGAGTTCTCATCCATGAAACACACGATGTTTTAACGCAAGAAGAATCCTCTTCTTTCCAGCGTCTCCAATACAGCAGGAACCATGAGCATATCCAGGAAAAAAGAACAATGTTTCCTACTGATAAGGACCACATCTAATTCAACTCTGCTTATGAAATTGATACAATCCACAGCACCTCTTACATAAATGCTTTTGAGTTAATAGTGAGAAACATATTGAGTTCGTGAACTGTATGAAATCATTTGAGCCCATAATTCACTGGGTTTACCAGAAATGAACTCTTGCTTGTAGGAAGACATAGATCATGGGGTTGAACCTCAATTCTGAAGTGAAAATCAGACCAGAGTTCTCATCCCTGAAACACACACAGTTTTAAGGCAAGAAGCATCCTCTTCTTTCCAGCGTCTCCAATACAGAAAGAACCATGAGCATGCCCAGGAAAAAAGAACTGTTTTTCCTACTCATCCAGACCACATGTAGTTCAAATCTGCTTATGAAACTGCTACAAACCACAGCTCCTCTTACATAAAGTGTTTTTAGTTAATAGCGACAAACACGTTGGTTTCGTGAGCAGTGTAAATTCATTTTAGCCAAAAATTACTGGGTTTACCCGAAATGACCTCTTGCTTAGGAAGACACAGATCCAGGGGTTCAACTCTGCTTCTGGAGGGAAATTCAGACCAGTGTTCTCACCCATGAAAAACACGCGGTTTTAATGCAAGAAGCATGCTCTTTATTCCAGCGTTTCCAACACAGCAATAAATATCAGCATGCCCAGAAAAAAGAACTGTGTTTCCTGCTCATACGGACCATATCTAGGTAAACCCAGCTTATGAAACTTATAAAAACCACAGCTCCTCTAACATAAATGCTCTTTAGTTCATAGGGAGAAATGCGTTGGGTTCGTGAACTGTGTAAAATCATTTGAGCCCAAAATTACATGGGTTTTGCAGAAATGAATTCTTCCTTGTAGGAAGACACAGTCCCTGGGGATTGACTCCGTTTCTGAAGGGAAATTCAGACCAGTGTTCTCATCCATTCAACAGACTCTGCTTTAACGCAAGGAGCAAGCTCTTCTTTCCAGCGTCTACAATGCTGCAAGAATCATGAGCATGCCCAGAAAAAAAGAACTGTATTTCCTACTCATTCTGACCATATGTAGTTCAACTCTGCTCATGAAACTGATACACACCACAGCTTCTCATACATAAACGCTCTTTAGTTAATAGTGAGAATCGCGTTGGTTTCTAGAACTGTGTAAATTCATTTGAGCCCAAAATTCACTTGGTTTATCAGAAAAGAACTCTTGCATGTAGGAACACAGATCAAGGGATTCACCTTCGCTTCTGAAGGGAAATTCAGACTAGTGTTCTCATCCAAGAAAAACAGGCTGTTTTAACGCAAGAAGCATGCTCTTCGTTACAGTGTCTACAACACAGCAAGAAATATGAGCATACCCAGAAAAAAGAACTGTGTTTCCTACTGATATGGACCATATCTACATCAACTCTGCATACGAAACTGATACAAACCACAGCTCCTCTTACACAAGTGCTCTTTAGTTAATAGTGAGAAACGCTTTGGGTCGTACACTGTGTAAAATAATTTGAGCCCCAAATTCACTTGGTTTACCAGAAATGAATTCTTGATTGTAGGAAGAAACAGACCCTGGAGTTGAACTCCGTTTCTGAAGGATAATTCAGAACTGAGTTCTCATCCCTGAAACACACTTTGTTTTAAGGCAATAAGCATCCTCTTCTTTCCAGCGTCTCCAATACAGCAAGAACCATGAGCATGCCCAGAAAAAAAGAACTGTGTTTCCTATTCAAAAGGACCACATGTAATTCACCTCTGCTTATGAAACTGCTACAAACCAAAGCTCCTCTTACATAAATGCTCTTAATTAATAGTGAGAAACGCGTTGTGTTTGTGAACTCTATAAAATCATAATTCCCTGGGTTTTCCTGAAATGAACTATTGCTTGTAGGAAGATACAGATCCTGGGGTTTAACTCCATTTCTGAAGCGTAATTCAGACCAGAGTTCTCATCACTGACACAATCTGTTTTAACGCAAGAAGCATTCTCTTCTTTCCAGTGTCTCAAATACAGAAAGAACCATCAGCATGTTCAGAAAATAAAGAACTGGGTTTCCAACTCATATGGACCATACATAGTTCAACTCTGTTTATGAAACTGATACAAACCACAGCTCCTCTTACATAAATGCTCTTTAGTTAATACTGAGAAACGGGTTGTGTTTGTGAACTGTATAAAATCAATTGAGCCCAAAATTCACTGGGTTTACCTGAAATGAAAACTTGGTTGTAGGAAGACACAGATAATGGGGTTTACCTCCGTTTTTGAAGGGAAATTAGGACCAGAGTTCTCATCCCTAAAACACACACTGTTTCAAGGCAAGAAGCAGCCTCTTCTTTCCTGCATCTCCCATACAGCAAGAAACATGATTATACCCAGAAAAAAAGAACTGTTTTTCCTACTCATACGGACCATATGTAGTTCCACTATGCTTATGAAACTGATAAAAACAATAGCTCCTCTTACATAAATGCTCTTTATTTAATAGTGAGAATCGCGTAGGGTTCTTGAACTGTGTAAAATAATTTGAGCCCAAAATTCACTTGGTATACCAAAAATGAACACTTGCTTATAGGATGACACAGATCATGGGGTTTAACTAATTTCTGAAGGTAAATTCAGACCAGTGTTCTCATCCATGAAACCCACTCTGATTTAATGCAAGAAGCAACCTCTTCTTTCCAGCATCTCCAATGCTGCAAGAATCATGAGCATGCCCAGAAAAAAAGAACTGTGTTTCCTACACATTCGGACCATATGTAGTTCAACTCTGCTTATGAAACTGATACAAACCACAGCTCCTCTTACATAAAGGCTCTTTAGTTAATAGTGAGAAACGGGATGGGTTTGTGAACTGTGTAAAATCATTTGAGCCCAAAATTCACTGGGTTTACCAGAAATTTACTCTTGCTTGTAGGAAGACAGAGATCCTGGGGTTTAACTCCGTTTCTGAAGGAAAAATCAGACCAGAGTTCTCATCCCTGAAACACATTATGTTTTAGTCAAGAAGCATTGTCTTCTTTCCATTGTCTCCAATACAGCAAGAACCATGAGCATGCCCAGAAAAAAAGAGCTGTGTTTCCTACTCATACGGCCCATATGTAGTTCAACTCTGCTTATGAAACTGATACAAACCACAGCATCTCTTACATAAACACTCTTTAGTATATAGTGAGAATCGTGTAAGGGTTCGTGAACTGTGTAAAACCATTTAGCCCAAAATTCACTTGGTTTACTAGAAATTACCCCTTGCGTATAGGAAGACACAGATCCTGGTGTTTCACTCCAATTCTGAAGCGAAATTCAGACCAGTGTTCTCATCCATGAAACCCACTCTGTTTAAACACAAGACGCAAGCTCTTCTTTCCAGTGTCTCAATTACAGCAAGAAATATGAGCATGCACAGAAAAAAAGAACTGTGTTTCCTACTCATACGGGCTATATCTTGTACAACTCTGCTTACGAAACTGATACAAAACAGAGCTCCTCTTACATAAATGCTTTTTAGTTAATAGTGAGAAACACGTTGGGTTCGTGAACTTTGTAAAATCATTTGAGCCCAAAATTCATGGGATTTACCAGAAATGAACTCTTGCTTGTAGGAAGAGGCAGATCCTGTGGTTTAACTCCCTTTCTGAAGGGAAAATCACATCAGAGTTCTCATCCCTGAAACAAACTCTGTATAAGGCAAGAAGCATCCTCTTCATTCCAGCGCCTCCAATACAGCAAGAACCGTGAGGATGCCGAGAAAAAAAGAACTGTTTTCCTACTCATACCGACCTTATGTAGTTCAATTCTCCTTATGAAACTGATACAAACCTCAGCTCCTCTTACATAAATGGGTTTGAGTTAATAATGAGAAACGTGTTGAGTTCGTGAACTGGGTAAAATAATTTGAACCCATAACTCACTGGGTTTACCAGAAATGAACTCTTGCTTGTAGGAAGCCACAGATCCTGTGGTTGACCTCCGTTTCTAAAGGAAAATTCAGACCAAAGTTCTCATCCATGAAACACACTCTGTTTTCAGGCAAGAAGCATCCTCTTCTTTCCAGCGTCTCCAATACAGCAAGAACCATGATGCTGCACTGAAAAAAAGAACTGTGTTTCTGACTCATAAGGACCACATCTAATTCAACTCTGCTTATGAAACTGATACAAACCACAGCTCCTCTTACATAAATGCTCTTTATTTAATAGTGAGAATCGTGTTAGGTTTGTGAACTGGGTAAAATCATTTGAGCCCAAAATTCACTTGGTTTATCAGAAAAGAACCCTTGCTTATAGGAAGACACAGATCCTGGGGTTTAACTCCGTTTCTGAAGGGAAATTCAGACCAGAGTTCTCATCCCTATAACACACTCTGTTTTAAGGCAAGAAGCATCTTCTTCTTTCCAGCGTCTCAAAAGCAGAGACAACCATGAGCATGCCCAGAAAAAATGAACTGGGTTTCCTACTCATATGGACAATAAGTAATTCAACTCTGCTTACAAAACTGATACAAACCACAGCTCCTCTTATATAAATGCGTTTGAGTTAATAGTGAGAAACGCGTTGAGATCTGCTTATGAAACTGATACAAACCACAAATCCTCTTACATGAATGCTTTAGTTAATGATGAGAATCTCTTTGGGTTCATTCACTGTGTAAAATCATTTGAGCCCAAAATTCACTGGGTTTAAAGAAATGAACTCTTGCTTGTAGGAAGAATCAGATCCTGGGGTTGAACTCCGTTTCTGAAGGGAAATTCAGACCTGAGTTCTCATCCCTGAAGCACACTCTGTATTAAGTCAAGAAGCATCCTCTTCTTTCCAGCGTCCAATACAACAAGAACCATGAGCATGCCCAGAAAAATGAACTGTTTTTCCTACTCATCCAGACCATATTTAGTTCAACTCTGCTTATGAAACTGATGCAAACCACAGCTCCTCTTACACAAATGCTCTTTAGTTAATAGTGAGAAAGGCGTTAAGTTTGTGAACTCTTTAAAATCATTTGAGCCCATAATTCAATGGGTTTTCCTGAAATGAACTATTGCTTGTAGGAAGACACAGATAATGGTGTTTACCTCTGTTTTTGAAGGGAAATTCAGACCAGAGTTCTCATCCCTAAAACACAAACTGTTTTAAGGCAAGAAGCAACCTCTTCTTTCCTGCGTCTCCAATACAGCAAGAAACATGAGAATACCCAGAAAAAAAGAACTGTTTTTCCTACTCATAAGGACAATATGTAGTTCAACTCTGCTTATGAAACTGCTACAAACAATAGCTCCTCTTACATAAATGCTCTTTAGTTAAGAGTGGGAATCGCGTAGTGCTCGTGAACTGTGTAAAATCATTTGAGCCCCAAATTCACTTGGTATACCAAAAATGAACATTTGCTTATAGGAAGACACAGATGCTGGTTTTTCTGCATTTCTGAAGGGAAATTCAGACCAGTGTTCTCATCCATGAAACCCACTCTGATTTAATTCAAGAAGTAACCTCTTCTTTACAGCGTCTCCAATGCTGCAAGAATCATGAGCATGCCCAGAAAAAAAGAACTGTGTTTCCTACACATTCAGACCATATGTAGTTCAACTCTGCTTTTGAAATTGATACAAACCACAGCTCCTCTTCCATAAATGGTATTGAGTTCATAGTGAGAAACGTATTGAATTCGTGAACTGTGTTAAATCATTTGAGCCCATAATTCACTGGGTTTACCTGAAATGAACTCTTATATGTAGGAAGACACAGATCCAGGGGTTCAACTCCACTTATGAAGGGAAATTCAGACTAGTGTTCTCATCCCTGAAAAAAGCGGTGTTTTAACGCAAGAATAATTCACGTCTTCCAGTGTCTCAAACACAGCAAGAAATATGAGCATGCCCAGAAAAAAAGAACTGTGTTTCCTACACATAGGAACCATATCTAGGTCAACTCTGCTCATGGAAGTGGTACAAACCACAGCCCCTCCTACATAAATGCTTTTTAGTTAATAGTAAGAAAAGCGTTGGGTTTGTGAACTGTGTAAAATCATTTGAGCCCAAAATTCACTGGATTTACCACAAATGAACTCTTGCTTGTAGGAAGACACAGATCCTGGGGTTTAAATTCCATTTCTGACGAGAAAATCACACCAGAGTTCTCATCCCTGAAACACACTCTGTTTTAACGCAAGAAGCATCCTCTTCTTTCCTGCATCACAAGTACAGCAAGAACCATGAGCATGCCCAGAAAAAAGAACTGTGCTTCCTACTCATAAGACCACATCTAATTCAACTCTGATTATGAAACTGATACAAAACACAGCTACTCTTACATAAAGGCTCTTTAGTTAATAGTGAGAAATGGGTTGGTTATGTGAACTGTGTAAATTCATTTGAGCCAAAAATTCTCTGGGTTTACCAGAAATGAACTATTGCTTGTAGGAAGACCAAGATACTGGGGTTTAACTCCGTTTCTGAAGGAAAAATCAGACCAGAGTTCTCATCTCTGTAACACACTCTGTTTTAAGGCAAGAAGTATCGTCTTCTTTCCAGCGTCTCCAATACATTAAGAACCATGAGAATACCCAGAAAAAAAGAACTGTGTTTCCTACACATTCGGACCATATGTAGATCAACTCTGCTTATGAAACTGATACAAACCACAGCTACTCTTATATAAAGTCTCTTTAGTTAATAGTGAGAAACGTGTTGTTTTCATGAACTGTGTAAATTCATTTAAGCCCAGAAATCACTGGGTTTACAAGAAATGAATTCTTGTTTGTAGGAAGACACAGATCCTGGGTTTTAACTATGTTTTTGAAGGGATATTCAGAACAGAGTTCTCATCCAAGAAACCCACTCTGTTTTAACACAAGAAGCAAGCTCTTCTTTCCAGCGTCTCCAATTCTGCAAGAATCATGAGCATGCCAGGAAAAAGAACTGTTTTTCCTAATCATACGGACCATATGTAGTCCAACTCTGCTTATGAAATGGATACAAACCACAGCTCCTCTTACATAAAGGCTCTTTAGTTAATAGTTAGAAACGGGTTAGATTTGTGAACTGTGTAAAATCATTTGATACGAAAATTCAATGTGTTTACCATTAATGAACTCTTGCATGTAGGAAGACAGAGATCATGGGGTTTAACTCCGTTTCTGATGGGAAATTCAGACCAGAGTTCTCATCCCTGAAACACACTCTGTTTTATGGCAAGAAGCATCATCTTCTTTCCAGAGACACCAATAGAGCAAAAACATGTGCATACCCAGAAAAAAAGAACTATGTTTCCTACTCATAAGGACCACATCTACTTCAACTCTCCTTATGAAACTGATACAAACCACAGCTCCTCCTACATAAGGGCTATTTAGTTAATAGTTAGAAATGGGTTCGGTTTGTGAACTGTGTAAAAACATTTGATACCAAAATTCACTGAATTTACCATTAATGAACTCTTGCTTGTAGGAAGACACAGATCATGGGGTTTAACTCCATTTTTGAAGGAAAAATCAGACCAGAGTTCTCATCCCTGAAACACACTCTCTTTTAACGTAAGAAGCATCATTTTCTTTCCAGCGTCTACAATACAGCAAAAACATGTGCATACCCAGAAAAAAAGAACTGTTTTTCCTACTCATACGGACCATATGTAGTTCAATTCTGCTTATGAAACTGATACAAATCACAGCTCCTCTTACATAAATGCTCTTTAGTTAATAGTGAGAATCCCTTTGGGTTCTTGCACTGTGTAAAATCATTGGAGCTGAAAATTCACATGGTTTACCAGAAATGATCAATTGCTTGTAGGAAGACACAGATCTTTGTGTTGAACTCTGTTTCTGAAGGGAAATTCTGAACTGAGTTCTCATACGTGAAACACACTCTGTTTTAAGGCAAGAAGCATCCTCTTCTATCCAGCGTCTCCAATACAGCAAGAACCATGAGCATGCCCAGAAAAAAAGAACTGTGTTTCCTACTCATATGGACTATATGTAGTTCAACTCTGCTTATGAAACTGATACAAACCACAGCTCCTCTTACATAAAGTCTCTTTAGTTAAAAGTGAGAAATGTGTTGGTTTCGTGAACTGTGTGAATTTATTTGAGCACAAAAATCCCTGGGTTTACAAGAAATGAACTCTTGCTTGTAGGAAGACACAGATCCAGGGGTTCAACTCTGCTTCGGAAGGGAAATTCAGACCAGTGTTGTCATCCATGAAAACCACGCGGTTTTAAGGCAAGAAACATGCTCTTCTTTCCAGCGTCTCCAAGACAGCAAGAAATATGAGCATGCCCAGAAAAAAAAATTGTGTTTCCTACTCATACACCATACCTAGGTGAACTCTGCTTATGAAACTGACAAAAAACACAGCTCCTCTTACATAAATGCTTTTTAGTTAATAGTGAGAATCCAGTTGGTTTCATGAACTGTGTAAATTCATTTGAACCCAGAAATCCCTGGGTTTACAAGAAATGAACTCTTGCTTGTAGGAAGACACAGATCTTGGGGTTTAACTCTGTTTTTGAAGGGATATTCAGAACAGAGTTCTCATCCAAGAAACCCACACTGTTTTAACACAAGAAGCAAGCTCTTCTTTCCAGCATCTCCAACACTGCAACAATCATGAGCATGCCAGGAAAAAGAACTGTTTTTCCTAATCATACGGACCATATGTAGTTCAACTCTGCTTATGAAACGGATACAAACCACAGCTCCTCTTACATAAAGGCTCTATAGTTAATAGTTAGAAACGGGTTCATTTTGTCAACTGTGTAAAATCATTTGATTCCAAAATTCACTGGGTTTACAATTAATGAACTCTTGCTTGTAGGAAGACACAGATCATGGGGTTTAACTGCGTTTCTGAAGGAAAAATCAGACCAGAGTTCTCATCCCTGAAACACACTCTGTATTAAAGAAAGAAGCATCCTCTTCTTTACTGCATCTCCAATACAACAAGACGATGTGCATGCCCAGAAAAAATGAACTGTGATTCCTACTCATACGGACCATATGTAGTTCAATTCTGCTTATGAAACTGATACAAACCACAGTGCCTCTTACTAAATGCTCTTTAGTTAATAGCGAGAAACGCGTTGGTTTTTTGAACTGTGTACATACATTAGAGCCCCAAAATCACTGGGTTTACCAGAAATGAACTCTTGCTTTTAGGAAGACACAGATCTAGGGGTTCAACTCTGCTTCTGAAGGGAAATTCAGAGCAGCGTTCATTTTCATGAAACCCATTCTGATTTAAAGCAGGAAGTATCCTATCATTCCATCGTCTCCAATACAGCAAGAACCACGAGTATGCCCAGAAAAAAGGAACTGTGATTCCTACTTATAAGGACCATATGTAGTTCCACTCTGCTTTTGAAACAGATACAAATCACAGCTACTCTTACATAAATGCTCTTTAGTTAATAGTGAGAATCTCTTTGGGTTCATGCAAGGTGTAAAATCATTTGAGCCAAAAATTCACTTGGTTTACCAGTAGTAAACTCTTGCTTGTAGGAAGACACAGATCTTTGTGTTGAACTCCGTTTCTGAAGGGAAATTCAGACCTGAGATTTCATACCTGAAACACACTCTGTTTTAAGGCAAGAAGCCTCCTCTTCTTTCCAGCGTATCCAATACAGCAAGAACCATGAGCATCCCCAGAGAAAAAGAACTGTTTTTCCTACTCATATGGACCATATGCAGTTCAACTCTGCTTATGAAACTGATAGAAACTACAGCTCCTCTTATATAAAGTCTCTTTTGTTAATAGTGAGAAACGTGTTGGTTTCGTGAACTGTGTTAAATAATTTGAGTCCATAATTCACTGGGTTTACCAGAAATGAACTCTTGCTTGTAGGAACACACAGATATGGCTGTTCAACTCTGCCTCTGAAGGCAAATTCAGACCAGTGTTCTCATCCATGAAAACCACACGGTTTTAAGGCAAGAAACATGCTCTTCTTTCCAGTGTCTCCAAGACAGCAAGAAATATGAGCATGCCCAGAAAAAAAGAATTGTGTTTCCTACCCATACGGACCATATCTAGGTGAACTCTGCTTATGAAACTGATACAAAACACAGCTCCTCTTACATAAATGCTTTTTAGTTAATAGTGAGAAACAAGTTGGGTTCGTGAACTGTGTAAAATCATTTGAGACCTAAATTCACTTCGTTTAACAGAAATGAACTCTTGTTTGTAGGTAGACACCCATCTTGGGTTTGAACTCCGTTTCTGAAGGGAAATTGAGATCTGAGTTATCATCCCTGAAAAACACTCTGTTTTAAGCAAGAAGCATCCTCTTCTTTCCAGCGTCTGCAATACAGCAAGAACCATGAGCATCCTCAGAAAAAAAGAACTGTGTTTCCTACTCATATGGACCATATGTAGTTCAACTCTGCTTATGAAACTGATACAAACCACAGCTCCTCTTCTATAAAGTCTCTTTAGTTAATAGTGAGAAACATGTTGGTTTCATGAATTATGTAAATTCATTTGAGCCCAGAAATCCCTGGGTTTTCAAGAAATGAATTCTTGCTTGTAGGAAGACACAGATCCTGGGGTTTAACTCTGTTTTTGAAGGGATATCCAGAACAGAGTTCTCATCCAAGAAACACACTCTGTTTTAACACAAGAAGCAAGCTCTTCTTTCTAGCATCTCCAATACTGCAAGAATCATGAGCATGCCAGGAAAAAGAACTGTTTTTCCTAATCATACGGACCATATGTAGTTCAACTCTGCTTTTGAAACGGATACGAACCACAGCTCCTCTTACATAAATGCTCTTTAGTTAATAGTGAGAATCTCTTTGGGTTCATGCAAGGTGTAAAATCATTTGAGCCAAAAATTCACTTGGTTTACCAGAAGTAAACTCTTGCTTGTAGGAAGACACAGATCTTTGTGTTGAACTCCGTTTCTGAAGGGAAATTCAGACCTGAGATTTCATACCTGAAACACACTCTGTTTTAAGGCAAGAAGCCTCCTCTTCTTTCCAGCGTATCCAATACAGCAAGAACCATGAGCATCCCCAGAGAAAAAGAACTGTGTTTCCTACTCATACGGACCATATGCAGTTCAACTCTGCTCATGAAACTGATACAAACCACAGCTCCTCTCATATAAAGTCTCTTTTGTTAATAGTGAGAAACATGTTGGTTTCATGAACTGTGTAAATTCATTTGAGCCCAGAAATCCCTGGGTTTTCAAGAAATGAATTCTTGCTTGGAGGAAGACACAGATCCTGGGGTTTAACTCTGTTTTTGAAGGGATATTCAGAACAGAGTTCTCATCCAAGAAACACACTCTGTTTTAACAAAGGAGCAAGCTCTTCTTTCTAGCATCTCCAATACTGCAAGAATCATGAGCATGCCAGGAAAAAGACCTGTTTTTCCAAATCATACGGACCATATGTAGTTCAACTCTGCTTTTGAAACGGATACAAACCACAGCTCCTCTTACATAAATGCTCTTTAGTTAATAGTGAGAATCTCTTTGGGTTCATGCAAGGTGTAAAATCATTTGAGCCAAAAATTCACTTGGTTTACCAGAAGTAAACTGTTGCTTGTAGGAAGACATAGATCTTTGTGTTGAACTCCGTTTCTGAAGGGAAATTCAGACCTGAGATTTCATACCTGGAACACACTCTGTTTTAAGGCAAGAAGCCTCCTCTTCTTTCAAGCGTATCCAATACAGCAAGAACCATGAGCATCCCCAGAAAAAAAAGATCTGTGTTTCCTACTCGTATGAACCATATGTAGTTCAACTCTGCTTATGAAACTGATACAAACCACAGCTCCTCTTACATAAAGTCTCTTTAGTTAAAAGTGAGAAACGTGTTGGTTTCGTGAACTGTGTGAATTTATTTGAGCACAAAAATCCCTGGGTTTACAAGAAATGAATTCTTGGTTGGTGGAAGACACAGATCCAGGGGTTCAACTCTGCTTCGGAAGGGAAATTCAGACCAGTGTTTTCATCCATGAAAACCACGCGGTTTTAAGTCAAGAAACATGCTCTTCTTTCCAGCGTCTCCAAGACAGCAAGAAATATGAGCATGCCCAGAAAAAAGAATTGTGTTTCCTACTCATACACAATATCTAGGTGAACTCTGCTTATGAAACTGACAAAAAACACAGCTCCTCTTACATAAATGCTTTTTAGTTAATAGTGAGAAACCAGTTGGATTCATGAACTGTGTAAATTCATTTGAACACAGAAATCCCTGGCTTTACAAGAAATGAACTCTTTTTGTAGGAAGATACAGATCTTGGGGTTTAACTCTGTTTTTGAAGGGAAATTCAGAACAGAGTTCTCATCCAAGAAACCCACTCTGTTTTAACACAAGAAGCAAGCTCTTCTTTCCAGCGTCTCCAACGCTGCAACAATCATGAGCATGCCAGGAGAAAGAACTGTTTTTCCTAATCATACGGACAATATGTAGTTCAACTCTGCTTATGAAACGGATACAAACCACATCTCCTATTACATAAAGGCTCTTTAGTTAATAGTTAGAAACGGGTTCATTTTGTCAACTGTGTAAAATCATTTGATTCCAAAATTCACTGGGTTTACCATTAATTAACTCTTGCTTGTAGGAAGACACAGATCATGGGGTTTAACTCTGTTTTTGAATGGATATTCAGAACAGAGTTCTCATCCAAGAAACCCACTCTGTTTTAACACAAGAAGCAAGCTCTTCTTTCCAGCGTCTCCAACACTGCAACAATCATGAGCATGCCAGGAAAAAGAACTGTTTTTCCTAATCATACGGACCATATGTAGTTCAACTCTGCTTATGAAACGGATACAAACCACAGCTCCTCTTACATAAAGGCTCTATAGTTAATAGTTAGAAACGGGTTCATTTTGTCAACTGTGTAAAATCATTTGATTCCAAAATTCACTGGGTTTACAATTAATGAACTCTTGCTTGTAGGAAGACACAGATCATGGGGTTTAACTGCGTTTCTGAAGGAAAAATCAGACCAGAGTTCTCATCCCTGAAACACACTCTGTATTAAAGAAAGAAGCATCCTCTTCTTTACTGCATCTCCAATACAACAAGACGATGTGCATGCCCAGAAAAAATGAACTGTGATTCCTACTCATACGGACCATATGTAGTTCAATTCTGCTTATGAAACTGATACAAACCACAGTGCCTCTTACTAAATGCTCTTTAGTTAATAGCGAGAAACGCGTTGGTTTTTTGAACTGTGTACATACATTAGAGCCCCAAAATCACTGGGTTTACCAGAAATGAACTCTTGCTTTTAGGAAGACACAGATCTAGGGGTTCAACTCTGCTTCTGAAGGGAAATTCAGAGCAGCGTTCATTTTCATGAAACCCATTCTGATTTAAAGCAGGAAGTATCCTATCATTCCATCGTCTCCAATACAGCAAGAACCACGAGTATGCCCAGAAAAAAGGAACTGTGATTCCTACTTATAAGGACCATATGTAGTTCCACTCTGCTTTTGAAACAGATACAAATCACAGCTACTCTTACATAAATGCTCTTTAGTTAATAGTGAGAATCTCTTTGGGTTCATGCAAGGTGTAAAATCATTTGAGCCAAAAATTCACTTGGTTTACCAGTAGTAAACTCTTGCTTGTAGGAAGACACAGATCTTTGTGTTGAACTCCGTTTCTGAAGGGAAATTCAGACCTGAGATTTCATACCTGAAACACACTCTGTTTTAAGGCAAGAAGCCTCCTCTTCTTTCCAGCGTATCCAATACAGCAAGAACCATGAGCATCCCCAGAGAAAAAGAACTGTTTTTCCTACTCATATGGACCATATGCAGTTCAACTCTGCTTATGAAACTGATAGAAACTACAGCTCCTCTTATATAAAGTCTCTTTTGTTAATAGTGAGAAACGTGTTGGTTTCGTGAACTGTGTTAAATAATTTGAGTCCATAATTCACTGGGTTTACCAGAAATGAACTCTTGCTTGTAGGAACACACAGATATGGCTGTTCAACTCTGCCTCTGAAGGCAAATTCAGACCAGTGTTCTCATCCATGAAAACCACACGGTTTTAAGGCAAGAAACATGCTCTTCTTTCCAGTGTCTCCAAGACAGCAAGAAATATGAGCATGCCCAGAAAAAAAGAATTGTGTTTCCTACCCATACGGACCATATCTAGGTGAACTCTGCTTATGAAACTGATACAAAACACAGCTCCTCTTACATAAATGCTTTTTAGTTAATAGTGAGAAACAAGTTGGGTTCGTGAACTGTGTAAAATCATTTGAGACCTAAATTCACTTCGTTTAACAGAAATGAACTCTTGTTTGTAGGTAGACACCCATCTTGGGTTTGAACTCCGTTTCTGAAGGGAAATTGAGATCTGAGTTATCATCCCTGAAAAACACTCTGTTTTAAGCAAGAAGCATCCTCTTCTTTCCAGCGTCTGCAATACAGCAAGAACCATGAGCATCCTCAGAAAAAAAGAACTGTGTTTCCTACTCATATGGACCATATGTAGTTCAACTCTGCTTATGAAACTGATACAAACCACAGCTCCTCTTCTATAAAGTCTCTTTAGTTAATAGTGAGAAACATGTTGGTTTCATGAATTATGTAAATTCATTTGAGCCCAGAAATCCCTGGGTTTTCAAGAAATGAATTCTTGCTTGTAGGAAGACACAGATCCTGGGGTTTAACTCTGTTTTTGAAGGGATATCCAGAACAGAGTTCTCATCCAAGAAACACACTCTGTTTTAACACAAGAAGCAAGCTCTTCTTTCTAGCATCTCCAATACTGCAAGAATCATGAGCATGCCAGGAAAAAGAACTGTTTTTCCTAATCATACGGACCATATGTAGTTCAACTCTGCTTTTGAAACGGATACGAACCACAGCTCCTCTTACATAAATGCTCTTTAGTTAATAGTGAGAATCTCTTTGGGTTCATGCAAGGTGTAAAATCATTTGAGCCAAAAATTCACTTGGTTTACCAGAAGTAAACTCTTGCTTGTAGGAAGACACAGATCTTTGTGTTGAACTCCGTTTCTGAAGGGAAATTCAGACCTGAGATTTCATACCTGAAACACACTCTGTTTTAAGGCAAGAAGCCTCCTCTTCTTTCCAGCGTATCCAATACAGCAAGAACCATGAGCATCCCCAGAGAAAAAGAACTGTGTTTCCTACTCATACGGACCATATGCAGTTCAACTCTGCTCATGAAACTGATACAAACCACAGCTCCTCTCATATAAAGTCTCTTTTGTTAATAGTGAGAAACATGTTGGTTTCATGAACTGTGTAAATTCATTTGAGCCCAGAAATCCCTGGGTTTTCAAGAAATGAATTCTTGCTTGGAGGAAGACACAGATCCTGGGGTTTAACTCTGTTTTTGAAGGGATATTCAGAACAGAGTTCTCATCCAAGAAACACACTCTGTTTTAACAAAGGAGCAAGCTCTTCTTTCTAGCATCTCCAATACTGCAAGAATCATGAGCATGCCAGGAAAAAGACCTGTTTTTCCAAATCATACGGACCATATGTAGTTCAACTCTGCTTTTGAAACGGATACAAACCACAGCTCCTCTTACATAAATGCTCTTTAGTTAATAGTGAGAATCTCTTTGGGTTCATGCAAGGTGTAAAATCATTTGAGCCAAAAATTCACTTGGTTTACCAGAAGTAAACTGTTGCTTGTAGGAAGACATAGATCTTTGTGTTGAACTCCGTTTCTGAAGGGAAATTCAGACCTGAGATTTCATACCTGGAACACACTCTGTTTTAAGGCAAGAAGCCTCCTCTTCTTTCAAGCGTATCCAATACAGCAAGAACCATGAGCATCCCCAGAAAAAAAAGATCTGTGTTTCCTACTCGTATGAACCATATGTAGTTCAACTCTGCTTATGAAACTGATACAAACCACAGCTCCTCTTACATAAAGTCTCTTTAGTTAAAAGTGAGAAACGTGTTGGTTTCGTGAACTGTGTGAATTTATTTGAGCACAAAAATCCCTGGGTTTACAAGAAATGAATTCTTGGTTGGTGGAAGACACAGATCCAGGGGTTCAACTCTGCTTCGGAAGGGAAATTCAGACCAGTGTTTTCATCCATGAAAACCACGCGGTTTTAAGTCAAGAAACATGCTCTTCTTTCCAGCGTCTCCAAGACAGCAAGAAATATGAGCATGCCCAGAAAAAAGAATTGTGTTTCCTACTCATACACAATATCTAGGTGAACTCTGCTTATGAAACTGACAAAAAACACAGCTCCTCTTACATAAATGCTTTTTAGTTAATAGTGAGAAACCAGTTGGATTCATGAACTGTGTAAATTCATTTGAACACAGAAATCCCTGGCTTTACAAGAAATGAACTCTTTTTGTAGGAAGATACAGATCTTGGGGTTTAACTCTGTTTTTGAAGGGAAATTCAGAACAGAGTTCTCATCCAAGAAACCCACTCTGTTTTAACACAAGAAGCAAGCTCTTCTTTCCAGCGTCTCCAACGCTGCAACAATCATGAGCATGCCAGGAGAAAGAACTGTTTTTCCTAATCATACGGACAATATGTAGTTCAACTCTGCTTATGAAACGGATACAAACCACATCTCCTATTACATAAAGGCTCTTTAGTTAATAGTTAGAAACGGGTTCATTTTGTCAACTGTGTAAAATCATTTGATTCCAAAATTCACTGGGTTTACCATTAATTAACTCTTGCTTGTAGGAAGACACAGATCATGGGGTTTAACTCTGTTTTTGAATGGATATTCAGAACAGAGTTCTCATCCAAGAAACCCACTCTGTTTTAACACAAGAAGCAAGCTCTTCTTTCCAGCGTCTCCAACACTGCAACAATCATGAGCATGCCAGGAAAAAGAACTGTTTTTCCTAATCATACGGACCATATGTAGTTCAACTCTGCTTATGAAACGGATACAAACCACAGCTCCTCTTACATAAAGGCTCTATAGTTAATAGTTAGAAACGGGTTCATTTTGTCAACTGTGTAAAATCATTTGATTCCAAAATTCACTGGGTTTACAATTAATGAACTCTTGCTTGTAGGAAGACACAGATCATGGGGTTTAACTGCGTTTCTGAAGGAAAAATCAGACCAGAGTTCTCATCCCTGAAACACACTCTGTATTAAAGAAAGAAGCATCCTCTTCTTTACTGCATCTCCAATACAACAAGACGATGTGCATGCCCAGAAAAAATGAACTGTGATTCCTACTCATACGGACCATATGTAGTTCAATTCTGCTTATGAAACTGATACAAACCACAGTGCCTCTTACTAAATGCTCTTTAGTTAATAGCGAGAAATGCGTTGGTTTTTTGAACTGTGTACATACATTAGAGCCCCAAAATCACTGGGTTTACCAGAAATGAACTCTTGCTTTTAGGAAGACACAGATCTAGGGGTTCAACTCTGCTTCTGAAGGGAAATTCAGAGCAGCGTTCATTTTCATGAAACCCATTCTGATTTAAAGCAGGAAGTATCCTATCATTCCATCGTCTCCAATACAGCAAGAACCACGAGTATGCCCAGAAAAAAGGAACTGTGATTCCTACTTATAAGGACCATATGTAGTTCCACTCTGCTTTTGAAACAGATACAAATCACAGCTACTCTTACATAAATGCTCTTTAGTTAATAGTGAGAATCTCTTTGGGTTCATGCAAGGTGTAAAATCATTTGAGCCAAAAATTCACTTGGTTTACCAGTAGTAAACTCTTGCTTGTAGGAAGACACAGATCTTTGTGTTGAACTCCGTTTCTGAAGGGAAATTCAGACCTGAGATTTCATACCTGAAACACACTCTGTTTTAAGGCAAGAAGCCTCCTCTTCTTTCCAGCGTATCCAATACAGCAAGAACCATGAGCATCCCCAGAGAAAAAGAACTGTTTTTCCTACTCATATGGACCATATGCAGTTCAACTCTGCTTATGAAACTGATAGAAACTACAGCTCCTCTTATATAAAGTCTCTTTTGTTAATAGTGAGAAACGTGTTGGTTTCGTGAACTGTGTTAAATAATTTGAGTCCATAATTCACTGGGTTTACCAGAAATGAACTCTTGCTTGTAGGAACACACAGATATGGCTGTTCAACTCTGCCTCTGAAGGCAAATTCAGACCAGTGTTCTCATCCATGAAAACCACACGGTTTTAAGGCAAGAAACATGCTCTTCTTTCCAGTGTCTCCAAGACAGCAAGAAATATGAGCATGCCCAGAAAAAAAGAATTGTGTTTCCTACCCATACGGACCATATCTAGGTGAACTCTGCTTATGAAACTGATACAAAACACAGCTCCTCTTACATAAATGCTTTTTAGTTAATAGTGAGAAACAAGTTGGGTTCGTGAACTGTGTAAAATCATTTGAGACCTAAATTCACTTCGTTTAACAGAAATGAACTCTTGTTTGTAGGTAGACACCCATCTTGGGTTTGAACTCCGTTTCTGAAGGGAAATTGAGATCTGAGTTATCATCCCTGAAAAACACTCTGTTTTAAGCAAGAAGCATCCTCTTCTTTCCAGCGTCTGCAATACAGCAAGAACCATGAGCATCCTCAGAAAAAAAGAACTGTGTTTCCTACTCATATGGACCATATGTAGTTCAACTCTGCTTATGAAACTGATACAAACCACAGCTCCTCTTCTATAAAGTCTCTTTAGTTAATAGTGAGAAACATGTTGGTTTCATGAATTATGTAAATTCATTTGAGCCCAGAAATCCCTGGGTTTTCAAGAAATGAATTCTTGCTTGTAGGAAGACACAGATCCTGGGGTTTAACTCTGTTTTTGAAGGGATATCCAGAACAGAGTTCTCATCCAAGAAACACACTCTGTTTTAACACAAGAAGCAAGCTCTTCTTTCTAGCATCTCCAATACTGCAAGAATCATGAGCATGCCAGGAAAAAGAACTGTTTTTCCTAATCATACGGACCATATGTAGTTCAACTCTGCTTTTGAAACGGATACGAACCACAGCTCCTCTTACATAAATGCTCTTTAGTTAATAGTGAGAATCTCTTTGGGTTCATGCAAGGTGTAAAATCATTTGAGCCAAAAATTCACTTGGTTTACCAGAAGTAAACTCTTGCTTGTAGGAAGACACAGATCTTTGTGTTGAACTCCGTTTCTGAAGGGAAATTCAGACCTGAGATTTCATACCTGAAACACACTCTGTTTTAAGGCAAGAAGCCTCCTCTTCTTTCCAGCGTATCCAATACAGCAAGAACCATGAGCATCCCCAGAGAAAAAGAACTGTGTTTCCTACTCATACGGACCATATGCAGTTCAACTCTGCTCATGAAACTGATACAAACCACAGCTCCTCTCATATAAAGTCTCTTTTGTTAATAGTGAGAAACATGTTGGTTTCATGAACTGTGTAAATTCATTTGAGCCCAGAAATCCCTGGGTTTTCAAGAAATGAATTCTTGCTTGGAGGAAGACACAGATCCTGGGGTTTAACTCTGTTTTTGAAGGGATATTCAGAACAGAGTTCTCATCCAAGAAACACACTCTGTTTTAACAAAGGAGCAAGCTCTTCTTTCTAGCATCTCCAATACTGCAAGAATCATGAGCATGCCAGGAAAAAGACCTGTTTTTCCAAATCATACGGACCATATGTAGTTCAACTCTGCTTTTGAAACGGATACAAACCACAGCTCCTCTTACATAAATGCTCTTTAGTTAATAGTGAGAATCTCTTTGGGTTCATGCAAGGTGTAAAATCATTTGAGCCAAAAATTCACTTGGTTTACCAGAAGTAAACTGTTGCTTGTAGGAAGACATAGATCTTTGTGTTGAACTCCGTTTCTGAAGGGAAATTCAGTCCAGAGTTCTCATCCCTGAAACACACGCTGTTTTAATGCAAGAAGCATCCTCTTCTTTCCTGCTGTTCCAATACAGCAAGAACCATGAGCATGCCCGGAACAAAAGAACTGTGTTTCCTACTCATACAGACCATATGTAGTTCAGCTCTGCTTAAGAAACTGTTAAAAACCACAGCTCTTCTTACTTAAATGCTCTTTAGTTAATAGTGCTAAATGGGTTGGGTTCGTGAACTGTGTAATATCATTTGAGCCCATAATTCACTGGGTTTATCAGAAAAGAACTCTTGCTTGTAGGAAGACACAGATCCTGGGGTTTAACTTCGTTTCTGAAAGGAAATTCAGTCCAGAGTTCTCATACCTGAAACACAATCTGTTTTAAGGCATGAAGCACCCTTCCTTTCCAGCGTCTCCAATACAGCAAAAACGTAAGCATACCCAGAAAAATAGCTATGTTTCCTACTCATAAAGACCACATCTAATTCAACTCTCCTTATGAAACCGATACAAACAACAGCTCCCCTTACGTATATGCCCTTTAGTTAATAGTGAGAAATGGGATGGGTTTGTGAACTGTGTAAAATCATTTGAGCCCATAATTCACTTGGTTTACCAGAAAAGAACTCTTGCTTGTAGGAAGCCACAGATCCTGGGGTTTAACTCCGTTTCTGAAGTGAAATTCAGTCCAGAGTTCTCATCCCTGAAACACACTCTGTTTTAACGCAAGAAGCATCCTCTTCTTTCCTGCCGCTCCAATACAGCAAGAAACATGAGCATGCCCGGAACAAAAGAACTGTGTTTCCTACTCATAGGGACCATATGTTGTTCAGCTCTAATTATGAAACTGATAAAAACCACTGCTCCTCTTACTTAAATGCTCTTTAGTTAATAGTGCTAAATGGGTTGGGTTCGTGAACTGTGTAAAATCATTTGAGCCCATAAGTAACTGGGTTTACCAGCAGAAAACTCTTGTTTGCAGGAAGCCACAGATCCTGGGGTTTAACTCCGATTCTGAAGGGAAATTCAGTCTAGAGTTCTCATACCTGAAACACACTCTGTTTTAACGCAAGAAGCATCCTCTTCTTTCCCGCCGCTCCAATACAGCAAGAAACATGAGCATGCCCGGAACAAAAGAACTGTGTTTCCTACTAATACGAACCATATGTTGTTCAGCTCTACTTATGAAACTGATAAAAACCACAGCTCCTCTTACTTAAATGCTCTTTAGTTAATAGTGAGAAATGTGTTGGTTTCGTGAACTGTGTAAATACATTAGAGCCAAAAATTCACCACGTTTACCAGAAAGGAACTCTTGCTTGTAGGAAGACACAGATCCTGGGGTTTAACTCTGTTTTTGAAGGGATATTCAGACCAGAGTTCTCATCCATGAAACCCACTCTGTTTTAACACAGGAAGCAAGCTCTTCTTTTAGTGTCTCCAATACTGCAAGAATCATGAGCATGCCCAGAAAAAAAGAACTGTTTTTCCTACTCATACTCACCATATGTAGTTCAACTCTGCTTATGAAACTGATAGAAACAACAGCTCCTCTTTCATAAATGCTCATTAATTAAAAGTGAGAAATGGGTTGGGTACGTGAACTGTATAAAATCATTTGAGCCCATAATTCACTGGGTTTACCAGAAATGAACTCTTGCTTGTAGGAAGAGGCAGATCCTGTGGTTTAACTCCGTTTCTGAAGGAAAAATCTCATCAGAGTTCTCATCCCTGAAACAAACTCTGTATTAGGCAAGAAGCATCCTCTTCTTTCCAGGGTCTCCAATATAGCAAGAACCATGAGCATGCCCAGAACAAAAGAGCTGTGATTCTTACTCATATGGACCACATCTAATTCAACTCTGCTTATGAAACTGATAAAATCCACAGCTCCTCGTACATAAATGCTCTTTAGTTAATAGTGAGAATCGTGGTGCATTCGTGCACATTGTAACATCATTTGAACCCAAAATTCACTTGGTTTACCAGAAATGAACTCTTGCTTATAGAAAGACACAGATCCTGGGGTTTAATTCCATTTCTGAAGGGAAATTCAGAACATAGTTCTCATCCCTGATACACATGCTGTTTTAAGACAAGAAACATACTCTTCTTTCCAGCGTCTCAAATACAGCAAGAACCCTGGGCATGCCCAGAAAAAAAGAATTGTGTTTCCTTTCATACGTACATTATGTAGTTCAACTCTGATTATGAAACTGATACAAACCACACATCCTCTTACATAAAGGCTCTTTAGTTAATAGTGTGAAATGTGTTGGTTTCGTGAACTGTGTAAATTCATTTGAGCCCAAAATTCACTTGGTTTACCAGAAATGATCTCTTGCTTGTAGAAAGACACAGATTGAGGGGTTTAACCCCGCTTTTGAAGGGAAATTCAGACCAGTGTTCTCATCCATGAAAAACACCCGGTTTTAACCCAAGAAGCATGCTCTTCTTTCAAGCGTCTCCAACACACTAACAAATATGAGCATGCCGAGTAAAAAAAGAACTGTGTTTCCTACTCAGACGGACCATATGTAGTTCAGCTCTGCTTATGAAACTGATAAAAACCACAGCTCCTCTTACTTAAATGCTCTTTAGTTAATAGTGCTAAATGGGTTGGGTTCGTGAACTGTGTAAAATCATTTGAGCCCATAATTCACTGGGTTTACTAGAAAAGAACTCTTGCTTGTAGGAAGACCCAGATCCTGGGGTTTAACTTCGTTTCTGAAGGGAAATTCAGTCCAGAGTACTCATACCTGAAACACACTCTGTTTTAAGGGAAGAAGCATCCTCTTCTTTCCAGCGTCTCCAATACAGCAAGAACCATGACGATACCCAGAAAAAAAGAAATATGTTTCCTACTCATTAGGACCACATCTATCAACTCTCCTTATGAAACTGATACAAACCACAGCTTCTCTTACATAAATGCTCTTTAGTTAATAGTGAGAATCGCGTTGGTTTCCTGAACTGTGTAACATCAGTTGAACCCAAAAATTACTGGATTTACCAGAAACGTACTCTTGCTTGTAGCAAGCCACAGATACTGGGGTTTAACTCCGTTTCTGAAGGGAAATTCAGTCCAGAGTTCTCATCCCTGAAACACACTCTGTTTTAACGCAAGAAGCATCCTCTTCTTTCCTGCCGCTCCAACACAGCAAGAAACATGAGCATGCCCGGAAAAAAGAACTGTGTTTCCTACTCATACAGACCATTTGTTGTTCAGCTCTAATTATGAAACTGATAAAAAACCACTGCTCCTCTTACTTAAATGCTCTTTAGTTAATAGTGATAAATGGGTTGGGTTCGTGAACTGTGTAAAATCATTTGAGCCCATAATTCACTGGGTTTACCAGAACAAAGATCCTGGGGTTTAACTTCGTTTCTGAAGGGAAATTCAGTCCAGAGTTCTCATACCTGAAACACACTCTGTTTTAACGCAAGAAGCATCCTCTTCTTTCCCGCCGCTCCAATACAGCAAGAAACATGAGCATGCCCGGAACAAAAGAACTGTGTTTCCTACTAATACGAACCATATGTTGTTCAGCTCTACTTATGAAACTGATAAAAACCACAGCTCCTCTTACTTAAATGCTCTTTAGTTAATAGTGAGAAATGTGTTGGTTTCGTGAACTGTGTAAATACATTAGAGCCAAAAATTCACCACGTTTACCAGAAAGGAACTCTTGCTTGTAGGAAGACACAGATCCTGGGGTTTAACTCTGTTTTTGAAGGGATATTCAGACCAGAGTTCTCATCCATGAAACCCACTCTGTTTTAACACAGGAAGCAAGCTCTTCTTTTAGTGTCTCCAATACTGCAAGAATCATGAGCATGCCCAGAAAAAAAGAACTGTTTTTCCTACTCATACTCACCATATGTAGTTCAACTCTGCTTATGAAACTGATAGAAACAACAGCTCCTCTTTCATAAATGCTCATTAATTAAAAGTGAGAAATGGGTTGGGTACGTGAACTGTATAAAATCATTTGAGCCCATAATTCACTGGGTTTACCAGAAATGAACTCTTGCTTGTAGGAAGAGGCAGATCCTGTGGTTTAACTCCGTTTCTGAAGGAAAAATCTCATCAGAGTTCTCATCCCTGAAACAAACTCTGTATTAGGCAAGAAGCATCCTCTTCTTTCCAGGGTCTCCAATATAGCAAGAACCATGAGCATGCCCAGAACAAAAGAGCTGTGATTCTTACTCATATGGACCACATCTAATTCAACTCTGCTTATGAAACTGATAAAATCCACAGCTCCTCGTACATAAATGCTCTTTAGTTAATAGTGAGAATCGTGGTGCATTCGTGCACATTGTAACATCATTTGAACCCAAAATTCACTTGGTTTACCAGAAATGAACTCTTGCTTATAGAAAGACACAGATCCTGGGGTTTAATTCCATTTCTGAAGGGAAATTCAGAACATAGTTCTCATCCCTGATACACATGCTGTTTTAAGACAAGAAACATACTCTTCTTTCCAGCGTCTCAAATACAGCAAGAACCCTGGGCATGCCCAGAAAAAAAGAATTGTGTTTCCTTTCATACGTACATTATGTAGTTCAACTCTGATTATGAAACTGATACAAACCACACATCCTCTTACATAAAGGCTCTTTAGTTAATAGTGTGAAATGTGTTGGTTTCGTGAACTGTGTAAATTCATTTGAGCCCAAAATTCACTTGGTTTACCAGAAATGATCTCTTGCTTGTAGAAAGACACAGATTGAGGGGTTTAACCCCGCTTTTGAAGGGAAATTCAGACCAGTGTTCTCATCCATGAAAAACACCCGGTTTTAACCCAAGAAGCATGCTCTTCTTTCAAGCGTCTCCAACACACTAACAAATATGAGCATGCCGAGTAAAAAAAGAACTGTGTTTCCTACTCAGACGGACCATATGTAGTTCAGCTCTGCTTATGAAACTGATAAAAACCACAGCTCCTCTTACTTAAATGCTCTTTAGTTAATAGTGCTAAATGGGTTGGGTTCGTGAACTGTGTAAAATCATTTGAGCCCATAATTCACTGGGTTTACTAGAAAAGAACTCTTGCTTGTAGGAAGACCCAGATCCTGGGGTTTAACTTCGTTTCTGAAGGGAAATTCAGTCCAGAGTACTCATACCTGAAACACACTCTGTTTTAAGGGAAGAAGCATCCTCTTCTTTCCAGCGTCTCCAATACAGCAAGAACCATGACGATACCCAGAAAAAAAGAAATATGTTTCCTACTCATTAGGACCACATCTATCAACTCTCCTTATGAAACTGATACAAACCACAGCTTCTCTTACATAAATGCTCTTTAGTTAATAGTGAGAATCGCGTTGGTTTCCTGAACTGTGTAACATCAGTTGAACCCAAAAATTACTGGATTTACCAGAAACGTACTCTTGCTTGTAGCAAGCCACAGATACTGGGGTTTAACTCCGTTTCTGAAGGGAAATTCAGTCCAGAGTTCTCATCCCTGAAACACACTCTGTTTTAACGCAAGAAGCATCCTCTTCTTTCCTGCCGCTCCAACACAGCAAGAAACATGAGCATGCCCGGAAAAAAGAACTGTGTTTCCTACTCATACAGACCATTTGTTGTTCAGCTCTAATTATGAAACTGATAAAAAACCACTGCTCCTCTTACTTAAATGCTCTTTAGTTAATAGTGATAAATGGGTTGGGTTCGTGAACTGTGTAAAATCATTTGAGCCCATAATTCACTGGGTTTACCAGAACAAAGATCCTGGGGTTTAACTTCGTTTCTGAAGGGAAATTCAGTCCAGAGTTCTCATACCTGAAACACACTCTGTTTTAACGCAAGAAGCATCCTCTTCTTTCCCGCCGCTCCAATACAGCAAGAAACATGAGCATGCCCGGAACAAAAGAACTGTGTTTCCTACTAATACGAACCATATGTTGTTCAGCTCTACTTATGAAACTGATAAAAACCACAGCTCCTCTTACTTAAATGCTCTTTAGTTAATAGTGAGAAATGTGTTGGTTTCGTGAACTGTGTAAATACATTAGAGCCAAAAATTCACCACGTTTACCAGAAAGGAACTCTTGCTTGTAGGAAGACACAGATCCTGGGGTTTAACTCTGTTTTTGAAGGGATATTCAGACCAGAGTTCTCATCCATGAAACCCACTCTGTTTTAACACAGGAAGCAAGCTCTTCTTTTAGTGTCTCCAATACTGCAAGAATCATGAGCATGCCCAGAAAAAAAGAACTGTTTTTCCTACTCATACTCACCATATGTAGTTCAACTCTGCTTATGAAACTGATAGAAACAACAGCTCCTCTTTCATAAATGCTCATTAATTAAAAGTGAGAAATGGGTTGGGTACGTGAACTGTATAAAATCATTTGAGCCCATAATTCACTGGGTTTACCAGAAATGAACTCTTGCTTGTAGGAAGAGGCAGATCCTGTGGTTTAACTCCGTTTCTGAAGGAAAAATCTCATCAGAGTTCTCATCCCTGAAACAAACTCTGTATTAGGCAAGAAGCATCCTCTTCTTTCCAGGGTCTCCAATATAGCAAGAACCATGAGCATGCCCAGAACAAAAGAGCTGTGATTCTTACTCATATGGACCACATCTAATTCAACTCTGCTTATGAAACTGATAAAATCCACAGCTCCTCGTACATAAATGCTCTTTAGTTAATAGTGAGAATCGTGGTGCATTCGTGCACATTGTAACATCATTTGAACCCAAAATTCACTTGGTTTACCAGAAATGAACTCTTGCTTATAGAAAGACACAGATCCTGGGGTTTAATTCCATTTCTGAAGGGAAATTCAGAACATAGTTCTCATCCCTGATACACATGCTGTTTTAAGACAAGAAACATACTCTTCTTTCCAGCGTCTCAAATACAGCAAGAACCCTGGGCATGCCCAGAAAAAAAGAATTGTGTTTCCTTTCATACGTACATTATGTAGTTCAACTCTGATTATGAAACTGATACAAACCACACATCCTCTTACATAAAGGCTCTTTAGTTAATAGTGTGAAATGTGTTGGTTTCGTGAACTGTGTAAATTCATTTGAGCCCAAAATTCACTTGGTTTACCAGAAATGATCTCTTGCTTGTAGAAAGACACAGATTGAGGGGTTTAACCCCGCTTTTGAAGGGAAATTCAGACCAGTGTTCTCATCCATGAAAAACACCCGGTTTTAACCCAAGAAGCATGCTCTTCTTTCAAGCGTCTCCAACACACTAACAAATATGAGCATGCCGAGTAAAAAAAGAACAGTGTTTCCTACTCAGACGGACCATATGTAGTTCAGCTCTGCTTATGAAACTGATAAAAACCACAGCTCCTCTTACTTAAATGCTCTTTAGTTAATAGTGCTAAATGGGTTGGGTTCGTGAACTGTGTAAAATCATTTGAGCCCATAATTCACTGGGTTTACTAGAAAAGAACTCTTGCTTGTAGGAAGACCCAGATCCTGGGGTTTAACTTCGTTTCTGAAGGGAAATTCAGTCCAGAGTACTCATACCTGAAACACACTCTGTTTTAAGGGAAGAAGCATCCTCTTCTTTCCAGCGTCTCCAATACAGCAAGAACCATGACGATACCCAGAAAAAAAGAAATATGTTTCCTACTCATTAGGACCACATCTATCAACTCTCCTTATGAAACTGATACAAACCACAGCTTCTCTTACATAAATGCTCTTTAGTTAATAGTGAGAATCGCGTTGGTTTCCTGAACTGTGTAACATCAGTTGAACCCAAAAATTACTGGATTTACCAGAAACGTACTCTTGCTTGTAGCAAGCCACAGATACTGGGGTTTAACTCCGTTTCTGAAGGGAAATTCAGTCCAGAGTTCTCATCCCTGAAACACACTCTGTTTTAACGCAAGAAGCATCCTCTTCTTTCCTGCCGCTCCAACACAGCAAGAAACATGAGCATGCCCGGAAAAAAGAACTGTGTTTCCTACTCATACAGACCATTTGTTGTTCAGCTCTAATTATGAAACTGATAAAAAACCACTGCTCCTCTTACTTAAATGCTCTTTAGTTAATAGTGATAAATGGGTTGGGTTCGTGAACTGTGTAAAATCATTTGAGCCCATAATTCACTGGGTTTACCAGAACAAAGATCCTGGGGTTTAACTTCGTTTCTGAAGGGAAATTAGGTCCAGAGTTCTCATCCCTGACACACATGCTGTTTTAAGGCAAGAAACCTACTCTTCTTTCCAGCATCTCAAATACAGCAAGAACCCTGGGCATGCCCAGAAAAAAAGAATTGTGTTTCCTATTCATACGCACCATATATAGTTCAACTCTGCTTATGAAACTGATACAAACCACAGCTCCTCTTACATAAAGGCTCTTTAGTTGATAGTGAGAAACGCATTGGATTTGTGAACTGTGTAAATTCATTTGAGCCCAAAATTCACTTGGTTTTCCAGAAATGATCTCTTGCTTGTAGGAAGACACAGGTCCAGGGGTTTAACTCCGCTTTTCAAGGGAAATTCAGACCAGTGTCCTCATCCATGAAAAACACACGGTTTTAACCCAAGAAGTATCCTCTTCTTTCCAGTGTCTCCAATACAGCAACAAATATGAACATCCCGAGAAAAAAAAGAACAGTGTTTCCTACTCATACGGACCATATGTAGTTCAACTCTGCTTATGAAACTGATACAAACCACAGCTCCTCTTATTTAAATGCTCTTTAGTTTATAGTAAGAAATGGGTTGGGTTCGTGAACGGTGTAAAATCATTTGAGCACAAAAATCACTGTGTTTACCAGAAAAGTACTCTTGCTTGTAGGAAGACACAGATCCTGGGGTTTAACTCCGTGTCTGAAGGGAAATTACACAGAGTTCTCATCCTTGAAACACACTCTGTTTTATAGCAAGAAGCATGCTCGTATTTCTAGCATCTCCTATACAGCAAGAACCATGAGGATGCCCAGAAAAAAGAACTGTGTTTCCTACTCATAAGGACCACATCTAATTCAACTTTGCTTATGAAAGTGATACAAACCACAGCTTCTCTTACATAAATGCTCTTTAGTTAATAGTGAGAATCGCGTTGGTTTCCTGAAATGTGTAACATCAGTTTGAACCCAAAAATTACTGGATTTACCAGAAACGTACTCTTGCTTGTAGGAAGACACAGATCCTGGGGTTTAACTCCGTTTCTGAAGGGAAATTCAGACCAGAGTTCTCATCCCATTAAACACACTCTATTTTAACGCAAGAAGCATCCTCTTCTTTCCAGCATCTCCAATACAGCAAAATCCATGATCTTGCCCAGAAAAAAAGAACTGTGATTCCTCCTCATATGGACTATATGTAGTTCAACTCTGATTATGAAACTGATACAAACCACACATCCTCTTACATAAATGCTCTTTAGTTAATAGTGAGAAATGTGTTGGTTTCGTGAACTGTGTAAATTATTTGAACCCTAAATTCACTTGGTTTACCTGAAATAAACTCTTGCTTGTAGAGAGACACAGATCCTGGGGTTTAACTCCAATTCTGAAAGGACATTCAGACCAGAATTCTCATCCCTGAAAGACACTCTGTTTTATGGCAAGAAGCATCGTCTTCTTTCTAGCGTCTCCAATACAGCAAGAACCAAGAGGATTCCCAGAAAAAAAGAACTGTGTTTCCTACTAATAAGGACCACCTCAAATACAACTTTACTTATGAAAGTGATACAAACCACAGCTTCTCTTACATAAATGCTCTTTAGTTAGTAGTTAGAATCGCGTTGGGTTCGTGCACTGTGTAAAATCATTTGCGCCCAAATTACACATGGTTTACCAGAAATGAACTCTTGCTTGTAGGAAGACACAGATCCTGTGGTTTAACTCCGTTTCTGAATGGAAATTCAGACCAGAGTTCTCAACCCTGAAACATACTCTGTTTTAATGCAAGAAGCATCCTCTTCTTTCCAGGGTCTCCAATATAGCAAGGACCATGAGCATGCCCAGAACAAAAGAACTGTGATTCTTAATCATATGGACCACATCTAATTCAACTCTGCTTATGAAACTGATAAAATCCACAGCTCCTCGTACATAAATGCTCTTTAGTTAATAGTGAGAATCGCGTTGCGTTCGTGCACTTTGTAACATCATTTGAACCCAAAAATCACTGGGTTTACCAGAAATGTACTCTTGCTTGTAGGAAGACACAGATCCTGGGGTTTAACTCAGTTTCTGAAGGGAACTTCAGACCAGAGTTCTCATCCCAGAAACACACTCTGTTTTAACACAAGAAGCATCTTCTTCTTTCCTGCATCTCCAATACAGCAAGAACCATGAGCATGCCCAGAAAAAAAGAAGTGTGATTCCTCCTCATATGGACCATATGTAGTTCAACTCTGATTATGAAACTGATACAAACCACACATCCTCTTACATAAAGGCTCTTTAGTTAATAGTGTGAAATGCGTTGGTTTCGTGAACTGTGTAAATTCATTTCAGCCCAAAATTCACTTGGTTTACCAGAAATGATCTCTTGCTTGTAGAAAGACACAGATTGAGGGGTTTAACCCCGCTTTTGAAGGGAAATTCAGACCAGTGTTCTCATCCATGAAAAACACCCGGTTTTAACCCAAGAAGCATGCTCTTCTTTCAAGCGTCTCCAACACACTAACAAATATGAGCATGCCGAGTAAAAAAAGAACTGTGTTTCCTACTCAGACGGACCATATGTAGTTCAGCTCTGCTTATGAAACTGATAAAAACCACAGCTCATCTTACTTAAATGCTCTTTAGTTAATAGTGCTAAATGGGTTGGGTTCGTGAACTGTGTAAAATCATTTGAGCCCATAATTCACTGGGTTTACCAGAAAAGAACTCTTGTTTGTAGGAAGACACAGATCCTGGGGTTTAACTTCGTTTGTGAAGGGAAATTCAGTCCAGAGTTCTCATACCTGAAACACACTCTGTTTTAAGGCATGGAGCAACCTCTCCTTTCCAGCGTCTCCAATAGAGCAAAAACGTGAGCATACCCAGAAAAATAACTATGTTTCCTACTCGTAAGGACCACATCTAATTCAACTCTCCTTATGAAACCGATACAAACCACAGCTCCCCTTACAAAAATGCTCTTTAGTTAATAGAGAGAAATGGGTGGGTTTGTGAACTGTGTAATATCATTAGAGCCCATAATTCACTGGGTTTACCAGAAAAGAACTCTTGCTTGTAGGGAGACACAGATCCTGGGGTTTAACTCCGTTTCTGAAGGGAAATTCAGACCAGTGTTCTCATCCCTGAAACAAACTCTGTTTTAAGGGAAGAAGCATCCTCTTCTTTCCAGTGTCTCCAATACAGCAAGAACCATGAACACACCTAGAAAAAAAGAAATATGTTTCCTACTCATTAGGACCACATCTAATTCAACTCTCCTTATGAAACTGATACAAACCACAGCTCCTCTTACATAAATCATTTTTCGTTAATAGGGAGAAGTGTTGGGTTCCAGAACTGTGTAAAATCATTTGAGCCCCAATTTACATGGGTCTATCAGAAATGAACTCTTGCTTGTAGGAAGACACAGATCCTGGGTTTTAACTCCGTTTTTGAAGGGAAATTCAGACCTGGGTTCTCATCCTAAAATCACACTCTGTTTTAATGCAAGAAGCATCCTCTTCTTTCCAGGGTCTCCAATATAGCAAGGACCATGAGCATGCCCAGAACAAAAGAACTGTGATTCTTACTCATATGGACCACATCTAATTCAACTCTGCTTATGAAACTGATAAAATCCACAGCTCCTCGTACATAAATGCTCTTTAGTTAATAGTGAGAATCGCGTTGCGTTCGTGCACTTTGTAACATCATTTGAACCCAAAAATCACTGGGTTTACCAGTAATGTACTCTTGCTTGTAGGAAGACACAGATCCTGGGGTTTAACTCAGTTTCTGAAGGGAAATTCAGACCAGAGTTCTCATCCCTGAAACACACTCTGTTTTAACCCAAGCAGCATCTTCTTCTTTCGTGCCTCTCCAATACAGCAAGAACCATGAGCATGCCCAGAAAAAAAGAACTGTGATTCCTACTCATACGCACCATATGTAGTTCAACTCGGATTATGAAACTGATACAAACCACACATCCTCTTACATAAATGCTCTTTAGTTAATAGTGTGAAATGCGTTGGTTTCGTGAACTGTGTAAATTCATTTGAGCCCAAAATTCACTTGGTTTACCAGAAATGATCTCTTGCTTGTAGAAAGACACAGATTGAGGGGTTTAACCCCGCTTTTGAAGGGAAATTCAGACCAGTGTTCTCATCCATGAAAAACACCCGGTTTTAAGCCAAGAAGCATGCTCTTCTTTCCAGCGTCTCCAACACACTAACAAATATGAGCATGCCGAGTAAAAAAAGAACTGTGTTTCCTACTCAGACGGACCATATGTAGTTCAGCTATGCTTATGAAAATGATAAAAACCACAGCTCCTCTTACTTAAATGCTCTTCAGTTAATAGTGCTAAATGGGTTGGGTTCGTGAACTGTGTAAAATCATTTGAGCCCATAATTCACTGGGTTTACTAGAAAAGAACTCTTGCTTGTAGGAAGACACAGATCCTGGGGTTTAACTTCGTTTCTGAAGGGAAATTCAGTCCAGAGTTCTCATACCTGAAACACACTCTGTTTTAAGGGAAGAAGCATCCTCTTCTTTCCAGCGTCTCCAATACAGCAAGAATCATGAGCATACCCAGAAAAAAAAGAAATATGTTTCCTACTCATTAGGACCACATCTATCAACTCTCCTTATGAAACTGATACAAACCACAGCTCCTCATACATAAATGCTCTTTAGTTAATAGTGAGTATCGTGGTGCGTTCGTGCACTTTGTAACATCATTTGAACCCAAAATTCACTTGGTTTACTAGAAATGAACTCTTGCTTGTAGAAAGACACAGATCCTGGGGTTTAATTCCGTTTCTGAAGGGAAATTCAGAACAGAGTTATCATCCCTGAAACACATGCTGTTTTAAGGCAAGATTCATACTCTTCTTTCCAGCGTCTCAAATACAACAAGAACCCAGGGCATGCCAAGAAAAAAAGAATTGTGTTTCCTATTCATACGGACCATATGTAGTTCAACTCTGCATATGAAACTGATACAAACCACAGCTCCTCTTACATAAAGGCTCTTTAGTTAAGAGTGAGAAACGCGTTGGATTTGTGAACTGTGTAAATTCATTTGAGCCCAAAATTCACTTGGTTTTCCAGAAATGATCTCTTGCTTGTAGGAAGACACAGATCCAGGTGTTTAAATCTGCTTTTCAAGGGAAATTCAGACCAGTGTCCTCATCCATGAAAAACACACGGTTTTAACCCAAGAAGCATGCTCTTCTTTTCAGCGTCTCCAACACACCAACAAATATGAGCATGCCGAGAAAAGAAAGAACAGTGTTTCCTACTCATACGGACCATATGTTGTTCAGCTGTACTTATGAAACTGATAAAAACCACAGCTCCTCTTACTTAAATGCTCTTTAGTTAATAGTGCTAAATGGGTTGGGTTCGTGAACTGTGTAAAATCATTTGAGCCCATAATTCACTGGGTTTACCAGAAAAGAACTCTTGTTTGTAGGAAGACACAGATCCTGGGGTTTAACTTCGTTTGTGAAGGGAAATTCAGTCCAGAGTTCTCATACCTGAAACACACTCTATTTTATGGCAAGAAGCGTCCTCTTCTTTCTGGCGTTTCCAATACAGCAAGAACCATGAGGATTCCCAGAAAAAAAGAACTGTGTTTCCTACTCATAAGGACCACCTCAAATACAACTTTACTGATGAAAGTGATACAAACCACAGCTTCTCTTACATAAATGCTCTTTAGATAGTAGTTAGAATCGCTTTTGGTTCGTGCACTGTTAAAATCATTTGAGCCCAAATTACACTTGGTTTACCAGAAATGAACTCTTGCTTGAAGGAAGACACAGATCCTGTGGTTTAACTCCGTTTCAGAAGGAAAATTCAGACCAGAGTTCTCATCCATGAAACACACTCTGTTTTATGGCAAGAAGCATGCTCTTCTTTCCTGTGTCTCAAATACAGCAATAACCCTGTGCATGCCCATAAAAAAGAATTGTGTTTCCTATTCATACGGACCATATGTAGTTCAGCTCTGCTTATGAAACTGATACAAACCACAGCTCCTCTTACTTAAATGCTCTTTAGTTAATAGTGCTAAATGGGTTGGGTTCGTGAACTGTGTAAAATCATTTGAGCCCATAATTCACTGGGTTTACCAGAAAAGAACTCTTGCTTGTAGGAAGACACAGGTCCTGGTGTTTAACTCCATTTCTGAAGGGAAATTCAGACCAGAATTCTCATCCCTGAAACTCACTCTGTTTTATGGCAAGAAGCGCCCTCTTCTTTCTAGCGTCTCCAATACAGCAAGAACCATGATGATTCCCAGAAAAAAAGAAATGGGTTTCCTACTCATAAGGACCACCTCAAATACAACTTTACTTATGAAAGTGATACAAACCACAGCTTCTCTTACATAAAGGCTCTTTAGTTAGTAGTTAGAATCACGTTGAGTTCGTGCACTGTGTTAAATCATTTGAGCCCAAATTACACTTGGTTTTCCAGAAATGATCTCTTGCTTGTAGGAAGACACAGATCCAGTTGTTTAACACCGCTTTTTAAGGAAATTCAGACCAGAGTTCTCATCCCTGATACACATGCTATTTTAAGGCAAGAAACATTCTCTTCTTTCCAGCATCTAAAATACAGCAAGAACCCTGGGCATGCCCAGAAAAAAAGAATTGTGTTTCCTATTCATAAGGACCATATGTAGTTCAACTCTGCTTATGAAAGTGATACAAACCACAGCTCCTCTTTCATAAAGGCTCTTTAGTTAATATTGAGAAACGCGTTGGATTTGTGAACTGTGTAAATTCATTTGAGCCCAAAATTCACTTGGTTTACCAGAAATGATCTCTTGCTTGTAGGAAGACTCAGATCCAGGGGTTTGACTCCGCTTTTCAAGGGAAATTCAGACCAGTGTTGTCATCCATGAAAAACATGCGGTTTTAACGCAAGAAGCATGCTCTTCTTTCCAGCCTCTCCAACACAGCAAGAAATGTGAACATGCCCAGAAAAAAAGAACTGAGTTTCCTACTCATACGGACCATATGTAGTTCAACTCTTCTTACGAAACTGATACAAACCACAGCTTCTCTTACATAAATGCTCTTTAGTTAATAGTGAGAATCGCGTTGGGTTCGTGCACTGTGTAAAATCATTTGAGCCCAAAATTCACTTGGTTTACCTGAAATGAACTCTTGCTTGTAGAAAGACATAGATCCTGGGGTTTAACTCTGTTTCTGAAGGGAAATTCAGACCAGAATTCTCATCCCTGAAACTCACTCTGTTTTATGGCAAGAAGCGTCCTCTTCCTTCTAGCGTCTCCAATACAGCAAGAACCATGAGGCTTCCCAGAAAAAAAGAACTGTGTTTCCTACTCATAAGGACCACCTCAAATACAACTTTACTTATGAAAGTGATACAAACCACATCTTCTCTTATATAAAAGCTCTTTAGTTAGTAGTTAGAATCGTGTTGGTTTTGTGCACTGTGTAAAATCATTTGAGCCCAAATTACACTTGGTTTACCAGAAATGAACTCTTGCTTGTAGGAAGACACAGATCCTGGGGTTTAACTACGTTTCTGAAGGGAAATTCAATCCAGTGTTGTCATCCATGAAAAACACGCGGTTTTAACCAAGAAGCTTGCTCTTCTTTCCAGCGTCGCCAACACACCAACAAATATGAGCATGCCGAGAAAAAAAAGAACTGTGTTTCCTACTCAGACGGACCATATGTAGTTAAGCTCTGCTTAAGAAACTGATAAAAACCACAGCTCCTCTTACTTAAATGCTCTTTAGTTAATAGTGCTAAATGGGTTGGGTTCATGAACTGTGTAAAATCATTTGAGCCCATAATTCACTGGGTTTACCAGAAAAGAACTCTTGCTTGTAGGAAGACACAGATACTGGGGTTTAACTCCGTTTCTGAAGGGAAATTCAGACCAGTGTTCTCATCCCTGAAACACACTCTATTTTATGGCAAGAAGCGTCCTCTTCTTTCTGGCGTCTCCAATACAGCAAGAACCATGAGGCTTCCCAGAAAAAAAGAACTGTGTTTCCTACTCATAAGGACCACCTCAAATACAACTTTACTGATGAAAGTGATACAAACCACAGCTTCTCTTACATAAATGCTCTTTAGATAGTAGTTAGAATCGCTTTTGGTTCGTGCACTGTTAAAATCATTTGAGCCCAAATTACACTTGGTTTACCAGAAATGAACTCTTGCTTGAAGGAAGACACAGATCCTGTGGTTTAACTCCGTTTCAGAAGGAAAATTCAGACCAGAGTTCTCATCCATGAAACACACTCTGTTTTATGGCAAGAAGCATGCTCTTCTTTCCTGTGTCTCAAATACAGCAATAACCCTGTGCATGCCCATAAAAAAGAATTGTGTTTCCTATTCATACGGACCATATGTAGTTCAGCTCTGCTTATGAAACTGATACAAACCACAGCTCCTCTTACTTAAATGCTCTTTAGTTAATAGTGCTAAATGGGTTGGGTTCGTGAACTGTGTAAAATCATTTGAGCCCATAATTCACTGGGTTTACCAGAAAAGAACTCTTGCTTGTAGGAAGACACAGGTCCTGGTGTTTAACTCCATTTCTGAAGGGAAATTCAGACCAGAATTCTCATCCCTGAAACTCACTCTGTTTTATGGCAAGAAGCGCCCTCTTCTTTCTAGCGTCTCCAATACAGCAAGAACCATGATGATTCCCAGAAAAAAAGAAATGGGTTTCCTACTCATAAGGACCACCTCAAATACAACTTTACTTATGAAAGTGATACAAACCACAGCTTCTCTTACATAAAGGCTCTTTAGTTAGTAGTTAGAATCACGTTGAGTTCGTGCACTGTGTTAAATCATTTGAGCCCAAATTACACTTGGTTTTCCAGAAATGATCTCTTGCTTGTAGGAAGACACAGATCCAGTTGTTTAACACCGCTTTTTAAGGAAATTCAGACCAGAGTTCTCATCCCTGATACACATGCTATTTTAAGGCAAGAAACATTCTCTTCTTTCCAGCATCTAAAATACAGCAAGAACCCTGGGCATGCCCAGAAAAAAAGAATTGTGTTTCCTATTCATAAGGACCATATGTAGTTCAACTCTGCTTATGAAAGTGATACAAACCACAGCTCCTCTTTCATAAAGGCTCTTTAGTTAATATTGAGAAACGCGTTGGATTTGTGAACTGTGTAAATTCATTTGAGCCCAAAATTCACTTGGTTTACCAGAAATGATCTCTTGCTTGTAGGAAGACTCAGATCCAGGGGTTTGACTCCGCTTTTCAAGGGAAATTCAGACCAGTGTTGTCATCCATGAAAAAACATGCGGTTTTAACGCAAGAAGCATGCTCTTCTTTCCAGCCTCTCCAACACAGCAAGAAATGTGAACATGCCCAGAAAAAAAGAACTGAGTTTCCTACTCATACGGACCATATGTAGTTCAACTCTTCTTACGAAACTGATACAAACCACAGCTTCTCTTACATAAATGCTCTTTAGTTAATAGTGAGAATCGCGTTGGGTTCGTGCACTGTGTAAAATCATTTGAGCCCAAAATTCACTTGGTTTACCTGAAATGAACTCTTGCTTGTAGAAAGACATAGATCCTGGGGTTTAACTCTGTTTCTGAAGGGAAATTCAGACCAGAATTCTCATCCCTGAAACTCACTCTGTTTTATGGCAAGAAGCGTCCTCTTCCTTCTAGCGTCTCCAATACAGCAAGAACCATGAGGCTTCCCAGAAAAAAAGAACTGTGTTTCCTACTCATAAGGACCACCTCAAATACAACTTTACTTATGAAAGTGATACAAACCACATCTTCTCTTATATAAAAGCTCTTTAGTTAGTAGTTAGAATCGTGTTGGTTTCGTGCACTGTGTAAAATCATTTGAGCCCAAATTACACTTGGTTTACCAGAAATGAACTCTTGCTTGTAGGAAGACACAGATCCTGGGGTTTAACTACGTTTCTGAAGGGAAATTCAGTCCAGTGTTGTCATCCATGAAAAACACGCGGTTTTAACCAAGAAGCTTGCTCTTCTTTCCAGCGTCGCCAACACACCAACAAATATGAGCATGCCGAGAAAAAAAAGAACTGTGTTTCCTACTCAGACGGACCATATGTAGTTAAGCTCTGCTTAAGAAACTGATAAAAACCACAGCTCCTCTTACTTAAATGCTCTTTAGTTAATAGTGCTAAATGGGTTGGGTTCATGAACTGTGTAAAATCATTTGAGCCCATAATTCACTGGGTTTACCAGAAAAGAACTCTTGCTTGTAGGAAGACACAGATACTGGGGTTTAACTCCGTTTCTGAAGGGAAATTCAGACCAGTGTTCTCATCCCTGAAACACACTCTATTTTATGGCAAGAAGCGTCCTCTTCTTTCTGGCGTCTCCAATACAGCAAGAACCATGAGGCTTCCCAGAAAAAAAGAACTGTGTTTCCTACTCATAAGGACCACCTCAAATACAACTTTACTGATGAAAGTGATACAAACCACAGCTTCTCTTACATAAATGCTCTTTAGATAGTAGTTAGAATCGCTTTTGGTTCGTGCACTGTTAAAATCATTTGAGCCCAAATTACACTTGGTTTACCAGAAATGAACTCTTGCTTGAAGGAAGACACAGATCCTGTGGTTTAACTCCGTTTCAGAAGGAAAATTCAGACCAGAGTTCTCATCCATGAAACACACTCTGTTTTATGGCAAGAAGCATGCTCTTCTTTCCTGTGTCTCAAATACAGCAATAACCCTGTGCATGCCCATAAAAAAGAATTGTGTTTCCTATTCATACGGACCATATGTAGTTCAGCTCTGCTTATGAAACTGATACAAACCACAGCTCCTCTTACTTAAATGCTCTTTAGTTAATAGTGCTAAATGGGTTGGGTTCGTGAACTGTGTAAAATCATTTGAGCCCATAATTCACTGGGTTTACCAGAAAAGAACTCTTGCTTGTAGGAAGACACAGGTCCTGGTGTTTAACTCCATTTCTGAAGGGAAATTCAGACCAGAATTCTCATCCCTGAAACTCACTCTGTTTTATGGCAAGAAGCGCCCTCTTCTTTCTAGCGTCTCCAATACAGCAAGAACCATGATGATTCCCAGAAAAAAAGAAATGGGTTTCCTACTCATAAGGACCACCTCAAATACAACTTTACTTATGAAAGTGATACAAACCACAGCTTCTCTTACATAAAGGCTCTTTAGTTAGTAGTTAGAATCGCGTTGAGTTCGTGCACTGTGTTAAATCATTTGAGCCCAAATTACACTTGGTTTTCCAGAAATGATCTCTTGCTTGTAGGAAGACACAGATCCAGTTGTTTAACACCGCTTTTCAAGGGAAATTCAGACCAGAGTTCTCATCCTTGATACACATGCTATTTTAAGGCAAGAAACATTCTCTTCTTTCCAGCATCTAAAATAGAGCAAGAACCCTGGGCATGCCCAGAAAAAAAGAATTGTGTTTCCTATTCATAAGGACCATATGTAGTTCAACTCTGCTTATGAAACTGATACAAACCACAGCTCCTCTTACATAAAGGCTCATTAGTTAATAGTGAGAAATGCGTTGGATTTGTGAACTGTGTAAATTCATTTGAGCCCAAAATTCACTTGGTTTACCAGAAATGATCTCTTGCTTGTAGGAAGACTCAGATCCAGGGGTTTGACTCCGCTTTTCAAGGGAAATTCAGACCAGTGTTGTCATCCATGAAAAACATGCGGTTTTAACGCAAGAAGCATGCTCTTCTTTCCAGCGTCTCCAACACAGCAAGAAATGTGAACATGCCCAGAAAAAAAGAACTGAGTTTCCTACTCATACGGACCATATGTAGTTCAACTCTTCTTACAAAACTGATACAAACCACAGCTTCTCTTACATAAATGCTCTTTAGTTAATAGTGAGAATCGCGTTGGGTTCGTGCACTGTGTAAAATCATTTGAGCCCAAAATTCACGTGGTTTACCTGAAATGAACTCTTGCTTGTAGAAAGACATAGATCCTGGGGTTTAACTCTGTTTCTGAAGGGAAATTCAGACCAGAATTCTCATCCCTGAAACACACTCTGTTTTATGGCAAGAAGCGTCCTCTTCCTTCTAGCGTCTCCAATACAGCAAGAACCATGAGGATTCCCAGAAAAAAAGAACTGTGTTTCCTACTCATAAGGACCACCTCAAATACAACTTTACTTATGAAAGTGATACAAACCACATCTTCTCTTATATAAATGCTCTTTAGTTAGTAGTTAGAATCGCGTTGGTTTCGTGCACTGTGTAAAATCATTTGAGCCAAAATTACACTTGGTTTACCAGAAATGAACTCTTGCTTGTAGGAAGACACAGATCCTGGGGTTTAACTACGTTTCTGAAGGGAAATTCAGTCCAGTGTTGTCATCCATGAAAAACACGCGGTTTTAACCAAGAAGCATGCTCTTCTTTCCAGCGTCTCCAACACACCAACAAATATGAGCATGCCGAGAAAAAAAAGAACTGTGTTTCCTACTCAGACGGACCATATGTAGTTCAGCTCTGCTTATGAAACTGATAAAAACCACAGCTCCTCTTACTTAAATGCTCTTTAGTTAATAGTGCTAAATGGGTTGGGGTCGTGAACTGTGTAAAATCATTTGAGCCCATAATTCACTGGGTTTACTAGAAATGAACTCTTGCTTGTAGGACGACACAGATCCTGGGGTTTAACTACGTTTCTGAAGGGAAATTCAGTCCAGAGTTCTCATCCCTGAAACACACTCTGTTTTTAGGCAGGAATCATCCTCTCCTTTGCACCGTCTCCAATACAGCAAAAACGTGAGCATACCCAGAAAAATAACTATGTTTCCTACTCACAATGACCCCATCTAATTCAATTATCCTTATGAAACTGATACAAACCATAGCTCCCCTTACAAAGATGCTCTTTAGTTAATAGTGAGAAATGGGTTGGGTCGTTGAACTGTGTAATAGCATTTGAGCCCATAATTCACTGGGTTTACCAGAAAAGAACTCTTGCTTGTTGGAAGACACAGATCCTGGGGTTTAACTACGTTTGAAGGGAAATTCAGACCAGAGTTCTCATCCCTGATCCACAGTCTGTTTTAAGGCAAGGAGCATCCTCTTCTTTCCCCTGTCTCCAATGCAGCAAGAACCATGAGGGTACCCAGAAAAAAAGAATTGTTTTTCCTAGTCATATGGACCATATGTAGTTCAACTCTGCTTATGAAACTGATACAAACCACAGCTCCTCTTACATAAAGGCTCTTTAGTTAATAGGGAGAAACGCGTTGGGTTCGTGAACTGTGTAAAATCATTTGAGCCCAAAATTACATGTCTTTATCAGAAATGAACTCTTGCTTGTAGGAAGACACAGATCCTGGGGTTTAACTCTGTTTCTGAAGGGAAATTTAGACCAGAGTTCTCATCCCTGAAACACACTGTGTTTTAACGCATGGTGCATACTATTCTTTCCAGCGTCTCAAATATAGCAAGAACGCTGTGCATGCCCAGAAAAAAAGAACTGTGTTTCCTACTCATACAGACCATATGTAGTTCAACTCTGATTATGAAACTTATACAAACCACACCTTCTCTTACATAAATGCACTTTAGTTAATAGTGAGCATCGCGTTGGGTTCCTGAATTGTGTAACATCATTTGAACCGAAAAATCACTGGGTTTACCAGAAATGTACTCTTGCTTGTAGGAAGACACAGATCCTGGGGTTTAACTCAGTTTCTGAAGGGAAATTCAGAGCAGAGTTCTCATCCCTGAAACACACTCTGTTTTAGCGCAAGAAGCATCTTATTCTTACCTGCATCTCCAATACAGCAAGAACCATGAGCATGCCCAGAAAAAAAGAACTGCGATTCCTACTCATACGGACCATATGTAGTTCAACTCGGATTATGAAACTGATACAAACCACACATCCTCTTACATAAATGCTCTTTAGTTAATAGTCTGAAATGCATTGGTTTTGTGAACTGTGTAAATTCATTTGAGCCCAAAATTCACTTGCTTTACCAGAAATGATCTCTTGCTTGTAGAAAGACACAGATCGAGGGGTTTAACTCCGCTTTTTAAAGGAAATTCAGACCAGTGTTCTCATCCATGAAAAACACGCGGTTTTAACCCAAGAAGCATGCTCATCTTTCCAGCGTCTCCAACACAGCAAGAAATATGAACATGCCAAGAAAAAAAGAACTGTGTTTCCTCCTCATACAGACCATATCTACATCAACTATGATTATGACACTGATACAAACCACAGCTCCTCCTACATAATTACTTTTGAGTTAATAGTGAGAAACGGAATGAGTTTGGGAACTTTGTAAAATCTTTGAGCCCATAATTCACTAGGTTTACCAGAAATTAACTCTTGCTTGTAGGAAGCCACAGATCCTGGGGTTTAACTCTGTTTCTGAAGGGAAATTCAGTCCAGAGTTCTCATACCTGAAACACACTCTGTTTTAACGCAAGAAGCATCCTCTTCTTTCCCGCTGCTCCAATACAGCAAGAAACATGAGCAAGCCTGGAAGAAAAGAACTGTCTTTCCTACTCATACGGACCATATGTAGTTCAGCTCTGCTTATGAAACTGATACAAACCACAGCTCCTCTTACTTAAATGCTCTTTAGTTAATAGTGCTAAATGGGTTGGGTTCGTGAACTGTGTAAAATCATTTGAGCCCATAATTCACTGGGTTTACTAGAAAAGAACTCTTGCTTGTAGGAAGACACAGGTCCTGGTGTTTAACTCCATTTCTGAAGGGAATTTCAGACCAGAATTCTCATCCCTGAAACACACTCTGTTTTATGGCCAGAAGCGTCCTCTTCTTTCTAGCGTCTCCAATACAGCAAGAACCTTGAAGAATCCCAGAAAAAAAGAACTGTGTTTCCTACTCATAAGGACCACCTCAAATATAACTTTACTGATGAAAGTGATACACACCACAGCTTCTCTTACATAAAGGCTCTTTAGTTAGTAGTTACAATTGTGTTGGGTTCATGCACTATTAAAATCATTTGAGTCCAAATTACACTTGGTTTAACAGAAATGAACTCTTGCTTGTAGGAAGACACAGATCCTGTGGTTTAACTCCGTTTCTGAAGGTAAATTCAGACCAGAGTTCTCATCCCTGAAACACACTCTGTTTTAACGCATGGTGCATACTATTCTTTCCAGCGTCTCAAATACAGCAAGAACGCTGTGCATGCCCAGAAAAAAAGAACTGTGATTCCTACTCATACGGACCATATGTAGTTCAACTCTGATTATGAAACTTATACAAACCACAGCTTCTCCTACATAAATGCTCTTTAGTTAATAGTGAGCATCACGTTGGGTTCCTGAATTGTGTAACATCTTTTGAACCCAAAAATCACTGGGTTTAACCGAAATGTATTCTTGTTTGTATGAAGACACAGATCCTGGGGTTTAACTCAGTTTCTGAAAGGAAATTCAGACCAGAGTTCTCATCCCTGAAACACACTCTGTGTTAACGCAAGAAGCATCTTCTTCTTTCCTGCATTTCCAATACAGCAAGAACCATGAGCATGCCCAGAAAAAAAGAACTGTGATTCCTACTCATACGCACCATATGTAGTTCAACTCGGATTATGAAACTGATACAAACCACACATCCTCTTACATAAATGCTCTTTAGTTAATAGTGTGAAATGCGTTGGTTTCGTGAACTGTGTAAATTCATTTGAGCCCAAAATTCACTTGGTTTACCAGAAATGATCTCTTGCTTGTAGAAAGACACAGATTGAGGGGTTTAACTCCGCTTTTGAAGGGAAATTCAGACCAGTGTTCTCATCCATGAAAAACACGCGGTTTTAACCCAAGAAGCATGCTCATCTTTCCAGCGTCTCCAACACAGCAAGAAATATGAACATGCCAAGAATAAAAGAACTGTGTTTCCTACTCATACAGACCATATCTACATCAACTATGATTATGACACTGATACAAACCACAGCTCCTCCTACATAATTACTTTTGAGTTAATAGTGAGAAACGGGATGAGTTTGGGAACTTTGTAAAATCTTTGAGCCAATAATTCACTGGGTTTACCAGAAATTAACTCTTGCTTGTAGGAAGCCACAGATCCTGGGGTTTAACTCTGTTTCTGAATGGAAATTCAGTCCAGAGTTATCATCCCTGAAACACACTCTATATTAACGCAAGAAGCCTCCTCTTCTTTCCAACATCTCCAATACAGCAAGAACCATGAGAATGCCCAGAAAAAAGGAACTGTGTTTCCTACTCATACGGACCATATGTAGTTAAACTCTGCATAAAAAACTGATACAAACCACACCTCCTCTTACATAAATTCTTTTGGGTTAATAGTGAGAAACTCCTTGAGTTCATGAACTGTTTAAAATCATTTGAGCCAAAATTCTCTGGAGTTACCAGAAATGAACGCTTGGTTGTAGGAAGACACAGATCCTGGGGTTTAACCCCGTTTCTGAAGGGAAATTCAGACCAGAGATCTCATCCCTGTAACACATTCTGTTTTAACGCAAGAAGCATCCTCTTCTTTCCAGCGTCTCCAATACAGCAAAAACATGAGCATACCTAGAAAAAAAGAACTATGTTTCCTACACAAAAGGACCACATCTAATTCAACTCTCTTTATGAAACTGATACAAACTACAGCTCCTCTTACTTAAATGCTGTTTAGTTAATAGTGAGAAATGGGATGGGTTCGTGAATTGTGTAAAATCATTTGAGCCCATAATGCACTGGGTTTACAAGGAAAGAAATGTTGCTTGTAGTCAGACACAAATCCTGGGGTTTAACTCCGTTTCTGAAGGCAAATACAGACCAGAGTTCTCTTCCCTGAAACACACTCTGTTTTAACGCAAGAAGCATCCTCGTCTTTCCAGCATCTCCAATACATCAAGAACCATGAGCATGCCCAGAAAAAAAGAACTGTGTTTCCTACTCATACGGACCATATGTAGTTCAACTCTGCTCACGAAACTGATACAAACCACAGCTCTTCTTACATAAATTCTTTTGTGTTAATAGTGAGAAACGCCTTGAGTTCGTGAACTGTGTAAAATCATTTGAGCCCAAAATTCACTTGGTTTACCAGAAATGTACTCTTCCTTGTTGGAAGATGTAGATCCATGTGTTTAACTCTGATTCTGAAGGGAAAATCAGACCATTGTTCTCATCCATGAAAAACACACGGTTTTAAAGCAAGAAGCATGCTCTTCTTTCCAGCGTCTTCAAAAGAGCAAGAAATATGAGCATACCAACCAAAAGAGAACCGTGTTTCCTACTCATACAGACCATATGTACATCAACTATGATTATGACACTGATACAAACCACAGCTCCTGCTACATAAATACTTTTGAGTTAATAGTGAGAAACGGGATGAGTTTGGGAATTTTGTAAAATCATTTGAACCCAAAGTGCACTGGGTTAACCAGGAAAGAAATCTTGCTTGTAGGAAGACACAGATCCTGGGTTTTAACTCCGTTTCTGAAGGGAAATTCAGACCACAGTTCTCATCCCTAAAACACAGTCTGTTTTAAGGCAAGAAGCACCCTCTTCTTTCCATAGTCTCCAATACAACATGAACCATGATCATGCCCAGAAAAAAGAACTGTAATTCCTACTCATACGGATCATATGTAGTTCAAATCTGATTATGAAAATGATACAAACCGCACATCCTCTTTCATAAATGCTGTTTAGTTAATAGTGAGAAACGCTTTGAGTTCGTGAACTGTGTAAAATCATTTGAGCCCAAAATTCACTTGGTTTACCAGAAAGGTACTCTTGCTTGTAGGAAGATGCAGATCCACGTGTTTAACTCTGATTTTGAAGGGAAAAACAGACCAGTGTTCTCATAAATGAAAAACACACGGTTTTAACGCAAGAAGCATGCTCTTCTTTCCAGCGTCTACAAAAGAGCAAGAAATATGAGAATACAAAGAAAAAAAGAACCGTGTTTTCTACTCATACAGACCATATCTACATCAAGTATGATTATGACACTGATACAAACCACAGCTCCTGCTACATAAATACTTTTGAGTTAATAGTGAGAAACGGGATGAGTTTGGGAACTTTGTAAAATCATTTGAGCCCATAATGCACTGGGTTAACCAGGAAAGAAATCTTGCTTGTAGGAAGACACAGATCCTGGGGTTTAACTCCGTTTCTGAAGGGAAATTCAGACCACAGTTCTCATCCCTAAACCACAGTCTGTTTTAAGGCAAGAAGCACCCTCTTCTTTCCATAGTCTCCAATACAACAAGAACCATGATCATGCCCAGAAAAAAGAACTGTGATTCCTACTCATACGGATCATATGTAGTTCAAATCTGATTATGAAACTGATACAAACCGCACATCCTCTTACATAAATGCTGTTTAGTTAATAGTGAGAAATGCATTGGTTTCGTGAACTGTGTAAATTCATTTGAGACCAAAATTCACTTGGTTTACCAGAAATGTACTCTTGCTCGTAGGAAGATGCAGATCCATGTGTTTAACTCTGATTCTGAAGGGAAAATCAGACCAGTTTTCTCATCCATGAAAAACACAAGGTTTTAACGCAAGAAGCATGCTCCTCTTTCCAACGTCTACAGCAGAGCAAGAAATATGAGCATGCCAAGAAAAAAAGAACTGTGTTTCCTACTCATACAGACCATATCTACAGCAACTATGATTATGACACTGATACAAACCACAGCTCCTCTTACGTAAATGCTCTTTAGTTTATAGTGAGAAATGGGTTGGGTTCGTGAACTGTGTAAAATCATTTGAGCCCATAATTCACTGTGTTTACCAGAAAAGAAATGTTGCTTGTAGGAAGACACAGATCCTGAGGTTTAACTTCGTTTCTGAAGGCAAATTCTCACCAGTGTTCTCATCCCTGAAACACACTCTGTTTTATGGCAAGAAGCATCCTCTTCTTTCCAGGGTCTCCAATACAGCAACACCCATGAGGATGCCCAGAAAGAAAGAACTGTGTTTCCTACTCATAAGTACCACATCTAATTCAACTCTGCTTATTAATGTGATACAATCCACCCCTCCGCTTACATAAATGCTTTTGAGTTAATAGTGAGAAATGTATTGATTTCGTAAACTGTATGAAATCATTAGAGGCCACAATTACCTGGGTTTACCACAAATGAACTCTTGCTTGTAGGAAGAAACAGATCCACGGCTTTAATTCCGCATCTGATGGGAAGTTCAGAACCAGTGTTCCCATCCATGAAAAATATGCGGTTTTAACGCAAGAAGCATGCTCTTCTTTCCCGCGTCTCCAACACAGCAAGAAATATGAACATGCCCAGAAAAAAAGAACTGTGTTTCCTACTCATACGGACCATATGTAGTTCAACACTTCTTACGAAACTGATAAAAACCACAGCATCTCTTACATAAATGCTCTTTAGTTAATAGTGAGAATCGCGTTGGGTTCGTGCACTGTGTAAAATAATTAGAGCCAAAATTCTGTGGAGTTACCAGAAATGAACTCTTGGTTGTAGGAAGACACAGATCCTGCGGTTTAACCCCATTTCTGAAGGGAAATTCAGACCAGAGTTCTGATCCCTGAAACACATTCTATTTTAACGCAAGAAGCATCCTATTCTTTCCAGCGTCTCCAATACTGCAAAAACATGAGGATACCTAGAAAAAAAGAACTATGTTTCCTACACAAAAGAACCAAATCTAATTCAAATCTCCTTATGAAGCTGATACCAACCACACCTCCTCTTACTTAAATGCTCTTTAGTTTATAGTGAGAAATAGGTTGAGTTCGTGAACTGTGTAAAATCATTTGAGACCATAGTTCACTGGGTTTACCAGAAAAGAACTCTTGCTTGTAGGAAGACACAGATCCTGGTGTTTAACTCCATTTCTGAAGGGAAATTCAGACCAGAGTTCTCATCCCTGAAACACACTCTGTTTTAAGGCAAGAAGCATCCTCTCCTTTCCAGCATCTCCAATACAGCAAAAAAAAGAGCATACCCAGAAAAAAAGAACTATGTTTCCTACTCATAAGGACCACATCTAATTCAACTCTCCTTATGAAACTGATACAAACCACAGCTCCTCTTACACAGATGCTCTTTAGTTTATAGTGAGAAATGGGTTGGGTTCGTGAACTGTGTAAAATCATTTGAGCCCATAATGCACTGGGTTTACCAGGAAAGAAATCTTGCTTGTAGGAAGACACAGATCCTGTGGTTTAACTCCGGTTCTGAAGGCAAATTCAGACCAGAGTTCTCTTCCCTGAAACACACTCTGTTTTAACGCAAGAAGCATCCTCTTCTTTCCAGCATCTCCAATACAGCAAGAACCATGAGCATGCCCAGAAAAAAGAACTGTGTTTCCTACTCATACGGACGATATGTAGTTCAACTCTGCTTACGAAACTGATACAAACCACAGCTCCTCTTACATAAATTCTTTTGGGTTAATAGTGAGAAACGCCTTGAGTTCGTGAACTGTGTAAAATCATTTGAGCCAAAATTCTCTGGAGTTACCAGATATGAACGCTTGGTTGTGGAAGACACAGATCCTGGGGTTTAACCCCATTTCTGAAGGGAAATTGAGACCAGAGTTCTCATCCCTGAAACACATTCTGTTTTAACGCAAGAAGCTTCCTCTTCTTTCCAGCGTCTCCAATACAGCAAAAACATGAGCATACCTAGAAAAAAAGAACTATGTTTCCTACACAAAAGGACCACATCTAATTCAACTCTCCTTATGAAACTGATACAAACCACACCTCCTCTTACATAAGGCTCTTTAGTTACTAGGGAGAAACGCGTTGGGTTCGTGAAGTGTGTAAAATCATTTGAGCCCAAAATTACATGGATTTATCAGGAAAGAAATCTTGCTTGTAGGAAGACAAAGATCCTGGTGTTTAACTCTGTTTCTGAAGCGAAATTCAGACCAGAGTTCTCATCCCTGAACCACACTCTGTTTTAACGCAAGAAGCATCATCTTCTTTCCAGCATCTCCAAAACAGCAAGAAACTTGACGATGCCCCCCAAAAAAGAACTGTGTTTCCTTCTCATAAGGACCACATTTAATTCAACTTCGCTTAAGAAATTGATACAAACCACAGCTTCTCTGACATAAACACTCTTTAGTTAATAGTGAGAATCACGTTGGGTTGGTGTACTTTGTAACCTCATGTGAACCCAAAATTCACTTGGTTTACCAGAAATGAACTCTTGCTTGTAGAAAGACAAAGATCCCTTAGTTTTAACTCCGTTTCTGAAGGCAAATTCAGACCAGATTTCTCATCCCTGATACACATGCTGTTTTAAGGCAAGAAACATCCTCTTCTTTCCAGCGTCTCAAATACAGCGAGAACGCTGTGCATGCCCAGAAAAAAATAACTGTGTTTCCTACTCATACGGACCATATGTAGTTCAACTCTGCTTATGAAAATGATACAAACCACAGCTCCTCTTACATAAATTCTTTTGGGTTAATAGTGAGAAACGCCTTGAATTCGTGAACTGTGTAAATTAATTTGAGCCAAAATTCTCTTGAGTTACCAGAAATGAACTCTTGGTTGTAGGAAGACACAGATCCTGGGGTTTAACCCCATTTCTGAAGGTAAATTCAGACCACAGTTCTGAACCCTGAAACACATTCTGTTTTAACGCAAGAAGCATCCTATTCTTTCCAGCGTCTCCAATACAGCAAAAATATGAGCATACCCAGAAAAAAAGAACTGTGTTTCCTACTCATAAGGACCATATCTAATTCAACTTTCCTTATGAAACTGATACAAACCACAGCTCCTCTTACTTAAATGCTGTTTAGTTTATAGTGAGAAATGGGTTGGGTTCGTGAACAGTGTAAAATCATTTTAGCCCATAATTCACTGGGTTTACCAGAAAAGAAATCTTGCTTGTACTAAGTCACAGATCCTGGGGTTTAACTCCGTTTCTGAAGGGAAATTCAGACCAGAGTTCTCATCCCTGAAACACACTCTGTTTTAACGCAAGAAGCATACTCTTCTTTCCAGCATCTCCAATACAGCAAGAACCATGAGCATGCCTAGAAAAAAAGAACTGTGTTTCCTTCTCATCGGACCATATGTAGTTCAAGTCTGCTTATGAAACTGACTGAAACTACAGCTATACTCTTACATAAATGCTCTTTAGTTAATAGTGAGAATTGTGTTGGGTTCTTTAACTGTGTAAAATCATTTCAGCCAAAAAATTAACTGGGATTACCAGAAATGAACTCTTACTTGTTGGAAGACACAGATCCTGGGTTTTAAAACTCCGTGTATGATGGGAAATTCAGACCAGTGTTCTCATCCATGAAACACACTCTGTTTTAACGAAAGAAACAAGCTCTTCTTTCCAGCGTCTATAATACAGCAAGAACCATGAGCCTGCCCAGAAAAAAAGAACTGTGTTTCTTACTCATACAGACGATGTGTAGTTCAACTATGCTTAGGAAACTGAATCCAACCACAGCTCCTCTTACATAAATGCTCTTTAGTTAATAGTGAGAATCACGATGGGTTTCTGAACTGTGTAAAATCATTTGAGCCCAAAATTCTCTTTGATTACCAGAAATGATCTCTTGCTTGTAGGAAGACACAGGCCCTGGGGTTTAACTCTGTTTCTGAAGGGAAATTCAGACCAGTGTTCTCATCCATGGACTACACACTGTTTTAATGCAAGAAGCAAGCGCTTCTTTCCAGCGTCTCCAATACAGCAAGTTCCATGAGCATGCCCTGAAAAAAAGAACTGTATTCCCTACACATACAGACCATGCGTAGTTCAACTCTGCTTATGAAACTGATACAAACCACAGCTCCACTTACATAAATGCTCTTAGTTATAGTGAGAATCGCATTGGGTACTTGAACTGTGCAAAATCATTTGAGACCAAAATTCACTGGGTTAACAGAAATGAACTCTTGCTTGTAGGAAGACACAGATCCTGGGGTTTCACTCCGTTTCTGAGGGGAAATTCAGACCAGTGTTCTCAGCCATGGAACACACTCTGTTTTAACGCAAGAAGCAAGCTCTTCTTTCCAGCATCTCCAATTCAGCAAGAACCATGCGAATGCCCAGAAAAATGAACTGTGTTTCCTTTTCATACGGACCATATGTAGTTCAAGTCTGCTTATGAAACTGATACAAACCACAGCTCCTCTTACATAAATGCTCTTTAGTTAATATTGAGAATTGCGATGCGTTTCTGAACTGTGCAAAATCATTTGATCCCAAAATTCTCTTTGTTTACCAGAAATGAACTCTTGATTGTAGGAACACACAGATCCTGTGGTTTAACTCCGATTCTGAAGGGAAATTCATACCAGTGTTCTCATCCATGAAAAACACTCTGTTTTAACATAAGAAGCAAGTTGTTCTTTCCAGCATCTCCAATACAGCAAGATCCATGCGAATGCCTAGAAAAAAAGAACTGTGTTTCCTTCTCATACGGACCATATGTAGTTCAAGTCTGCCTATGAAACTGATACAAACCACAGCTCCTCTTATATAAATGCTCTTTAGTTAATATTGAGAATTGCGATGCGTTTCTGAACTGTGTAAAATCATTTGATCCCAAAATTCTCTTTGTTTACCAGAAATGAACTCTTGATTGTAGGAAGACATAGATCCTGTGGTTTAACTCCGATTCTTAAGGGAAATTCATACCAGTGTTCTCATCCATGAAACACACTCTGTTTTAACATAAGAAGCAAGCTGTTCTTTCCAGTGTCTCCAATACAGCAAGTACCATGAGCATGCCCTGAAAAAAATAACTGTATTCCCTACTCATACAGACCATACGTAGTTCAACTCTACATATGAAACTGATACAAACCACAGGTCCACTTACATAAAGGCTCTTTGTTTACTAGTGAGAATCTGGTTGGGTTCTTTAACTGTGTTAAATCATTTGAGCCAAAAAATTAACTAGGATTACCAGAAATGAACTCTTGCTTGTAGGAAGGCACAGGTCCTGGGGTTTAACTCCGTTTCTGAAGGGAAATTCAGACCAGAGTTCTCATCCCTGAAACACACTCTGTTTTAAGGCAAAACGCATCCTCTTCTTTCCAAAATCTCCAATACATCAAGAACCATGAGCATGGCCAGAGAACTGTGCTTCCTACTCATACAGACCAGATGCAGTTCATCTCTGCTTATGAAACTGATACAAACCACAGCTCATCTTATATATATGCTCTTTAGTTATTAGTGAGCATCGCGATGGGTTTCTGAATTTTGTAAAATCATTTGAGCCCAAAATTCTCCATGTGTTCCAGAAAAGAACTCTTGCTTGAAGGAAGACACAGATCCTGGGGTTTACCTCCATTTCTGAAGGGAAATTCAGACCAGTGTTCTCATCCATGAAACACACTCTGTTTTCAATCAAGAAGCCAGCTCTTCTTTCAAGCGTCTTCAATACAGCATGAAAAATGAGAATGCCCATAAAAAATGAACTGTGTTTCCTACTCATATGGAACATATGTAGTTCAACTCTGTTTATGAAACTGATACAAACCACAATTCCTCTTACATAAATGATCTTTAGTTAATAGTTACTCTCGCGTTGGGTTCATGAACTGTGTAAAATTATTTGAGGCCAAAATTCACTTTGTTTACCAGAAATGAACTCTCTCTTGTAGGAGGACACAGATCCTGTGGTTTAACTCCGTTTCTGGAAGGAAATTCAGACCAGTGTACTCATCCATGAAACACACTCTGTTTTCACGCAAGAAGCAAGCTCTTCTTTCCCGCGTCTCCAATACAGCAAGAACCATGATCATGCCCTGAAAAAAGAACTGTGTTTCCTACTCATACAGACCATATGTAGGTCAACACTGCTTATGAAACTGATGCAAACCACAGCTCGTCTTACATGTATGCTCTTTATTTACTAGTGAGAATCGCGTTGGGTTTGTGAACTGTGTAAAATCATTTGAGCCCAAAATTCACTGAGTTTACCAGAAGAGAACTCTTGCTTGTAGGAAGACACTGTTCCTGGGGTTTTACTACGTTTCTGAAGGGAAATTCAGACCAGTGCTCTCCTCCATGAAAGACACTCTGTTTTAACGCAAGAAGGAATCTCTTATTTCCTGCATCTCCACTACAGCAAGTACCATGAGCTTGCCCTGAAAAAAAGAACTGTGTTTCCTCTTCATACGGACCATATGTAGTTCAACTCTGCTTATGAAACAGATACAAACCACAGCTCCACTTACATAAATGCTTTTAAGTTAATAGTGAGAATCACGTAGGGTCTAGAACTCTGTAAAATCATTTGAACCAAAATTCACTTGGTTTACCAGAAATGAACTCTTGCTTGTAGGAAGAAGCAGACGCTGGGGTTTAACTCTGTTTCTGAAGGTAAATTCACACCAGAGTTCTCATCGCTGAAACACACTCTGTTTTCATGCAAGAAGCAAGCTCTTCTTTCCACTGTCTCCAATACAGCAAGAACCATGAACATGCCCTGAAAAAAAGAACTGTGTTTCCTCCTCATACGTACCATATGTGATTCAACTCTGCTTATGAAACTGATACAAACCACAGCTCAACTTATATATATATGCTCTTTAGTTAATAGTGAGAATTGTGTTGGCTTCACGGACTGCGAAAAATCATAGGAGCCCAAAATTCACTGGGTTAACCAGAAATGTACTCTTGCTTGTAGGAAGACACAGATCCTGGGGTTTAACTCCGTTTCTGAAGGGAAATTCAGACCAGAGTTTTCATCCCTGAAACACACTCTGTTTTAAGGCAAAACGCATCCTCTTCTTTCCAGCATCTCCAATACATCAAGAACCATGAGCATGGCCAGAGAACTGTGCTTCCTACTCATACAGACCAGATGCAGTTCATCTCTGCTTATGAAACTGATACAAACCACAGCTCATCTTATATATATGCTCTTTAGTTATTAGTGAGCATCGCGTTGGTTTCGTGAACTGCGAAAAATCATTTGAGCCCAAAAATCACTGGGTTTACCTGAAATGAATTCTTGCTTGTAGGAAGACACAGATCCTGGGGTTTAAATACGTTTCTGAAGGTAAATTCAGAACAGTGTTCTCATCCATGAAACACACTCTGTTTTTACGCAAGAAGCAAGCTCTTCTTTCCAGCGTCTCCAATACATCAAGAACCATGAGCATGCCCAGGAAAAGAGAACTGTGTTTCCTACTCATACAGACCATATGTAGTTCAAATCTGCTTATGAAACTGATACATACCACAGCTTCTCTAACATAAATGCTATTTAGTTAATAGTGAGAATCTCGTTGGGTTCATGAACTGTGTTAAATATTTGAGCCCCAAATACACTTGGTTTAACAGAAATGAACTCTTGTTTATAGGAAGATTCCAATCCTGGGGTATAACTCCGTTTTGGAAAGGAATTTCAGACCAGTGTTCTCATCCATGAAACACACTCTGTTTTAACGCAAGAAGCATCCTCTTTTTCCAGCGTCTCCAATACAGCAAAAACAATGAGCATGCCCTCAAAAAATAACTGTGTTTCATACTCATAAGGACCATATGTAGATCAACTCTGCTTATGAAACGGATACAAAGCACAGCTCTTCTTACATAAATGCTCTTTTGTTAATAGTGAGAATCGCGTTGGGTTCTTTAACTGAGTAAAATCATTTTAGCCAAAATTCACTGGGTTTACCACAAATGAATTCTTGCGTTTTGGAAGACACAGATCCTGGCGTTTAACTACGTTTCTGAATGGAAATTCAGACTAGTGTTCTCATCCTTGAAACACACTCTGTTTTAAGGCAGGAAGCAAGCTCTTCTTTCCAGCGTCTCCAATACAGCAAGAACCATGAGCATGCCCTGAAAAAAAGAACTGTGTTTCCTAGTGATACGGACCATATATAGGTCAACTCTGATTATGAAACTGATACAACCCACAACTCCTCTACATAAATGCTCTTTAGTTAATAGTGAGAATCACGTTGGGTTCATGAACTATGTAAATACATTTGAGCCCATAAATCACTGGGTTTACCAGAAATGATCTCTTGCTTGTAATCAGACAGAGATAGTGGGGTTTAACTCCATTACTAAAAGGAAATTCAGACCAATGTCCTCATCCATGAAACACACTCTGTTTTAAAACAAGAAGCAAACATTTCTTTATCATGTCTCCAATACAGCAAGCACAATGTGCATGCCCAGAAAAAAAGAACTGTGTTTCCTAATCGTAAGGACCATATCTAGTTCAACTCTGCTTATGAAACTGATAAAAATAAAGCTTATCTTATATAAATTCTCTTTAGTTAATAGTGGGAAACGGGTTGGGTTCATGAACTGTGTGATTTCCTTTGAGCCCATAAACCACTGGGTTTACCTGAAGTGATCTCAAGCTTGTAGGAAGAAACACATCCCTGGGTTTAACTCCGTTTCTGAAGGGAAATTCAGACCAGAGTTCTCATCCATGAAACACACTCTGTTTTAACACAAGAAACAAGCTCTTCCTAACAGATTCTCCAATACAGCAAGAGATATGAGCATGCCCAGAACAAAGGAACTGTGTTTCCTACTCATACGGTCCATATCTAGTTCAACTCTGCTTGTGAATGTGATACAAAATACAGCTACTCTTACATAGATGCTCTTTAGTTAATAGTGAGAACCACGTTGTGTTTGTGAAATGTGGAAATTCCTTTGAGTCCATATTTCACTGGGTTTCCCTGAAATGAATTCCTGTTTGTAGGAAGACACAGATCCTGGGGTGTAACTCTGTTTCTGAATGGAAATTCACCATAGTTCTCATCCAAGAAACAGACTCTGTTTTATGGCAAGAAACATCCTCTTCTTTCCAGCGTATACAATGCAGCATGAACCATGAACATGCCCAGAAAAAAGAACTGGGTTTCCTAATCGTGAGGACCATATATAGTTCAACTCTGCTTATGAAACTGATACATAATACAGCTCCTCTTACATAAATGACCTTTAGTTAATACTGAGAAACGCATTGTGTTCCTGAACTGTGTAAAATCATTTGAGCCCATCATTCACTGGGTTTACCTGAAATGAACTCATGCCTGTAGGAAGACACAGATCCTGGGGGTTAACTCCGTTTCTGAAGGGAAATTCAGACCTGACTTCTCATCCATGAAACACAATCTGTTTTAAGGCAAGAATCATCCTCTTCTTTCCAGCGTCTCCAATACAGCGAGAACCATGTGCATGAGCATTAAAAAAGAAGTGTGTTTCCAACTCAGAAGGACCATATGTACTTCAACTCTGCTTATGAAACTGGTACAAACCACAGCTCCTCTTACATAAATGCTCTTTAATAACAGTGAGAAACGCGTTGTGTTCGTGAACTGTCGATATTCATTTGAGCCCAAAATTCACTGCGTGTACCAGGAATGAACTCTTGCTTGTAGGAAGACACAGATACTCTGGTGTAACTCCGTTTCTGAAGGGAAATTCAGACCAGTGTTCTCATCCATGAAACACACTCTGTTTTAACGCAAGAAGCAAGCTCTTCTTTCCAGCATCTCCAATACAGCAAGAACCATGCGAATGCCCAGAAAAAAAGAACTGTGTTTCCTTCTCATACGGACCATATGTAGTTCAAGTCTGCTTATGAAACTGATACAAACCACAGCTCCTCTTACATAAATGCTCTTTAGTTAATATTGAGAATTGCGATGCGTTTCTGAACTGTGTAAAATCATTTGATCCCAAAATTCTCTTTGTTTACCAGAAATGAACTCTTGATTGTAGGAAGACACAGATCCTGTGGTTTAACTCCGATTCTGAAGGGAAATTCATACCAGTGTTCTCATCCATGAAACACACTCTGTTTAAACATAAGAAGCAAGCTGTTCTTTCCAGCGTCTCCAATACAGCAAGTATCATGGGCATGCCCGGAAAAAAAGAACTGTGTTTCCTACTCATACGGACCATATGTAGTTCAACTCTACATATGAAACTGATACAAACCACAGGTCCACTTACATAAAGGCTCTTTGTTTACTAGTGAGAATCTGGTTGGGTTCTTTAACTGTGTTAAATCATTTGAGCCAAAAAATTAACTGGGATTACCAGAAATGAACTCTTGCTTGTAGGAAGGCACAGGTCCTGGATTTTAACTCTGTGTCTGAAGGGAAATTCAGACCAGTGTTCTCATCCAAAAAACACACTCTGCTTTAACGCAAGAAGAATGCTCTTTTTTCCAGCGTCTCCAATACAGCAAGAACCATGAGAATGCCCAGATAAAAAGAACTGTGTTTCCTTCTTGTATGGACCATATGTTGTTCAAGTCTGCTTATGAAACTGATACAAACCACAGCTCCTCTTACATGAATTCTCTTTAGTTAATAGTGACAATCACGATGGGTTTCTGAACTGTGTAAAATCATATGATCCCAAAATTCACTTGGTTTACCAAAAATGAACTCTTGCTTGTAGAAACACACAGATCCTGGGATTTAACTCCGTTTCTCAAGGGAAATTCAGAGCAGAGTTCTCATCCATGAAACACACTCTGTTTTAACACAAGAAGCAAGCTCTTCTTTCCAGCGTCTCCAATACAGCAAGAACCATGAGCCTGCCCAGAAAAAAAGAACTATGTTTCTTACTCATACGGACGATATGTAGTTCAACTATGCTTAGGAAACTGAATCGAACCACAGCTCCTCTTACATAAATGCTCTTTAGTTAATAGTGAGAATCGAGATGGGTTTCTGAACTGTGTAAAATCATATGAGCCCAAAACTCTCTTTGATTACCAGAAATGATCTCTAGATTGTAGGAAGACACAGGCCCTGGGGTTTAACTCCGTTTCTGAAGGGAAATTCAGACGAGTGTTCTCATCCATGGAATACACTCTGTTTTAACGCAAGAAGCAAGCGCTTCTTTCCAGCATCTCCAATACAGCAAGTTCCATGAGCATGCCCTGAAAAAAAGAACTGTATTCCCTACTCATACAGACCATACGTAGTTCAACTCTGCTTATGAAACTGATACAAACCACAGCTCCACTTACATAAATGCTCTTAGTTATAGTGAGAATCGCATTGGGTGCTTGAACTGTGCAAAATCATTTGAGCCCAAAATTCACTTGGTTTACAGAAATGAACTCTTGCTTGTAGGAAGACACAGATCCTGGGGTTTCACTCCGTTTCTGAGGGGAAATTCAGACCAGTATTCTCAGCCATGGATCACACTCTGTTTTAACGCAAGAAGCAAGCTCTCCTTTCCAGCGTCTACAATACAGCAAGAAACATGAGCTTGCCCTGAAAAAAAGAACTGAGTTTCCTACTCATACGGATCACATGTATTTCATCTCTGCTTATGAAACTGATACAAACCACAGCTCTTCTCACCAAAATGCTTTTTATTTAATAGGGAGAATCGTGTTGGTTTCGTGAACCGCACAAAATCATTTGAGCCCAAAATTCACTGGGTTTACCAGAAATGAACTCTTGCTTGTAGGAAGACACAGATCCTGGGGTTTAACTCCGTTTCTGAAGCAAATTTACACCAGAGTTCTCATCCCTGAAACACACTCTGTTTTCAAGCAAGAAGCAAGCTCTTCCTTCCATGGTCTCAAAAACAGCAAGAACCGTAAGCATGCCCAGAAAAAAAGAACTGCGTTTCCTACTCATAGGGACCATATGTAGATCAACTCTGCTCATAAAACTGATACAAACAACAGCTTGTCTTACATATATTCTCTTTAGTTTATAGTGAGAATCGCATTGGGTTCATGAACTGCTAAAAATCATTTGAGACCAACATTCACTGGGTTTACCAGAAATGAACTCTTGCTTGTAGGAAGTCACACATCCTGGGTTTTAACACTGACTCTGAAGGGAAATTCAGACCAGTGTTCTCATCCATGAAACACATGCTGTTTTAACGCAAGAAGCATCCTATTCTTTCCAGACTCTCCAATACAGCAAGAACAATGAGAATGCCCAGAAAAAAGAACTGTGTTTCCTACTCATACAGATCATATGCACTTCAACTCTTCTTATGAAACTGATACAAACCACAGCTCCTCTTAGATAAACGCTCTTTAGTTAATAGTGAGAATCGCGATGGGTTTCTGAAGTTTGTAAAATCATTTGAGCCCAAAATTCTCTTTGTTTACCGGAAAAGAACTCTTGCTTGTAGGAAGACACAGATCCTGGTATTTAACTCCGTTTCTGAAGGGAAATTCAGACCTGTGTTCTCATCCGTGAAACACACTCTGCTTTAAAGCAAGAAGCAAGCTCTTATTTCCATGGTCTCTAATAAAGCAAGTACCATGAACATGCCCTGACAAAAATAACTGTGTTTCCTACTCATACAGACCATATGTAGTTCAACTCTGCTTTAGAAACAGATACAAACCACAGCTCCTCTTACATAAATTCTCTTTAGTTAATATTGAGAATTGCGATAGGGTTCGTGAACTGAGTAAAATCATTTTAGCCATAATTCACTGGGTTTACCAGAAATGAATTCTTGCTTGTAGGAACTCACAGATCCTGGTGTTTAACTTCGTTTCTGAAGGGAAATTCAGAGCAGTGTTCTCATCCATGAAACAAACTCTGTTTTCAAGCAAGAAGCAAGCTCTTCTTCCAGCGCCTGCAGTACAGCAAGAAACATGAGCATGCCCAGAAAAAAAAGAACTGTGTTTTCTACTCATAGGACGATATGTAGTTCAACTCTGCTTATGAAACTGATACAAACCACAGCTCCTCTTACATATATGCTCTTCAGTTAATAGTGAGAATCGTGTTGGCTTCACGGACTGCGAAAAATCATAGGAGCCCAAAATTCACTGGGTTTACCAGAAATGTACTCTTGCTTGTAGGAAGACACAGATCCTGGGGTTTAACTCCGTTTCTGAAGGGAAATTCAGACCAGAGTTTTCATCCCTGAAACACACTCTGTTTTAAGGCAAAACGTATCATCTTCTTTCCAAAATCTCCAATACATCAAGAACCATGAGCATGGCCAGAGAACTGTGCTTCCTACTCATACAGACCAGATGCAGTTCATCTCTGCTTATTTAACTGATACAAACCACAGCTCATCTTATATATATGCTCTTTAGTTATTAGTGAGCATCGCAATGGGTTTCTGAATTTTGTAAAATCATTTGAGCCCAAAATTCTCCATGTGTTCCAGAAAAGAACTCTTGCTTGAAGGAAGACACAGATCCTGGGGTTTACCTCCATTTCTGAAGGGAAATTCAGACCAGTGTTCTCATCCATGAAACACACTCTGTTTTCAATCAAGAAGCCAGCTCTTCTTTCAAGCGTCTTCAATACAGCATGAAAAATGAGAATGCCCATAAAAAATGAACTGTGTTTCCTACTCATATGGAACATATGTAGTTCAACTCTGCTTATGAAACTGATACAAACCACAATTCCTCTTACATAAATGATCTTTAGTTAATAGTTACTCTCGCGTTGGGTTCGTGAACTGTGTAAAATTATTTGAGGCCAAAATTCACTTGGTTTACCAGAAATGAACTCTTTCTTGTAGGAGGACACAGATCCTGTGGTTTAACTCCGTTTCTGTAGGGAAATTCAGACCAGTGTACTCATCCATGAAACACACTCTGGTTTAACACAAGAAACAAGCTCATCTTTCCAGATTCCCCAATAAAGCAAGAACCATGAGCATGCCCTGAGAAAAATAACTGGGTTTCCTACTCATAAGGACCATATGCAGTTCAACTCTGCTTATGAAACTGATACAAACCACAGCTCCTCTTACATATATGCTCTTTAGTTAAATGTGAGAATCGCTTTGGATTCACGGACTGCGAAAAATCACTTGAGCCCAAAATTCACTTTTTTTTTTACCAGAACTGAACTCTTGCTTATTGGAAGACACAGATCCTGTCCTTTAACTCCGTTTCTGAAGCCCAAAATTCACTCCATGTACCAGAAATGAACTCTTGCTTGTAGGAAAACACAGATACTCTGGTATAACACCGTTTCTGAAGGGAAATTCAGACCAGTGTTCTCATTCATGCAACACATGCTGTTTTAATGCAAGAAGCAAGCTCTTCTGTCCAGCGTCATCAATACTCAAGAACCATGAGCATGCACAGAAAAAAAGAACAGTGTTTCCTACTCATATGGACCATATCTAGGTCAACCCTGCTTATGAAACTGATTAAATTAAAGCTCCTCTTACATAAATGCTCTTTAGTTAAGAGTGAGAAACGCCTTGGTTTCGTGAGCTGTGTAAATTCATTGGAGCCCAAAATTCACTATGTTTACCAGAAATGATCTCTTGCTTGTTAGAAGACACAGATCCTGGGGTTAAACTCCGTTTCTGAAGGGAAATTCAGACCAGTGTTCTCATCCGTGAAACACACTCTGTTTTAAAGCAAGAAGCAAATTCTTCTTTCCAGTGTCTCCAATAAATCAAGCACCATGAGCATGCCCAGGAAAAAAGAACTGTGTTTCCTACTCATACGGACCATATCTAGTTCAACTCTGCTCATGAAACTGATTAAAATAAAGCTCCTCTTACATAAATGCTCTTTAGTTAATAGTGAGAAACGCTTTGGGTTCATGAACTGTGTAAATTCATTTGAGCCCATAAATCACTGGTTTTACCAGATATGATCTCTTGCTTGTAAGTTAACAGAGATATTGGGGTTTAACTCTGTTTCTGAAGGGAAATTCAGACCAGAGTTCTCATCCATGAAACACACTCTGTTTTAACACAAGAAACAAGCTCTTCCTAACAGATTCTCCAATACAGCAAGCACCATGAGCATGCCCAGTAATAAAGAAGTGTGTTTCCAACTCATAAGGACCATATGTAGTTCAACTATGCTTATGAAACTGATACAAACCACAGCTCTGCTTACATAAATGCTCTTTACTTAATAGTGAGAAACGCCTTGTCTTTGAGAACTTTGATGTGCATTTTAGCCCAAAATTCACTGTGTGTACCAGAAATGAACTCTTGCTTGCAGGAAGACACAGATACTCTGGTGTAACTCCGTTTCTGCATGGAAATTCAGACCAGAGTTCTCATCCATGAAACATACTCTGTTTTAATGCAAGAAGCAAGCTCTTCTGTCCAGTGTCATCAATAGAGCAAGAACCATGAGCATGCTCTGAAAAAAAGGACTCTGTTTCCTACTCATAAGGACCATATGTAGTTCAACTATGCTAATGAAACTGATACAAACCACAGCTCCGCTTACATAAATGCTCTTTACTTAATAGTGAGAAACGCGTTGTCTTTGAGAACTTTGATGTGCATTTGAGCCCAAAATTCACTGCGTGTACCAGAAATGAACTCTTGCTTGCAGGAAGACACAGATACTCTGGTGTAACTCCGTTTCTGAGGGAAAATTTAGTCCAGTGTTCTCGTCCATGAAACACACTCTGTTTTAAAGCAAGAAGCAAGCTTTTCTTTCCAGCATCTCTAATACAGCAAGAAACATGAGCATGCCATGAAAAAAACAACTGTGTTTCCTACTCATACCAAACTTGTCTAGTTGTACTCTGCTTATGAAACTGATACAAACCACATCTCCTCTTACATAAATGCTCTTTTGTTAAAAGTGAGAAATGCGTTGAGTTTGTGAACTGTGTAAATTCCTTTGAGCACAAAATTCAATGGGTGTACCAGAAATGACCTCTTGCTTGTAGGAACACACAGATCCTGGATCTTCACTACTTTTCTGAAGGGAAATTCAGACCAGTGTTCTCATCCATGAAACACACTCTGTTTTAACGCAAGAATCATGCTCTTTTTTCCAGCGTCTCCAATAAAGCAAGAAACATGAGCAATCCCAGAATAAAAGAACTGTGTTTCCTACTCATACTGTCATTATCTACTTCAACTCTGCTCATGAAATTGATACAAACCACAGCTCCTGTTACATAAATGATCCTTAGTTAATATTGAGAAACGCTTTGGGTTTGTGAACTGTGTAAATTCATTTGAACACAAAATTCAGTGGGTTTACCAGAAATGAACTCTTGCATGTAGGAAGACACAGATCCTGGATATTAACTACTTTTCTGAAGGGAAATTCAGACCAGTGTTCTCCTCCATGAAACACACTCTGTTTTATCCCAAGAAGCATGATCTTCTTTCCAGGGTCTCTAATTCAGCAAGAAACATGAGAATGCCGTGAATAAAAGGTCTGTGTTTCCTCCTCATACCAAACATATCTATTTCAACTCTGCTTATGAATGTGATACAAATCACAGCTCCTCTTACATAAATGCTTTTTAGTTAATAGTGAGAAACACGTTGGGTTCGTGGACGGTGAAAATTCATTTGATCCCAAAATACAGTGGGTTTACCAGAAATGACCTCTTGCTTGTAGAAAGACACAGATAGTGTGGTGGAACTCCGTTTCTGAACCGAAATTCAGACAAGTGTTCCCATCCATGAAACACACTCTGTTTTAACGCAAGAATCATGCTCTTCTTTCCAGCGTCTCCAATAAAGCAAGAAACATGAGCAAGCCTAGAAAAAAAGAACTATGTTTCCTACTCATATGGACGATATCTAGTTCAACTCAGCTTATTAAACTGATACAACCCACACCTTCTGTGAAATAAATGCTCTTTAGTTAATAGTGAGAACCGCATTGGGTTTGTGAATTGTGTTAATTCATTTGAGGCCAAAATTCACTCGGTATACCAGAAATGAACACTTGCTTTTAGGAAGACACAGATACTGTGGTTTAACTCCGTTTCTGAAAGGAAATTCAGACCAGTGTTTTCATCCATGAAACACACTCTGTTTTAACACAAGAAGCATGCTCTTCTTTCCACTGTCTCTAATACAGCAAGAAACATGACCATGCCCTGAAAGAAAGAACTATGTTTCCTACTCATACCAAACCTATCTAGTACAACTCTGTTTTTGAATGTGATACAAATCACAGCTCCTCTTACATAAATGCTTTTTAGTTAATAGTGAGTAACGCGTTGGGTTCATTAACTGTGTAAATACATTTGAGGCCAAAATTCAGTGGGTTTACCAGAAATGACTGCTACGCCCACATCTGTGACTCCTGTGTAGCTGTAGCAAGTATGCTGCTGCACTGGGGCCCAGCAGCTGAAGGGTTGCGGTTAGATCTTCCTGGAGCGTGGCCTCAAGCGTTTCCCCCACAATCAGAGATCATCATACACCCTGAGGATCCCAGGAAGCCCTGGAGAACAAAATGGCCTTTTAGGACAGTCCTTGTTGGCACTAATCATGATCTTTCTCTGTATGTCTTATCTGTGTGTTCTCCAGTTAACAACACAACCTGTACAGCTCGGCACCAACATGACTGACCCACATGACCCTGTACCCCTAGCACCTCCATTTATCAGACCAGTGTATAAGGAAGCTCAAAAGACTTCCTCAAATAAATTCTGGGGTCATTCCTGTTTTGAGTAGAGCAGCGCTAGCTCTTGTCAGAAACAGATCCTGAGAGCCCAAAACTGAAAGTAAAAATAAAAATGTTATGAAGGAATAAACATAGCATGCCAGACCCTTCTAGAGAAAAAGAGTGATAAAATTTCTTACCACACACTTCCCGGGGGGTATACACAGTACTTTTTAGGAGGGAGTTTGTGTATAGCCCCTAGGTGGACCCCTGAAAGTGGAAATTACCTAGAGCTGCTCCCATATACAGGAAGTTATGATGAAGTTGGGAACAGATGGGTAGATTATGAGGGGAAAAACGGCTTTGAAAGCAAATGGGTATATAATAGTAGAATATAACCCAGGCTGGTAAGAGTTTGGCTCCCACAGATGTGGTCGCTGGTGTGAGACAGATTTCACAAAATTCAGAGATCATGCCCTCAGACAATAGCCACAATGAACTCCTGCTGCGGAAGTGATACACAAAAATAGATATGGATGTCTCTTGTTATTGTTTCTTGCTGATTCTGAGTAATTGTAAAAAATAATGGTCTGATGTAACCCCCTGCCAAGTTCCTTGATTGTAAAAGTATATAAGCATTGCCTATACAGAAGTAAAATTGCAGCAGCACATCAACATATCATGTGTCTGTCTGTCATTCTCCTCGCCGATTCCTGACTTCTCCTTGAGCCTTCTCCCTGGTTCTCCCGCAGTGGTGGTCTCTCTCTGGGTGGTCTGCAGCAGGTGGCGCCCAAACACAGGGACTTGAAGGACAGCTAATCTTTCCCCCCCTTTTTCTTTCCTCTTCAGAAATCAGGTATGGTTCTTACCAGGGAGCTGCAGTCCCGCCGTTAAAGGATCACCAGTTAAGTGTAAGTAAACAAGGAACCATGGGGCACGTGCTGGCTAAGAATGAGAAAATGCTGGTAACTATGATACTGCGTATGTTAACTAAATCAGAGTTTCAGACATCAGTTACAGATGTGGAGCAATTTATTGCCTTTTTAAAGAAGACCAGCCCTTGGTTTGTTGAGGAGGGATCATTGACTCTAGATGAATGGAAAAGAGTGGGGAAAGAGATGCGTAAATATGTGCAGGCTAGTGGCGAAAAAACTCTGCCTCCCCAAGCATTTCAATTATGGTTCTATTTAAGGGACCTCTTATCAGATACAACCCCATTTCAAGGACTTTGTAGGGAGACTGCCTCTGACCCAGGGGAATCCCCCATTTATGATGAAGTGGGTCCAGAGGACGGGGATGAGGAAGAGCGTATGCTGCTTACTGCCTCTGCTCCCCCCATGCAATATAGTACCAGGAAAATGATGATGATTGGGGTCTTGATGATCAACAAGCAGAACAGGAATGGGAGGATGACTATAGAGATCATTCTGAAAATCATCGATCTCTTAAGGTAATTGGCACTGCGGCTGGTCAGCAGCCCATGCCAAAGCCAAGAAAACACCCCCCTTTGCCTCCCGTTGCCTTCCAAGGAGCCATAGCCGAGGCTCGCAGGACTGGTGATGCCTTCTTTGGAATTTTCCCTGTCACAGAATTATGGGATGATGAGGGACCTGTATGGGAGCCTCTCCCCTTGAAGGTATTAAAAGAATTACAATCTGCTGTGAAGAGTGTTGGTGCTTCTGCTCCTTATATGCTGCAGATTGTGGATGTGGTTGCCAGTTCTTGGTTGACACCTTATGACTGGATGCAAACTGCAAAGGCCACTCTCAGTCCCGGAGACTATATTCTCTGGAAGACTGAATATGAAGACAAAAGTAAGGAGCCAGTGGTACAATCACTTAAGAAATGTGGGCCCAAGCCCACTATTGCAATGCTTATGGGGACAGAGGATTACGCCACCCCACAATCACAGACAAAGATACCTAGAGATGTCTTGCAATTGATAACAACTAACGCCGTACAATCATGGCGAAAAATTCCCCCTCAGGGAACCAAGGGAGGAGCATTGGCTAGTATTAGACAAGGTACTGAAGAATCCTACCAGGATTTTATAGCTTGGCTTGAGGAAGCTGTCTCTAGAATGCTCCCCCCTCAGAGGGGACGAATATTCTATTGAAGCAGTTAGCATGGGAAAATGCCAATGCTCTATGTCAAGATCTGATTAGATCAATAAGAAAAACTGGAACCCTCCAGGACTACATAAAAGCATGTCAGGATGACTCACCGGTTGTAGTACAAGGAATGGCCTACGCCGCAGCCATGAAAGGACAAAAATTTAGCGCTTATATTAAACAGACATATGGGAATGGCAGGAAAACTGCCCAATCTCCAACTTGCTTTCAATGTGGAAAGGAAGGACATATGCAAAAAGATTGCTGACAGGGAAACAAAGCCGGACCTAAAAGGGGGGCTCCTGGCCTATGCCCTTGCTGCAAGAAAGGGAAACATTGGAGAAATGAGTGTAAATCAAAGTTCCATAAGGATGGAACGCCCCTAGGAAAAGGGGGCTCTGACGATGAGCAGGAAGAGACAAAAAACTAAGTCAGGGGTGTTCTCCTAACCCTGCACCAAAGGGAGAGGAGAGGAGACTACAAGCACCTCACTCAGGGCTAAACCCTGAAGCTCCAGAGTTCACTGTCCATGCTTTGCCTAGAGCAACTCCAGAAAGTGCCGGCTTGGATCTTGCTAGCACTAAGGACATGATACTGTCCAGATGGGATGGAATAGCTTTAGTTCCTATTAATGTACTGGGCACTCTGCTGCCACAAACTGTGGGACTAGTCATCGGATGAAGTTCAAATTATCAAAAGAACTTTGAGGTTCTTCCATGTGTAATTGATGCAGATACAGAAAATACTATTAAAGTTATGGTGAGGCCATTAGCAGAGACCATACAGATTCACAAAGGATAGAGGTTGGGTCAGCTGGTCCTCTTACCTTTTGTTAAATTACCCAATCCTGTCATGAAGGATGCCCGGGGGCAAGGACAATTTGGGTCCACTGAAGGAATGTTCATAGTACAGGATCTTGGAGAGAGACCCTTTAAGTGTATCTTGATTAATAGACAGAAATTTCGGAGTCTAATGGACACAGGTGTAGACAGGACTTGTATAGCTGCTTCAGAATGGCCTAGTAATTGGCCCATTCACAAAACAGGATCCTCCTTGTTGGGACTCGGCTCTGCTTCAGGGGTTATGCAGAGTACTGCATTATTGAAGTGGAAAAGTGAAGGTAAAGAATGCTTGATAGAGCGTTATGTGCTCCCGTCTCTCCCATTCACTTTGTGGGGGAGAGACATGCTTGATTCCATGGATATTAAACTAGTGACATCAGATCAAATTAGTTATCAAAATTTTTCATAGGGGCCACTGCAGAACATCTATATGCAGACAAAATAGAGTGGCTTACTCAGGAGCCTGTATGGGTGAGTCAGTGGCCCCTAACAACGGAAAAGATACAGGCTCTGGAACAACTGGTGCAGGACCAATTACAAAAAAGGCATATAATAGAATCTAACAGCCCATGGAATACCCCTGTCTTTGTTATCAAGAAGAAATCAGGGAAATGGAGACAGTTGCAGGACCTTAGGACCATCAATGCAGTGATGAAGGATATGGGGCCATTGCAACCTGGCCTGCCCTCTCCTGTGGCTGTGCCTCAAGCATGGCATATAATTGTCAAAGTCTTACAAGACTGTTTTTTTACCATCAAACTTAACCCCTCAGATAGTGAATATTTTGCCTTTAGTGTTCCCTCAGAGAATTTTAAGCAGCCTTTTAAAAGATATCAATTTGTAACATTGCCTCAAGGAATGAAAAATTCTCCTACATTGTGCCAAAAATTTGTAGATCTAGCTTTGCAGAAAATAAGACAAAAATATCCTGATTTATATCTCATTCACTATATGGATGACATACTTCTGGCCCATAAAGATAAAACTCAGTTGGAACACATATTAGAAGAGAACATAGAGGCACTAACCCTGTATGGATTAGTGATAGCCCCTGACAAGATACAGAAAGACAGGCCTCTAAATTATTTAGGACAAATAATTAAAGAAGATTATATTACCTCTCAAAAGGTCTCCATCAGAAGGGATAATTTGAAAACTTTAAATGATTTTCAGAAATTATTAGGTGATATTAACTGGCTTAGACCTTATTTAAAAATTACCACTGCTATGCTGAGCCCTCTATATTCAACTTTACATGGTGATTCTAATCCAAAATGCTTACGTGAGTTGACAAAAGAAGCTATTAAGGCCTTGCAATTGGTAGAAAAGGCTTTAACTGCAGCTAAGGTTAAACAAGTAAATTATGCAGAGCCATGGTCTTTGATACTTTTTGCAACTTCTTATACACCCACTGCTTGCCTATGGCAAGATGGAGTGATGGAATGGTTACATTTACCACATACTCAAGCTAAGATGCTGCCCAATTATCCTTATTTATGCTCCATATTAATATGTAAATGTCATAATCGGTCAAAAGAATTGTTTGGGAAGGAACCACATAAGCTTATTATTCCATATAATAAAGCACAATTGGAACATTTATATCAATTCAATGAAGATTGGATTTCGGCACTACAGAATTTTACAGGTCAGATATTATTTCATTACCCTAGACACCCTATAATAGAATTTGCAAGACATATGGAATTGATATTTCCTGTCTGGTTCTCTCATAGCCCCTTAGATCATGCTGTAAATATTTTTACAGATGGTTTCTCCTCAGGAAGAGCTGCGGTTTTTACCCAGACACATGGCCTGTGGGTAGAGGAAGGAGAGAAGACTTCTGCACAGCAAGCAGAAATTAGAGCAGCTATTTTGGCCTTTGAAAAGTTCTCTCAAGAGTTTAACCTTTTTACAGATTCTAAATATGTAGCTAACTTGTTTCCAGCGTTGGAAACTGCCCTTTTGTCAGGAAAGTCCCCCATTTTACCATTTTTGCAGAGATTGCAAAATTTAGTCCAAAAAAGGTCACAAAAATTTTATGTAGGACATATTAGAGGACATAGCAAATTACCTGATCCACTGGATCAAGGTAATGCTATGGCGGATTTATTAACCCAAAATTCTTCGGGAGTGTTTTCTGTACATGAGGCTCAGCAAAGTCATGCCATACATCATCAAAATGCATCTGCTCTAAGAAAAATGTTCTCTATAACAAGGGAACAGGCCAGACATATAGTAAAAGAATGCACTCATTGCCCCCCGGTACATCACCCACAAAAGATGGGTGTAACCCTAGAGGTTTGAAGCCTAATGTTATTTGGCAAAGGGATGTGACTCACATCTCTTCTTTTGGAAGAATGGGTTATGTACATGTCACAGTAGACACGTACTCCCATTTCACCTGTGCCTCAGCTAGGACCGGGGAAGCAGTCAAAGATGTGGTTCAACACCTTATACAGTGTTTTCAAATCATGGGTCTTCCCTCACAAATAAAAACAGATAATGGGCCTGCTTACACTTCTAAAGCTTTTGAACAATTTTGTGGCCAATGGGGAATCGCCCATGTTACAGGTATACCCTACAATCCTCAAGGACAGGCCATTATAGAAAGGACTCATCAAAATTTAAAATTACAAATAGAGAGGCTACAAGCCTCTAATGGGTATTTTATTCCTCATCATGTCTTATCCCATGCCCTGTTTGTGCTCAATCATCTGAATACAAATGACAAGGGACTCACTGCAGCCCTGATTCATTGGGATCGTGAATTCCATAAGACTCCTTTGCCACTAGTATATTGGAAGGACTTGTTGTCTGGTACATGGAAGGGACTGGATGTTCTTATAACCGCGGGATGAGGGTACGCTTGTGTTTTCCCACAGGATGCCGACTCCCCCATCTGGATCCCAGATTGCCTTATCCAACCTGCAAAGGGAAAAGAGAAGGCACAAGCGCTGCTGGAGAAAGCAGCAGAGGGAACTGGTGACGGACATGAAAAAGATGAAGCTCAGCAGCGAGAAACCGAAAGTGACTTGGTCGCAGATTCGGCTTCTGACTCAGAAAGTGAAGAAACTTTTAATTAAACAGGGGAAAACCCTTACAGCTTCTTTTTATTTCCTTGCCTTTCTATCTTTAATTTCCACCCCACTGCCGGTCACTCAGGGAATTTCCTACTGGGCGTATGTTCCTAATCCCCCAATTATTCAGCCTGTAGGATGGTTAGATCGGGAGCCTATCAAGGTGTTAACCAATGACTCAGTAAGATTAGGTGGAGCACAGGATTCTGACGCTCGAAGCAGCTCCTCCTCCTTAATAAATTTTGAGGGCAGAGCAGATTCGTTCCCAATCTGCCTGACGCTGCAGGGGAAAGTGCCTTACAGCTGCTTTCCGACATCTTACAGGACCTTCCTGACTGACGGCCCAGACAGGGCAAGCGCTGGTAAGAGATGGGTGTGGGAGCTCCAGATACAGACTTTAGGGAATCAATTGTATAAGGATAATTTTACTCAAGTCAATCACATTCCTATCATTCCCTGTATTCAAAAGTACCGGGATAAAGATCAATTTGGGGATTCTTCTCTGTCCAAATTCCCAGCATGGTTGACTTGCGGTTTTCCAAATGCAGCTGCAAGGTATAAACCACAGGGGTCGTCAGGATCCCTCAGGGTATGGGATTACTCTAATTCTAATGATAAGGAGGACACTTATAAGAGTTATCTAAATACTCATAAGGAGAAATTTCATAATTATGTTTTTGAAGGACATGGAGAACCTCTTAGGAGATGGTTCTGTCCAGGCTTTGTAAAACCTACATGGTTTGCAATACAAGGCAACATTACTAGGAGACATTCTGGTTTGTTTAGGCTTGTTGCAGCTTCCAACATGATGCTAGAAAAAAGACCTAACCATACTCAATCAGAGGCCGTTGGCCTTAGAGCCTGCATGTCTTACCCTAATGCTCTGCTCTTAGCACAATCTTAATTTATTAATATTACCCAGGATGGTAATTCTTTTCAGATAATATGTAATTCTTGTAAATTGACTAATTGTATCACTTCCTCAGAGCCCAAAGATCTAGGGACGGTTCTCATAGTCCAGCGACCTCCGTTTGTCATGTTGCCTGTAGAGTTGGGCCCTGAACCTTGGTATGACAATTCAGCCTTGCAAGTTTTAAATACTTTAAAAGATTTGGTTCATGTAAAACGGTTTGTTGCTGCTTTGATTCTAGGTATTACTGCTCTAATTTCGATTATTACTACCTTTGCTGTTGCAACAACCGCATTAGTTCAGGAAATTCATACAGCTCATTATGTCAATACTCTTAATAAGAATATTACTATGGCTTTACTTGAGCAAGAAGCAATAGATAAAAAATTAGAGTCTAAGATCAATGTTTTGGAAGAAGTGGTTTTGGCCATAGGACAGGATATTTCCAACTCAAAACCACAATGTCTGCTCGCTGCCATGGTAACTTCAAATCCATGTGTGTTACCCCGTTGCTTTATAATGCTTCCCAGCCTTGGGAGAAGGTTAAGACTCATTTGCAGGGAATCTGGCATGATACAGATATTACCCATGATCTGGCTTCTTTACAGAAAGATATTTCGGCTATGAGTCAGGCTCATTTGCAAATAGGCGGATTACAAGATCTAGCTACAGAAATAAAAAAAGGGAATTAAGGATATGAACCCCATAGATTGGCTACAATATTTTCTTTTTATTGGAGTGCTCTTTTTACTAGTAGTGCTTGTTGTTTTTCTTTTTCCTTGTCTTATTAAATGTCTCTATACTTCTGTAAAGACAGTGCAACAGGACGTGTTTGGGCTTCATTTTAAAAACAGAAAAGGAGGAACTGCTACGCCCACAGCTGTGACACCTGTGTAGCTGTAGCAAGTATGCTGCTGCACTGGGGCCCAGCAGCTGAAGGGTTGAATTTAGAGCTTCCTGGAGAGTGGCCTCAAGCGGTTCCCCCACAATCAGCGATCATCATGCAGCCTGAGGATCCCACGAAGCCCTAGAGAACAAAATGGCCTTGAGGACAGTCCTTGTTGGCACTAATCATGATCTTTCTCTGTATGTTTATCTGTGTGTTCTCCAGTTAAAACACAACCAGTACAGTTTGGCACCAACATGACTGACCCAGATGACCCTGTACCCAGAGCATCTCCATTTATCAGACCAGTGTATAAGGAAGCTCAAAACACTTCCTCAAATACATCTCTGGGGTCGTTCCTGTTTACAGGAGAGCAGCGCAAGCTCTTGTCAGAAACAGAGCCAGAGAGCCCAAAACAGAAAGTAAAAATAAAAATGTTATGAAGGAATAAACATAGCGAGCCAGACCCTTCTAGAGAAAAAGAGTTAGAGAAAATTCCTCACCACACACTTCCCGGGGGGTATACACAGTACTTTTTAGGAGAGAGCTGGTGGACAGCCCCTAGGTGGATCCCCGAAAGTGGAAATTACCTGATTCTGAGTAATTGTAAAAAATAATGGTCTGAGGTAACCCCCTGCCAAGTTCCTTGATTGTAAAAGTATGTAAGCATTGCCTATACAGAAGTAAAATTCCAGAAGCACATCAACATGTCATGTGTCTGTCTGTCATTCTCCTCGACGATTCCTGACTTCTGCTTGAGCCTTCTCCCTGATACACCACCAGTTGTGGTTTCCCTCTGGGTGGTCTGCGGCAAATGACCTCTTGCTTGTAGGAAGACAAAGATCCTGTGGTTGACCTCCGTTTCTGAAGGGAAATTCAGACCAGTGTTCTCATCCATGAAACCCACTCTGTTTTAATGCAAGAAACATACTCTTCTTTCCAGTGTCTCTAATAGAGCAAGAAACATGAGCAAGCCCAGAAAAAAAGGACTGTATTTCCTACTCATAGGGACCATATCTAGTTATACTCTGCTTATGAAACTGATACAAACCACTGCTATTCCTACATAAATGCTCTTTAGTTAATAGTGAGAAACGTGTTGGGTTTGTGAACAGTGTAAATTCATTTGAGCACAAAATTCAGTGGGTGTACCAGAAATGACCTCTTGCTTGTAGGAAGACACAGATCCTGTGGTTGAACTCCGTTTCTGAAGGGAAATTCAGAACAGTGTTCTCATACATGAAACCCACTCTATTTTAACGCAAGAAGCATGCTCTTCTTTAGAGCGTCTCCAATACAGCAAGAAAAATGAGCAAGCCTGAAAAAAAGAAGTATATTTCCTGTTCATACGGACCACATCTAGTTCAACTCTGCTTATGAAACTGATACCAAACACAGCTCCTGTTAAATAAATGCACTTTAGTTAATAGAGAGACGAGTTGGGTTCCTGAACTGTGTAAATTCATTTGAGCCCAAAATTAACTGGGTTTTCCAGAATTGAACTCTTGCTTGCAGGAAGACACAGATCCTGTGGTTTTACTCCGTTTCTGAAGGGAAATTCAGAAGGGACAAGTGTTCTCATCCATTAAACACATTCTGCTTTAACTCATAAAGCTTGCTCTTCATTCCAGCGTCTATAAGACAGCAAAAAAAATGAGCAAGCCCAGAAAAAAAGAACTGTGCTTCCTACTCATACGGACCTTATCTAGTTCAACTCTGCTTATGAAACTGAAACATATCACAGCACCTCTTACATTAATGCTTTTTAGTCAATAGTAAGAGACATGAGGGGTTCGGAAATGTGTAAATTATTTGAGCACAAAATTCAGTGGATTTACCAGAAATGACCTCTTGCATTTAGGATGACACAGATCCTCGATAGTAACTACTTTCTCAAGGGAAATTCAGACAGTGTTCTCAACCATGAAACACACTCTGTTTTAACACAAGATGCATGCTCTTCTTTCCACCGTATCCAATGAAGCAAGAAAAATGTGCAAGCCCCGAAAAAAAGAACTATGTTTCCTACTCATAGGGACCATATATGGTTCACTTCTGCTTATGAAACTGATACAAATCACAGCACCTCTTACATTAATGCTTTTTAGTTAATAGTAAGAGACATGTTGAGTTCATGAACTGTGTAAATTCATTTGAACCAAAAATTCAGTGGGTTAACCAGAAATGATCTCTTGCATGTAGGAAGACACCGATCCTGTGGTTGAACTCCATTTCTGAAGGAAAATTCAAAACAGTGATCTCATCCATGAAACACACTCTGTTTTATTGCAAGAAGCATGATCTTCTTTCCAGTGTCCCTAATACAGCAAGAAACATGAGCAATGCCAGAAAAAAAGAACTGTGTTTCCTACTCATAAGGACCATATCTAGTTCTACTCTGCCTATGAAACTGATAGAAACCACAGCTCCTCTTACATAAATGCTCTTTAGTTAATAGTGAGAAATGCGTTGGGTTTGTGAACTGTGTAAATTCATTTGATTACAAAATTTATTGGGTGTACCAGGAATGAACTCTTGCATGTAGGAAAACACAGATCCTGGATAGTAACTACTTTTCTGAAGGGAAAATCAGACAGTGTTCTCATCCATGAAACACATTCTGTTTTAACGCAAGAAGCATGCTCTTCTTTTCCAGCATCTCCAATACAACAGGAAACATGAGCAAGCCCAGAAAAAAAGAACTATGTTTCCTACTCTTAGGGACCATATCTAGTTCAACTCTGCTCATGAAACTGATACAAATCACAGCACCTCTTACATTAATGCTTTTTAGTTAATAGTAAGAGACATGCTGGGTTCGTGAACTGTGTAAATTCATTTGAGCTCAAAATTCAGTGGGATTACCAGAAATTACCTCTTGCTTGGAGGAAGACACCAATCCTGTATCTTAAATCCGTTTCTGAAGAGAAATTCAGACCAGTGTTCTCATCAATGAAACCCACTCTGTTATACAGCAAGAAGCATGCTTTTCATTCCAGTGTCTCTAATACAGCAAGAAACATGAGCAAGCCCAGAAAAAAGAACTGTGTTTCCTACTAATAGGGACCATATCTAGTTCTACTCTGCTTATGAAAATGATACAAACCACAGCTCCTCTTATGTAAATGCTCTTTAGTAAATAGTGAGAAACGCGTTGGGTTTGTGAACTGTGTAAATTCATTTGAGCACAAAATTCATTGGGTGTACCAAAAATGACCTCTTGCATGTAATAACACACAGATCCTGGATAGTAACTACTTTTCTGATGGGAAATTAAGACCAATGTTCTCATCCATGGAAAACTCTCTGTTTTAACGCAAGAAGCATGCTTTTCTTTACATGGTCTCTAATTCAGGAAGAAATATGAGCATGCCCTGAATAAAATGTCTGTGTTTCCTACTCACACCAAACATATCTAGTATAACTCTACTTATGAAACTGATACAAATCACAGCTCCTCTTACATAAATGCTGTTTAGTTAATAGTGAGAAACACGTTGGGTTCGTGAACTGTGTAAATTCATTTGAGCCCAAAATTCAGTGGGGTTACCAGAAATGACCTCATGCTTGTAGGAAGACACCGATCCTGTGGTTGAACTCCGTTTCTGAAGGGAAATTCAGACCAGTGTTCTCATCCATGAATCACACTCTGTTTTAATGCGAGAAGCATGCTCTTCTTTCCAGCATCTCCAATACAGCAAGAAATATGAGCATGTCCAGAAAAAAAGAATTGTGTTTCCTACTCATACGCACCATATCTACTTCAACTCTGCTTAGGAAACTGAAATAAACCAAAGCTCCTGTTACATAAATGCTCTTTAGTAAATAGTGAAAAACTCATTGGGTGTGTGAACTGTGTAAATTCATTTGAGACCAAAATTCACTGGGTTTACCAGAAATGACCTCTTGCTTGCAGGAAGACCCAGATCCTGGATCTTACATATATTTCTGAAGGGAAATTCAGACCAGTGTTCTCTTCCATGAAACAAACTCTGTTTTAACACAAGAAGAATGCTCTTCTTTCCAGTGTCTCTAATACAGCAAGAAACATGACCATGCTCTGAAAAAAAGGACTGTGTTTCATACTCATAGCAAATATATCTAGTTCAACTCTTCTTATGAATCTGATACAAACCACAGCACCTCTTACATAAAAGTTTTTAGTTAATAGTGAGAAACCCGTTGGGTTCATGAACTTTGTAAATTCATTTGAGCACAAAATAAGTGGGTTTATCAGAAATGACCTCGTGCTTGTAGGAAGACACAGATCCTGTGGTTGAACTCCGTTTCTGAAGGGAAATTCATAAAAGTGTTCTCATCCATGAAACACACTCTGTTTTAACGCAAGAAGCATGCTCTTCTTTCCGGGGTCTCCAATTCAGCAAGAAACATGAGGATGCCCTGAAAAAAATGTCTGTGTTTCTTACTCATACGGACCATATCTAGTTCAACTCTGCTTAAGAAACTGAAACAAACCACAGCTCCTGTTACATAAATGCTCTTAAGTTAAGAGTTTGGAATGCTTTGGGTTAGTGATCTGTGCAAATTCATTTTAGCCCCAAATTCACTGGGTTTACCAGAAATGACCTCTTGCTTGCAGAAGAATCAGATCCTGGATCTTACATATATTTCTGAAGGGAAATTCAGACCAGTGTTCTCTTCCATGAAACAAACTCTGTTTTAACACAAGAAGAATGCTCTTCTTTCCAGTGTCTCTAATACAGCAAGAAACATGACCATGCTCTGAAAAAAAGGACTGTGTTTCATACTCATAGCAAATATATCTAGTTCAACTCTTCTTATGAATCTGATACAAACCACAGCACCTCTTACATAAAAGTTTTTAGTTAATAGTGAGAAACCCGTTGGGTTCATGAACTTTGTAAATTCATTTGAGCACAAAATAAGTGGGTTTATCAGAAATGACCTCGTGCTTGTAGGAAGACACAGATCCTGTGGTTGAACTCCGTTTCTGAAGGGAAATTCATAAAAGTGTTCTCATCCATGAAACACACTCTGTTTTAACGCAAGAAGCATGCTCTTCTTTCCGGGGTCTCCAATTCAGCAAGAAACATGAGGATGCCCTGAAAAAAATGTCTGTGTTTCTTACTCATACGGACCATATCTAGTTCAACTCTGCTTAAGAAACTGAAACAAACCACAGCTCCTGTTACATAAATGCTCTTAAGTTAAGAGTTTGGAATGCTTTGGGTTAGTGATCTGTGCAAATTCATTTTAGCCCCAAATTCACTGGGTTTACCAGAAATGACCTCTTGCTTGCAGAAGAATCAGATCCTGTATCGTAACCTCTTTTCTGAAGGGAAATTCAGACCAGTATTCTCATCCATGAAACACACTCTGTTTTAACAGAAGAAGCATGCTCTTCTTTCCATTGTCTCTAATACAGCAAGAAAAATGAGCAAGCCCAGAAAAAAAGACGTATGTTTCCTACTCATATGGACGATAACTAGTTCAACTCAGCTTATGAAACTGATAAAAATCACAGCACCTCTTACATTAATGCTTTTTAGTTAATATTAAGAGATATGCTGGGTTCGTGAATTGTGTAAATTCATTTGAAGCCAAAATTCAGTGGGTTTACCAGAAATGACCTCTTGAATGTAGGAAGACACAGATCCTGTGGTTGAACTCCGTTTCTGAAGGGAAATTCAGACCAGTGATCTCATCCATGAAACACACTCTGTTTTCACACAAGAAGCATGCTCTTCTTTCCAGTGTCTCTAATACAGCAAGAAAAATGAGCAAGCCCAGAAAAAATGAACTATGTTTCCTACTCATACGGACGATATCTGGTTCAACTCAGCTTATGAAACTGATACAAACCAAAGCTCCTATGAATTTAATGCTCTTTAGTTAATAGTGAGAAACGCGTTGGGTTTGTGAACAGTGTAAATTCATTTGAGGCCAAAATTCACTGGGTATACCAGAAAAGAACACTTGCTTGTAGGAAGACACAGATCCTGTGGTTTAACTTCATTTCTGAAGGGACATTCAGACCAGTGTTTTCATGTATAAAACACTCTGTTTTAACACAAGAAGCATGCTCTTCTTTCCAGTATCTCTAATACAGCAAGAAATATGAGAATGCCCTGAAAGAAAGGACTTTGTTTCCTACTCATACCAAACATATCTACTTCAACTCTGCTTAAGAAACTGAAACAAACCACAGCTCTTCTTACATAAATGCTCTTTAGTAAATAGTCAGGAACACGTTGGGTTAGTGAACTGTGCAAATTCATTTGAGCCCAAAATTCACTGGGTTTACCAGAAATGATGTCTTGCTTGCAGGAAGACCCAGATCCTGGATCTTAACTACTTCTCTGAAGGTAAATTCAGACCAGTGTTCTCATCCATGAAACATGCTCTGTTTAATGCAAGAACCATTCTCTTCTTTACCGGATCTCTAATTAAGCAAGACACATGAGCATGCCCAGAATAAAAGGTCTGTGTTTCCTACTCACACCAAACATATGTAGTTCAACTCTGCTTATGAAACTGATACAAATCACAGCTCCTCCTACATAAATGCTGTTTAGTTAATAGTGAGAAATGTGTTGGGTTCGTAAACTGTGTAAATTTATTTGAGCCCAAAATTCACTGTGTTTACCAGAAAGGAACTCTTGCTTGTAGGACGACACAGATTCTGTGGTTGAACTCCGTTTCTGAAGGGAAATTCAGACCAGTGTTCTCATCCATGAAACACACTCTGTTTTAACGCAAGAAGCATGCTCTTTTTTCCAGGGTCTCTAATTCAGCAAGAAACATGAGCATGCCCTGATTAAAAGGTCTGTGTTTCCTACTCACACCAAACATATGTAGTTCAACTCTGCTTATGAAACTGATACAAATCACAGCTCCTCTTACATAAATGCATTTTAGTTAATAGTGAGAAACGCGTTGCGTTTGTGAACTGTGTAAATTCAATTCAGCCCCAAATTCAGTGTGGTTACCAAAAATGACCTCTTGCTTGTAGGAAGACACAGTCCTGTGGTTGAACTCCTTGCATGAAGGGAAAATCAGACCAGTGTTCTCATCCATGAAACGCACTCTGTTTTAACGCAAGAATCATGCTCTTCTTTCCAGTGTCTCTAATACAGCAAGAAACAGGAGTGAGCCCAGAAAAAAAGAACTATGTTTTCTACTCATTCGGATGATATCTAGTTCAACTCAGCTTATGAAACTGATACAATCCACAGCTCCTGTGAAATAAATGCTCTTTAGTTAATAGTGAGAAACGCACTGGGTTTGTTAACTGTGGAAACTTATTTGAGGCCAAAATTCTCTGGGTATACCAGAAATGAACACTTGCTTGTAGGAAGACACAGATCCTGTGGTTTCACTCCGATTCTGAAGGGAAATTCAGACCAGTGTTCTCAACCATGAAACACCCTCTGTTTTAATGCAAGAAGCATGCTCTTCTTTCCAGCGTCTCCAATACGGCAAGAATCATGAGCAAGCCCAGAAAAAAAGAACTATGTTTCCTACTCTTAGGGACCATATCTAGTTCAACTCTGCTCATGAAACTGATACAAATCATAGCACCTCTTACATTAATGCTTTTTAGTTAATAGTAAGAGACATGCTGGGTTCGTGAACTGTGTAAATTCATTTGAGCTCAAAATTCAGTGGGATTACCAGAAATTACCTCTTGCTTGGAGGAAGACACCAATCCTGTATCTTAAATCCGTTTCTGAAGAGAAATTCAGACCAGTGTTCTCATCAATGAAACCCACTCTGTTATACAGCAAGAAGCATGCTTTTCATTCCAGTGTCTCTAATACTGCAAGAAACATGAGCAAGCCCAGAAAAAAAGAACTATGTTTCCTACTCATATGGATGATATCTAGTTCAACCAGCTTATGAAACTGACACAAACCACAGCTCATGTGAAATAAATGCTCTTTAGTTAATAGTGAGAAACACGTTGAGTTTATGAACTATGGACATTCATTTGAGGCTAAAATTCAGTGGGTTTACCAGAAAAGACCTCTTGCATGTAGGATGAGAGAGATCCTGGATAGTAACTACTTTTCTGAAGGGAATTTCAGACCAGTGTTCTCATCTATGAAACACACTCTGTATTAACGCTAGAAGCATGCTCTTCTTTCCAGGGTCCCTAATAAAGAAAGAAACATGAGCATGCCCTGAAAAAAAGGTCTGTGTTTCCTACTCATACCAAACATATCTAGTTCAACACTGCTTATGAAACTGATACAAATCACAGCTCCTCTTACATAAATGCTTTTTAGTTAAGAGTGAGAAATGCGTTGGGTTCGTGGAATGTGTGAATTCATTTGAGCCCAAAATTCAGTGGGGTTACCAGAAAAGACCTCATGCTTATAGGAAGACACAGATCCTGTGGTTTAACTCCGTATCTGAAGGGATATTCATACCAGTGTTCTCAACCATGAAACACACTCTGTTTTAACGCAAGAAGCATGCTCTTCTTTCCAGCATCTCCAATACAGCAAGAAACATGAGCAAGACCAGTAAAAAAGAAGGATGGTTCCTACTCATTGGGACCATATCTAGTTCAACTAAGCTTATGATGCTGATACAAATCACAGCACCTCTTACATTAATGCTTTTTAGTTAATAGTAAGAGACATGCAGGGTTAGTGAACTGTGTAAATTCATTTGAGCCCAAAATTCAGTGGATTTACCAGAAATGACCTCTTGCATGTAGGAAGACACAGATCGTGTGGTTGAACTCAGTTTCTGAAGGGAAATTCAGACCAGTGTTCTCAATCATGAAACACATTCTGTATAAACACAAGAAGCATGCTCTTCTTTCTATTTCCTCTAATACAAAAAGAAAAATGAGCATGCCCAGAAAAAAAGAACTGTGTTTCTGACTCAAAGGGACCATATCTAGTTCTACTCTGCTTATGAAACTGAAACAAACCACAGCTCCTCTTACATAAATGCTCTGTAGTTAATAGTGAGAAACATGTCGGGTTTGTGAACTGTGTAAATTCATTTGAGCACAAAATTCATTGGGTGTTCCAGAAATGACCCCTTGCATGTAGGAAGACACAGATCCTGGATAGTAACTACTTTATCCAAGGGAAATTCAGACCAGTGTTCTCATCCATAAAACACACTCTGTTTTAACACAAGAATCATGCTCTTCTTTCCAGTGTCTCTAATACAGCAAGAAACATGAGCGAGCCCAGAAAAAAAGAACTATGTTTTCTACTCATACCGACGATATCTAATTCAACTCAGCTTATGAAACTGATACAAACCAAAGCTCCTGTGAAATAAATGCTCTTCAGTTAATAGTGTGAAACGCCTTGGGTTTGTTAACTGTGGAAATTTCTTTGAGGCCAAAATTCTCTGGGTATACCAGAAATGAACACGTGCTTGGAGGAAGACACAGATCCTGTGGTTTAACTCCGTTTCTGAATGGGAATTCAGACCAGTGTTTTCATCCATGAAACACACTCTGTTTTAATGCAAGAAGCATGCTCTTCTTTCCAGGGTCTCTAATACAGCAAGAACATGAGCATGCCCTGAAAAAAAGGACTTTGTTTCCTACTCATACCAAACATATCTACTTCAACTCTGCTTGTGAATGTGATACAAATCACAGCTCCTCTTACAAAAAGGCTTTTTAGTTAATGGTGAGTAATGCGTTGTGTTCGTGAACTGTGTAAATACATCTGAGCCCAAAATTCAGTGGGGTTACCAGAAATGACCTCATGCTTATAGGAAGACAAGGTCATGACGTTTAACTCCATATCTGAAGGGAAATTCAGACCAGTGTTCTCAACCATGAAACACTCTGTTTTAACGCAAGAAGCATGCTCTTCTTTCCAGCATCTCCAATACAGCAAGAAACATGAGCAAGACCAGTAAAAAAGAAATATGTTTCCTACTCATAGGGACCATATCTAGTTCAACTCTGCTTATGAAACTGATACAAATCACAGCACCTCTTACATTAATGCTTTTTAGTTAATAGTAAGTGACATGCTGGGTTAGTGAACAGTGCAAATTCATTTGAACCCAAAATTCAGTGGGTATACCAGAAATGGCCTCTTGCATGTAGGAAGACAAAGATCCTGTGATTGAAATCCTTGTATGAAGGGAAATTTAGACAAGTGTTCTCTTCCATGAAACACACTCTGTTTTAACGCAGGAAGCATGCTCTTCTTTCAGTCTCATTAATACAGCAAGAAACATGAGCAAGCCCAGAAAAAAAGAACTATGTTTCCTACTCATATGGACGATATCTAGTTCAACTCAGCTTATGAAACTGACACAAACCACAGCTCATGTGAAATAAATGCTCTTTAGTTAATAGTGAGAAACGCGTTGTGTTTGTGAACTATGGAAATTCATTTGAGGCCAAAATTCAGTGGGTTTACCAGAAATGACCTCTTGCATGTAGGATGAGAGAGATCCTGGATAGTAACTACTTTTCTGAAGGGAATTTCAGACCAGTGTTCTCATCCATGAAACACACTCTGTATTAACGCTAGAAGCATGCTCTTCTTTCCAGGGTCTCTAATAAAGAAAGAAACATGAGCATGCCCTGAAAAAAAGGTCTGTGTTTCCTACTCATACCAAACATATCTAGTTCCACACTGCTTATGAAACTGATACAAATCACAGCTCCTGTTACATGAATGCTTTTTAGTTAAGAGTGAGAAATGCGTTGGGTTCGTGGACTGTGTGAATTCATTGGAGCCCAAAATTCAGTGGGGTTACCAGAAAAGACCTCATGCTTTTAGGAAGACAAGGTCATGAGGTTGAACTCCGCTTCTGAAGGGAAATTCATACCATTGTTCTCATCTATGAAACACACTCTGTTTTAATGCGAGAAGCACACTCTTCTCTCCAGCGTTTCCAATAGAGAAGGAAATTAGAGCAAGGCCAGAAAAAAAGAACTGTGTTTCCTACTCATACGAACCATATGTAGTTCAACTCTGCTTAAGAAACTGAAACAAACCAAAGCTCCTGTTACATAAATGCTCTTTAGATAAAAGTGAGAAACGCGTTGGGTGTGTGAACTGTGTAAATTCATTTGAGACCAAAATTCAGTGGGTTTACCAGAAATGACCTCTTGCATGGAGGAAGACATACATCCTGTGGTTGAACTACGTGTCTAAAGTGAAATTCAGACCAGTGATCTCGATCATGAAACACATTCTGTATAAACGCCTGAAGCATGCTCTTCTTTCTATTTTCTCTAATACAGCAAGAAACATGAGCATGCCCAGAAAAAAAGAACTGTATTTCCTACTCATACGGACCATATGCAGTACAACTCTGCTTATGAATCTGATACAAACCACAGCTCCTCTAACATAAATGCTCTTTAGTTAAATGTGAAAGACGCGTTGGGTTAGTGAACTGTGTAATTTCATTAGAGCCCAATACTCACTGGGGTTACCAGAAATAAACTCTTACTTGAAGGTAGATACACAGCCTGGGGTTTGACTCTGTTTTGGAAGGAAAATTCAGACCAGTGTTCTCATCCATGAAACAGACTCTGTTTTAAGGCAAGAAGCATGCTCTTCTTTCTAGCTTCTCCAGCAGAGCAAGAACCATGATTTGCCCAGAAAAAAAATAACTCTGTTTCCTACTCCTATGGACCATATCAAGGTAAACTCTGCTGATGAAACTGATACAATCCACAGCTCCTCTTACATAAATGCTCTTTAGTTAATAGTGAGAAACGCATCAGGTTAGCGAACTGTGTAATTTCATTTGAGCCCAAAATTCACTGAGTTTACCAGCATTGAACTCTTGCTTGTGGGAAGACACAGATCCTTGCATTTAATTCCGTTTCTGAAGGGAAATTCAGACCAGTGTTCTCATCCATGACACAATGTGTTTTAACGAAAGAAGCATGGTCTTCTTTCCATCATCTCTAATATAGCAAGAAACATGACCATGCCCAGAAAAAAAACTGTGTTAACTATTTAGAGGACCACAGCTAGTTAAACTCTGCTTATGAAACTGATAGAAACCACAACACCTATGACATAAATGCTCTTTATTTAATAGTGAACAATGCTTTGGGATCGTGAATTGTTTAAATTCATTTGAGCCCAAAATTAACTGGGTTGTCCAGTATTGAACTCTTGCTTGTAGGAAGAAACAATTCTTAGGGTTTAACTCCGTTTCTTAAGGGAAATTCAGACCAGTGTTCTCATCCATGATACACACTTTGATTTAATGCAAGAAGCATGCTCTTCTTTCCATCGTCTCCAATATAGCAAGAACCATGAACATGCCCAGAAAAAAGAACGTTGTTTCCTACTCATATGGACCATATCTAGTTAAACTCTGCTTATAAAACTGATACAATCCACAGCTCCTCTAAAATATAAGCTCTTTAGTTAATAGTGAGAAACGTGTCGGGTTAGTGAACTGTGTAATTTCATTTGAGCCCAAAATTCACTGGGTTTACCAGAATTGAACTCTTGCTTGTAGGAAGACACAGATCCTAGGGTTTAACTTCATTTCTGAAGGGAAATGCAGACCAGTGTTCTCATCCATGAAACACAATCTGTTATAATTCAAGAAGCATGCTCTTCTTTCCATCATCTCTATTACAGCAAGAAACATGAGCATGCCCAGAAAAAAAGAACTGTGTTTCCTACTCATAGGACCATATATAGTTAAACACTGCTTATGAAACTGATACAATCCACAGCTCCCATTACATGAATGCTCTTTAGTTAATAGTGAGAGACGTGTTGGGTTCGTGAACTGTGTAATTTCATTTGAGCCCAATATTCCCTGTGTTTACCAGAAATGAACTCTTGCTTGTAGGAAGACAAAAATCATGGCATTTAACTGAATTTCTGAAGGGAAATTCAGACCAGTGTTCTCATGTATGAAACACACTCAGTTTTAACGTAAGAAGCATGCTCATTTTTCCAGCGTCTGTAATACAGCAAGAAACATGAGCTTGCCCAGAAAAAGAGAACTATGTTTCCTACTCATGTGGATCATATCTAGTTAAACTCTACTTATGAATCTGATAGAAACCACAGCTCCTCTAACATAAATGCTCTTTAGTTAAATGTGAGAGATGCGTTGGGTTCGTGAAATGTCTAATTTCATTTGAAGCCCAAATTCACTGGGTTTTACAGAATTGAACTCTTTCTTATGGGAAGACAGAGATCTTTGCATTTACCTCCGTTTCTGAAAAGAAATTCAGACCAGCGTTCTCATCCATGAAACACACTCTTTTTTAGCGCAAGAAGCATGTTCTTTTTTCCAGCCTCTCTAATACAGCAAGAAACATGAGCTTGCCCAGAAAAAAAGAACTGTGTTTCCTACTCCTAGGTCCATATCTAGTTAAACCCTGCTTATGAAACTGATACAATCCACAGCTCCTCTTAAATAAATGCACTTTAGTTAACAGTGAGAAATGTGTCGGGTTTGTGAACTGTGTAATTTCATTTGAGCCCAAAATTCACTGGGTTTTCCAGAAATGAACTCGTGCTTATAGGAAGACACAGACCCTGGGGTTTAATTCCGTTTCTGATAGGAAATTCAGACCAGAGTTCTCATCCATGAAACACACTCAGTTTTAAGGCAAGAAGCATGCTCTTTATACTAGCTGCTACAAAAGAGCAAAAACCATGAGCATGCCCAGAAAAAAAACTGTGTTTCCTACTCATAGGACCATATTTAGCTAAACTCTTCTTATGAAACTGATACAATCCACAGGTCCTCTTACATAAATGCTCTTTATTGAATAGTGAGAAATGCGTTGGGTTAGTGAACTGTGTAATTTCATTTGAGACCAAAATTCACTGTGTTTACCAGAATTGAACTCTTGCTTGTAGGAAGACACAGATCCTAGGGTTTAACTCCGTTTCTGGAGGGAAATTCAGACCAGTGTTCTCATCCATGAAACACAGTGTGTTATAATTCAAGAAGCATGCTGTTCTTTCCATCATCTCTATTACAGCTAGAAACATGAGCATGCCCATAAAAAAAGAACTGTGTTTCCTACTCCTAGGTCCATATCTAGTTAAAACCTGCTTATGAAACTTATACAATCCACAGCTCCTCTTAAATAAATGCTCTTTAGTTAATAGTGAGAAATGTGTTGGGTTTGGAAACTGTGTAATTTCATTTGAGCCCAAAATTCACTGGGTTTACCAGAATTGAACTCTTGCTTGTAGGAAGACACAGAACCTAGGGTTTAACTCCGTTTCTGAAGGGAAATTCTGACCAGTGTTCTCATCCATGAAACACACTCTGTTTTAAAGCGACAAGACTGCTCTTCTTTCTAGCGTCTCCAATACATCAAGAAACATGAGCATGCCCAGAAATAAAAGACTGTGTTTCCTACTCATACGGACCATATCTAGTTAAACTCTGCTTATGGAACTGATACAATCCACAGCTCTTCTTACATAAATGCTCTTTAGTTAATAGTGAGAAATGTGTCGGGTTAGTGACCTGTGTAATTTCACTTGAGCACAAATTTCACTGGGTTTACCAGAATTGAACTCTTGCATGTGGGAAGACACAGATCCTTACATTTAACTCCGTTTCTGAAGGGAAATTCAGACCAGTGTTCTCATCCATGAAACACACTCTGTTTTAAAGCGACAAGCCTGCTCTTCTTTCCAGCGTCTCCAATACAGCAAGAAACATGAGCATGCCCAGAAAAAAAGAACTGTGTTTCCTACTCCTAGGACCATATCTAGTTAAACACTGCTTATGAAACTGATCCACAGCTCCTCTTACATAAATTCTCTTTAGTTAATAGTGAGAAGGTGTCAGGTTTATGAACTGTGTAATTTCATTTGAGCCCAAAATTCACTGGGATTTCCAGAATTGAAGTCATGCTTGTGGGAAGACACAGATCCTTGATTTAACTTCGTTTCTGAAGGGAAATACTGACCATTGTTCTTATCCATGAAACACACTCTGTTTTAAGGCAATAAGATTGGTCTTCTTTCCATCATTTCTAATACAGCAAGAAACATGAGCATGCCAAGAAAAAAAAGAACTGTGTTTCCTACTCATATTGAACTTTTCGTTGGGATACTGAAATGTGAAAATTCATTTGAGCCCAGAATTCACTGGGTTTTCCAGAATTGACTCTGGCTTGTGGGAAGACACAGATCCTTGCATTTAATTCCGTATTTGAAGGGAAATACTGACCATTGTTGTCATCCATGAAACACACTCTGTTTTAAGGCAAGAAGCATTCTCTTCTTTCTAGCTGCTCCAATAGAGCAAGAACCATGAGCATGTCCAGAAAAAGAGAATTGTGTTTCCTATTAATATGGACCATATCTAGTTAACTCTGCTTATGAAACTGATACAAACCACAACTCCTATTACATAAATTCTCTTAGTTAATAGTCAGAAACGTGTAGGTTCATGAACTGTATAAATTCATTTGAGCACAAAATTCACTGGGTTTTCCAGAATTGAACTCTTGTTGTAGAGAGACACAGATCTTGGTGTTTAACTCCGTTCCTGAAGGGAATTTCAGACCAGTGTTTTCATCCATGAAACACACTCTGTTTTAAAACAACAAGCCTGCTCTTCCTTCTAGCATCTCCAATACATCAAGAAACATGATCATGCCCAGAAAAAAAACTGTGTTTCTTACTCATACGGACCATATCTAGTTAAACTCTGCTTATGGAACTGATACAATCCACAGCTCTTCATACATAAATGCTCTTCAGTTAATAGTGAGAAATATGTCGGGTTAGTGAACTGTGTAATTTCACTTGAGCCCAAAATTCAGTGTGTTTACCAGAATTGAACTCTTGCTTGTGGGAAGACACAGATCCTTGCATTTACCTCCGTTTCTAAAGGGGAATTCAGACCAGTGTTCTCATCCATGACACAATCTGTTTTAACGCAAGAAGCATGGTGTTCTTTCTACCATCTCTACTACAGCAAGAAACATGAGCATGCCCAGAAAAAACGAACTCTGTTTCCTCCTCATATGGACTATTACTAGTTAACTCTGCTTATGAAACTGATACAAACCACAGCTCCTCTTAAATAAATGCTCTTTAGTTAATAGTGAGAAACGCATTGGTTTGTGAACTATATAAATTCATTTGAGCCCAAAATTCACTGGGCTTTCCAGAATTCTACTCTTACTTGTAGGAAGACACAGATTCTGTGTTTTAACTCCGTTTCTGAAGGGAAATTCAGACCAGTGTTCTCATCCATGAAACACACTCTGTTTTAAAGCAACAAGCCTGCACTTATTTCTAGCGTCTCCAATATATCCAGAAATATGAGCATGCCCATAAAAAATAACTGTGTTTCCTACTCATAGGGATCATATCTAGTTAAACTCTACTTATGAATCTGATACCACAGCTCCTCTAAGATAAATGCTCTTTAGGTAAAAGTGAGAGACGCGTTGGGTTCGTGAACTGTGTAATTTCATTTGAGCTCAATACTCACTGGGTTTACCAGAAATTAATGCTTGCTTGTGGGAAGACACAGATCCTTGCATTTAACTCCGTTTCTGAAGGGAAATTCATACCAGTGTTCTCATCCCTGACACAATCTGTTTTAATGCAAGACGCATGCTCTTCTTTCCATCATCTCTAATACAGCAAGAAACATGAGCATGCCCAGAAATAAAGAACTGTGTTTCCTACTCACATTGACCATATCTAGTTAAACTATGCTGATGAAACTGATACAAATCACAGTTCCTCTTACATAAATGCTCTTTAGTTAATAGTGAGAGACTCGTTGGGTTCCTGAACTGTGTAAATTCATTTGAGCCCAAAATTCACTGGGTTTTCCAGAATTGACTCTAGCTTGTAGGAAGACACAGATTCTTGCATTTAACTCTGTTTCTGTAGGGCAATTCTGACCAGTGTTCTGATCCATGAAACACACTCTGTTTTAAGGCAAGAAGCATGCTCTTCTTTCTAGCTGCTCCAATAGAGCAAGAAACATGAGCATGCCCAGTAAATATAACTGTGTTTCCTACTCCTAGAACCATATCTAGTTAAACACTGCTTATGAAACTGATACAATCAACAGCTCATCTTACATAAATGCTTTTTAGTTAATAGTCAGAAATGTGTGGGGTGAGTAAACTGTGTAATTTCATTTGAGCCCAAAATTCACTGGGATTACCAGAAATGAACTCTTGCTTGTGGGAAGACACAGATCCTTGCATTTAACTCCATTCCTGAAGGGAAATTCAGACCACTGTTCTCATCCATGAAACACAATCTGTTTTAATGCAAGAAGCATGGTCTTCTTTCCATCATCTCCAATACAACAAGAAATATGAGCATGCGCAGAAAAAAAGAACTGTGTTTCCTACTCATATTGACCATATATAGTCAAACTCTGCATAAGAAACTGATACAGATTACAGCTCCTCTTACATAAATGCTCTTTATTTAATAATGAGAAACTCGTTGGGTTCCTGAACTGTGTAAATTCATTTGAGCCTAAAATTCACTGGGTTTTCCAGAATTGATTCTGGCTTGTAGGTAGACACAGAGCCTGGGGTTTAATTCCATTTCTGAAGGGAAATTCAGACCCAGTGTTCTCAACCATGATACACACTTTGTTTTAACGCAAGAAGCATGCTCTTCTTTCCAGCGTCTAGAATAGAGCAGGAAACATGAGCATGCCCAGAAAAAAGACTCTGTTTCCTACTCATATGGACCATATGTAGTTAACTCTGCTTATCAACCTGATACAAACCACAGCTCATCTTACATAAATGCTCATAAGTTAATAGTGAGAAACGCATTGGATTCCTGAAATGTGTAATTTCATTTGAACTGCAAATTCACTGCGTTTTCCAGAATTGAACTCTTTCTTATTGGAAGACACAGATCCTTGCATTAACCTCCGATTCTGAAGGGAAATTCAGACCAGCGTTCTCATCCATGAAAAACACTCTTTTTTAAAGCAAGAAGCATGCTCGTTTTTTCTAGCGTGTCTAATACAGCAAGAAACATGAGCTTGCCCTGAAGAAAAGAACTGTGTTTCCTACTCATACGGGTCATATCTAGTTAAACTCTTCTTATGAATCTGATACAATCCATAGCTCCTCTTACATAAATGCTCTTTAGTTAATAGTGATGAATGCGTTGGGTTTGTGAACTGTGTAAATTCATTTCAGCCCAAAATACACTCGGTTTTCCAGTATTGAACTCTTACTTGTCGCAAGGCACAGATACTAGGGTTTAACCCCGTTTCTGAAGGGAAATTCTGACCAGTGTTCTCATCCATGAAACACACTCTGTTTTAAGGGAAGAAGCATGCTCATCCTTATGGCTTCTCCAATACAGAAAGAACCATGAGAATGCCCCCAAAAAATTACTGTGTTTCATACTCATACGTCCCTATCTACTTCAACTAGGCTCATGAAACAGGTACAATTCACAGCACATCTTACATGAATGCACTTTAGTTAATAGGTTGAAATGCGTTGGATTCGTGAAATCTATGAATACATTTGAACCCAAAATTCACTGGGTTTACCATCATTAAACTCATTCTTTTTGGAAGACACTGAATCTGGCATTTAACTCTGTTTCTGAAGGGAAATTCACACCAGTGTTCTCATCCATGAAACACACTCTTATTTAACACAAGAAGCATGCTCTTTTTTCCAGCGTGTCTAATACAGCAAGAAACGTAAGCTTGCCCAGAAAAAAAGAACTGTGTTTCCTATTAATACAGACAATATCTAGTTAACTCTGCTTATGAAACTGATACAAACCACAAGGTCTATTACATAAATGCTCTTTAGTTAATAGTGAGAAATGCGTAGGGTTAGTGAACTGTGTAATTTCATTTAAGCCCAAAATTAACTGGGTTTAAGAGAATTGAACTCTTGCTTGTAGGAAGACACAGATCATAGGGTTTAACTCCGTTTCTGAAGGGAAATTCAGACCAGTGTTCTCATCCATGAAACACAATCTGTTATAATGCAAGAAGCATGCTCTTCTTTCTATCATCCATATTACAGCAAGAAATATGAACATGCCCAGAAAAAAAGAACTGTGTTTCTAAACTGATATGGAGCATATCTAGTTAACTCTGCTCATGAAACTGATACAAACCACAATCCTGTTAATTAAAGGCTGTTTACTTAATAGTGATAAACGCATTGGGTTCCTGAAATGTGTAAATTTTTTCAGATATAAATTTACACGGTTGACCAGAATTGAACTCCAGATTGCAGGAAGACACAGATCTTGACATTTCCCTCCTTCTCTGAAGGGAAATTGAGACCAGTATGGTTATCCATGAAACACACTCTGTTTTAACCCAAGAAGCATGCTCTATTTTCCAGCTTCGCCAATACAGCAGGAAACATGAGCATGCCCACATAAAAGAAATGTGTTTATTTGAAATGAAGTCTTGCTTGTAGGAAGACACAGAGCCTGAGAATTAACTCCATTTCTGAAGGGAAACATCCACAACAGATCCCATCCAGGAAACACACTGTGCTTTAGAGCAAGAAGCACGCTCTTGCTATCTAGAATCTCTAATAAAGCAGGAAACATGAGTGTGCACAGAACAAAAGAACGGTGTTTCCTACACATACGGACCACATCTAGTTCAAACTGCTACTGAAACTGATACAATGCACAGGACCTATAAAATCCAATGCTTTTCAGTTAAGAGTGAGAAACGTGTGAGCTTCGTGAACGATGTAGCTTCGTTTGAGTGCAAAGGGACTGAGTTTACCTGAAACGAAGTCTTGCTTGTAGGAAGACACAGCACCTGGGATTTAACTCCATTTCTGAAGGGAAACACTCAGCAAAGTTCTCATCCATGAAACACACTGTGCTTTAGAGCAAGAAGCACGCTCTTGCATTCTAGTGTCTCTAATATAGCAGGAAACAGGAGTGTGCCCATAACCAAAGGACTGTGATTCCTACAAATACGGACTATATCTAGTTCAACTCTGGTTATGAAACTGATACAAACCACAGGTAATCTAAGATCCAATGCTTTTCAGTTAAGAGAGATAAACGTGTGAGCGTCGTGAAGGATGTAGCATTGTTTGAGCTGAAAAGTGATTGTTCTTACCTGAAATGAAGTATTGTTTGTAGGAAGACACAGAGCCTGGGATTTAACTCCATTTCTGAAGGGAAACACACAGCACAGTTCTCATCAATGAAACACACTGTTCTTCAAAGCAAGAAGCAAGCTCTTGTTTTCTAGAGTCTCTAGTAGAGCAGAAAACATGGGTGAGTTCAGAAAAATAGAACGGTGTTTACTACACATACGGACCATATCTACTTCAACTCTGCTTCTGAAACTGATACAAACCACAGGTCCTCTAACATCCAATGCTTGTCAGTTGCGAAGAGAAATGTGGGAGCTTTGTGAATGATGTAGCTTCGTTTGAGCTGAAAAGGGACTGCGTTTACTTGAAAAGAAGTCTAGCTTGTAGGAAGACACAGAACCTGGGATTTAACTCCATTTCTGAAGGGAAACACAGAGCACAGTTCTCATCCATGAAACACACTGTGCTTTAGAGCAAGAAGCATGCACTTGCTTTCTAGAGTCTATAATACAGCAGGAAATATGAGTGTGCTCATAACCAAAGGACTGTGTTTCCTACGAATGAGGACCATATCTAGTTCAACTCTGCTCATGAAAGTGATACAAACCACAGGTCCTCTAACATCCAATGCTTTTCAGTTAAGAGCGAGAAACGTGTGAGCTTCATGAAAGATGTAGCTTCCTTTGAGCTGAAAAGTGACTGTGTTTACCTGAAACGAAGTCTTGCTTGTAGCAAGAAACAGAGGTTGGGATTTTACTCCATTTCTGAAGGTAAACACAGAGCACAGTTCTCATCCATGAAACACACAATGCTTCAGAGCAAGAAACATGCTCTTGTTTTCTAGAGTCCCTAATAGAGCAGGAAACGTGGGTGTGCTCAGTACAATAAATGGTGTTTCCTACACATACGGACCATATCTAGTACAACTCTCCTTCTGAAACTGATACAAAACAGAGGTCCTCTAACATCAAATGATTCTCAGTTAATAAGAGAAATATGCGAGCTTTGTGAACGATGTAGGTCCTTTGAGATGTAAAGTGACTGTGTTTACCTGAAATGAAGTCTTACTTGTAGGAAGAAACAGAGCCTGAAAGGAAACACACAGCACAGTTCTAATCCATGAAACATACTAAGCTTTAGAGCAAGAAGCACGCTCTTGCTTCCTAGAGTCTCTAATACACCAGAAAACGTGAGTGTGCTCAGAACAATAAACGGTGTTTCCTACATATATGGACCATATGTAGGACAAGTCTCCTTCTGAAACTAATACAAACCACAGGTCCTCTCACATCCAATGATTTTCAGTTAAGAGCGAAAAATGTGTGAGCTTCGTGAACAATGTAGCTTCGTTTGAGCTGAAAAGGGACTGCGTTTACTTGAAACGATGTATTGCTTGTAGGAAGACACAGAGCCTGGGATTTACATCCATTTCTAAAGGGAAACACTCAGCACAGTTCTCATCCATGAAACACACTGTGCTTTAGAGCAAGAAGCACGCTCTTGCTTTCTAGATTCTCTAATACACGAGGAAACGTGGGTGTGCTCAGAACAAAAGAACAGTGTTTACTACACATACGGACCATATCTAGTTCAACTCTGCTTCCGAAACTGATACAAACAACAGGTCCTCAAACATCCAATGCTTGTCAGTTAATAAGAGAAATGTGTGAGCTTCGTGAACGATGTAGCTTCGTTTGAGCTGAAAAGGGACTGCCTTTACCTGAAACGAACTCTTGCTAGGAGGAAGACACAGCGGCAGGGATTTAACTACATTTTGGAAGCGAAACACACAGCACAGTTCCCATCCATGAAACACACTCTGCTTTAGAGCAAGAAGCGCGCTCTTGCTTTCTAGAGTCTCTAATACAGCAGGTAACTTGTGTGTGCTCAGACCAAAAGAACAGTGTTTACTATACCTACGGACCATATCTAGTTCCACTCTGCTTCTGAAACCTATAAAAACCACAGGTCCTCTAAGATCCAATGCTTTTCAGTTAAGAGCGAGAAACGTGTGAGCTTCCTGAAGGATGTAGCTTCGTTTGAGCTGAAAAGTGGTTGTTCTTACCTGAAATGAAGTATTGCTTGTAGGAAGACACAGAGTATGGGATTTAACTGCATTTCTAAAGGGAAACACACAGCACAGTTCTCATCCTTTAAACACACTGTGCTTCAAAGCAAGAAACACGCTCTTGCTTTCTAGAGTCTCTAGTAGAGCATGAAACTTGCGTGTGTTCAGGAAAAAAAGAACGGCGTTTACTAAACATACGGACCATATCTACTTCAACTCTGCTTCTGAAACTGATACAAACCACAGATCCTCTAACATCCAATGCTTGTCAGTTACGAAGAGAAACGTGTGAGCTTCCTGAACATTGTAGCGTCCTTTGAGCTGAAAAGGAACTGCGATAACTTGAAACGAAGTCTTACATGTAGGAAGACAAGGAGCCTGGGATTTAACTCCATTTCTAAAGCGAAACACTCAGCACAGTTCTCATCCATGAAACACACTGTGCTTTAGAGCAAGAAACACGCTCTTGCTTTCTAGAGTCTATAATAGAGCTGGAAACCCGGGTGTGTCAGAACAAAAGAACAGTGTTTCCTATACATACAGACCATATCTAGTTCAACTCTACTTCTGGAACTGATATAAACCACATGTCCTCTAACATCCAATACTTGTCAGTTATAAGAGAAATGTGTGAGCTTCGAGAACGATGGAGCATCCTTTGAGCTGAAAAGGGTCTGCGTTTACCGTAAACACACTCTTGCTTGTAGGAAGACACAGCACCTGGGATTTAAATCCATTTCTGAAGAGAAACACACAGCACAGTTCCCATCCATTAAACACACTCTGCTTTAGAGCAAGAAGCACGCTCTTGCTTTCTAGAATCTCTAATACAGCCGGAAACATGGGTGATCTCAAAACAAAAAACGTTGTTTCCCACACATACAGACCATATCTAGTTCAACTCTCCTTCTGAAACTGATACAAACCGAAGGACCTCTAAAATCCAATTCTTTTCAGTTAAGAGCGAGAAACTTATGAGCTTTTTGAATGATGTAGCTTCGTTTCAGCTGAAAAGTGACTGCGTTTATTTGAAACGACGTCTTGCTTGTAGGAAGTCACAGATACTGGGATTTTACCCCATTGCTGAACTGAAACACACAGCACAGTTCTCATCCATGAAACACACTGTGCTTCAGAGCAAGAAACACGCTCTTGCTTTCTAGAGTCTATAATAGAGCAGGAAACCTGGGCGTGCTCAGAACAAAAGTACGGTGTTTACTACACATTCAGACCACATCTAGTTCAACTCTGCTTCTGAAACTGATACAAACCACAGGTCCTCTAACATCCAATGCTTTTCAGTTAAGAGCGAGAAACTTGTGAGCTTCCTGAACGATATAGCTCCGTTTGAGCTGAAAAGGTACTGCGTTTACCTGAAACGAAGTCTTGCTTGTAGGAAGACACAGAGCCTGGGATTTAACTCCGTTTTTGAAGGGAAACACACAGCACCTATCCCATCCATAAAACACAATCTGCTTTAGAGCTAGAAGCCTGTTCTTGCTTTCTAGAGTCTCTAATACAGCAGGAAACGTGAGCATGCACTGAACCAAAGAATGGTGTTTCATAAACATACGGACTATATCTAATTCAACTCTCCTTCTGAAACTGATACAAAGCGCAGTTCCTCTAAAATCCAATTATTTTCAGTTAGGAGCAAGAAACTTGTGAGCTTCATGAAGGATGTCGCTTCTTTGGAGCTGAAAAGTGACTGTGTTTACCTGAAACGAAGTCTTGCTTGTAGGAAGACACAGTGCCTGGGATTTTACTCCATTTCTGAAGGGAAACACACAGCACAGTTCTCATCCATGAAACACACTGTGCTTCAGAGCTAGAAACACACTCTTGCTTTGTAGAGTCTCTAATAGAGCCGGAAACCTGGGTGTGCTCAGAAAAAAGAACAGTGTTTTCTACACATACAGACCATATCTAGTTCAACTCTGCTTCTGAAACTGATACAAATCACTGGTCGTCTAACATCCAATGCTTGTCATTTAATAAGAGAAATGTGTGAGCTTCGTGTACGATGTAGATTCGTTTGAGCTGAAAAGGGACTGCGTTTACCTAAAACGAACTCTTCCTTGCAGGAAGAAACAGCGCCAGGGATTTAACTCCATTTCGGAAGAGAAACACACAGCACTGTTCCCACCCAAGAAACACACTCTGCTTTAGAGCAAGAAGCTCGCTCTTGCTTTCTAGAGTCTCTAATACAGCAGGAAACATGGGTGTTCTCAAAACAAATACCTTGTTTCCTACACATACTGACCACATCTAGTTCACCTCTCCTTCTGAAACTGATACAAACCGCAGGTCCTCTAAAATCCAATTCTTTTCAGTTAAGAGCGATTAACTTGTGAGCTTCGTGAACGATGTAGCTTCGTTTCAGCAGAAAATGGACTGCATTTATTTGAAACGAAGTCTTGCTTGTAGGAAGACACAGAGCCTGGGATTTTACTCCATTTCTGAAGGGAAACTCACAGCACAGTTCTCATCCATGAAACACACTGTTCATCAGAGCAAGAAACATGCTCTTGCTTTCTAGATTCTATAATAGAGCAGGAAACCTGGGTGTGCTCAGAACAAAAGAACAGTGTTTACTATACATACAGACCACAACTAGTTCAACTCTGCTTCTGGAACTGATAAAACCACAGCTCCTCTAACATCCAATACTTGTCAGTTATACGATAAATGTGTGAGCTTCGAGAACGATAGAGCTTCCTTTGAACTGAAAAGTCACTGTGTTTACCTGAAAGGAAGTCTTGCTTGTAGGAAGACACAGAGACTGGGATTTAACTCCATTTCTGGAGTGAAACAAACAGCACAGTTCTCATCCATGAAACTCACATTGCTTTAGAGCAAGACGCAAGCTCTTGCTTTCTAGAGTCTCTAATACAGCAGGAAATGTGGGTGTTCATAAAACAAAAAATGGTGTTTCCTACACATACGGACCATATCTAGTTCAACTCTCCTTCTGAAACTGATACAAACCGCAGGTCCTCTAAAATCCCATTCTTTTCAGATAAGAGAGAGAAACTTATGCGCTTCATGATTGAGGGAGCTTCCTTTGAGCTGAAAAGGGACTAGGTTTACTTGAAAAGAAGTCTTGCTTGTAGGAAGGCACAGAACCTGGGATTTAACTCCATTTCTGAAGGGAATCACACTGCACAGTTCTCATCCATGAAACACACACTGCTTTAGAGCAGGACGCACGCTCTTGCTTTCTAGAGTCTCTAATACAGCAGGAAACGTGGGTGTGCTCAGAACAAAAGTACAGTGTTTACTACACATACAGACCACAACTAGTTCAACTCTGCTTCTGAAACTGATAGAAACGAAAGGTCCTCTAACATCCAATGATTTTCATGTAAGAGCGAGAAACGTGTGAGCTTCCTGAACATTGTAGCGTCCTTTGAGCTGAAAAGGGACTGCGATAACTTGAAACGAAATCTTACATGTAGGAAGACAAGGAGCCTGGGATTTAACTCCATTTCTAAAGCGAAACACTCAGCACAGTTCTCATCCATGAAACACACTGTGCTTTAGAGCAAGAAACATGCTCTTGCTTTCTAGAGTCTATAAAAGAGCAGGAAACCCGGGTGTGTCAGAAAAAAATAACAGTGTTTCCTATACATACGGACCATATCTAGTTCAACTCTGCTTCTGGAACTGATATAAACCACATGTCCTCTAACAGCCAATACTTGTCAGTTATAAGAGAAATGTGTGAGCTTCGAGAACGATGGAGCATCCTTTGAGCTGAAAAGGGTCTGCGTTTACCGTAAACACACTCTTGCTTGTAGGAAGGCACAGCACCTGGGATTTAAATCCATTTCTGAAGAGAAACACACAGCACAGTTCCCATCCATTAAACACACTCTGCTTTAGAGCAAGAAACACGCTCTTGCTTTCTAGAATCTCTAATACAGCCGGAAACATGTGTGATCTCAAAACAAAAAACGTTGTTTCCCACACATACAGACCATATCTAGTTCAACTCTCCTTCTGAAACTGATACAAACCGAAGGTCCTCTAAAATCCAATTCTTTTCAGTTAAGAGCGAGAAACTTATGAGCTTTTTGAATGATGTAGCTTCGTTTCAGCTGAAAAGTGACTGCGTTTATTTGAAACGAAGTCTTGCTTGTAGGAAGTCACAGATACTGGGATTTTACTCCATTTCTGAACTGAAACACACAGCACAGTTCTCATCCATGAAACACACTGTGCTTCAGAGCAAGAAACACGCTCTTGCTTTCTAGAGTCTATAATAGAGCAGGAAACCTGGGCGTGCTCAGAACAAAAGTACGGTGTTTACTACACATTCAGACCACATCTAGTTCAACTCTGCTTCTGAAACTGATACAAACCACAGGTCCTCTAACATCCAATGCTTTTCAGTTAAGAGGGAGAAACGTGTGAGCTTCCTGAACGATATAGCTTTGCTTGAGCTGAAAAGGGACTGGGTTTACCTGAAACGAAGTCTTGCTTGTAGGAAGATACAGAGCCTGGGATTTAACTCCATTTTTGAAGGGAAACACACAGCATCTTTCCCATCCATGAAACACACTCTGCTTTAGAGCTAGAAGCACGCTCTTGCTTTCTAGATTCTCTAATACAGCAGGAAACGTGAGCGTGCACCGAACCAAAGAATGGTTTTTCATAAACATACAGACTATATCTAATTCAACTCTCCTTCTGAAACTGATACAAACCGCAGTTCCTCTAAAATCCAATTATTTTCAGTTAGGAGCCAGAAACTTGTGAGCTTCGTGAAGGATGTAGCTTCTTTTGAGCTGAAAGTGACTGTGTTTACCTGAAACAAAGTCTTGCTTGTAGGAAGACACAGAGCCTGGGATTTAACTCCATTTCTAAAGGGAAACATTCAGCATAGTTCTAATCCATGAAACACACTGTGCTTTAGAGCAAGAAGCACGCTCTTGGTTTCTAAAGTCTCTAATATAGCAGGAAACGTGGGTGGGCTCAGAACAAAAGTACGGTGTTTACTACCCATACGGACCACATCCAGTTCAACTCTGCTTCTGAAACTGATACAAACCACAGGTCCTCTAACATCCAATGCTTTTCAGTTAAGAGCGAGAAACTTGTGAGCTTCCTGAACGATATAGCTTCGTTTGAGCTGAAAAGGGACTGCGTTTACCTGAAACGAAGTCTTGCTTGTAGGAAGACACAGAGCCTGGGATTTAACTCCGTTTTTGAAGGGAAACACACAGCACCTATCCCATCCATAAAACACAATCTGCTTTAGAGCTAGAAGCCTGTTCTTGCTTTCTAGAGTCTCTAATACAGCAGGAAACGTGAGCATGCACTGAACCAAAGAATGGTGTTTCATAAACATACGGACTATATCTAATTCAACTCTCCTTCTGAAACTGATACAAACCGCAGTTCTTCTAAAATCCAATTATTTTCAGTTAGGAGCAAGAAACTTGTGAGCTTCATGAAGGATGTAGCTTCTTTGGAGCTGAAAAGTGACTGTGTTTACCTGAAACGAAGTCTTGCTTGTAGGAAGACACAGTGCCTGGGATTTTACTCCATTTCTGAAGGGAAACACACAGCACAGTTCTCATCCATGAAACACACTGTGCTTCAGAGCTAGAAACACACTCTTGCTTTGTAGAGTCTCTAATAGAGCCGGAAACCTGGGTGTGCTCAGAAAAAAGAACAGTGTTTTCTACACATACAGACCATATCTAGTTCAACTCTGCTTCTGAAACTGATACAAATCACTGGTCGTCTAACATCCAATGCTTGTCATTTAATAAGAGAAATGTGTGAGCTTCGTGTACGATGTAGATTCGTTTGAGCTGAAAAGGGACTGCGTTTACCTAAAACGAACTCTTCCTTGCAGGAAGAAACAGCGCCAGGGATTTAACTCCATTTCGGAAGAGAAACACACAGCACTGTTCCCACCCAAGAAACACACTCTGCTTTAGAGCAAGAAGCTCGCTCTTGCTTTCTAGAGTCTCTAATACAGCAGGAAACATGGGTGTTCTCAAAACAAATACCTTGTTTCCTACACATACTGACCACATCTAGTTCACCTCTCCTTCTGAAACTGATACAAACCGCAGGTCCTCTAAAATCCAATTCTTTTCAGTTAAGAGCGATTAACTTGTGAGCTTCGTGAACGATGTAGCTTCGTTTCAGCAGAAAATGGACTGCATTTATTTGAAACGAAGTCTTGCTTGTAGGAAGACACAGAGCCTGGGATTTTACTCCATTTCTGAAGGGAAACTCACAGCACAGTTCTCATCCATGAAACACACTGTTCATCAGAGCAAGAAACACGCTCTTGCTTTCTAGATTCTATAATAGAGCAGGAAACCTGGGTGTGCTCAGAACAAAAGAACAGTGTTTACTATACATACAGACCACAACTAGTTCAACTCTGCTTCTGGAACTGATAAAACCACAGCTCCTCTAACATCCAATACTTGTCAGTTATACGATAAATGTGTGAGCTTCGAGAACGATAGAGCTTCCTTTGAACTGAAAAGTCACTGTGTTTACCTGAAAGGAAGTCTTGCTTGTAGGAAGACACAGAGACTGGGATTTAACTCCATTTCTGGAGTGAAACAAACAGCACAGTTCTCATCCATGAAACTCACATTGCTTTAGAGCAAGACGCAAGCTCTTGCTTTCTAGAGTCTCTAATACAGCAGGAAATGTGGGTGTTCATAAAACAAAAAATGGTGTTTCCTACACATACGGACCATATCTAGTTCACCTCTCCTTCTGAAACTGATACAAACCACAGGTCCTCTAAAATCCCATTCTTTTCAGATAAGAGAGAGAAACTTATGCGCTTCATGATTGAGGGAGCTTCCTTTGAGCTGAAAAGGGACTAGGTTTACTTGAAAAGAAGTCTTGCTTGTAGGAAGGCACAGAACCTGGGATTTAACTCCATTTCTGAAGGGAATCACACTGCACAGTTCTCATCCATGAAACACACACTGCTTTAGAGCAGGACGCACGCTCTTGCTTTCTAGAGTCTCTAATACAGCAGGAAACGTGGGTGTGCTCAGAACAAAAGTACGGTGTTTACTACACATACAGACCACAACTAGTGGAACTCTGCTACTGAAACTGATAGAAACGAAAGGTCCTCTAACATCCAATGATTTTCATGTAAGAGCGAGAAACGTGTGAGCTTCCTGAACATTGTAGCTTCCTTTGAGCTGAAAAGGGACTGCGATAACTTGAAACAAAGTCTTACATGTAGGAAGACAAGGAGCCTGGGATTTAACTCCATTTCTAAAGCGAAACACTCAGCACAGTTCTCATCCATGAAACACACTGTGCTTTAGAGCAAGAAGAACGCTCTTGGTTTCTAGAGTCTCTAATAGAGCAGGAAACGTGGGTTTGCTCAGATCAAATGTACGGTGTTTACTACACATATGGACCATATCTAGTTCAAGTCTGCTTCTGAAAATGATACAAACCTCAGGTGCTCTGACATCCAATGCTTGTCAGTTAAAAGGTGAAATATGTGAGCTTTGTGAATGATGTAGGTCCTTTGAGCTGAAAAGTGACTAGCCCTACCTGACACGAAGTCTTGCTTGTACGAACACACAGAGCTTGGGACTTAACACCATTTCTGAAGGGAAACACACAGCACCTTTCCCATTGATGAAACACATTGTGCTTTAGATCAAGAAGCACGCTCTTGCTTTCTAGAGTCTCTAATACTGCAGGAAACGTGGGTGTGCTCCGAACAAAAGAACAAAGTTTACTATACATACGGACCATAACTAGTTCAACTCTGCTTCTGAAACTGACACAAACCACAGGTTCTCTACCATCCAATGCTTTCAGTTATGACCTAGAAACGTGTGAGCTTCAAGAACAATGTAGCTTCCTTTGAGCTGAAAAGGGACTGTGTTTACTTGAAACAAAGTCTTGCTTGTAGGAACACACAGAACCTGGGATGTAACTTCATTTCTGATGTGAAACACACAGCACAGTTCTCATCCATGAAACACACTCGGCTTTAGAGCAAGAAGCACGCTCTTGCTTTCTAGAGACTCTAATACAGCAGGAAACATGGGTGATCTCAAAATAAAAACCATTGTTTCCTACACATACAGACCATATCTAGTTCACCTCTCTTTCTGAAACTGATACAAACCACATGTCATCTAAAATCCAATTCTTTTCAGTTAAGAGCGAGAAACTTGTGAGCTTCTTGAAAGATGTAGCTTCGTTTCAGCTCAAAATGGACTGCATTTATGTGAAATGAAGTCTTGTTTGTAGGAAGACCCAGAGTCTGGGATTTTACTCCATTTCTGAAGGGAAACACACAGCACAGTTCTCTTCCATGAAACACACTCTGCTTCAGAGCAAGAAACACGCTCTTGCTTTCTAGAGTCTATAATAGAGCAGGAAACCCGGGTGTGTCAGAACAAAAGAACAGTGTTTCCTATACATACGGACCATATCTAGTTCAACTCTGCTTCTGGAACTGACATAAACCCCATGTCCTCTAACAGCCAATACTTGTCAGTTATAAGAGAAATGTGTGAGCTTCGAGAACGATGGAGCATCCTTTGAGCTGAAAAGGGTCTGCGTTTACCGTAAACAAACTCTTGCTTGTAGGAAGACACAGCACCTGGGATTTAAATCCATTTCTGCAGAGAAACACACAGCACAGTTCTCATCCATGAAACACACTGTGCTTCAGAGCAAGAAACACGCTCTTGCTTTCTAGAGTCTATAATAGAGCAGGAAACCTGGGTGTGCTCAGAACAAAAGTACGGTGTTTACTACACATTCAGACCACATCTAGTTCAACTCTGCTTCTGAAACTGATACAAACCACAGGTCCTCTAACATCCAGTGCTTTTCAGTTAAGCATGAGAAATGTGTGAGCTTCGTGAACAATGTAGCTTCCTTTGAGCTGAAAAGGGACTGCCATTACCTGAAACGAAGTCTTGTTTGTAGGAAGACACAGAGCCTGGAATTTAACTCCATTTCTGAAGAGCAGCAATCAGCACAGTTCCCAACCATGAAACACACTCTGCTTTAGAGCAAGAAGCACGCTCTTGCCTTCTAGAATCTCTAATACAGCAGGAAACATGAGTGTGCTCAGAACAAAGAACTGTGTTTCCTACCCTTATGGTCCACATCCAGTACAAGTCTGCTTCTGAAACTGATAGAAACCACAGATCCTCTAAAATCCAATGCTTGTTATTTGAGAGCGAGAATCATCTGAGCTTCGTTAACGATGTAGCTTCCTTTGAGCTTAAAAGGGACTGCGTTTACCTGAAACGAAGTCTTTCTTGTAGGAAGACACAGAGCCTGCGATTTAACTCAATTTCTGTAGGGAAACATACAGCACTGTTCCCATCCATGAAACAGACTCTGCTTTAAAGCAAGAATCATGTTCTTGCTTTCTAGAGTGTCTAATACAGCAGAAAACGTGAGTATGATCAGAAAAAAGAACGGTGTTTTCTATACATATGGACCACATCTAGTTCAACGCTGCTTCTGAAACTGTTACAAACCACAGGTCCTCTAACATCCAATGCTTTTCATTTAAGCGCAATAAACGTGTGAGCTTCGTGAACATTGTTGCTTTGTTTGAGCTGAAAAGGGACTGCCTTTACCTGAAACGAAGTCTTGCTTGTAGGAAGACACAGAGCCTGGGATTTAACTCCATTTCTGATGGGCAACACTCAGCACAGTTCCAATCCATGAAACACACTCTGCTTTAGAGCAAGAATCATGTTCTTGCTTTCTAGAGTGACTAATACATCAGGAAACGTGAGTGTGATCAGAAAAAAGAACAGTGTTTCCTACACATATGGACCTCATCTAGTTCAACGCTACTTCTGAAACTGTTACAAACCACAGGTCCTCTAACATCCAATGCTTTTCAGTTAAGAGCGAGAACTGTGTGAGCTTCGTGAACATTGTTGCTTTGTTTGAGCTGAAAAGGGACTGCCTTTACCTGAAACGAAGTCTTGCTTGTAGGAAGACACAGAGCCTGGGATTTAACTCCATTTCTGATGGGCAACACTCAGCACAGTTCCAATCCATGAAACACACTCTGCTTTAGATCAAGAAGAACGCTCTTGCCTTCTTGAGTCTCTAATACAGCAAGAAACGTGAGTGTTTTCAAAACCAAAGAACGGTGTTTCCTACCCATATGGACCACATCTAGTTCAAAGCTGCTTCTGAAACTGATACAAACCACAGGTCCTCTAACATCCAATCCTTCTCAATTAAGAGCGAGAAACTTGTGAGCTTTGTTAACGATGTAGATTCCTTTGAGCTGAAAGGGGACTGCCTTTACCTGAAACGAAGTCTTGTTTGTAGGAAGACACAGAGCCTGGGATTTAACTCTATTTCTGAAGAGCAGCACTCAGCACAGTTCCCATCCATGAAACACACTATGCTTTAGAGCAAGAAGCATGCTCTTGCTTTCTAGAGCCTGTAATATAGCAGGAACGTGAGTGTGACCATAACCAAAGGACTGTGTTTCCTACACTACGGACCATATCGAGTTCAACTCTGCTTATTAAACTGCTACAAACCACAGGTCCTCTGACATCCAATGCTTTTCATTTAAGCGTGAGAAACGGGTGAGCTTTGTGAACGATGTAGCTTCGTTTGAGCCGAAAAAGGACTGCGTTTACCTGAAAAGAGGTCTTGCTTGGAGGAAGACACAGAGCTTGGGATTTAACTCCATTTCTGAAGGGCAACACTCAGCACAGTTCCCATCCATGAAACACACTCTGCTTTAGAGTAAGAAGCACACTCTTGTTTTCAAAAGTCTCTAATTCAGCAGGAGAAGTGAGTGTGATCACAAACGAAGGACTGTGTTTCCTACATATACGGACCATATCGACTTCAACTCTGCTCAGGAAACTGATACAAACCACAGGTCCTCTAATATCCCATGCTTGTCAATAAAGAGCGAGACATGTGGGAGCTTCTTGTATGTTCTTGCTTTGTTTTAGCTGAAAAGTGATGGCGTTTACCTGAAACGAAGTCTTTCTTGTAGGAAGACACAGAGCCTGTGATTTTACTCCATTTCTGAAGGGAAACACACAGCACTGTTCTCATTCATGAAACATACTCTGCTTTAGAGCGAGAAGCACGCTCTTGCATTCTAAATTATCTAATACAGCAGGAAACGTGAGTGTGCTCAGAACAAAAGAATGGTGTTTCCTACACATACGGACCATATTTAGTTCAACTCAGCTTCTGAAACTGATACAAACCACAAGTCCTCTAACATTCAATGCTTTTCAGTCAATCGCGAGAAACTTGTGAACTTCGTGAACTTTGTAGCTTCGTTTGAGCTGAATAGGGACTGCCTTTACCTGAAACGAAGTCTTGCTTGTAGGAAGAATCAGAGTATGGTATTTAACGCAATTTCTGAAGAGGAGCACTCAGCACAGTTCCCAACCATGAAACACACCTGCTTTAGAACAACAAGCACGCTCTTGCTTTCAAGTGTCATTAATACAGCAGGAAACGTGAGTGTGCTCAGAACAAAAGAGTGGTGTTTCCTACAAATACGGACCGTATCTAGTTCAACTCTGCTTCTGAAACTGATACACACCGTAGGTCCTCTAATATCCAATGATTTTCAGTAAAGCGCAATAAACGTGTGAGCTCCATGAACAATGTAGCTTCGTTTGAGCTGAAAAGGGACTGCTAATACCTGAAAAGATGTCTTGCTTGTAGGAAGACACAGAGCTTGGGATGTAACTCCATTTCTGATGGGCAACACTCCGCACAGTTCTGATCCATGAAACACACTCTGCTTTAGAGCAACAAGCATGCTCTTGTTTTCTAAATTCTCTAATACAGCAGGAGAAGTGAGTGTGCTCAGAACAAAAGAACGGTGTTTCCTACACATACAGACCTTGTCTATTTCTAATCTGCTTATGAAAGTGAAACATACCACAGGTCCTCTAACATCCAATGCTTTTCAATTAAGCGCGAGAATTGCGTGAGCTTTTTGAACGATGTATCTTCTTTTGAGCTGAAAATGGACAACCTTTACCTGAAACGAAATCTTGCTTTTAGGAAGACACAGTGACTGGGATTTAACTCCATTTCTGAAGGGGAACACTCAGCATACTTCCCATCCATGAAACACACTCTGCTTTAGAGCAAGAAGCACGCTCTTGCTCTCTAGAATCTCTGATACAGCAGGAAACGTGAGTGTGATCACAACCGATGGACTCTGTTTCCTACATATACGGACCATAATGACTTGAACTCTGCTCAGGAAACTGATACAAACCACAGGTCCTCTAACATCCCATGCTTGTCAGTAAAGAGCGAGACACGTGGGAGCTTCTTGTACGTTCTTGCTTTGTTTTAGCTGAAAAGTGATGGCGTTTACCTGAAACGAAGTCTTTCTTGTAGGAAGACACAGAGCCTGTGATTTTACTCCATTTCTGAAGGGAAATACACAGCACTGTTCTCATCCATGAAACATACTCTGCTTTAGAGCGAGAAGCACGCTCTTGCTTTCTAAAGTCTCTAATAGAGCAGGAAACATGTGTGTGCTCAGAACAAAAGAGTGGTGTTTCCTACACATACGCACCGTATCTAGTACAACTCTGCTTGTGAAACTGATACTCACCATAGGTCCTCTAACATTCAATGGTTTTCAGTTAAGACAGAGAAACGTGTGAGCTTCGTGAACATTGTTGCTTTGTTTGAGTTGAAAAGTGACTGCATTTAACTGAAACGAAGTCTTGCTTATAGGAAGACACAGAGCCTGGGATTTAACACCATTTCTGAAGGGAAACACACAGCACAGTTGTCATCCATGAAACACACTCTGCTTTAGAGCAAGAAGCACGCTCTGGCTTTCTATATTCTCTGATACAGCAGGAATCTTGAGTGTGATCATAACGAAAGGACTGTGTTTCCTACACATACGTACCGTATCTAGTTCAACTCTGCCTCTGAAACTGATACACACACAGTTCCTCTAACGTCCAATGCTTTTCAGTTAAGAGCGAGATACGTGTGAGCTTTGTGAACGATGTAGCTTTGTTTGAGCTGAATAGGGAAAGCATTTACCTGAAACGAAGTCTTGCTTGAAGGAATACACAGAGTATGGAATTTAACGGCATTTCTGAATAGCAACACTCAACACAGTTCCCATCCATGAAATACACTCTGCTTTAGAGCAAGAAGCACGCTCTTGCTTTCAAGAGACTGTAACACAGCAGGAACGTGAGTGTGACCATAACCATAGGACTGTGTTTCCTACGCTACAGACCATATCGAGTTCAACTCTGCTTCTGAAACTGATACAAACCACAGGTCCTCTAACATCCAATGCTTCTCAGTTAAGTGCGATAAACGTGTGAGCTTCTTGAACGTTGTAGTATTGTTTGAGCTGAAAAGGGACTGCGTTTACCTGAAACGAAGTCTTGCTTGTAGGAAGACACAGAGCCTGTGATTTAACTCCATTTCAGAAGGGCAACACACAGCACAGTTCTCATCCATGAAACACACTCTGCTATATAGCAAAAAGGAAGCTCTTGCTTTCTAGAGTCTCTAATACAGCAGGAATCTTGAGTGTGATCATAACGAAAGGACTGTGTTTCCTACACATACTGACCATATCGATTTCAACTCTGCTTATTAAACTGCTACAAACCACAGGTCCTCTGACATCCAATGCTTTTCATTTAATCGTGAGAAAGGGGTGAGCTTTGTGAACGATGTAGCTTCATTTGAGCCGAAAAGTGACTGCATTTACCTGAAACGATGTCTTGTTTGTAGGAAGACACAGAGCCTGGGATTAAACTCCATTTCTGAAGAGCAGCACTCAGCACTGTTCCCATCCATGAAACACACTCTGCTTTAGAGCAAGAAGCACGCTGTTGCTTTCTAGAACCTCTAATAGAGCAGGAAAGGTGAGTGTGCTCAGAACAAAAGAGCACTGTTTCCTACACATATGGACTGTATCTAGTTCAACTCTGCTTCTGAAACTGATACACACACAGTTCCTCTAACGTCCAATGCTTTTCAGTTAAGAGCCAGATACGTGGAGCTTTGTGAACGATGTAGCTTCCTTTCATCTGAAAAGGGACTGCGTTTTCCTGAATCGAAGTCTTGCTTGTAGGAAGACACAGAGCCTGGGATTTAACTCCATTTCTGAAGGGAAACACACAGCACAGTTATCATCCATGAAACACACTCTGCTTTTGAGCAAGAAGCACGCTCTTGCTTTCTAGAAAATCTGATACAGCAGGAAACGTGAGTGTGATCAAAACCGAAGGACTGTGTTTCCTACATATACGGACCTTATCGACTTCAACTCTGCTCAAGAAAATGATACAAACCACATGTCCTCTAACATCCCATGCTAGTCATGAAAGAGCGAGACACGTGGGAGCTTCTTGTACGTTCTTGCTTTGTTTTAGCTGAAAATTGATGGTGTTTACCTGAAACGAAGTCTTTCTTGTAGGAAGACACAGAGCCTGTGATTTAACTCCATTTCTGAAGGGAAACATAGAGCACAGTTCTCATCCACGAAACACACTCTGCTTTAGAGCAAAAATGACGCTCTTGCTTTCTAGAGTCTCTTATACAGCAGGAATCTTGAGTGTGATCATAACGAAAGGACTGTGTTTCCTACACATATGGACCATATCGATTTCAACTCTGCTTATTAAACTGCTACAAACCACAGGTCCTCTGACATCCAAAGCTTTTCATTTAAGCGTGAGAAAGGGGTGAGCTTCGTGAAAGATGTAGCCTCGTTTGAGCCGAAAAGGGACTGCATTTACCTGAAACGATGTCCTGTTTGTAGGAAGACACAGAGCCTGGGATTTATCTCCATTTCTGAAGAGCAGGACTCAGCACTGTTCCCATCCATGAAACATACTCTGCTTTAGAGCAAGAAGCACGCTGTTGCTTTCTAGAACCTCTAATAGAGTAGGAAAGGTGAGTGTGCTCAGAACAAAAGAGCACTGTTTCCTACACATACGGACTGTATCTAGTTCAACTCTGCTTGTGAAACTGATACAAACCACAGTTCCTCTAACGTCCAATGCTTTTCAGTTAAGAGCGAGATACGTGTGAGCTTTGCGAACGATGTAGCTTCCTTTCATCTGAAAAGGGACTGTGTTTTCCTGAAACGAAGTCTTGCTTGTAGGAAGACACAGAGCCTGGGATTTAACTCCATTTCAGAAGGGAAGCACACAGCACAGTTCTCATCCATGAAACACACTCTGCTTTAGAACAAGAAGCATGCTCTTGCTTTCAAGTGTCTGTAATACAGCAGGAAATGTGAGTGTGCTCAGAACAAATGAGCGATGTTTCCTACACATACGGACAATATCTAATTCAACTCTGCTTCTGAAACTGATACACACCACAGGTCATCTAATATCCAATGCTTTTCAGTAAAGCGCGATAAACGTGTGAGCTTTGTGAACTTTGTAGCTTCATTTGAGCTGAACAGGGATTGCTATTACCTGAAAAGAAGTCTTGCTTTTAGGAAGAGACAGAGCCTGGGATTTAACTCCATTTCTGAAGGGAAACAGACAGCACAGTTCTCATCCATGAAACACACTCTGCTTTAGAACAAGACACATGCTCTTGCTTTCTATTGTCACTAATAGAGCAGGAAACCTTGTTGTGCTCAGAACTAAAGAACAAAGTTTACTACACATACGGACCATAACGAGTTCAACTCTGCTTCAGAAACTGATACAAACCACAGGTCCTCTAACATCCAATGCATTTCAGTTAAGAGGAAGAAAAGTGTGAGCTTCGTGAACGATGTTGCTTAGTTTGAGCTGAAAAGGGACTGTGTTTACCTGAAAGAAAGTCTTGCTGGTAGGAAGACACAGAGCCTGGGATTTTACTCCATTTCTGAAGGGAAACACACAGCACAGTTCTCATCCTTGAAACACTCTTTGCTTTAGAGCAAGACACACGCTCTTGCTTTCTAGAGTCTCTAATAAAGCAGGAAATGTTGGTGTTCTCAAAACAAAAAACGGTGTTTCCTACACATACAGACGATATCTAGTTCAACTCTCCTTCTGATACTGATACAAACCGCAGGTCTTTTAAAATCCAATTCTTTTCAGTTAAGAGCGAGAAACGTATGAGATTCGTGAACGATGTAGCTTCGTTTGAATTGAACAGGGACTGTGTTTACCTGAAACAAATTATTTCTTGTAGGAAGACACAGAGCCTGGGATTTAACTCCAGTTCTGAAGCACAACACTCAACACAGTTCCCATCCATGAAACACACTGTGCTTCAGAGCAAGAAGCACGCCCTTGCTTTCTAGAGTCTCTAATAGAGCAGGAAACGTGAGTGTGCTCAAAAAAAAAAAAAAAGAGCTGTGTTTCCTACCCATATGGACCACATCTAGTTCAACTCTTCTTCTGAAACTGATACAAACCACAGGTCCTCTAACATCCAATGCTTTTCAGTTAAGTGAGAGAAACGTGTGAGCTTCGTGAACAATGTAGCTTCCTTTGAGCTGAAAAGAGACTGCATTTACCTGAAACGAAGTCTTGCTTGTAGGAAATCACAGAGCCTGGAATTTAACTCTGTTTCTGAAGGGCAACAATCAGCACAGTTCCCATCCATGAAACACAGTCTGCTTTAGAGCAAGAAGCACACTCTTCCTTTCTATAATCTGTAATACAGCAGGAACGTGAGTGTGCTCAAAACAAAACAATGGTGTTTCCTACCAATAGGGATTAAATCTAGTTCAACTCTGCTTCTGAAACGGATAGAAACCACAGATCCTCTAACATGCAATGATTCTCATTTAAGAGCGAGAAACATGTGAGCTTTGTGAATGATGTATCTTCCTTTGAGCTGAAAAGGGACTGCATTTACCTGAAACGAAGTCTTGCTTGTAGGAAGTAACAGAGCCTGGGATTTAAGTCCTTTTCTGAAGGGCAAGACTCAGCATAGTTCACATCTATGGAACACACTCTGCTTTGGAGCAAGAAGCACGCTCTTGCTTTCTAAAGTCTCTAATACAACAGGAAACGTGAGAGATCCCAGAACAAAAGAATGGTGTTTCCTACACATACACACCTTATCTATTTGAACTCTGCTTCTGAAACTGATACAAACTACAGGTTCTCTAACATCCACTGCTTTTCAGTTAAGCGCGAGAAACGTATGAGCTTCGTGAACGCTGTTGTTTTGTTTGAGCTGAAAAATAACTGCGTTTACCTGAAACGAAGTCTTGCTTGTAGGAATACACAGAGCCTGTGATTTAACTCCATTTCTGAAGGAAAACACACAGCACAGTTCTCCTCCATGAAACACACTCTGCTTTATAGAGAGAAGCACGCTTTTGCTTTCTAAAGTCTCTAATACAGCAGGAAACGTGAGTGTGCTCAGAACAAAAGATTGGTGTTTCCTACACATACGGATGATATTTAGTTCAACTCAGTGTGTGAAACTGATACAAACCAGAGGTCCTCTAACATCCAATGCTTCTCAGTTAAGCGTGATAAACGTGTGAGCTTTGTGAACGTTATATTTGTTAGTGCTGATAAGGGACTGCGTTTACCTGAAACGAAGTCTTGCTTGTAGGAAGACACAGAGCCTGGGATTTAACACCATTTCTGAAGGAAACACACTGCACAGTTTCCATCCATGAAACACACTCTGCTTTAGAGCAAGAAGCACGCTCTTGCTTTCTAAAGACTCTAATACAGCAGGAAATGTGAGTGTTCCCAGAACAAATGAATGGTGTTTCCTACACATACACACCTTATCCATTTGAACTCTGCTTCTGAAACTGATACAAACCACAGGTTCTCTATCATCCAATGCTTTTCTGTTAAGCCGGAGAAACGTATGAGCTTCGTGAACGTTGTAGTTTAGTTTGAGCTGAAAAGTAACTGCGTTTACCTGAAACGAAGTCTTTCTTGTAGGAAGACACAGAGACTGTGATTTAACTCCATTTCTGAATGGAAACACACAGCACAGTTCTCATCCATGAAGCACACTCTGCTTTAGAGCTAAAAGCACACTCTTGCTTTCTATAGTCTCTAATACAGCAGGAAACATGAGTTGCTCAGAACAAAAGAACGGCGTTTCCTACACATACAGACCTTATCTATTTCAACTCTGCTTCTGAAACTGATACAAACCACAGGTCCTCTAACACCCAATGCTTTTCATTTAAACGCGAGAAACGTCTGAGCTTCGTGAATAATGTAGCTTTGTTTGAGTTGAAAAGGGACTGCGTTTACCTGAAACAAAGTCTTTCTTGTAGGAAGACACAGAGCCTTTGATTTAACTCCATTTCTGAAGGGAAACACACAGCACAGTTCTTATCCATGGAGCGTACTCTGATTTAGTGCAAGATGCACGCTCTTGCTTTCCAGAGTCTGTAATTCAACAGGAAATGTCAGTGTGATCATAAAACAAGAAATGTGTTTCCTAAACATACAGACCTTATCGAGTTCACTCTGCTTCTGAAACTGATACAAACCACAGGTCCCCTAACATCCAATGCTTTTCAGTCAAGCGCGAGAAACTTGTGAGCTTCGTGAACTGTAGCTTTGTTTGAGCTGAATAGAGACTGCCTTTACCTGAAAGGAAGTCTTCCTTGTAGGAAGACACAGAGTATGGGATTTAACACCATATCTGAAGAGCAGCACTCAAACAGTTCCCATCCATGAAACACACCTGCTTTAGAGCAAGAAACATGCTATTGCTTTCTAGAATCTCTGATACAGCAGGAAGCGTGAGTGTGATCACAACAGAAGGACTGTATTTCCTACATATACGGGCCATATCGAGTTCAACACTGCTGAGGAAACTGATACAAACCACGGGTCCTCTAACATCACATACTTGTCAGTTAAGAGCGAGTCACATGTGAGCTTCTTGTACGTTCTTGCTTTGTTTTAGCTGAAAAGTGCTGGCGTTTACGTGAAACAAAGTCTTTCTTGTAGGAAGACACAGAGTGTGTGATTTAACTCCGTCTCTGAAGGGAACCACACAGCACAGATCTCATCCATGAAACACACTCTGCTTTAGAGCAAGAAGCACGCTCTTGTTTTCTAGAGTCTCTAATACAGCAGGAAACGTGAGTGTGCTCAGAACAAAAGAACGGTGTTTCCTACACATACGGACCTTCTCTATTTCTACTCTGCTTCTGAAACTGATACAAACTACACGTCCTCTGACATCCAATGCTTTTCAGTTATGCGTGAAAAACATGTGAGCTTCATGAACTTTGTAGTTTTGTTTTTAGGTGAAAAGTGACTGTGTTTACCTGAAACGAAGTCTTGCTTGTAGGAAGACACAGAACATGGGATTTAACTCCGTTTCTGAAGAACAGCACTCCGCACAGTTCCCAACCATGAAACACACTCTGCTTTAGAGCAAGTAGCACACTCTTGCTTTCTAGAGTCTGTAATACAGCAGGAAATGTGAGTGTGATCATAAACAAAGAACTGGGTTTCCTACACATACGGACCATATCGAGTTCAACTCTGCTTCTGAAACTGATACAAACCACAAGTCCTCTAACATCAAATGCTTTTCAGTTAAGAGCCAGAAACGTGTGAGTTTCGTGAACATTGTTGTTTTGTTTGATCTGAATAGGGATGGCGTTTACCTGAAACGAAGTCTTGCTTGTAGGAAGACACAGAGTATGGATTTATCGCCATTACTGAAGAGCAGCAGTCTGCACTGTTCCCATCCATGAAAAACACTCTGCTTTAGAGCAAGAAACACGCTCTTGCTTTCTAAAATCTGTAATACAGCAGGAACATGAGTGTAATCATAACCAAAGGACTGTGTTTCCTAAACAAACTGACCATATCGAGTTCAACTCTGCTCAGGAAACTGATACAAACCACAGGCCCTCTAACATCCCATGCTTGTCAGTGAAGAGCGAGACACGTATGAGCTTCTTGTATGTTGTTGCTTTATTTTAGGTAAAAAGTAATGGTGTTTACCTGAAATGAAGTCTTCCTTGTAGGAAGAAACAGAGCCTGGGATTTAACTCCATTTCTGAAGAGCAACACTCAGGACAGTTCCCATCCATGAAACACACTCTGCTTTAGAGTAAGAAGCATGCTCTTGTTTTCTAGAGTCTCTAAAAGAGCAGGATATGTGAGTGTGCTCAGAAGAAAAGAACGGTGTTTTCTACACATACAGACCTTATCTACTTCAACTCTGCTTCTGAAACTGACACAAATCAAAGTTCCTCTAACATCCAATGCTTTTCATTTAAGCGCGAGAAACCTGTGAGCTTCTTGAACGATGTACCTTCGTTGGATCTGAAAAGGGACTGCATTTATCTGATGCGAAGTCTTGCTTGTTGAAAGACTCATAGCCTGGGATTTAACTCCATTTCTGAAGGGCAACACTAAGCACAGTTCCCATCCATGAAACACACTCTGCTTTAGAGCAAGAAGCACGTTCTTGCTTTCTAGAATCTGTAATACAGCAGGAAATGTGAGTGTGATCATAACCAAAGGACTGTGTTTCCTAAACATACGGACCATATCGAATTCAACTCTGCTTCTGAAACTGCTACAAACCACCGGTCCTCTAACATCCTATGCTTTTCTGTTAAGAGAGAGATACATGTGAGCTTCTTGAACAATGTAGCTTCCTTTGAGCTGAAAAGGGACTGCGTTTCCCTGAAAGGAAATCTTGCTTGTAGGAAGACAGAGCCTGGGATTTAACAGCATTTCTTAAGGAAACACACTGCACAGTTCTCATCCATGAAACACACTCTGCTTTAGAGCAAGAAGCACGCTCTTGCTTTCTAGAGTCTCTTATACTGCAGGAAACATGAGTGTGCTCAAAACAAAAGAACGGTTTTTCCTACCCATATGGACCACATCTAGTTCAACTCTCCTTCTGAAACTGATACAAACTCAGGTCCTCTAACATCCAATGCTCTTCAGTTAAGCGAGAGAAACGTGTGAGCTTCATAAACAATGTAGCTTCCTTTGAGCTGAAAAGGGACTGTGTTAAGAATAAATGAAGTGTTTCTTGTAGTAAGGCACAGAGCCTGGGATTTAACTCCATTTCTGAAGGGAAACACACAGCACAGTTCATATCCATGAAACACACTCTGCTTTAGAGTAAGTAGCACGCTATTGCTTTCTAGAGTTTCTAATAAAGCAGGAAACATGAGTGTGCTCAAAACAAAAGAACGGTGTTTTCTACACATACAGACCTTATCTACTTCAACTCTGCTTCTGAAACTGACACAAATCAAAGGTCTTCTAACATCCAATGCTTTTAATTTAAGCACACGAAACGTGTGAGCTTCTTTAACGATGTACATTCGTTTGAGCTGAAAAGGGAATGGATTTATCTGAAACGAAGTCTTGCTTGTAGGAAGACTCATAGCCTGGGATTTAACTCCATTTCTGAAGGGCAACACTCAGCACAGCTCCCATCCATGAAACACACTCTGCTTTAGAGCAAGAAGCATGCTCTTGCTTTCTAGAGTCTGTAATACAGCAGGAAATGTAAGTGTGATCATAACCAAAGGACTGTGTTTCCTACACATACATACCATATCGAATTCAACTCTGCTTCTGAAACCGATACAAACCACCAGTCCCCTAACATCCTATGCTACAGTTAAGAGCAAAAATCTTGTGAGCTTCGTGAACATTGTTGCTTTGTTTGAGGGTAAAAGTGACTGCGTTTGCCTTAAATGAAGTCTTGCTTGTAGGAAGACACAGAGCCTGGGATATAACTCCATTCCTGAAGAGAAATAAACAGCACAGATCTCATCCATGAAACACACTCTGCTTTATAGCAAGAAGCACGCTCTTACTTTCTAGAGTCTCTAATAGAGCAATAAACGTGAGTGTGCTCAAAACAAAATAACAGTGTTTCCTACACATATGGACCACAGATAGTTCAACTCTGCTTCTGACACTGATACAAACCACAGGTCCTCTAACATCCAATGCTTTTCATTTAAGCGCGATAAACGTGTGAGCTTTGTGAACAATGAAGCTTCCTTTGAGATAAAATGGACTGCATTTACCTGAAACGAAGTCTTGCTTGTAGGAAGACACAGAGCCTGGGATTTAACTCCATTTCTGAAGGGAAACACACTGCACAGTTCCCATCCATGAAACACACTCTGCTTTAGTGCAAGAAGCATTCTCTTGCTTTTCAAAGTCTGTAATAGAGCAGGAAACGTGAGTGTGCTCGGAAGAAAAGAACAGTGTTTTCTACACACACAGGCCTTTTCTACTTCAACTCTACTTCTGAAACTGATACAAACCACAGGTCCTCTAACATCCAATGCTTTTCAGTCATGCACGGGAAACGTGTGAGCTTCGTGAACGATGTAGCTACATTTGAGCTGAATAGGGACTGTGTTTACCTGAAACAATGTCTTGTTTGTAGAAGACACAGAGTATGGGATATAACGCCATTTCTGAAGAGCATCACACAGCACAGTTCCCATCCATGAAACACACTCTGCTTTAGAGCAAGAAGCATGCTCTTGGTTTTTAGAGTCTCTAATACAGCAGGAAATATGAGTGTGCTCAGAACAAAACAAGTGTTTTTCCTACACATATGGACCTCATCTTGTTCAACTCTGCTTCTGTAACTGATGCAAACCACAGATCCTCTAACATCCAAAGCTTCACAGTTAAGAGCGAAAACTTTTGTGCTTTGTGAACAATAGTGCTTCGTTTGAGCTGAAAACTGATTGCATACAGACCTTATCTATTTCGACTCTGCTTCTGACACTGATACAAACCACAGGTTCTCTAACATCCAATGCTTTTTAGTTAAGCACCAGAAACGTGTGAGCATCGTGAAAGTTGAAGTTTTGTTCGAGCTGAAAAGTGACTGCTTTTACCTGCAGGAAACTTGAGTGCGATCACAACCAAAGGACTGTGTTTCCGACATATACAGACCATATCGGGTTCAACTCTGCAAAGGAAACTGATACAAACCACAGGTCCTCTAACATCCAATGCTTTTCAGTTAAGAGCGAGAAACGTGTGAGCTTCGTGAACGTTGTATTATTTGATCTGAAAAGTGACTGCGTTTACCTTAAACGAAGTCTTGCTTGTAGAAAGACACAGAGGCTGGGATTAAACTCCATTTCTGAAGGGAAACACACAGCACAGTTCTCATCCATGAAACACACTCTGCTTTAGAGCAAGAAGCGCGCTTTTCCTTTCTAGAGTCTCTAATAGAGCAGGAAACGAGAGTGTGCTCAGAAAAAAGAGCGATGTTTCCTACCTATATGGACCGTTTATACTTTTATTCTGCTTCTGAAACTGATACACACCACAGGTCCTCTAACATCCAATGCTTTTCATTTAAGCGAGAGAAAAGTGTGAGCTTCGTGAACAATGTTGCTTTGTTTGAGCTGAAAAGGGACTGCGTTTACCTGAAACGAAGTCTTTCTTGTAGGAAGACACAGAGCAAGGGATTTAACACCATTTCTGAAGGGCAACACTCAGCACAGTTCCCATCCATGAAACACAATCTGCTTTAGAGTAAGAAGGTCGCTCTTACATTCTAGAGTCTGTAATACGGCAGGAAATGTGAGTGTGATCATAACAAAAGGACTGTGTTCCCTATACATACTGACCATATCGAGTACAACTCTGCTTCTGAAACTGATACAAACCACAGGTCCTCTAACATCAAATGCTTTTCAGGTAAGAGGGAGAAACGTGTGAGCTTCGTGCACCATGTAGCTTCCTTTTAGCTGAAATGGGACTGCGTTTACCTGAAACGGAATCTAGCTTGTTGGAAAACAGAGCCTAGGATTTAACACCGTTTATGAAGGAAACACACTGCACAGTTCCCATCCATGAAACACACTCTGCTTTAAAGAAAGAAGCACGCTCTTGCTTTCTAAAGTCGCTAATACAGCAGGAAACATGAGTGTGCCCAGAACAAAAGAATGGTGTTTCCCACACATACAGACCTTATCTCTTTCAACTCTGCTTCTAAAACTGATACAAAACAGGGGTTCTCTATCATCCAATGCTTTTCAGTTAAGAGCGAGAAACGTGTGAGCTTCGTGAACGATGTAGCTGCCTTTGAGCTGAAAAGTAACTGCTATTACCTGAAAAGAAGTCTTGCTTGCAGGAAGACACAGAGGCTGGGATTAAACTCCATTTCTGAAGGGAAACACACAGCACAGTTCTCATCCATGAAACACACTCTGCTTTAGAGCAAGAAGCGCGCTTTTCCTTTCTAGAGTCTCTAATAGAGCAGGAAACGAGAGTGTGCTCAGAAAAAAAGAGCGATGTTTCCTACCTATATGGACCGTTTATACTTTTATTCTGCTTCTGAAACTGATACACACCACAGGTCCTCTAACATCCATGCTTTTCATTTAAGCGAGAGAAAAGTGTGAGCTTCGTGAACAATGTTGCTTTGTTTGAGCTGAAAAGGGACTGCGTTTACCTGAAACGAAGTCTTTCTTGTAGGAAGACACAGAGCAAGGGATTTAACACCATTTCTGAAGGGCAACACTCAGCACAGTTCCCATCCATGAAACACAATCTGCTTTAGAGTAAGAAGGTCGCTCTTACATTCTAGAGTCTGTAATACGGCAGGAAATGTGAGTGTGATCATAACAAAAGGACTGTGTTCCCTATACATACTGACCATATCGAGTACAACTCTGCTTCTGAAACTGATACAAACCACAGGTCCTCTAACATCAAATGCTTTTCAGGTAAGAGGGAGAATTGTGTGAGCTTCGTGCACCATGTAGCTTCCTTTTAGCTGAAATGGGACTGCGTTTACCTGAAACGGAATCTAGCTTGTTGGAAAACAGAGCCTAGGATTTAACACCGTTTATGAAGGAAACACACTGCACAGTTCCCATCCATGAAACACACTCTGCTTTAAAGAAAGAAGCACGCTCTTGCTTTCTAAAGTCGCTAATACAGCAGGAAACATGAGTGTGCCCAGAACAAAAGAATGGTGTTTCCCACACATACAGACCTTATCTCTTTCAACTCTGCTTCTAAAACTGATACAAAACAGGGGTTCTCTATCATCCAATGCTTTTCAGTTAAGAGCGAGAAACGTGTGAGCTTCGTGAACGATGTAGCTGCCTTTGAGCTGAAAAGTAACTGCTATTACCTGAAAAGAAGTCTTGCTTGCAGGAAGACACAGAGGCTGGGATTAAACTCCATTTCTGAAGGGAAACACACAGCACAGTTCTCATCCATGAAACACACTCTGCTTTAGAGCAAGAAGCGCGCTTTTCCTTTCTAGAGTCTCTAATAGAGCAGGAAACGAGAGTGTGCTCAGAAAAAAAGAGCGATGTTTCCTACCTATATGGACCGTTTATACTTTTATTCTGCTTCTGAAACTGATACACACCACAGGTCCTCTAACATCCATGCTTTTCATTTAAGCGAGAGAAAAGTGTGAGCTTCGTGAACAATGTTGCTTTGTTTGAGCTGAAAAGGGACTGCGTTTACCTGAAACGAAGTCTTTCTTGTAGGAAGACACAGAGCAAGGGATTTAACACCATTTCTGAAGGGCAACACTCAGCACAGTTCCCATCCATGAAACACAATCTGCTTTAGAGTAAGAAGGTCGCTCTTACATTCTAGAGTCTGTAATACGGCAGGAAATGTGAGTGTGATCATAACAAAAGGACTGTGTTCCCTATACATACTGACCATATCGAGTACAACTCTGCTTCTGAAACTGATACAAACCACAGGTCCTCTAACATCAAATGCTTTTCAGGTAAGAGGGAGAATTGTGTGAGCTTCGTGCACCATGTAGCTTCCTTTTAGCTGAAATGGGACTGCGTTTACCTGAAACGGAATCTAGCTTGTTGGAAAACAGAGCCTAGGATTTAACACCGTTTATGAAGGAAACACACTGCACAGTTCCAATCCATGAAACACACTCTGCTTTAAAGAAAGAAGCACGCTCTTGCTTTCTAAAGTCGCTAATACAGCAGGAAACATGAGTGTGCCCAGAACAAAAGAATGGTGTTTCCCACACATACAGACCTTATCTCTTTCAACTCTGCTTCTAAAACTGATACAAACCAGGGGTTCTCTATCATCCAATGCTTTTCAGTTAAGAGCGAGAAACGTGTGAGCTTCGTGAACGATGTAGCTGCCTTTGAGCTGAAAAGTAACTGCTATTACCTGAAAAGAAGTCTTGCTTGCAGGAAGACACAGAGCATGGGATTTAACTCCATTTCTGAAGGGAAACATACAGCACAGTTCTCATCCATGAAACACACTCTGCTTTAGAGCAAGAAGCATGCATTTGCTTTCTAGATTCTCTAATAGACCAGGAAATGTGAGTGTGCTCAAAAAAAAAGTTATGAGTTTCCTACCCATATGGAACACATCCTGTTCAACTCTTCTTATGAAACTGATACAAACCACAGGTCCTCTAACATTCAATGCTTTTCAGTTAAGAGAGAGAAACGTGTGAGCTTCGTGAAAGATGTAGCTTTGTTTGAGCTGAAAAGGGACTGTGTTTACCTGAAAGGAAATCTTGCTTGTAGGAAGACACAGAGCCTGGGATTTAACTCCATTTCTGAAGGGAAACATACAGCACAGTTCTCATCCGTGAAACACACTCTGCTTTAGAACAAGAAGCATGCATTTGCTTTCTAGAGTCTCTAATAGAGCAGGAAACGTGAGTGTGCTCAGAACCAAAGAGCGGTGTTTCCTACACATATGGACCATATATACTTTTACTCTGCTTCTGAAACTGATATGCACCACAGGTCCTCTATCATCTAATGCTTTTCAGTTAAGTGCGAGAAACGTGTGAGCTTCGTGAACATTGTTGCTTTTTTTGAGCTGAAAAGTGACTCCTTTTACCTGAAACGAAGTACTGCTTGTAGGAAGACCCAGAGCCTGGGATTTAACGCCATTTCTGAAGGAAACACACAGCACTGTTCTCATTCATGAAACACAGTCTGCTTTAGAGCAAGAAGCATGCTTTTGCACTCTAGAGTCTCTAATACAGCAGGAAACGTGAGTGTGCTCAAAACAAAAGGACGGTGTTTCCTACCCATATGGACCACATCTAGTTCAACTCGGCTTCTGAAACTGATAGAAACCACAGATCCTCTAACATCCAATGTTTCTCAGTAAGCTCGAAAATCCTGTGAGCTTCGTAAACGGTGTAGATTTGTATGAGCTGAAAAGGGACTGCGTTTAACTGAAACGAATTCTTTCTCGTAGAAAGATACAGAGTCTGGGATTTAACTCCATTTTAGAAGGGCAACACTCAGCACAGTTTCCATCCATGAAACACACTCTGCTTTAGAGCAAAAAGGACGCTCTTGCTTTCTAGAGTCTGTAATACCTCAGGAAACGTGAGTGTGCTCAGAACAAAAGAACAGTGTTTCCTACACATACGGACGATATTTACTTCAACTCTGCTTCTGAAACTGATACAAACCATAGGTCCTCTAACATTCAATACTTTTCAATCAACACTCAGCACAGTTCCCACCAATGAAACACACTCTGTTTTAGTGCAAGAAGCATGCTCTTGCTTTCTAGAATCTCTAATACAGCAGGAAACGGGGGTGTGCTCAGAACAAAAGAACTGTGTTTCCTACACTTATGGACAACATCTAGTTCAACTCTGCTTCTGAAACTGTTACAAACCACAGGTCCTCTAACATCCAATACTTTAAAGTTAACAGCGAGATGCGTGTGAGCTTCTTGTACATTGTTGCTTTGTTTTAGCTGAAAAGTGTTTGCGTTTACCTGAAACGAAGTCTTCCTTGTAGGAAGAAACAGAGCCTGGGATTTAACTCCATTTCTAAAGGGAAACACACAGCACTATTCTTATTCATGAAACACACTCTGCTTTACAGCAGGAAGCACACTCTTGCTTTATAGATTCTCTAATAAAGCAGGAAACGTGAGTGTGCTCAAAACAAAAGGACAGTGTTTCCTACCTAAATGGACCACATCTACTTCAACTCTGCTTCTGAAACTGATAGAAACCACAGATCCTCTAATATCCAATGCTTCTCATTTAAGAGCGAGAAACTTGTGAGCTTCGTGAACATTGTAGTATTGTTTGAGCTGAAAAGTGATTGCGTTTATCTTAAACGAAGTCTTGCTTGTAGGAAGACACAGAGCCTGGGATTTAACTATATTTCTGAAGGGAAACACAATCCTCAGTTCTCAGTTCTCAGCCATGAAACACACTCTGCTTTAGAGAAAGAAGCATGCTCTTGCATTCTAGAGTCTCTAATACATCAGGAAACATGAGTGTGCTCAAAACAAAAGAACAGCGTTTCTTACCCAATGGACCACATCTACTTCAACTCTGCTTCTGAAACTGATAGAAACCACAGATCCTCCAATATCCAATGCTTCTCAGTTAAAAGCGAGAAGCATGTGAGCTTCGTGAACGTTGTAGTTCTGTGTGAGATGAAAAGTTACTGCGTTTACCTGAAAAAAAGTCTTGCTTGTAGGAAGACACAGAGCCTGGGATTTAACTCCATATCTGAAGGGAAACACACAGCACAGTTCTCAGCTATGAAATACACTCTGCTTTAGAAAAAGAAGCATGCTCTTGCTTTCTAGATTCTCTAATACATCAGGAAACGTGAGTGAGCTCAGAACAAAAGAACGAGTTTCCAACACATATGGACCACATCTAGTTCAACTCTGCTTCTGAAACTGATAGAAACCACAGGTTCTCTAACATCCAATGCTTTTTGTTCAAGCGCGATAATCGTGTGAGCTGTGTGAACGATGTAGCTTTCTTTGAGCTGAAAAGGGACTGCTTTTACCTGAAACGTAGTCTTTCTTGTAGGAAGACACAGACCTGGGATTTAACACCATTTCTGAAGGGCAATACTCAGCACAGTTCCCATCCATGAAACACACTCTGCTTTAGAGCAAGAAGGACGCTCTTGCTTTAGAGTCTGTAATACAGCAAGAACGTGAGTGTGATAATAACCAAAGGACTGTGTTTCCTACACATACTGACCATATCGAGTTCAACTCTGTTTCTGAAACTGATACAAACCACAGGTCCTCTAACATCCAATGCTTTTCAGTTAAGCACGAGAAAAATGTGAGCTTCGTGAACAATGTAGCTTCGTATGAGCGGAAAAGGGACTGCATTTACCGGAAAAGAAGTCTGGCTTGTAGGAAGACACAGAGCTTGGGATTTAACTCCATTTCTGAAGGGAATCACTCAGCACAGTTCCCATCCATGAAACACACTCTGCTTTAGAGCAAGAAGCACGCTCTTGCTTTCTAGAGTCTCTAATACAGCAGGAAACAAGAGTGTGATCAAAACCAAAGGACTGAGTTTCCTACATATACGGACGATATCGAGTTCAACTCTGTTCAGGAAACTGATAGAAACCACAGGTCTTCTAACATCTCATGCTTGTCACTTAAGAGCGAGACACGTGTGAGCTTCTTGCAGGTTGTTGCTTTGTTTAAGCTGAAAAGAGTTTGCGTTTATCTGAAACGAAGTCTTCCTTGTAGGAAGAAACAGAGCCTGTGATTTAACTCCATTTCTGAAGGGAAACACACATCAGAGTTCTCTTCCATGAAACACACTCTGCTTTACAGCAAGAAGCACGCTCTTGCTTTCTAGAGTCTCTAATGCAGCAGGAAAACTGAGTGTGCTCAGAACAAAAGAGCGGGGTTAACTACACATACGTACCATATCTATTTCAACTCTGCTTCTGAAACTGATACACACCACAGGTCCTCTAACATCTAATGCTTTTCAGTGAAGAGCGATAAACATGTGAGCTTTGTGAACGATGTTGCATCGTTTGAACTGAAAAGTGATTGTGTATACCTGAAACAAAGTCTTGCTTGTAAAAAGACACAGAGCCTGGGATTTAACTCCATTTCTAAAGGGAAACACACAGCACAGTTCTCATCCGTGAAACACACTCTGCTTTAGAGCATGTAGCACGCACTTGCTCTCTAGAGTCTCTAATACAGCAGGAAACGTAAGTGTGCTCAGAACAAAAGTACTGTGTTTCCTACACAGATGGACCACATCTAGTTCAACTCTGCTTCTGAAACTGATATAAACCACTGGTCCTCTAACATCCAATGCTTCTCAGTTAAGAGCGAGTAGCGTGTGAGCTTCGTGAACGTTGTTGCTTTGTTTGAGCTGAAAAGGGACTGCGTTTACCTGAACCTAAGTCTTGCTTGTTGGAAGAAACAGAGCCTGGGATTCAACTCCATTTCTAAAGGGAAACACACTGCACAGTTCTCATCCATGAAACACACTCTGCTTTAGAGCAAGAAGCATGCTCTTGCTTTCTAGAGTCTCTAATACAGCAGGAAACGTGAGTGTGCTCAGAACAAAAGAACGGTGTTTCCTAAACACACAGACAATATTTAGTTCAAATCTGAATCTGAAACTGATACAAACCACTGGTCCTCTAACATCCAATGCTTTTCAGTCAAGGGCGATAAACGTGTGAGCTTCGTGAACGATGTAGCTTCATTTGAGGTGAATAGGGACTGCATTTACCTGAAACGAATTCTTTCTTGTAGGAAGACACAGAGTATGGCATTTAACGCCATTTCTGAAGAGTAGCACTCAGCACAGTTCCATCCATGAAACACACTCTGCTTTAGAGCATGAAGCGCACTCTTACTTTGTAGAGTCATTAATACAGCAGGAAATGTGAGTGTGATCATAAAAAAGAACTGTGTTTCCTACACATATGGACCATATCTAGTTCAACTCTGCTTCTGAAACTGATACAAACTACAGGTCCTCTAACAACCAATGCTTTTCAGTTAAGCGCGAGAAACGTATAAGCTTTGTGAACAATGTAGCTTCGTTTGAGCTGAAAAGGGACTGCATTTACCTGAAAAGAAGTCTTGCTTGCAGGAAGACACAGAACTTGGGATTTAACTCCATTTCTGAAGGGCAACACTCAGCACAGGTCCCAGCCATGAAACATACTCTGCTTTAGAGCAAGAAGCATGCTCTTCCTTTCCAGAGTCTCTAATAAAGCAGGAAATGTTAGTGTGATCACAACCAAAGGACTGAGTTTCCTACATATACGGACCATATCGAGTTCAACTCTGCTTCTGAAACTGATAAAAACCACAGGTCCTATAACATACAATGCTTCTCAGGTTAAGCGCGAGAAATGTGTGAGCTTTGTGAATGATGTAGCTTCGTTTAAGCTGAAAAGGGACTGCGTTTACCTGAAAAGAAGTCTTGCTTGTAGGAAGACAGAAAACATGGGATTTTAGTCCATTCCTGAAGAGAAGCACTCAGCACAGTTCCCATCCATGAAACACACTCTGCTTTAGAGCAAGAAGCATGCAATTGCTTCTAGAATCTCTAATATAGCAGGAAACGTGAGTGTGCTCAGAACAAAAGAACTGTGATTCCTACACATATGGACCACATCCATTTCAACTCTGTTTCTGAAACTGATACAAACCACAGGTCCTCTAACATCCAATGCTTTTCAGTTAAGAGCGAGTAACGTGTGAGCTTCGTGAACGTTGTTGCTTTGTTTGAGCTGAAAAGGGACTGCGTTTACCTGAACCTAAGTCTTGCTTGTTGGAAGAAACAGAGCCTGGGATTCAACTCCATTTCTAAAGGGAAACACACTGCACAGTTCTCATCCATGAAACACACTCTGCTTTAGAGCAAGAAGCATGCTCTTGCTTTCTAGAGTCTCTAATACAGCAGGAAACGTGAGTGTGCTCAGAACAAAAGAACGGTGTTTCCTAAACACACGGACAATATTTAGTTCAACTCTGATTCTGAAACTGATACAAACCACTGGTCCTCTAACATCCAATGCTTTTCAGTCAAGGGCGATAAACGTGTGAGCTTCGTGAACGATGTAGCTTCATTGAGGTGAATAGGGACTGCATTTACCTGAAACGAAGTCTTTCTTGTAGGAAGACACAGAGTATGGCATTTAACGCCATTTCTGAAGAGCAGCACTCAGCACAGTTCCCATCCATGAAACACACTCTGCTTTAGAGCATGAAGCGCACTCTTACTTTGTAGAGTCATTAATACAGCAGGAAATGTGAGTGTGATCATAAAAAAGAACTGTGTTTCCTACACATATGGACCATATCTAGTTCAACTCTGCTTCTGAAACTGATACAAACTACAGGTCCTCTAACAACCAATGCTTTTCAGTTAAGCGCGAGAAACGTATAAGCTTTGTGAACAATGTAGCTTCGTTTGAGCTGAAAAGTGACTGCATTTACCTGAAAAGAAGTCTTGCTTGCAGGAAGACACAGAGCTTGGGATTTAACTCCATTTCTTAAGGGCAACACTCAGCACAGGTCCCAGCCATGAAACATACTCTGCTTTAGAGCAAGAAGCATGCTCTTCCTTTCCAGAGTCTCTAATACAGCAGGAAATGTTAGTGTGATCACAACCAAAGGACTGAGTTTCCTACATATACGGACCATATAGAGTTCAACTCTGCTTCTGAAACTGATATAAACCGCAGGTCCTATAACATACAATGCTTCTCAGGTTAAGCGCGAGAAATGTGTGAGCTTTGTGAACGATGTTGCATCGTTTGAACTGAAAAGTGATTGTGCTTACCTGAAACAAAGTCTTGCTTGTAGAAAGACACAGAGCCTGGGATTTAACTCCATTTCTAAAGGGAAACACACAGCAGAGTTCTCATCCGTGAAACACACTCTGCTTTAGAGCATGTAGCACGCACTTGCTCTCTAGAGTCTCTAATACAGCAGGAAACGTGAGTGTGCTCAGAACAAAAGAACTGTGCTTCCTACACATATGGACCAAATCTAGTTCAACTCTGCTTCTGAAACTGATACAAACCACTGGTCCTCTAACATCCAATGCTTCTCAGTTAAGAGCGAGTAACGTGTGAGCTTCGTGAACAATGTAGCTTCGTATGAGCGGAAAAGGGACTGCGTTTACCTGAACCTAAGTCTTGCTTGTTGGAAGAAACAGAGCCTGGGATTCAACTCCATTTCTAAAGGGAAACACACTGCACAGTTCTCATCCATGAAACACACTCTGCTTTAGAGCAAGAAGCATGCTCTTGCTTTCTAGAGTCTCTAATACAGCAGGAAACGTGAGTGTGCTCAGAACAAAAGAACGGTGTTTCCTAAACACACGGACAATATTTAGTTCAACTCTGAATCTGAAACTGATACAAACCACTGGTCCTCTAACATCCAATGCTTTTCAGTCAAGGGCGATAAACGTGTGAGCTTCGTGAACGATGTAGCTTCATTTGAGGTGAATAGGGACTGCATTTACCTGAAACGAAGTCTTTCTTGTAGGAAGACACAGAGTATGGCATTTAACGCCATTTCTGAAGAGTAGCACTCAGCACAGTTCCATCCATGAAACACACTCTGCTTTAGAGCATGAAGCGCACTCTTACTTTGTAGAGTCATTAATACAGCAGGAAATGTGAGTGTGATCATAAAAAAGAACTGTGTTTCCTACACATACGGACCATATCTAGTTCAACTCTGCTTCTGAAACTGATACAAACTACAGATCCTCTTACGTATAAGCTTTGTGAACAATGTAGCTTCGTTTGAGCTGAAAAGGGACTGCATTTACCTGAAAAGAAGTCTTGCTTGCAGGAAGACACAGAGCTTGGGATTTAACTCCATTTCTGAAGGGCAACACTCAGCACAGGTCCCAGCCATGAAACATACTCTGCTTTAGAGCAAGAAGCATGCTCTTCCTTTCCAGAGTCTCTAATACAGCAGGAAATGTTAGTGTGATCACAACCAAAGGACTGAGTTTCCTACATATACGGACCATATCGAGTTCAACTCTGCTTCTGAAACTGATAAAAACCACAGGTCCTATAACATACAATGCTTTTCAGGTTAAGCGCGAGAAATGTGTGAGCGTTGTGAATGATGTAGCTTCGTTTAAGCTGAAAAGGGACTGCGTTTACCTGAAAAGAAGTCTTGCTTGTAGGAAGACAGAAAACATGGGATTTTAGTCCATTCCTGAAGAGAAGCACTCAGCACAGTTCCCATCCATGAAACACACTCTGCTTTAGAGCAAGAAGCATTCAATTGCTTCTAGATTCTCTAATATAGCAGGAAACGTGAGTGTGCTCAGAACAAAAGAACTGTGATTCCTACCCCTATGTACCACATCCTTTTCAACTCTTCTTCTGAAACTGATACACACCACAGGTCCTCTAACATCCAATGCTTTTCAGTTAAGAGTGAGATACCTGTGAGATTTGTGAACGATGTAGCATCCTTTGAGCTGAAAAGTGATTGAGTTTACCTGAAACAAAATCTTGCTTGTAGGATGACACAGAACCTGGGATTTAACTCCATTTCTGAAGGGAAACACACAGCACAGTTCTCATCCATGAAACACACTCAACTTTAGAACAAGAAGCACGCTCTTGCTTTCTAGAGTCTCTAATAGAGCAGGAAACATGAGTGTGCAAAAACAAAAGAACTGTGTTTCCTACCCATATGGAACACATCTAGTTCAACTCTGCTTCTGAAACTGAGAGAAACCACAGATCCTCTAACATCCAATGCTGCTCAGTTAAGAGCGAGAAACGTGTGAGCTTCGTGAACGCTGTAGCTTCCTTTGAGCTGAAAAGGGACTGCGTTTACAGGAAACAAAGTCTTGTTTGTTGGAAGACACAGAGCCTGGGATTTAACTCCTTTTCTAAAGGGAAACACACTGCACTGTTCTCATCCAAGGAACATACTGTGCTTTAGAGCGAGAAGCACGCTCTTGCTTTCTAAACTCTCTAATACAGCAGGAAACGTGAGTGTGCTCAGAACAAAAGCACGGTGTTTCCTATACATACGGACCATATTTAGTTCAACTCTGTTCTGAAACTCATACAAAACACAGGTCCTCTAACATCCAATGATTGTCAGCCAAGCGAAATAAATGTGTGAGCTACGTGAACGATGTAGCTTTGTTTGAGCTGAAAAGGGACTGCGTTTTCCTGAAATGAAGTATTTCTTGTAGGAAGACACAGAGCCTGGGATTTAACACCATTTCTGAAGGGCAACACTCAGAAGAGTTCCCATCCAGGAAAAACACTCTGCTTTAGAGCAAGAAGCACGCTCTTGTTTTCTAAAGTCTCTAATAAAGCAGGAAACATGTATGTTCACAGAACAAAAGAATGGTGTTTCCTACACATACAGACCTTATCTATTTCAACTCTGCTTCTTAAACTGATACAAACCACAAGTTCTCTAACATCCAATGCTTTTCAGTTAAGCACGAGAAACGTGTCAGCTTTGTAAGAGTTGTAGTTTTGTTTGAGCTGAAAAGTAACTTCTTTTACCTGAAACGCAGTCTTGCTTGTAGGAAGACACAGAGCCTGTGATTTAACTCCATTTCTGAAGTGAAACACACAGCACAGTTCTCATACCTGAAACACACTCTGCTTTAAAACAAGTAGGACACTCTTGCTTTATAGAGTCTCTAATACAGCAGGAAACATGAGTGTGCTCAGAACAAAAGAGCTGTGTTAACTACACATACAGACTATATCTAGTTCAACTCTGCTTCTGAAACTTATACACACCACAGGTCCTCTAACATCCAAGCTTTTCGTTAAGAGCGAGAAACGTGTGAGTTTTGTGAACATAGTTGCTTCATTTGAGCTGAAAAGGGATTGCGTTTACCTGAAACTATGTCTTGCTTGTAGGAAGACACAGCGCCTGGGATTTAACTCCATTTCTAAAGGGAAACACACTGCACAGTTCTCATCCATGAAACACACTCTGCTTTAGAGCAAGAAGCACGCTCTTGCTTTCTAAAGTCTCTAATAAATCATGAAACGTGTGTGTTCCCAGAACAAAAGAATGGTGTTTCCTACACACACAGACCATATCGGGTTCAATTCTGCTTCTGAATCTGATATAAACCACAGGTCCTCTAACATACAATGCTTTTCAGTTAAGCGTGAGAAAGGTGTGAACTTTGTGAATGATGTAGCTTCCTTTGAGCTGAAAAATGACTGCTTTTACCTGAAACAAAGTCTTGCTTATAGGAAGACACAGAGTACGGGATTTAAGGCCATTTCTGAAAGGAAACACATAGCACAGCTCTCAGCCATGAAACACACTCTGCTTTAGAGCAGTTGGCACGCTCTTACTTTCTAGAGACTCTAATAGAGCAGGAAATGTGAGTGTGCTAAAAAAAAAAACGGACGGAGTTTCCTACCTAAATAGACCATATCTAGATCAAATCTGCTTCTGAAACTGATAAAACCACAGATCCTCTAAAAAAACAAGCTTTCCAGGTAAGAGTGAGAAACGTGTGAGTTTGGTGAACACAGTTGCTTAGTTTGAGCTGAAAAGGGACTGCGTTTACCTGAAACTATGTCTTGCTTATAGTAAGACACAGAGCCTGGGATTTAACTCCATTTCTGAAGGATAACACACAGCACATTCTCATCCATAAAACACACTCTGCTTTAGAGCAAGAAGCACGCACTTGCATTCTAGAGTCTCTAATACAGCAGGAAAGTTGTGTGTGCTCAGAACAAAAGAACGGTGTTTCCTATACATGGAGACCATATTTAGTTCAACTCTGTCCTGAAACTGATACAAATCACAGGTCCTCTAACATCCAATGCTATTCAATCAAACGCGATAAACGTGTGAGCTTCAGAATGATGTAGCTCCACTTGAGCTTAAAAGGGACTGCGTTTACCTGAAACAAAGTCTTCCTTGTAGGAAGACACAAAGCCTGAGATTTAAAACCATTTCTGAAGGGCAACACTCAGCACAGTTCCCATCCATGAAACACACTGTGCTTTAGAGCAAGAAGCACACTCTTGTTTTCTAAAGTCTCTAATACAACAGGAAACATGAGTGGGCTCAGAACAAAAGATCGGTGTTTACTACACATAAGGACCGTGTCTAGTTCAACTCTGCTTCTGAAAGTGATACAAACCACAGGTCCTCTAAAATCCAATGCTTTTCAGTTAAGCGCGAGAAACGTGTAAGTTTCGTGAAAGATGTAGGTTTGTATGAGCTGAAAAGGGACTGCATTTACTTGAAACGAAGTCTTGCTTGTTGGAAGACACAGAGCTTGGGAATTAACTCCATTTCTCAAGGAAAACACACTGCACAGTTCTCATCCATGAATCACTCTCTGCTTTAGAGCAAGTAGCACGCTCTTGCTTCCTAAATTCTCTAATACAGCAGGAAGGGTGAGTGTGCTCAGAAAAAAAGAACGGTGTTTCCTACACATACAGATGATATTTAGTTCAACTCTGCCTCTTAAACTGATAGAAACCATAGGTCCTCTAACATCCAATGCTTTTCAGTCAAGTGCGATAAACGTCTGAGCTTCGTGATCGATGTAGCTTCATTTGAGGTGAATAGGGACTGCATTTACCTGAAACGAAGTCTTGCTAGTAGGAAGACACAGAGTATGGCATTTAACTCCATTTCTGAAGAGCAGCACTAAGCACAGTTCTGATCCATGAAACACAATCCGCTTTAGAGCAAGAAGCAAGCTCTTGCTTTCTAGAGTCTCTAATACAGCAGGAAACGTGAGTGAGTTCACAACCAAAGGACTGAGTTTCCTAAGTATACGGACCATATTGAGTTCAAATCTGCTCAGGAAACTGATACAAACCACAGGTCCTCTAACATCTCATGGGTGTCATTTAACAGTGAGACACGTGTGAGCTTCTTGTATGTTGTTGCTTTGTTTTAGTTGAAAAGTGTTTGCGTAAAACTCAAAAGAATTCTTCCTTGTAAAAAGAAACAGAGCCTGGGATTTAACTCCATTTGTGACGGGAAACACACAGCACAGTTCTCATCCATAAAACACACTCTGCTTTAGAGCAGGTGGCACGCTCTTGCTTTCTAGAGTCTCTAATACAGCATGAAACGTGAGTGTGCTTAAAAGAAAGGGACGTTGTTTCCTGCCTAAATGGAACACATCCAGTTCAACCCTGCTTCTGATACTGATAGAAACCACAGATCCTACAACATCCACGCTTTTCATTTAAGAGCGTGAAACGTGTGAGTTTTGTGAATGTAGTTGCTTCGTTTGAGCTGAAATGGGACTGCGTTTACCTGAAATGAAGTCTTTTTTGTAGGAAGACACAGAGCCTCGGATTTAACTCCATTTGTGAAGCTTAACACACAGCACAGTTCTCATCCATGAAACACACTCTGCGTTAGAGCAAGAAGCACGCTCTTGCTTTCTAGAGTCTCTAATACAGCAGGAAACTTGAGTGTGCTCAGAACAAAAGAACGGTATTTCCTATACATGCGGACGATACTTAGTTCAACTCTGTTCTGAAACTGATACAAAACACAAGTCCTCTAACATCCAATGCTATTCAGTCAGGCGCGATAAACATGTGAGCTTCAGAATGATGTAGCTCCTTTTGAGCTGAAAAGGGACTGCGTTTACCTGAAAAAAAGTCTTGTTTGTAGGAAGACACAGAGCCTGGGATTTAACTCCATTTCTGAAGGGAAACCCACATCACAGTTCTCATCCATGAACACACTCTACTTTAGAGCAAGTAGCACGCTCTTGCTTTCTAGAGTCTCTAATACAGCAGGAAACATGAGTGTGCTCAAAACAAAAGAACAGTGTTTCCTACCCATATGGACCACATCTAGTTTAATTCTGCTTCTGAAACTGATAGAAACCACAGAACCTCTAACATCCAATGCTTCTCAGTTAAGAGCGAACACTTGTGAGTTTTGTGAATGATGTAGCTTCCTTTGAGCTGAAAAGGTACTGCGTTAACCTGAAATGAAGTCTTGCTTGTAGGAAGACACAGATGCTGGGATTTAACTCTATTTCTGAAGGGAAACACACAACACAGTTCTCATCCATGAAACACACTCTACTTTAGAGCAAGAAGCACGCTCTTACTTTCTAGAGTCTCTAATACAGGAGGAAACGTGATTGTGCTAACAAAAAAGAACGGTGTTTCCTATACATGTGGACAATATTTAGTTCAACTCTGATCTGAAACTGATACAAAACACAGGTCCTCTATCATCCAATGCTTTTCGGTCAAGTGTGATAAACATGTGATCTTCAGAATGATGTAGCTTCTTTTGAGCTGAAAAAGGACTGCGTTTACCTGAAACGAAGACTTCCCTGTAGGAAGACACAGAGCCTGGGATTTATAACCATTTCTGAAGGGCAACACACAGCACAGTTCCCATCCATGAAACACACTCTGCTTTAGAGGAAGAAGCACACTCTTGTTTTCTAAAGTCTCTAATACAGCAGGAAACGTGAGTGGGCTCAGAACAAAAGATTGGTGTTAACTACTCATACAGACTGTGTCTAGTTCAACTCTGCTTCTGAAACTGATACAAACCACAGGTCCTCTAACATCCAATGCTTTACAGTTAAGCGCGAGAAACGTGTAAGTTTCCTGAAAGATGTAGCTTTGTATGAGCTGAAAAGGGACTGCATTTACTTGAAACGAAGTCTTGCTTGTTGGAAGACACAGAGCTTGGGATTTAACTCCATTTCTGAAGGCAACACTCAGCACAGTTCCCATCCATGAAACACACTCTGCTTTAGAGCAAGAAGCAAGCTCTTGCTTTCTAGAGTCTCTAATACAGCAGGAAACGTGAGTGAGTTCACAACCAAAGGACTGAGTTTCCTACGTATACGGACCATATCGAGTTCAATTCTGCTCAGGAACCTGATACAAACCACAGGTTCTCTAACATCTCATGCTTGTCAGTTAAGAGCGAGACATGTGTGAGCTTCTTGTACATTGTTGCTTTGTTTAAGCTGAAAAGTGTTTGCGTTTACATGAAACGAAGTCTTCCTTGTAGGAAGAAACAGAGCCTGGGATTTAACTCCATTTGTGAAGGGAAACACACAGCACATTTCTCATCCATGAAATATACTCTGCTTTAGAGCAGGCGGCACGCTCTTGCTTTCTAGAGTCTCTAATACAGCAGTAAACGTGACTGTGCTCAAAACAAAAGGACGGTGTTCCTACCTAAATGGAACACATTTAGTTCAACTCTCCTTCTGAAACTGATAGAAACCACAGATCCTACAACATCCAAGCTTTTCAGTTAAGAGCGAGAAACGTGTGAGTTTTGTGAACATAGTTGCTTCATTGAGCTGAAAAGGGACTGCAGTTACCTGAAACGAAGTCTTGCTTGTAGGAATACACAGAGCCTGGGATTTAACTCCATTTCTGAAGGGAAACACACTGCACAGTTCTCATCAATAAAACACACTCTACTTTAGAGCAAAAAGCATGCTCTTGCTTTCTAGAGTCTCTAATACAGCAGTAAACATGAGTGTGCTCAAAACAAAAGAACACTGTTTCCTACCCATATGGACCACATCTAGTTCAGTTCTGTTTCTGAAACTGATAGAAACCACAGATCCTCTAACATCCAATGCTTCTCAGTTAAGAGCGAACACTTTTGAGTTTTGTGAACGATGTAGCTTCTTTTGAGCTGAAAAGGTACTGCATTAACCTGAAACGAAGTCTTGCTTGTAGGAAGACACAGAGCCTGGGATTTAACTCCATTTCTGAAGGATAACAAACTGCACAGTTCCCATTTATGAAACACACTCTGCTTTAGAGCAAGAAGCACGCTCTTGCTTTCTAGATTCTATAATACAGGAGGAAACTTGAGTGTTGTAAGAACAAAAGAACGGTGTTTCCTCTACATGCGGATGATATTTAGTTCAACTCTGATCTGAAACTGATACAAAACAGAGGTCCTCTATCATCCAATGCTTTTCAGTCAAGTGCGATAAATGTGTGAGCTTCAGAATGATGTAGCTTCGTTTGAGCTCAAAACGGACTGTGTTTACCTGAAACGAAGTCTTCCTTGTACGAAGACACAGAGCCTGGGATTTGAAACCATTTCTGAAGGGCAACACTCAGCACAGTTCCCATCCATGAAACACACTCTGCTTTAGAGCAAGAAGCACACTCTTGTTTTCTAAAGTCTCTAATACAGCAGGAAACGTGAGTGGGCTCAGAACAAAAGAACTGTGTTTCATACCCATATGGACCATATTTATTTCAACTCTGCTTCTGAAACTGATACAAACCACAGGTCCTCTAAGATCCAATGCTTTACAGTTAAGCGCGAGAAACGTGTAAGTTTCCTGAAAGATGTAGCTTTGTATGAGCTGAAAAGGGACTGCATTTACTTGAAACGAAGTCTTGCTTGTTGGAAGACACAGAGCTTGGGATTTAACTCCATTTCTGAAGGCAACACTCAGCACAGTTCCCATCCATGAAACACACTCTGCTTTAGAGCAAGAAGCAAGCTCTTGCTTTCTAGAGTCTCTAATACAGCAGGAAACGTGAGTGATTTCACAACCAAAGGACTGAGTTTCCTAAGTATACAGACCATATCGAGTCCAACTCTGCTCAGGAAACTGATACAAACCACAGGTCTTCTAACATCTCATGCTTGTTAGTTAAGAGCGAGACACATGTGAGCTAATTGTACGTTGTTGCTTCGTTTGAGCTGAGAAGGGACTGCGTTTACCTGAAAAGAAGTATTGCTTGTAGGAATACACAGAGCCTGGGATTTAACTCCATTTGAGAAGGGAAACACACAGCACAGTTCTCATCCAAGAAACACACTCTGCTTTAGAGTAGGCAGCACACTCTTGCTTTCTAGAGTCTCTAATACAGCAGGAAATGTGAGTGTGCTCAAAACGAAAGGACAGTGTTTCCTACCTGAATGGAAGACATCTAGTTCAACTCTGCTTCTGAAACTGATATAAACAACAGGTCTTCTAACAAACAATGCTTTTCAGTTAAGCGGGAGAAACGTGTGAGCTTTGTGAATAACGTAATTCGTTTGAGCTGAAAAGTGACTGCTTTTACCTGAATGGAAACACATAGCACAATTCTCTTTCATGAAACTCACTCTGCTTTAGAGCAAAAAGCATGCTATTGCTTTCTAGAGTCTGTAATAGAGCAGGAAACGTGAGTGTGCTCAAAACAAAAGGACGGTTTTTCCTACCCATATGGACCACATCTAGTTCAACACTGCTTCTGAAACTGATATAATCCACAGATCCTCTAACATCCAATGTTTATCAGTTAAGCGTGATAAACGTGTGAGCTTCGTGAACATTGTTGCTTTGTTTGAGCTAAAAGGGACTGTGTTTACCTCAAACAAAGTCTTGCTTGTAGGAAGAAACAGAACCTGAGATTTAACTCCATTTCTGAAGGGCAACACTCAGCACAGTTCCCATGCATGATACACAATCTGCTTAGAGCAAGAAGGATGCTCTTGCTTTCTAGAGTCTGTAATACAGCAGGAAATGTGAGTTTAATCATAACCAAAGGACTGTGTTTCCTACACTTACGGACCATATCAAGTTCAACTCTGCTTCTGATACAGATACAAACCACAGGTCCTGTAACATCCATTGCTTTACAATTAAGAGCGAGAAACGTGTGAGCTTCGTGAACGATGTAGCTTCCCTTGAACTGAAATGGGAGTGCGTTTACCTGAAACGGAATCTTGCTTGTAGGAAGACAGAGCCTGGGATTTAACACCATTTCTGAAGGAAACACACTGCAGAGTTCCCATCCATGAAACACACTCTGCTTTAGAGAAAGAAGCACGCTCTTGCTTTCTAGAGTCTCTAATAAAGCCAAAAAGGTGAGTGTACTAAGAACGAAAGAGCAGTGTTAACTACACATAAGGAGTGTATCTAGTTCAAGTCTGCTTCTGAAACTGATACACACCACAGGTCCACTAACATCCAATGCTTTTCAGTTAAGAGAAAGAAACGTGTGAGCTGCGTGAACGATGTAGCTTCGTTTGAGCTGAAAAGTGACTGTGTTTACCTGAAAGGAAGTCTTGCTTGTAGGAAGACACAGAGCCTGGGATTAAACTCCATTTCTAAAGGGAAACACACAGCACAGTTCTCATCCATGAAACACACTCTGCTTTAGAGCAAGTAGCATGCTCTTGATTTCTAGAGTCTGTAATACAGCAGGAAGTGAGTGTGATCATAAAAAGAACTGTGTTTCCTACACATACGGACCATATCTAGTTCAACTCTGCTTCTGAAACTGATACAAACCACAGGTCCTCTAACATCCAATGCTTTTCAGTAAAGAGCGAGAAACGTGTGAGCTTTGTGAACGTTGTTGTTTTGTTTGATCTGAAAAGTGACTGTGTTTACCTTAAACGAAGTCTTGCTTGTAGGAAGACACAGAGGCTGGGATTAAACTCCATTTCTGAAGGGAAACACACAGCACAGTTCTCATCCATGAAACACACTCTGCTTTAAAGCAAGAAGCATGCTCTTGCTTTTCAGAGTCTCTAATACACCCGGAAATGTGAGTGTGCTCAGAACAACAGAGCGGTGTTACCTACACTTATGGACTGTATCTAGTTCAACTCTGCTTCTGAAACTGATACACTCCACAGGTCCTCTAACATCCAATGCTTTTCAGTTAAGAGCGAGAAACGTGTAAGCTTCGTGAACGATGTAGCTTCCTTTGAGCTGAAATGGGACTGCGTTTACCTGAAAGGAAGTCTTGTTTGTAGAAAGACACAGCGCCTGGCATTTAAATCCATTTCTGAAGGGAAACATACTGCACAGTTCCCATCCATGAAACAAACTCTGATTTAGAACAAGAAGCACGCAGTCATTTTCTAGAGTCTCTATTAAAGCAGGAAACGTGAGTGTGCTCAGAACAAAAGAGCGGTATTTCCTACACACACAGACCATATCTAGTTCAACTCTGCTTCTGAAACTGAAATGCACCACAGTTCCTCTAACATCCAATGCTTTTCAGTTAAGAGCGAGAAATGTGTGAGCTTCGTGAACTATGTAGCCTCATTTGAGCTGAAAAAGACTGTGTTTACCAGAAAGGAAGTCTTGCTTGTAGGAAGACACAGAGCCTGGGATTTAACTCCATTTCTGAAGGGAAACACACAGCCAAGTTCTCATCCATGAAACACACTCTACTTTAGAGCAAGTAGCATGCTCTTGATTTCTAGAGTCTGTAATACAGCAAGAAAAATGAGTGTGATCATAAAAAGAACTGTGTTTCCTACACATACGGACCATATCTATTTCAACTCTGCTTCTGAAACTGATACAAACCACAGGTCCTCTTACATCCAATGCTTTTCATTTAAGAGCGAGAAACGTGTGAGCTTCGTGAACGTTGTTGTTTTGTTTGATCTGAAAAGTGACTGCGTTTACCTTAAACGAAGTTTTGCTTGTAGGAAAACACAAAGGCTGGGATTAAACTCCATTTCTGAAGGGAAACACACAGCCCAGTTCTCATCCATGAAACATACTCTGCTTTAGAGCAATTAGCATGCTCTTGATTTCTAGAGTCTGTAATACAGCAAAAAAAAATGAGTGTGATCATAAAAAGAACTGTGTTTCCTACACATACGGACCATATCTATTTCAACTCTGCTTCTGAAACTGATACAAACCACAGGTCCTCTAAAATCCAATGCTTTTCATTTAAGAGCGAGAAACGTGTGAGCTTCGTGAACGTTGTTGTTTTGTTTGATCTGAAAAGTGACTGCGTTTACCTTAAACGAAGTCTTGCTTGTAGGAAAACACAAAGGCTGGGATTAAACTCCATTTCTGAAGGGAAACACACAGCACAGTTCTCATCCATGAAACACAGTCTGCTTTAGAGCAAGAAGCACGCTTTTGCTTTCTAGAGTCACTAATAGAGCAGGAAACGTGAGTGTGCTCAGAACAAAAGAGCAGTGTTTCCTACACATACGGACCTATCGAGTTCAACTCTGCTTCTGAAACTGATACAAACCACAGGTCCTCTAACATCCAATGCTTTTCAGTTAAGAGCGAGAAACGTGTGAGCTTCGTGAACGATGTAGCTTCCTTTGAGCTGAAATGGGACTGCGTTTACCTGAAACGGAATCTTTCTTGTAGGAAGACAGAGACTGGGATCTAACACCATTTCTGAAGGAAACACACTGCACAGTTCCCATCCATGAAACACACTCCGCTTTAAAGAAAGAAGCACGCTCTTGCTTTCTAAAGTCTCTAATACAGCAGGAAACGTGAGTGTGCCCAGATCAAAAGAATGTTGTTTCCTACGCATATAGACCTTATCTATTTCAACTCTGCTTTTGAAACTGATACAAACCACAGGTTCTCTAACATCCAATGCTTTTCAGTTAAGCGTGAGAAACGTGAGAGCTTCGTGAACGTTGTAGTTTTGTCTGAGCTGAAAAGTGAATGCTTTTACCTGAAACGAAGTCTTGCTTTTAGGAAGACACAGAACCTGTGATTTAACACAAGTTCTCAAGGGAAACACACAGCACAGTTCTCATCCATGAAACACAATCTACTTTAGAGCAAGAAGCATGCTCTTGTTTCCAGAGTCTCTAATACAGCTGGAAACGTATGTGTGCTCAGAACAAAAGAGCAATGTTAACTACACATACAGACTGTATCTAGTTCAACTCTGCTTCTGAAATTGATACACACCACAGGTCCTCTAACATCCAATGCTTTTCAGGTAAGAGCGAGAAACATGTGAGCTTCGTTAACGATGTAGCATCCTTTGAGCTGAAAAGTGACTGTGTTTACCTTAAATGAAGTCTTGCTTGTAGGAAGACACAGAGCCTGGGATTAAACTTCATTTCTGAAGGGAAACACACAGCACAGTTCTCATCCATGATACACAGTCTGCTTTAGAGCAAGAAGCACGCTTTTGCTTTTTAGAGTCTCTAATGGAGCAGGAAACGTGAGTGTGCTCAGAAAAAAAAGCGTTGTTTCCTACACTTACAGACCTATCGAGTTCAACTCTGCTTCTGAAACTGATACAAACCACAGGTCCTCTAACATCCAATGCTTTTCAGTTAAGAGCGAGAAACGTGTGAGCTTTGTGAACGATGTAGCTTCCTTTGAGCTGAAATGGGACTGCGTTTACCTGAAACGAAGTCTTGTTTGTAGAAAGACACAGCATCTGGCATTTAACTCCATTTCTGAAGGGAAACATACTGCACAGTTCCCATCCATGAAAAACACTCTGATTTAGAACAAGAAGCATGCTGTCATTTTCTAGAGTCTCTATTAAAGCAGGAAACGTGAGTGTGCTCAGAAAAAACGAGCCGTATTTCCTACACACACAGACCATATCTAGTTCAACTCTGCTTCTAAAACTGAAACGCACCACAGTTCCTCTAACATCCAATGCTTTTCAGTTAAGAGCGAGAAATGTGTGAGCTTCATGAACTATGTAGCTTCATTTGAGCTGAAAAGGGACTGTGTTTTCCAGAAAGGAAGTCTTGCTTGTAGGAAGACACAGAGCCTGGGATTTAACTCCATTTCTGAAGGGAAACACACAGCCCAGTTCTCATCCATGAAACACACTCTGCTTTAGAGCAAGTAGCATGCTCTTGATTTCTAGAGTCTGTAATACAGCAAGGAAAGTGAGTGTGATCATAAAAAGAACTGTGTTTCCTACACATACGGACCATATCTATTTCAACTCTGCTTCTGAAACTGATACAAACCACAGGTCCTCTAAAATCCAATGCTTTTCATTTAAGAGCGAGAAACGTGTGAGCTTCGTGAACGTTGTTGTTTTGTTTGATCTGAAAAGTGACTGCGTTTACCTTAAACGAAGTCTTGCTTGTAGGAAAACACAAAGGCTGGGATTAAACTCCATTTCTGAAGGGAAACACACAGCACAGTTCTCACCCATGAAACACAGTCTGCTTTAGAGCAAGAAGCACGCTTTTGCTTTCTAGAGTCACTAATAGAGCAGGAAACGTGAGTGTGCCTAGAACAAAAGAGCAGTGTTTCCTACACATACGGACCTATCGAGTTCAACTCTGCTTCTGAAACTGATACAAACCACAGGTCCTGTAACATCCAATGCTTTTCAGTTAAGAGCGAGAAACGTGTGAGCTTCGTGAACGATGTAGCTTCCTTTGAGCTGAAATGGGACTGTGTTTACCTGAAACGTAATCTTTCTTGTAGGAAGACAGAGACTGGGATTTAACACCATTTCTGAAGGAAACACACTGCACAGTTCCCATCCATGAAACACACTCTGCTTTAAAGAAAGAAGCACGCTGTTGCTTTCTAAAGTCTCTAATACAGCAGGAAACGTGAGTGTGCCCAGATCAAAAGAATGTTGTTTCCTACACATATAGACCTTTTCTATTTCAACTCTGCTTTTGAAACTGATACAAACCACAGGTTCTCTAACATCCAATGCTTTTCAGTGAAGCGCGAGAAACGTGTGAGCTTCGTGAACGTTGTAGTTTTGTCTTAGCTGAAAAGTGAATGCTTTTATCTGAAATGAAGTCTTGCTTTTAGGATGACACAGAACCTGTGATTTAACACAAGTTCTCAAGGGAAGCACACAGCACAGTTCTCATCCATGAAACACACTCTGCTTTAGAGCAAGAAGCATGCTCTTGTTTCGAGAGTCTCTAATACACCCGGAAACGTGTGTGTGCTCAGAACAAACGAGCAATGTTAACTACACATACAGACCTATCGAGTTCAACTCTGCTTCTGAAACTGATACAAACCACAGGTCCTCTAACATCCAATGCTTTTCAGTTAAGAGCGAGAAACGTGTGAGCTTTGTGAACGATGTAGTTTCCTTTGAGCTGAAATGGGACTGCGTTTACCTGAAACGAAGTCTTGTTTGTAGAAAGACACAGCATCTGGCATTTAACTCCATTTCTGAAGGGAAACATACTGCACAGTTCCCATCCATGAAAAACACTCTGATTTAGAACAAGAAGCATGCTGTCATTTTCTAGAGTCTCTATTAAAGCAGGAAACGTGAGTGTGCTCAGAAAAAAAGAGCGGTATTTCCTACACACACAGACCATATCTAGTTCAACTCTGCTTCTAAAACTGAAACGCACCACAGTTCCTCTAACATCCAATGCTTTTCAGTTAAGAGCGAGAAATGTGTGAGCTTCATGAACTATGTAGCTTCATTTGAGCTGAAAAGGGACTGTGTTTACCAGAAAGGAAGTCTTGCTTGTAGGAAGACACAGAGCCTGGGATTTAACTCCATTTCTGAAGGGAAACACACAGCCCAGTTCTCATCCATGAAACACACTCTGCTTTAGAGCAAGTAGCATGCTCTTGATTTCTAGAGTCTGTAATACAGCAAGGAAAGTGAGTGTGATCATAAAAAGAACTGTGTTTCCTACACATACGGACCATATCTATTTCAACTCTGCTTCTGAAACTGATACAAACCACAGGTCCTCTAAAATCCAATGCTTTTCATTTAAGAGCGAGAAACGTGTGAGCTTCCTGAACGTTGTTGTTTTGTTTGATCTGAAAAGTGACTGCGTTTACCTTAAACGAAGTCTTGCTTGTAGGAAAACACAAAGGCTGGGATTAAACTCCATTTCTGAAGGGAAACACACAGCACAGTTCTCACCCATGAAACACAGTCTGCTTTAGAGCAAGAAGCACGCTTTTGCTTTCTAGAGTCACTAATAGAGCAGGAAACGTGAGTGTGCCTAGAACAAAAGAGCAGTGTTTCCTACACATACGGACCTATCGAGTTCAACTCTGCTTCTGAAACTGATACAAACCACAGGTCCTGTAACATCCAATGCTTTTCAGTTAAGAGCGAGAAACGTGTGAGCTTCGTGAACGATGTAGCTTCCTTTGAGCTGAAATGGGACTGTGTTTACCTGAAACGTAATCTTTCTTGTAGGAAGACAGAGACTGGGATTTAACACCATTTCTGAAGGAAACACACTGCACAGTTCCCATCCATGAAACACACTCTGCTTTAAAGAAAGAAGCACGCTGTTGCTTTCTAAAGTCTCTAATACAGCAGGAAACGTGAGTGTGCCCAGATCAAAAGAATGTTGTTTCCTACACATATAGACCTTTTCTATTTCAACTCTGCTTTTGAAACTGATACAAACCACAGGTTCTCTAACATCCAATGCTTTTCAGTGAAGCGCGAGAAACGTGTGAGCTTCGTGAACGTTGTAGTTTTGTCTTAGCTGAAAAGTGAATGCTTTTATCTGAAATGAAGTCTTGCTTTTAGGATGACACAGAACCTGTGATTTAACACAAGTTCTCAAGGGAAGCACACAGCACAGTTCTCATCCATGAAACACACTCTGCTTTAGAGCAAGAAGCATGCTCTTGTTTCGAGAGTCTCTAATACACCCGGAAACGTGTGTGTGCTCAGAACAAACGAGCAATGTTAACTACACATACAGACCTATCGAGTTCAACTCTGCTTCTGAAACTGATACAAACCACAGGTCCTCTAACATCCAATGCTTTTCAGTTAAGAGCGAGAAACGTGTGAGCTTTGTGAACGATGTAGTTTCCTTTGAGCTGAAATGGGACTGCGTTTACCTGAAACGAAGTCTTGTTTGTAGAAAGACACAGCATCTGGCATTTAACTCCATTTCTGAAGGGAAACATACTGCACAGTTCCCATCCATGAAAAACACTCTGATTTAGAACAAGAAGCATGCTGTCATTTTCTAGAGTCTCTATTAAAGCAGGAAACGTGAGTGTGCTCAGAAAAAAAGAGCGGTATTTCCTACACACACAGACCATATCTAGTTCAACTCTGCTTCTAAAACTGAAACGCACCACAGTTCCTCTAACATCCAATGCTTTTCAGTTAAGAGCGAGAAATGTGTGAGCTTCATGAACTATGTAGCTTCATTTGAGCTGAAAAGGGACTGTGTTTACCAGAAAGGAAGTCTTGCTTGTAGGAAGACACAGAGCCTGGGATTTAACTCCATTTCTGAAGGGAAACACACAGCCCAGTTCTCATCCATGAAACACACTCTGCTTTAGAGCAAGTAGCATGCTCTTGATTTCTAGAGTCTGTAATACAGCAAGGAAAGTGAGTGTGATCATAAAAAGAACTGTGTTTCCTACACATACGGACCATATCTATTTCAACTCTGCTTCTGAAACTGATACAAACCACAGGTCCTCTAAAATCCAATGCTTTTCATTTAAGAGCGAGAAACGTGTGAGCTTCCTGAACGTTGTTGTTTTGTTTGATCTGAAAAGTGACTGCGTTTACCTTAAACGAAGTCTTGCTTGTAGGAAAACACAAAGGCTGGGATTAAACTCCATTTCTGAAGGGAAACACACAGCACAGTTCTCACCCATGAAACACAGTCTGCTTTAGAGCAAGAAGCACGCTTTTGCTTTCTAGAGTCACTAATAGAGCAGGAAACGTGAGTGTGCCTAGAACAAAAGAGCAGTGTTTCCTACACATACGGACCTATCGAGTTCAACTCTGCTTCTGAAACTGATACAAACCACAGGTCCTGTAACATCCAATGCTTTTCAGTTAAGAGCGAGAAACGTGTGAGCTTCGTGAACGATGTAGCTTCCTTTGAGCTGAAATGGGACTGTGTTTACCTTAAACGTAATCTTTCTTGTAGGAAGACAGAGACTGGGATTTAACACCATTTCTGAAGGAAACACACTGCACAGTTCCCATCCATGAAACACACTCTGCTTTAAAGAAAGAAGCACGCTGTTGCTTTCTAAAGTCTCTAATACAGCAGGAAACGTGAGTGTGCCCAGATCAAAAGAATGTTGTTTCCTACACATATAGACCTTATCTATTTCAACTCTGCTTTTGAAACTGATACAAACCACAGGTTCTCTAACATCCAATGCTTTTCAGTGAAGCGCGAGAAACGTGTGAACTTCGTGAACGTTGTAGTTTTGTCTTAGCTGAAAAGTGAATGCTTTTATCTGAAATGAAGTCTTGCTTTTAGGATGACACAGAACCTGTGATTTAACACAAGTTCTCAAGGGAAGCACACAGCACAGTTCTCATCCATGAAACACACTCTGCTTTAGAGCAAGAAGCATGCTCTTGTTTCGAGAGTCTCTAATACACCCGGAAACGTGTGTGTGCTCAGAACAAACGAGCAATGTTAACTACACATACAGACCTATCGAGTTCAACTCTGCTTCTGAAACTGATACAAACCACAGGTCCTCTAACATCCAATGCTTTTCAGTTAAGAGCGAGAAACGTGTGAGCTTTGTGAACGATGTAGCTTCCTTTGAGCTGAAATGGGACTGCGTTTACCTGAAACGAAGTCTTGTTTGTAGAAAGACACAGCATCTGGCATTTAACTCCATTTCTGAAGGGAAACATACTGCACAGTTCCCATCCATGAAAAACACTCTGATTTAGAACAAGAAGCATGCTGTCATTTTCTAGAGTCTCTATTAAAGCAGGAAACGTGAGTGTGCTCAGAAAAAAAAGAGCGGTATTTCCTACACACACAGACCATATCTAGTTCAACTCTGCTTCTAAAACTGAAACGCACCACAGTTCCTCTAACATCCAATGCTTTTCAGTTAAGAGCGAGAAATGTGTGAGCTTCATGAACTATGTAGCTTCATTTGAGCTGAAAAGGGACTGTGTTTACCAGAAAGGAAGTCTTGCTTGTAGGAAGACACAGAGCCTGGGATTTAACTCCATTTCTGAAGGGAAACACACAGCCCAGTTCTCATCCATGAAACACACTCTGCTTTAGAGCAAGTAGCATGCTCTTGATTTCTAGAGTCTGTAATACAGCAAGGAAAGTGAGTGTGATCATAAAAAGAACTGTGTTTCCTACACATACGGACCATATCTATTTCAACTCTGCTTCTGAAACTGATACAAACCACAGGTCCTCTAAAATCCAATGCTTTTCATTTAAGAGCGAGAAACGTGTGAGCTTCGTGAACGTTGTTGTTTTGTTTGATCTGAAAAGTGACTGCGTTTACCTTAAACGAAGTCTTGCTTGTAGGAAAACACAAAGGCTGGGATTAAACTCCATTTCTGAAGGGAAACACACAGCACAGTTCTCACCCATGAAACACAGTCTGCTTTAGAGCAAGAAGCACGCTTTTGCTTTCTAGAGTCACTAATAGAGCAGGAAACGTGAGTGTGCCTAGAACAAAAGAGCAGTGTTTCCTACACATACGGACCTATCGAGTTCAACTCTGCTTCTGAAACTGATACAAACCACAGGTCCTGTAACATCCAATGCTTTTCAGTTAAGAGCGAGAAACGTGTGAGCTTCGTGAACGATGTAGCTTCCTTTGAGCTGAAATGGGACTGTGTTTACCTGAAACGTAATCTTTCTTGTAGGAAGACAGAGACTGGGATTTAACACCATTTCTGAAGGAAACACACTGCACAGTTCCCATCCATGAAACACACTCTGCTTTAAAGAAAGAAGCACGCTGTTGCTTTCTAAAGTCTCTAATACAGCAGGAAACGTGAGTGTGCCCAGATCAAAAGAATGTTGTTTCCTACACATATAGACCTTATCTATTTCAACTCTGCTTTTGAAACTGATACAAACCACAGGTTCTCTAACATCCAATGCTTTTCAGTTAAGCGCGAGAAACGTGTGAGCTTTGTGAACGTTGTAGTTTTGTCTTAGCTGAAAAGTGAATGCTTTTATCTGAAATGAAGTCTTGCTTTTAGGATGACACAGAACCTGTGATTTAACACAAGTTCTCAAGGGAAACACACAGCACAGTTCTCATCCATGAAACACACTCTGCTTTAGAGCAAGAAGCATGCTCTTGTTTCGAGAGTCTCTAATACACCCGGAAACGTGTGTGTGCTCAGAACAAACGAGCAATGTTAACTACACATACAGACTGTATCTAGTTCAACTCTCCTTCTGAAATTGATACACAACACAGGTCCTCTAACATCCAATGCTTTTCAGTTAAGAGCGAGAAACCTGTGAGCTTCATGAACAATGTTGCTTCTTTTGAGCTGAAAAGTGACTGTGTTTACCTTAAGCCAAGTTTTGCTTGTAAGATGACACAGAGCCTGGGATTTAACTCCATTTCTGAAGGGAAACACACAGCACAGTTCTCCTCCATGAAACACAATCTACTTTAGAACAAGAAGCACGCTCTTGCTTTCTAGAGTCTCTAATACAGCAGGAAACGTGAGTGTGCTCAAAAAAATAGAGCTGTGTTTCCTCCCCATATGGACCACATCTAGTTCAACTATTCTTTTGAAACTGATACAAACCCCAGGTCCTCTAACATCCAATGCTTTTCAGGTATGAGCGAGAAATGTGTGAGCTTCGTGAATTATGTAGCTTCGTTTCAGCTGAAAAGGGACTGTGTTTACCTGAAAGGAAGTCTTGCTTGTAGGAAGACACAGACCCTGGGATTTAACTCCACTTCTGAAGGGAAATACACAGCACAGTTCTCATCCATGAAACACACTCTGCTTTTGAGCAAGAAGCACGCTGTTGCTTTCTAGTATCTCTAATAGAGCAGGAAACGTGAGTGTGCTCACAACAAAAGAGCGGTGTTTACTACTCATACGGAACGTATATAGTTTTACTCTGCTTCTGAAACTGGTACGAACCACAGGTCCTCTAACATCCAATGCTTTTCAGTTAACAGCAAGAAACGTGTGAGCTTCGTGAACGATGTAGCTTCCTTTGAGCTGAAATGGGACAGCGTTTACCTGAAACTAAGTCTTGCTTGTAGGAAGACAGAGCCTGGGATTTAACACCATTTCTGAAGGAAACACACTGCACAGTTCCCATCCATGCAACACACTCTGCTTAGGAGAAAGAATCACGCTCTTGCTTTCTAAAGTCTCTAATACAGCAGGAAATGTGAGTGTGCCCAGAACAAAAGAGCAGTGTTTCCTACCCATATGGACCGCATCTAGTTCAACTCTGCTTCTGATACTGATACAAACCACAGGTCCTCTAACATCCAATGCTTTTCTGTTATGCGCGAGAATTGTGTGAGGTTCTTGAAATATTTAGCTTCATTTGAGCTGAAAAGGGAATGCATTTACCTGAAATGAAGTCATGCTTGTAGGAAGACACAGAGCCTGGGATTTAACTCCATTTCTGTAGGGCAACACTCAGCACAGTTCCCATCCATGAAACATAATCTGCTTTAGAGAAAGAAGCACACTTTTGCTTTCTAGAGTGTCTAATACAGCAGGAAACCTGAGTGTGATCACAACCAAAGGACTGTGTTTCCTAAATATATGGACCATATCGAGTTCAACTCTGCTCAGGAAACTGATACAAACCACAGGGCCTCTAACATCTCATGCTTGACAGTTAAGAGCGAGACACGTGTGAGCTTCGTGAATGTTGTTGTTTTGTTTGATCTGAAAAGTGACTGTGTTTATCTTAAACGAAGTTTTCTGTGGATAACGCTCTGTGTAAATAAAGTTCTGATTGGCCAGTGGCCAGGCAGGAAGTATAGGTGGGACAAGAGAGTAGAGAATACTGGGAAGTAGAAGACTGGAGGGAGACACCGCCATCTGCTGCCATGAGAAGCAACATGTAAAAACACTGGTAAGCCACAAGCCATGTGGCAATGTATAGACTAACAGAAATGGGTTAATTGACGATAGAAGAAGTAGATAACAAGAAGCCTGCCATGGCCATACAGTTTCTAAACAATGTAAGTTTCTGTGTGCTTTCTTGGTTGGGTCTGAGCGACTATGGGACTGGCAGGTAAGAGAGATTTGTCCTGACTGGGCCAGGCAGGAAAACTCTAACTACAAATGGCATCCAACGTGTTGGCAAGAATTTCCACCTAAAACCTGAGAAAAAAGATTCTAAAACGGAGCTAAAATCAGCTTCCTAGTTGTCTTTCTCAAGGTAGCGGCAGCCTGCTGGTTTGAGCTACTGTGGCAGGTTTCTGGTGTGTGTGTCTGACCTGCAGTGTGGTGGGAATGAGGAGTCTACAAGCAGCACTTAACTCTGTTGTATGGTGGATTTAGCCTTTGCTAGTTAAAAGAAAAGTTTTCTGGGCTATGCACTGCTTTGATATAACTGCTTCTGAGAGTTGATGGTGCACATGGCTCCAGACCCAGACCTGGAGGTAAACTGTACCACCGCCATGTTGGAAAGCTGAGGTGGGCGGAGCCAGCAGCCACAGCAGTGTTTCAGTCTTACAAAGATGGATATTACACAGAGAATCTGGTTTGTCTTGTCTTTGGGATTTTTAACCACAGACAAAGATTTGATCATAAAAGCTGTTGAGTTAAACAAAACTGTAAATTTTAAAGGTACCTTGATTTCAAAATTTGGATATAAGGATATGTTGCTTTGGAAAGGAGTCTCTGCTTTTGTTTCCACAGAAAGCCAGAGGCTATGGATTTGTTCCAGATTAAGATACATCAGGTTTGATCAGCCAAGACCACCTGAAAGGCCTCCAATGACACCATGGCCCAGATGATCTGACATCCAGAATGGTTTCAAGGCAAATTGCTCAGAGGTTCACCCTAATGGACTACTCTATAATCCTAAAATTTTCTTTGTATCCCCATAAGATACAGTGCCCCCCTCCAGCAGGAAGTAGTAAGAGAAACTACGCCCACATTCCCAAAATTATCAAGCTGGCTTTGGAGATGGAATTGGCTCACTCCTTCTCTAAACCCAGACATGTTGCTAAAAGAAAAGGTTAAGAGATTCTTGTCCCAAATCAAAAGAGCCCTCTGGTGTGGGACAGAGAAAAAACAATATTTTTCTTTCAAGCCGATTGATTATAAATGAGATCTCTTTCTAAAGAAGAAAGGGGAATATGATATAGATATAATAGGATGAACAGGTAGATTAGGGAACTTACTTCTAAAGAGCAACAACTTGTTTAAAATGTTTTACATTGGTTTAGATTTTAGTCTACTGATACAAACTTAAAGTAAATTTTGTTATACTGTGTGTATATTTCTACTCTTGTTTAAGATATTATGTTTGTACAGCTCATTTAAAATTGTAATGGATAATTAAAAATAGATTAATAATTAATCATCTAGGATAATCATACTTGTAGCCATGTTAGTTAAGTCTTCTAGGTATACACAGAGATATTTCAGATAGATAGGTTATCTTCAAATACTTCAAAGACGTTCAGAATATGGCATTTAAAATATTTTTAAAATTTAGACTTTCTGGACAGTGAGACATGTCTGCTCCTGGAAGCACCAATTTACTTCAGAAAGGAGGATGGGCATTGAGGACACTTCATGTCTTATCTTCACCTTTGCAAAAATAGCCATTTGTGCAAGAAACTGTACTTGCCTGGACTGCTTGATCGACTGGACATGCTGGTCCCATAGAAAGGTGACCACTAAACTTTGCTTGACAAAATGGTCCTTCAGGTTCCTGCTTTGCAGAGGAAAATGCCAGACATTCTACAGGACACTGAGAGAAGTGATCGAGAGACTCTATCCCTGTGGGATGAAGACAAATGCCCCAACTTTACAAAGGAACATTAGGTGACTGTACAGGCTGCCAGCTGTCTCTGTCTACTCTTGCAAGATTCCTGAAAAATGCTTGCATCCTTCTCCTGGTTCTCCGGTAATATTATATCCTTCTGAGGTCTTTGGTATGGTTGAAGACTTGATAGTTATGATTTCCTCATTTATGATAAAAGATAAGTTAGATATAAAACCTTAGACTCACAAATATAAGATAGATAGAATATCTTCTTTAATATTGTAACTATAATTCTTGCTTGATAATTGTTTTGTTATATGCAATTGTACTATGTAAGAGTTAAAACTTTCCTTTAAAAAAAAAAGAAAAGGGGAACTGCAGTGGATATCGCTCTGTGTAAAAAAAGTTCTGATTGGCCAGCAGCCAGGCAGGAAGTATAGGTGGGACAAGAGAGTAGAGAATTCTGGGAAGTAGAAGACTGGAGGGAGACACCGCCATCCGCTGCCATGAGAAGCAACATGTAAAGACACTGGTAAGACACAAGCCATGTGGCAAAGTATAGACTAACAGATATGGGTTAATTTAAGTTAGAAGAAGTAGATAACAAGAAGCCTGCCACAGCCATAAAGTTTCTAAACAATGTAAGATTCTGTGTGCTTTCTTGGTTGGGTCTGAGCGACTATGGGACTGGAGGGTAAGAGAGATTTGTCCTGACTGGGCCAGGCAGGAAAACACTAACTACAGAAGTCTTGCTTGTAGGAAGACACAGAGTGGGATTTAACACCATTTCTGAAGGGAAACACACAGCACAGACCTCATCCATGAAACACATTCTGCTTTAGAGCAAGAAGCACGCTTTTGCTTTCTAGAGTCTCTAATAGAGCAGGAAACGTGAGTGTGCACAAAATAAAAGAGCGGTGTTTGCTACACATACAGACCATATATAGTTCAACTCTGCTTCTGAAACTGATAGAAACCACAGATCTTCTAACTTCCAATGCTTCTCAGTTAAGCACAATAAACGTGTGAGCTTCGTGAACGGTGTAGCTTCGTTTGAGCTGAAAAGGGGCTACGTTTACCTGAAACGAAGTCTTTCTTTTAGGAAGACACAGAGCCTGGGATTCAACACCATTTCTGAAGGGCAACACTCAGCACAGTTCCCATCCATGAAACACACTCTGCTTTAGAGCAAGAAGGATGCTCTTGCTTTCTAGAATCAGTAATACAGCAGGAAATATGAGTGTGATCACAACCAAAGGACTGTGTTTCCTACATACGGACCATATCGAGTACAAATCTGCTTCTGAAACTGATACAAACCACAGGTCCACTAACATCCAATGCTTTTCAGAAAAGAGCAAGAAACGTGTGAGCTTCGTGAACGTTGTTTTGTTTGATCTGAAAAGGGACTGTGTTTACCTGAAACGAAGTCTTGTTGTAGAAGACACAGAGTATGGGATTTAACACCATTTCTGAAGAGCAGCACACAGCAAAGTTCCCATCCATGAAACACACTCTTCTTTAGAGCAAGGAACACGCTATTGCTTTCTAGAATCTCTAATACAGCAGGAAACGTGAGTGTGCTCAGAACAAAAGAACTGTGTTTGCTATGCATATGACCTCTTCTTCTTCAACTCTGCTTCTTAAATTGTTACAAACCACAGGTCCTCTAACATCCAATGCTTTATATTTTAAAGTGAGAAACGTGTGAGGTTCGTGACCGTTTTAGTTTTGTTTGAGCTGAAAAGTGATTGTGTTTACCAGAAACGAAGTCTTGCTTGTAGGAAGACAGAGAGCCTGGGATTTAACTCCATTTCAGAAGGAAACACACAGCACAGTCTCATCCATGAAACACACTCTGCTTTAGAGCAAGAAGCACGCTCTTACTTTCTAGATTCTGTAATACAGCAGAAAATGTGAGTGGGATCAAAAACAAAGAACAGTGTTTCCTACACATTCGGACCATATCGAGTTCAACTCTGCTTCTGAAACTGATGCAAACCACAGGTCCTCTAACATCCAATGCTTTTCAGTTAAGAGTGAGAATCTTGTGAGCTTCGTGAATGTTGTTGCTTTGTTTGATCTGAAAAGTGACTGCGTTTACCTTAAACAAAGTCTTGCTTGTAGAAAGACACAGAGGCAGGGATTAAACTCCATTTCTGAAGAGAAACACACAGCCCAGTTCTCATCCATGAAACACACTCTGCTTTAGAGCAAGAAGAATGCTCCTGCTTTCTAGAGTCTCTAATAGAGCAGGAAAAGTGAGTGTGCTCAGACCAAAAGAATGGTGTTTTCTACACATACAGACCTTATCTACTTCAACTCTGCTTATGAAACTGACACAAATATCAGGGCCTCTAACATACAATGCTTTTCATTTAAGCACAAGAAACGTGAGAGCTTCTTGAACGATGTAGCTTCGTTTGTGCTGAAAAGGGACTGCATTTATCCGAAACGAAGTCTTGCTTGTAGGAAGACACAGCACCTGGGATTTAACACCATTTCTGTAGGGAAACACACTGCACAGTTCCCATCCATGAAACACACTCTGCTTTTGAGCAAGAAGCATGCTCTTGCTTTCTAAAGTCTCTAATACAGCCGGAAACGTGAGTGTTCTCAGAAAAAGAGAATAGTGTTTTCTACACATACAGACTTTATCTACTTCAACTCTGCTTCTGAAACTGACACAAATCACAGATCTCCTAACATCCACTGCCTCTCAGTTAAGCGCGATAAATGTGTGAGCTTCGTGAACGGTGTAGCTTCGTTTGAGCTGAAAAGGGACTGCATTTTCCTGAAACGAAGTCTTTCTTGTAGGAAGACAAAGAGCCTGGGATGTAACTCCATTTCTGAATGGCAAACTCAGCACAGTTCCTATCCATGAATCACACTCTGCTTTAAAGCAAATAGGATGCTCTTGCTTTCTAGAGTCTTTAATACATCAGGAAACGTGAGTTTGCTCAGACCAAAGAGCGGTGTTTCCTACACATACAGACCATATCTAGTTCAACTCTACTACTGAAACTGATACACACCACAGGTCCTCTAACATCCAATGCTTCTCAGTTAAGAGTGAGAAACGTGTGACCTTCTTGAAAGATGTAGCTTCGTTTGAGCTGAAAAGGGACTGCATTTACCTGAAATGAAATTATGCTTGTAGGAAGACACAGATCCTGTGATTTAACACCATTTCTGTAGGGCAACACTCAGCAGAGTTCCCATCGATGAAACATAATCTGCGTTAGAGCAAGAAGCACGTTTTTGCTTTCTAGAGTCTCTAATACAGCAGGAATCGCGAGTGTGATCACAACCAAAGGACTGTGTTTACTACATATATGGACCATATCGAGTTCAACTCTGCTCAGGAAACTGATACAAACCACAGGGCCTCTAACATCCCATGCATGACAGTTAAGAGCGAGACACGTGTGAGCTTCGTGAACGTTGTTGTTTTGTTTGATCTGAAAAGTGACTGTGTTTACCTTAAACGAAGTCTTGCTTGTAGGAGGACACAGAGGCTGGGATTTAACTCCATTTCTGAAGGGAAACACACAGCACAGTTCTCATCCATGAAACACACTGTGCTTTATAGAGCAAAAAGCACACTTTTGCTTTCTAGAGTCTCTAAGAGAGCAGGAAACGTGAGTGTGCTCAGAACAAAAGAGCGGTGTTTCCTACACATACGGATCATATAGTTCAACTCTGCTTCTGAAACAGATAGAAACCACAGATCCTCTAACATCCCATGCTTCTCAGTTAAGCGCGAGAAACATGTGAGCTTCCTGAACGATGTAGCTTCATTTGAGCTGAAAAGTTACTGCGTTTACCTGAAACGAAGTCTTTCTTGTAGGAAGACACAGAGCCTGGGATTTAACTCCATTTCTGAAGGGCAACACTCAGCACAGTTCCCATCCATGAAACACACTCTGCTTTAGATCAAGAAGCACGCTCTTGCTTTCTAGAGTCTGTAATACAGCAGGAAATGTGAGTGTGATCATAACCACCGGACTGTGTTTCCTACACATATGGACCATATCGAGTTCAACTCTTCTACTGAAACTGATACAAACCACAGGTCCTCTAACATCCAATGCATTTCAATCAAGCAAGAGAAACGTGTGAGTTTTGAAAATGATGTAGCTTCCTTTGAGCTGAAAAGTGAATGCGTTTACCTGAAACGAACTCTTGCTTGTAGGAGGACACAGCACCTGGGATTTAGCTCCATTTCTGAAGGAAACACACTGCACAGTCTTATCCATGAAACACACTCTGCTTTAGAGCAAGTAGCACGCTCTTGCTTTCTAGAGTGTGTAATAAAGCAGGAAATGTGAGTGTGATCATAAACGAAGAATTTTGTTTCCTACACCTACGGACCTTATCGAGTTCAACTCTGCTTCTGAAACTGATACAAACCACAGGACCTCTAACATCCAATGCTTTTCAGAAAAGAGCAGGAAAAGTGTGAGCTTTGTTAATGTTGTTGTTTGCTTTAGCTGAAAAGGGACTGCGTTTACCTGAAATTAAGTCTTCTTGTAGGAAGACACAGAGCCTGGGATTTAACTCCATTTCTGAAGGTAAAATACAGCACAGTTCCCATCCATGAAACACACTCTGCTTTAGCGCAAGAAGCACGATCTTGCTTTCTAGAGTCTCTACTAGAGCAGGAAATGTGAGTGTGCTCAAAACAAAAGGACCTTGTTTCTTACCCATATGGACCACATCCAGTTCTACTTTGCTTCTCAAACTGATAGAAATCACAGATCCTCTAACATACAACGCTTCTCATTTAAGAGAGAGAAACGTGTGAGCTTCGTGAATGATGTAGCTTCCTTTGAGCTGAAAAGCAACTGTGTTTACCTAAAAAGAAGTCCTGCTTGTAGGAAGACACAGGGCCTGCGATTTAACTCCATTTCTAAAGGGAAACACACTGTACAGTTCTCATCCATGAAACACAGTCTGCTTTAGAGCAAGAAGCACGCTATTGCTTCTAAAGACTCTAATACAACAGGAAACGTGAGGGTGCTCAGAACAAAAGAACGGTGTTTCTTACATACGGACGATATTTAGTTCAAATCTGCTTCTGAAACTGATACAAACGACAGGTCCTCTAACATCCAATGCTTTTCAGTTAAGAGCAAGAAACGTGTGAGCTCGTGAACGTTGTTTTTTTGATCTGAAAAGGGACTGCGTTTACCTGAAATGAAGTCTTGCTTGTAGGAAGACACAGAGGCTGGGATTAAACTCCATTTCTGAAGGGAAACACACAGCCCAGTTCTCATCCATGAAACACAAACTGCTTTAGTGCAAGAAGAACGCTCCTGCTTTCTAGAGTCTCTAATAGAGCAGGAAACGTGAGTGTGCTCAGACCAAAAGAACGGTGTTTTCTACACATACAGACCTTATCTACTTCAACTCTGCTTATGAAACTGACACAAATATCAGGGCCTCTAACATACAATGCTTTTCATTTAAGCACAAGAAACGTGAGAACTTCTTGAACGATGTAGCTTCGTTTCAGCTAAAAAGGGACTGCATTTATCCGAAACGAAGTCTTGCTTGTAGGAAGACACAGCACCTGCGATTTAACACCATTTCTGTAGGGAAACACACTGCACAGTTCCTATCCATGAGACACACTCTGCTTTAGAGCAAGAAGCATGCTCTTGCTTTCTATAGTCTCTAATACAGCAGGAAACGTGAGTGTTCTCAGAACAAGAGAACAGTGTTTTCTACACATTACGGACTTTATCTACTTCAACTCTGCTTCTGAAAATGACACAAAACACAGATCCTCTAACATCCAATGCCTCTCAGTTAAGAGCGATAAACGTGTGAGCTTCATGAACGGTGTAGCTTCGTTTGAGCTGAAAAGGGACTGCGTTTACCTGAAACGAAGTCTTTCCTGTAGGAAGACAAAGAGCCTGGGATGTAACTCCATTTCTGAATGGCAACACTCAGCACAGTTCCCATCAATGAAACACACTCTGCTTTAGAGCAAGTAGCACGCTCTTGCTTTCTAGAGTGTGTAATACAGCAGGAAATGTGAGTGTGATCATAAAAAAAGAACTGTCTTTCCTACACATACGGACCACATCTAGTTCTACTCTGCTTCTCAAACTGATACAAACCACAGATCCTCTAACATCCAACGCTTCTCTGTTAAGAGCGATAAACGTGTGAGCTTCATGAATGGTGTAGCTTCCATTGAGCTGAAAAGCGACTGTGTTTACCTAAAAAGAAGTCTTGCTTGTAGGAAGACACAGGGCCTGCGATTTAACTCCATTTCTAAAGGGAAACACACTCCACAGTTCTCATCCATGAAACACAGTCTGCTTTAGAGCAAGAAGCACGCTATTGCTTCTGAAAACTCTAATACAGCAGGAAAGGTGAGGGTGCTCAGAACAAAAGAACGGTGTTTCCTACAATACAGACGATATTTAGTTCAACTCTGCTTCTGAAACTGATACAAACCACAGGTCCTCTAACATCCAATGCTTTTCAGTTAAGAGCAAGAAACGTGTGAGCTTCGTGGACGTTGATTTTTGATCTGAAAAGGGACTGCGTTTACCTGAAACGAAGTCTTGCTTGTAGAAGACACAGAGGCTGGGATTAACCTCCATTTCTGAAGGGAAACACACAGCACAGTTCTCATCCATGAAACACACTCTGCTTTAGAGCAAGAAGCACGCTCTTGCTTTCTAGAGTCTCTAATACAGCAGGAAACGTGAGTGTTACCAGAACAAAAGAGCGGTGTTTCCTACACATACGGACCATATCGAGTTCAACTCTGCTTCTGAAACTGATACGAACCACAGGGCCTCTAACATCCCATGCTTTTCAGTTAAGAGCGGGAAATGTGTGAGCTTCTTGAACGTTGTTGTTTTGTTTGATCTAAAAAGTGACTGTGTTTACCTTAAACGAAGTCTTGGTTGTGGGAAGACACAGAGCCTAGGATTTAACCCCATTTCTGTAGGGCAACACTCAGCACAGTTCCCATCCATGAAACATAATCTGCTTTAGAGGAAGAAGCACGTTTTTGCTTTCTAGAGTCTCTAATACAGCAGGAATCGTGAGTGTGATCACAACCAAAGGACTGTGTTTCCTACATATATGTACCATATCGAGTTCAACTCTGCTCAGGAAACTGATACAAACCACAGGGCCTCTAACATCCCATGCTTGACAGTTAAGAGCGAGACACATGTGAGCTTCGTGAACTTTGTTGTTTTGTTTGATCTGAAAAGTGACTGCGTTTACCTTAAACGAAATCTTGCTTGTAGGAGGACACAGAGGCTGGGATTTAACTCCATTTCTGAAGGGAAACACACAGCACAGTCCTCATCCATGACACACACTGTGCTTTAGAGCAAGAAGCACACTTTTGCTTTCTAGAGTCTCTAATAGAGCATGAAACGTGAGTGTGTTCAGAACAAAAGAGCGGTGTTTCCTACACATACGGATCATATAGTTCAACTCTGCTTCTGAAACTGATAGAAACCGCAGATCCTCTAACATCCCATGCTTCTCAGTTAAGCGCGAGAAACGTGTGAGCTTCGTGAACAGTGTAGCTTCATTTGAGCTGAAAAGTGACTGCGTTTACCTGAAACGAAGTCTTTCTTGTAGGAAGACACAGAGCCTGGGATTTAACTCCATTTCTGAAGGGCAACACTCAGCACAGTTCCCATCCATGAAACACACTCTGCTTTAGAGCAAGAAGCATGCTCTTGCTTTCTAGAGTCTGTAATACAGCAGGAAATGTGAGTGTGATCATAACCACCGGACTGGGTTTCCTACACATACGGACCATATCGAGTTCAACTCTTCTTCTGAAACTGATACAAACCACAAGTCCTCTAAGATCCAATGCATTTCAATCAAGCGAGAGAAGCGTGTGAGTTTCGAAAACGATGTAGCTTCCTTTGAGCTGAAAAGTGAATGCGTTTACCTGAAACAAAGTCTTGCTTGTAGGAAGACACAGCACCTGGGATTTAACTCCATTTCTGAAGGAAACACACAGCACAGTCTCATCCATGAAACACACTCTGCTTTAGAGCAAGTAGCACGCTCTTGTTATCTAGAGTCTGTAATAAAGCAGAAAATGTGAGTGTGATCATAAATGAAGAACTTTGTTTCCTACACGTACGGACCATATCGAGGTCAACTCTGCTTCTGAAACTGATACAAACCACAGGTCCTCTAACATCCAATGCTTTTCAGAAAAGAGCGTGAAACTTGTGAGCTTTGTTAACGTTGTTGCTTTGTTTTAGCTGAAAAGAGACTGCTTTTACCTGAAACTAAGTCTTGTTGTAGGAAGACACAGAGCCTGGGATTTAACTCCATTTCTGAAGGAAAAACACAGCACAGTTCCCATCCATGAAACACACTCTGCTTTAGCGCAAGAAGCACGATCTTGCTTTCTAGAGTCTCTACTAGAGCAGGAAATGTGAGTGTGCTCAAAACAAAAGGACCTTGTTTCTTACCCATATGGACCACATCTAGTTCTACTCTGCTTCTCAAACTGATACAAACCACAGGTCCTCTAACATCCAACGCTTCTCAGTTAAGAGCGAGAAACGTGTGAGCTTCGTGAATGATGTAGCTTCCTTTGTGCTGAAAAGCGACTGTGTTTACCTAAAAAGAAGTCTTGCTTGTAGGAAGACACAGGGCCTGCGATTTAACTCCATTTCTAAAGGGAAACACACTCCACAGTTCTCATCCATGAAACACAGTCTGCTTTAGAGCAAGAAGCACGCTATTGTTTCTAAAAACTCTAATACAGCAGGAAAGGTGAGGGTGCTCATAACAAAAGAACGGTGTTTCCTACAATACGGACGATATTTAGTTCAACTCTGCTTCTGAAACTGATACAAACCACAGGTCCTCTAACATTCAATGCTTTTCAGTTAAGAGCAAGAAACATGTGAGCTTCGTGAACGTTGTTTTTTTGATCTGAAAAGGGACTGTGTTTACCTGAAACGAAGTCTTGCTTGTAGGAACGCACAGAGTATGGGATTTAACGCCATTTCTGAAGAGCAGCACGCAGCAAAGTTCCCATCCATGAAACACACTCTGCTTTAGAGCAAGAAGCACGCTATTGCTTTCTAGAATCTCTAATACAGCAGAAAACGTGAGTGTGCTCAGAACAAAAGAACTGTTTTTCTTATGCATATGGACCTCATCTTCTTCAGCTCTGCTTCTTCAACTGTTACAAACCACAGGTCCTCTAACATCCAATGCTTTGTATTTTAAAGCGAGAAACGTGTGAGGTTCATGACGGTTTTTGTTTTGTTTGAGCTGAAAATTGATTGCATTTACCAGAAACGAAGTCTTGCTTGTAGGAAGACAGAGAGCCTGGGATTTAACTCCATTTCTGAAGGAAACACACAGCACAGTCTCATCCATGAAACACACTCTGCTTTAGAGCAAGTAGCATGCTCTTGATTTCTAGAGTCTGTAATACAGCAAGGAAAGTGAGTGTGATCATAAAAAGAACTGTGTTTCCTACACATACGGACCATATCTATTTCAACTATGCTTCTGAAACTGATACAAACCACAGGTCCTCTAAAATCCAATGCTTTTCATTTAAGAGCGAGAAACGTGTGAGCTTCGTGAACGTTGTTGTTTTGTTTGATCTGAAAAGTGACTGCGTTTACCTTAAACGAAGTCTTGCTTGTAGGAAAACACAAAGGCTGGGATTAAACTCCATTTCTGAAGGGAAACACACAGCACAGTTCTCACCCATGAAACACAGTCTGCTTTAGAGCAAGAAGCACGCTTTTGCTTTCTAGAGTCACTAATAGAGCAGGAAACGTGAGTGTGCCTAGAACAAAAGAGCAGTGTTTCCTACACATACGGACCTATCGAGTTCAACTCTGCTTCTGAAACTGATACAAACCACAGGTCCTGTAACATCCAATGCTTTTCAGTTAAGAGCGAGAAACGTGTGAGCTTCGTGAACGATGTAGCTTCCTTTGAGCTGAAATGGGACTGTGTTTACCTGAAACGTAATCTTTCTTGTAGGAAGACAGAGACTGGGATTTAACACCATTTCTGAAGGAAACACACTGCACAGTTCCCATCCATGAAACACACTCTGCTTTAAAGAAAGAAGCACGCTGTTGCTTTCTAAAGTCTCTAATACAGCAGGAAACGTGAGTGTGCCCAGATCAAAAGAATGTTGTTTCCTACACATATAGACCTTATCTATTTCAACTCTGCTTTTGAAACTGATACAAACCACAGGTTCTCTAACATCCAATGCTTTTCAGTTAAGCGCGAGAAACGTGTGAGCTTCGTGAACGTTGTAGTTTTGTCTTAGCTGAAAAGTGAATGCTTTTATCTGAAACGAAGTCTTGCTTTTAGGATGACACAGAACCTGTGATTTAACACAAGTTCTCAAGGGAAACACACAGCACAGTTCTCATCCATGAAACACACTCTGCTTTAGAGCAAGAAGCATGCTCTTGTTTCGAGAGTCTCTAATACACCCGGAAACGTGTGTGTGCTCAGAACATACGAGCAATGTTAACTACACATACAGACCTATCGAGTTCAACTCTGCTTCTGAAACTGATACAAACCACAGGTCCTCTAACATCCAATGCTTTTCAGTTAAGAGCGAGAAACGTGTGAGCTTTGTGAACGATGTAGCTTCCTTTGAGCTGAAATGGGACTGCGTTTACCTGAAACGAAGTCTCGTTTGTAGAAAGACACAGCATCTGGCATTTAACTCCATTTCTGAAGGGAAACATACTGCACAGTTCCCATCCATGAAAAACACTCTGATTTAGAACAAGAAGCATGCTGTCATTTTCTAGAGTCTCTATTAAAGCAGGAAACGTGAGTGTGCTCAGAAAAAAAGAGCTTTATTTCCTACACACACAGACCATATCTAGTTCAACTCTGCTTCTAAAACTGAAACGCACCACAGTTCCTCTAACATCCAATGCTTTTCAGTTAAGAGCGAGAAATGTGTGAGCTTCATGAACTATGTAGCTTCATTTGAGCTGAAAAGGGACTGTGTTTACCAGAAAGGAAGTCTTGCTTGTAGGAAGACACAGAGCCTGGGATTTAACTCCATTTCTGAAGGGAAACACACAGCCCAGTTCTCATCCATGAAACACACTCTGCTTTAGAGCAAGTAGCATGTTCTTGATTTCTAGAGTCTGTAATACAGCAAGGAAAGTGAGTGTGATCATAAAAAGAACTGTGTTTCCTACACATACGGACCATATCTATTTCAACTCTGCTTCTGAAACTGATACAAACCACAGGTCCTCTAAAATCCAATGCTTTTCATTTAAGAGCGAGAAACGTGTGAGCTTCGTGAACGTTGTTGTTTTGTTTGATCTGAAAAGTGTCTGCGTTTACCTTAAACGAAGTCTTGCTTGTAGGAAAACACAAAGGCTGGGATTAAACTCCATTTCTGAAGGGAAACACACAGCACAGTTCTCACCCATGAAACACAGTCTGCTTTAGAGCAAGAAGCACGCTTTTGCTTTCTAGAGTCACTAATAGAGCAGGAAACGTGAGTGTGCCTAGAACAAAAGAGCAGTGTTTCCTACACATACGGACCTATCGAGTTCAACTCTGCTTCTGAAACTGATACAAACCACAGGTCCTGTAACATCCAATGCTTTTCAGTTAAGAGCGAGAAACGTGTGAGCTTCGTGAACGATGTAGCTTCCTTTGAGCTGAAATGGGACTGTGTTTACCTGAAACGTAATCTTTCTTGTAGGAAGACAGAGACTGGGATTTAACACCATTTCTGAAGGAAACACACTGCACAGTTCCCATCCATGAAACACACTCTGCTTTAAAGAAAGAAGCACGCTGTTGCTTTCTAAAGTCTCTAATACAGCAGGAAACGTGAGTGTGCCCAGATCAAAAGAATGTTGTTTCCTACACATATAGACCTTATCTATTTCAACTCTGCTTTTGAAACTGATACAAACCACAGGTTCTCTAACATCCAATGCTTTTCAGTTAAGCGCGAGAAACGTGTGAGCTTCGTGAACGTTGTAGTTTTGTCTTAGCTGAAAAGTGAATGCTTTTATCTGAAACGAAGTCTTGCTTTTAGGATGACACAGAACCTGTGATTTAACACAAGTTCTCAAGGGAAACACACAGCACAGTTCTCATCCATGAAACACACTCTGCTTTAGAGCAAGAAGCATGCTCTTGTTTCGAGAGTCTCTAATACACCCGGAAACGTGTGTGTGCTCAGAACATACGAGCAATGTTAACTACACATACAGACCTATCGAGTTCAACTCTGCTTCTGAAACTGATACAAACCACAGGTCCTCTAACATCCAATGCTTTTCAGTTAAGAGCGAGAAACGTGTGAGCTTTGTGAACGATGTAGCTTCCTTTGAGCTGAAATGGGACTGCGTTTACCTGAAACGAAGTCTCGTTTGTAGAAAGACACAGCATCTGGCATTTAACTCCATTTCTGAAGGGAAACATACTGCACAGTTCCCATCCATGAAAAACACTCTGATTTAGAACAAGAAGCATGCTGTCATTTTCTAGAGTCTCTATTAAAGCAGGAAACGTGAGTGTGCTCAGAAAAAAAGAGCTTTATTTCCTACACACACAGACCATATCTAGTTCAACTCTGCTTCTAAAACTGAAACGCACCACAGTTCCTCTAACATCCAATGCTTTTCAGTTAAGAGCGAGAAATGTGTGAGCTTCATGAACTATGTAGCTTCATTTGAGCTGAAAAGGGACTGTGTTTACCAGAAAGGAAGTCTTGCTTGTAGGAAGACACAGAGCCTGGGATTTAACTCCATTTCTGAAGGGAAACACACAGCCCAGTTCTCATCCATGAAACACACTCTGCTTTAGAGCAAGTAGCATGTTCTTGATTTCTAGAGTCTGTAATACAGCAAGGAAAGTGAGTGTGATCATAAAAAGAACTGTGTTTCCTACACATACGGACCATATCTATTTCAACTCTGCTTCTGAAACTGATACAAACCACAGGTCCTCTAAAATCCAATGCTTTTCATTTAAGAGCGAGAAACGTGTGAGCTTCGTGAACGTTGTTGTTTTGTTTGATCTGAAAAGTGTCTGCGTTTACCTTAAACGAAGTCTTGCTTGTAGGAAAACACAAAGGCTGGGATTAAACTCCATTTCTGAAGGGAAACACACAGCACAGTTCTCACCCATGAAACACAGTCTGCTTTAGAGCAAGAAGCACGCTTTTGCTTTCTAGAGTCACTAATAGAGCAGGAAACGTGAGTGTGCCTAGAACAAAAGAGCAGTGTTTCCTACACATACGGACCTATCGAGTTCAACTCTGCTTCTGAAACTGATACAAACCACAGGTCCTGTAACATCCAATGCTTTTCAGTTAAGAGCGAGAAACGTGTGAGCTTCGTGAACGATGTAGCTTCCTTTGAGCTGAAATGGGACTGTGTTTACCTGAAACGTAATCTTTCTTGTAGGAAGACAGAGACTGGGATTTAACACCATTTCTGAAGGAAACACACTGCACAGTTCCCATCCATGAAACACACTCTGCTTTAAAGAAAGAAGCACGCTGTTGCTTTCTAAAGTCTCTAATACAGCAGGAAACGTGAGTGTGCCCAGATCAAAAGAATGTTGTTTCCTACACATATAGACCTTATCTATTTCAACTCTGCTTTTGAAACTGATACAAACCACAGGTTCTCTAACATCCAATGCTTTTCAGTTAAGCGCGAGAAACGTGTGAGCTTCGTGAACGTTGTAGTTTTGTCTTAGCTGAAAAGTGAATGCTTTTATCTGAAACGAAGTCTTGCTTTTAGGATGACACAGAACCTGTGATTTAACACAAGTTCTCAAGGGAAACACACAGCACAGTTCTCATCCATGAAACACACTCTGCTTTAGAGCAAGAAGCATGCTCTTGTTTCGAGAGTCTCTAATACACCCGGAAACGTGTGTGTGCTCAGAACAAACGAGCAATGTTAACTACACATACAGACTGTATCTAGTTCAACTCTCCTTCTGAAATTGATACACAACACAGGTCCTCTAACATCCAATGCTTTTCAGTTAAGAGCGAGAAACGTGTGAGCTTCGTGAACAATGTTGCTTCTTTTGAGCTGAAAAGTGACTGTGTTTACCTTAAGCCAAGTTTTGCTTGTAAGATGACACAGAGCCTGGGATTTAACTCCATTTCTGAAGGGAAACACACAGCACAGTTCTCCTCCATGAAACACAATCTACTTTAGAACAAGAAGCACGCTCTTGCTTTCTAGAGTCTCTAATACAGCAGGAAACGTGAGTGTGCTCAAAAAAATAGAGCTGTGTTTCCTCCCCATATGGACCACATCTAGTTCAACTATTCTTTTGAAACTGATACAAACCCCAGGTCCTCTAACATCCAATGCTTTTCAGTCATGAGTGAGAAATGTGTGAGCTTCGTGAATTATGTAGCTTCGTTTCAGCTGAAAAGGGACTGTGTTTACCTGAAAGGAAGTCTTGCTTGTAGGAAGACACAGACCCTGGGATTTAACTCCACTTCTGAAGGGAAATACACAGCACAGTTCTCATCCATGAAACACACTCTGCTTTTGAGCAAGAAGCACGCTCTTGCTTTCTAGTATCTCTAATAGAGCAGGAAACGTGAGTGTGCTCACAACAAAAGAGCGGTGTTTACTACTCATACGGAACGTATATAGTTTTACTCTGCTTCTGAAACTGGTACGAACCACAGGTCCTCTAACATCCAATGCTTTTCAGTTAACAGCAAGAAACGTGTGAGCTTCGTGAACGATGTAGCTTCCTTTGAGCTGAAATGGGACAGCGTTTACCTGAAACTAAGTCTTGCTTGTAGGAAGACAGAGCCTGGGATTTAACACCATTTCTGAAGGAAACACACTGCACAGCTCCCATCCATGCAACACACTCTGCTTAGGAGAAAGAATCACGCTCTTGCTTTCTAAAGTCTCTAATACAGCAGGAAACGTGAGTGTGCCCAGAACAAAAGAGCAGTGTTTCCTACCCATATGGACCGCATCTAGTTCAACTCTGCTTCTGATACTGATACAAACCACAGGTCCTCTAACATCCAATGCTTTTCTGTTATGCGCGAGAATTGTGTGAGGTTCTTGAAATATTTAGCTTCATTTGAGCTGAAAAGGGAATGCATTTACCTGAAATGAAGTCATGCTTGTAGGAAGACACAGAGCCTGGGATTTAACTCCATTTCTGTAGGGCAACACTCAGCACAGTTCCCATCCATGAAACATAATCTGCTTTAGAGAAAGAAGCACACTTTTGCTTTCTAGAGTGTCTAATACAGCAGGAAACCTGAGTGTGATCACAACCAAAGGACTGTTTCCTAAATATATGGACCATATCGAGTTCAACTCTGCTCAGGAAACTGATACAAACCACAGGGCCTCTAACATCTCATGCTTGACAGTTAAGAGCGAGACACGTGTGAGCTTCGTGAACGTTGTTGTTTTGTTTGATCTGAAAAGTGACTGTGTTTATCTTAAACGAAGTTTTCTGTGGATATCGCTCTGTGTAAATAAAGTTCTGATTGGCCAGTGGCCAGGCAGGAAGTATAGGTGGGACAAGAGAGTAGAGAATACTGGGAAGTAGAAGACTGGAGGGAGACACCGCCATCTGCTGCCATGAGAAGCAACATGTAAAGACACTGGTAAGCCACAAGCCATGTGGCAATGTATAGACTAACAGAAATGGGTTAATTGACGATAGAAGAAGTAGATAACAAGAAGCCTGCCATGGCCATACAGTTTCTAAACAATGTAAGTTTCTGTGTGCTTTCTTGGTTGGGTCTGAGCGACTATGGGACTGGCAGGTAAGAGAGATTTGTCCTGACTGGGCCAGGCAGGAAAACTCTAACTACAAATGGCATCCAACGTGTTGGCAAGAATTTCCACCTAAAACCTGAGAAAAAAGATTCTAAAACGGAGCTAAAATCAGCTTCCTAGTTGTCTTTCTCAAGGTAGCGGCAGCCTGCTGGTTTGAGCTACTGTGGCAGGTTTCTGGTGTGTGTGTCTGACCTGCAGTGTGGTGGGAATGAGGAGTCTACAAGCAGCACTTAACTCTGTTGTATGGTGGATTTAGCCTTTGCTAGTTAAAAGAAAAGTTTTCTGGGCTATGCACTGCTTTGATATAACTGCTTCTGAGAGTTGATGGTGCACATGGCTCCAGACCCAGACCTGGAGGTAAACTGTACCACCGCCATGTTGGAAAGCTGAGGTGGGCGGAGCCAGCAGCCACAGCAGTGTTTCAGTCTTACAAAGATGGATATTACACAGAGAATCTGGTTTGTCTTGTCTTTGGGATTTTTAACCACAGACAAAGATTTGATCATAAAAGCTGTTGAGTTAAACAAAACTGTAAATTTTAAAGGTACCTTGATTTCAAAATTTGGATATAAGGATATGTTGCTTTGGAAAGGAGTCTCTGCTTTTGTTTCCACAGAAAGCCAGAGGCTATGGATTTGTTCCAGATTAAGATACATCAGGTTTGATCAGCCAAGACCACCTGAAAGGCCTCCAATGACACCATGGCCCAGATGATCTGACATCCAGAATGGTTTCAAGGCAAATTGCTCAGAGGTTCACCCTAATGGACTACTCTATAATCCTAAAATTTTCTTTGTATCCCCATAAGATACAGTGCCCCCCTCCAGCAGGAAGTAGTAAGAGAAACTACGCCCACATTCCCAAAATTATCAAGCTGGCTTTGGAGATGGAATTGGCTCACTCCTTCTCTAAACCCAGACATGTTGCTAAAAGAAAAGGTTAAGAGATTCTTGTCCCAAATCAAAAGAGCCCTCTGGTGTGGGACAGAGAAAAAACAATATTTTTCTTTCAAGCTGATTGATTATAAATGAGATCTCTTTCTAAAGAAGAAAGGGGAATATGATATAGATATAATAGGATGAAGAGGTAGATTAGGGAACTTACTTCTAAAGAGCAACAACTTGTTTAAAATGTTTTACATTGGTTTAGATTTTAGTCTACTGATACAAACTTAAAGTAAATTTTGTCATACTGTGTGTATATTTCTACTCTTGTTTAAGATATTATGTTTGTACAGCTCATTTAAAATTGTAATGGATAATTAAAAATAGATTAATAATTAATCATCTAGGATAATCATACTTGTAGCCATGTTAGTTAAGTCTTCTAGGTATACACAGAGATATTTCAGATAGATAGGTTATCTTCAAATACTTCAAAGACGTTCAGAATTTGGCATTTAAAATATTTTTAAAATTTAGACTTTCTGGACAGTGAGACATGTCTGCTCCTGGAAGCACCAATTTACTTCAGAAAGGAGGATGGGCATTGAGGACACTTCATGTCTTATCTTCACCTTTGCAAAAATAGCCATTTGTGCAAGAAACTGTACTTGCCTGGACTGCTTGATCGACTGGACATGCTGGTCCCATAGAAAGGTGACCACTAAACTTTGCTTGACAAAATGGTCCTTCAGGTTCCTGCTTTGCAGAGGAAAATGCCAGACATTCTACAGGACACTGAGAGAAGTGATCGAGAGACTCTATCCCTGTGGGATGAAGACAAATGCCCCAACTTTACAAAGGAACATTAGGTGACTGTACAGGCTGCCAGCTGTCTCTGTCTACTCTTGCAAGATTCCTGAAAAATGCTTGCATCCTTCTCCTGGTTCTCCGGTAATATTATATCCTTCTGAGGTCTTTGGTATGGTTGAAGACTTGATAGTTATGATTTCCTCATTTATGATAAAAGATAAGTTAGATATAAAACCTTAGACTCACAAATATAAGATAGATAGAATATCTTCTTTAATATTGTAACTATAATTCTTGCTTGATAATTGTTTTGTTATATGCAATTGTACTATGTAAGAGTTAAAACTTTCCTTTAAAAAAAAAAGAAAAGGGGAACTGCAGTGGATATCGCTCTGTGTAAAAAAAAGTTCTGATTGGCCAGCAGCCAGGCAGGAAGTATAGGTGGGACAAGAGAGTAGAGAATTCTGGGAAGTAGAAGACTGGAGGGAGACACCGCCATCCGCTGCCATGAGAAGCAACATGTAAAGACACTGGTAAGACACAAGCCATGTGGCAAAGTATAGACTAACAGATATGGGTTAATTTAAGTTAGAAGAAGTAGATAACAAGAAGCCTGCCACAGCCATAAAGTTTCTAAACAATGTAAGATTCTGTGTGCTTTCTTGGTTGGGTCTGAGCGACTATGGGACTGGAGGGTAAGAGAGATTTGTCCTGACTGGGCCAGGCAGGAAAACACTAACTACAGAAGTCTTGCTTGTAGGAAGACACAGAGTGGGATTTAACACCATTTCTGAAGGGAAACACACAGCACAGACCTCATCCATGAAACACATTCTGCTTTAGAGCAAGAAGCACGCTTTTGCTTTCTAGAGTCTCTAATAGAGCAGGAAACGTGAGTGTGCACAAAATAAAAGAGCGGTGTTTGCTACACATACAGACCATATATAGTTCAACTCTGCTTCTGAAACTGATAGAAACCACAGATCTTCTAACTTCCAATGCTTCTCAGTTAAGCACAATAAACGTGTGAGCTTCGTGAACGGTGTAGCTTCGTTTGAGCTGAAAAGGGGCTATGTTTACCTGAAACGAAGTCTTTCTTTTAGGAAGACACAGAGCCTGGGATTCAACACCATTTCTGAAGGGCAACACTCAGCACAGTTCCCATCCATGAAACACACTCTGCTTTAGAGCAAGAAGGATGCTCTTGCTTTCTAGAATCAGTAATACAGCAGGAAATATGAGTGTGATCACAACCAAAGGACTGTGTTTCCTACATACAGACCATATCGAGTACAAATCTGCTTCTGAAACTGATACAAACCACAGGTCCACTAACATCCAATGCTTTTCAGAAAAGAGCAAGAAACGTGTGAGCTTCGTGAACGTTGTTTTGTTTGATCTGAAAAGGGACTGTGTTTACCTGAAACGAAGTCTTGTTGTAGAAGACACAGAGTATGGGATTTAACACCATTTCTGAAGAGCAGCACACAGCAAAGTTCCCATCCATGAAACACACTCTTCTTTAGAGCAAGGAACACGCTATTGCTTTCTAGAATCTCTAATACAGCAGGAAACATGAGTGTGCTCAGAACAAAAGAACTGTGTTTCCTATGCATATGACCTCTTCTTCTTCAACTCTGCTTCTTAAATTGTTACAAACCACAGGTCCTCTAACATCCAATGCTTTATATTTTAAAGTGAGAAACGTGTGAGGTTCGTGACCGTTTTAGTTTTGTTTGAGCTGAAAAGTGATTGTGTTTACCAGAAACGAAGTCTTGCTTGTAGGAAGACAGAGAGCCTGGGATTTAACTCCATTTCTGAAGGAAACACACAGCACAGTCTCATCCATGAAACACACTCTGCTTTAGAGCAAGAAGCACGCTCTTACTTTCTAGATTCTGTAATACAGCAGAAAATGTGAGTGGGATCAAAAACAAAGAACAGTGTTTCCTACACATTCGGACCATATCGAGTTCAACTCTGCTTCTGAAACTGATGCAAACCACAGGTCCTCTAACATCCAATGCTTTTCAGTTAAGAGTGAGAATCTTGTGAGCTTCGTGAACGTTGTTGCTTTGTTTGATCTGAAAAGTGACTGCGTTTACCTTAAACAAAGTCTTGCTTGTAGAAAGACACAGAGGCAGGGATTAAACTCCATTTCTGAAGAGAAACACACAGCCCAGTTCTCATCCATGAAACACACTCTGCTTTAGAGCAAGAAGAATGCTCCTGCTTTCTAGAGTCTCTAATAGAGCAGGAAAAGTGAGTGTGCTCAGACCAAAAGAACGGTGTTTTCTACACATACAGACCTTATCTACTTCAACTCTGCTTATGAAACTGACACAAATATCAGGGCCTCTAACATACAATGCTTTTCATTTAAGCACAAGAAACGTGAGAGCTTCTTGAACGATGTAGCTTCGTTTGTGCTGAAAAGGGACTGCATTTATCCGAAACGAAGTCTTGCTTGTAGGAAGACACAACACCTGGGATTTAACACCATTTCTGTAGGGAAACACACTGCACAGTTCCCATCCATGAAACACACTCTGCTTTTGAGCAAGAAGCATGCTCTTGCTTTCTAAAGTCTCTAATACAGCCGGAAACGTGAGTGTTCTCAGAAAAAGAGAATAGTGTTTTCTACACATACAGACTTTATCTACTTCAACTCTGCTTCTGAAACTGACGCAAATCACAGATCTCCTAACATCCACTGCCTCTCAGTTAAGCGCGATAAATGTGTGAGCTTCGTGAACGGTGTAGCTTCGTTTGAGCTGAAAAGGGACTGCATTTTCCTGAAACGAAGTCTTTCTTGTAGGAAGACAAAGAGCCTGGGATGTAACTCCATTTCTGAATGGCAAACTCAGCACAGTTCCTATCCATGAATCACACTCTGCTTTAAAGCAAATAGGATGCTCTTGCTTTCTAGAGTCTTTAATACATCAGGAAACGTGAGTTTGCTCAGACCAAAGAGCGGTGTTTCCTACACATACAGACCATATCTAGTTCAACTCTACTACTGAAACTGATACACACCACAGGTCCTCTAACATCCAATGCTTCTCAGTTAAGAGTGAGAAACGTGTGACCTTCTTGAAAGATGTAGCTTCGTTTGAGCTGAAAAGGGACTGCATTTACCTGAAATGAAATTATGCTTGTAGGAAGACACAGATCCTGTGATTTAACACCATTTCTGTAGGGCAACACTCAGCAGAGTTCCCATCGATGAAACATAATCTGCGTTAGAGCAAGAAGCACGTTTTTGCTTTCTAGAGTCTCTAATACAGCAGGAATCGCGAGTGTGATCACAACCAAAGGACTGTGTTTACTACATATATGGACCATATCGAGTTCAACTCTGCTCAGGAAACTGATACAAACCACAGGGCCTCTAACATCCCATGCATGACAGTTAAGAGCGAGACACGTGTGAGCTTCGTGAACGTTGTTGTTTTGTTTGATCTGAAAAGTGACTGTGTTTACCTTAAACGAAGTCTTGCTTGTAGGAGGACACAGAGGCTGGGATTTAACTCCATTTCTGAAGGGAAACACACAGCACAGTTCTCATCCATGAAACACACTGTGCTTTATAGAGCAAAAAGCACACTTTTGCTTTCTAGAGTCTCTAAGAGAGCAGGAAACGTGAGTGTGCTCAGAACAAAAGAGCGGTGTTTCCTACACATACGGATCATATAGTTCAACTCTGCTTCTGAAACAGATAGAAACCACAGATCCTCTAACATCCCATGCTTCTCAGTTAAGCGCGAGAAACATGTGAGCTTCCTGAACGATGTAGCTTCATTTGAGCTGAAAAGTTACTGCGTTTACCTGAAACGAAGTCTTTCTTGTAGGAAGACACAGAGCCTGGGATTTAACTCCATTTCTGAAGGGCAACACTCAGCACAGTTCCCATCCATGAAACACACTCTGCTTTAGATCAAGAAGCACGCTCTTGCTTTCTAGAGTCTGTAATACAGCAGGAAATGTGAGTGTGATCATAACCACCGGACTGTGTTTCCTACACATATGGACCATATCGAGTTCAACTCTTCTACTGAAACTGATACAAACCACAGGTCCTCTAACATCCAATGCATTTCAATTAAGCAAGAGAAACGTGTGAGTTTTGAAAATGATGTAGCTTCCTTTGAGCTGAAAAGTGAATGCGTTTACCTGAAACGAACTCTTGCTTGTAGGAGGACACAGCACCTGGGATTTAGCTCCATTTCTGAAGGAAACACACTGCACAGTCTTATCCATGAAACACACTCTGCTTTAGAGCAAGTAGCACGCTCTTGCTTTCTAGAGTGTGTAATAAAGCAGGAAATGTGAGTGTGATCATAAACGAAGAATTTTGTTTCCTACACCTACGGACCTTATCGAGTTCAACTCTGCTTCTGAAACTGATACAAACCACAGGACCTCTAACATCCAATGCTTTTCAGAAAAGAGCAGGAAAAGTGTGAGCTTTGTTAATGTTGTTGTTTGCTTTAGCTGAAAAGGGACTGCGTTTACCTGAAATTAAGTCTTCTTGTAGGAAGACACAGAGCCTGGGATTTAACTCCATTTCTGAAGGTAAAATACAGCACAGTTCCCATCCATGAAACACACTCTGCTTTAGCGCAAGAAGCACGATCTTGCTTTCTAGAGTCTCTACTAGAGCAGGAAATGTGAGTGTGCTCAAAACAAAAGGACCTTGTTTCTTACCCATATGGACCACATCCAGTTCTACTTTGCTTCTCAAACTGATAGAAATCACAGATCCTCTAACATACAACGCTTCTCATTTAAGAGAGAGAAACGTGTGAGCTTCGTGAATGATGTAGCTTCCTTTGAGCTGAAAAGCAACTGTGTTTACCTAAAAAGAAGTCCTGCTTGTAGGAAGACACAGGGCCTGCGATTTAACTCCATTTCTAAAGGGAAACACACTGTACAGTTCTCATCCATGAAACACAGTCTGCTTTAGAGCAAGAAGCACGCTATTGCTTCTAAAGACTCTAATACAACAGGAAACGTGAGGGTGCTCAGAACAAAAGAACGGTGTTTCTTACATACGGACGATATTTAGTTCAAATCTGCTTCTGAAACTGATACAAACGACAGGTCCTCTAACATCCAATGCTTTTCAGTTAAGAGCAAGAAACGTGTGAGCTCGTGAACGTTGTTTTTTTGATCTGAAAAGGGACTGCGTTTACCTGAAATGAAGTCTTGCTTGTAGGAAGACACAGAGGCTGGGATTAAACTCCATTTCTGAAGGGAAACACACAGCCCAGTTCTCATCCATGAAACACAAACTGCTTTAGTGCAAGAAGAACGCTCCTGCTTTCTAGAGTCTCTAATAGAGCAGGAAACGTGAGTGTGCTCAGACCAAAAGAACGGTGTTTTCTACACATACAGACCTTATCTACTTCAACTCTGCTTATGAAACTGACACAAATATCAGGGCCTCTAACATACAATGCTTTTCATTTAAGCACAAGAAACGTGAGAACTTCTTGAACGATGTAGCTTCGTTTCAGCTAAAAAGGGACTGCATTTATCCGAAACGAAGTCTTGCTTGTAGGAAGACACAGCACCTGCGATTTAACACCATTTCTGTAGGGAAACACACTGCACAGTTCCTATCCATGAGACACACTCTGCTTTAGAGCAAGAAGCATGCTCTTGCTTTCTATAGTCTCTAATACAGCAGGAAACGTGAGTGTTCTCAGAACAAGAGAACAGTGTTTTCTACACATACGGACTTTATCTACTTCAACTCTGCTTCTGAAAATGACACAAAACACAGATCCTCTAACATCCAATGCCTCTCAGTTAAGAGCGATAAACGTGTGAGCTTCATGAACGGTGTAGCTTCGTTTGAGCTGAAAAGGGACTGCGTTTACCTGAAACGAAGTCTTTCCTGTAGGAAGACAAAGAGCCTGGGATGTAACTCCATTTCTGAATGGCAACACTCAGCACATTTCCCATCAATGAAACACACTCTGCTTTAGAGCAAGTAGCACGCTCTTGCTTTCTAGAGTGTGTAATACAGCAGGAAATGTGAGTGTGATCATAAAAAAAGAACTGTCTTTCCTACACATACGGACCACATCTAGTTCTACTCTGCTTCTCAAACTGATACAAACCACAGATCCTCTAACATCCAACGCTTCTCTGTTAAGAGCGATAAACGTGTGAGCTTCATGAATGGTGTAGCTTCCATTGAGCTGAAAAGCGACTGTGTTTACCTAAAAAGAAGTCTTGCTTGTAGGAAGACACAGGGCCTGCGATTTAACTCCATTTCTAAAGGGAAACACACTCCACAGTTCTCATCCATGAAACACAGTCTGCTTTAGAGCAAGAAGCACGCTATTGCTTCTGAAAACTCTAATACAGCAGGAAAGGTGAGGGTGCTCAGAACAAAAGAACGGTGTTTCCTACAATACAGACGATATTTAGTTCAACTCTGCTTCTGAAACTGATACAAACCACAGGTCCTCTAACATCCAATGCTTTTCAGTTAAGAGCAAGAAACGTGTGAGCTTCGTGGACGTTGATTTTTGATCTGAAAAGGGACTGCGTTTACCTGAAACGAAGTCTTGCTTGTAGAAGACACAGAGGCTGCGATTAACCTCCATTTCTGAAGGGAAACACACAGCACAGTTCTCATCCATGAAACACACTCTGCTTTAGAGCAAGAAGCACGCTCTTGCTTTCTAGAGTCTCTAATACAGCAGGAAACGTGAGTGTTACCAGAACAAAAGAGCGGTGTTTCCTACACATACGGACCATATCGAGTTCAACTCTGCTTCTGAAACTGATACGAACCACAGGGCCTCTAACATCCCATGCTTTTCAGTTAAGAGCGGGAAATGTGTGAGCTTCTTGAACGTTGTTGTTTTGTTTGATCTAAAAAGTGACTGTGTTTACCTTAAACGAAGTCTTGGTTGTGGGAAGACACAGAGCCTAGGATTTAACCCCATTTCTGTAGGGCAACACTCAGCACAGTTCCCATCCATGAAACATAATCTGCTTTAGAGGAAGAAGCACGTTTTTGCTTTCTAGAGTCTCTAATACAGCAGGAATCGTGAGTGTGATCACAACCAAAGGACTGTGTTTCCTACATATATGTACCATATCGAGTTCAACTCTGCTCAGGAAACTGATACAAACCACAGGGCCTCTAACATCCCATGCTTGACAGTTAAGAGCGAGACACATGTGAGCTTCGTGAACTTTGTTGTTTTGTTTGATCTGAAAAGTGACTGCGTTTACCTTAAACGAAATCTTGCTTGTAGGAGGACACAGAGGCTGGGATTTAACTCCATTTCTGAAGGGAAACACACAGCACAGTCCTCATCCATGACACACACTGTGCTTTAGAGCAAGAAGCACACTTTTGCTTTCTAGAGTCTCTAATAGAGCATGAAACGTGAGTGTGTTCAGAACAAAAGAGCGGTGTTTCCTACACATACGGATCATATAGTTCAACTCTGCTTCTGAAACTGATAGAAACCGCAGATCCTCTAACATCCCATGCTTCTCAGTTAAGCGCGAGAAACGTGTGAGCTTCGTGAACGGTGTAGCTTCATTTGAGCTGAAAAGTGACTGTGTTTACCTGAAACGACGTCTTTCTTGTAGGAAGACACAGAGCCTGGGATTTAACTCCATTTCTGAAGGGCAACACTCAGCACAGTTCCCATCCATGAAACACACTCTGCTTTAGAGCAAGAAGCATGCTCTTGCTTTCTAGAGTCTGTAATACAGCAGGAAATGTGAGTGTGATCATAACCACCGGACTGGGTTTCCTACACATACGGACCATATCGAGTTCAACTCTTCTTCTGAAACTGATACAAACCACAAGTCCTCTAAGATCCAATGCATTTCAATCAAGCGAGAGGAGCGTGTGAGTTTCAAAAACGATGTAGCTTCCTTTGAGCTGAAAAGTGAATGCGTTTACCTGAAACAAAGTCTTGCTTGTAGGAAGACACAGCACCTGGGATTTAACTCCATTTCTGAAGGAAACACACAGCACAGTCTCATCCATGAAACACACTCTGCTTTAGAGCAAGTAGCACGCTCTTGTTATCTAGAGTCTGTAATAAAGCAGGAAATGTGAGTGTGATCATAAATGAAGAACTTTGTTTCCTACACGTATGGACCATATCGAGGTCAACTCTGCTTCTGAAACTGATACAAACCACAGGTCCTCTAACATCCAATGCTTTTCAGAAAAGAGCGTGAAACTTGTGAGCTTTGTTAACGTTGTTGCTTTGTTTTAGCTGAAAAGAGACTGCTTTTACCTGAAACTAAGTCTTGTTGTAGGAAGACACAGAGCCTGGGATTTAACTCCATTTCTGAAGGAAAAACACAGCACAGTTCCCATCCATGAAACACACTCTGCTTTAGCGCAAGAAGCACGATCTTGCTTTCTAGAGTCTCTACTAGAGCAGGAAATGTGAGTGAGCTCAAAACAAAAGGACCTTGTTTCTTACCCATATGGACCACATCTAGTTCTACTCTGCTTCTCAAACTGATACAAACCACAGGTCCTCTAACATCCAACGCTTCTCAGTTAAGAGCGAGAAACGTGTGAGCTTCGTGAATGATGTAGCTTCCTTTGAGCTGAAAAGCGACTGTGTTTACCTAAAAAGAAGTCTTGCTTGTAGGAAGACACAGGGCCTGCGATTTAACTCCATTTCTAAAGGGAAACACACTCCACAGTTCTCATCCATGAAACACAGTCTGCTTTAGAGCAAGAAGCACGCTATTGTTTCTAAAAACTCTAATACAGCAGGAAAGGTGAGGGTGCTCATAACAAAAGAACGGTGTTTCCTACAATACGGACGATATTTAGTTCAACTCTGCTTCTGAAACTGATACAAACCACAGGTCCTCTAACATTCAATGCTTTTCAGTTAAGAGCAAGAAACATGTGAGCTTCGTGAACGTTGTTTTTTTGATCTGAAAAGGGACTGTGTTTACCTGAAACGAAGTCTTGCTTGTAGAAGACACAGAGTATGGGATTTAACGCCATTTCTGAAGAGCAGCACGCAGCAAAGTTCCCATCCATGAAACACACTCTGCTTTAGAGCAAGAAGCACGCTATTGCTTTCTAGAATCTCTAATAGAGCAGAAAACGTGAGTGTGCTCAGAACAAAAGAACTGTTTTTCTTATGCATATGGACCTCATCTTCTTCAGCTCTGCTTCTTCAACTGTTACAAACCACAGGTCCTCTAACATCCAATGCTTTGTATTTTAAAGCGAGAAACGTGTGAGGTTCATGACGGTTTTTGTTTTGTTTGAGCTGAAAATTGATTGCATTTACCAGAAACGAAGTCTTGCTTGTAGGAAGACAGAGAGCCTGGGATTTAACTCCATTTCTGAAGGAAACACACAGCACAGTCTCATCCATGAAACACACTCTGCTTTAGAGCAAGAAGCATGCTCTTACTTTCTAGATTCTGTAATACAGCAGAAAATGTGAGTGGGATCAAAAACAAAGAACTGTGTTTCCTACACACACGGCCCATATCTAGTTCAACTCTGCTTCTGAAACTGATACAAACCACAGGTCCTCTAACATCCAATGCTTTTCAGTTAAGAGTGAGAAACGTGTGAGCTTTGTGAACGTTGTTGCTTTGTTTGATCTGAAAAGTGACTGCGTTTACCTTAAACGAAGTCATGCTTGTAGGAAGACACAGAGGCTGGGTTTATCCTCCATTTCTGAAGGGAAACACACAGCCCAGTTCTCATCCATGAAACACAATATGCTTTAGAGCAAGAAGAACGCTCCTGCTTTCTAGAATCTCTAATAGAGCAGGAAACCTGAGTGTGCTCAGACCAAAAGAACGGTGTTTTCTACACATACAGACCTTATCTACTTCAAATGTGCTTATGAAACTGACATAAATATCAGGGCCTCTAACATACAATGCTTTTCATTTAAGCGCAAGAAACGTGAGAACTTCTTGAACGATGTAGCTTCGTTTGAGCTGAAAAGGTTCTGCATTTATCCGAAACGAAGTCTTACTTGTAGGAAGACACAGCACCTGGGATTTAACACCATTTCTGTAGGGAAACACACTGCACAGTTCCCATCCATGAAATATACTCTGCTTTAGAGCAAGAAGCACGCTCTTGCTTTCTAAAGTCTCTAATACAGCAGGAAACGTGAGTGTTCTCAGAAAAAGAGAACAGTGTTTTCTACACATACAGACTTTATCTACTTCAACTCTGCTTCTGAAACTGACACAAATCACAGATCCTATAACATCCAATGCCTCTCAGTTAAGCACGATAAACGTGTGAGCTTCGTGAACGGTGTAGCTTCGTTTGAGCTGTAAAGGGACTGCGTTTACCTGAAACGAAGTCTTTCTTGTAGGAAAACAAAGAGCCTGGGATGTAACTTCATTTCTGAATGGCAACACTCAGCACATTTCCCATCAATGAAACACACTCTGCTTTAGAGCAAGTAGCACGCTCTTGCTTTCTAGAATGTGTAATACAGCAGAAAATGTGAGTGGGATCAAAAACAAAGAGCAGTGTTTCCTACACATACGGACCATATCGGTTCAACTCTGCTTCTGAAACTGATACGAACCATAAGGCCTCTAACATCCCATGCTTTTCAGTTAAGAGCGGGAAACGTGTGTGCTTCGTGAACGTTGTTGTTTTGTTTGATCTGAAAAGTGACTGCGTTTACCTTAAATGGATTCTTGCTTGTAGGAAGACAGAGAGCCTGGTATTGAACTCCATTTCTGAAGGGAAACACACAGCACCGTTCTCATCCATGAAACACACTCTGCTTTAGAGCAAGAAGCACGCTCTTGCTTTCTAGAGTCTCTAATACAGCAGGAAACGTGAGTGTGCTCAGAACAAAAGAGCGGTGTTTCCTACACATACGGACCTTATCTAGTTCAACTCTGCTTCTGAAACTGATACGCACCACAGGTCCCCTAACATCCAATGCTTTTCAGTTAACAGCGAGAAACGTGTGAGCTTCGTGAACGTTGTTGCTTTGTTTGAGCTGAAAAGTGATTGCATTTACATGAAACAAAGTCTTTCTTGTAGGAAGACACAGAGCCTGGGATTTAACTCCATTTCTGAAGGGAAAAACACAGCACAGTTCTAATCCATAAAGACACTCTGCTTTAGAGCAAGAAGCATGCTCTTGCATTCTAGAGTGTCTAATACAGCAGGAAACGTGAGTGTGCTCAAAACAAAAGAAGAGTGTTTCCTACCCATATGGACCACATCTAGTTCAACTCTGCTTCTGAAACTGACTCAAATCACAGGTACTCTAACTTCCAATGCATCTCAATTAAGCACGAGATACGTGTGAGTTTTGTGAACGATGTAGCTTCCTTTGAGCTGAAAAGTGAATGCGTTTACCCAATACGAAGTCTTGCTTGCAGGAAGACACAGCACCTGGGATTTAACTCCATTTCTGAAGAGAAACACGCTGTACAGTTCCCATCCATGAAACACACTCTGCTTTAGAGCAAGAAGCACGCTCTTGCTTTCTAGAATCTCTAATACAGCAGGAAACGTGAGTGCTCTCAGAACAAGAAAACGGTGTTTTCTACAATACAGACCTCATCTACTTCAACTCTCCTTCTGAAACTGACACAAATCACAGATCCTCTAACATCCAATGCTTCTCAGTTAAGCGTGATAAACGTGTGAACTTCGTGAATGATGTAGCTACATTTGAGCTGAAAAGGGACTGCTTTTACCTGAAACGAAGTCTTTCTTATGGGAAGACACAGAGCCTGGGATTTATCTCCATTTCTGAATATGACCACTAAGCACAGTTACCATCCATGAAACACACTCTGCTTTAGAGCAAGTAGCATGCTCTTGCTTTCTAGAGTCTGAAATACAGCAGGAAATGTGAGTGTGATCATAAAAAAAGAACTGTGTTTCCTACACACACTGACCATATCGAGTTCAACTCTGATTCTGAAACTGATACAAACCACAGGTCCTCTAACTTCCAATGCTTTTCAGTTAACAGCGAGAAACGTGTGTGCTTCATGAACATTGTTGCTTTGTTTGATCTGAAAAGTGACTGCGTCTACTTGAAACGAAGTCTTGCTTGTAGGAAGACACAGAGCCTGGGATTTAACTACATTTCTGAAGGGAAACACGCTGCACAGTTCTCATCCATGAAACACACTCTGCTTTAGAGCAAAAAGCATGCTCTTGGTTTCTAGAGTCTCTAATACAGCAGGAAACATGAGTGTGCTCAAAACAAAAGATCGGTGTTTCCTACCCATATGGACCACATCTAGTTCAACTCTCCTTCTGAAACTGACACAAATCACAGGTACTCTAACATCCAATGCTTTTTAGTTAATCGCGAGAAACGTGTGACCTTCTTGAAAGATGTAGCTTCCTTTGAGCTGAAAAGGGCCTGCATTTACCTGAAATGAAACCATGCTTGTAGGAAGACACAGAGCCTGGGACTTAACTCCATTTCTGTAGGGCAACACTCAGCACAGTTCCCATCCATGAAACACAATCTGCTTTGGAGCAAGAAGCCTGTTTTTTCTTTCTAGAGTCTCTAATACAGCAGGAAACGTGAGTGTGATCACAAACAAAGTACTGTGTTTCCTACATATATGGTCGATATCGAGTTCAACTCTGCTCAGGAAACTGATACAAACCACAGGACCTCTAACATCCCATGCTTGACAGTTAAGAGCGAGACACGTGTGAGCTTCGTGAACGTTTTTGTTTTGTTTGATCTGAAAAGTGACTACGTTTACTTTAAACGAAGTCTTGCTTGTAGGAAGACCCAGAGGCTGGGATCTAACTCCATTTTTTAAGGGAAACACACAGCACAGTTCTCATCCATGAAACACACTCTGCTTTAGAGCAAGAAGCACACTTTTGCTTTCTAGAGTCTCTAATAGAGCAGGAAACGTGAGTGGGCTCAGAACAAAAGAGCGGTGTTTCCTACACATACGGATCATATAGTTCAACTCTGCTTCTGATACTGATAGAAACCACATATCCTCTAACATCCAATGCTTCTCAGTTAAGCGTGAGAAACGTGTGAGCTTCGGGAACGGTGTAGCTTCATTTGAGCTGAAAAGTGACTGCGTTTACCTGAAACGAAGTCTTTCTTGTAGGAAGACACAGAGCTTGGGATTTAACTCCATTTCTGAAAGGCAACACTCAGCACAGTTCCTATCCATGAAATACACTCTGCTTTAAAGCAAGAAGGACGCTCTTGCTTTCTAGAATCTGTAATACAGCAGGAAATGTGAGTGTGATCATATTCAACGTACTATGTTTCCTACACATACGGACCATATCGAGTTCAACACTTCTTCTGAAACTGATACAAACCACAGGTCCTCTAAATCCAGTTCATTTCAATTAAGCGCGAGAAACGTGTGAGTGTTGAAAACGATGTAGCTTCCTTTGAGCTGAAAAGTGAATGCGTTTACCTGACACGAACTCTTGCTTGTAGGAAGACACAGCACATGGGATTTAACTCCATTTCTGAAGGACACACTGCACAGTTCCCATCCACGAAACACACTCTGCTTTAGAGCAAGAAGCATGCTCTTGCTTTCTAGAATCTCTAATACAGCAGGAAACTTGAGTGTTCTGAGAACAAGAAAACGGTGTTTTCTACAATACAGACCTCATCTATTTCAACTCTGCTTCTGAAACTGACACAAATCACAGATCCTCTAACATCCAATGCTTTTCAGTTCAGCACGAAAAACGTGTGAGTTTCTTGAATGATGTAGCTTCGTTTGTGCTGAAAAGGGACTGCATTTACATGAAATGAAGTCATGCTTGTAGGAAGACACAGGGGCTGGGATTTAACTCCATTTCTGAATGGCAACACTCAGCACAGTTCCCATCCATTAAACACACTCTGCTTTAGAGCAAGAAGGACGTTCTTGCTTTCTAGAGTCTGTAATACATCAGGAAATGTGAGTGTGATCATAACCAACGGACTGTGTTTCCTACACATATGGACCTTATCGAGTTCAACTCTTCTTCTGAAACTGATACAAACCACAGGTCCTCTAACATCCAATGCATTTCAATTAAGCGTGAGAAACGTGTGAACTTCGTGAACGTTGTTGTTTTCTTTGATCTGAAATGTGACTGCATTTAACTTAAACGAATTCTTGCTTGTAGGAAGACACAGAGGCTGGGATTTAACTCCATTTCTTAAGGGAAATACACAGCACAGTTCTCATCCATGTAACACACTCTGCTTTAGAGCAAGAAGCACACTTTTGCTTTCTAGAGTCTGTAATAGAGCAGGAAACGTGAGTGGGCTCAGAACAAAAGAGCGGTGTTTCCTACACATATGGATCATATATAGTTGAACTCTGCTTCTGAAACTGATAGAAACCACAGATCCTCTAACATCCAATGCCTCTCAGATAAGAGCGAGAAACGTGTGAGCTTCATGAACGTTGTAGTTTTGTTTGAGCTGAAAAGTGATTGCATTTACCTGAAATGAAGTTTTGCTTGTAGGAAGACACAGAACCTGGGATTTAACTCCATTTCTGAAGGGAAACACACAGCACAGTTCTCAACCAGGAAACACACTCTGCTTTAGAGCAAGAAGCACGCTCTTGCTTTCTAGAGTCTCTAATACAGCAGGAAACTTGAGTTTGCTCAGAACAAAAGAGCGGTGTTTCCTACACTTACAGACGATATCTAGTTCAACTCTGCTACTGAAACTGATACGCACCACAGGTCCTCTAACATCCAATGCTTTTCAGTTAACAGCGAGAAACGTGTGAGCTTCGTGAACATTGTTGCTTTGTTTGAGCTGAAAAGTGACTGCGTTTACCGGAAAAGAAGTCTTGCTTGTAGGAAGAAACAGAACCTGGGATTTAACTCCCTTTATGAAGGGAAACACACAGCACAGTTCTAATCTATGAAAGCACTCTGCTTTAGAGCAAGAAGCACGCTCTTGCATTCTAGAGTGTCTAATACAGCAGGAAACGTGAGTGTGCTCAAAAAAAAGAACAGTGTTTCCTACCCATATGGACCACATCTAGCTCAACTCTGCTTCTGAAAGTGACACAAATCACAGGTACTCAAACATCCAATGCATTTCAATTAAGCGCAAGAAACGTGTGAGTTTCGTGAACAATGTAGCTTCGAGCTGAAAAGTGACTGCGTTTACCCGAAAAGGAAGTCTTGCTTGTAGGAAGACACAGCACCTGGGATTTAACTCCATTTCTGAAGAGAAACACACTGCACAGTTCCCACCCATGAAACACACTCTGCTTTAGAGCAAGAAGCACACTTTTGCTTTCTAGATTCTCTTATACAGCCGGAAACGTTAGTGTGCTCAGAACAAAAGAGCGGTGTTAACTACACATATGGACAATATCTACTTCAACTCTGCTTCTGAAACTGATACAAACAAGAGGTCCTCTATCATCCAATGATTTTCAGTTAAGAGCGAGAAACGTGTGAGCTTCTTGTTCGTTGTTTCTTTATTTTATCTGAAAAGTGATGGCGTTTACCTGAAACGAAGTCTTCCTTGTAGAAAGAAACATAGCCTGGGATTTAACTCCATTTCTGAAGGGAAAAACATAGCACAGTTCTCATTCATGAAACACACTCTGCTTTAGAGCAAGAAGCATGCTCTTGCTTTCTAGAGTCTCTAATACAGCAGGAAACGTGAGTGTGCTCAAAACAAAGAATGGTGTTTCGTACTCATATGGACCACATCTAGTTCAACTCTGCTTCTGAAACTGATACACACCACAGGTCCTCTAACATCCAATGCATTTCAATTAAGCACGAGAAACGTGTGAGTTTTGTGAACGGTGTAGCTTCCTTTGAGCTGAAAAGTGACTGCGTTTACCTGAAACGAAGTCTTGCATGTAGGAAGACACAGCGCCTGGGATTTAACTCCATTTCTGAAGGGAAACACACTGCACAGTTCCCATCCATGAAACACACTCTGCTTTAGAGCAAGAAGCACACTCTTTCTTTCTAAAGTCTCTAATACAGCAGGAAAAGTGAGTGTTCTCAGAACAATGGAACGGTGTTTTCTACACTTACAGACCTTATCTACTTCAACTATGCTTCTGAAACTGACACAAATCACAGATCCTCTAACATCGAATGCTTTTCAGTTAAGCGCGAGAAAGGTGTGAGCTTCTTGAACGATGTAGCTTCGTTTGGGCTAAAAAGGGACTGCATTTACCTGAAATGAAGTCATGCTTGTAGGAAGACACAGAGCCTGGGATTTAACTCCATTTCTGAAGGTCAACACTTAGCGCAGTTCCCATCCATGAAACACAATCTGATTTAGAGCAAGAAGCACGGTTTTGTTTTCTAGATTCTCTAATACAGGAGGACACGTGAGTGTGATCACAACCAAAGGACTGTGTATCCTACATATACGGACCATATCGAGTTCAACTCTGCTCAGGAAACTGATACAAACCACAGGGCCTCTAACATCCCATGCTTGACATTTAAGAGCGAGACATGTGTGAGCTTCGTGAACGTTTTTGTTTTGTTTGATCTAAAAAGTGACTGCGTTTACCTTAAATGGATTCTTGCTTGTAGGAAGACACAGAGCCTGGGATTTAACTCCATTTCTGAAGGGAAACACACAGCACAGTTCTCAACCAGGAAACACACTCTGCTTTAGAGCAGGAAGCAAGCTCTTGCTTTCTAGAATCTCTAATACATCAGGAAACTTGAGTGTTCTCAGAAGAAGAAAACGGTGTTTTCTACAATACAGACCTCATCTACTTCAACTCTGCTTCTGAAACTGACACAAATCACAGATCCTCTAACATCCAATGCTTTTCAGTTCAGCACGAAAAACGTGTGAGTTTCTTGAATGATGTAGCTTCGTTTGTGCTGAAAAGGGACTGCATTTACATGAAATGAAGTCATGCTTGTAGGAAGACACAGGGGCTGGGATTTAACTCCATTTCTGAATGGCAACACTCAGCACAGTTCCCATCCATTAAACACACTCTGCTTTAGAGCAAGAAGGACGTTCTTGCTTTCTAGAGTCTGTAATACATCAGGAAATGAGAGTGTGATCATAACCAACGGACTGTGTTTCCTACACATATGGACCTTATCGAGTTCAACTCTTCTTCTGAAACTGATACAAACCACAGGTCCTCTAACATCCAATGCATTTCAATTAAGCGTGAGAAACGTGTGAACTTCGTGAACGTTGTTGTTTTCTTTGATCTGAAATGTGACTGCATTTAACTTAAACGAATTCTTGCTTGTAGGAAGACACAGAGGCTGGGATTTAACTCCATTTCTTAAGGGAAATACACAGCACAGTTCTCATCCATGTAACACACTCTGCTTTAGAGCAAGAAGCACACTTTTGCTTTCTAGAGTCTGTAATAGAGCAGGAAACGTGAGTGGGCTCAGAACAAAAGAGCGGTGTTTCCTACACATATGGATCATATATAGTTGAACTCTGCTTCTGAAACTGATAGAAACCACAGATCCTCTAACATCCAATGCCTCTCAGATAAGAGCGAGAAACGTGTGAGCTTCATGAACGTTGTAGTTTTGTTTGAGCTGAAAAGTGATTGCATTTACCTGAAATGAAGTTTTGCTTGTAGGAAGACACAGAACCTGGGATTTAACTCCATTTCTGAAGGGAAACACACAGCACAGTTCTCAACCAGGAAACACACTCTGCTTTAGAGCAAGAAGCACGCTCTTGCTTTCTAGAGTCTCTAATACAGCAGGAAACTTGAGTTTGCTCAGAACAAAAGAGCGGTGTTTCCTACACTTACAGACGATATCTAGTTCAACTCTGCTACTGAAACTGATACGCACCACAGGTCCTCTAACATCCAATGCTTTTCAGTTAACAGCGAGAAACGTGTGAGCTTCGTGAACATTGTTGCTTTGTTTGAGCTGAAAAGTGACTGCGTTTACCGGAAAAGAAGTCTTGCTTGTAGGAAGAAACAGAACCTGGGATTTAACTCCCTTTATGAAGGGAAACACACAGCACAGTTCTAATCTATGAAAGCACTCTGCTTTAGAGCAAGAAGCACGCTCTTGCATTCTAGAGTGTCTAATACAGCAGGAAACGTGAGTGTGCTCAAAAAAAAGAACAGTGTTTCCTACCCATATGGACCACATCTAGCTCAACTCTGCTTCTGAAAGTGACACAAATCACAGGTACTCAAACATCCAATGCATTTCAATTAAGTGCAAGAAACGTGTGAGTTTCGTGAACAATGTAGCTTCGAGCTGAAAAGTGACTGCGTTTACCCGAAAAGGAAGTCTTGCTTGTAGGAAGACACAGCACCTGGGATTTAACTCCATTTCTGAAGAGAAACACACTGCACAGTTCCCACCCATGAAACACACTCTGCTTTAGAGCAAGAAGCACACTTTTGCTTTCTAGATTCTCTTATACAGCCGGAAACGTTAGTGTGCTCAGAACAAAAGAGCGGTGTTAACTACACATATGGACAATATCTACTTCAACTCTGCTTCTGAAACTGATACAAACAAGAGGTCCTCTATCATCCAATGATTTTCAGTTAAGAGCGAGAAACGTGTGAGCTTCTTGTTCGTTGTTTCTTTATTTTATCTGAAAAGTGATGGCGTTTACCTGAAACGAAGTCTTCCTTGTAGAAAGAAACATAGCCTGGGATTTAACTCCATTTCTGAAGGGAAAAACATAGCACAGTTCTCATTCATGAAACACACTCTGCTTTAGAGCAAGAAGCATGCTCTTGCTTTCTAGAGTCTCTAATACAGCAGGAAACGTGAGTGTGCTCAAAACAAAGAATGGTGTTTCGTACTCATATGGACCACATCTAGTTCAACTCTGCTTCTGAAACTGATACACACCACAGGTCCTCTAACATCCAATGCATTTCAATTAAGCACGAGAAACGTGTGAGTTTTGTGAACGGTGTAGCTTCCTTTGAGCTGAAAAGTGACTGCGTTTACCTGAAACGAAGTCTTGCATGTAGGAAGACACAGCGCCTGGGATTTAACTCCATTTCTGAAGGGAAACACACTGCACAGTTCCCATCCATGAAACACACTCTGCTTTAGAGCAAGAAGCACACTCTTTCTTTCTAAAGTCTCTAATACAGCAGGAAAAGTGAGTGTTCTCAGAACAATGGAACGGTGTTTTCTACACTTACAGACCTTATCTACTTCAACTATGCTTCTGAAACTGACACAAATCACAGATCCTCTAACATCGAATGCTTTTCAGTTAAGCGCGAGAAAGGTGTGAGCTTCTTGAACGATGTAGCTTCGTTTGGGCTAAAAAGGGACTGCATTTACCTGAAATGAAGTCATGCTTGTAGGAAGACACAGAGCCTGGGATTTAACTCCATTTCTGAAGGTCAACACTTAGCGCAGTTCCCATCCATGAAACACAATCTGATTTAGAGCAAGAAGCACGGTTTTGTTTTCTAGATTCTCTAATACAGGAGGACACGTGAGTGTGATCACAACCAAAGGACTGTGTATCCTACATATACGGACCATATCGAGTTCAACTCTGCTCAGGAAACTGATACAAACCACAGGGCCTCTAACATCCCATGCTTGACATTTAAGAGCGAGACATGTGTGAGCTTCGTGAACGTTTTTGTTTTGTTTGATCTAAAAAGTGACTGCGTTTACCTTAAATGGATTCTTGCTTGTAGGAAGACACAGAGCCTGGGATTTAACTCCATTTCTGAAGGGAAACACACAGCACAGTTCTCAACCAGGAAACACACTCTGCTTTAGAGCAGGAAGCAAGCTCTTGCTTTCTAGAATCTCTAATACATCAGGAAACTTGAGTGTTCTCAGAAGAAGAAAACGGTGTTTTCTACAATACAGACCTCATCTACTTCAACTCTGCTTCTGAAACTGACACAAATCACAGATCCTCTAACATACAATGCTTTTCAGTTCAGCACGAAAAACGTGTGAGTTTCTTGAATGATGTAGCTTCGTTTGTGCTGAAAAGGGACTGCATTTACATGAAATGAAGTCATGCTTGTAGGAAGACACAGGGGCTGGGATTTAACTCCATTTCTGAATGGCAACACTCAGCACAGTTCCCATCCATTAAACACACTCTGCTTTAGAGCAAGAAGGACGTTCTTGCTTTCTAGAGTCTGTAATACATCAGGAAATGTGAGTGTGATCATAACCAACGGACTGTGTTTCCTACACATATGGACCTTATCGAGTTCAACTCTTCTTCTGAAACTGATACAAACCACAGGTCCTCTAACATCCAATGCATTTCAATTAAGCGTGAGAAACATGTGAGCTTCATGAACGTTGTTGTTTTCTTTGATCTGAAATGTGACTGCATTTAACTTAAACGAATTCTTGCTTGTAGGAAGACACAGAGGCTGGGATTTAACTCCATTTCTGAAGGGAAATACACAGCACAGTTCTCATCCATGTAACACACTCTGCTTTAGAGCAAGAAGCACACTTTTGCTTTCTAGAGTCTGTAATAGAGCAGGAAACGTGAGTGGGCTCAGAACAAAAGAGCGGTGTTTCCTACACATATGGATCATATATAGTTGAACTCTGCTTCTGAAACTGATAGAAACCACAGATCCTCTAACATCCAATGCTTCTAGGATAAGAGCGAGAAACGTGTGAGCTTCGTGAACGTTGTAGTTTTGTTTGAGCTGAAAAGTGATTGCATTTACCTGAAATGAAGTTTTGCTTGTAGGAAGACACAGAGCCTGGGATTTAACTCCATTTCTGAAGGGAAACACACAGCACAGTTCTCAACCAGGAAACACACTCTGCTTTAGAGCAGGAAGAACGCTCTTGCTTTCTAGAGTCTCTAATACAGCAGGAAACTTGAGTTTGCTCAGAACAAAAGAGCGGTGTTTCCTACACTTACAGACGATATCTAGTTCAACTCTGCTACTGAAACTGATACGCACCACAGGTCCTCTAACATCCAATGCTTTTCAGTTAACAGGGAGAAACGTGTGAGCTTCGTGAACATTGTTGCTTTGTTTGAGCTGAAAAGTGACTGCGTTTACCGGAAACGAAGTCTTGCTTGTAGGAAGAAACAGAACCTGGGATTTAACTCCCTTTATGAAGGGAAACACACAGCACAGTTCTAATCTATGAAAGACACTCTGCTTTAGAGCAAGAAGCACGCTCTTGCATTCTAGAGTGTCTAATACAGCAGGAAACGTGACTGTGCTCAAAAAAAAAGAACAGTGTTTCCTACCCATATGGACCACATCTAGCTCAACTCTGCTTCTGAAAGTGACACAAATCACAGGTACTCTAACATCCAATGCATTTCAATTAAGCGCAAGAAACGTGTGAGTTTCGTGAACGATGTAGCTTCGAGCTGAAAAGTGACTGCGTTTACCCGAAAAGGAAGTCTTGCTTGTAGGAAGACACAGCACCTGGGATTTAACTCCATTTCTGAAGGGAAACACACTGCACAGTTCCCACCCATGAAACACACTCCGCTTTAGAGCAAGAAGCACACTTTTGCTTTCTAGATTCTCTAATACAGCCGGAAACATTAGTGTGCTCAGAACAAAAGAGCGGTGTTAACTACACATATGGACAATATCTACTTCAACTCTGCTTCTGAAACTGATACAAACAAGAGGTCCTCTATCATCCAATGATTTTCAGTTAAGAGCGAGAAACGTGTGAGCTTCTTGTTCGTTGTTTCTTTATTTTATCTGAAAAGTGATGGCGTTTACCTGAAACGAAGTCTTCCTTGTAGAAAGAAACATAGCCTGGGATTTAACTCCATTTCTGAAGGGAAAAACATAGCACAGTTCTCATTCATGAAACACACTCTGCTTTAGAGCAAGAAGCATGCTCTTGCTTTCTAGAGTCTCTAATACAGCAGGAAACGTGAGTGTGCTCAAAACAAAGAATGGTGTTTCGTACTCATATGGACCACATCTAGTTCAACTCTGCTTCTGAAACTGATACACACCACAGGTCCTCTAACATCCAATGCATTTCAATTAAGCACAAGAAACGTGTGAGTTTTGTGAACGGTATAGCTTCCTTTGAGCTGAAAAGTGACTGCGTTTACCTGAAACGAAGTCTTGCATGTAGGAAGACACAGCGCCTGGGATTTAACTCCATTTCTGAAGGGAAACACACTGCACAGTTCCCATCCATGAAACACACTCTGCTTTAGAGCAAGAAGCACGCTCTTGCTTTCTAGAGTCTCTAATACAGCAGGAAACTTGAGTTTGCTCAGAACAAAAGAGCGGTGTTTCCTACACTTACAGACGATATCTAGTTCAACTCTGCTACTGAAACTGATACGCACCACAGGTCCTCTAACATCCAATGCTTTTCAGTTAACAGGGAGAAACGTGTGAGCTTCGTGAACATTGTTGCTTTGTTTGAGCTGAAAAGTGACTGCGTTTACCGGAAACGAAGTCTTGCTTGTAGGAAGAAACAGAACCTGGGATTTAACTCCCTTTATGAAGGGAAACACACAGCACAGTTCTAATCTATGAAAGACACTCTGCTTTAGAGCAAGAAGCACGCTCTTGCATTCTAGAGTGTCTAATACAGCAGGAAACGTGAATGTGCTCAAAAAAAAAGAACAGTGTTTCCTACCCATATGGACCACATCTAGCTCAACTCTGCTTCTGAAAGTGACACAAATCACAGGTACTCTAACATCCAATGCATTTCAATTAAGCGCAGGAAACGTGTGAGTTTCGTGAACGATGTAGCTTCGAGCTGAAAAGTGACTGCGTTTACCCGAAAAGGAAGTCTTGCTTGTAGGAAGACACAGCACCTGGGATTTAACTCCATTTCTGAAGGGAAACACGCAGCACAGTTCCCATCCATGAAACACACTCTGCTTTAGAGCAAGAAGCACACTCTTGCTTTCTAAAGTCTCTAATACAGCAGGAAACGTGAGTGTTCTCAGAACAATGGAACGGTGTTTTGTACACATACAGACCTCATCTACTTCAACTCTACTTCTGAAACTGACACAAATCAGAGATCCTCTAACATCGAATGCTTTTCATTTAAGTGCGAAAAACGTGTGAGCTTCTTGAAGGATGTAGCTTCGTTTGGGCTGAAAAGGGACTGCATTTACCTGAAATGAAGTCATGCTTGTAGGAAGACACAGAGCCTGGGATTTAACTCCATTTTGGAAGGTCAACACTCAGCGCAGTTCCCATCCATGAAAAACAATCTGCTACAGAGGAAGAAGCACGATCTTGTTTCTAGAGTCTCTAATACAGCAGGAAACGTGAGTGTGATCACAACCAAAGGACTGTGTTTCCTACATATATAGACCATATCGAGTTCAACTCTGCTCTGGAAACTGATACAAACCACAGGGCCTCTAACATCCCATGCTTGACAGTTAAGAGCAAGACACGTGTGAGCTTCATGAACGTTGTTGATTTATTTGATCTGAAAAGTGACGGCGTTTAACTTAAAGGAATTCTTGCTTGTAGCAAGACACAGAGCCTGGGATTTAACTCCATTTCTGAAGGGAAACACACAGCACAGTTCTCAACCAGGAAACACACTCTGCTTTAGAGCAAGAAGCACACTCTTGCTTTCTAGAGTCTCTAATACAGCAGGAAACTTGAGTTTGCTCAGAACAAAAGAGGGGTGTTTCCTACACTTACAGACGATATCTAGTTCAACTCTGCTACTGAAACTGATACGCACCACAGGTACCCTAACATCCAATGCTTTTCAGTTAACAGCGAGAAACGTGTGAGCTTCGTGAACATTGTTGCTTTGTTTGAGCTGAAAAGTGACTGCGTTTACCGGAAACGAAGTCTTGCTTGTAGGAAGAAACAGAACCTGGGATTTAACTCCCTTTATGAAGGGAAACACACAGCCCAGTTCTCATGCATGAAACACACTCTGCTTTAGAGCTGGAAGAACACTCCTGCTTTCTAGAGTCTATAATAGAGCAGGAAACGTGAGTGTGCTCAGACAAAAAGAACGGTGTTTTCTACACATACAGACCTTATCTACTTCAACTCTGCTTATGAAACTGACACAAATATCAGGGCCTCTAACATACAATGCTTTTCATTTAAGCACAAGAAACGTGAGAACTTCTTGAATGATGTAGCTTCGTTTGAGCTGAAAAGGGACTGCATTTATCCGAAACGAAGTCTTGCTTGTTGGAAGACACAGCACCTGGGATTTAACACCATTTCTGTAGGAAAACACACTGCACAGTTGCCATCCATGAAACACACTCTGCTTTAGAGCAAGAAGCACGTTCTTGGTTTCTATAGTCTCTAATACAGCAGGAAACGTGAGTGTTCTCAGAACAAGAGAACGGTGTTTTGTACACATACAGACCTCATCTACTTCAACTATGCTTCTGAAAATGACACAAAACACAGATCCTCTAACATCCAATGCCTCTCAGTTAAGCGCGATAAACATGTGAGCTTCGTGAACAGTGTAGCTTTGTTTGAGCTGAAAAGGGACTGCGTTTACCTGAAATGAAGTCTTTCTTGTAGGAAGACAAAGAGCCTGGGATGTAACTCCATTTCTGAATGGCAACACTCAGCACAGTTCCCATCAATGAAACACACTCTGCTTTAGAGCAAGTAGCACGCTCTTGATTTCTAGAGTGTGTAATACAGCAGGAAATGTGAGTGTGATAATAAAAAGAACTGTGTTTCCTACACATACGGACCATATCGAGTTCAACTCTGCTTCTGAAACTGATACGAACCACAGGGCCTCTAACATCCCATGCTTTTCAGTTAAGAGCGGGAAACGTGTGAGCTTCTTGAACGTTGTTGTTTTGTTTGATCTGAAAAGTGACTGTGTTTACCTTAAACGAAGTCTTGGTTGTGGGAAGACACAGAGCCTAGGATTTAACCCCATTTCTGTAGGGCATCACTCACCACAGTTAGCTCCATGAAACATAATCTGCTTTAGAGGAAGAAGCACGCTTTTGCTTTCTAGAGTCTCTAATACAGCAGGAATCGTGAGTGTGATCACAACCAAAGGACTGTGTTTCCTACATATATGGACCATATCGAGTTCAACTCTGCCCAGGAAACTGATACAAACCACAGGGCCTCTTACATCCCATGCTTGACAGTTAAGAGTGAGACAAATGTGAGCTTTGTGAACTTTGTTGTTTTGTTTGATCTGAAAAGTGACTGCGTTTACCTTAAACAAAGTCTTGCTTGTAGGAGGACACAGAGGCTGGGATTTAACTCCATTTCTGAAGGGAAACACACAGCACAGTCCTCATCCATGACACACACTGTGCTTTAGAGCAAGAAGCACACTTTTGCTTTCTAGAGTCTCTAATAGAGCATGAAACGTGGGTGTGTTCAGAACAAAAGAAACGGTGTTTCCTACCTAACTGGACCACATCTAGTTCAACTCTGCTTCTGAAACTGATAGAAACCACAGGTCCTATAACATCCAATGCTTTTCAGTTAAGCGGGAGAAACGTGTGAGCTTTGTGAATGATTTAGCTTCGTTTGAGCTGAAAAGTGACTGCTTTTACCTGAAACGAAGTCTTGCTTGTAGGAAGACATAGAACATGGGATTTAACTCCATTTCTGAAGAGCAGCACTCAGCACAGTTCCCTTCTATGAAACACACTCTGCTTTAGAGCAAGAAGCACGCTATTGCTTTCTAGATTCTCTAATAGAGCAGGAAATGTGAGTGTGCTCAGGACAAAAGAACTGTGTTTCCTACGCAGATGGACTACATCTAGTTCAACTCTGCTTCTGAAACTGATAGAAACCACAGATCCTCTAACATCCAATGCTTCTCAGTTAAGAGCGAGAAATGTGTGAGCTTTGTGAACGATATAGCCTCCTTTGAGGTGAAATGGGACTGCATTTACGTGAAACGAAGTCTTGCTTGTAGGAAGACAGAGCCTGGGATTTAACTCCATTTCTGAAGGAAACTCACTGCACAGTTCTCATTCATGAAACACACTCTGCTTTAGAGAAAAAAGCACGCTCTTGCTTTCTAAAATCTCTAATATAGGCAGAAAAGTGGGTGTGCTCAGAACAAAAGAACTGTGTTTCCTAAGCATATGGACCACATCTAGTTCAACTCTGCTTCTGAAACTGATATAAACCACAGGTCCTCTAACAACCAATGCTTTTCAGTTAAGCATGAGAAACGTGTGAGCTTTGTGAATGATGTAGCTTCGTTTGAGCTAAAAAGGGTCTGGGTTTACCTGAAACGAATTCTTGCTTGTAGGAATACAGAAAACATGGGATTTAAGTCCATATCTGAAGAGCAGAACTCAGCACAGTTCGCATCCATGAAACACACTCTGCTTTAGAGCAAGAAGCACGCTATTGCTTTCTAGAGTCTCTAATACAGCAGGAAACATGAGTGTGCTCAGGAAAAAAAACTGTGTTTCCTACGCATATGGACAACATCTAGTACAACTATGCTTCTGAAACTGTTACAAACCACAGGTCCTCTAACATCCAATGCTTTTCAGTTAAGAGCGAGATGCGTGTGAGCTTTGTGAACATTGTAGTTTTGTTTGAGCTGAAAAGTGACTGCGTTTACCTGAAAAGACGTCTTGCTTGTAGGAAGACACAGAGCTTCGGATTTAACTCCATTTCTAAAGGAAAACACACTGCACCATTCTCATCCATGAAACACACTCTGCTTTAGAGCAAGAAGCACGGTTTTGCTTTCTAGAGTCTCTAATACATCAGGAAACGTGAGTGTGCTCAAAACAAAAGAACGGTGTTTCCTACCCATATGGACCACATCTAGTTCAACTCTGCTTCTGAAACTGATATAAACCACAGGTCCGCTAACATACAATGCTTCTCAGTTAAGAGCGAGAAAAGTGTGAGCTTCATGAACGATGTAGCTTCTTTGAGCTAAAAAGGGACTGCATTTACCTGAAAGGAAGTCTTCTTGTAGGAAGTCACAGAGCCTGGGATTTAATAACATTTCTGAAGGGCAGCACTCAGCACAGTTCCAATCCATGAAACACACTCTGCTTTAGAGCAAGAAGGACCCTCTTGCATTCTAGAGTCTGTAATACAGCATGAAAGTGAGTGTGATCATAACCAAAGGAATGTGTTTCCTACCCATATGGACCTCATCTAGTTCAACTCTTCATCTGAAACTGATACAAACAACAGGTCCTCTAACATCCAAGCTTTTCAGTTAAGAGCGAGAAACGTGTGAGCTTCGTGAATGATGCAGCTTCGATTGAGCAGAAAAGGGACTGTGTTTACCTGAAACGAAGTCTTTCTTGTAGGAAGACACAGAGCGTTGGATTTAACAACATTTCTGAAGGGCAACACTCAGCACAGTTCACATCCATGAAACACACTCTGCTTTAGAGCAAGAAGCACCTTCTTGTTTTCTAAAGTCTCTAATAAAGCAGGAAACGCGTGTGTTCCCAGAACAAAAGAATTGTGTTTCCTACACAGACAGACCTTGTCTATATCAACTCTGGTTGCTAAACTGATACAAACCACAGGTTCTCTAACATCCAATGCTTTTCAGTTAAGCGCGAGAATCATGTGAGCTTTGTGAAAGTTGTAGTTTTGTTTGAGCTGAAAAGTGACTGCTTTTACCTGAAAAGAAGTCTTGCTTGTAGGAAGATACGGAGCCTGTGATTTAACTCCATTTCTGAAGGGAAACAAACAGCACAGTTATCATCCATGAAACACACTCTGCTTTAGAGCAAGAAGCACGCTCTTGCTTTCTAGAGTCTCTAATACAGGAGGAAACGTGAGTGTACTCGGAACAAAAGAGCGGTGTTAACTACACATACTAATCATATCTAGTTCAACTCTGCTTCTGAAACTGATACACACCACACTTCCTCTAACATCCAATGCTTTTCAGTTAAGAGGGAGAAACGTGTGAGCTTTGTGAATGTTGTAGCTTCGTTTGAGCTGAAAAAGGACTGCATTTACCAGAAATGAAGTCTTGCTTGTCGAAGACAGAGAACATGGGATTTAAGTCCATTTCTGAAGAGTAGCACTCAGCACAGTTCCCATCCATGAAACACACTCTGCTTTAGAGCAAGAAGCATGCTCTTGCTTTCTAGAATCTCTAATACAGCAGGAAACGTGAGTGTGCTCAGAACAAAAGAAGTGTGATTCCTTCGCATATGGACAACATCTAGATCAACTCTGCTCAGGAGACTGATAGAAACCACAGGTCCTCTAACATCTCATGCATGTCAGTTAAGAGCGAGACACGTGTGAGCTTCTTGTACGTTGTTGCTTTGTTTTAACTGAAAAGTGTTTGCGTTTACCTGAAACGAAGTCTTCCTTGTAGGAAGAAACATAGCCTGGGATTTAACTCCATTTCTGAAGGGAAACACACAGCACAGTTCCCATCCATGAAACACAGTCTACTTTAGAGCAAGAATCAAGCTCTTCCTTTCTAGAATCTCTAATAAAGCAGGAAAGTGAGTGTGATCATAACTAAAGGACTGTGTTTCCTACACATACGGACCATATCGAGTTCAACTCTGCTTCTGAAACTGATATAAACCACAGGTCCTCTAACATCCAATGCTTTTTGGTTAAGAGCGAGAAGCGTGTCAGCTTCGTGAACGTTGTAGTTTTGTTTGAGCTGAAAAGTGATGGCGTTTACCTGAAACAAAGTCTTGCTTGTAGGAAGACACAGAGCCTCGGATTTAACTCCATTTATAAAGGGAAACACACTGCACTGTTCTCATCCATGAAACACACTCTGCTTTAGAGCGACAAGCACTGTCTAGCTTTCTAAATTCTCTAATAGAGCAGGAAACGTGAGTGTGCTCAGAACAAAAGAACGGTGTTTTCTACACATACAGACCTTATCTACTTCAACTCTGCTTCTGAAACTGATAAAAACCACAGGTCCTCTAACATCCAATGCATTTCAGTTAAGCGCGAGAAACTTTTGAGCTTTTTGAATGATGTAGCTTCGTTTGAGCTGAAAAGTGACTGTGTTTACCTGAAATGAATTCTTGCTTTTAGGAAGACAGAGAACATGGGATTTAAGTCCATTAGTGAACCACATCTAGTTCAAGAGTGCTTATGAAACTGATAAAAACCACAGATCCTCTAACATCCAATGCTTCTCAGTTAAGAGCAAGAAAAGTGTGAGCTTCATGATGGTGTAGCTTCCTTTGAGCTGAATAGGAACTGGGTTTACCTGAAACGAAGTCTTGCTTGTAGGAAGACAGAAAACATGGGATTTAAGTCCATTTCTGAAGAGCAGCTCTCAGCACAGTTCCCATCCATGAAACACACTCTGCTTTAGAGCAAGAAGCACGCTATTGCTTTCTAGAATCTCTAATAGAGCAGGAAACGTGAGTGTGCTCAGAACAAAAGAACTGTGTTTCCTACGCATATGGACAACATCTAGGTCAACTCTGCTTCTGAAACTGTTACAAACCACAGGTCCTCTAACATCCAATGCTTTTCAGTTAAGAGCAAGATGCGTGTGAGCTTTGTGAACATTGTAGTTTTGTTTGAGCTGAAAAGTGACTGCGTTTACCTGAAATGACGTCTTGCTTGTAGGAAGACACAGAGATTCGGATTTAACTCCATTTCTAAAGGGAAACACACTGCACTGTTCTCATCCATGAAACACACTCTGCTTTAGAGCAAGAAGCACACTCTTGCTTTCTAGAGTCTCTAATACATCAGGAAACGTGAGTGTGCTCAAATCTAAAGAACGGTGTTTCCTACCCATGTGGACCACATCTAGTTCAACTCTGCTTCTGAAACTGATAGAAACCACAGGTCCTCTAACATCCAATGATTTTCAGTTAAACGTGAGAAACGTGTGAGCTTTAGGAATGATGTAGCTTCGTTTGAGCTGAAAAGGGACTGCGTTTACCTGAAATGAAGTGTTGCTTGTAGGAAGACACAGAGATTCGGATTTAACTCCATTTCTAAAGGGAAACACACTGCACTGTTCTCATCCATGAAACACACTCTGCTTTAGAGCAAGAAGCACACTCTTGCTTTCTAGAGTCTCTAATACATCAGGAAACGTGAGTGTGCTCAAATCAAAAGAACGGTGTTTCCTACCCATGTGGACCACATCTAGTTCAACTCTGCTTCTGAAACTGATAGAAACCACAGGTCCTCTAACATCCAATGATTTTCAGTTAAACGTGAGAAACGTGTGAGCTTTAGGAATGATGTAGCTTCGTTTGAGCTGAAAAGGGACTGCGTTTACCTGAAATGAAGTGTTGCTTGTAGGAAGACAGAAAACATGGGTTTTAAGTACATTTATGAAGAGCAGCACTCAGCACAGTTCCCATCCATGAAACACACTCTGCTTTAGAGCAAGAAGCAAGGTTTTGATTTCTAGAATATCTAATACAGCAGGAAACGTGAGTGTGCTCAGAACAAAAGAACTGTGTTTCCTAAGCATATGGACCACATCTAGTTCAACTCTGCTTCTGAAACTGATATAAACCACAGGTCCTCTAACAACCAATGCTTTTCAGTTAAGCATGAGAAACGTGTGAGCTTTGTGAATGATGTAGCTTCGTTTGAGCTAAAAAGGGTCTGGGTTTACCTGAAACGAATTCTTGCTTGTAGGAATACAGAAAACATGGGATTTAAGTCCATATCTGAAGAGCAGAACTCAGCACAGTTCGCATCCATGAAACACACTCTGCTTTAGAGCAAGAAGCACGCTATTGCTTTCTAGAGTCTCTAATACAGCAGGAAACATGAGTGTGCTCAGGAAAAAAAACTGTGTTTCCTACGCATATGGACAACATCTAGTACAACTATGCTTCTGAAACTGTTACAAACCACAGGTCCTCTAACATCCAATGCTTTTCAGTTAAGAGCGAGATGCGTGTGAGCTTTGTGAACATTGTAGTTTTGTTTGAGCTGAAAAGTGACTGCGTTTACCTGAAAAGACGTCTTGCTTGTAGGAAGACACAGAGCTTCGGATTTAACTCCATTTCTAAAGGAAAACACACTGCACCATTCTCATCCATGAAACACACTCTGCTTTAGAGCAAGAAGCACGGTTTTGCTTTCTAGAGTCTCTAATACATCAGGAAACGTGAGTGTGCTCAAAACAAAAGAACGGTGTTTCCTACCCATATGGACCACATCTAGTTCAACTCTGCTTCTGAAACTGATATAAACCACAGGTCCGCTAACATACAATGCTTCTCAGTTAAGAGCGAGAAAAGTGTGAGCTTCATGAACGATGTAGCTTCTTTGAGCTAAAAAGGGACTGCATTTACCTGAAAGGAAGTCTTCTTGTAGGAAGTCACAGAGCCTGGGATTTAATAACATTTCTGAAGGGCAGCACTCAGCACAGTTCCAATCCATGAAACACACTCTGCTTTAGAGCAAGAAGGACCCTCTTGCATTCTAGAGTCTGTAATACAGCATGAAAGTGAGTGTGATCATAACCAAAGGAATGTGTTTCCTACCCATATGGACCTCATCTAGTTCAACTCTTCATCTGAAACTGATACAAACAACAGGTCCTCTAACATCCAAGCTTTTCAGTTAAGAGCGAGAAACGTGTGAGCTTCGTGAATGATGCAGCTTCGATTGAGCAGAAAAGGGACTGTGTTTACCTGAAACGAAGTCTTTCTTGTAGGAAGACACAGAGCGTTGGATTTAACAACATTTCTGAAGGGCAACACTCAGCACAGTTCACATCCATGAAACACACTCTGCTTTAGAGCAAGAAGCACGGTTTTGCTTTCTAGAGTCTCTAATACATCAGGAAACGTGAGTGTGCTCAAAACAAAAGAACGGTGTTTCCTACCCATATGGACCACATCTAGTTCAACTCTGCTTCTGAAACTGATATAAACCACAGGTCCGCTAACATACAATGCTTCTCAGTTAAGAGCGAGAAAAGTGTGAGCTTCATGAACGATGTAGCTTCTTTGAGCTAAAAAGGGACTGCATTTACCTGAAAGGAAGTCTTCTTGTAGGAAGTCACAGAGCCTGGGATTTAATAACATTTCTGAAGGGCAGCACTCAGCACAGTTCCAATCCATGAAACACACTCTGCTTTAGAGCAAGAAGGACCCTCTTGCATTCTAGAGTCTGTAATACAGCATGAAAGTGAGTGTGATCATAACCAAAGGAATGTGTTTCCTACCCATATGGACCTCATCTAGTTCAACTCTTCATCTGAAACTGATACAAACAACAGGTCCTCTAACATCCAAGCTTTTCAGTTAAGAGCGAGAAACGTGTGAGCTTCGTGAATGATGCAGCTTCGATTGAGCAGAAAAGGGACTGTGTTTACCTGAAACGAAGTCTTTCTTGTAGGAAGACACAGAGCGTTGGATTTAACAACATTTCTGAAGGGCAACACTCAGCACAGTTCACATCCATGAAACACACTCTGCTTTATAGCAAGAAGCACCTTCTTGTTTTCTAAAGTCTCTAATAAAGCAGGAAACGCGTGTGTTCCCAGAACAAAAGAATTGTGTTTCCTACACAGACAGACCTTGTCTATATCAACTCTGGTTGCTAAACTGATACAAACCACAGGTTCTCTAACATCCAATGCTTTTCAGTTAAGCGCGAGAATCATGTGAGCTTTGTGAAAGTTGTAGTTTTGTTTGAGCTGAAAAGTGACTGCTTTTACCTGAAAAGAAGTCTTGCTTGTAGGAAGATACGGAGCCTGTGATTTAACTCCATTTCTGAAGGGAAACAAACAGCACAGTTATCATCCATGAAACACACTCTGCTTTAGAGCAAGAAGCACGCTCTTGCTTTCTAGAGTCTCTAATACAGGAGGAAACGTGAGTGTACTCGGAACAAAAGAGCGGTGTTAACTACACATACTAATCATATCTAGTTCAACTCTGCTTCTGAAACTGATACACACCACACTTCCTCTAACATCCAATGCTTTTCAGTTAAGAGGGAGAAACGTGTGAGCTTTGTGAATGTTGTAGCTTCGTTTGAGCTGAAAAAGGACTGCATTTACCAGAAATGAAGTCTTGCTTGTCGAAGACAGAGAACATGGGATTTAAGTCCATTTCTGAAGAGTAGCACTCAGCACAGTTCCCATCCATGAAACACACTCTGCTTTAGAGCAAGAAGCATGCTCTTGCTTTCTAGAATCTCTAATACAGCAGGAAACGTGAGTGTGCTCAGAACAAAAGAAGTGTGATTCCTTCGCATATGGACAACATCTAGATCAACTCTGCTCAGGAGACTGATAGAAACCACAGGTCCTCTAACATCTCATGCATGTCAGTTAAGAGCGAGACACGTGTGAGCTTCTTGTACGTTGTTGCTTTGTTTTAACTGAAAAGTGTTTGCGTTTACCTGAAACGAAGTCTTCCTTGTAGGAAGAAACATAGCCTGGGATTTAACTCCATTTCTGAAGGGAAACACACAGCACAGTTCCCATCCATGAAACACAGTCTACTTTAGAGCAAGAATCAAGCTCTTCCTTTCTAGAATCTCTAATAAAGCAGGAAAGTGAGTGTGATCATAACTAAAGGACTGTGTTTCCTACACATACGGACCATATCGAGTTCAACTCTGCTTCTGAAACTGATATAAACCACAGGTCCTCTAACATCCAATGCTTTTTGGTTAAGAGCGAGAAGCGTGTCAGCTTCGTGAACGTTGTAGTTTTGTTTGAGCTGAAAAGTGATGGCGTTTACCTGAAACAAAGTCTTGCTTGTAGGAAGACACAGAGCCTCGGATTTAACTCCATTTATAAAGGGAAACACACTGCACTGTTCTCATCCATGAAACACACTCTGCTTTAGAGCGACAAGCACTGTCTAGCTTTCTAAATTCTCTAATAGAGCAGGAAACGTGAGTGTGCTCAGAACAAAAGAACGGTGTTTTCTACACATACAGACCTTATCTACTTCAACTCTGCTTCTGAAACTGATAAAAACCACAGGTCCTCTAACATCCAATGCATTTCAGTTAAGCGCGAGAAACTTTTGAGCTTTTTGAATGATGTAGCTTCGTTTGAGCTGAAAAGTGACTGTGTTTACCTGAAATGAATTCTTGCTTTTAGGAAGACAGAGAACATGGGATTTAAGTCCATTAGTGAACCACATCTAGTTCAAGAGTGCTTATGAAACTGATAAAAACCACAGATCCTCTAACATCCAATGCTTCTCAGTTAAGAGCAAGAAAAGTGTGAGCTTCATGATGGTGTAGCTTCCTTTGAGCTGAATAGGAACTGGGTTTACCTGAAACGAAGTCTTGCTTGTAGGAAGACAGAAAACATGGGATTTAAGTCCATTTCTGAAGAGCAGCTCTCAGCACAGTTCCCATCCATGAAACACACTCTGCTTTAGAGCAAGAAGCACGCTATTGCTTTCTAGAATCTCTAATAGAGCAGGAAACGTGAGTGTGCTCAGAACAAAAGAACTGTGTTTCCTACGCATATGGACAACATCTAGGTCAACTCTGCTTCTGAAACTGTTACAAACCACAGGTCCTCTAACATCCAATGCTTTTCAGTTAAGAGCAAGATGCGTGTGAGCTTTGTGAACATTGTAGTTTTGTTTGAGCTGAAAAGTGACTGCGTTTACCTGAAATGACGTCTTGCTTGTAGGAAGACACAGAGATTCGGATTTAACTCCATTTCTAAAGGGAAACACACTGCACTGTTCTCATCCATGAAACACACTCTGCTTTAGAGCAAGAAGCACACTCTTGCTTTCTAGAGTCTCTAATACATCAGGAAACGTGAGTGTGCTCAAATCTAAAGAACGGTGTTTCCTACCCATGTGGACCACATCTAGTTCAACTCTGCTTCTGAAACTGATAGAAACCACAGGTCCTCTAACATCCAATGATTTTCAGTTAAACGTGAGAAACGTGTAAGCTTTAGGAATGATGTAGCTTCGTTTGAGCTGAAAAGGGACTGCGTTTACCTGAAATGAAGTGTTGCTTGTAGGAAGACACAGAGATTCGGATTTAACTCCATTTCTAAAGGGAAACACACTGCACTGTTCTCATCCATGAAACACACTCTGCTTTAGAGCAAGAAGCACACTCTTGCTTTCTAGAGTCTCTAATACATCAGGAAACGTGAGTGTGCTCAAATCAAAAGAACGGTGTTTCCTACCCATGTGGACCACATCTAGTTCAACTCTGCTTCTGAAACTGATAGAAACCACAGGTCCTCTAACATCCAATGATTTTCAGTTAAACGTGAGAAACGTGTGAGCTTTAGGAATGATGTAGCTTCGTTTGAGCTGAAAAGGGACTGCGTTTACCTGAAATGAAGTGTTGCTTGTAGGAAGACAGAAAACATGGGTTTTAAGTACATTTATGAAGAGCAGCACTCAGCACAGTTCCCATCCATGAAACACACTCTGCTTTAGAGCAAGAAGCAAGGTTTTGATTTCTAGAATATCTAATACAGCAGGAAACGTGAGTGTGCTCAGAACAAAAGAACTGTGTTTCCTAAGCATATGGACCACATCTAGTTCAACTCTGCTTCTGAAACTGATATAAACCACAGGTCCTCTAACAACCAATGCTTTTCAGTTAAGCATGAGAAACGTGTGAGCTTTGTGAATGATGTAGCTTCGTTTGAGCTAAAAAGGGTCTGGGTTTACCTGAAACGAATTCTTGCTTGTAGGAATACAGAAAACATGGGATTTAAGTCCATATCTGAAGAGCAGAACTCAGCACAGTTCGCATCCATGAAACACACTCTGCTTTAGAGCAAGAAGCACGCTATTGCTTTCTAGAGTCTCTAATACAGCAGGAAACATGAGTGTGCTCAGGAAAAAAAACTGTGTTTCCTACGCATATGGACAACATCTAGTACAACTATGCTTCTGAAACTGTTACAAACCACAGGTCCTCTAACATCCAATGCTTTTCAGTTAAGAGCGAGATGCGTGTGAGCTTTGTGAACATTGTAGTTTTGTTTGAGCTGAAAAGTGACTGCGTTTACCTGAAAAGACGTCTTGCTTGTAGGAAGACACAGAGCTTCGGATTTAACTCCATTTCTAAAGGAAAACACACTGCACCATTCTCATCCATGAAACACACTCTGCTTTAGAGCAAGAAGCACGGTTTTGCTTTCTAGAGTCTCTAATACATCAGGAAACGTGAGTGTGCTCAAAACAAAAGAACAGTGTTTCCTACCCATATGGACCACATCTAGTTCAACTCTGCTTCTGAAACTGATATAAACCACAGGTCCGCTAACATACAATGCTTCTCAGTTAAGAGCGAGAAAAGTGTGAGCTTCATGAACGATGTAGCTTCTTTGAGCTAAAAAGGGACTGCATTTACCTGAAAGGAAGTCTTCTTGTAGGAAGTCACAGAGCCTGGGATTTAATAACATTTCTGAAGGGCAGCACTCAGCACAGTTCCAATCCATGAAACACACTCTGCTTTAGAGCAAGAAGGACCCTCTTGCATTCTAGAGTCTGTAATACAGCATGAAAGTGAGTGTGATCATAACCAAAGGAATGTGTTTCCTACCCATATGGACCTCATCTAGTTCAACTCTTCATCTGAAACTGATACAAACAACAGGTCCTCTAACATCCAAGCTTTTCAGTTAAGAGCGAGAAACGTGTGAGCTTCGTGAATGATGCAGCTTCGATTGAGCAGAAAAGGGACTGTGTTTACCTGAAACGAAGTCTTTCTTGTAGGAAGACACAGAGCGTTGGATTTAACAACATTTCTGAAGGGCAACACTCAGCACAGTTCACATCCATGAAACACACTCTGCTTTATAGCAAGAAGCACCTTCTTGTTTTCTAAAGTCTCTAATAAAGCAGGAAACGCGTGTGTTCCCAGAACAAAAGAATTGTGTTTCCTACACAGACAGACCTTGTCTATATCAACTCTGGTTGCTAAACTGATACAAACCACAGGTTCTCTAACATCCAATGCTTTTCAGTTAAGCGCGAGAATCATGTGAGCTTTGTGAAATTTGTAGTTTTGTTTGAGCTGAAAAGTGACTGCTTTTACCTGAAAAGAAGTCTTGCTTGTAGGAAGATACGGAGCCTGTGATTTAACTCCATTTCTGAAGGGAAACAAACAGCACAGTTATCATCCATGAAACACACTCTGCTTTAGAGCAAGAAGCACGCTCTTGCTTTCTAGAGTCTCTAATACAGGAGGAAACGTGAGTGTACTCGGAACAAAAGAGCGGTGTTAACTACACATACTAATCATATCTAGTTCAACTCTGCTTCTGAAACTGATACACACCACACTTCCTCTAACATCCAATGCTTTTCAGTTAAGAGGGAGAAACGTGTGAGCTTTGTGAATGTTGTAGCTTCGTTTGAGCTGAAAAAGGACTGCATTTACCAGAAATGAAGTCTTGCTTGTCGAAGACAGAGAACATGGGATTTAAGTCCATTTCTGAAGAGTAGCACTCAGCACAGTTCCCATCCATGAAACACACTCTGCTTTAGAGCAAGAAGCATGCTCTTGCTTTCTAGAATCTCTAATACAGCAGGAAACGTGAGTGTGCTCAGAACAAAAGAAGTGTGATTCCTTCGCATATGGACAACATCTAGATCAACTCTGCTCAGGAGACTGATAGAAACCACAGGTCCTCTAACATCTCATGCATGTCAGTTAAGAGCGAGACACGTGTGAGCTTCTTGTACGTTGTTGCTTTGTTTTAACTGAAAAGTGTTTGCGTTTACCTGAAACGAAGTCTTCCTTGTAGGAAGAAACATAGCCTGGGATTTAACTCCATTTCTGAAGGGAAACACACAGCACAGTTCCCATCCATGAAACACAGTCTACTTTAGAGCAAGAATCAAGCTCTTCCTTTCTAGAATCTCTAATAAAGCAGGAAAGTGAGTGTGATCATAACTAAAGGACTGTGTTTCCTACACATACGGACCATATCGAGTTCAACTCTGCTTCTGAAACTGATATAAACCACAGGTCCTCTAACATCCAATGCTTTTTGGTTAAGAGCGAGAAGCGTGTCAGCTTCGTGAACGTTGTAGTTTTGTTTGAGCTGAAAAGTGATGGCGTTTACCTGAAACAAAGTCTTGCTTGTAGGAAGACACAGAGCCTCGGATTTAACTCCATTTATAAAGGGAAACACACTGCACTGTTCTCATCCATGAAACACACTCTGCTTTAGAGCGACAAGCACTGTCTAGCTTTCTAAATTCTCTAATAGAGCAGGAAACGTGAGTGTGCTCAGAACAAAAGAACGGTGTTTTCTACACATACAGACCTTATCTACTTCAACTCTGCTTCTGAAACTGATAAAAACCACAGGTCCTCTAACATCCAATGCATTTCATTTAAGCGCGAGAAACTTTTGAGCTTTCTGAATGATGTAGCTTCGTTTGAGCTGAAAAGTGACTGTGTTTACCTGAAATGAATTCTTGCTTTTAGGAAGACAGAGAACATGGGATTTAAGTCCATTACTGAACCACATCTAGTTCAAGAGTGCTTATGAAACTGATAAAAACCACAGATCCTCTAACATCCAATGATTTTGGGTTAAGAGTGATAAACATGTAGGCTTTGTGAACGTTGTAGTTTTGTTTGAGCTGAAAAGTGACTGTGTTTACCTGAAACAAAGTCTTGCTTGTAGTTAGATACAGAGCCTGGGATTTAACTCCATTTCTGAAGGGAAACACACAGCACAGTTTTTATCCATGAATCAAACTCTAATTTAGAGCAAGAAGCACGCTCTTGCTTGCTAGAGTCTCTAATAGAGCAGGAAACGTGACTGTTCAAAAACTAAAGAAAGGAGTTTCCTACCCATATGGACCACATCTAGTTCAACTCTGCTTCTTAAACTGATACAAACCACAGCTCCTCTAACATCCAATGCTTCTCAGTTAAGAGCAAGAAAAGTGTGAGCTTCATGAATGGTGTAGCTTCCTTTGAGCTGAATAGGAACTGGGTTTACCTGAAACGAAGTCTTGCTTGTAGGAAGACAGAAAACATGGGATTTAACGCCATTTTTGAAGAGCAGCACTCAGCACAGTTCCCTTCCATGAAACACACTCTGCTTTAGAGCAAGTAGCACGCTCTTGCTTTCTAGAGTCTCTAATACAGCAGGAAACGTGAGTGTGATCAGAACAAAAGAACTGTGTTTTCTACGCATATGGACAACATCTAGTTCAAATCTGCATTTGAAACTGTTACAACCCAAGGTGCTCTAACATCCAATGCTTTTCATTAAGCGTGAGAAACGTGTGAGCTTTGTGAATGAAGTAGCTTCGTTTGAGCTGAAAAGGGACTGCGTTTACTTGAAACGAAGTCTTGCTTGTAGGAAGACACAGAGTATGGGACTTAACGCCATTTCTGAAGACCAGCACTCAGCACAGTTCCCATCCATGAAACACACTGCTTTAGAGCAAGGAGCAAGCTCTTGCTTTCTAGAGTCTCTAATACACCAGGAAACGTGTGTGTGCTCAGAACAAAAGAACGATGTTTCCTACACAAAAGGACCATATTTAGTTCAACTCAGCCTCTGAAACTGATACAAATCACAGGTCCTCTAATATTCAATGCTCTTCGGTCAAGCGCAATAAACGTGTGAGCTTAGTGAACGATGTAGCTTTGTTTGAGCTGAAAAGGGACTGCGTTTACCTGAAACGAAGTCTTTCTTGTAGGAAGAAACAGAGCCTTGGATAACACCATTTCTGAAGGGCAACACTCAGCACAGTTTCCATCCATTAAACACACTCTGCTTTAGAGCAAGAAGCACCTTCTTGTTTTCTAAAGTCTCTAATAAAGCAGGAAATGTGTGTGTTCCCAGAACAAAAGAATAGTGTTTCCTACACATACAGACCTTATCTATTTCAACTCTGCTTCTGAAACTGATACAAACTACAGGTCCTCTAACATCCAATCCTTTTCAGTTAAAAGCGAGAAGCGTGTGAGCTTTGTGAATGATGTAGCTTCGTTTGAGCTGAAAAGGTACTGCGTTTACCTGAAACTATGTCTTGCTTGTAGGAAGACACAGAGCCTGGGATTTAACTCCATTTCTGAAGGGAAACACACAGCACAGTTCTCAGCCATGAAACACAATCTGCTTTAGAGCAAGAAGCTTGTTTTGCTTTGTAGAGTCTCTAATAATCAGGAAATGTGAATGTGCTCAAAACAAAAGAACGGTGTTTCATACCCATATGGATGACATCTAGTTCAACTCTGCTTCTGAAACTGATAAAAACAACAGATCCTCTAACATCCAATGCTTTTCAGTTAAGAGCAAGAAACGTGTTAGGTTCGTGAACGATGTAGCTTCGGTTGAGCTGAAAAGGGACTGCGTTTACCTGAAACGAAGTCTTTCTTGTAGGAAGACACAGAGCCTGGGATTTAACTCCATTTCTGAAGGGGAACACTCAGCACAGTTTATAGCAATGAAACACACTCTGCTTTAGAGCAAGAAACACGCTCTTGCTTTCTAGAGTCTTTAGTACGGCAGGAAATGTGAGTGTGATCATAAATAAAGAACTATGTTTCCTACACATACGGACTGTATCTAGTTCAACTCTGCTTCTGAAACTGATACAAACCACAGGTCCTTTAACATCCAATGCTTTTCATTTAAGCGTGAGAAACGTGTGAGTTTCGTGATCGATGTAGCTTCATATGAGCTGAAAAGGGACTGCTTTTACCTGAAACGAAGTCTTGTTTGTAGGAAGACACAGAGCCTGGGATTTAACTCCATTTCTGAAGAGGAACACTCAGCACAGTTCCCAGCAATGAAACACATGCTGCTTTAGAGCAAGAAGCAAGCTCTTACTTTCTAGAGTCTCTAATAGATCTGGAAACCTGAGTGTGATCACAACCAAAGGACTGAGTTTCCTACATATACGGACCATATCGAGTTCAACTCTGTTCAGGAAACTGATACAAATCACAGGTCCACTAACATCTCATGCGTGTTGATTAAGAGCGAGACACGTGTGAGCTTCTAGTACGTTGTTGCTTTGTTTTACCTGAAAAGTGTTTGCGTTTACCTGAAAGGAAGTCTTCCTTGTAGGAAGACACATAGCCTTGGATTTAACACCATTTCTGAAGGGCAACACTCAGCACAGTTCCCATCCATAAAACACACTCTGCTTTAGAGCAAGAAGCACGTTCTTGTTTTCTAAAGTCTCTAATAAAGCAGGAAACATGTGTGTTCCCAGAACAAAATAATGGTGTTTCCTACACGTACAGACCTTATCTATTTCAACTCTGCTTTTTAAACTGATACAAACCACGGTTCTCTAACATCCAATGCTTTTCAGTTAAGAGCGAGTATCGTGTGAGCCTCGTGAACATTGTAGTTTTGTTTCAGCTGAAAAGTGACCTCTATTACCTGAAACGAAATCTTGCTTGTAGGAAGACACACAGCCTGTGATTTAACTCCATTTCTGAAGCGAAACTCACAGCACAGTTCTCATCCATGAAACACACTCTGCTTTAGAGCAAGAAGCACGCTCTTGCTTTCTAGAGTCTCTAATACAGGAGGAAACGTGAGCGTGCTCACAACAAAAGAACGTTGTTTCCTACACATACGGACCATATTTAGTTCAACTCAGCATCTTTTTTGCTGAAGAGTGATATTGTTTACCTGAAACAAAGTCTTGCATGTAGGATGACACAGAGCCTGGGATTTAACTCCATTTCTGAAGGGAATCACTCAGCACAGTTCTCATCCATGAAACACACTCTGCTTTAGAGCAAGAATCACGCTCTTGCATTCTAGGATCTCTAATACAGCAGGAAACGTGAGCGTGCTCACAACAAAAGAACGTTGTTTCCTACACATACGGACCATATTTAGTTCAACTCAGCTTCTGAAACTGATACAAACCATAGGTCCTCTAACATCCAATGCTTTTCACTCAAGTGCGATAAACGTGTGCGCTTCGTGAAAGATTTAGTTTCATTTGAGCTGAATAGGGACTGCGTTTACCTGAAACGAAGTCTTGCATGTAGGAAGACACAGAGTATGTCATTTAACACCATTTCTGAAGAGCAGCACTCAGCACAGTTCCCATCCATGAAACACACTCTGCTTTAGAGGAAGAAGCACGCTCTTGCTTTCTAGAGTCTCTAATACAGCAGGGTCATGGGTTTGATCATAACCAAAGGACTGTGTTTCCTACACATACGGACCATATGGAGTTCAACTCTGCTTCTGAAACTGATACACACCACAGGTCCTTTAACATCCAATGCTTTTCAGTTAAGAGCGAGAAACGTGTGAGCTTTGTGGACGATGCAGCATCGTTTGAGCTGAAAAGGGTCTGCGATTTCCTGAAATGGAGTCTTGCTTGTAGGAAGACACAGAGCCTGGGATTTAACTCCACTTCTAAAGGGAAACAAATGCACTGTTCTCATCCATAAAACACACTCTGCTTTAGACTGAGATGCATGCTATTGCTTCTAGAATCTCTAATACAGCAGGAAACGTGAGTGTGCTCAGAACAGAGGAAGAGTCTTTCCTATATATAAGGACCATATTTAGTTCAACTCAGCTTCAAAAACTGATGCAAACCACAGTAACTCTAATTTCCAATACTTTTCAGTCAAGCGCGATAAACGTGTGAGCTTCGTGAACGATGTAGATTGGTTTGATCTGAAAAGGGACTGTGTTTACCTGAAACGAAGTCTTTCTTGTAGCAAGACACAGAGCCTGGGAGTTAACTCCATTTCTGAAGGGAAACACTCAGCACAGTTCCCATCCATGAAACACACTCTGCTTTAGAGCAAGAAGGACGCTCTTGCTTCTAGAGTCTGTAATACATCAGGAAAGTGAGTGTGATCATAACAAAAGGACTGTGTTTCCTACACATACGGACCATATGGAGTTCAACTCTGCATCTGAAACTGATATAAACCACAGGTCCTCTAACATCCAATGCTTCTCAGTTAAGAGCGAGAAACATGTGAGCTTCGTGAAAGTTGTTGCTTTGTTTGATCTGAAAAGGAACTGCGTTCACCTGAAAATAAGTCTTGCTTTTAGGAAGACACAGAGCCTGGGATTTTACTCCATTTCTGAAGGGAAACACACAGCACAGTTCTCAGCCATGAAACACACTCTGCTTTAGAGCAAGAAGCTCGCTCTTGCTTTCTAGATTCTCAAATATATCATGAAACGTGAGTGTGCTCAAAACAAAAGTACGGTGTTTCCTATCCATATGGACCACATCTAGTTCAACTCTGCTTCTGAAACTGATAGAAGCAACAGATCCTCTAACATCAGATGCTTTTCAGTTAAGAGCAAGAAACGTGTTAGCTTGTGATTGATGTAGCTTCGTTTGAGCAGAATAGGAACTGGGTTTACCTGCAACGAAGTCATGCTTGTAGGAAGACACAGAGCGTGGGATTTAAAACCATTTCTTTAGGGCAACACTCAGCACACTTCCCATCCATGAAACACACTCTGCTTTAGAGCAAGAAGCACGCTCTAGATTTCTAAAGTCTCTAATAAAGCAGGAAACGTGTGTGTTCCCAGAAGAAAAGAACGATGTTTCCTACACATACGAACTATATTTAGTTCAACTTTGCTTCTGAAACTGATACAAACCATAGGTCCTATAACATCCAATGCTTTTCAGTCAGGCGCAATTAACGTGTGAGCTTAGTGAACCATGTAGTTTCATTTGATCTGAATAGGGATTGCGTTTAGCTGAAACGAAGTCTTGCATGTAGGAAGAAACAGAGTATGGCATTTAACGCCATTTCTGAAGAGCAGCACTCAGCACAGTTCCCATCCATGAAACACACTCTGCTTTAGAGCAAGTAGGATGCTTTGCTTTATAGAGTCTCTAATACAGCAGGAAACGTGAGAGTGCTCAGAACAAAAGATTGGTGTTAACTACACATATGGACTGTATCTAGTTCAACTCTGCTTCTGAAACTGATACACACCACAGGTCCTCTAACATTCAATGCTTTTCAGTTAAAAGCGAGAAACATGTGAGCTTCGTGAACGATGTAGCTTTGTTTGAGCTGAATAGGAACTGATTTTACTTGACGTGAAATCTTGCTTGTAGGAAGACAGAGAACATGGGATTTAAGTCCACTTCTGAAGAGCAGCAATCAGCCCAGTTCCCATCAATGAAACTCACTCTGCTTTAGAGCAAGAAGCATGCTATTGATTTCTAGAATCTCTAATACAGCAGGAAACATGAGTGTGCTCAAAACAAAGAACTGTGTTTCCTACTCATATGGACCACATCTAGTTCAACTCTGCTTCTGAAACTGTTACAAATTAAAGGTCCTCTAACATCCAATGCTTTTCAGTTAAGAGAGAGAAGCGTGTGAGTTTCGTGAATGATGGAGCTTTGTATGAGCTGAAAATGGACTGCATTTACCTGAAACGAAGTCTTGCTTATAAGAAGACACAGAGTATGTGATTTAACGCCGTTTCTGAAGAGCAGCACTCAGCCCAGTTCCCATCCATGAAACACACTCTGCTTTAGAGCAAGAAGCACGCTCTTGCTTTCTAGAGTCTCTAATACAGCAGGAAACGTGTGTGTGCTCAGAACAAAAGAGCGCTGTTAACTACACATACTGACCGTATCTAGTTCAACTCTGCTTCTGAAACTGATCCACACCACAGGTCCTCTAACATCCAATCATTTTCAGTTAAAAGCGAGAAGCATGAGAGCTTTGTGAATGATGTAGCTTCGTTTGAGCTGAATAGGAACTGGGTTTACCTGAAACGAAGTCTTGCATGTTGGAAGACACAGAGTATCGGATTTAATGCCATTTCTGAAGAGCAGCACTCAGCACAGTTCCCAGCCATGAAACACACTCTGCTTTAGAGCAAGAAGCACGCTATGTCTTTCTAGAGTCTGTGATACAGCAGGAAACGTGAGTGTGCTCAGAAGAAAAGAACTGTGTTTCCTATGCATATGGACCACATCTAGCTCAACTCTGCTTCTGAAATGATACAAACCACAGGTCCTCTAACATTCAATGCTTTTTAAGTTAAGAGTGAGAAACGTATGAGCTTCATGAACGTTGTAGTTTTGTTTGAGCTTTAAAGTTACTGCGTTTAACTGAAACGAAGTCTTGCTTGTAGGAAGACACAGAGCTTGGGATTTAACTCCATTTCTGAAGGGAAACAAACTGCACACTTCCCATCCATGAAACACACTCTGCTTTAGAGCGAGAAGCATGCTCTTGCTCTCTAGAATCTCTAATACAGCAGGAAAAGTAAGTGTGCTCAGAACAAACGAACGTTGTTTCCTACACAAATAGACCATATTCAGTTCAAATCAGCTTCGGAAACTGATACAAACCTCAGGTCCTCTAACATCCAATGTTTTTCATTCAAGCGCGATAATCGTGTGAGTTTTGTGAACGATGTAGCTTCCTTTGACCTGAATGGGGACTGCGTATACCTGAAAAGAAGTCTTGCTTGTAGGAAGACAGAGAACATGGAATTTAAGTCCATTTCTGAAGAGCAGCATTCAGCACGGGTCCCATCCATGAAACACACTCTGCTTTACAGCAAGAAGCACGCTATTGCTTTCTAGAATCTTTAATGCAGCAGGAACGTGAGTGTGATCATAAACAAAGGACTGTTTCCTACACATACAGACCATATCGAGTACAACTCTGCTTCTGAAACTTATACAAACCACAGGACCACTAACATCCAATGCTTTTCAGTTAAGCACGGGAAACGTGTGAGCTTCGTGAACGTTGTCGTTTTGTTTGAGCTGAAAAGTGACTGCGTTTACCTGAAACGAATTCTTCCTTGTAGGAAGACACAGAGCCTGGGATTTAAGTCCATTTTTGAAGGGAAACACACAGCACAGTTCTCATCCATGAAACACACTCTGCTTTAGAGCAAGAAGCATACTCTTGCTTTCTAGAGACTCTAATACAGCAGAAAACGTGAGTGTGCTCAAAACAAAAGAACGGTGTTTCCTACCCATATGGACCACATCTAGTTCAACACTGCTTCTGAAACTGATAGAAACCACAGATCCTCTAACATCCAATGCTTCGCAGTTAAGATCGAAAACTTGTGAGCTGTGTGAATGATGTAGCTTCCTTTGAGCTGAAAAGGGACTGTCTTAACCTGAAACGAAGTCTTGCTTATAGGAAGACACAGAGCCTGGTATTTAACTCCATTTCTGAAGGGAAACAAAGTACACAATTCTCATCCATGAAAGACACTCTGCTTTAGAGCAAGAAGCATGCTCTTGCTTTCTAGAGTCTCTAATACAGCAGGAAACATGTGTGTGCTCAGAACAAATGAACTGTGTTTTCTATGCATATGGACCATATCTAGTTCAACTCTGCTTCTGAAACTGATGCAACCACAGGTCCTCTACATCCAGTTCTTTTCAAGTTAAGAGCGAGAAACGTGTGAGCTTCGTGAACGTTGTAGTTTTGTTTTTGCTTTAAAGTTACTGCGTTTACCTGAAACGAAGTCTTGCTTGTAGGAAGACACAGAGCCTGGGATTTAACTCCATTTCTGAAGTCAAACAAACAGCACAGTTCCCATTCATGAAACACACTCTGCTTTAGATGGAGATGCATGCTCTTGCTCTCTAGAGTCTCTAATACAGCAGGAAAGGGAGTGTGCTCAGAACAAAAGAACAGTGTTTCCTACACATACGGATCATATTTACTTCAACTCTGCTTCTGAAACTGATACAAACCACAGGTACTCCAACATCCAATGCTTTTCAGTCAAGCGCGATAAAAGTGTGAGCTTCGTGATCGAAGTAGCTTCCTATGAGCTGAATAGGAACTGGGTTTACTTGAAACGAAGTCTTACTTGTAGGAAGACAGAGAACATGGGATTTAAGTCCATTTCTGAAGAGCAGCATTCAGCACAGTTCCCATCCGAGAAACACACTCTGCTTTAGAGCATGAAGCACGCTATTGCTTTCTAGAATCTGTAATACAGCAGGAAACATGAGTGTGCATAGAATAAAAGAACTGTGTTTCCTACGCATATGGACCAAATCTAGTTCAACTCTGCTTCTGAAACTGATACAAACAACCGGTCCTCTAACATCCAATGATTTTCAAGTTACGAGCGAGTAACGTGTGAGCTTCCTGAACGCTGTCGTTTTGTTTGAGCTGAAAAGTGACTGCGTTTACATGAAATGAAGTCTTGCTTGTAGGAAGACACAGAGCCTGGGATTTAACTCCATTTCTGAAGGGAAACACACAGCACAGTTCTCAGCCATGAAACACATTCTGCTTTAGAGCAAGAAGCACGCTCTTGATTTCTAGAGTCTCTAATACAGAAGGAAACGTGACTGTGCCTAAAACAAAAGAACCGTGTTTCCTACCCATATGGACCACATCTAGTTCAACTCTGCTTCTGAAACTGATACAAACCACAGGTCCTCTAACATCCAATGCTCTTCAGTTTCGCACGAGAAAGTTGAACTTCGTGAACGTTGTTGCTTCCTTTGAGCTGAAAAGGACCTGCATTTACATGAAACGAAATGTTGCTTGTAGGAAGACACAGAGCCTGGGATTTAACTCCATTTCTGAAGGGAAACACACATCACAGTTCTCATGCATGAAACACACTCTGCTTTAGAGCAAGAAGGACGTTCTTGCTTTCTAGAGTCTCTAATACAGCAGGAAATGTGAGTGTGCTCAGAACAAAAGAACGGTGTTTCCTACACATATGGACCATATTTAGTTCAACTCAGCTTCTGAAACTGAAACAAACGACAGGTCCTCTAACATCCAATGCTTTTCATTCAAGCGCAATAAACGTGTGAGCTTCGTGAACCATGTAGCTTCCTTTGAGCTGAATAGGGACTGTATATACCTGAAAAGAAGTCTTGCTTGTAGGAAGACACAGAGTATTGGATTTAACTCCATTTCTGAAGGTCAACACTCAGCACAGTTCCCATCCATCAAACACACTCTGCTTTAGAGCAAGAAGCATGCTGTTGCTTTCTAGAGTCTCTAATAGAGCAAAAAAACTGAGTGTGCTCAGAACAAAAGAGCGGTGTTTCCTACACATACGGACCATATCTAGTTCAACTCTCCTTCTGAAACTTATACAGACCACAGATTCTCTAATATCCAATGCTTTTCATGTAAGAGCGAGAAACGTGTGAGCTTCTTGAACATTGTTGCTTTGTTTGATCTGAAAAGTGACTGCATTTACCTGAAAGGAAGTCTTGCTTGTAGGAAGACACAGAGCCTGGGATTTAACTCCATTTCTGAAGGGAAACACACCACACAGTTCTCAGCCATGAAACACACTCTGCTTTACAGCAAGAAGCACGCTCTTGCTTTCTAGACTCTCTAATACATCAGGAAATGTGAGTGTCCTGAAAACAAAAGAACGGTGTTTCCCACCCATATGGCAAACATCTAGTTCAACTCTGCTTCTCAAACTGATAGAAACCACACGTCCTCTAACATCCAATGCTTTTCAGTTAAGTGAGAGAAACGTGTGAGCTTTTTGAACGATGTAGACTCCTTTGAACTGACAAGGGACTGTGTTTACCTGAATTAAGTGTTGCTTGTAGGAAGACACAGAGCCTAGGATTTAACTTCATTTCCGAAGTGAAACAAACTGCACAGTTCCCATTCATGAAACACACTCTGCTTTAGAGTGAGAAGCACGCTCTTGCTTTCTAGAGTCTCTAATACAGCAGGAAACATGAGTGTGCTCAAAACAAAAGAACCATGTTTACTAACCATATGGACCACATCTAGTTCAAGTCTGCTTCTGAAACTGATACAAACCACAGGTACTCTAACATCCAATGCTTTTCAGTCAATCGCGATAAACGTGTGAGCTTCATGAACGATGCAGCTTCCTTTGAGCTGAATAGGGCCTGTGTATACTTGAAAAGAAGTCTTGCTTGTAGGAAGACAGAGAGTATGGGATTTAATGCCATTTCTGAAGACCAGCACTCAGCACAGTTCCCATCCATGAAACACACTCTGCCTTAGAACAAGTAGCACGCTCTTGCTTTCTAGATTTTCTAATACAGCAGGTAACATGAGTGTGCTCCAAAAAATGAACGGTGTTTCCTACATATACGGACCGTATGTAGTTCAACTATGCTTCTCAAACTGATACACACCACAGATTCTCTAACATCCAATGCTTTTCATGTAAGAGCGAGAAACGTGTGAGCTTCTTGAACATTGTTGCTTTGTTTGATCTGAAAAGTGACTGTGTTTACCTGAAAGGAAGTCTTGCTTGTAGGAAGACACAGAGCCTGGGATTTAACTCCATTTCTGAAGGGAAACACACAGCACAGTTCTCAGCCATGAAACACACTCTGCTTTACAGCAAGAAGCACGCACTTGCTTTCTAGAGTCTCTAATACAGCAGGAAACGTGAGTGTGCTCAGAACAAAAGAATGGTGTTTCCTACACATACGGACCATATTTAGTACAACTCAGCTTCTGAAACTGAAACAAACGACAGTTCCTCTAACATCCAATGCTTTTCATTCAAGCGCAATAAACGTGTGAGCTTCGTGAACCATGTAGCTTCCTTTGAGCTGAATAGGGACTGCGTATACCTGAAAGGAAGTCTTTCTTGTAGGAAGATACCGAGTATGGGATTTAACTCAATTTCTGAAGGTCAACACTCAGAACAGTTCCCATCCATCAAACACACTCTGCTTTAGAGCAAGAAGCATGCTGTTTCTTTCTAGAGTCTCTAATAGAGCAAGAAAACTGAGTGTGCTCAGAACAAAAGAACAGTGTATCCTACACATACGGACCATATGTAGTTCAACTCTGCCTCTGAAACTTATACAAACCACATGTCCTCTAACTTTCAAATCTTTTCAGTTAAGACGGGGAAACATGTGAGATTGGTGAACTATGTAGCTTCGTTTGAGCTGAAAAGTGACTGCGTTTACCTGAAACGAATTCTTGCTTGTAAGAAGACACAGAGCCTGGGATTTAACTCCATTTCTGAAGGGAAACCCACAGCACAGTTCTCAACCATGAAACACACTCTGCTTTAGAGCAAGAAGCACGCTCTTGCTCTGTAGAGTCTCTAAGACTGCAAGAAACTTGAGTGTGCTCCAAACAAAAGAACTGTGTTTCCTACACAAACGGACAATATCTAGTTCAACTCTGCTTCTGAAACTGATACAAACCACAGGTCCTGTAACATCCAATGCTTTTAAGTTAAGAGCGAGAAACGTGTGTGCTTCGTGAATGATTAAGCTTCATTTGAGCTGAAAAGTGACTGTGTTTACCTGAAACGAAGTCTTGCTTGTAGAAAGACACAGAGCATGGGATTTAACTCTATTTCTGAAGGGAAAAACACAGCGCTGTTCTTATCCATTAAACACACTCTGCTTTACAGCAAGAGGTGCGATCTTTCTTTCTACATTCTCTAAGACAGTAAGAAACGTGAGTGTGGTCAGAACAAAAGAACTGTGTTTCCTACACATGGGGACCATCTCTAGGTCAACTCTACTTCTGAAACTGATACAAACCATAGGTCCTCGAACATCCAATCTTTTCAGTTAAGAGCGAGAAACATGTGAGCTTCGTGAACAAAGTAGCTTCGTTTGAGCAGAAAAGTGACTGCGTTTACATGAAAAGAAGTCTTGCTTGTAGAAAGACGAAGAGCATGCGATTTAACTCTACTTCTGAAGTGAAACACACAGCACAGTTCTCATAAATGAAACACACTCTGCTTTAGAGCAAGAAGCACGCTCTTGCTCTCTAGAGTCTCTAAGACTGCAAGAAATTGAGTGTGCTCAGAACAAAAGAACTGTGTTTCGTACACACACGGACCATATCTAGTTCAACTCTGTTTCTGAAACTGATAAAACCACAGGTCCTCAAACACCCAAAGCTTTTCATTTAAGAGGGAGAAACATATGAGCTTCATGAACGATGTAGATTCCTTTGAGCCTAAAAGTGACTGCATTTACCTGAAACGAAAGTTTGCTGGTAGGAAGGCACAGAGCCAGGGATTTAACTCCATTTCTCACGGGCCACACACAGCATAGCTCTCAACCATGAAACACACTCTGCTTTAGAGCAAGAAACACGCTCTTGCTTTCAAGGGTCTCTAATACAGCAGGAAACGTGAGTGTGCTCAAAACAAAAGGACGGTGTTTCCTACCCATATGGACCACATCTAGTTCAACTCTGCTTCTCAAACTGATAGAAACCACAGATCCTCTAACATCCAATGATTCTCAGTTAAGAGCGAAAACTTGTGAGCTGTGTGAACGATGTAGCTTCCTTTGAGCTGAAAAGGGACTGTGTTAACCTGAACGATATCTTGCTTGTAGGAAGACACAGAACCTGGGATTTAACTCCATTTCTGATGGGAAACAAACTGCACAGTTCTCATCCATGAAAGGCACCCTGCTGTAGAGCAAGAAGCATACTCTTGTTTTCTAGTGTCTGTAATACAGCAGGAAACATGAGTGTGCTCAGAACAAATGAACGGTGTTTCCTACAAATACGGACAATATTTGGTTCAACTCTGCTTCTGAAACTGATACACACCACAGATTCTCTTACATCCAATGCTTCAGGTAAGAGCGAGAAACGTGAGAGCTTCTTGAACATTGTTGCATTATTTGAGCTGAAAAGTGACTGCGTTTACCTGAAACGAAGTATTGCTTGTAGGAAGAAACAGAGCCAGAGATTTAACTCCATTTCTGAAGGGAAACACACAGCACAGTTCTCATCCATCAAACACACTCTGCTTTAGAGCAAGGAGCAGGCTCTAGCTTTCTAGAGTCTCTAATACAGCAGGAAACATTTCTGTGCTCAAAACAAAAGAACGGTGTTTCCTACCCATATGGACCACATCTAGTTCAACTCTGCTTCTGATACTGATAGAAACCACAGATCCTCTAACATCCAATGCTTCTCAGTTAAGAGCGAAAACTTGTTAGGTGTGTGAACGATGTAGCTTCTTTTGAGCTGAAAAGCGACTGTGTTAACCTGAAACGAAGTCTTGCATGTAGGAAGACAGAGAACATGGGATTTAAGTCCATTTCTGAAGAGCAGCATTCAGCACAATTCCCATCCATGAAACACATCTACTTTAGAGCAAGAAGCACGCTCTAGCATTCTAGATTCTGTAATACAGCAGGAATGTGAGTGTGATCATAACCAAAGGACTAGGTTTCCTACACATACGGGCCATATCGACTTCAACTCTGCTTCTGAAACTGATACAAACCACAGGTCCTCTAACATACAATGCTTCTCAGTTAAGCACGAGAAACGTGTGAGCTTTGTGAATGATGTAGCTTCGTTTGAGATAAAAAGTAACTGCGTTTAACTGAAATGAAGTCTTGCTTGTAGGAAGACACAGAGCCAGGGATTTAACTCCATTTCTGAAGGGAAACACATAGCACAGTTCTCATCCATGGAACACACTCTGCTTTAGAGCAAGAAGCAAGGTCTTGCTTTCTAGAGTCTCTAATATAGAAGGAAACATGAGTGTGCTCATAACAAAAGAAGTGTGTTTCCTACACATGGGGACCATATCTAGGTCAACTCTGCTTCAGAAACTGTGACAACCACAGTTCCTCTAACTTCCAATACTTTTCAGTTAAGAGCGAGAAACGTGTGACCTTCGTGAATGATGTAGCTTCCTTTGAGCTGAAAAGTGACTGCGTTTCCCTGCAATGAAGTCTGGCATGTAGGAAGACACAGACCGAGAGATTTAACTCCATTTCTGATGGGCATCACACAGCACAGTTCTCATCCATGGAACACACAGTGCTTTAGAGCAATAAGCACGCTCTTGCCTTCTAGAATCTCTAATACAGCAGGAAACGTGAGTGTACTCAGAACAAAAGAACTGTGTATCCTATACATACGGACCATATCTAGTTCAACTCTGCTTCTAAAACTGATACAAACAACAGGTCCTCTAATATCCAATGCTTTTAAGTTAAGAGCGAGAAACGTGTGAGCTTCATGAAAGATGTAGCTTCATTTGAGCTGAAAAGTAACTGTGTTTACCTGAAACGAAGTCTTGCTTGGCAGAAGACACAGAGTCTGGGATATAACTCCTTTTGTGAAGGGAAACACACAGGACAGTTCTCATCCATGAAACATACTCTGCTTTAGAGCAAGAAGCACACTATTGCTTTCTCGGGTCTCAAAGGCAGTAATAAATGTGAGTGTGCTCAGAACTAAAGAACTGTGTATCCTACACATAAGGACCATATCGAGATCAACTCTGCTTAAAAAACTGTTACACACCACAGTTCCTCTAACTTCCAATGCTTTTCAGTTAAGAGCGAGAAACGTCTGAGCTTCGTGAACGATGTAGCTACGTTTGAGCTGAAAAGTGACTGTGTTTACCTGAAAAGATGTCTTGCTTGTAGGAAGACACAGAGGGTGGAATTTAACCCCATTTCTGAAGGGAAACAAAGAGCACGGTTCTCATCCATGGAACACAATCTGCTTTAGATCAAGAATCACGCTCTCTCTTTCTAGATTCTGTAAGACATTAAGAAAAGTGAGTGTGCTCAGAACAAAAGAACTGTGTATCATACACAAAAGGACCATATCAAGAACAACTCTGCATCAGAAACTGTTAAAAACCATAGGTCCTCTAACTTCCAATGCTTTTCAGTTAAGAGCGAGAAACCTGTGACCTTCGTGAACGATGTAGCTTCGTTTGAGCTGGAAAGTCACTGCGTTTACCTGCAACGAAGTCTGGCATGTAGGAAGACACAGAGCCAGGGAGTTAACTCCATTTCTGAGGGGCAACACACTGCACAGTTCTCATCCATTGAACGCACTCTGCCTTAGAGCAAGAAGCACGCTCTTGCTCTCTAGACTCTCTAATACTGCAGGAATCTTGAGTGTGCTCAGAAAAAAAGAACTGTGTATTCTACACATAAGGACCATATCGAGATCAACTCAGCTTCAGAAACTTTTACAAACCACAGTTCCTCCAACTTCCAATGCTTTTCGTTAAGAGCTAGAAATGTGTGAGCTTCGTGAACGATGTAGCTTCATTTGAGCTGAAAAGTGACTGCGTTTACCTGAAACGAAGTCTTGCTTGTAGGAAGTCACAGAGCCAGGGATTTAACTCCATTTCTGAAGGGAAACACAGAGCACATTTCTCATCCATGTAACACAATCTGATTTAGAGGAAGAAGCACGCTCTTGCTTTCTAGAGTCTCTAATACAGCAGGAAACGTGAGTGTGCTCAGAACAAAAGAACAGTGTATCCTACACATACGGACCATATGTAGTTCAACTCTGCCTCTGAAACTGATACAAACCATATGTCCTCTAATTTTCAAATCTTTTCAGTTAAGAGGGGGAAACATGTGAGCTTGGTGAACTATGTAGCTTCGTTTGAGCTGAAAAGTGACTGCGTTTACCTGAAACGAATTCTTGCTTGTAAGAAGACACAGAGCCTGGGATTTAACTCCATTTCTGAAGGGAAACCCACAGCACAGTTCTCATCCAATGAACCCACTCTGCTTTGGAGCAAGAAGCACGATTTTGCTTTCTAGAGTCTCTAATACAGCTGTAAAAATGAGTGTGCTCCAAACAAAAGAACTGTGTTTCCTACACAAACGGACAATATCTAGTTCAACTCTGCTTCTGAAACTGATACAAAGCACAGGTCCTGTAACATCCAATGCTTTTAAGTTAAGAGCGAGAAACGTGTGTCCTTCGTGAATGATTAAGCTTCATTTGAGCTGAAAAGTGACTGTGTTTACCTGAAACGAAGTCTTGCTTGTAGAAAGACACAGAGCATGGGATTTAACTCTATTTCTGAAGGGAAAAACACAGCGCAGTTCTCATCCATGAAACACACTCTGCTTTAGAGCAAGAGGCACGCTCTTTCTTTCTACATTCTCTAAGACAGTAAGAAACGTGATTGTGCTCAGAACAAAAGGACTGTGTATCCTACACGTAAGGACCATATCTAGATCAACTCTGCTTCAGAAACTGATACAAACCACTGCTCCTCTAACATCGAATGCTTTTCAGTGAAGAGCGAGAAATGTGTGAGGTTCGTGAACAATGTGGCTTCCTTAGAGCTGAAAAATTGCTGCGCTTACCTGAAATGAAGTCTTGCTTGTAGGTAGACACAGAGCCAGGGATTTATCTCCATTTCTGACGGGCAACACACATCACAGTTCTCTTCCACGGAACACACTCTGCTTTAGAGCAAGGAGCACGCTCTTGCTTTCTATATTCTCTTATACAGCAGGAAATGTGAGTGTGCTCAGAACAAGAGAACTGTGTTCCTTAAACATGGGGACCATATCTAGTTCAACTATGCTTCTGAAAATGATACAAACCACAGGTCCTCTAACATCCATTGCTTTTAAGTTAAGAGCGAGAAAGGTGTGAGCATGAACGAAGTAGCTTCGTTTGAGCTGAAAAGTGACCGCGTTTACATGAAACGAAGTCTTGCCTGTAGGAATACACAGTGTCTGTGATTTCACTCCATTTCTGAAGGCAAAAACACAGCCCAGTTCTCATCCATGAAACACACTCTGCTTTAGACCAAGGAGCACGCTCTTGCTCTCTAGATTCTCTAAGACAGTAAGAAACGTTTGTGTGCTCAGAAAAAAACAACTGTGTATCCTAATCATAAGGACCATATCGAGATCAACTCTGATCAGAAACTGTTACAACCACAATTCCTCTAACTCGCAATGCTTTTTAATTAAGAGCGAAAAACATCTGACCTTCGTGAATGATGTAGCTTCCTTTGAGCTGAAAAGGGACTGCGTTTACCTGCAACGAAGTCTGGTATGTAGGAAGACACAGAGCGAGTTATTTAAATCCATTTCTGATGGGCATCACACAGCACAGTTCTCATCCGTGGAACACACTCTGCTTTAGAGGAGGAAGCACGCTCTTGCCTTCTAGAGTCTCTAATACAGCAGGAAACATGAGTGTACTCAGAACAAAAGAACTGTGTATCCTAAACATACAGACCATCTCTAGGTCAACTCTACTTCTGAAACTGATACAAACCATAGATCCTCCAACATCCAATCTTCTCAGTTAAGAACGAGAGACATGTGAGCTTCGTGAAGGATGTAGCTTCGTTTGAGCTGAAAAGTGACTGCGTTTACAAGAAAAGAAGTCTTGCTTGTAGAAAGACAAAGAGCATGGGATTTAACTCTACTTCTGAAGGGAAACACACAGCACAGTTCTCATCCATGGAACACACTCTGCTTTAGAGCAAGGAGCATGCTCAAGCTTTCTAGATTCTCTGACAGTAAGAAACGTGAGTGTGCTCAGAACAAAAGGACTGTGTAGCCTACATATAAGGACCATATCGAGATCAACTCTGCTTCAGAAACTGATACAAACCAGAGATCCTCTAACTTCCAATGCTTTTCAGTTAAGAGTGAAGAACATGTGAGCTTCATGAACGATGTGGCTTCATTTGAGCTGAAAACTGAATGTGTTTACCTGAAATGAAGTCTTGCTTGTAGGAATACACAGAGCAAGGGATTTTACTCCATTTCTGACGTGCAACACACAGCACAGTTCTTATCCATAGAACACACTCTGATATAGAGCAAGAAGCACGCTCTTGCTTTCTAGAGTCTCTAATAGAGCAGGAATCGTGAGTGTGGTCAGAACAAAAGAACAGTGTATCCTACACATACGGACCATATGTAGTTCAACTCTGCTTCTGAAACTGATACAAACCACAAGTGCTCTAACATCCAATGCTTTTAATTTAAGAGCGAGAAACGTGTGTGCTTCGTGAATTTTTAAGCTTCATTTGACCTGAAAAGTGACTGTGTGTACCTGAAACGAAGTCTTGCTTCTAGAAAGACACAGAGCATGGGATTTAACTCTATTTCTGAAGGGAAACACACAGCACAGTTCTCATCCATGAAACACACTCTACTTTAGAGCAAGAAGCATGCTCGTTCTTGCTAGATTCTCTAAGACAGTACGAAACGTGAGTGTGCTCAGAAAAAAAGGACTGTGTATCCTACACATAAGGACCATATCGAGATCAACTCTGCTTCAGAAAGTGATATAAACCACAGTTCCTCTAACTTCCAAGGCTTTTCAGTTAAGAGTGAGGAAGGTATGAACTTCATGTACGGTGTAGCTTCATTTGAGCTGAAAACTGACTGTGTTTACCTTAAATGCAGTGTTGCTTGTAGGAAGACACAGAATGAGGGATTTAACTCCATTTCTGACGGGAAACACACAGCACAGTTCTCATCCATGGAACACACTCTGCTTTAGAGCAAAGAACATGCTCTTGCTTTCTAGATTCTCTAAGACAGTAAGAAACGTGAGTGTGCTCAGAACAAAATGACTGTGTATCCTACGAATAAGGACCATATGGATATCAACTGTGCTTCAGAAACTGATACAAACTACAGGTCCTCTAACTTCCAAGGCTGTTCAGTTAAGAGCCAGAAACGTGTGAGCTTCCTGAACGATGTAGCTTCGTTGGAGCTGAAAAGTGACTGCCTTTACATGAAACGAAGTCTTGCTTGTAGAAAGACAAAGAGCATGGGATTTAACTCTACTTCTGAAGTGAAACACGCAGCACAGTTCTCATCCATGAAACACACTCAGTTTTAGAGCAAGAAGCACACTCTTGCTTTCATGGGTCTCTAATGCAGTAAGAAACGTGAGTGTGCTCGGAACAAAAGAACTGTGTATCCTACACACATGGACCATATCGAGTTCAAATCTGCTTCTGAAACTGGTACAAACCACAGTTCCTCTAACATCCAATGCTTGTCAGTTAAGAGCGAGAAATGTGTGAGCTTCATGAACGATGTAGCTTAGTTTGAGCTGAAAAGGGACTGTGTTTACCCGAAACGAAGTCTTGCTTGGAGGACGACACAGAGAATGGGATTTAACTCCTTTTCTGAAGGGAAACACACAGCACTGTTCTCATCCATCAAACACACTCTGCTTTAGAGCAAGAAGCACGCTATTTCTTTCTAGATACTCTAAGACAGTAAGAAACATGAGTGTGCTCAGAACAAAAGAACTGTGTATCCTACACATAAGGACCATATCGAGATCAACTCTGCTTCAGAAAGTGATACAAACCACAGTTCCTCTAACTTCCAATGCTTCTCAGTTAAGAGTGAGGAAGGTATGAACTTCATGTACGGTGTAGCTTCATTTGAGCTGAAAACTGACTATGTTTACTGAAATGCACTCTTGCTTTTAGAAAGACACAGAGCCAGGGATTTAACTCCATTTCTGATGGGCAACACACAGCACAGTTCTCATCCATGGAACACACTCTGCTTTAGAGCAAGGAGCACGCACTTGCTTTTTAGAGTCTCTAATACAGCAGGAAACGTGAGTGTGCTCAGAAGAAGAGAACTGTTTTTCCTACACTTGGGGACCATATCTAGTTCAACTCTGCTTCTGAAACTGATACAAACCACAGGTCCTCATACATCGAACTTTTCCGTTAAGAGTGAGAGACATATGAACTTCGTGAATGATGTAGCTTCGTTTGAGCTGAAATGTGACTGCGTTTACAGGAAAAGAAGTCTTGCTTGTAGAAAGACAAAGAGCATGGGATTTAACTCTACTTCTGAAGGGAAACACACATCACAGTTCTCATCCATGGAACACACTCTGCTTTAGTTCAAGGAGCACGCTCTTGCTCTGTAGATTCTCTGACAGTAAGAAATGTGAGTGTGCTCAGAACAAAAGGCCTGTGTATCCTACACATAAGGACCATATAGAGATCAACTGTGCTTCAGAAACTGATACAAACCACAGTTCCTCTAACTTCCCATGCTTTTCATTTATGAGCGAGAAACATGTGAGCTTCCTGAACGACATAGCTTCCTTTGAGCTGAAAAATGACTGTGTTTACCTGAAATGATGTCTTCCTTGTAGGAAGACACAGAGCCAGGCATTTTACTCAATTTCTGATGGGAAACACACAGCACAGTTCTCATCCATGAAACACACTCTGCTTTAGAGCAAGGAGCACCCTCTTGCTTTCTAGAGTCTGTAATACAGCAGGAATCGTGAGTGTGCTCAGAACAAGAGAACTGTGTTTCCTACACTTTGCAACCATATCTAGTTCAACTCTGCTTCTGAAACTGATACAAACCACAGGTCCTCGTACATCCAATCTTTTCAGTTAAGAGCGAGAGACACATGAGCTTCGTTAATGATGTAGCTTCGATTGAGCTGAAATGTGACTGCGTTTACAGGAAAAGATGTCTTACTTGTAGAAAGACAAAGAGCATGGGTTTTAACTCTACTTCTGAAGGGAAACACACAGCACAGTTCTCATCCATGGAACACACTCTGCTTTAGAGCAAGGAGCACGCTCTTGCTTTCTAGATTCTCTGACAGTAAGAAACGTGAGTGTGCTCAGAACAAAAGGACTGTGTAGCCTACACATAAGGACCATATCGAGAACAACTCTGCTTCAGAAACTGATACAAACCAGAGTTCCTCTAACTTCCAATGCTTTTCAGTTAAGAGTGAAGAACATGTGAGCTTCATGAACGATGTGGATTCATTTGAGCTGAAAATTGACAGTGTTTACCTGAAATGATGTCTTGCTTGTAGGAAGACACAGAGCCAGGGATTTAACTCCATTTCTGATGGGCAACACACAGCACAGTTCTCATCCATGGAACAAACTCTGCTTTAGAGCAAGAGTATGCTCTTGCTTTCTAGAGTCTCTAATACAGCAGGAAACGTGAGTGTGCTCAGAACAACTGAACTGTGTTTCCTACACATGGGGACCATATCTAGTTCAACTCTGCTTCTGAAACTGATACAAACCACCGGTCCTCGAACATCCAATCTTTTCAGTTAATAGCAAGAAACATTTGAGCTTCGTAAACGATGTAGCTTCGTTTGACCTGAAAAGTGACTGCGTTTACATGAAACGAAGTCTTGCTTGTAGAAAGAAAGAGCATGCGATTTAACTCCATTTCTGAAGGGAAAACCACAGCACAGTTCTCTTCCATGAAACACACTCTGCTTTAGAGCAAGGAGCACCCTCTTGCTTTCTAGAGTCTCTAAGACAGTAAGAAACGTGAGTGTGCTCAGAACAAAAGGCTTGTGTATCCTACACATAAGGACCTTATCGAGATGATCTCTGCTTCAGAAACTGATACAAAGCACAGTTCTTCTAACTTCCAATTCTTTTCAGTTAAGAGCGAGGAACGTGTGAACTTCGTGAACTATGTAGCTTCGTTTGACCTGAAAAGTGACTGCGTTTACCTGCAACGAAGTCTGGCATGTAGGAAGACAGAGAGCCAGGGATTTAACTCCATTTTTGACGTGCAACACACAGCACAGTTCTCATCCATGGAACACACTCTGATTTAGAGTAAGAAGCACGCTCTTGCTTTCTAGAATCTCTAATAGAGCAGGAAACGTGAGTGTGGTCAGAACAAAAGAACAGTGTATCCTACATATACGGACCATATGTAGTTCAACTCTGCTTCTGAAACTGATACAAACCACAAGACCTCTAACATTCAAATCTTTTCAGTTAAGAGGGAGAAACATGTGAGCTTGGTGAACGATGTAGCTGCGTTTGAGCTGAAAAGTGAATGCGTTTACCTGAAAAGAATTCTTGCTTGTAGGAAGACACAGAGCCTGGTATTTAACTCCATTTCTGAAGGGAAAACCACAGCACAGTTCTCATCCATGAAACACACTCTGCTTTAGAGCAAGGAGCACCCTCTTGCTTTCTAGAGTCTCTAATACAGCAGGAAACGTGAGTGTGCTCAGAACAAGAGAACTGTGTTTCCTACACTTTGCGACCATATCTAGTTCAACTCTGCTTCTGAAACTGATACAAACCACATTTCCTCGTACATCCAATCTTTTCAGTTAAGAGGGAGAGACATATGAGCTTCGTGGACGATGTAGCTTCGTTTGAGCTGAAAACTGACTGCGTTTACAGAAAAAGAAATCTTGCTTGTAGAAAGACATAGAGCATGGGATTTAACACTACTATTGAAGGGAAACACACAGCACAGTTCTCATCCATGGAACAAACTCTGCTTTAGAGCAAGGAGCACGCTCTTGCTTTCTAGATTCTCTGACCGTAAGAAACGTGAGTGTGCTCAGAACAAAAGGACTGTGTACCCTACACATAAGGACCATATAGAGATCAACTCTGCTTCAGAAACTGATACAAACCAGAGTTCCTCTAACTTCCAATGCTTTTCAGTTAAGAGTGAAGAACATGTGAGCTTCATGAATGATGTGGATTCATTTGAGCTGAAAACTGACTGTGTTTACCTAAATTAAGTCTTGCTTGTAGGAAGACACAGAGCCAGGGATTTAACTCCATTTCTGATGGGCAACACACAGCACAGTTCTCATCCATGGAACAAACTCTGCTTTAGAGCAAGGAGTACGCTCTTGCTTTCTAGATTCTCTAATACAGCAGGAAAAGTGAATGTGCTCAGAACAACTGAACTGTGTTTCCTACACATGGCGACCATATCTAGTTCAACTCTGCTTCTGAAACTGATACAAACCACAGGTCCTCGAACATCCAATCTTTTCAGTTAATAGCAAGAAACATTTGAGCTTCGTAAACGATGTAGCTTCGTTTGACCTGAAAAGTGACTGCATTTACATGAAACGAAGTCTTGCTTGTAGAAAGACAAAGAGCATGCGATTTAACTCCATTTCTGAAGGGAAAACCACAGCACAGTTCTCTTCCATGAAACACACTCTGCTTTAGAGCACGGAGCACCCTCTTGCTTTCTAGAGTCTCTAAGACAGTAAGAAACGTGAGTGTGCTCAGAACAAAAGGCTTGTGTATCCTACACATAAGGACCATATAGAGATCAACTCTGCTTCAGAAACTGATACAAACCAGAGTTCCTCTAACTTCCAATGCTTTTCAGTTAAGAGTGAAGAACTTGTGAGCTTCATGAACGATGTGGATTCGTTTGAGCTGAAAACTGACTGTGTTTACCTGAAATGAAGTCTTGCTTGTAGGAAGACACAGAGCCAGGGATTTAACTCCATTTCTGATGGGCAACACACAGCACAGTTCTCATCCATGGAACAAACTCTGCTTAAGAGCAAGGAGTACGCTCTTGCTTTCTAGATTCTCTAATACAGCAGGAAACGTGAATGTGCTCAGAAAAACTGAACTGTGTTTCCTACACATGGGGACCATATCTAGTTCAACTCTACTTCTGAAACTGATACAAACCACAGGTCCTCGAACATCCAATCTTTTCAGTTAAGAGCAAGAAACATTTGAGCTTCGTAAACGATGTAGCTTCGTTTGAGCTGAAAAGTGACTGCGTTTACATGAAACAAAGTCTTGCTTGTAGAAAGACAAAGAGCATGCGATTTAACTCCATTTCTGAAGGGAAAACCACAGCACAGTTCTCATCCATGAAACACACTCTGCTTTAGAGCAAGGAGCACCCTCTTGCTTTCTAGAGTCTATGATACAGCAGGAAACGTGAGTGTGCTCAGAACAAGAGAACTGTGTTTCCTACACTTGGGGACCATATCTAGTTCAACTCTGCTTCTGAAAATGATACAATCCACAGTTCCTCTTACATCCCATGCTTTTCAGTTAAAAGCGATAAACGTGTGAGCTTCGTGAACGATGTAGCTTTGTTTGAGCTGAAAAGGGACTGTGTTTACCTGAAATGAAGTCTTGCTTGTAGAAAGAGACAGAGCATGGGATTTAATTCTATTTCTCAAAGAAACACACAGCACAGTTCTCATCCATGAAACACACTCTGCTTTAGAGCAAGAAGCAAGCACTTGCTTTCTAGAGTTTTTAATACAGAAGGAAAGATGAGTGTGCTCAGAACAAAAGAATTGTGTTTCGTACACACGGACCATATCTAGTTCAACGCTGCTTCTGAAACTGAAAAAACCACCGGACCTCTAACATCCAATGCTTTTCAGTTAAGAGCGAGAATCTTGTGAGCTTCGTGAACTATGTAGCTGCGTTTGAGCTGAGAAGTGACTGCGTTTACCTGAAATGAGGTCTTGCTTGTAGAAAGAGACAGAGCATGGGATTTAACTCTATTTCTGAAGGCAAACTCACAGCACAGTTAACATCCATGAAACACACTCTGCTTTAGAGCAAGAAGCATACTCTTTCTTTCCTGATTCTCTTAGATAGTAAGAAAAGTGAGTGTGCTCAGAAAAAAAGAACTGTGTATCCTACACATAAGGACCATATCGAGATAAACTCTGCTTCAGAAACTGATACAAACCACAGTTCCTCTAACTTCCAATGCTTTTCAGTTAAGAGTGAGAAAAGTGTGAGCTTAGTGATCGATGTAGCATCATTTGAGCTGAAAACTGACTGCGTTTACCTGAAATGAAGTCTTGCTTCTAGGTAGACACAGAGGGAGGGACTTAAATACATTTCTGACGGGCAATACAGAGCACAGTTCTCATCCATGGAACACACTCTGCGTTAGAGCAAGGAGCAAGCTCATGCTTTTTAGAGTCTCTTATATAGCAGGAAACGTGATTGTGCTCAGAACAAGAGAACTGTGTTTCCTACACATGTTGGCCATATCTTGTTCAACTCTGCTTCTGAAACCGATACAAACTACAGGTCCTCAAACATCCAATCTTTTCAGTTAAAGGCGAGAAACATGAGAGCTTCGTGAATGATGTAGCTTCGTTTTAGCTGAAAAGTCACTGCGTTTACCAGAAACCAAGTCTTATTTCTAGGAAGACCAAGAGCATGGGATTTATCTGTACTTCTGAAGGGAAACGCACAGCACAGTTCTCATCTATGGAACACACTCTGCTTTAGAGCAAGAAGCAAGCACTTGCTTTCTAGAGTTTTTAATACAGAAGGAAAGATGAGTGTGCTCAGAACAAAAGAATTGTGTTTCGTACACACGGACCCTATCTAGTTCAACGCTGCTTTTGAAACTGAAAAAACCACCGGACCTCTAACATCCAATGCTTTTCAGTTAAGACCGAGAATCTTGTGAGCTTCATGAACTATGTAGCTGCGTTTGAGCTGAGAAGTGACTGCGTTTACCAGAAATGAGGTCTTGCTTGTAGAAAGAGACAGAGCATGGGATTTAACTCTATTTCTAAAGGCAAACTCACAGCACAGTTAACATCCATGAAACACACTCTGCTTTAGAGCAAGAAGCATGCTCTTTCTTTCTAGATTCTCTCAGACAGTAAGAAAAGTGAGTGTGCTCAGAACAACTGAAATGTGTTACCTACACATGGGGACCATATCTTGTTCAACTCTGCTTCTGAAACTGATACAAACCACAGGTCCTCGAACATCCAATCTTTTCAGTTAAGAGCAAGAAACATTTGAGCTTCGTAAATGATGTAGGTTCGTTTGAGCTGAAATGTGACTGCGTTTACATGAAACGAAGTCTTGCTTGTGGAAAGACAAAGAGCATGCGATTTAACTCTACTTCTGAAGGGAAACACACAGCACAGTTCTTATCCATCAAACACACTCTGCTTTAGAGCAAGAAGCACGCTCTTTTTTTCTAGATTCTCTAAGAGAGTATGAAACGTGAGTGTGCTCAGAAAAAAAGAACTGTGTATCCTGCACATAAGGACCTTATCGAGATGATCTCTGCTTCAGAAACTGATACAAACCAGAGTTCCTCTAACTTCCCATGCTTTTCAGTTAAGAGTGAAGAACATGTGAGCTTCATGAATGATGTGGATTCGTTTGAGCTGAAAACTGACTGTGTTTACCTGAAATGAAGTCTTGCTTGTAGGAAGACACAGAGCAAGGGATTTTACTCCATTTCTGATGGGCAACACACAGCACAGTTCTCATCCATGAAACACACTCTGCTTTAGAGCAAAGAACACCCTCTTGCTTTCTAGATTCTCTAAGACAGTAAGAAAAGTGATTGTGCTCAGAACAAAAGGCCTGTGTATCCTACACATAAGGACCATATCGAGATCAACTCTGCTTCAGAAACTGTTAAAAAACCAGAGTTCCTCTAACTTCCAATGCTTTTCAGTTAAGAGCGAGAAACATGTGAGCTTCCTGAATGACATAGCTTCGTTTGAGATGAAAAATGACTGGGTTTACCTGAAATGATGTCTTCCTTGTAGGAAGACACAGAGCCAGGCATTTAACTCAATTTCTGATGGGCAACACACAGCACAGTTCTCATCCATGGAACAAACACTGCTTTAGAGCAAGAGTACGCTCTTGCTTTCTAGAGTCTCTAATACAGCAGGAAACGTGAGTGTGCTCAGAACAATGAACTGTGTTTCCTACACATGGGGACCATATCTAGTTCAACTTTGCTTCTGAAACTGATACAAACCACAGGTCCTCGAACATCCAATCTTTTCAGTTAAGAGCAAGAAACATTTGAGCTTCGTAAACGATGTAGCTTCGTTTGAGCTGAAAACTGACTGCGTTTACATGAAATGAAGTCTTGCTTGTGGAAAGACAAAGAGCATGCGATTTAACTCTACTTCTGAAGGGAAACACACAGCATAGTTCTCATCCATCAAACACACTCTGCTTTAGAGCAAGAAGCACGCTCTTTTTTTCTAGATTCTCTAAGAGATTAAGAAACGTGAGTGTGCTCAGAATAAAAGTACTGTGTATCCTACACATAAGGACCTTATGGAGATGATCTCTGCTTCAGGAACTGATACAAAGCACAGTTCTTCTAACTTCCAATGCTTTTCACTTAAGAGCAAGGAACGTGTGACCTTCGTGAACTATGTAGCTTCGTTTGAGCTGAAAAGTGACTGCGTTTACCTGCAACGTAGTCTGGCATGTAGGAAGACAGAGAGCCAGGGATTTAACTCCATTTTTGACGTGCAACACACAGCACAGTTCTCATCCATGGAACACACTCTGATTTAGAGCAAGAAGAACGCTCTTGCTTTCTAGAATCTCTAATAGAGCAGGAAACGTGAGTGTGGTCAGAACAAAAGAACAGTGTATCCTACATATACGGACCATATGTAGTTCAACTCTGCTTCTGAAACTGATACAAACCACATGACCTCTAACATTCAAATCTTTTCAGTTAAGAGGGAGAAACATGTGAGCTTGGTGAACGATGTAGCTGCGTTTGAGCTGAAAAGTGAATGCGTTTACCTGAAAAGAATTCTTGCTTGTAGGAAGACACAGAGCCTGGTATTTAACTCCATTTCTGAAGGGAAAACCACAGCACAGTTCTCATCCATGAAACACACTCTGCTTTAGAGCAAGGAGCACCCTCTGGCTTTCTAGAGTCTCTAATACAGCAGGAAACGTGAGTGTGCTAAGAACAAGAGAACTGTGTTTCCTACACGTGGGGACCATATCTAGTTCAACTCTGCTTCTGAAACTGATACAAACCACACTTCCTCGTACATCCAATCTTTTCAGTTAAGAGCGAGAGACATATGAGCTTCGTGAACGATGTAGCTTCGTTTGAGCTGAAAAGTGACTGCGTTTACAGAAAAAGAAGTCTTGCTAGTAGAAAGACATAGAGCATGGGATTTAACACTACTACTGAAGGGAAACACACAGCACAGTTCTCATCCATGGAACACACTGTGCTTTAGTGCAAGGAGCACGCTCTTGCTTTATAGATTCTCTGACAGTAAGAAACGTGAGTGTGCTCAGAACAAAAGGACTGTGTAGCCTACACATAAGGACCATATAGAGATCAACTCTGCTTCAGAAACTGATACAAACCAGAGTTCCTCTAACTTCCAATGCTTTTCATTTAAGAGCGAGAAACGTGTGAGCTTCGTGAATGATGTAGCTTCTTTTGAGCTGAAAAGAGACTGTTTTAATCTGAAACGAAGTCTTGCTTGTAGGAAGACACAGAGGCTGGGATATAACCCCATTTCTGAAGGGAAACACACAGCACAGTTCTAATCCATGGAACACACTCTGCTTCAGAGCAAGAAGCAAGCACTTTCTTTCTAGAGTTTCTAATACAGAAGGAAAGATGAGTGTGCTCAAACAAAAGAATTGTGTTTCCTACACACGGACCATATCTAGTTCAACGCTGCTTCTGAAACTGAAAAAACCACAGGACCTCTAACATCCAATGCTTTTCAGTTAAGAGCGAGAATCCTTTGAGTTTCTTGAACTTTGTAGCTTCATTTGAGCTGAAAAGTGCCTGCGTTTACCTGCAACGAAGTGTGGCATGCAGTAAGACACAGAGCGAGGGTTTTAACTCCATTTCTGATGGGCAGCAAAGCACAGTTCTCAAACAATGAACACACTCTGCTTTAGAGCAAGAAGCATACTCTTGCTTTCTCGAGTCTCTAAGGCAGTAAGAAACGTGAGTGTGCTCAGAACTAAAGAACTGTGTATTCTACACATATGGACCATATCGAGTTCAACTCTGCTTCAGAAACTGATACAAACCACAGTTCCTCTAACATACAATGCTTTTAAGTTAAGTGCGAGAAACGTGTGAGCTTCGTGAATGATGTAGCTTCTTTTGAGCTGAAAAGTGACTTTGTTTACCTCAAACAAAGTCTTGCTTGGAGGAAGACACAGAGCCTAGGATTTAACTCCTTTTCTGAAGGGAAACACACAGGACAGTTCTCATCCATGAAACACACTCTGCTCTAGAACATGAAGCCCACACTTGCTTTCTAGGGTCTCCAAGGCAGGAAGAAACGTGAGTGTGCTCAGAACGAAAGAACTGTGTATCCTACACATATGGACCATATCGAGTTCAACTCTGCTTCAGAAACTGATACAAACCACAGTTCCTCTAACTTCCCATGCTTGTCAGTTATGAGCGAGAAACGTGTGAGCTTCGTGAACGCTGTAGCTTCGTTTGAGCTGAAAAATGACTGTGTTTTCCTGAAATGATGTCTTGCTTGTAGGAAGACACAGAGCCAGGGATTTAACTCCATTTCTGATGGGCAACACACAGCAAAGTTCTCATCCATGGAACAAACTCTGCTTTAGAGCAAGGAGTACGCTCTTGCTTTCTAGAGTCTCTAATACAGCAGGAAACGTGAGTGTGCTCAGAACAACTGAACTGTGTTTCCTACACATGGGGACCATATCTAGTTCAACTCTGCTTCTGAAACTGATACAAACCACAGGTCCTCGAACATCCAATCTTTTCAGTTAAGAGCAAGAAACATTTGAGCTTCGTAAACGATGTAGCTTCGTTTGAGCTGAAAAGTGACTGCGTTTACATGAAACGAAGTCTTGATTGTAGAAAGACAAAGAGCATGCGATTTAACTCTACTTCTGAAGGGAAACACACAGCACAGTTCTCATCCATCAAACACACTCTGCTTTAGAGCAAGAAGCACGCTCTTTTTTTCTAGATTCTCTAAGAGAGTAAGAAACGTGAGTGTGCTCAGAAAAAAAGAACTGTGTATCCTACACATAAGGACCTTGTCGAGATGATCTCTGCTTCAGAAACTGATACAAACCACAGTTCCTCTAACTTCCAATGCTTTTCAGTTAAGAGCGAGGAACGTGTGACCTTCGTGAACTATGTAGCTTCGTTTGAGCTGAAAAGTGACTGCGTTTACCTGAAACTAAGTCTGGCATGTAGGAAGACACAGAGCCAGGGATTTAACTCCATTTTTGACGTGCAACACACAGCACAGTTCTCATCCATGGAACACACTCTGATTTAGAGTAAGAAGCACTCTCTTGCTTTCTAGAATCTCTAATAGAGCAGGAAACGTGAGTGTGGTCAGAACAAAAGAACAGTGTATCCTACACATACGGACCATATGTAGTTCAACTCTGCTTCTGAAACTCATACAAACCACATGACCTCTAACATTCAAATCTTTTCAGTTAAGAGGGAGAAACATGTGAGCTTGGTGAACGATGTAGCTGCGTTTGAGCTGAAAAGTGAATGCGTTTACCTGAAAAGAATTCTTGCTTGTAGGAAGACACAGAGCCTGGTATTTAACTCCATTTCTGAAGGGAAAACCACAGCACAGTTCTCATTCATGAAACACACTCTGCTTTAGAGCAAGGAGCACCCTCTTGCTTTCTAGAGTCTCTAATACAGCAGGAATCGTGAGTGTGCTCAGAAGAAGAGAACTGTGTTTCCTAAACTTGGGGACCATATCTAGTTCAACTCTGCTTCTGAAACTGATACAAACCACACTTCCTCGTACATCCAATCTTTTCAGTTAAGAGCGAGAGACATATGAGCTTCGTGAACGATGTAGCTTCGTTTGAGCTGAAAAGTGACTGCGTTTACAGAAAAAGAAGTCTTGCTAGTAGAAAGACATAGAGCATGGGATTTAACACTACTACTGAAGGGAAACACACAGCACAGTTCTCATCCATGGAACACACTGTGCTTTAGTGCAAGGAGCACGCTCTTGCTTTATAGATTCTCTGACAGTAAGAAACGTGAGTGTGCTCAGAACAAAAGGACTGTGTAGCCTACACATAAGGACCATATAGAGATCAACTCTGCTTCAGAAACTGATACAAACCAGAGTTCCTCTAACTTCCAATGCTTTTCATTTAAGAGCGAGAAACGTGTGAGCTTCGTGAATGATGTAGCTTCTTTTGAGCTGAAAAGAGACTGTTTTAATCTGAAACGAAGTCTTGCTTGTAGGAAGACACAGAGGCTGGGATATAACCCCATTTCTGAAGGGAAACACACAGCACAGTTCTAATCCATGGAACACACTCTGCTTCAGAGCAAGAAGCAAGCACTTTCTTTCTAGAGTTTCTAATACAGAAGGAAAGATGAGTGTGCTCAAACAAAAGAATTGTGTTTCCTACACACGGACCATATCTAGTTCAACGCTGCTTCTGAAACTGAAAAAACCACAGGACCTCTAACATCCAATGCTTTTCAGTTAAGAGCGAGAATCCTTTGAGTTTCTTGAACTTTGTAGCTTCATTTGAGCTGAAAAGTGCCTGCGTTTACCTGCAACGAAGTGTGGCATGCAGTAAGACACAGAGCGAGGGTTTTAACTCCATTTCTGATGGGCAGCAAAGCACAGTTCTCAAACAATGAACACACTCTGCTTTAGAGCAAGAAGCATACTCTTGCTTTCTCGAGTCTCTAAGGCAGTAATAAACGTGAGTGTGCTCAGAATTAAAGAACTGTGTATTCTTCACATATGGACCATATCGTGTTCAACTCTGCTTCAGAAACTGATACAAACCACAGTTCCTCTAACATACAATGCTTTTAAGTTAAGTGCGAGAAACGTGTGAGCTTCATGAATGATGTATCTTCTTTTGAGCTGAAAAGTGACTGTGTTTACCTCAAACAAAGTCTTGCTTGGAGGAAGACACAGAGCCTAGGATTTAACTCCTTTTCTGAAGGGAAACACACAGGACAGTTCTCATCCATGAAACACACTCTGCTCTAGAACATGAAGCCCACACTTGCTTTCTAGGGTCTCCAAGGCAGGAAGAAACGTGAGTGTGCTCAGAACGAAAGAACTGTGTATCCTACACATATGGACCATATCGAGTTCAACTCTGCTTCAGAAACTGATACAAACCACAGTTCCTCTAACTTCCCATGCTTGTCAGTTATGAGCGAGAAACGTGTGAGCTTCGTGAACGCTGTAGCTTCGTTTGAGCTGAAAAATGACTGTGTTTTCCTGAAATGATGTCTTGCTTGTAGGAAGACACAGAGCCAGGGATTTAACTCCATTTCTGATGGGCAACACACAGCAAAGTTCTCATCCATGGAACAAACTCTGCTTTAGAGCAAGGAGTACGCTCTTGCTTTCTAGAGTCTCTAATACAGCAGGAAACGTGAGTGTGCTCAGAACAACTGAACTGTGTTTCCTACACATGGGGACCATATCTAGTTCAACTCTGCTTCTGAAACTGATACAAACCACAGGTCCTCGAACATCCAATCTTTTCAGTTAAGAGCAAGAAACATTTGAGCTTCGTAAACGATGTAGCTTCGTTTGAGCTGAAAAGTGACTGCGTTTACATGAAACGAAGTCTTGATTGTAGAAAGACAAAGAGCATGCGATTTAACTCTACTTCTGAAGGGAAACACACAGCACAGTTCTCATCCATCAAACACACTCTGCTTTAGAGCAAGAAGCACGCTCTTTTTTTCTAGATTCTCTAAGAGAGTAAGAAACGTGAGTGTGCTCAGAAAAAAAGAACTGTGTATCCTACACATAAGGACCTTGTCGAGATGATCTCTGCTTCAGAAACTGATACAAACCACAGTTCCTCTAACTTCCAATGCTTTTCAGTTAAGAGCGAGGAACGTGTGACCTTCGTGAACTATGTAGCTTCGTTTGAGCTGAAAAGTGACTGCGTTTACCTGCAACGAAGTCTGGCATGTAGGAAGACACAGAGCCAGGGATTTAATTCCATTTTTGATGTGCAACACACAGCACAGTTCTCATCCATGGAACACACTCTGATTTAGAGTAAGAAGCACTCTCTTGCTTTCTAGAATCTCTAATAGAGCAGGAAACGTGAGTGTGGTCAGAACAAAAGAACAGTTTATCCTACACATACGGACCATACGTAGTTCAACTCTGCTTCTGAAACTCATACAAACCACATGACCTCTAACATTCAAATCTTTTCAGTTCAGAGGGAGAAACATGTGAGCTTGGTGAACGATGTAGCTTCGTTTGAGCTGAAAAGTGAATGAGTTTACCTGAAAAGAATTCTTGCTTGTAGGAAGACACAGAGCCTGGTATTTAACACCATTTCTGAAGGGAATACCACAGCACAGTTCTCATCCATGAAACACACTCTGCTTTAGAGCAAGGAGCACCCTCTGGCTTTCTAGAGTCTCTAATACAGCAGGAAACGTGAGTGTGCTCAGAACAAGAGAACTGTGTTTCCTACACTTGGGGACCATACCTAGTTCAACTCTCCTTCTGAAACTGATAAAAACCACAGTTCCTCTTACATCCCATGCTTTTCATTTAAAAGCGATAAACGTGTGAGCTTCCTGAACGATGTAGCTTAGTTTGAGCTGAAAAGGGACTGCGTTTACCTGAAATGAAGTCTTGCTTGTAGAAAGAGACAGAGCATGGGATTTAATTCTATTTCTCAAAGGAAACACACAGCACAGTTCTCATCCATGAAACACACTCTGCTTTAGAGCAAGAAGCACGCTGTTTCTTTCTAGATTCTCTAAGACAGTAAAAAACGTGAGTGTGCTCAGAATAAAAGAACTGTGTATCCTACACATAAGGATCATATCGAGATCAACTATGCTTCAGAAACTGTTACAAACCTTAGTTCCTCTAACTTCCCATGCTTGTCAGTTAAGAGCAAGAAACGTGTGAGCTTCGTGAATGATGTAGCTTCTTTTGAGCTGAAAAGAGACTGTTTTAATCTGAAACGAAGTCTTGCTTGTAGGAACACACAGAGGCTGGGATATAACTTCATTTCTGAAGGGAAACACACAGCACAGTTCTAATCCATGGAACACACTCTGCTTTAGAGCAAGAAGCAAGCACTTGCTTTCTAGAGTTTCTAATACAGAAGGAAAGATGAGTGTGCTCAAACAAAAGAATTGTGTTTCCTACACACGGACCATATCTAGTTCAACGCTGTTTCTGAAACTGAAAAAAACCACAGGACCTCTAAAATCCAATGCTTTTCAGTTAAGAGCGAGAATCCTGTGAGCTTCGTGAACTATGTAGCTTCATTTGAGCTGAAAAGTGACTGCGTTTACCTGCAACGAAGTGTGGCATGTAGGAAGACACAGAGCAGGGTTTTAACTCCATTTCTGATGGGCAGCAAAGCACAGTTCTCAAACAATGAACACACTCTGCTTTAGAGCAAGAAGCATACTCTTGCTTTCTCGAGTCTCTAAGGCAGTAAGAAACGTGAGTGTGCTCAGAACTAAAGAACTGTGTATTCTACACATATGGACCATATCGAGTTCAACTCTGCTCCAGAAACTGATACAAACCACAGTTCCTCTAACATACAATGCTTTTAAGTTAAGTGCGAGAAACGTGTGAGCTTCGTGAATGATGTAGCTTTTTTTGAGCTGAAAAGTGACTGTGTTTACCTCAAACAAAGTCTTGCTTGGAGGAAGACACAGAGCCTGGAATTTAACTCCTTTTCTGAAGGGAAACACTCAGGAGAGTTCTCATCCATGAAACACACTCTGCTCTAGAACAAGAAACCCACACTTGCTTTCTAGGGTCTCCAAGGCAGGAAGAAACGTGAGTGTGCTCAGAACAAAAGAACTGTGTATCCTACACATATGGACCATATCGAGTTCAACTCTGCTTCAGAAACTGATACAAACCACAGTTCCTCTAACAGCCAATGCTTTTCAGTTATGAGCAAGAAACGTGTGAGCTTTGTGAACAATGTAGCTTCCTTTGAGCTAAAAAGTGACTGCGTTTACCTGAAACGAAGTCTTGCTTGTAGGAAGACACAGAGCCTGGGATTTATCTCCTTTTCTGAAGGGAAACACACAGCACAGTTCTCATCCATGAAACACACTCAGCTTTAGAGCAAGAAGCACACACTTGCTTTCTTGGGTCTCTAATGCAGGATGAAACGTGAGTGTGCTCAGAACAAAAGAACTGTGTATCCTACACATATGGACCATAATGAGTTCAACACTGCTTCGGAAACTGATACAAACCACAGTTCCTCTAACATCAAATGCTTTTCAGTTTTGAGCGAGAAACGTGTGAGTTTCGTGAACTATGCAGCTTCGTTGGAGCTGAAAAGTGACTGTGTTTACCTGAAAAGAAGTCTTGCTTGTAGAAAGAGACAGAGCATGGGATTTAATTCTATTTCTCAAAGGAAACACACAGCACAGTTCTCATCCATGAAACACACTCTGTGTTAGAGAAAGAAGCACGCTCTTTCTTTCTAGATTCTCAAAGACAGTAAAAACATGAGTGTGCTCAGAACAAAAGAACTGTGTATCCTACACATAACGACCATATCGAGATCAACTCTGCTTCAGAAACTGTTACAAACCATAGTTCCTCTAACTTCCCATGCTTTTCAGTTAAGAGCGAAATAAGTGTGAGCTTCGTGAATGATGTAGCTTCGTTTAGCTGAAATGTGACTGCGTTTACAGGAAAAGAAGTCTTGCTTGTAGAAAGACAAGAGCATGGGATTTAACTTCATTTAGGACAGGAAACACACAGCACAGTTCTCATCCATGGAACACATTCTGCTTTAGAGCAAGGAGCACGCTCTTGCTTTCTAGATTCTCTAAGACACTAAGAAAAGTGAGTGTGCTCAGAACAAAAGGACCGTGTATCCTACACATGGGGACCATATCTCCCTCAACTCTGCTTCTGAAACTGATACAAACCACAGGTCCTCTAACATCCAAATCTTTTCAGTTAAGTGGGAGAAACATGTGAGCTTCATAAACGATGTAGCTTCGTTTGAGCTGAAAAGTGCCTTTGTTTACCTGAAACGAATTCTTGCTGTAGGAAGACAAAGAGCATGCGATTTAACTCTACGTCTGAAGGGTAACAAACAGCACAGTTCTCATCCATGAAACACACTCTGCTTTAGAGCAAGAAGGACGCTCTTTCTTTCTAGATTCTCTAAGACGGGACGAAACTTAAGTGTGCTCAGAACAAAAGAACTGTGTACACTACACATATGGACCATATTGAGTTCAACTCTGCTTTAGAAACTGTTACAAACCATAGTTCCTCTAACTTCCCATGCTTTTCAGTTACGAGCGAGAAACGTGTGAGCTTCGTGAACAATGTAGCTTCTTTTGAGCTGAAAACTGACTGTGTTTACCTGAAACCAAGTCTTGTTTCTAGGAAAACACAGAGCCCAGGATTTAACTCCATTTCTTACCAGCAAGACACAGCACAGTTCACATCCATGGAACACACTCTGCTTTAGAACAAGGAGCACGCTCTTGCTTTCTAGAGTCTCTAATACAGCAGGAAACGTCAGTGTGCTCAGAACAAGAGAACTTTGTTTCCTATACATGGGTACCATATCTAGTTCAACTCTGCTTCTGAAACTGATACAATCCAGAGGTCTTCGAACATCCAATCTTTTCAGTGAAGAGCGAGAAACATGTGAGCTTCGTGAACCATGTAGCTTCCTTTAGCTGAAATGTGAAGGCGTTTACAGGAAAAGAAGTCTTGCTTGTATAAAGAGACAGACCATGGGATTTAATTCTATTTCTCAAAGGAAACACACAGCAAAGTTCTCATCCGTCAAACACACTCTGCTTTAGAGCAAGAAGCAGCTCTTTCTTTCTGGATTCTATAATACAGCTGGAAACATGAGTGTGCTCAAAACAAAAGAACTGTGTTTCCTACACACAAGGACCATATCTAGTTCAACTCTGCTTCTGAAACTGATACAAACCACAGGTCCTCTAACATCCAATGCATTTAAGTTAAGAGCGAAAAACTTGTGAGCTTCGTGAATGATGTAGCTTCCTTTGAGCTGAAAAGTGACTGCGTTTACCTGAAAGGAAGTCTTGCTTGTAGGAGGACACAGAGCCAGGGATTTAACTCCATTTCTGAGGGGCAACACACACCACAGTTCTCATCCATGGAACACACTCTGCTAAAGAGCAAGGAGCACACTCTTGCTTTCTGGAGTCTCTTATACAGCAGGAAATGTGAGTGTGCTCACAACAAAAGAACTGTGTTTCCTACAAATGGGGACCATATCTAGTTCAACTCTGCTTCTGAAACTGATACAAACCCCAGGTCCTCGATCATCCAATCTTTTCAGTTAAGACCGAGAAACATGTGAGCTTCTTGAATGATGTAGCTTCGTTTGACCTGAAAAGTGACTGTGTTTACCTGAAACGAAGTCTTGCTTGTAGGAAGACACAGAGTCAGGAATTTAACACCATTTCTGACATGCAACACACAGCACAGTTCTCATCCATGGAACACACTCTGCTTCAGTGCAAGGAACACCCTCTTGATTTATAGAGTCTCTTATAAAGCAGGAAACATGAGTGTGCTCAGAACAACAGAACGTTGTTTCCTACACATACGGACCATGTCTAGTTCAGCTCTGCTGCTTAAACTGAGATAAACCACAGGTCCTCTAACATCCAAATCTTTACATTTCGGAGTCAGATACATGTGAGGTTCTTTAACGATGTAGATTCATTTGAGGTCAAAAGTGACTGAGTTTACCTGAAACGAATTCTTGCTGGTGGGAAGACACAGAGCCTGTGATTTACCTCCATTTTTGAAGGGAAACCCACAGCACAGTTCTCTTCCAAGGAACATACTCTGCTTTAGAGCAAGAAGGGTGCTCTTGCCTTCTATAATCTCTAATACAGCAGGAAACGTGAGTGTACTCAGAACAAAAGAACTGTGTATCCTATACATACGGACCATATCTAGTTCAACTCTGCTTCTGAAACTGATAAAAACCACAGGTCCTCTAACATCAAATCTTTTCAGTTAAGACCGAGAAACATGTGAGCTTTGTGAACGATGTAGCTTCGTTTGAGCTGAAAAGTGACTGCGTTTACAAAAAACGAAGTCTTTTTTGTAGAAGACACAGAGCCAGGGATTTAACTACATTTCTGACGTGCAACACACCGCACAGTTCTCATCCATGTAACACACTCTGATTTAGAGCAAGAAGCAAGCTCTGGCTTTCAAGGGTCTCTAATACAGAAGGAAACATGAGTGTGCTCAGAACATAAAACAGTGTTTCCGCACACACGGACCATATCTAGTTCAAATATGCTTCTGAAACTGATAAAACCACAGGACCTCTAACATCCAATGCTTTTCATCTAAGAGGGAAAAACGTATGAGCTTCGTGAACGATGTAGCTTCCTTTGAGCTGAGAAGTGACAGCGTTTACCTGAAACGAAGTTTTGCTTGTAGGAAGACACAGAGCCAGGGATTTAACTCCATTTCTGACATGCAACACACAGCACAGTTCTCATCCATGGAAAACATTCAGCTTTAGAGCAACGAGCACGCTCTTGCTTTCTAGAGTCTCTTATAAAGCAGGAAAAGTGAGTGTGCTCAGAACAAAAGGACTGTGTAACCTACACATAAGGACCATATAGAGATCAACTCTGCTTACGAAAATGAAACAAAACACAGTTCCTCTAGCTTACAATGCTTTTCATTTAAGAGCGAGAAACGTGTGAGCTTCGTGAATGCTGTAGCTTCGTTTGAGCAGAAAAGTGACTGCGTTTACCTGAAATGAAGTCTTCCATGTAGGAAGACACAGAGCCAGGGATTTAACTCCATTTGTGACGGGCAACACACAGCACAGTTCTCATCCATGGAACACACTCAGCTTTAGAGCAAGAAGCACACTCTTCCTTTCTTGGGTCTCTAAGGCAGTAAGAAACGTGAGTGTGTTCAGAACAAAAGAACTTTGTATCCACACATATGGACCATATCGAGTTCAACTCTGCTTCAGAAACTGATACAAACCACAGTTCCTCTAACATCCAATGCTTTTCAGTTAAGAGCGAGAAACATGTGAGCTTCGTGATCTATGTAGTTTCGTTTAGCTGAAATGTGACTGCGTTTACAAGAAAAGAAGTCTTGCTTGTAGAAAGACAAAGAGCATGGGATTTAACTCTACTTCTGAAGAGAAACACACATCACAGTTCTCATCCATGAAACACACTCTGCTTTAGAGCAAGAAGCACGCTCTTTCTTTCTAGAGTCTCTAATACAGCTGGAAACATGAGTGTGCTCAAAACAAAAGAACTGTTTTTCCTACACACAAGTACCATATCAAGTTCAACTCTGCTTCTGAAACTGATACATACCACAGGACCTCTAACATCCAATGCATTTAAGTTAAGAGTGAAAAAGGTGTGAGCTTCGCGAATGATGTAGCTTCCTTTGAGCTGAAATGTGACTACGTTTACCTTAAAGGAAGTCTTGCTTGTAGAAGGACACAGAGCCAGGGATTTAACTCCATTTCTGAGGGGCAACACACACCACAGTTCTCATCAAATGAACACACTCTGCTTTAGAGCAAGGAGCACGCTCTTGCTTTCTAGATTCTCTAAGACACTAAGAAACGTGAGTGTGCTCAGAACAAAAGGACTGTGTATCCTACACATAAGGACCATATCGAGATCAGCTCTGCTTCTGAAGTTGATACAAACCACAGTTACTCTAACTTCCAATGCTTTTCAGAAAAGAGCGAGAAACGTGTGCGCTTCGTGAACGCTGTAGCTTCCTTTGAGCTGAAAACTGACTGCGTTTACCTCCAACGAAGTCTGGCATGTAGAAAGACACAGAGCGATGGATTTAACTCCATTTCTGACGGGCATCACACAGCCGTGTTCTCATCCATGGAACAGACTCTGCTTTAGAGCAAGAAGCATGCTCTTGCCTTCTAGATTTTCTAATACAGCAGGAAACGTGAGTGTACTCAGATCAAAAGAACTGTGTATCCTACATGTACGGACCATATCTAGATCAACTGTGCTTCTGAAACTGACACAAACCACATGTCTTCTAATATCCAATGCTTTTAAGTTAAGTGCGAGAAACATGTGAGTTTCGTGAATGATGTAGCTTCATTTGAGCTGAAGAGTGACTGTGTTTACCTGAAACGAAGTCTTGCTTGGAGGAAGACACAGAGCCTGGGATTTAACTCCTTTTCTGAAGTGAAACACACAGCACAGTTCTCATCCATGAAACACACTCTGCTTTAGAGCAAGAAGCATGCTCTTTTTTCTAGATTCTCTCAGACAGTAAGAAAAGTGCGTGTCCTCAGAACAAAAGAACTGTGTATCCTACACATATGGACCATATCGCGATCAACTCTGCTTCAGAAACTGTTACAAACCACAGTTCCTCTAACTTCCAATGCTTTTCAGTTAAGAGCGAGAAACGTGTGAGCTTTGTGAACGCTGTAGCTTCGTTTGAGCTGAAAAGTGACTGCGTTTACCTGAAATGAAGTCTTCCTTGTAGGAAGACACAGAGCCAGGGATTTATCTCCATTTCTGACGGGCAACACACAGCACAGTTCTCATCCATGGAACACTCTCTGCATTAGAGCAAGGAGCAAGCTCTTTCTTTCTAGATTCTCTAAGACACTAAGAAACGTGAGTGTGCTCAGAACAAAAGGACTGTGTATCCTACACATAAGGACCATATCGAGATCAACTCTGCTTCAGAAACTGTTACAAACCACAGTTCCTCTAACTTCCTATGCTTTTGAGTTAAGAGAGAGGAACGTGTGAGCTTTGTGAACGCTGTAGCTTCGTTTGAGCTGAAAACTGACTATGTTTACCTGCAACGAATTCTGGCATGTAGAAAGACACAGAGCGAGGGATTTAACACCATTTCTGATGGGCATCACACAGCACAGTTCTACCATGGAACACACTCTGCTTTAGAGCAAGAAGCACGTTCTTGCCTTCTAGATTCTCTAATACAGCAGGAAACGTGAGTGTACTCAGAACAAAAGAACAGTGTATCCTACACATACGGACCGTATCTAAGTCAACTCTAGTTCTGAAATTGTTACAATCCATAGTTCCTCTAACTTCCCATGCTTTTCAGTTAAGCGCAAGAAATGTGTGAGCTTCGTGAATGATGTAGCTTCGTTTGAGCTCAAAAGAGACTGTTTTAATCAGAAACGAAGTCTTGCTTGTAGGAAGACACAGAGGCTGGGATTTAACCCGATCTCTGAAGGGAAACACACAACACAGTTCTCATCCATGGAACACACTCTTCTTTGGAGCACGAAGAAAGCTCTTGCTTTCTAGAGTCTCTAATACAGAAGGAAACATGAGTGTGCTCAGAACAAAAGAAGTGTGTTTGCTACACATGGGGACCGTATCTAGGTCAACTCAGCTTCTGAAAGTGATACAAACCACAGGTCCTCGAACATCCAATCTTTTCAGTTAAGAGTGAGAAACACGTGAGCTTCGTGAACAATGTAGCTTCGTTTGAGCTGAACACTGACTGCGTTTACCTGAAACCAAGTCTTGTTTCTAGGAAGACACAGAGCCTGGGATTTAACTCCATTACTGAAGGGAAACACACAGCACAGTTCTCATCCATGAAACACACTCTGATTTAGAGCAAGAAGCACGCTCTTGCTTTCTAGAATCTCTGATACAGCAGGAAACGTGAGTGTGCTCAGAACAAAAGACCTGTGTTTCCTTCACATTGCGACCATATCTAGTTCAACACTGCTTCAGAAACTGATACACACCACAGTTCCTCTAACTTCCAATGCTTTTCAGTTAAGAGCGGGAAATCTGTGAGCTTCCTGAACGATGTAGCTTCGTTTGAGCTGAAAAGTGACTGTGTTTACCTGAAACGAAGTCTTGCTTGTAGGAAGACCCAGCACCAGGGATTTAACTCCATTTATGACGGGAAACACACAGCACAGGTCTCAACCATGGAACACACTTTGCTTTAGAGCAAGGAGCACGCTCTTGCTTTCTAGAGTTTTTATACAGCAGGAAATGTGAGTGTGCTCAGAACAAAGAACTGTGTTTCCTACACATGGGGACCATATCTAGTTCAACTCTGCTTCTGAAACTGACACAAACCACAGGTTCTCGAACATCCAATCTTTTCAGTTAAGAGCGAAAACCTGTGACCTTCGTGAACAACGTAGCTTAGTTTGAGCTGAAAAGTGACTGCATTTACCTGAAACTAAGTCTTCTTTCTAGGAAGACACAGAGCCTAGGATTTAACACCATTTCTGAAGTGAAACACACAGCACAGTTCTCATCCATGAAACACACTCCTCTATAGAGCAAGAAGGATGCTCTTTCTTTCTAGATTCTCTAAGACAGTAAGAAACGTTCGTGTTCTCAGAACAAATGGACTGTGTATCCTACACAAAACGACCATATTGAGATCAACTCTGCTTCAGAAACTGATACAAACCACTATTCCTCTAACTTCCAATGCTTTTCAGTTAAGAGCGAGAAACGTGTCAGCTTCGTGAAAGATGTAGCTTCGTTTGAGCTGAAAAGTGACTGAGTTTACCTGAAACGAAGTCTTGCATGTAGGAAGACACAGCACCAGGGATTTAACTCCATTTCGGACGGGCAACACACAGCACAGGTCTCATCTATGGAACACACTTTGCTTTAGAGCAAGGAGCATGCTCTTGCTTTCTAGAATCTCTTATACAGCAGGAAATGTGAGTGAGCTCAGAACAAAAGAACTGTGTTTCCTACACATGGGGACCATATCTAGTTCAACTCCGCTTCTGAAACTGATACAAGCCACAGGCTCTCGAACATCCAATCTTTTAAGTTAAGAGTGAGAAAAATGTGACCTTCGTGAATGATGTAGCTTCGTTTGAGCTGAAAAGTGACTACATTTACCTGAAACCAAGTCTTCTTTCTAGGAAGACACAGTGCCTGGGATTTAACACCATTTCTGAAGGGAAACACACAGAACAGTTCAAATCCATGAAACACACTCTGCTTTATAACAAGAAGCATGCTCTTGCTCTCTAGAGTCTCTAATACTGCTGGAAATTTGAGTGTGCTCAGAAAAAAAGAACTATGTATCCTACACATAAGGACCATATCGAGATCAACTCTGCTTCAGAAACTGATAGAAACCACAGTTCCTCTAACTTCCAATGCTTTTCAGTTAAGAGCGAGAAACGTGTGAGCTTTGTGAATGATGTAGCTTCATTTGAGCAGAAAAGTGACTGTGTTAATCTGAAAGGAACTCTTGCTTGTAGGAAGACACAGAGGCTGGGATTTAACCCCATTTCTGAAGGGAAACACACAGCACAGTTTTCATCCATGGAACACACTCTGCTTTAGAGCAAGAAGTAAGCTCTTGCTTTCTAGAGTCTCTAATACAGAAGGAAACATGAGTGTGCTCAGAACAAAAAAACTGTGTTTCCTACACATAAGGACCATATCGAGATCAACTCTGCTTCAGAAACTGTTACAAACCACTGTTCCTCTAACTTCCAATGCTTTTCAGTTAAGAGCAAGAAACGTGTGACCTTCGTGAACGATGTAGCTTCGTTTGAGCTAAAAAGTGACTGTGTTTACCTGCAATGAATTCTGGCATGTAGGAAGATACAGCGCGAGGGATTTAACTCCAATTCTGACGGGCAACACACAGCACAGTTCTCATCCATGGAACACACTCTGCTTTATAGCAAGAAGCACGCTCTTGCCTTCTAGAGTCTCTAATACAGCAGGAAATGTAAGTGTGCTCAGAACAAAAGAACTGTGTATCCTACACATATGGACCATATCTAGTTCAACTCTGCTTCTGAAACTGATACAAACCATAGTTCCTCTAACTTCCCATGCTTTTCAGTTAAGAGCGATAAACGTGTAAGCTTCGTGAAGTATGTAGGTCCGTTTGAGCTGAAAAGAGACTGCGTTTAACTGAAACGAAGTCTTGCTTGTAAGAAGACACAGAGCCAGGGATTTAACTCCATTTCTGATGGGCAACACACAGCATAGGACTCATCCATGGAACACAACCTGCTTTAGAGCAAGGAGCACGCTCTTGCTTTCTAGAGTCTCTTATACAGCAGGAAATGTGAGTGTGCTCAGAACAAAAGAACGGTGTTTCCTACACATGGGGACCATATCTAGTTCAACTCTGCTTCTGAACCAGATACACACCACAGGTCCTTGGATATCTGATCTTTCCATTTAAGAGACAGAAGCATGTGAGCTTCATGAACTATGTAGCAATGTTTGAGCTTAAAAGTGACTGCGTTTACCTGAAACCAAGTCTTGTTTCTAGGAAGACACAGAGCCTGGGATTTAACTCCATTTCTGAAGGGAAACACACAGCACAGTTCTCATGCATGAAACACACTCTGCTTTAGAACAAGGAGCACGCTCTTGCTTTCTAGAGTCTCTAAGAAAGTAAGAAACGTGAGGGTGCTCAGAACAAAACAACTGTGTAAAGTATACATACGGACCATATAGAGTTCAACTCTGCTTTTGAAACTCATACAAACCACAGGTCCTCTAACATCCAATGCTTTTCAGTTAACAGCGAGAAAGGTGTGAGCTTCTTGAACGAAGTAGCTTCGTTTGACCTGAAAAGTGACTGCGTTTACTTGAAACGAAGTCTTGCTTGTAGGAAGACACAGAGCCTGGGATTTAACACCATTTCTGAAGGGAAACACACAGCACAGTTCACATCCATGGAATACAGTCTGCTTTAGAGCAAGACGCATGCTCTTGCTTTCTCGAGTCTCTAAGGCAGTAAGAAACGTGGGTGTGCTCAGAACAAAAGAACTGTGTATCCTACACATATGGACCATACCGATTTCAACTCTGATTCAGATACTGATACAAACCCCAGTTCCTCTAACATCCAATGCTTTTCAGTTAAGAGTGAGAAACGTGTCATCTTCGTTAACAATATAGCTTATATGAGCTGAAAATTGACAGCGTTTACCTGAAACGACGTCTTGCTTGTAGAAAGACACAGAGCATGGGATTTAACTTTTTCTGAACGGAAGCACAAAGCACAGTTCTCATCCATGAAACACATTCTGCTTTAGAGCAAGAAGCACGCTGTTGGTTCCTAGTGAATCTAAGACAGTAAGAAATGAGAGTGTGCTCAGAACAAAACAACTGTGTATCCTATACATACGGACCATATCGAGTTCAACTCTGCTTCAGAAACTGATACAAACCACAGTTCCTCTAACATCCAATGCTTTTCAGTTAAGAACGAGAAACGTGTGAGCCTAGTGACCGATGTAGCTTAGTTTGAGCTGAAAAGAGACTGAGTTTACCTGAAACGAAGTCTTAGTTGTAGGAAGACACAGAGCCTGGGATTTAACTCAATTTCCGAAGGGAAACAAACAGCACAGTTCTCATCCATGGAACACCCACTGCTTTAGAGGTAGAAGTAGGCTCTTGCTTTCTAGAATCTCTAATACTTCTGGAAACATGAGTGTGCTAAAAAGAAAAGAACTGTGTTTCCTACACACAGAGACCATATCTAGTTAAACTCTGCTTCTGAAACTGATAGCAACCACAGGTCCTCTAACATCCAATGATTTTCATTTAAGAGCGAGATACGTGTTATCTTCATGAACGATGTAACTTCGTGTGAGCTGAAAAGTGCCTGCGATTACCTGAAACGATGTCTTGCTTGTAGGAAGACACAGAGCCAGGGATTTAACTCCATTTCTGAAGGGAAACACACAGCACAGTTCTCATCCTTGAAACACACCCTGCTTTAGAGCACGAAGCACGCTATTGCTTTCTAGAGTCTCTAATACAGGAGGAAACGTGAATGTGCTCAGAACAAAAGGAATGTGTTTCCTACACACACGGACCATATCTAGTACAACTCTGCTTCTGAAACGGATACAAACAAAAGTTCCTTTAACATCCAACGCTTTTCAGTTAAGAGTGAGAAACGTGTGAGCTTTGTGAACGATGTAGCTTCGTGTGAGCTGAAAAGTGCCTGCGATTACCTGAAACGATGTCTTGCTTGTAGGAAGACACAGAGCCAGGGATTTAACTCCATTTCTGAAGGGAAACACACAGCACAGTTCTCAATCATGAAACAAAGGCTGCTTTAGAGCAAGAAGCACGCTGTTGCTTTCTCGTGTTTCTAAGTCAGCAGCAAACGTGAATGTGTTCAGAACAAAAGAACTGAGTATCCTACACATACAGACCATGTCTAGTTCAACGCTCCTTCTGAAACTGATACAAACCACAGGTCCTTAACATCCAATGCTTTTCACTTAACAGCGAGAAACGTGTGAGCTAATTGAACAGTGTATGTTCCCTTGAGCTGAAAAGGGCCTGCGTTTACCTGAAAATAAGTCTTGCTTAGAGGAAGACACAGAACCTGGGATGTAACTCCAGTTCTGAAGGGAAACACACAGCACAGTTCTCATCCATGAAACACATTCTGCTTTAGAGCAAGAAGCACGCTCTTGCTTTCTAGAGTCTCTAAGACAGTAAGAAACGTGAGGGTGCTCAGAACAAAACAACTGTGTAACGTATACATACGGACCATATCGAGTTCAACTCTGCTTCTGAAACTCATACAAACCACAGGTCCTCTAACATCCAATGCTTTTCAGTTAACAGCGAGAAAGGTGTGAGCTTCTTGAACGAAGTAGCTTCGTTTGACCTGAAAAGTGACTGCGTTTACTTGAAACGAAGTCTTGCTTGTAGAAAGACACAGAGCCTGGGATTTAACTCCATTTCTGAAGGGAAACCCACAGAACTGCTCTCATCCAATGATCACACTCTGCTTTAGAACAAGAAGCACGCTATTGCTTTCTAGAGTCTCTAATACAGCTGGAAACATGAGTGTGCTCAAAACAAATGAACTGTGTTTTCTACACACACGGACCATATCCAGTTCAACTCTCCTTCTAAAACTGATAGAATCGACCGGTCCTTTTCTTCCAATGCTTTTCAGTTAACAGCGAGAAACGACTGAGCTTCGTGAACAATGTAGGTTCCTTTGACCTGAAAAGTGACTGTGTTTACCTGAAACAAAGTCTTGCTTATAGGAAGACACAGAACCTGGGATCTAACTCCATTTCTGAAGGGAAACACAGAGCACAGTTGTAACAGGAATCTTAAAAGTTCTTATTAATGAAACCAAACCCCAGGCCAGTTATTGGGGTGAATGATGGAAGATCAAAGAAGGAAACTTAAAGACTCTTATTAATAAAACCAAACCCGAGGCCAGTTATTGTTGTGAATGCTGGAAGATCAGAGAAGCAGAACAAGCCACAGCTATCTCACCTTGCTAGTTCCTCACGTGATCCTCTTTCCTCAGGCTGGAAGCTTCTGAGTCCTCCTCCACATGAATCTCAGCTGAACTGTGTTGCTCCAAAGCTTAACTAACTACACGCTTTTTCCTCTTTAGTTCCTGGCCGTCTCTTTTACTTATTATGTATACAGGGTTCTGCCTGAATGTATGCCTGCAGGCCAGAAAAGGGCGCCAGATCTCATTACAGATGGCTGTGAGCCACCATGTGGTTGCTGGGAATTGAACTCAGTACCTCTGGAAGAGCAGTCGGTGCTCTTAACCTCTGAGCCTTCTCTCCAGCCCTTGCCTGTGGCCTTTTGAGCCCTAGCTCAGGCGTGCTCAGCAGGCTGTGGTGGCACAGGCCAGTAGGAATTACTGAAGAAGGCAGAGGCAGGAGGATCCCGAGTTGAGGCTGGCCTAGGAGAAGCTTCAACCGAGGCAGAGACACAAACAGTGTTGGTGTGACCATGGGCACAGCAGCTGCTGCTCCGACTTGCAGGCTGCTTCTCATTGTGTTGGTGACTGCAGTGATGCTGCTACCTGGAACAAAGAATTTACTGCTGCTTGTTCAGAGAAGAATTGCCAGGACCAGTGTGTTACAAGAAAACATCAGCAAAGGTCAGTTTGGAAATGTTTGGCAAGACAAATGCTGGGGAGAAATTGCTGTGAAGATTTTCTCTTCTAGGGAAGAACGTTCATGGTCCCGAGAGACAGACATTTATCAGACTGTGATTACTCCAAACCACAGAGGAGGCAAAAAAATAAAAATAAAAATAAAATAAAAAAGAAGGGAACCATGATCATGCCTAACAGTGACTTTGAAACCTTCAAAATGATGATGGGACTCCACAATGATGATGCCACATGAACTATGGTAAAGCCATTAACACCATGGAAAGATTGACTCTGGACTACACACTGCTCAGGACAATTTCAAGATGACTGGCTGAGATGATACAGCCTGACAGACTACCTGAACAAGGACTTGAAACAAGCCCTGCACTTTCTCACTATGCATGGGCCAGGACAAATGATACAGGACTTGACAATTAACCCAAAAATTTTCTTTTCAGGATCCCCTAAAAATGGATGTAATTTTAAGAAAATGATGCCCATATCCCCAAAAGGTGGGATGGGAAGTTTTTGGTCGTTTAATAAGTTTTGGATATTGTCATTGTTTATGATGATTGGTTACAAGTTGTTAATTGTTAATGACCAGGAAAAAAGCTGAACATGAAGATTAGATTCAGAGGTTTAGTTTAAAAGAGAAAAGGAAAAAGTAGAATATAGATATGAGGTAGATCACTGAATCTACTCTGAGAAAAAAAGACAAAGAAATAATAGGATAAATGGGTAGATCACTGAATCTACTCTAAAAAGGAAAAGAAGATATAAAAATGACAAAAGTTAAACTACTGAATCTATCATGAAAAGAAAAGATAGGATAAGTAATGAAAAATTTTTGTCTGAGTTTATCAAATGTTACTAGACTGGATATTATTATAGATAATGGAGTTTTTTGCCTGAATCTGTCAAATGTTAATGGACTAGACATCATTAATGTAATCTTGACTGTGTATATTGTATATACTTATTGGATAGTTTTTCTTGTATTAGTTATAAGCTTTTTTAAATTTTAGACAAAAACAGGGGAAATGTGGTGGTATTGTGCTCCCTGAAATATTGTGTGTTCCCCGAAATAAAAATATCTGGAGTCAGAAAACAGACAGCAACCAGAACAGAGCAAGAAATGGTGGCTAGAAAATGGGAAGAGTAAGCTATAGCAGAAGTTGTGCTGTGGTGATACACACCTTTAATCCCAGCACTTGGGAGGAAGAGCTAGCCAGATCTCTGAGTTCAAGGCCACTTTAGAAACAGCTAAGCATGGTGACCCACACCTTTAATCCCAGGGAGTGAAGGCAGAAAGAAAAAAGGTATATAGGCGTGAGGACCAGGAACTAAAGAGGAAAAAGCATGTAGTTAATTAAGCGTTGTAGCAACACAGTTCAGCTGAGATTCATGTGGAGGAGGACTCAGAAGCTTCCAGCCTGAGGAAACAGGATCACCTGAGGAACTAGCAAGGTGAGATAGCTGTGGCTTGTTCTGCTTCTCTGATCTTCCAGCATTCACCCCAATAACTGGCCTCGGGTTTGGTTTCATTAATAAGATCTTTTAAGATTCCTGTTACACACAGTTCTCATCCATGAAACACATTCTGCTTTAGAGCAAGAAGCACGCTATGGCTTTCTATATTCTCTAAGACAGTAAGAAACGTGAGTGTGCTCAGAACAAAAGAACTGTGTATCCTACACATACAGACCATATCGAGTTCAACTCTGCTTCAGAAACTGATAAAAACCACAGTTCCTCTAACATCCAAGGCTTTTCAGTGAAGAGCGAGAAACGTTTGAGCTTCCTGAACGATGTAGCATAGTTTGAGCTGAAAAGTGACTGCGTTTAGCTGAAATGAAGTCTTGCTTGTAGGAAGAAACAGAGCCTGGGATTAACTCCATTTCTGAAGAGAAACAAACAGCACAGTTCTCATCTATGGAACACACTCTGCTTTAGAGCAAGATGCATGCTCTTGCTCTCTAGAGACTCTAAGTCAGCAGGAAACTTGAGTGTGCTCAGAACAAAAGAACTGTGCTTACTACACACATGGACCATATCTATTTCAACTCTGCTTCTGAAAGTGATACAAACCACAGGTCCTCTAACATCCAAAGCTTTACATTTAAAAGTGAGAATCATGTGAGCTTCGTGAACGATGTTGCTTCGTTTAAGCTGAAAGTGACTGTGTTTACCTGAAACGAAGTCTTGCTCGTAGAAAGACACAGAGCCTGGGATTGAACTCCAATTGTGAAGTGAAACACAGAGCAAGTTCTCATCCATGGAACACACTCTGCTTTAGAGCAAGAAGCACGCACTTGCTTTCTAGAGTCTCTAATACAGCAGGAAACATGAGTGTGCTCCGAACAAAATAACTGTGTTTTCTACACACACAGACCATATCTAGTTCAACTCTGCGTCTGAAATTGATACAAACCACAAGGCCTTTAACATTCAATGCTTTTCAGTTAAGATTGAGAAACATGCGAGGTCATGAACGATGTAGCTTCATTTGAGCTGAAAAGTGACTGTGTTTACCTGAAACGAAATCTTGCTTGTAGGAAGACACAGTGCCTGGGATTTAACTCCATTTCAGAAGGGAAACCCACAGCACAGCTCTCATCCAATGAACACACTCTGCTTTAGAGCAAGAAACACGCTCTTGCTCTCTAGAGTCTCTAATACAGCAGGAAACATAAGTGTGCTCAGAACAAAAGAACTGTGTTTTCTAACACACACGGACCATATCTACTTCAACTCTGCTTCAGAAACTGATACAAACCACAGTTCCTCTAACATCCAATGCTTTTCATTTAAGAGCAAGAAACGTGTGAGCTTCGTGTACAATATAGCTTCGTTTGAGCTGAAAAGTGCCTGTGTTTATCTGAAACGAAGTATTGCATGTAGGTAGACACAGAGCCTGGGATTTAACTCCATTTCTGAAGGGATACACACAGCATAGTTGTCATCCATGGAACACACTCTGCTTTAGAGCAAGAAGCACGCTCTTGCTTTCTAGAGACTCTAAGTCAGCAGGAAACGTGAGTGTGCTCAGAACAAAAGAACTGTGCTTACTACACACATGGACCATATCTAGTTCAACACTGCTTCTGAAAGTGATACAAACCACAGGTCCTCTAACTTCCAAAGCTTTTCAATTACAAGCGAGAAACATGTGAGCTTCGTGAACGATGTAGCTTCGTTTGAGCTAAAAAGTGACTGTGTTTACCTGAAACGAAGTCTTCCTTGTAGGAAGACACAGAGCCTGGAATTTAACTCCATTTCTGAAGTGAAACACACAGCAAGTTCTCATCCATGGAACACACTCTGCTTTAGAGCAAGAAACACGCTCTTGCTCTCTAGAGTCTCTAATACAGCAGGAAACATAAGTGTGCTCAGAACAAAAGAACTGTGTTTCCTACACACACGGCCCATATCTAGTTCAACTCTGCTTCGGAAACTGATACAAACTACAGGGGCTTAACATCCAATACTTTTCAGTTAAGTGTGAGAAACATGTGAGCTTCATCAAAGACGTAGCTTCATTTGAGCTGAAAAGTGACTGTGTTTACCTGAAACGAATTCTTGCTTGTAGGAAGACACAGTGCCTGGGATTTAGCTTCATTTCTGAATGGAAACCCACAGCACAGCTCTCATCCATGAAACACACTTGCTTTAGAACAAGAGGCATGCTCTTGCTTTCTAGAGTGTCTAATATATCAGATAACGTGAGTGTGCTCAGAACAAAAGAACTGTGTATCCTACATACACGGACCATATCGAGTTCAATTCTGCTTCAGAAACTAATAGAAACCACAGTTCATCTAACATCCAATGCTTTTCAATGAAGAGCGAGAAAAATCTGATCTTTCTGAACAATGTAGCTTAGTTTGAGCTGAAAAGTGACTGCGTTTACCTGAAACGAAGTCTTGCAGGTAGGAAGGCACATAGCCTGGGATTTAACTTCATTCCTGAAGGGAAACACACAACACAGTTCTCATCCATGAATCACACTCTGCTTTAGAGCAAGAAGCCTGCTTTTTCATTCTAGAGTCTCTAAAACAGCAGGAAACATGTGTGTGCTCAGAACAAAAGAACTGTGTTTTCTACACACATGGCCCATATCTAGTTCAAATGTGCTTCTAAAACTGATACAAACCACAGGTCCTCTAACATCCAAAGCTTTTCAATTAAGTGTGAGAAACGTGTGATCTTCGTGGACAATGTAGCTTCGTTTGAGCTGAAAATTGACTGCATTTACCTTAAAGTAGTGTTGCTTGTAGGAAGACACAGAGTGTGGGATTTAAGTCCATTTCTGAAGGCAAACACACAGCAGAGTTCTCATCCATGGAGCACACTGTTCTTTAGAGCAAGAATCACGCTCTTGCTTTCTAGAGACTCTAAGAGAGCAGGAAACTTGAGTGTGCTCAGAACAGAAGAACTGTGTTTCCTACACACACGGTCCATATCTAGTTCAACTCAGCTTTGGAAACTGATACAAACTACAGGGAATTTACATCCAATACTTTTCAGGTAAGTGTGAGAAACATGTGAGCTTCGTCAACGATGTAGCTTCATTTGAGCTGAAAAGTGACTGTGTTTACCTGAAACGAAATCTTGCTTGTAGGAAGACACCATGCCTGGGATTTAACTCCATTTCTGAAAGGAAACCCACAGCATATCTCTCATCCATGGAACACACTCTGCTTTAGAGCAAGAAGCACGCTCTTGCTTTCTAGAGACTCTAAGTCAGCAGGAAACCTGAGTGTGCACAGAACAAAAGAACTGTGCTTACTACACACATGGACCATATCTAGTTCAACACTGCTTCTGAAAGTGATACAAACCACAGGTCCTCTAACTTCCAAAGCTTTTCAATTACAAGCGAGAAACATGTGAGCTTCGTGAACTATGTAGCTTCGTTTGAGCTAAAAAGTGACTGTGTTTACCTGAAACGAAGTCTTCCTTGTAGGAAGACACAGAGCCTGGGATTTAACTCCATTTCTGAAGTGAAACACACAGCAAGTTCTCATCCATGGAACACACTCTGCTTTAGAGCAAGAAACACGCTCTTGTTCTCTAGAGTCTCTAATACAGCAGGAAACATAAGTGTGCTCAGAACAAAAGAACTGTGTTTCCTACACACACGGCCCATATCTAGTTCAACTCTGCTTCGGAAACTGATACAAACTACAGGGGCTTAACATCCAATACTTTTCAGTTAAGTGTGAGAAACATGTGAGCTTCATCAAAGATGTAGCTTCATTTGAGCTGAAAAGTGACTGTGTTTACCTGAAACGAATTCTTGCTTGTAGGAAGACACAGTGCCTGGGATTTAACTTCATTTCTGAATTGAAACCCACAGCACAGCTCTCATCCATGAAACACACTTGCTTTAGAACAAGAAGCACGCTCTTGCTTTCTAGAGTGTCTAATACATCAGATAACGTGAGTGTGCTCGGAACAAAAGAACTGTGTATCCTACATACACGGACCATATCGAGTTCAATTCTGCTTCAGAAACTAATAGAAACCACAGTTCATCTAACATCCAATGCTTTTCAATGAAGAGCGAGAAAAATCTGATCTTCCTGAACAATATAGCTTAGTTTGAGCTGAAAAGTGACTGCATTTACCTTAAAGTAGTGTTGCTTGTAGGAAGACACAGAGTGTGGGATTTAAGTCCATTTCTGAAGGGAAACACACAGCAGAGTTCTCATCCATGGAGCACACTCTTCTTTAGAGCAAGAAGCACGCTCTTGCTTTCTAGAGACTCTAAGAGAGCAGGAAACTTGAGTGTGCTCAGAACAGAAGAACTGTGTTTCCTACACACACAGTCCATATCTAGTTCAACTCAGCTTCGGAAACTGATACAAACTACAGGGATTTTACATCCAATACTTTTCAGGTAAGTGTGAGAAACATGTGAGCTTTGTCAACGATGTAGCTTCATTTGAGCTGAAAAGTGACTGTGTTTACCTGAAACGAATTCTTGCTTGTAGGAAGACACCATGCCTGGGATTTAACTCCATTTCTGAAAGGAAACCCACAGCATATCTCTCATCCATGAAACACACTCTGATTTAGAGCAAGAAGCACGCTCTTGCTTTCTAGAGACTCTAAGAGAGCAAGAAACTTGAGTGTGCTCAGAACAGAAGAACTGTGTTTCCTACACACACTTACCATATCTAGTTCAGCTCTGCTTCTGACACTGATACAAACCATAGTTTCTCTAAAAGCCAATGCTTTTCAGTTTAGAGCGAGAAACCTGTGTTCTTTGTGAACGCTGTAGCTTCGTTTGAGCTGAAAAGTGACTGCGTGTACCTGAAAAGAAGTGTGGCTTGTAGGAAGACACAGAGCCAGGGATTTAACTCCATTTCTGAAGGGACACACACAGCACAGTTCTCATCCATGAATCACACTTGGCTTTAGAACAAAAAGCACGCACTTGCTTTCTACAGTGTCTAATACATCAGATAACGTGAGTGTGCTCAGAACAAAAGAACTGTGTATCCTACACACACGGACCATATCGAGTTCAATTCTGCTTCAGAAACTGATACAAACAACAGTTCCTCTAACATCTAATGCTTTTCATTTAAGAGCGAGAAACATGTGAGCTTCCTGAACAATGTAGCTTAGTTTGAGCTGAAAAGTTACTTCGTTTACATGAAAAGAAGTCTTGCAGGTAGGAAGACACAGAGCCTGGGATTTAACTTCATATCTGAAGGGAAACACACAACACAGTTCTCATCCATGAAACACACTCTGCTTTAGAGCAAGAAGCCTGCTTTTTCATTCTAGAGTCTCTAAAACAGCAGGAAACGTGAGTGTGCTCAGAACAAAACAACTGTGTTTTCTACACACACGCACCATATCTAGTTCAAATTGCTTCTGAAACTGATACAAACCACAGGTCCTCTAACATCCAATACTTTTCAATTAAGAGCCAGAAATGTGTGAGCTTCGTGAACAATGTTGTAGTCGATAGCCATCCCAGCATTGGCTTGGAAGTTCCAACCCCCACTGAGGCTTCGGTAATGATCACGCCCACAAGGCGGGGAGAGGAGGAAGCGGAAGACCAAGGATCGGGAAGAGCTCCATCTCTTGGTTCCCAGACTCTGGACGCTGGAGGTAGACTGAGCATAGTTCTCCAGAGAACACCGCTGGAGTGCGCTATATCCTTGCCAGACCATGTAACCTACCCCTTCATTTGTAAGTTACCCCACAAAATAAACCTCCCTTTTAACTATGTTGAGTGGCCTTAATTATTTCACCAATACAATGTAGCTTCGTTTGAACTGAAAAGTGACTGCATTTACCTGGAAAGTAGTGTTGCTTGTAGGAAGACACAGAGCCTGGGATTTAACTCCATTTCTGAAGGGAAACAAACTGCACAGTTCTCATCCATGAAAAACACTCTGCTTCACAGCAAAAACCACGCTCTTGCTTTCTAGATTCTATAATACAGCAGGAAACTTGAGTGTGCTCAAACAAAAGAAATGTGTTTCCTACACACACGGGCCATATCTAGTTCAACTCTGCTTCTGAAACTGATACAAACCACAGGTCCTCTAATATCCCATGGTTTTCATTTAAGAGCGGGAAACTTGTTTGCTTCGTGAACGATGTAGTTTCGTTTGAGCTGAAAATGACTAAGGTTACCTGAATCGAAGTCTTGCATGTCGGAGGACAAAGAGCCTGGGATTTAACTCCATTTCTCAAGGGAAACACACTCTGCTTTAGAGCAAGAAGCACACTCTTGCTTTCTAGAGGCTCTAATAGAGCAGGAAAATTGAGTGTGCTCAGAACAGAAGAACTGTGTTTCCTACACACACAGACCATATCGAGTGCAATTCTGCTTCAGAAACTGATACAAACCACAGTTCCTCTAACATCTAATGCTTTTCATTTAAGAGCGAGAAACATGTGAGCTTCCAGAACAATGTAGCTTAGTTTAGGCTGAAAAGTTACATGGAATGAAGTCTTGCAGGTAGGAAGACACAGAGCCTGGGATTTAACTTCATTTCTGAAGGGAAACACACAGCACAATTCTCATCCATGAAACACACTCTGCTTTAGAGCAAGAAGCACACTCTTTCTTTCTAGAGTCTCTAATACAACAGGAAACGTGAGTGTGCTCAGAACAAAAGAACTGTGTTTTCTACACACATGGCCCATATCTAGTTCAAATGTGCGTCTGAAACTGTTACAAACCACAGATCCTCTAACATCCAAATCTTTTCAATTAAGTGTGAGAAAAGTGTGATCTTCGTGGACAATGTAGCTTTGTTTGAGCTGAAAAGTGACTGCATTTACTTTAAAGTAGTGTTGCTTGTAGGAAGACACAGAGCGTGGGATTTAAGTCCATTTCTGAAGGGAAACACACAGCAGAGTTCTCATCCATGGAGCACACTGTTCTTTAGAGCAAGAATCACGCTCTTGCTTTCTAGAGACTGCAAGAGAGCAGGATACTTGAGTGTGCTCAGAACAGAAGAACTGTGTTTCCTACACACACGCCCCATATCTAGTTCAACTCTGCGTCGGAAACTGATACAAACTCCAGGGGTTTTATATCCAATACTTTTCAGTTAAGTGTGAGAAATATGTGAGCTTCGTCAACGATGTAGCTTCATTTGAGCTGAAAAGTGACTGTGTTTACCTGAAATGAATTCTTGCTTGTAGGAAGACACCGTGCCTGGGTTTTAACTCCATTTCTGAAGGGAAACCCACAGCATATCTTTCGTCCATGAAACACACTCTGATTTAGAGCAAGAAGCACGCTCTTTCTTTCTAGAGACTCTAAGAGTGCAGGAAACATGAGTGTGCTCAGAACAGAAGAACAGTGTTTCCTACACACACGGACCATATCGAGTTCAATTCTGCTTCAGAAACTAATACAAACCACAGTTCCTCTAACATCCAATGCTTTTCAGTTAAGAGCGAGAAACATGTGAGCTTCCTGAACAATGTAGCTTAGTTTGAGCTGAAAAGTGACTGCGTGTACCTGAAAAGAAGTGTTGCTTGTAGGAAGACACAGAGCCAGGGATTAAACTCCATTTCTGAAGGGAAACACACAGCACAGTTCTCATCCATGAATCACACTTGGCTTTAGAACAAAAAGCACGCACTTCCTTTCTAGAGTGTCTAATACATCAGATAACGTGAGTGTGCTCAGAACAAAAGAACTGTGTATCCTACATACACAGACCATATCGAGTTCAATTCTGCTTCAGAAACTAATACAAACCACAGTTCCTCTAACATCCAATGCTTTTCAGTTAAGAGCAAGAAACATGTGAGCTTCCTGAACAATGTAGCTTAGTTAGAGCTGAAAAGTGACTGCGTTTACTTGAAACGAAGTCTTGCAGGTAGGAAGACACATAGCCTGGGATTTAACTCCATTTCTGAAGGGAAACACACAACACAGTTTTCATCCATGAAACACACTCTGCTTATAGCAGGAAGCCTGCTCTTTCTTTCTAGAGTCTCTAATACAGCAGGAAACGTGAGTGTGCTCAGAACAAAAGAACTGTGTTTTCTACACACACGCACCATATCTAGTTCAAATGTGCTTCTGAAACTGATACAAACCACAGTTCTTCTAACATCCAATGCTTTTCAATTAAGTGCGAAAACGTGTGAGCTACATGAACAATGTTGTTGTGGATAGCCATCCCAGCATTGGCCTGGAAGTTCCAACCCCCACTGAGGCTTCGGTAATGTTCACGCCCACAAGGCGGGAAGAGGAAGAAGTGCAAGTCCAAAGATCGGGAAGAGCTCCATCTCTTGGTTCCCAGACTCTGGACGCTTGAGGTAGACCGAGCAGAGTTCTCCAGAGAACACTGCCGGACTGCGCTATACCCTTGCCAGAATCTGTAACCTACCCTTTCATTTGTAAGTTACCACAAAAAATAAACCTCCCTTTTAACTATGTGGAGTGTCCTTAATAATTTCACCAATACAATGTAGATTCGTTTGAGCTGAAAAGTGACTGCATTTACCTGAAAAGTATTGTTGCTTGTAGGAATACACACAACCTGGGATTTAACTCCATTTCTGAAGGGAAACACACAGTAGAGATCTCATCCATGAAACACACACTTCTTTAGAGCAAGAAGCACGCTCTTGATTTCTAGAGTCTCTAATACATCAGGAAACATGAATGTGCTCAGAACAAAAGAACTGTGTATCCTACACATAAGGACCCTATGTAGATAACCTCTGCTTCTGAAACTGATACAAACCAGAAGTCCTCTAACATCCAATGCTTTTCAGTTAAGAGCGAGAAACGTGTGAGCTTTTTGAACGATGTAGATTCTTTTGGGCTGAAAAGTAACTGCATTTACCTGAAACGAAGTCTTGCTTGTAGGAAGACACAAAGCCTGGGATTTAACTCCAATTCTGAAGTGAAACACACAGCAAGTTCTCATCCATGCAATGCACTCTGCTTTAGAGCAAGAAACAAGCTCTTGCTTTCTAGAGTCTGTAATACAGGAGGAAACATGAGTGTGCTCAGAACAAAAGAACTCTGTTTCCTACACACACAGACCATATCTAGTTCAACTCTGCTTCATATACTGATACAAACCACAGGGCCTTTATCATCCAATTCTTTTCAGGTAAGTGTGAGAAACATGTGAGCTTCGTCTATGATGTAGCTTCATTTGAGCTGAAAAGTGATTGTGTTTACCTGAAATGAATTCTTGATTATAGGAAGACACAGTGCCTGGGATTTAACTCCATTTCTGAAGGGAAACCCATAGCACAGCTCTCATCCATGAAACACACTCTGCTTCACAGCAAAAACCACGCTCTTGCTTTCTAGATTCTATAATACAGCAGGAAACTTGAGTGTGCTCAAACAAAAGAAATTTGTTTCCTACACACACAGACCATATCTAGTTCAACTTTGTTTCTGAAACTGATTCAAACCACAGGTCCTCTAATATCCCATGATTTTCATTTAAGAGCAAGAAACTTGTTTGCTTCGTGAACAATGTAGTTTCGTTTGAGCTGAAAAGGACTAAGGTTACATGAAACGAAGTCTTGCATGTCGGAAGACACAGAGCCTGGGATTTAAATCCATTTCTGAAGGGAAACCCACAGCACAGCTGTCATCCAATGAACACACTCTGCTTTAGAGCAAGAAGCACGCTATTGCTTTCTAGGGTCTCTAATACAGCTGGAAACATGAGTGTGCTCAAAACAAAAGAACTGTGTTTTCTACACACACAGACCATATCTAGTTCAACTCTGCTTCTGAATCTGGTACAAACCACAGGTCCTTAACATCCAATGCTTTTCAGTTAAGAGTGATAAATGTGTGAGCTTCATGAACAATGTAGGTTCCTTTGAGCTGACAATTGACTGCGTTTACCTGAAACGAATTCTTCCTTATGGGAAGACAGAGAACCCGTCAATTAACTCCATTTCTGAAGGGAAACACACAGCACAGTTCTCATCCATGAAACATATTCTGCTTTAGAGCAAGAAGAACACCCTTGCTTTGTAGATTCTCTAAGACAGCAGGAAACGTGAGTGTGCTCAGAACAAAAGAACTGTGTGTCCTAGACATACGGTACATAATTACTTCAACTCTGCTTCTGAAACTGATACAAATCACAGGTCCTCTAATATCACATTCTTTTCAGTTAAGAGTGAGAAACGGTGAGCTTCGTGTACGACGAAGCTTCCTAGGAGCTGAAAATTGACTGAGTTTACCTTAAACCAATTGTTGCTTGTAGGAAGACACAGAGCATGGCATTTAACTCCATTTCTGAAGAGAAACACATAGCACAGTTCTCATCCGTTGAACATACTCTTCTTTAGAGCAAGAATCACGCTCTTGCTTTCTAGAGTCTCTAAGACTGTAGGAAACATGGGTGTGCTCAGAACAAAAGAACTGTTTTTCCTACACATTCGGACCATATCTAGTTCAACTCTGCTTTGGAAAATGATACAAACCCCACGTCCTCTACCATCCAATGCTTTTCAGTTTAGAGGGAAAAACTTGTGAGCTTTGTGGACGATGTAGCTTCCTTTGAGCACTAAAGTTACTGTGGTTACCTGAAACGAAGTCTTGCTTGTTGGAAGACATGGAGCATGTGATTTAACTCCATTTATGAAGGGAAACACACAGCACCGTTCTCATCCATGAAACACACTCTGCTTTAGAGCAAAAAGCACACACTTGCTTTCTATACTCTCTAATACAGCAGGAAATGTGAGTGTGAACATAAAAAAAGCACTGAATGTCCTACACATTCAGAGCATATCTAGTTCAACTCTGCTTCTGAAAGTGATACAAACCACAGGTCCTCTAACATCAATGCTTTTCAGGTAAGAGCGTAAAACATGTGAGCTTCGTGAATGATGTAGCATGCTTTGAGCTCTAAACTGACTTTGACTACCTGAAACGAAGTCTTGCTTGTAGGAAGACACAGAACATGGGATTTAAATCCATTTCTGATGGAAACACACAGCACAGTTCTCATCCATGAAACACACTCTGCTTTTGAGCAAGAAGCACGCTCTTGCTTTCTAGAGTCTCTAAGAGAGCAGGAAACGTGAGTGTGCTCAGAAAAAAAGAACTGTGTGTCGTACACATACGGACCATATCTAGTTCAACTCTGCTTCTGAAACTGATACAAACCACAGGACCTCTAACATCCAATGCTTTTCAGTTAAGAGCGAGAAACTTGTGAGCTTCGTGGACAATATAGCTTCATTTGAGCTGAAAAATGACTGTGTTTACCTGAAACGAAGTCTTACATGTAGGAAGACACAGAGCCTTGGATTTAACTCCATTTCTGAGGGGAAACACATAGCACAGTTCTCATCCGTTGAACATACTCTGCTTTAGAGCAAGAAGCACGCTCTTGATTCCAGACTCTCTAATGCAGCAGGAAACGTGAGTGTGCTCAGAACACAACAACGGTGTTTCCTACACATTCGGACCATATCTAGTCAACTCTGCTTCTGAAACTGATACAAACTACAGGTCCTCTAACATCCAATGCTTTTCACTTAAGAGCAAATAACTTGTGAGCTGCATGAACGATGTAGCTTCCTTTGAGCACTAAACTTACTGTGGTTACCTGAAACGAAATCTTGCTTGTTGGAAGACATGGAGCATGTGATTTAACTCCATTTATGAAGGGAAACACACAGCACCGTTCTCATCCATGAAACACACTCTGCTTTAGAGCAAAACGCACGCTCTTGCTTTCTATACTCTCTAATACAGAAGTAAACGTGAGTGTGCTCATAAAAAAAGCACTGTGTTTCCTACACATTTGGACCATATCTAGTTCAACTCTGCTTCTGAAAGTGATACAAACCACAGGTCTTCTACCATGCAATGCTTTTCAGGTAAGAGCGAAACACATGTGAGCTTCGTGAACGATGTAGCATCCTTTGAGCTCTAAAATGACTGTGATTACATGAAACGAAGTCTTGCTTGTAGGAAGACACAGACATGGGATTTTAATCCATTTCTGATGGAAACATACATCACAGTTCTCATCTATGAAACACACTCTGCTTTTGAGCAACAGGCCCGCTCTTGCTTTCTAGAGTCTCTAAGAGAGCAGGAAACGTGATTGTGCTAAGAACAAAAGAATTGTGTGTCGTATACACACAGGGACCATATCTAGTTCAACTCTGCTTCTGAACCTGATACAAACCACAGGTCCTCTAACATGCAATGCTTTTCAGTTAAGAGCGAGCAACGTGTGAGCTTCGTGAACAATGTAGCTTCGTTTGAGCTGAATAGTGACTGCGTTTACCTGAAACGAAGTCTTACATGTAGGAAGACACAGAGCCTGGGATTTAACTCCATTTCTGAAGGGAAACACAGAGCACAGTTCTCATCCCTTGACCACACTTTGCTTTAGAGCAAGAAACATGCTCTTGCTTTCTAGGGTCTCTAATACAGCAGGAAACGTGAGTGTGCTCAGAACAAAAGAAATGTTTTTCCTACACATTCGGACAATATCTAGTTCAACTATGCTTCTGAAACTGATACAAACCACAGGTCCTCTAACATCCCATGCTTGTCATTTAAAAGTGATAAACGTGTGAGCTTCATGAACGATACAGCATTGTTTGAGATGAAAAGTTACTGTGGTTACCTGAAACGAAGTTTGCTTGTAGGAAATAAAAGAGCCTAGAATTTAACTCCATTTCTGAAGGGAAATACACTGCACAGTTCTCATCCATGAAACACAATCTGCTTTAGTGCAAGAAGCACGCTCTTGCTTTCTAGAGTCTCTAATACATCAGGAAATGTGAGTGTGCCCAGAACAAAAGAACAGTGTTTCCTACACATACAGGCCATATCTATTTCAACTCTGCTTCTGAAAGTGATAAAAACCACAGATCCTCTACCATGCAATGCTTTTCAGGTAAGAGCGAAAAACATGTGAGCTTCGTGAATGATGTAGCGTCCTTTGAGCTCTAAACTGGCTGTGATTACATGAAACGAAGTCTTGCTTGTAGGAAGACACAGACATGGGATTTAAATCCATTTCTGATGGAAACACACAGCACAGTTCTCATCCATGAAACACACTCTGCTTTTGAGCAAGAGGCACGCTCTTGCTTTCTAGAGTCTCTAAGAGAGCAGGAAACGTGAGTGTGCTAAGAACAAAAGAATTGTGTGTCGTACACATACGGACCATATCTAGTTCAACTCTGCTTCTGAAACTGATACAAACCACATGTGCTCTAACATCCAATGCTTGTCAGTTAAGATGAGAAACGTGTGATCTTCATGAACGATGTAGATAATTTGAGCGGAAAAGTGACTGCCCTTACATGAAAGGAAGTCTTGCTTGTTGGAAGACACAGAGCCTGATATTTAACTCCATTTCTGAAGGGGAACACACAGCACAGTTCTTATCCATGGTACACACTCTCATTTAGAGCAAGAAGCCCGTTTTTGCTTGCAAGAGTCTCTAATACAGAGGGAAACTTGAGTGTGCTCAGAACAAAACGACAGTGTTTCCTGCACAATCGGACCATATATAGATCAAACCTGCTTCTGAATGTGATACAAACCACAGGTCCTCTAACATTCAATGCATTTCATTTAAGAGCGAAAAACTTGTGAGCTTCGTAAACGATTTAGCTTCCTTTGAGCTCTAAAGTGACTGTGTTTACCTGAAACGAAGACTTGCTTGTAGGAAGACACAGAGCCTGGTATTTACCTCCATTTCTGAAGGGAAACACACAGCCGAGTTCTCATCCATGGTACACATTCGGCTTTAGAGCAAGAAGCATGCTATTGCTTTCTAGAGTGTCTAATAGAGAAGGAAACATGAGTGTTCTCAGAAAAAAAGAATTGTGTGTCATACACATACGGACCATATCTAGTTCAACTCTGCTTCTGTAAGTGATACAAACCATAGGTCCTCTAACATCCAATGCTTTTCAGTTAAGAGCGAGCAACGTGTGAGCTTCGTGAACAATGTAGATTCGTTTGAGCTGAAAAGTGACTACATTTACCTGAAAGGAAGTCTTACGTGTAGGAAGACACAGAGCCGGGGTTTAACTCCATTTCTGAGGGGAAACACATAGCACAGTTCTCATCTGTTGAACACACTCTGCTTTAGACCAAGAAGCAAGCTCTTGCTTTCTAGACTCTCTAAGAGAGCATGAAACATGAGTGTGCTCAGAACAAATAATTGTGTGTCATACACATACAGACCATATCTAGTTCAACTCTGCTTCTGAACCTGATACAAACCACAGGTCCTCTAACATCCAATGCTTTTCAGTTAAGAGCGAGAAACGTGTGAGCTTCGTGAAAAATGTAGCTTCATTTGAGCTGAATAGTGACTGCGTTTACCTGAAACGAAGTCTTACATGTAGGAAGACACAGAGCCTGGCATTTAACTCCATTTCTGAAGGGAAACACAGAGCACAGTTCTCATCCCTTGAACACACTCTGCTTTAGAGCAAGAAACATGCTCTTGCTTTCTAGGGACTCTAATACAGCAGGAAACGTGAGTGTGCTCAGAACACAAGAACTATTTTTCCTACACATTCGGACCATATCTAGTTCAACTATGCTTCTGAAACTGATACAAACCACAGGTCCTCTAACATCCCATGCTTGTCAGTTAAGAGGGGGAAACATGTGAGCTTCGTGAACAATGTAGCTTCCTTTGTGCTCTAAACTAACTGTGTATACCTGAAATAAATTCTTGCTTGTAGGAAGACACAGAGGCTGGGATTTAACTCCATTTCTGATGGAAACACACAGCACAGTTCTCATCCATCATTCACACTCTGCTTTATAGCAAGAAGCACACTCTTGCTTTCTAGACTCTCTAAGACAGCAGGAAACGTGAGTGTGCTCAGAACAAATAATTGTGTGTCATACACATACAGACCATATCTAGTTCAACTCTGCTTCTGAACCTGATACAAACCACAGGTCCTCTAACATCCAATGCTTTTCAGTTAAGAGCGAGAAACGTGTGAGCTTCGTGAAAAATGTAGCTTCGTTTGAGCTGAATAGTGACTGCGTTTACCTGAAACAAAGTCTTACATGTAGGAAGACACAGAGCCTGGGATTTAACTCCATTTTGAAGGGAAACACAGAGCACAATTCTCATCCCTTGAACACACTCTGCTTTAGCGCAGGAAACATGCTCTTGCTTTCTAGGGTCTCTAATACAGCAGGAAACGTGAGTGTGCGCAGAAGAAAAGAACTGTTTTTCCTACACATTCGGACCATATCTAGTTCAACTATGCTTCTGAAACTGATACAAACCACAGGTCCTCTAACATCAAATGCTTTTCAGTTTAGAGTAAAAAACTTGTGAGCGTCGTGAAGGATGTAGCTTCCGTTGAGCTCTAGAGTTACTGTGGTTACCTGAAACGAAGTCTTGCTTATTGGAACACACAGACATGGGATTTAAATCCATTTCTGATGGAAACACACAGCACAGTTCTCATCCATGAAACACACTCTGCTTTTGAGCAAGAGGCACGCTCTTGCTTTCTAGAGTCTCTAAGAGAGCAGGAAACGTGAGTGTGCTAAGAACAATAGAATTGTGTGTCGTATACACATATGGACCATATCTAGTTCAACCCTACTTCTGAAACTGATACAAACCTCAGGTCCTCTAACATCCAATGCTTGTCAGTTAAGATGAGAAACGTGTGATCTTCACGAACGATGTAGATAGTTTGAGCGGAAAAGTGACTGCCCTTACCTGAAAGGAAGTCTTGTTTGTTGGAAGACACAGAGCCTGATATTTAACTCCATTTCTGAAGGGGAACACACAGCACAGTTCTTATCCATGGTACACATTCTCATTTAGAGCAAGAAGCCCGCTTTTGCTTGCAAGAGTCTCTAATACAGAGGGAAACTTGAGTGTGCTCAGAACAAAACGACAGTGTTTCCTGCACAATCGGACCATATATAGATCAAACCTGCTTCTGAATGTGATACAAACCACAGGTCCTCTAACATTCAATGCATTTCATTTAAGAGCGAAAAACTTGTGAGCTTCGTAAACGATTTAGCTTCCTTTGAGCTCTAAAGTGACTGTGTTTACCTGAAACGAAGACTTGCTTGTAGGAAGACACAGAGCCTGGTATTTACCTCCATTTCTGAAGGGAAACACACAGCCGAGTTCTCATCCATGGTACACATTCGGCTTTAGAGCAAGAAGCACGCTATTGCTTTCTAGAGTGTCTAATAGAGAAGGAAACATGAGTGTTCTCAGAAAAAATGAATTGTGTGTCATACACATACGGACCATATCTAGTTCAACTCTGCTTCTGTAAGTGATACAAAGCAGAGGTCCTCTAACATCCAATGCTTTTCAGTTAAGAGCGAGCAACGTGTGAGCTTCGTGAACAATGTAGATTCGTTTGAGCTGAAAAGTGACTACATTTACCTGAAAGGAAGTCTTACGTGTAGGAAGACACAGAGCCGGGGTTTAACTCCATTTCTGAGGGGAAACACATAGCACAGTTCTCATCTGTTGAACACACTCTGCTTTAGACCAAGAAGCAAGCTCTTGCTTTCTAGACTCTCTAAGAGAGCATGAAACATGAGTGTGCTCAGAACAAATAATTGTGTGTCATACACATACAGACCATATCTAGTTCAACTCTGCTTCTGAACCTGATACAAACCACAGGTCCTCTAACATCCAATGCTTTTCAGTTAAGAGCGAGAAACGTGTGAGCTTCGTGAAAAATGTACCTTCATTTGAGCTGAATAGTGACTGCGTTTACCTGAAACGAAGTCTTACATGTAGGAAGACACAGAGCCTGGCATTTAACTCCATTTCTGAAGGGAAACACAGAGCACAGTTCTCATCCCTTGAACACACTCTGCTTTAGAGCAAGAAACATGCTCTTGCTTTCTAGGGACTCTAATACAGCAGGAAACGTGAGTGTGCTCAGAACACAAGAACTGTTTTTCCTACACATTCGGACCATATCTAGTTCAACTATGCTTCTGAAACTGATACAAACCACAGGTCCTGTAACATCCCATGCTTGTCAGTGAAGAGCGAGAAACATGTGAGCTTCGTGAACAATGTAGCTTCCTTTGTGCTCTAAACTAACTGTGTATACCTGAAATAAATTCTTGCTTGTAGGAAGACACAGAGGCTGGGATTTAACTCCATTTCTGATGGAAACACACAGCACAGTTCTCATCCATCATTCACACTCTGCTTTATAGCAAGAAGCACGCTCTTGCTTTCTAGACTCTCTAAGACAGCAGGAAACGTGAGTGTGCTCAGAACAAATAATTGTGTGTCATACACATACAGACCATATCTAGTTCAACTCTGCTTCTGAACCTGATACAAACCACAGGTCCTCTAACATCCAATGCTTTTCAGTTAAGAGCGAGAAACGTGTGAGCTTCGTGAAAAATGTAGCTTCGTTTGAGCTGAATAGTGACTGCGTTTACCTGAAACAAAGTCTTACATGTATGAAGACACAGAGCCTGGGATTTAACTCCATTTCTGAAGGGGAACACACAGCACAGTTCTTATCCATGGTACACACTCTCATTTAGAGCAAGAAGCCCGTTTTTGCTTGCAAGAGTCTCTAATACAGAGGGAAACTTGAGTGTGCTCAGAACAAAACGACAGTGTTTCCTGCACAATCGGACCATATATAGATCAAACGTGCTTCTGAATGTGATACAAACCACAGGTCCTCTAACATTCAATGCATTTCATTTAAGAGCGAAAAACTTGTGAGCTTCGTAAACGATTTAGCTTCCTTTGAGCTCTAAAGTGACTGTGTTTACCTGAAACGAAGACTTGCTTGTAGGAAGACACAGAGCCTGGTATTTACCTCCATTTCTGAAGGGAAACACACAGCAGAGTTCTCATCCATGGTACACATTCGGCTTTAGAGCAAGAAGCACGCTATTGCTTTCTAGAGTGTCTAATAGAGCAGGAAACCTGAGTGTTCTCAGAAGAAAAGAACTGTGTGTCATACACATACGGACCATATCTAGTTCAACTCTGCTTCTGAACCTGATACAAACCACAGGTCCTCTAACATGCAATGCTTTTCAGTTAAGAGCGAGCAACGTGTGAGCTTCGTGAACAATGTAGCTTCGTTTGAGCTGAATAGTGACTGCGTTTACCTGAAACGAAGTCTTACATGTAGGAAGACACAGAGCCTGGGATTTAACTCCATTTCTGAAGGGAAACACAGAGCACAGTTCTCATCCCTTGACCACACTTTGCTTTAGAGCAAGAAACATGCTCTTGCTTTCTAGGGTCTCTAATACAGCAGGAAACGTGAGTGTGCTCAGAACAAAAGAAATGTTTTTCCTACACATTCAGACAATATCTAGTTCAACTATGCTTCTGATACTGATACAAACCACAGGTCCTCTAACATCCCATGCTTGTCATTTAAAAGTGATAAACGTGTGAGCTTCATGAACGATACAGCATTGTTTGAGATGAAAAGTTACTGTGGTTACCTGAAACGAAGTTTGCTTGTAGGAAAAAAAAGAGCCTAGAATTTAACTCCATTTCTGAAGGGAAATACACTGCACAGTTCTCATCCATGAAACACAATCTGCTTTAGTGCAAGAAGCACGCTCTTGCTTTCTAGAGTCTCTAATACATCAGGAAATGTGAGTGTGCCCAGAACAAAAGAACAGTGTTTCCTACACATACAGGCCATATCTAGTTCAACTCTGCTTCTGAAAGTGATACAAACCACAGGTCCTCTACCATGCAATGCTTTTCAGGTAAGAGCGAAAAACATGTGAGCTTCGTGAACGATGTAGCGTCCTTCAGAGCTCTAAACTGACTGTGATTACATGAAACGAAGTCTTGCTTGTAGGAAGACACAGACATGGGATTTAAATCCATTTCTGATGGAAACACACAGCACAGTTCTCAACCATGAAACACACTCTGCTTTTGATCAAGAGGCACACTCTTGCTTTCTAGAGTCTCTAAGAGAGCAGGAAACGTGAGTGTGCTAAGAACAAAAGAATTGTGTGTCGTACACATACGGACCATATCTAGTTCAACTCTGCTTCTGAAACTGATACAAACCACATGTCCTCTAACATCCAATGCTTGTCAGTTAAGATGAGAAACGTGTGATCTTCATGAACGATGTAGATAATTTGAGCGGAAAAGTGACTGCCCTTACCTGAAAGGAAATCTTGCTTGTTGGAAGACACAGAGCCTGATATTTAACTCCATTTCTGAAGGGGAACACACAGCACAGTTCTTATCCATGGTACACACTCTCATTTAGAGCAAGAAGCCCGTTTTTGCTTGCAAGAGTCTCTAATACAGAGGGAAACTTGAGTGTGCTCAGAACAAAACGACAGTGTTTCCTGCACAATCGGACCATATATAGATCAAACCTGCTTCTGAATGTGATACAAACCACAGGTCCTCTAACATTCAATGCATTTCATTTAAGAGCGAAAAACTTGTGAGCTTCGTAAACGATTTAGCTTCCTTTGAGCTCTAAAGTGACTGTGTTTACCTGAAACGAAGACTTGCTTGTAGGAAGACACAGAGCCTGGTATTTACCTCCATTTCTGAAGGGAAACACACAGCCGAGTTCTCATCCATGGTACACATTCGGCTTTAGAGCAAGAAGCACGCTATTGCTTTCTAGAGTGTCTAATAGAGAAGGAAACATGAGTGTTCTCAGAAAAAAAGAATTGTGTGTCATACACATACGGACCATATCTAGTTCAACTCTGCTTCTGTAAGTGATACAAACCACAGGTCCTCTAACATCCAATGCTTTTCAGTTAAGAGCGAGCAACGTGTGAGCTTCGTGAACAATGTAGATTCGTTTGAGCTGAAAAGTGACTACATTTACCTGAAAGGAAGTCTTACGTGTAGGAAGACACAGAGCCGGGGTTTAACTTCATTTCTGAGGGGAAACACATAGCACAGTTCTCATCTGTTGAACACACTCTGCTTTAGAGCAAGAAGCAAGCTCTTGCTTTCTAGACTCTCTAAGAGAGCATGAAACATGAGTGTGCGCAGAACAAATAATTGTGTGTCATACACATACAGACCATATCTAGTTCAACTCTGCTTCTGAACCTGATACAAACCACAGGTCCTCTAACATCCAATGCTTTTCAGTTAAGAGCTAGAAACGTGTGAGCTTCGTGAAAAATGTAGCTTCATTTGAGCTGAATAGTGACTGCGTTTACCTGAAACGAAGTCTTGCTTGTTGGAAGACACAGACATGGTATTTAAATCCATTTCTGATGGAAACACACAGCACAGTTCTCATCCATGAAACACACTCTGCTTTTGAACAAGAGGCACGCTCTTGCTTTCTAGAGTCTCTAAGAGAGCAGGAAACGTGAGTGTGCTAAGAACAAAAGAATTGTGTGTCGTATACACATATGGACCATATCTAGTTCAACCCTACTTCTGAAACTGATACAAACTTCAGGTCCTCTAACATCCAATGCTTGTCAGTTAAGATGAGAAACGTGTGATCTTCATGAACGATGTAGATAGTTTGAGCGGAAAAGTGACTGCCCTTACCTGAAAGGAAGTTTTGTTTGTTGGAAGACACAGAGCCTGATATTTAACTCCATTTCTGAAGGGGAACACACAGCACAGTTCTTATCCATGGTACACATTCTCATTTAGAGCAAGAATCCCGTTTTTGCTTGCAAGAGTCTCTAATACAGAGGGAAACTTGAGTGTGCTCAGAACAAAACGACAGTGTTTCCTGCACAATCGGACCATATATAGATCAAACGTGCTTCTGAATGTGATACAAACCACAGGTCCTCTAACATTCAATGCATTTCATTTAAGAGCGAAAAACTTGTGAGCTTCGTAAACGATTTAGCTTCCTTTGAGCTCTAAAGTGACTGTGTTTACCTGAAACGAAGACTTGCTTGTAGGAAGACACAGAGCCTGGTATTTACCTCCATTTCTGAAGGGAAACACACAGCCGAGTTCTCATCCATGGTACACATTCGGCTTTAGAGCAAGAAGCACGCTATTGCTTTCTAGAGTGTCTAATAGAGCAGGAAACCTGAGTGTTCTCAGAAGAAAAGAACTGTGTGTCATACACATACAGACCATATCTAGTTCAACTCTGCTTCTGAACCTGATACAAACCACAGGTCCTCTAACATGCAATGCTTTTCAGTTAAGATGAGAAACGTGTGATCTTCATGAACGATGTAGATAATTTGAGCGGAAAAGTGACTGCCCTTACCTGAAAGGAAGTCTTGCTTGTTGGAAGACACAGAGCCTGATATTTAACTCCATTTCTGAAGGGGAACACACAGCACAGTTCTTATCCATGGTACACATTCTCATTTAGAGCAAGAAGCCCGTTTTTGCTTGCAAGAGTCTCTAATACAGAGGGAAACTTGAGTGTGCTCAGAACAAAACGACAGTGTTTCCTGCACAATCGGACCATATATAGATCAAACCTGCTTCTGAATGTGATACAAACCACAGGTCCTCTAACATTCAATGCATTTCATTTAAGAGCGAAAAACTTGTGAGCTTCGTAAACGATTTAGCTTCCTTTGAGCTCTAAAGTGACTGTGTTTACCTGAAACGAAGACTTGCTTGTAGGAAGACACAGAGCCTGGTATTTACCTCCATTTCTGAAGGGAAACACACAGCCGAGTTCTCATCCATGGTACACATTCGGCTTTAGAGCAAGAAACATGCTCTTGCTTTCTAGGGACTCTAATACAGCAGGAAACGTGAGTGTGCTCAGAACACAAGAACTGTTTTTCCTACACATTCGGACCATATCTAGTTCAACTATGCTTCTGAAACTGATACAAACCACAGGTCCTCTAACATCCCATGCTTGTCAGTTAAGAGCGAGAAACACGTGAGCTTCGTGAACGATGTAGCTTCCTTTGTGCTCTAAACTAACTGTGTATACCTGAAATAAATTCTTACTTGTAGGAAGGCACAGAGGCTGGGATTTAACTCCATTTCTGATGGAAACACACAGCACAGTTCTCATCCATCATTCACACTCTGCTTTATAGCAAGAAGCACGCTCTTGCTTTCTAGACTCTCTAAGACAGCAGGAAACGTGAGTGTGCTCAGAACAAATAATTGTGTGTCATACACATACAGACCATATCTAGTTCAACTCTGCTTCTGAACCTGATACAAACCACAGGTCCTCTAACATCCAATGCTTTTCAGATAAGAGCGAGAAACGTGTGAGCTTCGTGAAAAATGTAGCTTCGTTTGAGCTTAATAGTGACTGCGTTTACCTGAAACAAAGTCGTACATGTAGGAAGACACAGAGCCTGGGATTTAACTCCATTTTGAAGGGAAACACAGAGCACAATTCTCATCCCTTGAACACACTCTGCTTTAGCGCAGGAAACATGCTCTTGCTTTCTAGGTTCTCTAATACAGCAGAAAAAGTGAGTGTGCTCAGAACAAAAGAACTGTTTTTCCTACACATTCGGACCATATCTAGTTCAACTATGCTTCTGAAACTGATACAAACCACAGGTACTCTAACATCAAATGCTTTTCAGTTAAGAGTAAAAAACTTGTGAGCTTCGTAAAGGATGTAGCTTCCGTTGAGCTCTAGAGTTACTGTGGTTACCTGAAACGAAGTCTTGCTTGTTGGAAGACACAGACATGGTATTTAAATCCATTTCTGATGGAAACACACAGCACAGTTCTCATCCATGAAACACACTCTGCTTTTGAACAAGAGGCACGCTCTTGCTTTCTAGAGTCTCTAAGAGAGCAGGAAACGTGAGTGTGCTAAGAACAAAAGAATTGTGTGTCGTATACACATATGGACCATATCTAGTTCAACCCTACTTCTGAAACTGATACAAACCTCAGGTCCTCTAACATCCAATTCTTGTCATTTAAGATGAGAAACGTGTGATCTTCATGAACGATGTAGATAGTTTGAGCGGAATAGTGACTGCCCTTACCTGAAAGGAAGTCTTGTTTGTTGGAAGACACAGAGCCTGATATTTAACTCCATTTCTGAAGGGGAACACACAGCACAGTTCTTATCCATGGTACACATTCTCATTTAGAGCAAGAAGCCCGTTTTTGCTTGCAAGAGTCTCTAATACAGAGGGAAACTTGAGTGTGCTCAGAACAAATCGACAGTGTTTCCTGCACAATCGGACCATATATAGATCAAACGTGCTTCTGAATGTGATACAAACCACAGGTCCTCTAACATTCAATGCATTTCATTTAAGAGTGAATAACTTGTGAGCTTCGTAAACGATTTAGCTTCCTTTGAGCTCTAAAGTGACTGTGTTTACCTGAAACGAAGACTTGCTTGTAGGAAGACACAGAGCCTGGTATTTACCTCCATTTCTGAAGGGAAACACACAGCAGAGTTCTCATCCATGGTACACATTCGGCTTTAGAGCAAGAAGCACGCTATTGCTTTCTAGAGTGTCTAATAGAGCAGGAAACCTGAGTGTTCTCAGAAGAAAAGAACTGTGTGTCATACACATACAGACCATATCTAGTTCAACTCTGCTTCTGAACCTGATACAAACCACAGGTCCTCTAACATGCAATGCTTTTCAGTTAAGATGAGAAACGTGTGATCTTCATGAACGATGTAGATAATTTGAGCGGAAAAGTGACTGCCCTTACCTGAAAGGAAGTCTTGCTTGTTGGAAGACACAGAGCCTGATATTTAACTCCATTTCTGAAGGGGAACACACAGCACAGTTCTTATCCATGGTACACATTCTCATTTAGAGCAAGAAGCCCGTTTTTGCTTGCAAGAGTCTCTAATACAGAGGGAAACTTGAGTGTGCTCAGAACAAAACGACAGTGTTTCCTGCACAATCGGACCATATATAGATCAAACCTGCTTCTGAATGTGATACAAACCACAGGTCCTCTAACATTCAATGCATTTCATTTAAGAGCGAAAAACTTGTGAGCTTCGTAAACGATTTAGCTTCCTTTGAGCTCTAAAGTGACTGTGTTTACCTGAAACGAAGACTTGCTTGTAGGAAGACACAGAGCCTGGTATTTACCTCCATTTCTGAAGGGAAACACACAGCCGAGTTCTCATCCATGGTACACATTCGGCTTTAGAGCAAGAAACATGCTCTTGCTTTCTAGGGACTCTAATACAGCAGGAAACGTGAGTGTGCTCAGAACACAAGAACTGTTTTTCCTACACATTCGGACCATATCTAGTTCAACTATGCTTCTGAAACTGATACAAACCACAGGTCCTCTAACATCCCATGCTTGTCAGTTAAGAGCGAGAAACACGTGAGCTTCGTGAACGATGTAGCTTCCTTTGTGCTCTAAACTAACTGTGTATACCTGAAATAAATTCTTACTTGTAGGAAGGCACAGAGGCTGGGATTTAACTCCATTTCTGATGGAAACACACAGCACAGTTCTCATCCATCATTCACACTCTGCTTTATAGCAAGAAGCACGCTCTTGCTTTCTAGACTCTCTAAGACAGCAGGAAACGTGAGTGTGCTCAGAACAAATAATTGTGTGTCATACACATACAGACCATATCTAGTTCAACTCTGCTTCTGAACCTGATACAAACCACAGGTCCTCTAACATCCAATGCTTTTCAGATAAGAGCGAGAAACGTGTGAGCTTCGTGAAAAATGTAGCTTCGTTTGAGCTTAATAGTGACTGCGTTTACCTGAAACAAAGTCGTACATGTAGGAAGACACAGAGCCTGGGATTTAACTCCATTTTGAAGGGAAACACAGAGCACAATTCTCATCCCTTGAACACACTCTGCTTTAGCGCAGGAAACATGCTCTTGCTTTCTAGGTTCTCTAATACAGCAGAAAAAGTGAGTGTGCTCAGAACAAAAGAACTGTTTTTCCTACACATTCGGACCATATCTAGTTCAACTATGCTTCTGAAACTGATACAAACCACAGGTACTCTAACATCAAATGCTTTTCAGTTAAGAGTAAAAAACTTGTGAGCTTCGTAAAGGATGTAGCTTCCGTTGAGCTCTAGAGTTACTGTGGTTACCTGAAACGAAGTCTTGCTTGTTGGAAGACACAGACATGGTATTTAAATCCATTTCTGATGGAAACACACAGCACAGTTCTCATCCATGAAACACACTCTGCTTTTGAACAAGAGGCACGCTCTTGCTTTCTAGAGTCTCTAAGAGAGCAGGAAACGTGAGTGTGCTAAGAACAAAAGAATTGTGTGTCGTATACACATATGGACCATATCTAGTTCAACCCTACTTCTGAAACTGATACAAACCTCAGGTCCTCTAACATCCAATTCTTGTCATTTAAGATGAGAAACGTGTGATCTTCATGAACGATGTAGATAGTTTGAGCGGAATAGTGACTGCCCTTACCTGAAAGGAAGTCTTGTTTGTTGGAAGACACAGAGCCTGATATTTAACTCCATTTCTGAAGGGGAACACACAGCACAGTTCTTATCCATGGTACACATTCTCATTTAGAGCAAGAAGCCCGTTTTTGCTTGCAAGAGTCTCTAATACAGAGGGAAACTTGAGTGTGCTCAGAACAAATCGACAGTGTTTCCTGCACAATCGGACCATATATAGATCAAACGTGCTTCTGAATGTGATACAAACCACAGGTCCTCTAACATTCAATGCATTTCATTTAAGAGTGAATAACTTGTGAGCTTCGTAAACGATTTAGCTTCCTTTGAGCTCTAAAGTGACTGTGTTTACCTGAAACGAAGACTTGCTTGTAGGAAGACACAGAGCCTGGTATTTACCTCCATTTCTGAAGGGAAACACACAGCAGAGTTCTCATCCATGGTACACATTCGGCTTTAGAGCAAGAAGCACGCTATTGCTTTCTAGAGTGTCTAATAGAGCAGGAAACCTGAGTGTTCTCAGAAGAAAAGAACTGTGTGTCATACACATACAGACCATATCTAGTTCAACTCTGCTTCTGAACCTGATACAAAACACAGGTCCTCTAACATGCAATGCTTTTCAGTTAAGAGCGAGCAACGTGTGAGCTTCGTGAACAATGTAGCTTCGTTTGAGCTGAATAGTGACTGCGTTTACCTGAAACGAAGTCTTACATGTAGGAAGACACAGAGCCTGGCATTTAACTCCATTTCTGAAGGGAAGCACAAAGCACAGTTCTCATCCCTTCACCACACTTTGCTTTAGAGCAAGAAACATGCTCTTGCTTTCTAGGGTCTCTAATACAGCAGGAAACGTGAGTGTGCTCAGAACAAAAGAAATGTTTTTCCTACACATTCGGACAATATCTAGTTCAACTATGCTTCTGAAACTGATACAAACCACAGGTCCTCTAACATCCCATGCTTGTCATTTAAAAGTGATAAACGTGTGAGCTTCATGAACGATACAGCATTGTTTGAGATGAAAAGTTACTGTGGTTACCTGAAACGAAGTTTGCTTGTAGGAAAAAAAAGAGCCTAGAATTTAACTCCATTTCTGAAGGGAAATACACTGCACAGTTCTCATCCATGAAACACAATCTGCTTTAGTGCAAGAAGCACGCTCTTGCTTTCTAGAGTCTCTAATACATCAGGAAATGTGAGTGTGCCCAGAACAAAAGAACAGTGTTTCCTACACATACAGACCATATCAAGTTCAACTCTGCTTCTGAAAGTGATACAAACCACAGGTCCTCTACCATGCAATGCTTTTCAGGTAAGAGCGAAAAACATGTGAGCTTCGTGAACGATGTAGCGTCCTTTGAGCTCTAAACTGACTGTGATTACATGAAACGAAGTCTTGCTTGTAGGAAGGCACAGAGGCTGGGATTTAACTCCATTTCTGATGGAAACACACAGCACAGTTCTCATCCATCATTCACACTCTGCTTTATAGCAAGAAGCACGCTCTTGCTTTCTAGAGTCTCTAAGAGAGCAGGAAACGTGAGTGTGCTCAGAACAAATAATTGTGTGTCATACACATACAGACCATATCTAGTTCAACTCTGCTTCTGAACCTGATACAAACCACAGGTCCTCTAACATCCAATGCTTTTCAGTTAAGAGCAAGAAACGTGTGAGCTTCGTGAAAAATGTAGCTTCGTTTGAGCTGAATAGTGACTGCGTTTACCTGAAACAAAGTCTTACATGTAGGAAGACACAGAGCCTGGGATTTAACTCCATTTTGAAGGGAAACACAGAGCACAATTCTCATCCCTTGAACACACTCTGCTTTAGCGCAGGAAACATGCTCTTGCTTTCTAGGGTCTCTAATACAGCAGGAAACGTGAGTGTGCTCAGAACAAAAGAGCTGTTTTTCCTAGACATTCGGACCATATCTAGTTCAACTATGCTTCTGAAACTGATACAAACCACAGGTCCTCTAACATCAAATGCTTTTCAGTTTAGAGTAAAAAACTTGTGAGCTTCGTGAAGGATGTAGCTTCCGTTGAGCTCTAGAGTTACTGTGGTTACCTGAAACGAAGTCTTGCTTGTTGGAACACACAGACATGGGATTTAAATCCATTTCTGATGGAAACACACAGCACAGTTCTCATCCATGAAACACACTCTGCTTTTGAACAAGAGGCACGCTCTTGCTTTCTAGAGTCTCTAAGAGAGCAGGAAACGTGAGTGTGCTAAGAACAAAAGAATTGTGTGTCGTATACACATATGGACCATATCTAGTTCAACCCTACTTCTGAAACTGATACAAACCTCAGGTCCTCTAACATCCAATGCTTGTCAGTTAAGATGAGAAACGTGTGATCTTCATGAACGATGTAGATAGTTTGAGCGGAAAAGTGACTGCCCTTACCTGAAAGGAAGTCTTGTTTGTTGGAAGACACAGAGCCTGATATTTAACTCCATTTCTGAAGGGGAACACACAGCACAGTTCTTATCCATGGTACACATTCTCATTTAGAGCAAGAAGCCCGTTTTTGCTTGCAAGAGTCTCTAATACAGAGGGAAACTTGAGTGTGCTCAGAACAAAACGACAGTGTTTCCTGCACAATCGGACCATATATAGATCAAACGTGCTTCTGAATGTGATACAAACCACAGGTCCTCTAACATTCAATGCATTTCATTTAAGAGCGAAAAACTTGTGAGCTTCGTAAATGATTTAGCTTCCTTTGAGCTCTAAAGTGACTGTGTTTACCTGAAACGAAGACTTGCTTGTAGGAAGACACAGAGCCTGGTATTTACCTCCATTTCTGAAGGGAAACACACAGCAGAGTTCTCATCCATGGTACACATTCGGCTTTAGAGCAAGAAGCACGCTATTGCTTTCTAGAGTGTCTAATAGAGCAGGAAACCTGAGTGTTCTCAGAAGAAAAGAACTGTGTGTCATACACATACAGACCATATCTAGTTTAACTCTGCTTCTGAACCTGATACAAACCACAGGTCCTCTAACATGCAATGCTTTTCAGTTAAGAGCGAGAAACGTGTGAGCTTCGTGAACAATGTAGCTTCGTTTGAGCTGAAAAGTGACTACATTTACCTGAAAGGAAGTCTTACGTGTAGGAAGACACAGAGCCTGGGATTTAACTCCATTTCTGAGGGGAAACACATAGCACAGTTCTCATCTGTTGAACACACTCTGCTTTAGAGCAAGAAGCACGCTCTTGCTTTCTAGATTCTCTAATACAGCAGGAAACGTGAGTGTGCTCAGAACAAAAGAACTGTTTTTCCTACACATTCGGACCATATCTAGTTCAACTATGCTTCTGAAATTGATACAAACGACAGGTCCTCTAACATCCCATGCTTGTCAGATAAGAGCGAGAAACATGTGAGCTTCGTGAACGATGTAGCTTCCTTTGTGCTCTAAACTAACTGTGTATTCCTGAAATAAATTCTTGCTTGTAGGAAGACACAGAGGCTGGGATTTAACTCCATTTCTGATGGAAACACACAGCACAGTTCTCATCCATCATTCACACTCTGCTTTATAGCAAGAAGCACGCTCTTGCTTTCTAGACTCTCTAAGACAGCAGGAAACGTGAGTCTGCTCAGAACAAAAGAACTGTGTTTCCTACACATTCGGACCATATCTAGTTCAACTATGGTTCTGAAACTGATACAAACCACAGGTCCTCTAATATCCAATGCTTGTCAGTTAAGAGCGAGAAACGTGTGAGCTTCGTAAACGATGTAGCTTCCTTTGAGTTCTAAGGGTACTAGGTTTAACTGAAAGGAAGCCTTGCTTGTAGGAAGACACAGAGCATGGGATTTAACTGTATTTCTGAAGGCTAAAACATAGCACAGTTCTCATCCATGAAACACACTCTGCTTTAGAGCAAGAAGCACGTTCTTGCTTACAACACTCTCTAATACAGCAGGAAACGTGGGTGTGGTCAGAACAAAAGAACAGTGTTTACTACACATACGGACCATGTCTAGTTCAACTATGCTTCTGAAACTGATATAAACCACAGGTCCTCTAACATCCAATACTTGTAAGTTAATAAGTGAAATGTGTGAGCTTCGAGAACGATGTAGCTGCGTTTGAGTTGAAAGGGGACTGCATTTACCTGAAAAGAAGTGTTGCTTGTAGAAAAACAAAGAGCCTGGGATTTAACTCCATTTCTGAAGGGAAACACACAGCACAGTTCTCATCCATGAAACATACTGTACTTCAGAGCAAGACGCACGCTCTTGCTTTCTAGAGTCTCTAATACTGCAGGAAACGTGGGTGTGCTCAGAACAAAAGTACGGTGTTTACTACACATATGGACCATATCTACTTCAAGTATGCTTCTGAAAATGATACAAACCTCAGGTCCTCTAACATCTGATGCTTGTCAGTTAGAAAGAGAAATATGTGAGCTTTGTGAACGATTTAGGTCCTTTGAGCTGAAAAGTGACTACCCATTCCTGAAAAGAAGTCTTGCTTGTAGGAACACACAGAGCCTGGGATTTAACTCCATTTCTAAAGGGAAACACACAGCACCTTTCCCATCGATGAAACCCATTGTGCTTTAGAGGAAGAAGCACCTTCTTGCTTTCTAGGGTCTCTAAAACAGCAGGGAACGTTGGTGTGCTCAGAACAAAAGAACGAAGTTTACGACACATCGGACCATAACTAGTTCAACTCTACTTCTGAAACTGATACAAACCACATGTCCTCTAACATCCAATGCTTTCAGTTAAGAGCAAGAAACGTGTGAGCTTCAAGAACAATGTAGCTTTGTATGAGCTGAAAAGGGACTGTGTTTACTTGAAACGATGTCTTGCGTGTAGGAAGACACAGAAACTGTGATTTAACTCCATTTCTGAAGGGTAACACACAGCACAGTTCTCATTCATGAAACACACTCTGCTTTAGAGCAAGACCACGCTCTTGCTTTCTAGAGTCTCTAATACATCAGGAAACATGAGTGTGCTCAGAACAAAAGAACTGTTTTTCCTACACATTTGGACCATATCTAGTTCATCTCTGCTTCTGAAACTGATACAAACCACAGGTCCTCTAACATCCCATGCTTGTCACTTAAGAGTGAGAAGCGTGTGAGCTTCATGAACGATATAGCTTTGTTTGAGCTGAAAAGTGACTGTGTTTACCTGAAACAAAGTCTTGCATGTAAGAAGAAAGAGAGCCTGGGATTTAACTCAAGTTCTGAAAGGAAACACACAACACAGCTCTCATCCATGAAACACTATCTGCTTTAGAGCAAGAAGCACGCTCTTGCTTTCTAGACTCTCTAATGCAGCAGGAAACGTGAGTGTGCTCAGAACAGAACAACGGTGTTTCCTACACATTCGGACCATATCTAGTCAACTCTGCTTCTGAAACTTATAAAAACTACAGGTCCTCTCATCCATGAAACACACTCTGCTTTAGAGCAAGAAGCCCGCTCTTGCTTCCTAGAGTCTCTAATACATCAGGAAATGTGAGTGTGCACAGAAGCAAAGAAAGGTGTTTCCCACACATATATACCACATCTAGTTCAAATTGCTTCTGAAACTGATACAAACCACAGGATTTCTATCATCCAATGCTTTTCAGTTATGAGCGAGAAACATGTGAGCTTCGTGAATGATGTTGCTTTGTTTGAGCTGAAAAGGGACTGGGTTTACCTGAAATGAAGTCTTGCTTGGAGGAAGACACAGAACCTGGCATTTAACTCCTTTTCTGAAGGGAAACACACAGCACAGTTCTCATCCATAAACCACACTCTGCTTTAGAGCAAGAAGCACTCTCTTGCTTTCTAGAGTCTCTAATTCAGCAGGAAATGTGGGTGTGCTCAGAACAAAAGTACAGTGTGTCCTACACATACAGATCATATCTAATTCCACCCTGCTTCTGAAACTGATCGAAACCACATGTCCACTAACATCCAATGATTTTCAGTTAAGAGCGAGAAACGTGTGAGCTTTGTGAACGATGTAGCTTCATTTGAGCTGAAAAGGGACTGAGTTTACTTGAAACAAAGTCTGGCTTGTAGGAAGACACCGAACTTGGGATTTAACTCCATTTCTGAAGGGAAACAAAAAGCACAGTTCTCATCCATGAAACACACTCTGATTTTGAGCAAGAGGCATGATCTTGCTTTCTAGAGACTCTAATACACCAGTAAACGTCAGTTTGCACAGAACGAAAAAACGGTATTTCCAAAACATACATATCATATCTAGTACAACTCTTCTCCTAAAACTGATACAAACCGCAGGTCTTCTAAAATCCAATTCTTATCAGTTAAGAGCGAGAATCTTTTGAGCTTCATGAACGATGTAGCTTCGTTTCAGCTGAAAAGCGACTACATTTATTTGAAACAAAGTCTTGCTTGTAGGAAGACACAGAGCCTGGGATTTAAATCCATTTCTGAAGGGAAACACACAGCACAGTTCTCATCCATGAAACACACTGTGCTTTAGAGCAAGAAACACGCACTTGCTTTCTAGGGTATCTATTAGAGCAGAAAAGGTGAGTGTACTCTGAACAAAAGAACAATATTTACTATACATACAGACCCTATGTAGTTCATCTTTGCTTCTGAAACTGATACAGTCCTAAGGTCCTCTAACATCCAATGCTTGTCAGTTAATAAGAGAAATATGTGAGCTTCGTGAACGATGTAGGTCCATTGAGCTGAAAAGTGACTACCCTTACATGAAAAGCAGTCTTGCTGGTAGGAAGACAAAGAGCATGGGATTTAACTCAATTTCTGAAGGGAAACACACAGCACAGTTCTCATCCATTGAACACACTCTGCTTTAGAGCAAGAAGCCCGCTCTTGCTTCCTAGAGTCTCTAATACAGCAGGAAACGTGAGTGTGCACAGAAACAAAGAACGGTGTTTACCACACATATAGACCACATCTAGTTCAAATTGCTTCTGAAACTGATACAAACCACAGGATTTCTAACATCCAATGCTTTTCAGTTAAGAGTGAGAAACGTGTGAGCTTCGTGAACGATATTGCTTCTTTTGAGCATAAAAAGGGACTGAGTTCAGCAGAAATGAAGTCTTGCTTGTAGGAAGACACAGAACATGGGATTTAACTCCTTTTCTGAAGGGAAACACACAGCACAGTTCTCATCCATGAAACACACTCTGCTTTAGAGCAAGAAGCACTCTCTTGCTTTCTAGAGTCTCTAATACAGCAGGAAACGTGGGTGTGCTCAGAACAAAAGTACGGTGTTTCCTACACATACGGACCATATCTAGTTCCACTCTACTTCTGAAACTGATCCAAACCACAGGTACACTAACATCCAGTGATTTTCATTTAGAGCGAGAAACGTGTGAGCTTCCTGCTCAATGTAGCTTCCTTTGAGCTGAAAAAGGACTGCGTTTACTTAAAACGAAGTCTTGCTTATAGGAAGACACAGAGCCTGGGATTTAACTCCATTTCAAATGGGAAACACTCTGCACATTTCTCATCCATGAAACACACTGTGCTTTAGAGCAAGAAGCACGCTCTTGCTTTCTAGAGTCTCTAATACAGCAGGAAACGTGGGTGTTCTCAAAACAAAAACCGGTGTTTCCTACACATACTGTCCATATCTAGTTCAACTCTCCTTCTGAAACTGATGCAAACCGCAGGTTCTCTAAATTCCAATTCTTTTCAGGTAAGGGCCAGAAACGTATGAGCTTCGTGAACGATGTAGCTTCGTTGGAGCTGAAAAGGGACTGCGTTTACTTGAAATGAAGTCTTGCTTGAAGGAAGACACAGAACCTGGGATTTAATTCCACTTCTGAAGGAAAACACATAGCACAGTTCTCATCCATGAAACCCACTGTGCTTTAGAGCAAGAAGCACACTCTTGGTTTCTTGAGTCTCTAATACAGCAGGAAACGTGGGTGTGGTCAGAACAAAAGTATGGTGTTTACTACACATATGGACCATATCTACTTCAAGTCTGCTTCTGAAACTGATACAAACCTCAGGTCCTTTAACATCCAATGCTTCAGTTAATAAGAGAAATATGTGAGCTTCGTGAACGATATAAGTCCTTTGAGCTGAAAAGTGACTACCCTTACGTGAAAGGAAGTCTTGCTTGTAGGAAGACACAGAGCCTGGGATTTTACTCCATTTCTGAAGGGAAACACATAGCACAGTTCTCATCCATGAAACACACTGTGCTTCAGAGCAAGAAACACGCTCTTGCTTTCTAGAGTCAATAAAAGAGCAGGAAAGTTGGGTGGGCTCAGAAGCTAAGTAGGGTGTTTACTACACATACGGACCACATCTGGTTCAACTCTGCCTCTGAAACTGATACAAACCACAGGTCCTCTAACATCCAATGATTTTCAGGTAAGAGCGACAAATGTGTGAGCTCCTGAAAGATGTAGCTTCGTTTGAGCTGAAAAGGGACTGCGTTTACTTGAAACGAAGTCTTGATTGTTGGAAGACACAGAGACTGGGATTTAACTCCATTTAAAGGGAAACCCTCAGCACAGTTCTCATCCATGAAAAACACTGAGCTTTAGAGCAGGAAGCACGGTCTTGGTTTCTTGAGTCTCTAATACAGCAGGAACGTGGGTGTTCTGAAAACAAAAAACGGTATATCCTACATATACGGATCATATCTAGTTCAACTCTCCTTCTGAAACTGATACAAACCACAGGTATTCTAACCTCCAATGCTTGTCACATAATAAGAGAAATGTGTGAGATTTGTGAACGATGAAGCTTTGTTTGAGCTGAAAAGGGACTGCGTTTACCTGAAACGAAGTCTTGCTTGTAGGAAGACACAGCGCCTGGGATTTAACTCCCTTTCTAAAGAGAAACACTCTGCACAATTCTCATCCATGAAACACACTGTGCTTTAGAGCAAGAAGCATGCTCTTGCTTTCTACAGTCTCTAATACAGCAAGAAACGTGGGTGTTCTCAAAACAAAAAACGGTGTTTTGACACATACGGACCGTATCTAGTTCAACTCTCCTTCTGAAACTGATACAAACCACAGATCCCCTAAATTCCAATTCTTTTCAGTTAAGAGCGAGAAACGGGTGAGCTTCGTTAACCAGGTAGCTTCGTTTGAGCTGAAAAGTGACTGTGTTTACTTGAAAAGAAGTCTTGCTTGGAGGAAGACACAGAACCTGGGATTTAACAACATTTCTGAAGGGAAACACACAGCACAGTTCTCATCCATGAAACACACTCTGCTTTCGAGCAAGAAGCACGCTCTTACTTTCTAGAGTCTCTAATACAACAGGAAATGTGAGCGAGCACAGAACCAAAGAATGGTGTTTCCTAAACATACGGACCATATCTAGTTCAACTCTCCTTCTGAAACTGATACAAACCGCAGTTCCTCTAAAATGCAATTATTTTCAGTTAGGAGTGAGAAACTTGTGAGCTTCGTGAATGATAGAGCTTCATTTGAGCTGAAAAGGGACTGCGTTTACTTGAAATAATGTCTTGCTTGTAGGAAGACACAGAACCTAGGATTTAACTCCATTTGTGAAGGGAAACTCACAGCACAGTTATTATCCATTATACACACTCTGCTTTAGAGCAAGAAGCACACTTTTGCTTTCTATAGTCTCTAATGCAGCAGGAAACGTTGGTGTGCTCAGAACAAAGTACGGTGTTTACTACACTTACAGACCATATCCTGTTCAACTTGGTTCTGAAACTGATACAAACCACAGGTCCTCTAACATCCTATGATTTTCATTTAAGAGCAAGAAACATGTGAGCTTCGTGAACGATGTAGCTTCGTTTGAGCTGAAAAGGCACTGTGTTAACCTTAAACGAAGTCTTTTTTGTAGGAAGACACAGAGCCCGATATTTTACTCCATTTCTGTAGGGAAACACACAGCACAATTCTCATCCATGAAACACACTGTGCTTCAGAGCAAGAAACACGCTCTTGCATTCTAGAGTCTATAATAGAGCAAGAAACATAGGTGTGCTCAGAAGCTAAGTACGGTGTTTACTACACATACAGAACACATCTAGTTCAACTCTGCTTCCGTAACTGATACAAACCACCGCTCCTCTAACATCCAATGATTTTCAGGTAAGAGCGACAAATGTGTGAGCTTCCTGAACGATGTAGCTTCGTTTGAGCTGAAAAGGGACTGTGTTTACTTGAAACGAAGTATTGCTTGTAGGAAGACACAGAGCCTGGGATTTACCTCCATTTCTAAAGGGACAAACCCAGCACAGTTCTCATCCATGAAAAACACTGTGCTTTAGAGCAGGAAGCACGCTCTTGGTTTCTTGAGTCTCTAATAAAGCAGGAAACGTTGGTGTTCACAAAACAAAAAACAGTGTTTCCTGCACATACAGACCATATCTAGTCCAACTCTCCTTCTGAAACTGATAGAAACCACAGGTCTTCTAAAATCCAATTCTTTTCAGTTAAGACCGAGAAACTTGTGAGCTTTGTGAACGATGTAGCTTCGATTCAGATGTAAAGGGACTGCGTTTATTTGAAACAAAGTATTGATTGTAGGGAGACACAGAGCCTGGGATTTTACTCCATTTCTGAAGGGAAACACACAACACAGTTCTCATCCATGAAACACACTGTTCTTCAGAGCAAGAAACACGCTTTTACTTCTAGAGTCTATAATAGAGCAGGAAACCAGGGTGTGCTCAGAACAAAAGAAGAGTATTTACTATACATACGGACCATATCTAGTTCACCTCTGCTTCTGAAAGTGATATAAACCACAGGTCCTCTAACGTCCAATACTTGTCAGTTAATAAGAGAAATGTGTGAGCTTTGAGAACGATGTAGCTTCGTTTGAGCTGAAAAGGCACTGCGTTTACCTGAAAGGAAGTTTTGCTTGTAGGAAGACACAGAGCCTGGGATTTAACTCCATTTCTGAAGTGAAACACACAGGACAGTTCTCATCCATGAAACACTCTTTGCTTTAGAGCAAGACGTACGCTCTTGTTTTCTAGAGTCTCTAATAGAGCAGGAAACGTGAGTGTTCTCAAAACAAAAAACGGTATATCCTACATATACGGATCATATCTAGTTCAACTCTCCTTCTGAAACTGATACAAACCACAGGTATTGTAACATCCAATGCTTGTCAGTTAATAAGAGAAATGTGTGAGATTTGTGAACGATGAAGCTTTGTTTGAGCTGAAAAGGGACTGCGTTTACCTGAAACGAAGTCTTGCTTGTAAGAAGACACAGAGCCTGAGATTTAAATCCATTTCAAGGGAAACACATAGCACAATTCATATCCATGATACATACTGTCCTTCAGAGCAAGACGCACGCTCTTGCTTTCTAGAGTCTCTAATACAGCAGGAAAAGTGGGTGTGCTCAGAACAAAAGTACGGTGTTTACTACACATACGGACCATATCTAGTTCAAGTCTGCTTCTGAAAATGATACAAACCTCAGGTCCTCTAACATCCAATGCTTGTCAGTTAGAAAGAGAAATATGTGAGCTTTGTGAACGATTTAGGTCCTTTGAGCTGAAAAGAGACTACCCTTTCCTGAAAAGAAGTCTTGCTTGTAGGAACACACAGAGCCTGGGATTTAACTCCATTTCTAAAGGGAAACACACAGCACCTTTCCCATCGATGAAACACATTGTGCTTTAGAGGAAGAAGCACGCTCTTGCTTTCCAGAGTATCTAATACAGCATTAAACGTGGGTGTGCACAGAACAAAGAACGAAGTTTACGACACATACGGACCATATCTAGTTCAACTCTGCTTCTGAAACTGATACAAACCACAGGTCCTCTAACATCCAATGCTTTCAGTTAAGAGCGAGAAACGTGTGAGCTTCAAGAACAATGTAGCTTCGTATGAGCTGAAAAGGGACTGTGTTTACTTGAAACGAAGTCTTGCTTGTAGGAAGACACAGAACCTGGGATTTAACTCTGTTTCTGAAGGGAAACACACAGCACAGTTCTCATCCATGAAACACACTCTGCTTTAGAGCAAGAAGCCCGCTCTTGCTTCCTAGAGTCTCTAATACAGCAGGAAACGTGAGTGTGCACAGAAGCAAAGAAAGGTGTTTCCCACACATATATACCACATCTAGTTCAAATTGCTTCTGAAACTGATACAAACCACAGGATTTCTATCATCCAGTGCTTTTCAGTTAAGAGCGAGAAACATGTGAGCTTCTTGAATGATGTTGCTTCGTTTGAGCTGAAAAGGGACTGGGTTTACCTGAAATGAAGTCTTGCTTGGAGGAAGACACAGAGCCTGGGATTTAACTCCATTTCAAATGGGAAACACTCAGCACATTTCTCATCCATGAAACACACTGTGCTTTAGAGCAAGAAGCACGCTCTTGCTTTCTAGAGTCTCTAATACAGCAGGAAACGTGGGTGTTCTCAAAACAAAAACCGGTGTTTCCTACACATACTGTCCATATCTAGTTCAACTCTCCTTCTGAAACTGATGCAAACCGCAGGTCCTCTAAATTCCAATTCTTTTCATGAAAGGGCCAGAAACGTATGAGCTTCGTGAACGATGTAGCTTCGTTGGAGCTGAAAAGGGACTGCGTTTACTTGAAATGAAGTCTTGCTTGAAGGAAGACACAGAACCTGGGATTTAATTCCACTTCTGAAGGAAAACACATAGCACAGTTCTCATCCATGAAACCCACTGTGCTTTAGAGCAAGAAGCACGCTATTGGTTTTTTGAGTCTCTAATACAGCAGGAAACGTGGGTGTGGTCAGAACAAAAGTATGGTGTTTACTACACATATGGACCATATCTACTTCAAGTCTGCTTCTGAAACTAATACAAACCTCAGGTCCTTTAACATCCAATGCTTCAGTTAATAAGAGAAATACGTGAGCTTTGTGAACGATATAGGTCCTTTGAGCTGAAAAGTGACTACCCTTACGTGAAAGGAAGTCTTGCTTGTAGGAAGACACAGAGCCTGGGATTTTACTCCATTTCTGAAGGGAAACACATAGCACAGTTCTCATCCATGAAACACACTGTGCTTCAGAGCAAGAAACACGCTCTTGCTTTCTAGAGTCTATAAAAGAGCAGGAAAGTTGGCTGGGCTCAGAAGCTAAGTACGGTGTTTACTATACATACGGACCACATCTAGTTCAACTCTGCCTCTGAAATTGATACAAACCACAGGTCCTCTAACATCCAATGATTTTCAGGTAAGAGCGACAAATGTGTGAGCTCCTGAAAGATGTAGCTTCGTTTGAGCTGAAAAGGGACTGTGTTTACTTGAAATGAAGTCTTGATTGTTGGAAGACACAGAGCCTGGGATTTAACTCCATTTAAAGGGAAACACTCAGCACAGTTCTCATCCATGAAAAACACTGTGCTTTAGAGCAGGAAGCACGCTCTTGGTTTCTTGAGTCTCTAATAAAGCAGGAAACGTTGGTGTTCACAAAACAAAAAACAGTGTTTCCTGCACATACAGACCATATCTAGTTCAACTCTCCTTCTGAAACTGATAGAAACCACAGGTCTTCTAAAATCCAATTCTTTTCAGTTAAGACCGAGAAACTTGTGAGCTTTGTGAACGATGTAGCTTCGATTCAGATGTAAAGGGACTGCGTTTATTTGAAACAAAGTCTTGATTGTAGGGAGACACAGAGCCTGGGATTTTACTCCATTTCTGAAGGGAAACACACAACACAGTTCTCATCCATGAAACACACTGTTCTTCAGAGCAAGAAACACGCTTTTACTTTCTAGAGTCTATAATAGAGCAGGAAACCAGGGTGTGCTCAGAACAAAAGAAGAGTGTTTACTATACATACGGACCATATCTAGTTCAACTCTGCTTCTGAAACTGATATAAACCACAGGTCCTCTAACGTCCAATACTTGTCAGTTAATAAGAGAAATGTGTGAGCTTTGAGAACGATGTAGCTTCGTTTGAGCTGAAAAGGCACTGCGTTTACCTGAAAGGAAGTTTTGCTTGTAGGAAGACACAGAGCCTGGGATTTAACTCCATTTCTGAAGTGAAGCACACAGGACAGTTCTCATCCATGAAACACTCTTTGCTTTAGAGCAAGACGCACGCTCTTTTTTTCTAGAGTCTCTAATACAGCAGGAAACGTGGGTGTTCTGAAAACAAAAAACGGTATATCCTACATATACGGATCATATCTAGTTCAACTCTCCTTCTGAAACTGATACAAACCACAGGTATTCTAACATCCAATGCTTGTCAGTTAATAAGAGAAATGTGTGAGATTTGTGAATGATGAAGCTTTGTTTGAGCTGAAAAGGGACTGCGTTTACCTGAAACGAAGTCTTGCTTGTAGGAAGACACAGCGCCTGGGATTTAACTCCCTTTCTAAAGAGAAACACTCTGCACAATTCTCATCCATGAAACACACTGTGCTTTAGAGCAAGAAGCATGCTCTTGCTTTCTACAGTCTCTAATACAGCAAGAAACGTGGGTGTTCTCCAAACAAAAAACGGTGTTTTGACACATACGGACCGTATCTAGTTCAACTCTCCTTCTGAAACTGATACAAACCACAGATCCCCTAAATTCCAATTCTTTTCAGTTAAGAGAGAGAAACGGGTGAGCTTCGTTAACCAGGTAGCTTCGTTTGAGCTGAAAAGTGACTGTGTTTACTTGAAAAGAAGTCTTGCTTGGAGGAAGACACAGAACCTGGGATTTAACAACATTTCTGAAGGGAAACACACAGCACAGTTCTCATCCATGAAACACACTCTGCTTTCGAGCAAGAAGCACGCTCTTGCTTTCTAGAGTCTCTAATACAACACGAAATGTGAGCGAGCACAGAACCAAAGAATGGTGTTTCCTAAACATACGGACCATATCTAGTTCAACTCTCCTTCTGAAACTGATACAAACCGCAGTTCCTCTAAAATGCAATTATTTTCAGTTAGGAGTGAGAAACTTGTGAGCTTCGTGAATGATAGAGCTTCTTTTGAGCTGAAAAGGGACTGCGTTTACTTGAAATAATGTCTTGCTTGTAGGAAGACACAGAACCTAGGATTTAACTCCATTTGTGAAGGGAAACTCACAGCACAGTTATTATCCATTACACACACTCTGCTTTAGAGCAAGAAGCACACTTTTGCTTTCTATAGTCTCTAATGCAGCAGGAAACGTTGGTGTGCTCAGAACAAAGTACGGTGTTTACTACACTTACAGACCATATCCTGTTCAACTTGGTTCTGAAAATGATACAAACCACAGGTCCTCTAACATCCTATGATTTTCATTTAAGAGCAAGAAACATGTGAGCTTCGTGAACGATGTAGCTTCCTTTGAGCTGAAAAGGCACTGCGTTTACCTGAAAGGAAGTCTTGCTTGTAGGAAGACACAGCGCCTGGTATTTAACTCAATTTGTGAATGGAAACTCACAGCACAGTTATCATCCATTACACACACTCTGCTTTAGAGCATGAAGCACACTCTTGCTTTCTATAGTCTCTAATGCAGCAGGAAACGTTGGTGTGCTCAGAACAAAGTACGGTGTTTACTACACTTTCAGACCATATCTTGTTCAACTTGGTTCTGAAACTGATACAAACCACAGGTCCTCTAACATCCTATGATTTTCATTTAAGAGCAAGAAACATGTGAGCTTCGTGAACGATGTAGCTTCGTTTGAGCTGAAAAGGCACTGTGTTAACCTGAAACGAAGTCTTGTTTGTAGGAAGACACAGAGCCTGATATTTTACTCCATTTCTGTAGGGAAACACACAGCACAATTCTCATCCATGAAACACACTGTGCTTCAGAGCAAGAAACACGCTCTTGCATTCTAGAGTCTATAATAGAGCAAGAAACATAGGTGTGCTCAGAAGCTAAGTACGGTGTTTACTACACATACAGATCACATCTAGTTCAACTCTGCTTCCGTAACTGATACAAACCACCGCTCCTCTAACATCCAATGATTTTCACGTAAGAGCGACAAATGTATGAGCTTCCTGAACGATGTAGCTTCGTTTGAGCTGAAAAGGGACTGTGTTTACTTGAAACGAAGTATTGCTTGTAGGAAGACACAGAGCCTGGGATTTACCTCCATTTCTAAAGGGAAAAACCTAGCACAGTTCTCTTCCAGGAAACACACTGTGCTTTAGAGCAAGAAGCACGCTCTTGGTTTCTTGAGTCTCTAATACAGCAGGAAACCTGGGTGTGCTAGAACAAAAGAACAGTGTTTTCTATACAAACGGACCATATCTAGTTCAACTCTGCTTCTGAAACTGATATAAACCACAGGTCCTCTAACGTCCAATACTTGTCAGGTAATAAGAGAAATGTGTGAGCTTTGAGAACGATGTAGCTTCGTTTGAGCCGAAAAGGCACTGCAAGTACCTGAAAGGAAGTCTTGCTTGTAGGAAGAAACAGAGACTGGGATTTCACTCCATTTCTGAAGTGAAACACACAGCACAGTTTTCATCCATGAAATACACTTTGCTTTAGAGTAAGACGCACGCTCTTTCTTTCTAGAGTCTCTAATACAGCAGGAAATGTTGGTGTTCTCGAAACAAAAAACGGTGTTTCCTACACATACAGACCATATCTAGTTCAACTCTCCTTCTGAAACTGATACAAACCACAGGTGCTCTAAAATCCAATTCTTTTCAGTTAAGAGCAAGAAAGTTGTGAGCTTCGTGAATGATGGAGCTTCGTTTCAGCTGAAAATGGACTGCGTTTAATTGAAACGAAGTCTTGCTGGTAGGAAGACACAGAGCCTGGGATTCAACACCATTTCTAAAGGGAAACACTCAGCACAGTTCTCATCCATGAAACCCACTGTGCTTTAGAGCAAGAAGCACGCTATTGGTTTTTTGAGTCTCTAATACAGCAGGAAACGTGGGTGTGGTCAGAACAAAAGTATGGTGTTTACTACACATATGGACCATATCTACTTCAAGTCTGCTTCTGAAACTAATACAAACCTCAGGTCCTTTAACATCCAATGCTTCAGTTAATAAGAGAAATACGTGAGCTTTGTGAACGATATAGGTCCTTTGAGCTGAAAAGTGACTACCCTTACGTGAAAGGAAGTCTTGCTTGTAGGAAGACACAGAGCCTGGGATTTTACTCCATTTCTGAAGGGAAACACATAGCACAGTTCTCATCCATGAAACACACTGTGCTTCAGAGCAAGAAACACGCTCTTGCTTTCTAGAGTCTATAAAAGAGCAGGAAAGTTGGCTGGGCTCAGAAGCTAAGTACGGTGTTTACTATACATACGGACCACATCTAGTTCAACTCTGCCTCTGAAACTGATACAAACCACAGGTCCTCTAACATCCAATGATTTTCAGGTAAGAGCGACAAATGTGTGAGCTCCTGAAAGATGTAGCTTCGTTTGAGCTGAAAAGGGACTGTGTTTACTTGAAACGAAGTCTTGATTGTTGGAAGACACAGAGACTGGGATTTAACTCCATTTAAAGGGAAACACTCAGCACAGTTCTCATCCATGAAAAACACTGTGCTTTAGAGCAGGAAGCACGCTCTTGGTTTCTTGAGTCTCTAATAAAGCAGGAAACGTTGGTGTTCACAAAACAAAAAACAGTGTTTCCTGCACATACAGACCATATCTAGTTCAACTCTCCTTCTGAAACTGATAGAAACCACAGGTCTTCTAAAATCCAATTCTTTTCAGTTAAGACCGAGAAACTTGTGAGCTTTGTGAATGATGTAGCTTCGATTCAGATGTAAAGGGACTGCGTTTATTTGAAACAAAGTCTTGATTGTAGGGAGACACAGAGCCTGGGATTTTACTCCATTTCTGAAGGGAAACACACAACACAGTTCTCATCCATGAAACACACTGTTCTTCAGAGCAAGAAACACGCTTTTACTTTCTAGAGTCTATAATAGAGCAGGAAACCAGGGTGTGCTCAGAACAAAAGAAGAGTGTTTACTATACATACGGACCATATCTAGTTCAACTCTGCTTCTGAAACTGATATAAACCACAGGTCCTCTAACGTCCAATACTTGTCAGTTAATAAGAGAAATGTGTGAGCTTTGAGAACGATGTAGCTTCGTTTGAGCTGAAAAGGCACTGCGTTTACCTGAAAGGAAGTTTTGCTTGTAGGAAGACACAGAGCCTGGGATTTAACTCCATTTCTGAAGTGAAGCACACAGGACAGTTCTCATCCATGAAACACTCTTTGCTTTAGAGCAAGACGCACGCTCTTTTTTTCTAGAGTCTCTAATACAGCAGGAAACGTGGGTGTTCTGAAAACAAAAAACGGTATATCCTACATATACGGATCATATCTAGTTCAACTCTCCTTCTGAAACTGATACAAACCACAGGTATTCTAACATCCAATGCTTGTCAGTTAATAAGAGAAATGTGTGAGATTTGTGAATGATGAAGCTTTGTTTGAGCTGAAAAGGGACTGCGTTTACCTGAAACGAAGTCTTGCTTGTAGGAAGACACAGCGCCTGGGATTTAACTCCCTTTCTAAAGAGAAACACTCTGCACAATTCTCATCCATGAAACACACTGTGCTTTAGAGCAAGAAGCATGCTCTTGCTTTCTACAGTCTCTAATACAGCAAGAAACGTGGGTGTTCTCCAAACAAAAAACGGTGTTTTGACACATACGGACCGTATCTAGTTCAACTCTCCTTCTGAAACTGATACAAACCACAGATCCCCTAAATTCCAATTCTTTTCAGTTAAGAGAGAGAAACGGGTGAGCTTCGTTAACCAGGTAGCTTCGTTTGAGCTGAAAAGTGACTGTGTTTACTTGAAAAGAAGTCTTGCTTGGAGGAAGACACAGAACCTGGGATTTAACAACATTTCTGAAGGGAAACACACAGCACAGTTCTCATCCATGAAACACACTCTGCTTTCGAGCAAGAAGCACGCTCTTGCTTTCTAGAGTCTCTAATACAACACGAAATGTGAGCGAGCACAGAACCAAAGAATGGTGTTTCCTAAACATACGGACCATATCTAGTTCAACTCTCCTTCTGAAACTGATACAAACCGCAGTTCCTCTAAAATGCAATTATTTTCAGTTAGGAGTGAGAAACTTGTGAGCTTCGTGAATGATAGAGCTTCTTTTGAGCTGAAAAGGGACTGCGTTTACTTGAAATAATGTCTTGCTTGTAGGAAGACACAGAACCTAGGATTTAACTCCATTTGTGAAGGGAAACTCACAGCACAGTTATTATCCATTACACACACTCTGCTTTAGAGCAAGAAGCACACTTTTGCTTTCTATAGTCTCTAATGCAGCAGGAAACGTTGGTGTGCTCAGAACAAAGTACGGTGTTTACTACACTTACAGACCATATCCTGTTCAACTTGGTTCTGAAAATGATACAAACCACAGGTCCTCTAACATCCTATGATTTTCATTTAAGAGCAAGAAACATGTGAGCTTCGTGAACGATGTAGCTTCCTTTGAGCTGAAAAGGCACTGCGTTTACCTGAAAGGAAGTCTTGCTTGTAGGAAGACACAGCGCCTGGTATTTAACTCAATTTGTGAATGGAAACTCACAGCACAGTTATCATCCATTACACACACTCTGCTTTAGAGCAAGAAGCACACTCTTGCTTTCTATAGTCTCTAATGCAGCAGGAAACGTTGGTGTGCTCAGAACAAAGTACGGTGTTTACTACACTTTCAGACCATATCTTGTTCAACTTGGTTCTGAAACTGATACAAACCACAGGTCCTCTAACATCCTATGATTTTCATTTAAGAGCAAGAAACATGTGAGCTTCGTGAACGATGTAGCTTCGTTTGAGCTGAAAAGGCACTGTGTTAACCTGAAACGAAGTCTTGTTTGTAGGAAGACACAGAGCCTGATATTTTACTCCATTTCTGTAGGGAAACACACAGCACAATTCTCATCCATGAAACACACTGTGCTTCAGAGCAAGAAACACGCTCTTGCATTCTAGAGTCTATAATAGAGCAAGAAACATAGGTGTGCTCAGAAGCTAAGTACGGTGTTTACTACACATACAGATCACATCTAGTTCAACTCTGCTTCCGTAACTGATACAAACCACCGCTCCTCTAACATCCAATGATTTTCACGTAAGAGCGACAAATGTATGAGCTTCCTGAACGATGTAGCTTCGTTTGAGCTGAAAAGGGACTGTGTTTACTTGAAACGAAGTATTGCTTGTAGGAAGACACAGAGCCTGGGATTTACCTCCATTTCTAAAGGGAAAAACCTAGCACAGTTCTCTTCCAGGAAACACACTGTGCTTTAGAGCAAGAAGCACGCTCTTGGTTTCTTGAGTCTCTAATACAGCAGGAAACCTGGGTGTGCTAGAACAAAAGAACAGTGTTTTCTATACAAACGGACCATATCTAGTTCAACTCTGCTTCTGAAACTGATATAAACCACAGGTCCTCTAACGTCCAATACTTGTCAGGTAATAAGAGAAATGTGTGAGCTTTGAGAACGATGTAGCTTCGTTTGAGCCGAAAAGGCACTGCAAGTACCTGAAAGGAAGTCTTGCTTGTAGGAAGAAACAGAGACTGGGATTTCACTCCATTTCTGAAGTGAAACACACAGCACAGTTTTCATCCATGAAATACACTTTGCTTTAGAGTAAGACGCACGCTCTTTCTTTCTAGAGTCTCTAATACAGCAGGAAATGTTGGTGTTCTCGAAACAAAAAACGGTGTTTCCTACACATACAGACCATATCTAGTTCAACTCTCCTTCTGAAACTGATACAAACCACAGGTGCTCTAAAATCCAATTCTTTTCAGTTAAGAGCAAGAAAGTTGTGAGCTTCGTGAATGATGGAGCTTCGTTTCAGCTGAAAATGGACTGCGTTTAATTGAAACGAAGTCTTGCTGGTAGGAAGACACAGAGCCTGGGATTCAACACCATTTCTAAAGGGAAACACTCAGCACAGTTCTCATCCATGAAACCCACTGTGCTTTAGAGCAAGAAGCATGCTATTGGTTTTTTGAGTCTCTAATACAGCAGGAAACGTGGGTGTGGTCAGAACAAAAGTATGGTGTTTACTACACATATGGACCATATCTACTTCAAGTCTGCTTCTGAAACTAATACAAACCTCAGGTCCTTTAACATCCAATGCTTCAGTTAATAAGAGAAATACGTGAGCTTTGTGAACGATATAGGTCCTTTGAGCTGAAAAGTGACTACCCTTACGTGAAAGGAAGTCTTGCTTGTAGGAAGACACAGAGCCTGGGATTTTACTCCATTTCTGAAGGGAAACACATAGCACAGTTCTCATCCATGAAACACACTGTGCTTCAGAGCAAGAAACACGCTCTTGCTTTCTAGAGTCTATAAAAGAGCAGGAAAGTTGGCTGGGCTCAGAAGCTAAGTACGGTGTTTACTATACATACGGACCACATCTAGTTCAACTCTGCCTCTGAAACTGATACAAACCACAGGTCCTCTAACATCCAATGATTTTCAGGTAAGAGCGACAAATGTGTGAGCTCCTGAAAGATGTAGCTTCGTTTGAGCTGAAAAGGGACTGTGTTTACTTGAAACGAAGTCTTGATTGTTGGAAGACACAGAGACTGGGATTTAACTCCATTTAAAGGGAAACACTCAGCACAGTTCTCATCCATGAAAAACACTGTGCTTTAGAGCAGGAAGCACGCTCTTGGTTTCTTGAGTCTCTAATAAAGCAGGAAACGTTGGTGTTCACAAAACAAAAAACAGTGTTTCCTGCACATACAGACCATATCTAGTTCAACTCTCCTTCTGAAACTGATAGAAACCACTGGTCTTCTAAAATCCAATTCTTTTCAGTTAAGACCGAGAAACTTGTGAGCTTTGTGAATGATGTAGCTTCGATTCAGATGTAAAGGGACTGCGTTTATTTGAAACAAAGTCTTGATTGTAGGGAGACACAGAGCCTGGGATTTTACTCCATTTCTGAAGGGAAACACACAACACAGTTCTCATCCATGAAACACACTGTTCTTCAGAGCAAGAAACACGCTTTTACTTTCTAGAGTCTATAATAGAGCAGGAAACCAGGGTGTGCTCAGAACAAAAGAAGAGTGTTTACTATACATACGGACCATATCTAGTTCAACTCTGCTTCTGAAACTGATATAAACCACAGGTCCTCTAACGTCCAATACTTGTCAGTTAATAAGAGAAATGTGTGAGCTTTGAGAATGATGTAGCTTCGTTTGAGCTGAAAAGGCACTGCGTTTACCTGAAAGGAAGTTTTGCTTGTAGGAAGACACAGAGCCTGGGATTTAACTCCATTTCTGAAGTGAAGCACACAGGACAGTTCTCATCCATGAAACACTCTTTGCTTTAGAGCAAGACGCACGCTCTTTTTTTCTAGAGTCTCTAATACAGCAGGAAACGTGGGTGTTCTGAAAACAAAAAACGGTATATCCTACATATACGGATCATATCTAGTTCAACTCTCCTTCTGAAACTGATACAAACCACAGGTATTCTAACATCCAATGCTTGTCAGTTAATAAGAGAAATGTGTGAGATTTGTGAATGATGAAGCTTTGTTTGAGCTGAAAAGGGACTGCGTTTACCTGAAACGAAGTCTTGCTTGTAGGAAGACACAGCGCCTGGGATTTAACTCCCTTTCTAAAGAGAAACACTCTGCACAATTCTCATCCATGAAACACACTGTGCTTTAGAGCAAGAAGCATGCTCTTGCTTTCTACAGTCTCTAATACAGCAAGAAACGTGGGTGTTCTCCAAACAAAAAACGGTGTTTTGACACATACGGACCGTATCTAGTTCAACTCTCCTTCTGAAACTGATATAAACCACAGATCCCCTAAATTCCAATTCTTTTCAGTTAAGAGAGAGAAACGGGTGAGCTTCGTTAACCAGGTGGCTTCGTTTGAGCTGAAAAGTGACTGTGTTTACTTGAAAAGAAGTCTTGCTTGGAGGAAGACACAGAACCTGGGATTTAACAACATTTCTGAAGGGAAACACACAGCACAGTTCTCATCCATGAAACACACTCTGCATTCGAGCAAGAAGCACGCTCTTGCTTTCTAGAGTCTCTAATACAACAGGAAATGTGAGCGAGCACAGAACCAAAGAATGGTGTTTCCTAAACATACGGACCATATCTAGTTCAACTCTCCTTCTGAAACTGATACAAACCGCAGTTCCTCTAAAATGCAATTATTTTCAGTTAGGAGTGAGAAACTTGTGAGCTTCGTGAATGATAGAGCTTCATTTGAGCTGAAAAGGGACTGCGTTTACTTGAAATAATGTCTTGCTTGTAGGAAGACACAGAACCTAGGATTTAACTCCATTTGTGAAGGGAAACTCACAGCACAGTTATTATCCATTACACACACTCTGCTTTAGAGCAAGAAGCACACTTTTGCTTTCTATAGTCTCTAATGCAGCAGGAAACGTTGGTGTGCTCAGAACAAAGTACGGTGTTTACTACACTTACAGACCATATCCTGTTCAACTTGGTTCTGAAAATGATACAAACCACAGGTCCTCTAACATCCTATGATTTTCCTTTAAGAGCAAGAAACATGTGAGCATCGTGAACGATGTAGCTTCGTTTGAGCTGAAAAGGCACTGCGTTTACCTGAAAGGAAGTCTTGCTTGTAGGAAGACACAGCGCCTGGTATTTAACTCAATTTGTGAATGGAAACTCACAGCACAGTTATCATCCATTACACACACTCTGCTTTAGAGCAAGAAGCACACTCTTGCTTTCTATAGTCTCTAATGCAGCAGGAAACGTTGGTGTGCTCAGAACAAAGTACGGTGTTTACTACACTTTCAGACCATATCTTGTTCAACTTGGTTCTGAAAATGATACAAACCACAGGTCCTCTAACATCCTATGATTTTCATTTAAGAGCGAGAACCATGTGAGCTTCGTGAACGATGTAGCTTCCTTTGAGCTGAAAAGGCACTGTGTTAACCTGAAACGAAGTCTTGTTTGCAGGAAGACACAGAGCTAGATATTTTACTCCATTTCTGTCGGGAAACACGCAGCACAATTCTCATACATGAAACACACTGTGCTTCAGAGCAAGAAACACGCTCTTGCATTCTAGAGTCTATAATAGAGCAAGAAACGTAGGTGTGCTCAGGAGCTAAGTACCGTGTTTACTACACATACAGATCACATCTAGTTCAACTCTGCTTCTCAAACTGATACAAACCACAGGTCCTCCATATTCCAATGCTTTTCAGTTAAGAGTGAGAAACGTGTGAGCTTCGTGAACTCTGTAGCTTCCTTAGTTATAAAGTGACTGTGTTTACCTGAAGCAAAGTCTTGCTTGTAGGAAGACACAGAGCCTGGGATTTAACTCCATTTCTGAAGGGAAACACACAGCACAGTTCTCATAACTGAAACACACTCTGCTTTAGAACAAGAAGCGCGTTCTTCCTTCTAGATTCTCTAATACAACATGAAACGTGAGTGTGCTCAGAACACAATAACTATATTTCCTACACACACGGACCATATCTAGTTCAACTCTTCCTCTGAAACTGATAGAAACCTCAGGTCCTCTATCATCCAATGATTTTCAGTTAAGAGCGATAAACATGTGAGCTTTGTGAACATTGTAGCTTCGTTTGAGCTAAAAAGTGACTGTGTTTACCTGAAACGAAGTCTTGATTGTAGGAAGACACAGAGCATGGGATTTACCTCCATTTCTGAAGAGAAACACACAGAAGAGTTCTCATCCATGAAACACAATCTGCTTTAGAGCAAGAAGCACACACTTGCTTTCTACAGTCTCTAATACAGCAGGAAACATGAGTTTGCTCTGAACAAAAGAACTGTGTTTCCTACACACACGGACCATATCTAGTTCAACTCTGCTTCTGAAACTTATACAAACCACAGGTCCTCTAACATCCAATGTTTTTCAGTTAAGAGCGAGAAACCTGTGAGCTTCGTGTACAATGTTGCTTCTTTTGAGCTGAAAAGTGACTGCGTTTACCTGCAGCGAAGTCTTGCTTGTAGGAAGAGACGGAGCCTGGGATTTAACTCCACTTCGGAAGGGAAACACACAGCACAGTTCTCATACATAAAACACACTCTGTTTAGACAAAAACACACTCTTGCATTCTAGTGTCTCTAATACTGCAGGAAATGTGATTGTGCTCTGAACAAAAGAACTGTGTTTCCTACACACATGGACCATATCTAGTTCAACTCTGCTTCTGAGACTGATACAAACCACAGGTCCTCTAACATCCAATGATTTTCTGTTAAGAGCTGGAAACGTGTGCTTTGTGATCGATGTAGCTTCGTTTGAGCTGAAAAGTGACTGTGTTTACCTGAAAAGAAGTCTTGCTTGTAGGAAGACACAGAGCTTGAGATTTAACTCAATTTCTGAAGAGAAACACAAAGCACAGTTCTCATCCATGAAACATACTGTGCTTTAGTGCAAGACGCACGGTCTTGCTTCTAGATTCTCTAATACCACAGTAAACGTGTGTGCCCTTAGAACAAAATAACTGTGTTTCCAAGAAACACGGCCCATATCTAGTTCAACTCTACTTCTGAAACTGATACTAAACACAGGACCTCTAACATCCAATGCTTTTCAGTTAAGAGCGAAAACCGTGTGTGCTTGGTGAACATTGAACCTTTATTTGAGCTAAAAAATGACTTTGTTTACTTGAAACGAAGTCTTCTTTGTAGGAGGACACAGAGCATGGGATTTAACACCATGTCTGAAGGGAAACACACAGCACAGTTCTCATCCATGAAACACAATCTGCTTTAGAGCAAGAAGCACACACTTGCTTTCTACAGTCTCTTATAAAGCAGGAAACATGAGAATGATCTGAACAAAAGAACTGTGTTGGCTACACACACGGATGTTATCTAGTTCAACTCCTCTTCTGAAACAGATACAAACCACTGGTCCTCTAACATCCAATGCTTCTCATTTAAGAGCGAGAAACGTGTGAGCTTCATGTACAATGTTGCTTCTTTTGAGCTGAAAAGTGACTGCGTTTACCTGAAGCAAAGTCTTGCTTGTAGGAAGACATGAAGCCTGGGATTTAACTCCACTTCTGAAGGGAAACACACAGCACAGTTCTCATCCTGAAATACAATCTGCTTTAGAGCAAGAACCACGCTCTTGCTTTCTACAGTCTCTAAGAGAGCAAGACACGTGAGTATGCTCAGAACAAAAGAACTTTGCTTCCTACACTCATGGATCATATCTAGTTCAACTCTGCTCCTGAAAATGATACAACCGCAGATCCTCTAACAACCAATGCTTTTCCCTTAAGAGCGAGAAACGTGTGAGCTTCTTGAACAATGTTGCTTCGTTTGAGCTGAAAAGTTACTGCATTTACCTGAAAAGAAGTCTTGCTTGTAGGAAGACACAGAGCCTGGGATTTAACTACACTTCTGAAGGTAAACACACAGCAGAGTTCTCATCCCTGAAACACACTCTGCTTTAGAGCAAGAAGCACACTCTTGCTTTCTAGAATATCCAAGATAGCAAGAAACGTGAGTGTGCTCTGAACGAAAGAACTGTGTTTCCTACACACACGGACCATATCGAGTTCAACTCTGCTTCTCTAACTGATACAAACCACAGGTCATCCAAATTCCAATGCTTTTCAGTTAAGAGTGAGAAACGTGTAAGCTTCGTGAACTCTGTAGCTTCCTTTGAGTTATAAAGTGACTGCATTTAACTTAAATGAAGTATTGCTTGTAGGAAGACACAGAGCCTGGGATTTAACTCCATTTCTGAAGGGAAACACACTACACAGCTCTCATAAATGAAACACATTCTGCTTTAGAACAAGAAGCCCGTTCTTGCTTCTAGATTCTCTAATACAACAGTAAACTTGAGTGCGCTCAGAACAAAATAACTGTGTTTCCTACACACGGCCTATATATAGTTCAACTCTGCTTCTGAAACTTATACAAACCACAGGTCCTCTAAAATCCAATGCTTTTCAGTTAAGAGCGAGAAATGTGTGAGCTTCGTGAACGATGTAGCATTTTTTGATCTGGAAATTGACTGCATTTTCCTGAAATGAAGTCTTGCTTGTAGGAAGACACAGATCCTGGGATTTAATTCCATTTCTGAAGGGAAACACAAAGCACAATTCTCATCCATGAATCACACTGTGCTTTAGAGCAAGACGCACAGTCTTGCTTCTAGATTCTCTAATACAACAAGAAACGTGAGTGTGCTCAGAACACAATAACTATATTTCCTACACACACTGAGCATATCTAGTCCAACTCTTCCTCTGAAACTGATACAAACCTCAAGTCCTCTAACATCCAATGATTTTCAGTTAAGAGCGATAAACATGTGAGCTTTGTGAACATTGTAGCTTCGTTTGAGCTGAAAAGTGACTGCGTTTACATGAAACGAAGTATTGCTTGTAGGAAGACACAGAGCCTGGGATTAAACACCATTTCTGAAGGGAAACACACAGCAAAGTTCTCATCCATGAAACATACTCTGCTTTTGAGCAAGAAGCATGCTCCTGCTTTCTAGAGTCTCTAAGAGACCAGCAAATGTGAGTGTGCTCAGAACAAAAGAACTGTGTTTCCTACACTCATGGATCATATCTCGTTAAACTCTGCTTCTGAAACTGATACAAACCACAGGTCCTCTAACATCCAATGCTCTTCAGTTAAGAGCGAGTAATGTGTGAGCTTCGTGAACGATGTAGCTTCATTTGAGCTGAAAAGTGACTGCGTTTACCTGAAAAGAAGTCTTGCTTGTAGGAAGACAAAGAGCTTGAGATTTAGCTCAATTTCTGAAGAGAAACACAAAGCACAGTTCTCATCCATGAAACACACTCTGCTATAGAGCAAGAAGCACACTCTTGTATTCTAGAATCTCTAATACAGAAGGAAATGTGAGTGTACTGTGTAAAAAGAACTGTTTTTCGTATACATGGCCCATATCTAGTTCAACTCTGCTTCGGAATCTGATACAAAACACAGGTTCTCTAACTTCTAGTGCTTTTCAGTTAAGAGCGAGAAACATGTGAGCTTCGTGAAATATGTAGCTTCCTTTGAGCTGAAAAGTGACTGCGTTTACCTGAAAAGAGGTCTTGCATGTAGGAAGACACAGAGCCTGGGATTTAACTCCATTTATGAAGGTAAACAGCAGCATAGTTCCTATCCATGAAACGCACTCTGCTTTAGAGCAAGAAGCACACTCTTGCATTCTAGATTCTCTAATATAGCCTGAAATGTGAGTGTGCTGTGAACAAAAGAACTGTGTTTCCTCTACACACGGCCCATATCTAGTTCAACTCTGCTTCGGAAACTGATACAAAACACAGGAACTCTATCATCCAATGCTTTTCAATAACAGCGAGAACTGTTTTTGCTTTGTGAACAATGTAGCTTTGTTTGAGCTGAAAAGTGACTGCGTTTACATGAAAAGAAGTCTTGCTGGTAGAAAGACACAGGGCTTGGGATTTGACTCCATTTCGGAAGGCAAAAACACAGCACAGTTCTCATCCATGAAACACACTGTGCTTTAGAACAAGACGCACGTTCTTGCTTATAGATTCTCTAATACAACAGTAAACGTGAGTGCGCTCAAAACAAAATAACTGTGTTTCCTACACACACGGCCCATATCTAATTTAACTCTGCTTCTGAAACTGATTCAAAACACAGGACCTCTAACATCAAATGCTTTTCAGTTAAGAGCAACAACCGTGTGTGCTTGGTGAACAATGAACCTTCGTTTGAGCTAAAAAGTGACTGCGTTTACCTGAAAAGAAGTATTACTTGTTGGAAGACACAGAGGCTTGGATTTAACTCCATGTCTGAAGGGAAACATACAGAACAGTTCTCATCCTGAAATACAATCTGCTTAAGAGCAAGAAACACGCTCTTGCTTTCTAGAGTCTCTAAGACAGCAAGACACTTGAGTATGCTCAGAACAAAAGAACTGTGTTTCCTACACTCATGGATCATATCTAGTTCATCTCTGCTTCTGGAACTGATAAAACACACAGGTCCTCTAACATCCAATGATTTTCAGTTAAGAGCGAGAAACGTGTGTGTTTCATGTACGATGTAGCATTGTTTGAGCTAAAAAAGTGACTGCGTGTACCTGAAATGAAGTCATGACTGTAGGCAGACACAGAGCATTGGATTTACCTCCATTTCGGAAGGGAAACACACAGAACAGTTCTCATCCATGATACACGCTCTGCTTTAGAGCAAGAAGCACACACTTGCTTTCTACAGTCTCTAATACAGCAGGAAACATGAGTTTGCTCTGAACAAATGAACTGTGTTTCCTACACACACGGACCATATCTAGTTCAACTCTGCTTCTGAAACTGATACAAACCACAGGTCCTCTAACATCCAATGATTTTCTGTTAAGAGCTAGAAACGTGTGCTTTGTGATCGATGTAGCTTTGTTTGAGCTGAAAAGTGACTGCGTTTACCTGAAAAGAAGTCTTGCTTGTAGGAAGACACAGAGCTTGAGATTTAACTCAATTTCTGAAGAGAAACACAAAGCACAGTTCTCATCCATGAAACACACTGTGCTTTCGAGCAAGAAGCACGCTCTTGCTTTCCAGAGTCTCTAAGAGAGGACGAAATGTGAGTGTGCTCAGAATAAAAGAACTGTGTTTCCTACACACATGGATCATATCTAGTTCAACTCTGCTTCTGGAACTGATAAAAAGCACAGGTCCTCCAACATCCAATGCTTTTCCCTTAAGAGCGAGAAACGTGTGACCTTCGTGTACAATGTAGCTTTGTTTGTGCTAAAAAGTGACTGCGTTTACCTGAAACAAAGTCTTGATCGTAGGAAGACACATAGCATGGGATTTACCTCCATTTCTGAAGGGAAACACACAGAACAGTTCTCATCCATGATACACACTCTGCTTTAGAGCAAGAAGCACGCTCTTGCTTTGTAGAGTCTCTAAGAGAGCAGGAAATGTGAGTGTTATCCGAATAAAATAAGTGTGTTTCCTACACACACGGACCATATCTAGTTCAACTCTGCTGCTGAAACTGATACAAACTACAGGTCATCTAACATCTGATGCTTTTCAGTTAGAATGAGAAACGTGTGAGCTTCGTGAACGATGTAGTTCGTTTGAGCTGAAAGTGACTGTGTTTACCTGAAAAGAAGTCTTGATTGAAGGAAGACACAGAGCCTGGGATTTACCTCCATTTCTGAAGGGAAACAGAAAGCACAGTTCTCATCCATGAAACATACTGTGCTTTAGTGCAAGACGCACGGTCTTGCTTCTAGATTCTCTAATACCACAGTAAACGTGTGTGCCCTTAGAACAAAATAACTGTGTTTCCGAGAAACACGGTCCATATCTAGTTCAACTCTACTTCTGAAACTGATACTAAACACAGGACCTCTAACATCCAATGCTTTTCAGTTAAGAGCGAAAACCGTGTGTGCTTGGTGAACAATGAACCTTTATTTGAGCTGAAAAAATGACTGTGTTTACTTGAAACGAAGTCTTGTTTGTAGGAGGACACAGAGCATGGGATTTAACACCATGTCTGAAGGGAAACACACAGCACAGTTCTCATCCATGAAACACAATCTGCTTTAGAGCAAGAAGCACACACTTGCTTTCTACAGTCTCTTATAAAGCAGGAAACATGAGAATGATCTGAACAAAAGAACTGTGTTGGCTACACACCCGGACGTTATCTAGTTCAACTCCTCTTCTGAAACAGATACAAACCACTGGTCCTCTAACATCCAATGCTTCTCATTTAAGAGTGAGAAACGTGTGAGCTTCTTGAACAATGTTGCTTCGTTTGAGCTGAAAAGTTACTGCATTTACCTTAAAAGAAGTCTTGCTTGTAGGAAGACACAGAGCCTGGGATTTAACTACACTTCTTAAGGTAAGCACACAGCAGAGTTCTCATCCATGAAACACACTCTGCTTTAGAGCAAGAAGCACACTCTTGCTTTCTAGAATATCTAAGATAGCAAGAAACGTGAATATGCTCTGAACGAAAGAACTGTGTTTCCTACACACATGGACCATATCAAGTTCAACTCTGCTTCTCTAACTGATACAAACCACAGGTCATCCAAATTCCAATGCTTTTCAGTTAAGAGTGAGAAACGTGTGAGCTTGGTGAACTCTGTAGCATCCTTTGAGTTATAAAGTGACGGCGTTTACCTTAAACGAAGTCTTGCTTGTAGGAAGACACAGAGCCTGGGATTTAACTCCATTTCTGAAGGGAAACACACAGCACAGTTCTCATAAATGAAACACATTCTGCTTTAGAACAAGAAGCCCGTTCTTGCTTCTAGATTCTCTAATACAACAGTAAACTTGAGTGCGCTCAGAACAAAATAACTGTGTTTCCTACACACGGCCTATATATAGTTCAACTCTTCTTCTGAAACTTATACAAACCACAGGTCCTCTAAAATCCAATGCTTTTCAGTTAAGAGCGAGAAATGTGTGATCTTCGTGAACGATGTAGCATTTTTTGATCTGGAAATTGACTGCATTTTCCTGAATTGAAGTCTTGATTGTAGGAAGACAAGATCCTGGGATTTAATTACATTTCTGAAGGGAAACACAAAGCACAATTCTCATCCATGAATCATACTGTGCTTTAGAGCAAGACGCACAGTCTTGCTCCTAGATTCTCTAATACAACAAGAAACGTGAGTGTGCTCAGAACACAATAACTATATTTCCTACACACACTGAGCATATCTAGTTCAACTCTTCCTCTGAAACTGATACAAACCTCAAGTCCCCTAACATCCAATGATTTTCAGTTAAGAGCGATAAATGTGTGAGCTTTGTGAACATTGTAGCTTCGTTTGAGCTGAAAAGTGACTGCGTTTACCTGAAAAGAAGTCTTGCTTGTAGGAAGACAAAGAGCTTGAGATTTTACTCAATTTCTGAAGAGAAACACAAAGCACAGTTCTCATCCATGAAACACACTCTGCTTTAGAGCAAGAAGCACACTCTTGTATTCTAGAATCTCTAATACAGCAGGAAATGTGAGTGTACTGTGTAAAAAGAACTGTGTTTCATACACACGGCCCATATCTAGTTCAACTCTGCTTCGGAATCTGATACAAAACACAGGTTCTCTAACTTCTAGTGCTTTTCAGTTAAGAGCGAGAAACATGTGAGCTTTGTGAAATATGTAGCTTCTTTTGAGCAGAAAAGTGACTGCGTTTACCTGAAAAGAGGTCTTGCATGTAGAAAGACACAGAGCCTGGGATTTAACTCCATTTATGAAGGTAAACAGCAGCATAGTTCCTATCCATGAAACGCACTCTGCTTTAGAGCAAGAAGCACACTCTTGCATTCTAGATTCTCTAATATAGCCTGAAATGTGAGTGTGCTGTGAACAAAAGAACTCTGTTTCCTCTACACACGGCCCATATCTAGTTCAACTCTGCTTCGGAAACTGATACAAAACACAGGAACTCTATCATCCAATGCGTTTCAATAACAGCGAGAACTGTTTGTGCTTTGTGAACGATGTAGCTTTGTTTGAGCTGAAAAGTGACTGCGTTTACATGAAAAGAACTCTTGCTGGTAGAAAGACACAGGGCTTGGGATTTGATTCCATTTCGGAAGGGAAAAACACAGCACAGATCTCATCCATGAAACACACTCTGCTTTATAGCAAGAAGAATGCACTTGCTTTCCAGACTCTCTAATACAGCCAGAAACTTGAGGGTACTCAGAACAAAGAACGGTGTTTCCTACACATACGGACCATTGCTAGTTCAACTCTGCTTCTGAAACTGATACAAACCACAGTTCCTCTAACATACAATGCTTTACAGTTAAGAGCGAGAAACATGTGAGCTTCGTAAACGATTACTATTCATTTGAGCTGAAAAGTGACTGCATTAACCTGAAATGATGTCTTGCTTGTAGGAAGACAGAGAGCCTGGGATTTAACTCCATTTCTGAAGAGAAACACACAGCACAGTTCTCATCCATGAAACACACTCTGCTTTAGAGCAAGAAGCACGCTCTTGCTTTCTAAGATTCTCTAATATGGCACGAAATGTGACTGTGGTCAGAACAAAATAACGGTGTTTCCTACACAAACGGACCATATCTAGGTCAACTCTTCTTCTGAAACTGATACAAACCACAGTTCCATTAACATGCAATGCTTTCGAGTTAAGAGCGAGAAACGTGTGAGCTTCATGAACGATGTAGCTTCCGTTGAGCTGAAAAGTGACTGAGTTTACCTGAAAAAATGTCTTGCTTGTAGGAAGACACAGAGCTTAGGATTTAACTCCATTTCTGAAGGGAAACACACAGCACAGTTCTCATCCATGAAACACACTCTGCTTTAGAGCAAGAAGCATGCTCTTGCATTCCAGAGTCTCTAATAGAGCCAGTATCTTGAGGGTACTGAGAACAACGAACGGTGTTTCCTACACATATGGACAATTGCTAGTCCAACTCTGCTTCTGAAACTGATACAAAACACAGGTCCTCTAACATCCAATGCTTTACAGTTAAGAGCAAGAAACTTCTGAGCTACGTGAACGATGTAGCTTTTTTTGAGCTGAAAGGTGACTGAGTTAACGTGAAACGAAGTGTTGCTTGTAGGAAGATACAGAGGCTGTGATTTAAATCCATTTCTGAAGGTAAACACACAGCACTGTTCTCATGATGAAACACACTATGCATATAGGAAGAAGCACGCTCTTGCTTTCTAGAGTCTCTAATAGAGCATGAAACGTGAGTTTGCTCAGAACAAAAGAACGGTGTTTCCTACACATACGGACCACTGCTAGTTCAACTCTGCTTATGAAACTGATACAAACCACAAGTCATCTAACATCCAATGCTTTTCAGTTAAGAGCGAGAAACGTGTGATCTTTGTAAACGATTTATATTCATTTGACCTGAAAAGTGACAGCGTTTACCTGAAATGATGTCTTGCTTGTAGGAAGACACAGAGCCTGGGATTTAACTCCATTTCTGAAGGGAAACACACAGCACAGTTCTCATCCATGAAACACACTCTGCTTTAGAGCAAGAAGCACACTCTTGCTTTCTAAGAGTCTCTAATACAGCAGGAAACTTGACTGTGGTCAGAACAAAATAACGGTGTTTCCTACACATACGGACGATATCTAGTTCAACTCTACTTCTGAAACTGATACAAACCACAAGTCATCTAACATCCAATGCTTTTCAGTTAAGAGCGAGAAACGTGTGAGCTTGGTGACCGATGTAGCTTCCTTTTAGCTGAAAAGTGACTGAGTTTACCTCAAATGATGTCTTGCTTGTAGGAAGACACAGAGCCTGGGATTTAACTCCATTTCTGAAGGGAAACACACAGCACAGTTCTCATCCATGAAACACACTCTGCATTAGTGCAAGAAGCATGCTCTTGCTTTCTAAGAGTCTCTAATACAGCAAGAAACGTGACTGTGGTCAGAACAAAATAATGGTGTTTCCTACACATACGGACCATATCTAGGTCAACTCTTCTTCTGAAACTGATACAAACCACAGTTATATTAACATGCAATGCTTTCAAGTTAAGAGCGAGAATCGTGTGAGGTTCGTGAACGATGTAGCTTCCTTTGCTCTGAAAAGTGACTGAGTTTACCTGAAGAGATGTCTTGCTTGTAGGAAGACACAGAGCCTGGGATTTAACTCCATTTCTGAAGGGAAACACACAGCACAGTTCTCATCCATTAATCACACTGTGCTTTATAGCAAGAAGCATGCTCTTGCTTTCCAGAGTCTCTAATAGAGCCAGAAACTTGAGGGTACTCAGAACAAAAGAACGGTGTTTCCTACACATACAGACCATTGCTAGTTCAACTCTGCTTACAAAACTGATACAAACCACAGGTCATCTAACATCCAATGCTTTACAGTTAAGAGAAAGAAACTTGTGAGCTACGTGAACGATGTAGCTTTGTTTGAGCTGAAAGGTGACTGAGTTTACGTGAAACGAAGTGTTGTTTGTAGGAAGATACAGAGGCTGTGATTTAAATCCATTTCTGAAGGGAAACACACAGCACTGTTCTCACGATGAAACACACTAGGCGTATAGGAAGAAGCACGCTCTTGCTTTCTAGAATCTCTAATAGAGCAGGAAACGTGAGTTTGCTCAGAACAAAAGAACGGTGTTTCCTACACATACGGACCATTGCTAGTTCAACTCTGCTTCTGAAACTGATACAAACCACAAGTCATCTAACATCCAATGCGTTTCAGTTAAGAGCGAGAAACGTGTGATCTTCGTAAACGATTTATATAAATTTGACCTGAAAAGTGACAGCGTTTACCTGAAATGATGTCTTGCTTGTAGGAAGAAACAAAGCCTTGGATTTAACTCCATTTCTGAAGGGAAACACACAGCACAGTTCTCATCCATGAAACACACTCTGCTTTAGAGCAAGAAGCACACTCTTGCTTTCTAAGAGTCTCTAATACAGCAGGAAACTTGAGGGTGGTCAGAACAAAATAATGGTGTTTCCTACACATATGGACGATATCTAGTTCAACTCTACTTCTGAAACTGATACAAACCACAAGTCATCTAACATCCAATGCTTTTCAGTTAAGAGCGAGAAACGTGTGAGCATGGTGACCGATGTAGCTTCCTTTGAGCTGAAAAGTGACTGAGTTTACCTGAAATGATGTCTTGCTTGTAGGAAGACACAGAGCCTGGGATTTAACTCCATTTCTGAAGGGAAACACACAGCACAGTTCTCATCCATGAAACACACTCTGCATTAGAGCAAGAAGCATGCTCTTGCTTTCTAAGAGTCTCTAATACAGCAAGAAACGTGACTGTGGTCAGAACAAAATAATGGTGTTTCCTACACATACGGACCATATCTAGGTCAACTCTTCTTCTGAAACTGATACAAACCACAGTTCCATTAACATGCAATGCTTTCGAGTTAAGAGCGAGAAACGTGTGAGCTTCATGAACGATGTAGCTTCCGTTGAGCTGAAAAGTGACTGAGTTTACCTGAAAAAATGTCTTGCTTGTAGGAAGACACAGAGCTTAGGATTTAACTCCATTTCTGAAGGGAAACACACAGCACAGTTCTCATCCATGAAACACACTCTGCTTTAGAGCAAGAAGCATGCTCTTGCATTCCAGAGTCTCTAATAGAGCCAGTATCTTGAGGGTACTCAGAACAACGAACGGTGTTTCCTACACATACGGACAATTGCTAGTCCAACTCTGCTTCTGAAACTGATACAAAACACAGGTCCTCTAACATCCAATGCTTTACAGTTAAGAGCAAGAAACTTCTGAGCTACGTGAACGATGTAGCTTTTTTTGAGCTGAAAGGTGACTGAGTTAACGTGAAACGAAGTGTTGCTTGTAGGAAGATACAGAGGCTGTGATTTAAATCCATTTCTGAAGGTAAACACACAGCACTGTTCTCATGATGAAACACACTATGCATATAGGAAGAAGCACGCTCTTGCTTTCTAGAGTCTCTAATAGAGCATGAAACGTGAGTTTGCTCAGAACAAAAGAACGGTGTTTCCTACACATACGGACCACCGCTAGTTCAACTCTGCTTATGAAACTGATACAAACCACAAGTCATCTAACATCCAATGCTTTTCAGTTAAGAGCGAGAAACGTGTGATCTTTGTAAACGATTTATATTCATTTGACCTGAAAAGTGACAGCGTTTACCTGAAATGATGTCTTGCTTGTAGGAAGACACAGAGCCTGGGATTTAACTCCATTTCTGAAGGGAAACACACAGCACAGTTCTCATCCATGAAACACACTCTGCTTTAGAGCAAGAAGCACACTCTTGCTTTCTAAGAGTCTCTAATACAGCAGGAAACTTGACTGTGGTCAGAACAAAATAACGGTGTTTCCTACACATACGGACGATATCTAGTTCAACTCTACTTCTGAAACTGATACAAACCACAAGTCATCTAACATCCAATGCTTTTCAGTTAAGAGCGAGAAACGTGTGAGCTTGGTGACCGATGTAGCTTCCTTTTAGCTGAAAAGTGACTGAGTTTACCTCAAATGATGTCTTGCTTGTAGGAAGACACAGAGCCTGGGATTTAACTCCATTTCTGAAGGGAAACACACAGCACAGTTCTCATCCATGAAACACACTCTGCATTAGTGCAAGAAGCATGCTCTTGCTTTCTAAGAGTCTCTAATACAGCAAGAAACGTGACTGTGGTCAGAACAAAATAATGGTGTTTCCTACACATACGGACCATATCTAGGTCAACTCTTCTTCTGAAACTGATACAAACCACAGTTCCATTAACATGCAATGCTTTCAAGTTAAGAGCGAGAATCGTGTGAGCTTCGTGAACGATGTAGCTTCCTTTGCCCTGAAAAGTGACTGAGTTTACCTGAAGAGATGTCTTGCTTGTAGGAAGACACAGAGCCTGGGATTTAACTCCATTTCTGAAGGGAAACACACAGCACAGTTCTCATCCATGAAACACACTCTGCTTTAGAGCAAGAAGCATGCTCTTGCTTTCCAGAGTCTCTAATAGAGCCAGAAACTTGAGGGTACTCAGAACAAAAGAACGGTGTTTCCTACACATACAGACCATTGCTAGTTCAACTCTGCTTACAAAACTGATACAAACCACAGGTCATCTAACATCCAATGCTTTACAGTTAAGAGAAAGAAACTTGTGAGCTACGTGAACGATGTAGCTTTGTTTGAGCTGAAAGGTGACTGAGTTTACGTGAAACGAAGTGTTGCTTGTAGGAAGGTACAGAGGCTGTGATTTAAATCCATTTCTGAAGGGAAACACACAGCACTGTTCTCACGATGAAACACACTAGGCGTATAGGAAGAAGCACGCTCTTGCTTTCTAGAATCTCTAATAGAGCAGGAAACGTGAGTTTGCTCAGAACAAAAGAACGGTGTTTCCTACACATACGGACCATTGCTAGTTCAACTCTGCTTCTGAAACTGATACAAACCACAAGTCATCTAACATCCAATGCGTTTCAGTTAAGAGCGAGAAACGTGTGATCTTCGTAAATGATTTATATAAATTTGACCTGAAAAGTGACAGCGTTTACCTGAAATGATGTCTTGCTTGTAGGAAGAAACAAAGCCTTGGATTTAACTCCATTTCTGAAGGGAAACACACAGCACAGTTCTCATCCATGAAACACACTCTGCTTTAGAGCAAGAAGCACACTCTTGCTTTCTAAGAGTCTCTAATACAGCAGGAAACTTGACTGTGGTCAGAACAAAATAATGGTGTTTCCTACACATACGGACGATATCTAGTTCAACTCTACTTCTGAAACTGATACAAACCACAAGTCATCTAACATCCAATGCTTTTCAGTTAAGAGCGAGAAACGTGTGAGCATGGTGACCGATGTAGCTTCCTTTTAGCTGAAAAGTGACTGAGTTTACCTGAAATGATGTCTTGCTTGTAGGAAGACACAGAGCCTGGGATTTAACTCCATTTCTGAAGGGAAACACACAGCACAGTTCTCATCCATGAAACACACTCTGCATTAGAGCAAGAAGCATGCTCTTGCTTTCTAAGAGTCTCTAATACAGCAGGAAACGTGACTGTGGTCAGAATAAATAATGGTGTTTCTCACACATACGGACCATATCTTCGTCAACTCTTCTTCTGAAACTGATACAAACCACAGTTCCATTAACATGCAATGCTTTTAAGTTAAGAGCGAGAAACGTGTGAGCTTCGTGAACAATGTAGCTTCCTTTGAGCTGAAAAGACACTGAGTTTACCTGAAGAGATGTCTTGCTTGTAGGAAGACACAGAGCCTGGGATTTAACTCCATTTCTGAAGGGAAACACACAGCACAGTTCTCATCCATGAAACACACTCTGCTTTAGAGCAAGAAGCACACTCTTGCTTTCTAAGAGTCTCTAATCCAGCCAAAACATGACTGTGGTCAGAACAAAATAACAGTGTTTCCTACACATACGGACCATATCTAGGTCAACTCTTCTTCTGAAACTGATACAAACCACAGTTCCATTAACATGCAATGCTTTCAAGTTAAGAGCGAGAATCGTGTGTGCTTCGTGAACGATGTAGCTTCCTTTGCCCTGAAAAGTGACTGAGTTTACCTGAAGAGATGTCTTGCTTGTAGGAAGACACAGAGCCTGGGATTTAACTCCATTTCTGAAGGGAAACACACAGCACAGTTCTCATCCATTAAACACACTCTGCTTTATAGCAAGAAGCATGCTCTTGCTTTCCAGAGTCTCTAATAGAGCCAGAAACTTGAGGGTACTCAGAACAAAAGAACGGTGTTTCCTACACTTACAGATCATTGCTAGTTCAACTGTGCTTACGAAACTGATACAAACCACAGGTCATCTAACATCCAATGCTTTACATTTAAGAGAAAGAAACTTGTGAGCTACGTGAACGATGTAGCTTTGTTTGAGCTGAAAGGTGACTGAGTTTACGTGAAACGAAGTCTTGCTTGTAGGAAGATACAGAGCCTGTGATTTAACCCCATTTCTGAAGGGAAACAAACAGCACTGTTGCACGATGAAACACACTATGCGTATACTCAGAAGCACGCTCTTGCTTTCTAGAGTCTCTAATAGAGCAGGAAACGTGAGTTTGCTCAGAACAAAAGAACGGTGTTTCCTACACATACGGACCATTGCTAGTTCAACTCTGCTTCTGAAACTGATACAAACCACAAGTCATCTAACATCCAATGCTTTTCAGTTAAGAGCGAGAAACGTGTGAGCTTCGTGACCGATTTAGCTTCCTTTTAGCTGAAAAGTGACTAAGTTTACCTAAAATGATGTCTTGCTTGTAGGAAGACACAGAGCCTGGGATTTAACTCCATTTCTGAAGGGAAACACACAGCACAGTTCTCAACCATGAAACACACTCTGCTTTAGAGCAAGAAGCATGCTCTTGCTTTCTAAGAGTCTCTAATACAGCAGGAAACGTGACTGTGGTCAGAACAAAATAATGGTGTTTCCTACACATACGGACCATATCTAGGTCAACTCTTCTTCTGAAACTGATACAAACCACAGTTCCATTAACATGCAATGATTTCAAGTTAAGAGCGAGAAACGTGTGAGCTTCGTGAACAATGTAGCTTCCTTTGAGCTGAAAAGTGACTGAGTTTACCTGAAGAGATGTCTTGCTTGTAGGAAGACACAGAGCCTGGAATTTAACTCCATTGCTGAAGGGAAACACACAGCACAGTTCTCATCCATGAAACACACTCTGCTTTATAGCAAGAAGAATGCACTTGCTTTCCAGAGTCTCTAATAGAGCCAGAAACTTGAGGGTACTCAGAACATAAGAACGGTGTTCCCTACACATACAGACCATTGCTAGTTCAACTCTGCTTACGAAACTGATACAAATCACAGGTCTTCTAACATCCAATTCGTTACAGTTAAGAGCAAGAAACTTGTGAGCTACGTGAACGATGTAGCTTTGTTTGAGCTGAAAGGTGACTGAGTTCACGTGAAACGAAGTCTTGCTTGTAGGAAGATATAGAGGCTGTGATTTAACTCCATTTCTGAAGGGAAACACACAGCACTGTTCTCACGATGAAACACACTGTGCATATAGGAAGAAGCACGCTCTTACTTTCTAGAGTCTCTAATAGAGCAGGAAACATGAGTTTGCTCAGAACCTAAGGACGGTGTGTCCTACACATACGGACCACTGCTAGTTCAACTCTGCTTCTGAAACTGATACAAACCACAAGTCATCTAACATCCAAAGCTTTTCAGTTAAGAGCGAGAAACGTGTGAACTTTGTAAACGATTTATATTCATTTGACCTGAAAAGTGACTGCATTAACCTGAAATGATGTCTTGCTTGTAGGAAGACACAGAGCCTGGGATTTAACTCTATTTCTGAAGGGAAACACACAGCACAGTTCTCATCCATGAAACACACTCTGCTTTATAGCAAGAAGCATGCTCTTGCTTTCTAAGATTCTCTAGTATGCCACGAAAAGTGACTGTGGTCAGAACAAAATAACGGTGTTTCCTACACAAACAAACCATATCTAGGGCAACTCTTCTTCTGAAACTGATACAAACCACAGTTCCATTAACATGCAATGCTATTGAGTTAAGAGCGAGAAACGTGTGAGCTTCATGAACGATGTAGGGTCCTTTGAGCTGAAAAGTGACTGAGTTTAAATGAAGACATGTCTTGCTTGTAGGAAGACACAGAGCTTGGGATTTAACACCATTTCTGAAGGGAAACAAACAGCACAGTTCTCATCCATGAAACACACTCTGCTTTAGAGCAAGAAGCATGCTCTTGCATTCCAGAGTCTCTAATAGAGCCAGTAACTTGAGGGTACTCAGGACAACGAACGGTGTTACCTACACATATGGACCATTGCTAGTCCAACTCTGCTTCTGAAACTGATACAAACCACAGGTCATCTAACATCCAATGCTTTACAGTTAAGAGCAAGAAACTTGTGAGCTACGTGAACGATGTAGCTTTGTTTGAGCTGAAAGGTGACTGAGTTTACGTGAAACGAAGTGTTGCTTGTAGGAAGATACAGAGGCTGTGATTTAAATCCATTTCTGAAGGGAAACACACAGCACTGTTCTCACGATGAAACACACTATGCGTATAGGAAGAATCACGCTCTTGCTTTCTAGAATCTCTAATAGAGCAGGAAACGTGAGTTTGCTCAGAGCAGTAGAACGGTGTTTCCTACACATACGGACCATTGCTAGTTCAACTCTGCTTCTGTAACTGATACAAACCACAAGTCATCTAACATCCAATGCTTTTCAGTTAAGAGCGAGAAACGTGTGATCTTCGTAAACGATTTATATTCATTTGACCTGACAAGTGACAGCGTTTACCTGAAATGATGTCTTCCTTGTAGGAAGAAAAAGAGCCTGTGATTTAACTCCATTTCTGAAGGGAAACAAACAGCACTGTTGCACGATGAAACACACTCTGCGTATACTAAGAAGCACGCTCTTGCTTTCTAGAGTCTCCAATAGAGCAAGAAACGTGAGTTTGCTCAGAACAAATGAACGGTGTTTCCTACACATACGGACCATTGCTAGTTCAACTCTGCTTCTGAAACTGATACAAACCACAAGTCATCTAGAATCCAATGCTTTTCAGTTAAGAGCAAGAAACATGTGAGGTCGTGACCGATGTAGCTTCCTTTGAGCTGAAAAGTGATTGAGTTTACCTGAAATGATGTCTTGCTTGTAGGAAGACACAGAGCCTGGGATTTAACTCCATTTCTGAAGGGAAACACACAGCACAGTTCTCATCCATGAAACACACTCTGCTTTAGAGCACGAAGCATGCTCTTGCTTTCTAGATTCTCTAATACAGCCAGAAACTTGAGGGTACACAGAACAAAAGAATGGGGTTTCCAACACATACAGACCATTGCTCTTTCAACTCCGCTTCTGAAACTGATACAAACCACAAGTCATCTAACATCCAATGCTTTTCATTTAAGAGCAAGAAACGTTTGAGCTTCATAAACGATATATATTCATTTGAGCTGAAAAGTGACTTCGTTTACCTGAAATGATGTCTTGCTTGTAGGAAGACACAGATCCTGGAATTTAACTCCATTTCTGAAGGGAAACACACAGCACAGTTCTCATCCATGAAACACACTCTGCTTTAGAGCAAGAAGCACACTCTTGCTTTCTAAGAGTCTCTAATCCAGCAAAAACATGACTGTGGTCAGAACAAAATAACAGTGTTTCCTACACATACGGACCATATCTAGGTCAACTCTACTTCTGAAACTGATACAAAGCACAGTTCCATTAACATGCAATGCTTTCAATTTAAGAGCGAGAAACGTGTGAGCTTCGTGAACAATGTTGCTTCCTTTGCGCTGAAAAGTGACTGAGTTTACCTGAAAAGATGTCTTGCTTGTAGGAAGACACAGAGCATGGGATTTAACTCCATTTCTGAAGGGAAACACACATCACAGTTCTCATCCATGAAACACACTCTGCTTTAGAGCAAGAAGCATGCTCTTGCATTCCAGAGTCTCTAATAGAGCCAGTAACTTGAGGGTACTCAGGACAACGAACGGTGTTACCTACACATATGGACCATTGCTAGTCCAACTCTGCTTCTGAAACTGATACAAACCACAGGTCATCTAACATCCAATGCTTTACAGTTAAGAGCAAGAAACTTGTGAGCTACGTGAACGATGTAGCTTTGTTTGAGCTGAAAGGTGACTGAGTTTACGTGAAACGAAGTGTTGCTTGTAGGAAGATACAGAGGCTGTGATTTAAATCCATTTCTGAAGGGAAACACACAGCACTGTTCTCACGATGAAACACACTAGGCGTATAGGAAGAAGCACGCTCTTGCTTTCTAGAATCTCTAATAGAGCAGGAAACGTGAGTTTGCTCAGAACAAAAGAACGGTGTTTCCTACACATACGGACCATTGCTAGTTCAACTCTGCTTCTGAAACTGATACAAACCACAAGTCATCTAACATCCAATGCGTTTCAGTTAAGAGCGAGAAACGTGTGATCTTCGTAAATGATTTATATAAATTTGACCTGAAAAGTGACAGCGTTTACCTGAAATGATGTCTTGCTTGTAGGAAGAAACAAAGCCTTGGATTTAACTCCATTTCTGAAGGGAAACACACAGCACAGTTCTCATCCATGAAACACACTCTGCTTTAGAGCAAGAAGCACACTCTTGCTTTCTAAGAGTCTCTAATACAGCAGGAAACTTGACTGTGGTCAGAACAAAATAATGGTGTTTCCTACACATACGGACGATATCTAGTTCAACTCTACTTCTGAAACTGATACAAACCACAAGTCATCTAACATCCAATGCTTTTCAGTTAAGAGCGAGAAACGTGTGAGCATGGTGACCGATGTAGCTTCCTTTTAGCTGAAAAGTGACTGAGTTTACCTGAAATGATGTCTTGCTTGTAGGAAGACACAGAGCCTGGGATTTAACTCCATTTCTGAAGGGAAACACACAGCACAGTTCTCATCCATGAAACACACTCTGCATTAGAGCAAGAAGCATGCTCTTGCTTTCTAAGAGTCTCTAATACAGCAGGAAACGTGACTGTGGTCAGAATAAATAATGGTGTTTCTCACACATACGGACCATATCTTCGTCAACTCTTCTTCTGAAACTGATACAAACCACAGTTCCATTAACATGCAATGCTTTTAAGTTAAGAGCGAGAAACGTGTGAGCTTCGTGAACAATGTAGCTTCCTTTGAGCTGAAAAGACACTGAGTTTACCTGAAGAGATGTCTTGCTTGTAGGAAGACACAGAGCCTGGGATTTAACTCCATTTCTGAAGGGAAACACACAGCACAGTTCTCATCCATGAAACACACTCTGCTTTAGAGCAAGAAGCACACTCTTGCTTTCTAAGAGTCTCTAATCCAGCCAAAACATGACTGTGGTCAGAACAAAATAACAGTGTTTCCTACACATACGGACCATATCTAGGTCAACTCTTCTTCTGAAACTGATACAAACCACAGTTCCATTAACATGCAATGCTTTCAAGTTAAGAGCGAGAATCGTGTGTGCTTCGTGAACGATGTAGCTTCCTTTGCCCTGAAAAGTGACTGAGTTTACCTGAAGAGATGTCTTGCTTGTAGGAAGACACAGAGCCTGGGATTTAACTCCATTTCTGAAGGGAAACACACAGCACAGTTCTCATCCATTAAACACACTCTGCTTTATAGCAAGAAGCATGCTCTTGCTTTCCAGAGTCTCTAATAGAGCCAGAAACTTGAGGGTACTCAGAACAAAAGAACGGTGTTTCCTACACATACAGATCATTGCTAGTTCAACTGTGCTTACGAAACTGATACAAACCACAGGTCATCTAACATCCAATGCTTTACATTTAAGAGAAAGAAACTTGTGAGCTACGTGAACGATGTAGCTTTGTTTGAGCTGAAAGGTGACTGAGTTTACGTGAAACGAAGTCTTGCTTGTAGGAAGATACAGAGCCTGTGATTTAACCCCATTTCTGAAGGGAAACAAACAGCACTGTTGCACGATGAAACACACTATGCGTATACTCAGAAGCACGCTCTTGCTTTCTAGAGTCTCTAATAGAGCAGGAAACGTGAGTTTGCTCAGAACAAAAGAACGGTGTTTCCTACACATACGGACCATTGCTAGTTCAACTCTGCTTCTGAAACTGATACAAACCACAAGTCATCTAACATCCAATGCTTTTCAGTTAAGAGCGAGAAACGTGTGAGCTTCGTGACCGATTTAGCTTCCTTTTAGCTGAAAAGTGACTAAGTTTACCTAAAATGATGTCTTGCTTGTAGGAAGACACAGAGCCTGGGATTTAACTCCATTTCTGAAGGGAAACACACAGCACAGTTCTCAACCATGAAACACACTCTGCTTTAGAGCAAGAAGCATGCTCTTGCTTTCTAAGAGTCTCTAATACAGCAGGAAACGTGACTGTGGTCAGAACAAAATAATGGTGTTTCCTACACATACGGACCATATCTAGGTCAACTCTTCTTCTGAAACTGATACAAACCACAGTTCCATTAACATGCAATGATTTCAAGTTAAGAGCGAGAAACGTGTGAGCTTCGTGAACAATGTAGCTTCCTTTGAGCTGAAAAGTGACTGAGTTTACCTGAAGAGATGTCTTGCTTGTAGGAAGACACAGAGCCTGGAATTTAACTCCATTGCTGAAGGGAAACACACAGCACAGTTCTCATCCATGAAACACACTCTGCTTTATAGCAAGAAGAATGCACTTGCTTTCCAGAGTCTCTAATAGAGCCAGAAACTTGAGGGTACTCAGAACATAAGAACGGTGTTCCCTACACATACAGACCATTGCTAGTTCAACTCTGCTTACGAAACTGATACAAATCACAGGTCTTCTAACATCCAATTCGTTACAGTTAAGAGCAAGAAACTTGTGAGCTACGTGAACGATGTAGCTTTGTTTGAGCTGAAAGGTGACTGAGTTCACGTGAAACGAAGTCTTGCTTGTAGGAAGATATAGAGGCTGTGATTTAACTCCATTTCTGAAGGGAAACACACAGCACTGTTCTCACGATGAAACACACTGTGCATATAGGAAGAAGCACGCTCTTACTTTCTAGAGTCTCTAATAGAGCAGGAAACATGAGTTTGCTCAGAACCTAAGGACGGTGTGTCCTACACATACGGACCACTGCTAGTTCAACTCTGCTTCTGAAACTGATACAAACCACAAGTCATCTAACATCCAAAGCTTTTCAGTTAAGAGCGAGAAACGTGTGAACTTTGTAAACGATTTATATTCATTTGACCTGAAAAGTGACTGCATTAACCTGAAATGATGTCTTGCTTGTAGGAAGACACAGAGCCTGGGATTTAACTCTATTTCTGAAGGGAAACACACAGCACAGTTCTCATCCATGAAACACACTCTGCTTTATAGCAAGAAGCATGCTCTTGCTTTCTAAGATTCTCTAGTATGCCACGAAAAGTGACTGTGGTCAGAACAAAATAACGGTGTTTCCTACACAAACAAACCATATCTAGGGCAACTCTTCTTCTGAAACTGATACAAACCACAGTTCCATTAACATGCAATGCTATTGAGTTAAGAGCGAGAAACGTGTGAGCTTCATGAACGATGTAGGGTCCTTTGAGCTGAAAAGTGACTGAGTTTAAATGAAGACATGTCTTGCTTGTAGGAAGACACAGAGCTTGGGATTTAACACCATTTCTGAAGGGAAACAAACAGCACAGTTCTCATCCATGAAACACACTCTGCTTTAGAGCAAGAAGCATGCTCTTGCATTCCAGAGTCTCTAATAGAGCCAGTAACTTGAGGGTACTCAGGACAACGAACGGTGTTACCTACACATATGGACCATTGCTAGTCCAACTCTGCTTCTGAAACTGATACAAACCACAGGTCATCTAACATCCAATGCTTTACAGTTAAGAGCAAGAAACTTGTGAGCTACGTGAACGATGTAGCTTTGTTTGAGCTGAAAGGTGACTGAGTTTACGTGAAACGAAGTGTTGCTTGTAGGAAGATACAGAGGCTGTGATTTAAATCCATTTCTGAAGGGAAACACACAGCACTGTTCTCACGATGAAACACACTATGCGTATAGGAAGAATCACGCTCTTGCTTTCTAGAATCTCTAATAGAGCAGGAAACGTGAGTTTGCTCAGAGCAGTAGAACGGTGTTTCCTACACATACGGACCATTGCTAGTTCAACTCTGCTTCTGTAACTGATACAAACCACAAGTCATCTAACATCCAATGCTTTTCAGTTAAGAGCGAGAAACGTGTGATCTTCGTAAACGATTTATATTCATTTGACCTGACAAGTGACAGCGTTTACCTGAAATGATGTCTTCCTTGTAGGAAGAAAAAGAGCCTGTGATTTAACTCCATTTCTGAAGGGAAACAAACAGCACTGTTGCACGATGAAACACACTCTGCGTATACTAAGAAGCACGCTCTTGCTTTCTAGAGTCTCCAATAGAGCAAGAAACGTGAGTTTGCTCAGAACAAATGAACGGTGTTTCCTACACATACGGACCATTGCTAGTTCAACTCTGCTTCTGAAACTGATACAAACCACAAGTCATCTAGAATCCAATGCTTTTCAGTTAAGAGCAAGAAACATGTGAGGTCGTGACCGATGTAGCTTCCTTTGAGCTGAAAAGTGATTGAGTTTACCTGAAATGATGTCTTGCTTGTAGGAAGACACAGAGCCTGGGATTTAACTCCATTTCTGAAGGGAAACACACAGCACAGTTCTCATCCATGAAACACACTCTGCTTTAGAGCACGAAGCATGCTCTTGCTTTCTAGATTCTCTAATACAGCCAGAAACTTGAGGGTACACAGAACAAAAGAATGGGGTTTCCAACACATACAGACCATTGCTCTTTCAACTCCGCTTCTGAAACTGATACAAACCACAAGTCATCTAACATCCAATGCTTTTCATTTAAGAGCAAGAAACGTTTGAGCTTCATAAACGATATATATTCATTTGAGCTGAAAAGTGACTTCGTTTACCTGAAATGATGTCTTGCTTGTAGGAAGACACAGATCCTGGAATTTAACTCCATTTCTGAAGGGAAACACACAGCACAGTTCTCATCCATGAAACACACTCTGCTTTAGAGCAAGAAGCACACTCTTGCTTTCTAAGAGTCTCTAATCCAGCAAAAACATGACTGTGGTCAGAACAAAATAACAGTGTTTCCTACACATACGGACCATATCTAGGTCAACTCTACTTCTGAAACTGATACAAAGCACAGTTCCATTAACATGCAATGCTTTCAATTTAAGAGCGAGAAACGTGTGAGCTTCGTGAACAATGTTGCTTCCTTTGCGCTGAAAAGTGACTGAGTTTACCTGAAAAGATGTCTTGCTTGTAGGAAGACACAGAGCATGGGATTTAACTCCATTTCTGAAGGGAAACACACATCACAGTTCTCATCCATGAAACACACTCTGCTTTAGAGCAAGAAGCATGCTCTTGCATTCCAGAGTCTCTAATAGAGCCAGTAACTTGAGGGTACTCAGGACAACGAACGGTGTTACCTACACATATGGACCATTGCTAGTCCAACTCTGCTTCTGAAACTGATACAAACCACAGGTCATCTAACATCCAATGCTTTACAGTTAAGAGCAAGAAACTTGTGAGCTACGTGAACGATGTAGCTTTGTTTGAGCTGAAAGGTGACTGAGTTTACGTGAAACGAAGTGTTGCTTGTAGGAAGATACAGAGGCTGTGATTTAAATCCATTTCTGAAGGGAAACACACAGCACTGTTCTCACGATGAAACACACTATGCGTATAGGAAGAATCACGCTCTTGCTTTCTAGAATCTCTAATAGAGCAGGAAACGTGAGTTTGCTCAGAACAGTAGAACGGTGTTTCCTACACATACGGACCATTGCTAGTTCAACTCTGCTTCTGTAACTGATACAAACCACAAGTCATCTAACATCCAATGCTTTTCAGTTAAGAGAGAGAAACGTGTGATCTTCGTAAACGATAAATATTCATTTGACCTGACAAGTGACAGCGTTTACCTGAAATGATGTCTTCCTTGTAGGAAGAAAAAGAGCCTGTGATTTAACTCCATTTCTGAAGGGAAACAAACAGCACTGTTGCACGATGAAACACACTCTGCGTATACTAAGAAGCACGCTCTTGCTTTCTAGAGTCTCCAATAGAGCAAGAAACGTGAGTTTGCTCAGAACAAATGAACGGTGTTTCCTACACATACGGACCATTGCTAGTTCAACTCTGCTTCTGAAACTGATACAAACCACAAGTCATCTAGAATCCCATGCTTTTCAGTTAAGAGCAAGAAACATGTGAGCTTCGTGACCGATGTAGCTTCCTTTGAGCTGAAAAGTGATTGAGTTTACCTGAAATGATGTCTTGCTTGTAGGAAGACACAGAGCCTGGGATTTAACTCCATTTCTGAAGGGAAACACACAGCACAGTTCTCATCCATGAAACACACTCTGCTTTAGAGCACGAAGCATGCTCTTGCTTTCTAGAGTCTCTAATACAGCCAGAAACTTGAGGGTACACAGAACAAAAGAATGGGGTTTCCAACACATACAGACCATTGCTCTTTCAACTCCGCTTCTGAAACTGATACAAACCACAAGTCATCTAACATCCAATGCTTTTCATTTAAGAGCAAGAAACGTTTGAGCTTCATAAACGATATATATTCATTTGAGCTGAAAAGTGACTTCGTTTACCTGAAATGATGTCTTGCTTGTAGGAAGACACAGATCCTGGAATTTAACTCCATTTCTGAAGGGAAACACACAGCACAGTTCTCATCCATGAAACACACTCTGCTTTAGAGCAAGAAGCACACTCTTGCTTTCTAAGAGTCTCTAATCCAGCAAAAACATGACTGTGGTCAGAACAAAATAACAGTGTTTCCTACACATACGGACCATATCTAGGTCAACTCTACTTCTGAAACTGATACAATGCACAGTTCCATTAACATGCAATGCTTTCAATTTAAGAGCGAGAAACGTGTGAGCTTCGTGAACAATGTTGCTTCCTTTGCGCTGAAAAGTGACTGAGTTTACCTGAAAAGATGTCTTGCTTGTAGGAAGACACAGAGCATGGGATTTAACTCCATTTCTGAAGGGAAACACACATCACAGTTCTCATCCATGAAACACACTCTGCTTTAGAGCAAGAAGCATGCTCTTGCATTCCAGAGTCTCTAATAGAGCCAGTAACTTGAGGGTACTCAGGACAACGAACGGTGTTACCTACACATATGGACCATTGCTAGTCCAACTCTGCTTCTGAAACTGATACAAACCACAGGTCATCTAACATCCAATGCTTTACAGTTAAGAGCAAGAAACTTGTGAGCTACGTGAACGATGTAGCTTTGTTTGAGCTGAAAGGTGACTGAGTTTACGTGAAACGAAGTGTTGCTTGTAGGAAGATACAGAGGCTGTGATTTAAATCTATTTCTGAAGGGAAACACACAGCACTGTTCTCATGATGAAACACACTATGCGTACAGGAAGAATCACGCTCTTGCTTTCTAGAATCTCTAATAGAGCAGGAAACGTGAGTTTGCTCAGAACAGTAGAACGGTGTTTCCTACACATACGGACCATTGCTAGTTCAACTCTGCTTCTGTAACTGATACAAACCACAAGTCATCTAACATCCAATGCTTTTCAGTTAAGAGAGAGAAACGTGTGATCTTCGTAAACGATAAATATTCATTTGACCTGACAAGTGACAGCGTTTACCTGAAATGATGTCTTCCTTGTAGGAAGAAAAAGAGCCTGTGATTTAACTCCATTTCTGAAGGGAAACAAACAGCACTGTTGCACGATGAAACACACTCTGCGTATACTAAGAAGCACGCTCTTGCTTTCTAGAGTCTCCAATAGAGCAAGAAACGTGAGTTTGCTCAGAACAAATGAACGGTGTTTCCTACACATACGGACCATTGCTAGTTCAACTCTGCTTCTGAAACTGATACAAACCACAAGTCATCTAGAATCCCATGCTTTTCAGTTAAGAGCAAGAAACATGTGAGCTTCGTGACCGATGTAGCTTCCTTTGAGCTGAAAAGTGATTGAGTTTACCTGAAATGATGTCTTGCTTGTAGGAAGACACAGAGCCTGGGATTTAACTCCATTTCTGAAGGGAAACACACAGCACAGTTCTCATCCATGAAACACACTCTGCTTTAGAGCACGAAGCATGCTCTTGCTTTCTAGAGTCTCTAATACAGCCAGAAACTTGAGGGTACACAGAACAAAAGAATGGGGTTTCCAACACATACAGACCATTGCTCTTTCAACTCCGCTTCTGAAACTGATACAAACCACAAGTCATCTAACATCCAATGCTTTTCATTTAAGAGCAAGAAACGTTTGAGCTTCATAAACGATATATATTCATTTGAGCTGAAAAGTGACTTCGTTTACCTGAAATGATGTCTTGCTTGTAGGAAGACACAGATCCTGGAATTTAACTCCATTTCTGAAGGGAAACACACAGCACAGTTCTCATCCATGAAACACACTCTGCTTTAGAGCAAGAAGCACACTCTTGCTTTCTAAGAGTCTCTAATCCAGCAAAAACATGACTGTGGTCAGAACAAAATAACAGTGTTTCCTACACATACGGACCATATCTAGGTCAACTCTACTTCTGAAACTGATACAATGCACAGTTCCATTAACATGCAATGCTTTCAATTTAAGAGCGAGAAACGTGTGAGCTTCGTGAACAATGTTGCTTCCTTTGCGCTGAAAAGTGACTGAGTTTACCTGAAAAGATGTCTTGCTTGTAGGAAGACACAGAGCGTGGGATTTAACTCCATTTCTGAAGGGAAACACACATCACAGTTCTCATCCATGAAACACACTCTGCTCTAGAGCAAGAAGCATGCTCTTGCTTTCGAAGAGTCTCTAATACAGCAGGAAACGTGACTGTGGTCAGAATAAATAATGGTGTTTCTCACACATACGGACCATATCTTCGTCAACTCTTCTTCTGAAACTGATACAAACCACAGTTCCATTAACATGCAATGCTTTTAAGTTAAGAGCGAGAAACGTGTGAGCTTCGTGAACAATGTAGCTTCCTTTGAGCTGAAAAGAGACTGAGTTTACCTGAAGAGATGTCTTGCTTGTAGGAAGACACAGAGCCTGGGATTTAACTCCATTTCTGAAGGGAAACACACAGCACAGTTCTCTTCCATAAAACACACTCTGCTTTAGAGCAAGAAGCATGCTCTTGCTTTCCAGAATCTCTAATAGAGCCAGAAACTTGAGGGTACTCAGAACAAAAGAACGGTGTTTCCTACACATACGGACCATTGCTAGTTCAACTCTGCTTCTGAAACTGATACAAATCACAGGTCCTCTACCTTCCAATGCTTTACAGTTAAGAGCAAGAAACGTGTGAGCTACGTGAACGATGTAGCTTTGTTTGAGCTGAAAGGTGACTGAGTTTACGTGAAACGAAGTCTTGCTTGTAGGAAGACACAGAGCCTGTGATTTAACTCCATTTCTGAAGGGAAACAAACAGCACTGTTGCACGATGAAACACACTCTGCATATAGGAAGAAGCACGCTCTTGCTTTCTAGAGTCTCTAATAGAGCAGGAAACGTGACTTTGCTCAGAACAAAAGAACGGTGTTTCCTACACATATGGACCATTGCTAGTTCAACTCTGCTTCTGAAACTGATACAAACCACAAGTCATCTAACATCCAATGCTTTTCAGTTAAGATCGAGAAATGTGTGAGTTTCGTGAACGATGTAGCTTCCTTTGAGCTGAAAAGTGACTGAGTTTACTTTAAAGATGTCTTGCTTGTAGGAAGTTACAGAGCCTGGGATTTAACTCCATTTTTGAAGGGAAACACACAACACTGTTGCACGATGAAACACACTCTGCTTTAGAGCACGAAGCATTCTCTTGCTTTCTAGAGTCTCTAATACAGCCAGAAATTTGAGGGTACTCAAAAAAAGAACGGTGTTTCCTACTCATACAGACCATTGCTAGTTCAACTCTGCTTCTGAAACTGATACAAACCACAACTGATCTAACATCCAATGCTTTTCAGTTAAGAGGAAGAAACGTGTGAGCTTCATAAACGATATATATACATTTGAGCTGAAAAGTGACTTTGTTTACCTGAAATGATGTCTTGCTTGTAGGAAGACACAGAGCCTGGAATTTAACTCCATTTCTGAAGGGAAACACACAGCACAGTTCTCATCCATGAAACACACTCTGCTTTAGAGCAAGAAGCATGGTCTGGCTTTCTAAGAGTCTCTAATACAGCAGGAAACGTGACTGTGTTCAGAACCAAAGAATGGTGATTCCTACACAAACGGACCATATCTAGGTCAACTCTTCTTCTGAAACTGATACAAACCACAGTTCCATTAACATGCAATGCTTTCTGGTTAAGAGCGAGAAACGTGTGAGCTTCATGAACGATGTAGCTTCCTTTGCGCTGAAAAGTGACTGAGTTTACCTGAAAACATGTCTTGCTTATAGGAAGACACAGAGCTTGGGATTTAACTCCATTTCTGAAGGGAAACACACAGCACAGTTCTCATCCATGAAACACACTCTGCTTTAGAGCAAGAAGCATGCTCTTGCATTCCAGAGTCTCTAATAGAGCCATAAAATTGAGGGTACTCAGAAAAAAGAACGGTGTTTCCTACATATATGAACCATTGCTAGTTCAACTCTTCTTCTGTAACTGATACAAACCACAGGTCATCTAACATCCAATGCTTTACAGTTAAGAGCAAGAAACTTGTGAGCTACGTGAACGATGTAGCTTTGTTTGAGCTGAAAGTTGACTGAGTTTATGTGAAACGAAATGTTGCTTGTAGGAAGATACTGAGGCTGTGATTTAACTCCATTTCTGAAGGGAAACACACAGCACTGTTCTCACGATGAAACACATTATGTGTATAGGAAGAAGCACGCTCTTGCTTTCTAGAATCTCTAATAGAGCAGGAAACGTGAGTTTGCTCAGAAAAAAAGAACGGTGTTTCCTACACATACGGACCACTGCTAGTTCAACTCTGCTTCTGAAACTGATACAAACCACAAGTCATCTAACATCCAATGCTTTTCGTTAAGAGTGAGAAACGTGTGATCTTTGTAAACGATTTATATTCATTTGACCTGACAAGTGACAGCGTTTACCTGAAATGATGTCTTGCTTGTAGGAAGGAACAGAACCTGTGATTTAACTCCATTTCTGAAGGGAAACACACAGCACAGTTCTCATCCATGAAACACACTCTGCTTTAGAGCAAGAATCACAATCTTGCTTTCTAAGCGTTTCTAATACAGCAGGAAACGTGACTGTGGTCAGAACAAAATAACGGTGTTTCCTACACATACGGACCATATCTATGTCAACTCTTCTTCTGAAACTGATAAAAACCACAGTTCCTCTAACATACAATGCTTTACAGTTAAGAGCGAAAACATGTGAGCTTCGGAAATGATTACTATTCATTTGAGCTGAAAAGTGACTGCATTAACCTGAAATGATGTCTTGCTTGTAGGAAGACACAGAGCCTGGGATTTAAATCCATTTCTGAAGGGAAACACACAGCACAGTTCTCATCGATGAAACACACTCTGCTTTACAGCAAGAAGCATCCTCTTGCATTCCAGAGTCTCTAATAGAGATAGAAACTTGAGGGTACCCAGAACAAAGAACGGTGTTTCCTACACATATGGACCATTGCTAGTTAAACTCTGCTTCTGAAACTGATACAAACCCCAGGTCATCAAACATCCAATGCTTTGCAGTTAAGAGCAAGAAACTTCTGAGCTACGTAAACGATGTAGCTTTGTTTGAGCTGAAAGGTGACTGAGTTTACGTGAAACGAAGTGTTGCTTGTAGGAAGATACAGACGCTGTGATTTAACTCCATTTCTGAAGGGAAACACACAGCACTGTTCTCACGATGAAACACACTATGCGTATAGGAAGCAGCACGCTCTTGCTTTCTAGAATCTCTAATAGAGCAGGAAACGTGAGTTTGCTCAGAACAAAAGAACGGTGTATCCTACACATACGGACCACTGCTAGTTCAACTCTGCTTCTGAAACTGATACAAACCACAAGTCATCTAACATCGAATTCTTTGCAGTTAAGAGTGAGAAACGTGTGATCTTTGTAAACGATTTATATTCATTTGACCTGAAAAGTGACAGCGTTTACGTGAAATGATACCTTGCTTGTAGGGAGAAACAGAGCCTTGGATTTAACTCCATTTCTGAAGGGAAACACACAGCACAGTTCTCATCCATGAAACACACTCTGATTTAGAGCAAGAAGCACGCTCTTGCTTTCAAAGAGTCTCTAATACAGCAGGAAACTTCACTGTGGTCAGAACAAAATAACGGTGTTTCCTACACATACGGACCACATATAGGTCAAATCTACTTCTGAAACTGATACAATGCACAGTTCCATTAACATGCAATGCTTTCAATTTAAGAGCAAGAAACGTGTGAGCTTCGTGAACGATGTAGCTTCCTTTGTGCTGAAAACTGACTGAGTTTACCTGAAAAGATAACTTGCTTATAGGAAGACACAGAGCCTGGGATTTAACTCCATTTCTGAAGGGAAACACACAGCACAGTTCTCATCCATAAAAAAAAAACACTCTGCTTTAGAGCAAGAAGCATGCTCTTGCTTTCCAGAATCTCTAATAGAGCCAGAAACTTGAGGGTACTCAGAACAAAAGAACGGTGTTTCCTACACATACGGACCATTGCTAGTTCAACTCTGCTTCTGAAACTGATACAAATCACAGGTCCTCTACCTTCCAATGCTTTACAGTTAAGAGCAAGAAACGTGTGAGCTACGTGAACGATGTAGCTTTGTTTGAGCTGAAAGGTGACTGAGTTTACTTGAAACGAAGTCTTGCTTGTAGGAGGACACAGAGCCTGTGATTTAACTCCATTTCTGAAGGGAAACAAACAGCACTGTTGTATGATGAAACACACTCTGCATATAGGAAGAAGCACGCTCCTGCTTTCTAGAGTCTCTAATCGAGCAGGAAACGTGACTTTGCTCAGAACAAAAGAACGGTGTTTCCAACACACATGGACCATTGCTAGTTCAACTCCATTTCTGAAACTGATACAAACCACAAGTCATCTAACATCCAATGCTTTTCAGTTAAGAGCGTGAAACGTGTGATCTTTGTGAACGATGTAGCTTCTTTTGAGCTGAAAAGTGACTGAGTTTACCTGAAATGATGTCTTGCTTGTAGGAAGACACAGAGCCTGGTATTTAACTCCATTTCTGAAGGGAAACACACAGCACAGTTCTCATCCATGAAACACACTCTGCTTTAGAGCAAGAAGCACGCTCTTGCTTTCTAAGAGTCTCTAATACAGCAGGAAACTTGACTGTGGTCAGAACAAAATAACGGTGTTTCCTACACATACGGACCATATCTAGGTCAAATCTACTTCTGAAACTGATACAATGCACAGGTCCATTAACATGCAATGCTTTCAATTTAAGAGCAAGAAACGTGTGAGCTTCGTGAACGATGTAGCTTCCTTTGCACTGAAAAGTGACTGAGTTTACCTGAAAAGATAACTTGCTTATAGGAAGACACAGAGCCTGGGATTTAACTCCATTTCTGAAGGGAAACACACAGCACAGTTCTCATCCATAAAAAACACTCTGCTTTAGAGCAAGAAGCATGCTCTTGCTTTCCAGAATCTCTAATAGAGCCAGAAACTTGAGGGTACTCAGAACAAAAGAACGGTGTTCCCTACACATACGGACCATTGCTAGTTCAACTCTGCTTCTGAAACTGATACAAATCACAGGTCCTCTACCTTCCAATGCTTTACAGTTAAGAGCAAGAAACGTGTGAGCTAAGTGAACGATGTAGCTTTGTTTGATCTGAAAGGTGACTGAGTTTACGTGAAACGAAGTCTTGCTTGTAGGAAGACACAGAGCCTGTGACTTAACTCCATTTCTGAAGGGAAACAAACAGCACTGTTGTATGATGAAACACACTCTGCATATAGGAAGAAGCACGCTCCTGCTTTCTAGAGTCTCTAATCGAGCAGGAAACGTGACTTTGCTCAGAACAAAAGAACGGTGTTTCCAACACACATGGACCATTGCTAGTCAACTCCATTTCTGAAACTGATACAAACCACAAGTCATCTAATATCCAATGCTTTTCAGCTAAGAGCGTGAAACGTGTGATCTTTGTGAACGATGTAGCTTCTTTTGAGCTGAAAAGTGACTGAGTTTACCTGAAATGATGTCTTGCTTGTAGGAAGACACAGAGCTTGGGATTTAACTCCATTTCTGAAGGGAAACACACAGCACAGTTCTCATCCATGAAACACACTCTGCTTTAGAGCAAGAAGCACGCTCATGCTTTCTAAGAGTCTCTAATACAGCAGGAAAAGTGACTGTGGTCAGAACAAAATAATGGTGTTTCCTACACATACGGACCATATCTAGGTCAAATCTTCTTCTGAAACTGATACAAACCACAGTTCCATTAACATGCAATGCTTTCAAGTTAAGAGCGAGAAACGTGTGAGCTTCGTGAATGATGTAGCTTCCTTTGAGCTGAAAAGTGACTGAGTTTGCCTGAAGAGATGTCTTGCTTGTAGGAAGACACAGAGCCTGGGATTTAACTCCATTTCTGAAGGGAAACACACAGCACAGTTCTCATCCATGAAACACACTCTGCTTTATAGCAAGAAGAATGCTCTTGATTTCTGGAGTCTCTAATAGAGCCAGAAACTTCATGGTACTCAGAACAAAAGAACGGTGTTTCCTACACATACGGACCATTGCTAGTTCAACTCTGTTTCTGAAAGTGATACAAACCACAAGTCATCTAACATCCAATGCTTTTCAGTTAAGAGCGAGAAAAGTGTGAGCTTCGTAAACGAAGGAGCTTTGTTTGAGCTGAAAGGTGACTGAGTTTACATGAAACGAAGTCTTCCTTGTAGGAAGACACAGAGCCTGGGATTTAACTAAATTTCTGAAGGGAAACACAAATTACAGTTCTCATCCATAAAACTCACTCAGCTTTAGAGCAAGAAGCACGCTCTTGCTTTCTAAGAATCTCTAATATAGCACGAAACGTGACTGTGGTCAGAACAAAATAACGGTGTTTCCTAAACAAACGGACCATATCTCCGTCAACTCTTCTTCTGAAAGTGATACAAACCACAGTGCCATTAACATGCAATGCTTTTGCGTTAAGAGCTAAAAACGTGTGAGCTTTGTGAACAATGTAGCTTCCTTTCCGCTGAAAAGTGACTGAGTTTACCTGAAAAGATAACTTGCATATAGGAAGACACAGAGCCTGGGATTTAACTCCATTTCTGAAGGGAAACACACAGCACAGTTCTCATCCATGAAACACACTCTGCTTTAGAGCAAGAAGCATGCTCTTGCTTTCGAAGAGTCTCTAATACAGCAGGAAACGTGACTGTGGTCAGAACAAAATAATGGTGTTTCTCACACATACGGACCATATCTTCGTCAACTCTTCTTCTGAAACTGATACAAACCACAGTTCCATTAACATGCAATGCTTTCTGGTTAAGAGCGAGAAACGTGTGAGCTTCGTGAACGATGTAGCTTCCTTTGAGCTGAAAAGTGACTGAGTTTACCTGAAATGATGTCTTGCTTGTAGGAGGACACAGAACCTAGAATTTAACTCCATTTCTGAAGGGAAACACACAGCACAGTTCTCATCCATGAAACACACTCTGCTTTATAGCAAGAAGAATGCTCTTGCTTTCCAGAGTCTCTAATAGAGCCAGTAAATTGAGGGTACACAGAACAAAGAACGGTGTTTCCTACACATACGGACCATTGCTAGTTCAACTCTGCTTTTGAAACTGATACAAACCACAAGTCCTCTAACATCCAATGCTTTACAGTTAAGAGCAAGAAACGTGTGAGCTACGTGAAAGATGTAGCTTTGTTTGAGCTGAAAGGTGACTGTGTATACATGAAACGAAGTCTAGCTTGTAGGAAGGCACAGAGCCTGTGATTTAACTCCATTTCTGAAGGGAAACAAACAGCACTGTTGCACAATGAAACAAACTCTGAGTATAGGAAGAAGCACGCTCTTGCTTTCTAGAGTCTCTAATAGAGCAGGAAACGTGAGTTTGCTCAGAACAAAAGAACGGTGTTTCCTACACATATGGACCATTGCTAGTTCAACTCTGCTTCTGAACCTGATACAAACCACAAGTCATCTAACATACAATGCTTTTCAGTTAAGAGCGAGAAACGTGTGAGGTTCGTGAACGATGTAGCTTCCTTTGAGCTGAAAAGTGACTGAGTTTACCTTAAAAGATGTCTTGCATATAGGAAGACACAGAGCCTGGGATTTAACTCCATTTCTGAATGGAAACACACAGCACAGTTCTCATCCATGAAACACACTCTGCTTTAGAGCATGAAGCATGCTCTTGCTTTCTAGAGTCTCTAATACAGCCAGAAATTTGAGGGTACTCAAAAAAAAGAACGGTGTTTCCAACTCATACAGACCTTTGCTAGTTCAACTCTGCTTCTGAAACTGATACAAACCACAACTCATCTAACATCCAATGCTTTTCAGTTAAGAGCAAGAAACGTGTGAGCTTCATAAACGATATATATTCATTTGAGCTGAAAAGTGACTTTGTTTACCTGAAATGATGTCTTGCTTGTAGGAAGACACAGAGCCTGGAATTTAACTCCATTTCTGAAGGGAAACACAGAGCACAGTTCTCATCCATGAAACACACTCTGCTTTAGAGCAAGAAGCATGCTCTGGCTTTCTAAGAGTCTCTAATACAGCATGAAACGTGACTGTGGTCAGAACCAAAAAATGGTGATTCCTACACAAACGGACCATATCTAGGTCAACTCTTCTTATGAAACTGATACAAACCACAGTTCCATTAACATGCAATGCTTTCTGGTTAAGAGCGAGAAACGTGTGAGCTTCATGAACGATGTAGCTTCCTTTGAGCTGAAAAGTGACTGAGTTTACCTGAAAACATGTCTTGCTTATAGGAAGACACAGAGCTTGGGATTTAACTCCATTTCTGAAGGGAAACACACAGCACAGTTCTCATCCATGAAACACACTCTGCTTTAGAGCAAGAAGCATGCTCTTGCTTTCTAAGAGTCTCTAATACAGCAGAAAATGTGACTGTGGTCAGAACAAAATAAAGGGGTTTCCTACACATACGGACCGTATCTAGGTCAACTCTTCTTCTGAAACTGATACAAACAACAGTTCCCCTGACATGCAATGCTTTCCAGTTAAGAATGAGAAACTTATGACCTTTGGGAACGATGTAGTTTCTTTGAGCTAAAAATTGACTGAGTTTACCTGAAAAGATGTCTTGTTGTAGGAAGACACAGAGCCTGGGATTTAACTCCATTTCTGAAGGGAAAATCACAGCACAGTTCTCATCCATGAAACATACTCTGCTTTAGAGCAAGAAGCACGCTCTTGTTTTCTAGAGTCAATAATAGAGCCAGAAACTTGAAAGTGTGCTCAGAATAAAAGAACTGGGTTTCCTACACACATGGACCATATCTAGTTCAACTCTGCTCCTGAAACTGATACAAACCACAGGTCCTCTAACATCCAATGCTTTTTAGTTAAGAGCGAGAAACGTGTGAGCTTCGTAAACGATTTATATTCATTTGAGGTGAAAAGTTCAGCGTTTACCTGAAATGATGACTTGCTTTTAGGAAACACAGAGCCTGTGATTTAACTCCATTTCTGAAGGGAAACACACAGAACAGTTCTCATCCATGAAACACACTCTGCTTTAGAGCAAGAAGCACACTCTTGCTTTCTAAGAGTCTCTAATAGAGCAGGAAACTTGACTGTGGTCAGAACAAAATAACGGTGTTTCCTACACATACGGACCATATCTAGGTCAACTCTTCTCCTGAAATTGATACAAAGCACAGTTCCATTAACATGCAATGGTTTCAAGTTAAGAGCAAGAAACGTGTGAGCTTCATGAACGATGTAGATTCCTTTGAGCTGATAGGGACTGAGTTTACCTGAAAAGATGTCTTGCTTGTAGGAAGACACAGAGCCTGGGATTTAACTCCATTTCTGAAGGGAAACACACATCACAGTTCTCATCCATGAAACACACTCTGCTTTAGAGCAAGAAGCACACTCTTGCTTTCTAATAGTATCTAATACAGCAGGAAACGTGACTGTGGTTAGAATAAAATAACAGTGTTTCCTACACATACGGACCATATCTAGGTCAACTCTACTTCTGAAACTGATACAAACCACAGTTCCCTTAACATGCAATGCTTTCCAGATAAGAACGAGAAACGTGTGTGCTTCGTGAACGATGTTGCTTCCTTTGAGCAGAAAAGTGACTGAGTTTACCTGAAAAGATGTCTTGCATTTAGGAAGACACAGAGACTGGGATTTAACTCCATTTATGAAGGGAAACACACAGCACAGTTCTCATCCATGAAACACACTCTACTTTAGAGCACAAAGCATGCTCTTGCTTTCTAGAGTCTCTAATAGAGCCAGAAACATGAGGGTACTCAGAACAAAAGAACTGTGTTTCCTACACATACAGACCATTGCTAGTTCAACTCTGCTTCTGAAACTGATACAAACCACAAGTCATCTAACATCCAATGCTTTTAACTTAAGAGCAAGAAACGTGTGAGCTTCATAAACGATTTATATTCATTTGAGCTGAATAGTGACTGCGTTTACATGAAATGATGTCTTGCTTGTAGGAAGACACAGAGCCTGGGATTTAACTCCATTTCTGAAGGGAAACACACAGCTCAGTTCTCATCCATGAAACACACTCCGCTTTAGAGCAAGAAGCATGCTCTTGCTTTCTAGAGTCTCTAAAAGAGGTAGAAACTTGCGGTAAGTCAGAACAAAAGAACGGTGGTTCCTACACATACAGACCATTGCTAGTTCAACTCTGCTTCTGAAACTGATACAAACCACAGGTCCTCTAACATCCAATGCTTGACAGTTAAGAGCAAGAAACGTGTGAGCTATGTGAACGATATAGCTTTGTTTGAGTGCAAGGTGACTGAGTTTACATGAAATGAAGTCTTGCTTGTAGGAAGATACAGAGCCTGTGATTTACTCCATTTCTGAAGGGAAAAACACAGAACAGTTCTCACGAGGAAACACACTCTTGTATAGGAAGAGGCACGCTCTTGCTTTCTAGAGTCTCTGATGGAGGAGGAAACATGAGTGTTCTCAGAACAAAAGAAAGGTGTTTCCTACACAGACAGACTATTGCTAGTTCAACTCTGCTTCTGAAACTGATAGAAACCACAAGTCATCTAACATCCAATGCTTTTCAGTTAACAGTAGAAATGTGTGAGCTTTGTAAACGATTTATATTCATTTGAGCTGGAAAGTGACTGCATTAACCTGAAATGATGTTTTGCTTGTAGGAAGACACAGAACCTGGAATTTAACTCCATTTCTGAAGGGAAACACACAGCACAGTTCTCAACCATGCAACACATTCTGCTTTACAGCAAGAAGCACGCTCTTGCTTTCTATGAATCTCTAATACAGCAGGAAACGTGACTGTGACCAGAGCAAAATAACGGTGTTTCCTAAACATATGGACCATATCTAGGTCAACTCTTCTTCTGAAACTGATACAAACCACAGTTCCTCTAACATGCAATGATTTCCAGTTAAGAGCGAGAAACGTGTGAGCTTCGTGAAGGATGTAGCTTCCTTTGAGCTGAAAAGTGACTGAGTTTACCTGTAAAGATGTCTTGTTATAGGAAGACACAGAGCCTGGGATTTAACTCCAATTCTGAAGGGAAACACACAGAACAGTTCTCATCCATGAAACACACTCTGCTTTAGAGCAAGTAGCACACTCTTGCTTTCTAAGACTCTCTAATACAGAAGGAAAGGTGACTGTGGTCAGACCAAAATAACGGTGTTTCCTACACATACGGACCATATCTAGGTCAAGTCTTCTTCTGAAACTGATACAAACCACAGTTCCTCTAACATGCAATGCTTTCCAGTTAAGAGCGAGAAACGTGTGAGCTTCGTGAACGATGTAGCTACCTTTGAACTGAATACTGACTGAGTTTATGTGAAAAGATGTCTTGCTTGTAGGAAGACACAGAGCATGGGATTTAACACCATTTCTGAAGGGAAACACACAGCACAGTTCTCAACCATAAAACACACTCTGCTTTAGAGCACGAAGCATGCTCTTGCTTTCTAGAGTCTCTAATAGAGCCAGAAACTTGAGGGTACTCAGAACAAAAGAACGGTGTTTCCTACACATACAGACCATTGCTAGTTCAACTCTGCTTCTGAATCTGATACAAACCACAATACATCTAACATCCAATGCTTTTCAGTTAAGAGCAAGAAACGTGTGAGCTTCATAAACGATTTATATTCATTGAGCTGAAAAGTGACTGCGTTTACCTGAAACGATGTCTTGCTTGTAGGAAGACACAGAGCCTGGGATTTAACTCCATTTGTGAAGGGAAAAACACAGCACATTTCTCATCCATGAAACACACTCTGCTTTAGAGCAAGAAGCACACTATTGCTTTCTACGAGTCTCTAATAGAGCAGGAAACTTGACTGTGGTCAGAACAAAATAACAGTGTTTGCTACACATACGGACCATATCTAGGTCAAGTCTTCTTCTGAAACTGATACAAACAACAGTTCCCCTGACATGCAATGCTTTCCAGTTAAGAATGAGAAACGTGTGAGCTTTGTGAACGATGTAGCTACTACCTTTGAGGTGAATAGTGACTGAGTTTATGTGAAAAGATCTCTTGCTTGTAGGAAGACACAGAGCATGGGATTTAACTCCATTTCTGAAGGGAAAATCACAGCACAGTTCTCATCCATGAAACAAACTCTGCTTTAGAGCAAGAAGCACGCTCTTGTTTTCTAGAGTCTATAATAGAGCCAGAAACTTGAAAGTGTGCTCAGAATAAAAGAACTGGGTTTCCTACACACATGGACCATATCTAGTTCAACTCTGCTCCTGAAACTAATACAAACTACAGGTCCTCTAACATCCAATGCTTTTTAGTTAAGAGCGAGAAACGTGTGAGCTTCGTAAACGATTTATATTCATTTGAGGTGAAGAGTTCAGCGTTTACCTGAAATGATGACTTGCTTTTAGGAAACACATAGCCTGGGATTTAACTCCATTTCTGAAGGGAAACACACAGCACAGTTCTCATCCATGAAACACACTCTGCTTTAGAGCAAGAAGCACACTCTTGCTTTCTAATAGTATCTAATTCAGCAGGAAACGTGACTTTGGTTAGAATAAAATAACAGTGTTTCCTACACATACGGACTATATCTAGGTCAACTCTACTTCTGAAACTGATACAAACTACAGTTCCATTAACATGCAATGCTTTCCAGATAAGAGCGAGAAACGAGTGAGCTTCGTGAACGATGTAGCTTCCGTTGGGCAGAAAAGAGACTGAGTTTACCTGAAAAGATGTCTTGCTTGTAGAAAGACACAGAGCCTGGGATTTAACTCCATTTCTGAAGGTAAAAACACAGCACACTTCTCATCCATGAAACACACTCTACTTTAGAGCACAAAGCATGCTCTTGCTTTCAAGAGTCTCTAATAGAGCCAGAAACATGAGGGTACTCAGAACAAAAGAATGGTGTTTCCTACACATACAGACCATTGCTAGTTCAACTCTGCTTCTTAAACTGATACAAACTACAGGTCCTCTAACATCCAATGCTTGACAGTTAAGAGCAAGAAACGTGTGAGCTATGTGAACGATATAGCTTTGTTTGAGTGCAAGGTGACTGAGTTTACATGAAATGAAGTCTTGCTTGTAGGAAGATACAGAGCCTGTGATTTACTCCATTTCTGAAGGGAAAAACACAGAACAGTTCTCACGAGGAAACACACTCTTGTATAGGAAGAGGCACGCTCTTGCTTTCTAGAGTCTCTGATGGAGCAGGAAACGTGAGTGTGCTCAGAACAAAAGAAAGGTGTTTCCTACACAAACGGACTATTGCTAGTTCAACTCTGCTTCTGAAAAAGATACAAACCACAAGTCATCTAACATCCAATGCTTTTCAGTTAACAGTAGAAATGTGTGAGCTTTGTAAACGATTTATATTCATTTGAGCTGAAAAGTGACTGCATTAACCTGAAATGATGTTTTCCTTGTAGGAAGACACACAACCTGGAATTTAACTCCATTTCTGAAGGGAAACACACAGCACAGTTCTCATCCATGCAACACACTCTGCTTTAGAGCAAGAAGCACGCTCTTGCTTTCTATGAATCTCTAATACAGCAGGAAACGTGACAGTGACCAGAGCAAAATAACGGTGTTTCCTACACATACAGACCATATCTAGGTCAACTCTTCTTCTGAAACTGATACAAACCACAGTTCCTCTAACATGCAATGATTTCCAGTTAAGAGCGAGAAACGTGTGAGCTTCGTGAAGGATGTAGTTTCCTTTGAGCTGAAAAGTGACTGAGTTTACCTGTAAAGATGTCTTGCTTGTAGGAAGACACAGAGCCTGGGATTTAACTCCAATTCTGAAGGGAAACACACAGAACAGTTCTCATCCATGAAACACACTCTGCTTTAGAGCACGAAAAATGCTCTTGCTTTCTAGAGTCTCTAATAGAGCCAGAAACTTGAGGGTACTCAGAACAAAAGAACGGTGTTTCCTACACATACAGACCATTGCTCTTTCAACTCCGCTTCTGAAACTGATACAAACCACAAGTCATCTAACATCCAATGCTTTTTAGTTAAGAGCGAGAAACGTGTGAGCTTCGTAAACGATTTATATTCATTTGAGGTGAAAAGTTCAGCGTTTACCTGAAATGATGACTTGCTTTTAGGAAACACATAGCCTGGGATTTAACTCCATTTCTGAAGGGAAAATCACAGCACAGTTCTCATCCATGAAACAAACTCTGCTTTAGAGCAAGAAGCACGCTCTTGTTTTCTAGAGTCTATAATAGAGCCAGAAACTTGAAAGTGTGCTCAGAATAAAAGAACTGGGTTTCCTACACACATGGACCATATCTAGTTCAACTCTGCTCCTGAAACTGATACAAAGCACAGTTCCATTAACGTGCAATGGTTTCAAGTTAAGAGCAAGAAACATGTGAGCTTCGTGAACGATGTAGATTCCTTTGAGCTGAATAGGGCCTGAGTTTACCTGAAAAGATCTTGCTTGTAGGAAGACACAGAGCCTGGGATTTAACTCCATTTCTGAAGGGAAACACACAGCACATTTCTCATCCATGAAACACACTCTGCTTTAGAGCAAGAAGCACGCTCTTGCTTTCTAAGAGTCTCTAATACAGCAGGAAAAGTGACTGTGGTCAGAACAAAATAATGGAGTTTCCTACACATACGGACCATATCTAGGTCAAATCTTCTTCTGAAACTGATACAAACCACAGTTCCTCTAACATGCAATGATTTCCAGTTAAAAGCGAGAAACGTGTGAGCTTCGTGAAGGATGTAGCTTCCTTTGAGCTGAAAAATGACTGAGTTTACCTGTAAAGATGTCTTGCTTGTAGGAAGACACAGAGCCTGGGATTTACTCCAATTCTGAAGGGAAACACACAGAACAGTTCTCATCTATGAAACACACTCTGCTTTAGAGCAAGTAGCACGCTCTTGCTTTCTAAGACTCTCTAATACAGAAGGAAAGGTGACTGTGGTCAGACCAAAATAACGGTGTTTCCTACACATACGGACCATGTCTAGGTCAACTATACTTCTGAAACTGATACAAACCACAGTTCAATTAACATGCAATGCTTTCCAGATAAGAGCGAGAAACGAGTGAGCTTCGTGAACGATGTAGCTTCCATTGAGCAGAAAAGAGACTGAGTTTACCTGAAAAGATGTCTTGCTTGTAGAAAGACACAGAGCCTGGGATTTAACTCTATTTCTGAAGGTAAAAACACAGCACAGTTCTCATCCATGAAACACACTCTACTTTAGAGCACAAAGCATGCTCTTGCTTTCAAGAGTCTCTAATAGAGCCAGAAAAATGAGGGTACTCAGAACAAAAGAACGGTGTTTCCTACACATACAGACCATTGCTAGTTCAACTCTACTTCTGAAACTGATACAAACCACAGGTCCTCTAACATCCAATGCTTGACAGTGAAGAGCAAGAAACGTGTGAACTATGTGAACGATATAGCTTTGTTTGAGTGCAAGGTGACTGAGTTTACATGAAATGAAGTCTTGCTTGTAGGAAGATACAGAGCCTGTGATTTACTCCATTTCTGAAGGGAAAAACACAGAACAGTTCTCACGAGGAAACACACTCTTGTATAGGAAGAGGCACGCTCTTGCTTTCTAGAGTCTCTGATGGAGCAGGAAACGTGAGTGTGCTCAGAACAAAAGAAAGGTGTTTCCTACACATACGGACTATTGCTAGTTCAACTCTGCTTCCGAAACTGATACAAACCACAAGTCATCTAACATCCAATGCTTTTCAGTTAACAGTAGAAATGTGTGAGCAATGTAAACGATTTATATTCATTTGAGCTGAAAAGTGACTGCATTAACCTGAAATGATGTTTTGCTTGTAGGAAGACACAGAACCTGGAATTTATCTCCATTTCTGAAGGGAAACACACAGCACAGTTCTCATCCATGCAACACACTCTGCTTCAGAGCAAGAAGCACGCTCTTGCTTTCTATGAATCTCTAATACAGCAGGAAACGTGACTGTGACCAGAGCAAAATAACGGTGTTTCCTACACATATGGACCATATCTAGGTCAACTCTTCTTCTGAAACTGATACAAACCACAGTTCCTCTAACATGCAATGATTTCCAGTTAAGAGCGAGAAACGTTTGAGCTTCGTGAAGGATGTAGCTTCCTTTGAGCTGAAAAGTGACTGAGTTTACCTGTAAAGATGTCTTGCTTGTAGGAAGACACAGAGCCTGGGATTTAACTCCAATTCTGAAGGGAAACACACAGAACAGTTCTCATCCATGAAACACACTCTGCTTTAGAGCAAGTAGCACGCTCTTGCTTTCTAAGACTCTCTAATACAGAAGGAAAGGTGACTGTGGTCAGAACAAAATAACGGTGTTTCCTACACATACGGACCATATCTAGGTCAAGTCTTCTTCTGAAACTGATACAAACCACAGTTCCTCTAACATGCAATGCTTTCCAGTTAAGAGCGAGAAACTTGTGAGCTTCGTGAACGATGTAGCTACCTTTGAGCAGAATAGTGTCTGAGTTTATGTGAAAAGATGTCTTGGTCGTAGGAAGACACAGAGCATGGGATTTAACACCATTTCTGAAGGGAAACACACAGCACAGTTCTCAACCATAAAACACACTCTGCTTTGGAGCACGGAGCATGCTCTTGCTTTCTAGAGTCTCTAATAGAGCCAGAAACTTGAGGGTACTCAGAACAAAAGAACGGTGTTTCCTACACATACAGACCATTGCTAGTTCAACTCTGCTTACGAAACTGATACAAACCACAGGTCATCTAACATCCAATGCTTTTCAGTTAAGAGCAAGAAATGTGTGAGCTTCATAAACGATTTATATTCATTTGAGCTGAAAAGTGACTGCGTTTACCTGAAAAGATGTCTTGTTGTAGGAAGACACAGAGCCTGGGATTTAACTCCATTTCTGAAGGGAAAATCACAGCACAGTTCTCATCCATGAAACAAACTCTGCTTTAGAGCAAGAAGCACGCTCTTGTTTTCTAGAGTCTATAATAGAGCCAGAAACTTGAAAGTGTGCTCAGAATTAAAGAACTGGGTTTCCTACACACATGGACCATATCCAGTTCAACTCTGCTCCTGAAACTGATACAAACCACAGGTCCTCTAACATCCAATGCTTTTTAGTTAAGAGCGAGAAACGTGTGAGCTTCGTAAACGATTTATATTCACTTGAGGTGAAAAGTTCAGCGTTTACCTGAAATGATGACTTGCTTTTCGGAAACACAGAGCCTGGGATTTAACTCCACTTCTGAAGGGAAACACACAGAACAGTTTTCATCCACGAAACACACTCTGCTTTAGAGCAAGAAGCACACTATTGCTTTCTAAGAGTCTCTAATAGAGCAGGAAACTTGACTGTGGTCAGAACAAAATAACGGTGTTTCCTACACATACGGAACATATCTAGGTCAACTATTCTTCTGAAACTGATACAAACAACAGTTCCCCTTACATGCAATGCTTTCCAGTTAAGAATGAGAAACTTGTGAGCTTCGGAAACGATGTAGCTTCTTTGAGCTAAAAATTGACTGAGTTTACCTGAAAAGATGTCTTGTTGTAGGAAGACACAGAGCCTGGGATTTAACTCCATTTCTGAAGGGAAAATCACAGCACAGTTCTCATCCATGAAACAAACTCTGCTTTAGAGCAAAAGAACGCTCTTGTTTTCTAGAGTCTATAATAGAGCCAGAAACTTGAAAGTGTGCTCAGAATAAAAGAACTGGGTTTCCTACACACATGGACCATATCCAGTTCAACTCTGCTCCTGAAACTGATACAAACCACAGGTCCTCTAACATCCAATGCTTTTTAGTTAAGAGCGAGAAACGTGTGAGCTTCGTAAACGAGTTATATTCACTTGAGGTGAAAAGTTCAGCGTTTACCTGAAATGATGACTTGCTTTTCGGAAACACAGAGCCTGGGATTTAACTCCATTTCTGAAGGGAAACACACAGAACAGTTCTCATCCACGAAACACACTCTGCTTTAGAGCAAGAAGCACACTATTGCTTTCTAAGAGTCTCTAATAGAGCAGGAAACTTGACTGTGGTCAGAACAAAATAACGGTGTTTCCTACACATACGGAACATATCTAGGTCAACTATTCTTCTGAAACTGATACAAACAACAGTTCCCCTTACATGCAATGCTTTCCAGTTAAGAATGAGAAACTTGTGAGCTTCGGAAACGATGTAGCTTCTTTGAGCTAAAAATTGACTGAGTTTACCTGAAAAGATGTCTTGTTGTAGGAAGACACAGAGCCTGGGATTTAACTCCATTTCTGAAGGGAAAATCACAGCACAGTTCTCATCCATGAAACAAACTCTGCTTTAGAGCAAAAGCACGCTCTTGTTTTCTAGAGTCTATAATAGAGCCAGAAACTTGAAAGTGTGCTCAGAATAAAAGAACTGGGTTTCCTACACACATGGACCATATCCAGTTCAACTCTGCTCCTGAAACTGATAGAAACCACAGGTCCTCTAACATCCAATGCTTTTTAGTTAAGAGAGAGAAACATGTGAGCTTCGTAAACGATTTATATTCACTTGAGGTGAAAAGTTCAGCGTTTACCTGAAATGATGACTTGCTTTTAGGAAACACAGAGCCTGGGATTTAACTCCATTTCTGAAGGGAAACACACAGAACAGTTCTCATCCACGAAACACACTCTGCTTTAGAGCAAGAAGCACACTATTGCTTTCCAAGAGTCTCTAATAGAGCAGGAAACTTGACTGTGGTCAGAACAAAATAACAGTGTTTCCTACATATACGGACCATATCTACGTCAACTCTTCTTCTGAAACTGATACAAAGCACAGTTCCATTAACATGCAATGGTTTCAAGTTAAGAGCAAGAAACGTGTGAGCTTTGTGAACGATGTAGATTCCTTTGAGCTGAATAGGGCCTGAGTTTACCTGAAAAGATGTCTTGCTTGTAGAAAGACACTGAGCGTGGGATTTAATTCCATTTCTGAAGGGAAAAACACAGCACAGTTCTCATCCATGAAACACACTCTGCTTTAGAGCAAGAAGCACGCTCTTGCTTTCTAGAGTCTATAATAGAGCCAGACACTTCAAAGTGTGCTCAGAATAAAAGAACTGTGTTTCCTACACACACGGACCATATCTAGTTCAACTCTGCTCCTTAAATTGATACGAACTACAGGTCATCTAACTCCAATGCTTTACAGTTAAGGGCAATAAACGTGTGAGCTACGTGAATGATGTAGCGTTATTTGAGGTGAAAGGTGACTGAGTTTACGTGAAACGAAGTCTTGCTTGTAGGAAGATACCGAGCCTGTGATTTAACTCTATTTCTGATGGGAAACACACAGCACTGTTCTCACGATGAAACACACTCTGCATATAGGAAGAAGCACGCTCTTGCTTTCTAGAGTTTCTAATAGAGCAAGAAACGTGAGTGTGCTCAGAAAAAAATAACGGTGTTTCCTACACATACGGGCCATTGCTGGTTCAACTCTGCTTCTGAAACTGATACAAACCACAAGTCATCTAACATCCAATGCGTTTCAGTTAAGAGCGAGAAACATGTGATCATCTTAAACGTTTTATATTCATTTGAGCTGAAAAGTGACTGCGTTTACCTGAAATGATATCTTGTATGAAGGAAGACATTGAGCCTGGTATTTAACTCCATTTCTGAAGGGAAACACACAGCACAGTTCTCATCCATGAAACACACTCTGCTTTAGAGCAACAAGCACGCTCTTGCTTTTTAAGAGTCTCTAATAGAGCAGAAAATGTGACTGTGGTCAGAACAAAATAACGGTGTTTCCTACACATACGGACCATATCTAGGTCAACTCTTCTTCTGAAACTGATACAAACAACAGTTTTCCTGACATGCAATGCTTTCCAGTTAAGAATGAGAAACTTGTGAGCTTTGGGAACGATGTAGCTTCTTTGAGCTAAAAATTGACTGAGTTTACCTGAAAAGATGTCTTGTTGTAGGAAGACACAGAGCCTGGGATTTAAATCCATTTCTGAAGGGAAACACACAGCACAGTTCTCATCAATGAAACACACTCTGCTTTAGAGCAAGAAGCACACTCTTGCTTTCTAATAGTATATAATACAGCAGGAAACGTGACTTTGATTAGAATAAAATAACAGTGTTTCCTACACATACGGACTATATCTAGGTCAACTCTACTTCTGAAACTGATACAAACCACAGTTCCATTAACATGCAATGCTTTCCAGATAAGAGCGAGAAACGAGTGAGCTTCGTGAACGATGTAGCTTCCGTTGAGCAGAAAAGAGACTGAGTTTACCTGAAAAGATGTCTTGCTTGTAGAAAGACACAGAGCCTGGGATTTAACTCCATTTCTGAAGGTAAAAACACAGCACAGTTCTCATCCATGAAACACACTCTAATTTAGAGCACAAAGCATGCTCTTGCTTTCTAGAGTCTCTAATAGAGCCAGAAAATTGAGGGTACTCAGAACAAAAGAACTGTGTTTCCTACACATACAGACCATTGCTAGTTCAACACTGCTCGGAAACTGATACAAAACACAAGTCATCTAACATCCAATGCTTTTCAGTTAAGAGCAAGAAATATGTGAGCTTCGTGAACGTTGTAGCTTCCTTTCAGCTGTAACGTGACTGAGTTTACCTGAAAAGATGTCTTGCTTATAGGAAGACACAGAGGCTGGAATTTACCTCCATTTCTGAAGGGAAACACACAGCACAGATCTCATCCATGAAACACACTCTGCTTTAGAGGAAGAAACACACTCTTGCTTTCTAAGAGTCTCTAATACAGCAGTAAACTTGACTGTGGTCAGAACAAAATAACAGTGTCCTACACATACGGATCATTGCTAGTTCAACTCCGCTTCTGAAACTGTTACAAACCACAGTTCCTCTAACATGCAATGCTTTCCAGTTAGGAGTGAGAAACGTGTGACCTTCGTGAACGATGTGGCTTCCTATGAGCTGATAAGTGACTGAGTTTACCTGAAAAGATGTCTTGAATGTAGGAAGACACAGAGGCTGGGATTTAACTCCATTTCTGAAGGGAACACACAGCACAGGTATCATCCATGAAACACACTCTGCTTTAGAGCAAGAAGCACGCTCTTGCTTTCTAAGAATCTCTAATATAGCAGGAAACGTGACTGTGGTCAGAAAAAAATAAAGGTGTTTCCTACACATACGGACCATATCTAGGTCAACTCTTCTTCTGAAACTGGTACAAACCACAGTTCCACTAACATGCAATGCTTTCCAGGTAAGAGCAAGAAATGTATGAGCTTCGTGTACGATTTATATTCATTTGAGGTGAAAAGTGACAGCGTTTACCTGAAATGATGACTTGCTTGTAGGAAGACACAGAGCCGGGGATTTAACTCCATTTCTGAAGGGAAACTCACAGCACAGTTCTCATCCTTGAAACACACTCTGCTTTAGAGCACGAAGCATGCTCTTGCTTTCTAGAGTCTCTAATAGAGCCAGAAACATGAGGGTGCTCTGAACAATATAACGGTGTTTCCTACATATACGGACCATTTCTAGTTCAACTCTGCTTTTGAAACTGATACAAACCACAAGTCATCTACCATCCAATGCTTTTCAGTTAAGAGCAAGAAACGTGTGATCTTCGTAAACGATTTATATTCATTTGAGCTGAAAAGTGACTGCGTTTACCTGAAATGATGTCTTGCTTGTAGGAAGACACAGAGCCTGGAATATAACTCCATTTCTGAAGGGAAACTCACAGCACAGTTCTCATCCATGAAACACCCTCTGCTTTAGAGCAAGAAGCACACTCTTTCTTTCTAAGAATCTCTAATACAGCAGGAAAAGTGACTGTGGTCAGAACAAAATAACGGTGTTTCCTACACATACGGACCATATCTAGGTCAACTCTTCTTCTGAAACTGATACAAACAACAGTTCCCCTAACATGCAATGCTTTCCAGTTAAGAGCGAGAAACTTGTGAGCTTCTTGAACGATGTAGCTTTGTTTGAGCTGAAAGGTGACTGAGTTTACGTGAAACGAATTCTTGCTTGTAGGAAGATACAGAGCCTGTGATTCAACTCCATTTCTGAAGGAAAACACACATCACAGTTCTCATCCTTGAAACACACTCTGCTTTAGAGCACGAAGCATGCTCTTGCTTTCTAGAGTCTCTAATAGAGCCAGAAACATGAGAGTGCTCTGAACAATATAACGGTGTTTCCTACACATACGGACCATTGCTAGTTCAACTATGCTTTTGAAACTGATACAAACCACAAGTCATCTAACATCCAATGCTTTTCAGTTAAGAGCAAGAAACGTGTGATCTTCGTAAACGATTTATATTCATTTGAGCTGAAAAGTGACTGCGTTTACCTGAAATGATGTCTTGCTTGTAGGAAGACACAGAGCCTGGAATATAACTCCATTTCTGAAGGGAAACACACAGCACAGTTCTCATCCATGAAACACACTCTGCTTTAGAGCAAGAAGCACGCTCTTGCTTTCTAAGAATCTCTAATACAGCCTGAAATTTGACTGGGGTAAGAACAAAATAATGAAGTTTCCTACACGTATCGACCATATCTAGGTCAACTCTTCTTCTGAAACTGTTACAAACCACAGTTCCTCTAACATGCAATGCTTTCCAGGTAGGAGCGAGAAACATGTGACCTTCGTGAACGATGTAGCTTCCTCTGAGATGAAAAGTGACTGAGTTTTCCTGAAAAGATGTCTTGCTTGTAGGAAGATACAGAATCTGGGATTTAACTCCATTTCTGAAGGGAAACACACAGCACAGTTCTCATCCATGAAACACACTCTGCTTTAGAGCAAGAAGCACGCTCTAGCTTTCTAAGAATCTCTAATACAGCAGGAAACATGACTGTGGTCAGAACAAAATAACAGTGTTTCCTACACATACGGAACATATCTAGGTCAACTCTTCTTCTGAAACTGACACAAACCACAGTTCCCTTAACATGCACATCTTTCCAGTTAAGAGCGAGAAATGTATGAGCTTCGTGAACGATGTAGCTTCCTTTGAGCTGAAAAGTGACTGAGTTTACCTGAAAAGATGTCTTGCTTGTAGGAAGACACAGAGCCTGTGATTTAACTCCATTTCTGAAGGAAAAAACACAGCACAGTTCTCATCCATGAAACACACTCTGCTTTAGAGCAAGAAGCATGCTCTTGCTTTCTAGAGTCTATAATAGAGCCAGAAACTTGAAAGTGTGCTCAGAATAAAAGAACTGGGTTTCCTACACACACGGACCATATCTAGTTTAACTCTGCTCCTGGAACTGATACAAACCACAAGTCATCTAACATCCAATGCGTTTCAGTTAAGAGCGAGAAACGTGTGATCTTCCTAAACGGTTTATATTCATTTGAGCTGAAAAATGACATCGTTTACCTGAAATGATGTCTTGCTTGTAGGAAGAAACAGAGCCGGGAATTAACTCCATTTCTGAAGGGAAACACACAGCACAGTTCTCATCCATGAAACACACTCTGCTTTAGAGCAAGAAGCACACTCTTGCTTTCTAATAGTATATAATACAGCAGGAAACGTGACTTTGATTAGAATAAAATAACAGTGTTTCCTACACATACGGACTATATCTAGGTCAACTCTACTTCTGAAACTGATACAAACCACAGTTCCATTAACATGCAATGCTTTCCAGATAAGAGCGAGAAACGAGTGAGCTTCGTGAACGATGTAGCTTCCGTTGAGCAGAAAAGAGACTGAGTTTACCTGAAAAGATGTCTTGCTTGTAGAAAGACACAGAGCCTGGGATTTAACTACATTTCTGAAGGTAAAAACACAGCACCGTTCTCATCCATGAAACACACTCTAATTTAGAGCACAAAGCATGCTCTTGCTTTCAAGAGTCTCTAATAGAGCAGGAAACTTGACTGTGGTCAGAACAAAATAACGGTGTTTCCTACACATACGGACCATATCTAGGTCAACTCTTCTTCTGAAACTGATACAAAGCACAGTTCCATTAACATGCAATGGTTTCAAGTTAAGAGCAAGAAACGTGTGAGCTTCGTGAACATTGTAGCTTACCTTGAGCTGAAAAGTTTCTGAGTTTACCTGAAAAGATATCTTGCTTATAGGAAGACACAGATCCTGGGATTTAACTCCATTTATGAAGGAAAACACACAGCACAGTTCTCATCCATGAAACACACTCTGCTTTAGAGCAAGAAGCATGTTCTTGCTTTCTAGAGTCTCTAATAGAGCCAGAAAATTGAGGGTACTCAGAACAAAAGAACTGTGTTTCCTACACATACAGACCATTGCTAGTTCAACACTGCTTCGGAAACTGATACAAAACACAAGTCATCTAACATCCAATGCTTTTCAGTTAAGAGCAAGAAATATGTGAGCTTCGTGAACGTTGTAGCTTCCTTTCAGCTGTAACGTGACTGAGTTTACCTGAAAAGATGTCTTGCTTATAGGAAGACACAGAGCCTGGAATTTACCTCCATTTCTGAAGGGAAACACACAGCACAGATCTCATCCATGAAACACACTCTGCTTTAGAGCAAGAAGCACGCTCTTGCTTTCTAAGAATCTCTAATATAGCAGGAAACGTGACTGTGGTCAGAAAAAAATAAAGGTGTTTCCTACACATACGGACCATATCTAGGTCAACTCTTCTTCTGAAACTGATACAAACCACAGTTCCACTAACATGCAATGCTTTCCAGGTAAGAGCAAGAAATGTATGAGCTTCGTGTACGATTTATATTCATTTGAGCTGAAAAGTGACAGCGTTTACCTGAAATGATGACTTGCTTGTAGGAAGACACAGAGCCGGGGATTTAACTCCATTTCTGAAGGGAAACACACAGCACAGTTCTAATCCATGAAACACACTCTGCTTTAGAGCAAGGAGCACACTCTTGCTTTCTAAGGGTCTGTAATACAGCAGGAAAATTCACTGTGGTCAGAACAAAATAACGGTGTTTCCTACTCATACGGACAATATCTAGGTCAACTCTTCTTCTGAAACTGATACAAACAACAGTTCACCTAACATGCAATGCTTTCCAGTTAAGAGCGATAAACTTGTGAGCTTAGTGAACGATGTAGCTTTGTTAGAGATGAAAGGTGAATGAGTTTACGTGAAACGAATTCTTGCTTATAGGAAGATACAGAGCCTCTGATTTAACTCCATTTCTGAAGGAAAACACACATCACAGTTCTCATCCTTGAAACACACTCTGCTTTAGAGCACGAAGCATGCTCTTGCTTTCTAGAGTCTCTAATAGAGCCAGAAACATGAGGGTGCTCTGAACAATATAACGGTGTTTCCTACATATACGGACCATTTCTAGTTCAACTCTGCTTTTGAAACTGATACAAACCACAAGTCATCTACCATCCAATGCTTTTCAGTTAAGAGCAAGAAACGTGTGATCTTCGTAAACGATTTATATTCATTTGAGCTGAAAAGTGACTGCGTTTACCTGAAATGATGTCTTGCTTGTAGGAAGACACAGAGCCTGGAATATAACTCCATTTCTGAAGGGAAACTCACAGCACAGTTCTCATCCATGAAACACCCTCTGCTTTAGAGCAAGAAGCACACTCTTTCTTTCTAAGAATCTCTAATACAGCAGGAAAAGTGACTGTGGTCAGAACAAAATAACGGTGTTTCCTACACATACGGACCATATCTAGGTCAACTCTTCTTCTGAAACTGATACAAACAACAGTTCCCCTAACATGCAATGCTTTCCTGTTAAGAGCGAGAAACTTGTGAGCTTCTTGAACGATGTAGCTTTGTTTGAGCTGAAAGGTGACTGAGTTTACGTGAAACGAATTCTTGCTTGTAGGAAGATACAGAGCCTGTGATTCAACTCCATTTCTGAAGGAAAACACACATCACAGTTCTCATCCTTGAAACACACTCTGCTTTAGAGCACGAAGCATGCTCTTGCTTTCTAGAGTCTCTAATAGAGCCAGAAACATGAGAGTGCTCTGAACAATATAACGGTGTTTCCTACACATACGGACCATTGCTAGTTCAACTATGCTTTTGAAACTGATACAAACCACAAGTCATCTAACATCCAATGCTTTTCAGTTAAGAGCAAGAAACGTGTGATCTTCGTAAACGATTTATATTCATTTGAGCTGAAAAGTGACTGCGTTTACCTGAAATGATGTCTTGCTTGTAGGAAGACACAGAGCCTGGAATATAACTCCATTTCTGAAGGGAAACACACAGCACAGTTCTCATCCATGAAACACACTCTGCTTTAGAGCAAGAAGCACGCTCTTGCTTTCTAAGAATCTCTAATACAGCCTGAAATTTGACTGGGGTAAGAACAAAATAATGAAGTTTCCTACACGTATCGACCATATCTAGGTCAACTCTTCTTCTGAAACTGTTACAAACCACAGTTCCTCTAACATGCAATGCTTTCCAGGTAGGAGCGAGAAACGTGTGACCTTCGTGAACGATGTAGCTTCCTCTGAGATGAAAAGTGACTGAGTTTTCCTGAAAAGATGTCTTGCTTGTACGAAGATACAGAATCTGGGATTTAACTCCATTTCTGAAGGGAAACACACAGCACAGTTCTCATCCATGAAACACACTCTGCTTTAGAGCAAGAAGCACGCTCTAGCTTTCTAAGAATCTCTAATACAGCAGGAAACGTGACTGTGGTCAGAACAAAATAACAGTGTTTCCTACACATACGGAACATATCTAGGTCAACTCTTCTTCTGAAACTGACACAAACCACAGTTCCCTTAACATGCACATCTTTCCAGTTAAGAGCGAGAAATGTATGAGCTTCGTGAACGATGTAGCTTCCTTTGAGCTGAAAAGTGACTGAGTTTACCTGAAAAGATGTCTTGCTTGTAGGAAGACACAGAGCCTGTGATTTAACTCCATTTCTGAAGGAAAAAACACAGCACAGTTCTCATCCATGAAACACACTCTGCTTTAGAGCAAGAAGCACGCTCTTGCTTTCTAGAGTCTATAATAGAGCCAGAAACTTGAAAGTGTGCTCAGAATAAAAGAACTGGGTTTCCTACACACACGGACCATATCTAGTTTAACTCTGCTCCTGGAACTGATACAAACCACAAGTCATCTAACATCCAATGCGTTTCAGTTAAGAGCGAGAAACGTGTGATCTTCCTAAACGGTTTATATTCATTTGAGCTGAAAAATGACAGCGTTTACCTGAAATGATGTCTTGCTTGTAGGAAGAAACAGAGCCGGGACTTAACTCCATTTCTGAAGGGAAACACACAGCACAGTTCTCATCCATGAAACACACTCTTCTTTAGAGAAAGAAGCATGCTCTTGCTTTCTAAGATTCTCTGATACAACAGGAAACGTGAGTGTGTTCAGAACAAAATAACGGTGTTTCATACACATACGGACCTTATCTATGTCAACTCTTCTTCTGAAACTGATACAAACCACTGTTCCTCTAAATACAATGCTTTACAATTAAGAGCGTGAAACATGTGAGCTTCGTGAACTTTGTAGCTTACCTTGAGCTGAAAAGTGACTGAGTTTACCTGAAAAGATGTCTTGCTTGTTAGAAGACACAGAGCCTGTGATTTAACTCCATTTCTGAAGGAAAACACACATCACAGTTCTCATCCTTGAAACACACTCTGCTTTAGAGCACGAAGCATGCTCTTGCTTTCTAAGAGTCTAATACAGCAGTAAACTTGACTGTGGTCAGAACAAAATAACGGTGTCCTACACATACAGACCATTGCTAGTTCAACTCTGCTTCTGAAACTGATACAAACCACAAGTCATCTTACATCCAATGCGTTTCAGTTAAGAGGGAGAATCGTGTGATCTTCGTAAACGTTTTATATTCATTTGAGCTGAAAAGTGACTGCGTTTACCTGAAATGATGTCTTGCATGTAGGAAGACATTGAGCCTGGTATTTAACTCCATTACTGAAGGGAAACACACAGCACAGTTCTCATCCATAATACACACTCTGCTTTAGAGCAAGAAAAACGCTCTTGCTTTCTAAGAGTCTCTAATAGAACAGAAAACGTGACTGTGGTCAGAACAAAATAACGGTGCTTCCTACACATACGGACCATATCTAGGTCAACTCTTCTGAAACTGATAAAAACAACAGTTCCCCTAACATGCAATGCTTTCCAGTTAAGAGCGATAAACTTGTGAGCTTCGTGAACGATGTAGCTTTGTTTGAGCTGAAAGGTGACTGAGTTTACGTGAAACGAAGTCTTGCTTATAGGAAGATACAGAGCCTCTGATTTAACTCCATTTCTGAAGGAAAACACACATCACAGTTCTCATCCTTGAAACACACTCTGCTTTAGAGCACAAAGCATGCTCTTGCTTTCTAGAGTCTCTAATAGAGCCAGAAACATGAGGGTGCTCTGAACAATATAACGGTGTTTCCTACATATATGGACCATTGCTAGTTCAACTCTGCTTTTGAAATGATACAAACCACAAGTCATCTACCATCCAATGCTTTTCAGTTAAGAGCAAGAAACGTGTGATCTTCGTAAACAATTTATATTCATTTGAGCTGAAAAGTGACTGTGTTTACCTGAAATGAAGTCTTGCTTGTAGGAATACACAGAGCCTGGAATATAACTCCATTTCTGAAGGGAAACACACAGCACAGTTCTCATCCATGAAACACCCTCTGCTTTAGAAGTAGAAGCATACTCTTGCTTTCTAAGAGTCTCTAAAACAGCAGGAAACGTGACTGTTGTCAAAACACAATAACAGTGTTTCATAAACATACGGACCATAGCTAGGTCAACTCTTCTTCTGAAACTGATACAAAGCACAGTTCCTCTAACATGCAATGCTTTCAAGTTAAGAGCGAGAAACGTGTGAGCTTCGTTAACGATGTGGCTTCCTATGAACTGATAAGTGACTGAGTTTACCTGAAAAGATGTCTTGCTTGTAGGAAGACACAGAGCCTGGGATTTAACTCCATTTCTGAAGGGAAACACACAGCAGAGTTCTCATCCATGAAACACACTCTGCTTTAGAGCAAGAAGCACGCTCTTGCTTTCTAAGAATCTCTAATACAGCAGGAAACGTGACTGTGATCAGAAAAAAGTAAAGGTGTTTCCTCCACATACGGACCATATCTAGGTCAACTCTTCTATGAAACTGATACAACCCACAGTTCCTCTAACATGCATGCTTTCCAGTTAAGAGCGAGAAACTTGTGAGCTTCGTGAACGATGTAGCTTTGTTTGAGCTGAAAGGTGACTGAGTTTACGTGAAACGAAGTCTTGCTTGTAGGAAGATACAAATCCGGTGATTTAACTCCATTTCTGAAGGGAAACACACAGCACAGTTCTCATCCATGAAACACACTCTGCTTTAGAGCAAAAAGCACGCTCTTGCTTTCTAAGAATCTCTAATACAGCCTGAAATTTGACTGGGGTAAGAACAAAATAATGAAGTTTCCTACACGTATGGACCATATCTAGGTCAACTCTTCTTCTGAAAATGTTACAAACCACAGTTCCTCTAACATGCAATGCTTTCCAGTTAAGAGCAAGAAACTTGTGAGCTTCGTGAACGATGTAGCTTTGTTTGAGCTGAAAGGTGACTGAGTATACGTGAAACGAAGTCTTGCTTGTAGGAAGATACAAACCCAGAGATTTAACTCCATTTCTGAAGGGAAACACAAAGCACAGTTCTCATCCATGAAACACACTCTGCTTTAGAGCAAGAAGCACGCTCTTGCTTTCTAAGAATCTCTAATACAGCCTGAAATTTGACTGGGGTAAGAACAAAATAATGAAGTTTCCTACACGTATGGACCATATCTAGGTCAACTCTTCTTCTGAAACTGACACAAACCACAGTTCCATTAACATGCACATCTTTCCAGTTAAGAGCGAGAAATGTATGACCTTCGTGAACGATTTATATTCATTTGAGCTGAAAAGTGACAGCGTTTACCTGAAATGATGACTTGCTTGTAGGAAGACACAGAGCCGGGGATTTAACTCCATTTCTGAAGGGAAACACACAGCACAGTTCTAATCCATGAAACACACTCTGATTTAGAGCAAGGAGCACACTCTTGCTTTCTAAGGGTCTATAATACAGCAGGAAACTTCAATGTCGTAAGAACAAAATAACGGTGTTTCCTACACATACGGACAATATCTAGGTCAACTCTTCTTCTGAAACTGATACAAACAACAGTTCACCTAACATGCAATGCTTTCCAGTTAAGAGCGATAAACTTGTGAGCTTCATGAACAATGTAGCTTTGTTTGAGCTGAAAGGTGAATGAGTTTACGTGAAACGAAGTCTTGCTTATAGGAAGATACAGAGCCTCTGATTTAACTCCATTTCTGAAGGAAAACACACATCACAGTTCTCATCCTTGAAAAACACTCTGCTTTAGAGCACGAAGCTTGCTCTTGCTTTCTAGAGTCTCTAATAGAGCCAGAAACATGAGGGTGCTCTGAAAAATATAACGGTGTTTCCTACATATACGGACCATTGCTAGTTCAACTCTGCTTTTGAAACTGATACAAACCACAAGTCATCTAACATCCACTGCTTTTCAGTTAAGAGCAAGAAACGTGTGATCTTCGTAAACGATAGATATTCATTTGAGCTGAAAAGTGACTGCGTTTACCTGAAATGATGTCTTGCTTGTAGGAAGACACAGAGCCTGGAATATAACTCCATTTCTGAAGGGAAACACACAGCACAGTTCTCATCAATGAAACACATTCTGCTTTAGAGCAAGAAGCACACTCTTTCTTTCTAAGAGTCTCTAATACAGCCGGAAAAGTGACTGTGGTCAGAAAAAAATAACGGTGTTTCCTACACATACGGACCATATCTAGATCAACTCTTCTTCTGAAAGGGATACAAACCACAGTTCCTCTAACATGCAATGCTTTCCTGTTAAGAGCGAGAAACTTGTGAGCTTCGTGTACGATGTAGCTTTGTTTGAGCTGAAAGGTGACTGAGTTTACGTGAAACGAAGTCTTGCTTGTAGGAAGATACAAAGGCTGTGATATAACTCCATTTCTGAAGGGAAACACACAGCACAGTTCTCATCCATGAAACACACTCTGCTTTAGAGCAAGAAGCACGCTCTTGCTTTCTAAGAAGCTCTAATACAGCCTGAAATGTGACTGGGGTGAGAACAAAATAATGAAGTTTCCTACACGTATGGATCATATCTAGGTCAACTCTTCTTCTGAAACTGTTACAAACCACAGTTCCTCTAACATGCAATGCTTTCCAGGTAGGAGCGAGAAACGTGTGACCTTCGTGAACAATGTAGCTTCCTCTGAGATGAAAAGTGACTGAGTTTACCTGAAAAGATGTCTTGCTTGTGGGAAGATACAGAATCTGGTATTTAACTCCATTTCTGAAGGGAAACACACATCACAGTTCTCATCCATGAAACACACTCTGCTTTAGAGCAAGAAGCACGCTCTAGCTTTGTAAGAATCTCTAATACATCAGGAAAAGTGCCTGTGGTCAGAACAAAATAACAGTGTTTCCTACACATACGGACCATATCTAGGTCAACTCTTTTTCTGAAACTGACACAAACCACAGTTCCATTAACATGCACAACTTTCCAGTTAAGAGCGATAAATGTATGAGCTTCGTGAAGGATGTAGCTTCCTTTGAGCTGAAAAGTGACTGAGTTTACCTGAAAAGATGTCTTGCTTGTAGGAAGACACAGAGCCTGTGATTTAACTCCACTTCTGAAGGAAAAAACACAGCACAGTTCTCATCCATGAAACACACTCTTCTTTAGAGCAAGAAGCATGCTCTTGCTTTCTAGAGTCTATAATAGAGCCAGAAACTTGAAAGTGTGCTCAGAATAAAATAACGGTGTTTCCTACACATACGGACCATATCTAGTTCAACTCTGCTCCTGGAACTGATACAAACCACAAGTCATCTAACATCCAATGCGTTTCAGTAAAGAGCGAGAAACGTGTGATCTTCCTAAACGGTTTATATTCATTTGAGCTGAAAAGTGACTGAGTTTCCCTGAAAAGATGTCTTGCTTGTAGGAAGACACAGAGCCTGGGATTTAGCTCCATTTCTGAAGGAACACACACAGCACAGTTCTCATCCATGAAACACACTCTGCTTTAGAGCAAGAAGCATGTTCATGCTTTCTAGAGTCTCTAATAGAGCCAGAAAATTGAGGGTACTCAGAACAAAAGAACTGTGTTTCCTACACATACAGACCATTGCTAGTTCAACACTGCTTCGGAAACTGATACAAACCACAAGTCATCTAACATCCAATGCTTTTCAGTTAAGAGCAAGAAACATGTGAGCTTCGTGAACGTTGTAGCTTCCTTTCAGCTGAAAAGTGACTGAGTTTACCTGAAAAGATGTCTTGCTTATAGGAAGACACAGAGCCTGGAATTTACCTCCATTTCTGAAGGGAAACACACAGCACAGTTCTCATCCATGAAACACACTCTGCTTTAGAGGAAGAAGCACACTCTTGATTTCTAAGAGTCTCTAATACAGCAGTAAACTTGACTGTGGTCAGAACAAAATAACGGTGTTTCATAAACATACGGACCATAGCTAGGTCAACTCTTCTTCTGAAACTGATACAAAGCACTGTTCCTCTAACATGCAATGCTTTCAAGTTAAGAGCGAGAAACGTGTGAGCTTCGTGAACGATGTGGCTTCCTATGAGCTGATAAGTGACTGAGTTTACCTGAAATGATGTCTTGCTTGTAGGAAGACACAGAGCCTGGGATTTAACTCCATTTCTGAAGGGAAACACACAGCTGAGTTCTCATCCATGAAACACACTCTGCTTTAGAGCACGAAGCATGCTCTTGCTTTCTAGAGTCTCTAATAGAGCCAGAAACATGAGAGTGCTCTGAACAATATAATGGTGTTTCCTACACATACGGACCATTGCTAGTTCAACTATGCTTTTGAAACTGATACAAACCACAAGTCATCTAACATCCAATGCTTTTCAGTTAAGAGCAAGAAATATGTGAGCTTCGTGAACCTTGTAGCTTCCTTTCAGCTGTAACGTGACTGAGTTTACCTGAAAAGATGTCTTGCTTATAGGAAGACACAGAGCCTGGAATTTACCTCCATTTCTGAAGGGAAACACACAGCACAGATCTCATCCATGAAACACACTCTGCTTTAGAGGAAGAAACACACTCTTGCTTTCTAAGAGTCTCTAATACAGCAGTAAACTTGACTGTGGTCAGAACAAAATAACAGTGTCCTACACATACGGATCATTGCTAGTTCAACTCCGCTTCTGAAACTGTTACAAACCACAGTTCCTCTAACATGCAATGCTTTCCAGTTAGGAGTGAGAAACGTGTGACCTTCGTGAACGATGTGGCTTCCTATGAGCTGATAAGTGACTGAGTTTACCTGAAAAGATGTCTTGAATGTAGGAAGACACAGAGGCTGGGATTTAACTCCATTTCTGAATGGAAACACACAGCACAGTTCTCATCCATGAAACACACTCTGCTTTAGAGCAAGAAGCACACTCTTGCTTTCTAATAGTATATAATACAGCAGGAAACGTGACTTTGATTAGAATAAAATAACAGTGTTTCCTACACATACGGACTATATCTAGGTCAACTCTACTTCTGAAACTGATACAAACCACAGTTCCATTAACATGCAATGCTTTCCAGATAAGAGCGAGAAACGAGTGAGCTTCGTGAACGATGTAGCTTCCGTTGAGCAGAAAAGAGACTGAGTTTACCTGAAAAGATGTCTTGCTTGTAGAAAGACACAGAGCCTGGGATTTAACTCCATTTCTGAAGGTAAAAACACAGCACCGTTCTCATCCATGAAACACACTCTAATTTAGAGCACAAAGCATGCTCTTGCTTTCAAGAGTCTCTAATAGAGCAGGAAACTTGACTGTGGTCAGAACAAAATAACGGTGTTTCCTACACATACGGACCATATCTAGGTCAACTCTTCTTCTGAAACTGATACAAAGCACAGTTCCATTAACATGCAATGGTTTCAAGTTAAGAGCAAGAAACGTGTGAGCTTCGTGAACATTGTAGCTTACCTTGAGCTGAAAAGTTTCTGAGTTTACCTGAAAAGATATCTTGCTTATAGGAAGACACAGAGCCTGGGATTTAACTCCATTTATGAAGGAAAACACACAGCACAGTTCTCATCCATGAAACACACTCTGCTTTAGAGCAAGAAGCATGTTCTTGCTTTCTAGAGTCTCTAATAGAGCCAGAAAATTGAGGGTACTCAGAACAAAAGAACTGCGTTTCCTACACATACAGACCATTGCTAGTTCAACACTTCTTCGGAAACTGATACAAAACACAAGTCATCTAACATCCAATGCTTTTCAGTTAAGAGCAAGAAATATGTGAGCTTCGTGAACGTTGTAGCTTCCTTTCAGCTGTAACGTGACTGAGTTTACCTGAAAAGATGTCTTGCTTATAGGAAGACACAGAGCCTGGAATTTACCTCCATTTCTGAAGGGAAACACACAGCACAGATCTCATCCATGAAACACACTCTGCTTTAGAGCAAGAAGCACGCTCTTGCTTTCTAAGAATCTCTAATATAGCAGGAAACGTGACTGTGGTCAGAAAAAAATAAAGGTGTTTCCTACACATACGGACCATATCTAGGTCAACTCTTCTTCTGAAACTGATACAAACCACAGTTCCACTAACATGCAATGCTTTCCAGGTAAGAGCAAGAAATGTATGAGCTTCGTGTACGATTTATATTCATTTGAGCTGAAAAGTGACAGCGTTTACCTGAAATGATGACTTGCTTGTAGGAAGACACAGAGCCGGGGATTTAACTCCATTTCTGAAGGGAAACACACAGCACAGTTCTAATCCATGAAACACACTCTGCTTTAGAGCAAGGAGCACACTCTTGCTTTCTAAGGGTCTGTAATACAGCAGGAAAATTCACTGTGGTCAGAACAAAATAACGGTGTTTCCTACACATACGGACAATATCTAGGTCAACTCTTCTTCTGAAACTGATACAAACAACAGTTCACCTAACATGCAATGCTTTCCAGTTAAGAGCGATAAACTTGTGAGCTTAGTGAACGATGTAGCTTTGTTAGAGATGAAAGGTGAATGAGTTTACGTGAAACAAATTCTTGCTTATAGGAAGATACAGAGCCTCTGATTTAACTCCATTTCTGAAGGAAAACACACATCACAGTTCTCATCCTTGAAACACACTCTGCTTTAGAGCACGAAGCATGCTCTTGCTTTCTAGAGTCTCTAATAGAGCCAGAAACATGAGGGTGCTCTGAACAATATAACGGTGTTTCCTACATATACGGACCATTTCTAGTTCAACTCTGCTTTTGAAACTGATACAAACCACAAGTCATCTACCATCCAATGCTTTTCAGTTAAGAGCAAGAAACGTGTGATCTTCGTAAACGATTTATATTCATTTGAGCTGAAAAGTGACTGCGTTTACCTGAAATGATGTCTTGCTTGTAGGAAGACACAGAGCCTGGAATATAACTCCATTTCTGAAGGGAAACTCACAGCACAGTTCTCATCCATGAAACACCCTCTGCTTTAGAGCAAGAAGCACACTCTTTCTTTCTAAGAATCTCTAATACAGCAGGAAAAGTGACTGTGGTCAGAACAAAATAACGGTGTTTCCTACACATACGGACCATATCTAGGTCAACTCTTCTTCTGAAACTGATACAAACAACAGTTCCCCTAACATGCAATGCTTTCCAGTTAAGAGCGAGAAACTTGTGAGCTTCTTGAATGATGTAGCTTTGTTTGAGCTGAAAGGTGACTGAGTTTACGTGAAACGAATTCTTGCTTGTAGGAAGATACAGAGCCTGTGATTCAACTCCATTTCTGAAGGAAAACACACATCACAGTTCTCATCTTTGAAACACACTCTGCTTTAGAGCACGAAGCATGCTCTTGCTTTCTAGAGTCTCTAATAGAGCCAGAAACATGAGAGTGCTCTGAACAATATAACGGTGTTTCCTACACATACGGACCATTGCTAGTTCAACTATGCTTTTGAAACTGATACAAACCACAAGTCATCTAACATCCAATGCTTTTCAGTTAAGAGCAAGAAACGTGTGATCTTCGTAAACGATTTATATTCATTTGAGCTGAAAAGTGACTGCGTTTACCTGAAATGATGTCTTGCTTGTAGGAAGACACAGAGCCTGGAATATAACTCCATTTCTGAAGGGAAACACACAGCACAGTTCTCATCCATGAAACACACTCTGCTTTAGAGCAAGAAGCACGCTCTTGCTTTCTAAGAATCTCTAATACAGCCTGAAATTTGACTGGGGTAAGAACAAAATAATGAAGTTTCCTACACGTATCGACCATATCTAGGTCAACTCTTCTTCTGAAACTGTTACAAACCACAGTTCCTCTAACATGCAATGCTTTCCAGGTAGGAGCGAGAAACGTGTGACCTTCGTGAACGATGTAGCTTCCTCTGAGATGAAAAGTGACTGAGTTTTCCTGAAAAGATGTCTTGCTTGTACGAAGATACAGAATCTGGGATTTAACTCCATTTCTGAAGGGAAACACACAGCACAGTTCTCATCCATGAAACACACTCTGCTTTAGAGCAAGAAGCACGCTCTAGCTTTCTAAGAATCTCTAATACAGCAGGAAACGTGACTGTGGTCAGAACAAAATAACAGTGTTTCCTACACATACGGAACATATCTAGGTCAACTCTTCTTCTGAAACTGACACAAACCACAGTTCCCTTAACATGCACATCTTTCCAGTTAAGAGCGAGAAATGTATGAGCTTCGTGAACGATGTAGCTTCCTTTGAGCTGAAAAGTGACTGAGTTTACCTGAAAAGATGTCTTGCTTGTAGGAAGACACAGAGCCTGTGATTTAACTCCATTTCTGAAGGAAAAAACACAGCACAGTTCTCATCCATGAAACACACTCTGCTTTAGAGCAAGAAGCACGCTCTTGCTTTCTAGAGTCTATAATAGAGCCAGAAACTTGAAAGTGTGCTCAGAATAAAAGAACTGGGTTTCCTACACACACGGACCATATCTAGTTTAACTCTGCTCCTGGAACTGATACAAACCACAAGTCATCTAACATCCAATGCGTTTCAGTTAAGAGCGAGAAACGTGTGATCTTCCTAAACGGTTTATATTCATTTGAGCTGAAAAATGACAGCGTTTACCTGAAATGATGTCTTGCTTGTAGGAAGAAACAGAGCCGGGAATTAACTCCATTTCTGAAGGGAAACACACAGCACAGTTCTCATCCAGGAAACACACTCTTCTTTAGAGAAAGAAGCATGCTCTTGCTTTCTAAGATTCTCTGATACAACAGGAAACGTGAGTGTGTTCAGAACAAAATAACGGTGTTTCATACACATACGGACCTTATCTATGTCAACTCTTCTTCTGAAACTGATACAAACCACTGTTCCTCTAAATACAATGCTTTACAATTAAGAGCGTGAAACATGTGAGCTTCGTGAACTTTGTAGCTTACCTTGAGCTGAAAAGTGACTGAGTTTACCTGAAAAGATGTCTTGCTTGTTAGAAGACACAGAGCCTGTGATTTAACTCCATTTCTGAAGGAAAACACACATCACAGTTCTCATCCTTGAAACACACTCTGCTTTAGAGCACGAAGCATGCTCTTGCTTTCTAAGAGTCTAATACAGCAGTAAACTTGACTGTGGTCAGAACAAAATAACGGTGTCCTACACATACAGACCATTGCTAGTTCAACTCTGCTTCTGAAACTGATACAAACCACAAGTCATCTTACATCCAATGCGTTTCAGTTAAGAGGGAGAATCGTGTGATCTTCGTAAACGTTTTATATTCATTTGAGCTGAAAAGTGACTGCGTTTACCTGAAATGATGTCTTGCATGTAGGAAGACATTGAGCCAGGTATTTAACTCCATTACTGAAGGGAAACACACAGCACAGTTCTCATCCATAATACACACTCTGCTTTAGAGCAAGAAAAACGCTCTTGCTTTCTAAGAGTCTCTAATAGAACAGAAAACGTGACTGTGGTCAGAACAAAATAACGGTGCTTCCTACACATACGGACCATATCTAGGTCAACTCTTCTGAAACTGATAAAAACAACAGTTCCCCTAACATGCAATGCTTTCCAGTTAAGAGCGATAAACTTGTGAGCTTCGTGAACGATGTAGCTTTGTTTGAGCTGAAAGGTGACTGAGTTTACGTGAAACGAAGTCTTGCTTATAGGAAGATACAGAGCCTCTGATTTAAGTCCATTTCTGAAGGAAAACACACATCACAGTTCTCATCCTTGAAACACACTCTGCTTTAGAGCACGAAGCATGCTCTTGCTTTCTAGAGTCTCTAATAGAGCCAGAAACATGAGGGTGCTCTGAACAATATAACGGTGTTTCCTACATATACGGACCATTGCTAGTTCAACTCTGCTTTTGAAATGATACAAACCACAAGTCATCTAACATCCAATGCTTTTCAGTTAAGAGCAAGAAACGTGTGATCTTCGTAAACAATTTATATTCATTTGAGCTGAAAAGTGACTGTGTTTACCTGAAATGAAGTCTTGCTTGTAGGAATACACAGAGCCTGGAATATAACTCCATTTCTGAAGGGAAACACACAGCACAGTTCTCATCCATGAAACACCCTCTGCTTTAGAACTAGAAGCATACTCTTGCTTTCTAAGAGTCTCTAAAACAGCAGGAAACGTGACTGTTGTCAAAACACAATAACAGTGTTTCATAAACATACGGACCATAGCTAGGTCAACTCTTCTTCTGAAACTGATACAAAGCACAGTTCCTCTAACATGCAATGCTTTCAAGTTAAGAGCGAGAAACGTGTGAGCTTCGTTAACGATGTGGCTTCCTATGAGCTGATAAGTGACTGAGTTTACCTGAAAAGATGTCTTGCTTGTAGGAAGACACAGAGCCTGGGATTTAACTCCATTTCTGAAGGGAAACACACAGCAGAGTTCTCATCCATGAAACACACTCTGCTTTAGAGCAAGAAGCACGCTCTTGCTTTCTAAGAATCTCTAATACAGCAGGAAACGTGACTGTGATCAGAAAAAAGTAAAGGTGTTTCCTCCACATCCGGACCATATCTAGGTCAACTCTTCTATGAAACTGATACAACCCACAGTTCCTCTAACATGCATGCTTTCCAGTTAAGAGCGAGAAACTTGTGAGCTTCGTGAACGATGTAGCTTTGTTTGAGCTGAAAGGTGACTGAGTTTACGTGAAACGAAGTCTTGCTTGTAGGAAGATACAAATCCGGTGATTTAACTCCATTTCTGAAGGGAAACACACAGCACAGTTCTCATCCATGAAACACACTCTGCTTTAGAGCAAGAAGCACGCTCTTGCTTTCTAAGAATCTCTAATACAGCCTGAAATTTGACTGGGGTAAGAACAAAATAATGAAGTTTCCTACACGTATGGACCATATCTAGGTCAACTCTTCTTCTGAAACTGACACAAACCACAGTTCCATTAACATGCACATCTTTCCAGTTAAGAGCGAGAAATGTATGACCTTCGTGAACGATTTATATTCATTTGAGCTGAAAAGTGACAGCGTTTACCTGAAATGATGACTTGCTTGTAGGAAGACACAGAGCCGGGGATTTAACTCCATTTCTGAAGGGAAACACACAGCACAGTTCTAATCCATGAAACACACTCTGATTTAGAGCAAGGAGCACACTCTTGCTTTCTAAGGGTCTATAATACAGCAGGAAACTTCAATGTCGTAAGAACAAAATAACGGTGTTTCCTACACATACGGACAATATCTAGGTCAACTCTTCTTCTGAAACTGATACAAACAACAGTTCACCTAACATGCAATGCTTTCCAGTTAAGAGCGAGAAACTTGTGAGCTTCGTGTACGATGTAGCTTTGTTTGAGCTGAAAGGTGACTGAGTTTACGTGAAACGAAGTCTTGCTTGTAGGAAGATACAAAGGCTGTGATATAACTCCATTTCTGAAGGGAAACACACAGCACAGTTCTCATCCATGAAACACACTCTGCTTTAGAGCAAGAAGCACACTCTTGCTTTCTAAGAAGCTCTAATACAGCCTGAAATGTGACTGGGGTGAGAACAAAATAATGAAGTTTCCTACACGTATGGATCATATCTAGGTCAACTCTTCTTCTGAAACTGTTACAAACCACAGTTCCTCTAACATGCAATGCTTTCCAGGTAGGAGCGAGAAACGTGTGACCTTCGTGAACAATGTAGCTTCCTCTGAGATGAAAAGTGACTGAGTTTACCTGAAAAGATGTCTTGCTTGTGGGAAGATACAGAATCTGGGATTTAACTCCATTTCTGAAGGGAAACACACATCACAGTTCTCATCCATGAAACACACTCTGCTTTAGAGCAAGAAGCACGCTCTAGCTTTGTAAGAATCTCTAATACATCAGGAAAAGTGCCTGTGGTCAGAACAAAATAACAGTGTTTCCTACACATACGGACCATATCTAGGTCAACTCTTTTTCTGAAACTGACACAAACCACAGTTCCATTAACATGCACAACTTTCCAGTTAAGAGCGATAAATGTATGAGCTTCGTGAAGGATGTAGCTTCCTTTGAGCTGAAAAGTGACTGAGTTTACCTGAAAAGATGTCTTGCTTGTAGGAAGACACAGAGCCTGTGATTTAACTCCACTTCTGAAGGAAAAAACACAGCACAGTTCTCATCCATGCAACACACTCTGCTTTAGAGCAAGAAGCACGCTCTTGCTTTCTAGAGTCTATAATAGAGCCAGAAACTTGAAAGTGTGCTCAGAATAAAAGAACTGGGTTTCCTACACACACGGACCATATCTAGTTCAACTCTGCTCCTGGAACTGATACAAACCACAAGTCATCTAACATCCAATGCGTTTCAGTAAAGAGCGAGAAACGTGTGATCTTCCTAAACGGTTTATATTCATTTGAGCTGAAAAATGACAGCGTTTACCTGAAATGATGTCTTGCTTGTAGGAAGAAACAGAGCCGGGAATTTAACTCCATTTCTGAAGGGAAACACACAGCACAGTTCTCATCCATGAAACACACTCTTCTTTAGAGCAAGAAGCATGCACTTGCTTTCTAAGATTCTCTGATACAACAGGAAACGTGACTGTGTTCAGAACAAAATAACGGTGTTTCCTACACATACGGACCATATCTATGTCAACTCTTCTTCTGAAACTGATACAAACCACTGTTCCTCTAAATACAATGCTTTACAATTAAGAGCAAGAAACATGTGAGCTTCGTGAACATTGTAGCTTACCTTGAGCTGAAAAGTGACTGAGTTTCCCTGAAAAGATGTCTTGCTTATAGGAAGACACAGAGCCTGGGATTTAGCTCCATTTATGAAGGAACACACACAGCACAGTTCTCATCCATGAAACACACTCTGCTTTAGAGCAAGAAGCATGTTCATGCTTTCTAGAGTCTCTAATAGAGCCAGAAAATTGAGGGTACTCAGAACAAAAGAACTGTGTTTCCTACACATACAGACCATTGCTAGTTCAACACTGCTTCGGAAACTGATACAAACCACAAGTCATCTAACATCCAATGCTTTTCAGTTAAGAGCAAGAAACATGTGAGCTTCGTGAACGTTGTAGCTTCCTTTCAGCTGAAAAGTGACTGAGTTTACCTGAAAAGATGTCTTGCTTATAGGAAGACACAGAGCCTGTTATTTACCTCCATTTCTGAAGGGAAACACACAGCACAGTTCTCATCCATGAAACACACTCTGCTTTAGAGGAAGAAGCACACTCTTGATTTCTAAGAGTCTCTAATACAGCAGTAAACTTGACTGTGGTCAGAACAAAATAACGGTGTTTCATAAACATATGGACCATAGCTAGGTCAACTCTTCTTCTGAAACTGATACAAAGCACTGTTCCTCTAACATGCAATGCTTTCAAGTTAAGAGCGAGAAACGTGTGAGCTTCGTGAACGATGTGGCTTCCTATGAGCTGATAAGTGACTGAGTTTACCTGAAATGATGTCTTGCTTGTAGGAAGACACAGAGCCTGGGATTTAACTCCATTTCTGAAGGGAAACACACAGCTGAGTTCTCATCCATGAAACACACTCTGCTTTAGAGCAAGAAGCACGCTCTTGCTTTCTAAGAATCTCTAATACAGCAGGAAACGTGACTGTGGTCAGAAAAAAATAAAGGTGTTTCCTACACATACGGACCATATCTAGGTCAACTCTTCTATGAAACTGATACAAACCACAGTTCCACTAACATGCAATGCTTTCCAGTTAAGAGCGAGAAATGTATGAGCTTCGTGAAAGATTTATATTCATTTGAGCTGAAAAGTGACAGCGATTACCTGAAATGATGACTTGCTTGTAGGAAGACACAGAGGCGGGGATTTAACTCCATTTCTGAAGGGAAACACACAGCACAGTTCTAATCCATGAAACACACTCTGCTTTAGAGCAAGGAGCACACTCTTGCTTTCTAAGGGTCTGTAATACAGCAGGAAATTTCACTGTGGTCAGAACAAAATAACGGAGTTTCCTACACATACGGACAATATCTAGGTCAACTCTTCTTCTGAAAATGATACAAACAACAGTTCACCTAACATGCAATGCTTTCCAGTTAAGAGCGATAAACTTGTGAGCTTCGTGAACGATGTAGCTTTGTTTGAGCTGAAAGGTGAATGAGTTTTCGTGAAGCGAAGTCTTGCTTATAGGAAGATACAGAGCCTCTGATTTAACTCCATTTCTGAAGGAAAAGACACATCACAGTTCTCATCCTTGAAACACACTCTGCTTTAGAGCACAAAGCATGCTCTTGCTTTCTAGAGTCTCTAATAGAGCCAGAAACATGAGGGTGCTCTGAAAAATATAACGGTGTTTCCTACATATATGGACCATTGCTAGTTCAACTCTGCTTTTGAAACTGATACAAACCACAAGTCATCTAACATCCACTGCTTTTCAGTTAAGAGCAAGAAACGTGTGATCTTCGTAAACAATTTATATTCATTTGAGCTGAAAAGTGACTGCGTTTACCTGAAATGATGTCTTGCTTGTAGGAAGACACAGAGCCTGGAATATAACTCCATTTCTGAAGGGAAACACACAGCAGAGTTCTCATCCAGGAAACACACTCTGCTTTAGAGCAAGAAGCCCTCTCTTTCTTTCTAAGAGTCTCTAATACAGCAGAAAAAGTGACTGTGGTCAGAAAAAAATAACGGTGTTTCCTACACATACGGACCATATCTATGTCAACTCTTCTTCTGAAAGGGATACAAACCACAGTTCCTCTAACATGCAATGCTTTCCAGTTAAGAGCGAGAAACTTGTGAGCTTCTTGAACGATGTAGCTTTGTTTGATCTGAAAGGTGACTGAGGTTACGTGAAACGATGTCTTGCTTGTAGGAAGATACAAATCCGGTGATTTAACTCCATTTCTGAAGGGAAACACACAGCACAGTTCTCATCCATGAAACACACTCTGCTTTAGAGCAAGAAGCACGCTCTTGCTTGCTAAGAATCTCTAATACAGCCTGAAATTTGACTGGGGTAAGAACAAAATAATGAAGTTTCCTACACGTATGGACCATATCTAGGTCAACTCTTCTTCTGAAAATGTTACAAACCACAGTTCCTCTAACATGCAATGCTTTCCAGTTAAGAGCGAGAAACTTGTGAGCTTCGTGAACAATGTAGCTTTGTTTGAGCTGAAAGGTGACTGAGTTTACGAGAAACGAAGTCTTGCTTGTAGGAAGATACAAATCCGGAGATTTAACTCCATTTCTGAAGGGAAACACACAGCACAGTTCTCATCCATGAAACACACTCTGCTTTAGAGCAAGAAGCACGCTCTAGCTTTCTAAGAATCTCTACTACAGCCTGAAATATGACTGGGGTAAGAACAAAATAATGAAGTTTCCTACACGTATGGACCATATCTAGGTCAACTCTTCTTCTGAAACTGACACAAACCACAGTTCCCTTAACATGCAAATCTTTCCAGTTAAGAGCGAGAAATGTATGAGCTTCGTGAACAATGTAGCTTCCTTTGAGCTGAGGAGTGACTGAGTTTACCTGAAAAGATGTCTTGCTTGTAGGAAGACACAGAGCCTGTGATTTAACTCGATTTCTGAAGGGAAACACACAGCACAGTTCTCATCCATGAAACACACTCTGCTTTAGAGCAAGAAGCACGCTCTTGCTTTCTAAGAATCTCTAATACAGCCTGAAATTTGACTGGGGTAAGAACAAAATAATGAAGTTTCCTACACGTATCGACCATATCTAGGTCAACTCTTCTTCTGAAACTGTTACAAACCACAGTTCCTCTAACATGCAATGCTTTCCAGGTAGGAGCGAGAAACGTGTGACCTTCGTGAACGATGTAGCTTCCTCTGAGATGAAAAGTGACTGAGTTTTCCTGAAAAGATGTCTTGCTTGTAGGAAGATACAGAATCTGGGATTTAACTCCATTTCTGAAGGGAAACACACAGCACAGTTCTCATCCATGAAACACACTCTGCTTTAGAGCAAGAAGCACGCTCTAGCTTTCTAAGAATCTCTAATACAGCAGGAAACGTGACTGTGGTCAGAACAAAATAACAGTGTTTCCTACACATACGGACCATATCTAGGTCAACTCTTCTTCTGAAACTGACACAAACCACAGTTCCCTTAACATGCACATCTTTCCAGTTAAGAGCGAGAAATGTATGAGCTTCGTGAACGATGTAGCTTCCTTTGAGCTGAAAAGTGACTGAGTTTACCTGAAAAGATGTCTTGCTTGTAGGAAGACACAGAGCCTGTGATTTAACTCCATTTCTGAAGGAAAAAACACAGCACAGTTCTCATCCATGAAACACACTCTGCTTTAGAGCAAGAAGCACGCTCTTGCTTTCTAGAGTCTAAAATAGAGCCAGAAACTTGAAAGTGTGCTCAGAATAAAAGAACTGGGTTTCCTACACACACGGACCATATCTAGTTCAACTCTGCTCCTGGAACTGATACAAACCACAAGTCATCTAACATCCAATGCGTTTCAGTTAAGAGCGAGAAACGTGTGATCTTCCTAAACGGTTTATATTCATTTGAGCTGAAAAATGACAGCGTTTACCTGAAATGATGTCTTGCTTGTAGGAAGAAACAGAGCCGGGAATTAACTCCATTTCTGAAGGGAAACACACAGCACAGTTCTCATCCATGAAACACACTCTTCTTTAGAGAAAGAAGCATGCTCTTGCTTTCTAAGATTCTCTGATACAACAGGAAACGTGACTGTGTTCAGAACAAAATAACGGTGTTTCATACACATACGGACCATATCTATGTCAACTCTTCTTCTGAAACTGATACAAACCACTGTTCCTCTAAATACAATGCTTTACAATTAAGAGCGTGAAACATGTGAGCTTCGTGAACTTTGTAGCTTACCTTGAGCTGAAAAGTGACTGAGTTTACCTGAAAAGATGTCTTGCTTGTTAGAAGACACAGAGCCTGTGATTTAACTCCATTTCTGAAGGAAAACACACATCACAGTTCTCATCCTTGAAACACACTCTGCTTTAGAGCACGAAGCATGCTCTTGCTTTCTACGAGTCTAATACAGCAGTAAACTTGACTGTGGTCAGAACAAAATAATGGTGTCCTACACATACAGACCATTGCTAGTTCAACTCTGCTTCTGAAACTGATACAAACCACAAGTCATCTTACATCCAATGCGTTTCAGTTAAGAGGGAGAATCGTGTGATCTTCGTAAACGTTTTATATTCATTTGAGCTGAAAAGTGACTGCGTTTACCTGAAATGATGTCTTGCATGTAGGAAGACATTGAGCCTGGTATTTAACTCCATTACTGAAGGGAAACACACAGCACAGTTCTCATCCATGATACACACTCTGCTTTAGAGCAAGAAAAACGCTCTTGCTTTCTAAGTGTCTCTAATAGAACAGAAAACGTGACTGTGGTCAGAACAAAATAACGGTGCTTCCTACACATACGGACCATATCTAGGTCAACTCTTCTGAAACTGATAAAAACAACAGTTCCCATAACATGCAATGCTTTCCAGTTAAGAGCGATAAACTTGTGAGCTTCGTGAACGATGTAGCTTTGTTTGAGCTGAAAGGTGACTGAGTTTACGTGAAACGAAGTCTTGCTTATAGGAAGATACAGAGCCTGTGATTTAACTCCATTTCTGAAGGAAAACACACATCACAGTTCTCATCCTTGAAACACACTCTGCTTTAGAGCACGAAGCATGCTCTTGCTTTCTAGAGTCTCTAATAGAGCCAGAAACATGAGGGAGCTCTGAAAAATATAACGGTGTTTCCTACATATATGGACCATTGCTAGTTCAACTCTGCTTTTGAAATTATACAAACCACAAGACATCTAACATACAATGCTTTTCAGTTAAGAGCAAGAAACGTGTGATCTTCGCAAACAATTTATATTCATTTGAGCTGAAAAGTGACTGTGTTTACCTGAAATGAAGTCTTGCTTGTAGGAAGACACAGAGCCTGGAATATAACTCCATTTCTGAAGGGAAACACACAGCACAGTTCTCATCCATGAAACACCCTCTGCTTTAGAACAAGAAGCACACTCTTGCTTTCTAAGAGTCTCTAAAACAGCAGGAAATGTGACTGTTGTCAGAACAAAATAACGGTGTTTCATACACATAGGGACCATAGCTAGGTCAACTCTTCTTCTGAAACTGATACAAAGCACAGTTCCATAACCATGCAATGCTTTCCAGGTAGGAGCGAGAAACGTGTGACCTTCGTGAACGATGTAGCTTCCTCTGAGATGAAAAGTGACTGAGTTTACCTGAAAAGATGTCTTGCTTATAGGAAGACACAGAGCCTGGGATTTAACTCCATTTATGAAGGAAAACACACAGCACAGTTCTCAGCCATGAAACACACTCTGCTTTAGAGCAAGAAGCATGTTCTTGCTTTCTAGAGTCTCTAATAGAGCCAGAAAATTGAGGGTACTCAGAACAAAAGAACTGTGTTTCCTACACATACAGACCATTGCTAGTTCAACACTGCTTCAGAAACTGATACAAACCACAAGTCATCTAACATCCAATGTTTTTCAGTTAAGAGCAAGAAACATGTGAGCTTCGTGAACGTTGTAGCTTCCTTTCAGCTGAAAAGTGACTGAGTTTACCTGAAAAGATGTCTTGCTTGTAGGAAGACAAAGAGCCTGGTATTTAACTCCATTTCTGAAGGGAAACACACAGCACAGTTCTCATCCATGAAACCCACTCTGCTTTAGAGCAAGAAAAACGCTCTTGGTTTCTAAGAATCTCTAATACAGCAGGAAACGTGACTGTGGTCAGAACAAAATAAAGGTGTTTCCTACACATAAGGACCATATCTAGGTCAACTCCTCTTCTGAAACTGATACAAACCACAGTTCCACTAACATGCAATGCTTTCCAGTTAAGATCGAGAAATGTATGAGCTTCGTAAACGTTTTATATTCATTTGAGCTGAAAAGTGACTGCGTTTACCTGAAATGATGTCTTGCTTGTAGGAAGACATTGAGCCTGATATTTAACTCCATTTCTGAAGGGAAACACACAGCACAGTTCTCATCCATGATACACACTCTGCTTTAGAGCAAGAAAAACGCTCTTGCTATCTAAGAGTCTCTAATAGAACAGAAAACGTGACTGTGGTCAGAAGAAAATAACGGTGCTTCCTACACATACGGACCATATCTAGGTCAACTCTTATTCTGAAACTGATACAAACAACAGTTCCCCTAACATGCAATGCTTTCCAGTTAAGAGCGATAAACTTGTGATCTTCGTGAACTATGTAGCTTTGTTTGAGCTTAAAGGTGACTGTGTTTACGTGAAACGAAGTCTTGCTTATAGGAAGATACAGAGCCTGTGATTTAACTCCATTTCCGAAGGAAAACACACATCACAGTTCTCATCCTTGAAACACAATATGCTTTAGAGCACGAAGCATGCTCTTACTTTCTAGATTCTCTAATAGAGCCAGAAACATGAGGGTGCTCTGAACAATATAACGGTGTTTCCTACATATATGGACCATTGCTAGTTCAACTCTGCTTTTGAAATTATACAAACCACAAGACATCTAACATACAATGCTTTTCAGTTAAGAGCAAGAAACGTGTGATCTTCGCAAACAATTTATATTCATTTGAGCTGAAAATTGACTGTGTTTACCTGAAATGAAGTCTTGCTTGTAGGAAGACACAGAGCCTGGAATATAACTCCATTTCTGAAGGGAAACACACAGCACAGTTCTCATCCATGAAACACCCTCTGCTTTAGGACAAGAAGCACACTCTTGCTTTCTAAGAGTCTCTAAAACAGCAGGAAACGTGACTGTTGTCAGAACAAAATAACGGTGTTTCATAAACATACGGACCATAGCTAGGTCAACTCTTCTTCTGAAACTGATACAAAGCACAGTTCCTCTAACATGCAATGCTTTCAAGTTAAGAGCGAGAAACGTGTGAGCTTCGTGAACTATGTGGCTTCCTATGAGCTGATAAGTGACTGAGTTTACCTGAAAAGATGTCTTTCTTGTAGGAAGACACAGAGCCTGGGATTTAACTCCATTTCTGAAGGGAAAAACACAGCACAGTTCTCATCCATGAAACACACTCTGCTTTAGAGCAAGAAGCACGCTCTTGCTTTCTAAGAATCTCTAATACAGCAGGAAACGTGTCTGTGGTCAGAACAAAATAAAGGTGTTTCCTACACATAAGGACCATATCTAGGTCAACTCCTCTTCTGAAACTGATACAAACCACAGTTCCACTAACATGCAATGCTTTCCAGTTAAGAGCGAGAAATGTATGAGCTTCGTAAACGTTTTATATTCATTTGAGCTGAAAAGTGACTGCGTTTACCTGAAATGATGTCTTGCTTGTAGGAAGACCTTGAGCCTGGTATATAACTCCATTTCTGAAGGGAAACACACAGCACAGTTCTCATCCATGATACACACTCTGCTTTAGAGCAAGAAAAACGCTCTTGCTTTCTAAGAGTCTCTAATAGAGCAGAATACGTGACTGTGGTCAGAAGAAAATAACGGTGCTTCCTACACATACGGACCATATCTAGGTCAACTCTTCTTCTGAAACTGATACAAACAACAGTTCCCCTAACATGCAATGCTTTCCAGTTAAGAGCGAGAAACTTGTGAGCTTCGTGAACGATGTAGCTTTGTTTGAGCTGAAAGGTGACTGAGTTTACCTGAAACGAAGTCTTGCTTATAGGAAGATACAGAGCCTCTGATTTAAGTCCATTTCTGAAGGAAAACACACATCACAGTTCTCATCCTTGAAACACACTCTGCTTTAGAGCACGAAGCATGCTCTTGCTTTCTAGAGTCTCTAATAGAGCCAGAAACATGAGGGTGCTCTGAAAAATATAACGGTGTTTCCTACATATACGGACCATTGCTAGTTCAACTCTGCTTTTGAAACTGATACAAACCACAAGTCATCTAACATCCAATGCTTTTCTGTTTAGAGCAAGAAACGTGTGATATTCGTAAACGATTTATATTCATTTGAGCTGAAAATTGACTGTGTTTACCTGAAATGATGTCTTGCTTGTAGGAAGACACAGAGCCTGGAATATAACTCCATTTCTGAAGGGAAACACACAGCACAGTTCTCATCCATGAAACACCCTCTGCTTTAGAACAAGAAGCACACTCTTGCTTTCTAAGAGTCTCTAAAACAGCAGGAAATGTGACTGTTGTCAGAACAAAATAACGGTGTTTCATACACATACGGACCATAGCTAGGTCAACTCTTCTTCTGAAACTGATACAAAGCACAGTTCCATTAACATGCAATGCTTTCCAGGTAGGAGCGAGAAACGTGTGACCTTCATGAACGATGTAGCTTCCTCTGAGATGAAAAGTGACTGAGTTTACCTGAAAAGATGTCTTGCTTGTAGGAAGATACAGAATCTGGGATTTAACTCCATTTCTGAAAGGAAACACACAGCACAGTTCTCATCCATGAAACACACTCTGCTTTAGAGCAAGAAGCACGCTCTAGCTTTCTAAGAATCTCTAATACAGCAGGAAACGTGACTGTGGTCAGAACAAAATAACAGTGTTTCCTACACATACGGACCATATCTAGGTCAACTCTTCTTCTGAACCTGACACAAACCACAGTTCCATTAACATGCACATCTTTCCAGTTAAGAGCGAGAAATGTATGAGCTTCGTGAACGATGTAGCTTCCTTTGAGCTGAAAAGTGACTGAGTTTACCTGAAAAGATGTCTTGCTTGTAGGAAGACACAGAGCCTGTGATTTGACTCCAATTCTGAAGGAAAAAACACAGCACAGTTCTCATCCATGAAACACACTCTTCTTTAGAGCAAGAAGCACGCTCTTGCTTTCTAAGATTCTCTAATACAACAGGAAACGTGACTGTGTTCAGAACAAAATAACGGTGTTTCCTACACATACGGACCATATCTATGTCAACTCTTCTTCTGAAACTGATACAAACCACAATTCCTCTAAATACAATGCTTTACAATTAAGAGCGAGAAACATGTGAGCTTCGTGAACAATGTAGTTTACCTTGAGCTGAAAAGTGACTGAGTTTACCTGAAAAGATGTCTTGCTTATAGGAAGACACAGACACTGGGATTTAACTCCATTTATGAAGGAAAACACACAGCACAGTTCTCAGCCATGAAACACACTCTGCTTTAGAGCAAGAAGCATGTTCATGTTTTCTAGAGTCTCTAATAGAGCCAGAAAATTGAGGGTACTCAGAACAAAAGAACTGTGTTTCCTACACATACAGACCATTGCTAGTTCAACACTGCTTCGGAAACTGATACAAACCACAAGTCATCTAACATCCAATGCTTTTCAGTTAAGAGCAAGAAACATGTGAGCTTCGTGAACGTTGTAGCTTCCTTTCAGCTGAAAAGTGACTGAGTTTACCTGAAAAGATGTCTTGCTTATAGGAAGACACAGAGCGTGGAATTTACCTCCATTTCTGAAGGGAAACACACAGCACAGTTCTCATCCATGAAACACACTCTGCTTTAGAGGAAGAAGCACACTCTTGATTTCTAAGAGTCTCTAATACAGCAGTAAACTTGACTGTGGTCAGAACAAAATAACGGTGTCCTACACATACGGACCATTGCTAGTTCAACTCTGATTCTGAAACTGATACAAACCACAAGTCATCTTACATCCAATGCGTTTCAGTTAAGAGGGAGAATCGTGTGATCTTCGTAAACGTTTTATATTCATTTGAGCTGAAAAGTGACTGCGTTTACCTGAAATGATGTCTTGCTTGTAGGAAGACATTGAGCCTGGTATTTTACTCCATTTCTGAAGGGAAACACACAGCACAGTTCTCATCCATGAAACACACTCTGCTTTAGAGCAAGAAAAACGCTCTTGCTTTCTAAGAAACTCTAATACAGCAGGAAACGTGACTGTGGTCAGAACAAAATAAAGGTGTTTCCTACACATATGGACCATATCTAGGTCAACTCTTCTTCTGAAACTGATACAAACAACAGTTCCCCTAACATGCAATGCTTTCCAGTTAAGAGCGATAAACTTGTGAGCTTCGGGAACGATGTAGCTTTGTTTGAGCTGAAAGGTGACTGAGTTTACCTGAAACGAAGTCTTGCTTATAGGAAGATACAGAGCCTGTGATTTAACTCCATTTCTGAAGGAAAACACACATCACAGTTCTCATCCTTGAAACACACTCTGCTTTAGAGCACAAACATGCTCTTACTTTCTAGAGTCTCTAATAGTGCCAGAAACATGAGGGTGCTCTGAACAATATAACGGTGTTTCCTACATATATGGACCATTGCTAGTTCAACTCTGCTTTTGAAATTATACAAACCACAAGACATCTAACATACAATGCTTTTCAGTTAAGAGCAAGAAACGTGTGATCTTCGTAAACGATTTATATTCATTTGAGCTGAAAATTGACTGTGTTTACCTGAAATGAAGTCTTGCTTGTAGGAAGACACAGAGCCTGGAATATAACTCCATTTCTGAAGGGAAACACACAGCACAGTTCTCATCCATGAAACACCCTCTGCTTTAGAACAAGAAGCACACTCTTGCTTTCTAAGAGTCTCTAAAACAGCAGGAAACGTGACTGTTGTCAGAACAAAATAACGGTGTTTCATAAACATAGGGACCATAGCTAGGTCAACTCTTCTTCTGAAACTGATACAAAGCACAGTTCCTCTATCATGGAATGCTTTCAAGTTAAGAGCGAGAAACGTGTGAGCTTCGTGAACTATGTGGCTTCCTATGAGCTGATAAGTGACTGAGTTTACCTGAAAAGATGTCTTTCTTGTAGGAAGACACAGAGCCTGGGATTTAACTCCATTTCTGAAGGGAAAAACACAGCACAGTTCTCATCCATGAAACACACTCTGCTTTAGAGCAAGAAGCACGCTCTTGCTTTCTAAGAATCTCTAATACAGCAGGAAACGTGACTGTGGTCAGAAAAAAATAACAGTGTTTCCTACACATATGGACCATATCTAGGTCAACTCTTCTTCTGAAACTGATACAAACCACAGTTCCACTAACCTGCAATGCTTTCCAGTTAAGAGCGAGAAACTTGTGAGCTTCGTAAACGTTTTATATTCATTTGAGCTGAACACTGACAGCGTTTACCTGAAATGATGACTTGCTTGTAGGAAGACACAGAGCCGGGGATTTAACTCCATTTCTGAAGGGAAACACACAGCACAGATCTAATCCATGAAACACACTCTGCTTTAGAGCACGGAGCATGCTCTTGCTTTCTAGAGTCTCTAATAGTGCCAGAAACTTGCGGGTACTCTGAACAAAAGAACGGTGTTTCCTACACATACGAACCATATCTAGGTCAACTCTTCTTCTGAAACTGATACAAACAACAGTTCCCCTAACATGCAATGCTTTCCAGTTAAGAGCGAGAAACTTGTGAGCTTCGTGAACGATGTAGCTTTGTTTGAGCTGAAAGGTGACTGAGTTTACCTGAAACGAAGTCTTGCTTATAGGAAGATACAGAGCCTCTGATTTAAGTCCATTTCTGAAAGAAAACACACATCACAGTTCTCATCCTTGAAACACACTCTGTTTTAGAGCACGAAGCATGCTCTTGCTTTCTAGAGTCTCTAATAGAGCCAGAAACATGAGGGTGCTCTGAAAAATATAACGGTGTTTCATACATATACGGACCATTGCTAGTTCAACTCTGCTTTTGAAACTGATACAAACCACAAGTCATCTAACATCCAATGCTTTTCAGTTAAGAGCAAGAAACGTGTGATATTCGTAAACGTTTTATATTCATTTGAGCTGAAAAGTGACTGCGTTTACATGAAATGATGTCTTGCTTGTAGGAAGACACAGAGCCTGGAATATAACTCCATTTCTGAAGGGAAACACACAGCACAGTTCTCATCCATGAAACACCCTCTGCTTTAGAACAAGAAGCACACTCTTGCTTTCTAAGAGTCTCTAAAACAGCAGGAAACGTGACTGTTGTCAGAACAAAATAACGGTGTTTCATAAAGATAGGGACCATAGCTAGGTCAACTCTTCTTCTGAAACTGATACAAAGCACAGTTCCTCTAACATGCAATGCTTTCAAGTTAAGAGCGAGAAACGTGTGAGCTTCGTGAACTATGTGGCTTACTATGAGCTGATAAGTGACTGAGTTTACCTGAAAAGATGTCTTGCTTGTAGGACGATAAAGAATCTGGGATTTAACTCCATTTCTGAAGGGAAACACACAGCACAGTTCTCATCCATGAAACACACTCTGCTTTAGAGCAAGAAGCACGCTCTAGCTTTCTACGAATCTCTAATACAGCAGGAAACGTGACTGTGGTCAGAACAAAATAACAGTGTTTCCTACACATACGGACCATATCTAGGTCAACTCTTCTTCTGAACCTGACACAAACCACAGTTCCATTAACATGCACATCTTTCCAGTTAAGAGCGAGAAATGTATGAGCTTCGTGAACGATGTAGCTTCCTTTGAGCTGAAAAGTGACTGAGTTTACCTGAAAAGATGTCTTGCTTGTAGGACGATAGAGAATCTGGGATTTAACTCCATTTCTGAAGGGAAACACACAGCACAGTTCTCATCCATGAAACACACTCTGCTTTAGAGCAAGAAGCACGCTCTAGCTTTCTAAGAATCTCTAATACAGCAGGAAACGTGACTGTGGTCAGAACAAAATAACAGTGTTTCCTACACATACGGACCATATCTAGGTCAACTCTTCTTCTGAACCTGACACAAACCACAGTTCCATTAACATGCAATGCTTTCCAGTTAAGAGCGAGAAATGTATGAGCTTCGTAAACGTTTTATATTCATTTGAGCTGAAAAGTGACTGCGTTTACCTGAAATGATGTCTTGCTTGTAGGAAGACATTGAGCCTGGTATTTTACTCCATTTCTGAAGGGAAACACACAGCACAGTTCTCATCCATGAAACACACTCTGCTTTAGAGCAAGAAGCACGCTCTTTCTTTCTAAGAATCTCTAATACAGCAGGAAACGTGACTGTGGTCAGAACAAAATAAAGGTGTTTCCTACACATATGGACCATATCTAGGTCAACTCTTCTTCTGAAACTGATACAAACAACAGTTCCCCTAACATGCAATGCTTTCCAGTTAAGAGCAATAAACTTGTGAGCTTCGTGAACGATGTAGCTTTGTTTGAGCTGAAAGGTGACTGAGTTTACGTGAAACGATGTCTTGCTTATAGGAAGATACAGAGCCTGTGATTTAACTCCATTTCTGAAGGAAAACACACATCACAGTTTTCATCCTTGAAACACACTCTGCTTTAGAGCACGAAGCCTGCTCTTGCTTTCTAGAGTCTCTAATAGAGCCAGAAACATGAGGGTGCTCTGAGCAATATAACGGTGTTTCCTACATATATGGACCATTGCCAGTTCAACTCTGCTTTTGAAATGATACAAACCACAAGTCATCTAACATCCAATGCTTTTCAGTTAAGAGCAAGAAACGTGTGATCTTCGTAAACAATTTATATTCATTTGAGCTGAAAAGTGACTGTGTTTACCTGAAATGAAGTCTTGCTTGTATGAAGACACAGAGCCTGGAATATAACTCCATTTCTGAAGGGAAACACACAGCACAGTTCTCATCCATGAAACACCCTCTGGTTTAGAACAAGAAGCACACTCTTGCTTTCTAAGAGTCTCTAAAACAGCAGGAAATGTGACTGTTGTCAGAACAAAATAACGTTGTTTCATACACATATGGACCATAGCTAGGTCAACTCTTCTTCTGAAACTGATACAAAGCACAGTTCCTCTAACATGCAATGCTTTCAAGTTAAGAGCGAGAAACGTGTGAGCTTCGTGAACGATGTGGCTTCCTATGAGCTGATAAGTGACTGAGTTTACCTGAAAAGATGTCTTGCTTGTAGGAAGACACATAGCCTGGGATTTAACTCCATTTCTGAAGGGAAAAACACAGCACAATTCTCATCCATGAAACACACTCTGCTTTAGAGCAAGAAGCACGCTCTTGCTTTCTAAGAATCTCTAATACAGCAGGAAACGTGACTGTGGTCAGAACAAAATAAAGATGTTTCCTACACATATGGACCATATCTAGGTCAACTCTTCTTCTGAAACTGATACAAACCACAGTTCCACTAACCTGCAATGCTTTCCAGTTAAGAGCGAGAAAATTGTGAGCTTCGTAAACGTTTTATATTCATTTGAGCTGAAAAGTGACAGCGTTTACCTGAAATGATGACTTGCTTGTAGGAAGACACAGAGCCGGGGATTTAACTCCATTTCTGAAGGGAAACACACATCACAGTTCTCATCCTTGAAACACACTCTGCTTTAGAGCACGAAGCATGCTCTTGCTTTCTAGAGTCTCTAATAGAGCCAGAAACATGAGGGTGCTCTGAAAAATATAACATTGTTTCCTACATATACGGACCATTGCTAGTTCAACTCTGCTTTTGAAACTGATACAAACCACAAGTCATCTAACATCCAATGCTTTTCAGTTAAGAGCAAGAAACGTGTGATCTTCGTAAACGATTTATATTCATTTGAGCTGAAAAGTGACTGCGTTTACCTGAAATGATGTCTTGCTTTTAGGAAGACACAGAGCCTGGAATATAACTCCATTTCTGAAGGGAAACACACAGCACAGTTCTCATCCATGAAACACCCTCTGCTTTAGAACAAGAAGCACACTCTTGCTTTCTAAGTGTCTCTAAAACAACAGGAAATGTGACTGTTGTCAGAACAAAATAACGGTGTTTCATACACATATGGACCATAGCTAGATCAACTCTTCTTCTGAAACTAATACAAAGCACAGTTCCATTAACATGCAATGCTTTCAAGTTAAGAGCGAGAAACGTGTGAGCTTCGTGAACGATGTGGCTTCCTATGAGCTGATAAGTGACTGAGTTTACCTGAAAAGATGTCTTGCTAGTAGGAAGACATTCACCCTGGGATTTAACTCCATTTCTGAAGGGAAACACACAGCACAGTTCTCATCCATGAAACACACTCTGCTTTAGGGCAAGAAGCACGCTCTTGCTTTCTAAGAATCTCTAATACAGCAGGAAACGTGACTGTGGTCAGAACAAAATAACGGTGTTTCCTACACATATGGACCATATCTATGTCAACTCTTCTTCTGAAACTGATACAAACCACAATTCCTCTAAATACAATGCTTTACAATTAAGAGCGAGAAACATGTGAGCTTCGTGAACAATGTAGTTTACCTTGAGCTGAAAAGTGACTGAGTTTACCTGAAAAGATGTCTTGCTTATAGGAAGACACAGAGCCTGGGATTTAACTCCATTTATGAAGGAAAACACACAGCACAGTTCTCAGCCATGAAACACACTCTGCTTTAGAGCAAGAAGCATGTTCATGCTTTCTAGAGTCTCTAATAGAGCCAGAAAATTGAGGGTACTCAGAACAAAAGAACTGTGTTTCCTACACATACAGACCATTGCTAGTTGAACACTGCTTCGGAAACTGATACAAACCACAAGTCATCTAACATCCAATGCTTTTCAGTTAAGAGCAGGAAACATGTGAGCTTCGTGAACGTTGTAGCTTCCTTTCAGCTGAAAAGTGACTGAGTTTACCTGAAAAGATGTCTTGCTTATAGGAAGACACAGAGCCTGGAATTTACCCCCATTTCTGAAGGGAAACACACAGCACAGTTCTCATCCATGAAACACACTCTGCTTTAGAGGAAGAAGCACACTCTTGATTTCTAAGAGTCTCTAATACAGCAGTAAACTTGACTGTGGTCAGAACAAAATAACGGTGTCCTACACATACGGACCATTGCTAGTTCAACTCTGCTTCTGAAACTGATACAAACCACACGTCATCTTACATCCAATGCGTTTCAGTTAAGAGGGAGAATCGTGTGATCTTCGTAAACGTTTTATATTCATTTGAGCTGAAAAGTGACTGCGTTTACCTGAAATGATGTCTTGCTTGTAGGAAGACATTGAGCCTGGTATTTTACTCCATTTCTGAAGGGAAACACACAGCACAGTTCTCATCCATGAAACACACTCTGCTTTAGAGCAAGAAAAACGCTCTTGCTTTCTAAGAATCTCTAATACAGCAGGAAACGTGACTGTGGTCAGAACAAAATAAAGGTGTTTCCTACACATATGGACCATATCTAGGTCAACTCTTCTTCTGAAACTGATACAAACAACAGTTCCCCTAACATGCAATGCTTTCCAGTTAAGAGCGATAAACTTGTGAGCTTCGTGAACGATGTAGCTTTGTTTGAGCTGAAAGGTGACTGAGTTTACGTGAAACGAAGTCTTGCTTATAGGAAGATACAGAGCCTGTGATTTAACTCCATTTCTGAAGGAAAACACACATCACAGTTTTCATCCTTGAAACACACTCTGCTTTAGAGCACGAAGCCTGCTCTTGCTTTCTAGAGTCTCTAATAGAGCCAGAAACATGAGGGTGCTCTGAGCAATATAACGGTGTTTCCTACATATATGGACCATTGCCAGTTCAACTCTGCTTTTGAAATGATACAAACCACAAGTCATCTAACATCCAATGCTTTTCAGTTAAGAGCAAGAAACGTGTGATCTTCGTAAACAATTTATATTCATTTGAGCTGAAAAGTGACTGTGTTTACCTGAAATGAAGTCTTGCTTGTATGAAGACACAGAGCCTGGAATATAACTCCATTTCTGAAGGGAAACACACAGCACAGTTCTCATCCATGAAACACCCTCTGGTTTAGAACAAGAAGCACACTCTTGCTTTCTAAGAGTCTCTAAAACAGCAGGAAATGTGACTGTTGTCAGAACAAAATAACGTTGTTTCATACACATATGGACCATAGCTAGGTCAACTCTTCTTCTGAAACTGATACAAAGCACAGTTCCTCTAACATGCAATGCTTTCAAGTTAAGAGTGAGAAACGTGTGAGCTTCGTGAACGATGTGGCTTCCTATGAGCTGATAAGTGACTGAGTTTACCTGAAAAGATGTCTTGCTTGTAGGAAGACACAGAGCCTGGGATTTAACTCCATTTCTGAAGGGAAAAACACAGCACAATTCTCATCCATGAAACACACTCTGCTTTAGAGCAAGAAGCACGCTCTTGCTTTCTAAGAATCTCTAATACAGCAGGAAACGTGACTGTGGTCAGAACAAAATCTAGGTCAACTCTTCTTCTGAAACTGATACAAACCACAGTTCCACTAACCTGCAATGCTTTCCAGTTAAGAGCGAGAAAATTGTGAGCTTCGAAAACGTTTTATATTCATTTGAGCTGAAAAGTGACAGCGTTTACCTGAAATGATGACTTGCTTGTAGGAAGACACAGAGCCGGGGATTTAACTCCATTTCTGAAGGAAAACACACATCACAGTTCTCATCCTTGAAACACACTCTGCTTTAGAGCACGAAGCATGCTCTTGCTTTCTAGAGTCTCTAATAGAGCCAGAAACATGAGGGTGCTCTGAAAAATATAACGTTGTTTCCTACATATACGGACCATTGCTAGTTCAACTCTGCTTTTGAAACTGATACAAACCACAAGTCATCTAACATCCAATGCTTTTCAGTTAAGAGCAAGAAACGTGTGATCTTCGTAAACGATTTATATTCATTTGAGCTGAAAAGTGACTGCGTTTACCTGAAATGATGTCTTGCTTTTAGGAAGACACAGAGCCTGGAATATAACTCCATTTCTGAAGGGAAACACACAGCACAGTTCTCATCCATGAAACACCCTCTGCTTTAGAACAAGAAGCACACTCTTGCTTTCTAAGTGTCTCTAAAACAACAGGAAATGTGACTGTTGTCAGAACAAAATAACGGTGTTTCATACACATATGGACCATAGCTAGGTCAACTCTTCTTCTGAAACTAATACAAAGCACAGTTCCATTAACATGCAATGCTTTCAAGTTAAGAGCGAGAAACGTGTGAGCTTCGTGAACAATGTGGCTTCCTATGAGCTGATAAGTGACTGAGTTTACCTGAAAAGATGTCTTGCTAGTAGGAAGACATTCACCCTGGGATTTAACTCCATTTCTGAAGGGAAACACACAGCACAGTTCTCATCCATGAAACACACTCTGCTTTAGGGCAAGAAGCATGCTCTTGCTTTCTAAGAATCTCTAATACAGCAGGAAACGTGACTGTGGTCAGAACAAAATAACGGTGTTTCCTACACATATGGACCATATCTATGTCAACTCTTCTTCTGAAACTGATACAAACCACAGTTCCACTAACATGCAATGCTTTCCAGTTAAGAGCGAGAAATGTATGAGCTTCGTAAACGTTTTATATTCATTTGAGCTTAAAAGTGACTGCGTTTACCTGAAATGATGTCGTGCTTGTAGGAAGACATTGAGCCTGGTATTTAACTCCATTTCTGAAGGGAAACACACAGCACAGTTCTCATCCATGATACACACTCTGCTTTAGAGCAAGAAAAACGCTCTTGCTTTCTAAGAGTCTCTAATAGAGCAGAAAACGTGACTGTGGTCAGAACAAAATAACGGTGCTTCCTACACATACGGACCATATCTAGGTCAACTCTTCTTCTGAAACTGATACAAAGAACAGTTCCCCTAACATGCAATGCTTTCCAGTTAAGAGTGATAAACTTGTGAGCTTCGTGAACTATGTAGCTTTGTTAGAGCTGAAAGGTGACTGAGTTTACGTGAAACGAAGTCTTGCTTATAGGAAGATACAGAGCCTGTGATTTAACTCCATTTCTGAAGGAAAACACACATCACAGTTCTTATCCTTGAAACACACTCTGCTTTAGAGCACGAAGCATGCTCTTGCTTTCTAGAGTCTCTAATAGAGCCAGAAACATGAGGGAGCTCTGAACAATATCACGGTGTTTCCTACATATATGGACCATTGCTAATTCAACTCTGCTTTTGAAATGATACAAACCACAAGTCATCTAACATCCAATGCTTTTTAGTTAAGAGCAAGAAACGTGTGATCTTCGTAAACAATTTATATTCATTTGAGCTGAAAAGTGACTGTGTTTACCTGAAATGAAGTCTTGCCTGTAGGAAGACACAGAGCCTGGAATATAACTCCATTTCTGAAGGGAAACACACAGCACAGTTCTCATCCATGAAACATCCTCTGCTTTAGAACAAGAAGCACACTCTTGCTTTCTAAGAGTCTCTAAAACAGCAGGAAATGTGACTGTTGTCAGAACAAAAGAACAGTGTTTCCTACACATACGGACCATATCTAGGTCAACTCTTCTTCTGAAACTGACACAAACCACAGTTCCATTAACATGCACATCTTTCCAGTTAAGAGCGAGAAATGTATGAGCTTCGTGAACGATGTAGATTCCTTTGAGCTGAAAAGTGACTGAGTTTACCTGAAAAGATGTCTTGCTTGTTAGAAGACACAGAGCCTGTGATTTAACTCCATTTCTGAAGGAAAAAACACAGCACAGTTCTCATCCATGAAACACACTCTGCTTTAGAGCAAGAAGCACGCTCTTGCTTTCTAGAGTCTATAATAGAGCCAGAAACTTGAAAGTGTGCTCAGAATAAAAGAACTGGGTTTCCTACACACACGGACCATATCTAGTTCAACTCTGCTCCTGGAACTGATACAAACCACAAGTCATCTAACATCCAATGCGTTTCAGTTAAGAGCGAGAAACGTGTGATCTTCCTAAACGGTTTATATTCATTAGAGCTGAAAAATGACAGCGTTTACCTGAAATGATGTCTTGCTTGTAGGAAGAAACAGAGCCTGGAATTTAACTCCATTTCTGAAGGGAAACACACAGCACAGTTCTCATCCATGAAACACCCTCTGCTTTAGAACAAGAAGCACACTCTTGCTTTCTAAGTGTCTCTAAAACAACAGGAAATGTGACTGTTGTCAGAACAAAATAACGGTGTTTCATACACATATGGACCATAGCTAGGTCAACTCTTCTTCTGAAACTAATACAAAGCACAGTTCCATTAACATGCAATGCTTTCAAGTTAAGAGCGAGAAACGTGTGAGCTTCGTGAACGATGTGGCTTCCTATGAGCTGATAAGTGACTGAGTTTACCTGAAAAGATGTCTTGCTAGTAGGAAGACATTCACCCTGGGATTTAACTCCATTTCTGAAGGGAAACACACAGCACAGTTCTCATCCATGAAACACACTCTGCTTTAGGGCAAGAAGCACGCTCTTGCTTTCTAAGAATCTCTAATACAGCAGGAAACGTGACTGTGGTCAGAACAAAATAACGGTGTTTCCTACACATATGGACCATATCTATGTCAACTCTTCTTCTGAAACTGATACAAACCACAATTCCTCTAAATACAATGCTTTACAATTAAGAGCGAGAAACATGTGAGCTTCGTGAACAATGTAGTTTACCTTGAGCTGAAAAGTGACTGAGTTTACCTGAAAAGATGTCTTGCTTGTATGAAGACACAGAGCCTGGAATATAACTCCATTTCTGAAGGGAAACACACAGCACAGTTCTCATCCATGAAACACCCTCTGGTTTAGAACAAGAAGCACACTCTTGCTTTCTAAGAGTCTCTAAAACAGCAGGAAATGTGACTGTTGTCAGAACAAAATAACGTTGTTTCATACACATATGGACCATAGCTAGGTCAACTCTTCTTCTGAAACTGATACAAAGCACAGTTCCTCTAACATGCAATGCTTTCAAGTTAAGAGTGAGAAACGTGTGAGCTTCGTGAACGATGTGGCTTCCTATGAGCTGATAAGTGACTGAGTTTACCTGAAAAGATGTCTTGCTTGTAGGAAGACACAGAGCCTGGGATTTAACTCCATTTCTGAAGGGAAAAACACAGCACAATTCTCATCCATGAAACACACTCTGCTTTAGAGCAAGAAGCACGCTCTTGCTTTCTAAGAATCTCTAATACAGCAGGAAACGTGACTGTGGTCAGAACAAAATAAAGATGTTTCCTACACATATGGACCATATCTAGGTCAACTCTTCTTCTGAAACTGATACAAACCACAGTTCCAATAACCTGCAATGCTTTCCAGTTAAGAGCGAGAAAATTGTGAGCTTCGAAAACGTTTTATATTCATTTGAGCTGAAAAGTGACAGCGTTTACCTGAAATGATGACTTGCTTGTAGGAAGACACAGAGCCGGGGATTTAACTCCATTTCTGAAGGGAAACACACTTCACAGTTCTCATCCTTGAAACACACTCTGCTTTAGAGCACGAAGCATGCTCTTGCTTTCTAGAGTCTCTAATAGAGCCAGAAACATGAGGGTGCTCTGAAAAATATAACGTTGTTTCCTACATATACGGACCATTGCTAGTTCAACTCTGCTTTTGAAACTGATACAAACCACAAGTCATCTAACATCCAATGCTTTTCAGTTAAGAGCAAGAAACGTGTGATCTTCGTAAACGATTTATATTCATTTGAGCTGAAAAGTGACTGCGTTTACCTGAAATGATGTCTTGCTTTTAGGAAGACACAGAGCCTGGAATATAACTCCATTTCTGAAGGGAAACACACAGCACAGTTCTCATCCATGAAACACCCTCTGCTTTAGAACAAGAAGCACACTCTTGCTTTCTAAGTGTCTCTAAAACAACAGGAAATGTGACTGTTGTCAGAACAAAATAACGGTGTTTCATACACATATGGACCATAGCTAGGTCAACTCTTCTTCTGAAACTAATACAAAGCACAGTTCCATTAACATGCAATGCTTTCAAGTTAAGAGCGAGAAACGTGTGAGCTTCGTGAACGATGTGGCTTCCTATGAGCTGATAAGTGACTGAGTTTACCTGAAAAGATGTCTTGCTAGTAGGAAGACATTCACCCTGGGATTTAACTCCATTTCTGAAGGGAAACACACAGCACAGTTCTCATCCATGAAACACACTCTGCTTTAGGGCAAGAAGCACGCTCTTGCTTTCTAAGAATCTCTAATACAGCAGGAAACGTGACTGTGGTCAGAACAAAATAACGGTGTTTCCTACACATATGGACCATATCTATGTCAACTCTTCTTCTGAAACTGATACAAACCACAGTTCCACTAACATGCAATGCTTTCCAGTTAAGAGCGAGAAATGTATGAGCTTCGTAAACGTTTTATATTCATTTGAGCTTAAAAGTGACTGCGTTTACCTGAAATGATGTCGTGCTTGTAGGAAGACATTGAGCCTGGTATTTAACTCCATTTCTGAAGGGAAACACACAGCACAGTTCTCATCCATGATACACACTCTGCTTTAGAGCAAGAAAAACGCTCTTGCTTTCTAAGAGTCTCTAATAGAGCAGAAAACGTGACTGTGGTCAGAACAAAATAACGGTGCTTCCTACACATACGGACCATATCTAGGTCAACTCTTCTTCTGAAACTGATACAAAGAACAGTTCCCCTAACATGCAATGCTTTCCAGTTAAGAGTGATAAACTTGTGAGCTTCGTGAACTATGTAGCTTTGTTTGAGCTGAAAGGTGACTGAGTTTACGTGAAACGAAGTCTTGCTTATAGGAAGATACAGAGCCTGTGATTTAACTCCATTTCTGAAGGAAAACACACATCACAGTTCTTATCCTTGAAACACACTCTGCTTTAGAGCACGAAGCATGCTCTTGCTTTCTAGAGTCTCTAATAGAGCCAGAAACATGAGGGAGCTCTGAACAATATCACGGTGTTTCCTACATATATGGACCATTGCTAATTCAACTCTGCTTTTGAAATGATACAAACCACAAGTCATCTAACATCCAATGCTTTTTAGTTAAGAGCAAGAAACGTGTGATCTTCGTAAACAATTTATATTCATTTGAGCTGAAAAGTGACTGTGTTTACCTGAAATGAAGTCTTGCCTGTAGGAAGACACAGAGCCTGGAATATAACTCCATTTCTGAAGGGAAACACACAGCACAGTTCTCATCCATGAAACATCCTCTGCTTTAGAACAAGAAGCACACTCTTGCTTTCTAAGAGTCTCTAAAACAGCAGGAAACGTGACTGTTGTCAGAACAAAAGAACAGTGTTTCCTACACATACGGACCATATCTAGGTCAACTCTTCTTCTGAAACTGACACAAACCACAGTTCCATTAACATGCACATCTTTCCAGTTAAGAGCGAGAAATGTATGAGCTTCGTGAACGATGTAGATTCCTTTGAGCTGAAAAGTGACTGAGTTTACCTGAAAAGATGTCTTGCTTGTTAGAAGATACAGAGCCTGTGATTTAACTCCATTTCTGAATGAAAAAACACAGCACAGTTCTCATCCATGAAACACCCTCTGCTTTAGAGCAAGAAGCACGCTCTTGCTTTCTAGAGTCTATAATAGAGCCAGAAACTTGAAAGTGTGCTCAGAATAAAAGAACTGGGTTTCCTACACACACGGACCATATCTAGTTCAACTCTGCTCCTGGAACTGATACAAACCACAAGTCATCTAACATCCAATGCGTTTCAGTTAAGAGCGAGAAACGTGTGATCTTCCTAAACGGTTTATATTCATTAGAGCTGAAAAATGACAGCGTTTACCTGAAATGATGTCTTGCTTGTAGGAAGAAACAGAGCCTGGAATTTAACTCCATTTCTGAAGGGAAACACACAGCACAGTTCTCATCCATGAAACACCCTCTGCTTTAGAACAAGAAGCACACTCTTGCTTTCTAAGTGTCTCTAAAACAACAGGAAATGTGACTGTTGTCAGAACAAAATAACGGTGTTTCATACACATATGGACCATAGCTAGGTCAACTCTTCTTCTGAAACTAATACAAAGCACAGTTCCATTAACATGCAATGCTTTCAAGTTAAGAGCGAGAAACGTGTGAGCTTCGTGAACGATGTGGCTTCCTATGAGCTGATAAGTGACTGAGTTTACCTGAAAAGATGTCTTGCTAGTAGGAAGACATTCACCCTGGGATTTAACTCCATTTCTGAAGGGAAACACACAGCACAGTTCTCATCCATGAAACACACTCTGCTTTAGGGCAAGAAGCACGCTCTTGCTTTCTAAGAATCTCTAATACAGCAGGAAACGTGACTGTGGTCAGAACAAAATAACGGTGTTTCCTACACATATGGACCATATCTATGTCAACTCTTCTTCTGAAACTGATACAAACCACAATTCCTCTAAATACAATGCTTTACAATTAAGAGCGAGAAACATGTGAGCTTCGTGAACAATGTAGTTTACCTTGAGCTGAAAAGTGACTGAGTTTACCTGAAAAGATGTCTTGCTTATAGGAAGACACAGAGCCTGGGATTTAACTCCATTTATGAAGGAAAACACACAGCACAGTTCTCAGCCATGAAACACACTCTGCTTTAGAGCAAGAAGCATGTTCATGCTTTCTAGAGTCTCTAATAGAGCCAGAAAATTGAGGGTACTCAGAACAAAAGAACTGTGTTTCCTACACATACAGACCATTGCTAGTTGAACACTGCTTCGGAAACTGATACAAACCACAAGTCATCTAACATCCAATGCTTTTCAGTTAAGAGCAGGAAACATGTGAGCTTCGTGAACGTTGTAGCTTCCTTTCAGCTGAAAAGTGACTGAGTTTACCTGAAAAGATGTCTTGCTTATAGGAAGACACAGAGCCTGGAATTTACCCCCATTTCTGAAGGGAAACACACAGCACAGTTCTCATCCATGAAACACACTCTGCTTTAGAGGAAGAAGCACACTCTTGATTTCTAAGAGTCTCTAATACAGCAGTAAACTTGACTGTGGTCAGAACAAAATAACGGTGTCCTACACATACGGACCATTGCTAGTTCAACTCTGCTTCTGAAACTGATACAAACCACAAGTCATCTTACATCCAATGCGTTTCAGTTAAGAGGGAGAATCGTGTGATCTTCGTAAACGTTTTATATTCATTTGAGCTGAAAAGTGACTGCGTTTACCTGAAATGATGTCTTGCTTGTAGGAAGACATTGAGCCTGGTATTTTACTCCATTTCTGAAGGGAAACACACAGCACAGTTCTCATCCATGAAACACACTCTGCTTTAGAGCAAGAAAAACGCTCTTGCTTTCTAAGAATCTCTAATACAGCAGGAAACGTGACTGTGGTCAGAACAAAATAAAGGTGTTTCCTACACATATGGACCATATCTAGGTCAACTCTTCTTCTGAAACTGATACAAACAACAGTTCCCCTAACATGCAATGCTTTCCAGTTAAGAGCGATAAACTTGTGAGCTTCGTGAACGATGTAGCTTTGTTTGAGCTGAAAGGTGACTGAGTTTACGTGAAACGAAGTCTTGCTTATAGGAAGATACAGAGCCTGTGATTTAACTCCATTTCTGAAGGAAAACACACATCACAGTTTTCATCCTTGAAACACACTCTGCTTTAGAGCACGAAGCCTGCTCTTGCTTTCTAGAGTCTCTAATAGAGCCAGAAACATGAGGGTGCTCTGAGCAATATAACGGTGTTTCCTACATATATGGACCATTGCCAGTTCAACTCTGCTTTTGAAATGATACAAACCACAAGTCATCTAACATCCAATGCTTTTCAGTTAAGAGCAAGAAACGTGTGATCTTCGTAAACAATTTATATTCATTTGAGCTGAAAAGTGACTGTGTTTACCTGAAATGAAGTCTTGCTTGTATGAAGACACAGAGCCTGGAATATAACTCCATTTCTGAAGGGAAACACACAGCACAGTTCTCATCCATGAAACACCCTCTGCTTTAGAACAAGAAGCACACTCTTGCTTTCTAAGAGTCTCTAAAACAGCAGGAAATGTGACTGTTGTCAGAACAAAATAACGTTGTTTCATACACATATGGACCATAGCTAGGTCAACTCTTCTTCTGAAACTGATACAAAGCACAGTTCCTCTAACATGCAATGCTTTCAAGTTAAGAGCGAGAAACGTGTGAGCTTCGTGAACGATGTGGCTTCCTATGAGCTGATAAGTGACTGAGTTTACCTGAAAAGATGTCTTGCTTGTAGGAAGACACATAGCCTGGGATTTAACTCCATTTCTGAAGGGAAAAACACAGCACAATTCTCATCCATGAAACACACTCTGCTTTAGAGCAAGAAGCACGCTCTTGCTTTCTAAGAATCTCTAATACAGCAGGAAACGTGACTGTGGTCAGAACAAAATAAAGATGTTTCCTACACATATGGACCATATCTAGGTCAACTCTTCTTCTGAAACTGATACAAACCACAGTTCCAATAACCTGCAATGCTTTCCAGTTAAGAGCGAGAAAATTGTGAGCTTCGAAAACGTTTTATATTCATTTGAGCTGAAAAGTGACAGCGTTTACCTGAAATGATGACTTGCTTGTAGGAAGACACAGAGCCGGGGATTTAACTCCATTTCTGAAGGGAAACACACATCACAGTTCTCATCCTTGAAACACACTCTGCTTTAGAGCACGAAGCATGCTCTTGCTTTCTAGAGTCTCTAATAGAGCCAGAAACATGAGGGTGCTCTGAAAAATATAACGTTGTTTCCTACATATACGGACCATTGCTAGTTCAACTCTGCTTTTGAAACTGATACAAACCACAAGTCATCTAACATCCAATGCTTTTCAGTTAAGAGCAAGAAACGTGTGATCTTCGTAAACGATTTATATTCATTTGAGCTGAAAAGTGACTGCGTTTACCTGAAATGATGTCTTGCTTTTAGGAAGACACAGAGCCTGGAATATAACTCCATTTCTGAAGGGAAACACACAGCACAGTTCTCATCCATGAAACACCCTCTGCTTTAGAACAAGAAGCACACTCTTGCTTTCTAAGTGTCTCTAAAACAACAGGAAATGTGACTGTTGTCAGAACAAAATAACGGTGTTTCATACACATATGGACCATAGCTAGGTCAACTCTTCTTCTGAAACTAATACAAAGCACAGTTCCATTAACATGCAATGCTTTCAAGTTAAGAGCGAGAAACGTGTGAGCTTCGTGAACGATGTGGCTTCCTATGAGCTGATAAGTGACTGAGTTTACCTGAAAAGATGTCTTGCTAGTAGGAAGACATTCACCCTGGGATTTAACTCCATTTCTGAAGGGAAACACACAGCACAGTTCTCATCCATGAAACACACTCTGCTTTAGGGCAAGAAGCACGCTCTTGCTTTCTAAGAATCTCTAATACAGCAGGAAACGTGACTGTGGTCAGAACAAAATAACGGTGTTTCCTACACATATGGACCATATCTATGTCAACTCTTCTTCTGAAACTGATACAAACCACAGTTCCACTAACATGCAATGCTTTCCAGTTAAGAGCGAGAAATGTATGAGCTTCGTAAACGTTTTATATTCATTTGAGCTTAAAAGTGACTGCGTTTACCTGAAATGATGTCGTGCTTGTAGGAAGACATTGAGCCTGGTATTTAACTCCATTTCTGAAGGGAAACACACAGCACAGTTCTCATCCATGATACACACTCTGCTTTAGAGCAAGAAAAACGCTCTTGCTTTCTAAGAGTCTCTAATAGAGCAGAAAACGTGACTGTGGTCAGAACAAAATAACGGTGCTTCCTACACATACGGACCATATCTAGGTCAACTCTTCTTCTGAAACTGATACAAAGAACAGTTCCCCTAACATGCAATGCTTTCCAGTTAAGAGTGATAAACTTGTGAGCTTCGTGAACTATGTAGCTTTGTTTGAGCTGAAAGGTGACTGAGTTTACGTGAAACGAAGTCTTGCTTATAGGAAGATACAGAGCCTGTGATTTAACTCCATTTCTGAAGGAAAACACACATCACAGTTCTTATCCTTGAAACACACTCTGCTTTAGAGCACAAAGCATGCTCTTGCTTTCTAGAGTCTCTAATAGAGCCAGAAACATGAGGGAGCTCTGAACAATATCACGGTGTTTCCTACATATATGGACCATTGCTAATTCAACTCTGCTTTTGAAATGATACAAACCACAAGTCATCTAACATCCAATGCTTTTTAGTTAAGAGCAAGAAACGTGTGATCTTCGTAAACAATTTATATTCATTTGAGCTGAAAAGTGACTGTGTTTACCTGAAATGAAGTCTTGCCTGTAGGAAGACACAGAGCCTGGAATATAACTCCATTTCTGAAGGGAAACACACAGCACAGTTCTCATCCATGAAACATCCTCTGCTTTAGAACAAGAAGCACACTCTTGCTTTCTAAGAGTCTCTAAAACAGCAGGAAACGTGACTGTTGTCAGAACAAAAGAACAGTGTTTCCTACACATACGGACCATATCTAGGTCAACTCTTCTTCTGAAACTGACACAAACCACAGTTCCATTAACATGCACATCTTTCCAGTTAAGAGCGAGAAATGTATGAGCTTCGTGAACGATGTAGATTCCTTTGAGCTGAAAAGTGACTGAGTTTACCTGAAAAGATGTCTTGCTTGTTAGAAGACACAGAGCCTGTGATTTAACTCCATTTCTGAAGGAAAAAACACAGCACAGTTCTCATCCATGAAACACACTCTGCTTTAGAGCAAGAAGCACGCTCTTGCTTTCTAGAGTCTATAATAGAGCCAGAAACTTGAAAGTGTGCTCAGAATAAAAGAACTGGGTTTCCTACACACACGGACCATATCTAGTTCAACTCTGCTCCTGGAACTGATACAAACCACAAGTCATCTAACATCCAATGCGTTTCAGTTAAGAGCGAGAAACGTGTGATCTTCCTAAACGGTTTATATTCATTAGAGCTGAAAAATGACAGCGTTTACCTGAAATGATGTCTTGCTTGTAGGAAGAAACAGAGCCTGGAATTTAACTCCATTTCTGAAGGGAAACACACAGCACAGTTCTCATCCATGAAACACACTCTTCTTTAGAGCAAGAAGCATGATCTTGCTTTCTAAGATTCTCTAATACAACAGGAAACGTGACTGTGTTCAGAACAAAATATCGGTGTTTCCTACACATACCGACCATATCTATGTCAACTGTTCTTCTGAAACTGATACAAACCACAGTTCCTCTAAATACAATGCTTTAAAATTAAGAGCGAGAAACATGTGAGCTTCGTGAACATTGTAGCTTACCTTGAGCTGAAAAGTGTCTGAGTTTACCTGAAAAGATGTCTTGCTTATAGGAAGACACAGAGCATGGGATTTAACTCCATTTCTGAAGGGAAACACACAGCACAGTTCTCATCCATGTAACACACTCTGCTTTAGAGGAAGAAGCACACACTTGATTTCTAAGAGTCTCTAATACAGCAGTAAACTTGACTGTGGTCAGAACAAAATAAACATGTTTCCTACACATATGGACCATATCTAGGTGAACTCTTCTTCTGAAACTGATACAAACCACAGTTCCACTAACCTGCAATGCTTTCCAGTTAAGAGCGAGAAACTTGTGAGCTTCGTAAACGTTTTATATTCATTTGAGCTGAAAAGTGACAGCGTTTACCTGAAATGATGACTTGCTTGTAGGAAGACATTGAGCCTGGCATTTAACTCCATTTCTGAAGGGAAACACATAGCACAGTTCTCATCCATGAAACACACTCTGCTTTAGGGCAAGAAGCACGCTCTTGCTTTCTAAGAATCTCTAATACAGCAGGAAACGTGACTGTGTTCAGAACAAAATAACGGTGTTTCCTACACATATGGACCATATCTAGGTCAACTCTTCTTCTGAAACTGATACAAACCACAGTTCCATTAACATGCAATGCTTTCCAGTGAAGAGCGAGAAATGTATGAGCTTCGTAAACGTTTTATATTCATTTGAGCTGAAAAGTGACTGCGTTTACCTGAAATGATGTCTTGCTTGTAGGAAGACATTGAGCGTGGTATTTAACTCCATTTCTGAAGGGAAACACACAGCACAGTTCTCATCCTTGAAACACACTCTGCTTTAGAGCACGAAGCATGCTCTTGCTTTCTAGAGTCTCTAATAGAGCCAGAAACATGAGGGTGCTCTGAACAATATAACGATGTTTCCTACATATATGGACCATTGCTAGTTCAACTCTGCGTTTGAAATGATACAAACCACAAGTCATCTAACATCCAATGCTTTTCAGTTAAGAGCAAGAAACGTGTGATATTCGTAAACAATTTATATTCATTTGAGCTGCAAAGTGACTGTGTTTACCTGAAATGAAGTCTTGCCTGTAGGAAGACACAGAGCCTGGAATATAACTCCATTTCTGAAGGGAAACACACAGCACAGTTCTCATCCATGAAACACCCTCTGCTTTAGAACAAGAAGCACACTCTTGCTTTCTAAGAGTCTCTAAAACAGCAGGAAACGTGACTGTTGTCAGAACAAAATAACGGTGTTTCATAAACATACGGACCATAGCTAGGTCAACTCTTCTTCTGAAACTGATACAAAGCACAGTTCCTCTAACATGCAATGCTTTCAAGTTAAGAGCGAGAAACGTGTGAGCTTCGTGAACGATGTGGCTTCCCATGAGCTGATAAGTGACTGAGTTTACCTGAAAAGATGTCTTGCTTGTAGGAAGAAACAGAGCCTGGGATTTAACTCCATTTCTGAAGGGAAAAACACAGCACAGTTCTCATCCATGAAACACACTCTGCTTTAGAGCAAGAAGCACGCTCTTGCTTTCTAAGAATCTCTAATACAGCAGGAAACCTGACTGTGGTGAGAACAAAATAAACATGTTTCCTACACATATGGACCATATCTAGGTCAACTCTTCTTCTGAAACTGATACAAACCACAGTTCCACTAACCTGCAATGCTTTCCAGTTAAGAGCGAGAAACTTGTGAGCTTCGTAAACGTTTTATATTCATTTGAGCTGAAAAGTGACAGCGTTTACCTGAAATGATGACTTGCTTGTAGGAAGACACAGAGCCGGGGATTTAACTCAATTTCTGAAGGGAAACACACAGCACAGTTCTAATCCATGAAACACACTCTGCTTTAGAGCACGGAGCATGGTCTTGCTTTCTAGAGTCTCTAATAGTGCCAGAAACTTGAGGGTACTCTGAACAAAAGAACGTTGTTTCCTACACATACGGACCATATCTAGGTCAACTCTTCTTCTGAAACTGATACAAACAACAGTTCCCCTAACATGCAATGCTTTCCAGTTAAGAGCGAGAAACTTGTGAGCTTCGTGAACGATGTAGCTTTGTTTGAGCTGAAAGGTGACTGAGTTTACGTGAAACGAAGTCTTGCTTATAGGAAGATACAGAGCTTCTGATTTAAGTCCATTTCTGAAGGAAAACACACATCACAGTTCTCATCCTTGAAACACACTCTGCTTTAGAGCACAAAGCATGCTCTTGCTTTCTAGAGTCTCTAATAGAGCCAGAAACATGAGGGTGCTCTGATAAATATAACGGTGTTTCCTACATATACAGTCCATTGCTAGTTCAACTCTGCTTTTGAAACTGATACAAACCACAAGTCATCTAATATCCAATGCTTTTCAGTTAAGAGCAAGAAACGTGTGATCTTCGTAAACGATTTATATTCATTTGAGCTGAAAAGTGACTGTGTTTACCTGAAATGATGTCTTGCTTGTAGGAAGACACAGAGCCTGGAATATAACTCCATTTCTGAAGGGAAACACACAGCACAGTTCTCATCCATGAAATACCCTCTGCTTTAGAACAAGAAGCACACTCTTGCTTTCTAAGAGTCTCTAAAACAGCAGAAAATGTGACTGTTGTCAGAACAAAATAACGGTGTTTCATACACATACGGACCATAGCTAGGTCAACTCTTCTTCTGAAACTGATACAAAGCACAGTTCCATTAACATGCAATGCTTTCAAGTTAAGAGCGAGAAACGCGTGATCTTCGTGAACGATGTGGCTTCCTATGAGCTGATAAGTGACTGAGTTTACCTGAAAAGATGTCTTGCTTGTAGGAAGACATTGAGCCTGGTATTTAACTCCATTTCTGAAGGGAAACACACAGCACAGTTCTCATCCATGATACACACTCTGCTTTAGAGCAAAAAAACGCTCTTGCTTTCTAAGAGTCTCTAATAGAGCAGAAAACGTGACTGTGGTCAGAACTAAATAACGGTGCTTCCTACACATACGGACCATATCTAGGTCAACTCTTCTTCTGAAACTGATACAAACAACAGTTCCCCTAACATGCAATGCTTTCCAGTTAAGAGTGATAAACTTGTGAGCTTCGTGAACGATGTAGCTTTGTTTGAGCTGAAAGGTGACTGAGTTTACGTGAAACGAAGTCTTGCTTATAGGAAGATACAGAGCCTGTGATTTAACTCCATTTCTGAAGGAAAACACACATCACAGTTCTCATCCTTGAAACACACTCTGCTTTAGAGCACGAAGCATGCTCTTGCTTTCTAGAGTCTCTAATAGAGCCAGAAACATGAGGGTGTTCTGAGCAATATAACGGTGTTTCCTACATATACGGACCATTGCTATTTCAACTCTGCTTTTGAAATGATACAAACCACAAGTCATCTAACATCCAATGCTTTTCAGTTAAGAGCGAGAAACTTGTGAGCTTCATGAACAATGTTGCTTCTTTTCAGCAGAAAAGTGACTGTGTTTAGCTGAAGCGAAATCTTGCTTTTATGAAGACACAGAGCCAGGGATTTAACTCCAATTCTCAAGGTAAACACACAGCACAATTCTCATCCATGAAACACACTCTGCTTTAGAGCAAGAAGCACACTCTTGCTTTCTGGAATATCTATGATAGCAAGAAACGTGAGTGTACTCTGAACGAAAGAACTGTGTTTCCTACACACACAGACCATATCTTCTTCAACTCTGCTTCTCAAACTGACACAAACCACAGGTCCTCCAACTTCCAATGCCTTTCAGTTAAGAGTGAGAAATGTGTGAGCTTCGTGAACTCTGTAGCTTCCTTGGAGTTATAATTTGACTGCGTTTACCTTAAACGAAGTCTTGCTTGTAGGAAGACACAGAGCCTGGGGTTTAACTCCATCTGAAGGGAAACACACAGCACAGTTCTCATAAATGAAACACACTCTGCTTTAGAACAAGAAGCGCATTCTTGCTTCTAGATTCTCTAATACAACAGGAAACGTGAGTGTGCTCAGAACACAATAACTATATTTAATACACACATGGACCATATCTAGTTCAACTCTTCCTCTGAAACTGATACAAACGACAGGTCCTCTAACATCCAATGATTTTCAGTTAAGAGCGATAAATGTGTGAGCTTTGTGAACATTGTAGCTTCGTTTGAGCTGAAAAGTGACTGCGTTTACATGAAACGAAGTATTGCTTGTAGGAAGACACAGAGCCTGGGATTAAACTCCATTTCGGAAGGGAAGCACGCAGCGCAGTTCTCATCCATGAAACATACTCTGCTTTTGAGCAAGAAGCATGCTCTTGCTTTCTAGAGTCTCTAAGAGACCAGGAAATGTGAGTGTGCTCAGAACCAAAGAACTGTGTTTCCATCACACATGGATCATATCTCGTTCAACTCTGCTTCTGAAACTGATACAAACCTCAGGTCCTCTAACATCGAATGCTCTTCAGTTAAGAACAAGAAATGTGTGAGCTTCGTGAACGATATAGCTTTTTTTGATCTGAAAATTGACTGCATTTTCCTGAAATGAAGTTTTGCTTGTAGAAAGACACAGATCCTGGGATTTATATCCATTTCTGAAGGGAAACACAAAGCACAGTTCTCATCCATGAATCACACTGTGCTTTAGAGCAAGACGCACAGTCTTGCTTCTATATTCTCTAATACAAAAGTAAACATGAGTGCACTCAGAACAAAATAACTGTGTTTCCTACACACAGCCTATATATAGTTCAACTCTGCTTCTGAAACTGATACAAACCACAGGACCTCTAACATCCAATGCTTTACAGTTAAGATGAGAAACGTGTGAGCTTCGTGAACTATGTAGCTTCATTTGAGCTGAAAAGTGACTGCGTTTACCTGAAAAGAAGTCTTGCTTGTAGGTAGACAAAGAGCTTGAGATTTAACTCAAATTCTGAAGAGAAACACAAAGCACAGTTCTCATCCATCAAACACACTCTGCTTTAGAGCAAGAAGCACACTCTTGTATTCTAGAATCTCTAAGACAGCAGGAAATGTGAGTGTACTGTTTAAAAAGAACTGTGTTTCGTACACACGGCCCATATCTAGTTCAACTCTGCTTCGGAAACTGATACAAAACACAGGTTCTCTAACTTCTAGTGCTTTTCAGTTAAGAGCGAGAAACGTGTGAGCTTCGTGAACGATTTAGCTTCGTTTGATCTGAAAAGTGAGTGTGTTTACCTGAAGTGAAGTCTGGCTTGTAGGAAGACACAGAGCCTGGGATTAATCTCCATTTCGGAAGGGAAACACACAGCACTGTTCTCATCCATGAAACACATTGTGCTCTAGAGCAAGAACCATGCTCTTGCTTTCTAGAGTCTCTAAGCGAAGAGGAAACGTGAGTTTACTCAGAACAAAAGAACTGTGTTTCCTACACAAATGGATCATATCTAGTTCAACTCTGCTTGTGCAACTGCTAAAAAACACAGGTCCTCTAACATCCTATGATTTTCAGTTAAGAGCGAGAAACATGTGAGCTTCGTGTACGATGTATCTTTATTTGAGCTAAAAAAAGTGACGGCGTTTACCTGAAACGAAGTCTTGATTGTAGGAAGACACAGAGCATGGGATTTACCTCCATTTCTGAAGCGAAACACTCAGAACAGTTCTCATCCATGATATACACTCTGCTTTATAGCAAGAAGCACACACTTGCGTTCTACTGTCTCTAATACAGCAGGAAACATGAGTTTGCTCTGAACAAAAGAACTGTGTTTCCTACACACACGGACCATATCTAGTTCAACTCTGTTTCTGAAACAGATACAAACCGCAGGTCCTCTAACATCCAATGTTTTTCAGTTAAGAGCGAGAAACGTGTGAGCTTCATGAACAATGTTGCTTCGTTTGAGCTGAAAAGTGACTGAGTTTACCTGAAGCGAAGTCCTGCTTGTAGGAAGACACAGAGCCTGCCATTTAACTCCACTTCTGAAGGTAAACACACAGCACAGTTCTCATCCATGAAACACACTCTGCTTTAGAGCAAGAAGCATACGCTTGCATACTAGAATCCTTAATACAGCAGGAAATGTGAGCGTGCTCTGTAACAGAACTGTGTTTCCTACACACACGGACCATTTCTAGTTCAACTCTGCTTCTCAAACTGATAGAAACCACAGGTTCTCTAACATCTAATGCTTTTCAGTTAAGAGCGAGAAACATGTGAGCTTCGTGAAATATGTAGCTTCCTTTGAGCTGAAAAGTGACTGGATTTACCTGAAAAGAGGTCTTGCTTGCAGGAAAACACAGAGCCTGGGATTTAACTCCATTTCTGAAGGTAAACAACAGCATAGTTCCTATCCATGAAACACACTATGCTTTAGAGCAGGAAGCACACTCTTTCATTCAAGAATCTCTAATACAGCAGGAAATGTGAGTGTGCTGTGAACAAAAGAACTGTGTTTCCTACACACACGGCCCATATCTAATTCAACTCTGCTTCGGAAACTGATACAAAACACAGGAACTCTAACATCCAATGTTTTTCAATAAGAGAGAGAACTGTTTGTGCTTTGTGAATCATGTAGCTTTGTTTGAGCTTGAAAGTGACTGCGTTTACATGAAAAGAAGTCTTGCTGGTAGGAAGACACAGGGCTTGGGATTTGACCCAGTTTCTGAAGGGATAAACACAGCACAGTTCCCATCCATGAAACACACTGTACTTTAGAACAAGACGCACGGTCTTGCTTCTAGATTCTCTTATACAACAGTAAACGTGAGTGCGCTCAGAACAAAATAACTGTGTTTCCTACACACACGGCCCATATCTAATTTAACTCTGCTTCTGAAACTGATTCAAAACACAGGACCTCTAACATCCAATGCTTTTCAGTTAAGAGCGAGAACCATGTGTGCTTCTTGAAGGAATTAGCTTCATTTGAGCTGAAAAGTGACTGTGTTTACCTGAAATGAAGTCTTGCTTGTAGGAAGACACAGAGCCTGGGATTAATCTCCATATCTGAAGGGAAACACACAGCACAGTTCTCATCCATGAAACACACCCTGCTTTAGAGCAAGAACCATGCTCTTGCTTTCTAGAGTCTCTAAGAGAGGAGGAAACGTGAGTTTGCTCAGAACAAAAGAACTGTGTTTCCTACACAAATGGATCATATCTAGTTCAACTCTGCTTCTGGAACTGATAAAAAACACAGGTCCTCTAACATCCTATGATTTTCAGTTAAGAGCGAGAAACATGTGAGCTTCATATACGATGTATCTTTATTTGAGCTAAAAAAAGTGACTGCGTTTACCTGAAACGAAGTCTTGATTGTAGGAAGACACAGACCATGGGATTTACCTCCATTTCTGAAGCGAAACATTCAGAACAGTTCTCATCCATGATATACACTCTGCTTTATAGCAAGAAGCACACACTTGCGTTCTAATGTCTCTAATACAGCAGGAAACATGAGTTTGCTCTGAACAAAAGACTGTGTTTCCTACACACACGGACCATATCTAGTTCAACTCTGTTTCTGAAACTGATACAAACCGCAGGTCCTCTAACATCCAATGTTTTTCAGTTAAGAGCGAGAAACGTGTGAGCTTCATGAACAATGTTGCTTCGTTTGAGCTGAAAAGTGACTGAGTTTACCTGAAGCGAAGTCCTGCTTGTAGGAAGACACAGAGCCTGGGATTTAACTCCACTTCTGAAGGTAAACACACAGCACAGTTCTCATCCATGAAACACACTCTGCTTTAGAGCAAGAAGCACACGCTTGCATACTAGAATCCTTAATACAGCAGGAAATGTGAGTGTGCTCTGTAAACAGAACTGTGTTTCCTACACACACGGACCATTTCTAGTTCAACTCTGCTTCTCAAACTGATACAAACCACAGGTTCTCTAACATCTAATGCTTTTAAGTTAAGAGCGAGAAACAGGTGAGCTTCGTGAAATATGTAGCTTCCTTTGAGCTGAAAAGTGACTGGGTTTACCTGAAAAGAGGTCTTGCTTGCAGGAAAACACAGAGCCTGGGATTTAACTCCATTTCTGAAGGTAAACAACAGCATAGTTCCTATCCATGAAACACACTATGCTTTAGAGCAGGAAGCACACTCTTTCATTCAAGAATCTCTAATACAGCAGGAAATGTGAGTGTGCTGTGAACAAAAGATCTGTGTTTCCTACACACACGGCCCATATCTAGTTCAACTCTGCTTCGGAAACTGATACAAAACACAGGAACTCTAACATCCAATGTTTTTCAATAAGAGAGAGAACTGTTTGTGCTTGTGAACGATGTAGCTTTGTTTGAGCTTGAAAGTGACTGCATTTACATGAAAAGAAGTCTTGCTGGTAGGAAGACACAGGGCTTGGGATTTGACCCAGTTTCTGAAGGGATAAACACAGCACAGTTCTCATCCATGAAACACACTGTACTTTAGAACAAGACGCACGGTCTTGCTTCTAGATTCTCTTATACAACAGGAAACGTGAGTGCGCTCAGAACAAAATAACTGTGTTTCCTACACACACGGCCCATATCTAATTTAACTCTGCTTCTGAAACTGATTCAAAACACAGGACCTCTAACATCCAATGCTTTTCAGTTAAGAGCGAGAACCGTGTGTGCTTCTTGAAGGATTTAGCTTCATTTGAGCTGAAAAGTGACTGTGTTTACCTGAAATGAAGTCTTGCTTGTAGGAAGACACAGAGCCTGGGATTAATCTCCATATCTGAAGGGAAACACACAGCACAGTTCTCATCCATGAAACACACCCTGCTTTAGAGCAAGAACCATGCTCTTGCTTTCTAGAGTCTCTAAGAGAGGAGGAAACGTGAGTTTGGTCAGAACAAAAGAACTGTGTTTCCTACACAAATGGATCATATCTAGTTCAACTCTGCTTCTGGAACTGATAAAAACACAGGTCCTCTAACATCCAATGATTTTCAGTTAAGAGCGAGAAACATGTGAGCTTCGTGTACGATGTAGCTTTGTTTGAGCTAAAAAAGTGACTGCGTTTACCTGAAACGAAGTCTTGATTGTAGGAAGACACAGAGCATGGGATTTACCTCCATTTCTGAAGGGAAACACACAGAAGAGTTCTCATCCATGATATACACTCTGCCTTAGAGCAAGAAGCACACAGTTGCTTTCTACCGTCTCTAATACAGCAGGAAACATGAGTTTGCTCTGAACAAAAGAATTGTGTTTCCTACACACACGGACCATATCTAGTTCAACTCTGTTTCTGAAACTGATACAAACCACAGGTCCTCTAATATACAATGTTTTCCACTTAAGAGCGAGAAACGTGTGAGCTTCGTGAACAATGTTGCTTCATTTGAGCTGAAAAGTGACTGCCATTACCTGAAGTGAACTCTTGCTTGTAGAAAGACAAAGAGCCTGGGATTAAACTCCACTTCTCAAGGTAAACACACAGCACAGTTATTATCCATGAAACACACTCTACTTTAGAGCAAGAAGCACACTCTTGCTTTCTAGAATATCTAAGACAGCAAGAAATATGAGTGTCCCCTGAACGAAAGAACTGTGTTTCCTACACACACGGACCATATCTAGTTCAACTCTGCTTCTCAAACTGATACAAACCACAGGTCCTCTAACTTCCAATGCATTTCAGTTAAGAGTGAGACAAGTGTGAGCTTCGTGAACTTTGTAGCTTCCTTGTGTTATAAAGTAACTGTGTTTACCATAAAGAAATCTTGCCTGTAGGAAGACACAGAGCCTGGGATTTAACTCCATTTCTGAGGGAAACACACAGCACACTTCTCATCCATGAAACACACTCTGCTTTAGAACAAGAAGCCCTCTCTTACTTCTAGATTATCTAATAGAACAGAAAACGTGAGTGTGCTCAGAACACAATAACTGTATTTCCTACACACACGGACCATATCTAGTTCTACTCTGCTTCTGAAACTGATACAAACCACAGATCCTCTAACATCCAATGCTTTTCATTTAAGAGCGAGAAACGTGTGAGCTTCGTGAACGATTTAGCTTCGTTTGATCTGAAAAGTGAGTGTGTTTACCTGAAATGAAGTCTGGCTTGTAGGAAGACACAGAGCCTGGGATTAATCTCCATTTCGGAATGGAAACACACAGCACCGTTCTCATCCATGAAACACATTGTGCTCTAGAGCAAGAACCATGCTCTTGCTTTCTAGAGTCTCTAAGCAAAGAGGAAACGTGAGTTTACTCAGAACAAAAGAACTGTTTTTCCTACACAAATGGATCATATCTAGTTCAACTCTGCTTCTGGAACTGATAAAAAACACAGGTCCTCTAACATCCTATGATTTTCAGATAAGAGCGAGAAACATGTGAGCTTCGTGTACGATGTATCTTTATTTGAGCTAAAAAAAGTGACTGCGTTTACCTGAAACGAAGTCTTGATTGTAGGAAGACACAGAGCATGGGATTTACCTCCATTTCTGAAGCGAAACACTCAGAACAGTTCTCATCCATGATATACACTCCGCTTTAGAGCAAGAAGCACACACTTGCTTTCTACTGTCTCTAATACAGCAGGAAACATGAGTTTGCTCTGAACAAATGAACTATGTTTCCTACACACACGGACCATATCTAGTTCAACTCTGTTTCTGAAACTGATACAAACCGCAGGTCCTCTAACATCCAATGCTTTTCAGTTAAGAGCAAGAACCGTGTGTGCTTCTTGAAGGATTTAGCTTCATTTGAGCTGAAAAGTGAGTGTGTTTACCTGAAATGAAGTCTGGCTTGTAGGAAGACACAGAGCCTGGGATTAATCTCCATATCTGAAGGGAAACACACAGCACAGTTCTCATCCATGAAACACACCCTGCTTTAGAGCAAGAACCATGCTCTTGCTTTCTAGAGTCTCTAAGAGAGGAGGAAACGTGAGTTTGCTCAGAACAAAAGAACGGTGTTTCCTACACAAATGGATCATATCTAGTTCAACTCTGCTTCTGGAACTGATAGAAAACACAGGTCCTCTAACATCCTATGATTTTCAGTTAAGAGCGAGAAACATGTGAGCTTCATATACGATGTATCTTTATTTGAGCTAAAAAAAGTGACTGCGTTTACCTGAAACGAAGTCTTGATTGTAGGAAGACACAGAGCATGGGATTTACCTCCATTTCTGAAGCGAAACACTCAGAACAGTTCTCATCCATGATATACACTCTGCTTTATAGCAAGAAGCACACACTTGCGTTCTACTGTCTCTAATACAGCAGGAAACATGAGTTTGCGCTGAACAAAAGAACTGTGTTTCCTACACACACGGACCATATCTAGTTCAACTCTGTTTCTGAAACTGATACAAACCGCAGGTCCTCTAACATCCAATGTTTTTCAGTTGAGAGCGAGAAACGTGTGAGCTTTGTGAACAATGTTGCTTCGTTTGAGCTGAAAAGTGACTGAGTTTACCTGAAGCGAAGTCCTGCTTGTAGGAAGACACAGAGCCTGGGATTAAACTCCACTTCTGAAGGTAAACACACAGCACAGTTCTCATCCATGAAACACACTCTGCTTTAGAGCAAGAAGCACACGCTTGCATACTAGAATCCCTAATACAGCAGGAAATGTGAGTGTGCTCTGTAAACAGAACTGTGTTTCCTACACACACGGACCATTTCTAGTTGAACTCTGCTTCTCAAACTGATACAAACCACAGGTTCTCTAACATCTAATGCTTTTAAGTTAAGAGCGAGAAACAGGTGAGCTTCGTGAAATATGTAGCTTCCTTTGAGCTGAAAAGTGACTGGGTTTACCTGAAAAGAGGTCTTGCTTGCAGGAAAACACAGAGCCTGGGATTTAACTCCATTTCTGAAGGTAAACAACAGCATAGTTCCTATCCATGAAACACACTATGCTTTAGAGCAGGAAGCACACTCTTTCATTCAAGAATCTCTAATACAGCAGGAAATATGAGTGTGCTGTGAACAAAAGATCTGTGTTTCCTACACACACGGCCCATATCTAGTTCAACTCTGCTTCGGAAACAGATACAAAACACAGGAACTCTAACATCCAATGTTTTTCAATAAGAGAGAGAACTGTTTGTGCTTTGTGAACGATGTAGCTTTGTTTGAGCTGAAAAGTGACTGCGTTTACATGAAAAGAAGTCTTGCTGGTAGGAAGACAAAGGTCTTGGGATTTGACCCAGTTTCTGAAGGGATAAACACAGCACAGTTCTCATCCATGAAACACACTGTACTTTAGAACAAGACGCACGGTCTTGCTTCTAGATTCTCTTATACAACATTAAACGTGAGTGCGCTCAGAACAAAATAACTGTGTTTCCTACACACACGGCCCATATCTAATTTAACTCTGCTTCTGATACTGATTCAAAACACAGGACCTCTAACATCCAATGCTTTTCAGTTAAGAGCGAGAACCATGTGTGCTTCTTGAACGATTTAGCTTCATTTGAGCTGAAAAGTGACTGTGTTTACCTTAAATGAAGTCTTGCTCGTAGGAAGACAGAGAGCCTGGGATTAATCTCCATATCTGAAGGGAAACACACAGCACAGTTCTCATCCATGAAACACACTCTGCTTTAGAACAAGAAGCCCTCTCTTCCTTCTAGATTCTCTAATAGAACAGTAAACGTGAGTGTGATCAGAACACAATAACTGTATTTCCTACACACACGGACCATATCTAGTTCTACTCTGCTTCTGAAACTGATACAAACAACAGATCCTCTAACATCCAATGCTTTTCAGTTAAGAGCGAGAAACGTGTGAGCTTCGTGAACGATTTAGCTTCGTTTGATCTGAAAAGTGAGTGTGTTTACCTGAAATGAAGTCTGGCTTGTAGGAAGACACAGAGCCTGGGATTAATCTCCATTTCGGAATGGAAACACAGAGCACCATTCTCATCCATGAAACACAATGTGCTCTAGAGCAAGAACCATGCTCTTGCTTTCTAGAGTCTCTAAGCGAAGAGGAAACGTGAGTTTACTCAGAACAAAAGAACTGTTTTTCCTACACAAATGGATCATATCTAGTTCAACTCTGCTTGTGCAACTGATGAAAAACACAGGTCCTCTAACATCCTATGATTTTCAGTTAAGAGCGAGAAACATGTGAGCTTCGTGTACGATGTATCTATATTTGATCTAAAAAAAGTGACTGCGTTTACCTGAAACGAAGTCTTGATTGTAGGAAGACACAGAGCATGGGATTTACCTCCATTTCTGAAGCGAAACACTCAGAACAGTTCTTATCCATGATATACACTCTGCTTTAGAGCAAGAAGCACACACTTGCTTTCTACTGTCTCTAATACAGCAGGAAACATGAGTTTGCGCTGAACAAAAGAACTGTGTTTCCTACACACACGGACCATATCTAGTTCAACTCTGTTTCTGAAACTGATACAAACCGCAGGTCCTCTAACATCCAATGTTTTTCAGTTAAGAGCGAGAAACGTGTGAGCTTTGTGAACAATGTTGCTTCGTTTGAGCTGAAAAGTGACTGAGTTTACCTGAAGCGAAGTCCTGCTTGTAGGAAGACACAGAGCCTGGGATTTAACTCCACTTCTGAAGGTAAACACACAGCACAGTTCTCATCCATGAAACACACTCTGCTTTAGAGCAAGAAGCACACGCTTGCATACTGGAATCCCTAATACAGCAGGAAATGTGAGTGTGCTCTGTAAACAGAACTGTGTTTCCTACACACAAGGACCATTTCTAGTTCAACTCTGCTTCTCAAACTGATACAAACCACAGGTTCTCTAACATCTAATGCTTTTCAGTTAAGAGCAAGAAACAGGTGAGCTTCGTGAAATATGTAGCTTCCTTTGAGCTGAAAAGTGACTGCGTTTACCTGAAAAGAGGTCTTGCTTGCAGGAAAACACAGAGCCTGGGATTTAACTCCATTTCTGAAGGTAAACAACAACATAGTTCCTATCCATGAAACACACTATGCTTTAGAGCAAGAAGCACACTCTTTCATTCAAGAATCTCAAACAGAGCAGGAAATGTGAGTGTGCTGTGAACAAAAGATCTGTGTTTCCTACACACACGGCCCATATCTAGTTCAACTCTGCTTCGGAAACTGATACAAAACACAGGAACTCTAACATCCAATGCTTTTCAATAAGAGAGAGAACTGTTTGTGCTTTGTGAATGATGTAGCTTTGTTTGAGCTGAAAAGTGACTGCGTTTACATGAAAAGAAGTCTTCCTTGTAGGAAGACACAGAGCCTGGGATTAATCTCCATTTCTGAAGGGAAACACACAGCACAGTTCTCATCCATGAAACACATTCTGCTTTAGAACAAGAAGTCCTCTCTTGCTTCTAGATTCTCTAATAGAACAGTAAACGTGAGTGTGATCAGAACACAATAACTGTATTTCCTACACACACGGACCATATCTAGTTCAACTCTTCCTCTGAAACTGATACAAACCTCAGGTCCTCTAACATCCAATGATTTTCAGTTAAGAGCGATAAACGTGTGAGCTTTGGGAACAATGTAGCTTCTTTGAGCTGAAAAGAGACTGCGTTTCCATGAAAAGTAGTCTTCCTTGTAGGAAGACACAGAGCATGGGATTAATCTCAATTTCTGAAGGGAAACACACAGCACAGTTCTCATCCATGAAACACACTCTGCTTTAGAGCAAGAACCATGCTCTTGCTTTCTAGAGTCTCTAAGAGAGGAGGAAACGTGAGTTTGCTCAGAACAAAAGAAATGTGTTTCCTACACAAATGGATCATATCTAGTTCAACTCTGTTTCTGAAACTGATACAAACCACAGGTCCTCTAATATCCAATCTTTTCCAGTTATGAGCGAGAAACGTGTGAGCTTCGTGAACAATGTGGCTTCATATGAGCTGAAAGATGACTGCCTTTACCTGAAGTGAAGTCTTGCTTGTAGAAAGACAAAGAGCCTGGGATTAAACTGCACTTCTCAAGGTAAACACACAGCACAGTTATTATCCATGAAACACACTCTACTTTAGAGCAAGAAGCACACTCTTGCTTTATAGAATATCTAAGATAGCATGAAACGTGAGTGTGCTCTGAACAAAAGATCTGTGTTTCCTACACACACAGACCATATCTAGTTCAACTCTGCATCTTAAACTGATACAAACCACAGGTCCTGTAACTTCCAATGCTTTTCAGTTAAGAGTGAGACATGTGTGAGCTTCGTGAACTATGTAGCATCCATTGAGTTATAAAGTAACTGGATTTTCCGTAAACGTAGTCTTGCTTGTAGGAAGACACAGAGCCTGGGATTTAACTCCATTTCTGAATGGAAACACACAGCACAGTTCTCATCCATGAAACACACTCTGCTTTAGAACAAGAAACCCTCTCTTGCTTCTAGATTCTCTAATAGAAAAGTAAATGTGAGTGTGATCAGAACACAATAACTGTATTTCCTACACACACGGAACATATCTAGTTCAACTCTTCCTCTGAAACTGATACAAACCTCAGGTCCTCTAACATCCAATGATTTTCAGTTAAGAGCGATAAACGTGTGAGCTTCGTGATCGATTTAGCTTCGTTTGAACTGAAAAGTGACTGTGTTTACTTGAAATGAAGTCTTGTTCGTAGGAAGACAAAGAGCCTGGGATATAACTCCACTTCTGAAGTGAAACACACAGCACAGTTCTCTTCCATGAAACACACTCTGCTTTAGAGCAAGAACCATGCTCTTGCTTTCTAGAGTCTCTAAGAGAGGAGGAAACGTGAATTGCTCAGTACAAAAAAACTGTGTTTCCTACACACATGGATCATATCTAGTTCAACTCTGCTTCTGGAACTGATAAAAAACATAGGTCCTCTGAAATCCAATGATTTTCAGTTAAGAGTGAGAAACGTGTGAGCTTCGTATACAATGTGGCTTCGTTTGAGCTAAAAAGTGACGCGTTTACCTGAAATGAACTCTTACTTGTAGGAAGACACAGACCCTGGGATTTAACTCCACTTCTGAAGGGAAACACACAGCACAGTTCTCATACATGAAACACACTCTGCTTTAGAGCAAGAAGGACACTCTTGCATTCTAGAATCTCTAATACAGCAGGAAATGTGAGTGTGCTCTGTAAAATGAACTGTATTTCCTAAACACACGGCCCATATCTAGTTCAACTCCGCTTCTGAAACTGACACAAAACACAGGAACTCTAACATCCAATGCTTTTCAATAAGAGAGAGAACTGTTTGTGCTTTGTGAACGATGTAGCTTTGTTTGAGCTGAAAAGTGACTGCATTTACATGAAAAGAAGTCTTGCTGGTAGGAAGACACAGGGCTTGGGATTTGACCCAGTTTCTGAAGGGAAACACACAGCGCAGTTCTCATCCATGAAACACACTCTGCTTTAGAACAAGAAGAAAGCTCTTGCTTTCTAGAGTCTTTTAGAGAGGAGGAAACGTGAGTGTGCTAAGAACAAAAGACCTGTGTTTCCTACACTCATTGATCATATCTAGTTCAACTCTGCTTCTGAAATTGAAACAAACCACAGGTCCTCTAAAATCCAATGCTTTTCAGTTAAGAGCGAGAAACGTGTGAGCTTCGTGTACGATGTATCTTTGGTTGAGCTAAAAAAGTGACTGCGTTTACCTGAAACGAATTCTTCATTGTAGGAAGACACAGAGCATGGGATTTACCTCCATTTCTGAAGGGAAACACACAGAAAAGTTCTCATCCATGATACACACTCTGCTTTAGAGCACGAAGCTCACACTTGCTTTCTACCGTCTCTAATACAGCAGGAAACATGAGTTTGCTCTGAACAAAAGAACTGTGTTTCCTACACACACGGACCATATCTAGTTCAACTCTGTTTCTGAAACTGATACAAACCACAGGTCCTCTAACATCCAATGTTTTTCAGTTAAGAGCAAGAAACGTGTGAGCTTCGTGAACAATGTTGCTGCGTTTGAGCTGAAAAGTGACTGAGTTTCCCTGAAGCGAAATCTTGCTTGTAGGAAGATTCAGAGTCTGGGATTTAACTCCACTTCTCAAGGTAAACACACAGCACAGTTCTCATCCATGAAACACACTCTATTTTAGAACAAGAAGCCCGCTCTTACTTCTAGATTCTCTAAAACAACAGGAAACGTGAGTGTGCTCAGAACACAATAACTGTGTTTCCTACACACACAGACCATATCTATTTCAACTCTTCCTCTGAAACTGATACAAACCTCAGGTCCTCTAACATCCAATGATTTTCAGTTAAGAGTGATAAACGTGTGAGCTTTGGGAACAATGTAGCTCCTTTGAGCTTAAAAGTGACTGCATTTACATAAAACGAAGTATTGCTTTTAGGAAGACACAGAGCTTGGGATTAAACTCCATTTCTGAAGGGAAACACACAGCACAGTTCTCATCCATGAAACATACTCTCCTTTCAAGCAAGAAGCATGCTCTTGCTTTCTAGAGTCTCTAAGACAGTAAGACACGTGAATATGCTCAGAACAAAAGAACTGTTTCCTACACTCATGGATCATATCTAGTTCAACTCTGCTTCTGAGACTTATACAAACCACAGGTCCTCTAACATCCAATGATTTTCAGTTATGAGCGAGAAACGTGTGAGCTTTGGGAACAAGGTAGCTTTGTTTGAGCTCAAATGTGACTGCATTTACCTGAAATCAAGTCATGCTTGTAGGAATACACAGAGCCTGTGATTAAACTCCTTTTCTGAAGGGAAACACACAGCACAGTTCTCATCCATGAAACACACTCTGCTTTTGAGCAAGAAGCACGCTCTTGCTTTCTAGAGTCTCTAAGAGTGGGGGAAACGTGAGTGTGCTCAGAACAAAAGAACTGTGTTTCCTACATAAATGGATCATATCTAGTTCAACTCTGCTTCAGGAACTGATAAAAAACACAGGTCCTCTAACCTCCAATGATTTTCAGTTAAGAGCAAGAAACGTGTGAGCTTCGTGTACGATGTAGCTTCGTTTATGCTGAGAAGTGACTAGTTTACCTGAAATGAACTCTTGCTTGTAGGAAGACACAGAGCCTGGGATTTAACTCCACTTCTCAGGATAAACAGACAGCACAGTTCTCATCTATGAAACACACTCTGCTTTAGAGAAAGAAGCACACTCTTGCATACTAGAATCTCCAATACAGCAGGAAATGTGAGGGTGCTCTGTAAAAAGAACTGTGTTTCCTACACACACGGCTGATATCTAGTTCAACTCTGCTTCGGAAACTGATACAAAACCCAGGAATTCTAACATCCAATGCTTTTCAATAAGAGCGAGAACTGTTTGTGCTTTGTGAACGATGTAGGTTTGTTTGAGCTGAAAAGTGACTGCAATTACATGAAAAGAAGTCTTGCTGGTAGGAAGACACAGAGCCTGGGATTAATCTCCATATCTGAAGGGAAACACACAGCACAGTTCTCATCCATGAAACACACTGTGCTTTAGAGCAAGAAGCACGCTCTTACTTTCTAGAGTCTCTAAGAGAGGAGGAAACGTGAGTGTCCTCAGAAGAAAAGAACTGTGTTTCCCACCCACGTGGACCATTTCTAGTTCAACTCTGCTTCTCAAACTAATACACACCACAGGTCCTCTAACATCCAATGCTGTTCAGTTATGAGCAAGAAACGTGTGAGCTTTGTGAACGAGGTAGCTTTGTTTGAGCTCAAATGTGACAGCATTTACCTGAAATCAAGTCTTGATTGTAGGAAGACAAAGTGCCTGGGATTTAACTCCATTTCTGAAGTGAAACATACCGCACAGTTCTCATCCATGAAACACACTCTGTTTTAGAACAAGAAGCCCGCTCTTGCTTCTAGATTCTCTAATACAATAGGAAACGTGAGTGTGCTCAGAACACAATAACTGTATTTCCTACACACATGGACCATATCTAGTTCAACTCTTCCTCTGAAACTGATACAAACTTCAGGTCTTCTAAAATCCAATGATTTTCTGTTAAGAGCGATAAACGTGTGAGCTTTGTGAACAATGTAGATTCATTTGAGCTGAAAAGTGACTGCATTTGAATGAAATGAAGTATTGCTTGTAGGAAGACACAGAGCCTGGAATTAAACTCCATTTCTGAAGGGAAACACACAGCACAGTTCTCATCCATGAAACATACTCTGCTTTCGAGCAAGAAGCATGCTCTTGCTTTCTAGACTCTCTAAGAGACCAGGAAATGTGAGTGTGCTCAGAACAAAAGAACTGTGTTTCCTACACACACGGACTATATCTAGGTCAACTCTGCTTCTGAAGCTGATACAAACCCATCGTCCTCTAACATCCAATGCTTTTCATTTAAGAACGAGAAATGTGTGAGCTTCGTGAACAATGTTGCTTTGTTTGAGCTGAAAAGTGACTTCGTTTACCTGAAACGAAGTCTTGCTTGTAGGAAGACAAAGAGCCTGGGATTTAACTCCATTTCTGAAGGGAAACATACAGCACAGTTTTCACCCATGAAACATACTGTGCTTTAGAGCAAGACGCACGGTCTTGCTTCTAGATTCTCTAATAAAACAGTAAACGTGAGTGCGCTCAGAACAAAATAACTGTATTTCATACACACTCGGGCAATATATAGTTCATCTCTGCTTCTGAAACTGATACAAACCACAGGACCTCTAACATCCAATGCTTTACAGGTAAGATCAAGAACCATGCGTGCTTGGTGAACAATGAACCTTCGTTTGAGCTGAAACGTGACTGCGTTTCCATGAAACGAAGTGTTGCTTGTAGGAAGACACACTGCCTGGGATTTTACTCCTTGTCTGAAGGGAAAAACACAGCACAGTTCTCATCCATGAAACACACTGTGCTTTAGAGCAAGAAGCACATTGTTGCATTCTAGATTCTCTAATACAGCGGGAAACGTGAGTGTGCTCTGAACAAAGAACTGTGTTTCCCACCCACATGGACCTTATCTAGTTCAACTCTGCTTCTCAAACTGATACAAACCACTGGTCCTCTAACATCCAATGCTTTTCAGTTATGAGCGAGAAACGTGTGAGCTTTGTGAACGAGGTAGCTTTGTTTGAGCTCAAATGTGACTGCATTTACCTGAATCAAGTCTTGCTTGTAGGAAGACACAGAACCTGGGATTAAACTCCATTTCTAAAGCGAAACATACAGCACAGTTCTCATCCATGAAACACACTCTGCTTTAGAGCAAGAACCACGATCTTGCTCTCTAGAGTCTCTAATACAGCAGTAAACGTTTGTGTGCTCAGTAGAAAAGAACTGTGTTTCCTACACACACAGACTATATCTAGTACAACTCTCCTTCTGGAACTGATAAAAATCACAGGTCTTCTAGCATCCAATGCTTTTAAGTTAAGAGCCAGAAATGTGTGAGCTTCGTCTGTGATGTAGCTTTGTTTGATCTAAAAAGTGACTTCGTTTACCTGAAACGAAGTCTTGCTTGTAGGAAGGCAAAGTGCCTGGGATTTATCTCCTTTTCTGAAGGGAAACATACAGCACAGTTCTCATCCATGAAACACACTCTGGTTTAGAACAAGAAGCCCGCTCTTGCTTCTAGATTCTCTAATACAACAGGAAAGGTGAGTGCGCTCAGAACAAAATAACTGTATTTCATACACTCTGGCAATATATACTTCATGTCTGCTTCTGAAACTGATGCAAACCACAGGACCTCTAACATCCAATGCTTTGCAGTTAAGAGCAAGAACCATGCGTGCTTGGTGAACAATGAACCTTTGTTTGAGCTGAAAAGTGACTTTGTTTACCTGAAACGAAGTTTTGCTTGTAGGAAGACACAGAGCCTGGGATTTTACTCCATGTCTGAAGGGAAACACACAGCACAGTTCTCATCCATGAAACACACTGTGCTTTAGAGCATAAAGCACACTGTTGCATTATAGATTCTCCAATACAGTGGGAAATGTGAGTGTGCTCTGAACAAAGAACTGTGTTTCCCACCCACATGGACCTTATCTAGTTCAACTCTGCTTCTCAAACTGATACAAACCACAGGTCCTCTAACATCCAATGCTTTTCAGTTATGAGCGAGAAACGTGTGAGCTTTGTGAACGAGGTAGCTTTGTTTGAGCTCAAATGTGACTGCATTTACCTGAATCAAGTCTTGCTTGTAGGAAGACACAGAGCCTGGGATTGAACTCCATTTCTGAAGGGAAACACACAGCAGTGTTGCCATCCATGAAACACACTCTGCGTTAGAGCAAGACACATGGTCTTGCTTATAGATTCTATAATATAACCGGAAACATGAGTGTGCTCAGAACAAAATAACTGTGTTTCCCACAAACACGGCCCAAAGCTAGTTCAAGTCTCCTTCTGAACCTGATACAAAACACAGGACCACTACCATCCACCTTTTCAGTTAGGAGTGAGAACAGTGCGAGCTTTGTGAATGATGTAGATTTGTTTGTGCTGAAAACTGACTGCGTTTACCTGAAGCGAATGCTTGCTTGTAGGAAGGCACAGAGCCTGGGATTTAAATCCATTTCTGAAGAGAAACACATGGCACAGTTCTCATCCATGAAACACACTCTGCTTTAGAGCAAGAAGCACGCTTTTGCTTTCTAGAATCTCTAAGACTGCAGCAAATGAGAGTGTTCACAGAACAAAAGAACTCTGTTTCCTACACACAGGGACCATATCTAGTTCGACTCTGCTCCTGAATCAGATGCAAACCACAGGTCTTCTAACATCCAATACTTTCCGTGAAGAGCAAGAAACATGTGAGCCTCGTGAACGATGTAGCTTTGTTTGTGCTGAAAATTGACTGCGTTTACCTGAAAATAAGTCTTCCTTGCAGGAAGGCACAGAGCCTTGGATTTAACTCTATTTCTGAAGGGAAACACAGAGCAGAGTTCTCATCCATGAAACACACTCTGCTTTAGAGCAAGATGCCCGGTCTTGCTTCTAGATTCTCTAATAAAACATGAAACGTGAGTCTGCTCATAACACAATAAGTGTTTTTCCTGCACACACAGCGCATATCTAATTCTACTCTGCTTCTAAAACTGTTACAAAACACAGGTCCTCTAACATCCAATGATTTTCAGATAAGAGCGAGAAACGTGTGAGGTTCGTGAATGATGTAGCTTTGTTTGAGCTGAAAAGTGACTGGGTTTACCTGAAACGAAGTCTTCCTTATAGGAAGGCACAGAGCCTGGGATTTAACTCCATTTCTGAAGGGAAACACACAGCACAGTTCTCATCCATGAAACACACTCTGCTTTCCAGCAAGAACCACGCTCTTGCTTTCTAGAGTCTCTAAGAGAGCAGGAAATGTGAGTGTGCTCAGAACAAAAGAACTGTGTTTCCTACACACATGGATCATATCTAGTTCAACTCTGCTTCTGAAACTGATACAAACCACAGGTCCTCTAACATCCAGAGCTTTTCAGTTAAGAGCGAGAACCATGTTTGCTTTGTGGACGATGTAGATTTCTTTGAGCTGAAAAGTGACTGTGTTTACCTTAAAAGAAGTCTTGCTTGTAAGAAGGCAAGGAGCCTGGGATTTAAATCCTTTTCTGTAGGGAAACACACTGCAAAGTTCTCATCCATGAAACACACTCTGCTTGAGAGCCAGATGCATGCCCTTACTTTCTAGAGACTCTAATAAAGCAGGAAACGTGAGTGTGCTCAGAACAAAATAACTGTGTTTCCTACACACACGAACCATATCTAGTTTAACACTTTTTCTGAAACTGATACAAACCTCAGGGCCTCTAACATCCAATGATTTTCAGTTAAGAGCGATAAACGTGGGAGATTCGTGAACAATGTAGCTTCGTTTGAGCTGAAAAATGACTGCGTTTACCTGAAACAAAGTCTTGCTTGTAGAAAGACACAGAGCCTGGGCTTAAACTCCATTTCTGAAGGTAAACACACAGCACAGTTCTCATCCATGAAACACACTCTGCTTTAGAGCAAGAAGCACACTCTTGCATTCTAGATTCTCTAATAGAGCAGGAAATGTGTGTGTGCTCTGAACAAAAGAAGTGTGTTTCCTACACACACGGCCCATATCTAGTTCAACTCTGCTTCTCAAACTGATAAAAATCACAGGTCCTCTAACATCCAATGCTTTTCAGTTATGAGCGAGAAACATATGAGCTTTGTGAACGAGGTAGCTTTGTTTGGGCGGAAAAGTGACTGCATTTACCTGAAACGAAGTCTTGCTTGTAGGAAGTCACAGAGCCTGGGATTTAACTCCAGTTCTGAAGGGAAACACACGCACAGTTCTCATCCATGAAACACACTCTGCTTTAGTGCAAGAAGCACACTCTTGCGTTCTAGATTCTCTAATAGAGCAAGAAATGTGTGTGTGCTCTGAACAAAAGAAGTGTTTTTCCTACACACACGGCCCATATCTAGTTCAACTCTGCTTCTGAAACTGATACAAAACACAGGACGTCTAACATCCAACTTTTCAGTCAAGAGCTAGAACCGTGTCTGCTTTGTGAACGATGTAGATTTGTTTGAGCTGAAAAGTGACTGTGTTTACCATAAATCAAGTTTTGCTTGTAGGAAGACACAGAGACTGGGATCAAACTCCATTTCTGAAGGGAAACACACAGCACAGTTCTCATCCATGAAACACACTGTGCTTTATAGCAAGAACCACGCTCTTGCTTTCTAGAGTCTCTAAGAAAGCAGGGAACGTGAGTTTGCTGAGAACAAAAGAACTGTGTTTCCTACACACACGGACCATATCTAGTTCAACTCTGATTCTGATTCTGATACAAAGCACAGGTCCTCTAACATCCATTGCTTTTCAGTTAAGAGCGAGAAATGTGTGAGCTTCGTGAACAATGTAGCATCCTTTGAGCTGAAAAGTGACTGCATTTACCTGAAGCGAAGTCTTGCATGTAGGAAGACACTGAGCCTGGGATTTCACTCTATTTCTGAAGGGAAACACAGAGCAGAGTTCTCATCCATGAAACACACTCTGCTTTAGAGCAAGACGTACGGTCTTGCATCTAGATTCTCTAATAAAACAGGAAACGTTAGTCTGCTCAGAAGAAAATAACTGTTTTTCCTACACACGGTGCATATCTAGTTCTACTCTGCTTCTGAAACTGATACAAAACACAGGTCCTCTAACATCCAGTGCTCTTCAGGTAATAGCGAGAATCATGTGAGCTTCGTGAAATATGTAGCTTCCTTTGAGCTGAAAAATGACTGTGTTTACCTGAAAAGAGGTCTTGCTTGTAGGAAGACACAGAGCCTGGTGTTTAACTCCATTTCTGAAGATAAACAACAGCATAGTTCCTATCCATGAAACACACTCTGCTTTAGAGCAAGAAGCACACTCTTGCATTCTAGAATCTCTATTAGAGCAGGAAATGTGCGTGTGTTGTGAACAAAAGAACTGTGTTTACTACACACACGGCCCATATCTAGTTCAACTCTGCTCTGGAAACTGATACAAAACACAGGGACTCTAACATCCAATGCTTTTCAATAAGAGCGAGAACTGTTTGTGCTTTGTGAACGATGTAGCTTTGTTTGAGCTGAAAAGTGACTGCGATTACATGAAATGAAGTCTTGCTGGTAGGAAGACAAAGGGCTTGGGATTTGACCCAGTTTCTCAAGGGAAAAACACAGCACAGTTCTCATCCATGAAACACACTGTGCTTTAGAACAAGACACACGGTCTTGCTTCTAGATTCTCTAACACAACAGTAAACGTGCGTGCCCTCAGAAAAAAATATCTGTGTTTCCTAAACACAGCCCATATCTAGTTCAATTCTGTTTCTGAAACTGATACATAACACAGGACCTCTAACATCCAATGCTTTTCAGTTAAGAGCGAGAACAGTGTGTGCTGGGTGAACAATGAACCTTCATTAGAGCTAAAAAAATGTCTGTGTTCACCTGAAACGAAACCTTGGTTGTAGGAAGACACAGAGCCTGGGATTTAACACCATGTCTGAAGGGAAACACACAGCACAGTTCTCATCCATGAAACACAGTCTGCTTTCCAGCAAGAACCACGCTCTTGCTTTCTAGAGTCTCTAAGACAGCAGGAAATGTGAGTGTGCTCAGAACAAAAGAACTGTGTTTCCTACACACATGGATCATATCTAGTTCAACTCTGCTTCTGTAACTGATACAAACCTCAGGTCCTCTAACATCCAAAGCTTTTCAGTTAAGAGCGAGAACCGTGTTTGCTTTGTGAACGATATAGCTTGTTTGAGCTGAAAAGTGACTGTGTTTACCTGAAAAGAAATCTTGCTTGAAGGAAGACACAGAGCCTGGGATTTAACTCCATTTCTGAAGGGAAACACACTGCAAAGTTCTCATCCATGAAACACACTCTGCTTGAGAGCCAGATGTACACCCTTACTTTCTAGAGTCTCTAATACAGCAGGAAACGTGAGTGTGCTGAGAAGAAAATAACTGTGTTTCCTCCACACACGGAACATATCCAGTTCAACTCTGCTTCTTAAACTGTTACAAACCACATGTCCTCTAACATCCATTGCTTATTACTTATGAGCGAGAATCATGTTTGCTTTGTGATCTATGTTGCCTCATTTGAGCTGAAAGGTGACTGCGATTACCTGAAGCGAAGGCTTGATTGTAGGAAGACATAGAGCCTGGACTTAACTCCACTTCTGAAGGTAAACACACAGCAGAGTTCTCATCCATGAAACACACTCTGATTTAGAGCAAGAAGCACACTGTTGCATTCTAGATTCTCTAATACAGCAGGAAATGTGAGTGTGCGCTGAACAAAAGAACTCTGTTTCCTACACACAGGGACCATATCTAGTTCGACTCTGCTTCTGAAGCAGATGCAAACCACAGGTCTTCTAACATCCAATATTTTCCATGAAGAGCAAGAAACATGTGAGCTTCGTGTACATTGTAGCTTTGTTTGAGCTGAAAAGTGACTGCGTTTACCTGAGAAGAAGTCTTGCTTGTGGGAAGGCACAGAGCCTGGGATTAAACTCCGTTTCTGAAGGGAAACACACAGCACAGTTCTCATCCATGAAACACACTCTGCTTTCCAGCAAGAAGCACGCTCTTGCTTTCTAGAGTCTCTAAGAGAGCAGGAAATGTGAGTGTGCTCAGAACAAAAGAACTGTGTTTCCTACACACATGGATCATATCTAGTTCAACTCTGCTTCTGAAACTGATACAAACCACAGGTCCTCTAACATCCAAAGCTTTTCAGTTAAGAGCGAGAACCATGTTTGCTTTGTGAACGATAAAGCTTTGTTTGAGCTGAAAAGTGACTGTGTTTACCTGAAAAGAAGTCTTGCTTGTAGGAAGACACAGATCCTGGGATTTAACTCCATTTCTGAAGGGAAACACACTGCAAAGTTCTCATCCATGAAACACACTCTGCTTGAGAGCCAGATGCATGCCCTTACATTCTAGAGGTTCTAATACAGCAGGAAACCTGAGTGTGCTCAGAACAGAATTGTGTTTCCTACACACACGAACCATATCTAGTTTAACACTTTTTCTGAAACTGATACAAACCTCAGGGCCTCTAACTTCAAATGATTTTCAGTTAAGAGCGATAAACGTGTGAGCTTCGTGAACAATGTAGCTTTGTTTGAGCTGAAAAGTGACTGCGTTTACCTGAAACGAAGTCTTGCTCGTAGGAAGACACAGAGCATGGGCTTAAACTCCATTTCTGAAGGTAAACACACAGCACAGTTCTCATCCATGAAACACACTCTGCTTTAGAGCAAGAAGCACACTCTTTCATTCTACATTCTCTAATAGAGCAGGAAATGTGTTTGTGCTGTGAACAAAAGAAGTGTGTTTCCTACACACACGGACCATATCTAGTTCAACTCTGCTTCTCAAACTGATACAAACCACAGGTCCTCTAACATCCAATGCTTTTCAGTTATGAGCGAGAAACATGTGAGCTTTGTGAACGAGGTAGCTTTGTTTGAGCGGAAAAGTGACTGCATTTACCTGAAACGAAGTCTTGCTTGTAGGAAGTCACAGAGCCTGGGATTTAACTCCAGTTCTGAAGGAAAACACACTGCAAAGTTCTCATCCATGAAACACACTCTGCTTTAGAGCAAGACACACGGTCTTTATTCTAGATTCTCTAATATAACCGGAAACATGAGTGTGCTCAGAACAAAATAACTGTTTTTCCTATAAACACTGCCCATATCTAGTTCAACTCTGCTTCTGAAACTGATACAAAACACAGGACGTCTAACATCCAACTTTTCAGTCAAGAGCGAGAACCATGTCTGCTTTGTGAACGATGTAGATTTGTTTGAGCTGAAAAGTGACTGTGATTACCATAAATCAAGTTTTGCTTGTAGGAAGACACAGAGACTGGGATCAAACTCCATTTCTGAAGGGAAACACACAGCACAGTTCTCATCCATGAAACATACTCTGCTTGAGAGCCAGATGTACGCCCTTACTTTCTAGAGTCTCTAATACTTCAGGAAACGTGAGTGTGCTGAGAAGAAAATAAGTGTATTTCCTCCACACACGGAGCATATCTAGTTCAACTCTGCTTCTTAAACTGTTACAAACCACATGTCCTCTAACATCCATTGCTTTTCACTTATGAGCGAGAATCGTGTGTGCTTTGTGATCTATGTAGCTCCGTTTGAGCAGAAAAGTGACTGTATTTACCTTAAATCAAGTCTTGCTTCTAGGAAGACAAAGAGCCTGGGATTAAACTCCATTTCTGTAGGAAAACACACAGCACAGTTCTCATCCATGAAACATACTCTGCTTTAGAGCAAGACCACGCTCTTGCGTTGTAGAGTCTCTAAGACAGCAGGAAACGTGAGTGTGCTCAGAACAAAAGAACTGTGTTTCCTACACACTCGGACCATATCTAGTTCAACTCTGCTTCTCAAACTGATACAAACCACAGGTCCTTTAACATCCAGTGCTTTTCAGTTGAGAGCCAGAAATGTATTAGCTTCGTGAGCAATGTTGCTTCGTTTGAGCTGAAAAGTGACTGCGTTTACCTGAAGCGAAGGCTTGCTTATAGGACGACATAGAGCCTGGGACTTAACTCCACTTCTGAAGGTAAACACACAGCAGAGTACTTATCCATGACACACTCTGATTTAGAGCAAGAAGCACACTGTTGCATTCTAGATTCTCTAATACAGCAGGAAATGTGAGTGTGCCCTGAACAATAGAACTGTGTTTCCCACACACACGGACCATATCTAGTTCAACTCTGCTTCTCAAACTGATACAAACCACAGGTCCTCTAACATCTGATGCTTTTTCCGTGTGAGTAAGAATCGTGTGAGCTTTGTGGTCCATGTAGCTTCGTTTGAGCTGATAAGTGACTGCGTTTACCTGAAATGAATTCTTGCTTTTAGGAAGTCACAGAGCCTGGGATTTAACTCCATTACTGAAGGGAAACAAACAGCAGAGTTCACATCCATGAAACACACTCTGCTTTAGAGGAAAACGCACGGTCTTTATTCTAGATTCTCTAATATAACCGGGAATATGAGTGTGCTCAGAACAAAATAACTGTTTTTCCTATAAACACTGCCCATATCTAGTTCAACTCTGGTTCTGAAACTGATACAAAACACAGGACGTCTAACATCCAACTTTTCAGTTAAGAACGAGAACCGTGGGTGCTTTGTGAAAGATGTAGCTTTGTTTGAGCTGAAATGTGACTGTGTTTATTGTAAATCAAGTCTTGCTTGTAGGAAGACACAGAGACTGGGATCAAACTCCATTTCTGAAGGGAAACACACAGCACAGTTCTCATCCAGGAAACACGCTCTGCTTTAGAGCAAGAACCAAGCTCTTGATTTCTAGAGTCTCTAAGACAGCAGGAAACGTGAGTGTGCTCAAAACAAAAGAACTGTGTTTCCTACACACACGGACCATATCTAGTTGAACTATGCTTCTGAAACTGATACAAACCACAGGTCCTCTAACATCCATTGCTTTTCAGTTAAGAGCGAGAAATGTGTGAGCTTCGTGAAATATGTAGCTTCCTTTGAGCTGAAAAGTGACTGCATTTACCTGAACCGAAGTCTTGCTTGTAGGAAGACACAGAGCCTGGGATTTAACTCTATTTCTGAAGGGAAACACAGAGCAGAGTTCTCATCCATGAAACACATTCTGCTTTAGAGCAAGATGCACGGTCTTGCTCCTAGATTCTCTAATAAAACAGGAAACATGAGTCTGCTCAGAACACAATAACTGTTTTTCCTACACACGGCGCATATCTAGTTCTACTCTGCTTCTGAAACTGATACAAAACACAGGTCCTCTAACATCCAATGCTCTTCAGTTAAGAGCGAGAAACGTGTGAGCTTCGTGGATGATGTAGCTTTGTTTGAGCTGAAAAGTGACTGAGTTTACCTGAAAGGAATTCTTGCTTGTAGGAAAACACAGAGCCTGGGATTTAACTCCATTTCTGAAGGGAAACACACAGAAGAGTTCTCTTCCATGAAACACACTCTATCATTAGAGCAAGAAGCACACTCTTGCATTCTAGAATCTCTAATACAGCAGGAAATGTGAGTGTGCTCTGTAAAAAGAACTGTGTTGCCTACACACATGGACCATTTCTAGTTCAACTCTGCTTCTGAAACTGATTAAAACCACAGGTTCTCTAACGTCTAATGCTTTTCAGTTAAGAGCGAGAAACATGTGAGCTTCCTGAAATATGTAGCTTCCTTTGAGCTGAAAAGTGACTGCGTTTACCTGAAAAGAGGTCTTGCTTGTAGGAAGACACAGAGCCTGGTGTTTAACTCCATTTCTGAAGATAAACAACAGCATAGTTCCTATCCATGAAACACACTCTGCTTTAGAGCAAGAAGCACACTCTTGCATTCTAGAATCTCTAATAGAGCAGGAAATGTGAGTGTGTTGTGAACAAAAGAACTGTGTTTACTACACACACGGCCCATATCTAGTTCAACTCTGCTTTGGAAACTGATACAAAACAGAGGAACTCTAACATCCAATGCTTTTCAATAAGAGCGAGAACTGTTTGTGCTTTGTGAACGATGTAGCTTTGTTTGAGCTGAAAAGTGACTGCCATTACATGAAAATAATTCTTGCAGGTAGGAAGACACAGGGCTTGGGATTTGACCCAGTTTCTCAAGGGAAAAACACAGCACAGTTCTCATCCATAAAACACACTGTGCTTTAGAACAAGACACACGGTCTTGCTTCTAGATTCTCTAATACAACAATAAACGTGCGTGCCCTCAGAAAAAAATATCTGTGTTTCCTAGACACACATCCCATATCTAGTTCAGCTCTGCTTCTGAAACTGATACAAAACACAGGACCTCTAACATCCAATGCTTTTCAGTTAAGAGCGAGAACAGTGTGTGCTTGGTGAAAAATGAACCTTCATTAGAGCTGAAAAATGTCTGCGTTCACCTGAAACGAAGTCTTGGTTGTAGAAAGACACAGAGCCTGGGATTTAACACCATGTCTGAAGGGAAACACACAGCACAGTTCTCAACCATGAAACACAATCTGATTTAGAGCAAGAAGCACGCTCTTGCTCTCTAGAGTCTCTAATAAGGCAGGAAACGTGAGAGTGCTCAGAACAGAAGAACTGTGTTTCCTACACAAATGGATCATATCTAGTTCAACTCTGCTTCTGGAACTGATAAAAAACACAGGTCCTCTAACATCCAATGATTTTCAGTTAGGAGCCAGAAACGTGTGAGCTTCGTGCACGATTTAGTTTCGTTTGATCTGAAAAGTGACTGTGTTTACTTGAAATGAAGTCTTGCTCGTAGGAAGACACAGAGCCTGGGATTAATCTCCATTTCTGAAGGGAAACACACAGCACAGTTCTCATCCATGAAACACACTCTGCTTTAGAGCAAGAACCACACTCTTGCTTTCTAGAGTCTCTAATAGAGGAGGAATCGAGAGTTTGCTCTGAACAAAAGAACTGTGTTTCCTACACAAATGGATCTTATCTAGATCAACTCTGCTTCGGGAACTGTTAAAAAACACAAGTCCTCTAACATCCAATGATTTTCAGTTAGGAGCGAGAAACATGTGAGCTTCGTGAACGTTGTAGTTTTGTTTGAGCTGAAAATTGCCTGCATTTACCTGAACCGAAGTCTTGCATGTAGGAAGACACAGAGCCTGGGATTTAACTCTATTTCTGAAGGGAAACACAGAGCAGAGTTCTCATCCATGAAACACACTCTGCTTTAGAGCAAGACGTACGGTCTTGCTTCTAGATTCTCTAATAAAACAGGAAACGTGAGTCTGCTCAGAACAAAACAACTGTTTTTCCTACACACACGGCGCATATCTAGTTCTACTCTGCTTCTGAAACTGATACAAAACACAGGTCCTCTAACATCCAATGCTCTTCAGGTAATAGCGAGAAACATGTGAGCTTCGTGAATGATGTAGCTTTGTTTGAGCTGAAAAGTGACTGCGTTTACCTGAAAAGAAGTCTTGCTTGCAGGAAGGCTCAGAGCCTGGGATTAAACTCTGTTTCTGAAGGGAAACACACAGCACAGTTCTCATCCATGAAACACACTCTACTTTCCAGCAAGAACCACGCTCTTGCTTTCTAGAGTCTCTAAGGCCGCAGGAAATGTGAGTGTGCTCAGAACAAAACAACTGTGTTTCCTACACACATGGATCATATCTAGTTCAACTCTGCTTCTGAACTGATACAAACCACAGGTCCTCTAACATCCAAAGCTTTTCAGTTAAGAGTGACTCCCGTGTTTGCTTTGTGAACGATATAGCTTTGTTTGAGCTGAAAAGTGACTGTGTTTACCAGAAAAGAAGTCTTGCTTGAAGGAAGACACAGAGCCTGGGATTTAACTCCATTTCTGAAGGGAAACACACAGCACAGTTCTCATACATGAAACACGCCCTGCTTTAGAGCAAGAACCAAGCTCTTGCTTTCAAGAGTCCCTTGTTCAGTAGAAAACGTAAATGAGCTCCGAACAAAACAATGGTGTTTCCTACACATACGGACCATATCTAGTTCAACTCTGCTTCTGTAACTGATACAAACCTTTCAGTGCTCTAACCTCCAATGCTTTTATGTTAAGAGCCAGAAACGTGTGACCATCGTGAACATTGTAGCTTCATTTGAGCTGAAAATAATTTCGTTTACCCCAAGGAAGTCTTTCTTGTATCAAGACACAGAGCCTGGGGTTTAACTCCATTTCTGAAGGGAAACGGACAGCACAGTTCTCATCCATGAAACACAATCTGCTTTAGAGCAAGAACCAAGCTCTTGCTTTCTAGAGCCTCTAATACAGCAGGAAACGTGAGTGTGCTCAGAATAAACGAACGGTGTTTCCTACACATACGGACTATATCTAGTTCAACCATGTACAGGAAAGTAATGCAAACCACAGACCCTCTACATCCAATGCTTTTCAGTTAAGAGCGAGAAACAAGTGAGCTTCATGGACGATGTAGTTTCGTTTGAGCTGAAAATGACTGTGTTTATCTGAAACGTAGTCTAGCTTGTAGGAAGACACAGAGCCTGGGATTGAACTCCATTTCTGAAGGGAAACACACAGCACAGTTCTCATCAAGGAAACACGCTCTGCTTTAGAGCAAGAACCAAGCTCTTGATTTCTAGAGTCTCTTGTACAGTAGGAAACGTGAATGTGCTCAGAACAAAAGAATGGTGTTTCCTACAAATACGGACTATATCTAGTTCAACTCTGCTCCTGTAACTGATACAAAACTTTGGTGCTCTAACATCCAATGCTTTTCTTTCAAGAGCCAGAAACGTGTGACCTTAGTGAACGTTGTAGCTTCGTTTGAGCTGAAAAGTGACTGCATTTACAGGAAACAAAATCTTGCTTGTAGGAAGACACAGAGCATGGGGTTTAACTCCATTTCTGAAGGGAAACGAACAGCACAGTTCTCATCCATGAAACACACTCTGCTTTAGAGCAAGAACCAAGCTATTGCTTTCTAGATTCTCTAATACAGCAGGAAACGAGAGTGTGCTCAGAAAAAAAGAACTGTGTTTCCTACAGATACGGACCATTGCTAGTTCAACTCTGCTTCTGAAACTGATAGAAAACACAGGTCTTGTAACATCCGATGCTTTTCAGTTAAGAGTGACAAACGTGTGAGCTTCGTGAACGATGTATCTTCATTTGAGCTGAAAAGTGACTGTGTTTACCTGAAATGAAGTCTTGCTTGTAGGAAGACACAGAGCCTCGGATTGAACTCCATTTCTGAAGGGAAACACACAGCACAGTTCTCATCCATGAAACACTCTGTGCTTTAGAGCAAGAACCAAGCTCTTGCTTTCTATAGTCTCTTGTTTAGTAGGAAACGTGAATGTGCTCAGAACAAAAGAATGTGGTTCCCTACACATACAGACCATATCTAGTTCAACTCTGATTCTGAAAATGATACAAACCATAGGTCCTCTAACATCCAATGCTTTTCCTTTAAGATCCAGAAACGTGTGACCTGCATGACCGTTGTAACTTTGTTTGAGCTGAAAAGTGACTGCGTTTAACCAAAACGAAGTCTTGCTTGTAGGAAGACACAGAGCCTGGGGTTTAAATCCATTTCTGAAGGGAGACGCACAGGACAGTTCTAATCCATGAAACACGCACTGCTTTAGTGCAAGAACCAAGCTCTTGCTTTCTAGGGTCTCCGGTACAGTAGGAAACGTGAATGTGCTCAGAACAAAAGAACGGAGTTTCCTACATATAAGGACCATATCTAGTTCAACTCTGCTTCTCAAACTGATACAAAACACAGGACATCTAACATCCAACTTTTCAGTCAAGAGCGAGAACCGTGTCTGCTTTGTGAACGATGTAGATTTGTTTGAGCTGAAAAGTGACTGTGTTTACCATAAATCAAGTTTTGCTTGTAGGAAGACACAGAGACTAGGATCAAACTCCATTTCTGAAGGGAAACACACAGCACAGTTCTCATCCATGAAACACACTGTGCTTTATAGCAAGAACCACGCTCTTGCTTTCTAGAGTCTCTAAGACAGCAGGAAACGTGAGTGTGCTGAGAACAAAAGAACTGTGTTTCCTACACATAGGGACCATATCTAGTTCAACTCTGATTCTGAAACTGATACAAACAACAGGTCCTCTAACATCCATTGCTTTTCAGTTAAGAGCGAGAAATGTGTGAGCTTCGTGAACAATGTTGCATCCTTTGAGCTGAAAAATGACTGCATTTACCTGAACAAAAGTCTTGCATGTAGGAAGACACAGAGCCTGGGATTTAACTCTATTTCTGAAGGGAAACACAGAGCAGAGTTCTCATCCATGAAACACACTCTGCTTTAGAGCAAGACGTATGGTCTTGCTTCTAGATTCTCTAATAAAACAGGAAACGTGAGTCTGCTCAGAACAAAATAACTGTTTTTCCTACACACACGGCGCATATCTAGTTCTACTCTGCTTCTGAAACTGATACAAAACACAGGTCCTCTAACATCCAATGCTCTTCAGGTAATAGCGAGAAACATGTAAGCTTCGTGAATGATGTAGCTTTGTTTGAGCTGAAAAGTGACTGCGTTTACCTGAAAAGAAGTCTTGCTTGTAGAAAATCACAGACCCTGGGATTAAACTCCATTTCAGAAGGGAAACACACAGCACAGTTCTAATCCATGAAACATACTCTGCTTTTGAGCAAGAAGCATGCTCTTGCTTTCTAGAATCTCTACGAGACCAGGAAATGTAAGTGTGCTCAGAACAAAAGAACTGTGTTTCCTACACACATGGATCATATCTCGTTCAACTCTGCTTCTGAAACTGATACAAACCACAGGTCCTCTAACATCCAATGCTTTTCAGTTAAGAGAGAGAAACGTGTGAGCTTCGTGAACAATGTAGATTTCTTTGTGCTGAAAAGTGACTGCGTTTACCTGAAGCGAAGGCTTGCTTGTAGGAAGGCACAGAGCCTGGGATTTAACTCCATTTCTGAAGAGAAACACATAGCACAGTTCTCATCCATGAAACACACTCTGCTTTAGAGCAAGAAGCACGCTCTTGCTTTCTAGAATCTCTAAGACAGCAGCAAATGAGAGTGTTCTCAGAACAAAAGAACTCTGTTTCCTACACACAGGAACCATATCTAGTTCGACTCTGCTCCTGAAGCACATGCAAACCACAGGTCTTCTAACTTCCAATACTTTCCGTGAAGAGCAAGAAACATGTGAGCTTCGTGAACGATGTAGCTTTGTTTGAGCTAAAAAGTGACTGCGTTTACCTGAAAAGAAGTCTTGCTTGCAGGAAGGCACAGAGCCTGGGATTAAACTCCATTTCTGAAGGGAAACACACAGCACAGTTCTCATCCATGAAACACACTCTGCTTTCCAGCAAGAAGCACGCTCTTGCTTCCTAGAGTCTCTAAGACAGCAAAATGTGAGTGTGCTCAGAACAAAAGAACTGTGTTTCCTACACACATGGATCATATCTAGTTCAACTCTGCTTCTGAAACTGATACAAACCACAGGTCCTCTAACATCCAAAACTTTTCAGTTAAGAGTGAGAACCGTGTTTGCTTTGTGAACGATATAGATTTGTTTGAGTTGAAAAGTGACTGTGTTTGCCAGAAAAGAAGTCTTGCTTATAGGAAGACACAGAGCCTGGGATCTAACTCCATTTCTGAAGGGAAACACAGTGCAAAGTTCTCATCCATGGAACACACTCTGCTTGAGAGCCAGATGTACGGCCTTACTTTCTAGAGCCTCTAATACAGCAGGAAACGTGAGTGTGCTGAGAAGAAAATAACTGTGTTTCCTCCACACACGAAGCATATCTAGTTCAACTCTGCTTCTTAAACTGTTACAAACCACATGTCCTCTAACATCCATTGCTTTTTACTTATGAGCGAAAATCGTGTGTGCTTTGTGATCTATGTAGCTCCGTTTGAGCAGAAAAGTGACTGTATTTACCTTAAATCAAGTCTTGCTTGTAGGAAGACACAGAGCCTGGGATTAAACTCCATTTCTGTACGAAAACACACAGCACAGTTCTCATTCATGAAACACACTCTGCTTTAGAGCAAGAAGCACACTGTTGCATTCTAGATTCTCTAATACAGCAGGAAATGTGAGTGTGCCCTGAACAAAAGAACTGTGTTTCCTACACACACGGACCATATCTAGTTCAACTCTGCTTCTCAAACTGATACAAAACACAGGTCTTCTAACATCTGATGCTTTTTACGTGTGAGTAAGAATCGTGTGAGCTTTGTGATCCATGTAGCTTCGTTTGAGCTGAAAAGTGATTGCGTTTACCTGAAATGAATTCTTGCTTGTAGGAAGTCACAGAGCCTGGGATTTAACTCCATTACTGAGGGGAAACACACAGCAGAGTTCTCATCCATGAAACACACTCTGCTTTAGAGCAAGACGCACGGTCTTGCTTCTAGATTCTCTAATATAACCGGAAACATGAGTGTGCTCAGAACAAAATAACTGTTTTTCCTATAAACACTGCCCATATCTAGTTCAACTCTGCTTCTGAAACTGATACAAAACACAGGACGTCTAACATCCAACTTTTCAGTCAAGAGCGAGAACCGTGTCTGCTTTGTGAACGATGTAGATTTGTTTGAGCTGAAAAGTGACTGTGTTTACCATAAATCAAGTTTTGCTTGTAGGAAGACACAGAGACTAGGATCAAACTCCATTTCTGAAGGGAAACACACAGCACAGTTCTCATCCATGAAACACACTGTGCTTTATAGCAAGAACCACGCTCTTGCTTTCTAGAGTCTCTAAGACAGCAGGAAACGTGAGTGTGCTGAGAACAAAAGAACTGTGTTTCCTACACATAGGGACCATATCTAGTTCAACTCTGATTCTGAAACTGATACAAACAACAGGTCCTCTAACATCCATTGCTTTTCAGTTAAGAGCGAGAAATGTGTGAGCTTCGTGAACAATGTTGCATCCTTTGAGCTGAAAAATGACTGCATTTACCTGAACAAAAGTCTTGCATGTAGGAAGACACAGAGCCTGGGATTTAACTCTATTTCTGAAGGGAAACACAGAGCAGAGTTCTCATCCATGAAACACACTCTGCTTTAGAGCAAGACGTATGGTCTTGCTTCTAGATTCTCTAATAAAACAGGAAACGTGAGTCTGCTCAGAACAAAATAACTGTTTTTCCTACACACACGGCGCATATCTAGTTCTACTCTGCTTCTGAAACTGATACAAAACACAGGTCCTCTAACATCCAATGCTCTTCAGGTAATAGCGAGAAACATGTAAGCTTCGTGAATGATGTAGCTTTGTTTGAGCTGAAAAGTGACTGCGTTTACCTGAAAAGAAGTCTTGCTTGTAGAAAATCACAGACCCTGGGATTAAACTCCATTTCAGAAGGGAAACACACAGCACAGTTCTAATCCATGAAACATACTCTGCTTTTGAGCAAGAAGCATGCTCTTGCTTTCTAGAATCTCTACGAGACCAGGAAATGTAAGTGTGCTCAGAACAAAAGAACTGTGTTTCCTACACACATGGATCATATCTCGTTCAACTCTGCTTCTGAAACTGATACAAACCACAGGTCCTCTAACATCCAATGCTTTTCAGTTAAGAGAGAGAAACGTGTGAGCTTCGTGAACAATGTAGATTTCTTTGTGCTGAAAAGTGACTGCGTTTACCTGAAGCGAAGGCTTGCTTGTAGGAAGGCACAGAGCCTGGGATTTAACTCCATTTCTGAAGAGAAACACATAGCACAGTTCTCATCCATGAAACACACTCTGCTTTAGAGCAAGAAGCACGCTCTTGCTTTCTAGAATCTCTAAGACAGCAGCAAATGAGAGTGTTCTCAGAACAAAAGAACTCTGTTTCCTACACACAGGAACCATATCTAGTTCGACTCTGCTCCTGAAGCACATGCAAACCACAGGTCTTCTAACTTCCAATACTTTCCGTGAAGAGCAAGAAACATGTGAGCTTCGTGAACGATGTAGCTTTGTTTGAGCTAAAAAGTGACTGCGTTTACCTGAAAAGAAGTCTTGCTTGCAGGAAGGCACAGAGCCTGGGATTAAACTCCATTTCTGAAGGGAAACACACAGCACAGTTCTCATCCATGAAACACACTCTGCTTTCCAGCAAGAAGCACGCTCTTGCTTCCTAGAGTCTCTAAGACAGCAAAATGTGAGTGTGCTCAGAACAAAAGAACTGTGTTTCCTACACACATGGATCATATCTAGTTCAACTCTGCTTCTGAAACTGATACAAACCACAGGTCCTCTAACATCCAAAACTTTTCAGTTAAGAGTGAGAACCGTGTTTGCTTTGTGAACGATATAGATTTGTTTGAGTTGAAAAGTGACTGTGTTTGCCAGAAAAGAAGTCTTGCTTATAGGAAGACACAGAGCCTGGGATCTAACTCCATTTCTGAAGGGAAACACAGTGCAAAGTTCTCATCCATGGAACACACTCTGCTTGAGAGCCAGATGTACGGCCTTACTTTCTAGAGCCTCTAATACAGCAGGAAACGTGAGTGTGCTGAGAAGAAAATAACTGTGTTTCCTCCACACACGAAGCATATCTAGTTCAACTCTGCTTCTTAAACTGTTACAAACCACATGTCCTCTAACATCCATTGCTTTTTACTTATGAGCGAAAATCGTGTGTGCTTTGTGATCTATGTAGCTCCGTTTGAGCAGAAAAGTGACTGTATTTACCTTAAATCAAGTCTTGCTTGTAGGAAGACACAGAGCCTGGGATTAAACTCCATTTCTGTACGAAAACACACAGCACAGTTCTCATTCATGAAACACACTCTGCTTTAGAGCAAGAAGCACACTGTTGCATTCTAGATTCTCTAATACAGCAGGAAATGTGAGTGTGCCCTGAACAAAAGAACTGTGTTTCCTACACACACGGACCATATCTAGTTCAACTCTGCTTCTCAAACTGATACAAAACACAGGTCTTCTAACATCTGATGCTTTTTACGTGTGAGTAAGAATCGTGTGAGCTTTGTGATCCATGTAGCTTCGTTTGAGCTGAAAAGTGATTGCGTTTACCTGAAATGAATTCTTGCTTGTAGGAAGTCACAGAGCCTGGGATTTAACTCCATTACTGAGGGGAAACACACAGCAGAGTTCTCATCCATGAAACACACTCTGCTTTAGAGCAAGACGCACGGTCTTGCTTCTAGATTCTCTAATATAACCGGAAACATGAGTGTGCTCAGAACAAAATAACTGTTTTTCCTATAAACACTGCCCATATCTAGTTCAACTCTGCTTCTGAAACTGATACAAAACACAGGACGTCTAACATCCAACTTTTCAGTCAAGAGCGAGAACCGTGTCTGCTTTGTGAACGATGTAGATTTGTTTGAGCTGAAAAGTGACTGTGTTTACCATAAATCAAGTTTTGCTTGTAGGAAGACACAGAGACTAGGATCAAACTCCATTTCTGAAGGGAAACACACAGCACAGTTCTCATCCATGAAACACACTGTGCTTTATAGCAAGAACCACGCTCTTGCTTTCTAGAGTCTCTAAGACAGCAGGAAACGTGAGTATGAACAGAACAAAAGAACTGTGTTTCCTACACACGGACCATATCTAGTTCAACTATGCTTGTGAAACTGATACAAACCACAGGTCCTCAAACATCCATTGCTTTTTAGTTAAGAGCGAGAAATGTGTGATCTTCGTGAACAATGTTGCATCCTTTGAGCTGAAAAGTTACTGCATTTACCTGAAGCGAAATCTTGCTTTTAGGAAGACACAAAGACTGGTATTTAACACTATTTCTGAAGGGAAACACAGAGCAGAGTTCTCATCCATGAAACACATTCTGCTTTAGAGCAAGACGCACGGTCTTGCTCCTAGATTCTCTAATAAAACAGGAAACATGAGTCTGCTGAGAACACAATAACTGTTTTTCCTACACACGGCGCATATCTAGTTCTACTCTGCTTCTGAAACTGATACAAAACACAGGTCCTCTAACATCCAATGCTCTTCAGTTAAGAGCGAGAAACGTGTGAGCTTCGTGAATGATGTAGCTTTGTTTGAGCTGAAAAGTGACTGAGTTTACCTGAAAGGAAGTCTTTCTTGTAGGAAGACACAGAGCCTAGGATTTAACTCCATTTCTGAAGGGAAACACACAGCAGAGTTCTCATCCATGAAACAAACTCTGCTTTAGAGCAAGAAGCACACCCTTGCATTCTAGAATCTCTAATACAGCAGGAAATGTGATTGTGCTCTGTAAAAAGAACTGTGTTTCCTACACACATGGACCATTTCTAGTTCAACTCTGCTTCTGAAACTGATACAAACCACAGGTTCTCTAACGTCTAATGCTTTTCAGTTAAGAGCGAGAAACATGTGAGCTTTGTGAAATATGTAGCTTCCTTTGAGCTGAAAAGTGACTGCGTTTACCTGAAATGAGGTCTTGCTTGTAGGAAGACACAGAGCCTGGTGTTTAACTCCATTTCTGAAGATAAACAACAGCATAGTTCCTATCCATGAAACACACTCTGCTTTATAGCAAGAAGCACACTCTTGCATTCTAGAATCTCTAATAGAGCAGGAAATGTGAGTGTGTTGTGAACAAAAGAACTGTGTTTACTACACACACAGCACATATCTAGTTCAACTCTGCTTGGAAACTGATACAAAACACAGGAACTCTAACATCCAATGCTTTTCAATAAGAGTGAGAACTGTTTGTGCTTTGTGAACGATGTAGCTTTGTTTGAGCTGAAAAGTGACTGCAATTACATGAAAAGAATTCTTGCTGGTAGGAAGACACAGGGCTTGGGATTTGACCTAGTTTCTCAAGGGAAAAACACAGTACAGTTCTCATCCATGAAACACACTGTGCTTTAGAACAAGATGCACGGTCTTGCTTCTAGATTCTCTAATACAACAGTAAACGTGCGTGCCCTCAGAAAAAAATATCTGTGTTTCCTAGACACACGGCCCATATCTAGTTCAAATCTGCTTCTGAAACTGATACAAAACACAGGACCTCTAACATCCAATGCTTTTCAGTTAAGAGCGGGAACAGTGTGTGCTTGGTGAACAATGAACCTTCATTAGAGCTGAAAAATGTCTCCGTTCCCCTGAAACGAAGTCTTGGTTGTAGGAAGACACAGAGCCTGGAATTTAACACCATGTCTGAAGGGAAACACACAGCACAGTTCTCATCCATGAAACACACTCTGCTTTAGAGCAAGAACCACGCTCTTGCTTTCTAGAGTCTCTAAGAGAGGAGGAAACGCGAGTTTGCTCAGAACAAAAGAACTGTGTTTCCTACACAAATGGATCATATCTAGTTCAACTCTGCTTCTGGAACTGATAAAAAACACAGGTCCTCTAACATCCAATGATTTTCAGTTAGGAGCAAGAAACGTGTGAGCTTCGTGCACGATTTAGTTTCGTTTGAGCTGAAAAGTGACTGTGTTTACCTGAAATGAAGTCTTGCTCGTAGGAAGACACAGACCCTGGGATTAATCTCCATTTCTGAACGGAAACACACAGCACAGTTCTCATTCATGAAACACACTCTGCTTTACAGCAAGAACCACACTCTTGCTTTCTAGAGTCTCTAAGACAGCAAGAAAAGAGAGTGTGCTCAGTACAAAATAACTGTATTTGCTACACACATGGATCATATCTAGTTAAAACTGCTTCTGAAACTGATACAAATCACAGATCCTCAAACCTCCAATGATTTTCAGTTAGGAGCAAGAAACCTGTGAGCTTCGTGTACGATGTAGCTTTGGTTGAGCTAAAAAAGTGACTGCGTTTACCTGAAACGAAGTCTTTACTGTAGAAGACACAGAGCATGGGATTTATCTCCATTTCTGAAGGGAAACACACAGAACATTTCTCATCCATGATACACATTCTGCTTTAGAGCAAGAAGCACACACTTGCTTTCTACCGTCTCTAATACAGCAGGAAACATGAGTTTGCTCTGAACAAAAGAACTGTGTTTCCTACACTCACAGACCATATCTAGTTCAACTCTGTTTCTGAAACTGATACAAACCACAGGTCCTCTAACATGCAATGTTTTTCAGTTAAGAGCGAGAAACGTGTGAGCTTCATGAACAATGTTGCTTCGTTTGAGCTGAAAAGTGACTGTGTTTACCTGAAGCGAAATCTTGCTTGTAGGAAGACACAGAGCCTGGGATTTCACTCCACTTATCAAGGTAAACACACAGCACAGTTCTCATCCATGAAACATACTCTGCTTTTGAGCAAGAAGCATGCTCTTGCTTTCTAGAGTCTCTAAGAGTCCAGGAAATATGAGTGTGCTCTGAACAAAAGAACTGTGTTTCCTACCCACATGGACCATATATAGTTCAACTCTGCTTCTCAAACTGATACAAACCACAGGTCCTCTAACATACAATGATTTTCAGTTATGAGCGAGAAACGTGTGAGCTTTGTGAACGAGGTAGCTTTGTTTGAGCTCAAATGTGACTGCATTTACCTGAAATCAAGTCATGCTTGTAGGAAGACACAGAGCCTGTGATTAAACTCCTTTTCTGAAGGGAAACACACAGCACAGTTCTCATCCATGAAACACACTCTGCTTTTGAGCAAGAACCACGCTCTTGCTTTCTAGAAGCTCTAAGAGAGGAGGAAACGTGAGTGAGCTCAGAACAAAAGGAATGTGTTTCCTACACACACGGATCATATCTAGTTCAACTCTGCTTCTGGAACTGATAAAAAACACAGGTCCTCTAACCTCCAATGATTTTCAGTTAAGAGGGAGAAACATGTGAGCTTCGTGTACTATGTAGCTTCGTTTGAGCTAAAAAAGTGACTGCGTTAACCTGAAAAGATGTCCTGATTGTAGGAAGACACAGAGCCTGGGATTTACCTCCATTTCTGAATGGAAACAGAAAGCACATTTCTCATCAATGAAACATACTGTGCTTTAGTGCAAGATGCACGGTCTTGATTCTAGATTCTCTAATACCACAGTAAACGTGTGTGCCCTCAGAAAAAAAAAACTGTGTATCCTAGACACACGGACCATATCTAGTTCAACTCTGCTTCTGAAACTGATACAAAACACAGGACCTCTAATATCCAATGCTTTTCAGTTAAGAGCGAGAACCGTGTGTGCTTGGTGAACAATGAACCTTCAGTAGAGGTGATAAATGACTGCGTTCACCTGAAATGAAGTCTTGCTTGTAGGAAGACACAGAGCCTGGGATTTAACACCATGTCTGAAGGGAAACACACAGCACAGTTCTCATCCATGAAACACACTGTGCTTTAGAGCACAAGGCACACACTTGCTTTCTACAGTCTCTAATAAAGCAGGAAACATGAGAATGCTCTGAACAAAAGAACTGTTTCCTACACACACGGACCATATCTAGTTCAACTCTGCTTCGGAAACTGATACAAAACACAGGAACTCTAACATCCAATGCTTTTCAATAAGAGTGAGAACTGTTTGTGCTTTGTGAATGATGTAGGGTTGTTTGAGCTGAAAAGTGACTGCGATTACATGAAAAGAAATCTTGCTTGTAGGAGACAAAGTGCCTGGAATTTAACTCCATTTCTGAAGGGAACCATACAGCACTGTTCTCATCCATGAAACACACTCTGGTTTAGAAGAAGAAGCCCGCTCTTGCTTCTAGATTCTCTAATACAACAGGAAATGTGAGTGTGCTCAGAACACAATAACTGTATTTCCTACACACACGGACCATATCTAGTTCAACTCTTCCTCTGAAACTGATACAAACTTCAGGTCCCCTTAAATCCAATGATTTTCTGTTAAGAGCGATAAACGTGTGAGCTTTGTGAACAATGTAGATACATTTGAGCTGAAAAGTGACTGCATTTAAAAGAAATGAAATATTGCTTGTAGGAAGACACAGAGTCTGGGATTAAACTCCATTTTTGAAGGGAAACACACAGCACAGTTCTCATCCATGAAACATTCTCTGCTTTCGAGCAAGAAGCATGCTCTTGCTTTCTAGAGTCTCTAAGAGACCAGGAAATATGAGTGTGTTCAGAACAAAAGAACTGTGTTTCCTACACACATGGATCATATCTCATTCAACACTGTTTCTGAAACTGATACAAACCACAGGTCCTCTAACATCCAATGCTTTTCAGTTAAGAGCGAGAAACGTGTGAGCTTCGTGAACGATGTAGCTTTGTTTGATCTGAAAAGTGACTTTGTTTACCTGAAACGAAGTCTTGCTTGTAGGAAGACAAAGAGCCTGGGATTTAACTCCATTTCTGAAGGGAAACATACAGCACAGTTCTCACCCATGAAACATACTGTGCTTTAGAGCAAGACGCACGGACTTGCTTCTAGATTCTCTAATAAAACACTAAAAGTGAGTGTGCTCAGAACAAAATAACTGTATTTCCAACACACTCGGGCAATATATAGTTCATCTCTGCTTCTGAAACTGATACAAACCACAGGACCTCTAACATCCAATGCTTTACAGTTAAGAGCAAGAACCAAGAGTGCTTCGTGAACAATGTAGCTTCGTTTGAGCTGAAAATTGACTGCGTTTACCTGAAAAGAAGTCTTGCTTGCAGGAAGGCACAGAGCCTAGGATTAAACTCCGTTTCTGAAGGGAAACACACAGCACAGTTATCATCCATGAAACACACTCTGCTTCCAGCAAGAAGCACGCTCTTGATTTCTAGAGTCTCTAAGAGAGCAGGAAATGTGAGTGTGCTCAGAACAAAAGAACTGTGTTTCCCACACACATGGATCATACTAGTTCAACTCTGCTTCTGAAACTGATACAAACCACATGTCCTCTAACATCCAAAGCTTTTCATTTACGAGTGAGAACCGTGTTTGCTTTGTGAATGATATAGCTTTGTTTGAGCTGAAAAGTGATTGTGTTTACCTGAAAAGAAGTCTTGCTTGTAGGAAGACACAGAGCCTGGGATTTTACTCAATTTCTGAACGGAAACACACTGCAAAGTTCTCATCCATGAAACACACTCTGCTTGAGAGCCAGAAGCACGCCCTTACTTTCTAGAGTCTCTAAAACAGCAGGAAACGTGAGTGTGCTCAGAACAGTATTGTGTTTCCTACACTCACGAACCATATCTAGTTCAACTCTTCCTCTGAAACTGATAGAAAGCTCAGGGCCTCTAACATCCAATGATTTTCAGTTAAGAGCGATAAACATGTGAGCTTCGTAAACAATGTAGCTTCTTTGAGCTGAAAAGTGACTGTGTTTACCTGAAACGAAGTCTTGCTTGTAGGAAGACACAGAGCCTGGGCTTAAACTCCATTTCTGAAGGGAAACACACAGCACAGTTCTCATCCATGAAACACACTCTGCTTTTGAGCAAGAAGCACGCTCTTGCTTTCTAGAATCTCTAAGAGAGCAGGAAATGTGAGTGTGCTCAGAACCAAAGAACTGTGTTTCCTACACACACGGACCATATCTAGTTCAACTCTGCTTCTCAAAATGATACAAACCACAGGTCCTCTAACATTCAATGCTTTTTAGTTAAGAGCGAGAAATGTGTGACATTCGTGAACAATGTTGCTTCCTTTGAGCTGAAAAGTGACTGCATTTACCTGAAGCAAAGGTTTGCTTGTAGGAAGACATAGAGCCTGGGATTTACTCCACTTCTGAAGGTAAACACACTGCACAGTTCTCCTCCATGAAAAACATTCTGCCTTAGAGCAAGAATCGCACTCTTGCATTCTAGATTCTCTAATACAGCAGGAAATGTGAGTGTGCTATGAACAAAAGAAGTGTGTTTCCTACACACACGGACCATATCTCATTCAACTCTGCTTCTCAAACTGATACAAAACACAGGTCCGCTAACATCCAATGCTTTTCAGTTATGAGCGAGAAACATGTGAGTTTTGTGAACGAGGTAGCTTTGTTTGAGCTGTAAAGTGACTGCGATTACCTGAAAAGAAGTCTTGCTTGCAGGAAGGCACAGAGCCTGGGATTAAACTCCGTTTCTGAAGGGAAACACACAGCATAGTTCTCATCCATGAAACACACTCTGCTTTCCAGCAAGAAGCACTCTCTTGCTTTCTAGAGTCTCTAACTCAGCAGGAAACGTGAGTGTGCTCAGAACAAAAGAACTGTGTTTCCTACACACACGGACCATATGTAGTTCAACACTGCTTCTTAAACTGTAACAAACAACATGTCCTCTAACATCCATTGCTTTTTACTTATGAGAGAGAATCCTGTGTGCTTTGTGATCTATGTAGCTTCGTTTGAGCAGAAAAGTGACTGTGTTTACCTTAAAACAAGTCTTGCTTGTAGGAAGACACAGAGCCTGGGATTAAACTCAATTTCTGTAGGAAAACACCCAGCACAGTTCTCATCCATGAAACACACTCTGCTTTAGAGCAAGACCACGCTCTTGCTTTCTAGAGTCTCTAAGACAGCGGGAAACGTGAGTGTGTTCAGAACAAAAGAACTGTATTTCCTACACACACGGACCATATCTAGTTCAACTCTGCTTCTCAAACTGATACAAACCACAGGTCTTCTAACATCCAGTGCTTTTCAGTTGAGAGCGAGAAATGTGATAGCTTCTTGAGCAATGTTGCTTCGTTTGAGCTTAAAAGTGACTGCGTTTACCTGAAGAGAAGGCATGCTTGTAGGAAGACATAGAGCCTGGCACTTAACTCCACATCTGAAGGTAAACACACAGCAGAGTTCTCATCCATGAAACACACTCTGATTTAGAGCAAGAAGCACACTGTCGAATTCTAGATTCTCTAATACAACAGGAAATGTGAGTGTGCGCTGAACAAAAGAACTGTGTTTCCTACACACACGGACCATATCTAGTTCAACTCTGCTTCTCAAACTGATAAAAATCACAGGTCCTCTAACATCCAATGCTTTTCATTTAAGAACGAGTAATGTGTGAGCTTTGTGATCCGTGTAGCTTCGTTTGAGCTGAAAAGTGACTGCGTTTACCTGAAGCGAGGCTTGCTTGTAGGAAGGCACAGAGACTGGGATTTAACTCCATTTCTGAAGAGAAACACATAGCACAGTTCTCATCCATGAAACACACCCTGCTTTAGAGCAAGAAGCACGCTCTTGCTTTCTAGAACCTCTAAGACAGCAGCAAATGAGAGTGTTCTCAGAACAAAAAGAACTCTGTTTCCTACACACAGGGACCATATCTAGTTCAACTCTGCTTCTGAAGCAGAAGGAAACCACAGGTCTTCTAACATCCAATATTTTCCATGAAGAGCAAGAAACATGTGGGCTTCGTGTACGATGTAGTTTTGTTTGAGCTGAAAAGTGACTGCGTTTACCTGAAAAGAAGTCTTGCTTGCAGGAAGGCACAGAGCCTGGGATTAAACTCCGTTTCTGAAGGGAAACACACAGCACAGTTCTCATCCATGAAACACACTCTGCTTTCCAGCAAGAAGCACGCTCTTGCTTTCTAGAGTCTCTAAGAGAACAGGAAATGTGAGTGTGCTCAGAACAAAAGAAATGTGTTTCAAACACACATGGATCATATCTAGTTCAACTCTGCTTCTCAAACTGATACAAAACACAGGTCCTCTAACATCCAAAGCTTTTCAGTTAAGAGCGAGATCCGTGTTTGCTTTGTGAACGATATAGCTTTGTTTGAGCTGAAAAGTGACTGTGTTTACCTGAAAAGAATTCTTAATTGTAGGAAGTCACAGAGCCTGGGATTTAACTCCATTAATGAAGGGAAACACACAGCAGAGTTCTCATCCATGAAACACACTCTGCTTTAGAGCAAGACACACGGTCTTGCTTCTAGATTCTCTAATATAACCGGAAACATGAGTTTGCTCAGAACAAAATAACTGTTTTTCCTATAAACACTGCCCATATCTAGTTCAACTCTGCTTTTCAAACTGATACAAAACACAGGACGTCTAACATCCAACTTTGCAGTTAAGAGCGAGAACCGTGTGTGCTTTGTGAATGATATAGCTTTGTTTGAGCTGAAAAGTGACTGTGTTTACCTGAAAAGAAGTCTTGCTTGCAGGAAGACACAGAGCCTGGGATTTAACTCAATTTCTGAATGGAAACACACTGCAAAGTTCTCATCCATGAAACACACTCTGCTTGAGAGCCATAAGCACGCCCTTACTTTCTAGAGTCTCTAAAACAGCAGGAAACGTGAGTGTGCTCTGAAGAGTATTGTGTTTCCTACACACACGAACCATATCTAGTTCAACTCTTCCTCTAAAACTGATATAAAGCTCAGGGCCTCTAACATCCAATGATTTTCAGTTAAGAGCGAGAACCGTGTGTGCTTTGTGAACGATGTAGCTTTGTTTGAGCTGAAAAGTGACTGTGTTTACCGTAAATCAAGTCTTGCTTGTAGGAAGACACAGAGACTGGGTTCAAACTCCATTTCTGAAGGGAAACACACAGCACAGTTCTCATCCATGAAACACACTCTGCTTTATAGCAAGAACCACGCTCTTGCTTTCTAGAGTCTCTAAGACAGCAGGAAACGTGAGTGTGCTCAGAACAAAAGAACTGTGTTTAATACACACACAGACCATATCTAGTTCAACTCTGATCCTGAAACTGATATAAACCACAGGTTGTCTAACATCCATTGCTTTTTACTTATGAGAGAGAATCGTGTGTGCTTTGTGATCTATGTAGCTTCGTTTGAGCAGGAAAGTGACTGTGTTTACCTTAAATCAAGTCTTGCTTGTAGGAAGACACAGAGCCTGGGATTAAACTCCATTTCTGTAGGAAAACACACAGCACAGTTCTCATCCATGAAACACACTCTGCTTTAGAGCAAGACGCAAGGTCTTGATTCTTGATTCTCTAATATAACAGGAAACGTTAGTGTGCTCAGAACAAAATAAATGTGTTTCCTACAAACACGGACCATATCTAGTTTGAATCTGCTTCTGAAGCAGACACAAAACACAGGCCTTCTAACATCCAATACTCTCCGTGAAGAGAGAGAAACATGTGAGCTTCGTGAACGATGTAGCTTCGTTTGAGCTGAAAAGTGACTGTGTTTACCTGAAAAGATGTGTTGCTTATAGGAAGACACAGTGCCTGGGATTAAACTCCATTTCTGAAGGGAAACACACAGCACAGTTCTCATCCATGAAACATACTCTGCTTTAGAGCAAGACGCACGGTCTTGCTTCTAGATTCTCTAATATAACCAGAAAAATGAGTGTGCACAGAACAAAATAACTGTTTTTCCTATAAACACTGCCCATATCTAGTTCAACTCTGCTTCTGAAACTGATAAAAAAAAACAGGACGTCTAACATCCAACTTTTCAGTTAAGAGCGAGAACCGTGTGTGCTTTGTGAACGATGTAGATTTGTTTGAGCTGAAGTGTGTCTGTGTTTACCTGAAATCAAGTCTTGAATGTAGGAAGACAAAGAGCCTGGGATTAAACTCCATTTCTGAAGGGAAACACACAGCACAGTTCTCATCCATGAAACACACTCTGCTTTAGAGCAAGAACCACGCTCTTGCTTTCTAGATTCTCTAATACAGCAGGAAATGTGAGTGTGCTCAGAACAAAAGAACTGTGTTTCCTACACACACGGACTATATCTAGTTCAACTCTGCTTCTGAAGCTGATACAAACCCATCGTCCTCTAACATCCAATGCTTTTCATTTAAGAATGAGAAATGTGTGAGCTTCGTGAACAATGATGCTTTGTTTGAGCTGAAAAGTGACTGCGTTTACCTGAAGCGAAGGCTTACTTGTAGGAAGGCAGAGCGCTTGGAATTTAACTCCATTTCTGAACAGAAACACATAGCAAAGTTCTCATCCATGAAACACACTCTGCTTTAGAGCAAGAAGCATGCTAATGCTTTCTAGAATCTCTAAGACAGCAGCAAATGAGAGCATTCTGAGAACAAAAGAACTCTGTTTCCTACACACAGGGACCATATCTAGTTCGACTCTGCTTCTGAAGCAGAATCAAACCACAGGTCCTCTAACATCCAATACTTTCCGTGAAGAGCAAGAAACATGTGAGCTTCGTGAACGATGTAGCTTTGTTTGAGTTGAAAAGTGACTGCTTTTACCTGAAAAGAAGTCTTGCTTGCAGGAAGGCACAGAGCCTGCGATTAAACTCCGTTTCTGAAGGGAAACACACAGCACAGTTCTCATCCATGAAACACACTCTGCTTTCCAGCAAGAACTACGCTCTTGCTTTCTAGAGTCTCTAAGACAGCAGGAAACGTGAGTGTGCTCAGAACAAAAGAACTGTGTTTCCTACACACATGGATCATACTAGTTCAACTCTGCTTCTGAAACTGATACAAACCACATGTCCTCTAACATCCAAAGCTTTTCATTTAAGAGCGAGAACCGTGTTTGCTTTGTGAATGATATAGCTTTGTTTGAGCTGAAAAGTGACTGTGTTTACCTGAAAAGAAGTCTTGCTTGTAGGAAGACACAGAGCCTGGGATTTAACTCAATTTCTGAAGGGAAATACACTGCAATCTTCTCATCCATGAAACACACTCTGCTTGAGAGCCAGAAGCACGCCCTTAATTTCCAGAGTCTCTAAAACAGCAGGAAACATGAGTGAGCTCAGAACAGTATTGTGTTTCATACACACACGAACCATATGTAGTTCAATTCTTCCTCTGAAACTGATACAAAGCTCAGGTCCTCTACCTTCCAATGATTTTCAGTTAAGAGCGATAAACGTGTGAGCTTCGTGAACAATGTAGCTTCTTTGAGCTGAAAAGTGACTGTGTTTACCTGAAACGAAGTCTTGCTTGTAGGAAGACACAGAGCCTGGGCTTAAACTCCATTTCTGAAGGGAAACACACAGCACAGTTCTCATCCATGAAACATACTCTGCTTTAGAGCAAGACGCACGGTCTTGCTTCTAGATTCTCTAATATAACCAGAAAAATGAGTGTGCACAGAACAAAATAACTGTTTTTCCTATAAACACTGCCCATATCTAGTTCAACTCTGCTTCTGAAACTGATAAAAAAAACAGGACGTCTAACATCCAACTTTTCAGTTAAGAGCGGGAACCGTGTGTGCTTTGTGAACGATGTAGATTTGTTTGAGCTGAAGTGTGTCTGTGTTTACCTGAAATCAAGTCTTGAATGTAGGAAGACAAAGAGCCTGGGATTAAACTCCATTTCTGAAGGGAAACACACAGCACAGTTCTCATCCATGAAACACACTCTGCTTTAGAGCAAGAACCACGCTCTTGCTTTCTAGATTCTCTAATACAGCAGGAAATGTGAGTGTGCTCAGAACAAAAGAACTGTGTTTCCTACACACACGGACTATATCTAGTTCAACTCTGCTTCTGAAGCTGATACAAACCCATCGTCCTCTAACATCCAATGCTTTTCATTTAAGAATGAGAAATGTGTGAGCTTCGTGAACAATGTTGCTTTGTTTGAGCTGAAAAGTGACTGCGTTTACCTGAAGCGAAGGCTTACTTGTAGGAAGGCAGAGCGCTTGGAATTTAACTCCATTTCTGAACAGAAACACATAGCAAAGTTCTCATCCATGAAACACACTCTGCTTTAGAGCAAGAAGCATGCTAATGCTTTCTAGAATCTCTAAGACAGCAGCAAATGAGAGCATTCTGAGAACAAAAGAACTCTGTTTCCTACACACAGGGACCATATCTAGTTCGACTCTGCTTCTGAAGCAGAATCAAACCACAGGTCCTCTAACATCCAATACTTTCCGTGAAGAGCAAGAAACATGTGAGCTTCGTGAACGATGTAGCTTTGTTTGAGTTGAAAAGTGACTGCTTTTACCTGAAAAGAAGTCTTGCTTGCAGGAAGGCACAGAGCCTGCGATTAAACTCCGTTTCTGAAGGGAAACACACAGCACAGTTCTCATCCATGAAACACACTCTGCTTTCCAGCAAGAACTACGCTCTTGCTTTCTAGAGTCTCTAAGACAGCAGGAAACGTGAGTGTGCTCAGAACAAAAGAACTGTGTTTCCTACACACATGGATCATACTAGTTCAACTCTGCTTCTGAAACTGATACAAACCACATGTCCTCTAACATCCAAAGCTTTTCATTTAAGAGCGAGAACCGTGTTTGCTTTGTGAATGATATAGCTTTGTTTGAGCTGAAAAGTGACTGTGTTTACCTGAAAAGAAGTCTTGCTTGTAGGAAGACACAGAGCCTGGGATTTAACTCAATTTCTGAAGGGAAATACACTGCAATCTTCTCATCCATGAAACACACTCTGCTTGAGAGCCAGAAGCACGCCCTTAATTTCCAGAGTCTCTAAAACAGCAGGAAACGTGAGTGTGCTCAGAACAGTATTGTGTTTCCTACAGTCACGAACCATATCTAGTTCAACTCTTCCTCTGAAACTGATAGAAAGCTCAGGGCCTCTAACATCCAATGATTTTCAGTTAAGAGCGATAAACATGTGAGCTTCGTAAACAATGTAGCTTCTTTGAGCTGAAAAGTGACTGTGTTTACCTGAAACGAAGTCTTGCTTGTAGGAAGACACAGAGCCTGGGCTTAAACTCCATTTCTGAAGGGAAACACACAGCACAGTTCTCATCCATGAAACACACTCTGCTTTTGAGCAAGAAGCACGCTCTTGCTTTCTAGAATCTCTAAGAGAGCAGGAAATGTGAGTGTGCTCAGAACCAAAGAACTGTGTTTCCTACACACACGGACCATATCTAGTTCAACTCTGCTTCTCAAAATGATACAAACCACAGGTCCTCTAACATTCAATGCTTTTTAGTTAAGAGCGAGAAATGTGTGACATTCGTGAACAATGTTGCTTCCTTTGAGCTGAAAAGTGACTGCATTTACCTGAAGCAAAGGTTTGCTTGTAGGAAGACATAGAGCCTGGGATTTACTCCACTTCTGAAGGTAAACACACTGCACAGTTCTCCTCCATGAAAAACATTCTGCCTTAGAGCAAGAATCGCACTCTTGCATTCTAGATTCTCTAATACAGCAGGAAATGTGAGTGTGCTATGAACAAAAGAAGTGTGTTTCCTACACACACGGACCATATCTCATTCAACTCTGCTTCTCAAACTGATACAAAACACAGGTCCGCTAACATCCAATGCTTTTCAGTTATGAGCGAGAAACATGTGAGTTTTGTGAACGAGGTAGCTTTGTTTGAGCTGTAAAGTGACTGCGATTACCTGAAAAGAAGTCTTGCTTGCAGGAAGGCACAGAGCCTGGGATTAAACTCCGTTTCTGAAGGGAAACACACAGCATAGTTCTCATCCATGAAACACACTCTGCTTTCCAGCAAGAAGCACTCTCTTGCTTTCTAGAGTCTCTAACTCAGCAGGAAACGTGAGTGTGCTCAGAACAAAAGAACTGTGTTTCCTACACACACGGACCATATGTAGTTCAACACTGCTTCTTAAACTGTAACAAACAACATGTCCTCTAACATCCATTGCTTTTTACTTATGAGAGAGAATCCTGTGTGCTTTGTGATCTATGTAGCTTCGTTTGAGCAGAAAAGTGACTGTGTTTACCTTAAAACAAGTCTTGCTTGTAGGAAGACACAGAGCCTGGGATTAAACTCAATTTCTGTAGGAAAACACCCAGCACAGTTCTCATCCATGAAACACACTCTGCTTTAGAGCAAGACCACGCTCTTGCTTTCTAGAGTCTCTAAGACAGCGGGAAACGTGAGTGTGTTCAGAACAAAAGAACTGTATTTCCTACACACACGGACCATATCTAGTTCAACTCTGCTTCTCAAACTGATACAAACCACAGGTCTTCTAACATCCAGTGCTTTTCAGTTGAGAGCGAGAAATGTGATAGCTTCTTGAGCAATGTTGCTTCGTTTGAGCTTAAAAGTGACTGCGTTTACCTGAAGAGAAGGCATGCTTGTAGGAAGACATAGAGCCTGGCACTTAACTCCACATCTGAAGGTAAACACACAGCAGAGTTCTCATCCATGAAACACACTCTGATTTAGAGCAAGAAGCACACTGTCGAATTCTAGATTCTCTAATACAACAGGAAATGTGAGTGTGCGCTGAACAAAAGAACTGTGTTTCCTACACACACGGACCATATCTAGTTCAACTCTGCTTCTCAAACTGATAAAAATCACAGGTCCTCTAACATCCAATGCTTTTCATTTAAGAACGAGTAATGTGTGAGCTTTGTGATCCGTGTAGCTTCGTTTGAGCTGAAAAGTGACTGCGTTTACCTGAAGCGAGGCTTGCTTGTAGGAAGGCACAGAGACTGGGATTTAACTCCATTTCTGAAGAGAAACACATAGCACAGTTCTCATCCATGAAACACACCCTGCTTTAGAGCAAGAAGCACGCTCTTGCTTTCTAGAACCTCTAAGACAGCAGCAAATGAGAGTGTTCTCAGAACAAAAAGAACTCTGTTTCCTACACACAGGGACCATATCTAGTTCAACTCTGCTTCTGAAGCAGAAGGAAACCACAGGTCTTCTAACATCCAATATTTTCCATGAAGAGCAAGAAACATGTGAGCTTCGTGTACGATGTAGTTTTGTTTGAGCTGAAAGTGACTGCGTTTACCTGAAAAGAAGTCTTGCTTGCAGGAAGGCACAGAGCCTGGGATTAAACTCCGTTTCTGAAGGGAAACACACAGCACAGTTCTCATCCATGAAACACACTCTGCTTTCCAGCAAGAAGCACGCTCTTGCTTTCTAGAGTCTCTAAGAGAACAGGAAATGTGAGTGTGCTCAGAACAAAAGAAATGTGTTTCAAACACACATGGATCATATCTAGTTCAACTCTGCTTCTCAAACTGATACAAAACACAGGTCCTCTAACATCCAAAGCTTTTCAGTTAAGAGCGAGATCCGTGTTTGCTTTGTGAACGATATAGCTTTGTTTGAGCTGAAAAGTGACTGTGTTTACCTGAAAAGAATTCTTAATTGTAGGAAGTCACAGAGCCTGGGATTTAACTCCATTAATGAAGGGAAACACACAGCAGAGTTCTCATCCATGAAACACACTCTGCTTTAGAGCAAGACACACGGTCTTGCTTCTAGATTCTCTAATATAACCGGAAACATGAGTGTGCTCAGAACAAAATAACTGTTTTTCCTATAAACACTGCCCATATCTAGTTCAACTCTGCTTTTCAAACTGATACAAAACACAGGACGTCTAACATCCAACTTTGCAGTTAAGAGCGAGAACCGTGTGTGCTTTGTGAATGATATAGCTTTGTTTGAGCTGAAAAGTGACTGTGTTTACCTGAAAAGAAGTCTTGCTTGCAGGAAGACACAGAGCCTGGGATTTAACTCAATTTCTGAATGGAAACACACTGCAAAGTTCTCATCCATGAAACACACTCTGCTTGAGAGCCATAAGCACGCCCTTACTTTCTAGAGTCTCTAAAACAGCAGGAAACGTGAGTGTGCTCTGAAGAGTATTGTGTTTCCTACACACACGAACCATATCTAGTTCAACTCTTCCTCTAAAACTGATATAAAGCTCAGGGCCTCTAACATCCAATGATTTTCAGTTAAGAGCGAGAACCGTGTGTGCTTTGTGAACGATGTAGCTTTGTTTGAGCTGAAAAGTGACTGTGTTTACCGTAAATCAAGTCTTGCTTGTAGGAAGACACAGAGACTGGGTTCAAACTCCATTTCTGAAGGGAAACACACAGCACAGTTCTCATCCATGAAACACACTCTGCTTTATAGCAAGAACCACGCTCTTGCTTTCTAGAGTCTCTAAGACAGCAGGAAACGTGAGTGTGCTCAGAACAAAAGAACTGTGTTTAATACACACACAGACCATATCTAGTTCAACTCTGATCCTGAAACTGATATAAACCACAGGTTGTCTAACATCCATTGCTTTTTACTTATGAGAGAGAATCGTGTGTGCTTTGTGATCTATGTAGCTTCGTTTGAGCAGGAAAGTGACTGTGTTTACCTTAAATCAAGTCTTGCTTGTAGGAAGACACAGAGCCTGGGATTAAACTCCATTTCTGTAGGAAAACACACAGCACAGTTCTCATCCATGAAACACACTCTGCTTTAGAGCAAGACGCAAGGTCTTGATTCTTGATTCTCTAATATAACAGGAAACGTTAGTGTGCTCAGAACAAAATAAATGTGTTTCCTACAAACACGGACCATATCTAGTTTGAATCTGCTTCTGAAGCAGACACAAAACACAGGCCTTCTAACATCCAATACTCTCCGTGAAGAGAGAGAAACATGTGAGCTTCGTGAACGATGTAGCTTCGTTTGAGCTGAAAAGTGACTGTGTTTACCTGAAAAGATGTGTTGCTTATAGGAAGACACAGTGCCTGGGATTAAACTCCATTTCTGAAGGGAAACACACAGCACAGTTCTCATCCATGAAACATACTCTGCTTTAGAGCAAGACGCACGGTCTTGCTTCTAGATTCTCTAATATAACCAGAAAAATGAGTGTGCACAGAACAAAATAACTGTTTTTCCTATAAACACTGCCCATATCTAGTTCAACTCTGCTTCTGAAACTGATAAAAAAAAAACAGGACGTCTAACATCCAACTTTTCAGTTAAGAGCGAGAACCGTGTGTGCTTTGTGAACGATGTAGATTTGTTTGAGCTGAAGTGTGTCTGTGTTTACCTGAAATCAAGTCTTGAATGTAGGAAGACAAAGAGCCTGGGATTAAACTCCATTTCTGAAGGGAAACACACAGCACAGTTCTCATCCATGAAACACACTCTGCTTTAGAGCAAGAACCACGCTCTTGCTTTCTAGATTCTCTAATACAGCAGGAAATGTGAGTGTGCTCAGAACAAAAGAACTGTGTTTCCTACACACACGGACTATATCTAGTTCAACTCTGCTTCTGAAGCTGATACAAACCCATCGTCCTCTAACATCCAATGCTTTTCATTTAAGAATGAGAAATGTGTGAGCTTCGTGAACAATGTTGCTTTGTTTGAGCTGAAAAGTGACTGCGTTTACCTGAAGCGAAGGCTTACTTGTAGGAAGGCAGAGCGCTTGGAATTTAACTCCATTTCTGAACAGAAACACATAGCAAAGTTCTCATCCATGAAACACACTCTGCTTTAGAGCAAGAAGCATGCTAATGCTTTCTAGAATCTCTAAGACAGCAGCAAATGAGAGCATTCTGAGAACAAAAGAACTCTGTTTCCTACACACAGGGACCATATCTAGTTCGACTCTGCTTCTGAAGCAGAATCAAACCACAGGTCCTCTAACATCCAATACTTTCCGTGAAGAGCAAGAAACATGTGAGCTTCGTGAACGATGTAGCTTTGTTTGAGTTGAAAAGTGACTGCTTTTACCTGAAAAGAAGTCTTGCTTGCAGGAAGGCACAGAGCCTGCGATTAAACTCCGTTTCTGAAGGGAAACACACAGCACAGTTCTCATCCATGAAACACACTCTGCTTTCCAGCAAGAACTACGCTCTTGCTTTCTAGAGTCTCTAAGACAGCAGGAAACGTGAGTGTGCTCAGAACAAAAGAACTGTGTTTCCTACACACATGGATCATACTAGTTCAACTCTGCTTCTGAAACTGATACAAACCACATGTCCTCTAACATCCAAAGCTTTTCATTTAAGAGCGAGAACCGTGTTTGCTTTGTGAATGATATAGCTTTGTTTGAGCTGAAAAGTGACTGTGTTTACCTGAAAAGAAGTCTTGCTTGTAGGAAGACACAGAGCCTGGGATTTAACTCAATTTCTGAAGGGAAATACACTGCAATCTTCTCATCCATGAAACACACTCTGCTTGAGAGCCAGAAGCACGCCCTTAATTTCCAGAGTCTCCAAAACAGCAGGAAACATGAGTGAGCTCAGAACAGTATTGTGTTTCATACACACACGAACCATATGTAGTTCAACTCTTCCTCTGAAACTGATACAAAGCTCAGGTCCTCTACCTTCCAATGATTTTCAGTTAAGAGCGATAAACGTGTGAGCTTCGTGAACAATGTAGCTTCTTTGAGCTGAAAAGTGACTGTGTTTACCTGAAACGAAGTCTTGCTTGTAGGAAGACACAGAGCCTGGGCTTAAACTCCATTTCTGAAGGGAAACACACAGCACAGTTCTCATCCATGAAACACACTCTGCTTTCAAGCAAGAAGCACGCTCTTGCTTTCTAGAGACTCTAAGAGAGCAGGAAATGTGAGTGTGCTCAGAACCAAAGAACTGTTTTACCTACACACACGGACCATATCTAGTTCAACTCTGCTTCTCAAAATGATACAAACCACAGGTCCTGTAACATTCAATGCTTTTTAGTTAAGAGCGAGAAATGTGTGAGGTTCGTGAACAATGTTGCTTCCTTTGAGCTGAAAAGTGACTGCATTTACCAGAAGCGAAGGTTTGCTTGTAGGAAGACATAGAGCCTGGGATTTAACTCCACTTCTGAAGGTAAACACACAGCTCAGTTCTCCTCCATGAAAAACACTCTGCCTTAGAGCACGAAGCACACTCTTGCTTTCTAGATTCTCTAATACAGCAGGAAATGTGAGTGTGCTCTGAACAAAAGAAGTGTGTTTCCCACACACGGACCATATCTCGTTCAACTCTGCTTCTCAACCTGATACAAAACACAGGTCCTCTAACATCCAATGCTTTTCAGTTATGAGCGAGAAACATGTGAGTTTTGTGAACGAGGTAGCTTTGTTTGAGCTATAAAGTGACGGCGATTACCTGAAAAGAAGTCTTGCTTGCAGGAAGGCACAGAGCCTGGGATTAAACTCCACTTCTGTAGGGAAACACACTGCACAGTTCTCATCCATGAAACACACTCTGCTTTCCAGCAAGAAGCACGCTCTTGCTTTCTAGAGTCTCTAATACAGCAGGAAACGTGAGTGTGCTCAGAACCAAAGAACTGTGATTCCTACACACACGGACCATATATCGTTCAACTCTGCTTCTCAAACAGATACAAACCACAGGTCCTCTAACATCCAAAGATTTTCAGATAAGAGCGAGAACCGTGTTTGCTTTGTGAACGATATAGCTTTGTTTGAGCTGAAAAGTGACTGGGTTTACCTGAAAAGAAGTCTTGCATGTAGGAAGGCACAGAGCCTGGGATTTAACTCCATTTCTGAAGAGAAACACACTGCAAAGTTTTAATCCATGAAACACACTCTGCTTGAGAGCCAGATGCATGCGCTTACTTTCTAGAGTCTCTAATACAGCAGGAAACGTGAGTGTGCTCAGAACAGAATTGTGTTTCCTACACACACGGACCATATCTCGTTCAACTCTGCTTCTCAAACTGATACACAACACAGGTCCTCTAACATCCAATGCTTTTCAGTTATGAGCGAGAAACATGTGAGTTTTGTGAACGAGGTAGCTTTGTTTGAGCTGTAAAGTGACGGCGATTACCTAAAAGAAGTCTTGCTTGCAGGAAGGCACAGAGCCTGGGATTAAACTCCACTTCTGTAGGGAAACACACTGCACATTTCTCATCCATGAAACACACTCTCCTTTCCAGCAAGAAGCACGCTCTTGCTTTCTAGAGTCTCTAATACAGCAGGAAACGTGAGTGTGCTCAGAACCAAAGAACTGTGATTCCTACACACACGGACCATATCTCGTTCAACTCTGCTTCTCAAACTGATACAAACCACAGGTCCTCTATGATCCGATGCTTTTTACTTATGAGCAAGAATCGTGTGAGCTTTGTGATCCATGTAGCTTCGTTTGAGCTGAAAAGTGACTGCGTTTACCTGAAATCAAGTCATGCTTGTAGGAAGACACAGAGCCTGTGATTAAACTCCTTTTCTGAAGGGAAACACACAGCACAGTTCTCATCCATGAAACACACTCTGCTTTCCAGCAAGAAGCACGCTCTTGCTTTCTAGAGTCTCTAAGACAGCAGGAAATGTGAGTGTGCTCAGAACAAAAGAACTCTGTTTCCCACACACATGGATCATATCTAGTTCAACTCTGCTTCTGAAATGGATACAAACCACAGGTCCTCTAACATCCAAAGCTTTTCAGTTAAGAGCGAGATCCGTGTTTGCTTTGTGAACGATATAGCTTTGTTTGAGCTGAAGTGACAGTGTTTACCTGAAAAGAAGTCTTGCTTGTAGGAAGGCACAGAGCCTGGGATTTAACTCCATTTCTGAAGGGAAACACACTGCAAACTTCTCATACATGAAACACACTCTGCTTGAGAGCCAGATGCATGCGCTTACTTTGTGTTTCCTACACACACGAACCATATCTAGTTCAACACTTTTTCTGACACTGATACATACCTCAGGGCCTCTAACATCCAATGATTTTCAGGTAAGAGCGAGAAATGTGTGAGCTTCGTGAACAATGTTGCATCCTTTGAGCTGAAAATTGACTGCATTTACCTGAAGCGAAGTCTTGCTTGTAGGAAGACACAGAGCCTGGGATTAAACTCTATTTCTGAAGGGAAACACAGAGCAGAGTTCTCATCCATGAAACACACTGTGCTTTAGAGCAAGAAGCACACTGTTGCATTCTAGATTCTCTAATACAGCGGGAAACGTGAGTGTGCTGTGAACAAAGAACTGTGTTTCCCACCCACATGGACCTTATCTAGTTCAACTCTGCTTCTCAAACTGATACAAACCACAGGTCCTCTAACATCCAATGCTTTTCAGTTATGAGCGAGAAACGTGTGAGCTCTGTTAACGAGGTTGCCTTGTTTGAGCTCAAATGTGACTGCATTTACCTGAATCAAGTCTTGCTTGTAGGAAGACACAGAGCCTGGGATTAAACTCCATTTCTGAAGGGAAACACACAGCACAGTTCTCTTCCATGAAACATACTCTGCTTTCGAGCAAGAAGCATGCTCTTGCTTACTAGAGTCTCTAAGAGACCCGGAAATGTGAGTGTGCTCAGAACAAAAGAACAGTGATTCCTACACTCATATATCATAACTCGTTCATCTCTGCATCTGAAACTGATATAAACCACAGGTCCTCTAACATCCAATGCTTTTCAGTTAAGAGCGAGAAACGTGTGAGCTTCGTGAACGATGTAGCTTTGTTTGAGCTGAAAAGTGACTGCATTTACCTGAAGCGAAGTCCTGCTTGTAGGAAGACACAGAGCCTGGTATTTAACTCTATTTCTGAAGGGAAACACAGAGCAGAGTTCTCATCCATGAATCACACTCTGCTTTAGAGCAAGACACACGGTCTTGCTTATAGATTCTCTAATATAACCGGAAACATGATTGTGCTCAGAACAAAATAACTGTGTTTCCTACAAACACGGCCCATATCTAGTTCAACTCTGCTTCTGAACCTGATACAAAACACAAGACCCCTACCATCCACCTTTTCAGTTAGGATCGAGAACCGTGTGTGCTTTGTGAACGATGTAGATTTGTTTGTGCTTAAAACTGACTGCGTTTACCTGAACGGAAGGCTTGCTTGTAGGAAGGCATAGAGCCTGGGATTTAACTCCATTTCTGAAGAGAAACGCATAGCACAGTTCTCATCCATGAAACACACTCTACTTTAGAGCAAGAAGCATGCATTTGCTTTAAAGAATCTCTAAGACTTCAGCAAATGAGAGTGTTCTCAGAACAAAAGAACTCTGTATCCTACACACAGGGACCATATCTAGTTCGACTCTGCTCCTGAAGCAGATGCAAACCACAGGTCTTCTAAAATCCAATACTTTCCGTGAAGAGCAAGAAACATGTGAGCTTTGTGAACGATGTAGCTTTGTTTGAGCTCAAATGTGACTGCATTTACCTGAAATCAAGTCATGCTTGTAGGAAGACACAGAGCCTGTGATTAAACTCTTTTTCTGAAGGGAAACACACAGCACAGTTCTCATCCATGAAACACACTCTGCTTTCCAGCAAGAAGCACGCTCTTGCTTTCTAGAGTCTCTAAGAGAGCAGGAAATGTGATTGTGCTCAGAAAAAAGAACTGTGTTTCCTACACACATGGATAATATCTATTTCAACTCAGTTTCTGAAACAGATACAAACCACAGGTCCTCTAACATCCAAAGATTTTCAGATAAGAGCGAGAACCGTGTTTGCTTTGTGAACGATATAGCTTTGTTTGAGCTGAAAAGTGACTGGGTTTACCTGAAAAGAAGTCTTGCATGTAGGAAGGCACAGAGCCTGGGATTTAACTCCATTTCTGAAGGGAAACACACTGCAAAGTTTTAATCCATGAAACACACTCTGCTTGAGAGCCAGATGCATGCGCTTACTTTCTAGAGTCTCTAATACAGCAGGAAACGTGAGTGTGCTCAGAACAGAATTGTGTTTCCTACACACACGGACCATATCTCGTTCAACTCTGCTTCTCAAACTGATACAAAACACAGGTCCTCTAACATCCAATGCTTTTCAGTTATGAGCGAGAAACATGTGAGTTTTGTGAACGAGGTAGCTTTGTTTGAGCTGTAAAGTGACGGCGATTACCTAAAAGAAGTCTTGCTTGCAGGAAGGCACAGAGCCTGGGATTAAACTCCACTTCTGTAGGGAAACACACTGCACAGTTCTCATCCATGAAACACACTCTCCTTTCCAGCAAGAAGCACGCTCTTGCTTTCTAGAGTCTCTAATACAGCAGGAAACGTGAGTGTGCTCAGAACCAAAGAACTGTGATTCCTACACACACGGACCATATCTCGTTCAACTCTGCTTCTCAAACTGATACAAACCACAGGTCCTCTATGATCCGATGCTTTTTACTTATGAGCAAGAATCGTGTGAGCTTTGTGATCCATGTAGCTTCGTTTGAGCTGAAAAGTGACTGCATTTACCTGAAGCGAAGGCTTGCTTGTAGGAAGACACAGAGCCTGGTATTTAACTCTATTTCTGAAGGGAAACACAGAGCAGAGTTCTCATCCATGAATCACACTCTGCTTTAGAGCAAGACACACGGTCTTGCTTATAGATTCTCTAATATAACCGGAAACATGATTGTGCTCAGAACAAAATAACTGTGTTTCCTACAAACACGGCCCATATCTAGTTCAACTCTGCTTCTGAACCTGATACAAAACACAAGACCCCTACCATCCACCTTTTCAGTTAGGATCGAGAACCGTGTGTGCTTTGTGAACGATGTAGATTTGTTTGTGCTTAAAACTGACTGCGTTTACCTGAACGGAAGGCTTGCTTGTAGGAAGGCATAGAGCCTGGGATTTAACTCCATTTCTGAAGAGAAACGCATAGCACAGTTCTCATCCATGAAACACACTCTACTTTAGAGCAAGAAGCATGCATTTGCTTTCTAGAATCTCTAAGACTTCAGCAAATGAGAGTGTTCTCAGAACAAAAGAACTCTGTATCCTACACACAGGGACCATATCTAGTTCGACTCTGCTCCTGAAGCAGATGCAAACCACAGGTCTTCTAAAATCCAATACTTTCCGTGAAGAGCAAGAAACATGTGAGCTTTGTGAACGATGTAGCTTTGTTTGAGCTCAAATGTGACTGCATTTACCTGAAATCAAGTCATGCTTGTAGGAAGACACAGAGCCTGTGATTAAACTCCTTTTCTGAAGGGAAACACACAGCACAGTTCTCATCCATGAAACACACTCTGCTTTCCAGCAAGAAGCACGCTCTTGCTTTCTAGAGTCTCTAAGACAGCAGGAAATGTGAGTGTGCTCAGAACAAAAGAACTCTGTTTCCCACACACATGGATCATATCTAGTTCAACTCTGCTTCTGAAATGGATACAAACCACTGGTCCTCTAACATCCAAAGCTTTTCAGTTAAGAGCGAGATCCGTGTTTGCTTTGTGAACGATATAGCTTTGTTTGAGCTGAAGTGACAGTGTTTACCTGAAAAGAAGTCTTGCTTGTAGGAAGGCACAGAGCCTGGGATTTAACTCCATTTCTGAAGGGAAACACACTGCAAACTTCTCAAACATGAAACACACTCTGCTTGAGAGCCAGATGCATGCGCTTACTTTGTGTTTCCTACACACACGAACCATATCTAGTTCAACACTTTTTCTGACACTGATACATACCTCAGGGCCTCTAACATCCAATGATTTTCAGGTAAGAGCGAGAAATGTGTGAGCTTCGTGAACAATGTTGCATCCTTTGAGCTGAAAATTGACTGCATTTACCTGAAGCGAAGTCTTGCTTGTAGGAAGACACAGAGCCTGGGATTTAACTCTATTTCTGAAGGGAAACACAGAGCAGAGTTCTCATCCATGAAACACACTGTGCTTTAGAGCAAGAAGCACACTGTTGCATTCTAGATTCTCTAATACAGCGGGAAACGTGAGTGTGCTGTGAACAAAGAACTGTGTTTCCCACCCACATGGACCTTATCTAGTTCAACTCTGCTTCTCAAACTGATACAAACCACAGGTCCTCTAACATCCAATGCTTTTCAGTTATGAGCGAGAAACGTGTGAGCTCTGTTAACGAGGTTGCCTTGTTTGAGCTCAAATGTGACTGCATTTACCTGAATCAAGTCTTGCTTGTAGGAAGACACAGAGCCTGGGATTAAACTCCATTTCTGAAGGGAAACACACAGCACAGTTCTCATCCATGAAACATACTCTGCTTTCGAGCAAGAAGCATGCTCTTGCTTACTAGAGTCTCTAAGAGACCCGGAAATGTGAGTGTGCTCAGAACAAAAGAACAGTGATTCCTACACTCATATATCATAACTCGTTCATCTCTGCATCTGAAACTGATATAAACCACAGGTCCTCTAACATCCAATGCTTTTCAGTTAAGAGCGAGAAACGTGTGAGCTTCGTGAACGATGTAGCTTTGTTTGAGCTGAAAAGTGACTGCATTTACCTGAAGCGAAGTCCTGCTTGTAGGAAGACACAGAGCCTGGTATTTAACTCTATTTCTGAAGGGAAACACAGAGCAGAGTTCTCATCCATGAATCACACTCTGCTTTAGAGCAAGACACACGGTCTTGCTTATAGACTCTCTAATATAACCGGAAACATGATTGTGCTCAGAACAAAATAACTGTGTTTCCTACAAACACGGCCCATATCTAGTTCAACTCTGCTTCTGAACCTGATACAAAACACAAGACCCCTACCATCCACCTTTTCAGTTAGGATCGAGAACCGTGTGTGCTTTGTGAACGATGTAGATTTGTTTGTGCTTAAAACTGACTGCGTTTACCTGAACGGAAGGCTTGCTTGTAGGAAGGCATAGAGCCTGGGATTTAACTCCATTTCTGAAGAGAAACGCATAGCACAGTTCTCATCCATGAAACACAATCTACTTTAGAGCAAGAAGCATGCATTTGCTTTCTAGAATCTCTAAGACTTCAGCAAATGAGAGTGTTCTCAGAACAAAAGAACTCTGTATCCTACACACAGGGACCATATCTAGTTCGACTCTGCTCCTGAAGCAGATGCAAACCACAGGTCTTCTAAAATCCAATACTTTCCGTGAAGAGCAAGAAACATGTGAGCTTTGTGAACGATGTAGCTTTGTTTGAGCTCAAATGTGACTGCATTTACCTGAAATCAAGTCATGCTTGTAGGAAGACACAGAGCCTGTGATTAAACTCCTTTTCTGAAGGGAAACACACAGCACAGTTCTCATCCATGAAACACACTCTGCTTTCCAGCAAGAAGCACGCTCTTGCTTTCTAGAGTCTCTAAGACAGCAGGAAATGTGAGTGTGCTCAGAACAAAAGAACTCTGTTTCCCACACACATGGATCATATCTAGTTCAACTCTGCTTCTGAATTGGATACAAACCACAGGTCCTCTAACATCCAAAGCTTTTCAGTTAAGAGCGAGATCCGTGTTTGCTTTGTGAACGATATAGCTTTGTTTGAGCTGAAGTGACAGTGTTTACCTGAAAAGAAGTCTTGCTTGTAGGAAGGCACAGAGCCTGGGATTTAACTCCATTTCTGAAGGGAAACACACTGCAAACTTCTCATACATGAAACACACTCTGCTTGAGAGCCAGATGCATGCGCTTACTTTGTGTTTCCTACACACACGAACCATATCTAGTTCAACACTTTTTCTGACACTGATACATACCTCAGGGCCTCTAACATCCAATGATTTTCAGGTAAGAGCGAGAAATGTGTGAGCTTCGTGAACAATGTTGCATCCTTTGAGCTGAAAATTGACTGCATTTACCTGAAGCGAAGTCTTGCTTGTAGGAAGACACAGAGCCTGGGATTAAACTCTATTTCTGAAGGGAAACACAGAGCAGAGTTCTCATCCATGAAACACACTGTGCTTTAGAGCAAGAAGCACACTGTTGCATTCTAGATTCTCTAATACAGCGGGAAACGTGAGTGTGCTGTGAACAAAGAACTGTGTTTCCCACCCACATGGACCTTATCTAGTTCAACTCTGCTTCTCAAACTGATACAAACCACAGGTCCTCTAACATCCAATGCTTTTCAGTTATGAGCGAGAAACGTGTGAGCTCTGTTAACGAGGTTGCCTTGTTTGAGCTCAAATGTGACTGCATTTACCTGAATCAAGTCTTGCTTGTAGGAAGACACAGAGCCTGGGATTAAACTCCATTTCTGAAGGGAAACACACAGCACAGTTCTCTTCCATGAAACATACTCTGCTTTCGAGCAAGAAGCATGCTCTTGCTTACTAGAGTCTCTAAGAGACCCGGAAATGTGAGTGTGCTCAGAACAAAAGAACAGTGATTCCTACACTCATATATCATAACTCGTTCATCTCTGCATCTGAAACTGATATAAACCACAGGTCTTCTAGCATCCAATGCTTTTCAGTTAAGAGCCAGAAATGTGTGAGCTTCGTCTGTGATGTAGCTTTGTTTGATCTAAAAAGTGACTTTGTTTACCTGAAACGAAGTCTTGCTTGTAGGAAGACAAATTGCCTGGGATTTAACTCCATTTCTGAAGGGAAACACACAGCACAGTTCTCATCCCCGAAACACACTCTGGTTTAGAACAAGGAGCCCGCTCTTGCTTCTAGATTCTCTAATACAACAGGAAACATGAGTGTGCTCAGAACACAATAACTGTATTTTCTACACACACGGACCATATCTAGTTCAACTCTTCCTCGGAAACTGATACAAACTTCAGGTCCTCTAAAATCCAATGATTTTCAGTTAAGAGCGATAAACGTGTGAGCTTTGTGAACAATGTAGATTCGTTTGAGCTGAAAATGACTGCGTTTACATGAAATGAAGTACTGCTTGTAGGAAGACACAGAGCCTGGGATTAAACTCCATTTCTGAAGGGAAACACACAGCACAGTTCTCATCCATGAAACATACTCTGCTTTCGAGCAAGAAGCATGCTCTTGCTTACTAGAGTCTCTAAGAGACCAGGAAATGTGAGTGTGCTCAGAACAAAAGAACAGTGATTCCTACACTCATATATCATAACTCGTTCATCTCTGCATCTGAAACTGATATAAACCACAGGTCCTCTAACATTCAATGCTTTTCAGTTAAGAGCGAGAAACGTGTGAGCTTCGTGAACGATGTAGCTTTGTTTGAGCTGAAAAGTGACTGCATTTACCTGAAGCGAAGTCCTGCTTGTAGGAAGACACAGAGCCTGGTATTTAACTCTATTTCTGAAGGGAAACACAGAGCAGAGTTCTCATCCATGAATCACACTCTGCTTTAGAGCAAGACACACGGTCTTGCTTATAGATTCTCTAATATAACCGGAAACATGATTGTGCTCAGAACAAAATAACTGTGTTTCCTACAAACACGGCCCATATCTAGTTCAACTCTGCTTCTGAACCTGATACAAAACACAAGACCCCTACCATCCACCTTTTCAGTTAGGATCGAGAACCGTGTGTGCTTTGTGAACGATGTAGATTTGTTTGTGCTTAAAACTGACTGTGTTTACCTGAACGGAAGGCTTGCTTGTAGGAAGGCATAGAGCCTGGGATTTAACTCCATTTCTGAAGAGAAACGCATAGCACAGTTCTCATCCATGAAACACACTCTACTTTAGAGCAAGAAGCATGCATTTGCTTTCTAGAATCTCTAAGACTTCAGCAAATGAGAGTGTTCTCAGAACAAAAGAACTCTGTATCCTACACACAGGGACCATATCTAGTTCGACTCTGCTCCTGAAGCAGATGCAAACCACAGGTCTTCTAAAATCCAATACTTTCCGTGAAGAGCAAGAAACATGTGAGCTTTGTGAACGATGTAGCTTTGTTTGAGCTCAAATGTGACTGCATTTACCTGAAATCAAGTCATGCTTGTAGGAAGACACAGAGCCTGTGATTAAACTCCTTTTCTGAAGGGAAACACACAGCACAGTTATCATCCATTAAACACACTCTGCTTTTCAGCAAGAAGTACGCTCTTGCTTTCTAGAGTCTCTAAGAGAGGAGGAAACGTGAGTGTGCTCAGAACAAAATAAATGTGTTTCCTAAACACACGGATCATATCTAGTTCAACTCTGCTTCTGGAACTGATAAAAAACACAGGTCCTCTAACCTCCATTGATTTTCAGTTAAGAGAGAGAAACGTGTGAGCTTCGTGTACTATTTAGCTTTGTTTGAGCTAAAAAAGGGAGTGCCTTTACCTGAAGCGAAATCTTGCTTGTAGGAAAACACAGATCCTGGGATTTAACTCCACTTATCAAGGTAAACACACAGCACAGTTCTCATCCATGAAACATACTCTGCTTTCGAGCAAGAAGCATGCTCTTGCTAACTAGAGTCTCTAAGAGACCAGGAAATGTGAGTGGGCTCAGAACAAAAGAACTGTGATTCCTACACTCATGGATCATATCTCATTCAACTCTGCCTCTGAAACTGATATAAACCACAGGTCCTCTAACATCCAATGCTTTTCAGTTAAGAGCGAGAAACGTGTGAGCTTCGTGAACGATGTAGCTTTGTTTGAGCTGAAATTGACTGCATTTACGTGAAGCGAAGTCTTGCTTGTAGGAAGACACAGAGCCTGGGATTTAACTCTATTTCTGAAGGGAAACATAGAGCAAAGTTCTCATCCATGAATCACACTCTGCTTTAGAGTAAGACGCACGGTCTTGCTTCTAGATTCTCTAATAAAACAGGAAACGTGAGTCTGCTCAGAACACAATAACTGTTTTTCCTACACACACGGCGCCTATCTAGTTCTACTCTGCTTCTGAAATTGATACAAAACACAGGTCCTCTAACATCCAATGCTCTTCAGTTAAGAGCGAGAAATGTGTGAGCTTCGTGAATGATGTAGCTTTGTTTGAGCTGAAAAGTGACTGCGTTTACCTGATATGAAGTCTTGCTTATAGAAGGACACAGAGCCTGGGATTTAACTCCATTTCTGAAGGGAAACACACAGCAGTGTTCTCATCCATGAAACACACTCTGCTTTAGAGCAAGAAGCACGCTTTTGCTTTCTAGATTCTCTAAGACTGCAGCAAATGAGAGTGTTCTCAGAACAAAAGAACTCTGTTTCCTACACACAGGTACCATATGTAGTTTGACTCTGCTCCTGAACCAGATGCAAACCACAAGTCTTCTAACATCCAATACTTTCTGTGAAGAGCAAGAAACATGTGAGCTTCATGAACGATGTAGCTTTGTTTGAGCTGAAGAGTGACTGCGTTTACCTGAAAAGAAGTCTTGCTTGCAGGAAGGCACAGAGCCTGGGATTAAACTCCGTTTCTGAAGGGAAACAGAGAGCACAGTTCTCATCCATGAAACACACTCTGCTTTCCAGCAAGAAGCATGCTCTTGCTTTCTAAAGTCTCTAAGAGAGCAGGAAATGTGAGTGTGCTCAGAACAAAAGAACTGTGTTTCCTACACACATGGATCATATCTAGTTCAACTCTGCTTCTGAAACTGATAGAAACCACAGGTCCTCTAACATCCAAAGTTTTTCAGTTAAGAGCTAGAACCCTGTTTGCTTGGTGAACGATGTAGATTTCTTTGAGCTGAAAAGTGACTGTGTTTACCTGAAAAGAAGTCTTGCTTGTAGGAAGGCACAGAGCCTGGGATTTAACTCCATTTCTGAAGGGAAACACACTGCAAAGTTCTCATCCAAGAAACACACTTTGCTTGAGAGCCAGATGCATGCCCTTACTTTCTAGACTCTAATAAAGCAGGAAACGTGAGTGTGCTCAGAACAAAATAACTGTGTTTCCTACACAAACGGACCATATCTAGTTCAACTCTGCTTCTTAAACTGTTACAAACCACATGTCTTGTAACATCCATTACTTTTTACTTATGAGGAAGAATCGTGTGTGCTTTGTGATCTAAGTAGCTTCGTTTGAGCAGAAAAGTGACTGTGTTTACCTTAAATCAAGTCTTGCTTGTAGGAAGACACAGAGCCAGGGATTAAACTCCTTTTCTCTAGGAAAACACACAGCACAGTTCTCATCCATGAAACACACTCTGCTTTAGAGCAAGACAATGCTCTTGCTTTCTAGATTCTCTAAAACAGCAGGAAACGTGAGTTTGCTCAGAACAAAAGAACTGTGTTTCCTACACACACGGACCATATCTAGTTCAACTCTGCTTCTGAAACTGATACAAACCACAGGTACTCTAACATCCAAAGCTTTTCAGTTAAGAGTGAGAACTGTGTTTGCTTTGTGAACGATATAGCTTTGTTTGAGCTGAAAAGTGACTGTGTTTACCTGAAAAGAAGTCTTGCTTGTAGGAAGACACATAGCCTGGGATTTAACTCCATTTCTGAAGGAAAACACACTGCAAAGTTCTCATCCATGAAACACACTCTGCTTTAGAGCAAGACACACGGTCTTTATTCTAGATTCTCTAATATAACCGGAAACATGAGTATGCTCAGAACAAAATAACTGTTTTTCCTATACACACTCCCCATATCTAGTTCAACTCTGCTTCTGAAACTGATACAAAACACAGGACGTCTAACATCCAACTTTTCAGTTAAGAGCGAGAACCGTGTGTGCATAGTGAACGATGTAGCTTTGTTTGAGCAGAAAAGTGACTGTGTTTACCATAAATCAAGTTTTGCTTGTAGGAAGACACAGAGACTGGGATCAAACTCCATTTACGAAGGGAAACACATAACACAGTTCTCATCCATGAAACACACTCTGCTTTATAGCAAGAACCACGCTCTTGCTTTCTAGAGTCTCTAAGACAGCAGGAAACGTGAGTGTGCTGAGAACAAATGAACTGTGTTTGCTACACACACGGACCATATCTAGTTCAACTCTGATTCTGAAACTGATACAAACCACAGGTCCTCTAACATCCATTGCTTTTCGGTTAAGAGCGAGAAATGTGTGAGCTTCGTGAACAATGTTGCATCCTTTGAGCTGAAAAGTGACTGCATTTACCTGAAGCGAAGTCTTGCATGTAGATAGACACTGAGCCTGGGATTTAACTCTATTGCTGAAGCGAAACACAGAGCAGAGTTCTCATCCATGAAACACACTCTGCTTTAGAGCAAGACGTACGTTCTTGCTTCTAGATTCTCTAATAAAACATGAAACGTGAGTCTGCTCAGAACAAAATAACTGTTTTTCCTACACACACGGCGCATATCTAGTTCTACTCTGCTTCTGAAACTGACACAAAACACAGGTCCTCTAACATTCAATGCTTTTCAGTTAAGAGCGAGAAACGTGTGTTCTTTGTGAACAATGTTGCTTCGTTTGAGCTGAAATTGACTGCGTTTACCTGAAGCGAAGGCTTGCTTGGAGGAAGGCACAGAGACTGGTATTAAACTCCATTTCTGAAGAGAAACACATAGCACAGTTCTCATCCATGAAACACACTCTGCTTTAGAGCAAGAAGCACGGTCTTGCTTTCTAGAATCTCTAAGACAGCAGCAAATGAGAGTGTTCTCAGACAAAAGAACTCTGTTTCCTACACACAGGGACCATATCTAGTTCGACTCTGCTTCTGAAGCAGTTGCAAACCACAGGTCTTCTAACAATCAATATTTTCCATGAAGAGCAAGAAACATGTGAGCTTCGTGTACGTTGTAGCTTTGTTTGAGCTGAAAAGTGACTGCGTTTACCTGAAAAGAAGTCTTGCTTGCAGGAAGGCACAAAGCCTGGGATTAAACTCCGTTTCTGAAGGGAAACACACAGCACAGTTCTCATCCATGAAACACACTTTGCTTTCCAGCAAGAAGCACGCTCTTGCTTTCTAGAGTCTCTAAGAGAGCAGGAACTGTGAGTGTGCTCAGAACAAAAGAACTGTGTTTCCTACACACATGGATCATATCTAGTTCAACTCTGCTTCTGAAACTGATACAAACCACAGGTCCTCTAACATCCAAAGCTTTTCAGTTAAGAGCGAGAACCGTGTTTGCTTTGTGAACGATATAGCCTTGTTTGAGCTGAAAAGTGACTGTGTTTACCTGAAAAGAAGTCTTGCTTGTAGGAAGACACAGAGCCTGGGATTAAACTCCATTACTGAAGGGAAACACACAGCAGAGTTCTCATCCATGAAACACACTGTGCTATAGAGCAAGATGCACAGTCTTGCTTCTAGATTCTCTAATAAAACAGGAAACGTGAGTCTGCTCAGAACACAATAACTGTTTTTCCTACACACACGGCGCCTATCTAGTTCTACTCTGCTTCTGAAATTAATACAAAACACAGGTCCTCTAACATCCAATGCTCTTCAGTTAAGAGCGAGAAATGTGTGAGCTTCGTGAATGATGTAGCTTTGTTTGAGCTGAAAATGACTGTTTTTACCTGAAATGAAGTCTTGCTTGTAGGAAGACACAGAGCCTGGGATTTAACTCCATTTCTGAAGGGAAACACACAGCAGAGTTCTCATCCATGAAACACACTGTGCTATAGAGCAAGACCATGCTCTTGCTTTCTAGAGTGTCTAAGACAGCGGGAAACGTGAGTGTGCTCAGAACAAAAGAACTGTGTGTCCTACACACGGACCATATCTAGTTCAACTCTGCTTCTCATACTGATACAAACCACAGGTCCTCTAACATCCAGTGCTTTTCAGTTGAGAGCGAGAAATGTGTTAGCTTTGTGACCAATGTTGCTTCGTTTGAGCTGAAAAGTAACTGCGTTTACCTGATACGAAGGCTTCCTTGTAGGAAGACATAGAGGCTGGGACTTAACTCCACTTCTGAAGGTAAACACACAGCAGAGTTCTCATCCATGAAACACACTCTGATTTAGAGCAAGAAGCACACTGTTGCATTCTAGATTCTCTAATACAGCAGGAAATGTGAGTGTGTACTGAACAAAAGAACTGTTTCCTACACACACGGAGCATATCTTGTTCAACTCTACTTCTCAAACTGATAAAAACCACAGGTCCCTTAACATCCGATCCTTTTTACTTATGAGCAAGAGTCGTGTGAGTTTTTTGATCCATGTAGCTTCCTTTGAGGTGAAAATTAACTGCGTTTACCTGAAACGAATTCTTGCTTGTAGGAAGTCACAGAGCCTGGGATTTAACTCCATTACTGAAGGGAAACACACAGCAGAATTCTCATCCATGAAACACACACTGCTTTAGAGCAAGACACACGGTCTTGCTTCTAGATTCTCTAATATAACCAGAAACATGAGTGTGCTTAGAACAAAATAACTGTTTTTCCTATAAACACTGCCCATATCTAGTTCAACTCTGCTTCTGAAACTGATACAAAACACAGGATGTCTAACATCCAACTTTTCAGTTAAGAGCGAAAACCGTGTGTGCTTTGTGAATGATGTAGCTTTGTTTGAGCTGAAAAGTGACTGTGTTTACCTGAAATCAATTCTTGCTTGTAGGAAGACACAGAGACTAGGATCAAACTCCATTTCTGAAGGGAAACACACAGCACAGTTCTCATCCATGAAACACACTCTGCTTTAGAGCAAGACGCACAGTCTTGCTTCTAGATTCTCTAATAAAACAGGAAACGTGAGTCTGCTCAGAACACAATAACTGTTTTCCTACACACACGGCGCCTATCTAGTTCTACTCTGCTTCTGAAATTGATACAAAACACATGTCCTCTAACATCCAATGCTCTTCAGTTAAGAGCAAGAAATGTGTGAGCTTCGTGAATGATGTAGCTTTGTTTGAGCTGAAAAGTGACTGCGTTTACCTGAAATGTAGTCTTGCTTGTAGGAAGACACAGAGCCTGGGATTTAACTCCATTTCTGAAGGGAAACACACAGCAGAGTTCTCATCCATGAAACACACTCTGCTTTACAGCAAGACACAAGGTCTTGCTTATAGAATCTCTAATATAACCGGAAACATGAGTGTGCTCAGAACGAAATAACTGTGTTTCCTACAAATACGGCCCATATCTAGTTCAAGTCTGCTTCTGAACCTGATACAAAACACAGGACCCCTACCATCCACCTTTTCAGTTAGGAGCGAGAACCGCGTGTGCTTTGTGAACGATGTAGATTTGTTTGAGCTGAAAAGTGACTGGGTTTACCTGAAATCAAGTCTTGCTTGTAGGAAGACAGGGAGCCTGGGATTAAACTCCATTTCTGAAGGGAAACACAGCACAGTTCTCATCCATGAAACACACTCTGTTTTAGAGCAAGATCCATGCTGTTGCTTTCTAGAGTCTCTAAGAGAGCAGGAAACATGAGTGTGCTCAGAACAAAAGAACTCTGTTTCCTACACACACAGATCATATCTAGTTCAACTCTGCTTCTGAAACTGATACAAACCCCATGTCCACTAACATCCAATGCTTTTCAGTTAAGAGCGAGAAACGTGTGAGCTTCGTGAATGATGTAGCTTTGTTTGAGCTGAAAAGTGACTGCGTTTACCTGAAAAGAAGTCTTGCTTGCAGGAAGGCACAGAGCCTGGGATTAAACTCCGTTTCTGAAGGGAAACACACAGCACAGTTCTCATCCATGAAACACACTCTGCTTTCCAGCAAGAAGCACGCTCTTGCTTTCTAGAATCTCTAAGAGAGCAGGAAATGTGAGTGTGCTCAGAACAAAAGAACTGTGTTTCCTACACACATGGATCATATCTAGTTCAACTCTGCTTCTGAAACGGATACAAACCACAGGTCCTCTAACATCCAAAGCTTTTCAGTTAAGAGCGAGATCCGTGTTTGCTTTGTGAACGATATAGCTTTGTTTGAGCTGAAAAGTGACTGTGTTTACCTGAAAAGAAGTCTTGCTTGTAGGAAGGCACAGAGCCTGGGATTTAACTCCATTTCTGAAGGGAAACACACTGCAAACTTCTCATACATGAAACATACTCTGCTTGAGAGCTAGATGCATGCGCTTACTTTGTGTTTCCTACACACACGAACCATATCTAGTTCAACACTTTTTCTGAAACTGATACAAACCTCAGGGTCTCTAACATCCAATGATTTTCAGTTAAGAGCGAGAAATGTGTGAGCTTCGTGAACAATGTTGCATCCTTTGAGCTGAAAATTGACTGTATTTACCTGAAGCGAAGTCTTGCTTGTAGGAAGACACAGAGCCTGGGATTTAACTCTATTTCTGAAGGGAAAAACAGAGCAGAGTTCTCATCCATGAAACACACTATGCTTTAGAGCAAGACGCACGGTCTTGCTTCTAGATTTTCTAATAAAACAGGAAACGTAAGTCTGCTCAGAACACAATAACGGTTTTCCTACACACACGGCGCATATCTAGTTCTGCTCTGCTTCTGCAACAGATATAAAACACAGGTTCTCTAACATCCAATGCTCTTCAGTTAAGAGCGAGAAACGTGTGAGCCTCGTGAATGATGTAGCTTTGTGTGAGCTGAAAAGTGACTGCGTTTACCTGAAACGAAGTCTTGCTTGTAGGAAGACACAGAGCCTGGGATTTAACTCCATTTCTGAAGGGAAACTCACAGCAGAGTTCTCATCCATGAAACACACTCTGCTATAGAGCAAGATCCATGCTCTTGCTTTCTAGAATCTCTAAGACAGCAGGAAACGTGAGTGTGCTCAGAACAAAAGAACTGTGTTTCCTACACACATGGACCATATTTGTTCGACTCTGCTTCTGAAGCAGATGCAAACCACAGGTCTTCCAACATCCAATATTTTCCATGAAGAGCAAGAAACATGTGAGCTTCGTGTATGATGTAGTTTGTTTGAGCTGAAAAGTGACTGCGTTTACCTGAAAAGAAGTCTTGCTTGCAGGAAGGCACAGAGCCTGGGATTAAACTCCGTTTCTGAAGGGAAACACACAGCACAGTTCTCATCCATGAAACACACTCTGCTTTCCAGCAAGAAGCACGCTCTTGCTTTCTAGAGTCTTTAAGAGAGCAGGAAATGTGATTGTGCTCAGAAAAAAGAACTGTGTTTCCTACACACAAGGATCATATCTATTTCAACTCAGTTTCTGAAACAGATACAAACCACAGGTCCTCTAACATCCAAAGCTTTTCAGATAAGAGCGAGAACCGTGTTTGCTTTGTGAACGATATAGCTTTGTTTGAGCTGAATAGTGACTGTGTTTACCTGAAAAGAAGTATTGCATGTAGGAAGGCACAGAGCTTGGGATTTAACTCCATTTCTGAAGGGAAACACACTGCAAAGTTTTAATCCATGAAACACACTCTGCTTGAGAGCCAGATGCATGCGCTTACATTCTAGAGTCTCTAATTCAGCAGGAAACGTGAGTGTGCTCAGAACAGAATTGTGTTTCCTACACACACGGACCATTTCTCGTTCAACTCTGTTTCTCAAACTGATACAAACCACAGGTCCTCTAACATCCAATGCTTTTCAGTTATGCGCGAGAAACATGTGAGCTTTGTGAACGAGGTAGCTTTGTTTGAGCAGAAAAGTTACTGCATTTACCTGAAACGAAGTCTTGCTTGTAGGAAGACACAGACCCTGGGATTTAACTCTGTTTCTGAAGGGAAAAACAGAGCAGAGTTCTCATCCATGAAACACACTCTGCTATAGAGCAATACGCACGGTCTTGATTCTTGATTCTCTAATATAATTGTAAACGTGAGTGTGCTCAGAACAATATAAATATGTTTCCTACAAACACGGACCATATCTAGTTCAACTCTGCTTCTGAAACTGATACAAAACACAGGACCGTTACATCCAAAGCTTTTCCATTAAGAGCGATAACCGTGTGTGCTTTGTGAATGATGTAGCTTTGTTTGAGCTGTAAATTGACTGCGATTACCTGAAAAGAAATCTTGCTGTAGGAAGACACAGAGCCAGGGATTTAACTCCATTTATAAAGGGAAACACATAGCACAGTTCTCATCCATGAAACACACTCTGGAGTTAAACCCCAGGTTCTGTGTCTTCCTACACGGAATACTGTGTTTTAGGTAAACAGTCACTTTTCTGATCAAACGAAGCTACATGATTCACGAATCTCACACATTTCTCAGTCTTAAATGAAAAGCATTAGATGATAGAGGAACTTTGGTTTGTATCAGTTTCAGAAGCAGAGTTGAAATAGATACGGTCCGTAAATGTAGGAAACACTGTTCTTTGTTCTGAGCACACTCGCGTTTCCTGCTGTATTAGAGACTCTCAAAGCAAGAGTGTACTTCTGTCTCTAAAGCAGAGTGTGTTTCATGGATGAGAACTCTGTGTGTGTTTCCTTCAGAAATGGAGTTAAATCCCAGGCTCAGTGTCTTCCTACAGGCAAGACTTCTTTTCAGGTAAACTCAGTCACTTTTCAGCTCAAAAGAAGCTACATCGTTCTCGAAGCTCACACGTTACTCGCCCTTAACTGAAAAGCATTGGATGATAGAGGAACTGTGGTTTGTCTCATTTTCAGAAGCAGAGTTTAAATAGCAATGGTCCCTATGTGTAGGAAACACCATTCTTTTGTTCTGAGCACACTCACATTTTCTGCTCTATTAGAGACTCTACAAAGTAAGAGCATGCTTCTTGCTCTAAAGCAGAGTGTGTTTCATGGATGAGAACTGTGCTGTGTGTTTTCTTCAGAAATGGAGTTAAATCCCACGCTCTGTGTCTTCCTGCAGGCAAGACTTCTTTTCAAGAAACCTCAGTCACTTTTCAGCTCAAAAGAAGCTACATCGTTCACGAAGCTAAAAAGTTTCTTGCTCTTAACTGAATAGCATTGGATGTTAGTGGACGTGTGGTTTGTATCAGTTTCAGAAGCAGAGTTGAACTAGATGTGGTCCGTTGTGTAGGAAACACTGTTCTTTTGTTCTAAGTACACTCACGTTTCCTGCTGTATTAGAGACTCTAGAAAGCAAGAGTTTGCTTCTTGCTCTAAAGCAGAGTGTGTTTCATGGATGAGAACTATGCTGTGTGTTTTCCTTCAGAAATGAAGGTAAATGCCAGGCTCTGTGTCTTCCTACAAGCAAGACATGTTTTCAGGTAAAATCAGTCACTTTTCAGCTCAAATGAATCTACATCGTTCACGAAGCTCCCACGTATCTAGCTCTTAACTGAAAAGCATTGGATGTTAGGGGACCTTTTGTTTGTATCAGTTTCAGATGCAGAGTTGAACTATCAATGCTCCGTATGTGTAGGAAACACCCTTCTTTTTTTCTGAGCACACTCACGTTTTCTGCTCTAATAGAGACTCTAGAAAGAAAGAGCGTGCTTCTTGCTCTAAAGCAGAGTGTGTTTCTTGCATGAGAACTACGTTGTGTGTTTCCCTTCACAAATGGACTTAAATCCCACGTTCTGTGTCTTCCTACAGGGAAGACTGTGTTTCAGGTAAACACAGTCACTTCTTAGGTCAAACGAAGCTGAATGATTCAAGAAACTCACACATTTCTTGCTCTTAACTGAAAATCATTAGATGATAGAGGAACTTGGTTTGTATCAGTTTCAGAAGCAGAGTTGATCTAGATATGGTCCGTAAATGTAAGAAACACTGTTCTTTGTTCTGAGCACACTCACGTTTTCTGCTGTATTAGAGATTCTAGAAAGCAAGAGCGTGCTTCTTGCTCTAAAGCAGAGTGTGTTTCATGGATAAGAACTCTGCTGTGTATTTCCCTTCAGAAATGGATTTAAATCCCATCGTCTGTGTCTTCCTACAAGCAAGACATCGATTCAGGTAACCACAGTCACTTGTCAGCTCAAACAAAGCTACATCGTTCAAGAAGCTCACACGTTTCTCGCTCTTAACTGAAAAACATTGGATGTTAGAGACCCTCGGGTTTGTATCAGTTTCAGAAGCAGAGTGGAACTTGCAATGGTCCGTTTGTGCAGCAAACACTGTTTTTTTCTTCTGAGCACACTCACGTTTCCTGCTCTATTAGAGATTCTAGAAAGTAAGCACGTGCTTCTTGCTCTAAAGCAGAGTGTGTTTCATGGATGAGAACTGTGCTGTGTGTTTCCCTTCAGAAATGGAGTTAAATCCCAGGCTCTGTGTCGTCCTAGAAGCAAGACTTCATTTCAAGTAAACTCACTCACTTTTCGCTCAAAAGACGCTACATGATTCACGAAGCTCACACGTTTCTCGCTCTTAACTGAAAAGCATTAGATGATAGAGGATGTTTGGTTTGTATCAGTTTCAGAAGCAGAGTTGATCTAGATATATTCCGTAAATGTAGGAAACACTGTTTTTTGTTCTGAGCACACTCATGTTTTCTGCTGTATTAGAGACTCTAGAAAGCAAGAGCGTGCTTTTTGCTCTAAAGGAGAGTGTGTTTCATGGATGAGAAGTGTGCTGTGTGTTTCCCTTCAGAATTGGAGTTAAACACCAAGCTCTGTGCCTTCCTGCAAGCAAAAGTACGTTTAAGGTAAAAGCAGTCATTTTCAGCTCAAACGAAAATACATAGTTCTCGATGCTCACACGTTTCTAGCTCTTAACTGAAAAGCATTGGATGTTAGAGGAACTGTGGTTTGCATCACTTTCCTGAGCATGGTTGAACTAGTTATAGTCCATATGTGTAGGAAACACCGTTCTTTTGTTCTGAGCACACTCACGTTTCCTGCTGTATTAGAGGATGTAGAAAGCAAGAGCTTGGTTCTTGCTCCAAGCAGAGTGTGTTTCATGGATGAAAAATGTGCTGTGTGTTTTCTTCAGAAATGGAGTTAAATCCCACGCTCTGTGTCTTCCTGCAGACAAGACTTCTTTTCAAGAAACCTCAGTCACTTTTCAGCTCAAAAGAAGCTACATCGTTCACGAAGCTAAAAAGTTTCTCGTTCATAACTGAATAGCATTGGATATTATTGGACGTGTGGTTTGTATCAGTTTCAGAAGCTGAGTTGAACTAGATGTGGTCCGTTGTGTAGGAAACACTGTTCTTTTGTTCTAAGTACACTCACGTTTCCTGCAGTATTAGAGGCGCTAGAAAGCAAGAGCGTGCTTCTTGCTCTAAAGCAGAGTGTGTTTCATGGATGAGAACTATGCTGTGTGTTTTCCTTCAGAAATGGAGGTAAATACCAGGCTCTGTGTCTTCCTACAAGCAAGACATGTTTTCAGGTAAAATCAGTCACTTTTCAGCTCAAAGGAATCTACATGTTTTAAGAAGCTCCCATGTTTCTCGCTCTTAACTGAAAAGCATTGGATGTTAGGGGACCTTTGGTTTGTATCAGTTTCAGATGCAGAGTTGAACTATCAATGCTCTGTATGTGTAGGAAACACCGTTCTTTTGTTCTGAGCACACTCACGTTTCTGCTCTATTAGAGACTCTAGAAAGAAAGAGCGTGCTTCTTGCTCTAAAGCAGAGTGTGTTTCATGGATGAGAACTGTGCTGTGTGTTTTCTTCAGAAGTAGAGTTAAATCCCAGGCTCTGTGGTTTCCTACAGGCAAGACTTGTTTTCAGGAAAACTCAGTCACTTTTCAGCTCAAACGAAGCTACATCGTTCACAAAGATCACACATTTCTCACTCTTAACTGAAAAGCATTGGATGTTAGAGGACTTGTGGTTTGTATCAGTTTCAGAATCAGAGTTGAACTAGCAATGGTCCGTATATGTAGGAAACATCGTTTTTTGTTCTGAGCACACTCACGTTTCCTGCTGTATTAGAGACTCTAGAAAGAAAGAGCGTGCTTCTTGCTCTAAAGCAGAGTGTGTTTCTTGCATGAGAACTACGTTGTGTGTTTCCCTTCACAAATGGAGTTAAATCCCAGGTTCTGTGTCTTTCTACAGCAAGACTGCGTTTCAGGTAAACACAGTCACTTTTCAGCTCAAATGATGCTGCATGATTCACGAAGCTCACACATTTCTCGCTCTTAACTGAAAAGCATTTGATGATAGAGGAAGTTGGTTTGTATCATTTTCATAAGCAGAGTTGTTCTAGATATGGTCCGTAAATGTAGGAAACACTGTTCTTTGTTCTGAGCACACTCACGTTTTCTGCTGTATTAGAGATTCTAGAAAGCAAGAGCGTGCTTCTTGCTCTAAAGCAGATTGTGTTTCTTGGATAAGAACTCTGCTGTGTATTTCCCTTCAGAAATGGATTTAAATCCCATTCTCTGTGTCTTCCTACAAGCAAGACTTTGATTCAGGTAACCACAGTCACTTTTCAGTTCAAACAAAGCTACATAATTCATGTAGCTCACACGTTTCTCGCTCTTAACTGAAAAACATTGGATGTTACAGACCCTCGGGTTTGTATCAGTTTCAGAAGCAGAGTTGAACTTGCAATGGTCCGTTTGTGCAGCAAACACTGTTCTTTTCTTCTGAGTACACTCACATTTCCTGCTTTATTAGAGACTCTAGAAAGAAAGTGCGTGCTTCTTGCTCTAAAGCAGAGTGTGTTTCATGGATGAGAACTGTGCTGTGTGTTTCCCTTCAGAAATGGAGTTAAATCCCAGGCTCTCTGTCGTCCTAGAAGCAAGACATCATATCAGGTAAACTCAGTCACTTTTCGCTCAAAAGAAGCTACATGATTCACGAAGCTCACACATTTCTCGCTCTTAACTGAAAAGCATTAGATGATAGAGGAACTTGGTTTGTATCAGTTTCATAAGCAGAGTTGATCTAGATATGGTCCGTAAATGTAGGAAACACAGTTCTTTTGTTCTGAGCACACTCACGTTTTCTGCTGTATTAGAGACTCTAGAAAGCAAGAGTGTGCTTCTTGCTCTAAAGCAGAGTATGTTTCATGGAAGAGAAGTGTGCTTTGTGTTTCCCTTCAGAATTGAAGTTAAACACCAGGCTCTGTGCCTTCCTACAAGCAAAAGTACGTTTAAGGTAAAAGCAGTCATTTTCAGCTCAAACGAAAATACATAGTTCACGATGCTCACACGTTTCTAGCTCTTAACTGAAAAGCATTGGATGTTAGAGGACCTGTGGTTTGCATCACTTTCCTGAGCATGGTTGAACTAGTTATAGTCCATATGTGTAGGAAACACCGTTCTTTTGTTCTGAGCACACTCACGGTTCCTGCTGTATTAGAGGATCTAGAAAGCAAGAGCTTGGTTCTTACTCCATTGCAGAGTGTGTTTCATGGATGAGAACTGTGCTGTGTGTTTCCCTTCAGAGATGGAGTTCAATACCAGGCTTTGTGTCTTCCTACAAGCAAGAAATCATGTCAGGTAAATACAGTCACTTTTCAGCTCAAATGGAGCTACATCATCACGAATCTCACATGTTTTCGCTCTTAACTGAAAAGCATTGGATGTTAGAGGACCTATGGTTTGTATCAGTTTCATAAGCAGAGTTGAACTAGATATGGTCCGTATGTGTAGGATACCCCGTTTTTTTTCTGAGCACACTCACGTTCCTGCTGTAATAGAGAACCTGGAAAGCAAGAGCATGCTTCTTGCTCCAAAGCAGAGTGTGTTTCATGGATGAGAACTATGCTGTGTGTTTCCCATCAGAAATGGAGTTCAATCCCAGGCTCTGTGTCTTCCTAAAAGCAAGACTTCGTTTCGGGTAAATGCAGTCACTTTTCAGCTCCAACGAAGCTACAACGTTCACGAAGGTCACATGTTTCAGGCTCTTGACAGAATATCATTAGATGTTAGAGCAACAAAGGTTTGTGTCAGTTTCATAAGCAGAGTTGAACTAGATCTGTTCCGTATGTGTAGGAAACACCGTTCTTTTGTTCTGAGCACACTCACATTTCCTGCTGTATTAGAGAATCTAGAAAGTAAGAGCGTGCTTCTTGCTCTGAAGCAGAGTGTTTTTCAAGGATGAGAACTGTGCTGTGTGTTTCCCTTCAGAATTGGAGTTAAACACCAGGCTCTGTGCGTTCCTACAAGCAGAAATAAGTTTCAGGTAAAAGCAGTCATTTTCAGCTCAAATGAAAATACATAGTTCACGAAGCTCACACGTTTCTTGCTCTTAACTGAAAAGCATGGGATGTTAGGGGACCTGTGGTTTGCATCACATTCGAGAGCATGGTTGAAATATATATAGTCAATATGTGTAGGAAACAACGTTCTTTTGTTCTGAGCACACTCACGTTTCCTGCTGTATTAGAGGCTGTAGAATGCAAGAGCTTGGTTCTTGCTCCAAAGCAGAATATGTTTCATAGATGAGAACTGTGCTGTGTGTTTCCATTCAGAAATGGAGTTAAACACCATGCTCTGTGTCTTCCTATAAGCAAGACTTACTTTTGGGTAAACACAGTCACTTTTCAGCTCAAATGAAGCTACAACGTTCACGGAGGTCACATGTTTCTGACTCTTGACGAAAAAGCATTGGATGTTAGAGCACCAAAGTTTTGTATCAGTTACAGAAGCAGAGTTGAACTAGATATGGTCCGTATGTGAAGGAAACACCATTCTCTTGTTCTGAGCACATTAACGTTTCCTACTGTACAAGAGTCTCTTGAAAGCAAGAGCTTGGTTCTTGCTCTAAAACAGAGCGTGTTTTATGGATGGGAAATGTGCTGTGTGCTTTCCTTCAGAAATAGTTCAATCCCAGGCTCTGTGTCTTCCTACAAGCTAGACTACGTTTCAGGTAATCGCAGTCATTTTCAGCTCAAAGGAAACTACATAGTTCACGAAGCTCACTCGTTTGTCACTCTTAACTGAAATGCATTGGATGTCACAGGACCTGTGGTTTCTATCAGTTTCAGAAGCAGAGTGGAACTAGATATGGTCCTTATGTGTAGGAAACTCCGTTCTTTTGTTCTGAGCACATTCACGTTTCCTACTGTACAAGAGACCCTAGAAAGCAAGAGCTTGCTTCTTGCTCTAAAGCAGAGTGTGTTTCATGGTTCAGAACTGTGCTGTGTGTTTCCCTTCAGAAATGGAGTTCAATCCCAGGCTCTGTGTCTTCCTACAAGAGGACTTCGTTTCAGGTAAACACAGGCACTTTTCAGCTAAAATGAAGCTACATCGTTTACGAAGCTCACACGTTTCTTGCTCTTAACTGAAAAGTATTGGATGTTAGAGCACCAAAGGTTTGTATCAGTTACAGGAGCAGAGTTGAACTAGATATAGTCCGTATTTGTAGGTAACACCATTCTTTTGTTCTGAGCACATTCACGTTTCCTACTGTACAAGAGACTATAGAAAGCAAGAGCTTGGTTCTTGCTCTAAAGCAGAGAGTGTTTCATGGATGAGAACTGTGCTATGTGTTTCCCTTCAGACATGGAGTTCAATCCGAGGCTCTGTGTCTTCCTACAAGCAAGACTTCGTTTCATGTAAACACAGTCACTTGTCAGCTCAAATGAAGCTACATCGTTCACGAAGCTCATACGTTTGTCACTCTTAACTGAAAAGCATTGGATGTTACAGTACCTGTAGTTTCTATCAATTTCAGAAGGAGAGTTGAACTAGATATGGTCTGTATTTTTAGGAAACACTGTTCTTTTGCTCTGAGCACACTCACGTTGTCTGCTGTATTAGAGACTCCAGAAAGCAAGAGCGTGCATCTTGCACTAAAACACAGTGTGTTTCATTCACGAGAACTGGGCTGAGTGTTTCCCTTCAGAAATGGAGTTAAACGCCAGGCTCTGTGTCTTCCTACAAGCAAGACTTCGTTTCAGGTAAACACAGTTACTTTTCAGCTCAAATGAAGCTACATCGTTCACGAAGCTCACACGTTTGTCACTCTTACCTGAAAAACATTAGATGTTACAGGACCTGTGGTTTCTATCAGTTTCAGAAGCAGAGTTAAACTAGATATGGTACGAATGTGTAGGAAACACCGTTCTTTTGTTCTGAGCACACTCACGTTTCCTGCTGTATTAGAGAATCTAGAAAGCAATAGCTTTGTTCTTGCTCTAAAGCAGTGTGTGTTTCATGGATGAGAACTGTGCAGTGCGTTTCCCTTCAGAACTTGAGTTAAACCCCAGGGTCTGTGTCTTCCTACAACAAGACTTCGTTTCGGGTAAATGCAGTCACTTTTCAGCACAAACGAAGCTACAACGTTCATGAAGGTCACAAATTTATGGCTCTTAACGGAAAAGAATTGGATGTTAGAGCACCAAAGGTTTGTATCAGTTACAGAAGCAGAGTTGAACTAGATATGGTCTGGATGTGTAGGAAACACCGTTCTTTTGTTCTGAGCACACTCACATTTCCTGCTGTATAAAAGGCTCTAGAAAGCAATAGCTTGGTTCTTGCTCTAAAGCAGAGTGTGTTTCATGGATGAGAACTGTGCTGTGCGTTGCCTTTCAGAAATGGAGTTAAACCCCAGGCTCTGTGTCTTCCTACAAGCAAGACTTCGTGTAGGGTAAATGCGGTCACTTTTCAGCTCAAACGAAGCTACAACGTTCACGAAGGTCACACATCCCTGGCTCTTGATAAAAAAGCATTGGATGTTAGAGGACATATGGTTTGTATAATTTTCAGAAGCAGAGTTGACCTAGATATGGTCCATATATGTAGGAAACCCCATTCTTTTGGTCTGAGCACATTCACGTTTCCTACTGTACAAGAGACTCTAGAAAGCAAGAGCTTGGTTCTTCCTCTAAAGCAGAGTGTGTTTTCTTGGATGGGAACTATGCTGTGTGTTTCCCTTCAGAAATGGAGTTCAATCCCAGGCTCTGTGTCTTCCTACAAGCTAGACTACGTTTCAGATAAATGCAGTCATTTCCAGCTCAAACGAAACAACATTGTCAACGAAGCTCACACGTTTCTCGCTCTTAACTGGAAAGCATTGGGTGTAGAGGACCTGTGATTTGCATCACTTTTCTGAGCATGGTTGATCTATATATAGTCCGTTTGTGTAGGAAACACCGTTCTTTTGTTCTGAGCACACTCACGTATCCTGCTGTATTAGAGAATCTAGAAAGCAAGAGCGTGCTTCTTGCTCTAAAGCAGAGTGTGTTTCTTAGATGAGAACTGTGCTGTATGTTTCTCTTCAGAAATGGAGCTAAATCCCAGGCTCAGTGTCTTCCTACATGCAAGAATTCGTTTGAGGTAAACACAGTCACTTTTCATCTCAAACGAAGCTACATTGTTCAAGAAACACATATTTTTTTCACTCTTAAATTAAAAGCAATGGATGTTAGAGGACCTGTGGTTTGTATCAGTTTCAGAAGCAGAATTGACCTAGATATGATTCGTGTGTAGGAAACACCGTTCTTTTGTTCTGAGCACACTCGTGTTTCTTGATGTATTAGATAATCTAGAAAGCAAGAGCGTGCTTCTTGTTTCTAAAGCAGAGTGTTTTTCATGGATGAGAAATGTGCTGTGTGTTTCCCTTCAGAAACGGAGGTAAATGCCAGGCTCTGTGTCTTGCTACAAGCAAGAATTCGTTTCAAGTAAACGCAGTCCCTTTTCAGCTCAAAGGAAGCTACAGGGTGAAGAAAGCTAACATGTTTCTAGCTCTTAACTGAAAGTCATCAGATGTTAGAGGACCTATGGTTTCGATCCGTTTCAGAAGCAGAGTTGAACTAGATATGGTGCGTATGTGAAGAAAACACCGTTCTTTTATTCTGAGCACACTAACTTTTCTTGCTGTATTAGAGACTCTAGAAAGAAAGAGCCTGCTTCTTGCTCTAAAGCAGAGTGTGTTTCATGGATGAGAACTGTGCTGTGTGTTTCCCTTCAGAAATGGAGTTAAATACCAGGCTCTGTGTCCTCCTATATGCAAGATTTCATTTCAAGTAAATGCAGTCCCTTTTCAGCCTAAGCGAATCTACATGGTTCACGAAGCTCACACATTTCTCGCTCTTAAATGAAAAGCATTCGATGTTAGAGGACATGTGGTTTGTATCAGTTTCAGAAGCAGAGTTGAACTAGATGTGGTTCGTATGTGTAGGAAACACCGTTCTTTTGTTCTTAGCACTCTCACGTTCCCTGCAGTATTAGAGACTCTAAAAAGCAAGAGCGTGCTTCCTGCTATAAAGCAAGGTATGCTTCATGGATGAGAACTGTGCTGTGTGTTTCCCTTCAGAAATGGGGATAAATTCCAGGCTCTATGTCTTCCTAAAGCAATACTTCATTTCAGGTAACCACTGTCCGTTTTCAGCTCAAATGAAGCTACATCGTTGACAAAGCTCACACATTTCTCGCTCTTAACTGAAAAGCATTGGATGTTAGAGGACCTGTGGTTTCTATCTGTTTCGGAAGCAGAGTTGAACTAGATATTTTCCTTATGTGTAGGAAACACCGTTCTTTTGTTCTGAGCACACTCACGTTTCCTGCTGTATTAGAGACTCTAGAAGGCAAGGGCATGCTTCTTGCTCTAAAGCAAGGTGTGCTTCATGCACGAGAACTGTGCTGTGTGTTTTCCTTCAGAAATGAGGTTTTACCCCAGGCTCTGTGTCCTCCTATATGCATGACTGCGTTTCAAGTAAACGCAGTCCCTCTTCAGCTCAAACCAATCTACATGGTTCACGAAGCTCACACGATTCTCACTCTTAAGTGAAAAGCATTGGATGTTACAAGACCTGTGGTTTCTATCAGTTTCAGAAGCATAGTTGAACTAGATATGGTCCGTATGTGTAGAAAACCCCTTTCGTTTGTTCTGAGCACACTCGCGTGCCCTGCTGTATTAGAGACTCTAGAAAGCAAGAGCGTGGTTCTTGCTCTAAAGCAGAGTGTGTTTCATGGACGAGAACTGTGCTGTGTGTTTTCCTTCAGAAATGGAGTTAAATTCCAGGCTCTATGTCTTCCTAAAGCAAGACTTCGTTTCAGGTAACCACAGTCCCATTTCAACTCAAATGATTCTACATCGTTCACAAAGCTCACACGTTCTTCGCTCTTAACTGAAAAGCATTCGATGTTAGAGGAACTGTGGTTTCTATCAGTTTCAGAACCAGAGTTGAACTAGATATGGTCCGTATGTGTAAAAACACTGTTCTTTTGTTCTGAGCACTCTCCCGTTTCCTGCTGTATTAGAGACTCTAGTAAGCAAGAGCATGCTTCTTGCTCTAAAGCAAGGAGTGCTTCATGGATGAGAACTGTGATGTGTGTTTCCCTTCAGAAATGGAGTTAAATCCCAGTCTCTGTATCTTCCTACAGGCAAGACTTCGTTGCAGGTAAACACAGTCACTTTTCAGCTCAAACAAAGCTCATCGTTCAGGAAGCTCACACGTTTTTCGCTCTTGACTGAAAAGTCTTCGATGTTAGAGGAACTGTGGTTTGTATCAGTTTCAGAAGCAGAGTTGAACTAGATGTGATTCGTATGTGTAGGAAACACCGTTCTTTTGTTCTGAGCCCTCTCACGTTTCCTGCAGTATTAGAGACTCTAGAAAACAAGAGCGTGCCTCTTGCTCTAAAGCAAGGTATGCTTCATGGATGAGAACTGTGCTGTGTGTTTCCCTTCAGAAATGGAGTTAAATTCCAGGCTCTATGTCTTCCTAAAGCAAGACGTCATTTCAGGTAACCACTGTCCCATTTCAGCTCAAACGAAGCTACATGGTTCACGAAGCTCTCAAGTTTCTCGCTCTTAAATGAAAAGTATTGGATGTTAGAGGTCCTGTGGTTTCTATCTGTTTCAGAAGCAGAGTGGAATTAGATATTTTCCTTATGTGTAGGAAACACTGTTCTTTTGTTCTGAGCACACTCATGTTTCCTGCTGTATTAGAGACTCTAGAAAGCAAGGGCATGCTTCTTGCTCTAAAGCAAGGTGTGCTTCATGGAAGAGAACTGTGCTTTGTGTTTCCTTCAGAAATGGAGTTAAACCCCAGGATCTGTGTCTTCTTACAGGCAAGACTTCTTTTCAGGTAAACTCAGTCACTTTTCAGCTCAAACGAAGCTACATCGTTCCCGAAGCCCAAACATTTCTGGCTCTTAATTGAAAAGTATTGGATGTTAAGCGACGTGTGTTTTGTATCAGTTTCAGATGCAGAACTGAACTAGCAATGGTCCGTATGTGCAGGAAACACAGTTCTTTTGTTCTGAGCACACTCACGTTTCCTGCTATATTAGAGCCTCTAGAAAGTAAGAGCATGCTTCTTGCTCTAAAGCAGAGTGTGTTTCATGGAGGAAAACTGAGCTCTGTGTTTCCCTTCAGAAATGGAGGTAAATCTCAGGCTCTGTTTCTTCCTACAAACAAGATTAATTTCAGGTAAACGCAGTCACTTTTCAGCTCAAACAAAGCTACATCGTTCATGAAGGTCACACATTTCTCGCTCTTAACTGAAAAGCATTGGTAGTTAGAGGACCTCGGGTATGTATCAGTATAAGAGGCAGAGTGGAACTAGCAATGGTCCGTATGTGTGGGAAACACCGTTCTTTTGTTCTGAGCACACTCACGTTTCCTGCTGTATTAGAGACTCTAGAATGCAAGTGCGTGCTTCTTGCTCTAAAGCAGAGTGTGTTCCATGGATTAGAACTGTGCTGTGTGTTTCCCTTCACAAATGGACTTAAATCCCAGGTTATTTCTCTTCCTACAAGGAATACTGCGTTTCAGGTAAACAAAGTCACTTTTCACCTCAAATGAAGCTACATGATTCACGGAGCTCACATGTTTGTCGCTCTTAACTGAAAAGCATTAGATGATAGAGGAACTTTGGTTTGTATCAGTTTCAGAAGCAGAGTTGATCTAGATATGGTCCATAAAATAGGAAACACTGTTCTTTGTTCTGAGCACACACACGTTTTCGGGTCTATTAGAGACTCTAGAAAGTAAGAGTGTGCTTCTTGCTCTAAAGCAGAGTGTGTTTCATGGATGAGAACTGTGCTGTGTATTTCCTTCAGAAATTTAGTTAAATCCCAGGCTCTGTGTCTTCCTACAGGCAAGATTTCTTTTCAGATAAACTCAGTCACTTTTTAGCTCAAAGGAATCTACTTCGTTCACGGAGCTCACACGTTTCTCGCTCTTAACTGAAAAGCATTGGGGACCTGTGGTTTGTATCAGTTTCAGAAGCAGAGTTGAACTAGCAATGGTCTGTATGTGTAGGAAATACCGTTCTTTTGTTCTGAGCACACACACGTTTTCTGCTGTATTAGAGACTCTAGAAAGCAAGAGCGTGCTTCTTGCTCTAAAGCAGAGTGTGTTTTATGGGTGAGAACTGTGCTCTGTTTTTCCCTTCAGAATTGGAGTTAAATCCCAGGTTCTGTGTCTTCCTACATGCAGGACTTCGTTTCAGGTAAACACAGTCACTTTTCACCTCAAACGAAGCTACAGGGTGAACAAAGCTAACATGTTTCTCGCTCTTAACTGAAAGTCATCAGATGTTAGAGGACCTATGGTTTCGATCCGTTTCAGAAGCAGAGTTGAACTAGATATGGTGCGTATATGAAGAAAACACCGTTCTTTTATTCTGAGCATGCTCACTTTTCTTGCTGTATTAGAGACTCTAGAATGAAAGAGTGTGCTTCTTGCTCTAAAGCAGAGTGTGTTTCATGGATGAGAACTGTGCTGTGTGTTGCCTTTCAGAAATGGAGTTAAATCCCAGAATCTGTGTCTTCCTACAAGTAAGATTTCCTTTCAGGAAACGCAGTCACTTTTGAGCTCAAAAAAGCTACATCATTCACGAAACTCATATGTTTTTTGCTCTTCAGTGAAAAGAATTGCATGTTAGAGGACCTGTGGTTTGTATCAGTTTCAGAAGCAGAGTTGAACTAGATATGAATCGTATGTGTAGGAAACACAGTTCTATTGTTCTGAGCACACTCACTTTTCATGCTGTATTACAGACTCTAGAAAACAATAGCGTGATTCTTGCTGTGAAGCAGAGTGTGCTTCTTAGATGAGAACTGTGCTGTGTGTTTCCCTACAGAAATGGTGTTAAATCCCAGTCTCTGTATCTTCCTACAGGCAAGAATTCGTTGCAGGTAAAAACAGTCACTTTTCAGCTCAAACGAAGCTACATCGATCACGAAACTCATATGTTTTTCGCTCTTAAGTGAAAAGCATTGGATGTTAGAGGACCTGTGGTTTGTATCAGTTTCAGAAGCAGAGTTGAACTTGATATGGTCCCATGTGTAGAAAACACCGTTCTTTTGTTCTGAGCACACTTGTGTTTCTTGCTGTATTAGAGAATCCAGAAATCATAAGCGTGCTTCTTGCTCTAAAGCAGAGTGTGTTTCATGGATGAGAACTGTGCTGTGTGTTTCCCTTCAGAACTGGAGTTAAATCCCAGGCTCTGTGTCTTCCTACAAGCAAGATTTCCTTTCAGGTAAACATAGTCGCTTTTGAGCTCAAACGAAACTACATCGTTCATGAAGCTAACACGTTTCTCGCTCTTAAGTGAAAAGCATTGGATGTTAGAGGAGCTGTTGTTTGGATGAGTTTCAGAAGCAGAGTTGAACTAGATATGGTCTGCATGTGTAGAAAACACCGTTCTTTTGTTCTGAGCACACTCATGTTTCCTGCTGTATTAGAGATTCTAGAAAGCAAGAGCCTGCTTCTTGCTCTAAAGCAGAATGTGTTTCATGGATGAGAACTGTGCTGTGTGTTTCCCTTCAGAAATGGAGTTAAATCCCAGGCTCTGTGTCTTCATAAAGCCAGACTTCGTTTAGGTAACCAAAGTCCCTTTTCAGGTCAAACAAAGCTACATCGTTCACAAAGCTCACACGTTTCTCTCTCTTAACTGAAAAGCATTGGATTTTAGATGAACTGCGGTTTTTATCAGTATCAGAAGAATAGTAGAACTAGATATGGTCTGTATGTGTTGAAGCTCCGTTGTTTTGTTCTGAGCACACTCTCATTTCTTCCTGTATTAGAGACTCTAGAAAGCAAAAACATGCTTCTTGTTCTTAAGCAGAGTGTGTTTTATGGGTGAGAACTGTGCTGTGTTTTTCCCTTCAGAAATGGAGTTAAATCCCAGGATCTTTGTCTTCCTACAAGTAAAATTAACTTTCAGGAAAATGCAGTCGCTTTTGAGCTCAAACAAAGCTACATCGATCACGAAACTCATATGTTTTTCGCTCTTAAGTGAAAAGCATGGAATATAAGAGGACCTCTGGTTTGTATGAGTTTCAGAAGCAGAGTTTAACTTGATATGATTCATATGTGTAGGAAACACCGTTCAATTTCTGAGCACTCTCTCGTTTCCTGATTTATTAGAGAATCTAGAAAGCAAGAGCATGCTTCTTGCTCTAAAGGAAGGTGTGCTTCATTAACGAGTACTGTACTGTGTGTTTCCCTTCCGAAATGGAGTTAAATCCCAGGCTCTGTGTCTTCCTATAAGCAAGATTTCCTTTCAGGTAAACATAGTCGCTTTTGAGCTCAAACGAAACTACATCGTTCATGAAGCTAACACGTTTCTCGCTCTTAAGTGAAAAGCATTGGATGTTAGAGGAGCTGTTGTTTGGATGAGTTTCAGAAGCAGAGTTGAACTAGATATGGTCTGCATGTGTAGAAAACACCGTTCTTTTGTTCTGAGCACACTCATGTTTCCTGCTGTATTAGAGATTCTAGAAAGCAAGAGCCTGCTTCTTGCTCTAAAGCAGAATGTGTTTCATGGATGAGAACTGTGCTGTGTGTTTCCCTTCAGAAATGGAGTTAAATCCCAGGCTCTGTGTCTTCATAAAGCCAGACTTCGTTTAGGTAACCAAAGTCCCTTTTCAGGTCAAACAAAGCTACATCGTTCACAAAGCTCACACGTTTCTCTCTCTTAACTGAAAAGCATTGGATTTTAGACGAACTGCGGTTTTTATCAGTATCAGAAGAATAGTAGAACTAGATATGGTCTGTATGTGTTGAAGCTCCATTGTTTTGTTCTGAGCACACTCTCATTTCTTCCTGTATTAGAGACTCTAGAAAGCAAAAACATGCTTCTTGTTCTAAAGCAGAGTGTGTTTTATGGGTGAGAACTGTGCTGTGTTTTTCCCTTCAGAAATGGAGTTAAATCCCAGGATCTTTGTCTTCCTACAAGTAAAATTAACTTTCAGGAAAATGCAGTCGCTTTTGAGCTCAAACAAAGCTACATCGATCACGAAACTCATATGTTTTTCACTCTTAAGTGAAAAGCATGGAATATAAGAGGACCTCTGGTTTGTATGAGTTTCAGAAGCAGAGTTTAACTTGATATGATTCATATGTGTAGGAAACACCGTTCAATTTCTGAGCACTCTCTCGTTTCCTGATTTATTAGAGAATCTAGAAAGCAAGAGCATGCTTCTTGCTCTAAAGGAAGGTGTGCTTCATTAACGAGTACTGTACTGTGTGTTTCCCTTCAGAAATGGAGTTAAATCCCAGGCTCTGTGTCTTCCTATAAGCAAGATTTCCTTTCACGTAAACGCAGTCACTTTTCAGTTCAAAGGAAGCAACATGATGATCAAAGCTCACACGTTTTACGCTCTTAACTGAAAAGCATTCAATGTTAGAGGACCTGTGGTTTGTATCAGTTTCAGGACCAGAGTTGAACTAGATATGGTCTGTATGTGTAGAAAACACCGTTCTTTTGTTCTGAGCAAACTCGAGTTTCTTGCTGTATTAGGGACTCTAGAAAGCAAAAGCTTGCTTCTTGCTCTAAAGCAGAGTGTGTTTCATGGATGAGAACTGTGCTGTCTGTTTCCCTTCACAAATGGAGGTAAATCCCATGCTCTGTGTCCTACTACAAGCAAGACTGTGTTTCAAGGAAACGCAGTCCCTTTTCAGCTCAAACGAAGCTACATGGTTCACGAAGATCACACGTTTCTCGTTCTTAAATGAAAAGCATTGGATGTCTGAGGACCTGTGGTTTGTATCAGTTTCAGAATCAGAGTTGAACTAGATATGATTCTTATGTGTAGGAAACATCGTTCTTTTGTTCTGAGCAATCTCAGGTTTCCTGCTCTATTAGAGACTCTGAAAGCAAGATCGTGCTTCTTGCTCTAAAGCAAGGTGTGCTTCATGGACGAGAACTGTGCTGTGTGTTTCCCTTCAGAGATGAGGTTAAATCCCAGGCTCTGTATCCTCCTATAAGCAAGACTTCGTTTCAAGTAAACGCAGTACCTTTTCAGCTCAAAGGATGCTACATAGTTCACGAAGCTCACACGTTTCTCGCTCTTAAATGAAAAGCATTGGATGTTAGAGGACCTGTGGTTTGTATCAGTTTCAGAAGCAGAGTTGATCTATATAAGGTCCATATGTGTAGAAAACACCGTTTGTTTGTTCTGAGCACACTCACGTTTCGTGCTGTATTAGAGACTCTAGAAAGCAAGAGCATGCTTCTTGCTCTAAAGCAGAGTGTGTATCATGGATGCAAACTGTGCTGTGTGTTTCCCTTCAGAAATGGAGGTAAATCCCAGGCTCTGTGCATTCCTACAAGCAAGATTTCCTTTAAGGTAAATGCAGCCACTTTTCAGCTCAAATGAAACTACATTGTTCATGAAACTCATATGTTTTTCGCTCTTAACTGAAAAGCATTGTTTGTTAGAGCACCTGTGGTTTGTATCAGTTTCAGAAGCATAGTTGAACTAGATATGATTCGTATGTGTAGGAAACACCGTTCTTTTGTTCTGAACACTCTCAAGTTTCCTGCATTATTAGAGACTCTCGAAAGCAAGAGCGTGCTTCTTGCTCTAAAGCAGAGTGTGCTTCATGGATGAGAACTGTGCTGTGTGTTTCCCTTCAGAAATGGAGTTATATTCCAGGCAGTGTCCTCCTTAAAGCAAGACTTCGTTTTAGGAAAACACAGTAACTTTTCAGCTCAAATGAAGCTTCATCGTTCACAAAACTCTTATGTTTTTTGCTCTGAACTGAAAAGCATTGGATGTTAGAGGACCTGTGGTTTGTATCAGTTTCAGAAGCACACTTGAACTAGCAATGGTCGTTATGTGTAGGAAACACTGTTCTTTTGTTCTGAGTTCACTCTCATTTCTTGCTGTATTAGAGAATCTAGAAAGCAAGAGCATGATTCTTACTCTAAATCAGAGTGTGTTCCATGGATTAGAACTGTGCTGTGTGTTTCCCTTCAGAAATGGAGTTAAATCCCAGGTTATGTCTCTTCCTACAAGGAAGACTGCGTTTCAGTTAAACACTGTCACTTTTCAGCTCAAATGAAGCTACATGATTCACGGAGCTCACATGTTTGTCTCTCTTACCTGAAAAGCATTAGATGATAGAGGAACTTTGGTTTGTGTCAGTTTCACAAGCAGAGTTGATGTAGATATGGTTCGTAAATGTAGGAAACACTGTTCTTTGTTCTGAGCACACTCACGTTTTCTGCTCAATTAGAGACACTAGAAAGTAAGAGTGTGCTTCTTGCTCTAAAGCAGAGTGTGTTTCATGGATGAGAACTGTGCTGTGTGTTTCCTTCAGAAATTTAGTTAAATCCCAGGCTCTGAGTCTTCCTACAGGCAAGACTTCTTTTCAGGTAAACTCAGTCACTTTTCAGCTCTAATGAAGCTACATCTTTCACGAAGCTCAAACGTTTCTCGCTCTTAACTGAATAGCATTGCATGTTAGGGGACGTGTGGTTTGTATCAGTTTCAGATGCAGAGTTGAACTTGCAATGTTCCATATTTGTAGGAAACACTGTTCTTTTGTTCTGAGCACACTCATGTTTCCTGCTCTATTAGAGACTCCAGAGAGTAAGACCCTGATTCTTCCTCTAAAGCAAAGTGTGTTTCATGGAGGAGGACTGTGCTGTGTGTTTCACTTTAAAATGGAGCTAAATACCAAGCTCTGTGTCTTCCTAAAACCAAGACTTCTTTTCAGATAAACTCAGTCACTTTTCAGCTCAAACAAAGCTACATTGTTCACGAAGGTCACACGTTTCTCGCTCGGTACTGAAAAGCATTGGATGTTAGGGGACCTGTGGTTTGTATCAGGTTCAGATTCAGAGTTGAACTAGCAATGGTTCATATATGTAGGAAACACCGTTCTTTTGGTCTGAGCACACTCCCGTTTTCTGCACTATTAGAGAATCTAGAAAGTAAGAGCGTGCTTCGTGCTCTAAAGCAGAGTGTGCTTCATGTATGATGACTGTGCTGTGTGTTTCCTTCAGAAATGAAGTTATATCCCTGGCTCTGTGTCTTCCTACAGGCAAGAGTTCTTTTCACGCAAACTCAGTCACTTTTCAGCACAAACGAAGCTACATCGTTCCCCAATCTCAAACAATTCTCGCTCTTAACAGAAAAGCATTGGATGACAGAAGACCTGTGGTTTGTATCAGTTTCAGAAGCAGAGTTGAACTAGCAATGGTCCGTATGTGTAGGAAACACCGTTCTTTTGTTCTGAGCACACTCACGTTTTCTGCTGTATTAGAGACTCTAGAAAGCAAGAGCGTGCTTCTTGCTCTAAAGCAGAGTGTGTATCATGGTTCAGACTGTGTGGTGTGTTTCCCTTCAGAAATGGAGTTAAACTCCATGCTCTATGTCTTCAGCAAGCAAGACTTCGTTTCAGTTAACCACAGTCCCATTTCGGCTCAAATGGAGCTACATCGTTCACAAAGCTCACACAGTTCTCGCTCTTAACTGAAAAGCATTGGATGTTAGAGGACCTGTGGTTTCTATCAGTTTCACAAGCAGTGGTGACTAGATATGGTCCTTATGTGTAGGAAACACTGTTCTTTTGTTCTGAGAACACTCACGTTTCCTGCTGTATTAGAGACTCCAGAAAGCAAGGGAGTGCTTCTTGATATAAAGCAAGGTGTGCCTCATGGACGAGAACTGTGCTGTGTGTTTCCCTTCAGAAATGAGGTTAAACCCCAGGCTCTGTGTCCTACTACAAATAAGACTGCGTTTCAAGTAAACGCAGTCCCTTTTCAGCTCAAACGAAGCTACATGGTTCACGACGCTCACACGTTTCTCGCTCTTAAATGAAAAGCATTGTATGTTTGAGGACCTGTGGTTTGTATCAGTTTCAGAAGCAGAGTTGAACTTGCAATGTTCCATATTTGTAGGAAACACTGTTCTTTTGTTCTGAGCACACTCATGTTTCCTGCTCTATTAGAGACTCCAGAGAGTAAGACCCTGATTCTTCCTCTAAAGCAAAGTGTGTTTCATGGAGGAGGACTGTGCTGTGTGTTTCACTTTAAAATGGAGCTAAATACCAAGCTCTGTGTCTTCCTAAAACCAAGACTTCTTTTCAGATAAACTCAGTCACTTTTCAGCTCAAACAAAGCTACATTGTTCACGAAGGTCACACGTTTCTCGCTCGGTACTGAAAAGCATTGGATGTTAGGGGACCTGTGGTTTGTATCAGGTTCAGATTCAGAGTTGAACTAGCAATGGTTCATATATGTAGGAAACACCGTTCTTTTGGTCTGAGCACACTCCCGTTTTCTGCACTATTAGAGAATCTAGAAAGTAAGAGCGTGCTTCGTGCTCTAAAGCAGAGTGTGCTTCATGTATGATGACTGTGCTGTGTGTTTCCTTCAGAAATGAAGTTATATCCCTGGCTCTGTGTCTTCCTACAGGCAAGAGTTCTTTTCACGCAAACTCAGTCACTTTTCAGCACAAACGAAGCTACATCGTTCCCCAATCTCAAACAATTCTCGCTCTTAACAGAAAAGCATTGGATGACAGAAGACCTGTGGTTTGTATCAGTTTCAGAAGCAGAGTTGAACTAGCAATGGTCCGTATGTGTAGGAAACACCGTTCTTTTGTTCTGAGCACACTCACGTTTTCTGCTGTATTAGAGAATCTAGAAAGCAAGAGCGTGCTTCTTGCTCTAAAGCAGAGTGTGTATCATGGTTCAGACTGTGTGGTGTGTTTCCCTTCAGAAATGGAATTAAACTCCATGCTCTATGTCTTCAGCAAGCAAGACTTCGTTTCAGTTAACCACAGTCCCATTTCGGCTCAAATGGAGCTACATCGTTCACAAAGCTCACACAGTTCTCGCTCTTAACTGAAAAGCATTGGATGTTAGAGGACCTGTGGTTTCTATCAGTTTCACAAGCAGTGGTGACTAGATATGGTCCTTATGTGTAGGAAACACTGTTCTTTTGTTCTGAGAACACTCACGTTTCCTGCTGTATTAGAGACTCCAGAAAGCAAGGGAGTGCTTCTTGATATAAAGCAAGGTGTGCCTCATGGACGAGAACTGTGCTGTGTGTTTCCCTTCAGAAATGAGGTTAAACCCCAGGCTCTGTGTCCTACTACAAATAAGACTGCGTTTCAAGTAAACGCAGTCCCTTTTCAGCTCAAACGAAGCTACATGGTTCACGACGCTCACACGTTTCTCGCTCTTAAATGAAAAGCATTGGATGTTTGAGGACCTGTGGTTTGTATCAGTTTCAGAAGCAGAGTTGAACTAGATATGATTCGTATGTGTAGGGAACACCGTTCTTTTGTTCTGAACAATCTCACGTTTCCTGCTCTATTAGAGACTCTGAAAGCAAGATAGTGCTTCTTGCTCTAAAGCAAGGTGTGCTTCATGGACGAGAACTGTGCTGTGTGTTTCCCTTCAGAAATGAGGTTAAATCCCAGGCTCTGTATCCTCCTATATGCAAGATTTTGTTTCAAGTAAACGCAGTACCTTTTCAGCTCAAAGGAAGCGATATAGTTCACGAAACTCACATGTTTCTCGCTCTTAAATTAAAAGCATTGGATGTTAGAGGACCTGTGGTTTGTATCAGTTTCAGAAGCAGAGTTGAACTAGATATGATTCGTATGTGTAGGAAACACCGTTCTTTTGTTCTGAACACTCTCAAGTTTCCTGCAGTATTAGAGAGTCTCGAAAGCAAGAGCGTGCTTCGTGTTCTAAAGCAAGGTGTTCTTCATGGATGAGAACTGTGCTGTGTGTTTCCCTTCAGAAATGGAGTTAAACTCCAGGCTCTATGTCTTCAGCAAGCAAGACTTCGTTTCAGGTAACCACAGTCCCATTTCGGCTCAAATGAAGCTACATCGTTCACAAAGCTCACACAGTTCTCGCTCTTAAATGAAAATCATTGGATGTTTGAGGACCTGTGGTTTGTATCAGTTTCAGAGCAGAGTTGAACTAGATATGGTCCGTATGTGTAGTAAACTCTGTTATTTTGTTCTGAGCACACTCACGTTTCCTGCTATATTAGAGATTCTAGAAAGCAAGAGCGTGCTTCTTGCTCTGAAGCAGAGTGTGTTTCATGGATGAGAACTGTGCTGTGTGTTTCCCTTCACAAATGGAGTTAAATCCCAGGCTCTGTGTCCTCCTAAAAGCAAGACTTCGTTTCAGGAAAACACAGTAACTTTTCAGCTCAAACGAAGCTCCATCGTTCACGAAACTCATACATTTTTCGCTCTTAACTGAAAAGCATTGGATGTTAGAAGACCTGTGGTATGTATCAGTTTCAGATTCATAGTTGAACTAGATATGTTCCATATGTGTAGAATACACTGTTCTTTTGTTCTGAGCACACTTGTGTTTCTTGCTGTATTAGAGAATCTAGAAAACAAGAGCGTGCTTCTTGCTCTAAAGTAGAGTGTGTTTCTTAGATGAGAATTGTGCTGTGTGTTTCCCTTCAGAAATGGAGTTAAATCCCAGTCTCTGTATCTTCCTACAGGCAAGAATTCGTTGCAGGTAAACACAGTCACTTTTCAGCTCAAAGGAAGCTACATCATTCACGAAGTTCACACGTTTTTCGCTCTTAAATGAAAAGCATTCGATGTTAGAGGACCTGTGGTTTGTATCAGTTTCAGAAACAGAGTTGAACTAGATATGATTCGTATGTGTAGGAAACACTGTTCTTTGTTCTGAGCACTCTCACGTTTCTTGCTGTATTAGAGACTCTAGAAAGAAAGAGCGTGCTTCTTGCTCTAAAGCAAGGTGTGCTTCATCGATGAGAACTGTGCTGTGTGTTTCCCTTCCGAAATGGAGTTAATTCTCGGCTCTGTGTCTTCCTACATGCAAGACTTCGTATCAGGAAAACACAGTCACTTTTCAGCTCAAACGAAGCTACATCGTTCCTGAAACTCATACATTTTTCGCTCTTAACTGAAAAGCATTGGATGTTAGAGGACCTGAGGTTTGTATCAGTGTCAGAAGCAGAGTTGAACTAGATATGATTCGTCTGTGTAGGAAACACCATTCTTTTGTTCTGAGCACTCTCACATTTCCTGCAGTATTGGACACTCTCGAAAGCAAGAGCTTGCTTCTTGCTCTAAAGCAAGGTGTGCTTCATTGTTGAAAACTGTGCTGTGTGTTTCCCTTCAGAAATGGAGTTAAATTCCAGTCTCTATGTCTTCCTAAAGCAAGACATCATTTCAGGTAAACAGAGTCCCTTTTCAGCTCAAAGGAAGCTACATCGTACATAAAGCTAACATGTTTCTCGCTCTTAACTGAAAAGCATTGGATATTAGAGGACCTGTGGTTTGTATCAGTTTCAGAAGGTGCCGCGGACTGGATCTCAGCTAGACCACCAGACCGAGGGAAAATAGGGTGAAGGTACTAAGGATAAGTGGGATTCGGCGAATGACAGACAGCCACAGACACGAGAGTATGTTGCGAAGCTGCTGCAATTTTACTCAGACCAAGCAGTGAATTTTATACAGTTACTTGGGGAAACACGGCAATCGGCCAGTAGGGTGACAGACATAGAATCAACAATGTAGTTACACATTTTTCTCAGAATGATTAACAGATCTCATGAGTATAGCCTTTACTTTTTCTTTTGTGGTTCCTCATCCGGACAGAGAACATTACGGCCCTAGCTGTAGTTTTCCTTCTACACCTTTGTTCTGTATCAAAATTAAACCCTTTTCATCATTGTTCTAACCATGGTTTCATTTGTGTGAAAATATTTTAACCTTTACCTGTGGGTGAGAAGGCACCAGGGGGGTCGGTACCTAGCTAATCTTTCCATGAACTGTAACTTATGCCATTCTGTTTTCATACCATTATGATTCACACATCAGTTCCCATGTACGTCATAAGCTCCCGTAAAAGGTAATGGCTCTAAATAATTATTGTATCTAAGATTAAAGTTAGGGGGTTGCCACCATCGACCCTTGATGAGAAACTCTATTTGTCCTTGGATAATTCTTGTAGGAATGGCTAATTCCTGTAACTGTTTCCTTGCAGCTGCTGTCGGCTGCGCGTGTGATTTGCCTATGAGTGCCTGTACCTTTACTTTCATTCTCTCTTCGCTAGAGTCTTTGTCCTTCTGAATCATAAGTTCTTTCTGCTCTAAATCATTCATGAATTCCTCCAAACTTTAGAGACCCTCTTGAACTGTTGGCCTAAAAGCTTGAATCATAGGTGGGGGTATTGAAGCCACTTTTGAGGAATCATTACTCTCTTTACGGGTACATCAGGAACATTAAGAGTTAACTTCTTGGAATTAATACACAAGGAAACAACAATAATTACAGCTGCAAAGAGAAGAAGGCAGAGTGCCAGCCAGCCTCTGCTAGCAGATCTGCGTGGTTCCGTGTAGCCTGGCACCTTGATTCGGGCAAATTGATGAGGGGTCGCCGGGGGCATAGACCCGAGGGCCGCGAGCCCCCCTTTCCCACGTAACTACCTTATCCAAGGCATTTGTCACGCAGGCGACACCGTCATGGGCGTGGCAAGAAGCAGAGTTGAACTAGATATAGTCCGTATGTGTAGAAAACACCGTTCTTTTATTCTGAGCACACTCACGTTTCCTGCTATATTAGAGAACCTAGAAAGCAAGGGCATGCGTCCTGCTATATATCAGAGTGTGTTTCATGGATGAGAACTGTGCTGTGTGTTTCCCTTCAGAAATGAGGTAAAATCCCAGGCTCTGAATCCTCCTATAAGCAAGACTTCGTTTCAAGTAAACGCAGTACCTTTTCAGCTCAAAGGAAGCTATATAGTTCACGAAGCTCACATGTTTCTCGCTCTTAAATGAAAAGCATTGGATGTTAGAGGACCTGTAGTTTGTATCAGTTTCAGAAGCATAGTTGAACTATATATGGTCCATATGTGTAGAAAACACCGTTTGTTTGTTCTGAGCACACTCAAGTTTCCTGCTGTATTAGAGACTCTAGAAAGAAAGATCATGCTTCTTGCTCTAAAGCAGAGTGTGTATCATGGTTGGGACTGTGCTGTGTGTTTCCCTTCAGAAATGGAGGTAAATCCCAGGCTCTGTGTCTTCGTACAAGCAAGATTTCCTTTAAGGTAAACGCAGTCACTTTTCAGATCAAACGAAGCTACATTGTTCACGAAACTCATATGTTTTTCGCTCTTAACTGAAAAGCATTGGATGTTAGAGGACCTGTGGTTTGTATCAGTTTCAGAAGCAGAGTTGAACTAGATATGATTCGTATGTGTAGGAAACACCGTTCTTTTGTTCTGAACACTCTCAAGTTTCCTGCAGTATTAGAGAGTCTCGAAAGCAAGAGCGTGCTTCGTGCTCTAAAGCAAGGTGTGCTTCATGGATGAGAACTGTGCTGCGTGTTTCCCTTCAGAAATGGAGTTAAACTCCAGGCTCTATGTCTTCAGCAAGCAAGACTTCGTTTCAGGTAACCACAGTCCCATTTCGGCTCAAATGAAGCTACATCGTTCACAAAGCTCACACAGTTCTCGCTCTTAAATGAAAAGCATTGGATGTTTGAGGACCTGTGGTTTGTATCAGTTTCAGAAGCAGATTTGAACTAGATATGGTCCGTATGTGTAGTAAACTCTGTTATTTTGTTCTGAGCACACTCACGTTTCCTGCTATATTAGAGATTCTAGAAAGCAAGAGCGTGCTTCTTGCTCTGAAGCAGAGTGTGTTTCATGGATGAGAACTGTGCTGTGTGTTTCCCTTCACAAATGGAGTTAAATCCCAGGCTCTGTGTCCTCCTAAAAGCAAGACTTCGTTTCAGGAAAACACAGTAACTTTTCAGCTCAAACGAAGCTCCATCGTTCACGAAACTCATACATTTTTCGCTCTTAACTGAAAAGCATTGGATGATAGAGGACCTGTGGTATGTATCAGTTTCAGATTCATAGTTGAACTAGATATGTTCCATATGTGTAGAAAACACCGTTCTTTTGTTCTGAGCACACTTGTGTTTCTTGCTGTATTAGAGAATCTAGAAAACAAGAGCGTGCTTCTTGCTCAAAAGTATAGTGTGTTTCTATGATGAGAATTGTGCTGTGTGTTTCGCTTCAGAAATGGAGTTAAATCCCATTCTCTGTATCTTCCTATAGGCAAGACCTCGTTACACTTCTCAGCTCAAACGAAGCTACATCGTTTACAAAGCTCACACGTTTTTCGCTCTTAACTGAAAAGCATTCGATGTTAGAGGACCAGTGGTCTGTATCAGTTTCAGAAGCAGAGTTGAACTAGATATGGTTCGATGTGTAGAAAACACCTTTCTTTTTTTCTGAGCACACTCGCGTGCCCTGCTATTAGAGACTCTAGAAAGCAAGAGCGTGGTTCTTGCTCTAAAGCAGAGTGTGTTTCATGGATGAGACTGTGCTGTGTGTTTCACTTCAGAAATGGAGTTAAATCCCAGGATCTGTGTCTTCCTACAAGCAAGATTTCCTTTAAGGTAAACGAAGTCACTTTTCAGCTCAAAGGAAGCTTCATCATTAACAAACCTAACATGTTTCTCACTCTTAACTGAAAAGCATTGGATGTTAGAGGACCTGTGGTTTGTATCAGTTTCAGAAGCATAGTTGAACTAGATATGGGCCGTGTGTGTAGGAAACACAGTTCTTTTGTTCTGAGCACACTCACGTTTCCCGCCTAATTAGATATTCTAGAAAGCAAGAGCATGCTTCTTGCTCTAAAGCAGAGTGTGTTTCATTGATGGGAAGTGTTCTGTGTCTTTCCCTTCAGAAACGGAGTTAAATGCCAGGTTCTGTGTCTTCCTACACGCAAGAATTTCTTTCGGGTAAACGCAGTCACTTTTGATCACAAATGAAGCTACATCGTTCACGAAGCTCACACGTTTCTCGCTCTTAACTGAAAAGCATTGGATGTTAGAGGACCTGAGGTTTGTATCAGTGTCAGAAGCATAGTTGAACTAGATATGGTCCGTATGTGTAGAAAACACCTTTCTTTTGTTCTGAGCACACTCACTTTTCCTACTGTATTAGAGACTCTAGAAAGCAAGAGATTGCTTCTTGCTCTAAAGCAGAGTGTGTTTCTTAGATGAGAACTGTGCTGTGTGTTTCGCTTCAGTAATGGAGGTAATTCCCAGTCTCTGTATCTTCCTACAGGCAAGAATTTGTTGCAGGTAAACACAGTCACTTTTCCGCTCAAACAAAGCTACATCATTGACGAAACTCATACATTTTGTGCTCTTAAATGAAAAGCATTTGATGTTTGAGGACCTGTGGTTTGTATCAGTTTCAGAAGCAGAGTTGAACTAGATAGGATTCGTATGTGTAGGAAACACCGTTCTTTTGTTCGGAGCACTCTCACGTTTCTTGCTGTATTAGAGACTCTAGAAAGCAAGAGCATGCTTCTTGCTCTAAAGCACGGTGTGCTTCATGGATGAGAACTGTGCTGTGTGTTTCCCTTCAGAAATGGAGTTAATTCCCGGCTCTGTGTCTTCCTACATGCAAGACTTCATTTCAGGAAAACACAGTCACTTTTCAGCTCAAATGAAGCTACATCGTTGACGAAACTCATACATTTTTTGCTCTTAACTGAAAAGCATTGGATGTTAGAGGACCTGAGGTTTGTATCAGTGTCAGAAGCAGACTTGAACTAGATATGATTCGCATGTGTAGGAAACACAGTTCTTTTGTTCGGAGCACTCTCACGTTTCCTGCTGTATTAGAGACTCTAGAAAGCAAGAGCGTGCTTCTTGCTCTAAAGCAGAGTGTGTTTCTTAGATGAGAACTGTGCTGTGTGTTTCCCTTCAGAAATGGTGTTAAATACCAGTCTCTGTATCTTCCTACAGGCAAGAATTCGTTGTAGGTAAACACAGTTACTTTTCCTCTGAAACAAAGCTACATCGTTGACGAAACTCATACATTTTTCGCTCTTAAATGAAAAGCATTCGATGTTTGAGGACCTGTGGTTTGTATCAGTGTCAGAAGCAGAGTTGAACTAGATATTTGTATGTGTAGAAAACAACGTTCTATTGTTTGAGCACTCTCACGTTTCTTGCTGTATTAGAGACACTAGAAAGCAAGAGCATGCTTCTTGCTCTAAAGCAAGGTGTGCTTCATGGATGAGAACTGTGCTGTGTGTTTCCCTTCAGAATTGGAGTTAAATTACAGGCTATATGTCTTCCTAAAGCAAGACTTCGTTTCAGGTAACCACAGTCCCATTTCATCTCAAACAAAGCTACATCGTTCACAAAGCTCACACGTTTTTCCCTCTTAACTAAAAAGCATTGGATGTTAGAGGACCTGTGGTTTGTATCAGTATCAGAAGCAGTGTTGAACTAGCAATGGTCCGTATGTGTAGGAAACACCGTTCTTTTTTTCTGAGCACACTCATGTTTCCTGCTCTATTAGAGACTCTAGAAAGCAAGAGCGTGCTTCTTGCTCTAAAGCAGAGTGTGCTTCATGGAGGAGAACTGTGCTGTGTATTTCCTTCAGAAATGGAGTTAAATCCCAGGCTCTGTGTCTTCCTATAGGCAAGAGTTCTTTATGGGTAAACTCAGTCACTTTTCAGCTCAAATGAAGCTACATCGTTCTCCAAGCTCAAACGATTCTCGCTCTTAAATGAAAAGCATTGGATGACAGAGGAACTGTGGTTTTTATCAGTTTCAGAAACAGAGTTGAACTTGATATGGTCCTTATGTGTAGGAAACACCATTATTTTGTTCGGAGCACACTCATGTTTCCCTCTGTATTAGATACTCTAGAAAGCAAGAGCGTGCTTCTTGCTCTAAAGCAGAGTGTGTTTCTTAGATGAGAAATGTGCTGTGTGTTTCCTTTCAGATATGGAGTTAAATCCCAGTCTCTGTATCTTCCTACAGGCAAGACTTCGTTGCAGATAAACACAGTCACTTTTCAGCTCAAACCAAACTACATCGTTCTCGAAGCTCACACGTTTTTCGCTCTTACCTGAAAACCTTCGATGTTAGAGGACCTTTGGTTTGTATCAGTTTCATAACCAGAGTTGAACTCGATATGATTCGCATGTGTAGGGAACACCGTCCTTTTGTTCTGAGCACTCTCACATTTCCTGCTGTATTAGAGACTCTCAAAAGCAAGAGCGTGCTTCTTGCTCTAAAGCAAGGTGTGCTTCATGGATGAGAACTGTGCTGTGTGTTTCCCTTCAGAAAGGGAGTTAAATTTCTGGCTCTATGTCTTCCTAAATCAAGAATTCGTTTCAGGTAACCACAGTCCCGTTTCAGCTCAAATGAAGCTACATCATTCACAAAGCTCACACGTTTCTCGCTCTTAACTGAAGAGCATTGTATGTTAGAGGACCTGTCATTTCTATCAGTTTCAGAACCAGAGTTTAACTAGATATGGTCTGTATGTGTAGAAAACACTGTTCTTTTGTTCTGAGCACACTCACTTTTCCTACTGTATTAGAGACTCTAGAAAGAAAGAGTGTGCTTCTTGTTCTAAAGCAGAGTGTGTTTCTTAGATGAGAACTTTGCTGTGTGTTTCCTTCAGAAATGGAGTTAAATCACAGGCTCTGTGTCTTCCTACAAGGAAGAGTGTGTTTCAGGTAAACACAGTCACTTTTCAGCTCAAACAAAGCTACATTGTTCACGAAACACATATTTTTTTCGCTCATAAATGAAAAGCATTGGATTTTAGAGGAACTGAGGTTTGTATCAGTGTCAGAAGCAGAGTTGAAGTAGATATGATTCGTATGTGTAGGAAACACCGTTCTTTTGTTCGGAGCACTCTCACATTTCCTGCTCTATTAGAGACTCTAGAAAGCAAGGGCGTGCTTCTTGCTCTAAAGCAAGGTGTGCTTCATGGATGAGAACTGTGCTGTGTGTTTCCCTTCAGAAAGGGAGTTAAATTCCTGGCTCTATGTCTTCCTAAATCAAGAATTCATTTCAGGTAACCACAGTCCCATTTCAGCTCAAATGAAGCTACATCATTCACAAAGCTCACACGTTTCTCGCTCTTAACTGAAGAGCATTGTATGTTAGAGGACCTGTCGTTTCTATCAGTTTCAGAACCAGAGTTGAAATAGATATGGTCCTTATGTGTAGGAAACACCGATATTTTGTTCTGAGCACTCTCACGTTTCCAGAAGTATTACAGACTCTAGAAAGCAAGAGCGTGCTTCTTGTTCTAAAGCAGAGTGTGTTTCATTGATGAGAACTCTGCTGTGTGTTTCACTTCCGAAATGGAGTTAAATCCTAGGCTCAGTGTCTTCCTACATGCAAGACTTCGTTTCAGGTAAACACAGTACCTTTTCACCTCAAACAAAGCTACATTGTTCACGAAACACATATTTTTTTCGCTCATAAATGAAAATCACTGGATGTTAGAGGACCTGTGGTTTGTACCAGTTTCAGAAGCAGAATTGAACTAGATATGATTCGTATGTGTAGGAAACAGCGTTCTCTTGTTCTAAGCACTCTCACGTTTCCAGCAGTATTAGAGACTCTCGAAAGCAAGAGCGTGCTTCTTGCTCTAAAGCAAGGTGTGCTTCGTGGATGAGAACTGTGCTGTGTGTTTCACTTGAGAAATGGAGTTAAATCCCTGTCTCTGTATCTTCCTACAGGCAAGACTTCGTTACACTTTTCAGCTCAAACGAAAGCTACATCGTTCACAAAGCTCACCCGTTTTTCGCTCTTAACTGAAAAGCATTCAATGTTAGAGGACCTGTGGTTTGTATCAGTTTCAGAAGCAGAGTTGAACTAGATATGGTTCGATGTGTAGAAAACACCTTTCTTTTGTTCTGAGCACACTCGCGTGCCCTACTGTATTAGAGACTCTAGAAAGCAAGAGCGTGGTTCTTGCTCTAAAGCAGAGTGTCTTTCATAGATGAGAACTGTGCTGTGTGTTTCACATCAGAAATGGAGTTAAATCCCAGGATCTGTGTCTTCCTACAAGCAAGATTTCCTTTAAGTTAAACGCAGTCACTTTTCAGCTCAAACGAAGCTTCATCATTGACAAACCTAACATGTTTCTCGCTCTTAACTGAAAAGCATTGGATGTTAGAAGACCTGTGGTTTGTATCAGTTTCAGAAGCATAGTTGATCTAGATATGGTCCTTGTGTAGGAAACACATTTCTTTTGTTCTGACACACTCACGTTTCCCGCCTTATTGGATATTCTAGAAAGCAAGAGCATGCTTCTTGCTCTAAAGCAGAGTGTTTCATTGATGAGAAGTGTTCTGTGTGTTTCCCTTCAGAAACGGAGTTAAATGCCAGGTCCTGTGTCTTCCTACACGCAAGACTTCCTTTCTGGTAAACGCAGTCACTTTTGAGCTCAAATGAAGCTACATCGTTCATGAAGCTCACACGTTTCTCGCTCTTAACTGAAAAGCATTCGATGTTAGAGGACCTGTGGATTGTATCAGTTTCAGAAGCATAGTTGAACTAGATATGGTCCGTATGTGTAGAAAACACCGTTCTTTTGTTCAAAGCACTCTCATGTTTCCTGCTCTATTAGAGACTCTAGAAAGCAAGGGCGTGCTTCTTGCTCTAAAGCAAGGTGTGTTGCATGGATGAGAACTGTGCTGTTTGTTTCCCTTCAGAAATGGAGTTAATTCCCGGCTCTGTGTCTTCCTACATGCAAGACTTCGTTTCAGGAAATCACAGTCACTTTTCAGCTCAAATGAAGCTACATTGTTGATGAAAGTCATACATTTTTCGCTCTTAACTGAAAAGCATTGGATGTTAGAGTACCTGAGGTTTGTATCAGTGTCAGAAGCAGAGTTGAAGTAGATATGATTCGTCTGTGTAGGAAACACCGTTCTTTTGTTTGGAGCACTCTCACATTTCCTGCTTTATTAGAGACTCTAGAAAGCAAGGGCGTGCTTCTTGCTCTAAAGCAGAGTGTGTTTCTTAGATGAGAATTGTGCTGTGTGTTTCCTTTCAGAAATGGAGTTAAATCCCGGCTCTGTGTCTTCCTACATGCAAGACTATGTTTCAGGAAAACACAGTCAATTTTCAGGTCAAACGAAGCTACATTGTTGATGAAACTCATACATTTTTCGCTCTTAACTGAAAAGCATTGGATTTTAGAGGACCTGAGGTTTGTATCAGTGTCAGAAGCAGAGTTGAACTAGATATGATTCGTATGTGTGGGAAACACCGTTCTTTTGTTTGGAGCACTCTCACATTTCCTGCTTTTAGAGACTCTAGAATGCAAGGGCGTGCTTTTTGCTCTAAAGCAAGTTGTGCTTCATGGACGAGGACTGCCCTGTGTGTTTCCCTTCAGAAATGAGGTTAAATACCAGGCTCTGTGTCCTCATACAAGCAAGAATTTGTTTCAAATAAACGCAGTACCTTTTCAGCTCAAACGAAGCCACATGTTTCACGAAGCTCACATGTTTCTCCCTCTTAAATGGAAAGCATTGGATGTTAGAGGACCTATGGTTTGTACAAGGTTCTGAAGCAGAGTTGAACTAGATATGGTCTGTATGTGTATAAAACACTGTTCTTTTGTTCTGAGAACACTCATGTTTCCTGCTTTATTAGAGACTCTAGAAAGCAAAAGCGTGCTTCTTGCTCTAAAGCAGAGTGTGTTTCTTAGATGAGAACTGTGCTGTGTGTTTCCCTTCAGAAATGGAGTTAAATCCCAGTCTCTGTATCTTCCTACAGGCAAGACTTCGTTGCAGATAAACACAGTCACATTTCAGCTCAAACCAAGCTACATCGTTCTCGAAGCTCACACGTTTTTCACTCTTACCTGAAAAGATTTGATGTTAGAGGACCGTTGGTTTGTATCAGTTTCAGAACCAGAGTTGAACTTGATATGATTCGCATGTGTAGGGAACACCGTTCTTTTGTTCTGAGCACTCTCACGTTCCTGCTCTATTAGAGACTCTCAAAAGCAAGAGCGTGCTTCTTGCTCTAAAGCAAGGTGTGCTACATGGATGAGAACTGTGCTGTGTGTTTCCCTTCAGAAAGGGAGTTCAATTCCTCGCTCTATGTCTTCCTAAAGCAAGAATTCGTTTCAGGTAAGCACAGTCCCGTTTCAGCTCAAATGAAGCTACATCATTCACAAAGCTCACACGTTTCTTGCTCTTAACTGAAGAGCATTGTATGTTAGAGGACCTGTCGTTTCTATCAGTTTCAGAAGCAGAGTTGAACTAGATATGGTCCTTATGTGTAGGAATCACCATTCTTTTGTTCTGAGCACTCTCATGTTTCCTGCTGTTTTAGAGAATCTAGAAAGCAAGGGCGTGCTTCTTGCTCTAAAGCAAGGTGTGCTTCATGGACGAGAACTGTGCTGTGTGTTTCCCTTCAGAAATGGAGTTAAATACCAGGTTCAGTGTCTTCCTACATGCAAGACTTCGTTTCAGGTAAACACAGTACCTTTTCATCTCAAAAAAAGCTACAATGTTCATGATACACATATTTTTTTCGCTCATAAATGAAAATCACTGGATGTTAGAGGACCTGTGGTTTGTACCAGTTTCAGAAGCAGAATTGAACTAGATATGATTCGTATGTGTAGGAAACAGCGTTCTCTTGTTCTAAGCACTCTCACGTTTCCAGCAGTATTAGAGACTCTCGAAAGTAAGAGCGTGCTTCTTGCTCTAAAGCAAGGTGTGCTTCATGGATGAGAACTGTGCTGTGTGTTTCACTTCAGAAATGGAGTTAAATCCCTGTCTCTGTATCTTCCTACAGGCAAGACTTCGTTACACGTTTCAGCTCAAACGAAGCTACATCGTTCACAAAGCTCACACGTTTTTCGCTCTTAACTGAAAAGCATTCAATGTTAGAGGACCTGTGGTTTGTATCAGTTTCAGAAGCAGAGTTGAACTAGATATGGTTCGATGTGTAGAAAACACCTTTCTTTTTTTCTGAGCACACTCGCGTGCCCTGCTGTATTAGAGACTCTAGAAAACAAGAGCGTGGTTCTTGCTCTAAAGCAGAATGTCTTTCATAGATGAAAACTGTGCTGTGTGTTTCACATCAGAAATGGAGTTAAATCCCAGAATATGTGTCTTCCTACAGGCAAGATTTCCTTTAAGTTAAACGCAGTCACTTTTCAGCTCAAACGAAGCTTCATCATTAACAAACCTAACATGTTTCTCACTCTTAACTGAAAAGCATTGGATGTTAGAAGACCTGTGGTTTGTATCAGTTTCAGAAGCATAGTTGAACTAGATATGGGCCGTGTGTGTAGGAAACACAGTTCTTTTGTTCTGAGCACACTCACGTTTCCCGCCTAATTAGATATTCTAGAAAGCAAGAGCATGCTTCTTGCTCTAAAGCAGAGTGTGTTTCATTGATGAGAAGTGTTCTGTGTGTTTCCCTTCAGAAACGGAGTTAAATGCCAGGTTCTGTGTCTTCCTACACGCAAGAATTTCTTTCGGGTAAACGCAGTCACTTTTGAGCTCAAAGGAAGCTACATCGTTCACGAAGCTCACACGTTTCTCGCTCTTAACTGAAAAGCATTGGATGTTAGAGGACCTGAGGTTTGTATCAGTGTCAGAAGCATAGTTGAACTAGATATGGTCCGTATGTGTAGAAAACACCTTTCTTTTGTTCTGAGCACACTCACTTTTCCTACTGTATTAGAGACTCTAGAAAGCAAGTGATTGCTTCTTGCTCTAAAGCAGAGTGTGTTTCTTAGATGAGAACTGTGCTGTGTGTTTCGCTTCAGTAATGGAGGTAATTCCCAGTCTCTGTATCTTCCTACAGGCAAGAATTTGTTGCAGGTAAACACAGTCACTTTTCCGCTCAAACAAAGCTACATCATTGACGAAACTCATACATTTTGCGCTCTTAAATGAAAAGCATTTGATGTTTGAGGACCTGTGGTTTGTATCAGTTTCAGAAGCAGAGTTGAACTAGATAGGATTCGTATGTGTAGGAAACACCGTTCTTTTGTTCGGAGCACTCTCACGTTTCTTGCTGTATTAGAGACTCTAGAAAGCAAGAGCATGCTTCTTGCTCTAAAGCAAGGTGTGCTTCATGGATGAGAACTGTGCTGTGTGTTTCCCTTCAGAAATGGAGTTAATTCCCGGCTCTGTGTCTTCCTACATGCAAGACTTCATTTCAGGAAAACACAGTCACTTTTCAGCTCAAATGAAGCTACATCGTTGACGAAACTCATACATTTTTTGCTCTTAACTGAAAAGCATTGGATGTTAGAGGACCTGAGGTTTGTATCAGTGTCAGAAGCAGACTTGAACTAGATATGATTCGCATGTGTAGGAAACACAGTTCTTTTGTTCGGAGCACTCTCACGTTTCCTGCTGTATTAGAGACTCTAGAAAGCAAGAGCGTGCTTCTTGCTCTAAAGCAGAGTGTGTTTCTTAGATGAGAACTGTGCTGTGTGTTTCCCTTCAGAAATGGTGTTAAATCCCAGTCTCTGTATCTTCCTACAGGCAAGAATTCGTTGTAGGTAAACACAGTTACTTTTCCTCTGAAACAAAGCTACATCGTTGACGAAACTCATACATTTTTCGCTCTTAAATGAAAAGCATTCGATGTTTGAGGACCTGTGGTTTGTATCAGTGTCAGAAGCAGAGTTGAACTAGATATTTGTATGTGTAGAAAACAACGTTCTATTGTTCTGAGCACTCTCACGTTTCTTGCTGTATTAGAGACACTAGAAAGCAAGAGCATGCTTCTTGCTCTAAAGCAAGGTGTGCTTCATGGATGAGAACTGTGTTGTGTGTTTCCCTTCAGAATTGGAGTTAAATTACAGGCTATATGTCTTCCTAAAGCAAGACTTCGTTTCAGGTAACCACAGTCCCATTTCATCTCAAACAAAGCTACATCGTTCACAAAGCTCACACGTTTTTCCCTCTTAACTAAAAAGCATTGGATGTTAGAGGACCTGTGGTTTGTATCAGTATCAGAAGCAGTGTTGAACTAGCAATGGTCCGTATGTGTAGGAAACACCGTTCTTTTTTTCTGAGCACACTCATGTTTCCTGCTCTATTAGAGACTCTAGAAAGCAAGAGCGTGCTTCTTGCTCTAAAGCAGAGTGTGCTTCATGGAGGAGAACTGTGCTGTGTATTTCCTTCAGAAATGGAGTTAAATCCCAGGCTCTGTGTCTTCCTATAGGCAAGAGTTCTTTATGGGTAAACTCAGTCACTTTTCAGCTCAAATGAAGCTACATCGTTCTCCAAGCTCAAACGATTCTCGCTCTTAAATGAAAAGCATTGGATGACAGAGGAACTGTGGTTTTTATCAGTTTCAGAAACAGAGTTGAACTTGATATGGTCCTTATGTGTAGGAAACACCATTATTTTGTTCGGAGCACACTCATGTTTCCCTCTGTATTAGATACTCTAGAAAGCAAGAGCGTGCTTCTTGCTCTAAAGCAGAGTGTGTTTCTTAGATGAGAAATGTGCTGTGTGTTTCCTTTCAGATATGGAGTTAAATCCCAGTCTCTGTATCTTCCTACAGGCAAGACTTCGTTGCAGATAAACACAGTCACTTTTCAGCTCAAACCAAGCTACATCGTTCTCGAAGCTCACACGTTTTTCGCTCTTACCTGAAAACCTTCGATGTTAGAGGACCTTTGGTTTGTATCAGTTTCATAACCAGAGTTGAACTCGATATGATTCGCATGTGTAGGGAACACCGTCCTTTTGTTCTGAGCACTCTCACATTTCCTGCTGTATTAGAGACTCTCAAAAGCAAGAGCGTGCTTCTTGCTCTAAAGCAAGGTGTGCTTCATGGATGAGAACTGTGCTGTGTGTTTCCCTTCAGAAAGGGAGTTAAATCACAGTGTCTGTATCTTCCTACATGCAAGACTTCGTTTCAGGAAAACACAGTCACTTTTCTGCTCAAAGGAAGCTAAATCGTTCACGAAACTCATGCATTTTTCGCTCTTAACTGAAAAGCATTGTATGTTAGAGGACCTGTGGTTTGTATCTGTTTCAGAAGCAGAGTTGAACTAGATATAAATCGTATGTGTAGGAAACACCATTCTTTTGTTCGGAGTCCTCTCATGTTTCCTGGTCTATTATCGACTCTAGAAAGCCAGGGCGTGCTTCTTGCTCTTAAGTAAAGTGTGATTCATGGACGAGAACTGCGCTGTGTGTTTCCCTTCAGAAATGAGGTTAAATACAAGGCTCTGTTTCCTCCTACAAGCAAGAATTCGTTTCAAGTAAACACAGTACCTTTTCAGCTCAAACCAAGCTACATCGTTCTCGAAGCTCACACGTTTTTCGCTCTTACCTGAAAAGCTTCAATGTTAGAGGACCTTTGGTTTGTATCAGTTTCAGAAGCACAGTTGAACTCGATATGATTCGCATGTGTAGTGAACCCAGTTGTTTTGTTCTGACCACTCTCACGTTTCCTGCTGTATTAGAGACTCTCATGAGCAAGAGCATGCTTCTTGCTCTAAAGCAAGGCGTGCTTCATGGATGAGAAAAGTGCTGTGTGTTTCCCTTCAGAAAGGGAGTTAAATTCCTGGCTCTAAGTCTTCCTAAAGAAAGAATTTGTTTCAGGTAACCACAGTCAAGTTTCAGTTAATGGAGTTAAATCCCAGGTTCTGTGTCTTCCTACAAGGAAGACTGCGTTTCAGGTAAACACAGTCACTTTTCATCTCAAACGAAGCTACATAGTTCAAGAAGCTTACACGTTGTTCACTCTTAACTGAAAAGCATTGGATGTCAGAGGAACTGTGGTTTGTATCAGTTTTAGAAGCAGAGTTGAACTAGATATGGTCTGTATGTGTAGGAAACCCTGTTCTTTTGTTGTGAGGACACTCACGTATTCTGCACTATTAGAAACACTAAAAAGCAAGAGCGTGCTTCTTGCTCTAAAGCAGAGTGTGTTTCATGGAGGAGAACTGCGCTCTGTGTTTCCCTTCAGAAATGGAGGTAAATCTCATGCTCTGTGTCTTCCTACAAAAAAGATTTAGTTTCAGGTAAATGCAGTCACTTTTCAGCTCAAACAAATCTACATCGTTCACGAAGGTCACACGTTTCAGCTCTTAACCTAAAAGCATTGGGAGTTAGAGGACCATGGGTTTGTATCAGTATCAGAGGCAGAGTGGAACTAGCAATGGTCCATAGGTGTAGGAAACACCGTTCTTTTGTTCTGAGCACACTCAGGTTTCCTGCTGTATTAGAGACTCTAGAATGCAAGAGTGTGCTTCTTGCTCTAAAGCAGAGTGTTTTTCATGGAGGAGAACTGTGCTGTGTGTTTCCCTTAAGAAATGGAGTTAAATCCCAGGTTCTGTGTCTCCCTACAAGGAAGACTGTGTTTCAGGTAAACACAGTCACTTTTCAGCTCAAACCAAGCTACATGATTCACGAAGCTCACACGTTTCTCGACCTTAACTGAAAAGCATTGGATTTTAGAGGACCTGTGGTTTGTATCAGTTTCAGAAGCACAGTTGAACTAGCAATGGCCATTATGTGTAGGAAACACTGTTCTTTTGTTCTGAGTTCACTCTCATTTCTTGCTGTATTAGAGAATCTAGAAAGCAAGAGCATGATTCTTGTTCTAAATCAGAATGTGTTCCATGGATTAGAACTGTGCTGTGTGTTTCCCTTCAGAAATGGAGTTAAATCCCAGGTTATGTCTCTTCCTACAAGGAAGACTGCGTTTCAGTTAAACATAGTCACTTTTTAGCTCAAATGAAACTACATGATTCACGGAGCTCACATGTTTGTCGCTCTTAACTGAAAAGCATTAGATGATAGAGGAACTGTGGTTTGTGTCAGTTTCACAAGCAGAGTTGATGTAGATATGGTCTGTAAATGTAGGAAATACTGTTCTTTGTTCTGAGCACACTCACGTTTTCTGCTCAATTAGAGACTCTAGAAAGTAAGAGTGTGCTTCTTGCTCTAAAGCAGAGTGTGTTTCATGGATGAGAACTGTGCTGTGTGTTTCCTTCAGAAATTTAGTTAAATCCCAGGCTCTGTAACTTCCTACAGGCGAGACTTCTTTTCAGGTAAACTCAGTCACTTTTCAGCTCTAATGAAGCTACATCTTTCAAGAAGCTCAAACGTTTCTCGCTCTTAACTGAATAGCATTGCATGTCAGGGGACGTGTGGTTTGTATCAGTTTCAGATGCAGAGTTGAACTAGCAATGGTCCGTATTTGTAGGAAACACTGTTCTTTTGTTCTGAGCACACTCACGTTTCCTGCTCTATTAGAGACTCCAGAAAGTAAGACCGTGCTTCTTGCTCTAAAGCAAAGTGTGTTTCATGGAGGAGGACTGTGCTGTGTGTTTCACTTCAAAATGGAGTTAAATCCCAAGCTCTGTGTCTGCCTAAAACCAAGACTTCATTTCAGGTAAACTCAGTCACTTTTAAGCTCAAACAAAGCTACATCGTTCACTAAGGTCACACGTTTCTCGCTCGGTACTGAAAAGCATTGGATGTTAGGGGTCCTGTGGTTTGTATCAGGTTCAGAATCAGAGTTGAACTAGCAATGGTCCATATATGTAGGAAACACCTTTTTTTTGGTCTGAGCACACTCGCGTTTTCTGCGATATTAGAGAATCTAGAAAGTAAGAGCTTGCTTCATGCTCTAAAGCAGAGTGTGCTTCATGGATGAGGACTGTGCTGTGTGTTTCCTTCAGAAATGAAGTCAAATCCCAGGCTCTGTGTCTTCCTACAGGCAAGAGTTCTTTTCACGCAAACTCAGTCACTTTTCAGCACAAACGAAGCTACATCGTTCCCCAATCTCCAACAATTCTCTCTCTTAACTGAAAAGCATTGGATGACAGAGGACCTGTGGTTTGTATCAGTTTCAGAAGCAGAGTTGAACTTGCAATGGTCTGTATGTGTAGGAAGCACCGTTCTTTTGTTGTGAGCTCACTCGCATTTTCTGCTCTATTAGAGACTCTAGAAAGTAAGAGCATGCTTCTTGCTCTAAAGCAGAGTGTGCTTCATGGATGAGAACTGTGCTGTGTGTTTCCTTCAGAAATGGAGTTAAGTCCCAGGCTCTGTGTCTTCCTACAAGCAAGAGTTCTTTTCGGGCAAACTCAGTCACTTTTCAGCTCAAACAAAGCTACATCATTCACGAAGGTCACACGATTCTCGCTCGGTACTGAAAAGCATTGGATGTTAGGGGACCTGTTGTTTGTATTAGGTTCAGATTCAGAGTTGAACTAGCAATGGTCCATATATGTAGGAAACACCGTTCTTTTGGTCTGAGCACACTCACGTTTTCTGCTCTATTAGAGACTCTTGAAAGTAAGAGCGTACTTTGTGCTCTAAAGCAGATTACGTTTCATGGATGAGAACTGTGCTCTGTGTTTCCTTCAGAAATGGAGTTAAATCCCAGGCTCTGTGTCTTCCTACAGGCAAGAGTTCTTTTCACGTAAACTCAGTCAATTTTCAGCTCAAACGAAGCTACATCGTTCCCCAATCTCAAACAATTCTCGCTCTTAACTGAAAAGCATTGGATGAGAGAGGACCTGTGGTTTGTCTCAGTTTCAGAAGCAGAGTTGAACTAGCAATGGTCCGTATGTATAGGAAACACCGTTCTTTTGTTCTGAGCACACTCATGTTTCCTGCTGTATTAGAGACTCTAGAAAGCAAGAGCGTGCTTCTTGCTCTAAAGCAGAGTGTGTTTCATGGATGAGAACTTAGCTATGTGTTTCCCTTCAGAAATGGAGTTAAATCCCAGGTTCTGTGTCTTCCTACAAGGAAGACTGCGTTTCAGGTAAACACCATCACTGTTCATCTCAAACGAAGCTACATAGTTCAAGAAGCTCACACGTTGTTCACTCTTAACTGAAAAGCATTGGATGTCAGAGGAACTGTGGTTTGTATCAGTTTTAGAAGCAGAGTTGAACTAGATATGGTCTGTATGTGTAGGAAACCCTGTTCTTTTGTTGTGAGGACACTCACGTTTTCTGCTCTATTAGAGACACTAAAAAGCAAGAGCGTGCTTCTTGCTCTAAAGCAGAGTGTGTTTCATGGATGAGAACTGTGCTGTGTGTTTCCCTTCAGAAATGGAGTTCAATCCCAGGCTCTGTGTCTTCCTACAGGCAAGACTTCTTTTCAGGTAAACTCAGTCACTTTTCAGCTCAACAAAGCTACATCATTCACGAAGGTCACACGTTTCTCGCTCTTAACCTAAAAGCATTGGTAGTTAGAGGACCTTGGGTTTGTATCAGTATCAGAGGCAGAGTGGAACTAGCAATGGTCCATCGGTGTAGGAAACACCGTTCTTTTGTTCTGAGCACACTCAGGTTTCCTGCTGTATTAGAGACTCTAGAATGCAAGAGTGTGCTTCTTTCTCTAAAGTAAAGTGTGTTTCATGGAGGAGGACTGTGCTGTGTGTTTCACTTCAAAATGGAGTTAAATCCCAAGCTCTGTGTCTTCCTATAACCAAGACTTATTTTCAGGTAAACTCAGTCACTTTTCAGCTCAAAGGAATCTACATCGTTCACGAAGCTCACACGTTTCTCGCTCTGTACTGAAAAGCAATGGATGTTAGGGGACCTATGTTTTGTATCAGGTTCATATTCAGAGTTGAACTAGCAATGGTCCATATATAGGAAACACCGTTCTATTGTTCTGAGCACACTCGTGTTTTCTGATCTATTAGAGACTCTAGAAAGTAAGAGCATGCTTCTTGCTCTAAAGCAGAGTGTGCTTCATGGATGAGAACTGTGCTGTGTGTTTCCTTCAGAAAGGGACTTAAATCCCAGGTTATGTCTCTTCCTACAAGGAAGAGTGCGTTTCAGTTAAACACAGTCACTTTTCAGCTCAAATGAAGCTACATGATTCACGGAGCTCACATGTTTGTCTCTCTTAACTGAAAAGCATTAGATGATAGAGGAACTTTGGTTTGTGTCAGTTTCACAAGCATAGTTGATGTAGATATGGTCTGTAAATGTAGGAAACACTGTTCTTCGTTCTGAGCACACTCACGTTTTCTGCTCAATTAGAGACTCTAGAAAGTAAGAGCGTGCTTCTTGCTCTAAAGCAGAGTGTGTTTCATGGATGAGAACTGTGCTGTGTATTTCCCTTCAGAAATGGAGTTCAATCCCAGGCTCTGTGTCTTCCTACAAGCAAGACTTCTTTTCAGGTAAACTCAGTCACTTTTCAGCTCAAAGGAATCTACATCGTTCACGAAGCTCACATGTTTCTCGCTCTTAACTGAAAAGGATTGGATGACAGAGGACCTGTGGTTTGTATCAGTTTCAGAAGCAGAGTTGAACGAGCAATTGTCCATATGTTTAGGAAATACTGTTCTTTTGTTCTGATCACACTCACGTTTCCTGCTGTATTAGGGAACCTAGAAAGCAAGAGCGTGCTTCTTGCTCTAAAGCAGAGTGTGTTTCATGGATGAGAACTGTGCTGTGTGTTTCCCTTCAGAAATGGAGTTAAATCCCATGCTCTATGTCTTCCTACAGGCAAGACTTCTTTTCAGGTATATTCAGTCACTTTTCAGCTCAAATGAAGCTACATCGTTCACGAAGCCCAAACGTTTCTCGCTCTTAAATGAAAAGCATTGGATGTTACGGCACCTGTGTTTTGTATCTGTTTCAGATGCAGAGTTGAACTAGCAATGGTCCGTATGTGTAGGAAACACAGTTCTTTGTTCTGAGCACACTCACGTTTCCTGCTATATTAGAGACTCTAGAAAGTAAGAGCGTGCTTCTTGCTCTAAAGCAGAGTGTGTTTCATGGAGGAGAACTGAGGTCTGTGTTTCCCTTCAGAAATGGAGGTAAATCTCAGGCTCTGTTTCTTCCTACAAAAAAGATTTATTTTCAGGTAAACACAGTCACTTCTCAGCTCAAACAAAGCTACATCGTTCACAAAGGTCACACGTTTCTCGCTCTTAACTTAAAGCATTGGTAGTTAGAGGACCTTGGGTTTGTATCAGTATCATAGGCAGAGTGGAACTAGCAATGGTCCATAGGTGTAGGAAACACCTTTCTTTTGTTCTGAGCACACTCAGGTTTCCTGCTGTATTAGAGACTCTAGAATGCAAGAGTGTGCTTCTTGCTCTAAAGCAGAGTGTTTTTCATGGAGGAGAACTGTGCTGTGTGTTTCCATTAAGAAATGGAGTTAAAACCCAGGTTCTGTGTCTCCCTACAAGGAAGACTGCGTTTCAGGTAAACACAGTCACTTTTCAGCTCAAACGAAGCTACATAGTTCAAGAGGCTCACACGTTATTCGCTCTTAACTGAAAAGCATTGGATGTTAGAGGATCTGTGGTTTGTATGAGTTTCATAAGCAGAGTTGAACTAAATATGGTCCGTATGTGTAGGAATCACCGTTCTTTTGTTGTGAGCACACTCACGTTTTCTGCTCTATTAGAGACACTAAAAAGCAAGAGCGTGCTTCTTGTTCTAAAGCAGAGTGTGTTTCATGGATGAGAACTGTGCTGTGTGTTTCCCTTCAGAAATGGAGTTCAATCCCAGGCTCTGTGTCTTCCTACAGGCAAGACTTCTTTTCAGGTAAACTCAGTCACTTTTCAGCTCAACAAAGCTACATCATTCACGAAGGTCACACGTTTCTCGCTCTTAACCTAAAAGCATTGGTAGTTAGAGGACCTTGGGTTTGTATCAGTATCAGAGGCAGAGTGGAACTAGCAATGGTCCATAGGTGTAGGAAACACCGTTCTTTTGTTCTGAGCACACTCAGTTTTCCTGCTGTATTAGAGACTCTAGAATGCAAGAGTGTGCTTCTTGCTCTAAAGCAAAGTGTGTTTCATGGAGGAGGACTGTGCTGTGTGTTTCACTTCAAAATGGAGTTAAATCCCAAGCTCTGTGTCTTCCTATAACCAAGACTTATTTTCAGGTAAACTCAGTCACTTTTCAGCTCAAAGGAATCTACATCGTTCACGAAGCTCACACGTTTCTCGCTCTGTACTGAAAAGCAATGGATGTTAGGGGACCTATGTTTTGTATCAGGTTCATATTCAGAGTTGAACTAGCAATGGTCCATATATAGGAAACACCATTCTATTGTTCTGAGCACACTCGTGTTTTCTGATCTATTAGAGACTCTAGAAAGTAAGAGCATGCTTCTTGCTCTAAAGCAGAGTGTGCTTCATGGATGAGAACTGTGCTGTGTGTTTCCTTCAGAAAGGGACTTAAATCCCAGGTTATGTCTCTTCCTACAAGGAAGAGTGCGTTTCAGTTAAACACAGTCACTTTTCAGCTCAAATGAAGCTACATGATTCACGGAGCTCACATGTTTGTCTCTCTTAACTGAAAAGCATTAGATGATAGAGGAACTTTGGTTTGTGTCAGTTTCACAAGCATAGTTGATGTAGATATGGTCCGTAAATGTAGGAAACACTGTTCTTTGTTCTGAGCACACTCACGTTTTCTGCTCAATTAGAGACTCTAGAAAGTAAGAGTGTGCTTCTTGCTCTAAAGCAGAGTGTGTTTCATGGATGAGAACTGTGCTGTGTATTTCCCTTCAGAAATGGAGTTCAATCCCAGGCTCTGTGTCTTCCTACAATCAAGACTTCTTTTCAGGTAAACTCAGTCACTTTTCAACTCAAAGGAATCTACATCGTTCACGAAGCTCACATGTTTCTCGCTCTTAACTGAAAAGGATTGGATGACAGAGGACCTGTGGTTTGTATCAGTTTCAGAAGCAGAGTTGAACGAGCAATTGTCCATATGTTTAGGAAATACTGTTCTTTTGTTCTGATCACACTCACGTTTCCTGCTGTATTACAGAACCTAGAAAGCAAGAGCGTGCTTCTTGCTCTAAAGCAGAGTGTGTTTCATGGATGAGAACTGAGCTCTGTGTTTTTCTTCAGAAATGGAGGTAAATGCCAGGCTCGGTGTCTTCCTACAAGCAAGCCTTCTTTTCAGGTATACTCAGTCACTTTTCAGGTCAAAGGAATCTACATAGTTCACGAAGCTCACACGTTTCTCGCTCTGTACTGAAAAGCATTGGATGTTAGGGGACCTGTTGTTTGTATCAGGTTCAGATGCAGAGTTGAACTAGCAATGGTCCGTATGTGTAGGAAACACCGTTATTTTATTCTGAGCACACTCGCGTTTTCTGCTTTATTAGAGACTCTAGAAAGCAAGCGCGTGCTTCATGCTCTAAAGCAGAGTGGGTTGCATGGATGAGAACTGTGCTTTGTGTTTCCTTATAAAATAGAGTTAAATCCCATGCTCTGTGTCTTCCTACAGGCAAGACTTCTTTTCTGGTAAATTCAGTCACTTTTCAGCTCAAACGATGCTATATCTTTCACAAAGCCCAAACGTTTCTTGCTCTTAAATGAAAAGCATTGGATGCTATGGGAGCTGTGTTTTGTATCCGTTTCAGATGCAGAGTTGAACTAGATATGGTCCGTATGTGTAGGAAACACTGTTCTTTTGTTCTGAGGTCACTCTCATTTCTTGCTGTATTAGGAAATCTAGAAAGCAAGAGCATGATTCTTGCTCTAAAGCAGAGTGTGTTTCATGGATGAGAACTGTGCTGTGTGTTTCCTTCAGAAATGGAGTTAAATCCCAGGCTCTGTGTCTTCCTACAGGCAAGAGTTCTTTTCAGGCAAACTCAGTCAATTTTCAGCTCAAACAAAACTACATCGTTCCTCAATCTCAAACAATTCTCGCTCTAAACTGAAAAGCATTGGATGACCGAGGACCTGTGGTTTGTATCTGTTTCAGAAGCAGAGTTGAACTAGCAATGGTCCGTATGTGTAGGAAACACCGTTCTTTTTTTCTGAGCACACACACGTTTCCTGCTGTATTATAGACTCTAGAAAGCAAGAGCGTTCTTCTTGCTCTAAAGCAGAGTGTGTTTCATGGATGAGAACTGAGCTCTGTGTTTCTCTTCAGAAATGGTGGTAAATGCCAGGCTCTGTGTCTTCCTGCAAGCAAGACTTCTTTTCAGGTATACTCAGTCACTTTTCAGCTCAAAGGAATCTACATAGTTCACGAAGCTCACACGTTTCTCGCTCTGTACTGAAAAGCATTGGATTAAGGGACCTGTGGTTTGTATCAGGTTCATATTCAGAGTTGAACTAGCAATGGTCTGTATGTGTAGGAAACACCGTTATTTTGTTCTGAGCACACTCATGTTTCCTGCTATATTAGAGATTCTAGAATGTAAGAGCGTGCTTCTTGCTCTAAAGCAGAGTGTGCTTCATGGAGGAGACCTGTGCTGTGTGTTTCCTTTAGAAATGGAGTTAAATCCCATGCTCTGTGTCTTCGTACAGCAAGAGTTCTTTTCGGGTAAACTCAGTCACTTTTCAGCTGAAACGAAGCTACATTGTTCTCCAAGCTCAAACGATTCTCGCTCTTAACTGAAAACCATTGGATGACAGAGGAATTGTGGTTTGAATCAGTTTCAGAAGCAGATTTGAACTAGCAATGGTCCGTATGTGTAGGAAACACCGTTCTTTTGTTCTGAGCACACTCACGTTTCATCCTGTATTAGAGAATCTAGAAAGAAAGATCGTGCTTCTTGCTCTAAAGCAGAGTGTGTTTCATAGAGGAGAACTGTGCTGTGTGTTTCCCTTCAGAAATGGAGTTAAATCCCAGGTTCTGAGTCTTCCTAGAAGCAAGACAGCGTTTCAGGTAAACACAGCCACTTTTCATCTCAAATGAAGCTACATAGTTCAAGAAGCTCATATTTTATTCGCTCTTAACTTCTTGCTCTAAATCAGAGTGTGTTTCATAGAGGAGAACTGTGCTGTGTGTTTCCCTTCAGAAACTGAGCTAAATCTCAGGCTCTGTGTCTTCCTACAAGAAATACTTTGTTTCAGGTAAACGCCATCACTTTTCTGCTAAAACAAAGCAAGAACGTACAAGAAGCTCACAGGTGTCTCGCTCTAAACTGACAAGCATGGGATATTAGACAACCTGTGGTTAGTATCAGTTTAATGAGCAGTGTGGAACTCGATATGGTCCATATATATATGAAACACAGGCCTTTGGTTGTGATCACACTCAGTTTTCCTGCTGTGTCAGATTCAGAAAGCAAGAGCGTGATTCTTGCTCTAAAGCAGAGTGTGTTTCATGGATGGGAACTATGCTGAGGGTCGCCCTTCAGAAAAGGAGTTAAATGCGAGGCTCTGTGTCATCCTACAAGCAAGACTTCGTTTCAGGTAAATGCAGTCCCTTTTCAGCTCAAAGGAAGCTACATCATTCACTAAGCTCAAATGATTCTTGCGCTTAACTGAAAAGCATTGGATGTTAGAGGACCTGTGGTGCGAATTAGTTTCAAAAGCAGAGTTGAACTCGATACGGTCCGTATGTGTAGGAAATACCGCTGTTTTATTCTGAGCACACTCACGTTTCCTGCACTATTAGAGACTCTAGAAAGCAAGAGGGTGCTTCTTGCTCTAAAGTAGAGTGTGTTTCATGGGTGAGAACAGTGCTGTCTGTTTCCCTTCATAAATGGAGTTAAATCCCAGGCTCTGTGTCTTCCTACAAGCAAGACTTCGTTTAAGGTACACGCAGTCACTCTTCAAATCAAACAAAACAACAACGTTCACGAAGCTGACACGTATCTCACTCTTAACTGAAAAGCATTGGATGTTATAGGACCTGTGGTTTGTACCAGTTTCAGAAGCAGAGTTGAACTCGATATGGCCCATATGTGTAGGAAACAGTTCTTGTTTTATGATAACTCTCACATTTCCTGCTGTATTACAGACCCTAGAAAGCAAGAGCGTGCTTCTTTCTCTAAAGCAGAGTGTGTTTCACGGATGGAAACTTTGCTGAGTGCTGCTCTTCATTAATGGAGTTAAATCCCATGATCTGTGTCTTCCTACAAGCAAGACTTCCTAACTTTTCAGCTCAAATGAAGCTACATCGTTCACGAAGCTCACTCGTTTCTCGCGCTTGCTTGAAAAACATTGGACGTTAGAGGACCTCTGGTTTGTATCCGTTTCAGAAGCAGAGTTGAACTCGATATGGCCCGTATGTGTAGGAAACACAGTTCTTGTTTTATGATAACTCTCACATTTCCTGCTGTATTACACACCCTAGAAAGCAAGGGGGTGCTTCTTGCTCTAAAGTAGAGTGTGTTTCATGGGTGAGAACTGTGCTGTCATTTTCCCTTCATAAATGGAGTTAAATCACAGGCTCTGTGTCTTCCTACAAGAAGGACTTCGTTTCAGGTAAACGCCATCACTTTTCAGCTAAAACAAAGCAAGAGCATACAAGAAGCTCACACGTGTCTCGCTCTTAACTTACAAGCATGGGATGTTAGACGACCTGTAGTTTGTATCAGTTTCCTGAGCAGTGTTGAACTCGATATGGTCCTTATATGTAGGAAACTCAGTCCTTTGGTTGTGATCACACTCACGTTTCCTGCTGTATCAGAGATTCTAGAAAGCAATAGCGAGCTTGTTGCTCTAAAGCAGGTGTGTTTCATGGATGGGAACTTTGCTGAGTGTTGCTCTTCAGAAATGGAGGTAAATCCCATGTTCTGTGTCTTCCTACAAGCAAGACTTCGTTTCAGGTAAACGCAGTAACTTTTCAGCTCAAACGAAGCTATTTCATTCACGAAGCTCACATGTTACTCACGCTTAATTGAAAAGCATTGGATGTCAGTGGACCTGTGGTTTGTAGCAGTTTCATTAGCAGAGCTGAACTTGATATGGTCTATATATGTAGGAAACACAGTCCTTTGGTTGTGATCACACTCACGTTTCCTGCTGTATTAGAGACTCTAGAAAGCAAGAGCGTGCTTCTTGCACTAAAGCAGAGTGTGTTTCATGGATGAGAACTGTGCTGTCTGTTTCCCTTCAGAAATGGAGTTAAATCCCAGGCTCTGTGTCTTACTACAATCAAGACTTCGTTTAAGGTAAACGCAGTCACGTTTAGCTAAAACAAAGCAAGAACGTACAGGAAGCTCCCACGTGTCTCACTCTTAACTGACAAGCGTGGGATGTTAGACGACCTGTAGTTTGTATCAGTTTCCTGAGCAGTGTTGTTCTCGATATGGTCCATATATGTAAGAAACACAGTCCTTTACTTGTGATCACACTCACGTTTCCTGCTGTATTAGAGACTTTAGAAAACAAGAGCGTGCTTCTTGCTCTAAAGCAGAGTGTGTTTCATGGATCGGAACTGTGCTTAGTGTTGACCTTCAGAAATGGAGTTACATCCCAGGCTCTGTGTCTTCCTACAAGCAAGACTTCTTTTCAAGTAATAGCAGTCCCTGTTCAGCTCAAATGAAGCTACAAAGTTCACAAAGCTCAAACGTTTATCGCACTTCTGAAATGGAGTTAAATCCCAGGCTCTGTGTCTTCCTACAAGCAAGACTTCGTTTCAGGAAAACACAGTCCCTTTTCAGATGAAAGGAAGCTACATAGTTCACAAAGCTCACACGTATCTCGCTCTTAACTGCAAAGCATTGGACGTTAGAGGAACTGTGTGTGTATCAGTTTCAGAAGCAAAGTTGAACTAGATACAGTCCGTATGTGTAGGAAACAGTGCTCTATTGTTCTGAGGATACTCACCTTTCCTGCTCTATTAGAGTTTCTAGAAAGCAACAGCGTGCTTCTTGCTCTAAAGCAGAGTGTGTTTCATAGATGGGAACAGTGCTGAGTGCTGCTCTTCAGAAATGGAGTTAAATCCCAGGCTCTGTGTCTTCTACAAACAAGACATCGTTTCAGGTAAATGCAGTCCGTTTTCGGCTCAAACGAGGCTACATCTTTCACGAAGCTCACCCCTTTCTCACGCTTAAATGAAAAGCATTGGATGTCAGAGGACCTGTGGTTTGTAGCAGTTTAATAAGCAGAGTTGAAATCAATATGGTCCGTATGTGTAGGAAACACAGTCCTTTCGTTATGATCACACTCAAGATTCCTGCTGTATTAGAGACTCTAGAAAGCAAGAGCGTCCTTTTTGCTCTAAAGCAGAGTGTGTTTCATGGATGAGAACTGTGCTCTGTGTTTCCCTTCAGAAATGGAGTTAAATCACAGGCTCTGTGTCTTCCTACAAGAAAGACTTCGTTTCAGGTAAACGCCATCAATTTTCAGCTAAAACAAAGCAAGAACGTACAAGAAGCTCCCACGTGTCTCGCTCTTTACTGACTAGCATGGGATGTTAGAGGACATGTGGTTTGTATCAGTTTCTTGAGCAGAGGTAAAGTCGATAAGGTCTGTATATGTAGGAAACACAGTCCTTCGGTTTTGATCACACTCACGTTTCCTGCTGTATCAGATTTTCTAGAAAGCAAGAGCATGCTTCTTGCTCTAAAGCAGAGTGTGTTTCATGGATGAGAACTGTCCTGTGTGTTTCCCTTCAGAAATGGAGTTAAATCCCAGGCTCTGTGTCTTCCTACAAGCAAGACTTCTTTTCAGGAAAACACAGTCCCTTTTCAGATGAAAGGAAGCTACATCGTTCACAAAGCTCACATGTATCTCGCTCTTAACTGAAAAGCATTGGACGTTAGAGGAACTGTGTGTGTATCAGTTTCAGAAGCAGAGTTGAACTAGATACAGTCCGTATGTGTAGGAAACAGTGCTCTTTTGTTCTGAGCACACTCACCTTTCCTGCTCTATTAGAGGTTCTAGAAAGCAACAGCGTGCTTCTTGCTCTAAAGCAGAGTGTGTTTCATGGATGGGAACAGTGCTGAGTGCTGCTCTTCAGAAATGGAGTTAAATCCCAGGCTCTGTGTCTTCCTACAAACAAGACATCGTTTCAGGTAAATGCAGTCCCTTTTCGGCTCAAACGAGGCTACATCTTTCATGAAGCTCACCCCTTTCTCACTCTTAAATGAAAAGCATTGGATGTCAGAGGACCTGTGGTTTGTAGCAGTATAATAAGCAGAGTTGAAATCGATATGGTCCGTTTGTGTAGGAAACACAGTCCTTTCGTTTTGATCACACTCAAGATTCCTGCTGTATTAGAGACTCTAGAAAGCAAGAGCGTCCTTTTTGCTCTAAAGCAGAGTGTGTTTCATGGATGAGAACTGTGCTCTGTGTTTCCCTTCAGAAATGGAGTTAAATCACAGGCTCTGTGTCTTCCTACAAGCAAGACTTCGTTTCAGGTAAACGCAGTCCCTTTTCAGCTAAAACAATACTACAACGTTCACGAAGCTCACACGTTTATCGCACTTAACTGAGAAGCATTGGATGTTAGAGGACCTGTGGTTTGTATCAGTTTCAGAAGCAGAGTTGAACTTGATATGGTCCGTAGCGTAGGAAACACAGTCCTATGGTTATGGTCACACTTACGTTCCTGCTGTGTTACAGTCTCTAGAAAGCAAGAGCGTGCTTCTTGCTCTAAAGCAGAGTGTATTTCATGGATGGGAACTGTGCTGAGTGTTGCTATTCAGAAATGCCATTAAATTCCATACTCTGTGTATTCCTACAAGCAAGACTTCGTTTCAGGTAAACGCTTTCCCTATTCAGCTCAAACAAAGCTACATCATTCACGAAGCTCACACGTTTCTAGCGCTTGACTGAAAAGCATTGGATGTTAGAGGACTACTGGTTTTTATCCATTTCAGAAGCTGAGTTGAAATTAATATGGTCCGTATGTGTAGGAAACACTGTTCTTTTGTTTTGATCACACTCAAGTTTCCTGCTGTATCTGAGACTCTAGAAAGCAGGAGTGTGCTTCTTGCTCTAAAGCAGAGTGTGTTTCATGGATGAGAACTGTGCTGTGTGTTTCCCTTCAGAAATGGAGTTAAATCCCAGGCTCTGTGTCTTCCTACAAGCAAGACATCGTTTCAGGAAAACGCAGTCCCTTTTCAGATGAAAGGAAGCTACATCGTTCACAAAGCTCACACGTATCTCGCTCTTAAGTGAAAAGCATTGGACGTTAGAGGAACTGTGTGTATATCAGTTTCAGAAGCAGAGTTGAACTAGATACGGTCCGTATGTGTAGGAAACAGTGCTCTTTTGTTCTGAGCACACTCACCTTTCCTGCTCTATTAGAGGTTCTAGAAAGCAACAGCGTGCTTCTTGCTCTAAAGCAGAGTGTGTTTCATGGATGGGAACAGTGCTGAGTGCTGCTCTTCAGAAATGGAGTTAAATCCCAGGCTCTGTATCTTTCTACAAACAAGACATCGTTTCAGGTAAATGCAGTCCCTTTTCGGCACAAACGAAGATACATCGTTCACGAAGCTCACCCCTTTCTCACGCTTAAAGGAAAAGCATTGGATGTCAGAGGACCTGTGGTTTGTAGCACTTTCATAAGCAGAGTTGAAATCAATATGGTCCGTATGTGTAGGAAACACAGTCCTTTCGTTATGATCACACTCAAGATTCCTGCTGTATTAGAGAATATAGAGAGCAAGAGCATGCTTCTTGCTCTAAAGCAGAGTGTGTTTCATGGATGGGAAGTATGCTGAGTGTTCCCCTTCAGAAATGGAGTTAAATCCCAGTCACTGTGTCTTCCTAAAAGCAAGACTTCCTTTCAGGTAAAGGTTGTCCATTTTCAGCTCAAAAGAAGATACATCGTTCAAAAAGCTCTCGCGATTCTCGCGCTTAATTGAAAAGCATTGGATGTTAGAGGACCTGTGGTATGTTTCATTTTCACAAGCAGATTAGAAATAGACAAGGTCTGTATGTGTAGGAAACACCGTTCTTTTGTTCTGAGCACACTCAATTCTCCTGCTGTATTAGAGAATTTAGAAAACAAGAGCGTGCTTATTGCTCTAAAGCAGAGTGTGTTTCATGGATCGGAACTGTGCTGAGTGTTGCCCATCAGAAATGGAGTTACATCCCAGGCTCTGTGTCTTCCTACAAGCAAGACTTCTTTTCAGGTATTAGCAGTCCCTTTTCAGCTCAAACGAAGCTACATCGTTCACGAAGCTCACACGTTTATGGTGCTTTAATGAAAATCATTGGATATTAAAGGACCTATGGTGTTTATCAGTTTCAGAAGCAGAGTTGAACTAGACACGGTCCGTATTTGTAGGAAACACCACTGTTTTGTTCTGAGCACACTCACGTTTCCTGCTGTATTAGTCACTCTAGAAAGCAAGAACATGATTCTTGCTCTAAAGCAGAGTGTGTTTCATGGATTGGAACTGTGCTGAGTGTTGCCCATCAGAAATGGAGTTAAATCCCAGGCTCTGTGTCTCCCTACACGCAAGACTTTGTTTCAAATAAACGCAGTCCCTTTTCAACTGAAACGAAGCTACATCGTTCATAAAGCTCACAAGTTTCTAGCTTGTAACTGAAAAGAATTGGATTTTAAAAGACCTGCGGTTTGTATCAGTATCAGAAGGAGAGTTGAACTAGATATGGTCTGTATGTGTACGAAACACCGTTTTTTGTTTTGAGAACACCAACATTTCCTGCTTTATTAGAGACTCTAGAAAGCAAGAGCATGCGTCTTGCTCTAAAGCAAAGAGTGTTTCAAGGATGAGACCTGTGCTGTGTGTTTCCCTTCAGAAATTGTGTTAAATCCCAGGCTCTGTGTCTTCCTACAAGCAAGACTTTCTTTCAGGTAAACACCGTCCCTTTTTAGCTCAAACGAAGCAACATCGTTCATGAAGCTCACACTTTTCTTGCTCTTAACTGAAATGCATTGGATGTTAGAGGACCTGTGGTTTGTATCAGTTTCAGAAGCAGAGTTGAACTAGTTATGGTCCGTATGTGTAGTAAACTTTGTTCTTTAGTTCTGAGTACACCAACGTTTCCTGCTGTATTAGGGACTCTACAAAGCAAGAGCGTGCTTCTGGCTCTTAAGCACAATGTGTTTCATGAATGGGAAATCTGCTGTGTGTTTCCCTTCAATAATGGAGTTAAATCCCAGGCTCTGTGTCTTCCTACAAGCAAGACTTCGTTTCAGGAAAGGGTAGTCACTTTTCAGCTCAAAGGACCTACATCGTTCAGGAAGCTCACATATTTCTCTTATTAACTGAAGCATTGGATGTTAAAGGACCTGAGGTTTGTATCATTTTCAGAAGCAGACTTGAACTAGATATGGTCCATATGTGTAGTAAACACCATACTTTTGTTCTGAACACACCCACGTTTCCTGCTGTATTAGAGACTCAAGAAACCAAGAGCGTGCTTCTTGCTCTAAAGCACAGTGTGTTTCTTGGATGAGAACTGTGCTGAGTTTTTCCCTTAAGAAATGGAGTTAAATACCAGGCTCTGTGTCCTCCTACAAGCAAGAATTCGTTTCAAGTAAACGCAGTCCCTTTTCAGCTAAATGAAGCTACATCGTTCAGGAAGCTCACACATTTGTTGCTCTTACCTGAAAATCATTGGATGTTAGAGGACCTGTGGTTTGTATCAGTTTCAGAAGCAGAGTTGAACTAAATATGGTCCATATGTGTAGTAAACACAGTACTTTTGTTCTGAGCACACCCAGGTTTCCTGCTCTATTAGAGACTCTGGAAAGCAAGAGCGTGTTTCTTGCTCTGAATCACAGTGTGTTTCATGTATGAGAACTGTCCTGTGTGTTTACCTTCAGAAATGGAGTAAAATCTCAGGCTCTGTGTCTTCCTACAAGCAATACTTCATTTTAAGTTAACGCAGTCCCTTTTCAGCTCAAACGAAGCTACATCTTTCACGAAGCTCACACGTTTCTCGCTCTAAACTGAAATACATTGGATGTTAGAAATCCTGTGGTTTGTATCAGTTTCAGAAGCAATTTGAACTAGATGTGGTCTATAGGTGTGGTAAACACCGTTCTTTGGTTCTTTACACACTCAACTTTCCTGCTGTATTAGAGACTCTAGGAAGCAAGAGCGGGCTTCTTGCTCTAAAGCAGAGTGTGTCTCATGGATGAGAACTGTGCTGTGTGATTCCCTTCAGAAATGGAGTTAAACCCCGGGCTCTTTGTCTTCCTACAAGCAAGACTGTGTTTCATGTAAGGGTAATCACTTTTCAGCTCAATGGGCCTACATCATTCACGAAGCTCACATATTTCTCTTATTAACTGACTGCGTTGGATGTTAGAGGACCTGTGTGTTGTATCAGTTTCAGAAGCAAAGATGAACTACATATGGTCCGTATGTATAGTAAACACTGTTCTTTGTTCTGAGCACACTCACGTTTCCTGCTCTAATAGAGACCCTAGAAAGCAATGGCGTGTTTCTTGCTCTGAAGCAGAGTGTGTTTCATGTATGAGAACTGTGCTGTGTGTTTCCCTTCAGAAATGGAGTAAAATCCCAGGCTCTGTGTCTTCCTACAAGCCAGATTTCTTTCTGGTTAAACCCAGTTCCTTTTTCAGCTCAAAGGAAGCTACATCATTCAGTAAGCTCACACATTTCTCTTATAAACTCACAAGTATTGGAGGTTAGAGGACCTGTGTTTAGTATCAGTTTTAGAAACAGAGTAGAACTACATATGGTGTGTATGTGTAGTAAAACTGTTCTTTTGTTCTGAGCACAGCCAGGTTTCCTGCACTATTATAGACTGTAGAAAGCAAGAGCGTGTTTCTTGCTCTGAAGCACAGTGTGTTTCATGGATGAGAACTGTGCTGTGTGTTTCCCTTCAGAAATGGAGTAAAATCCCAGGCTCTGTGTCTTCAAACAAGCAAGACTTCTTTTCAGGAAAACACAGTCACCTTTCACCTCAAACGACGCTACATCCTTCATGAAACTCACAAGTTTCTCGCTCTTAACTGAAAATAAGTGGATTTTAGAGGACCTGCCGTTTGTATCAGTTTCAGAAGGAGAGTTGAACTAGATATGGTGTGTATGTTTAGGAAACACCGTTCTTTGGATCTGTGCATGCTCATGTTTCATGCTGGATTAGAGACTCTCGAAAGCAAGAGCATGCTTCTTGCTCTAAAGCAGAGTTTGTTTCATGGATGAGTACTCTGCTGTGTGTTTCCATTCAGAAATGAAGTTACTTCCCAGGTTCTGTGTTTTCCTACAAGCAAGACTTCGTTTCAAGTAAACACAGTCCCTTCTCAGCTCAAACGAAGCTACATTGTTCTTGAAGCTCACACATTTCTAGCTCTTAACTGAAAACTTTGGATGTTAGAGAACCTATGGTTTGTATCAGTTTCAGAAGCAGAGTTGAACTAGTTATGGTCCGTATGTGTAGTAAACTTACTTCTTTTGTTCTGAACACACCCACGTTTCCTGCTGTATTAGAGACTCTAGAAAGCAAGAGCGTGCTTCTTGCTCTAAAGCACAATGTGTTTCTTCAATGGGAATGGTGCTGTGTGTTTTTCTTCAGAAATGGAGTTAAATCACAAGCTCTGTGTGTTCCTACAAGCAAGACTTCGTTTCAGGTAAGGCTAGTCACTTTTCAGCTCAAAGGACCTACATCGTTCACAAAGCTCACATATTTCTCTTTTTAACTGACAAGTATTGGATGTTAGAGGACCTGAGGTATGTATCATTTTCAGAAGCAGACTTGAACTAGATATGGTCCGTATGTGTAGTAAACACCATACTTTTGTTCTGAGCACACCCAGGTTTCATGCTCTATTAGAGACTCTAGAAACCAAGAGTGTGCTTCTTGATCTAAAGCAGAGTGTGTTTCATGGATGGGAAAGGTGCTGTGTGTTTCCCTTCAAAAATGGAGTAAAATCCCAGGCTCTGTATCTTCATACAAGCAAGACTTCTTTTCAAAAAAACACAGCCCGTCTTCAGCTCAAACGAAGCTTCATCATTCACGAATCTCACACATTTCTCTTATTAACTGACAAGCATTGGACGTTGGAGGACCTATGGTTTGTATCAGTTTCAGAAGCAAAGTTGAACTAGTTATGGTCCGTATGTGTAGTAAACACCGTTCTTTTGTTCTGAGCACACACACGTTTCCTGCTGTATTAGAGACTCTAGAAAGCAAGAGCGTGCTTCTTGCTCTAAAGCAGAATGTTTTTCCTGGATGGGAACTGTGCTCTGTGTTTCTCTTCCAAAATGGAGTTAAAACCTGGCGCTGTGTCTTCCTACAAGCAAGACTTTGTTTAAGGTAAATGCATACCCTTTAAAGCTCAAACAAAGCCACATCGTTCACGAAGCTCAAACATTTCTCTTATTAACTGACAAGCATTGGATGTTAGATGACCTGATGTTTGTATCATTTTCAGAAGCAGACTTGAACTAGTTATGGTCCGTATGTGTAGTAAAACTGTTCTTTTGTTCTGAGCACAGCCAGGTTTCCTGCACTATTATAGACTGTAGAAAGCAAGAGCGTGTTTCTTGCTCTGAAGCACAGTGTGTTTCATGGATGAGAACTGTGCTGTGTGTTTCCCTTCAGAAATGGAGTTAAATCCCAGGTTCTGTGCCTTCCTACAAGCAATACTTCGTTTCAAGTAAACACAGTCCCTTTTCAGGTAAAGCGAAGCAACTTCATTCACAAAACTCACAAGGTTCTTGGTCTTAACTGAACAGAATTGGATTTTATATGACCTGAGGTTTGTATCAGTTTCAGATTGAGAGTTGAACTAGATATGGTCCGTATGTGTAGGAAACACCGTTTTTTGTTTTGAGAACACCCACATTTCCTCCTGTATTAGAGACTCTAGAAAGCAAGAGCGTGCGTCTTGCTCTAAGTAAAGTGAGTTTCATGGATGAGAACTGTGCTGTGTGTTTTACGTCAGAAATTTAGTTAAATCCCAATCTCTGTTTCTTCCTACAAGCAAGACTTCCTTTCAAGTAAACACTGTGACTTTTTAGCTCAAAGGAAGCTACATCGTTCTCAAAGCTCACACATTTCTCTTATACCTGACAAGTATTGGATGTTAGAGGAGCTCTGGTTTATATCAGTTCCAGAAGAAGAGTTGAACTCGATATGGTCCGTATGTGTAGTAAACTTCGTTCTTTTGTTCTGAACACACCCATGTTTCCTGCTGTATTAGAGACTCTAGAAAGCAACAGCGTGCTTCTTGCTCTAAAGCACAATGTGTTTCATCAATGGGAAAGGTGCTGTGTGTTTTTCTTCAGAAATGGAGTTAAATCTCAAGGTCTGTGTGTTCCTACAAGCAAGATTTCGTTTCAGGTAAGGCTAGTCACTTTTCAGCTTAAAGGACCTACATCGTTCACAAAGCTCTAATATTTCTCTTTTTAACTGACAAGCATTGGATGTTGGAGGACCTGAGGTATGTACCATTTTCAGAAGCAGACTTGAACTAGATATGGTCCATATGTATAGTAAACACTGTTCTTTTGTTCTGAACACACCCAGGTTTCCTGCTATATTATAGACTCTAGAAAGCAAGTGCATGCTTCTTGCTCTAAAGCAGAGTGAGTTTCATGGATGAGAACTGTGCTGTGTATTTCCCTTCAGATATGGAGTTAAATCCCAGGTTCTGGGTCTTCCTCCAAGCAAGACTTCCTTTCAAGTAAACACAGTCCCTTTTCAGCTCAAACGAAGCTACATCATTCACGAAGCTCACAAGTTTCTTGCTCTTAACTGAAAAGACTTGGATTTAGAAATACTGTGGTTTGTATCAGTTTCAGAAGCAATTTGAACTAGATGTGGTCTATATGTGTGGTAAACACCGTTCTTTAGTTCTGTGCACACTCAAGTTTCCTGCTGTATTAGAGACTCAAGGAAGCAAGAGCGTGCTTCTTGCTCTAAAGCAGAGTGAGTTTCATGGATGAGAACTGTGCTGTGTATTTCCCTTCAGATATGGAGTTAAATCCCAGGTTCTGGGTCTTCCTCCAAGCAAGACTTCCTTTCAAGTAAACACAGTCCCTTTTCAGCTCAAACGAAGCTACATCATTCACGAAGCTCACAGGTTTCTTGCTCTTAACTGAAAAGAGTTGGATTTAATAATACTGTGGTTTGTATCAGTTTCAGAAGCAATTTGAACTAGATGTGGTCTATATGTGTGGTAAACACCGTTCTTTAGTTCTGTGCACACTCAAGTTTCCTGCTGTATTAGAGACTCAAGGAAGCAAGAGCGTGCTTCTTGCTCTAAAGCAGAGTGAGTTTCATGGATGAGAACTGTGCTGTGTATTTCCCTTCAGAAATGGAGTTAAATCCCAGGTTCTGGGTCTTCCTCCAAGCAAGACTTCCTTTCAAGTAAACGCAGTCCCTTTTCAGCTCAAACGAAGCTACATCATTCCCAAAGCTCACAGGTTTCTTGCTCTTAACTGAAAAGAATTGGATTTAGAAATACTGTGGTTTGTATCAGTTTCAGAAGCAATTTGAACTAGATGTGGTCTATATGTGTGGTAAACACCGTTCTTTAGTTCTGTGCACACTCAAGTTTCCTGCTGTATTAGAGACTCAAGGAAGCAAGAGCGTGCTTCTTGCTCTAAAGCAGAGTTTGTTGCATGGTTGAGAACTGTGCTGTGTGTTTCCCTTCAGAAATGGAGTTAAATCCCAGGCTCCTTGTCTTCCTACAAACAAGACTTCTTTTCAAGTAAACACAGTCCCTTTTCAGCTCAAACGAAGCTAGATCATTCAGGAAGCTCACACGTTTCTCGCTCTTAACTGAAAAGAATTGGATGTTAGAGGACCTGCGATTGTATCAGTTTCAGAAGGAGAGTTGAACTACATATGGTCCGTACGTGTAGTAAACACCATTCTTTTATTCTGAGCACACCCACGTTTCCAGCTCTAATAGAGACCCTAGAAATCACGTGCATGTTTCTTGCTCTGAAGCAGAGTGTGTTTCATGGAGGAGAACTGTGCTGTGTGTTTCCCTTCAGAAATGGAGTTAAATCCCAGGCTATGTGTCTTCTTACAAGCAAGACTTCCTTTCAGGTAAATGCAGTCCCTTTTCAGCTCAAATGGAGCTACATCATTCACGAAGCTCACACATTTCTCTTATTAACTGACAAGTATTGGATGTTAGAAGACCTGTGGTTTATATCAGTTTCAGAAGCATAGTTGAACTAGATATGGTCCGTATGTGTAGTAAACAATGTTCTATTGTTCTGAGCACACACAGGATTCCTGCGCTATTATAGACTCTAGAAAGCAAGAGCGTGTTTCTTGCTCTGAAGCACAGTGTGTTTCATGGATGAGAACTGTGCTGTGTATTTCCCTTCAGAAATGGAGTAAAATCCCAGGCTCTGTGTCTTCCTACAAGCAATACTTTGTTTCACATAAACAAAGACACATTTCCGCTCAAAAGAAGCTACATCCTTCACGAAACTCACAAGTTTCACGCTCTTTATTGAAAATAAGTGGATTTTGAAGGACCTGCGGTTTGTATCAGTTTCAGAAGGAGAGTTGAACTAGATATGGTCCGTAGGTTTAGGAAACACCATTCTTTGGTTCTGTGCATGCTCATGTTTCCTGCTGTATTAGAGACTCTAGAAAGCAAGAGCATGCTTCTTGCTCTAAAGCAGAGTGTGTTTCATGGATGAGAACGCTGCTGTGTGTTTCCCTTCAGAAATGAAGTTACAATCCAGGTTCTGTGTTTTCCTACAAGCAAGACTTCGTTTCAAGTAAAGGCAGTCACTTTTCAGCTCAAACGATGCTACATTGTTCTTGAAGCTCACACGTTTCTCGCCCATAACTGAAAGCATTTGATGGTAGAGAACATGTTGTTTGTATCAGTTTCAGAAGCAGAATTGAACTAGATATGGTCTGTATGTGTAGTAAACTTCGTTCTTTTGTTCTGAGCACACCCACGTTTAATGGTGTATTAGAGACTCTAGAAAGCAAGAGCGTGCTTCTTGCTCTAAAGCACAATGTGTTTCATCGATGGGAAAGGTGCTGTGTGTTTCCCTTCAGTAACGGAGTTAAATATAAAGCTCTGTGTGTTCCTACAAGCAAGACTTCGTTTCACGTAAGTCTAGTCACTTTTCTTCTCAAAGGACCTACATCGTTCACAAAGCTCACATATTTCTCTTTTTAACTGACAAGCATTGGATGTTAGAGGACCTGAGGTTTGTATCATTTTCAGAAGCTGACTTGAACTAGATATGGTCCGTATGTGTAGTAAACACCGTACTTTTGTTCTGAGCACACCCACGTTTCCTGCTCTTTTAGAGACTCTAGAAACCAAGAGCATGCTTCTTGCTCTAAAGCACAGTGTGTTTCATGGATGAGAACTGTAATGAGTGTATCCCTTTAAAAATGGAGTTAAATACCAGGCTCCTTGTCTTCCTACAAGCAAGACTTCGTTTCAAGTAAACGCAGTCCCTTTTCATCTCAAACGAAGCTACATAGTTCAGGAAGCTCACACGTTTCTCGCTCTTACCTGAAAATCATTGGATGTTAGAGGACCTTTGGTTTGTATCAGTTTCAGAAGCATAGTTGATCTAGATATGGTCTGTATTGGTAGTAAACACCGTACATTGTTCTGAGCACACCCACTTTTCCTGCTGTATTAGAGACTCTAGAAAGCAATAGCATGCTTCTTGCTCTAAAGGAGAGTATGTTCCATGCATGAGAACTGTGCTTTGTGTTTCCCTTCAGAAATGGAGTTAAATCCCAGGTTCTGTGCCTTCCTACAAGCAAGACATCTTTTCAAGTAAACGTAGTCCCTTTTCAGTTCAAAGGAACCTCCATCATTCACGAAGCTCACAAGTTTCTCGCTCTTAACTGAAAAGAATTTGATTTTAGAGGACCTGGGGTTTGTATCAGTTTCAGAAGGACAGTTGAACTAGATATGGTCCGTATGTGTAGGAAACAAAGGTTTTTGTTTTGAGAACACCCACGTTTCCTGCGGTATTAGAGATTCCTTAAAGCAAGAGCGTGCTTCTTGCTCTAAAGCAGAGTGTGTTTCATGGATGGGAACTGTGCTGTGTGTTTCTCTTCCAAAATGGAGTTAAAAACTGGTGGTGTGTCTTCTTACAAGCAAGACTTTGTTTAAGGTAAAGGCAGTCCTTTTCAGCTCAAACGTAGTTACACCGTTCACGAAGCTCACACATTTCACTTATTAACTGACAAGCATTGGATGTTAGAGGACCTGATGTTTGTATCATTTTCAGAAGTAGACTTGAACTAGTTATGGTCCGTATGTGTAGTAAACACCATTCTTTTGTTCTGAGCACACACACGTTTCCTGCTGTATTAGAGACTCTGGAAACCAAGAGTGTGCTTCTTGCACTATAGCACAGTGTGTTTAATGCATGAGAACTATGCTGAGTGTTTCCCTTTAGAAATGGAATTAAATCCAAGGCTCTGTGTCTTCCTACAAGCAAGACTTCTTTTCAAGTAAACCCAGTCCCTTTTCAGCTCAAAGGAAGCTACATCGTTCAGGTAGCTCACACATATCTAGCTCTTACATGAAAATCATTGGATGTTAGAGGACCAGTGGTTTGTATCAGTTTCAGATGCAGAGTTGACCTAGATATGGTCTGTATGTGTAAGAAACACCTTTTTTTGGTTTGAGAACACCCACATTTCCTGGTGTATTACAGACTCTAGAAAGCAAGAGCTTGCGTCTTACTTTAAATCAAAGTGTGTTTCATGGATGAGAACTGTGCTGTGTGTTTCACTTCAGAAATGGAGTTAAATCCCAGGCTCTGTGACTTCCTACAAGCAAGACTTCCTTTCAGGTAAACACATTCCCTTTTCAGCTCAAAGGAAGCTACATCGTGCACGAAGCAAAGAGATTTCTCTTATTACCTGACATTCATTGGATGTTAGAGGACCTGTGGTTTGCATCAGTTTTAGAAGCAGAGTTGAGCTATATATCGTCCGTATGTGGAGTAAACACACTTCTTTTGTTCTGAGCACACCCAGGTTTCCTGCCATATTATAGACTCTAGGAAGAAAGAGCTTGTTTCTTGCTCTGAAGCACAGTGTTTTTCATGGATTACAACTGTGCTGTGTGTTTTCCTTCAGATATGGGGTAAAATCCCAGGCTCTGTCTCTTCCTACAAGCAAGACTTCCTTTCAGGTAAATGCAGTCCCTTTTCAGCTCAAACGAAGCTACGTCATTCACGAAGCTCACACATTTCTCTTATTAACTGACAAGTATTGGATGTTAGAAGACCTGTGATTTATATCAGGTTCAGAAGCATAGATGAACTAGATATGGTCCGTATGTGTAGTAAACAATGTTCTATTGTTCTGAGCACACACAGGATTCCTGCGCTATTATAGACTCTAGAAAGCAAGAGCGTGTTTCTTGCTCTGAAGCACAGTGTGTTTCATGGATGAGAACTGTGCGGTGTGTTTCCCTTCAGAAATGGAGTAATATCCCTGGCTCTGTGTCTTCCTACAAGCAAGACTTTGTTTCAGGTAAACACAGTCACCTTTCAGCTCAAACGAAGCTACATCCTTCACGAAACTCACAAGTTTCTCGCTCTTAACTGAAAATAAGTGGATTTTAGAGGACCTGCGGTTTGTATCAGTTTCAGAAGGAGAGTTGAACTAGATATGGTCCGTATGTTTAGGAAACACCGTTCTTTGGATCTGTGCACGCTCATGTTTCATGCTGTATTAGAGACTCTAGAAAGCAAGAGCGTGCTTCTTGCTCTAAAGCAGAGTTTGATGGATGAGAACTGTGCTGTGTGTTTCCCTTCAGAAATGAAGTTACAACCCAGGTTCTGTGTTTTCCTACAAGCAAGTCTTCGTTTCAAGTAAACGAAGTCCCTTTTCAGCTCAAATGAAGCTACATTGTTCTTGAAGCTCACAAGTTTCTCGCGCTTAACTGAAAATAAGTGGATTTTAGAGAACCTGTGGTTTGTATCAGTTTCAGGAGGAGAGTTGAACTAGATATGGTGCATATGATTAGGAATCACCGTTCTTTTGTTCTTAACACACCCACGTTTCCTGCAGTATTAGAGACTCTAGAAAGCAACAGCGTGCTTCTTGCTCTAAAGCACAATGTGTTTCATCGCTGTGAAAGGTGCTGTGTGTTTCCCTTCAGAAATGGAGTTAAATCCTAAGCTCTGTGGGTTCCTACAAGCATGACTTCGTTTCAGGTAAGGCTAGTCACTCTTCAGCTCAAAGGACCTACATCATTCACAAACCTCACATATTTCTCTTTTTAACTGACAAGCATTGGATGTTAGAGGACCTGAGGTTTGTATCATTGTCAGAAGCAGACTTGAACCAGATATGGTCCGTACGTATAGGAAACACTGTTCTTTTGTTCTGAGCACACCCAGGTTTCCTGCTCTATTTTAGATTCTAGAAAGCAAGAGCGTGTTTCTTGCTCTGAAGCACAGTGTGTTTCATGGATGAGAACTGTGCTGTGTGTTTCCCTTCAGAAATGGAGTAAAATCCCAGGCTCTGTGTCTTCCTACAAGCAAGACTTTGTTTCAAATAAACGCTATCCATTATCAGCTGAAACGAAGCTACATCGTCCACGAAGCTCACAAGTTTCTCGCTCTTAACTGAAAATAATTGGATTTTAGAGGACCTGCGGTTTGTATCAGTTTCAGGAGGAGAGTTGAACTAGATATGGTGCGTATGATTAGGAAACATCGTTCTTTGGTTCTGTGCACACTAATGTTTCCTGCTGTATTAGAGACTCTAGGAAGCAAGAGTGGGCTTCTTGACCTAAAGCAGAGTTTGTTTCATGGATGAGAACTGTGCAGTGTGTTTCCTTCAGAAATGGAGTTAAATCCCAGGCTCTGGGTCTTCCTAAAAGCAAGACATCGTTTCAGGTAAGGGTAGACACTTTTCAGCTCAAAGGACCCACCTTGTTCATAAAGCTCACATATTTCTCTAATTAATGGACAAGCATTGGATGTTAGAGGACCTGTGGTTTGTATCAGTTTCAGAAGCCAAGTTAAACTACATATGGTCCATACATGTAGTAAACACTGTTCTTTTGTTCTGAGCACACCCACGTTTCCTGCTATAATAGAGACCCAAGAAATCAAGTGTGTGTTTCTTGCTCTGAAGCAGAGTGTGTTTCATGGAGGAGAACTGTGCTGTGTGTTTCCCTTCAGAAATGGAGGTAAATCCCAGGCTCTGTGTCTTCCTACAAGCAAGACTTCCTTTCAGGTAAATGCAGTCCCTTTTCAGCTCAAACGAAGCTACATTGTTGAAGAATATCACACATTTCTTACTAACTGACAAGTATTGGATATTAGAAGACCTGTGGTTTATATCAGTTTCAGAAGGATAGTTGAACTAGGTATGGTATGCATGTGTAGTAAACAATGTTCTATTGTTCTGAGCACACACAGGATTTCTGCTCTATTATAGAATCTAGAAAGCAAGAGCGTGTTTCTTGCTCTGAAGCACAGTGTGTTTCATGGATGAGAACTATGCTGTGTGTTTCCCTTCAGAAATGGAGTAAAATCCCAGGCTCTGTGTCTTCCTACAAGCAAGACTTTGTTTTACCTAAACAAAGTCACTTTTCAGCTCAAATGAAGCTACATCCTTCATGAAACTCACAGGTTTCTCGCTCTTAACTGAAAATAAGTGGATTTTAGAGGACCTGCGGTTTGTATCAGTTTCAGAAGGAGAGTTGAACTAGATATGGTCCGTATGTTAAGGACACACTGTTCTTTGTTTCTGTGCACGATCATGTTTCCTGCTGTATTGGAGACTCTACAAAGCAAGAGCGTGCTTCTGGCTCTAAAGCAAAGTGTGTTTCATGGATGAGAACTGTGCTGTGTGTTTCCCTTCAGAAATGGAGTTAAATCCCAGGTTCTGTGTCTTCCTACAAGCAAGAATTTGTTTCAAATAAACGCAGTCGCTTTTCAGCTGAAACTAAGCTACATCTTTCACAAAGCTCACAAGTTTCTCGCTCTTAACTGAAAAGAATTGTCTTTTTGAAGACCTGCAGTTTGTATCAGTTTCAGTAGGAGAGTTGAACAAGATATGGTCTGTATGTGTAGGAAACACCGTTTTTTGTTTTGAGAACACCCACCTTTCTTGCTGTATAAGGGACCCTAGAAAGCAAGAGCGTGCGTCTTGCTCTAAAGCAAAGTGTGTTTCAAGGATGAGAACTGTGCTGTGTGTTTCACTTCAGAAATGGAGTTAAATCCCAGGCTCTGTGTCTTCCTACAAGCAAGGCTTCCTTTCAGGTAAACACATTCCCTTTTCAGCTCAAAGGAAGCTACATCGTGCACGAAGCTAAGAGATTTCTCTTATTACCTGACAAGCATTGGATGTTAGAGGGCTTGTAGTTTGCATCAGTTTTAGAAGCAGAGTTGAGCTATATATCGTCCGTATGTGGAGTAAACACACTTCTTTTGTTCTGAGCACACCCAGGGTTCCTGCTGTATTATAGACTCTAGGAAGAAAGAGCTTGTTTCTTGCTCTGAAGCACAGTGTTTTTCATAGATTAGAACTGTGCTGTGTGTTTTCCTTCAGATATGGGGTAAAATCCCAGGCTCTGTCTCTTCCTACAAGCAAGACTTCCTTTCAGGTAAATGCAGTCCCTTTTCAGCTCAACGAAGCTACATCATTCACGAAGCTCACACATTTCTCTTATTAACTGACAAGTATTGGATGTTAGAAAACCTGTGGTTTATATCAGGTTCAGAAGCATAGTTGAACTAGATATGGTCCTTATGTGTAGTAAACAATGTTCTATTTTTCTGAGCACACACAGGATTCCTGCTCTATTATAGACTCTAGAAAGCAAGAGCGTGTTTCTTAATCTGAAGCACAGTGTGTTTCATGGATGAGAACTGTGCGGTGTGTTTCCCTTCAGAAATGGAGTAAAATCCCAGGCTCTGTGTCTTCCTACAAGCAAGACTTTGTTTCAGGTAAACACAGTCACTTTACTGCTCAAACGAAGCTACATCCTTCACGAAACTCACAAGTTTCTCGCTCTTAACTGAAAATAAGTGGATTTTAGAGGACCTGCGGTTTGTATCAATTTCAGAAGGAGAGTTGAACTAGATATGGTCTGTATGTTTAGGAAACACCATTCTTTGGATCTGTGCACGCTCATGTTTCCTGCTGTATTAGAGACTCTAGAAAGCAAGAGCGTGCTTCTTGCTCTAAATCAGAGTTTGTTTGATGGATGAGAACTGTGCTGTGTGTTTCCCTTGAGAAATGAAGTTACATCCCAGGTTCTGTGTTTTTCTACAAGCAAGTCTTCTTTCAAGTAAACGAAGTCCCTTTTCAGCTCAAATGAAGCTACATTGTTCTTGAAGCTCACAAGTTTCTCGCGCTTAACTGAAAATAAGTTGATTTTAGAGAACCTGTGGTTTGTATCAGTTTCAGAAACAGAGTTGATCTAGTTATGGTCCATATGTGTAGTAAACTTCCTTCTTTTGTTCTGAACACACCCACGTTTCCTGCTGTATTAGAGACTCTAGAAAGCAAGAGCGTGCTTCTTGCTCTAAAGCACAATGTGTTTCATTGATGTGAAAGGTGCTGTGTGTTTCCCTTCAGAAATGGAGTTAAATCCCAAGCTCTGTGTGTTCCTACAAGCATGACTTCGTTTCAGGTAAGGCTAGTCACTTTTCAGCTCAAAGGACCTACATCATTCACAAAGCTGACATATTTCTCTTTTAAACAGACAAGCATTGGATGATAGAGGACCTGAGGTTTGTATCATTGTCAGAAGCAGACTTGAACCAGATATGGTCCGTATGTTAAGGACACACCGTTCTTTGGTTCTGTGCACAATCATGTTTCCTGCTGTATTGGAGACTCTACAAAGCAAGAGCGTGCTTCTGGCTCTAATGCAAAGTGTGTTTCATGGATGAGAACTGTGCGGTGTGTTTCCCTTCAGAAATGGAGTTAAATCCCAGGTTCTGTGTCTTCCTACAAGCAAGACTTTGTTTCAAATAAACGCAGTCGCTTTTCAGCTGAAACTAAGCTACATCTTTCACGAAGCTCACAAGTTTCTCGCTCTTAACTGAAAAGAATTGTCTTTTTGAAGACCTGCAGTTTGTATCAGTTTCAGTAGGAGAGTTGAACAAGATATGGTCTGTATGTGTAGGAAACACCGTTTTTTGTTTTGAGAACACCCACCTTTCTTGCTGTATAAGGGACTCTAGAAAGCAAGAGTGTGCGTCTTGCTCTAAAGCAAAGTGTGTTTCAAGGATGAGAACTGTGCTGTGTGTTTCCCTTCAGAAATGGAGTTAAATCCCACGGTCTGTGTCTGCCTACAATCAAGACTTCCTTTCAGGTAAACACTGTCCCTTTTAAGATCAAAGGAAGCTACATCGTTCACGAAGCTCACACATTTCTCTTATTAACTGACAAGCATTGCATGTTAGAGGATCTGTGTTTTGTATCAATTTCAGAAGCAGAGTAAAATACATACGGTGCGTATGTGTAGTGAACACTGTTCTTTTGTTCTGAGAACAGCCAGGTTTCCTGCACTATTATAGACTGTAGAAAGCAAGAGCGTGCTTCTTGCTCTAAAGTACAGTGTGTATCATGGACGACAACTGTGCTGTGTGTTTCCCTTCAGAAATGGAGTAAAATCCCAGGCTCTGTGTCTTTCTACCAGCAAGACTTTGTTTCAAATAAACACAGTCCCTTTCTGCTCAAACGAAGATATATTGAGCAGGAAGCACACACGTTTCTCGCTCTTAACTGAAAAACATTGGATGTTAGTGGACCTGTGGTTTGGATCAGTTTCAGAAGCAGAGTGGAACTAGCTATGGTCCATATGTGTAGGAAACTCCGTACTTTTGTTCTGAGCACACCCACGTTTCCTGCAGTATTAGAGACTCTAGAAAGCAAGAGAGTGCTTCTTGCTCTAATTCAGAGTGTGTTTCATGGATGAGAATTGTGGTGTGTGTTTCCATTCAGAAAAGGAGTAAAATCCCAGGCTCTGTGTCTTCCTACAAGCCAGACTTTGTTTCAAATAAACACAGTTCCTTTTCAGCTGAAACGAAGCTACATCGTTCACGAAGCTCACAAGTTTCTTGCTCTAACTGAAAAGAATTGTATTTTAGAAGACGTGCAGTTTGTAGCAGTTTCAGAAGGAGAGTTGAACTATATATCGTCTGTATGTGTATGAAACACCGTTTTTTGTTTTGAGAACACCCACGTTTCCTGCTCTATTAGAGACTCTAGAAATCAAGAGCGTGTGTCTTGCTCTAAAGGAAAGTGTGTTTCAAGGATGAGAACTGTGCTGTGTGTTTCCCTTCAGAAATGGAGTTAAATCCCAGGCTCTGTGTCTTCCTACAAGCAAGACTTCATTTCAGGTAAACGCAGATCCTTTTCAGCTCAAACAAAGTTACATCGTTCACGAAGCTCACACATTTCTCTTATTAACTGACAATCATTGGATGTTAGAGGACCTGTGTTTTGTATCAGACACAGAAGCAGAGTTGAACTACATACGGTGCGTATGTGTAGTAAACACAGTTCTTTTGTTCTGAACACAACCAGGTTTCCTGCACTATTATAGACTGTAGAAAAGAAGAGCGTGTTTCTTCCTCTGAAGCACAGTGTGTTTCATGGATGAGAACTGTGCTGTTTGTTTCCCTTCAGAAATGGAGTAAAATCCCAGGCTCAGTGTCTTCCTACAAGCAAGACTTCATTTCAGGTAAACACATCCACTTTTCAGCTCAAAAGAACCTACATGCTTCTCGAAACTCACAAGTTTCTCACTCTTAACTGAAAATAATTGGAATTTTAGAGGACCAGCAGTTTGTATCAGTTTCAGGAGGAGAGTTGAACTAGATATGGTGAGTATGTTAAGGAAACACTGTTTTTTGGTTCAGTGCACACTCACGTTTCCTGCTGTATTAGAGACTCTAGAAAGAAAGAGAGTGCTTCTTGCTCTAAAGCAGAGTGTGTTTCATGGATGAGAACTGTGCTATGTGTTTCCCTTCAGAAGTGGAGTTAAATCCCAGGATCTGTGTCTTCCTACAAGCAAGAATTCGTTTCAAGTAAATGCAGTCCCTTTTCAGCTCAAACTAAGCTACATCGTTCACGAAGCTCACACGTTTCTCGCTCTTAACTGAAATACATTGGATGTTAGAAAGCCTGTGGTTTGTATCAGTTTCAGAAGCAATTTGAACTAGATGTGGTCTATAGGTGTGGTAAACACCCTTCTTTGGTTCTTTGCACACTCAAGTTTCCTGCTGTATTAGAGATTCTAGGAAGCAAGAGCGGGCTTCTTGCTCTAAAGCAGAGTGTGTCTCATGGATGAGAACTGTGCTGTGTGTTTCCCTTCAGAAATGGAGTTAAATCCCAGGCTCTGCGTCTTCCTACAAGCAAGACTTCATTTCAGGAAAACACAGTCACCTTTCACCTCAAATGAAGCTACATCCTTCACGAAACTCACAAGATTCTCGCTCTTAACTGAAAATAAGTGGATTTTAGAGGACCTGCGGTTTGTATCAGTTTCAGAGGGAGAGTTGAAGTAGATAATTTCTGTATGTGTAGGAAACAAGGTTTTTTGTTTCGAGAACACCCACGTTTCCTCCTGTATTAGAGACTCAAAAAAGCAAGAGCGTGCTTGTTGCTCTAAAGCAGAGTGTGCTTCATGGATGGGAACTGTGCTGTCTGTTTCCCTTTAGAAATGGAGTAAAATCCCAGCCTCTGTGTCTTCCTACAAGCAAGACTTCCTTTCTTGTTAAACACAGTCCCTTTTCAGCTCTAAGGTAGCTACATCATTCAGGATGCTCACAAGTTTCTCGCTCTTAACTGAAAATAATTGGATTTTAGAGGACCTGCGGTTTGTATCAGTTTCAGGTGGAGAGTTGAACTAGATATGGTGCATATGATTAGGAAGCACCGTTCTTTGGTTCTGTGCATGCTCACGTTTCCTGCTGCATTAGAGACTCTAGAAAGCAAGAGTGTGCTTCTTGCTCTAAAGCAGAGTGTGTTTCATGGATGAGAACTGTGCTGTGTGTTTCACTTCAGAAATGAAGTTACATCGCAGGTTCTGTGTTTTCCTACAAGCAAGACTTCGTTTCAAGTAAACGCAGTCCCTTTTCAGCTCAAACGAAGATACATTGTTCTTGAAGCTCAGACGTTTCTCGCTCTTAACTGAAAGCATTGGATGTTAGAGAACCTGTGGTTTGTATTAGTTTCAGAAGCAGAGTTGAACTAGTTATGGTCTGTATGTGTAGTAAACTTCGTTCTTTTGTTCTGAGCACACCCACGTTTCCTGCTGTATTAGTCTAGAAAGCAAGAGCGTGCTTCTTGCTCTAAAGCACAGTGTGTTTCATTGATGGGAAAGGTGCTGTGTGTTTCCCTTCAGAAATGGAGTTAAATCCCAAGCTCTGTGTGTTCCTACAAGCAAGACTTCGTTTCAGGAAAGGGTAGTCACTTTTCAGCTCAAAGGACCTACATAGTTCACAAAGCTCACATATTTCTATTTAACTGACAAGCATTGGATGTTAGAGGACCTGAGGTTTGTATCATTTTCAGAAGCAGACTTGAACTAGATATCGTCCGTATATGTAGTAAACACCATACTTTTGTTCTGAGCACACCCACGTTTCCTGATCTATTAGAGACTCTAGAAACCAGGAGCGTGCTTCTTGCTCTAAAGCACAGTGTGTTTCATGGATGAGAACTGTGCTCAGTGTTTCCCTTTAGACATGGAGTTAATTCCCAGGCTCCTTGTCTTCCGACAAGCAAGACTTTGTTTCAAGTAAACGCAGTCCCTTTTCAGCTCAAACGAAGCTACATCATTCAGGAAGCTCACACGTTTCTCGCTCTTACCTGAAAATAATTGGATGTTAGAGGTCCTTTGGTTTGTATAAGTTTCAGAAGCAGAGTTGAACTAGATGTGGTCCGTATGTGTAGTAAACACCGTACTTTTGTTCTGAGCAAACCCACGTTTCCTGCTGTATTAGAGACTCTAGAAAGCAAGAGCGTGTTTCTTGCTCTAAAGCAGAGTGTGTTTCATGGGTGGGAACTGTGGTGTGTGTTTCAGTTCAGAAATGGAGTAAAATCCCAGGCTCTGTGTCTTCCTACAAGCAAGACTTCCTTTCTGTTTAAACCCAGTCCCTTTTCAGCTCAAAGGAAGCTACATCATTCAGTAAGCTCACACATTTCTCTTATAAACTGACAAGTATTGGATGTTAGAGGACCTGTGTTTTGTATCAGTTTTAGAAACAGAGTAGAAGTACATACGGTGCGTATGTGTAGTAAACCTGTTCTTTTGTTCTGAGCACAGCCAGGTTTCCTGCACTATTATAGACTGTAGAATGCAAGAGCGTGTTTCTTGCTCTGAAGCACAGTGTGTTTCATGGATGAGAACTGTGCTGTGTGTTTCCCTTCAGAAATGGAGTAAAATCCCAGGCTCTGTGTCTTCCTACAAGCAAGACTTCATTTCAGGAAAACACAGTCACCTTTCACCTCAAATGAAGCTACATCCTTCACGAAACTCACACGTTTCTCGCTCTTAACTGAAAATAAGTGGATTTTAGAGGACCTGCGGTTTGTATCAGTTTCAGAGGGAGAGTTGAAGTAGATAATTTCTGTATGTGTAGGAAACAAGGTTTTTTGTTTCGAGAACACCCACGTTTCCTCCTGTATTAGAGACTCAAAAAAGCAAGAGCGTGCTTGTTGCTCTAAAGCAGAGTGTGTTTCATGGATGGGAACTGTGCTGTCTGTTTCCTTTTAGAAATGGAGTAAAATCCCAGCCTCTGTGTCTTCCTACAAGCAAGACTTCCTTTCTTGTTAAACACAGTCCCTTTTCAGCTCTAAGGTAGCTACATCATTCAGGATGCTCACAAGTTTCTCGCTCTTAACTGAAAATAATTGGATTTTAGAGGACCTGCGGTTTGTATCAGTTTCTGGAGGAGAGTTGAACTAGATATGGTGCATATGATTAGGAAGCACCGTTCTTTGGTTCTGTGCATGCTCACGTTTCCTGCTGCATTAGAGACTCTAGAAAGCAAGAGCGTGCTTCTTGCTCTAAAGCAGAGTGTGTTTCATGGATGAGAACTGTGCTGTGTGTTTCCCTTCAGAAATAGAGTTAAATCCCAGGTTCTGTGTCTTCCTCCAAGCAAGACGTCGTTTCAAGAAAACGCAGTCCCTTTTCAGCGCAAACGAAGCTACATCGTTCACGAAGCTCACACGTTTCTCACTCTTAACTGAAAAGAATTGGATTTAGAAATCCTCTGGTTTGTATCAGTTTCAGAAGTAATTTGAACTACATGTGGTCTATATATGTGGTAAACACCGTTCTTTGGTTCTGTGCACACTAACGTTTCCTGCTGTATTAGAGACTCTAGGAAGCAAGTCGGGCTTCTTGACCTAAAGCAGAGTTTGTTTCATGGATGAGAACTGTGCAGTGTGTTTCCCTTCAGAAATGGAGTTAAATCCCAGGCTCTGGGTCTTCCTAAAAGCAAGGCATCGTTTCAGGTAAAGGTAGACACTTTTCAGCTCAAAGGACCCACCTTGTTCACAAAGCTCACATATTTCTCTAATTAATGTACAAGCATTGGATGTTAGAGGACCTGTGGTTTGTATCAGTTTCAGAAGCAAAGTTAAACTACATATGGTCCGTATGTGTAGTAAACACCATTCTTTTGTTCTGAGCACACCCAAGTTTCCTGCTCTAAAAGAGACCCTAGAAATCAAGTGCGTGTTTCTTGCTCTGAAGCAGAGTGTGTTTCATGTATGAGAACTGTGCTGTGTGTTTCCCTTCAGAAATGGAGGTAAATCCCAGGCTCTGTGTCTTCCTACAAGCAAGACTTCCTTTCAGGTAAACACAGTGCCTTTCCAGCTCAAACGAAGCTTCATCGTTTTGAAGGTCACACGTTTCTTGCTCTTAACTGAAAAGAATTGGATTTTAGAGGACCTGCGGTTTGTATCAGTTTCAGAAGGAGAGTTGAACTAGATATGGTCCGTATGTGTAGGAAAAACCGTTTTTTGTTTTGAGACCACCCAAATTTCCTACTGTATTAGAGTCTCTAGAAAGCAAGAGCGTGAGTCTTGTTCTAAACCAAGTGTGTTTCATGGATGAGAACTGTGCTGTGTGTTTCCCTTCAAAAATGGAGTTAAATCCCAGTCTTTGTGTCTTCCTACAAGCAAGACTTCCGTTCAGGTAAACACAGTGCCTTTCCAGCTCAAATGAAGCTACATCCTTCTCAATGCTCAAACATTTCTCTTATTAACTGACAAGTATTGGATGTTAGAGGACCTGTGGTTTATATCAGTTTCAGAAGCAGAGTTGAACTAGATATGATCCCTATGTATAGTAAACACTGTTCTTTTGTTCTGACACACACAGGTTTCCTGCTCTATTATAGACTCTAGAAAGCAATAGCGTGTTTCTTGATCTGAAGCACAGTGTGTTTCATGGATGAGAACTGTGCTGTGTATTTCCCTTCAGAAATGGAGTTAAATCCCAGGTTCTGTGTCTTCCTACAAGCAAGACTTTGTTTCAAATAAACGCAGTCGCTTTTCAGCTGAAACTAAGCTACATCGTTCACGAAGCTCACAAGTTTCTTGCTCTTAAATGAAAAGAATTGTCTTTTTGAAGACCTGCAGTTTGAATCAGTTTCAGTAGGAGACTTGAACTAGATATGGTCTGTATGTGTAGGAAACACCGTTTTTTGTTTTGAGAACACCCACCTTTCTTGCTGTATAAGGGACTCTAGAAAGCAAGAACGTGCGTCTTGCTCTAAAGCAAAGTGTGTTTCAAGGATGAGAACTTTGTTGTGTGTTTCCCTTCAGAAATGGAGTTAAATCCCAGGGTCTGTGTCTGCCTACAATCAAGACTTCCTTTCTGGTTAAACCCACTCCCTTTTCAGCTCAAAGGCAGCTACATCATTCTCGGAGCTCACACATTTCTCTTATTAACTGACAAGCATTGCATGTTAGGGGATCTGTGTTTTGTATCACTTTCAGAATCAGAGTAAACTACATACGGTGCGTATGTGTAGTGAACACTGTTCTTTTGTTCTGAGAACAGCCAAGTTTCCTGCATTATTATAGACTGTAGAAAGCAAGAGCGTGCTTCTTGCTCTAAAGCACAGTGTGTATCATGGATGACAACTGTGCTGTGTGTTTCCCTTCAGAAATGGAGTAAAATCCCAGGCTCTGTGTCTTTCTACCAGCAAGACTTTGTTTCAAATAAACACAGTCCCTTTCTGCTCAAAGGAACATATATTGAGCAGGAAGCTCACACGTTTCTCGCTCTTAACTGAAAAACATTGGATGTTAGTGGACCTGTGGTTTGGATCAGTTTCAGAAGCAGAGTGGAACTAGCTATGGTCCGTATGTGTAGGAAACACTGTACTTTTGTTCTGAGCACACCCACGTTTCCTGCATTATTAGAGACTCTAGAAAGCAAGAGAGTGCTTCTGCTCTAATTCAGAGTGTGTTTCATGGATGAGAATTGTGGTGTGTGTTTCCATTCAAAAAAGGAGTAAAATCCCAGGCTCTGTGTCTTCCTACAAGCCAGACTTTGTTTCAAATAAACACAGTTCCTTTTCAGCTGAAACGAAGCTACATCGTTCACGAAGCTCACAAGTTTCTCGCTCTAACTGAAAAGAATTGTATTTTAGAAGACGTGCGGTTTGTAGCAGTTTCAGAAGGAGAGTTGAACTAGATATCGTCTGTATGTGTATGAAACACCGTTTTTTGTTTTGAGAACACCCACGTTTCCTGCTCTATTAGAGACTGTAGAAAGCAAGAGCTTGCGTCTTGCTCTAAAGCAAAGTGTGTTTCAAGGATGAGAACTGTGCTGTGTGTTTCCCTTCAGAAATGGAGTAAAATCCCAGGCTCTGCGTCTTCCTACAAGCAAGACTTCATTTCAGGAAAACACAGTCACCTTTCACCTCAAATGAAGCTACATCCTTCACGAAACTCACAAGTTTCTCGCTCTTAACTGAAAATAAGTGGATTTTAGAGGACCTGCGGTTTGTATCAGTTTCAGAGGGAGAGTTGAAGTAGATAATTTCTGTATGTGTAGGAAACAAGGTTTTTTGTTTCGAGAACACCCACGTTTCCTCCTGTATTAGAGACTCAAAAAAGCAAGAGCGTGCTTGTTGCTCTAAAGCAGAGTGTGCTTCATGGATGGGAACTGTGCTGTCTGTTTCCCTTTAGAAATGGAGTAAAATCCCAGCCTCTGTGTCTTCCTACAAGCAAGACTTCCTTTCTTGTTAAACACAGTCCCTTTTCAGCTCTAAGGTAGCTACATCATTCAGGATGCTCACAAGTTTCTCGCTCTTAACTGAAAATAATTGGATTTTAGAGGACCTGCGGTTTGTATCAGTTTCAGGTGGAGAGTTGAACTAGATATGGTGCATATGATTAGGAAGCACCGTTCTTTGGTTCTGTGCATGCTCACGTTTCCTGCTGCATTAGAAACTCTAGAAAGCAAGAGTGTGCTTCTTGCTCTAAAGCAGAGTGTGTTTCATGGATGAGAACTGTGCTGTGTGTTTCACTTCAGAAATGAAGTTACATCGCAGGTTCTGTGTTTTCCTACAAGCAAGACTTCGTTTCAAGTAAACGCAGTCCCTTTTCAGCTCAAACGAAGATACATTGTTCTTGAAGCTCAGACGTTTCTCACTCTTAACTGAAAGCATTGGATGTTAGAGAACCTGTGGTTTGTATTAGTTTCAGAAGCAGAGTTGAACTAGTTATGGTCTGTATGTGTAGTAAACTTCGTTCTTTTGTTCTGAGCACACCCACGTTTCCTGCTGTATTAGTCTAGAAAGCAAGAGCGTGCTTCTTGCTCTAAAGCACAGTGTGTTTCATTGATGGGAAAGGTGCTGTGTGTTTCCCTTCAGAAATGGAGTTAAATCCCAAGCTCTGTGTGTTCCTACAAGCAAGACTTCGTTTCAGGAAAGGGTAGTCACTTTTCAGCTCAAAGGACCTACATAGTTCACAAAGCTCACATATTTCTATTTAACTGACAAGCATTGGATGTTAGAGGACCTGAGGTTTGTATCATTTTCAGAAGCAGACTTGAACTAGATATCGTCCGTATATGTAGTAAACACCATACTTTTGTTCTGAGCACACCCACGTTTCCTGATCTATTAGAGACTCTAGAAACCAGGAGCGTGCTTCTTGCTCTAAAGCACAGTGTGTTTCATGGATGAGAACTGTGCTCAGTGTTTCCCTTTAGACATGGAGTTAATTCCCAGGCTCCTTGTCTTCCGACAAGCAAGACTTTGTTTCAAGTAAACGCAGTCCCTTTTCAGCTCAAACGAAGCTACATCATTCAGGAAGCTCACACGTTTCTCGCTCTTACCTGAAAATAATTGGATGTTAGAGGTCCTTTGGTTTGTATAAGTTTCAGAAGCAGAGTTGAACTAGATGTGGTCCGTATGTGTAGTAAACACCGTACTTTTGTTCTGAGCAAACCCACGTTTCCTGCTGTATTAGAGACTCTAGAAAGCAAGAGCGTGTTTCTTGCTCTAAAGCAGAGTGTGTTTCATGGGTGGGAACTGTGGTGTGTGTTTCAGTTCAGAAATGGAGTAAAATCCCAGGCTCTGTGTCTTCCTACAAGCAAGACTTCCTTTCTGTTTAAACCCAGTCCCTTTTCAGCTCAAAGGAAGCTACATCATTCAGTAAGCTCACACATTTCTCTTATAAACTGACAAGTATTGGATGTTAGAGGACCTGTGTTTTGTATCAGTTTTAGAAACAGAGTAGAAGTACATACGGTGCGTATGTGTAGTAAACCTGTTCTTTTGTTCTGAGCACAGCCAGGTTTCCTGCACTATTATAGACTGTAGAATGCAAGAGCGTGTTTCTTGCTCTGAAGCACAGTGTGTTTCATGGATGAGAACTGTGCTGTGTGTTTCACTTCAGAAATTAAGTTACATCGCAGGTTCTGTGTTTTCCTACAAGCAAGACTTCGTTTCAAGTAAACGCAGTCCCTTTTCAGCTCAAACGAAGATACATTGTTCTTGAAGCTCAGACGTTTCTCACTCTTAACTGAAAGCATTGGATGTTAGAGAACCTGTGGTTTGTATTAGTTTCAGAAGCAGAGTTGAACTAGTTATGGTCTGTATGTGTAGTAAACTTCGTTCTTTTGTTCTGAGCACACCCACGTTTCCTGCTGTATTAGTCTAGAAAGCAAGAGCGTGCTTCTTGCTCTAAAGCACAGTGTGTTTCATTGATGGGAAAGGTGCTGTGTGTTTCCCTTCAGAAATGGAGTTAAATCCCAAGCTCTGTGTGTTCCTACAAGCAAGACTTCGTTTCAGGAAAGGGTAGTCACTTTTCAGCTCAAAGGACCTACATAGTTCACAAAGCTCACATATTTCTATTTAACTGACAAGCATTGGATGTTAGAGGACCTGAGGTTTGTATCATTTTCAGAAGCAGACTTGAACTAGATATCGTCCGTATATGTAGTAAACACCATACTTTTGTTCTGAGCACACCCACGTTTCCTGATCTATTAGAGACTCTAGAAACCAGGAGCGTGCTTCTTGCTCTAAAGCACAGTGTGTTTCATGGATGAGAACTGTGCTCAGTGTTTCCCTTTAGACATGGAGTTAATTCCCAGGCTCCTTGTCTTCCGACAAGCAAGACTTTGTTTCAAGTAAACGCAGTCCCTTTTCAGCTCAAACGAAGCTACATCATTCAGGAAGCTCACACGTTTCTCGCTCTTACCTGAAAATAATTGGATGTTAGAGGTCCTTTGGTTTGTATAAGTTTCAGAAGCAGAGTTGAACTAGATGTGGTCCGTATGTGTAGTAAACACCGTACTTTTGTTCTGAGCAAACCCACGTTTCCTGCTGTATTAGAGACTCTAGAAAGCAAGAGCGTGTTTCTTGCTCTAAAGCAGAGTGTGTTTCATGGGTGGGAACTGTGGTGTGTGTTTCAGTTCAGAAATGGAGTAAAATCCCAGGCTCTGTGTCTTCCTACAAGCAAGACTTCCTTTCTGTTTAAACCCAGTCCCTTTTCAGCTCAAAGGAAGCTACATCATTCAGTAAGCTCACACATTTCTCTTATAAACTGACAAGTATTGGATGTTAGAGGACCTGTGTTTTGTATCAGTTTTAGAAACAGAGTAGAAGTACATACGGTGCGTATGTGTAGTAAACCTGTTCTTTTGTTCTGAGCACAGCCAGGTTTCCTGCACTATTATAGACTGTAGAATGCAAGAGCGTGTTTCTTGCTCTGAAGCACAGTGTGTTTCATGGATGAGAACTGTGCTGTGTGTTTCCCTTCAGAAATGGAGTAAAATCCCAGGCTCTGTGTCTTCCTACAAGCAAGACTTCATTTCAGGAAAACACAGTCACCTTTCACCTCAAATGAAGCTACATCCTTCACGAAACTCACACGTTTCTCGCTCTTAACTGAAAATAAGTGGATTTTAGAGGACCTGCGGTTTGTATCAGTTTCAGAGGGAGAGTTGAAGTAGATAATTTCTGTATGTGTAGGAAACAAGGTTTTTTGTTTCGAGAACACCCACGTTTCCTCCTGTATTAGAGACTCAAAAAAGCAAGAGCGTGCTTGTTGCTCTAAAGCAGAGTGTGTTTCATGGATGGGAACTGTGCTGTCTGTTTCCTTTTAGAAATGGAGTAAAATCCCAGCCTCTGTGTCTTCCTACAAGCAAGACTTCCTTTCTTGTTAAACACAGTCCCTTTTCAGCTCTAAGGTAGCTACATCATTCAGGATGCTCACAAGTTTCTCGCTCTTAACTGAAAATAATTGGATTTTAGAGGACCTGCGGTTTGTATCAGTTTCTGGAGGAGAGTTGAACTAGATATGGTGCATATGATTAGGAAGCACCGTTCTTTGGTTCTGTGCATGCTCACGTTTCCTGCTGCATTAGAGACTCTAGAAAGCAAGAGCGTGCTTCTTGCTCTAAAGCAGAGTGTGTTTCATGGATGAGAACTGTGCTGTGTGTTTCCCTTCAGAAATAGAGTTAAATCCCAGGTTCTGTGTCTTCCTCCAAGCAAGACGTCGTTTCAAGAAAACGCAGTCCCTTTTCAGCGCAAACGAAGCTACATCGTTCACGAAGCTCACACGTTTCTCACTCTTAACTGAAAAGAATTGGATTTAGAAATCCTCTGGTTTGTATCAGTTTCAGAAGTAATTTGAACTACATGTGGTCTATATATGTGGTAAACACCGTTCTTTGGTTCTGTGCACACTAACGTTTCCTGCTGTATTAGAGACTCTAGGAAGCAAGTCGGGCTTCTTGACCTAAAGCAGAGTTTGTTTCATGGATGAGAACTGTGCAGTGTGTTTCCCTTCAGAAATGGAGTTAAATCCCAGGCTCTGGGTCTTCCTAAAAGCAAGGCATCGTTTCAGGTAAAGGTAGACACTTTTCAGCTCAAAGGACCCACCTTGTTCACAAAGCTCACATATTTCTCTAATTAATGTACAAGCATTGGATGTTAGAGGACCTGTGGTTTGTATCAGTTTCAGAAGCAAAGTTAAACTACATATGGTCCGTACGTGTAGTAAACACCATTCTTTTGTTCTGAGCACACCCAAGTTTCCTGCTCTAAAAGAGACCCTAGAAATCAAGTGCGTGTTTCTTGCTCTGAAGCAGAGTGTGTTTCATGTATGAGAACTGTGCTGTGTGTTTCCCTTCAGAAATGGAGGTAAATCCCAGGCTCTGTGTCTTCCTACAAGCAAGACTTCCTTTCAGGTAAACACAGTGCCTTTCCAGCTCAAACGAAGCTACATCCTTCTCGATGCTCACACATTTCTCTTATTAACTGACAAGTATTGGATGTTAGAGGACCTGTGGTTTATATCAGTTTCAGAAGCCGAGTTGAACTAGATATGATACCTATGTACAGTAATCACTGTTCTTTTGTTCTGAGCACACCCATGTTTCCTGCGATTTTATAGATTCTAGAAAGCCAGAGCGTGTTTCTTGCTCTGAAGCACAGTGTGTTTCATGGATGAGAACTGTGGTATGTGTTTCCCTTCAGAAATGGATTTATATCCCAGGTTCTGTGCCTCCCTACAAGCAAGACTACGTTTCAAGTAAACGCAGTCCCTTTTCAGCTCAAACGAAGCTTCATCGTTTTGAAGGTCACACGTTTCTTGCTCTTAACTGAAAAGAATTGGATTTTAGAGGACCTGCGGTTTGTATCAGTTTCAGAAGGAGAGTTGAACTAGATATGGTCCGTATGTGTAGGAAAAACCATTTTTTGTTTTGAGACCACCCAAATTTCCTACTGTATTAGAGTCTCTAGAAAGCAAGAGTGTGCGTCTTGTTCTAAACCAAGTGTGTTTCATGGATGAGAACTGTGCTGTGTGTTTCCCTTCAGAAATGGAGTTAAATCCCAGTCTTTGTGTCTTCCTACAAGCAAGACTTCCGTTCAGGTAAACACAGTGCCTTTCCAGCTCAAATGAAGCTACATCCTTCTCAATGCTCAAACATTTCTCTTATTAACTGACAAGTATTGGATGTTAGAGGACCTGTGGTTTATATCAGTTTCAGAAGCAGAGTTGAACTAGATATGATCCCTATGTATAGTAAACACTGTTCTTTTGTTCTGACACACACAGGTTTCCTGCTCTATTATAGACTCTAGAAAGCAATAGCGTGTTTCTTGATCTGAAGCACAGTGTGTTTCATGGATGAGAACTGTGCTGTGTATTTCCCTTCAGAAATGGAGTTAAATCCCAGGTTCTGTGTCTTCCTACAAGCAAGACTTTGTTTCAAATAAACGCAGTCGCTTTTCAGCTGAAACTAAGCTACATCGTTCACGAAGCTCACAAGTTTCTTGCTCTTAAATGAAAAGAATTGTCTTTTTGAAGACCTGCAGTTTGAATCAGTTTCAGTAGGAGATTTGAACTAGATATGGTCTGTATGTGTAGGAAACACCGTTTTTTGTTTTGAGAACACCCACCTTTCTTGCTGTATAAGGGACTCTAGAAAGCAAGAACGTGCGTCTTGCTCTAAAGCAAAGTGTGTTTCAAGGATGAGAACTTTGTTGTGTGTTTCCCTTCAGAAATGGAGTTAAATCCCAGGGTCTGTGTCTGCCTACAATCAAGACTTCCTTTCTGGTTAAACCCACTCCCTTTTCAGCTCAAAGGCAGCTACATCATTCTCGGAGCTCACACATTTCTCTTATTAACTGACAAGCATTGCATGTTAGGGGATCTGTGTTTTGTATCACTTTCAGAATCAGAGTAAACTACATACGGTGCGTATGTGTAGTGAACACTGTTCTTTTGTTCTGAGAACAGCCAAGTTTCCTGCATTATTATAGACTGTAGAAAGCAAGAGCGTGCTTCTTGCTCTAAAGCACAGTTTGTATCATGGATGACAACTGTGCTGTGTGTTTCCCTTCAGAAATGGAGTAAAATCCCAGGCTCTGTGTCTTTCTATCAGCAAGACTTTGTTTCAAATAAACACAGTCCCTTTCTGCTCAAAGGAACATATATTGAGCAGGAAGCTCACACGTTTCTCGCTCTTAACTGAAAAACATTGGATGTTAGTGGACCTGTGGTTTGTATAAGTTTCAGAAGCAGAGTTGAACTAGATGTGGTCCGTATGTGTAGTAAACACCGTACTTTTGTTCTGAGCAAACCCACGTTTCCTGCTGTATTAGAGACTCTAGAAAGCAAGAGCGTGTTTCTTGCTCTAAAGCAGAGTGTGTTTCATGGGTGGGAACTGTGGTGTGTGTTTCAGTTCAGAAATGGAGTAAAATCCCAGGCTCTGTGTCTTCCTACAAGCAAGACTTCCTTTCTGTTTAAACCCAGTCCCTTTTCAGCTCAAAGGAAGCTACATCATTCAGTAAGCTCACACATTTCTCTTATAAACTGACAAGTATTGGATGTTAGAGGACCTGTGTTTTGTATCAGTTTTAGAAACAGAGTAGAAGTACATACGGTGCGTATGTGTAGTAAACCTGTTCTTTTGTTCTGAGCACAGCCAGGTTTCCTGCTCTAAAAGAGACCCTAGAAATCAAGTGCGTGTTTCTTGCTCTGAAGCAGAGTGTGTTTCATGTATGAGAACTGTGCTGTGTGTTTCCCTTCAGAAATGGAGGTAAATCCCAGGCTCTGTGTCTTCCTACAAGCAAGACTTCCTTTCAGGTAAACACAGTGCCTTTCCAGCTCAAACGAAGCTACATCCTTCTCGATGCTCACACATTTCTCTTATTAACTGACAAGTATTGGATGTTAGAGGACCTGTGGTTTATATCAGTTTCAGAAGCCGAGTTGAACTAGATATGATACCTATGTACAGTAATCACTGTTCTTTTGTTCTGAGCACACCCATGTTTCCTGCGATTTTATAGATTCTAGAAAGCCAGAGCGTGTTTCTTGCTCTGAAGCACAGTGTGTTTCATGGATGAGAACTGTGGTATGTGTTTCCCTTCAGAAATGGATTTATATCCCAGGTTCTGTGCCTCCCTACAAGCAAGACTACGTTTCAAGTAAACGCAGTCCCTTTTCAGCTCAAACGAAGCTTCATCGTTTTGAAGGTCACACGTTTCTTGCTCTTAACTGAAAAGAATTGGATTTTAGAGGACCTGCGGTTTGTATCAGTTTCAGAAGGAGAGTTGAACTAGATATGGTCCGTATGTGTAGGAAAAACCATTTTTTGTTTTGAGACCACCCAAATTTCCTACTGTATTAGAGTCTCTAGAAAGCAAGAGTGTGCGTCTTGTTCTAAACCAAGTGTGTTTCATGGATGAGAACTGTGCTGTGTGTTTCCCTTCAGAAATGGAGTTAAATCCCAGTCTTTGTGTCTTCCTACAAGCAAGACTTCCGTTCAGGTAAACACAGTGCCTTTCCAGCTCAAATGAAGCTACATCCTTCTCAATGCTCAAACATTTCTCTTATTAACTGACAAGTATTGGATGTTAGAGGACCTGTGGTTTATATCAGTTTCAGAAGCAGAGTTGAACTAGATATGATCCCTATGTATAGTAAACACTGTTCTTTTGTTCTGACACACACAGGTTTCCTGCTCTATTATAGACTCTAGAAAGCAATAGCGTGTTTCTTGATCTGAAGCACAGTGTGTTTCATGGATGAGAACTGTGCTGTGTATTTCCCTTCAGAAATGGAGTTAAATCCCAGGTTCTGTGTCTTCCTACAAGCAAGACTTTGTTTCAAATAAACGCAGTCGCTTTTCAGCTGAAACTAAGCTACATCGTTCACGAAGCTCACAAGTTTCTTGCTCTTAAATGAAAAGAATTGTCTTTTTGAAGACCTGCAGTTTGAATCAGTTTCAGTAGGAGATTTGAACTAGATATGGTCTGTATGTGTAGGAAACACCGTTTTTTGTTTTGAGAACACCCACCTTTCTTGCTGTATAAGGGACTCTAGAAAGCAAGAACGTGCGTCTTGCTCTAAAGCAAAGTGTGTTTCAAGGATGAGAACTTTGTTGTGTGTTTCCCTTCAGAAATGGAGTTAAATCCCAGGGTCTGTGTCTGCCTACAATCAAGACTTCCTTTCTGGTTAAACCCACTCCCTTTTCAGCTCAAAGGCAGCTACATCATTCTCGGAGCTCACACATTTCTCTTATTAACTGACAAGCATTGCATGTTAGGGGATCTGTGTTTTGTATCACTTTCAGAATCAGAGTAAACTACATACGGTGCGTATGTGTAGTGAACACTGTTCTTTTGTTCTGAGAACAGCCAAGTTTCCTGCATTATTATAGACTGTAGAAAGCAAGAGCGTGCTTCTTGCTCTAAAGCACAGTTTGTATCATGGATGACAACTGTGCTGTGTGTTTCCCTTCAGAAATGGAGTAAAATCCCAGGCTCTGTGTCTTTCTATCAGCAAGACTTTGTTTCAAATAAACACAGTCCCTTTCTGCTCAAAGGAACATATATTGAGCAGGAAGCTCACACGTTTCTCGCTCTTAACTGAAAAACATTGGATGTTAGTGGACCTGTGGTTTGTATAAGTTTCAGAAGCAGAGTTGAACTAGATGTGGTCCGTATGTGTAGTAAACACCGTACTTTTGTTCTGAGCAAACCCACGTTTCCTGCTGTATTAGAGACTCTAGAAAGCAAGAGCGTGTTTCTTGCTCTAAAGCAGAGTGTGTTTCATGGGTGGGAACTGTGGTGTGTGTTTCAGTTCAGAAATGGAGTAAAATCCCAGGCTCTGTGTCTTCCTACAAGCAAGACTTCCTTTCTGTTTAAACCCAGTCCCTTTTCAGCTCAAAGGAAGCTACATCATTCAGTAAGCTCACACATTTCTCTTATAAACTGACAAGTATTGGATGTTAGAGGACCTGTGTTTTGTATCAGTTTTAGAAACAGAGTAGAAGTACATACGGTGCGTATGTGTAGTAAACCTGTTCTTTTGTTCTGAGCACAGCCAGGTTTCCTGCTCTAAAAGAGACCCTAGAAATCAAGTGCGTGTTTCTTGCTCTGAAGCAGAGTGTGTTTCATGTATGAGAACTGTGCTGTGTGTTTCCCTTCAGAAATGGAGGTAAATCCCAGGCTCTGTGTCTTCCTACAAGCAAGACTTCCTTTCAGGTAAACACAGTGCCTTTCCAGCTCAAACGAAGCTACATCCTTCTCGATGCTCACACATTTCTCTTATTAACTGACAAGTATTGGATGTTAGAGGACCTGTGGTTTATATCAGTTTCAGAAGCCGAGTTGAACTAGATATGATACCTATGTACAGTAATCACTGTTCTTTTGTTCTGAGCACACCCATGTTTCCTGCGATTTTATAGATTCTAGAAAGCCAGAGCGTGTTTCTTGCTCTGAAGCACAGTGTGTTTCATGGATGAGAACTGTGGTATGTGTTTCCCTTCAGAAATGGATTTATATCCCAGGTTCTGTGCCTCCCTACAAGCAAGACTACGTTTCAAGTAAACGCAGTCCCTTTTCAGCTCAAACGAAGCTTCATCGTTTTGAAGGTCACACGTTTCTTGCTCTTAACTGAAAAGAATTGGATTTTAGAGGACCTGCGGTTTGTATCAGTTTCAGAAGGAGAGTTGAACTAGATATGGTCCGTATGTGTAGGAAAAACCATTTTTTGTTTTGAGACCACCCAAATTTCCTACTGTATTAGAGTCTCTAGAAAGCAAGAGTGTGCGTCTTGTTCTAAACCAAGTGTGTTTCATGGATGAGAACTGTGCTGTGTGTTTCCCTTCAGAAATGGAGTTAAATCCCAGTCTTTGTGTCTTCCTACAAGCAAGACTTCCGTTCAGGTAAACACAGTGCCTTTCCAGCTCAAATGAAGCTACATCCTTCTCAATGCTCAAACATTTCTCTTATTAACTGACAAGTATTGGATGTTAGAGGACCTGTGGTTTATATCAGTTTCAGAAGCAGAGTTGAACTAGATATGATCCCTATGTATAGTAAACACTGTTCTTTTGTTCTGACACACACAGGTTTCCTGCTCTATTATAGACTCTAGAAAGCAATAGCGTGTTTCTTGATCTGAAGCACAGTGTGTTTCATGGATGAGAACTGTGCTGTGTATTTCCCTTCAGAAATGGAGTTAAATCCCAGGTTCTGTGTCTTCCTACAAGCAAGACTTTGTTTCAAATAAACGCAGTCGCTTTTCAGCTGAAACTAAGCTACATCGTTCACGAAGCTCACAAGTTTCTTGCTCTTAAATGAAAAGAATTGTCTTTTTGAAGACCTGCAGTTTGAATCAGTTTCAGTAGGAGATTTGAACTAGATATGGTCTGTATGTGTAGGAAACACCGTTTTTTGTTTTGAGAACACCCACCTTTCTTGCTGTATAAGGGACTCTAGAAAGCAAGAACGTGCGTCTTGCTCTAAAGCAAAGTGTGTTTCAAGGATGAGAACTTTGTTGTGTGTTTCCCTTCAGAAATGGAGTTAAATCCCAGGGTCTGTGTCTGCCTACAATCAAGACTTCCTTTCTGGTTAAACCCACTCCCTTTTCAGCTCAAAGGCAGCTACATCATTCTCGGAGCTCACACATTTCTCTTATTAACTGACAAGCATTGCATGTTAGGGGATCTGTGTTTTGTATCACTTTCAGAATCAGAGTAAACTACATACGGTGCGTATGTGTAGTGAACACTGTTCTTTTGTTCTGAGAACAGCCAAGTTTCCTGCATTATTATAGACTGTAGAAAGCAAGAGCGTGCTTCTTGCTCTAAAGCACAGTTTGTATCATGGATGACAACTGTGCTGTGTGTTTCCCTTCAGAAATGGAGTAAAATCCCAGGCTCTGTGTCTTTCTATCAGCAAGACTTTGTTTCAAATAAACACAGTCCCTTTCTGCTCAAAGGAACATATATTGAGCAGGAAGCTCACACGTTTCTCGCTCTTAACTGAAAAACATTGGATGTTAGTGGACCTGTGGTTTGTATAAGTTTCAGAAGCAGAGTTGAACTAGATGTGGTCCGTATGTGTAGTAAACACCGTACTTTTGTTCTGAGCAAACCCACGTTTCCTGCTGTATTAGAGACTCTAGAAAGCAAGAGCGTGTTTCTTGCTCTAAAGCAGAGTGTGTTTCATGGGTGGGAACTGTGGTGTGTGTTTCAGTTCAGAAATGGAGTAAAATCCCAGGCTCTGTGTCTTCCTACAAGCAAGACTTCCTTTCTGTTTAAACCCAGTCCCTTTTCAGCTCAAAGGAAGCTACATCATTCAGTAAGCTCACACATTTCTCTTATAAACTGACAAGTATTGGATGTTAGAGGACCTGTGTTTTGTATCAGTTTTAGAAACAGAGTAGAAGTACATACGGTGCGTATGTGTAGTAAACCTGTTCTTTTGTTCTGAGCACAGCCAGGTTTCCTGCTCTAAAAGAGACCCTAGAAATCAAGTGCGTGTTTCTTGCTCTGAAGCAGAGTGTGTTTCATGTATGAGAACTGTGCTGTGTGTTTCCCTTCAGAAATGGAGGTAAATCCCAGGCTCTGTGTCTTCCTACAAGCAAGACTTCCTTTCAGGTAAACACAGTGCCTTTCCAGCTCAAACGAAGCTACATCCTTCTCGATGCTCACACATTTCTCTTATTAACTGACAAGTATTGGATGTTAGAGGACCTGTGGTTTATATCAGTTTCAGAAGCCGAGTTGAACTAGATATGATACCTATGTACAGTAATCACTGTTCTTTTGTTCTGAGCACACCCATGTTTCCTGCGATTTTATAGATTCTAGAAAGCCAGAGCGTGTTTCTTGCTCTGAAGCACAGTGTGTTTCATGGATGAGAACTGTGGTATGTGTTTCCCTTCAGAAATGGATTTATATCCCAGGTTCTGTGCCTCCCTACAAGCAAGACTACGTTTCAAGTAAACGCAGTCCCTTTTCAGCTCAAACGAAGCTTCATCGTTTTGAAGGTCACACGTTTCTTGCTCTTAACTGAAAAGAATTGGATTTTAGAGGACCTGCGGTTTGTATCAGTTTCAGAAGGAGAGTTGAACTAGATATGGTCCGTATGTGTAGGAAAAACCATTTTTTGTTTTGAGACCACCCAAATTTCCTACTGTATTAGAGTCTCTAGAAAGCAAGAGCGTGCGTCTTGTTCTAAACCAAGTGTGTTTCATGGATGAGAACTGTGCTGTGTGTTTCCCTTCAGAAATGGAGTTAAATCCCAGTCTTTGTGTCTTCCTACAAGCAAGACTTCCGTTCAGGTAAACACAGTGCCTTTCCAGCTCAAATGAAGCTACATCCTTCTCAATGCTCAAACATTTCTCTTATTAACTGACAAGTATTGGATGTTAGAGGACCTGTGGTTTATATCAGTTTCAGAAGCAGAGTTGAACTAGATATGATCCCTATGTATAGTAAACACTGTTCTTTTGTTCTGACACACACAGGTTTCCTGCTCTATTATAGACTCTAGAAAGCAATAGCGTGTTTCTTGATCTGAAGCACAGTGTGTTTCATGGATGAGAACTGTGCTGTGTATTTCCCTTCAGAAATGGAGTTAAATCCCAGGTTCTGTGTCTTCCTACAAGCAAGACTTTGTTTCAAATAAACGCAGTCGCTTTTCAGCTGAAACTAAGCTACATCGTTCACGAAGCTCACAAGTTTCTTGCTCTTAAATGAAAAGAATTGTCTTTTTGAAGACCTGCAGTTTGAATCAGTTTCAGTAGGAGATTTGAACTAGATATGGTCTGTCTGTGTAGGAAACACCGTTTTTTGTTTTGAGAACACCCACCTTTCTTGCTGTATAAGGGACTCTAGAAAGCAAGAACGTGCGTCTTGCTCTAAAGCAAAGTGTGTTTCAAGGATGAGAACTTTGTTGTGTGTTTCCCTTCAGAAATGGAGTTAAATCCCAGGGTCTGTGTCTGCCTACAATCAAGACTTTCTTTATGGTTAAACCCACTCCCTTTTCAGCTCAAAGGCAGCTACATCATTCTCGGAGCTCACACATTTCTCTTATTAACTGACAAGCATTGCATGTTAGGGGATCTGTGTTTTGTATCACTTTCAGAATCAGAGTAAACTACATACGGTGCGTATGTGTAGTGAACACTGTTCTTTTGTTCTGAGAACAGCCAAGTTTCCTGCATTATTATAGACTGTAGAAAGCAAGAGCGTGCTTCTTGCTCTAAAGCACAGTTTGAATTCCTTTCAGGTAAACACATTCCCTTTTCAGCTCAAAGGAAGCTACATCGTGCACGAAGTTAAGAGATTTCTCTTATTACATGACAAGAATTGGATGTTAGAGGACCTGTGGTTTGCATCAGTTTTAGAAGCAGAGTTGAGCTATACATCGTCCGTATGTGGAGTAAACACAGTTCTTTTGTTCTTAGCACACCCAGGTTTCCTGCCCTATTATAGACTCTAGGAAGAAAGAGCTTGTTTCTTGCTCTGAAGCACAGTGTTTTTCAATGATTAGAACTGTGCTGTGTGTTTTCCTTCAGATATGGGGTAAAATCCCAGGCTCTGTCTCTTCCTATAAGCAAGACTTCCTTTCAGGTAAATGCAGTCCCTTTTCAGCTCAAACGAAGCTACATAATTCATGAAGCTCACACATTTCACTTATTAACTGACAAGTATTGGATGTTGGAAGACCTGTGGTTTATATCAGGTTCAGAAGCATAGTTGAACTAGATATGGTCCGTATGTGTAGTAAACAATGTTCAAATTTTCTGAGCACACACAGGATTCCTGCTCTATTATAGACTCTAGAAAGCCAGAGCGTGTTTCTTGCTCTGAAGCACAGTTTGATTCATGGATGAGAACTGTGCGGTGTGTTTCACTTCAAAAATGGAGTAAAATCCCAGGCTCTGTGTCTTCCGACAAGCAAGACTTTGTTTCAGGTAAACACAGTCACTTTTCAGCTCAAACGAAGCTACATCCTTCACGAAACCCACAAATTTCTCGCTCTTAACTGAAAATAAGTGGATTTTAGAGGACCTGCGGATTGTATCAGTTTCAGAAGGAGAGTTGAACTAGATATGGTCTGTATGTTTAGGAAACACCGTTCTTTGGATCTGTGCACACACATGTTTCATGCTGTATTAGAGACTCTAGAAAGCAAGAGCATGCTTCTTACTCTAAAGCAGAATTTGTGTCATGGATGAGATCTCTGCTGTGTGTTTCCTTTCAGAAATGAAGTTACATCCCAGGTTCTGTGTTTTCCTACAAGCAAGTCTTTTTTTCAAATAAACGAAGTCCCTTTTCAGCTCAAACGAAGATACATTGTTCTTGAAGCTCACAAGTTTCTCGCGCTTAACTGAAAATAAGTGGATTTTAGAGAACCTGTGGTTTGTATCAGTTTCAGAAGCAGAGTTGATCTAGTTATGGTCCGTATGTGTAGTAAACTTCGTTCTTTTGTTGTGAACACAGCCACGTTTCCTGTTGTATTAGACACTCTCGAATGCAAGAGCGTGCTTCTTGCTCTAAAGCACAATGTGTTTCATCGATGGGAAAGGTGCTGTGTGTTTCCCTTCAGAAATGGAGTTAAATCCCAAGCTCTGTGTGTTCCTACAAGAATGACTTCGTTTCAGGTAAGGCTAGTCACTTTTCAGCTCAAAGAACCTACATCATTCACAAAGCGGACATATTTCTCTTTTTAACTGACAAGCATTGGATGATAGAGGACCTGAGGTTTGTGTCATTGTCAGAAGCAGACTTGAACCAGATATGGTCCGTACGTATATTAAACACTGTTCTTTTGTTCTGAGCACACCCAGGTTTCCTGCTCTATTTTAGATTCTAGAAAGCAAGAGCGTGTTTCTTGCTCTGAAGCACAGTGTGTTTCATGGATGAGAACTCTGCTGTCTGTTTCCCTTCAGAAATGGAGTAAAATCCCAGGCTCTGTTTCCTCCTACAAGCAAGACTTCCTTTCAGGTAAATGCAGTCCATTTTCAGCTCAAACAAAGCTACATTGTTGACGACTATCACACATTTCTTACTAACTGACAAGTATTGGATGTTAGAAGACCCTGTGGTTTATATCAGTTTCAGAAGGATAGTTGAACTAGATATGGTATGCATGTGTAGTAAACAATGTTCTATTGTTCTGAGCACACACAGGATTCCTGCTCTATTATAGACTCTAGAAAGCAAGAGCGTGTTTCTTGCTCTGAAGCACAGTGTGTTTCCTGGATGAGAACTATGCTGTGTGTTTCCCTTCAGAAATGGAGTAAAATCCCAGGCTCTGTGTCTTCCTACAAGCAAGACTTTGTTTCACCTAAACAATGTCACTTTTCAGCTCAAACGAAGCTACATCCTTCATGAAACAAACAAGTTTCTCGCTCTTAACTGAAAATAAGTGGATTTTAGAGGACCTGCGGTTTGTATCAGTTTCAGAAGCAGAGTTGATCTAGATATGGTCCGTATGTGTAGTAAACACCATACTTTTGTTCTGAGCACACCCACGTTTCCTGATCCATTAAAGACTCTAGAAACCAGGAGCGTGCTTCTTGTTCTAAAGCATAATGTGTTTCATGGATGAGAACTGTGCTCAGTGTTTCCCTTTAGACCTGGAGTTAAATCCCAGGCTCCTTCTCTTCCGACAAGCAAGACTTTGTTTCAAGTAAACGCAGTCCCTTTTCAGCTCAAACGAAGCTACATCATTCAGGAAGCTCACACGTTTCTCGCTCTTACCTGAAAATAATTGGATGTTAGAGAACCTGTGGTTTGTATCAGTTTCAGAAGCAGAGTTGAACTAGTTATGGTCCGTATGTGTAGTAAACTTCATTCTTTTGTTCTGAACACACCCACGTTTCCTGCTGTATTAGAGACTCTAGAAAGCAAGAGCGTGCTTCTTGCTCTAAAGCACAACGTGTTTCATCAATGGGAAAGGTGCTGTGTGTTTTTCTTCAGAAATGGAGTTAAATCCCAAGCTCTGTGTGTTCCTACAAGCAAGACTTCGTTTCAGTTAAGGCTAGTCACTTTTCAGCTCAAAGGACCTACATCGTTCACAAAGCTCACATATTTCTCTTTTTAACTGACAAACATTGGATGTTAGAGGACCTGAGGTATGTATCATTTTCAGAAGCAGACTTGAACTAGATATGGTCCGTATGTGTAGTAAACACCATACTTTTCTTCTGAGCACACCCAGGTTTCATGCTATATTAGAGACTCTAGAAACCAAGAGTGTGCTTCTTGATCTAAAGCAGAGTGTGTTTCATGGATGGGAAAGGTGCTGTGTGTTTTCCTTCAAAAATGGAGTAAAATCCCAGGCTCTGTATCTTCCTACAAGCAAGATTTCTTTTCAAAAAAACGCAGTCCATTTTCAGCTCAAGCGAAGCTACATCGTTCACGAAGCTCACACATTTCTCTTATTAACTGACAAGCATTGGACGTTAGAGGACCTATGGTTTGTATCAGTTTCAGAAGCAAAGTTGAACTAGTTATGGTGCGTATGTGTAGTAAACACCGTTCTTTTGTTCTGAGCACACACACGTTTCCTGCTGTATTAGAGACTCTAGAAAGCAAGAGCGTGCTTCTTGCTCTAAAGCAGAGTATGTTTCATGGATGGGAACTGTGATGTGTGTTTCTCTTCCAAAATGGAGTTAAAACCTGGCGCTGTGTCTTCCAACAAGCAAGACTTTGTTTAAGGTAAATGCATATCCTTTAAAGCTCAAACGAAGCCACATCCTTCACGAAGCTCAAACATTTCTCTTATTAACTGACAAGCATTGGATGTTAGATGTATTAGAGACTCTAGAAAGCAAGAGCGTGCCTCTTGCTCTAAAGCAGAGTGTGTTTCACGGATGAGAACTGTGCTGTGTGTTTACCTTCAGAAATGGAGTTAAATCCTAGGTTCTGTGCCTTCCTACAAGCAATAGTTCGTTTCAAGTAAATGCAGTCCCTTTTCAGGTAAAACGAAGCAACGTCATTCACAAACCTCACAATGTTCTTGGTCTTAACTGAACAGAATTGATTTTATATGATCTGTGGTTTGTATCAGTTTCAGATTGAGAGTTGAACTAGATATGGTCCGTATGTGTAGGAAACACCGTTTTTTGTTTTGAGAACACCCACATTTCCTACTGTATTAGAGACTCTAGAAAGCAAGAGCGTGCGTCTTGCTCTAAGTAAAGTGAGTTTCATGGATGAGAACTGTGCTGTGTGTTTTACGTCAGAAATTTAGTTAAATCCCAATCTCTATGTCTTCCAACAAGCAAGACTTCGTTTCAAGTAAACGCAGTCCCTTTTCAGCTCAAAGGAAGCTAGATCGTTCAGGAAGCTCACACATTTCTCGCACTTAACTGAAAAGAATTGGATGTTAGAGGACCTGCGGTTGTATCAGTTTCAGAAGGAGAGTTGAACTAGATATGGTCCATATGTGTAGTAAACACCATTCTTTTGTTCTGATCACACCCACGTTTCCAGCTCTAATAGAGACCCTAGAAATCACGTGCATGTTTCTTGCTCTGAAGCAGAGTGTGTTTCATGGAGGACAACTGTGCTGTGTGTTTCCCTTCAGAAATGGAGTTAAATCCCAGGCTATGTAAACGCAGTCCCTTTTCAGCTCAAACGAAGCTACATCGTTCAAGAAGCTCACACGTTTCCCGCTCTTACCTGAAAATCATTGCACGTTTGAGGACCTGTGGTTTGTATCAGTTTCAGAAGCAGAGTTCCCCTTGATGTGGTCAGTATGCGTAGTAAACACCATACTTTTTTTCTGAGCCCACCCACGTTTCCTGCTGTATTAGAGACTCTAGAAAGCAAGAACATGCTTCTTGCTCTAAAGCAGAGTGTGTTTCACGGATGAGAACTGTGCTGTGTGTTTTTCTTCAGAAGTGGAATTAAATCCCAGGTTCTGTGCCTTCCTACAAGCAATACATCATTTCAAGTAAACGCAGTCCCTTTTCAGGTAAAATGAAGCAATGTCATTCACAAAACTCACAAGGTTCTCGGTCTTAACTGAACAGAATTAGATTTTAGAGGACCTGCGGTTTGTATCATTTCAGAAGGAGTGTTGAACTAGATATGTCCGTATGTGTAGGAAACACCGTTTTTTGTTTTGATATCACCCACATTTCCTCCTGTATTAGAGTCTCTAGAAAGCAAGAGCATGCGTCTTGCTCTAAGAAAAGTGAGTTTCATGGATGAGAACTGTGCTGTGTGTTTTACGTCAGAAATTTAGTTAAATCCCAATCTCTGTGTCTTCCTACAAGCAAGACTTCCTTTCAGGTAAACACTGTGAATTTTCAGCTCAAAGGAAGCTACATCGTTCTCAAAGCTCACACATTTCTCTTATAGCTGACAAATATTGGGTGTTAGAGGACCTGTGGTTTATATCAGTTCCAGAAGAAGAGTTGAACTAGATATGGTCCGTATGTGTAGTAAACTTCGTTCTTTTGTTCTGAACACACCCATGTTTCCTGCTGTATTAGAGACTCTAGAAAGCAAGAGCATGCTTCTTGCTCTAAAGCACAATGTGTTTCATCAATGGGAAAAGTGCTATGTGTTTTTCTTCAGAAATGGAGTTAAATCTCAAGGTCTGTGTGTTCCTACAAGCAAGATTTCGTTTCAGGTAAGGCTAGTCAATTTTCAGATTAAAGGACCTACATCGTTCACAAAGCTCTCATAATTCTCTTTTTAACTGACAAGCATTGGATGTTAGAGGACCTGATGTTTGTATCATTTTCAGAAGCAGAATTGAACAAGTTATGGTCCGTATGTGTAGTAAACACCATTCTTTTGTTCTTTGCACACACAGGTTTCCTGCTGTATTAGGGACTCTAGAAACCAAGAGTGTGCTTCTTGCTCTATAGCACAGTGTGTTTAATGGATGAGAACTATGCTGAGTGTTTCCCTTTAGAAACGGAGTTAAATCACAGGCTCTGTGTCTTCCTACAAGAAAGACTTCTTTCAAGTAAACCCAGTCCCTTTTCAGCTCAAATGAAGCTACATCGTTCAGGAAGCTCACACATTTCTAGCTCTTATTCTCAAAATAATTGGATGTTAGAGGACCTGTGGTTTGTATCAGTTTCAGAAGCAGGGTTGACCTAGATATGGTCTGTATGTGTAGGAAACACCGTTTTTTGGTTTGAGAACACCCACATTTCCTGCTGTATTAGAGACTCTAGAAAGCAAGAGCGTGCGTCTTGCTTTAAATCAAAGTGTGTTTCATGGATGAGAACTGTGCTGTGTGTTTCACTTCAGAAATGGAGTTAAATCCCAGTCTCTGTGTCTTCCTACAAGCAAGACTTCCTTTCAGGTAAACACAGTGACGTTTTAGCTCAAAGGAAGCTACATCGTTCTAGAAGCTCACACATTTCTCTTATTACTGACAAGTATTGGATGTTAGAGGACCTGTGGTTTATATCAGTTCCAGAAGCAGAGTTGAACTGGATATGGTCTGTATGTATAGTAAACACTGTTCTTTTGTTCTGAACACACCCAGGTTTCCTGCTCTATTATAGACTCTAGAAAGCAAGAGCGTGCTTCTTGCTCTAAAGCAGAGTGTGTTTCATGGATGAGAACTGTGCTGTGTGTTTCCCTTCAGAAATGGAGTTAAATTCCAGGTTCTGTGTCTTCCTCCAAGCAAGACTTCGTTTCAAGTAAACACAGTCCCATTTCAGCTCAAACGAAGCTACATCATTCACGAAGCTCACAGGTTTCTCGCTCTTAACTGAAAAGAATTGGATATAGAAATCCTGTGGTTTGTATCATTTTCAGAAGCAATTTGAACTAGATGTGGTCTATATGTGTGGTAAACACCGTTCTTTATTTCTGTGCACACTCACGTTTCCTGCTGTATTAGAGACTATAGGAAGCAAGAGCATGCTTCTTGCTCTAAAGCAGAGTTTGTTGCATGGTTGAGAACTGTGCTCTGTGTTTCCATTCAGAAATGGAGTTAAATCCCAGGCTCTGTGTCTTCCTACAAGCAAGACTTCGTTTCAGGTTAGGGTAGTCACTTTTCAGCTCAGAGGACCTACATTGTTCACGAAGCTCACATATTTCTCTTATTAACTGACAACCATTGTATGTTAGAGGACCTGTGGTTTGGATTAGTTTCAGAAGTAAAGTTGAACTACATATGGTACGTATGTGTAGTAAACACCATTCTTTTGTTCTGATCACACCCACGTTTCCTGCTCTAATAGAGACCCTAGAAATCAAGTGTGTGTTTCTTGCTCTGAAGTACAGTGTGTTTCATGGAGGAGAACTGTGCTGTGTGTTTCCCTTCAGAAATGGATTTAAATCCCAGGCTCTGTGTCTTCCTACAAGCAAGACTTCCTTTCAGGTAAATGCAGTCCCTTTTCAGCTCAAACGAAGCTACATCGTTCACGAAGCTCACACATTTCTCTTATTAACTGACAAGTATTGGATGTTAGAGACCTGTGGTTTATATCAGTTTCAGAAGCATAGTTGAACTAGATATGGTCTGTATGTGTAGTAAACAATGTTCTATTGTTCTGAGCACACACAGGATTCCTGCTCTATTATAGACTCTAGAAAGCAAGAGCATGTTTCTTGCTCTGAAGCACAGTGTGTTTCATGGGTGAGAACTGTGCTGTGTGTTTCCCTTCAGAAATGGAGTAAAATCCCAGGCTCTGTGTCTTCCTACAAGCAAGATTTTGTTTCACCTAAACAAAGACACTTTTCAGCTCAAACGAAGCTACATCCTTCACGAAACTCACAAGTTTCACACTCTTAACTGAAAATAACTGGATTTTAGAGGTCCTGCGGTTTGTATCAGTTTCAGAAGGAGAGTTGAACTAGATATGGTTCGTATGTTTAGGAAACACCGTTTTATGGTTCTGTGCACGCTCATGTTTCCTGCTGTATTACAGACTCTAGAAAGCAAGAGCGTGCTTCTTGCTCTAAAGCAGAGTGTGTTTCATGGATGAGAACTGTGCTGTGTGTTTCACATCAGAAATGAAGTTACATCCCAGGTTCTGTGTGTTCCTACAAGCAAGACTTCGTTTCAAGTAAACACAGTCCCTTTCCAGCTCAAAGGAAGCTACATTGTTCTTGAAGCTCACACGTTTCTAGGTCATAACTGAAAGCATTGGATGGTACAGAACCTGTGGTTTGTATCAGTTTCAGAAGCAGAGTTGAACTAGTTATGGTCCGTATGTGTAGTAAACTTTGTTCTTTTCTTCGGAGCACACCCACGTTTCCTGCAGTATTAGAGACTCTGGAAAGCAAGAGCGTGCTTCTTGATCTAGAGCTCAATGTGTTTCATCAATGGGAAAGGTGCTGTGTGTTTCCCTTCCGAAATGGAGTAAAATCCCAGGCTCTGTGTCTTCCTACAAGCAAGACTTTGTTTCACCTAAACAAAGACCGTTTTCAGCTCAAACGAAGCTACATCCTTCACGAAACTCACAAGTTTCACACTCTTAACTGAAAATAAGTGGATTTTAGAGGTCCTGCGGTTTGTATCAGTTTCAGAAGGAGAGTTGAACTAGATATGGTTCGTATGTTTAGGAAGCACCGTTTTATGGTTCTGTGCACGCTCATGTTTCCTTCTGTATTAGAGACTCTAGAAAGCAAGAGCATGCTTCTGGCTCTAAAGCAAAGTGTGTTTCATCAATGGGAAAGGTGCTGTGTGTTTCCCTTCAGAAATGGTGTTAAATCCCAAGCTCTGTGTGTTCGTACAAGCCAGATTTCGTTTCAGGTAGGGCTAGTCACTTTTCAGCTCAAAGGACCTACATCGTTCACAAAGCTCACATATTTCTCCTTTTAACTGACAAGCATTGGATGTTAGAGCACATGAGGTTTGTATCATTTTCAGAAGCAGACTTTAACTAGATATGGTCCTTATGTGTAGTAAACACCATACATTTGTTCTGAGCAAACCCACGTTTCCTTCTCTATTAGAGACTCTAGAAACCAAGAGCGTGCTTCTTGCTCTAAAGCACAGTGTGTTTCAAGGACGAGAACTGTGCTGAGTGTTTCGCTTTAGAAATGGAGTTAAATCCCAGGCTCCTTGTCTTCCTACATGTAAGACTTCGTTTCAAGTTATCTCAGTCCCTTTTCAGCTCAAAGGAAGCTACAATGTCAGGAAGTTCACACGTTTCTCGTTCTTACATGAAAATCATTGGCTGTTAGAGGAACTTTCTTTTCTATCAGTTTCAGAAGCAGAGTTGAACTAGTTGTGGTCTGTATGTGTAGTAAACACCGTACTTTTGTTCTGAGCACACCCACGTTTCCTGCTGTATTAGAGACTCTAGAAAGCAAGAGCGTGCGTCTTGCTCTAAAGCAGTGTGTGTTTCATGGATGAGAACTGTGCTGTGTGATTCCCTTCAGAAATGGAGTTAAATCCCAGGTTCCGTGCCTTCCTACAAGCAAGACTTCTTTTCAAGTAAACATAGTCCCTTTTCAGCTCAAAGGAAGCTCCCTCATTCATGAAGCGCATAAGTTTCTCTCTCTTAACTGAAAAGAATTGGATTTTAGAGGACCTGCGGTTTGTATCAGTTTCAGGAGTAGAGTTGAACTAGATATGGTCCGTATGTGTAGGAAACACCGTTTTTTGTTTTATGAACACCCACATTTCCTGCTGTATTAGAGACACTAGAAAGCAAGAGCTTGCATCTTGCTCTAAAGCAAAGTGAGTTTCATGGATGAGAACTGTGCTGTTTGTTTCACTCCAGAAATGGGGTTAAATCCCAGTCTCTGTGTCTTCCTACAAACAAGACTTCCTTTCAGGTAAACGCAGTGACTTTTCAGTTCAAAGGAAGCTCTATCGTTCTCGAAGCTCACACATTTATCATATAACTGACAAGTATTGGATGTTAGAGGAGCTGTGGTTTTTATCAGTTCCAGAAGCAGAGTTGAACTAGATATGGTCCGTATGTATAGTAAACACTGTTCTTTTGTTCTGAGCACACCCGGGTTTCCTGCTCTATTATAGACTCTAGAAAGCAAGAGCGTGTTTCTTGCTCTGATGAACAGTGTGTTTCATGGATGAGAACTGTGCTGTGAGTTTCCCTTCAGAAATGGAGTAAACTCCCAGGCTCTGTGTCTTCCTACAAGCAAGACTTCGTTTCAAATAAATGCAGTCCATTTTCTGCTGAAACGAAGCTACATCGTTCACGAAGCTCACAAGTTCATCGCTCTTAACTGAAAAGAATTGGATTTTAGAGGACCTGCGGTTTGTATCAGTTTCAGAAGGAGAGGTGAACTAGATATGGTCTGTATGTGTAGGAAACATGGTATTTGTTTTGAGAACACCCATGTTTCCTGCTGTATTATAGACTCTAGAAAGCAAGAGCGTGCTTCTTGCTCTAAAGCAGAGTGTGTTTCATGGATGAGAACTGTGCTGTGTGTTTCACATTAGAAATGAAGTTACATGCCAGGTTCTGTGTGTTCCTACAAGCAAGACTTTGTTTCAAGTAAACACAGTCCCTTTTCAGCTCAAAGGAAGCTACATTGTTCTTGAAGTTCACACGTTTCTCTTATTAACTGACAAGCATTGGATGTTAGATGACCAGTGATTTGTATCAGTTTCAGAAGCAGAGTTGAACTAGATATGGTCTGTATGTGTAGAAAACACTCTTCTTTTTTCTGAGGACACCCTGTTTTCCGGCTCTATTAGAGACTCTACAAAGCAAGAGTGTGTTTCTAGCTCTGAAGCACAGTGTGTTTCATGGATGAGAACTGTGCTGTGTGTTTCCCTTCAGAAATGGAGTAAAATCCCAGGCACTGTGTCTTCCTACAAGCAAGAATTCGTTTCAGGTAAACACAGTCACTTTTCAGCTCCAAAGAAGCTACATCCTTCATGAAGCTCACAAGTTTCTTGCTCCTAACTGAAAATAATTGGATTTTAGAGGAACTGCGGTTTGTACCAGTTTCAGAAGGAGAGTTGAATTAGATATAGTCCATATGTCTATTAAACACCATTCTTTGGTTCAGTGCACGCTCACGTTTCCTGCTGTATTAGAGACTCTAGAAAGCAAGAGCATGCTTCGAGCTCTAAAGCAGATTGTGTTTCATGGATGGGAAAGGTGCTGTGTGTTTCCCTTCAAAAATGGAGTTAAATCCCAGGCTCTGTGTCTTCCTACAAGCAAGACTTCGTTTCAGGTAAACGCAGTCCCTTTTCAGCTCAAACAAAGCTATATCGTTCAGGAAGCTCTTAACTGAAAAGCATTGGATGTTAGAGGACCTGTGGTTTGTATCAGTTTCAGAAGCAGAGTTGAACTAGATGTGGTCCGAATGTGTAGTAAACACCGTACTTTTGTTCTGAGCACACCCAGGTTTCCTGCTCTATTATAGACTCTAGAAAGCAAGAGCGTGTTTCTTGCTCTGAAGCACAGTGTGTTTCATTGATGAGAACTGTGCTGTGTGTTTCAGTTCAGAAATGGAGTAAAATCCCAGTATCTGTGACATCCTACAAGCAAGACTTCGTTTCAAATAAACGCAGTTCCTTTTCAGCTGAAACGAAGCTACATCATTCACAAAGCTCATAAGTTTCTCGCTCTTAACTGAAAAGAATTGGATTTTAGAGGACCTTCGGTTTGTATCAGTTTCAGAAGGAGAGTTGAACTAGATATGGTCTGTATGTGTAGGAAACAACGTTTTTTGTTTTGAGATCATCCATGTTTCCTGCTGTATTAGAGATTCTAGAAAGCAAGAGCGTGCTTCTTGCTCTAAAGCGGAGTGTGTTTAATGGATGGGAACTGTGCTGTGTGTTTCTCTTCAGAAATGGATTTAAATTCCAGGTGCTGTGTCTTCATACAAGCAAGAGTTTGTTTACGGTAAATGCAGACCCTTTTCAGCTCAAAGGATGCTACATCGTTCTCGAACCTCACACATTTCTCTTATAACTGACAAGCATTGGATGTTAGAGGACCTGTGGTTTGTGTCAGTTTCAGAAGCAGAGTTGAACTAGATATGATCCGTTGTGTAGTAAACACCGTTCTTTTGTATTGAGCACACCCAGATTTCCTGATCTATTATAGACTCTGGAAAGCAAGAGCGTGTTTCTTGCTCTGAAGCACAGTGTGTTTCATGGATGAGAACTGTGCTGTGTGTTTCAGTTTAGAAATGGAGTAAAATCCCAGGCTCTGTTTCTTCCTATAAGCAAGACTTCATTTCAGGTAAACACAGTCACTTTTCAGCTCCAATGAAGCTACATCCTTCACGATTCTCACACATTTTTCCCTCTTAACTTAAAATCATTGGATGGTAGAGCGCCTGTGGTTTCAATTACTTTCAGAAGCAGAGTTGAACTAGATATGGTCCATATGTGTAGTAAACACTGTTCTTTTGTTCTCAGCACACCCACGTTTCCTCGTGTATTAGAGAATCTAGAAAGCAAGAGCGTGCTTCTTGCTCTAAAGCACAATGTGTTTCATGGATGAGAACTGTGCTGAGTTTTTCCCTTTAGTAATGGAGGTAAATCCCAGGCTCTGTGTCTTACCACAAGCAAGACTTCGTTTCAAGTAAACGCAGTCCCTTTTCCGCTCAAACGAATCTACATTGTTCACGAAGCTGACACATTTTTGCTCTTAACTGAAAATCATTGGATGTTAGAGGACCTGTGGTTTGTATTAGTTTCAGAAGGAGACTTGTCCTAGATATGGTCTGTATATGTAGGAAACACCGTTTATTGTTCTGAGCACACTCACGTTTTCTGGTGTATTGGAGATGCCTGGAAGCAAGAGTGTGCTTCTTGCTCTAAAGCAGAGTGTGTTTCATGGAAGAGAACTGTGCTCTATGTTTCCATTCAGGCTCTGTGTCTTCCTACAAGCCAAACTTCGTTTCATGTATGGGTAGACACTTTACAGCTCAAAGGACCTACATCGTTCACAAAGCTTGCATATTTCTCTTATTAACTGAGAAGCATTTGTTGTTAGAGGACCTGTGGTTTGTATCAGTTTCAGAAGGAGAGTTGTACTAGATATGGGCCTCATTCGTAGGAAACACAGTCCTTTGGTTATGAGCACACCCACGTTTCCTGCTCTATTAGGGACTCTAGAAAGCAAGAGCGTGTTTCTTGCCCTGAAGCAGAGTGTGTTTCCAGCATGTGTGTTTCCCTTCAGAAATGGAGTTAAATCCCAGGATCTCTGTCTTCCTACCAGCTAGACTACTTTTCAAGTAAACACAGTCCCTTTTCAGCTCAAATGAAGCTACATCGTTCACAAAGCTCCCACATTTCTCTTTGTAACGGACAAGCATTGGATGTTAGAGGACCTGTGGTTTGTATCAGTTTCAGAAGCAGCGTTGAAGTAGATATGGTCCGTATGTTTAGTAAACGCAGTTCTTTTTTTCCTGAACACACGCAAGTTTCCTGCTCTACTAGAGACTCTAGAAAGCAAGAGCGTGTTTCTTGCTCTGAAGCACAGTGTGTTTAATGGATTAGAACTGTGCTGTGTGTTTCCCTTCAGAAATGCAGTTAAATCCCAGGCTCTGTGTCTTCCTACAAGCAATAATTCATTTCAGGTAAGAACAACCACTTTTCAGCTCAAACGAAGCTACATCCTTCAGGAAGCTCACACGTTTCTCGCTCTTAACTGAAAAGCATTGGATCTTAGAGGACCTGTGGTTTTTATCAGTTTGAGAAGCAGAGTTGAACTAGATATGGTCCGTAGGTATAGTAAACACTGTTCTTTTGTTCTGAGCACACACAAGTTACCTGCTGTATTAGAGACTCTAGAAAGCAAGAGCGCGCTTCTTGCTCTAAACCAGAGTGTGTTTCATGGATGGGAACTGTGCTGTGTGTTTCTCTTCAGAAATGGAGTAAAATCTCAGTCTCTGTTTCCTCCTACAAGCAAGACTACATTTCAGGTAAACACAGTCACTTTTCAGCTCAATTGAAGCTTTATCCTTCACGAATCTCACACATTTTTCCCTCTTAACTAAAAATCATTGGATGTTAGAGGACCTGTGGTTTCTATCAGTTTCAGAAGGAGACTTGTCCTAGATATGGTCTGTATGTGTAGGAAACACCGTTTTTTGTTCTGAGCACACTCACGTTTTCTGGTGTATTGGAGACTCTAGGAAGAAAGAGCGTGCTTCTTGCTCTAAAGCAGTGTGTGTTGCATGGATGAGAACTGTGCTGTGTGTTTCCCTTCAGAAATGGAGTTAAATCCCAGGCTCTGTGTCTTCCTACAAGCAATACTTCGTTTCATGTATGGGTAGTCACTTAACAGCTTAATGGACCTACATCGTTCACGAAGCTCGCATATTTCTCTTATTAACTGACAAGCATTGGATCTTAGAGTACCTGTGGTTTGTATCAGTTTCAGAAGGAGAGTTGTACTAGATATGATCCGTATGTTTATGAAACACCGTTTTTTGTTCTGAGCACACCAATGTTTCTTGCTCTCTTAGGGACTCTAGAAAGCAAGAGCGTGTTTTTTGCTCTGAAGCACAGTGTGTTTCATGGATGTGAACTCTGCTGTGTGTTTACCTTCAGAAATGGAGTAAAATTCCAGGCTCTGTGTCTTCCTACAAGCCAGACTTCGTTTCAGGTAAACACAGTCACTTTTCAGCTCAAAGGAAGCTACATCCTTAACGAAGCTCACACGTTTCTCGCTCTTAACTGAAAAGCCTTGGATGTTAGAGAACCTGTGGTTTGGATCAGTTTCAGGAGCAGAGTTGAACTAGATATGGTCCATATGTGTAGTAAACACCGTTCTTTTGTTCTGAGCACACCCACGTTTCCTCGTGTATTAGAGATTCTAGAAAGTAAGAGAATGCTTCTTGCTCTAAAGCACAGTGTGTTTCATGGATGAGAACTGTGCTGAGTGTTTCCCTTTATAAATGGATGTAAATCCCAGGCTCTGTGTCTTCCTACAAGCAATACATCGTTTCAAGTAAACGCAGTCCCTTTTCAGGTCAAACGAAGCTACATTGTTCACGAAGCTCACACATTTTTGGCTCTTAACTGAAAATCATTGGATGTGAGAGGACCTGTGGTTTGTATTAGTTTCAGAAGGAGACTTGTCCTAGATATGGTCCCTATATGTAGGAAACACCGTTTATTGTTCTGAGCACACTCACATCTTCTGGTGTATTAGAGACTCTAGGAAGCAAGAGCGTGCTTCTTGCTCTAAAGCAGAGTGTGTTTCATGGATTAGAACTGTGCTGTGTGTTTCCGCTCAGGCTCTGTTTCTTCCTACAAGTAAGATTTCATTTCAGGTAAACACAGTCACTTTACAGCTCAAAGGACCTACATCGTTCACAAAGCTCGCATATTTCTCTTATTAACTGAGAAGCATTTGATGTTAGAGGACCTCTGGTTTGTATCAGTTTCAGAAGGAGAGTTGTACTAGATATGGTCCGTATGTGTAGGAAACACCATTTATTGTACTGAGCACACCCACGTTTCCTGCTCTATTAGGGACTCTACAAAACAAGAGCGAGTTTCTTGCTCTGAAGCATAGTGTGTTTCATGGATGAGAACTGTGCTCTGTGTTTACCTTCAGAAATGGAGTAAAATCCCAGGCTCTGTGTCTTGCTACAAGCAAGACTTCGTTTCAGGTAAACACAGTCACTTTTCAGCTCAAAGGAAGCTACATCTTTCATGAAGCTCACACGTTTCTCGCTCTTAACTGAAAAGCATTGGATGTTAGAGGACCTGTGGTTTGTATCACTTTCATGAGCAGAGTTGAACTAGATATGGTCCTCATTCGTAGGAAACACAGTCCTTTGGTTATGAGCACACTCATATTTCCTGCTGTATTATAGACTCTAGAAAGCAAGTGCGTGCTTCTTGCTCTAAAGCACAGTGCGTTTCAGGATGAGAACTGTACTGTGTGTTTCCCTTCAGAAATGGAGTTAAATCCCAGGTTCTGTGTCTTCCTACAAGCTAGACTTCTTTTCAAGTAAACGCAGTCCCTTTTCAGCTCAAACGAATCTACATCATTCACAAAGCTCCCACATTTCTCTTTGCAACTGACAAGCATTGGATGTTAGAGGACCTGTGGTTTGTTTCAGTTTCAGAAGCAGAGTTGAAGTAGATATGGTCCGTATGTGTAGTAAACACCATTCTTTTTTTCTGAACTCACCCAAGTTTTCTGCTCTACTAGAGACTCTAGAAAGCAAGAGCTTGCTTCTTGCTTTGAAGAACAGTGTGTTTCATGGATGAGAACTGTGCTGTGTGTTTCCCTTCAGAAATGGAGTAAAATCCCAGGCTCTGTGTCTTCCTACAAGCAATACTTCATTTCAGGTAAGAATAATCACTTTTCAGCTCAAACAAAGCTACATCCTTCACGAAGCTCACACGTTTCTCGCTCTTAACTGAAAAGCATTGGATCTTAGATTACCTGTGGTTTGTATCAGTTTCTTAACCAGAGTTTAACTAGATATGGTCCGTATTTGTAGGAATCACAGTCCTTTGGTTATGGGCACACTCCTGTTTCCTGCTATATTAGAGACAGTAGAATGCAAGAGCGTGCTTCTTGCTCTAAAGCACAGTGTGTTTCATGGATGAGAACTTTGCTGAGTGTTTCCCTTCAGAAATGGAGTTAAATCCCAGGCGCTGTGTCTTCCTACAAGCAAGACTTCGTTTCAGGTAAACTCAGTCCCTTTTCACTCAAACGAAGCTACATCGTTCACGAAGCTCACACGTTTCTCACTCTTAACTGAAAAGCATTGGATTTTATAGGTCCTGTGCATTGTATCAGTTTCAGTAGCAGTTTGAACTAGATGTGGTCCGTATGTGTAGGAAATACCTTTCTTTTGTTCTGTGCACACTCATGTTTCCTGCTTTATTAGAGATTCTAGATAGCAAGAGCGTGCTTCTTACTCTAAAGCAGAGTGTGTTTCCTGGATGGGATCTGTTGTGGACGTTTCCCTTCAGAAATCGAGTTAATTCTCAGGCTCTATGTCTTCCTACAAGCAAGACTTCGTTTTAAATAAACACATTTCTTTTATGTGGGCATGCTCATGTTTCCTGCTGTATTGGCGAAGCTGGAAAAAAGAGCTTGCTTCTTAGGTTAAAACAGAGTGTGTTTCATGGATAACCACACTGGTCTCAATTTCCCTTCAGAGAAGGAGGGAAATGACAAGATCTGTGTCTTCCTGCAATCTGGAGTTCAATTCTGGTCAACCGTGTAAATTTATATCTGAAAAAATTTACACATTTCAGGAACCCAATGCGTTTATCACTATTAAGTAAACAGCCTTTAATTAACAGGATTGTGGTTTGTATCAGTTTCATGAGCAGAGTTAACTAGATATTCTCCATATCAGTTTAGAAACACAGTTCTTTTTTTGTGGGCATGTTCATATTTCTTGCTGTAATATGGATGATAGAAAGAAGAGCATGCTTCTTGCATTATAACAGATTGTGTTTCATGGATGAGAACACTGGTCTGAATTTCCCTTCAGAAACGGAGTTAAACCCTATGATCTGTGTCTTCTTACAAGCAAGAGTTCAATTCTGGTAAACTCAGTTATTTTTGGGCTCAAATGAAATTACACTGTTCACTAACCCTACGCATTTCTCACTATTATCTAAAGAGCATTTATGTAATAGACGTTGTGGTTTGTATCAGTTTCATAAGCAGAGTTAACTAGATATGGTCCGTATTAATAGGAAACACAGTTCTTTTTTTCTGAGCAAGCTCACGTTTCTTGCTGTATTAGACACGCTGGAAAAAAAAGCATGCTTCTTGTGTTAAACAAGAGTGTGTTTCATGGATGAGAACACTGGTCTGAATTTCCCTTCAGAAACGGAGTTAAACCCTATGATCTGTGTCTTCTTATAAGCAAGAGTTCAATTCTGGTAAACCCAGTTAATTTTGGGCTCAAATGAAATTACACAGTTCATGCACCCAATGCATTTCTCACTATTAACTAAACAGCATTTATGTAGGAGGAGCTGTGATTTGTATCAGTTTCATAAGCAGAGTTGAACTACATATGTTTGGTGTGAGTAGGAAACACAGACCTTTTATTCTGGGCATGCTCATGTGTCTTGCTTAATTAGAGATCCTGTAAAGAAGAGCATGGTTCTTGCATTAAACAGAGTATGTTTCATGGATGAGAACACTGGTCTGAATTTACCTTCAGAGAAGTAGTTAAGATCCAGGATCTGGGTCTTCCTGCAAGCAAGACATCATTTCTGGTAAACCCAGTGAATTTTGGGCTCAAATGAATTCACACAGTTCACTAACCCAACGTGTTCCTGACAATTTACTAAAGAGCATTTATGTAAGAATAGCTGTGGTTTGTTTCAGTTTCTTAAGCAGAGTTGAAGTAGATATGTTTGGTATGAGTAGGAAACAAAGTCCTTTCTTTCAGGGCATTCTCATATTTCTTGCTGTATTAGAGATACTGGAAAGAAGAGCATGCTTCTTGTGTTAAAACAGAGTGTTTTATGTATGAAAACACTGGTCTGAATGTCCCTTCAGAAATGAAGTTAAACCACAGGATCTGTGTCTTCCTACAAGCAAGTGTTCTTTTCTGGTATACCCAGTGAATTTTGGACTCAAATGAATTTACACTGTTCACAAACCCAACGCGTTTCTCACTATTAACTAAAGAGCATTAAATTCATAGGAGCTTTGGTTTGTATCAGTTTCATAAGCTGAGTTGAACCAGATATCGTCCGTATGAGTAGGAAACAGTTCTTTTTTTCTGGGCTTGCTCATTTTTCTTGCTGTATTACAGAAACTGGAAAGAAGAGCATGCTTCTTTTGTGAAAACAGAGTGTGTTTCATGGATGAGATCACTGGTCTGAATTTCCCTTCAGAAACGGAGTTCAACCACAGGATCTGTGTCTTCCTACATTCAAGAGGTCATTTCTGGTAAACCCACTGAATTTTGGCTTCAAATGAATTTACACAATTCACGAACCCAGCATGTCTCTTAATATTAACTAAAAAGCATTAATGTAAGAGGTGTTGTGATTTGTATCAGTTTCATAAGCTGAGTTGAACTAGTTATCGTCATTATGAGTAGGAAACATAGGTCTTTTTTTCTGGGCTTGCTCATTTTTCTTGCTGTATTAGAGACACTGGAAAGAAGAGCATGCTTCTTCTGTTAAAACAGAGTGTGTTTCATGGATGAGAATACTGTTCTGAATTTCCCTTCAGAAAATAGGTTAAGATCCATGATCTGATTCTTCCTGCAAGCAAGAGGTCATTTGTGGAAAACCCAGTGAATTTGGGGCTAAAATGAATTTGCACAGATCACTAACCCAAAGCATTCCAAACTCTTAACTTAAGAGCATTTATGTAACAGGAGCTGTGGTTTGTTTCAGTTTCTTAAGCAGAGTTGAACTAGATATGGTCCGTATGAGTAAGAAACACAGACATTTTTTTCAGGGCATCCTCATGTTTCTTGCTGAATGGAGACCCCGGAAAGAAGAGCATGCTTCTTGCGTTAAAACGGAGTGTGTTTCATGGATGAGAACACTTTTATGAATTTCCCTTCAGAAACGGAGTTCAACCACAGGATCTGTGTCTTCCTACAAGCACGAGGTCATTTCTGGTAAACCCACTGATTTTGTGCTCAAATGAATTTACAAAGTTCATGAACCCAACGGGTTTCTCACTATTAACTAAAAAGCTTTTATGTAAGAGGTGCTGTGGTTTGTATCAGATTCATAAGCAGAGTTGAACTAGATATATTTGTTATGAGTAGGAAACACAGTCCTTTTTTTCAGGGCATGGTCATGTTTCTTGCTGTATTAGAGACACTGGAAAGAAGAGCATTCTTCTTGCGTTAAAACAGAGTTTGTTTCATGGAAGAGAACACTGTTCTGAATTTCCCTTCAGAAATATATTTAAGATCCAGGATCTGGGTCTTCCTGCAAGCAAGAGGTCATTTCTGGTAAACCCAGTGAATTTTGGTCTCAAATGAATTTACAGAGTTCACACACCCAATGCGTTTTTCACTATTTACTAAAGAGCATTTATGTAACAGGAGCTTTGGTTTATTTCAGTTTCTTAAGCAGAGTTGAAGTAGATATGGTGCGTATGAGTAGGAAACACAATTCTTTTTTTCTGGACATGCTCATATTTCTTGCTGTATTGGAGATGCTGGAAAGAAGAGCATGCTTCTTGCGTAAAAACAGAGTGTGTTTCATGGTTGAGAACACTGGTGTGAATATCCCTTCAGATACGGAGTTAAACCACAGGATCTGTGTCTTCCTATAAGCATGAGGTCTTTTCTGGTAACCCCACTGAATTTTGGGCTCAAATGAATTCACACATTCCACGAACCCAACGCATTTCTCACTCTTAACTAAAAAGCATTTATGTAAGAGGAGCTGTGATTTGTATCAGTTTCATAAGCAGTGTTGAACTAGATATGTTTGGTATGAGTAGGAAACACAGACCTTTTTTTCAGGGCATGCTCATGTTTCTTTCTTTATTAGGGACCCTGGAAAGAAGAGCATGCTTCTAGCGTTAATACAGAGTGTGTTTCATAGATGAGAACACTGGTCTGAAATTCCCTTCAGAAAAGTAGTTACTATCCAGGATCTCTCTCATCCTACATGCAAGAGGTCTTTTCTGGTAAACCCACTGAATTTTAGCCTCAAATGAATGTCCATAGTTCACAAACTCAACGTGTTTCTCACTATTAACTAAAGAGCATTTATTTCACATGAGCTGTGGTTTGTGTCAGTTTCATAAGCTGAGTTGAACTAGATATCATCCATATGAGTAGGAAACATAGTTCTTTTTTTTCTGGGCTTGGTCATGTTTCTTGCTGTATTAATGAGACTGGAAAGAAGAGCATGCTTCCTGCGTTAAAACAGAGTGTGTTTCATGGATGAGAACACTTCTCTGAATTTCCCTTCATACAAGGATTTCAATCACAGGATCTTTGTCTTCCTACATGCAAGAGGCCATTTCTGGTATACCCACTGAATTTTGGGTTCAAATGAATTTGCACAGTTCACTAACCCAGCATGTCTCTTTATCATTAAATAAAAAGTATTAATGTAAGAGGTGCTGTGATTTGTATCAGTTTCATAAGCAGAGTTGAACTAGATATGGTCCCTATGAGTAGGAAACATAGTTCTTTTTTTCTGGGCTTGCTCATGATTCTTGCCGTATTGGAGACGCTGGAAAGAAGAACATGCTTCTTGCATTAAAACAGAGGGTGTTTCATGGTTGAGAACACTGGTCTGAATTTCCCTTCAGAAACGGAGTGAAACCACAGCATCTGTGTCTTCCTACAAGCAAGTGTTCATTTCTGGTATACCCAGAGAATTTTGGCCTCAAATAAGTTTCCACAGTTAACAAACCCAGTGCATTTCTCACTATTAACTAAAGAGCATTTATTTCACAGGAGCTGTGGATTGTATCAGTTTCATAAGCTGAGTTGAACTAGATATCGTCGGAATGAGTAGAAAACATAGTTCTTTTTTTCTGGGCTCACTCCTGTTTCTTGCTGTATTAGAGACACTGGAAAGAAGAGCATGATTCTTGCTTTAAAACAGAGTGCGTTTCATGGATGAGAACACTGGTCTGATTTTCCCTTCATGCAAGGAGTTCAACCACAGGACTGTGTCTTCCTACAAGCAAGAGGTCATTTTTGGTAACCACACTGAATTTGGGGCTGAATTGAATTTACACAGTTCACAAACGCAACGCGTTTCTCACTATTAACTAAAATGCATTTATGTAAGAGGAGCTGTGATTTGTATCAGTTTCATAAGCAGAGTTGAACTACATATGTTTGGTGTGAGTAGGAAACACAGACCTTTTAATCAGGGCATGCTCATGTTTCTTGCTGAATTAGAGACCCTGGAAAGAAGAGCATGCTTCTTGCGTTAAAACAGAGTGTGTTTCATGGATGAGAACAATGGTCTGAATTTCCCTTCAGAAACGGAGTTCAACCACAGAATCTGTGTCTTCCTACAAGCAAGAGTTCCTTTCTGGTAAACCCAGTGAATTTTGGGCTCAAATAAATTTACACAGTTCACGAACCCAACGCATTTCTCACTATTAACTAAACAGCATTTATGTAGGAGGAGCTGTGATTTGTATCAGTTTCATAAGCAGAGTTGAACTACATATGTTTGGTGTGAGTAGGAAACACAGACCTTTTATTCTGGGCATGCTCATGTGTCTTGCTTAATTAGAGATCCTGTAAAGAAGAGCATGGTTCTTGCATTAAACAGAGCATGTTTCATGGATGAGAACACTGGTCTGAATTTACCTTCAGAGAAATAGTTAAGATCCAGGATCTGGGTCTTCCTGCAAGCAAGACATCATTTCTGGTAAACCCAGTGAATTTTGGGCTCAAATGAATTCGCACAGTTCACTAACCCAACGTGTTCCTGACTATTTACTAAAGAGCATTTATGTAAGAAGAGCTGTGGTTTGTTTCAGTTTCTTAAGCAGAGTTGAAGTAGATATGTTTGGTATGAGTAGGAAACAAAGTCCTTTCTTTCAGGGCATTCTCATATTTCTTGCTGTATTAGAGATACTGGAAAGAAGAGCATGCTTCTTGTGTTAAAACAGAGTGTTTTATACATGAAAACACTGGTCTGAATGTCCCTTCAGAAATGAAGTTAAACCACAGGATCTGTGTCTTCCTACAAGCAAGTGTTCTTTTCTGGTATACCCAGTGAATTTTGGCCTCAAATGAATTTACACTGTTCACAAACCCAACGCGTTTCTCACTATTAACTAAAGAGCATTAAATTCATAGGAGCTTTGGTTTGTATCAGTTTCATAAGCTGAGTTGAACCAGATATCGTCGTATGAGTAGGAAACAGTTCTTTTTTTCTGGGCTTGCTCATTTTTCTTGCTGTATTAGAGACACTGGAAAGAAGAGCATGCTTCTTGTGTGAAAACAGAGTGTGTTTCATGGATGAGATCACTGGTCTGAATTTCCCTTCAGAAACGGAGTTCAACCACAGGATCTGTGTCTTCCTACATTCAAGAGGTCATTTCTGGTAAACCCACTGAATTTTGGCTTCAAATGAATTTACACAATTCACGAACCCAGCATATCTCTTAATATTAACTAAAAAGCATTAATGTAAGAGGTGCTGTGATTTTTATCAGTTTCATAAGCTGAGTTGAACTAGTTATCGTCCATATGAGTAGGAAACATAGGTCTTTTTTTCTGGGCTTGCTCATTTTTCTTGCTGTATTAGAGACACTGGAAAGAAGAGCATGCTACTTCTGTTAAAACAGAGTGTGTTTCATGGATGAGAATACTGGTCTGAATTTCCCTTCAGAAAAGAGGTTACGATCCAGGATCTGATTCTTCTGCAAGCAAGACGTCATTTCTGGTAAACCCAGTGAATTTGGGGCTAAAATGAATTTGCACAGATCACTAACCCAAAGCATTCCAAACTCTTAACTTAAGAGCATTTATGTAACAGGAGCTGTGGTTTGTTTCAGTTTCTTAAGCAGAGTTGAACTAGATATGGTCTGTATGAGTAAGAAACACAGACATTTTTTTCAGGGCATCCTCATGTTTCTTGCTGAATTGGAGACCCCGGAAAGAAGAACATGCTTCTTGCGTTAAAACAGAGTGTGTTTCATGGATGAGAACACTTTTATGAATTTCCCTTCAGAAACGGAGTTCAACCACAGGATCTGTGTCTTCCTACAAGCACGAGGTCATTTCTGATAAACCCACTTATTTTGTGCTCAAATGAATTTACAAAGTTCATGAACCCAATGGGTTTCTCACTATTAACTAAAAACTTTTATGTAAGAGGTGCTGTGGTTTGTATCAGATTCATAAGAAGAGTTGAACTAGATATATTTGCTATGAGTATGAAACACAGTCCTTTTTTTCAGAGCATGGTCATGTTTCTTGCTGTATTAGAGACACTGGAAAGAAGAGCATTCTTCTTGTGTTAAAACAGAGTTTGTTTCATGGAAGAGAACACTGGTCTGAATTTCCCTTCAGAAATATATTTAAGATCCAGGATCTGGGTCTTCCTGCAAGCAAGAGGTCATTTCTGGTAAACCCAGTGAATTTTGGTCTCAAATGAATTTACAGAGTTCACACACCCAATGCGTTTTTCACTATTTACTAAAGAGCATTTATGTAACAGGAGCTTTGGTTTATTTCAGTTTCTTAAGCAGAGTTGAAGTAGATATGGTGCGTATGAGTAGGAAACACAATTCTTTTTTTCTGGACATGCTCATATTTCTTGCTGTATTGGAGACGCTGGAAAGAAGAGCATGCTTCTCGCATTAAAACAGAGTGTGATTCATGGATGAGAACACTGGTCTGAATTTCCCTTCAGAAACGGAGTTCAACCACAGGATCGGTGTCTTCCTACAAGCATGAGGTCATTTCTGGTAACCCCACTGAATTTTGGGCTCAAATGAATTTACACAGTTCACGAACCCAACGTGTTTCTCACTATTAACTAAACAGCATTTATGTAAGAGGAGCTGTGATTTGTATCAGTTTCATAAGTAGAGTTATACTAGATATGTTTGGTGTGAGTAAGAAACACAGACATTTTATTCAGGGCATGCTCATATTTCTTCCTGAATTAGAGACCATGTAAAGAAAAGCATGCTTCTTGCGTTAAAACAGAGAGTTTTCCATGGATGAGAACATTGGTCTTAATTTCCCATCAGAAAAGTAGTTACTATCCAGGATCTGTGTGTTATTACATGCAAGAGGTCATTTTTGGTACACCCAATGAATTTTGTGCTCAAATGAATTTACACAGTTCACAAACCCAACGCGTTTCTCTCTATTTACTAAAGAGCATTTACATAAGAGGAGCTGTGGTTTGTATCATTTTCGTAAGCAGAGTAGAACTAGATATGGTCCCTATTAGTAGGAAACACAGTTCTTTTTTCTGGGCTTGCTCATGTTTCTTGCTGTATTAGAGACACTGGAATGAAAAGCATGCTTCTTGCTGTATAACAGAGTGGGTTTCATTGATGAGAACACTGGTCTGAATTTCTCTTCAGAAACGGATTTAAGATACAGGATTGGTGTCTTCCTCCAAGCAAGAGGTAATTTCTGGTAATCCCACTGAATTTTGAGCTCAAATGAATTTACACAGTTCACGAACCCAGCATGTCTCTTACTATTAACTAAAAAGCATTAATGTAAGAGGTGCTGTGATTTGTATCAGTTTCATGAGCAGAGTTGAACTAGATATGGTCCCTAAGAGTAGGAAACATAGTTCTTTGTTTCTGGGCTTGCTCATGTTTCTTGTTGTATTGGAGATGCTGGAAAAGAAGAGCATGCTTCTTGTGTTAAAACAGAGTGTGTTTCATGGTTGAGAACACTGGTCTGAAAATCTGTTCATAAACGGAGTTCAACCACGGCATGTGTGTCTTTCTACAAGCAATAGGTCATTTCTGGATTTCCACTGATTTTTTGGCTTAAATGAATTTACACAGTTCACGAACCGAAACGCGTTTCTCACTATTAACTAAAAAGCATTTATGTAAGAGGAGCTGTGGTTTGTATCAGATTCATAAGCAGAGTTCAACTAGGTATATTTGGTATGAGTAGGAAACACAGTCCTTTTTTTAGGGCATGCTCATTTTTCTTCCTGAATTTGAGACCCTGGGATGAAGAGCATGTGTCTTGCCTTGAAACAGATTGTGTTTCATGGATGAGGACACTGGTATGAATTTCCCTTGAGAGAAGTAATTTCTATCCAGGATCTGTGTCTTCCTCCATGCAAGAGGTCATTTCTGGTAAACCCACTGAATTTTTGTGCTCAAATGTATTTGCACAGTTCACGAACCCAACGCATTACTCACTATTAACTAAAAAGCATTTATGTAAGAGGAGCTCTGATTTGTATCACATTCATAAGCAGAGTTGAACTAGATATGGTCCGTATGAGTAGGAACCTCAGTTCTTTTTTTCCGGGCTTGCTCATGTTTCTTGCTGTATTGGAGACGCTGGAAATAAGAGCATGCTTCTTGCGTTAAAACAGAGCTTGTTTCATGGATGAGAACACTGGTCTGTATTTCCGTTCATAAATGGAGTTCAACCACGGCATCTGTGTCTTCCTACAAGCCAGAGGTCATTTTGGGATTTTGACTGAATTTTGGGCTCAAATGAATTTACACAGTTCACGAACCCAAACGCGTTTCTCACTATTAACTAAAGAGCATTTATGTAAGAGGAGCTGTGGTTTGTATCAGATTCATAAGAAGAGTTCAACTAGGTATATTTGGTATGAGTAGGAAACACAGTCTTTTTTTTTCAGCAATCGATCATGTTTCTTGCTGTATTAGAGACACTGGAAAGAAGACAATGCTTCTTGCGTTAAAACAGAATGTGTGTCATCGATGGGAACACTGGTCTGAATTTCCCTTCAGAAAAGTAGTCAAGATCCAGGATCTGTGTCTTCCTGCATGCAAGAGGTCATTTCTGGTAAACCCAGTGAATTTTGTGCTCAAATGTATTTACACAGTTCACAAACCCAACGCGTTTCTCACTATTAACTAAAGAGCATTTATGTAACAGGAGCTGTGGTTTGTATCAGTTTCTTAAGCAGAGTTGAACTAAATATGGTCTGTATGAGTAGAAACACAGACTTATTTTAAGGGCATGCTCATGTTTCTTGCTGAATTAGAGACCCTGGAAAAAAGAGCATGCTTCTTGCGTTAATACAGAGTGTGTTTCATGGATGAGAACACTGGTCTGGATTTCCCTTGAGAAAGTAGTTACTATCGAGGATCTGTGTCATCCTAAATGCAATAGGTCATTTCTGGTAAATCCACTGAATTTATGCTCAAATAATTTACACAGTTCACGAACCCATCATGTCTCTTACTATTAACTAAAAAGCATTAATGTAAGAGGTGCTGTGATTTGTTTCAGTTTCTTAAGCAGAGTTGAACTAGATATGGTCCATATGAGTAGGAAACACAGTTCTTTTTTTTTGGCCCTTCTCAAGTTTCTTGCTATATTGGAAACGCTGGAAAGAAGAGCATGCTTCTCGCATTAAAACAGAGTGTGTTTCATGGATGAGAACACTGGTATAAATTTCCCTTCAGAAATGGAATTCAACCACAAGACCTGTGTCTTCCTACAAGCATGAGGTCATTCCTGGTAACCCCACTGAATTTTTTGCTCAAATGAATTTACACAGTTCACAAACCCAACACGTTTCTCACTATTAACTAAAAAGCATTTATGTAAGAGGAGCTGTGGTTTGTTTCAGTTTGTAAAGCAGAGTTGAACTAGATATGGTACGTATGAGTAGGAACCTCAGTTCTTTTTTTCAGGGCATGCTCATGTTCCTTGCTGTATTAGAGAACCTGCAAAGAAGAGCATGCTTCTTGCATTAAAACAGAATGTGTTTCATGGATGAGAACACTGTCTGATTTTCCCTTCAGAAAAGTAGTTACTATCCAGGATCTGTGTTTTCCTACATGCAAGAGTTCATTCCTGGTACACCCAATAAATTTTGTAATCAAATGAATTTACACAGTTCACAAACCCAACGCATTTCTCACTATTAACTAAAGAGCATTTATGTAAGAGGAGCTGTGGTTTCTATCAGTTTCATAGGCAGAGTAGAACTAGATATGGTCCTTATGAGTAGGAAACACAGTTCTTTTTTTCTGGCATTGCTCATGTTTCTTGCTGTATTAGGGACACTGGAAAGAAGATCATGCTTCTTGCAATAAAACAGAGTGTGTTTCATGGATGAGATCACTGTTCTGAATTTTCCTTCAGAAACGGAGTTCAACCACAGGATCGGTGTCTTCCTACATGCAAGAGATCATTTCTGGTTAACCCACTGAATTTTTGGTTCAAATGAATTTACACAGTTCATGAACTCAACATGTCTGTTACTATTAACTAAAAAGCATTAATGTAAGAGGTGCTGTGATTTGTATCAGTTTCATAAGCAGAAGTGAACCATATATGGTCCCTATGAGTAGGAAACATAGTTCTTTTTTTCTGGGCTTGCACATTTTTCTTGCTTCATTGGATACGGTGGAAAGAAGAGCATGCATCTTGTGTTAAAACAGAGTGTGTTTCATGGTTGAGAACACTGTCTGAATTTCCCTTGAGAAAGTAGTTACTATCGAGGATGTGTGTCATCCTAAATGCAAGAGGTCATTTCTGGTAAATCCACTGAATTTTGTGCTCAAATAATTTACACATTTCCGAACCCATCATGTCTCTTACTATTGACTAAAAAGCATTAATGTAAGAGGTGCTGTGATTTGTTTCAGTTTCATAAGCAGAGTTGAACTAGATAAGGTCCGTATGAGTAGGAAGCACAGTTCTTTTTTCTAGGCTTGCTCATTTTTTTTGCTGTCTTATAGACGCTGGAATGAAGAGCAAGCTTTTTGAGTTAAAGCAGAATGTGTTTAATGGATGAGAACACTTGTCTGAATTTCCCTTCAGAAACGGAGTAAAACCACAGGATCTGTGTCTTCCTGCAAGCAAGAGTTCAATTCTGGAAAACCCAGTTAATTTTGGGCTCAAATGAATTTACACAGTTCAGGAACCCAACTCGTCTCTCTATTAACTAAAGTGCATTTATTTAACAGGAGCTGTGTTTGGTATCAGTTTCATAAGCAGAGTTGAACTAGATGTGGTCCGTATGAATAGGAAATATACTTCTTTTTTTCGGGCTTGCTCATTTTTCTTGCTGTATTGGAGACGCTCTGAAGAAGAGCATGCTTCTTGCGTTGAAATAGAGTGGGTTTCATGTATGAGAACACTGTTCTGAATTTCCCTTCAGAAATGGAGTTCAACCACAGGATCTGTGTCTTCCTACAAGCAAAAGGTCATTTCTGGTACACCCACTGAATTTTGTGCTCAAATGAATTTACACTGTTCACAAACCCAACACGTTTCTCACTATTAACTAAAGAGCATTTATGTAGGAATAGCAGTGGTTTGTATCAGTTTCACAAGCAGAGTAGAACTAGATATGGTCCCTATGAGTAGGAAATACAGTCCTTTTTTTCTGGGCTTGCTCATGTTTCTTGCTCTATTAGAGACACTGGAAAGAAGAGTATGTTTCTTGCGTTAAAACAGAGTGGGTTTCATGGATGAGAACACTGGTCTGAATTTCCCTTCAGAAACGGAGGTCAACCACAGGATCTTTGTCTTCCTACAAGCAAGAGGTCATTTGCCGCAGACCACCCAGAGGGAAACCACCACTGGTGGTGTATCAGGGAGAAGGCTCAAGCAGAAGTCAGGAATCGTCGAGGAGAATGACAGACAGACACATGACATGTTGATGTGCTTCTGGAATTTTACTTCTGTATAGGCAATGCTTACATACTTTTACAATCAAGGAACTTGGCAGGGGGTTACCTCAGACCATTATTTTTTACAATTACTCAGAATCAGGTAATTTCCAGTTTCGGGGATCCACCTAGGGGCTGTCCACCAGCTCTCTCCTAAAAAGTACTGTGTATACCCCCCGGGAAGTTTGTTGTGAGGAATTTTCTCTAACTCTTTTTCTCTAGAAGGGTCTGGCTCGCTATGTTTATTCCTTCATAACATTTTTATTTTTACTTTCTGTTTTGGGTTCTCTGGCTCTGTTTCTGACAAGAGCTTGCGCTGCTCTCCTGTAAACAGGAACGACCCCAGAGATGTATTTGAGGAAGTCTTTTGAGCTTCCTTATACACTGGTCTGATAAATGGAGATGCTCTGGGTACAGGGTCATCTGGGTCAGTCATGTTGGTGCCAAACTGTACTGGTTGTGTTGTTAACTGGAGAACACACAGATAAACATACAGAGAAAGATCATGATTAGTGCCAACAAGGACTGTCCTCAAGGCCATTTTGTTCTCTAGGGCTTCGTGGGATCCTCAGGCTGCATGATGATCGCTGATTGTGGGGGAACCGCTTGAGGCCACTCTCCAGGAAGCTCTAAACTCAACCCTTCAGCTGCTGGGCCCCAGTGCAGCAGCATACTTGCTACAGCTACACAGGTGTCACAGCTGTGGGCGTAGCAGTTCCTCCTTTTCTGTTTTTAAAATGAAGCACAAACACGTCCTGTTGCACTGTCTTTACAGAAGTATAGAGACATTTAATAAGACAAGGAAAAAGAAAAACAACAAGCACTACTAGTAAAAAGAGCACTCCAATAAAAATAAAATATTGTAGCCAATCTATGGGGTTCATATCCTTAATTCCTTTTTTTTATTTCTGTAGCTAGATCTTGTAATCCGCCTATTTGCAAATGAGCCTGACTCATAGCCGAAATATCTTTCTGTAAAGAAGCCAGATCATGGGCAATATCTGTATCATGCCAGATTCCCTGCAAATGAGTCTTAACCTTCTCCCAAGGCTGGGAAGCATTATAAAGCAACGGGGTAACACACATGGATTTGAAGTTACCATGGCAGCGAGCAGACATTGTGGTTTTGAGTTGGAAATATCCTGTCCTATGGCCAAAACCACTTCTTCCAAAACATTGATCTTAGACTCTAATTTTTTATCTATTGCTTCTTGCTCAAGTAAAGCCATAGTAATATTCTTATTAAGAGTATTGACATAATGAGCTGTATGAATTTCCTGAACAAATGCGGTTGTTGCAACAGCAAAGGTAGTAATAATCGAAATTAGAGCAGTAATACCTAGAATCAAAGCAGCAACAAACCGTTTTACATGAATCAAATCTTTTAAAGTATTTAAAACTTGCAAGGCCGAATTGTCATACCAAGGTTCAGGGCCCAACTCTACAGGCAACATGACAAACGGAGGTCGCTGGACTATGAGAACCATCCCTAGATCTTTGGGCTCTGAGGAAGTGATACAATTAGTCAATTTACAAGAATTACATATTATCTGAAAAGAATTACCATCCTGGGTAATATTAATAAATTAAGATTGTGCTAAGAGCAGAGCATTAGGGTAAGACATGCAGGCTCTAAGGCCAACGGCCTCTGATTGAGTATGGTTAGGTCTTTTTTCTAGCATCATGTTGGAAGCTGCAACAAGCCTAAACAAACCAGAATGTCTCCTAGTAATGTTGCTTTGTATTGCAAACCATGTAGGTTTTACAAAGCCTGGACAGAACCATCTCCTAAGAGGTTCTCCATGTCCTTCAAAAACATAATTATGAAATTTCTCCTTATGAGTATTTAGATAACTCTTATAAGTGTCCTCCTTATCATTAGAATTAGAGTAATCCCATACCCTGAGGGATCCTGACGACCCCTGTGGTTTATACCTTGCAGCTGCATTTGGAAAACCGCAAGTCAACCATGCTGGGAATTTGGACAGAGAAGAATCCCCAAATTGATCTTTATCCCGGTACTTTTGAATACAGGGAATGATAGGAATGTGATTGACTTGAGTAAAATTATCCTTATACAATTGATTCCCTAAAGTCTGTATCTGGAGCTCCCACACCCATCTCTTACCAGCGCTTGCCCTGTCTGGGCCATCAGTCAGGAAGGTCCTGTAAGATGTCGGAAAGCAGCTGTAAGGCACTTTCCCCTGCAGCGTCAGGCAGATTGGGAGCGAATCTGCTCTGCCCTCAAAATTTATTAAGGAGGAGGAGCTGCTTCGAGCGTCAGAATCCTGTGCTCCACCCAATCTTACTGAGTCATTGGTTAACACCTTGATAGGCTCCCGATCTAACCATCCTACGGGCTGAATAATCGGGGGATTAGGAACATACGCCCAGTAGGAAATTCCCTGAGTGACCGGCAGTGGGGTGGAAATTAAAGATAGAAAGGCAAGGAAATAAAAAGAAGCTGTAAGGGTTTTCCCCTGTTTAATTAAAAGTTTCTTCACTTTCTGAGTCAGAAGCCGAATCTGCGACCAAGTCACTTTCGGTTTCTCGCCGCTGAGCTTCATCTTTTTCATGTCCGTCACCAGTTCCCTCTGCTGCTTTCTCCAGCGGCACTTGTGCCTTCTCTTTTCCCTTTGCAGGTTGGATAAGGCAATCTGGGATCCAGATGGGGGAGTCGGCATCTTGTGGGAAAACACAAGCGTACCCTCATCCCGCGGTTATAAGAACATCCGGTCCCTTCCATGTACCAGACAACAAGTCCTTCCAATATACTAGTGGCAAAGGAGTCTTATGGAATTCACGATCCCAATGAATCAGGGCTGCAGTGAGTCCCTTGTCATTTGTATTCAGATGATTGAGCACAAACAGGGCATGGGATAAGACATGATGAGGAATAAAATACCCATTAGAGGCTTGTAGCCTCTCTATTTGTAATTTTAAATTTTGATGAGTCCTTTCTATAATGGCCTGTCCTTGAGGATTGTAGGGTATACCTGTAACATGGGCGATTCCCCATTGGCCACAAAATTGTTCAAAAGCTTTAGAAGTGTAAGCAGGCCCATTATCTGTTTTTATTTGTGAGGGAAGACCCATGATTTGAAAACACTGTATAAGGTGTTGAACCACATCTTTGACTGCTTCCCCGGTCCTAGCTGAGGCACAGGTGAAATGGGAGTACGTGTCTACTGTGACATGTACATAACCCATTCTTCCAAAAGAAGAGATGTGAGTCACATCCATTTGCCAAATAACATTAGGCTTCAAACCTCTAGGGTTACACCCATCTTTTGTGGGTGATGTACCGGGGGGCAATGAGTGCATTCTTTTACTATATGTCTGGCCTGTTCCCTTGTTATAGAGAACATTTTTCTTAGAGCAGATGCATTTTGATGATGTATGGCATGACTTTGCTGAGCCTCATGTACAGAAAACACTCCCGAAGAATTTTGGGTTAATAAATCCGCCATAGCATTACCTTGATCCAGTGGATCAGGTAATTTGCTATGTCCTCTAATATGTCCTACATAAAATTTTTGTGACCTTTTTTGGACTAAATTTTGCAATCTCTGCAAAAATGGTAAAATGGGGGACTTTCCTGACAAAAGGGCAGTTTCCAACGCTGGAAACAAGTTAGCTACATATTTAGAATCTGTAAAAAGGTTAAACTCTTGACAGAACTTTTCAAAGGCCAAAATAGCTGCTCTAATTTCTGCTTGCTGTGCAGAAGTCTTCTCTCCTTCCTCTACCCACAGGCCATGTGTCTGGGTAAAAACCGCAGCTCTTCCTGAGGAGAAACCATCTGTAAAAATATTTACAGCATGATCTAAGGGGCTATGAGAGAACCAGACAGGAAATATCAATTCCATATGTCTTGCAAATTCTATTATAGGGTGTCTAGGGTAATGAAATAATATCTGACCTGTAAAATTCTGTAGTGCCGAAATCCAATCTTCATTGAATTGATATAAATGTTCCAATTGTGCTTTATTATATGGAATAATAAGCTTATGTGGTTCCTTCCCAAACAATTCTTTTGACCGATTATGACATTTACATATTAATATGGAGCATAAATAAGGATAATTGGCCAGCATCTTAGCTTGAGTATGTGGTAAATGTAACCATTCCATCACTCCATCTTGCCATAGGCAAGCAGTGGGTGTATAAGAAGTTGCAAAAAGTATCAAAGACCATGGCTCTGCATAATTTACTTGTTTAACCTTAGCTGCAGTTAAAGCCTTTTCTACCAATTGCAAGGCCTTAATAGCTTCTTTTGTCAACTCACGTAAGCATTTTGGATTAGAATCACCATGTAAAGTTGAATATAGAGGGCTCAGCATACCAGTGGTAATTTTTAAATAAGGTCTAAGCCAGTTAATATCACCTAATAATTTCTGAAAATCATTTAAAGTTTTCAATTTATCCCTTCTGATGGAGACCTTTTGAGAGGTAATATAATCTTCTTTAATTATTTGTCCTAAATAATTTAGAGGCCTGTCTTTCTGTATCTTGTCAGGGGCTATCACTAATCCATACAGGGTTAGTGCCTCTATGGTCTCTTCTAATATGTGTTCCAACTGAGTTTTATCTTTATGGGCCAGAAGTATGTCATCCATATAGTGAATGAGATATAAATCAGGATATTTTTGTCTTATTTTCTGCAAAGCTAGATCTACAAATTTTTGGCACAATGTAGGAGAATTTTTCATTCCTTGAGGCAATGTTACAAATTGATATCTTTTAAAAGGCTGCTTAAAATTCTCTGAGGGAACACTAAAGGCAAAATATTCACTATCTGAGGGTTTAAGTTTGATGGTAAAAAAACAGTCTTGTAAGACTTTGACAATTATATGCCATGCTTGAGGCACAGCCACAGGAGAGGGCAGGCCAGGTTGCAATGGCCCCATATCCTTCATCACTGCATTGATGGTCCTAAAGTCCTGCAACTGTCTCCATTTCCCTGATTTCTTCTTGATAACAAAGACAGGGGTATTCCATGGGCTGTTAGATTCTATTATATGCCTTTTTTGTAATTGGTCCTGCACCAGTTGTTCCAGAGCCTGTATCTTTTCCATTGTTAGGGGCCACTGACTCACCCATACAGGCTCCTGAGTAAGCCACTCTATTTTGTCTGCATATAGATGTTCTGCAGTGGCCCCTATGAAAAATTTTGATAACTAATTTGATCAGATGTCACTAGTTTAATATCCATGGAATCAAGCATGTCTCTCCCCCACAAAGTGAATGGGAGAGACGGGAGCACATAAGGCTCTATCAAGCCTTCTTTACCTTCACTTTTCCACTTCAATAATGCAGTACTCTGCATAACCCCTGAAGCAGAGCCGAGTCCCAACAAGGAGGATCCTGTTTTGTGAATGGGCCAATTACTAGGCCATTCTGAAGCAGCTATACAAGTCCTGTCTACACCTGTGTCCATTAGACCCCGAAATTTCTGTCCATTAATCAAGATACACTTAAAGGGTCTCTCTCCAAGATCCTGTACCATGAACATTCCTTCAGTGGACCCAAATTGTCCTTGCCCCCGGGCATCCTTCATGACAGGATTGGGTAATTTAACAAAAGGTAAGAAGACCAGCTGACCCAACCTCTATCCTTTGTGAATCTGTATGGTCTCTGCTAATGGCCTCACCATAACTTTAATAGTATTTTCTGTATCTGCATCAATTACACATGGAAGAACCTCAAAGTTCTTTTGATAATTTGAACTTCATCCGATGACTAGTCCCACAGTTTGTGGCAGCAGAGTGCCCAGTACATTAATAGGAACTAAAGCTATTCCATCCCATCTGGACAGTATCATGTCCTTAGTGCTAGCAAGATCCAAGCCGGCACTTTCTGGAGTTGCTCTAGGCAAAGCATGGACAGTGAACTCTGGAGCTTCAGGGTTTAGCCCTGAGTGAGGTGCTTGTAGTCTCCTCTCCTCTCCCTTTGGTGCAGGGTTAGGAGAACACCCCTGACTTAGTTTTTTGTCTCTTCCTGCTCATCGTCAGAGCCCCCTTTTCCTAGGGGCGTTCCATCCTTATGGAACTTTGATTTACACTCATTTCTCCAATGTTTCCCTTTCTTGCAGCAAGGGCATAGGCCAGGAGCCCCCCTTTTAGGTCCGGCTTTGTTTCCCTGTCAGCAATCTTTTTGCTTATGTCCTTCCTTTCCACATTGAAAGCAAGTTGGAGATTGGGCAGTTTTCCTGCCATTCCCATATGTCTGTTTAATATAAGCGCTAAATTTTTGTCCTTTCATGGCTGCGGCGTAGGCCATTCCTTGTACTACAACCGGTGAGTCATCCTGACATGCTTTTATGTAGTCCTGGAGGGTTCCAGTTTTTCTTATTGATCTAATCAGATCTTGACATAGAGCATTGGCATTTTCCCATGCTAACTGCTTCAATAGAATATTCGTCCCCTCTGAGGGGGGAGCATTCTAGAGACAGCTTCCTCAAGCCAAGCTATAAAATCCTGGTAGGATTCTTCAGTACCTTGTCTAATACTAGCCAATGCTCCTCCCTTGGTTCCCTGAGGGGGAATTTTTCGCCATGATTGTACGGCGTTAGTTGTTATCAATTGCAAGACATCTCTAGGTATCTTTGTCTGTGATTGTGGGGTGGCGTAATCCTCTGTCCCCATAAGCATTGCAATAGTGGGCTTGGGCCCACATTTCTTAAGTGATTGTACCACTGGCTCCTTACTTTTGTCTTCATATTCAGTCTTCCAGAGAATATAGTCTCTGGGACTGAGAGTGGCCTTTGCAGTTTGCATCCAGTCATAAGGTGTCAACCAAGAACTGGCAACCACATCCACAATCTGCAGCATATAAGGAGCAGAAGCACCAACACTCTTCACAGCAGATTGTAATTCTTTTAATACCTTCAAGGGGAGAGGCTCCCATACAGGTCCCTCATCATCCCATAATTCTGTGACAGGGAAAATTCCAAAGAAGGCATCACCTGTCCTGCGAGCCTCGGCTATGGCTCCTTGGAAGGCAACGGGAGGCAAAGGGGGGTGTTTTCTTGGCTTTGGCATGGGCTGCTGACCAGCTGCAGTGCCAATTACCTTAAGAGATCGATGATTTTCAGAATGATCTCTATAGTCATCCTCCCATTCCTGTTCTGCTTGTTGATCATCAAGACCCCAATCATCATCATTTTCCTGGTACTATATTGCATGGGGGGAGCAGAGGCAGTAAGCAGCATACGCTCTTCCTCATCCCCGTCCTCTGGACCCACTTCATCATAAATGGGGGATTCCCCTGGGTCAGAGGCAGTCTCCCTACAAAGTCCTTGAAATGGGGTTGTATCTGATAAGAGGTCCCTTAAATAGAACCATAATTGAAATGCTTGGGGAGGCAGAGTTTTTTCGCCACTAGCCTGCACATATTTACGCATCTCTTTCCCCACTCTTTTCCATTCATCTAGAGTCAATGATCCCTCCTCAACAAACCAAGGGCTGGTCTTCTTTAAAAAGGCAATAAATTGCTCCACATCTGTAACTGATGTCTGAAACCCTGATTTAGTTAACATACGCTGTATCATAGTTACCAGCATTTTCTCATTCTTAGCCAGCACGTGCCCCATGGTTCCTTGTTTACTTACACTTAACTGGTGATCCTTTAACGGCGGGACTGCAGCTCCCTGGTAAGAACCATACCTGATTTCTGAAGAGGAAAGAAAAAGGGGGGAAAAGAATACCTGTCCTTCAAGTCCCTGTGTTTGGGCGCCACCTGCTGCAGACCACCCAGAGGGAGACCACCACTGCCGGAGAACCAGGGAGAAGGCTCAAGGAGAAGTCAGGAATCGGCGAGGAAAATGACAGACAGACACATGATATGTTGATGTGCTGCTGCAATTTTACTTCTGTATAGGCAATGCTTATATACTTTTACAATCAAGGAACTTGGCAGGGGGTTACATCAGACCATTATTTTTTACAATTACTCAGAATCAGCAAGAAACAATAACAAGAGACATCCATATCTATTTTTGTGTATCACTTCCGCAGCAGGAGTTCATTTTGGCTATTGTCTGAGGGCATGAACTCTGAATTTTGTGAAATCTGTCTCACGCCAGCGACCACATCTGTGGGAGCCAAACTCTTACCAGCCTGGGTTATATTCTACTATTATATACCCATTTGCTTTCAAAGCCGTTTTTCCCCTCATAATTTACCCATCTGTTCCCAACTTCATCATAACTTCCTGTATATGGGAGCAGCTCTAGGTAATTTCCACTTTCAGGGGTCCACCTAGGGGCTATACACCAGCTCCCTCCTAAAAAGTACTGTGTATACCCCCCGGGAAGTGTGTGGTAAGAAATTTTCTCACTCTTTTTCTCTAGAAGGGTCTGGCATGCTATGTTTATTCCTTCATAACATTTTTATTTTTACTTTCAGTTTTGGGCTCTCAGGATCTGTTTCTGACAAGAGCTAGCGCTGCTCTACTCTAAACAGGAATGACCCCAGAATGTATTTGAGGAAGTCTTTTGAGCTTCCTTATACACTGGTCTGATAAATGGAGGTGCTAGGGGTACAGGGTCATGTGGGTCAGTCATGTTGGTGCCGACCTGTACAGGTTGTGTTGTTAATTGGAGAACACACAGATAAGACATACAGAGAAAGATCATGATTAGTGCCAACAAGGACTGTCCTCAAGGCCATTTCGTTCTCCAGGGCTTCCTGGGATCCTCAGGGTGTATGATGATCGCTGATTGTGGGGGAAACGCTTGAGGCCACGCTCCAGGAAGATCTAACCTCAACCCTTCAGCTGCTGGGCCCCAGTGCAGCAGCATAATTGCTACAGCTACACAGGAGTCACAGATGTGGGCGCAGCAGTCATTTCTGGTAAACCCACTGAATTTTGGCCTCAAATGTATTTACACAGTTAACGAACCCAACGCGTTACTCACTATTAACTAAAAAGCATTTATGTAAGAGGAGCTGTGATTTGTATCACATTCAAAAACAGAGTTGTACTAGATAGGTTTGGTATGAGTAGGAAACATAGTTCTTTCTTTCAGGGCATGCTCAGGTTTCTTGCTGTATTAGAGAGAGTGGAAAGAAGAGCATCCTCCTTTTGTTAAAACAGAGTGTGTTTCATGGATGAAAACAATGGTCTGAATTTCCTTTCAGAAACGGAGTTAAACCACAGTATCTGTGTCTTCCTAAAAGCAAGTGTTCATTTTTGGTATACCGAGTGAATTTTGGCCTCAAATGAATTAACACACTTCACAAACCCAATGCGGTTCTCACTATTAACTAAAGAGCATTTATTTCACAGAAGCTGTGGTTTGTATCAGTTTAATAAGCTGAGTTGAACTAGATATCGTCCATATGAGTAGAAAACATAGATCTTTTTTTCTGGGCTTGCTCATGTTTCTTGCTTTATTGGAGACGCTGGAAAGAAGAGCATGATTCTTGCGTTAAAACAGAGTGTGTTTCATGGATGGGAACACTTGTCTGATTTTCGGTTCAGAAACGGAGTTCCACCACACTATCTGTGTCTTCCTACAAGCAAGAGGTCATTTCTGGTAAACCTACTGTATTTTGGGATCAAAAAATTTTCACAGACCACGAACCCAACGTGTTTCTCACTATTAACTAAAAAGCATTTATGTAAGAGGAGCTGTGATTTGTATCACATTCATAAGCAGAGTTGAAATAGATATGTTTGCTATGAGGAGGAAACACAGACCGTTTATTCACGGCATTCTCATGTTTCTTGCTGAATTAGAGACCCTGGAAAGAAGATCATGCTTCTTGGGATAAAACAGAGTGTGTTTCATGGAGGAGAACACTGGTCTGAATTTCCCTTCAGAAAAGTAGTTAATATCCAGGATCTGTGTCTTCCTACATGCAAGAGTTCATTTCTGGTAAACCCACTGAATTTTGTGTTCAAATGAATTTACACAGTTCACAAACCCAACGCGTTTCTCAATATTAACTAAGGAGCATTTATGTAACAGGAGCTGTGGTTTGTATCAATTTCATGAGCAGAGTTGCAGTAGATAAGGACAGTATGAGTAGGAAACACAGTTCTTTTATTCTGGGATTGCTCATGATTTTTGATGTATTGGAGACACTGGAAAAAAGAGCATGATTCTTGCGTTAAAACAGAGTGTGTTTCATGGATGAGAACACTGGTCTGAATTTCCCTTCAGAAAAGTAGTGAAGATCCAGGACCTGTGTGTTCCTACAAGCAAGAGGTCATTTCTGGTACACCCACTGAATTTTGTGCTCAAAGGAATTTACACAGTTCACAAACTCAACGCATTTCTCACTTTTAACAAAAGAGCATTTATGTAAGAGGAGATATGATTTGTATCAGTTTCATAAGCAGAGTACAACTAGACATGTTTGGTATGAGTAGGAAACACAGTCGTTTTTTTCATGGCATGCTCATGTTTCTTGCTGTATTAGAGATGCTGGAAAGAAGAGCTTGCTTCTTGCTTTAAAACAGAGTGTGTTTCATGGATGAGAACACTGGACTAAATTTTCCTTCAGAAACGGAGTTAAACCCCAGGAACTGTGCCTTCCTACAAGCAAGTGTTCACTTCCGGTAAACCCAGTGATTTATAGGCTCAAATGAATTTACACAGTTCACAAAACCAACGCGTATCTCACTATTAACGAAAGAGCATTTATATAAGAGGAGCTGTGGTTTCTATCAGTTTTATAAGCAGATTGGAAAGTTATGGTCCGTTTGAGTAGGAAACACAGTCCTTTTTTTCTGGGCATGCTCATATTTCTTGCTGTATTGTAAAATCTCTTGGGAAGAGCTTGTTTCTTGTGATAAAACAGAGTGTGTTTCATGGATGAGAACTCTACTCTGAATTTCCCTTCAGAAACGGAGTCAAACCCCAGCATCTGTGTGTACCTTGAAACATGAGTTGATTTCAGGAAAACCCACTGAATTATGGGCTCAAAGGAATTTACACAGTTCACAAACACAACGTTTCTCACTATTAACTAAAGAGCACCTATGTAAGAGGAGCCAAATTTTGTATCACTTTCATAAGCTGAGTTGAACTAGATATGGACCATATGAATAGGAAACACGCTTGTTTTTTACTGGGCATGCTCATGGTTCTTGCTGTATTGGAGATGCTGGAAAGAAAGGGATCATTCTTGACTTAAAACAGAGTGTGTTTCATGGATGAGCACTCTGGTCTGAATTTCCCTTCAGAAACAGAGTTAAACCCCAGGATCTGTGTCTTCCTACAAAGATGAGTTCATTTCAGGTAAACCCTTTGAATTATTGGCTCAAATGAATTTACAAAGTTCACTCACCCAATGCGTTTCTCACTATTAACTAAACAGTATTTATGTATGAGGAGCTGTGGTTTGTATCAGTTTCACAAGCAGTGTTGCACTACATATGGTCCTTATGAGTTGGAAACACGCTTCATTTTTACTGGTCATGCTCACGGTTCTTGCAGTATTGGAGACGCTGGAAAAAAGAGGATGATTCTTGCCTTAAAACAGAGTGTGTTTCATGAATGAGAACTCTCGTTTGAATTTCCCTTCAGAAAAGAAGTTAAACCCCATCATTTGTGTCTTCTTACAAGCATGAGTTCATTTCAGGTAAACCCAGAGATTTATGTGCTCAAATGAATTTACACAGTTCCATAACCCAACGCAATTCACACTATTAACTAAAGAACATTTAAGTCAGAGAAGCTTTATTTTGTATTAGTTTCATAAGCAGAGTTGAACTAGATATGGTCCTTATGAGTAGGAAACACAGTTCTTTTTTTCTGTGAATGCTCATGGTTCTTGCTCTATTGATGACACTGGACAGAAGAGCTTGCTTCTTGCGTTAAAACAGCGTGTGTTACATGGATGAGAACACTGGTCTGTATTTCCCTTCAGAAACGGAGTTAAACCCAGGATCTGTTTCTTCCTACAAGCAACAGTTCATTTTGGGTAAACCCAGTGAATTTTGGGCTCAAATGATTTTACACAGTTCACAAAACCAACGCATATCTCACTATTAACTAAAGAGCATTTATATAAGAGGAGCTGTGGTTTGTATCAGTTTTATAATCAGAGTTGAACTTGATATAGTACATATCAGTAGGAAACAGAGTCCTTTTTTTCAGAGTATGCTCATGGTTCTTGCTCTATTGGAGATTATGTTAGGAAGAACATGCTTCTTGCATAAAAACAGAGTATGTTTCATGGATGAAAACTCTGGTCTGAATTTCCATTCAGAAACGGAGTTAAATCCCAGCATCTCTGTCTGCTTACAAGCAAGAGATCATTTCTGGAAAACCAAGTGATTTATGGGCAAAAATGTATTTACACAGTTCATGAACCCAATGCATTTCTAACTATTAACTAAAGAGCATTTATGTAAAACGAGCTTTATTTTGTATCAGTTTCATAAGCAGAGTTGAACTAGATATGGACCGTATGAGTAGGAAACACAGTTCTTTTTTTCTGTGCATGCTCATGGTTCTTGCTGTATTGATGACACTGGACAGAAGAGCTTGCTTCTTGCGTTAAAACAGTATGTGTTTCATAGATGAGAACACTGGTCTGAATTTCCCTTCAGAAACGGAGTTACACCAGAGTATCTGTGTCTTCCTGCAAGCAAGAGTTCAATTTTGGTACACACAGTGAATTTTGGGCTCAAATGCACATCAAAGTTCTCAAAGACAACGCGTTTCTCACTATTAAGTAAAGAGCATTTATGTAAGCGGAGCTGTGGTTTGTATCAGTTTCATAAGCATAGTTGAACTACATATGGTCCTTATGAGTTGGAAACACACTTCTTTTTTACTGGGCATGCTCATGGTGCTTGCTGTATTGGAGAATCTGTTAGGAAGAGCTTGTTTCTTGTGCTAAAACAGAGTGTGTTTCATGGATGAGTACTCTGGTCTGAATTTCCCTTCAGGAATGGAGTTAATTCCAGCATCTGTGTCTGCTTACAAGCAATAGATCATTTCTAGTAAACCCAGTGATTTATGGGCTCACATGAATTTACACAGTTCATGAACCCAATGCATTTCTCACTATTAACTAAAGAGCATTTATGTAAGAGGAGCTTTATTTTAATCAGTTTCATGAGCAGAGTTGAACTAGATATGGTCCGTATGAGTAGGAAACACAGTTCTTTTTTTCTGGGCATGCTCATGGTGCTTGATTTATTGGAGACACTGGAAAGAAGAATTTGCTTCTTGCTTTAAAACAGAGTGTGTTTCGTAGATGAAAACATTGGTCTGAATTTCCCTTCAGAAACAGAGTTTAACACCAGGATCTGTGTCTTCTTACAAGCAAGAGATCATTTCTGGTAAACATAGTGAATTTTGGGCTCCAATGAATTTACACAGCTCACGAAACCAAGGTGTTTCTCACTATTAACTAAAGAGCATTTATGTAAGTGGAGCTTTATTTTAATCAGTTTCATAAGCAGGGTTGAACTATATATGGACCTTACGAGTAGGAAACACAGTTCTTTTTTTCTTGGCATGTTCATGGTTCATGCTGTTTTGGATACGCTGGAAAGAAGAGGATGTTTCTTGGCATAAAACAGAGTGTGTTTCATGGATGAGAACACTGGTCTGAATTTCCCTTTAGAAACGGAGTTAAACCCCAGGATCTGTGTCTTCCTACAAACATGAGTTCATTTCAGGGAAACCAAGTGAAATATGGACTCAAAGGAATTTCCACAGTTCACAAACACAACGCGGTTCTCAATATTAACTAAAGAGCATCTATGTAAGTGTAGTTGTATATTGTATCACTTTCATAAGCAGAGTTGAACTAGATATGGACAGTATGTGTAGGAAACACAGTTCCTTTGTTCTGGGCATGCTCATATTTCTTGCTGTATTGGAGAATCTGTTAGGAAGAGCTTGTTTCTTGTGTTAAAACAGAGTGTGTTTCATGGATGAGAACTCTGGTCTGAATTTCCCTTCAGAAATGGAGTTAAACCCCACTATCTCTGTTTGCTTACAAGCAAGAGATCATTTCTGGTAAAACCAGTGATTTATGGGCTCAAATGAATTTACACAGTTCATGAATCCAATGCGTTTCTCACTATTAACTAAAGAGCATTTATGTAATAGGAGCTTTATTTTAATCAGTTTCATAAGCAGAGTTGAACTAGATATGGTCCATATGAGTAGGAAACACAGTTCTTTTTTTCTGGGCATGCTCATGGTGCTTGATTTATTGGAGACACTGGAAAGAAGAATTTGCTTCTTGCTTTAAAACAGAGTGTGTTTCACGGATGAGAACACTGGTCTGAATTTCCCTTCAGAAACGGAGTTTAACACCAGGATCTGTGTCTTCTAACAAGCAAGAGATCATTTCTGGTAAACATAGTGAATTTTGGGCTCCAATGAATTTACACAGCTCAGGAAACCAAGGCGTTTCTCACTCTTAACTAAAGAGCATTTATGTAAGAGGAGCTTTAATTTAATCAGTTTCATAAGCAGGGTTGAACTAGATATGGTCCATATGAGTAGGAAACACTGTTCTTTTTTTCTGTGCATGCTCATAGTTCTTGAGTATTGATGACGCTGGACAGAAGAGCTTGCTTCTTGCATTAAAACAGCATGTGTTTCATGAATGAGAACACTGGTCTGAATTTCCCTTCAGAAACGGAGTTACACCAGAGTATCTGTGTCTTCCTACAAGCAAGAGTTCATTTCTGGTACATGGAGTGAATTTTGGGCTCAAATGATTTCGACAGTTCATGAACACAACGCGTTTTTCACTATTAAGTAAAGAGCATTTATGTAAGCTGGGCTGTATATTGTATCACTTTCATGAGCAGAGTTGAACTTGATATGGACCTTATGAGTAGGAAACACAGTTCTTTTATTCTGGGCATGCTCATGGTTCTTGCTGTATTGGAGACGCTGGAAAGAAGAGGATCATTCTTGCCTTAAAACAGAGTGTGTTTCATGGATGAGAACTCTGGTCTCTCTTTCCCTTCTGAAACGGAGTTAACCCCCAGGATCTGTGTCTTCCTACAGGTATGAGTTCATTTCAGGTAAACCCAGTGAATGATGGGCTCAAATGATTTTACACAGTTCAGGAACACAATGCGTTTCTCACTATTAACTAAAGAGTATTTATGGAAGAGGAGCTTTATTTTGTATCAGTTTCATAAGCAGAGTATAACTAGATATGGATCTTATGAGTAGGAAACACAGTTCTTTTTTTCTGTGCATGCTTATGGTTCTTGCTGTGTTGATGACGCTGGACAGAAGAGCTTGCTTCTTGCATTAAAACAGCATGTGTTTCATGGATGAGAAGACTGGTCTGAATGACCCTTCAGAAACGGAGTTACACCAGAGTATCTCTGTCTTCCTACAAGCAAGAGTTCATTACTGGTACACGCAGTGAATTTTGGGCTCAAATGAATATCGACAGTTCACGAACCCAACGTGTTTCTCACTGTTAAGTAAAGAGCATTTATGTAAGAGGAGCTGTGGTTTTTACCAGTTTCATAAGCAGAGTTGAAGTACATATGGTCCTTATGAGTTGGAAACACACTTCTTTTTTAATGCTCATGCACATGGTTCTCGCTGTATTGGAGACGCTGGAAAGAAGAGGATGATTCTTGCCTTAAAACCGATTGTGTTTCATGGATGAGAACTCATGTCTGAATTTCCCTTCAGAAACGGAGTTAAACCCCAGGATCTGTGTCTTCCTATAAGCATGAGTACATTTCAGGTAAACCCAGTGAATGATGGGCTCAAAAGATTTTACACAGTTCAGGAACAAAATGTGTTTCTCAGTATTAACTAAAGGGAATTTATGTAAGAGGAGCTGTATTTTGTATCAGTTTCATAAGCAGAGTTGAACTATATATGGTCCTTACGAGTAGGAAACACAGTTCTTTTTTTCTGGGCATGTTCATGGTTCATGCTGCATTGTATACGCTGGAAAGAAGAGGATGTTTCTTGCCATAAAACAGAGTCTGTTTCTTGGATGAGAACTATGGTGAATTTCCATTCAGAAACAGAGTTAAACCCCAGGATCTTGTCTTCCTACAAACAGGAATTCATTTCAGGGAAACCCAGTGAAATATGTACTCAAAGGAATTTCATCATTTCACAAACACAACGTGGTTCTCACTATTAACTAAAGAGCATCTATGTAAGAGTAGCTGTATTTTGTATCACATTCATAAGCAGAGTTGAACTAGATATGGACCATATGAGTAAGAAACACAGTTCCTTTGTTCTGGGCATGCTCATATCTCTTGCTGTATTGGAGAATCTGTTAGGAAGAGCTTGTTTCTTGTGTTAAAACAGAGTGTGTTTCATGGATTAGAACTCTGGTCTGAATTTCACTTCAGAAACGGAGTTAAACCCCGGGATGTGTGTCTTCCTACAAGCCAGAGATCACTTCAGGTAAACCCAGTGATTTATGGGCTCAAAGGAAATCACACAGTTCATGAACCCAACCCGTTTCTCACTATTAACTAAAGAGAATTTATATAAGATAAGCTTTATTTTTTATCAGTTTCATAAGCAGAGTTGAACTAGATATGGTCCGTACGATTAGGACACACAGTTCTTTTTTTCTGGGCATGCACATTGTGCTTGCTGTATTGGAGACATGATAAAGAAATGTTTGCTTCTTTTTTTAAAACAGAGTGTGTTTCATGGATGAGGACATTGGTCTGAATTTCCTTTTAGTAATGGAGTTAAACCCCACTATCTCTGTCTGATTACAAGCAAGAGATCATTTCTGGTAAACACAGTGATTTATGGGCTCAAATGTATTTACACAGTTCATGAACCCAACGTGATTCTCACTATTAACTAAAGAGCATTTATGTAGAGGAGTTGTGGTTTGTATCATTTTCATAATCAGAGTTGACCTATATATGGTCCGTATCACTAGGAAACACAGTTCTTTTTTTCAGGGCATGCTCATGCTTCTTGCTGTATTGGAGACGCTAGAAAGAAGAGCTTGCTTCCTGCGTTAAAACAGAGTGTGTTTCAAGGATGAGAACACTAGTTTGAATTTCCCTTCAGAAACGTAGTTAAACGCCAGGATCTGTGTCTTCCAAAACGCAAGAATTCATTTGTGGTAAACCCAGTGAATTTTGGGCTAAAATGATTTTACTCAGTTAAAGAACCCAACGCGATTCTCACTATTAACAAAAGAGCATTTATGTAAGAGGATCTGTGCTTTGGATCCATTTCATAAGCAGAGTTGATCTACCTATGGTGCTTATGAGTATGAAACACAGTTCTTTTTTGAGGGCATGCTCATTGTTTTTGCTGTATTGGAGACGCTGGAAAAAGAGGATGCTTCTTGCGTTAAAACAGAGTGTGTTTCATGGATGAGAACACTGGTCTGAAATTCCTTTTCAAAACGGAGTTATACCCCAGGATCGGAATCTTCCTACAAACAAGAGTTCATTTCTGTTAAACCAAGTGAATTTGGGGCTCAAATATTTAACACAGTTCATGAACCCAACGTGATTCTCACTATTAACTAAATAGCATTTATGTTAGAGGAGCTGTGGTATGTATCAGTTTCATAAGCAGATTTGAACTACATATGGTCTGTATGAGTAGGAAACACAGTTCTCTTTTTATGGGCATTCTCATTTTTCATGCTGTATTGAAGATGCTTGAAAGAAGAGCTGGCTTCTTGATTGAAAACAGAGTGTGTTTCATGGATGAGAACACTGGTCTAAATTTCCCTTCAGAAATGGAGGTAAACCCCAGGATCTGTATCTTCCTTCAAGCAAGAGTTCTTTTCTTGAACACATGGAGAATTTTGGGCTCAAATGATTTTACAAAATTCAGAAACCCATCGCGATGCTCACTAATAACTAAAGAGCATATATATAAGATGAGCTGTGGTTTGTACCAGTTTCATAAGCAGAGATGAACTGCATCTGGTCTGTATGAGTAGGAAGCACAGTTTTCTGGCCATGCTCATGGTTCTTGATGTATTGGAGATGCTGGAAAGAAGAGGATGTGTTTTGACTTAAAACAGAGTGTGTTTCAGGGATGAGAACTCTGGTCTGAATTTCCCTTCAGAAACGGAGTTAAACCCCAGATTCTGTGTCTTCCTACAAGCAAGAGTACATTTCTGGTAAACCCAGTGAATTTGGGGCTCCTATGATTTTTCACAGTCTGTGAAGCCAACACTATTCTCACTATTAACTAAAGAGCATATATGTAAGATGAGCTGTGGTTTGTATCAGTTTCATAAGCAGAGTTGAATCACATATGGTACGTATGAAGAGGAAACACAGTTCTTTTTTTCAGGGCAAGCTCATGGTACTTGCTGTAGTGGAGATGCTGGAAATAAGAGATTCCTTCTTGCGTTAAAACAGAGTGTCTTTCATGGAGGAGAGCACTGGTCTGAATTTCCCTTCAGAAACGTAGTAAAACCCCAGGAACAGTGTCTTCCTACAAGCAAGAGTTCTCTTCTGGTAAACACAGTGAATTTTGGGATCAAATGATTTTACACAGTTCACAAACCCAACGCGATTCTCACTATTAACTAAAGAGCATATATGTAAGACGAGCTGTGGTTTGCATCAGTTTCATAAGCAGTGTTGACCTACATATGGTCTGTATGAGTAGGAAACACAGTTCTTTTTTCCAGGGCATGATCATCGTTCTTGCTGTATTGGAGACACGGGAAAGAAGAGCTTGCTTCTTGCATGAAAACAGAGTGAGTTTCATGGATGAGAACACTGGTCTGAATTTGCCTTCAGAAACGGAGTTAAAGGACAGGATCTGTGTCTTCAAATAAGCAAGAGTTCATTTCTGGTAAACAAAGTGAATTTTGGCCTCAAATAATTTTACACAGTTCACGAACCCAACGGGTTAGTAACTATTAACTAAAGATCATTTATGTAAGAGGAATTGTGGTTTGTATCAGTTTCATAAGCAGAGTTGAACTACATATGTTCCATATGAGTAGGAAACACAGTTCATTTTTAATGGGAATTCTGATTTTTCATGCTGTATTGAAGACGCTTGAAAGAAGAGCTGGCTTCTTGATTGAAAACAGAGTGTGTTTCATGGATGAGAACACTGGTCTGAATTTCCCTTCAGAAATGGAGGTAAACTCCAGGATCTGTGTCTTCCTTCAAGCAAGAGTTCCTTTCTGGTAAACACAGTGAATTTTGGGCTCAAATGGTTTTACACAGTTCTCGAATCCAACGTGATTCTCACTATTAACTAAAGAGCATTTATGTAAGTGGAGCTGTGGTTTGTATCAATTTCATAAGCACAGTTGTACTACATATAGTCCTATGAGTAGGAAACACAGTCCTTTTTTTTCCGGATATCCTCATGGTTCTTGCTGTTTTTGAGACCCTGGAAAGAAGAGCTTGCTTCTTGATTGAAAAAGGAGTGTGTTTCAGGGATGAGATGTCTGGTGTGAATTTCCCTTCAGAAACCGAGTGAAACACCAGGGTCGGTGTCTTCCTACAGGCAAGAGTTCATTTCTGGTAAAGCAAGAGATGTTTGGGCTCAAATGATTTTACATAGTTCTCGAACCCAACGCGATTCTCACTATTAACTAAAGAGCATTTATGTAAGAGGAGCTGTGGCTTGTATCAGTTTCATAAGCAGAGTTGAACTACGTATGGTCCGTATGAGTAGGAAACACAGTACATTTTTTCTGGGCATGCTCATTGTTCTTGCTGTATTGGAGACACTGGAAATAAGAGCTTGCTTCTTGCTTTAAACCAGCGTGTGTTTCATGGATGAGAACACTGTTCTGAATTTCCCTTCATAAACGGAGTTAAACCCCAGGATCTGAGTCTTCCTACAAGCAAGAGTTCATTTCTGGTAAACCCAGTGAATTTTGGGCTGAAATGATTTTTCGCAGTTCACGAAACCAACGCGATTTTCACTATTAACTAAAATGCATTTATATAAGAGGAGCTTTGGTTTGTATCAGGTTCATAAGCAGAGTTGAACTACATATGGTCTGTATGAGTAGGAAACACAGTTCTTTTTTTCAGGGAAAGCTCATTGTTCTTGCAGTATTGTAGAGGCTGGAAGGAACAGCATGCTTCTTGCGTTATAACAGAGTGTGTTTCATGGATGAGAACACTGGTCTGAATTTCCCTTCAGAAACGGAGTTATACCCCAGGATCTGTGTCTTTCTACAGGCAAGAATTCATTTCTGGTAAACCCAGTGAATTTTGCCTAAAATGATTTCACTCAGTTCACGAACCCAACGCGTTTCTCACTATTAACTAAAGAGAATTTATGTAGGAGGAGCTGTGGTTTGTATCAGTTTCATAAGCAGAGTTGAACTACATATGGTCCATATGAGTAGGAAGCACAGCTCTTTTTTTCAGGGCAAGCTCATGGTTCTTGCTGTATTGTAGACCCTGGAAAGGAGAGCTTGCTTCTTGCCTTAAAACAGAGTGTGTTTCATGGATGAGAACACTGGTCTGAATTTCCCCTCAGAAATGTACGTAAACCCCAAGATCTGTGTCTTCCTACAAGCAAGAGTTCTATTCTGGTAAACCCAGTGAATTTTGGGCTCAAATGATGTTACACAGTTCACCAACCCAACGCGATTTTCAATATTATCTAAAGAGCATTTATGTAAGAGGAGCTGTGATTTGTATCAGGTTCATAAGCAGAGTTGAACTGCATATGGTCTGTATGAGGAGTAAACACAGTTGTCTGGGCATGATCATGGTTCTTGATGTATTGGACACCCTGGAAAGAAGAGGATGCACCTTCCATTAATACAGAGTGTGTTTCAGGGATGAGAACTCTGGTCTGAATTTCCCTTGAGAAACGGAGTTAAATCCCAGGATCTGTGTCTTTCCTCAAGCAAGAGTTCATTTCTGGTAAACCAGTGAATTTTGTGCTCAAATTATTTTACACAGTTCTTGAACCCAATGCGATACTCACTATTAACTAAAGAGCAGTTATGTAAGAGGAGCTCTGGTTTGTATCAGTTTCATAAGCAGAGTTGAACTACATATCATCCTATGAGTAGGAAACACAGTTCTTTTTTTCTGGGCATGCTCATGTTTTTGCTGTTCTGGAGACGCTGGAAAGAAGAGCTTGCTTCTTGCTTGAAAACAGAGTGTGTTTCATGGATGAGAACACTGCTCTGAATTTCCGCTCAGAAACGAAGTTAAACACCAGGATCTGTGTGTTCCTACAAGCAAGAATTCATTTCTGGTAAACCAAGTGAATTTTGGGCTTAAATAATTTTATACAGTTCTCGAACCCTATCTCGATTCTCAATATTAACTAAAGAGCATTTATGTAAATGGAGAAGTGGTTTGTATCAGTTTCATAAGCAGTGTTGCACTACATATAGTCCTATGAGTAGGAAGTACAGTTCTTTTTTTCTGGGCGTTCTCACTGTTCTTGATGTTTTTGAGACCATGGAAGGAAGAGCTTGCTTCTTACTTAAAATCAGAGTGTGTTTCATGTATGAGAACTCTGGTGTAAATTTGCTTCAGAAACGTAGTTAAACCCCAGGATCTGTGTCTTTCTACAGGCAAGAATTCATTTCTGGTAAACCCAGTGAAATTTGGCTAAAATGATTTCACTCAGTTTACAATCCCAACGCGATTCTCACTATTAACTAAAGAGCATTTATGTAGGAGGAGCTGTGGTTTCTATCAGTTTCATAAGCAGTGTTGAACTACATATGGTCCATATGAGTAGGAAACACAGTTCTTTTTTTCAAGGCAAGCTCATTGTTCTTGCTGTATTGTAGATGCTGGAAATAAGAGTTTGCTTCTTGCCTTAAAACAGAGTGTGTTTCATGGATGAGAACTGGTCTGAATTTCCCTTCAGAAATTTGGTAAACCCCAAGATCTGTGTCTTCCTACAAGCAAGAGTTCTATTCTGGTAAACCCAGTGAATTTTGGGCTCAAATGATTTTACACAGTTCACGAACCCAACGAGATTCTCACTATTAACTAAAGAGCATTTATGTAAGAGGAGCTGTGATTTGTATCAGGTTCATAAGCAGAGTTGTACTGCATATGGTCTGTATGAGGAGGAAACACAGTTGTCTGGGCATGATCATGGTTCTTGATTTATTGGAGACCCTGGAAAGAAGAGGATGCGCCTTCCATTAAAACAGAGTCTGTTTCAGGGATGAGAATTCTGGTCTGAATTTCCCTTCAGAAACGGAGTTAAACCCCAGAATCTGTGTCTTCCTACAAGCAAGAGTTCATTTCTGGTAAACCAGTAAATTTTGGACACAAGTTATTTTACACAGTTCTTGAACCCAATGCGATTCTCACTATTAACTAAAGAGCAATTATGTAAGAAGAGCTGTGGTTTGTATCAGTTTCATAAGCAGAGTTGAACTACATATGGTCCGTATGAGTTGGAAACACAGTTCTTTTTTTAAGGGGAAGCTCATGGTTCTTGCTGTATTGTAGACGCTGGAAAGGAGAGCTTGTTTCTTGAGTTAAAACAGAGTGTGTTTCATGGATGAGAACACTGGTCTGAATTTCCCTTCAGAAACGTAGTTAAACCCCAGGATCTGTGTCTTCCTACAAGCAAGAATTCATTTCTGGTAAACCCAGTGAATTTTGGCTAAAATGATTTTACTCAGTTCACGAACCCTATCGCGATTCTCACTATTAACTAAAGAGCATTTATGTAGGAGGATCTTTGATTTGTATCACTTTCATAAGCAAAGTTGAACTACATATGGTCCTTATGAGTATGAAACACAGTTCTTTTTTTCAGAGCAAGCTCATGATTCTTGCTGTATTGTAGACGCTGGAAAGTAGAGCTTGCTTCTTGGGTTAAAACAGAGTGGGTTTCATGGATGAGAACACTGGTCTGAATTTCCCTTCAGAAACGGAGTTAAATCCCAGGATCTGTGTCTTCCTACAAACATGAATTCATTTCTGGTAAACCCAGTGAATTTTGGCTAAAATGATTTTACTCAGTTCACAAAACCTAACACGATTCTCACTATGAACTAAAGAGCATTTATGTAAGAGGAGCTGTTTTTTGTATCAGTTACCTAAGCAGAGTTGAACTACATATGGTCTGCATGAGTCGGAAACACAGTTCTTTTTTTCTGGCCAATCTCATGCTTCTTGCTGTATTGGAGATGCTGGAAAGAAGAATTTGCTTCTTGCCTGAAAACAGAGTGTGTTTCATGGATGAGAACACTGGTCTGAATTTCCGTTCAGACACGGAGTTAATACCCAGGATCTGTGTCTTTCTACAGGCAAGAATTCATTTCTGGTAAACCCAGTGAAATTTGGCTAAAATGATTTCACTCAGTTTACAATCCCAACGCGATTCTCACTATTAACTAAAGAGCATTTATGTAGGTGGAGCTGTGGTTTCTATCAGTTTCATAAGCAGTGTTGAACTACATATGGTCCATATGAGTAGGAAACACACTTCTTTTTTTCAAGGCAAGCTCATTGTTCTTGCTGTATTGTAGATGCTGGAAATAAGAGCTTGCTTCTTGCCTTAAAACAGAGTGTGTTTCATGGATGAGAACTGGTCTGAATATCCCTTCAGAAATTTAGGTAAACCCCAAGATCTGTGTCTTCCTACAAGCAAGAGTTCTATTCTGGTAAACCCAGTGAATTTTGGGCTCAAATGATTTTACACAGTTCACGAACCCAACGAGATTCTCACTATTAACTAAAGAGCATTTATGTAAGAGGAGCTGTGATTTGTATCATGTTCATAAGCAGAGTTGTACTGCATATGGTCTGTATGAGGAGGAAACACAGTTGTCTGGGCATGATCATGGTTCTTGATTTATTGGAGACCCTGGAAAGAAGAGGATGCTCCTTCCATTAAAACAGAGTCTGTTTCAGGGATGAGGACACTGGTCTGAATTTCCCTTCAAAATCGTAGTTAAATCCCAGAATCTGTGTTTTTCTACAAGCAAGAGTTCATTTCTGGTAAACCCAGTTAATTTGGGGCTCAAATGATTTTACACAGTTCACGAACCCAACTTGATTATCACTATTAACTAAAGAGCATTTTTGTTAGAGGATCTGTGATTTATATCAGTTACATAAGCAGAGTTGAACTACATATGGTCTGCATGAGTGGGACACTGTTCTTTTTTTCTGGGCATTCTCATGCTTCTTGCTGTATTGCAGATGCTGATAAGAGGAGCTTGCTTCTTGCTTTAAAACAGAATGTGTTTCAAGGATGAGAACAATCGTCTGAATATCCCTTCAGAAACGGAGTTAAATCCCAGGATCTCTGCCTTCCTACAAGCAAGAATTCATCCGGGAAAACCCGGTGAATTTTTTGCTCATGGTTTTTGATGTATTGGAGACGCTGGAAAGAAGAGCATGCATCTTTCCTTAAAACTGAGTTTGTTTCAGGGATGAGAACTCTGGTCTGAATTTCCCTTCAGAAACAGAGTAAAACCCCAGAATCTGTGTCTTCCTACAAGCAAGAGTTCATTTCTGGTAAACCCAGTGAATTTTGTGCTCAAATATTTTTTCGCAGTTCATGAAACCAACGCGATTCTCACTATTAACTTAAAAGCATTTATGTGAGAGGAGCTGTGTTTTGTATCAGTTTTATAAGCAGAGTTGAACTACATATGGTCCACATGAGTAGGAAACACAGTTCTTATTTTCAGGGCAAGCTCATGTTTCTTGCTATATTGTAGACGCTGGAAAGAATTGCTTGCTTCTTGCTTTAAAACAGAATGTGTTTCATGGATGAGAACACTGGTCTGAATTTCCCTTCAGAAACGGAGTTAAACCCCAGGATCTGTGCCTTCGTACAATCAAGAGTTCATTTCTGGTAAACCCAGTGAATTTTGGGCTCAAATGATTTTTAACAGTTCACGAAACCAATGCGATTCTCACTATTAACAAAAAGCATTTATGTGAGAGGAGCTGTGTTTTGTATCAGTTTCATAAGCAGAGTTTAACAACATATGGTCCACATGAGTAGGAAACACAGTTCTTTTTTTCAGGGCAAGCTCATGTTTCTTGCTGTATTGTAGACGCTGGAAAGAAGAGCTTGCTTCTTGCAATAAAACAGAGTGTGTTTCATCCATGACATCACTGGTCTGAGTTTCCCATCAGAAACAGAGTTAAACAACCGGATCTGTGTTTTCCTACAAGCAAGAGTTCATTTCTGGTAAACCCAGTGAATTTTGGCTCAAATGATTTTGCACACTTCACAAACCCAACGCGATGCTCATTATTAACTAAGGAGCATATATGTAAGATGAGCTGTGGTTTGTATCAGGTTCATAAGCAGAGTTGAACTGCATATGGTCTGTATGAGTAGGAAACACAGATCTCTGGGCATGATTATGTATCTTGCTGTATTGGAGACGCTGGAAAGAAGAGGACGCGTCTTGCATTAAAACAGAGTGTGTTTCAGGCATGAGAACTCTGGTCTAAATTTCCCTTCAGAAATCTAGTTAAACCCCAGGTTCTGTGTCTTCCTACAAGCAAGAGTTCATTTCTGGTAAATAAAGAGAATTGTGGGTTCAAGTGATTTTACACAGTTCAAGAACCCAAGGCGATTCTCACTATTAACTAAAGCGTATTTATTTAAGAGGAGCTGTTTTTTGTATCAGTTTCACAAGCAGATTTGAACTTCATATTGTGCCTATGAGTAGGAAACACAGTTCTTTTTTCAGAGCATATTCATGGTTCTTGCTGTATTGGAGACGCTGTAAAGAAGAGCTTGTTTCTTGCCTTAAAAAAGAGTGTGTTCCATGGATGAGAACACTGGTCTGAATTTCCCTTCAGAAACCAAGTTAAACCGCAGGATCTGTGTCTTCTTACAAGCAAGAGTTCATTTCTGGTAATCAAAGAGAATTTTGGGCTCAAGTTATTTTACACGGTTCAAGAAGCCAAGGCGATTCTCACTATTAACTAAATATCATTTATGTAAGAGTATAGCTGTAGTTTCAGTCAGTTTCATAAGCAGACTTGAACTACATATGGTCCGATGAGAAGAAAACACAGTTCTTTTTTTCTGGGCATTCGCATGGTTCTTATAGTATTGGAGACGCTGTAAAGAAGAGCTTGTTTCTTGCTTTAAAACAGAGTGTGTTCCATGGATGAGAACACTGGTCTGAATTTCCCATCAGAAACGGAGTTAAAGCCCAGGATCAGTGTCTTCCTACAAGCAAGAGTTCATTTCTGGTAAACAAAGAGAATTGTGGGTTCAAGTGATTTTACACAGTTGAAGAATCCAAGGCGATTCTCACTATTAACTATAGAGCATTTATGTAAGTGGAGCTGTGGTTTGTATCATTTTCATAAGCAGAGTTGAACTGCATATGATCTGTATGAGTAGGAAACACAGTTCTTTTTTTCTGGGCATTCTCATGGTTCTTGCTGTATTGGAGACGCTGTAAAGAAGAGCTTGTTTCTTGCCTTAAAAAAGAGTGTGTTCCATGGATGAGAACACTGGTCTGAATTTCCCTTCAGAAACCGAGTTAAACCCCAGGATCTGTGTCTTCCTACAAGCAAGAGTTCATTTCTGGTAATCAAAGAGAATATTGGGCTCAAGTTATTTTACACAGTTCTAGAACCCAAGGCGATTCTCAGTATTAACTAAAGAGCATTTATGTAAGTGGAGCTGTGGTTTGTATCAGTTTCATGAGCAGAGTTGAACTGCATATGACCTGTATGAGTAGGAAACACAGTTCTTTTGGTCTGTGCATTCTCATGGTTCTTGTTGTATTGGAGACTCTGGAAAGAAGAATGCTTCTTGTGTTAAAACAGAGTGTGTTTCATCGACGAGAACAGTGGTCGGAATTTTCCTTCAGAAACGGTGTTAAACCCCAGGATCTGTGTCATCGTAACAGCAAGAGTTCATTTCTGGTAATCCCAGTGAATTTTGGTCTCAAATGATTTTACATAGTCAAGAAGCCAACGCGATTGTCATTAGTAACTAAAGATCATTTATGTAAGTAGAACTGTGATTTGTATCAGTTTCTTATGCAGAGTTGAACCACATATGGTCCATATGAGTAGGAAACACATTTCTTTTTTTCTGGGCATTCTCATGGTTCCTGCTGTATTGCAGTCTCTGGAACGAAGACGATGCTTGTGTGTAAAAAAGAGAGTGTTTCATGGATGAACAATGGTCTGAATTTCCCTTCAGAAATGGAGTTAAACCACAGGATCTGTGTCTTCCTACAAGCAAGAGTTTATTTCTTGTAAACAAAGATAATTTAGGGCTCATATGATTTTACACAGTCCAGAAACCCATCGCGATTCTCACTATTAACTAAAGAGCATTTATGTAAGGGGATAGCTGTAGTTTGTATCAGTTTCATAAGCAGACTTGAACAACATATGGTCCGATGAGAAGGAAACACAGTTCTTTTTTTTGGGCATTTGCATGGTTCTTGCAGTATTGGAGACGCTGTATGGAAGAGCTTGTTACTTGCCTTAAAACAGAGTGTGTTCCATGGATGAGAACACTGGTCTGAATTTTCCTTCAGAAACGGAGTTAAAACCTACGATCTGTGTCTTCCTACAAGCAAGAGTTCATTTCTGGTAATCCCAGTTAATTTTTTGGCTCAAATGAGTTTACTCAGATAAGGAACCAAACATGATTCTCACTAGTAACTAAAGAGCATTTTTGTAAGTGGAGCTGTGGTTTGTATCAGTTCATAAGCAGAGTTGAACTGCATATGATCTGTATGAGTAGGAAAAACAGTTCTTTTATTCTTGGCATTCTCATGGTTCTTGCTGTATTGGAGACTCTGGAAAGAAGAGGATGCTTCTTCCGTTAAAACAGAGTGTGTTTCATGGATGAACACTGCTCTGAATATCCCGTCCGAAAGGGAGTCAAACCCCAGGATCTGTGTCTTCCTACAATCAACAGTTCAATTCTGGTAAACAAAGAGAATTTTGCGCTCAAATGATTTTATACACTTCAGAAACCCATCGCGATTCCCACTATTAACTAAAGAGCTTTTATGTAAGAGGAGCTATGGTTTGTATCAGTTTCATAAGCAGACTTGAACTTTATATGGTCCGTATGAAAAGCTAACACAGTTCATTTTTCTGGGCATAGTCATGGTTCTTGCTGTATTGGAGACGCTGGAAAGAACAGCCTGTTTCTTGCGTTAAAACAGAGTATGTTTCTTGGATGAGAACACTGGTGTGAATTTCCCTTCAGACAGGGAGTTTTAATCCCTGGATCTGTGTCTTCCGGAAAGCAAGAGTTCATTACTGTTAATCAAAGAAAATATTGGGCTCAAGCTATTTTACACAGTTCAGAAAAACATCGCGATTCTCAGTAATAACTAAAGAGCATGTATGAAAGAGGAGCTGTGGTTTGTATCATTTCATAAGCAGAGTTGAACTGCATATGATCTGTATGAGTAGGAAACACAGTTCTTTTTCTCTGGGCATTCTCATGGTTCTTGCTGTATTGGAGACTCTTGAAAGAAGAATGCTTCTTGCGTTAAAACAGAGTGTGTTTCATCGATGAGAACAGTGGTCAGAATTTCCTTTCAGAAACGGAGTTAAACACCAGGATCTGTGTCGTCCTACAAGGAAGAGTTCATTTCTGTTAAACCCAGTGAATTTTGCTCCTAAATGATTTTACACCATCAAGAACCCAACGCGATTCTCGTTAGTAACTAAAGATCATTTATGTAAGTGGAACTGTGGTTTGTATCAGTTTCATATTCCGAGTTGAACTACATATGGTGCGTATGAGTAGGAATCACAGTTCTTTTTTCTGGGCATTCTCATGGTTCCTGCTGTATAGGACACTCTGGAAAGAAGAGGATTCTTCTTGCGTTAAAACAGAGTGCGTTTCATGGATGAACACTGGTCTGAATTTCCCTTCAGAAATGGAGTTAAACCACAGGACCTGTGTATTCCTACAAGGAAGAGTGCATTTCTGGTAAACAAAGAGAATTTTGGGCTCATATGATTTTACACAGTTCAGAAACCCATCGCAATTCTCACTATTAACTAAAGAGCATTTATGTAAGAGGATAGCTGTAGTTTGTATCAGTTTCATAAGCAGACTTGAACAACATATGGTGCAATGAGAAAGAAACACAGTTCTTTTTTTATGGGCATTCGCATGGTTCTTGCTGTATTGGAGATGCTGTAAAGAAGAGCTTCTTTCTTGCCTTAAAACAGAGTGTGTTCCCTGGATGACAACACTGGTCTTAATTTCCCTTCAGAAACCGAGTTAAACCCATTATCTGTGTCTTCCTACAAGCAAGAGTTCATTTCTGGTAAACAAAGAGAATTGTGGATTCAAGTGATTTTACACAGTTCAAGAACCCAAGGCTATTGTCTCTATTAAATAAGATCACTTATGTAAGTGGAGCTGTGGTTTGTATCAGTTTCATAAGCAGAGTTGAACTGCATATGATCTGTATGAGTAGGAAACACAGTTCTTTTTTATGGGCATTCTGATGGTTCTTGCTGTATTGGAGACACTGGAAAGAAGAGGATGCTTCTTGCGTTAAAAAAGAGTGTGTTTCATCGACGAGAACAGTGGTCGGAATTTCCCTTCAGAAACGGCGTTAAACACCAAGATCTGTGTATTCCTACAAGCAAGAGTTCATTTTTGGTAATCCCAGTTCATTTTTTGGCTCAAATGATTTTACTCAGTTAAAGAACACAACGGGATTCTCACTATTAACTAAAGAGTATTTATGTAAGAGAAGGGGTGGTTTGTATCACTTTCATAAGCAAAGTTGAATTAGATGTGGTCCTTATGAGTAGGAAACACAGTTCTTTTTTGTGGGCAAGCTCATATTTCTTGCTGTGTTGTAGATGCTGGAAAGTAGAGCATGCTTCTTGCGTTAAAACCGTGTGTTTTTCATGGATGAGAAAACTGGACTTAATTTCCCGTCAGAAGCGGAGTTAAACCCGTGGATCTGTGTCTTCCTACAAGCAAGAGTACATTTCTGGTAAACCCAGTGAATTCTGAGCTCAAAGATTTTACAAAGTTCACAAACTCATCCCATTTCTCACTATTACCCTAAAAGTATTTATGTAGGAGGAGCTGTGGTTTGTATCAGTGTCATAATCAGAGTTGATGTAGATATGTTCTGTATGAGTAGGAAACACAGTTCTTTTTTTCTAGGCATGCTCATATTTCTTGCTGTTTTGTAGACGCTGGAAAGAAGAGCTTGCTTCTTGCATTAAAACCGTGTGTTTTTCATGGATGAAAACACTGGTGTGATTTTCCCTTCAGAAGCAGAGTTAAACACATGGATCTGCATCTTCCTACAAGCAAGAGTACATTTCTGGTAAACCAAGTGAATTTTGGGCTCAAATGAATTTACACAGTTCACGAAACCAATGCATTTCTCACTATTAACTAAACAGCATTTATGTAAGAGGATGTGCAGTTTGTATCAGTTTCATAATCAGATTGAACTACATATGGTCCGTATGAGTAGGAATCACAGTTGTTTTTTTCTGAGCATGATCATGGTTGTGCTGTGTTGGAGACACAGGAAAGAAGAGTATGCTTCTTGTGTTAAAACCGCATATTTTTCATGGATGGGAACACTGGTTCTGAACTTCCCATCAGAAGCAGATTTAAAGCCTTGGATCTGTGTCGTCCTACAAGCAAGAGTTCATTTCTGGTAAACCCAGGTAATTGTGGCCTTTAATGATTTTATACAGTTTACGAAATCAATATGTTTCCCACTATTAACTCAAAAGCATTTATGTAAGAGGAGGGGTGGATTGTATCACATTAATAAACAGAGTTGAATTAGATGTGGTACTTATGAGTAGGTAACACAGTTCTTTTTTTCTGGGCATCCTCATGGGTGTTGCTGTATTGGAGACACTGGAAAGAAGAGATGCTTCTTGCCATAAAACAGAGTGTGTTTCAGGGATGAGAACTCTGGTCTGAATTTGCACTCAGAAACGAAGTTAAAACTCAGGATTTGTGTCTTCCTACAAGAAAGAGTTCTTTTCTGGTATACCCAGTGATTTATGGGCTCAAATGATTTTATACAGTTCACGAACCCAACCCATTTCTCAGTATTATCTAAACAACATTTAAGAAAGAGAAGCTGTAATTTGTATCAGTTTCATAAGGAGAGTTGAATTAGATGTGGTCCTTTTGTGTAGGAAACATAGTTCTTTTTTTCTAGGTATGCTCATGTTTTTGCTGTATTGGAGACACTGGAAAGAAGAGGATGCTTCTTGCATTAAAACAGAATGTGTTTCAGGGATGAGAACTCTGATCTGAATTTAACTTCAGAAATGGGGTTAAACCCCAGGATCTGGGTCTTCCTACAACCAAGCGTTCATTTCTAGTAACTCCAGAGAATTTTGGCTCAAATGATTTTACACAGTTCACGAACTCAAGGCGTTTCTCATTATTAACCCAAAAGAATTTATGTAAGAGGAGCTGTGGTTTGTATCAGTTTCGTAAGCAGAGTTGAACAACATATGGTCTGTATGAGTAGGAAACACAGTTCTTTTTTTCTAGGCATGCTCATTGTTCTTGCTCTATTGGAGATGCTAGAAAGAAGAGGATGCTTCTTGCGTTAAAACAGAGTGTGTTTCAGGGATGAGAACTCTGGTCTGAATTTCCCTTCAGAAACGGAGTTAAACCACAGGATCTGTGTCTTAGTACAAGCAAGATTTCTTTTCTGGTAAACCCAGTGAATTATGGGCTAAAATGATTTTACACAGTTCACGAACCCAACCCATTTCTCACTATAAAGTAAAGAGCATTTAAATAAGAGGAGCTGTGCATTGTATCAGTTTCATAAGGAGAGCTGAATTAGATATGGTCGTTATGAGTAGGAAACACGGTTCTTTTTTTCTGGGTATGCTCATATTTTTGCTGTATTGGAGACGCTGGAAAGAATAGGATGCTTCTTGCGTTAAAACAGAATGTGTTTCAGGGATGAGAACTCTGGTCTGAATTTCCCTTAGGAAATGGAGTTAAACCCCAGGATCTGTGTCTTCCTACAACCAAGAGTTCATTTCTGGTAACTCAAGAGAATTTTGGCTCAAATTAATTTACACAGTTCATGAACTCAAGGCGTTTCTCACTATTAACCCAAAAGAATTTATGTAAGAGGAGCTGTGGTTTGTATCAGTTTCATAAGCAGAGTTGAACTACATATGGTCCGTATGAGTAGGAAACACAGTTATTTTTTTCTGGGCATGCACAGTGTTCTTGCTGTATTTGAGACGCTGGAAAGAAGAGGATGTTTCTTGCCTTAAAACAGCATGTGTATCAGGGATGAGAAATCTGGTCTGAATTTGCCTTCAGAAACGGAGTTAAACCCCAGGGATCTTTGTCTTTCTACAAGCAAGAGTTCATTTCTGGTAAACCAAGTGAATTTTGGGTTCAAATAAGGTTACAAAGTACACCAACCCAACGTGATTCTCACTACTAACTAAAGAGTATTTATGTAAGAGAAGCTGTGGTTTGTATCACTTTCATAAGCAAAGTTGAATTAAAAGTGGTCCTTATGAGAAGGAAACACAGTTTTTTTTTTTGGGGGGGGCATCCTCAAGGTTCTTGCTGTTATGGAGATGCTGGAAAGAAGAGGATGCTTCTTGCGTTATAACAGAGTGTGTTTCAGGGATGAGAACTCTGGTCTGAATTTCGCTTCAGAAACAGAGTTAAACACCAGGATCTGTGTCTTCCTACAAGCAAGAGTTCATTTCTGATAAATCCACGTAATTTTGGGCTCAAATGATTTTACACACTTCACGAACCCAACGCGTTTCTCCCTAGTAACTAAAGAGCCTTATGTAAGAGGAGGTGTGTTTCGTATCAGATTCATAAGCAGAGTTGAACTACATATGGTCCATATGAGTAGGAAACGCAATTCTTTTTTTCTGGGCACCCTCATTGTTCTTGCTGCATTGGAGATGCGGGAAAGAAGAGGATGCTTCTTGCCTTAAAACAGACTGTGTTTCAGGGATGAGAACTCTGGTCTGAATTTCCCTTCAGAAGCGGAGTTAAACCCAGTATCTGTGTCTTCCTAAAAGCAAGAGGTCTTTTCTGTTAAACCCAGTGAATTATGGGCTCAAATGGTATGACACAGTTCACGAACACAACCCATTTCTCACTAGTAACTAAAGAGCATCTTTGTAAGGGGAACTGTGGTTTGTATCGGTTTCATAAGGAGAGTTGAATTAGATGGGGTCATTGTGAATAGGAAACATAGTTATTTTTCTGGGTATGCTCACGTTTTTGCTGTTTTGGAGACGCTGGAAAGAATAGGATGCTTCTTGCGTTAAAACAGAATGTGTTTCAGGGTTCAGAACTCTGGTCTGAATTTCCCTTCAGAAATGGGGTTAAACCCCAGGATCTGTGTCTTCCTAAAACCAAGAGTTCATTTCTGGTAACTCAAGAGAATTTTGGCTCAAATTAATTTACACAGTTCACGAACTCAAGGCGTTTCTCACTATTAACCCAAAAGAATTTATGTAAGAGGAGCTTGGTTTGTATCAGTTTCATAAGCAGAGTTGAACTACATATGGTCCGTATGAGTAGGAAACACAGTTAATTTTTCTGGGCATGCACAGTGTTCTTGCTGTATTTGAGACGCTGGAAAGAAGAGGATGTTTCTTGCCTTAAAACAGCATGTGTATCAGGGATGAGAAATCTGGTCTGAATTTGCCATCAGAAACGGAGTTAAACCCCAGGGATCTTTGTCTTTCTACAAGCAAGTGTTCATTTCTGGTAAACGAAGTGAATTTTGGGTTCAAATGAGGTTACAAAGTACACCAAACCAACGTGATTCTCACTATTAACTAAAGAGTATTTATGTAAGAGAAGCTGTGGTTTGTATCACTTTCATAAGCAAAGTTGATTTAAATGTGGTCCTTATGAGAAGGAAACACAGATTTTTTTTTGGGGGGGGGGCATCCTCAAGGTTCTTGCTGTTATGGAGATGCTGGAAAGAAGAGGATGCTTCTTGCGTTATAACAGAGTGTGTTTCAGGGATGAGAACTCTGGTCTGAATTTCGCCTCAGAAACAGAGTTAAACACCAGGATCTGTGTCTTCCTAAAAGCAAGAGTTCTTTTCTGGTAAACCCAGGGAATTATGGGCTCAAATGGTATGACACAGTTCACGAACACAACTCATTTCTCACTATTAACTAAAGAGCATCTTTGTAAGGGGAACTGTGGTTTGTATCGGTTTCATAAGGAGAGTCGAATTAGATGGGGTCATTGTGAGTAGGAAACATAGTTATTTTTTCTGGGTATGCTCACATTTTTGCTGTATTGGAGACGATGCAAAGGAGCGGATGCTTATTGACTTAAATCAGAGCGTGTTTCAGGGATGAGAACACTGGACTGAATTTCCCTTCAAAAACGGAGTTAAACCCCAGGATCTGTGTCTTCCTACAAGCCAGAGTTCTTTTCTGGTAAACCCAGTAAATTATGGGCACAAATGAATTTACACAATTCACAAACCCAACCCATTTCTCACTATTAACTAAAGAGCATCTTTGTAAGGGGAACTGTGGTTTGTATTGGTTTCATAAGGAGAGTTGAATTAGATGGCGTCATTGTGAGTAGGAAACATAGTTATTTTTCTGGGTATGCTAACGTTTTTGCTGTTTTGGAGACGCTGGAAAGAAAAGGATGCTTCTTGCGTTAAAACAGAATGTGTTTCAGGGATGAGAACTCTGATCTGAATTTCCCTTCAGAAATGGGGTTAAACCCCAGGATCTGTGTCTTCCTACAATCAAGCATTCATTTCTGGTAACTCCAGAGAATTTTGGCTCAAATGATTTTACACAGTTCACGAACTCAAGGCGTTTCTCAGTATTAACCCAAAAAAATTTACGTAAGAGTAGCTGTGGTTTGTATCAGTTTCGTAAGCAGAGTTGAAATACATATGGTCCGTATGAGTAGGAAACACAGTTCTTTTTTTCTGGGCATGCTCATGGTTCTTGCTGTATTGCAGATGCTAGAAAGAAGAGGATGCTTCTTCCGTTAAAATAGAGTGTGTTTCAGGGAAGAGAACTCTTGTCTGAATTTTCCTTCAGAAACGGAGTTAAACCCCAGGATCTGTGTCTTCCTACAAGCAAGATTTTTTTCCTGGTAAACCCAGTGCATTATGGGCTCAAATGATTTTACAAAGTTCCAAAACTTATCCCGTTTCTCACTATTAACTCAAAAGTATTTATGTAGCAGGAGCTGTGGTTTGTATCAGTGTCATAATCATAGTTGATGTAAATATGGTCTGTATGAGTAGGTAACACAGTTCTTTTTTTCTTGGTATGCTCATCTTTTGCTCTTTTGTAGACGCTGGAAAGAAGAGCATGCTTCTTGCATTAAAACCGTGTGTTTTTCATGGATGAGAACACTTGTCTTATATTCCCTTCAGAATCAGAGTTAAACACATGTATCTGCATCTTCCTACAAGCAAGAGTACATTTCTGGTAAACCAAGTGAATTTTGGGCTCAAATGAATTTACACAGTTCACGAAACCAATGCATTTCTCACTATTAACTAAACAGCATTTATGTAAGAGGATGTGCGGTTTGTATCAGTTTCATAATCAGATTTGAACTACATATGATCCGTATGAGTAGGGATCACAGTTCTTTTTTTCTGGGCATGATCATGGTTCTTGCTGTATTGGAGACGCTTGAAAGAAGAGGATGCATCTTGCCTTAAAACAGACTGTGTTTCAGGGATGAGAACTCTGGTCTGAATTTCCCTTCAGAAACGGAGTTAAACCCCAGGATGTGTGTCTTCCTACAAGCAAGAGTTCTTTTCTGGTAAACCCAGTGAATTATGGGCTCAAATGGTATTACACAGTTCACAAACCCAACCCATTTCTCACTATTAACAGAAGAGCATCTGTGTAAGGGGAGCTGTGGTTTGTATCAGTTTCATAAGGAGAAGTGAATTAGATGTGGTCATTGTGAGTAGGAAACATAGTTATTTTTTCTGGGTATGCTCACATTTTTGCTGTATTGGAGACGATGCAAAGGAGCGGATGCTTATTGCCTTAAATCAGAGCGTGTTTCAGGGATGAGAACACTGGACTGAATTTCCCTTCAAAAACGGAGTTAAACCCCAGGATCTGTGTCTTCCTACAAGCCAGAGTTCTTTTCTGGTAAACCCAGTGAATTATGGGCACAAATGATTTTACACAATTCACGAACCCAACCCATTTCTCACTATTAACTAAAGAGCATCTTTGTAAGGGGAAGTGTGGTTTGTATTGGTTTCATAAGGAGAGTTGAATTAGATGGCGTCATTGTGAGTAGGAAACATAGTTATTTTTCTGGGTATGCTCACGTTTTTGCTGTTATGGAGATGCTGGAAAGAAGAGGATGCTTCTTGCGTTATAACAGAGTGTGTTTCAGCGATGAGAACTCTGGTCTGAATTTCGCCTCAGAAACAGAGTTAAACACCAGGATCTGTGTCTTCCTACAAGCAAGAGTTCATTTCTGATAAATCCACGTAATTTTGGGCTCAAATGATTTTACACACTTCACGAACCCAACGCGTTTCTCCCTAGTAACTAAAGAGCCTTATGTAAGAGGAGGTGTGTTTTGTATCAGTTTCATAAGCAGAGTTGAACTACATATGGTCCATATGAGTAGGAAACACAATTCTTTTTTTCTGGGCACCCTCATGGTTCTTGCTGCATTGGAGATGCGGGAAAGAAGAGGATGCTTCTTGCCTTAAAACAGACTGTGTTTCAGGGATGAGAACTCTGGTCTGAATTTCCCTTCAGAAACGGAGTTAAACCCAGTATCTGTGTCTTCCTAAAAGCAGGAGTTCTTTTCTGGTAAACCCAGTGAATTATGGGCTCAAATGGTATGACACAGTTCACGAACACAACCCATTTCTCACTATTAACTAAAGAGCATCTTTGTAAGGGGAACTGTGGTTTGTATCGGTTTCATAAGGAGAGTTGAATTAGATGGGGTCATTGTGAGTAGGAAACATAGTTATTTTTCTGGGTATGCTCACGTTTTTGCTGTTTTGGAGACGCTGGAAAGAATAGGATGCTTCTTGCGTTAAAACAGAATGTGTTTCAGGGATGAGAACTCTGATCTGAATTTCCCTTCAGAAATGGGGTTAAACCCCAGGATCTGTGTCTTCCTACAACCAAGCGTTCATTTCTGGTAACTCCAGAGAATTTTGGCTCAAATGATTTTACACAGTTCACAAACTCAAGGCGTTTCTCAGTATTAACCCAAAAGAATTTATGTAAGAGTAGCTGTGGTTTGTATCAGTTTCATAAGCAGAGTTGAAATACATATGGTCCGTATGAGTAGGAAACACAGTTCTTTTTTTCTGGGCATGCTCATGGTTCTTGCTGTATTGCAGATGCTGGAAAGAAGAGGGTGCTTCTTGCGTTAAAACAGAGTGTGTTTCAGGGAAGAGAACTCTTGTCTGAATTTTCCTTCAGAAACGGAGTTAAACCCCAGGATCTGTGTCTTCCTACAAGCAAGATTTCTTTCCTGGTAAACCCAGTGCATTATGGGCTCAAATGATTTTACAAAGTTCCAAAACTTATCCCGTTTCTCACTATTAACTCAAAAGTATTTATGTAGCAGGAGCTGTGGTGTGTATCAGTGTCATAATCATAGTTGATGTAGATATGGTCTGTATGAGTAGGAAACACAGTTCTTTTTTTCTTGGTATGCTCATCTTTTGCTCTTTTGTAGACACTGGAAAGAAGAGCATGCTTCTTGCATTAAAACCGTGTGTTTTTCATGGATGAGAACACTTGTCTGATATTCCCTTAAGAATCAGAGTTAAACACATGTATCTGCATCTTCCTACAAGCAAGAGTACATTTCTGGTAAACCAAGTGAATTTTGGGCTCAAATGAATTTACACAGTTCACGAAACCAATGCATTTCTCACTATTAACTAAACAGCATTTATGTAAGAGGATGTGCGGTTTGTATCAGTTTCATAATCAGATTTGAACTACATATGATCCGTATGAGAAGGGATCACAGTTCTTTTTTTCTGGGCTTGATCTTGGTTCTTGCTGTATTGGAGTCGCTTGAAAGAAGAGGATGCTTCTTGCCTTAAAACAGACTGTGTTTCAGGGATGAGAACTCTGGTCTGAATTTCCCTTCAGAAACGGAGTTAAACCCCAGGATGTGTGTCTTCCTACAAGCAAGAGTTCTTTTCTGGTAAACCCAGTGAATTATGGGCTCAAATGGTATTACACAGTTCACAAACCCAACCCATTTCTCACTATTAACAGAAGAGCATCTGTGTAAGGGGAGCTGTGGTTTGTATCAGTTTCATAAGGAGAAGTGAATTAGATGTGGTCATTGTGAGTAGGAAACATAGTTATTTTTTCTGGGTATGCTCACATTTTTGCTGTATTGGAGACGATGCAAAGGAGCGGATGCTTATTGCCTTAAATCAGAGCGTGTTTCAGGGATGAGAACACTGGACTGAATTTCCCTTCAAAAACGGAGTTAAACCCCAGGATCTGTGTCTTCCTACAAGCCAGAGTTCTTTTCTGGTAAACCCAGTGAATTATGGGCACAAATGATTTTACACAATTCACGAACCCAACCCATTTCTCACTATTAACTAAAGAGCATCTTTGTAAGGGGAAGTGTGGTTTGTATTGGTTTCATAAGGAGAGTTGAATTAGATGGCGTCATTGTGAGTAGGAAACATAGTTATTTTTCTGGGTATGCTCACGTTTTTGCTGTTATGGAGATGCTGGAAAGAAGAGGATGCTTCTTGCGTTATAACAGAGTGTGTTTCAGGGATGAGAACTCTGGTCTGAATTTCGCCTCAGAAACAGAGTTAAACACCAGGATCTGTGTCTTCCTACAAGCAAGAGTTCATTTCTGATAAATCCACGTAATTTTGGGCTCAAATGATTTTACACAGTTCACGAACTCAAGGCGTTTCTCAGTATTAACCCAAAAAAATTTATGTAAGAGTAGCTGTGGTTTGTATCAGTTTCGTAAGCAGAGTTGAAATACATATGGTCCGTATGAGTAGGAAACACAGTTCTTTTTTTCTGGGCATGCTCATGGTTCTTGCTGTATTGCAGATGCTGGAAAGAAGAGGATGCTTCTTGCGTTAAAACAGAGTGTGTTTCAGGGAAGAGAACTCTTGTCTGAATTTTCCTTCAGAAACGGAGTTAAACCCCAGGATCTGTGTCTTCCTACAAGCAAGATTTTTTTCCTGGTAAACCCAGTGCATTATGGGCTCAAATGATTTTACAAAGTTCCAAAACTTATCCCGTTTCTCACTATTAACTCAAAAGTATTTATATAGCAGGAGCTGTGGTTTGTATCAGTGTCATAATCATAGTTGATGTAAATATGGTCTGTATGAGTAGGTAACACAGTTCTTTTTTTCTTGGTATGCTCATCTTTTGCTCTTTTGTAGACGCTGGAAAGAAGAGCATGCTTCTTGCATTAAAACCGTGTGTTTTTCATGGATGAGAACACTTGTCTTATATTCCCTTCAGAATCAGAGTTAAACACATGTATCTGCATCTTCCTACAAGCAAGAGTACATTTCTGGTAAACCAAGTGAATTTTGGGCTCAAATGAATTTACACAGTTCACGAAACCAATGCATTTCTCACTATTAACTAAACAGCATTTATGTAAGAGGATGTGCGGTTTGTATCAGTTTCATAATCAGATTTGAACTACATATGATCCGTATGAGTAGGGATCACAGTTCTTTTTTTCTGGGCATGATCATGGTTCTTGCTGTATTGGAGACGCTTGAAAGAAGAGGATGCATCTTGCCTTAAAACAGACTGTGTTTCAGGGATGAGAACTCTGGTCTGAATTTCCCTTCAGAAACGGAGTTAAACCCCAGGATGTGTGTCTTCCTACAAGCAAGAGTTCTTTTCTGGTAAACCCAGTGAATTATGGGCTCAAATGGTATTACACAGTTCACAAACCCAACCCATTTCTCACTATTAACAGAAGAGCATCTGTGTAAGGGGAGCTGTGGTTTGTATCAGTTTCATAAGGAGAAGTGAATTAGATGTGGTCATTGTGAGTAGGAAACATAGTTATTTTTTCTGGGTATGCTCACATTTTTGCTGTATTGGAGACGATGCAAAGGAGCGGATGCTTATTGCCTTAAATCAGAGCGTGTTTCAGGGATGAGAACACTGGACTGAATTTCCCTTCAAAAACGGAGTTAAACCCCAGGATCTGTGTCTTCCTACAAGCCAGAGTTCTTTTCTGGTAAACCCAGTGAATTATGGGCACAAATGATTTTACACAATTCACGAACCCAACCCATTTCTCACTATTAACTAAAGAGCATCTTTGTAAGGGGAAGTGTGGTTTGTATTGGTTTCATAAGGAGAGTTGAATTAGATGGCGTCATTGTGAGTAGGAAACATAGTTATTTTTCTGGGTATGCTCACGTTTTTGCTGTTATGGAGATGCTGGAAAGAAGAGGATGCTTCTTGCGTTATAACAGAGTGTGTTTCAGGGATGAGAACTCTGGTCTGAATTTCGCCTCAGAAACAGAGTTAAACACCAGGATCTGTGTCTTCCTACAAGCAAGAGTTCATTTCTGATAAATCCACGTAATTTTGGGCTCAAATGATTTTACACACTTCACGAACCCAACGCGTTTCTCCCTAGTAACTAAAGAGCCTTATGTAAGAGGAGGTGTGTTTTGTATCAGTTTCATAAGCAGAGTTGAACTACATATGGTCCATATGAGTAGGAAACACAATTCTTTTTTTCTGGGCACCCTCATGGTTCTTGCTGCATTGGAGATGCGGGAAAGAAGAGGATGCTTCTTGCCTTAAAACAGACTGTGTTTCAGGGATGAGAACTCTGGTCTGAATTTCCCTTCAGAAACGGAGTTAAACCCAGTATCTGTGTCTTCCTAAAAGCAGGAGTTCTTTTCTGGTAAACCCAGTGAATTATGGGCTCAAATGGTATGACACAGTTCACGAACACAACCCAATTCTCACTATTAACTAAAGAGCATCTTTGTAAGGGGAACTGTGGTTTGTATCGGTTTCATAAGGAGAGTTGAATTAGATGGGGTCATTGTGAGTAGGAAACATAGTTATTTTTCTGGGTATGCTCACGTTTTTGCTGTTTTGGAGACGCTGGAAAGAATAGGATGCTTCTTGCGTTAAAACAGAATGTGTTTCAGGGATGAGAACTCTGATCTGAATTTCCCTTCAGAAATGGGGTTAAACCCCAGGATCTGTGTCTTCCTACAACCAAGCGTTCATTTCTGGTAACTCCAGAGAATTTTGGCTCAAATGATTTTACACAGTTCACGAACTCAAGGCGTTTCTCAGTATTAACCCAAAAGAATTTATGTAAGAGTAGCTGTGGTTTGTATCAGTTTCGTAAGCAGAGTTGAAATACATATGGTCCGTATGAGTAGGAAACACAGTTCTTTTTTTCTGGGATGCTCATGGTTCTTGCTGTATTGCAGATGCTGGAAAGAAGAGGGTGCTTCTTGCGTTAAAACAGAGTGTGTTTCAGGGAAGAGAACTCTTGTCTGAATTTTCCTTCAGAAACGGAGTTAAACCCCAGGATCTGTGTCTTCCTACAAGCAAGATTTCTTTCCTGGTAAACCCAGTGCATTATGGGCTCAAATGATTTTACAAAGTTCCAAAACTTATCCCGTTTCTCACTATTAACTCAAAAGTATTTATGTAGCAGGAGCTGTGGTTTGTATCAGTGTCATAATCATAGTTGATGTAAATATGGTCTGTATGAGTAGGTAACACAGTTCTTTTTTTCTTGGTATGCTCATCTTTTGCTCTTTTGTAGACGCTGGAAAGAAGAGCATGCTTCTTGCATTAAAACCGTGTGTTTTTCATGGATGAGAACACTTGTCTTATATTCCCTTCAGAATCAGAGTTAAACACATGTATCTGCATCTTCCTACAAGCAAGAGTACATTTCTGGTAAACCAAGTGAATTTTGGGCTCAAATGAATTTACACAGTTCACGAAACCAATGCATTTCTCACTATTAACTAAACAGCATTTATGTAAGAGGATGTGCGGTTTGTATCAGTTTCATAATCAGATTTGAACTACATATGATCCGTATGAGTAGGGATCACAGTTCTTTTTTTCTGGGCATGATCATGGTTCTTGCTGTATTGGAGACGCTTGAAAGAAGAGGATGCATCTTGCCTTAAAACAGACTGTGTTTCAGGGATGAGAACTCTGGTCTGAATTTCCCTTCAGAAACGGAGTTAAACCCCAGGATGTGTGTCTTCCTACAAGCAAGAGTTCTTTTCTGGTAAACCCAGTGAATTATGGGCTCAAATGGTATTACACAGTTCACAAACCCAACCCATTTCTCACTATTAACAGAAGAGCATCTGTGTAAGGGGAGCTGTGGTTTGTATCAGTTTCATAAGGAGAAGTGAATTAGATGTGGTCATTGTGAGTAGGAAACATAGTTATTTTTTCTGGGTATGCTCACATTTTTGCTGTATTGGAGATGATGCAAAGGAGCGGATGCTTATTGCCTTAAATCAGAGCGTGTTTCAGGGATGAGAACACTGGACTGAATTTCCCTTCAAAAACGGAGTTAAACCCCAGGATCTGTGTCTTCCTACAAGCCAGAGTTCTTTTCTGGTAAACCCAGTGAATTATGGGCACAAATGATTTTACACAATTCACGAACCCAACCCATTTCTCACTATTAACTAAAGAGCATCTTTGTAAGGGGAAGTGTGGTTTGTATTGGTTTCATAAGGAGAGTTGAATTAGATGGCGTCATTGTGAGTAGGAAACATAGTTATTTTTCTGGGTATGCTCACGTTTTTGCTGTTATGGAGATGCTGGAAAGAAGAGGATGCTTCTTGCGTTATAACAGAGTGTGTTTCAGGGATGAGAACTCTGGTCTGAATTTCGCCTCAGAAACAGAGTTAAACACCAGGATCTGTGTCTTCCTACAAGCAAGAGTTCATTTCTGATAAATCCACGTAATTTTGGGCTCAAATGATTTTACACACTTCACGAACCCAACGCGTTTCTCCCTAGTAACTAAAGAGCCTTATGTAAGAGGAGGTGTGTTTTGTATCAGTTTCATAAGCAGAGTTGAACTACATATGGTCCATATGAGTAGGAAACACAATTCTTTTTTTCTGGGCACCCTCATGGTTCTTGCTGCATTGGAGATGCGGGAAAGAAGAGGATGCTTCTTGCCTTAAAACAGACTGTGTTTCAGGGATGAGAACTCTGGTCTGAATTTCCCTTCAGAAACGGAGTTAAACCCAGTATCTGTGTCTTCCTAAAAGCAGGAGTTCTTTTCTGGTAAACCCAGTGAATTATGGGCTCAAATGGTATGACACAGTTCACGAACACAACCCATTTCTCACTATTAACTAAAGAGCATCTTTGTAAGGGGAACTGTGGTTTGTATCGGTTTCATAAGGAGAGTTGAATTAGATGGGGTCATTGTGAGTAGGAAACATAGTTATTTTTCTGGGTATGCTCACGTTTTTGCTGTTTTGGAGACGCTGGAAAGAATAGGATGCTTCTTGCGTTAAAACAGAATGTGTTTCAGGGATGAGAACTCTGATCTGAATTTCCCTTCAGAAATGGGGTTAAACCCCAGGATCTGTGTCTTCCTACAACCAAGCGTTCATTTCTGGTAACTCCAGAGAATTTTGGCTCAAATGATTTTACACAGTTCACAAACTCAAGGCGTTTCTCAGTATTAACCCAAAAGAATTTATGTAAGAGTAGCTGTGGTTTGTATCAGTTTCATAAGCAGAGTTGAAATACATATGGTCCGTATGAGTAGGAAACACAGTTCTTTTTTTCTGGGCATGCTCATGGTTCTTGCTGTATTGCAGATGCTGGAAAGAAGAGGGTGCTTCTTGCGTTAAAACAGAGTGTGTTTCAGGGAAGAGAACTCTTGTCTGAATTTTCCTTCAGAAACGGAGTTAAACCCCAGGATCTGTGTCTTCCTACAAGCAAGATTTCTTTCCTGGTAAACCCAGTGCATTATGGGCTCAAATGATTTTACAAAGTTCCAAAACTTATCCCGTTTCTCACTATTAACTCAAAAGTATTTATGTAGCAGGAGCTGTGGTGTGTATCAGTGTCATAATCATAGTTGATGTAGATATGGTCTGTATGAGTAGGTAACACAGTTCTTTTTTTCTTGGTATGCTCATCTTTTGCTCTTTTGTAGACGCTGGAAAGAAGAGCATGCTTCTTGCATTAAAACCGTGTGTTTTTCATGGATGAGAACACTTGTCTTATATTCCCTTCAGAATCAGAGTTAAACACATGTATCTGCATCTTCCTACAAGCAAGAGTACATTTCTGGTAAACCAAGTGAATTTTGGGCTCAAATGAATTTACACAGTTCACGAAACCAATGCATTTCTCACTATTAACTAAACAGCATTTATGTAAGAGGATGTGTGGTTTGTATCAGTTTCATAATCAGATTTGAACTACATATGATCCGTATGAGTAGGGATCACAGTTCTTTTTTTCTGGGCATGACCATGGTTCTTGCTGTATTGGAGACGCTTGAAAGAAGAGGATGCATCTTGCCTTAAAACAGACTGTGTTTCAGGGATGAGAACTCTGGTCTGAATTTCCCTTCAGAAACGGAGTTAAACCCCAGGATGTGTGTCTTCCTACAAGCAAGAGTTCTTTTCTGGTAAACCCAGTGAATTATGGGCTCAAATGGTATTACACAGTTCACAAACCCAACCCATTTCTCACTATTAACAGAAGAGCATCTGTGTAAGGGGAGCTGTGGTTTGTATCAGTTTCATAAGGAGAAGTGAATTAGATGTGGTCATTGTGAGTAGGAAACATAGTTATTTTTTCTGGGTATGCTCACATTTTTGCTGTATTGGAGACGATGCAAAGGAGCGGATGCTTATTGCCTTAAATCAGAGCGTGTTTCAGGGATGAGAACACTGGACTGAATTTCCCTTCAAAAACGGAGTTAAACCCCAGGATCTGTGTCTTCCTACAAGCCAGAGTTCTTTTCTGGTAAACCCAGTGAATTATGGGCACAAATGATTTTACACAATTCACGAACCCAACCCATTTCTCACTATTAACTAAAGAGCATCTTTGTAAGGGGAAGTGTGGTTTGTATTGGTTTCATAAGGAGAGTTGAATTAGATGGCGTCATTGTGAGTAGGAAACATAGTTATTTTTCTGGGTATGCTCACGTTTTTGCTGTTATGGAGATGCTGGAAAGAAGAGGATGCTTCTTGCGTTATAACAGAGTGTGTTTCAGGGATGAGAACTCTGGTCTGAATTTCGCCTCAGAAACAGAGTTAAACACCAGGATCTGTGTCTTCCTACAAGCAAGAGTTCATTTCTGATAAATCCACGTAATTTTGGGCTCAAATGATTTTACACACTTCACGAACCCAACGCGTTTCTCCCTAGTAACTAAAGAGCCTTATGTAAGAGGAGGTGTGTTTTGTATCAGTTTCATAAGCAGAGTTGAACTACATATGGTCCATATGAGTAGGAAACACAATTCTTTTTTTCTGGGCACCCTCATGGTTCTTGCTGCATTGGAGATGCGGGAAAGAAGAGGATGCTTCTTGCCTTAAAACAGACTGTGTTTCAGGGATGAGAACTCTGGTCTGAATTTCCCTTCAGAAACGGAGTTAAACCCAGTATCTGTGTCTTCCTAAAAGCAGGAGTTCTTTTCTGGTAAACCCAGTGAATTATGGGCTCAAATGGTATGACACAGTTCACGAACACAACCCATTTCTCACTATTAACTAAAGAGCATCTTTGTAAGGGGAACTGTGGTTTGTATCGGTTTCATAAGGAGAGTTGAATTAGATGGGGTCATTGTGAGTAGGAAACATAGTTATTTTTCTGGGTATGCTCACGTTTTTGCTGTTTTGGAGACGCTGGAAAGAATAGGATGCTTCTTGCGTTAAAACAGAATGTGTTTCAGGGATGAGAACTCTGATCTGAATTTCCCTTCAGAAATGGGGTTAAACCCCAGGATCTGTGTCTTCCTACAACCAAGCGTTCATTTCTGGTAACTCCAGAGAATTTTGGCTCAAATGATTTTACACAGTTCACGAACTCAAGGCGTTTCTCAGTATTAACCCAAAAGAATTTATGTAAGAGTAGCTGTGGTTTGTATCAGTTTCGTAAGCAGAGTTGAAATACATATGGTCCGTATGAGTAGGAAACACAGTTCTTTTTTTCTGGGATGCTCATGGTTCTTGCTGTATTGCAGATGCTGGAAAGAAGAGGGTGCTTCTTGCGTTAAAACAGAGTGTGTTTCAGGGAAGAGAACTCTTGTCTGAATTTTCCTTCAGAAACGGAGTTAAACCCCAGGATCTGTGTCTTCCTACAAGCAAGATTTCTTTCCTGGTAAACCCAGTGCATTATGGGCTCAAATGATTTTACAAAGTTCCAAAACTTATCCCGTTTCTCACTATTAACTCAAAAGTATTTATGTAGCAGGAGCTGTGGTTTGTATCAGTGTCATAATCATAGTTGATGTAAATATGGTCTGTATGAGTAGGTAACACAGTTCTTTTTTTCTTGGTATGCTCATCTTTTGCTCTTTTGTAGACGCTGGAAAGAAGAGCATGCTTCTTGCATTAAAACCGTGTGTTTTTCATGGATGAGAACACTTGTCTTATATTCCCTTCAGAATCAGAGTTAAACACATGTATCTGCATCTTCCTACAAGCAAGAGTACATTTCTGGTAAACCAAGTGAATTTTGGGCTCAAATGAATTTACACAGTTCACGAAACCAATGCATTTCTCACTATTAACTAAACAGCATTTATGTAAGAGGATGTGCGGTTTGTATCAGTTTCATAATCAGATTTGAACTACATATGATCCGTATGAGTAGGGATCACAGTTCTTTTTTTCTGGGCATGATCATGGTTCTTGCTGTATTGGAGACGCTTGAAAGAAGAGGATGCATCTTGCCTTAAAACAGACTGTGTTTCAGGGATGAGAACTCTGGTCTGAATTTCCCTTCAGAAACGGAGTTAAACCCCAGGATGTGTGTCTTCCTACAAGCAAGAGTTCTTTTCTGGTAAACCCAGTGAATTATGGGCTCAAATGGTATTACACAGTTCACAAACCCAACCCATTTCTCACTATTAACAGAAGAGCATCTGTGTAAGGGGAGCTGTGGTTTGTATCAGTTTCATAAGGAGAAGTGAATTAGATGTGGTCATTGTGAGTAGGAAACATAGTTATTTTTTCTGGGTATGCTCACATTTTTGCTGTATTGGAGATGATGCAAAGGAGCGGATGCTTATTGCCTTAAATCAGAGCGTGTTTCAGGGATGAGAACACTGGACTGAATTTCCCTTCAAAAACGGAGTTAAACCCCAGGATCTGTGTCTTCCTACAAGCCAGAGTTCTTTTCTGGTAAACCCAGTGAATTATGGGCACAAATGATTTTACACAATTCACGAACCCAACCCATTTCTCACTATTAACTAAAGAGCATCTTTGTAAGGGGAAGTGTGGTTTGTATTGGTTTCATAAGGAGAGTTGAATTAGATGGCGTCATTGTGAGTAGGAAACATAGTTATTTTTCTGGGTATGCTCACGTTTTTGCTGTTATGGAGATGCTGGAAAGAAGAGGATGCTTCTTGCGTTATAACAGAGTGTGTTTCAGGGATGAGAACTCTGGTCTGAATTTCGCCTCAGAAACAGAGTTAAACACCAGGATCTGTGTCTTCCTACAAGCAAGAGTTCATTTCTGATAAATCCACGTAATTTTGGGCTCAAATGATTTTACACACTTCACGAACCCAACGCGTTTCTCCCTAGTAACTAAAGAGCCTTATGTAAGAGGAGGTGTGTTTTGTATCAGTTTCATAAGCAGAGTTGAACTACATATGGTCCATATGAGTAGGAAACACAATTCTTTTTTTCTGGGCACCCTCATGGTTCTTGCTGCATTGGAGATGCGGGAAAGAAGAGGATGCTTCTTGCCTTAAAACAGACTGTGTTTCAGGGATGAGAACTCTGGTCTGAATTTCCCTTCAGAAACGGAGTTAAACCCAGTATCTGTGTCTTCCTAAAAGCAGGAGTTCTTTTCTGGTAAACCCAGTGAATTATGGGCTCAAATGGTATGACACAGTTCACGAACACAACCCATTTCTCACTATTAACTAAAGAGCATCTTTGTAAGGGGAACTGTGGTTTGTATCGGTTTCATAAGGAGAGTTGAATTAGATGGGGTCATTGTGAGTAGGAAACATAGTTATTTTTCTGGGTATGCTCACGTTTTTGCTGTTTTGGAGACGCTGGAAAGAATAGGATGCTTCTTGCGTTAAAACAGAATGTGTTTCAGGGATGAGAACTCTGATCTGAATTTCCCTTCAGAAATGGGGTTAAACCCCAGGATCTGTGTCTTCCTACAACCAAGCGTTCATTTCTGGTAACTCCAGAGAATTTTGGCTCAAATGATTTTACACAGTTCACAAACTCAAGGCGTTTCTCAGTATTAACCCAAAAGAATTTATGTAAGAGTAGCTGTGGTTTGTATCAGTTTCATAAGCAGAGTTGAAATACATATGGTCCGTATGAGTAGGAAACACAGTTCTTTTTTTCTGGGCATGCTCATGGTTCTTGCTGTATTGCAGATGCTGGAAAGAAGAGGGTGCTTCTTGCGTTAAAACAGAGTGTGTTTCAGGGAAGAGAACTCTTGTCTGAATTTTCCTTCAGAAACGGAGTTAAACCCCAGGATCTGTGTCTTCCTACAAGCAAGATTTCTTTCCTGGTAAACCCAGTGCATTATGGGCTCAAATGATTTTACAAAGTTCCAAAACTTATCCCGTTTCTCACTATTAACTCAAAAGTATTTATGTAGCAGGAGCTGTGGTGTGTATCAGTGTCATAATCATAGTTGATGTAGATATGGTCTGTATGAGTAGGAAACACAGTTCTTTTTTTCTTGGTATGCTCATCTTTTGCTCTTTTGTAGACACTGGAAAGAAGAGCATGCTTCTTGCATTAAAACCGTGTGTTTTTCATGGATGAGAACACTTGTCTGATATTCCCTTAAGAATCAGAGTTAAACACATGTATCTGCATCTTCCTACAAGCAAGAGTACATTTCTGGTAAACCAAGTGAATTTTGGGCTCAAATGAATTTACACAGTTCACGAAACCAATGCATTTCTCACTATTAACTAAACAGCATTTATGTAAGAGGATGTGCGGTTTGTATCAGTTTCATAATCAGATTTGAACTACATATGATCCGTATGAGAAGGGATCACAGTTCTTTTTTTCTGGGCTTGATCTTGGTTCTTGCTGTATTGGAGTCGCTTGAAAGAAGAGGATGCTTCTTGCCTTAAAACAGACTGTGTTTCAGGGATGAGAACTCTGGTCTGAATTTCCCTTCAGAAACGGAGTTAAACCCCAGGATGTGTGTCTTCCTACAAGCAAGAGTTCTTTTCTGGTAAACCCAGTGAATTATGGGCTCAAATGGTATTACACAGTTCACAAACCCAACCCATTTCTCACTATTAACAGAAGAGCATCTGTGTAAGGGGAGCTGTGGTTTGTATCAGTTTCATAAGGAGAAGTGAATTAGATGTGGTCATTGTGAGTAGGAAACATAGTTATTTTTTCTGGGTATGCTCACATTTTTGCTGTATTGGAGACGATGCAAAGGAGCGGATGCTTATTGCCTTAAATCAGAGCGTGTTTCAGGGATGAGAACACTGGACTGAATTTCCCTTCAAAAACGGAGTTAAACCCCAGGATCTGTGTCTTCCTACAAGCCAGAGTTCTTTTCTGGTAAACCCAGTGAATTATGGGCACAAATGATTTTACACAATTCACGAACCCAACCCATTTCTCACTATTAACTAAAGAGCATCTTTGTAAGGGGAAGTGTGGTTTGTATTGGTTTCATAAGGAGAGTTGAATTAGATGGCGTCATTGTGAGTAGGAAACATAGTTATTTTTCTGGGTATGCTCACGTTTTTGCTGTTATGGAGATGCTGGAAAGAAGAGGATGCTTCTTGCGTTATAACAGAGTGTGTTTCAGGGATGAGAACTCTGGTCTGAATTTCGCCTCAGAAACAGAGTTAAACACCAGGATCTGTGTCTTCCTACAAGCAAGAGTTCATTTCTGATAAATCCACGTAATTTTGGGCTCAAATGATTTTACACACTTCACGAACCCAACGCGTTTCTCCCTAGTAACTAAAGAGCCTTATGTAAGAGGAGGTGTGTTTTGTATCAGTTTCATAAGCAGAGTTGAACTACATATGGTCCATATGAGTAGGAAACACAATTCTTTTTTTCTGGGCACCCTCATGGTTCTTGCTGCATTGGAGATGCGGGAAAGAAGAGGATGCTTCTTGCCTTAAAACAGACTGTGTTTCAGGGATGAGAACTCTGGTCTGAATTTCCCTTCAGAAACGGAGTTAAACCCAGTATCTGTGTCTTCCTAAAAGCAGGAGTTCTTTTCTGGTAAACCCAGTGAATTATGGGCTCAAATGGTATGACACAGTTCACGAACACAACCCATTTCTCACTATTAACTAAAGAGCATCTTTGTAAGGGGAACTGTGGTTTGTATCGGTTTCATAAGGAGAGTTGAATTAGATGGGGTCATTGTGAGTAGGAAACATAGTTATTTTTCTGGGTATGCTCACGTTTTTGCTGTTTTGGAGACGCTGGAAAGAATAGGATGCTTCTTGCGTTAAAACAGAATGTGTTTCAGGGATGAGAACTCTGATCTGAATTTCCCTTCAGAAATGGGGTTAAACCCCAGGATCTGTGTCTTCCTACAACCAAGCGTTCATTTCTGGTAACTCCAGAGAATTTTGGCTCAAATGATTTTACACAGTTCACGAACTCAAGGCGTTTCTCAGTATTAACCCAAAAGAATTTATGTAAGAGTAGCTGTGGTTTGTATCAGTTTCATAAGCAGAGTTGAAATACATATGGTCCGTATGAGTAGGAAACACAGTTCTTTTTTTCTGGGCATGCTCATGGTTCTTGCTGTATTGCAGATGCTGGAAAGAAGAGGGTGCTTCTTGCGTTAAAACAGAGTGTGTTTCAGGGAAGAGAACTCTTGTCTGAATTTTCCTTCAGAAACGGAGTTAAACCCCAGGATCTGTGTCTTCCTACAAGCAAGATTTCTTTCCTGGTAAACCCAGTGCATTATGGGCTCAAATGATTTTACAAAGTTCCAAAACTTATCCCGTTTCTCACTATTAACTCAAAAGTATTTATGTAGCAGGAGCTGTGGTGTGTATCAGTGTCATAATCATAGTTGATGTAGATATGGTCTGTATGAGTAGGAAACACAGTTCTTTTTTTCTTGGTATGCTCATCTTTTGCTCTTTTGTAGACGCTGGAAAGAAGAGCATGCTTCTTGCATTAAAACCGTGTGTTTTTCATGGATGAGAACACTTGTCTGATATTCCCTTCAGAATCAGAGTTAAACACATGTATCTGCATCTTCCTACAAGCAAGAGTACATTTCTGGTAAACCAAGTGAATTTTGGGCTCAAATGAATTTACACAGTTCACGAAACCAATGCATTTCTCACTATTAACTAAACAGCATTTATGTAAGAGGATGTGCGGTTTGTATCAGTTTCATAATCAGATTTGAACTACATATGATCCGTATGAGAAGGGATCACAGTTCTTTTTTTCTGGGCTTGATCTTGGTTCTTGCTGTATTGGAGTCGCTTGAAAGAAGAGGATGCTTCTTGCCTTAAAACAGACTGTGTTTCAGGGATGAGAACTCTGGTCTGAATTTCCCTTCAGAAACGGAGTTAAACCCCAGGATGTGTGTCTTCCTACAAGCAAGAGTTCTTTTCTGGTAAACCCAGTGAATTATGGGCTCAAATGGTATTACACAGTTCACAAACCCAACCCATTTCTCACTATTAACAGAAGAGCATCTGTGTAAGGGGAGCTGTGGTTTGTATCAGTTTCATAAGGAGAAGTGAATTAGATGTGGTCATTGTGAGTAGGAAACATAGTTATTTTTTCTGGGTATGCTCACATTTTTGCTGTATTGGAGACGATGCAAAGGAGCGGATGCTTATTGCCTTAAATCAGAGCGTGTTTCAGGGATGAGAACACTGGACTGAATTTCCCTTCAAAAACGGAGTTAAACCCCAGGATCTGTGTCTTCCTACAAGCCAGAGTTCTTTTCTGGTAAACCCAGTGAATTATGGGCACAAATGATTTTACACAATTCACGAACCCAACCCATTTCTCACTATTAACTAAAGAGCATCTTTGTAAGGGGAAGTGTGGTTTGTATTGGTTTCATAAGGAGAGTTGAATTAGATGGCGTCATTGTGAGTAGGAAACATAGTTATTTTTCTGGGTATGCTCACGTTTTTGCTGTTATGGAGATGCTGGAAAGAAGAGGATGCTTCTTGCGTTATAACAGAGTGTGTTTCAGGGATGAGAACTCTGGTCTGAATTTCGCCTCAGAAACAGAGTTAAACACCAGGATCTGTGTCTTCCTACAAGCAAGAGTTCATTTCTGATAAATCCACGTAATTTTGGGCTCAAATGATTTTACACAGTTCACGAACTCAAGGCGTTTCTCAGTATTAACCCAAAAGAATTTATGTAAGAGTAGCTGTGGTTTGTATCAGTTTCATAAGCAGAGTTGAAATACATATGGTCCGTATGAGTAGGAAACACAGTTCTTTTTTTCTGGGCATGCTCATGGTTCTTGCTGTATTGCAGATGCTGGAAAGAAGAGGGTGCTTCTTGCGTTAAAACAGAGTGTGTTTCAGGGAAGAGAACTCTTGTCTGAATTTTCCTTCAGAAACGGAGTTAAACCCCAGGATCTGTGTCTTCCTACAAGCAAGATTTCTTTCCTGGTAAACCCAGTGCATTATGGGCTCAAATGATTTTACAAAGTTCCAAAACTTATCCCGTTTCTCACTATTAACTCAAAAGTATTTATGTAGCAGGAGCTGTGGTGTGTATCAGTGTCATAATCATAGTTGATGTAGATATGGTCTGTATGAGTAGGAAACACAGTTCTTTTTTTCTTGGTATGCTCATCTTTTGCTCTTTTGTAGACGCTGGAAAGAAGAGCATGCTTCTTGCATTAAAACCGTGTGTTTTTCATGGATGAGAACACTTGTCTGATATTCCCTTCAGAATCAGAGTTAAACACATGTATCTGCATCTTCCTACAAGCAAGAGTACATTTCTGGTAAACCAAGTGAATTTTGGGCTCAAATGAATTTACACAGTTCACGAAACCAATGCATTTCTCACTATTAACTAAACAGCATTTATGTAAGAGGATGTGCGGTTTGTATCAGTTTCATAATCAGATTTGAACTACATATGATCCGTATGAGAAGGGATCACAGTTCTTTTTTTCTGGGCTTGATCTTGGTTCTTGCTGTATTGGAGTCGCTTGAAAGAAGAGGATGCTTCTTGCCTTAAAACAGACTGTGTTTCAGGGATGAGAACTCTGGTCTGAATTTCCCTTCAGAAACGGAGTTAAACCCCAGGATGTGTGTCTTCCTACAAGCAAGAGTTCTTTTCTGGTAAACCCAGTGAATTATGGGCTCAAATGGTATTACACAGTTCACAAACCCAACCCATTTCTCACTATTAACAGAAGAGCATCTGTGTAAGGGGAGCTGTGGTTTGTATCAGTTTCATAAGGAGAAGTGAATTAGATGTGGTCATTGTGAGTAGGAAACATAGTTATTTTTTCTGGGTATGCTCACATTTTTGCTGTATTGGAGACGATGCAAAGGAGCGGATGCTTATTGCCTTAAATCAGAGCGTGTTTCAGGGATGAGAACACTGGACTGAATTTCCCTTCAAAAACGGAGTTAAACCCCAGGATCTGTGTCTTCCTACAAGCCAGAGTTCTTTTCTGGTAAACCCAGTGAATTATGGGCACAAATGATTTTACACAATTCACGAACCCAACCCATTTCTCACTATTAACTAAAGAGCATCTTTGTAAGGGGAAGTGTGGTTTGTATTGGTTTCATAAGGAGAGTTGAATTAGATGGCGTCATTGTGAGTAGGAAACATAGTTATTTTTCTGGGTATGCTCACGTTTTTGCTGTTATGGAGATGCTGGAAAGAAGAGGATGCTTCTTGCGTTATAACAGAGTGTGTTTCAGGGATGAGAACTCTGGTCTGAATTTCGCCTCAGAAACAGAGTTAAACACCAGGATCTGTGTCTTCCTACAAGCAAGAGTTCATTTCTGATAAATCCACGTAATTTTGGGCTCAAATGATTTTACACACTTCACGAACCCAACGCGTTTCTCCCTAGTAACTAAAGAGCCTTATGTAAGAGGAGGTGTGTTTTGTATCAGTTTCATAAGCAGAGTTGAACTACATATGGTCCATATGAGTAGGAAACACAATTCTTTTTTTCTGGGCACCCTCATGGTTCTTGCTGCATTGGAGATGCGGGAAAGAAGAGGATGCTTCTTGCCTTAAAACAGACTGTGTTTCAGGGATGAGAACTCTGGTCTGAATTTCCCTTCAGAAACGGAGTTAAACCCAGTATCTGTGTCTTCCTAAAAGCAGGAGTTCTTTTCTGGTAAACCCAGTGAATTATGGGCTCAAATGGTATGACACAGTTCACGAACACAACCCATTTCTCACTATTAACTAAAGAGCATCTTTGTAAGGGGAACTGTGGTTTGTATCGGTTTCATAAGGAGAGTTGAATTAGATGGGGTCATTGTGAGTAGGAAACATAGTTATTTTTCTGGGTATGCTCACGTTTTTGCTGTTTTGGAGACGCTGGAAAGAATAGGATGCTTCTTGCGTTAAAACAGAATGTGTTTCAGGGATGAGAACTCTGATCTGAATTTCCCTTCAGAAATGGGGTTAAACCCCAGGATCTGTGTCTTCCTACAACCAAGCGTTCATTTCTGGTAACTCCAGAGAATTTTGGCTCAAATGATTTTACACAGTTCACGAACTCAAGGCGTTTCTCAGTATTAACCCAAAAGAATTTATGTAAGAGTAGCTGTGGTTTGTATCAGTTTCGTAAGCAGAGTTGAAATACATATGGTCCGTATGAGTAGGAAACACAGTTCTTTTTTTCTGGGCATGCTCATGGTTCTTGCTGTATTGCAGATGCTGGAAAGAAGAGGGTGCTTCTTGCGTTAAAACAGAGTGTGTTTCAGGGAAGAGAACTCTTGTCTGAATTTTCCTTCAGAAACGGAGTTAAACCCCAGGATCTGTGTCTTCCTACAAGCAAGATTTCTTTCCTGGTAAACCCAGTGCATTATGGGCTCAAATGATTTTACAAAGTTCCAAAACTTATCCCGTTTCTCACTATTAACTCAAAAGTATTTATGTAGCAGGAGCTGTGGTGTGTATCAGTGTCATAATCATAGTTGATGTAGATATGGTCTGTATGAGTAGGAAACACAGTTCTTTTTTTCTTGGTATGCTCATCTTTTGCTCTTTTGTAGACACTGGAAAGAAGAGCATGCTTCTTGCATTAAAACCGTGTGTTTTTCATGGATGAGAACACTTGTCTGATATTCCCTTAAGAATCAGAGTTAAACACATGTATCTGCATCTTCCTACAAGCAAGAGTACATTTCTGGTAAACCAAGTGAATTTTGGGCTCAAATGAATTTACACAGTTCACGAAACCAATGCATTTCTCACTATTAACTAAACAGCATTTATGTAAGAGGATGTGCGGTTTGTATCAGTTTCATAATCAGATTTGAACTACATATGATCCGTATGAGTAGGGATCACAGTTCTTTTTTTCTGGGCATGATCATGGTTCTTGCTGTATTGGAGACGCTTGAAAGAAGAGGATGCATCTTGCCTTAAAACAGACTGTGTTTCAGGGATGAGAACTCTGGTCTGAATTTCCCTTCAGAAACGGAGTTAAACCCCAGGATGTGTGTCTTCCTACAAGCAAGAGTTCTTTTCTGGTAAACCCAGTGAATTATGGGCTCAAATGGTATTACACAGTTCACAAACCCAACCCATTTCTCACTATTAACAGAAGAGCATCTGTGTAAGGGGAGCTGTGGTTTGTATCAGTTTCATAAGGAGAAGTGAATTAGATGTGGTCATTGTGAGTAGGAAACATAGTTATTTTTTCTGGGTATGCTCACATTTTTGCTGTATTGGAGACGATGCAAAGGAGCGGATGCTTATTGCCTTAAATCAGAGCGTGTTTCAGGGATGAGAACACTGGACTGAATTTCCCTTCAAAAACGGAGTTAAACCCCAGGATCTGTGTCTTCCTACAAGCCAGAGTTCTTTTCTGGTAAACCCAGTGAATTATGGGCACAAATGATTTTACACAATTCACGAACCCAACCCATTTCTCACTATTAACTAAAGAGCATCTTTGTAAGGGGAAGTGTGGTTTGTATTGGTTTCATAAGGAGAGTTGAATTAGATGGCGTCATTGTGAGTAGGAAACATAGTTATTTTTCTGGGTATGCTCACGTTTTTGCTGTTATGGAGATGCTGGAAAGAAGAGGATGCTTCTTGCGTTATAACAGAGTGTGTTTCAGGGATGAGAACTCTGGTCTGAATTTCGCCTCAGAAACAGAGTTAAACACCAGGATCTGTGTCTTCCTACAAGCAAGAGTTCATTTCTGATAAATCCACGTAATTTTGGGCTCAAATGATTTTACACACTTCACGAACCCAACGCGTTTCTCCCTAGTAACTAAAGAGCCTTATGTAAGAGGAGGTGTGTTTTGTATCAGTTTCATAAGCAGAGTTGAACTACATATGGTCCATATGAGTAGGAAACACAATTCTTTTTTTCTGGGCACCCTCATGGTTCTTGCTGCATTGGAGATGCGGGAAAGAAGAGGATGCTTCTTGCCTTAAAACAGACTGTGTTTCAGGGATGAGAACTCTGGTCTGAATTTCCCTTCAGAAACGGAGTTAAACCCAGTATCTGTGTCTTCCTAAAAGCAGGAGTTCTTTTCTGGTAAACCCAGTGAATTATGGGCTCAAATGGTATGACACAGTTCACGAACACAACCCATTTCTCACTATTAACTAAAGAGCATCTTTGTAAGGGGAACTGTGGTTTGTATCGGTTTCATAAGGAGAGTTGAATTAGATGGGGTCATTGTGAGTAGGAAACATAGTTATTTTTCTGGGTATGCTCACGTTTTTGCTGTTTTGGAGACGCTGGAAAGAATAGGATGCTTCTTGCGTTAAAACAGAATGTGTTTCAGGGATGAGAACTCTGATCTGAATTTCCCTTCAGAAATGGGGTTAAACCCCAGGATCTGTGTCTTCCTACAACCAAGCGTTCATTTCTGGTAACTCCAGAGAATTTTGGCTCAAATGATTTTACACAGTTCACAAACTCAAGGCGTTTCTCAGTATTAACCCAAAAGAATTTATGTAAGAGTAGCTGTGGTTTGTATCAGTTTCATAAGCAGAGTTGAAATACATATGGTCCGTATGAGTAGGAAACACAGTTCTTTTTTTCTGGGCATGCTCATGGTTCTTGCTGTATTGCAGATGCTGGAAAGAAGAGGGTGCTTCTTGCGTTAAAACAGAGTGTGTTTCAGGGAAGAGAACTCTTGTCTGAATTTTCCTTCAGAAACGGAGTTAAACCCCAGGATCTGTGTCTTCCTACAAGCAAGATTTCTTTCCTGGTAAACCCAGTGCATTATGGGCTCAAATGATTTTACAAAGTTCCAAAACTTATCCCGTTTCTCACTATTAACTCAAAAGTATTTATGTAGCAGGAGCTGTGGTGTGTATCAGTGTCATAATCATAGTTGATGTAGATATGGTCTGTATGAGTAGGAAACACAGTTCTTTTTTTCTTGGTATGCTCATCTTTTGCTCTTTTGTAGACACTGGAAAGAAGAGCATGCTTCTTGCATTAAAACCGTGTGTTTTTCATGGATGAGAACACTTGTCTGATATTCCCTTAAGAATCAGAGTTAAACACATGTATCTGCATCTTCCTACAAGCAAGAGTACATTTCTGGTAAACCAAGTGAATTTTGGGCTCAAATGAATTTACACAGTTCACGAAACCAATGCATTTCTCACTATTAACTAAACAGCATTTATGTAAGAGGATGTGCGGTTTGTATCAGTTTCATAATCAGATTTGAACTACATATGATCCGTATGAGAAGGGATCACAGTTCTTTTTTTCTGGGCTTGATCTTGGTTCTTGCTGTATTGGAGTCGCTTGAAAGAAGAGGATGCATCTTGCCTTAAAACAGACTGTGTTTCAGGGATGAGAACTCTGGTCTGAATTTCCCTTCAGAAACGGAGTTAAACCCCAGGATGTGTGTCTTCCTACAAGCAAGAGTTCTTTTCTGGTAAACCCAGTGAATTATGGGCTCAAATGGTATTACACAGTTCACAAACCCAACCCATTTCTCACTATTAACAGAAGAGCATCTGTGTAAGGGGAGCTGTGGTTTGTATCAGTTTCATAAGGAGAAGTGAATTAGATGTGGTCATTGTGAGTAGGAAACATAGTTATTTTTTCTGGGTATGCTCACATTTTTGCTGTATTGGAGACGATGCAAAGGAGCGGATGCTTATTGCCTTAAATCAGAGCGTGTTTCAGGGATGAGAACACTGGACTGAATTTCCCTTCAAAAACGGAGTTAAACCCCAGGATCTGTGTCTTCCTACAAGCCAGAGTTCTTTTCTGGTAAACCCAGTGAATTATGGGCACAAATGATTTTACACAATTCACGAACCCAACCCATTTCTCACTATTAACTAAAGAGCATCTTTGTAAGGGGAAGTGTGGTTTGTATTGGTTTCATAAGGAGAGTTGAATTAGATGGCGTCATTGTGAGTAGGAAACATAGTTATTTTTCTGGGTATGCTCACGTTTTTGCTGTTATGGAGATGCTGGAAAGAAGAGGATGCTTCTTGCGTTATAACAGAGTGTGTTTCAGGGATGAGAACTCTGGTCTGAATTTCGCCTCAGAAACAGAGTTAAACACCAGGATCTGTGTCTTCCTACAAGCAAGAGTTCATTTCTGATAAATCCACGTAATTTTGGGCTCAAATGATTTTACACACTTCACGAACCCAACGCGTTTCTCCCTAGTAACTAAAGAGCCTTATGTAAGAGGAGGTGTGTTTTGTATCAGTTTCATAAGCAGAGTTGAACTACATATGGTCCATATGAGTAGGAAACACAATTCTTTTTTTCTGGGCACCCTCATGGTTCTTGCTGCATTGGAGATGCGGGAAAGAAGAGGATGCTTCTTGCCTTAAAACAGACTGTGTTTCAGGGATGAGAACTCTGGTCTGAATTTCCCTTCAGAAACGGAGTTAAACCCAGTATCTGTGTCTTCCTAAAAGCAGGAGTTCTTTTCTGGTAAACCCAGTGAATTATGGGCTCAAATGGTATGACACAGTTCACGAACACAACCCATTTCTCACTATTAACTAAAGAGCATCTTTGTAAGGGGAACTGTGGTTTGTATCGGTTTCATAAGGAGAGTTGAATTAGATGGGGTCATTGTGAGTAGGAAACATAGTTATTTTTCTGGGTATGCTCACGTTTTTGCTGTTTTGGAGACGCTGGAAAGAATAGGATGCTTCTTGCGTTAAAACAGAATGTGTTTCAGGGATGAGAACTCTGATCTGAATTTCCCTTCAGAAATGGGGTTAAACCCCAGGATCTGTGTCTTCCTACAACCAAGCGTTCATTTCTGGTAACTCCAGAGAATTTTGGCTCAAATGATTTTACACAGTTCACAAACTCAAGGCGTTTCTCAGTATTAACCCAAAAGAATTTATGTAAGAGTAGCTGTGGTTTGTATCAGTTTCATAAGCAGAGTTGAAATACATATGGTCCGTATGAGTAGGAAACACAGTTCTTTTTTTCTGGGCATGCTCATGGTTCTTGCTGTATTGCAGATGCTGGAAAGAAGAGGGTGCTTCTTGCGTTAAAACAGAGTGTGTTTCAGGGAAGAGAACTCTTGTCTGAATTTTCCTTCAGAAACGGAGTTAAACCCCAGGATCTGTGTCTTCCTACAAGCAAGATTTCTTTCCTGGTAAACCCAGTGCATTATGGGCTCAAATGATTTTACAAAGTTCCAAAACTTATCCCGTTTCTCACTATTAACTCAAAAGTATTTATGTAGCAGGAGCTGTGGTGTGTATCAGTGTCATAATCATAGTTGATGTAGATATGGTCTGTATGAGTAGGAAACACAGTTCTTTTTTTCTTGGTATGCTCATCTTTTGCTCTTTTGTAGACACTGGAAAGAAGAGCATGCTTCTTGCATTAAAACCGTGTGTTTTTCATGGATGAGAACACTTGTCTGATATTCCCTTAAGAATCAGAGTTAAACACATGTATCTGCATCTTCCTACAAGCAAGAGTACATTTCTGGTAAACCAAGTGAATTTTGGGCTCAAATGAATTTACACAGTTCACGAAACCAATGCATTTCTCACTATTAACTAAACAGCATTTATGTAAGAGGATGTGCGGTTTGTATCAGTTTCATAATCAGATTTGAACTACATATGATCCGTATGAGAAGGGATCACAGTTCTTTTTTTCTGGGCTTGATCTTGGTTCTTGCTGTATTGGAGTCGCTTGAAAGAAGAGGATGCTTCTTGCCTTAAAACAGACTGTGTTTCAGGGATGAGAACTCTGGTCTGAATTTCCCTTCAGAAACGGAGTTAAACCCCAGGATGTGTGTCTTCCTACAAGCAAGAGTTCTTTTCTGGTAAACCCAGTGAATTATGGGCTCAAATGGTATTACACAGTTCACAAACCCAACCCATTTCTCACTATTAACAGAAGAGCATCTGTGTAAGGGGAGCTGTGGTTTGTATCAGTTTCATAAGGAGAACTGAATTAGATGTGGTCATTGTGAGTAGGAAACATAGTTATTTTTTCTGGGTATGCTCACATTTTTGCTGTATTGGAGACGATGCAAAGGAGCGGATGCTTATTGCCTTAAATCAGAGCGTGTTTCAGGGATGAGAACACTGGACTGAATTTCCCTTCAAAAACGGAGTTAAACCCCAGGATCTGTGTCTTCCTACAAGCCAGAGTTCTTTTCTGGTAAACCCAGTGAATTATGGGCACAAATGATTTTACACAATTCACGAACCCAACCCATTTCTCACTATTAACTAAAGAGCATCTTTGTAAGGGGAAGTGTGGTTTGTATTGGTTTCATAAGGAGAGTTGAATTAGATGGCGTCATTGTGAGTAGGAAACATAGTTATTTTTCTGGGTATGCTCACGTTTTTGCTGTTATGGAGATGCTGGAAAGAAGAGGATGCTTCTTGCGTTATAACAGAGTGTGTTTCAGGGATGAGAACTCTGGTCTGAATTTCGCCTCAGAAACAGAGTTAAACACCAGGATCTGTGTCTTCCTACAAGCAAGAGTTCATTTCTGATAAATCCACGTAATTTTGGGCTCAAATGATTTTACACAGTTCACGAACTCAAGGCGTTTCTCAGTATTAACCCAAAAAAATTTATGTAAGAGTAGCTGTGGTTTGTATCAGTTTCGTAAGCAGAGTTGAAATACATATGGTCCGTATGAGTAGGAAACACAGTTCTTTTTTTCTGGGCATGCTCATGGTTCTTGCTGTATTGCAGATGCTGGAAAGAAGAGGATGCTTCTTGCGTTAAAACAGAGTGTGTTTCAGGGAAGAGAACTCTTGTCTGAATTTTCCTTCAGAAACGGAGTTAAACCCCAGGATCTGTGTCTTCCTACAAGCAAGATTTCTTTCCTGGTAAACCCAGTGCATTATGGGCTCAAATGATTTTACAAAGTTCCAAAACTTATCCCGTTTCTCACTATTAACTCAAAAGTATTTATGTAGCAGGAGCTGTGGTTTGTATCAGTGTCATAATCATAGTTGATGTAAATATGGTCTGTATGAGTAGGTAACACAGTTCTTTTTTTCTTGGTATGCTCATCTTTTGCTCTTTTGTAGACGCTGGAAAGAAGAGCATGCTTCTTGCATTAAAACCGTGTGTTTTTCATGGATGAGAACACTTGTCTTATATTCCCTTCAGAATCAGAGTTAAACACATGTATCTGCATCTTCCTACAAGCAAGAGTACATTTCTGGTAAACCAAGTGAATTTTGGGCTCAAATGAATTTACACAGTTCACGAAACCAATGCATTTCTCACTATTAACTAAACAGCATTTATGTAAGAGGATGTGCGGTTTGTATCAGTTTCATAATCAGATTTGAACTACATATGATCCGTATGAGTAGGGATCACAGTTCTTTTTTTCTGGGCATGATCATGGTTCTTGCTGTATTGGAGACGCTTGAAAGAAGAGGATGCATCTTGCCTTAAAACAGACTGTGTTTCAGGGATGAGAACTCTGGTCTGAATTTCCCTTCAGAAACGGAGTTAAACCCCAGGATGTGTGTCTTCCTACAAGCAAGAGTTCTTTTCTGGTAAACCCAGTGAATTATGGGCTCAAATGGTATTACACAGTTCACAAACCCAACCCATTTCTCACTATTAACAGAAGAGCATCTGTGTAAGGGGAGCTGTGGTTTGTATCAGTTTCATAAGGAGAAGTGAATTAGATGTGGTCATTGTGAGTAGGAAACATAGTTATTTTTTCTGGGTATGCTCACATTTTTGCTGTATTGGAGACGATGCAAAGGAGCGGATGCTTATTGCCTTAAATCAGAGCGTGTTTCAGGGATGAGAACACTGGACTGAATTTCCCTTCAAAAACGGAGTTAAACCCCAGGATCTGTGTCTTCCTACAAGCCAGAGTTCTTTTCTGGTAAACCCAGTGAATTATGGGCACAAATGATTTTACACAATTCACGAACCCAACCCATTTCTCACTATTAACTAAAGAGCATCTTTGTAAGGGGAAGTGTGGTTTGTATTGGTTTCATAAGGAGAGTTGAATTAGATGGCGTCATTGTGAGTAGGAAACATAGTTATTTTTCTGGGTATGCTCACGTTTTTGCTGTTATGGAGATGCTGGAAAGAAGAGGATGCTTCTTGCGTTATAACAGAGTGTGTTTCAGGGATGAGAACTCTGGTCTGAATTTCGCCTCAGAAACAGAGTTAAACACCAGGATCTGTGTCTTCCTACAAGCAAGAGTTCATTTCTGATAAATCCACGTAATTTTGGGCTCAAATGATTTTACACACTTCACGAACCCAACGCGTTTCTCCCTAGTAACTAAAGAGCCTTATGTAAGAGGAGGTGTGTTTTGTATCAGTTTCATAAGCAGAGTTGAACTACATATGGTCCATATGAGTAGGAAACACAATTCTTTTTTTCTGGGCACCCTCATGGTTCTTGCTGCATTGGAGATGCGGGAAAGAAGAGGATGCTTCTTGCCTTAAAACAGACTGTGTTTCAGGGATGAGAACTCTGGTCTGAATTTCCCTTCAGAAACGGAGTTAAACCCAGTATCTGTGTCTTCCTAAAAGCAGGAGTTCTTTTCTGGTAAACCCAGTGAATTATGGGCTCAAATGGTATGACACAGTTCACGAACACAACCCATTTCTCACTATTAACTAAAGAGCATCTTTGTAAGGGGAACTGTGGTTTGTATCGGTTTCATAAGGAGAGTTGAATTAGATGGGGTCATTGTGAGTAGGAAACATAGTTATTTTTCTGGGTATGCTCACGTTTTTGCTGTTTTGGAGACGCTGGAAAGAATAGGATGCTTCTTGCGTTAAAACAGAATGTGTTTCAGGGATGAGAACTCTGATCTGAATTTCCCTTCAGAAATGGGGTTAAACCCCAGGATCTGTGTCTTCCTACAACCAAGCGTTCATTTCTGGTAACTCCAGAGAATTTTGGCTCAAATGATTTTACACAGTTCACGAACTCAAGGCGTTTCTCAGTATTAACCCAAAAGAATTTATGTAAGAGTAGCTGTGGTTTGTATCAGTTTCGTAAGCAGAGTTGAAATACATATGGTCCGTATGAGTAGGAAACACAGTTCTTTTTTTCTGGGCATGCTCATGGTTCTTGCTGTATTGCAGATGCTGGAAAGAAGAGGGTGCTTCTTGCGTTAAAACAGAGTGTGTTTCAGGGAAGAGAACTCTTGTCTGAATTTTCCTTCAGAAACGGAGTTAAACCCCAGGATCTGTGTCTTCCTACAAGCAAGATTTCTTTCCTGGTAAACCCAGTGCATTATGGGCTCAAATGATTTTACAAAGTTCCAAAACTTATCCCGTTTCTCACTATTAACTCAAAAGTATTTATGTAGCAGGAGCTGTGGTGTGTATCAGTGTCATAATCATAGTTGATGTAGATATGGTCTGTATGAGTAGGAAACACAGTTCTTTTTTTCTTGGTATGCTCATCTTTTGCTCTTTTGTAGACACTGGAAAGAAGAGCATGCTTCTTGCATTAAAACCGTGTGTTTTTCATGGATGAGAACACTTGTCTGATATTCCCTTAAGAATCAGAGTTAAACACATGTATCTGCATCTTCCTACAAGCAAGAGTACATTTCTGGTAAACCAAGTGAATTTTGGGCTCAAATGAATTTACACAGTTCACGAAACCAATGCATTTCTCACTATTAACTAAACAGCATTTATGTAAGAGGATGTGCGGTTTGTATCAGTTTCATAATCAGATTTGAACTACATATGATCCGTATGAGTAGGGATCACAGTTCTTTTTTTCTGGGCATGATCATGGTTCTTGCTGTATTGGAGACGCTTGAAAGAAGAGGATGCATCTTGCCTTAAAACAGACTGTGTTTCAGGGATGAGAACTCTGGTCTGAATTTCCCTTCAGAAACGGAGTTAAACCCCAGGATGTGTGTCTTCCTACAAGCAAGAGTTCTTTTCTGGTAAACCCAGTGAATTATGGGCTCAAATGGTATTACACAGTTCACAAACCCAACCCATTTCTCACTATTAACAGAAGAGCATCTGTGTAAGGGGAGCTGTGGTTTGTATCAGTTTCATAAGGAGAAGTGAATTAGATGTGGTCATTGTGAGTAGGAAACATAGTTATTTTTTCTGGGTATGCTCACATTTTTGCTGTATTGGAGACGATGCAAAGGAGCGGATGCTTATTGCCTTAAATCAGAGCGTGTTTCAGGGATGAGAACACTGGACTGAATTTCCCTTCAAAAACGGAGTTAAACCCCAGGATCTGTGTCTTCCTACAAGCCAGAGTTCTTTTCTGGTAAACCCAGTGAATTATGGGCACAAATGATTTTACACAATTCACGAACCCAACCCATTTCTCACTATTAACTAAAGAGCATCTTTGTAAGGGGAAGTGTGGTTTGTATTGGTTTCATAAGGAGAGTTGAATTAGATGGCGTCATTGTGAGTAGGAAACATAGTTATTTTTCTGGGTATGCTCACGTTTTTGCTGTTATGGAGATGCTGGAAAGAAGAGGATGCTTCTTGCGTTATAACAGAGTGTGTTTCAGGGATGAGAACTCTGGTCTGAATTTCGCCTCAGAAACAGAGTTAAACACCAGGATCTGTGTCTTCCTACAAGCAAGAGTTCATTTCTGATAAATCCACGTAATTTTGGGCTCAAATGATTTTACACACTTCACGAACCCAACGCGTTTCTCCCTAGTAACTAAAGAGCCTTATGTAAGAGGAGGTGTGTTTTGTATCAGTTTCATAAGCAGAGTTGAACTACATATGGTCCATATGAGTAGGAAACACAATTCTTTTTTTCTGGGCACCCTCATGGTTCTTGCTGCATTGGAGATGCGGGAAAGAAGAGGATGCTTCTTGCCTTAAAACAGACTGTGTTTCAGGGATGAGAACTCTGGTCTGAATTTCCCTTCAGAAACGGAGTTAAACCCAGTATCTGTGTCTTCCTAAAAGCAGGAGTTCTTTTCTGGTAAACCCAGTGAATTATGGGCTCAAATGGTATGACACAGTTCACGAACACAACCCATTTCTCACTATTAACTAAAGAGCATCTTTGTAAGGGGAACTGTGGTTTGTATCGGTTTCATAAGGAGAGTTGAATTAGATGGGGTCATTGTGAGTAGGAAACATAGTTATTTTTCTGGGTATGCTCACGTTTTTGCTGTTTTGGAGACGCTGGAAAGAATAGGATGCTTCTTGCGTTAAAACAGAATGTGTTTCAGGGATGAGAACTCTGATCTGAATTTCCCTTCAGAAATGGGGTTAAACCCCAGGATCTGTGTCTTCCTACAACCAAGCGTTCATTTCTGGTAACTCCAGAGAATTTTGGCTCAAATGATTTTACACAGTTCACGAACTCAAGGCGTTTCTCAGTATTAACCCAAAAGAATTTATGTAAGAGTAGCTGTGGTTTGTATCAGTTTCATAAGCAGAGTTGAAATACATATGGTCCGTATGAGTAGGAAACACAGTTCTTTTTTTCTGGGCATGCTCATGGTTCTTGCTGTATTGCAGATGCTGGAAAGAAGAGGGTGCTTCTTGCGTTAAAACAGAGTGTGTTTCAGGGAAGAGAACTCTTGTCTGAATTTTCCTTCAGAAACGGAGTTAAACCCCAGGATCTGTGTCTTCCTACAAGCAAGATTTCTTTCCTGGTAAACCCAGTGCATTATGGGCTCAAATGATTTTACAAAGTTCCAAAACTTATCCCGTTTCTCACTATTAACTCAAAAGTATTTATGTAGCAGGAGCTGTGGTGTGTATCAGTGTCATAATCATAGTTGATGTAAATATGGTCTGTATGAGTAGGTAACACAGTTCTTTTTTTCTTGGTATGCTCATCTTTTGCTCTTTTGTAGACGCTGGAAAGAAGAGCATGCTTCTTGCATTAAAACCGTGTGTTTTTCATGGATGAGAACACTTGTCTTATATTCCCTTCAGAATCAGAGTTAAACACATGTATCTGCATCTTCCTACAAGCAAGAGTACATTTCTGGTAAACCAAGTGAATTTTGGGCTCAAATGAATTTACACAGTTCACGAAACCAATGCATTTCTCACTATTAACTAAACAGCATTTATGTAAGAGGATGTGCGGTTTGTATCAGTTTCATAATCAGATTTGAACTACATATGATCCGTATGAGTAGGGATCACAGTTCTTTTTTTCTGGGCATGATCATGGTTCTTGCTGTATTGGAGACGCTTGAAAGAAGAGGATGCATCTTGCCTTAAAACAGACTGTGTTTCAGGGATGAGAACTCTGGTCTGAATTTCCCTTCAGAAACGGAGTTAAACCCCAGGATGTGTGTCTTCCTACAAGCAAGAGTTCTTTTCTGGTAAACCCAGTGAATTATGGGCTCAAATGGTATTACACAGTTCACAAACCCAACCCATTTCTCACTATTAACAGAAGAGCATCTGTGTAAGGGGAGCTGTGGTTTGTATCAGTTTCATAAGGAGAAGTGAATTAGATGTGGTCATTGTGAGTAGGAAACATAGTTATTTTTTCTGGGTATGCTCACATTTTTGCTGTATTGGAGACGATGCAAAGGAGCGGATGCTTATTGCCTTAAATCAGAGCGTGTTTCAGGGATGAGAACACTGGACTGAATTTCCCTTCAAAAACGGAGTTAAACCCCAGGATCTGTGTCTTCCTACAAGCCAGAGTTCTTTTCTGGTAAACCCAGTGAATTATGGGCACAAATGATTTTACACAATTCACGAACCCAACCCATTTCTCACTATTAACTAAAGAGCATCTTTGTAAGGGGAAGTGTGGTTTGTATTGGTTTCATAAGGAGAGATGAATTAGATGGCGTCATTGTGAGTAGGAAACATAGTTATTTTTCTGGGTATGCTCACGTTTTTGCTGTTATGGAGATGCTGGAAAGAAGAGGATGCTTCTTGCGTTATAACAGAGTGTGTTTCAGGGATGAGAACTCTGGTCTGAATTTCGCCTCAGAAACAGAGTTAAACACCAGGATCTGTGTCTTCCTACAAGCAAGAGTTCATTTCTGATAAATCCACGTAATTTTGGGCTCAAATGATTTTACACACTTCACGAACCCAACGCGTTTCTCCCTAGTAACTAAAGAGCCTTATGTAAGAGGAGGTGTGTTTTGTATCAGTTTCATAAGCAGAGTTGAACTACATATGGTCCATATGAGTAGGAAACACAATTCTTTTTTTCTGGGCACCCTCATGGTTCTTGCTGCATTGGAGATGCGGGAAAGAAGAGGATGCTTCTTGCCTTAAAACAGACTGTGTTTCAGGGATGAGAACTCTGGTCTGAATTTCCCTTCAGAAACGGAGTTAAACCCAGTATCTGTGTCTTCCTAAAAGCAGGAGTTCTTTTCTGGTAAACCCAGTGAATTATGGGCTCAAATGGTATGACACAGTTCACGAACACAACCCATTTCTCACTATTAACTAAAGAGCATCTTTGTAAGGGGAACTGTGGTTTGTATCGGTTTCATAAGGAGAGTTGAATTAGATGGGGTCATTGTGAGTAGGAAACATAGTTATTTTTCTGGGTATGCTCACGTTTTTGCTGTTTTGGAGACGCTGGAAAGAATAGGATGCTTCTTGCGCTAAAACAGAATGTGTTTCAGGGATGAGAACTCTGATCTGAATTTCCCTTCAGAAATGGGGTTAAACCCCAGGATCTGTGTCTTCCTACAACCAAGCGTTCATTTCTGGTAACTCCAGAGAATTTTGGCTCAAATGATTTTACACAGTTCACGAACTCAAGGCGTTTCTCAGTATTAACCCAAAAGAATTTATGTAAGAGTAGCTGTGGTTTGTATCAGTTTCGTAAGCAGAGTTGAAATACATATGGTCCGTATGAGTAGGAAACACAGTTCTTTTTTTCTGGGATGCTCATGGTTCTTGCTGTATTGCAGATGCTGGAAAGAAGAGGGTGCTTCTTGCGTTAAAACAGAGTGTGTTTCAGGGAAGAGAACTCTTGTCTGAATTTTCCTTCAGAAACGGAGTTAAACCCCAGGATCTGTGTCTTCCTACAAGCAAGATTTCTTTCCTGGTAAACCCAGTGCATTATGGGCTCAAATGATTTTACAAAGTTCCAAAACTTATCCCGTTTCTCACTATTAACTCAAAAGTATTTATGTAGCAGGAGCTGTGGTTTGTATCAGTGTCATAATCATAGTTGATGTAAATATGGTCTGTATGAGTAGGTAACACAGTTCTTTTTTTCTTGGTATGCTCATCTTTTGCTCTTTTGTAGACGCTGGAAAGAAGAGCATGCTTCTTGCATTAAAACCGTGTGTTTTTCATGGATGAGAACACTTGTCTTATATTCCCTTCAGAATCAGAGTTAAACACATGTATCTGCATCTTCCTACAAGCAAGAGTACATTTCTGGTAAACCAAGTGAATTTTGGGCTCAAATGAATTTACACAGTTCACGAAACCAATGCATTTCTCACTATTAACTAAACAGCATTTATGTAAGAGGATGTGCGGTTTGTATCAGTTTCATAATCAGATTTGAACTACATATGATCCGTATGAGTAGGGATCACAGTTCTTTTTTTCTGGGCATGATCATGGTTCTTGCTGTATTGGAGACGCTTGAAAGAAGAGGATGCATCTTGCCTTAAAACAGACTGTGTTTCAGGGATGAGAACTCTGGTCTGAATTTCCCTTCAGAAACGGAGTTAAACCCCAGGATGTGTGTCTTCCTACAAGCAAGAGTTCTTTTCTGGTAAACCCAGTGAATTATGGGCTCAAATGGTATTACACAGTTCACAAACCCAACCCATTTCTCACTATTAACAGAAGAGCATCTGTGTAAGGGGAGCTGTGGTTTGTATCAGTTTCATAAGGAGAAGTGAATTAGATGTGGTCATTGTGAGTAGGAAACATAGTTATTTTTTCTGGGTATGCTCACATTTTTGCTGTATTGGAGACGATGCAAAGGAGCGGATGCTTATTGCCTTAAATCAGAGCGTGTTTCAGGGATGAGAACACTGGACTGAATTTCCCTTCAAAAACGGAGTTAAACCCCAGGATCTGTGTCTTCCTACAAGCCAGAGTTCTTTTCTGGTAAACCCAGTGAATTATGGGCACAAATGATTTTACACAATTCACGAACCCAACCCATTTCTCACTATTAACTAAAGAGCATCTTTGTAAGGGGAAGTGTGGTTTGTATTGGTTTCATAAGGAGAGTTGAATTAGATGGCGTCATTGTGAGTAGGAAACATAGTTATTTTTCTGGGTATGCTCACGTTTTTGCTGTTATGGAGATGCTGGAAAGAAGAGGATGCTTCTTGCGTTATAACAGAGTGTGTTTCAGGGATGAGAACTCTGGTCTGAATTTCGCCTCAGAAACAGAGTTAAACACCAGGATCTGTGTCTTCCTACAAGCAAGAGTTCATTTCTGATAAATCCACGTAATTTTGGGCTCAAATGATTTTACACACTTCACGAACCCAACGCGTTTCTCCCTAGTAACTAAAGAGCCTTATGTAAGAGGAGGTGTGTTTTGTATCAGTTTCATAAGCAGAGTTGAACTACATATGGTCCATATGAGTAGGAAACACAATTCTTTTTTTCTGGGCACCCTCATGGTTCTTGCTGCATTGGAGATGCGGGAAAGAAGAGGATGCTTCTTGCCTTAAAACAGACTGTGTTTCAGGGATGAGAACTCTGGTCTGAATTTCCCTTCAGAAACGGAGTTAAACCCAGTATCTGTGTCTTCCTAAAAGCAGGAGTTCTTTTCTGGTAAACCCAGTGAATTATGGGCTCAAATGGTATGACACAGTTCACGAACACAACCCATTTCTCACTATTAACTAAAGAGCATCTTTGTAAGGGGAACTGTGGTTTGTATCGGTTTCATAAGGAGAGTTGAATTAGATGGGGTCATTGTGAGTAGGAAACATAGTTATTTTTCTGGGTATGCTCACGTTTTTGCTGTTTTGGAGACGCTGGAAAGAATAGGATGCTTCTTGCGTTAAAACAGAATGTGTTTCAGGGATGAGAACTCTGATCTGAATTTCCCTTCAGAAATGGGGTTAAACCCCAGGATCTGTGTCTTCCTACAACCAAGCGTTCATTTCTGGTAACTCCAGAGAATTTTGGCTCAAATGATTTTACACAGTTCACGAACTCAAGGCGTTTCTCAGTATTAACCCAAAAGAATTTATGTAAGAGTAGCTGTGGTTTGTATCAGTTTCATAAGCAGAGTTGAAATACATATGGTCCGTATGAGTAGGAAACACAGTTCTTTTTTTCTGGGCATGCTCATGGTTCTTGCTGTATTGCAGATGCTGGAAAGAAGAGGGTGCTTCTTGCGTTAAAACAGAGTGTGTTTCAGGGAAGAGAACTCTTGTCTGAATTTTCCTTCAGAAACGGAGTTAAACCCCAGGATCTGTGTCTTCCTACAAGCAAGATTTCTTTCCTGGTAAACCCAGTGCATTATGGGCTCAAATGATTTTACAAAGTTCCAAAACTTATCCCGTTTCTCACTATTAACTCAAAAGTATTTATGTAGCAGGAGCTGTGGTTTGTATCAGTGTCATAATCATAGTTGATGTAAATATGGTCTGTATGAGTAGGTAACACAGTTCTTTTTTTCTTGGTATGCTCATCTTTTGCTCTTTTGTAGACGCTGGAAAGAAGAGCATGCTTCTTGCATTAAAACCGTGTGTTTTTCATGGATGAGAACACTTGTCTTATATTCCCTTCAGAATCAGAGTTAAACACATGTATCTGCATCTTCCTACAAGCAAGAGTACATTTCTGGTAAACCAAGTGAATTTTGGGCTCAAATGAATTTACACAGTTCACGAAACCAATGCATTTCTCACTATTAACTAAACAGCATTTATGTAAGAGGATGTGCGGTTTGTATCAGTTTCATAATCAGATTTGAACTACATATGATCCGTATGAGTAGGGATCACAGTTCTTTTTTTCTGGGCATGATCATGGTTCTTGCTGTATTGGAGACGCTTGAAAGAAGAGGATGCATCTTGCCTTAAAACAGACTGTGTTTCAGGGATGAGAACTCTGGTCTGAATTTCCCTTCAGAAACGGAGTTAAACCCCAGGATGTGTGTCTTCCTACAAGCAAGAGTTCTTTTCTGGTAAACCCAGTGAATTATGGGCTCAAATGGTATTACACAGTTCACAAACCCAACCCATTTCTCACTATTAACAGAAGAGCATCTGTGTAAGGGGAGCTGTGGTTTGTATCAGTTTCATAAGGAGAAGTGAATTAGATGTGGTCATTGTGAGTAGGAAACATAGTTATTTTTTCTGGGTATGCTCACATTTTTGCTGTATTGGAGACGATGCAAAGGAGCGGATGCTTATTGCCTTAAATCAGAGCGTGTTTCAGGGATGAGAACACTGGACTGAATTTCCCTTCAAAAACGGAGTTAAACCCCAGGATCTGTGTCTTCCTACAAGCCAGAGTTCTTTTCTGGTAAACCCAGTGAATTATGGGCACAAATGATTTTACACAATTCACGAACCCAACCCATTTCTCACTATTAACTAAAGAGCATCTTTGTAAGGGGAACTGTGGTTTGTATTGGTTTCATAAGGAGAGTTGAATTAGATGGCGTCATTGTGAGTAGGAAACATAGTTATTTTTCTGGGTATGCTCACGTTTTTGCTGTTATGGAGATGCTGGAAAGAAGAGGATGCTTCTTGCGTTATAACAGAGTGTGTTTCAGGGATGAGAACTCTGGTCTGAATTTCGCCTCAGAAACAGAGTTAAACACCAGGATCTGTGTCTTCCTACAAGCAAGAGTTCATTTCTGATAAATCCACGTAATTTTGGGCTCAAATGATTTTACACACTTCACGAACCCAACGCGTTTCTCCCTAGTAACTAAAGAGCCTTATGTAAGAGGAGGTGTGTTTTGTATCAGTTTCATAAGCAGAGTTGAACTACATATGGTCCATATGAGTAGGAAACACAATTCTTTTTTTCTGGGCACCCTCATGGTTCTTGCTGCATTGGAGATGCGGGAAAGAAGAGGATGCTTCTTGCCTTAAAACAGACTGTGTTTCAGGGATGAGAACTCTGGTCTGAATTTCCCTTCAGAAACGGAGTTAAACCCAGTATCTGTGTCTTCCTAAAAGCAGGAGTTCTTTTCTGGTAAACCCAGTGAATTATGGGCTCAAATGGTATGACACAGTTCACGAACACAACCCATTTCTCACTATTAACTAAAGAGCATCTTTGTAAGGGGAACTGTGGTTTGTATCGGTTTCATAAGGAGAGTTGAATTAGATGGGGTCATTGTGAGTAGGAAACATAGTTATTTTTCTGGGTATGCTCACGTTTTTGCTGTTTTGGAGACGCTGGAAAGAATAGGATGCTTCTTGCGTTAAAACAGAATGTGTTTCAGGGATGAGAACTCTGATCTGAATTTCCCTTCAGAAATGGGGTTAAACCCCAGGATCTGTGTCTTCCTACAACCAAGCGTTCATTTCTGGTAACTCCAGAGAATTTTGGCTCAAATGATTTTACACAGTTCACGAACTCAAGGCGTTTCTCAGTATTAACCCAAAAGAATTTATGTAAGAGTAGCTGTGGTTTGTATCAGTTTCATAAGCAGAGTTGAAATACATATGGTCCGTATGAGTAGGAAACACAGTTCTTTTTTTCTGGGCATGCTCATGGTTCTTGCTGTATTGCAGATGCTGGAAAGAAGAGGGTGCTTCTTGCGTTAAAACAGAGTGTGTTTCAGGGAAGAGAACTCTTGTCTGAATTTTCCTTCAGAAACGGAGTTAAACCCCAGGATCTGTGTCTTCCTACAACCAAGATTTCTTTCCTGGTAAACCCAGTGCATTATGGGCTCAAATGATTTTACAAAGTTCCAAAACTTATCCCGTTTCTCACTATTAACTCAAAAGTATTTATGTAGCAGGAGCTGTGGTGTGTATCAGTGTCATAATCATAGTTGATGTAGATATGGTCTGTATGAGTAGGAAACACAGTTCTTTTTTTCTTGGTATGCTCATCTTTTGCTCTTTTGTAGACACTGGAAAGAAGAGCATGCTTCTTGCATTAAAACCGTGTGTTTTTCATGGATGAGAACACTTGTCTGATATTCCCTTCAGAATCAGAGTTAAACACATGTATCTGCATCTTCCTACAAGCAAGAGTACATTTCTGGTAAACCAAGTGAATTTTGGGCTCAAATGAATTTACACAGTTCACGAAACCAATGCATTTCTCACTATTAACTAAACAGCATTTATGTAAGAGGATGTGCGGTTTGTATCAGTTTCATAATCAGATTTGAACTACATATGATCCGTATGAGAAGGGATCACAGTTCTTTTTTTCTGGGCTTGATCTTGGTTCTTGCTGTATTGGAGTCGCTTGAAAGAAGAGGATGCTTCTTGCCTTAAAACAGACTGTGTTTCAGGGATGAGAACTCTGGTCTGAATTTCCCTTCAGAAACGGAGTTAAACCCCAGGATGTGTGTCTTCCTACAAGCAAGAGTTCTTTTCTGGTAAACCGAGTGAATTATGGGCTCAAATGGTATTACACAGTTCACAAACCCAACCCATTTCTCACTATTAACAGAAGAGCATCTGTGTAAGGGGAGCTGTGGTTTGTATCAGTTTCATAAGGAGAAGTGAATTAGATGTGGTCATTGTGAGTAGGAAACATAGTTATTTTTTCTGGGTATGCTCACATTTTTGCTGTATTGGAGACGATGCAAAGGAGCGGATGCTTATTGCCTTAAATCAGAGCGTGTTTCAGGGATGAGAACACTGGACTGAATTTCCCTTCAAAAACGGAGTTAAACCCCAGGATCTGTGTCTTCCTACAAGCCAGAGTTCTTTTCTGGTAAACCCAGTGAATTATGGGCACAAATGATTTTACACAATTCACGAACCCAACCCATTTCTCACTATTAACTAAAGAGCATCTTTGTAAGGGGAAGTGTGGTTTGTATTGGTTTCATAAGGAGAGTTGAATTAGATGGCGTCATTGTGAGTAGGAAACATAGTTATTTTTCTGGGTATGCTCACGTTTTTGCTGTTATGGAGATGCTGGAAAGAAGAGGATGCTTCTTGCGTTATAACAGAGTGTGTTTCAGGGATGAGAACTCTGGTCTGAATTTCGCCTGAGAAACAGAGTTAAACACCAGGATCTGTGTCTTCCTACAAGCAAGAGTTCATTTCTGATAAATCCACGTAATTTTGGGCTCAAATGATTTTACACAGTTCACGAACTCAAGGCGTTTCTCAGTATTAACCCAAAAAAATGTATGTAAGAGTAGCTGTGGTTTGTATCAGTTTCTTAAGCAGAGTTGAAATACATATGGTCCGTATGAGTAGGAAACACAGTTCTTTTTTTCTGGGCATGCTCATGGTTCTTGCTGTATTGCAGATGCTGGAAAGAAGAGGATGCTTCTTGCGTTAAAACAGAGTGTGTTTCAGGGAAGAGAACTCTTGTCTGAATTTTCCTTCAGAAACGGAGTTAAACCCCAGGATCTGTGTCTTCCTACAAGCAAGATTTTTTTCCTGGTAAACCCAGTGCATTATGGGCTCAAATGATTTTACAAAGTTCCAAAACTTATCCCGTTTCTCACTATTAACTCAAAAGTATTTATATAGCAGGAGCTGTGGTTTGTATCAGTGTCATAATCATAGTTGATGTAAATATGGTCTGTATGAGTAGGTAACACAGTTCTTTTTTTCTTGGTATGCTCATCTTTTGCTCTTTTGTAGACGCTGGAAAGAAGAGCATGCTTCTTGCATTAAAACCGTGTGTTTTTCATGGATGAGAACACTTGTCTTATATTCCCTTCAGAATCAGAGTTAAACACATGTATCTGCATCTTCCTACAAGCAAGAGTACATTTCTGGTAAACCAAGTGAATTTTGGGCTCAAATGAATTTACACAGTTCACGAAACCAATGCATTTCTCACTATTAACTAAACAGCATTTATGTAAGAGGATGTGCGGTTTGTATCAGTTTCATAATCAGATTTGAACTACATATGATCCGTATGAGTAGGGATCACAGTTCTTTTTTTCTGGGCATGATCATGGTTCTTGCTGTATTGGAGACGCTTGAAAGAAGAGGATGCATCTTGCCTTAAAACAGACTGTGTTTCAGGGATGAGAACTCTGGTCTGAATTTCCCTTCAGAAACGGAGTTAAACCCCAGGATGTGTGTCTTCCTACAAGCAAGAGTTCTTTTCTGGTAAACCCAGTGAATTATGGGCTCAAATGGTATTACACAGTTCACAAACCCAACCCATTTCTCACTATTAACAGAAGAGCATCTGTGTGAGGGGAGCTGTGGTTTGTATCAGTTTCATAAGGAGAAGTGAATTAGATGTGGTCATTGTGAGTAGGAAACATAGTTATTTTTTCTGGGTATGCTCACATTTTTGCTGTATTGGAGACGATGCAAAGGAGCGGATGCTTATTGCCTTAAATCAGAGCGTGTTTCAGGGATGAGAACACTGGACTGAATTTCCCTTCAAAAACGGAGTTAAACCCCAGGATCTGTGTCTTCCTACAAGCCAGAGTTCTTTTCTGGTAAACCCAGTGAATTATGGGCACAAATGATTTTACACAATTCACGAACCCAACCCATTTCTCACTATTAACTAAAGAGCATCTTTGTAAGGGGAACTGTGGTTTGTATTGGTTTCATAAGGAGAGTTGAATTAGATGGCGTCATTGTGAGTAGGAAACATAGTTATTTTTCTGGGTATGCTCACGTTTTTGCTGTTATGGAGATGCTGGAAAGAAGAGGATGCTTCTTGCGTTATAACAGAGTGTGTTTCAGGGATGAGAACTCTGGTCTGAATTTCGCCTCAGAAACAGAGTTAAACACCAGGATCTGTGTCTTCCTACAAGCAAGAGTTCATTTCTGATAAATCCACGTAATTTTGGGCTCAAATGATTTTACACACTTCACGAACCCAACGCGTTTCTCCCTAGTAACTAAAGAGCCTTATGTAAGAGGAGGTGTGTTTTGTATCAGTTTCATAAGCAGAGTTGAACTACATATGGTCCATATGAGTAGGAAACACAATTCTTTTTTTCTGGGCACCCTCATGGTTCTTGCTGCATTGGAGATGCGGGAAAGAAGAGGATGCTTCTTGCCTTAAAACAGACTGTGTTTCAGGGATGAGAACTCTGGTCTGAATTTCCCTTCAGAAACGGAGTTAAACCCAGTATCTGTGTCTTCCTAAAAGCAGGAGTTCTTTTCTGGTAAACCCAGTGAATTATGGGCTCAAATGGTATGACACAGTTCACGAACACAACCCATTTCTCACTATTAACTAAAGAGCATCTTTGTAAGGGGAACTGTGGTTTGTATCGGTTTCATAAGGAGAGTTGAATTAGATGGGGTCATTGTGAGTAGGAAACATAGTTATTTTTCTGGGTATGCTCACGTTTTTGCTGTTTTGGAGACGCTGGAAAGAATAGGATGCTTCTTGCGTTAAAACAGAATGTGTTTCAGGGATGAGAACTCTGATCTGAATTTCCCTTCAGAAATGGGGTTAAACCCCAGGATCTGTGTCTTCCTACAACCAAGCGTTCATTTCTGGTAACTCCAGAGAATTTTGGCTCAAATGATTTTACACAGTTCACGAACTCAAGGCGTTTCTCAGTATTAACCCAAAAGAATTTATGTAAGAGTAGCTGTGGTTTGTATCAGTTTCGTAAGCAGAGTTGAAATACATATGGTCTGTATGAGTAGGAAACACAGTTCTTTTTTTCTGGGCATGCTCATGGTTCTTGCTGTATTGCAGATGCTGGAAAGAAGAGGATGCTTCTTGCGTTAAAACAGAGTGTGTTTCAGGGAAGAGAACTCTTGTCTGAATTTTCCTTCAGAAACGGAGTTAAACCCCAGGATCTGTGTCTTCCTACAAGCAAGATTTCTTTCCTGGTAAACCCAGTGCATTATGGGCTCAAATGATTTTACAAAGTTCCAAAACTTATCCCGTTTCTCACTATTAACTCAAAAGTATTTATGTAGCAGGAGCTGTGGTTTGTATCAGTGTCATAATCATAGTTGATGTAAATATGGTCTGTATGAGTAGGTAACACAGTTCTTTTTTTCTTGGTATGCTCATCTTTTGCTCTTTTGTAGACGCTGGAAAGAAGAGCATGCTTCTTGCATTAAAACCGTGTGTTTTTCATGGATGAGAACACTTGTCTGATATTCCCTTCAGAATCAGAGTTAAACACATGTATCTGCATCTTCCTACAAGCAAGAGTACATTTCTGGTAAACCAAGTGAATTTTGGGCTCAAATGAATTTACACAGTTCACGAAACCAATGCATTTCTCACTATTAACTAAACAGCATTTATGTAAGAGGATGTGCGGTTTGTATCAGTTTCATAATCAGATTTGAACTACATATGATCCGTATGAGTAGGGATCACAGTTCTTTTTTTCTGGGCATGATCATGGTTCTTGCTGTATTGGAGACGCTTGAAAGAAGAGGATGCATCTTGCCTTAAAACAGACTGTGTTTCAGGGATGAGAACTCTGGTCTGAATTTCCCTTCAGAAACGGAGTTAAACCCCAGGATGTGTGTCTTCCTACAAGCAAGAGTTCTTTTCTGGTAAACCCAGTGAATTATGGGCTCAAATGGTATTACACAGTTCACAAACCCAACCCATTTCTCACTATTAACAGAAGAGCATCTGTGTAAGGGGAGCTGTGGTTTGTATCAGTTTCATAAGGAGAAGTGAATTAGATGTGGTCATTGTGAGTAGGAAACATAGTTATTTTTTCTGGGTATGCTCACATTTTTGCTGTATTGGAGACGATGCAAAGGAGCGGATGCTTATTGCCTTAAATCAGAGCGTGTTTCAGGGATGAGAACACTGGACTGAATTTCCCTTCAAAAACGGAGTTAAACCCCAGGATCTGTGTCTTCCTACAAGCCAGAGTTCTTTTCTGGTAAACCCAGTGAATTATGGGCACAAATGATTTTACACAATTCACGAACCCAACCCATTTCTCACTATTAACTAAAGAGCATCTTTGTAAGGGGAACTGTGGTTTGTATTGGTTTCATAAGGAGAGTTGAATTAGATGGCGTCATTGTGAGTAGGAAACATAGTTATTTTTCTGGGTATGCTCACGTTTTTGCTGTTATGGAGATGCTGGAAAGAAGAGGATGCTTCTTGCGTTATAACAGAGTGTGTTTCAGGGATGAGAACTCTGGTCTGAATTTCGCCTCAGAAACAGAGTTAAACACCAGGATCTGTGTCTTCCTACAAGCAAGAGTTCATTTCTGATAAATCCACGTAATTTTGGGCTCAAATGATTTTACACACTTCACGAACCCAACGCGTTTCTCCCTAGTAACTAAAGAGCCTTATGTAAGAGGAGGTGTGTTTTGTATCAGTTTCATAAGCAGAGTTGAACTACATATGGTCCATATGAGTAGGAAACACAATTCTTTTTTTCTGGGCACCCTCATGGTTCTTGCTGCATTGGAGATGCGGGAAAGAAGAGGATGCTTCTTGCCTTAAAACAGACTGTGTTTCAGGGATGAGAACTCTGGTCTGAATTTCCCTTCAGAAACGGAGTTAAACCCAGTATCTGTGTCTTCCTAAAAGCAGGAGTTCTTTTCTGGTAAACCCAGTGAATTATGGGCTCAAATGGTATGACACAGTTCACGAACACAACCCATTTCTCACTATTAACTAAAGAGCATCTTTGTAAGGGGAACTGTGGTTTGTATCGGTTTCATAAGGAGAGTTGAATTAGATGGGGTCATTGTGAGTAGGAAACATAGTTATTTTTCTGGGTATGCTCACGTTTTTGCTGTTTTGGAGACGCTGGAAAGAATAGGATGCTTCTTGCGTTAAAACAGAATGTGTTTCAGGGATGAGAACTCTGATCTGAATTTCCCTTCAGAAATGGGGTTAAACCCCAGGATCTGTGTCTTCCTACAACCAAGCGTTCATTTCTGGTAACTCCAGAGAATTTTGGCTCAAATGATTTTACACAGTTCACGAACTCAAGGCGTTTCTCAGTATTAACCCAAAAAAATTTATGTAAGAGTAGCTGTGGTTTGTATCAGTTTCGTAAGCAGAGTTGAAATACATATGGTCCGTATGAGTAGGAAACACAGTTCTTTTTTTCTGGGCATGCTCATGGTTCTTGCTGTATTGCAGATGCTGGAAAGAAGAGGATGCTTCTTGCGTTAAAACAGAGTGTGTTTCAGGGAAGAGAACTCTTGTCTGAATTTTCCTTCAGAAACGGAGTTAAACCCCAGGATCTGTGTCTTCCTACAAGCAAGATTTTTTTCCTGGTAAACCCAGTGCATTATGGGCTCAAATGATTTTACAAAGTTCCAAAACTTATCCCGTTTCTCACTATTAACTCAAAAGTATTTATATAGCAGGAGCTGTGGTTTGTATCAGTGTCATAATCATAGTTGATGTAAATATGGTCTGTATGAGTAGGTAACACAGTTTTTTTTTTCTTGGTATGCTCATCTTTTGCTCTTTTGTAGACGCTGGAAAGAAGAGCATGCTTCTTGCATTAAAACCGTGTGTTTTTCATGGATGAGAACACTTGTCTTATATTCCCTTCAGAATCAGAGTTAAACACATGTATCTGCATCTTCCTACAAGCAAGAGTACATTTCTGGTAAACCAAGTGAATTTTGGGCTCAAATGAATTTACACAGTTCACGAAACCAATGCATTTCTCACTATTAACTAAACAGCATTTATGTAAGAGGATGTGCGGTTTGTATCAGTTTCATAATCAGATTTGAACTACATATGATCCGTATGAGTAGGGATCACAGTTCTTTTTTTCTGGGCATGATCATGGTTCTTGCTGTATTGGAGACGCTTGAAAGAAGAGGATGCATCTTGCCTTAAAACAGACTGTGTTTCAGGGATGAGAACTCTGGTCTGAATTTCCCTTCAGAAACGGAGTTAAACCCCAGGATGTGTGTCTTCCTACAAGCAAGAGTTCTTTTCTGGTAAACCCAGTGAATTATGGGCTCAAATGGTATTACACAGTTCACAAACCCAACCCATTTCTCACTATTAACAGAAGAGCATCTGTGTAAGGGGAGCTGTGGTTTGTATCAGTTTCATAAGGAGAAGTGAATTAGATGTGGTCATTGTGAGTAGGAAACATAGTTATTTTTTCTGGGTATGCTCACATTTTTGCTGTATTGGAGACGATGCAAAGGAGCGGATGCTTATTGCCTTAAATCAGAGCGTGTTTCAGGGATGAGAACACTGGACTGAATTTCCCTTCAAAAACGGAGTTAAACCCCAGGATCTGTGTCTTCCTACAAGCCAGAGTTCTTTTCTGGTAAACCCAGTGAATTATGGGCACAAATGATTTTACACAATTCACGAACCCAACCCATTTCTCACTATTAACTAAAGAGCATCTTTGTAAGGGGAAGTGTGGTTTGTATTGGTTTCATAAGGAGAGTTGAATTAGATGGCGTCATTGTGAGTAGGAAACATAGTTATTTTTCTGGGTATGCTCACGTTTTTGCTGTTATGGAGATGCTGGAAAGAAGAGGATGCTTCTTGCGTTATAACAGAGTGTGTTTCAGGGATGAGAACTCTGGTCTGAATTTCGCCTCAGAAACAGAGTTAAACACCAGGATCTGTGTCTTCCTACAAGCAAGAGATCATTTCTGATAAATCCACGTAATTTTGGGCTCAAATGATTTTACACACTTCACGAACCCAACGCGTTTCTCCCTAGTAACTAAAGAGCCTTATGTAAGAGGAGGTGTGTTTTGTATCAGTTTCATAAGCAGAGTTGAACTACATATGGTCCATATGAGTAGGAAACACAATTATTTTTTTCTGGGCACCCTCATGGTTCTTGCTGCATTGGAGATGCGGGAAAGAAGAGGATGCTTCTTGCCTTAAAACAGACTGTGTTTCAGGGATGAGAACTCTGGTCTGAATTTCCCTTCAGAAACGGAGTTAAACCCAGTATCTGTGTCTTCCTAAAAGCAGGAGTTCTTTTCTGGTAAACCCAGTGAATTATGGGCTCAAATGGTATGACACAGTTCACGAACACAACCCATTTCTCACTATTAACTAAAGAGCATCTTTGTAAGGGGAAGTGTGGTTTGTATTGGTTTCATAAGGAGAGTTGAATTAGATGGCGTCATTGTGAGTAGGAAACATAGTTATTTTTCTGGGTATGCTCACGTTTTTGCTGTTTTGGAGACGCTGGAAAGAATAGGATGCTTCTTGCGTTAAAACAGAATGTGTTTCAGGGATGAGAACTCTGATCTGAATTTCCCTTCAGAAATGGGGTTAAACCCCAGGATCTGTGTCTTCCTACAACCAAGCGTTCATTTCTGGTAACTCCAGAGAATTTTGGCTCAAATGATTTTACACAGTTCACGAACTCAAGGCGTTTCTCAGTATTAACCCAAAAGAATTTATGTAAGAGTAGCTGTGGTTTGTATCAGTTTCGTAAGCAGAGTTGAAATACATATGGTCCGTATGAGTAGGAAACACAGTTCTTTTTTTCTGGGCATGCTCATGGTTCTTGCTGTATTGCAGATGCTGGAAAGAAGAGGGTGCTTCTTGCGTTAAAACAGAGTGTGTTTCAGGGAAGAGAACTCTTGTCTGAATTTTCCTTCAGAAACGGAGTTAAACCCAAGGATCTGTGTCTTCGTACAAGCAAGATTTCTTTCCTGGTAAACCCAGTGCATTATGGGCTCAAATGATTTTACAAAGTTCCAAAACTTATCCCGTTTCTCACTATTAACTCAAAAGTATTTATGTAGCAGGAGCTGTGGTTTGTATCAGTGTCATAATCATAGTTGATGTAAATATGGTCTGTATGAGTAGGTAACACAGTTCTTTTTTTCTTGGTATGCTCATCTTTTGCTCTTTTGTAGACGCTGGAAAGAAGAGCATGCTTCTTGCATTAAAACCGTGTGTTTTTCATGGATGAGAACACTTGTCTTATATTCCCTTCAGAATCAGAGTTAAACACATGTATCTGCATCTTCCTACAAGCAAGAGTACATTTCTGGTAAACGAAGTGAATTTTGGGCTCAAATGAATTTACACAGTTCACGAAACCAATGCATTTCTCACTATTAACTAAACAGCATTTATGTAAGAGGATGTGCGGTTTGTATCAGTTTCATAATCAGATTTGAACTACATATGATCCGTATGAGTAGGGATCACAGTTCTTTTTTTCTGGGCATGATCATGGTTCTTGCTGTATTGGAGACGCTTGAAAGAAGAGGATGCATCTTGCCTTAAAACAGACTGTGTTTCAGGGATGAGAACTCTGGTCTGAATTTCCCTTCAGAAACGGAGTTAAACCCCAGGATGTGTGTCTTCCTACAAGCAAGAGTTCTTTTCTGGTAAACCCAGTGAATTATGGGCTCAAATGGTATTACACAGTTCACAAACCCAACCCATTTCTCACTATTAACAGAAGAGCATCTGTGTAAGGGGAGCTGTGGTTTGTATCAGTTTCATAAGGAGAAGTGAATTAGATGTGGTCATTGTGAGTAGGAAACATAGTTATTTTTTCTGGGTATGCTCACATTTTTGCTGTATTGGAGACGATGCAAAGGAGCGGATGCTTATTGCCTTAAATCAGAGCGTGTTTCAGGGATGAGAACACTGGACTGAATTTCCCTTCAAAAACGGAGTTAAACCCCAGGATCTGTGTCTTCCTACAAGCCAGAGTTCTTTTCTGGTAAACCCAGTGAATTATGGGCACAAATGATTTTACACAATTCACGAACCCAACCCATTTCTCACTATTAACTAAAGAGCATCTTTGTAAGGGGAAGTGTGGTTTGTATTGGTTTCATAAGGAGAGTTGAATTAGATGGCGTCATTGTGAGTAGGAAACATAGTTATTTTTCTGGGTATGCTCACGTTTTTGCTGTTATGGAGATGCTGGAAAGAAGAGGATGCTTCTTGCGTTATAACAGAGTGTGTTTCAGGGATGAGAACTCTGGTCTGAATTTCGCCTCAGAAACAGAGTTAAACACCAGGATCTGTGTCTTCCTACAAGCAAGAGTTCATTTCTGATAAATCCACGTAATTTTGGGCTCAAATGATTTTACACACTTCACGAACCCAACGCGTTTCTCCCTAGTAACTAAAGAGCCTTATGTAAGAGGAGGTGTGTTTTGTATCAGTTTCATAAGCAGAGTTGAACTACATATGGTCCATATGAGTAGGAAACACAATTCTTTTTTTCTGGGCACCCTCATGGTTCTTGCTGCATTGGAGATGCGGGAAAGAAGAGGATGCTTCTTGCCTTAAAACAGACTGTGTTTCAGGGATGAGAACTCTGGTCTGAATTTCCCTTCAGAAACGGAGTTAAACCCAGTATCTGTGTCTTCCTAAAAGCAGGAGTTCTTTTCTGGTAAACCCAGTGAATTATGGGCTCAAATGGTATGACACAGTTCACGAACACAACCCATTTCTCACTATTAACTAAAGAGCATCTTTGTAAGGGGAACTGTGGTTTGTATCGGTTTCATAAGGAGAGTTGAATTAGATGGGGTCATTGTGAGTAGGAAACATAGTTATTTTTCTGGGTATGCTCACGTTTTTGCTGTTTTGGAGACGCTGGAAAGAATAGGATGCTTCTTGCGTTAAAACAGAATGTGTTTCAGGGATGAGAACTCTGATCTGAATTTCCCTTCAGAAATGGGGTTAAACCCCAGGATCTGTGTCTTCCTACAACCAAGCGTTCATTTCTGGTAACTCCAGAGAATTTTGGCTCAAATGATTTTACACAGTTCACGAACTCAAGGCGTTTCTCAGTATTAACCCAAAAGAATTTATGTAAGAGTAGCTGTGGTTTGTATCAGTTTCATAAGCAGAGTTGAAATACATATGGTCCGTATGAGTAGGAAACACAGTTCTTTTTTTCTGGGCATGCTCATGGTTCTTGCTGTATTGCAGATGCTGGAAAGAAGAGGGTGCTTCTTGCGTTAAAACAGAGTGTGTTTCAGGGAAGAGAACTCTTGTCTGAATTTTCCTTCAGAAACGGAGTTAAACCCCAGGATCTGTGTCTTCCTACAAGCAAGATTTCTTTCCTGGTAAACCCAGTGCATTATGGGCTCAAATGATTTTACAAAGTTCCAAAACTTATCCCGTTTCTCACTATTAACTCAAAAGTATTTATGTAGCAGGAGCTGTGGTGTGTATCAGTGTCATAATCATAGTTGATGTAGATATGGTCTGTATGAGTAGGAAACACAGTTCTTTTTTTCTTGGTATGCTCATCTTTTGCTCTTTTGTAGACACTGGAAAGAAGAGCATGCTTCTTGCATTAAAACCGTGTGTTTTTCATGGATGAGAACACTTGTCTGATATTCCCTTCAGAATCAGAGTTAAACACATGTATCTGCATCTTCCTACAAGCAAGAGTACATTTCTGGTAAACCAAGTGAATTTTGGGCTCAAATGAATTTACACAGTTCACGAAACCAATGCATTTCTCACTATTAACTAAACAGCATTTATGTAAGAGGATGTGCGGTTTGTATCAGTTTCATAATCAGATTTGAACTACATATGATCCGTATGAGTAGGGATCACAGTTCTTTTTTTCTGGGCATGATCATGGTTCTTGCTGTATTGGAGACGCTTGAAAGAAGAGGATGCATCTTGCCTTAAAACAGACTGTGTTTCAGGGATGAGAACTCTGGTCTGAATTTCCCTTCAGAAACGGAGTTAAACCCCAGGATGTGTGTCTTCCTACAAGCAAGAGTTCTTTTCTGGTAAACCCAGTGAATTATGGGCTCAAATGGTATTACACAGTTCACAAACCCAACCCATTTCTCACTATTAACAGAAGAGCATCTGTGTAAGGGGAGCTGTGGTTTGTATCAGTTTCATAAGGAGAAGTGAATTAGATGTGGTCATTGTGAGTAGGAAACATAGTTATTTTTTCTGGGTATGCTCACATTTTTGCTGTATTGGAGACGATGCAAAGGAGCGGATGCTTATTGCCTTAAATCAGAGCGTGTTTCAGGGATGAGAACACTGGACTGAATTTCCCTTCAAAAACGGAGTTAAACCCCAGGATCTGTGTCTTCCTACAAGCCAGAGTTCTTTTCTGGTAAACCCAGTGAATTATGGGCACAAATGATTTTACACAATTCACGAACCCAACCCATTTCTCACTATTAACTAAAGAGCATCTTTGTAAGGGGAAGTGTGGTTTGTATTGGTTTCATAAGGAGAGTTGAATTAGATGGCGTCATTGTGAGTAGGAAACATAGTTATTTTTCTGGGTATGCTCACGTTTTTGCTGTTATGGAGATGCTGGAAAGAAGAGGATGCTTCTTGCGTTATAACAGAGTGTGTTTCAGGGATGAGAACTCTGGTCTGAATTTCGCCTGAGAAACAGAGTTAAACACCAGGATCTGTGTCTTCCTACAAGCAAGAGTTCATTTCTGATAAATCCACGTAATTTTGGGCTCAAATGATTTTACACAGTTCACGAACTCAAGGCGTTTCTCAGTATTAACCCAAAAAAATTTATGTAAGAGTAGCTGTGGTTTGTATCAGTTTCGTAAGCAGAGTTGAAATACATATGGTCCGTATGAGTAGGAAACACAGTTCTTTTTTTCTGGGCATGCTCATGGTTCTTGCTGTATTGCAGATGCTGGAAAGAAGAGGATGCTTCTTGCGTTAAAACAGAGTGTGTTTCAGGGAAGAGAACTCTTGTCTGAATTTTCCTTCAGAAACGGAGTTAAACCCCAGGATCTGTGTCTTCCTACAAGCAAGATTTTTTCCTGGTAAACCCAGTGCATTATGGGCTCAAATGATTTTACAAAGTTCCAAAACTTATCCCGTTTCTCACTATTAACTCAAAAGTATTTATATAGCAGGAGCTGTGGTTTGTATCAGTGTCATAATCATAGTTGATGTAAATATGGTCTGTATGAGTAGGTAACACAGTTCTTTTTTTCTTGGTATGCTCATCTTTTGCTCTTTTGTAGACGCTGGAAAGAAGAGCATGCTTCTTGCATTAAAACCGTGTGTTTTTCATGGATGAGAACACTTGTCTTATATTCCCTTCAGAATCAGAGTTAAACACATGTATCTGCATCTTCCTACAAGCAAGAGTACATTTCTGGTAAACCAAGTGAATTTTGGGCTCAAATGAATTTACACAGTTCACGAAACCAATGCATTTCTCACTATTAACTAAACAGCATTTATGTAAGAGGATGTGCGGTTTGCATCAGTTTCATAATCAGATTTGAACTACATATGATCCGTATTAGTAGGGATCACAGTTCTTTTTTTCTGGGCATGATCATGGTTCTTGCTGTATTGGAGACGCTTGAAAGAAGAGGATGCATCTTGCCTTAAAACAGACTGTGTTTCAGGGATGAGAACTCTGGTCTGAATTTCCCTTCAGAAACGGAGTTAAACCCCAGGATGTGTGTCTTCCTACAAGCAAGAGTTCTTTTCTGGTAAACCCAGTGAATTATGGGCTCAAATGGTATTACACAGTTCACAAACCCAACCCATTTCTCACTATTAACAGAAGAGCATCTGTGTAAGGGGAGCTGTGGTTTGTATCAGTTTCATAAGGAGAAGTGAATTAGATGTGGTCATTGTGAGTAGGAAACATAGTTATTTTTTCTGGGTATGCTCACATTTTTGCTGTATTGGAGACGATGCAAAGGAGCGGATGCTTATTGCCTTAAATCAGAGCGTGTTTCAGGGATGAGAACACTGGACTGAGTTTCCCTTCAAAAACGGAGTTAAACCCCAGGATCTGTGTCTTCCTACAAGCCAGAGTTCTTTTCTGGTAAACCCAGTGAATTATGGGCACAAATGATTTTACACAATTCACGAACCCAACCCATTTCTCACTATTAACTAAAGAGCATCTTTGTAAGGGGAACTGTGGTTTGTATTGGTTTCATAAGGAGAGTTGAATTAGATGGCGTCATTGTGAGTAGGAAACATAGTTATTTTTCTGGGTATGCTCACGTTTTTGCTGTTTTGGAGATGCTGGAAAGAATAGGATGCTTCTTGCGTTAAAACAGAATGTGTTTCAGGGATGAGAACTCTGATCTGAATTTCCCTTCAGAAATGGGGTTAAACCCCAGGATCTGTGTCTTCCTACAACCAAGCGTTCATTTCTGGTAACTCCAGAGAATTTTGGCTCAAATGATTTTACACAGTTCACGAACTCAAGGCGTTTCTCAGTATTAACCCAAAAGAATTTATGTAAGAGTAGCTGTGGTTTGTATCAGTTTCTTAAGCAGAGTTGAAATACATATGGTCCGTATGAGTAGGAAACACAGTTCTTTTTTTCTGGGCATGCTCATGGTTCTTGCTGTATTGCAGATGCTGGAAAGAAGAGGATGCTTCTTGCGTTAAAACAGAGTGTGTTTCAGGGAAGAGAACTCTTGTCTGAATTTTCCTTCAGAAACGGAGTTAAACCCCAGGATCTGTGTCTTCCTACAAGCAAGATTTTTTTCCTGGTAAACCCAGTGCATTATGGGCTCAAATGATTTTACAAAGTTCCAAAACTTATCCCGTTTCTCACTATTAACTCAAAAGTATTTATGTAGCAGGAGCTGTGGTTTGTATCAGTGTCATAATCATAGTTGATGTAAATATGGTCTGTATGAGTAGGTAACACAGTTCATTTTTTCTTGGTATGCTCATCTTTTGCTCTTTTGTAGACGCTGGAAAGAAGAGCATGCTTCTTGCATTAAAACCGTGTGTTTTTCATGGATGAGAACACTTGTCTTATATTCCCTTCAGAATCAGAGTTAAACACATGTATCTGCATCTTCCTACAAGCAAGAGTACATTTCTGGTAAACCAAGTGAATTTTGGGCTCAAATGAATTTACACAGTTCACGAAACCAATGCATTTCTCACTATTAACTAAACAGCATTTATGTAAGAGGATGTGCGGTTTGTATCAGTTTCATAATCAGATTTGAACTACATATGATCCGTATGAGTAGGGATCACAGTTCTTTTTTTCTGGGCATGATCATGGTTCTTGCTGTATTGGAGACGCTTGAAAGAAGAGGATGCATCTTGCCTTAAAACAGACTGTGTTTCAGGGATGAGAACTCTGGTCTGAATTTCCCTTCAGAAACGGAGTTAAACCCCAGGATGTGTGTCTTCCTACAAGCAAGAGTTCTTTTCTGGTAAACCCAGTGAATTATGGGCTCAAATGGTATTACACAGTTCACAAACCCAACCCATTTCTCACTATTAACAGAAGAGCATCTGTGTAAGGGGAGCTGTGGTTTGTATCAGTTTCATAAGGAGAAGTGAATTAGATGTGGTCATTGTGAGTAGGAAACATAGTTATTTTTTCTGGGTATGCTCACATTTTTGCTGTATTGGAGACGATGCAAAGGAGCGGATGCTTATTGCCTTAAATCAGAGCGTGTTTCAGGGATGAGAACACTGGACTGAATTTCCCTTCAAAAACGGAGTTAAACCCCAGGATCTGTGTCTTCCTACAAGCCAGAGTTCTTTTCTGGTAAACCCAGTGAATTATGGGCACAAATGATTTTACACAATTCACGAACCCAACCCATTTCTCACTATTAACTAAAGAGCATCTTTGTAAGGGGAACTGTGGTTTGTATTGGTTTCATAAGGAGAGTTGAATTAGATGGCGTCATTGTGAGTAGGAAACATAGTTATTTTTCTGGGTATGCTCACGTTTTTGCTGTTATGGAGATGCTGGAAAGAAGAGGATGCTTCTTGCGTTATAACAGAGTGTGTTTCAGGGATGAGAACTCTGGTCTGAATTTCGCCTCAGAAACAGAGTTAAACACCAGGATCTGTGTCTTCCTACAAGCAAGAGTTCATTTCTGATAAATCCACGTAATTTTGGGCTCAAATGATTTTACACACTTCACGAACCCAACGCGTTTCTCCCTAGTAACTAAAGAGCCTTATGTAAGAGGAGGTGTGTTTTGTATCAGTTTCATAAGCAGAGTTGAACTACATATGGTCCATATGAGTAGGAAACACAATTCTTTTTTTCTGGGCACCCTCATGGTTCTTGCTGCATTGGAGATGCGGGAAAGAAGAGGATGCTTCTTGCCTTAAAACAGACTGTGTTTCAGGGATGAGAACTCTGGTCTGAATTTCCCTTCAGAAACGGAGTTAAACCCAGTATCTGTGTCTTCCTAAAAGCAGGAGTTCTTTTCTGGTAAACCCAGTGAATTATGGGCTCAAATGGTATGACACAGTTCACGAACACAACCCATTTCTCACTATTAACTAAAGAGCATCTTTGTAAGGGGAACTGTGGTTTGTATCGGTTTCATAAGGAGAGTTGAATTAGATGGGGTCATTGTGAGTAGGAAACATAGTTATTTTTCTGGGTATGCTCACGTTTTTGCTGTTTTGGAGACGCTGGAAAGAATAGGATGCTTCTTGCGTTAAAACAGAATGTGTTTCAGGGATGAGAACTCTGATCTGAATTTCCCTTCAGAAATGGGGTTAAACCCCAGGATCTGTGTCTTCCTACAACCAAGCGTTCATTTCTGGTAACTCCAGAGAATTTTGGCTCAAATGATTTTACACAGTTCACGAACTCAAGGCGTTTCTCAGTATTAACCCAAAAGAATTTATGTAAGAGTAGCTGTGGTTTGTATCAGTTTCATAAGCAGAGTTGAAATACATATGGTCCGTATGAGTAGGAAACACAGTTCTTTTTTTCTCTGATGCTCATGGTTCTTGCTGTATTGCAGATGCTGGAAAGAAGAGGGTGCTTCTTGCATTAAAACAGAGTGTGTTTCAGGGAAGAGAACTCTTGTCTGAATTTTCCTTCAGAAACGGAGTTAAACCCCAGGATCTGTGTCTTCCTACAAGCAAGATTTCTTTCCTGGTAAACCCAGTGCATTATGGGCTCAAATGATTTTACAAAGTTCCAAAACTTATCCCGTTTCTCACTATTAACTCAAAAGTATTTATGTAGCAGGAGCTGTGGTTTGTATCAGTGTCATAATCATAGTTGATGTAAATATGGTCTGTATGAGTAGGTAACACAGTTCATTTTTTCTTGGTATGCTCATCTTTTGCTCTTTTGTAGACGCTGGAAAGAAGAGCATGCTTCTTGCATTAAAACCGTGTGTTTTTCATGGATGAGAACACATGTCTTATATTCCCTTCAGAATCAGAGTTAAACACATGTATCTGCATCTTCCTACAAGCAAGAGTACATTTCTGGTAAACCAAGTGAATTTTGGGCTCAAATGAATTTACACAGTTCACGAAACCAATGCATTTCTCACTATTAACTAAACAGCATTTATGTAAGAGGATGTGCGGTTTGTATCAGTTTCATAATCAGATTTGAACTACATATGATCCGTATGAGTAGGGATCACAGTTCTTTTTTTCTGTGCATGATCATGGTTCTTGCTGTATTGGAGACGCTTGAAAGAAGAGGATGCTTCTTGCCTTAAAACAGACTGTGTTTCAGGGATGAGAACTCTGGTCTGAATTTCCCTTCAGAAACGGAGTTAAACCCCAGGATGTGTGTCTTCCTACAAGCAAGAGTTCTTTTCTGATAAACCCAGTGAATTATGGGCTCAAATTTTATTACACAGTTCACAAACCCAACCCATTTCTCACTATTAACTGAAGAGCATCTGTGTAAGGGGAGCTGTGGTTTGTATCAGTTTCATAAGCAGAGTTGAATTAGATGTGGTCATTGTGAGTAGGAAACATAGTTATTTTTTCTGGGTATGCTCACATTTTTGCTGTATTGGAGACGATGCAAAGGAGCGGATGCTTATTGCCTTAAATCAGAGCGTGTTTCAGGGATGAGAACACTGGACTGAATTTCCCTTCAAAAACGGAGTTAAACCCCAGGATCTGTGTCTTCCTACAAGCCAGAGTTCTTTTCTGGTAAACCCAGTGAATTATGGGCACAAATGATTTTACACAATTCACGAACCCAACCCATTTCTCACTATTAACTAAAGAGCATCTTTGTAAGGGGAACTGTGGTTTGTATTGGTTTCATAAGGAGAGTTGAATTAGATGGCGTCATTGTGAGTAGGAAACATAGTTATTTTTCTGGGTATGCTCACGTTTTTGCTGTTTTGGAGACGCTGGAAAGAATAGGATGCTTCTTGCGTTAAAACAGAATGTGTTTCAGGGATGAGAACTCTGATCTGAATTTCCCTTCAGAAATGGGGTTAAACCCCAGGATCTGTGTCTTCCTACAACCAAGCGTTCATTTCTGGTAACTCCAGAGAATTTTGGCTCAAATGATTTTACACAGTTCACGAACTCAAGGCGTTTCTCAGTATTAACCCAAAAAAATTTATGTAAGAGCAGCTGTGGTTTGTATCAGTTTCGTAAGCAGAGTTGAAATACATATGGTCCGTATGAGTAGGAAACACAGTTCTTTTTTTCTGGGCATGCTCATGGTTCTTGCTGTATTGCAGATGCTGGAAAGAAGAGGATGCTTCTTGCGTTAAAACAGAGTGTGTTTCAGGGAAGAGAACTCTTGTCTGAATTTTCCTTCAGAAACGGAGTTAAACCCCAGGATCTGTGTCTTCCTACAAGCAAGATTTTTTTCCTGGTAAACCCAGTGCATTATGGGCTCAAATGATTTTACAAAGTTCCAAAACTTATCCCGTTTCTCACTATTAACTCAAAAGTATTTATATAGCAGGAGCTGTGGTTTGTATCAGTGTCATAATCATAGTTGATGTAAATATGGTCTGTATGAGTAGGTAACACAGTTCTTTTTTTCTTGGTATGCTCATCTTTTGCTCTTTTGTAGACGCTGGAAAGAAGAGCATGCTTCTTGCATTAAAACCGTGTGTTTTTCATGGATGAGAACACTTGTCTTATATTCCCTTCAGAATCAGAGTTAAACACATGTATCTGCATCTTCCTACAAGCAAGAGTACATTTCTGGTAAACCAAGTGAATTTTGGGCTCAAATGAATTTACACAGTTCACGAAACCAATGCATTTCTCACTATTAACTAAACAGCATTTATGTAAGAGGATGTGCGGTTTGTATCAGTTTCATAATCAGATTTGAACTACATATGATCCGTATGAGTAGGGATCACAGTTCTTTTTTTCTGGGCATGATCATGGTTCTTGCTGTATTGGAGACGCTTGAAAGAAGAGGATGCATCTTGCCTTAAAACAGACTGTGTTTCAGGGATGAGAACTCTGGTCTGAATTTCCCTTCAGAAACGGAGTTAAACCCCAGGATGTGTGTCTTCCTACAAGCAAGAGTTCTTTTCTGGTAAACCCAGTGAATTATGGGCTCAAATGGTATTACACAGTTCACAAACCCAACCCATTTCTCACTATTAACAGAAGAGCATCTGTGTGAGGGGAGCTGTGGTTTGTATCAGTTTCATAAGGAGAAGTGTATTAGATGTGGTCATTGTGAGTAGGAAACATAGTTATTTTTTCTGGGTATGCTCACATTTTTGCTGTATTGGAGACGATGCAAAGGAGCGGATGCTTATTGCCTTAAATCAGAGCGTGTTTCAGGGATGAGAACACTGGACTGAATTTCCCTTCAAAAACGGAGTTAAACCCCAGGATCTGTGTCTTCCTACAAGCCAGAGTTCTTTTCTGGTAAACCCAGTGAATTATGGGCACAAATGATTTTACACAATTCACGAACCCAACCCATTTCTCACTATTAACTAAAGAGCATCTTTGTAAGGGGAAGTGTGGTTTGTATTGGTTTCATAAGGAGAGTTGAATTAGATGGCGTCATTGTGAGTAGGAAACATAGTTATTTTTCTGGGTATGCTCACGTTTTTGCTGTTATGGAGATGCTGGAAAGAAGAGGATGCTTCTTGCGTTATAACAGAGTGTGTTTCAGGGATGAGAACTCTGGTCTGAATTTCGCCTCAGAAACAGAGTTAAACACCAGGATCTGTGTCTTCCTACAAGCAAGAGTTCATTTCTGATAAATCCACGTAATTTTGGGCTCAAATGATTTTACACACTTCACGAACCCAACGCGTTTCTCCCTAGTAACTAAAGAGCCTTATGTAAGAGGAGGTGTGTTTTGTATCAGTTTCATAAGCAGAGTTGAACTACATATGGTCCATATGAGTAGGAAACACAATTCTTTTTTTCTGGGCACCCTCATGGTTCTTGCTGCATTGGAGATGCGGGAAAGAAGAGGATGCTTCTTGCCTTAAAACAGACTGTGTTTCAGGGATGAGAACTCTGGTCTGAATTTCCCTTCAGAAACGGAGTTAAACCCAGTATCTGTGTCTTCCTAAAAGCAGGAGTTCTTTTCTGGTAAACCCAGTGAATTATGGGCTCAAATGGTATGACACAGTTCACGAACACAACCCATTTCTCACTATTAACTAAAGAGCATCTTTGTAAGGGGAACTGTGGTTTGTATCGGTTTCATAAGGAGAGTTGAATTAGATGGGGTCATTGTGAGTAGGAAACATAGTTATTTTTCTGGGTATGCTCACGTTTTTGCTGTTTTGGAGACGCTGGAAAGAATAGGATGCTTCTTGCGTTAAAACAGAATGTGTTTCAGGGATGAGAACTCTGATCTGAATTTCCCTTCAGAAATGGGGTTAAACCCCAGGATCTGTGTCTTCCTACAACCAAGCGTTCATTTCTGGTAACTCCAGAGAATTTTGGCTCAAATGATTTTACACAGTTCACGAACTCAAGGCGTTTCTCAGTATTAACCCAAAAGAATTTATGTAAGAGTAGCTGTGGTTTGTATCAGTTTCGTAAGCAGAGTTGAAATACATATGGTCCGTATGAGTAGGAAACACAGTTCTTTTTTTCTGGGATGCTCATGGTTCTTGCTGTATTGCAGATGCTGGAAAGAAGAGGGTGCTTCTTGCGTTAAAACAGAGTGTGTTTCAGGGAAGAGAACTCTTGTCTGAATTTTCCTTCAGAAACGGAGTTAAACCCCAGGATCTGTGTCTTCCTACAAGCAAGATTTCTTTCCTGGTAAACCCAGTGCATTATGGGCTCAAATGATTTTACAAAGTTCCAAAACTTATCCCGTTTCTCACTATTAACTCAAAAGTATTTATGTAGCAGGAGCTGTGGTTTGTATCAGTGTCATAATCATAGTTGATGTAAATATGGTCTGTATGAGTAGGTAACACAGTTCATTTTTTCTTGGTATGCTCATCTTTTGCTCTTTTGTAGACGCTGGAAAGAAGAGCATGCTTCTTGCATTAAAACCGTGTGTTTTTCATGGATGAGAACACATGTCTTATATTCCCTTCAGAATCAGAGTTAAACACATGTATCTGCATCTTCCTACAAGCAAGAGTACATTTCTGGTAAACCAAGTGAATTTTGGGCTCAAATGAATTTACACAGTTCACGAAACCAATGCATTTCTCACTATTAACTAAACAGCATTTATGTAAGAGGATGTGCGGTTTGTATCAGTTTCATAATCAGATTTGAACTACATATGATCCGTATGAGTAGGGATCACAGTTCTTTTTTTCTGTGCATGATCATGGTTCTTGCTGTATTGGAGACGCTTGAAAGAAGAGGATGCTTCTTGCCTTAAAACAGACTGTGTTTCAGGGATGAGAACTCTGGTCTGAATTTCCCTTCAGAAACGGAGTTAAACCCCAGGATGTGTGTCTTCCTACAAGCAAGAGTTCTTTTCTGATAAACCCAGTGAATTATGGGCTCAAATTTTATTACACAGTTCACAAACCCAACCCATTTCTCACTATTAACTGAAGAGCATCTGTGTAAGGGGAGCTGTGGTTTGTATCAGTTTCATAAGCAGAGTTGAATTAGATGTGGTCATTGTGAGTAGGAAACATAGTTATTTTTTCTGGGTATGCTCACATTTTTGCTGTATTGGAGACGATGCAAAGGAGCGGATGCTTATTGCCTTAAATCAGAGCGTGTTTCAGGGATGAGAACACTGGACTGAATTTCCCTTCAAAAACGGAGTTAAACCCCAGGATCTGTGTCTTCCTACAAGCCAGAGTTCTTTTCTGGTAAACCCAGTGAATTATGGGCACAAATGATTTTACACAATTCACGAACCCAACCCATTTCTCACTATTAACTAAAGAGCATCTTTGTAAGGGGAAGTGTGGTTTGTATTGGTTTCATAAGGAGAGTTGAATTAGATGGCGTCATTGTGAGTAGGAAACATAGTTATTTTTCTGGGTATGCTCACGTTTTTGCTGTTATGGAGATGCTGGAAAGAAGAGGATGCTTCTTGCGTTATAACAGAGTGTGTTTCAGGGATGAGAACTCTGGTCTGAATTTCGCCTCAGAAACAGAGTTAAACACCAGGATCTGTGTCTTCCTACAAGCAAGAGTTCATTTCTGATAAATCCACGTAATTTTGGGCTCAAATGATTTTACACACTTCACGAACCCAACGCGTTTCTCCCTAGTAACTAAAGAGCCTTATGTAAGAGGAGGTGTGTTTTGTATCAGTTTCATAAGCAGAGTTGAACTACATATGGTCCATATGAGTAGGAAACACAATTCTTTTTTTCTGGGCACCCTCATGGTTCTTGCTGCATTGGAGATGCGGGAAAGAAGAGGATGCTTCTTGCCTTAAAACAGACTGTGTTTCAGGGATGAGAACTCTGGTCTGAATTTCCCTTCAGAAACGGAGTTAAACCCAGTATCTGTGTCTTCCTAAAAGCAGGAGTTCTTTTCTGGTAAACCCAGTGAATTATGGGCTCAAATGGTATGACACAGTTCACGAACACAACCCATTTCTCACTATTAACTAAAGAGCATCTTTGTAAGGGGAACTGTGGTTTGTATCGGTTTCATAAGGAGAGTTGAATTAGATGGGGTCATTGTGAGTAGGAAACATAGTTATTTTTCTGGGTATGCTCACGTTTTTGCTGTTTTGGAGACGCTGGAAAGAATAGGATGCTTCTTGCGTTAAAACAGAATGTGTTTCAGGGATGAGAACTCTGATCTGAATTTCCCTTCAGAAATGGGGTTAAACCCCAGGATCTGTGTCTTCCTACAACCAAGCGTTCATTTCTGGTAACTCCAGAGAATTTTGGCTCAAATGATTTTACACAGTTCACGAACTCAAGGCGTTTCTCAGTATTAACCCAAAAAAATTTATGTAAGAGTAGCTGTGGTTTGTATCAGTTTCGTAAGCAGAGTTGAAATACATATGGTCCGTATGAGTAGGAAACACAGTTCTTTTTTTCTGGGCATGCTCATGGTTCTTGCTGTATTGCAGATGCTGGAAAGAAGAGGATGCTTCTTGCGTTAAAACAGAGTGTGTTTCAGGGAAGAGAACTCTTGTCTGAATTTTCCTTCAGAAACGGAGTTAAACCCCAGGATCTGTGTCTTCCTACAAGCAAGATTTTTTTCCTGGTAAACCCAGTGCATTATGGGCTCAAATGATTTTACAAAGTTCCAAAACTTATCCCGTTTCTCACTATTAACTCAAAAGTATTTATGTAGCAGGAGCTGTGGTTTGTATCAGTGTCATAATCATAGTTGATGTAAATATGGTCTGTATGAGTAGGTAACACAGTTCTTTTTTTCTTGGTATGCTCATCTTTTGCTCTTTTGTAGACGCTGGAAAGAAGAGCATGCTTCTTGCATTAAAACCGTGTGTTTTTCATGGATGAGAACACTTGTCTTATATTCCCTTCAGAATCAGAGTTAAACACATGTATCTGCATCTTCCTACAAGCAAGAGTACATTTCTGGTAAACGAAGTGAATTTTGGGCTCAAATGAATTTACACAGTTCACGAAACCAATGCATTTCTCACTATTAACTAAACAGCATTTATGTAAGAGGATGTGCGGTTTGTATCAGTTTCATAATCAGATTTGAACTACATATGATCCGTATGAGTAGGGATCACAGTTCTTTTTTTCTGGGCATGATCATCGTTCTTGCTGTATTGGAGACGCTTGAAAGAAGAGGATGCATCTTGCCTTAAAACAGACTGTGTTTCAGGGATGAGAACTCTGGTCTGAATTTCCCTTCAGAAACGGAGTTAAACCCCAGGATGTGTGTCTTCCTACAAGCAAGAGTTCTTTGCTGGTAAACCCAGTGAATTATGGGCTCAAATGGTATTACACAGTTCACAAACCCAACCCATTTCTCACTATTAACAGAAGAGCATCTGTGTAAGGGGAGCTGTGGTTTGTATCAGTTTCATAAGGAGAAGTGAATTAGATGTGGTCATTGTGAGTAGGAAACATAGTTATTTTTTCTGGGTATGCTCACATTTTTGCTGTATTGGAGACGATGCAAAGGAGCGGATGCTTATTGCCTTAAATCAGAGCGTGTTTCAGGGATGAGAACACTGGACTGAATTTCCCTTCAAAAACGGAGTTAAACCCCAGGATCTGTGTCTTCCTACAAGCCAGAGTTCTTTTCTGGTAAACCCAGTGAATTATGGGCACAAATGATTTTACACAATTCACGAACCCAACCCATTTCTCACTATTAACTAAAGAGCATCTTTGTAAGGGGAAGTGTGGTTTGTATTGGTTTCATAAGGAGAGTTGAATTAGATGGCGTCATTGTGAGTAGGAAACATAGTTATTTTTCTGGGTATGCTCACGTTTTTGCTGTTATGGAGATGCTGGAAAGAAGAGGATGCTTCTTGCGTTATAACAGAGTGTGTTTCAGGGATGAGAACTCTGGTCTGAATTTCGCCTCAGAAACAGAGTTAAACACCAGGATCTGTGTCTTCCTACAAGCAAGAGTTCATTTCTGATAAATCCACGTAATTTTGGGCTCAAATGATTTTACACACTTCACGAACCCAACGCGTTTCTCCCTAGTAACTAAAGAGCCTTATGTAAGAGGAGGTGTGTTTTGTATCAGTTTCATAAGCAGAGTTGAACTACATATGGTCCATATGAGTAGGAAACACAATTCTTTTTTTCTGGGCACCCTCATGGTTCTTGCTGCATTGGAGATGCGGGAAAGAAGAGGATGCTTCTTGCCTTAAAACAGACTGTGTTTCAGGGATGAGAACTCTGGTCTGAATTTCCCTTCAGAAACGGAGTTAAACCCAGTATCTGTGTCTTCCTAAAAGCAGGAGTTCTTTTCTGGTAAACCCAGTGAATTATGGGCTCAAATGGTATGACACAGTTCACGAACACAACCCATTTCTCACTATTAACTAAAGAGCATCTTTGTAAGGGGAACTGTGGTTTGTATTGGTTTCATAAGGAGAGTTGAATTAGATGGCGTCATTGTGAGTAGGAAACATAGTTATTTTTCTGGGTATGCTCACGTTTTTGCTGTTTTGGAGACGCTGGAAAGAATAGGATGCTTCTTGCGTTAAAACAGAATATGTTTCAGGGATGAGAACTCTGATCTGAATTTCCCTTCAGAAATGGGGTTAAACCCCAGGATCTGTGTCTTCCTACAACCAAGCGTTCATTTCTGGTAACTCCAGAGAATTTTGGCTCAAATGATTTTACACAGTTCACGAACTCAAGGCGTTTCTCAGTATTAACCCAAAAGAATTTATGTAAGAGTAGCTGTGGTTTGTATCAGTTTCGTAAGCAGAGTTGAAATACATATGGTCCGTATGAGTAGGAAACACAGTTCTTTTTTTCTGGGATGCTCATGGTTCTTGCTGTATTGCAGATGCTGGAAAGAAGAGGGTGCTTCTTGCGTTAAAACAGAGTGTGTTTCAGGGAAGAGAACTCTTGTCTGAATTTTCCTTCAGAAACGGAGTTAAACCCCAGGATCTGTGTCTTCCTACAAGCAAGATTTCTTTCCTGGTAAACCCAGTGCATTATGGGCTCAAATGATTTTACAAAGTTCCAAAACTTATCCCGTTTCTCACTATTAACTCAAAAGTATTTATGTAGCAGGAGCTGTGGTTTGTATCAGTGTCATAATCATAGTTGATGTAAATATGGTCTGTATGAGTAGGTAACACAGTTCTTTTTTTCTTGGTATGCTCATCTTTTGCTCTTTTGTAGACGCTGGAAAGAAGAGCATGCTTCTTGCATTAAAACCGTGTGTTTTTCATGGATGAGAACACTTGTCTTATATTCCCTTCAGAATCAGAGTTAAACACATGTATCTGCATCTTCCTACAAGCAAGAGTACATTTCTGGTAAACCAAGTGAATTTTGGGCTCAAATGAATTTACACAGTTCACGAAACCAATGCATTTCTCACTATTAACTAAACAGCATTTATGTAAGAGGATGTGCGGTTTGTATCAGTTTCATAATCAGATTTGAACTACATATGATCCGTATGAGTAGGGATCACAGTTCTTTTTTTCTGGGCATGATCATGGTTCTTGCTGTATTGGAGACGCTTGAAAGAAGAGGATGCATCTTGCCTTAAAACAGACTGTGTTTCAGGGATGAGAACTCTGGTCTGAATTTCCCTTCAGAAACGGAGTTAAACCCCAGGATGTGTGTCTTCCTACAAGCAAGAGTTCTTTTCTGGTAAACCCAGTGAATTATGGGCTCAAATGGTATTACACAGTTCACAAACCCAACCCATTTCTCACTATTAACAGAAGAGCATCTGTGTAAGGGGAGCTGTGGTTTGTATCAGTTTCATAAGGAGAAGTGAATTAGATGTGGTCATTGTGAGTAGGAAACATAGTTATTTTTTCTGGGTATGCTCACATTTTTGCTGTATTGGAGACGATGCAAAGGAGCGGATGCTTATTGCCTTAAATCAGAGCGTGTTTCAGGGATGAGAACACTGGACTGAATTTCCCTTCAAAAACGGAGTTAAACCCCAGGATCTGTGTCTTCCTACAAGCCAGAGTTCTTTTCTGGTAAACCCAGTGAATTATGGGCACAAATGATTTTACACAATTCACGAACCCAACCCATTTCTCACTATTAACTAAAGAGCATCTTTGTAAGGGGAAGTGTGGTTTGTATTGGTTTCATAAGGAGAGTTGAATTAGATGGCGTCATTGTGAGTAGGAAACATAGTTATTTTTCTGGGTATGCTCACGTTTTTGCTGTTATGGAGATGCTGGAAAGAAGAGGATGCTTCTTGCGTTATAACAGAGTGTGTTTCAGGGATGAGAACTCTGGTCTGAATTTCGCCTCAGAAACAGAGTTAAACACCAGGATCTGTGTCTTCCTACAAGCAAGAGTTCATTTCTGATAAATCCACGTAATTTTGGGCTCAAATGATTTTACACACTTCATGAACCCAACGCGTTTCTCCCTAGTAACTAAAGAGCCTTATGTAAGAGGAGGTGTGTTTTGTATCAGTTTCATAAGCAGAGTTGAACTACATATGGTCCATATGAGTAGGAAACACAATTCTTTTTTTCTGGGCACCCTCATGGTTCTTGCTGCATTGGAGATGCGGGAAAGAAGAGGATGCTTCTTGCCTTAAAACAGACTGTGTTTCAGGGATGAGAACTCTGGTCTGAATTTCCCTTCAGAAACGGAGTTAAACCCAGTATCTGTGTCTTCCTAAAAGCAGGAGTTCTTTTCTGGTAAACCCAGTGAATTATGGGCTCAAATGGTATGACACAGTTCACGAACACAACCCATTTCTCACTATTAACTAAAGAGCATCTTTGTAAGGGGAACTGTGGTTTGTATCGGTTTCATAAGGAGAGTTGAATTAGATGGGGTCATTGTGAGTAGGAAACATAGTTATTTTTCTGGGTATGCTCACGTTTTTGCTGTTTTGGAGACGCTGGAAAGAATAGGATGCTTCTTGCGTTAAAACAGAATGTGTTTCAGGGATGAGAACTCTGATCTGAATTTCCCTTCAGAAATGGGGTTAAACCCCAGGATCTGTGTCTTCCTACAACCAAGCGTTCATTTCTGGTAACTCCAGAGAATTTTGGCTCAAATGATTTTACACAGTTCACGAACTCAAGGCGTTTCTCAGTATTAACCCAAAAAAATTTATGTAAGAGTAGCTGTGGTTTGTATCAGTTTCGTAAGCAGAGTTGAAATACATATGGTCCGTATGAGTAGGAAACACAGTTCTTTTTTTCTGGGCATGCTCATGGTTCTTGCTGTATTGCAGATGCTGGAAAGAAGAGGATGCTTCTTGCGTTAAAACAGAGTGTGTTTCAGGGAAGAGAACTCTTGTCTGAATTTTCCTTCAGAAACGGAGTTAAACCCCAGGATCTGTGTCTTCCTACAAGCAAGATTTTTTTCCTGGTAAACCCAGTGCATTATGGGCTCAAATGATTTTACAAAGTTCCAAAACTTATCCCGTTTCTCACTATTAACTCAAAAGTATTTATGTAGCAGGAGCTGTGGTTTGTATCAGTGTCATAATCATAGTTGATGTAAATATGGTCTGTATGAGTAGGTAACACAGTTCTTTTTTTCTTGGTATGCTCATCTTTTGCTCTTTTGTAGACGCTGGAAAGAAGAGCATGCTTCTTGCATTAAAACCGTGTGTTTTTCATGGATGAGAACACTTGTCTTATATTCCCTTCAGAATCAGAGTTAAACACATGTATCTGCATCTTCCTACAAGCAAGAGTACATTTCTGGTAAACGAAGTGAATTTTGGGCTCAAATGAATTTACACAGTTCACGAAACCAATGCATTTCTCACTATTAACTAAACAGCATTTATGTAAGAGGATGTGCGGTTTGTATCAGTTTCATAATCAGATTTGAACTACATATGATCCGTATGAGTAGGGATCACAGTTCTTTTTTTCTGGGCATGATCATCGTTCTTGCTGTATTGGAGACGCTTGAAAGAAGAGGATGCATCTTGCCTTAAAACAGACTGTGTTTCAGGGATGAGAACTCTGGTCTGAATTTCCCTTCAGAAACGGAGTTAAACCCCAGGATGTGTGTCTTCCTACAAGCAAGAGTTCTTTGCTGGTAAACCCAGTGAATTATGGGCTCAAATGGTATTACACAGTTCACAAACCCAACCCATTTCTCACTATTAACAGAAGAGCATCTGTGTAAGGGGAGCTGTGGTTTGTATCAGTTTCATAAGGAGAAGTGAATTAGATGTGGTCATTGTGAGTAGGAAACATAGTTATTTTTTCTGGGTATGCTCACATTTTTGCTGTATTGGAGACGATGCAAAGGAGCGGATGCTTATTGCCTTAAATCAGAGCGTGTTTCAGGGATGAGAACACTGGACTGAATTTCCCTTCAAAAACGGAGTTAAACCCCAGGATCTGTGTCTTCCTACAAGCCAGAGTTCTTTTCTGGTAAACCCAGTGAATTATGGGCACAAATGATTTTACACAATTCACGAACCCAACCCATTTCTCACTATTAACTAAAGAGCATCTTTGTAAGGGGAAGTGTGGTTTGTATTGGTTTCATAAGGAGAGTTGAATTAGATGGCGTCATTGTGAGTAGGAAACATAGTTATTTTTCTGGGTATGCTCACGTTTTTGCTGTTATGGAGATGCTGGAAAGAAGAGGATGCTTCTTGCGTTATAACAGAGTGTGTTTCAGGGATGAGAACTCTGGTCTGAATTTCGCCTCAGAAACAGAGTTAAACACCAGGATCTGTGTCTTCCTACAAGCAAGAGTTCATTTCTGATAAATCCACGTAATTTTGGGCTCAAATGATTTTACACACTTCACGAACCCAACGCGTTTCTCCCTAGTAACTAAAGAGCCTTATGTAAGAGGAGGTGTGTTTTGTATCAGTTTCATAAGCAGAGTTGAACTACATATGGTCCATATGAGTAGGAAACACAATTCTTTTTTTCTGGGCACCCTCATGGTTCTTGCTGCATTGGAGATGCGGGAAAGAAGAGGATGCTTCTTGCCTTAAAACAGACTGTGTTTCAGGGATGAGAACTCTGGTCTGAATTTCCCTTCAGAAACGGAGTTAAACCCAGTATCTGTGTCTTCCTAAAAGCAGGAGTTCTTTTCTGGTAAACCCAGTGAATTATGGGCTCAAATGGTATGACACAGTTCACGAACACAACCCATTTCTCACTATTAACTAAAGAGCATCTTTGTAAGGGGAACTGTGGTTTGTATTGGTTTCATAAGGAGAGTTGAATTAGATGGCGTCATTGTGAGTAGGAAACATAGTTATTTTTCTGGGTATGCTCACGTTTTTGCTGTTTTGGAGACGCTGGAAAGAATAGGATGCTTCTTGCGTTAAAACAGAATATGTTTCAGGGATGAGAACTCTGATCTGAATTTCCCTTCAGAAATGGGGTTAAACCCCAGGATCTGTGTCTTCCTACAACCAAGCGTTCATTTCTGGTAACTCCAGAGAATTTTGGCTCAAATGATTTTACACAGTTCACGAACTCAAGGCGTTTCTCAGTATTAACCCAAAAGAATTTATGTAAGAGTAGCTGTGGTTTGTATCAGTTTCGTAAGCAGAGTTGAAATACATATGGTCCGTATGAGTAGGAAACACAGTTCTTTTTTTCTGGGATGCTCATGGTTCTTGCTGTATTGCAGATGCTGGAAAGAAGAGGGTGCTTCTTGCGTTAAAACAGAGTGTGTTTCAGGGAAGAGAACTCTTGTCTGAATTTTCCTTCAGAAACGGAGTTAAACCCCAGGATCTGTGTCTTCCTACAAGCAAGATTTCTTTCCTGGTAAACCCAGTGCATTATGGGCTCAAATGATTTTACAAAGTTCCAAAACTTATCCCGTTTCTCACTATTAACTCAAAAGTATTTATGTAGCAGGAGCTGTGGTTTGTATCAGTGTCATAATCATAGTTGATGTAAATATGGTCTGTATGAGTAGGTAACACAGTTCTTTTTTTCTTGGTATGCTCATCTTTTGCTCTTTTGTAGACGCTGGAAAGAAGAGCATGCTTCTTGCATTAAAACCGTGTGTTTTTCATGGATGAGAACACTTGTCTTATATTCCCTTCAGAATCAGAGTTAAACACATGTATCTGCATCTTCCTACAAGCAAGAGTACATTTCTGGTAAACCAAGTGAATTTTGGGCTCAAATGAATTTACACAGTTCACGAAACCAATGCATTTCTCACTATTAACTAAACAGCATTTATGTAAGAGGATGTGCGGTTTGTATCAGTTTCATAATCAGATTTGAACTACATATGATCCGTATGAGTAGGGATCACAGTTCTTTTTTTCTGGGCATGATCATGGTTCTTGCTGTATTGGAGACGCTTGAAAGAAGAGGATGCATCTTGCCTTAAAACAGACTGTGTTTCAGGGATGAGAACTCTGGTCTGAATTTCCCTTCAGAAACGGAGTTAAACCCCAGGATGTGTGTCTTCCTACAAGCAAGAGTTCTTTTCTGGTAAACCCAGTGAATTATGGGCTCAAATGGTATTACACAGTTCACAAACCCAACCCATTTCTCACTATTAACAGAAGAGCATCTGTGTAAGGGGAGCTGTGGTTTGTATCAGTTTCATAAGGAGAAGTGAATTAGATGTGGTCATTGTGAGTAGGAAACATAGTTATTTTTTCTGGGTATGCTCACATTTTTGCTGTATTGGAGACGATGCAAAGGAGCGGATGCTTATTGCCTTAAATCAGAGCGTGTTTCAGGGATGAGAACACTGGACTGAATTTCCCTTCAAAAACGGAGTTAAACCCCAGGATCTGTGTCTTCCTACAAGCCAGAGTTCTTTTCTGGTAAACCCAGTGAATTATGGGCACAAATGATTTTACACAATTCACGAACCCAACCCATTTCTCACTATTAACTAAAGAGCATCTTTGTAAGGGGAAGTGTGGTTTGTATTGGTTTCATAAGGAGAGTTGAATTAGATGGCGTCATTGTGAGTAGGAAACATAGTTATTTTTCTGGGTATGCTCACGTTTTTGCTGTTATGGAGATGCTGGAAAGAAGAGGATGCTTCTTGCGTTATAACAGAGTGTGTTTCAGGGATGAGAACTCTGGTCTGAATTTCGCCTCAGAAACAGAGTTAAACACCAGGATCTGTGTCTTCCTACAAGCAAGAGTTCATTTCTGATAAATCCACGTAATTTTGGGCTCAAATGATTTTACACACTTCATGAACCCAACGCGTTTCTCCCTAGTAACTAAAGAGCCTTATGTAAGAGGAGGTGTGTTTTGTATCAGTTTCATAAGCAGAGTTGAACTACATATGGTCCATATGAGTAGGAAACACAATTCTTTTTTTCTGGGCACCCTCATGGTTCTTGCTGCATTGGAGATGCGGGAAAGAAGAGGATGCTTCTTGCCTTAAAACAGACTGTGTTTCAGGGATGAGAACTCTGGTCTGAATTTCCCTTCAGAAACGGAGTTAAACCCAGTATCTGTGTCTTCCTAAAAGCAGGAGTTCTTTTCTGGTAAACCCAGTGAATTATGGGCTCAAATGGTATGACACAGTTCACGAACACAACCCATTTCTCACTATTAACTAAAGAGCATCTTTGTAAGGGGAACTGTGGTTTGTATCGGTTTCATAAGGAGAGTTGAATTAGATGGGGTCATTGTGAGTAGGAAACATAGTTATTTTTCTGGGTATGCTCACGTTTTTGCTGTTTTGGAGACGCTGGAAAGAATAGGATGCTTCTTGCGTTAAAACAGAATGTGTTTCAGGGATGAGAACTCTGATCTGAATTTCCCTTCAGAAATGGGGTTAAACCCCAGGATCTGTGTCTTCCTACAACCAAGCGTTCATTTCTGGTAACTCCAGAGAATTTTGGCTCAAATGATTTTACACAGTTCACGAACTCAAGGCGTTTCTCAGTATTAACCCAAAAAAATTTATGTAAGAGTAGCTGTGGTTTGTATCAGTTTCGTAAGCAGAGTTGAAATACATATGGTCCGTATGAGTAGGAAACACAGTTCTTTTTTTCTGGGCATGCTCATGGTTCTTGCTGTATTGCAGATGCTGGAAAGAAGAGGATGCTTCTTGCGTTAAAACAGAGTGTGTTTCAGGGAAGAGAACTCTTGTCTGAATTTTCCTTCAGAAACGGAGTTAAACCCCAGGATCTGTGTCTTCCTACAAGCAAGATTTTTTTCCTGGTAAACCCAGTGCATTATGGGCTCAAATGATTTTACAAAGTTCCAAAACTTATCCCGTTTCTCACTATTAACTCAAAAGTATTTATGTAGCAGGAGCTGTGGTTTGTATCAGTGTCATAATCATAGTTGATGTAAATATGGTCTGTATGAGTAGGTAACACAGTTCTTTTTTTCTTGGTATGCTCATCTTTTGCTCTTTTGTAGACGCTGGAAAGAAGAGCATGCTTCTTGCATTAAAACCGTGTGTTTTTCATGGATGAGAACACTTGTCTTATATTCCCTTCAGAATCAGAGTTAAACACATGTATCTGCATCTTCCTACAAGCAAGAGTACATTTCTGGTAAACGAAGTGAATTTTGGGCTCAAATGAATTTACACAGTTCACGAAACCAATGCATTTCTCACTATTAACTAAACAGCATTTATGTAAGAGGATGTGCGGTTTGTATCAGTTTCATAATCAGATTTGAACTACATATGATCCGTATGAGTAGGGATCACAGTTCTTTTTTTCTGGGCATGATCATCGTTCTTGCTGTATTGGAGACGCTTGAAAGAAGAGGATGCATCTTGCCTTAAAACAGACTGTGTTTCAGGGATGAGAACTCTGGTCTGAATTTCCCTTCAGAAACGGAGTTAAACCCCAGGATGTGTGTCTTCCTACAAGCAAGAGTTCTTTGCTGGTAAACCCAGTGAATTATGGGCTCAAATGGTATTACACAGTTCACAAACCCAACCCATTTCTCACTATTAACAGAAGAGCATCTGTGTAAGGGGAGCTGTGGTTTGTATCAGTTTCATAAGGAGAAGTGAATTAGATGTGGTCATTGTGAGTAGGAAACATAGTTATTTTTTCTGGGTATGCTCACATTTTTGCTGTATTGGAGACGATGCAAAGGAGCGGATGCTTATTGCCTTAAATCAGAGCGTGTTTCAGGGATGAGAACACTGGACTGAATTTCCCTTCAAAAACGGAGTTAAACCCCAGGATCTGTGTCTTCCTACAAGCCAGAGTTCTTTTCTGGTAAACCCAGTGAATTATGGGCACAAATGATTTTACACAATTCACGAACCCAACCCATTTCTCACTATTAACTAAAGAGCATCTTTGTAAGGGGAAGTGTGGTTTGTATTGGTTTCATAAGGAGAGTTGAATTAGATGGCGTCATTGTGAGTAGGAAACATAGTTATTTTTCTGGGTATGCTCACGTTTTTGCTGTTATGGAGATGCTGGAAAGAAGAGGATGCTTCTTGCGTTATAACAGAGTGTGTTTCAGGGATGAGAACTCTGGTCTGAATTTCGCCTCAGAAACAGAGTTAAACACCAGGATCTGTGTCTTCCTACAAGCAAGAGTTCATTTCTGATAAATCCACGTAATTTTGGGCTCAAATGATTTTACACACTTCACGAACCCAACGCGTTTCTCCCTAGTAACTAAAGAGCCTTATGTAAGAGGAGGTGTGTTTTGTATCAGTTTCATAAGCAGAGTTGAACTACATATGGTCCATATGAGTAGGAAACACAATTCTTTTTTTCTGGGCACCCTCATGGTTCTTGCTGCATTGGAGATGCGGGAAAGAAGAGGATGCTTCTTGCCTTAAAACAGACTGTGTTTCAGGGATGAGAACTCTGGTCTGAATTTCCCTTCAGAAACGGAGTTAAACCCAGTATCTGTGTCTTCCTAAAAGCAGGAGTTCTTTTCTGGTAAACCCAGTGAATTATGGGCTCAAATGGTATGACACAGTTCACGAACACAACCCATTTCTCACTATTAACTAAAGAGCATCTTTGTAAGGGGAACTGTGGTTTGTATTGGTTTCATAAGGAGAGTTGAATTAGATGGCGTCATTGTGAGTAGGAAACATAGTTATTTTTCTGGGTATGCTCACGTTTTTGCTGTTTTGGAGACGCTGGAAAGAATAGGATGCTTCTTGCGTTAAAACAGAATATGTTTCAGGGATGAGAACTCTGATCTGAATTTCCCTTCAGAAATGGGGTTAAACCCCAGGATCTGTGTCTTCCTACAACCAAGCGTTCATTTCTGGTAACTCCAGAGAATTTTGGCTCAAATGATTTTACACAGTTCACGAACTCAAGGCGTTTCTCAGTATTAACCCAAAAGAATTTATGTAAGAGTAGCTGTGGTTTGTATCAGTTTCGTAAGCAGAGTTGAAATACATATGGTCCGTATGAGTAGGAAACACAGTTCTTTTTTTCTGGGATGCTCATGGTTCTTGCTGTATTGCAGATGCTGGAAAGAAGAGGGTGCTTCTTGCGTTAAAACAGAGTGTGTTTCAGGGAAGAGAACTCTTGTCTGAATTTTCCTTCAGAAACGGAGTTAAACCCCAGGATCTGTGTCTTCCTACAAGCAAGATTTCTTTCCTGGTAAACCCAGTGCATTATGGGCTCAAATGATTTTACAAAGTTCCAAAACTTATCCCGTTTCTCACTATTAACTCAAAAGTATTTATGTAGCAGGAGCTGTGGTTTGTATCAGTGTCATAATCATAGTTGATGTAAATATGGTCTGTATGAGTAGGTAACACAGTTCTTTTTTTCTTGGTATGCTCATCTTTTGCTCTTTTGTAGACGCTGGAAAGAAGAGCATGCTTCTTGCATTAAAACCGTGTGTTTTTCATGGATGAGAACACTTGTCTTATATTCCCTTCAGAATCAGAGTTAAACACATGTATCTGCATCTTCCTACAAGCAAGAGTACATTTCTGGTAAACCAAGTGAATTTTGGGCTCAAATGAATTTACACAGTTCACGAAACCAATGCATTTCTCACTATTAACTAAACAGCATTTATGTAAGAGGATGTGCGGTTTGTATCAGTTTCATAATCAGATTTGAACTACATATGATCCGTATGAGTAGGGATCACAGTTCTTTTTTTCTGGGCATGATCATGGTTCTTGCTGTATTGGAGACGCTTGAAAGAAGAGGATGCATCTTGCCTTAAAACAGACTGTGTTTCAGGGATGAGAACTCTGGTCTGAATTTCCCTTCAGAAACGGAGTTAAACCCCAGGATGTGTGTCTTCCTACAAGCAAGAGTTCTTTTCTGGTAAACCCAGTGAATTATGGGCTCAAATGGTATTACACAGTTCACAAACCCAACCCATTTCTCACTATTAACAGAAGAGCATCTGTGTAAGGGGAGCTGTGGTTTGTATCAGTTTCATAAGGAGAAGTGAATTAGATGTGGTCATTGTGAGTAGGAAACATAGTTATTTTTTCTGGGTATGCTCACATTTTTGCTGTATTGGAGACGATGCAAAGGAGCGGATGCTTATTGCCTTAAATCAGAGCGTGTTTCAGGGATGAGAACACTGGACTGAATTTCCCTTCAAAAACGGAGTTAAACCCCAGGATCTGTGTCTTCCTACAAGCCAGAGTTCTTTTCTGGTAAACCCAGTGAATTATGGGCACAAATGATTTTACACAATTCACGAACCCAACCCATTTCTCACTATTAACTAAAGAGCATCTTTGTAAGGGGAAGTGTGGTTTGTATTGGTTTCATAAGGAGAGTTGAATTAGATGGCGTCATTGTGAGTAGGAAACATAGTTATTTTTCTGGGTATGCTCACGTTTTTGCTGTTATGGAGATGCTGGAAAGAAGAGGATGCTTCTTGCGTTATAACAGAGTGTGTTTCAGGGATGAGAACTCTGGTCTGAATTTCGCCTCAGAAACAGAGTTAAACACCAGGATCTGTGTCTTCCTACAAGCAAGAGTTCATTTCTGATAAATCCACGTAATTTTGGGCTCAAATGATTTTACACACTTCATGAACCCAACGCGTTTCTCCCTAGTAACTAAAGAGCCTTATGTAAGAGGAGGTGTGTTTTGTATCAGTTTCATAAGCAGAGTTGAACTACATATGGTCCATATGAGTAGGAAACACAATTCTTTTTTTCTGGGCACCCTCATGGTTCTTGCTGCATTGGAGATGCGGGAAAGAAGAGGATGCTTCTTGCCTTAAAACAGACTGTGTTTCAGGGATGAGAACTCTGGTCTGAATTTCCCTTCAGAAACGGAGTTAAACCCAGTATCTGTGTCTTCCTAAAAGCAGGTGTTCTTTTCTGGTAAACCCAGTGAATTATGGGCTCAAATGGTATGACACAGTTCACGAACACAACCCATTTCTCACTATTAACTAAAGAGCATCTTTGTAAGGGGAACTGTGGTTTGTATCGGTTTCATAAGGAGAGTTGAATTAGATGGGGTCATTGTGAGTAGGAAACATAGTTATTTTTCTGGGTATGCTCACGTTTTTGCTGTTTTGGAGACGCTGGAAAGAATAGGATGCTTCTTGCGTTAAAACAGAATGTGTTTCAGGGATGAGAACTCTGATCTGAATTTCCCTTCAGAAATGGGGTTAAACCCCAGGATCTGTGTCTTCCTACAACCAAGCGTTCATTTCTGGTAACTCCAGAGAATTTTGGCTCAAATGATTTTACACAGTTCACGAACTCAAGGCGTTTCTCAGTATTAACCGAAAAGAATTTATGTAAGAGTAGCTGTGGTTTGTATCAGTTTCGTAAGCAGAGTTGAAATACATATGGTCCGTATGAGTAGGAAACACAGTTCTTTTTTTCTGGGATGCTCATGGTTCTTGCTGTATTGCAGATGCTGGAAAGAAGAGGGTGCTTCTTGCGTTAAAACAGAGTGTGTTTCAGGGAAGAGAACTCTTGTCTGAATTTTCCTTCAGAAACGGAGTTAAACCCCAGGATCTGTGTCTTCCTACAAGCAAGATTTCTTTCCTGGTAAACCCAGTGCATTATGGGCTCAAATGATTTTACAAAGTTCCAAAACTTATCCCGTTTCTCACTATTAACTCAAAAGTATTTATGTAGCAGGAGCTGTGGTTTGTATCAGTGTCATAATCATAGTTGATGTAAATATGGTCTGTATGAGTAGGTAACACAGTTCTTTTTTTCTTGGTATGCTCATCTTTTGCTCTTTTGTAGACGCTGGAAAGAAGAGCATGCTTCTTGCATTAAAACCGTGTGTTTTTCATGGATGAGAACACTTGTCTTATATTCCCTTCAGAATCAGAGTTAAACACATGTATCTGCATCTTCCTACAAGCAAGAGTACATTTCTGGTAAACCAAGTGAATTTTGGGCTCAAATGAATTTACACAGTTCACGAAACCAATGCATTTCTCACTATTAACTAAACAGCATTTATGTAAGAGGATGTGCGGTTTGTATCAGTTTCATAATCAGATTTGAACTACATATGATCCGTATGAGTAGGGATCACAGTTCTTTTTTTTTGGGCATGATCATGGTTCTTGCTGTATTGGAGACGCTTGAAAGAAGAGGATGCATCTTGCCTTAAAACAGACTGTGTTTCAGGGATGAGAACTCTGGTCTGAATTTCCCTTCAGAAACGGAGTTAAACCCCAGGATGTGTGTCTTCCTACAAGCAAGAGTTCTTTTCTGGTAAACCCAGTGAATTATGGGCTCAAATGGTATTACACAGTTCACAAACCCAACCCATTTCTCACTATTAACAGAAGAGCATCTGTGTAAGGGGAGCTGTGGTTTGTATCAGTTTCATAAGGAGAAGTGAATTAGATGTGGTCATTGTGAGTAGGAAACATAGTTATTTTTTCTGGGTATGCTCACATTTTTGCTGTATTGGAGACGATGCAAAGGAGCAGATGCTTATTGACTTAAATCAGAGCGTGTTTCAGGGATGAGAACACTGGACTGAATTTCCCTTCAAAAACGGAGTTAAACCCCAGGATCTGTGTCTTCCTACAAGCCAGAGTTCTTTTCTGGTAAACCCAGTGAATTATGGGCACAAATGATTTTACACAATTCACGAACCCAACCCATTTCTCACTATTAACTAAAGAGCATCTTTGTAAGGGGAAGTGTGGTTTGTATTGGTTTCATAAGGAGAGTTGAATTAGATGGCGTCATTGTGAGTAGGAAACATAGTTATTTTTCTGGGTATGCTCACGTTTTTGCTGTTATGGAGATGCTGGAAAGAAGAGGATGCTTCTTGCGTTATAACAGAGTGTGTTTCAGGGATGAGAACTCTGGTCTGAATTTCGCCTCAGAAACAGAGTTAAACACCAGGATCTGTGTCTTCCTACAAGCAAGAGTTCATTTCTGATAAATCCACGTAATTTTGGGCTCAAATGATTTTACACACTTCACGAACCCAACGCGTTTCTCCCTAGTAACTAAAGAGCCTTATGTAAGAGGAGGTGTGTTTTGTATCAGTTTCATAAGCAGAGTTGAACTACATATGGTCCATATGAGTAGGAAACACAATTCTTTTTTTCTGGGCACCCTCATGGTTCTTGCTGCATTGGAGATGCGGGAAAGAAGAGGATGCTTCTTGCCTTAAAACAGACTGTGTTTCAGGGATGAGAACTCTGGTCTGAATTTCCCTTCAGAAACGGAGTTAAACCCAGTATCTGTGTCTTCCTAAAAGCAGGAGTTCTTTTCTGGTAAACCCAGTGAATTATGGGCTCAAATGGTATGACACAGTTCACGAACACAACCCATTTCTCACTATTAACTAAAGAGCATCTTTGTAAGGGGAACTGTGGTTTGTATCGGTTTCATAAGGAGAGTTGAATTAGATGGGGTCATTGTGAGTAGGAAACATAGTTATTTTTCTGTGTATGCTCACGTTTTTGCTGTTTTGGAGACGCTGGAAAGAATAGGATGCTTCTTGCGTTAAAACAGAATGTGTTTCAGGGATGAGAACTCTGATCTGAATTTCCCTTCAGAAATGGGGTTAAACCCCAGGATCTGTGTCTTCCTACAACCAAGCGTTCATTTCTGGTAACTCCAGAGAATTTTGGCTCAAATGATTTTACACAGTTCACGAACTCAAGGCGTTTCTCAGTATTAACCCAAAAGAATTTATGTAAGAGTAGCTGTGGTTTGTATCAGTTTCGTAAGCAGAGTTGAAATACATATGGTCTGTATGAGTAGGAAACACAGTTCTTTTTTTCTGGGCATGCTCATGGTTCTTGCTGTATTACAGATGCTGGAAAGAAGAGGATGCTTCTTGCGTTAAAACAGAGTGTGTTTCAGGGAAGAGAACTCTTGTCTGAATTTTCCTTCAGAAACGGAGTTAAACCCCAGGATCTGTGTCTTCCTACAAGCAAGATTTCTTTCCTGGTAAACCCAGTGCATTATGGGCTCAAATGATTTTACAAAGTTCCAAAACTTATCCCGTTTCTCACTATTAACTCAAAAGTATTTATGTAGCAGGAGCTGTGGTGTGTATCAGTGTCATAATCATAGTTGATGTAGATATGGTCTGTATGAGTAGGAAACACAGTTCTTTTTTTCTTGGTATGCTCATCTTTTGCTCTTTTGTAGACGCTGGAAAGAAGAGCATGCTTCTTGCATTAAAACCGTGTGTTTTTCATGGATGAGAACACTTGTCTGATATTCCCTTCAGAATCAGAGTTAAACACATGTATCTGCATCTTCCTACAAGCAAGAGTACATTTCTGGTAAACCAAGTGAATTTTGGGCTCAAATGAATTTACACAGTTCAGGAAACCAATGCATTTCTCACTATTAACTAAACAGCATTTATGTAAGAGGATGTGTGGTTTGTATCAGTTTCATAATCAGATTTGAACTACATATGATCCGTATGAGTAGGGATCACAGTTCTTTTTTTCTGTGCATGATCATGGTTCTTGCTGTATTGGAGACGCTTGAAAGAAGAGGATGCTTCTTGCCTTAAAACAGACTGTGTTTCAGGGATGAGAACTCTGGTCTGAATTTCCCTTCAGAAACGGAGTTAAACCCCAGGATGTGTGTCTTCCTACAAGCAAGAGTTCTTTTCTGATAAACCCAGTGAATTATGGGCTCAAATTTTATTACACAGTTCACAAACCCAACCCATTTCTCACTATTAACTGAAGAGCATCTGTGTAAGGGGAGCTGTGGTTTGTATCAGTTTCATAAGCAGAGTTGAATTAGATGTGGTCATTGTGAGTAGGAAACATAGTTATTTTTTCTGGGTATGCTCACATTTTTGCTGTATTGGAGACGATGCAAAGGAGCGGATGCTTATTGCCTTAAATCAGAGCGTGTTTCAGGGATGAGAACACTGGACTGAATTTCCCTTCAAAAACGGAGTTAAACCCCAGGATCTGTGTCTTCCTACAAGCCAGAGTTCTTTTCTGGTAAACCCAGTGAATTATGGGCACAAATGATTTTACACAATTCACGAACCCAACCCATTTCTCACTATTAACTAAAGAGCATCTTTGTAAGGGGAAGTGTGGTTTGTATTGGTTTCATAAGGAGAGTTGAATTAGATGGCGTCATTGTGAGTAGGAAACATAGTTATTTTTCTGGGTATGCTCACGTTTTTGCTGTTTTGGAGACGCTGGAAAGAATAGGATGTTTCTTGCGTTAAAACAGAATGTGTTTCAGGGATGAGAACTCTGATCTGAATTTCCCTTCAGAAATGGGGTTAAACCCCAGGATCTGTGTCTTCCTACAACCAAGCGTTCATTTCTGGTAACTCCAGAGAATTTTGGCTCAAATGATTTTACACAGTTCACGAACTCAAGGCGTTTCTCAGTATTAACCCAAAAAAATTTATGTAAGAGTAGCTGTGGTTTGTATCAGTTTCGTAAGCAGAGTTGAAATACATATGGTCCGTATGAGTAGGAAACACAGTTCTTTTTTTCTGGGCATGCTCATGGTTCTTGCTGTATTGCAGATGCTGGAAAGAAGAGGATGCTTCTTGCGTTAAAACAGAGTGTGTTTCAGGGAAGAGAACTCTTGTCTGAATTTTCCTTCAGAAACGGAGTTAAACCCCAGGATCTGTGTCTTCCTACAAGCAAGATTTTTTTCCTGGTAAACCCAGTGCATTATGGGCTCAAATGATTTTACAAAGTTCCAAAACTTATCCCGTTTCTCACTATTAACTCAAAAGTATTTATATAGCAGGAGCTGTGGTTTGTATCAGTGTCATAATCATAGTTGATGTAAATATGGTCTGTATGAGTAGGTAACACAGTTCTTTTTTTCTTGGTATGCTCATCTTTTGCTCTTTTGTAGACGCTGGAAAGAAGAGCATGCTTCTTGCATTAAAACCGTGTGTTTTTCATGGATGAGAACACTTGTCTTATATTCCCTTCAGAATCAGAGTTAAACACATGTATCTGCATCTTCCTACAAGCAAGAGTACATTTCTGGTAAACCAAGTGAATTTTGGGCTCAAATGAATTTACACAGTTCACGAAACCAATGCATTTCTCACTATTAACTAAACAGCATTTATGTAAGAGGATGTGCGGTTTGTATCAGTTTCATAATCAGATTTGAACTACATATGATCCGTATGAGTAGGGATCACAGTTCTTTTTTTCTGGGCATGATCATGGTTCTTGCTGTATTGGAGACGCTTGAAAGAAGAGGATGCATCTTGCCTTAAAACAGACTGTGTTTCAGGGATGAGAACTCTGGTCTGAATTTCCCTTCAGAAACGGAGTTAAACCCCAGGATGTGTGTCTTCCTACAAGCAAGAGTTCTTTTCTGGTAAACCCAGTGAATTATGGGCTCAAATGGTATTACACAGTTCACAAACCCAACCCATTTCTCACTATTAACTGAAGAGCATCTGTGTAAGGGGAGCTGTGGTTTGTATCAGTTTCATAAGGAGAAGTGAATTAGATGTGGTCATTGTGAGTAGGAAACATAGTTATTTTTTCTGGGTATGCTCACATTTTTGCTGTATTGGAGACGATGCAAAGGAGCGGATGCTTATTGCCTTAAATCAGAGCGTGTTTCAGGGATGAGAACACTGGACTGAATTTCCCTTCAAAAACGGAGTTAAACCCCAGGATCTGTGTCTTCCTACAAGCCAGAGTTCTTTTCTGGTAAACCCAGTGAATTATGGGCACAAATGATTTTACACAATTCAAGAACCCAACCCATTTCTCACTATTAACTAAAGAGCATCTTTGTAAGGGGAACTGTGGTTTGTATCGGTTTCATAAGGAGAGTTGAATTAGATGGGGTCATTGTGAGTAGGAAACATAGTTATTTTTCTGGGTATGCTCACGTTTTTGCTGTTTTGGAGACGCTGGAAAGAATAGGATGCTTCTTGCGTTAAAACAGAATGTGTTTCAGGGATGAGAACTCTGATCTGAATTTCCCTTCAGAAATGGGGTTAAATCCCAGGATCTGTGTCTTCCTACAACCAAGCGTTCATTTCTGGTAACTCCAGAGAATTTTGGCTCAAATGATTTTACACAGTTCACGAACTCAAGGCGTTTCTCAGTATTAACCCAAAAGAATTTATGTAAGAGTAGCTGTGGTTTGTATCAGTTTCGTAAGCAGAGTTGAAATACATATGGTCTGTATGAGTAGGAAACACAGTTCTTTTTTTCTGGGCATGCTCATGGTTCTTGCTGTATTGCAGATGCTGGAAAGAAGAGGATGCTTCTTGCGTTAAAACAGAGTGTGTTTCAGGGAAGAGAACTCTTGTCTGAATTTTCCTTCAGAAACGGAGTTAAACCCCAGGATCTGTGTCTTCCTACAAGCAAGATTTCTTTCCTGGTAAACCCAGTGCATTATGGGCTCAAATGATTTTACAAAGTTCCAAAACTTATCCCGTTTCTCACTATTAACTCAAAAGTATTTATGTAGCAGGAGCTGTGGTGTGTATCAGTGTCATAATCATAGTTGATGTAGATATGGTCTGTATGAGTAGGAAACACAGTTCTTTTTTTCTTGGTATGCTCATCTTTTGCTCTTTTGTAGACGCTGGAAAGAAGAGCATGCTTCTTGCATTAAAACCGTGTGTTTTTCATGGATGAGAACACTTGTCTGATATTCCCTTCAGAATCAGAGTTAAACACATGTATCTGCATCTTCCTACAAGCAAGAGTACATTTCTGGTAAACCAAGTGAATTTTGGGCTCAAATGAATTTACACAGTTCACGAAACCAATGCATTTCTCACTATTAACTAAACAGCATTTATGTAAGAGGATGTGTGGTTTGTATCAGTTTCATAATCAGATTTGAACTACATATGATCCGTATGAGTAGGGATCACAGTTCTTTTTTTCTGTGCATGATCATGGTTCTTGCTGTATTGGAGACCCTTGAAAGAAGAGGATGCTTCTTGCCTTAAAACAGACTGTGTTTCAGGGATGAGAACTCTGGTCTGAATTTCCCTTCAGAAACGGAGTTAAACCCCAGGATGTGTGTCTTCCTACAAGCAAGAGTTCTTTTCTGATAAACCCAGTGAATTAGGGGCTCAAATTTTATTACACAGTTCACAAACCCAACCCATTTCTCACTATTAACTGAAGAGCATCTGTGTAAGGGGAGCTGTGGTTTGTATCAGTTTCATAAGCAGAGTTGAATTAGATGTGGTCATTGTGAGTAGGAAACATAGTTATTTTTTCTGGGTATGCTCACATTTTTGCTGTATTGGAGACGATGCAAAGGAGCGGATGCTTATTGCCTTAAATCAGAGCGTGTTTCAGGGATGAGAACACTGGACTGAATTTCCCTTCAAAAACGGAGTTAAACCGCAGGATCTGTGTCTTCCTACAAGCCAGAGTTCTTTTCTGGTAAACCCAGTGAATTATGGGCACAAATGATTTTACACAATTCACGAACCCAACCCATTTCTCACTATTAACTAAAGAGCATCTTTGTAAGGGGAACTGTGGTTTGTATTGGTTTCATAAGGAGAGTTGAATTAGATGGCGTCATTGTGAGTAGGAAACATAGTTATTTTTCTGGGTATGCTCACGTTTTTGCTGTTTTGGAGACGCTGGAAAGAATAGGATGCTTCTTGCGTTAAAACAGAATGTGTTTCAGGGATGAGAACTCTGATCTGAATTTCCCTTCAGAAATGGGGTTAAACCCCAGGATCTGTGTCTTCCTACAACCAAGCGTTCATTTCTGGTAACTCCAGAGAATTTTGGCTCAAATGATTTTACACAGTTCACAAACTCAAGGCGTTTCTCAGTATTAACCCAAAAAAATTTATGTAAGTGTAGCTGTGGTTTGTATCAGTTTCGTAAGCAGAGTTGAAATACATATGGTCCGTATGAGTAGGAAACACAGTTCTTTTTTTCTGGGCATGCTCATGGTTCTTGCTGTATTGCAGATGTTGGAAAGAAGAGGATGCTTCTGGCGTTAAAACAGAGTGTGTTTCTGGAAGAGAACTCTTGTCTGAATTTTCCTTCAGAAACGGAGTTAAACCCCAGGATCTGTGTCTTCCTACAAGCAAGATTTCTTTCCTGGTAAACCCAGTGCATTATGGGCTCAAATGATTTTACAAAGTTCCAAAACTTATCCCGTTTCTCACTATTAACTCAAAAGTATTTATGTAGCAGGAGCTGTGGTTTGTATCAGTGTCATAATCATAGTTGATGTAGATATGGTCTGTATGAGTAGGTAACACAGTTCTTTTTTTCTTGGTATGCTCATCTTTTGCTCTTTTGTAGACGCTGGAAAGAAGAGCATGCTTCTTGCATTAAAACCGTGTGTTTTTCATGGATGAGAACACTTGTCTGATATTCCCTTCAGAATCAGAGTTAAACACATGTATCTGCATCTTCCTACAAGCAAGAGTACATTTCTGGTAAACCAAGTGAATTTTGGGCTCAAATGAATTTACACAGTTCACGAAACCAATGCATTTCTCACTATTAACTAAACAGCATTTATGTAAGAGGATGTGCGGTTTGTATCAGTTTCATAATCATATTTGAACTACATATGATCCGTATGAGTAGGGATCACAGTTCTTTTTTTCTGTGCATGATCATGGTTCTTGCTGTATTGGAGACCCTTGAAAGAAGAGGATGCTTCTTGCCTTAAAACAGACTGTGTTTCAGGGATGAGAACTCTGGTCTGAATTTCCCTTCAGAAACGGAGTTAAACCCCAGGATGTGTGTCTTCCTACAAGCAAGAGTTCTTTTCTGATAAACCCAGTGAATTATGGGCTCAAATGGTATTACACAGTTCACAAACCCAACCCATTTCTCACTATTAACTGAAGAGCATCTGTGTAAGGGGAGCTGTGGTTTGTATCAGTTTCATAAGCAGAGTTGAATTAGATGTGGTCATTGTGAGTAGGAAACATAGTTATTTTTTCTGGGTATGCTCACATTTTTGCTGTATTGGAGACGATGCAAAGGAGCGGATGCTTATTGCCTTAAATCAGAGCGTGTTTCAGGGATGAGAACACTGGACTGAATTTCCCTTCAAAAACGGAGTTAAACCCCAGGATCTGTGTCTTCCTACAAGCCAGAGTTCTTTTCTGGTAAACCCAGTGAATTATGGGCACAAATGATTTTACACAATTCACGAACCCAACCCATTTCTCACTATTAACTAAAGAGCATCTTTGTAAGGGGAACTGTGGTTTGTATCGGTTTCATAAGGAGAGTTGAATTAGATGGGGTCATTGTGAGTAGGAAACATAGTTATTTTTCTGGGTATGCTCACGTTTTTGCTGTTTTGGAGACGCTGGAAAGAATAGGATGCTTCTTGCGTTAAAACAGAATGTGTTTCAGGGATGAGAACTCTGATCTGAATTTCCCTTCAGAAATGGGGTTAAACCCCAGGATCTGTGTCTTCCTACAACCAAGCGTTCATTTCTGGTAACTCCAGAGAATTTTGGCTCAAATGATTTTACACAGTTCACGAACTCAAGGCGTTTCTCAGTATTAACCCAAAAAAATTTATGTAAGTGTAGCTGTGGTTTGTATCAGTTTCGTAAGCAGAGTTGAAATACATATGGTCCGTATGAGTAGGAAACACAGTTCTTTTTTTCTGGGCATGCTCATGGTTCTTGCTGTATTGCAGATGCTGGAAAGAAGAGGATGCTTCTGGCGTTAAAACAGAGTGTGTTTCTGGAAGAGAACTCTTGTCTGAATTTTCCTTCAGAAACGGAGTTAAACCCCAGGATCTGTGTCTTCCTACAAGCAAGATTTCTTTCCTGGTAAACCCAGTGCATTATGGGCTCAAATGATTTTACAAAGTTCAAAAACTTATCCCGTTTCTCACTATTAACTCAAAAGTATTTATGTAGCAGGAGCTGTGGTTTGTATCAGTGTCATAATCATAGTTGATGTAGATATGGTCTGTATGAGTAGGTAACACAGTTCTTTTTTTCTTGGTATGCTCATCTTTTGCTCTTTTGTAGACGCTGGAAAGAAGAGCATGCTTCTTGCATTAAAACCGTGTGTTTTTCATGGATGAGAACACTTGTCTGATATTCCCTTCAGAATCAGAGTTAAACACATGTATCTGCATCTTCCTACAAGCAAGAGTACATTTCTGGTAAACCAAGTGAATTTTGGGCTCAAATGAATTTACACAGTTCACGAAACCAATGCATTTCTCACTATTAACTAAACAGCATTTATGTAAGAGAATGTGCGGTTTGTATCAGTTTCATAATCAGATTTGAACTACATATGATCCGTATGAGTAGGGAACACAGTTCTTTTTTTCTGGGCATGATCATGGTTCTTGCTGTATTGGAGACGCTTGAAAGAAGAGGATGCATCTTGCCTTAAAACAGACTGTGTTTCAGGGATGAGAACTCTGGTCTGAATTTCCCTTCAGAAACGGAGTTAAACCCCAGGATGTGTGTCTTCCTACAAGCAAGAGTTCTTTTCTGGTAAACCCAGTGAATTATGGGCTCAAATGGTATTACACAGTTCACAAACCCAACCCATTTCTCACAATTAACAGAAGAGCATCTGTGTAAGTGGATCTGTGGTTTGTATCAGTTTCATAAGGAGAAGTGAATTAGATGTGGTCATTGTGAGTAGGAAACATAGTTATTTTTTCTGGGTATGCTCACATTTTTGCTGTATTGGAGACGATGCAAAGGAGCGGATGCTTATTGCCTTAAATCAGAGCGTGTTTCAGGGATGAGAACACTGGACTGAATTTCCCTTCAAAAACGGAGTTAAACCCCAGGATCTGTGTCTTCCTACAAGCCAGAGTTCTTTTCTGGTAAACCCAGTGAATTATGGGCACAAATGATTTTACACAATTCACGAACCCAACCCATTTCTCACTATTAACTAAAGAGCATCTTTGTAAGGGGAAGTGTGGTTTGTATTGGTTTCATAAGGAGAGTTGAATTAGATGGCGTCATTGTGAGTAGGAAACATAGTTATTTTTCTGGTTATGCTCACGTTTTTGCTGTTATGGAGATGCTGGAAAGAAGAGGATGCTTCTTGCGTTATAACAGAGTGTGTTTCAGGGATGAGAACTCTGGTCTGAATTTCGCCTCAGAAACAGAGTTAAACACCAGGATCTGTGTCTTCCTACAAGCAAGAGTTCATTTCTGATAAATCCACGTAATTTTGGGCTCAAATGATTTTACACACTTCACGAACCCAACGCGTTTCTCCCTAGTAACTAAAGAGCCTTATTTAAGAGGAGGTGTGTTTTGTATTAGTTTCATAAGCAGAGTTGAACTACATATGGTCCATATGAGTAGGAAACACAATTCTTTTTTTCTGGGCACCCTCATGGTTCTTGCTGCATTGGAGATGCGGGAAAGAAGAGGATGCTTCTTGCCTTAAAACAGACTGTGTTTCAGGGATGAGAACTCTGGTCTGAATTTCCCTTCAGAAACGGAGTTAAACCCAGTATCTGTGTCTTCCTAAAAGCAAGAGTTCTTTTCTGGTAAACCCAGTGAATTATGGGCACAAATGATTTTACACAATTCACGAACCCAACCCATTTCTCACTATTAACTAAACAGCATTTAAGTAAGAGGAGCTGTAGTTTGTATCATTTTCATAAGGAGAGTTGAATTAGATGTGGTCCTTTTGTGTAGGAAACATAGTTCTTTTTTTCTAGGTATGCTCATGTTTTTGCTGTATTGGAGACGCTGGAAAGAAGAGGATGCTTCTTGCGTTAAAACAGAATGTGTTTCAGGGATGAGAATTCTTTTCTGAATTTCCCTTCAGAAATGGGGTTAAACCCCGGGATCTGTGTCTTCCTACAACCAAGAGTTCATTTCTGGTAACTCAAGAGAATTTTGGCTCAAATTAATTTACACAGTTCACGAACTCAAGGCGTTTCTCACTATTAACCCAAAAGAATTTATGTAAAAGGAGCTGTGGTTTGTATCAGTTTCATAAGCAGAGTTGAACTACATATGGTCCGTATGAGTAGGAAACACAGTTATTTTTTTCTGGGCTTTCACAGTGTTCTTGCTGTATTTGAGACGCTGGAAAGAAGAGGATGTTTCTTGCCTTAAAAAAGCATGTGTATCAGGGATGAGAAATCTGGTCTGAATTTGCCTTCAGAAACGGAGTTAAACCCCAGGGATCTTTGTCTTTCTACAAGCAAGAGTTCATTTCTGGTAAACCAAGTGAATTTTGGGTTCAAATGAGGTTACAAAGTACACCAACCCAACGTGATTCTCACTATTAACTAAAGAGTATTTATGTAAGAGAAGCTGTGGTTTGTATCACTTTCATAAGCAAAGTTGAATTAAATGTGGTCCTTATGAGAAGGAATCACAGGTTTTTTGGGGGGCGGGGCATCCTCAAGGTTCTTGCTGTTATGGAGATGCTGGAAAGAAGAGGATGCTTCTTGCGTTATAACAGAGTGTGTTTCAGGGATGAGAACTCTGGTCTGAATTTCGCCTCAGAAACAGAGTTAAACACCAAGATCTGTGTCTTCCTACAAGCAAGAGTTCAATCTGATAAATCCACGTAATTTTGGGCTCAAATGACTTTACACACTTCACGAACCCAACGCGTTTCTCCCTAGTAACTAAAGAGCCTTATGTAAGAGGAGGTGTGTTTTGTATCAGTTTCATAAGCAGAGTTGAACTACATATGGTCCATATGAGTAGGAAACACAATTCTTTTTTTCTGGGCACCCTCATGGTTCTTGCTGCATTGGAGATGCGGGAAAGAAGAGGATGCTTCTTGCCTTAAAACAGACTGTGTTTCAGGGATGAGAACTCTGGTCTGAATTTCCCTTCAGAAACGGAGTTAAACCCAGTATCTGTGTCTTCCTAAAAGCAAGAGTTCTTTTCTGGTAAACCCATTGAATTATGGGCTCAAATGATATGACACAGTTCACGAACACAACCCATTTCTCACTATTAACTAAAGAGCATCTTTGTAAGGGGAACTGTGGTTTGTATCAGTTTCATAAGGAGAGTTGAATTAGATGGGTCATTGTGAGTTACAAACATAGTTATTTTTCTGGGTATGCTCACGTTTTTGCTGTTTTGGAGACGCTGGAAAGAATAGGATGCATCTTGCATTAAAACAGAATGTGTTTCAGGGATGAGAACTCTGGTCTGAATTTCCCTTCAGAAATGGGGTTAAACCCCAGGATCTGCGTCTTCCTACAACGAAGTGTTCATTTCTGGTAACTCCAGAGAATTTTGGCACAAATGATTTTACACAGTTCACGAACTCAAGGCGTTTCTCAGTATTAACCCAAAAGAATTTATGTAAGAGTAGCTGTGGTTTGTATCAGTTTCGTAAGAAGAGTTGAACTACAAATGGTCCGTATGAGTAGGAAACACAGTTCTTTTGTTCCGGACATGCTCATGTTTCTTGCTGTATTGGAGCAGCGGGAAAGAAGAGGATGCTTCATGCGTTAAAACAGAGTGTGTTTCATGGATGAGAACTCTGGTCTGAATTTCCCTTCAGATACGGAGTTAAACCACAGGATCTGTGTCTTCCTTCAAGCAAGAGTTCATTTCTGGTAAACCAGGTGTAATTTGTGCTCAAATGATTTAACACAGTGCACGAACCTAACGTAATTCTAACTTCTAACTAAAGAGCATTTATGTAAGAGAAGCTGTGGTTTGTATCACTTTCATAAGTAAAGTTGTATTTGAGGTGGTACTTATGAGTAATAAACACAGTTCTTTTTTCTGGGCATGCACAGCGTTCTTGCTGTATTTTAGACGCTGGAAAGAAGAGGATGCTTCATGCGTTAACACAGAGTGTGTTTCAGGGATGAGAACTCTGGTCTGAATTTCCCTTCAGAACGGAGTTAAACCACAGGATCTGTGTCTTCCTACAAGCAAGAGTTCATTTCTTGTAAACCAAGTGTAATTTGGGCTCAAATGATTTAACACAGTGCACGAACCCAACGCGATTCTAACTACTAACTAAAGAGCATTTATGTAAGAGAAGCTGTGGTTTATATCACTTTCATCAGTAAAGTTGTATTTGAGGTGGTCCTTATGAGTAGGAAACACAGTTCTTTTTTTCTGGGCATGCACAGCGTTCTTGCTGTATTTTAGACGCTGGAAAGAAGAGGATGCCTCATGCGTTAACACAGAGTGTGTTTCAGGGATGAGAACTCTGGTCTGAATTTCCCTTCCGAAACAGAGTTAAACCACAGGATCTGTGTCTTCCTACAAGCAAGAGTTCATTTCTGGTAAACCAAGTGTAATTTGGGCTCAAATGATTTAACACAGTGCACGAAACCAACGCGATTCTAACTACTAACTAAAGAGCATTTTTGTAAGAGAAGCTGTGGTTTGTATCACTTTCATCAGTAAAGTTGTATTTGAGGTGGTCCTTATGAGTAGGAAACACAGTTCTTTTTTTCTGGGAATACTCATGGTTCTTGCTGTATTGGAGACGCTAGAAAGAAGAGGACGCTTCTTGCCATAAAACAGAGTGTGTTTCAGGGATGAGAATTCTGGTCTGAATTTCCATTCAGAAATGGAGTTAAACCCCAGGACCTGTGTCTTCCTACAAGCAAGAGTTCTTTTCTGGTAAACCCAGTGAATTATGGGCTCAAATGATTTTACACAGTTCACGAACCCAACCCATTTAGCACTATTAACTAAAGAGCATTTACGTAGGAGGAGCTGTGGTTTGTATCGGTTTCATAAGGAGAGTTGAATTAGATGTGGTCCTTATGAGTAGGAAATATAGTTATTTTTCTGGGGATGCTCACCTTTTTGCTGTATTGGAGATGCTGGAAAGGAGAGGATGCTTCTTGCGTTAAAACAGAGTGTATTTCAGGTATGAGAACTCTGGACTGAATTTCCCTTCAGAAACAGAGTTAAACCCCAGGTCTGTGGCTTCCTACAAGCAAGAGTTAATTTCTGGTAAACCCAGTGAATTATGGGCTCAAAGATTTTACAAAGTTCCCAAACTCATCCCGTTTCTCACTATTAACTCAAAAGTAATCATGTAGGAGGACCTGTGGTTTGTGTCAGTGTCATAATCATAGTTGATGTAGATATGGTCTGTATGAGTAGGAAACACAGTTCTTTTTTTCGTAGCATGTTCATATTTCTTGCTGTGTTGGAGACGCTGGAAAGATGAGCATGCTTATTGGGTTAAAACTGTGTGTTTTTCATGGATGAGAACACTGGTCTGAATTTCCCTTCAAAAGCGGAGTTAAACCCCTTGATCTGTGTCATTTCTGGTAAACCAAGTGAACTTTGGGCTCAAATGAATTTACACAGTTCACAAAAGCAAAGCATTTCACACTATTAACTAAACAGCATTTAAGTAAGAGGATGTGTGGTTTGTATCAGTTTCATAATACGAGTTGAACTACATATGGTGCGTATGAGTAGGGATCACAATTCTTTTTTTCTGGGCATGCTCATGGTTCTTGCTGTATTGGAGATGCAGGAAAGAATAAGATGCTTCTTTCGTTAACACAGAGTGTGTTTCAGGGATGAGAACTCTGGTCTGAATTTCCCTTCAGAAACGGAGTTAAACCACAGGATCTGTGTCTTCCTACAAGCAAGAGTTCATTTCTTGTAAACCAAGTGTAATTTGGGCTCAAATGATTTTACACAGTGCACGAACCCAACGCGATTCTAACTACTAACTAAAGAGTATTTATGTAAGAGAAGCTGTGGTTTGTATCACTTTCATAAGTAAAGTTGTATTTGAAGTGGTCCTTATGAGTAGGAAACACAGTTCTTTTTTTCTAGGAATACTCATGGTTCTTGCTGTATTGGAGACGCTACAAAGAAGAGGATGCTTCTTGCCATAAAACAGAGTGTGTTTCAGGGATGAGAATTCTGGTCTGAATTTCCCTTCAGGAACGGAGTTAAACCCCAGGACCTGTGTCTTCCTACACGCAAGAGTTCTTTTCTGGTAAACCCAGTGAATTATGGGCTCAAATGATTTTACACAGTTCACGAACCCAACCCATTTAGCACTATTAACTAAAGAGCATTTAGTAAGAGGAGCCTTGGTTTGTATCGCTTTCATAAGGAGAGTTGAATTAGATGTGGTCCTTATAAGTAGGAAACATAGTTATTTTTCTGGGCATGCTCACGTTTTTGCTGTATTGGAGACGCTGGAAAGGAGAGGATGCTTCATGCATTAAAACAGAGTGTGTTTCAGGTATGAGAACTCTGGACTGAATTTCCCTTCACAAACGAAGTTAAACCCCATGATCTGTGTCTTCCTACAAGCAAGAGTTCTCTTCTGGTAAACCCAGTGAATTATGGGCTCAAATGATTTTACACAGTTCTTGAACCCAACCCATTTAGCACTATTAACTAAAGAGCATTTAAGTAAGAGGAGCTGTGGTTTTTATCAGTTTCATAAGCAGAGCTGAACTACATATGGTCCGTATGAGTAGGAAACACAGTTCTTTTTTTCTGGGCATGCTCATGGTTCTTGCTGTATTGGAGATGCAGGAAAGAATAAGATGCTTCTTTCGTTAACACAGAGTGTGATTCAGGGATGAGAACTCTGGTCTGAATTTCCCTTCAGAAACTGAGTTAAACCCCAGGATCTGTGTCTTCCTACATACAAGAGTACATTTCTGGTAAACCCAGTGATTTTTGGGTTCAAATGATGTTACACAGTTCAGGAACCCAATGCGATGCTCACTATTAACTAAAGTGCATTTATGTAAGAGAAGCTGTGGTTTGTATAAGTTTCATAATCAGAGTTGAACTACATATGGTCCGTATGAGTAGGAAACACAGTTCTTTTTTTCTGGGCATGCACAGCGTTCTTGCTGTATTTGAGACGCTGGAAAGAAGAGGATGCTTCATGCGTTAAAACAGAGTGTTGTTTCAGGGATGAGAATTCTGTTCTGAATTTCCGTTCAGAAACAGAGTTAAACCCCAGGATCTGTGGCTTCGTACAAGCAAGAGTTAATTTCTGGTAAACCCAGTGAATTATGGGCTCAAAGATTTTACAAAGTTCCCAAACTCATCCTGTTTCTCACTATTAACTCAAAAGTAATTATGTAGAAGGAGCTGTGGTTTGTATCAGTGTCATAATCATAGTTGATGTAGATATGGTCTGTATGTGTAGGAAACACAGTTCTTTTTTTCTTGGCATGTTAATATTTCTTGCTGTCTTGGAGACGCTGGAAAGATGAGCATGCTTCTTGGGTTAAAACCGCGTGTTTTTCATGGATGAGAACACTGGTCTGAATTTCCCTTCAAAAGTGGAAATAAACCCCTCGATCTGTGTCTTTCTACAAGCAAGAGATCAATTCTGGTAAACCAAGTGAATTTTTGGCTCAAATGAATTTACACAGTTCACAAAAGCAAAGCATTTCACACTATTAACTAAAGAGAATTTAAGTAAGAGGATGTGTGGTTTGTATTAGTTTCATAATCCGAGTTGAACTACATTTGGTGCGTATGAGTAGGGATCACAATTCTTTTTTTCTGGGCATGCTCATGGTTCTTGCTGTATTGGAGATGCAGGAAAGAATAAGATGCTTCTTTCGTTAACACAGAGTGTGTTTCAGGGCTGAGAACTCTGGTCTGAATTTCCCTTCAGAAACGGAGTTAAACCCCAGGACCTGTGTCTTCCTACAAGCAAGAGTTCTTTTCTGGTAAACCCAGTGAATTATGGGCTCAAATGATTTTACACAGTTCACGAACCCATCCCATTAAGCACTATTAACTAAAGACCATTTAAGTAAAAGGAGCTGTGGTTTGTATCGGTTTCATAAGTAGAGTTGAATTAGATGTGGTCCTTATAAGCAGGGAACATAGTTATTTTTCTGGTTATGCTCACGTTTTTGCTGTATTGGAGACGCTGGAAAGGATAGGATGCTTCATGCCTTAAAACAGAGTGTGTTTCAGGTATGAGAACTCTGGACTGAATTTCCATTCAGAAACGAAGTTATACCCCAGGATCTGTGTCTTCCTACAAGCAAGAGTTCTCTTCTGGTAAACCCAGTGAATTATGGGCTCAAATGATTTTACACAGTTCACAAACCCAACCCATTTAGCACTATTAACTAAAGAGCATTTAAGTAAGAGGAGCTGTGATTTTTATCAGTTTCATAAGCAGAGCTGAACTACATATGGTCCGTATGAGTAGGAAACACAGTTCTTTTGTTCTGGGCATGCTCATGTTTCTTGCTGTATTGGAGCAGCGGGAAACAAGAGGATGCTTCTTGCGTTAATACAGAGTGTGTTTCTGGGATGAGACCTCTGGACTGAATTTCCCTTCAGAAACAGAGTTAAACCCCACGATCTGTGGCCTCCTACAAGCAAGAGTTAATTTCTTGTAAACCCAGTGAATTATGGGCTCAAAGATTTTACAAAGTTCCCAAACTCATCCCGTTTCTCACTATTAACTCAAAAGTAATTATGTAGGAGGAGCTGTGGTTTGTATCAGTGTCATAATCATAGTTGATGTAGATATGGTCTGTATGAGTAGGAAACACAGTTCTTTTTTTCTTGGCATGTTAATATTTCTTGCTGTGTTGGAGACGCTGGAAAGATGAGCATGCTTCCTGGGTTAAAACCGCGTGTTTTTCATGGATGAGAACACTGGTCTGAATTTCCCTTCAAAAGTGGAAATAAACCCCTCGATCTGTGTCTTTCTACAAGCAAGAGATCAATTCTGGTAAACCAAGTGAATTTTTGGCTCAAATGAATTCACACAGTTCACAAAAGCAAAGCATTTCACACTATTAACTAAAGAGAATTTAAGTAAGAGGATGTGTGGTTTGTATTAGTTTCATAATCCGAGTTGAACTACATTTGGTGCGTATGAGTAGGGATCACAATTCTTTTTTTCTGGGCATGCTCATGGTTCTTGCTGTATTGGAGATGCAGGAAAGAATAAGATGCTTCTTTCGTTAACACAGAGTGTGTTTCAGGGCTGAGAACTCTGGTCTGAATTTCCCTTCAGAAACGGAGTTAAACCCCAGGACCTGTGTCTTCCTACAAGCAAGAGTTCTTTTCTGGTAAACCCAGTGAATTATGGGCTCAAATGATTTTACACAGTTCACGAACCCATCCCATTAAGCACTATTAACTAAAGACCATTTAAGTAAAAGGAGCTGTGGTTTGTATCGGTTTCATAAGTAGAGTTGAATTAGATGTGGTCCTTATAAGCAGGGAACATAGTTATTTTTCTGGTTATGCTCACGTTTTTGCTGTATTGGAGACGCTGGAAAGGATAGGATGCTTCATGCCTTAAAACAGAGTGTGTTTCAGGTATGAGAACTCTGGACTGAATTTCCATTCAGAAACGAAGTTATACCCCAGGATCTGTGTCTTCCTACAAGCAAGAGTTCTCTTCTGGTAAACCCAGTGAATTATGGGCTCAAATGATTTTACACAGTTCACAAACCCAACCCATTTAGCACTATTAACTAAAGAGCATTTAAGTAAGAGGAGCTGTGATTTTTATCAGTTTCATAAGCAGAGCTGAACTACATATGGTCCGTATGAGTAGGAAACACAGTTCTTTTGTTCTGGGCATGCTCATGTTTCTTGCTGTATTGGAGCAGCGGGAAACAAGAGGATGCTTCTTGCGTTAATACAGAGTGTGTTTCTGGGATGAGACCTCTGGACTGAATTTCCCTTCAGAAACAGAGTTAAACCCCACGATCTGTGGCCTCCTACAAGCAAGAGTTAATTTCTTGTAAACCCAGTGAATTATGGGCTCAAAGATTTTACAAAGTTCCCAAACTCATCCCGTTTCTCACTATTAACTCAAAAGTAATTATGTAGGAGGAGCTGTGGTTTGTATCAGTGTCATAATCATAGTTGATGTAGATATGGTCTGTATGAGTAGGAAACACAGTTCTTTTTTTCTTGGCATGTTAATATTTCTTGCTGTGTTGGAGACGCTGGAAAGAAGAGCTTGCTTCTTGGGTTAAAAATGCGTGTTTTTCATGGTTGAGAACCCTGTCTGAATTTCCCTTCAAAAGCGGAGTTAAACCCCTCGATCTGTGTCTTTCTACAAGCAAGAGATTATTTCTGGTAAACCAAGTGAATTTTTGGCTCAAATGAATTTACACAGTTCACGAAACCAACGCATTTCACACTATTAACTAAAGAGCATTTATGTAAGAGGATGTGTGGTTTGTATCAGTTTCATAATCCGAGTTGAACTACATATGGTGCGTATGAGTAGGAATCACAGTTCTTTTTTTCTGGGCATGCTCATGGTTCTTGCTGTATTAGAGATGCAGGAAAGAATAAGATGCTTCTTGCGTTAACACAGAGTGTGTTTCAGGGATGAGAACTCTGGTCTGAATTTCCCTTCAGAAACTGAGTTAAACCCCAGGATCTGTGTCTTCCTACAAACAAGAGTACATTTCTGGTAAACCCAGTGATTTTTGGGTTCAAATGATGTTACACAGTTCAGGAACCCAACTTGATACTCACTATTAACTATAGTGCATTTATGTAAGAGGAGCTGTGGTTTGTATCAGTTCCATAAGCAGAGTTGAACTACATATGGTCCCAATGTGTAGGAAACACAGTTCTTTTTTTCTGGGCATGCTCATGAGTCTTGCAGCATTGGAGACGCTGGAAAGAAGAGGTTGCTTCTTGCATTAAATCAGAGTGGGTTTCATGGATGAGAACACTGGTCTGAATTTACCTTCAGAAACGTAGTTAAACCCCATGATCTGTGTCTTCCTATAAGCAAGTGTTCATTTTGGGTATACCAAGTGAATTTGAGGCTCAAATGATTTTACACAGTTCAAGAACCCTACGCCATTCTCACTATTAAATAAAGAGCATTTATGTAAGAGGAGCTATTGTTTTTATCAGTTTCATAAGCATAGTGGAACTACATATGGTCCGTATGAGTAGGAAAAACAGTTCTTTTTTTCTGGGTATAATCATGTTTCTTGCTGTATGGGAGATGCAGGAAAGAAGAGGCTGCTTCTTGCCTTGAAACAGTGTGTGTTTTAGGGATGAGAACTCTGGTCCTAATTTCCCTTCAAAAACGGAGGTAAACCCCATTATCTGTGTCTTCCTACAACCAAGTTTTCATTTCAGGTAAAGCCAGTGAATTTTGGGCTCAATTGATTTTATACAGTTCACAAACACAACCCGTTTCTCACTATTAACTAAAGAGCATTTATGTAAGAGGAGCTGTGGTATGTATCAGTTTCATAAGCCGAGTTGAATTCGATTTGGTCCTTATGAGTAGGAAAAATAGTTCTTTTTTTTTCTGGATATGCTCATGGTTATTGTTGTATTGGAGAGGCTGGAAAGAAGTGGATACTTCTTGCCTTAAAACAGAGTATGTTTCAGGGATGAGAACTCTGGTCTGATTTCCCTTCAGAAACAGAGTTGAACACTAGGATCTGTGTCTTACTAAAAGCAAGAGTTCATTTCTGGTAAACCCAGTGAATATTTGGCTCAAATGAATTTACACAGTTCACAAAACCAACGCTTTTCTCACTATTAACTAAAGAGCATTTTTTAAGAGGCGCTGTGGTTTGTATCAATTTCGTAAATAGAGTTGACGTATATATGGTCTGTATGAGTAGGAAATAGAGTTCTTTTTTTCTGGCCATACTCATATTTCTTGCTGTGTTGGAGACTCTGGAAAGAAGAGCATGCCTCTTGCGTTAAAACAGCGAGTTTTTCATGGGTGAGAACACTCGTCCGAATTTCCCTTCAGAAAGGGATTTGAACCCCTGGATCTGTGTCTTCCTACAAGCAAGAGTTTATTTCAGGTATACCCAGTGATTTTTGGCTCAAATGAAGTTACACTGTTCACGAAACCAACGCGTTTCTCACTAATAACTAAAGAGACTTTATATAAGAAGAGCTGTGGTTTGTATCAGTTTCATAAGCAGAGTTGAACTACATATGGTCCTTATGAGTAGTAAACACAGTTCTTTTTTTCTGGGCATGCTCATGGTTCATGCTGTATTGGAGACACTGGAAAGAAGAGGATGCTTCTTGCCTTAAAACAGAGTGTGTATCAGGGATGAGAACTCTGGTCTGAATTTCCCTTCAGAAACGGAGTTAAACTCCAGGATCTGTGTCTTCCTAAAATCAACAGTTGATTTCTGGAAAACCCAGTGAGTTTGGGGCTCAAATGAATTTACACAGTTTACAAACCCAACGCGATTATTAACTAAAGAGCATTTTGCTGTGGATATTGCTCTGTGTAAATAAAGTTCTGATTGGCCAATGGCCAGGCAGGAAGTATAGGCAGGACAAGAGAGAAGAGAATTCTGGGAAGTAGAAGGCTGGAGAGAGACACCGCCAGCTGCTGCCATGAAAAGCAACATGTAAAGACACTGGTAAGCCACAAGCCATATGGCAAAGTATAGACTAACAGAAATTGGTTAATTTAAGATAAAAGAAACAGATAACAAGAAGCCTGCCATAGCCATACAGTTTCTAAACTATGTAAGCTTCTGTGTACTTTATAGATTGTTTCTGAGCGACTGTGGGACTGGCGGGTAAGAGAGATTTGTCCTGACTGGGCCAGGCAGGAAAACTCTAACTACAAGCATTTATGTAAGAGGAGCTGTGGTTTGTATCAGTTTCATAAGCACAGTTGAACTACATATGGTCCTTATGAGTAGTAAACACAGTTCTTTTTTTCTGGGCATGCTCATGGTTCTTGCTGTATTGGAGACGCTGGAAAGAAGAGGATGCTTCTTGCCTTAAAACAGAGTGTGTATCAGGGATGAGAACTCTGGTCTGTTTTCCCTTCAAAAACGGAGTTAAATGCCAGGATCTTTGTGTTCCTACAAGCAAGAGTTCATTTCAGGAAAACTGAGTGAATTATGGGCTCAAATGATTTTACACAGTTCACAAACACAACGCATTTCTCACTATTAACTAAAGAGCATTTATGTAAGAGGAGCTGTGGTTTGTATCAGTTTCATAAGCAGAGCTTAATTAGATGTGGGTCTTATGAGTAGGAAACACAGATCTTTTTGCTGGGCATGCTCATGATTCTATCAGTATTGAAGACGCTGGAAAGTAGTGTGTGCGTCTAGCGTTAAAACACAGTGGGTTTCATGGATGAGAACACTTGTCTGTATTTCCCCTTAGAAACGTAGTTAAACCCCAGGATCTGTGTCTTCCTACAAGCAAGAGTTCCTTTCTGGTAAACCAATTGAATTTTGAGCTCAAATGATTTTACACAGTTCACGAACCCAACGCGATTCTCACTATTAACTAAAGAGACTTTATATAAGAGGAGCTGTGGTTTTTATCAGTTTCATAAAACAGGCTTCATTAGATGTGGTCCTTATGAGTAGGAAACATAGTTATTTTTTTTGGGTATGCACATGGTTCCTGTTGTATTGGAGACGATGATAAGAAGAGGATGCTTCTTGCCTTAAAACAGAGTGTTTCAGGGATGAGAACTCTGGTCTGATTTTTCCTTCATAAACAGAGTAAAACGCCAGGATCTGTGTCTTCTTACAAGCAAGAGTTCATTTCTGTTAAACCCATTGAATTTTGGGCTCAAATGATTTTACGCAGTGCACGAACCCAACGCGATTCTCACAATTAACTAAAGAGCATTTATGTAAGAGGCGCTGTGGTTTGTATCAGTTTCATAAGCAGATTTATACTACATATGGTCCGTATGAGTAGGAAAAACAGTTCATTTTTCAGGGCATGATCATGATTCTTGCAGTATTGGAGACCATGGAAAGAAGTGCTTGCTACTTGCTTTAAAACACAGTGGGTTTCAAGGATGAGAACACTTGTCTGAATTTCCCTTCAGAAACAGAGTTGAATCCCTGTATCTGTGTCTTCCTACAAGCAAGAGTTCATTTCTGGTAATCCCAGTGATTTTTTGGCTCAAGTGAATGTACACAGTTCACAAAACCAAATCATTTCTCAATATAAACAAAAGATACTTTATGTAAGAGGAGCTGTGGTTTGTATCAGTTTCATAAGCAGAGTTGAATTACCTATAGTCCATATGAGTAGGAAACACTGTTCTTTTTTTCTGGGCATGCTCATGGTTCTTACTGTATTGGAGACACTTGAAAGAAGAGGATGCTTCTTGCCTTAAAACAGAGTGTGTATCAGCGTTGAGAACACTGGTTTTATTTTCCCTTCAGAAACAGAGATAAACCCCAGGATCTTTGTCTTCCTACAGGCAAGAGTTCATTTCTGGTAAAACCCATGATTATGGGGCTCAAATGAATTTACACAGTTCACAAAACCAACGCATTTCTCACTATTAACTAAAGATCCTTTATGTAAGAGGAGCTGTGGTTTGTATCAATTTCATGAGGATAATTGAATTAAATGTGCTCCATATGAGTAGGATACTCAGTTCTTTTTTTCTAGGCGTGCTCATGGTTCTTTCTCTATTTGAGAAGATGGAAAGAAGAGGATGCTTCTTGCTTTAAAACAGAGTGTGTTTCAGGGATGAGAACTCTGGTCGGTATTTCCCTTAACAAACGTTGTTAAACCCCAGAATCTGTGTCTTCCTACAAGCAAGAGGTCATTTCTAGTAAACACACTGAAGTTTGGAATCAAATGAATTTACACAGTTGATGAACCCATAACGTTTCTCACTATTAACTAATGAAAATTTAAGTAAGAGGAGGTGTGGTTTGTATCAGTATCATAAGCAGAGTTTGACTAGATATGGTCCGTATGAGTAGAAAACACAGTTTATTTTGTCTGGGATTGCTGATGTTTCCTGCTGTATTGGAGACTCAGTAAAGAAGAGCATGCTTCTTGCATTAAAACAGAGTGTGTTTCATGGATGAGAACACTGGTCTGAATTTCCCCTCAGAAACGGTGTTAAACCACAGGATGTTAGTTCCTACAAGGAAGAGTTCATTTTTGGTAAACCCAGGGAATTTTCGGCTCAAATGAATTTACACATTTCACAAGCCCAAAGCGTTTCACACTATTAACTAAGGAGCATGTATGTAACAGGAGCTGTGGTTTGTATAAGTTTCATAAGCAGAGTTGAACTAGATATGGTCTGTATGAGTAGGAAACACAGTTCTTTGTTTCTGAGCTTGCTCAAGTTTCTTGCAGTATTGGAGACGCAGGAAAGAAGAGCAATCTTCTTGTGTTAAAACAGAGTGTGATTAATGGATTAAAACACTGGTCTGAATTTCCCTTCAGAAAGGGAGGTAAACCCCAGGATCTGTTTCATCCTAAAAGCAAGGGTTCATTTCTGGTAAACCCAGTGAATTTGGGACTCAAATGAATTTAAACAGTTCACAAACCCAACGTGTTTCTCACTATTACCTAAAGAGCATTTATTTAACAGGAGCTGTGTTTTGTATCAGTTTCATAAGCAGAGTTGAACTAGATATGTTCCCTATGAGTAGGAAACACAGTTCCTTTTTACTGGGCTTGATCATGTTTCTTGCTATATTGGAGACGATGGCAATAAGAGCATGCTTCTAGCGTTAAAACACAGTGTGTTTCATGGATGAGAACACTGGCCTGAATTTCATTTCAGAAACGGAGTTAAACCATAGGATCTGTGTCTTCCTACAAGCAAGAGATCATTTCTGGTAAACCCAGTGAATTTTGGGCTCAAATGATTTTACACAGTTCACGAACTCAACGCTTTTCTCACTATTAACTCAAAAGCATTTATGTAAAAGGAGCTGTGGTTTGTACCAGTTCATAAGCCCAGTTGAATTATAAGTGGTCCTTATGAGTAGAAACATAGTTATTTTTTTCTGGGTATGCACATGGTTCCCATTGTATTGGAGACGATGGAAAGAAGAGGATGCTGCTTGCCTTATAACAGAATGTATTTTTGGGATGAGAACTCTGTGCTGAATTTCCCTTCAAAAACAGAGGTAAACCCCAGGATCTGTGTCTTCCTACAAGCAAGAGTTCAATGCTGGTAAACCAAGTGAATTTTGGGCTCAAATGATTTTACAAAGATCACAAACCCAACGAAATCTCACTAATAACTAAAGAGCCATTATGTATAGGAGCTGCGGTTTGTATCATTTTCATAAGCAGAGTTGAACTACATATGGTCCGTATGAGTAGGAAACACAGTTCTTTTTTTCTGGGCATGCTCATATTTCTTGCTGTGTTGGAGACACTGGAAAAAGAGCATGTTTTTTTGCGTTAAAACAGCTTGTTTTTCATGGATGAGAACACTGGTCTGAATTTCCCCTCAGAAACGGAGTTGAATCCCTGGATCTGTGTCTTCCTACAAGCAAGAGTTCATTTCAGGTAAACCCAATGACTTTTGGGCTCATGTGAATGTACACAGTTCACGAAACCAAATCGTTTCTGAATATGAACTAAAGATCCTTTATGTAAGAGGAGCTGTGGTTTGTAACAGTTTCATAAGCAGAGATGAAGTACATATGGTCCGTATGAGTAGGAAACACAGTTCTTTTTTTTTTCTGGGCATGCTCATATTTCTTGCTGTGCTGGAGACGCTGGAAAGAAGAGCATGCTTCTTGCCTTAAAACAGAGTGTGTTTCAGGGATGAGAACTCTGGTCTGAATTTCCCTTTAGAACAGGAGTTCAAACCCAGGATCTGTGTCTTCCTACAAGCAAGAGTTCATTTCTGGTAAACCAAGTGAATTTTGGTCTCTAATGATTTCACACAGCACACAAACCCAACGAAAATCTCACTATTAACAAAAGAGCATTTATGGACGAGGAGCTGTAGTTTGTATCAGTTTCATAAGCAGAATTGAAATACACATGGTTCGTGTGAGTAGGAAAAACAGTTATTTTTTTTCTGGGCATCCTAATGGTTCTTGCTGTATTGGAGACGCTGGAAAAAAGAGGATGCTTCTTGCCTTAAAACAGTGTGTGTTTCAGGGATGAGAACTCTGGTCTGATTTTCCCTTCAGAATCGGAGTTCAACCCCAGGATCTGTGTCTTCCTACAAGCAAGAATTCATATCTGGGAAATCAAGAAAATTTTGGGCTCAAATGATTGTACACAGTTCACGAATCCAACACCTTTCTCACTATTAACTAAAGAGCATTTATGTAAGAGGAGATGTGGTTTGTATGAGTTTCATAAGCCGAGCTACATTAGATGTGGTCATTCTGAGTAGGAAACATAGTTCTTTTTTTCTGGGTATGCTCATGGTTCCTGTTGTATTGGAGAGGCTGGAAAGAAGAGGATGTTTCTCGCCTTAAAACTGAGTATGATTCAGAGATGAGAACTCTGGTCTGAATTTCCCTTCAGAAACGGAATTAAACATCAGGATGTGTGTCTTCCTACAAGCCAGAGTTCATTTCTGGTAAGCCAAGTGAATTTTGGGCTCAAATGATTTTACACAGATCACAAACCCAGCAAAATCTCACTAATAACTAAAGAGCCATTATGTATAGGAGCTGTGGTTTGTATAAGTTTCAAAAGCAGAGTTGAACTACATATCTTCCGTATGAGTAGGAAACACAGTTCTTTTTTTCTGGGTATGCTAATATTTCTTGCTGTGTTGGAGACACTGTAAAGAAGAGCATTCTTTTTGCGTTAAAACAGTTTGTTTTTCATGGATGAGAATACTGGTCTGAATTTCGCTTCAGAAACGGAGTTGAATCCCTGGATCTGTGTCTTCCTACAAGCAAGGGTTCATTTCTGGTAAACCCAATGACTTTTGGGCTCAAGTGAATGTACCGAGTTCACGAAAACAAATCGTTTCTCAATATGAACAAAAGATCCCTTATGTAAGAGGAGCTGTGGTTTGTAACAGTTTCATAAGCAGAGATGAAGTACATATGGTCCATATGAGTAGGAAACACAGTTCTTTTTTTTTCTGGGCATGCTCATGTTTCTTGCTGCGTCGGAGACACTGGAAAGAAGAGCATGCTTCTTGCCTTAAAACAGAGTGTGTTTCAGGGATGAGAACTCTGGTCTGAATTTCCCTTCAGAAAGGGAGTTCAACTCCAGATTCTGTGTCTTCCTACAAGCAAGAGTTCATTTCTGGTAAACCCAGTGAATATTTGGCTGAAATGATTTTACACATTTCACGAAACCAACGCGTTTCTCACTATTAACTAAAGAGCATTTATGCAGGAGGAGCTGTGGTTTGTATCAATTTCATAAGCAGAGTTGAACTACATATCTTCCATATGAGTAGGAAACACAGTTCTTTTTTTCTGGGCATGCTCATGGTTCTTGCTGTATTTGAGACGCTGGAAAGAAGAGGATGCTTCTTGCTTTAAAACAGAGTGTGTTTCAGGGATGAGAACTCTGTTCTGAATTAATCTTCAGAAACGGAGTAAAAGCCCAGGTATCTGTATTCCTACAAGCCAGAGTTCATTTCTGGTAACCCCATTATTTGGCTCAAATGATTTTACACAATTCAGGAACTCAACGCGGCTCTCAATATTAACTCAAAAGCATTTATGTAAAACGAGCTGTGGTTTTTATGAGTTTCATAAGCTGAGTTGAATTAGATGTGGTCCTTATGAGTAGGAAACACAGTTCTTTTTTTCTGGGAATGCTCATGGTTCCTGTTGTTTTGGAGAGGCTGGAAAGAAGTGGATGCTTCTTGCCTTAAAACAGAGTGTTCAGGGATAAGAACTCTGGTCTGAATTTCCCTTCAGAAATGGAGTTAAACCCCAGGATCTGTGTCTTCCTACAGGCAAGAGTTCATTTCTGGTAAACCAAGGGAATTTTGGCCTCAAAAAGTTTTACACAGTTCAAGAACCCAACGCGAATCTCACTATTAAATAAAGAGCATTTATGTAAGAGGAGCTGTTTTTTGTATAAGTTTCATAAGCGGAATTGAACTATATATGGTCCATATGAGTAGGAAACACAGTTCTTTTTTTCTGGGCATGCTCATGATTCTTGCAGTATTGGAGACACCGGAAAGAAGTGCTTGCTTCTTGCATTATAACAGAGTGGGTTTTTGGGATGAGAACTCTGTCCTGAATTTCCCTCAAAAACAGAGGTAAACCCCAGGATCTGTGTCTTCCTACAAGCAAGAGCTCAATTCTGGTAAGCCAAGTAAATTTTGGGCTCAAATGATTTTACACAGATCACAAACCCAACGAAATCTCACTAATAACTAAAGCCATTATGTATAGGAGCTGTGGTTTGTATAATTTTCATAAGCAGAGTTAAACTACATATGTTCTGTATGAGTAGGAAACACAGTTCTTTTTTTCTGGGCATGCTCATATTTCTTGCTGTGTTGGAGACACTGGAAAGAAGAGCCTGCTTTTTGTGTTAAAACAGCTTGTTTTTCATGGATGAGAACACTGGTCTGAATTTCGCTTCAGAAACGGAATTGAATCCCTGGATCTGTGTCTTCCTACAAGCAAGAGTTCATTTCTGGTAAACCCAATGACTTTTGGGCTCAAGTGAATGTACAGAGATCAAGAAACCAAATCGTTTCTCAATATGAACTAAAGATCCTTTATGTAAGAGGAGCTGTTGTTTGTAACAGTTTCATAAGTGGAGATGAAGTACATATGGTCCGAATGAGTAGGAAACACAGTTCTTTTTTTTTCTGGGCATGCTCATATTTCTTGCTGCATTGGAGATCCTGGAAAGAAGAGGATGCATCTTGCCTTAAAACAGCGTGTGTTTCAGGCATGAGAACTCTGGTCTGATTTTCCCTTCAGTAACGGAGTTCAACCCCAGGATCTGTGTCTTCATACAAGCAAGAGTTCATTTCTGGTAAACCAAGTGAATTTTGGGCTCAAATAATTTTATACAGTTCATGAACCCAACGACTTTCTCACTATTAACTAAAGAACATTTATTCATGAGGAGATGTGGTTTGTATCAGTTTCATAAACCGAGCTTCATTAGATTTGGTCCTTATGAGTAGGAAACATAGTCTTTTCTCTGGGTATGCTCATGGTTCCTGTTGTATTGGAGAGGCTGGAAAGAAAAGGATGCTTCTTGCCTTAAAACAGAGTATGTTTCAGGGATGAGAACTCTGGTCTGAATTTCCTTTCCAAAACTGAGTTAAACCCTAGGATCTGTGTCTGCCAACTAGCAAGAGTTCATTTCTGGTAAACCCAGTGAATATTTGGCTCAAATGAATTTACACATTTCATGTAACCAACGTGTTTCTCACTATCAACTAAAGAGCATTTATGAAAGAGGTGCTGTGGTTTGTATGAATTTCATAAGCAGAGCTGAACTACATATGGACCGTATGAGTAGGAAACACATTTCCGTTTTTCGGGGCATGCTCATATTTCTTCCTGTGTTAGAGACACTGGAAAGAAGAGCATGCTCTTTGTCTTCAAACAGCGTGTTTTTCATGAATGAGAACACTGGTCTGTATTTCCCTTCAGAAACGGAGTTGAACCGCAGGATCTCTGTCTTCCTACAAGCAAGAGTTCATTTCTGGTAAACACAGTGAATTTTGGGCTCAAATGATTTTACACAGTTCATGAACCCAACACATTTCTCACTATTAACTAAAGAGCATTTATGTAAGGGGAGATGTGGTTTGTATCAGTTTCATAAGCCGAGCTTCATTAGGTGTGGTCCTTATGAGAAGGAAGCATAGTTCTCTTTTTCTGGGTATGCTCAAGGTTCCTGTTGTATAGGGGACGATGGAAAGAAGAGGATGCTTCTTGGCTTATTACAGAGTGTGTTTTTGGGATGAGAACTCTGGCCTGAATTTCCCTTCAAAACCAGAGGTAAACCCCAGGATTGTGTCTTCCTACAAGCAAAAGTTCATTTCATGTAAACCCAGTGAATTATGGGCTCAAATGATTTTACGCAGTGCACGAACCCAACGCAATTCTGTCTATTAACTAAAGAGCATTTATGTAAGAGGAGCTGTGGCTTGTATCAGTTTCATAAGCAGAGTTGAATTAGGTGTGGTCCTTATGAGTAGGAAACACAGTTTTTTTTTCTGGGCATGCTAATATTTCTTGCTGTGTGGGAGACGCTGGAAAGAAGAGCATGCTTCTTGCCTTAAAAAAGAGTGTGTTTCTGGGATGAGAACTCAGGTATGAATTTCCTTCAGAAACGGAGTTCAAACGCAGGATCTGTGTCTTCCTACAAGCAAGATTTCATTTCTAGTAAACCCTGTGAATTGTTGGCTCAAATGATTTTACACAGTTCACAAACCCAACACGTTTCTCACTGTTAACTAAAGAGCATTTATGTAAGAGGAGATGTGGTTTGTATCAGTTTCATAAGCAGAGTTGAATTAGATGTGGTCCTTATGAGTAGGAAACATAGTTCTTTTTTTCTGGGTATGCTCATGGTTCCTGTTCAATTGGGGACGATGGAAAGAAGAGGATGGTGCTTGCCTTATAACAGAGTGTGTTTTGGGGATGAGAACTCTAGACAGAATTTCCCTTCAATAACAGAGGTAAACGCTGCATCAGTGTCTTCCTACAAGCAACAGTTCATTTCAGATAAACCCAGTGAATTATTGGCTCAAATGATTTTACACAGTACACATACCCAGCACGATTCTCACTATTAAATAAAGAGCATTTATGAAAGAGGTGCTGCGGTTTGTAAAAGTTTCATAAGCAGAGATGAACTACATATGGTCAGTATGAGTAGGAAATACAGTTCTCTTTTTCTTGCCATGCTCATATTTCTTGCTGTGTTGGAGACACTGAAAAGAAGAGCATGCTTTTTGCGTTAAAACAGCGTTTTTTTCATGGATGAGAACACTGGTCTGAATTTCCCTGCAGAAACGGAGTTGAATCCCTGGATCTGTCTTCCTAAAAGCAAGAGTTCATTTCTGGTAAACCCATCGATTTATGGGCTCAAGAGAATGTACACAGTTCACGAAACTAAATCATTTCTCAATATGAACTAAAGATCCTTTATGTAAGTGGAGCTGTGGTTTCTAACAGTTTCATAAGCAGAGTTGAAGTACATATGGTCCGTATGAGTAGGAAACACAGTTTTTTTTTCTGGGCATGCTCATATTTCTTGCTGTGTTGGAGACGCTGTAAGAAGAGCATGCTTCTTGCCTTAAAACAGAGTGTGTTTCATGGATGAGAACACTGTTCTGAATTTCCCTTCAGAAACGGAGTTCAACCCCAGGATCTGTTTCTTCCTACAAGCATGAGTTCATTTCTGTTAAACCCAGTGAATTTTGGGCTCAAATTGTTTTACACAGTTCACAAAACCAACATGTTTCTCACTATTAACTAAAGAGCATTTATGTAAGAGGAGCTGTGGGTTGTATAAGTTTCATAAGCAGAGTTGAATTAGATGTGCTCCTTATGAGTAGGAAACACAGTTCTTTGTTTCTGGGCATGCTCATGTTTCTTGCTGTATTTTAGACTCTGGAAAGAAGAGCTTGCTTCATGCCTTAAAACAGAGTGTGTTTCAGGGATGAGAACTCTTGTCTTAATTAACCTTCAGAAACAGAGTTAAACCACATGCTCTGTGTCTTCCTACAAGCAAGAGTTCATTTCTGGTAAACACAGTGAATTTGAGCTCAAATGATATTTTGCACTTCACAAACCCAACGCGATTCTCACTATTAACTAAAGAGCATTTATGTAAGAGGAGCTGGAGTTTGTATCAGTTTCATAAGCAGAGTTGAACTACAAATGGTCTGTATTAGTAGGAAACACAGTTCTTTTTTTCTGTGCATGCTCGTGGTTCTTGCAGTATTGGAGACGCTTGAAAGAAGAGGAAGGTTCTTGCCTTAAAACAGAGTGTTTTCCATGGATGAGAACTCTGGTCTGAATTTCCCTACAGGAACGGAGTTAAACAACAGGATCTGTGCCTTCCTATGAGCAGGAGTTCATTTCTGGTAAACCAAGTGAATTTTGGGCTCAAATGATTTTACACAGTTCACGAACCAAACACGATTCTCACTATTAACTAAGGAGCATTTATGTAAGAGGAGCTGTGGTTTGTATCAGTTTCAAAAGCAGAGTTGAACTACATATGGTCCGTATGAGTAGGAAACACAGTTCTTTTTTTCTGGGGATGCTCTTGGTTCTTGCTGTATTGGAGACTCTGGAAAGAATAGGAAGGTTATTGCCTTAAAACAGAGTGTTTTTAAAGGATGAGAACTCTAGTCTGAATTACCCTTCAGAAACAGAGTTAAACCTCAGGATCTGTGTCTTCCTACAAGCAAGAGTTCATTTCTGGTAAACCCACTGAATTTTGGGCTCAAAAGATTGTTCACAGTTCTTGGACCCAAAGCGATTCTCACTATTAACAAAATAGAATTTCATTAAGAGGAGCTGTGGTTTGAATCAGTTTCATAAGCAGAGTTGAACTACATATGGTACGTGTGAGTAGGAAACACATTTCTTTTTTCTGGGCATGCTCATGATTCTTGCTGTATTGGAGACGCTTGAAAGAGGTGGAAGGTTCTTGCCTTAAAACAGAGTGTTTTTCTTGCATGAGAACTCTGGCCAGAATTTCTTTTCAGAAACAGGGTTCAACCACAGGATCTGTGTCTTCCTACAAGCAAGAGTTCATTTCTGGTAAACCCAGTGAATTTTGGGCTCAAATGGTTTTTCGCAGCTCTAGAACCCAACGCGATTCTCACTATTAACTAAAGAGCATTTATTAAGAGGAGCTGTGGTTTGTATCAGTTTCATAAGCAGAGTTGAACTACATATGGTACATATGAATCGGAAACACAGTTCTTTTATTCTGGGCATGCTCATTGTTCTTGCTGTATAGGAGACGCTGGAAAGAAGAGGATGCTTCTTGACTTAAAACAGAGTGTTTATCTTGCATGAGAACTCTGGTCTGAATTTGCCTTCAGAAACGGAGTTAAACCCAGGATCTGTGTCTTCCTACAAGCAAGAGTTCATTTCTGGTAAACCCAGTGAATTTTGGGCTGAAAAGATTTTTCGCAGTTCACGAACCCAACGAGATTCTCCCTATTAACTAAAAAGCATTTATGTAAGAGGAGCTGTTGTATGTATCAGTTTCATAAGCAGAGTTTAACTACATATGGTCTGCATGAGTAGCAAACACAATACTTTTTTTCAGGGCATGCTCATGGTTCTTGCTGTATTTTAGAATCTGGAAAGAAGAGCTTGCTTCTTGCGTGAAATCAGAGTGTGTTTCAGGGATGAGAACTCTGGTCTGAATATCCCTTCAGAAACGGAGTTAAACCCCAGGATCTGTGTCATCCTACAAACAAGAGTTCATTTCTTGTAAACCAAGTGAATTTTGGGCTCAAATGATTTTTCGCAGTTCACAAACCAAAATCGATTCTCACTATTAACTAAAGAGAATTTATGGAAGAGGAGCTTTGGTTTGTTTCAGTTTCATAAGGAGAGTTGAGCAACATATGGTCCTTATGAGTAGGAAACACAGTTATTTTTTTCAGGACATATTCATGGTTCTTGCTGTATTAGAGACGCTGTAAAGATGAGCTTGCATCTTGCATTAAAACACAGTGTGTTTTATTGATGAGAACTCTGGTCTGAATTTCCCTTCAGAAACGGAGTTAAACCCCAGGATCTGTGTCTTCCTACCAGCAAGCGTTCATTTCTGGTAAACCAAGTGAATTTTCGGCTCAAATGTTTTTACACAGTTCTAGAACCCAACGTGATTATCAGTATTAACTTAAGAGCATTTATGTAAGAGGAGCTGTGGTCTGTATCAGTTTCATAAGCAGAGTTGGATTACATATGGTCCTTATGAGCAGGAAACACTGTTCTTTTTTTCTTGGCATGCTCATGGTTCTTACGCTATTGGAGACCCGGGAAAGAAGAGGATGATTCATGCCTTAAAACAGAGTGTTTTACAGGGATGAGAATTCTGGTCTGAATTTCCCTACAGAAATGGAGTTAAAGCCCAGGGTCTGTGTCTTCCTACAAGCAAGAGTTCAATTCTGGTAAACATAGAAAATTTTGGGCTCAAATTATTTTTCGCAGTTCACGAACACAACGCTATTCTCACTATTAACTAAAGAGCATTTATTTAAGAGGTGGTGTGGTCTCTACCAGTTTCATAAGCAGAGTGGAACTACACATGGACCGTATGAATAGGAAACACAGTTATTTTTTTCAAGCCATGCTCATGGTTTTTGCTGTATTTTAGAATTTGGAAAGACGAGCTTGCTTCTTGCGTTAAAACAGATTGTGTTTCAGGGATGAGAACTCTGGTCTGAATTTCCCTTCATAAACGGAGTTAATCCCCAGGATCTGTGTCATCCTACAAACAAGAGTTCATTTCAGGTAAACCCAGTGAATTTTAGGCTCAAATGGTTTTTTGCAGTTCACGAACCCAACACGATTCTCACTATTAACTAAAGAGGATTTATGTAAGAGGAGCTGTGGTTTGAATCAGTTTCATAAGCAGAGTTGAACTACATATGATATGTACGAGTAGAAAACACAGTTCTTTTTTTCTATGAATGCTCATGGTTATTACTGATTTTTCACATATCATGAACCCAACATGATTCTCACTATTAACCAAAGAGCATTTATGTTAGAGAAGCTGTGGTTTGTATCAGTTTCATAAGCAGAGTTGAAGTACATATGGTCAGTATGAGTAGGAAACACAGTTCTTTTTTTCAGGGCATGCTCATGGTTCTTGCTGTATTTTAGAATTTGGAAAGACGAGATTGCTTCTTGCGTTAAAACAGATTGTGTTTCAGGGATGACAACTCTGGTCTGAATTTCCCTTCAGAAAGGGAGTTAAACCCCAGGATCTGTGTCATCCTACAAACAAGAGTTCATTTCTGGTAAACCCAGTGAATTTTGCGCTCAAATGAATTTACAAATTTCTTGAACCCAACGCGATTTTCACTAGTAACTAAAGAGCATTTATATAAGAGTAGCTGTGGTTTGTTTCAGTTTCATAAGCAGAGTTGAATTACATGTGGTCCATATGAGTAGGAAACACAGTTCTTGTTTTCTGGGCATGGTCATGATTCTTGCTGTATTGAAGACGCTGGAAAGAAGAGCTTGCTCCTTGCGTTAAAACATTGTGTGTTTCATGGATGAGAACACTGGTCTTAATTTCCCTTGAGAAACCGAGTTCAACTACAGGATCTATGACTTCCTACAAGCAAGAGTTCATTTCTGGTAAACAAAGTGAATTTTGGGCTGAAATGATTTTAAACAGTTCAAAAACCCAATGCAATTCTACCTATTAACTAAAGAGCATTTATGTAAGAGGAGCTGTGGTTTGTATCAGTTTCATAAGCAGAGTAGAACTACATATGGTCTGTATGAGTAGGAAACACAATTCCTTTTTCAGGGCATGTTCATTTTTTTTTTTTTTTGCTGTATGTTAGAATCTGGAAAGAAGAGCTTGATTCCTGCGATAAATCAGAATGTGTTCCAGGGATGAGAACTCTGGTCTGAATTTCCCTTCAGAAACGGAGTTAAACCCCAGGATCTGTGTCTTCCTACCACCAAGAGTTCATTTCTTGTAAACCATGTGAATTTTGGGCTCAAATGATTTTTCGCAGTTCACAAACCCAACGCGAATCTCACTATTAACTAAAGAGCATTTATGTAATCGGAGCTGTGGTTTGCATCAGTTTCATAAGCAGAGTTGAACAACATATGGTCTGTATAAGTAGGAAACACAGTTCTTTTTTTCAGGGCATGCACATGGTTCTTGCTGTATTTGAGAGACTGTAAAAAAGAGCTTGCTTCTTGCGTGAAAACAGAGTGTGTTTCATGGATGAGAATTCTGTTCTGAATTTGCCTTCAGAAACGGAGTTAAACCCCAGTATCTGTGTCTTCCTACAAGCAAGAATTCATTTCTGGTAAACCCAGTGAATTTTGGGTTCAAATGATTTTTCGCAGTTCACGAACCCAACTTGATTCTCACTATTAACTAAAGCGCATTTATGTAAGAGGAGCTGTGGTTTGTATCAGTTTCATAAGCAGAGTTTATCTACATACGGTCCGTATGAGTAGGAAACACAGTTCTTTTTTTCTGGGCATTCTCATGGTTCTTGCTATTTTGGAGACCCTGGAAAGAAGAGCTTGCTTCTTGCATGAAAAGAGAGTGTGTTTCATGGATGAGAACACTGGTCTAAATTTACCTTCAGAATCAGAGTTAAAATCCAGGATCTGTGTCTTCCTACATTGAAGAGTTTACTTCTGTTAAACCAAGTGAATTTTGGGCTTAACTGATTTTATACAGTTCAAAAACCCGATGCGATTCTCACTATTAACTAAACATCATTTATTCAAGAGGTGCTGTGGTTTGTATCAGTTTCATAAGCAGAGTTGAACTACATATGGTCCGTATGAGTAGGAAACACAGTTCTTTTTTCTGGGCAAGCTCATGGTTCTTACTGTATTGGAGAAGCTGGAAAGAAGTTGATGATTCTTGCCTTAAAACAGAGTGTTTTTCAGGAATGAGAACTCTGGTCTGAATTTCCCTTCAGAAATCGAGTTAAACCCCAGGATCTGTGTCTCCCTACAAGCAAGAGTTCGTTTCTGGTTACCCAGTGAATTTTGGGCTCAAATGATTTTTTGATGTTTACGAACCCAACGCGATTCTCACTATTAACTAAAGAGCATTTATGTAAGAGGAGCTGTGGTTTGTATCAGTTTCATAAGCAGAGTTGATCTACATATGGTCCGTTTGAGTAGGAAACAGAGTTCTTTTTTCTGGGCATGCTCATGGTTCTTGCTGTATTGGAGACGCTTGAAAGAAGAGGATGCTTCTTGCCTTAAAACAGAGTGTTTTTCTTGTAGGAGATCTCTGTTCTGAATTTCCTTTCAGAAGTAAAGTTAAACCACAGGATCTGTGTCTTCCTACAAGCAAGAGTTTATTTCTGGTAAACCCAGTGAATTTTGGACTTAAATGGTTTTTCGCAGTTCTAGAACCCAACGCGATTCTCACTATTAACTATAAAGCATGTATGTAAGACTCTGGAAAGAAGAGCTTGGTTCTTGCGTGAAAACAGAGTGTGTTTAATGGTGGGAACACTGGTCTCAATTTCACTACAGGAAGGAGTTAAACAACAGGATCTGTGTCTTCCTACAAGCAAGACTTCATTTCTGGTAAACCCAGTGAATTTTGGGCTCAAATGATATTTCACAGTTCACAACCCCAAGGCGATTCTCACTATTAATTAAAGAGTATTTATGTAAGAGGAGCTGTGGTTTGTATCAGTTTCAACAGCAGAGTTGAACTACATATGGTCCGTTTGAGTAGGAAACACAGTTCTTCTTTTCAGGGCATGCACATGGTTCTTGCTGTATTGGAGTCTCTGGAAAGAAGAGCTTGCTTCTTGTGTGAAAACAGAGTGTGTTTAATGGATGAAAACATTGGTCTGAATTTCACTAGAGGAACGGAGTTAAACAACAGGATCTGTGTCTTCCTACGAGCAAGAGTTCATTTCTGGTAAACCTAGTGAATTTTGGGCTCAAAAGATTTTACACAGTTAACGAACCAAACACGATTCTCACTAATAACTAAAGAGCATTTATGTAAGAGGAGCTGTGTTTTGTATAGGTTTCTTAAGCAGAGTTGAACTAGATATGGTCCTTATGAGTAGGAAACACAGTTCTTTTTTTCTGAGCATGCTCATGGTTCTTGCTGTATTGGAGAGGCTGGAAAGAATAGGAAGGTTCTTGCCTTAAAACAGAGTGTTTTTCAGGGATGAGAACTCTAGTCTGAATTACCCTTCAGAAACAGAGTTAAACCTCAGGATCTGTGTCTTCCTACAAGCAAGAGTTCATTTCTGGTAAACCCAGTGAATTTTGCGCTCAAATGATTTTTTGCAGTTCTAGAACCCAACGCGATTCTCACTATTAACTAAAGAGCATTTATTTAAGAGGAGATGTGGTTTGTATCAGTTTCATAAGCAGAGTTGAACTACATATGGTACATATGAGTCGGAAACACAGTTCATTTTTTCTTAGCATGCTTATTGTTCTTGCTGTATAGGAGATGCTGGAAAGAAGAGGATGCTTCTTGACTTAAAACAGGGTATTTTTCTTGCATGAGAACTCTGGTCTGAATTTCCTTGCAGAAACAGAGTTAAACCACAGGATCTGTGTCTTCCTTACAAGCAAGAGATCATTTCTGGTAAACCCAGTGAATTTTGGGCTCAAATGGTTTTTCACTGTTCTAGAACATAACACGATTCTCACTATTAACTTAAGAGCATTTATGTAAGAGGAGCTGTGGTTTGTATCAGTTTCAAAATCAGAGTTGAACTACATATGGTCCGTATGAGTAGGAAACACAGTTCTTCTTTTCAGGGCATACACATGGTTCTTGCTGTATTGGAGACTCTGGAAAGAAGAGCTTGCTTCTTACATGAAAACAGAGTGTGTTTAATGGATGAGAACACTGGTCTCAATTTCCCTACAGGAACTGAGTTAAACAACAGGATCTGTGTCTTCCTACAAGCAAGACTTCATTTCTGGTAAACCCAGTGAATTTTGGGCTCAAATGATATTTCACAGTTCACAAACCCACGGCGATTCTCCCTATTCACTAAAGAGCATTTATGTAAGCAGAGCTGTGGTTTGTATCAGTTTCATAAGCATAGTTGAACTACATATGGTCCGTATGAGTCGGAAACACAGTTCTTTCTTTCTGGGCATGCTCGTGGTTCTTGCTGTATTGGAGACGCTGTAAAGAAGAGGTTGCTTCATGCCTTAAAACAGAGTGTGTTTCAGGGATGAGAACTCTAGTCTGAATTACCCTTCAGAAACAGAGTTAAACCTCAGGATCTGTGTCTTCCTACAAGCAAGAGTTCATTTCTGGTAAACCCACTGAATTTTGGGCTCAAATGATTGTTCACAGTTCATGGACCCAAAGCGATTCTCACTATTAACAAAATAGAATTTCATTAAGAGGAGCTGTGGTTTGTATCAGTTTCATAAGCAGAGTTGAACTACATATGGTACATGTGAGTAGGAAACACATTTCTTTTTTCTGGGCATGCTCATGACTCTTGCTGTATTGGAGACGCTTGAAAGACTAGGAAGGTTCTTGCCTTAAAACAGTGTGTTTTTCTTGCATGAGAACTCTGGCCAGAATTTCTTTTCAGAAACAGGGTTAAACCACAGGATCTGTGTCTTCCTACAAGCAAGAGTTCATTTCTGGTAAACCCAGTGAATTTTGGGCTCAAATGGTTTTTCACTGTTCTAGAACATAACACGATTCTCACTATTAACTAAAGAGCATTTATGTAAGAGTAGCTGTGGTTTATAACAGTTTCATAAGCAGAGTTGAACAACATATGGTCTGTATAAGTAGGAAACAGTTCTTTTTTTCAGGGCATGCACATGGTTCTTGCTGTATTTGAGAGACTGTAAAAAAGAGCTTGCTTCTTGCGTGAAAACAGAGTGTGTTTCATGGATGAGAATTCTGTTCTGAATTTGCCTTCAGAAACGGAGTTAAACCCCAGTATCTGTGTCTTCCTACAAGCAAGAATTCATTTCTGGTAAACCCAGTGAATTTTGGGTTCAAATGATTTTTCGCAGTTCACGAACCCAACTTGATTCTCACTATTAACTAAAGCGCATTTATGTAAGAGGAGCTGTGGTTTGTATCAGTTTCATAAGCAGAGTTTATCTACATACGGTCCGTATGAGTAGGAAACACAGTTCTTTTTTTCTGGGCATTCTCATGGTTCTTGCTATTTTGGAGACCCTGGAAAGAAGAGCTTGCTTCTTGCATGAAAAGAGAGTGTGTTTCATGGATGAGAACACTGGTCTAAATTTACCTTCAGAATCAGAGTTAAAATCCAGGATCTGTGTCTTCCTACATTGAAGAGTTTACTTCTGTTAAACCAAGTGAATTTTGGGCTTAACTGATTTTATACAGTTCAAAAACCCGATGCGATTCTCACTATTAACTAAACATCATTTATTCAAGAGGTGCTGTGGTTTGTATCAGTTTCATAAGCAGAGTTGAACTACATATGGTCCGTATGAGTAGGAAACACAGTTCTTTTTTCTGGGCAAGCTCATGGTTCTTACTGTATTGGAGAAGCTGGAAAGAAGTTGATGATTCTTGCCTTAAAACAGAGTGTTTTTCAGGAATGAGAACTCTGGTCTGAATTTCCCTTCAGAAATCGAGTTAAACCCCAGGATCTGTGTCTCCCTACAAGCAAGAGTTCGTTTCTGGTTACCCAGTGAATTTTGGGCTCAAATGATTTTTTGATGTTTACGAACCCAACGCGATTCTCACTATTAACTAAAGAGCATTTATGTAAGAGGAGCTGTGGTTTGTATCAGTTTCATAAGCAGAGTTGATCTACATATGGTCCGTTTGAGTAGGAAACAGAGTTCTTTTTTCTGGGCATGCTCATGGTTCTTGCTGTATTGGAGACGCTTGAAAGAAGAGGATGCTTCTTGCCTTAAAACAGAGTGTTTTTCTTGTAGGAGATCTCTGTTCTGAATTTCCTTTCAGAAGTAAAGTTAAACCACAGGATCTGTGTCTTCCTACAAGCAAGAGTTTATTTCTGGTAAACCCAGTGAATTTTGGACTTAAATGGTTTTTCGCAGTTCTAGAACCCAACGCGATTCTCACTATTAACTATAAAGCATGTATGTAAGACTCTGGAAAGAAGAGCTTGGTTCTTGCGTGAAAACAGAGTGTGTTTAATGGTGGGAACACTGGTCTCAATTTCACTACAGGAAGGAGTTAAACAACAGGATCTGTGTCTTAATACAAGCAAGACTTCATTTCTGGTAAACCCAGTGAATTTTGGGCTCAAATGATATTTCACAGTTCACAACCCCAAGGCGATTCTCACTATTAATTAAAGAGTATTTATGTAAGAGGAGCTGTGGTTTGTATCAGTTTCAACAGCAGAGTTGAACTACATATGGTCCGTTTGAGTAGGAAACACAGTTCTTCTTTTCAGGGCATGCACATGGTTCTTGCTGTATTGGAGTCTCTGGAAAGAAGAGCTTGCTTCTTGTGTGAAAACAGAGTGTGTTTAATGGATGAAAACATTGGTCTGAATTTCACTAGAGGAACGGAGTTAAACAACAGGATCTGTGTCTTCCTACGAGCAAGAGTTCATTTCTGGTAAACCTAGTGAATTTTGGGCTCAAAAGATTTTACACAGTTAACGAACCAAACACGATTCTCACTAATAACTAAAGAGCATTTATGTAAGAGGAGCTGTGTTTTGTATAGGTTTCTTAAGCAGAGTTGAACTAGATATGGTCCTTATGAGTAGGAAACACAGTTCTTTTTTTCTGAGCATGCTCATGGTTCTTGCTGTATTGGAGAGGCTGGAATGAATAGGAAGGTTCTTGCCTTAAAACAGAGTGTTTTTCAGGGATGAGAACTCTAGTCTGAATTACCCTTCAGAAACAGAGTTAAACCTCAGGATCTGTGTCTTCCTACAAGCAAGAGTTCATTTCTGGTAAACCCAGTGAATTTTGCGCTCAAATGATTTTTTGCAGTTCTAGAACCCAACGCGATTCTCACTATTAATTAAAGAGCATTTATTTAAGAGGAGATGTGGTTTGTATCAGTTTCATAAGCAGAGTTGAACTACATATGGTACATATGAGTCGGAAACACAGTTCATTTTTTCTTAGCATGCTTATTGTTCTTGCTGTATAGGAGATGCTGGAAAGAAGAGGATGCTTCTTGACTTAAAACAGGGTATTTTTCTTGCATGAGAACTCTGGTCTGAATTTCCTTGCAGAAACAGAGTTAAACCACAGGATCTGTGTCTTCCTTACAAGCAAGAGATCATTTCTGGTAAACCCAGTGAATTTTGGGCTCAAATGGTTTTTCACTGTTCTAGAACATAACACGATTCTCACTATTAACTTAAGAGCATTTATGTAAGAGGAGCTGTGGTTTGTATCAGTTTCAAAATCAGAGTTGAACTACATATGGTCCGTATGAGTAGGAAACACAGTTCTTCTTTTCAGGGCATACACATGGTTCTTGCTGTATTGGAGACTCTGGAAAGAAGAGCTTGCTTCTTACATGAAAACAGAGTGTGTTTAATGGATGAGAACACTGGTCTCAATTTCCCTACAGGAACTGAGTTAAACAACAGGATCTGTGTCTTCCTACAAGCAAGACTTCATTTCTGGTAAACCCAGTGAATTTTGGGCTCAAATGATATTTCACAGTTCACAAACCCACGGCGATTCTCCCTATTCACTAAAGAGCATTTATGTAAGCAGAGCTGTGGTTTGTATCAGTTTCATAAGCATAGTTGAACTACATATGGTCCGTATGAGTCGGAAACACAGTTCTTTCTTTCTGGGCATGCTCGTGGTTCTTGCTGTATTGGAGACGCTGTAAAGAAGAGGTTGCTTCATGCCTTAAAACAGAGTGTGTTTCAGGGATGAGAACTCTAGTCTGAATTACCCTTCAGAAACAGAGTTAAACCTCAGGATCTGTGTCTTCCTACAAGCAAGAGTTCATTTCTGGTAAACCCACTGAATTTTGGGCTCAAATGATTGTTCACAGTTCATGGACCCAAAGCGATTCTCACTATTAACAAAATAGAATTTCATTAAGAGGAGCTGTGGTTTGTATCAGTTTCATAAGCAGAGTTGAACTACATATGGTACATGTGAGTAGGAAACACATTTCTTTTTTCTGGGCATGCTCATGACTCTTGCTGTATTGGAGACGCTTGAAAGACTAGGAAGGTTCTTGCCTTAAAACAGTGTGTTTTTCTTGCATGAGAACTCTGGCCAGAATTTCTTTTCAGAAACAGGGTTAAACCACAGGATCTGTGTCTTCCTACAAGCAAGAGTTCATTTCTGGTAAACCCAGTGAATTTTGGGCTCAAATGGTTTTTCACTGTTCTAGAACATAACACGATTCTCACTATTAACTAAAGAGCATTTATGTAAGAGTAGCTGTGGTTTATAACAGTTTCATAAGCAGAGTTGAACAACATATGGTCTGTATAAGTAGGAAACACAGTTCTTTTTTTCAGGGCATGCACATGGTTCTTGCTGTATTTGAGAGACTGTAAAAAAGAGCTTGCTTCTTGCGTGAAAACAGAGTGTGTTTCATGGATGAGAATTCTGTTCTGAATTTGCCTTCAGAAACGGAGTTAAACCCCAGTATCTGTGTCTTCCTACAAGCAAGAATTCATTTCTGGTAAACCCAGTGAATTTTGGGTTCAAATGATTTTTCGCAGTTCACGAACCCAACTTGATTCTCACTATTAACTAAAGCGCATTTATGTAAGAGGAGCTGTGGTTTGTATCAGTTTCATAAGCAGAGTTTATCTACATACGGTCCGTATGAGTAGGAAACACAGTTCTTTTTTTCTGGGCATTCTCATGGTTCTTGCTATTTTGGAGACCCTGGAAAGAAGAGCTTGCTTCTTGCATGAAAAGAGAGTGTGTTTCATGGATGAGAACACTGGTCTAAATTTACCTTCAGAATCAGAGTTAAAATCCAGGATCTGTGTCTTCCTACATTGAAGAGTTTACTTCTGTTAAACCAAGTGAATTTTGGGCTTAACTGATTTTATACAGTTCAAAAACCCGATGCGATTCTCACTATTAACTAAACATCATTTATTCAAGAGGTGCTGTGGTTTGTATCAGTTTCATAAGCAGAGTTGAACTACATATGGTCCGTATGAGTAGGAAACACAGTTCTTTTTTCTGGGCAAGCTCATGGTTCTTACTGTATTGGAGAAGCTGGAAAGAAGTTGATGATTCTTGCCTTAAAACAGAGTGTTTTTCAGGAATGAGAACTCTGGTCTGAATTTCCCTTCAGAAATCGAGTTAAACCCCAGGATCTGTGTCTCCCTACAAGCAAGAGTTCGTTTCTGGTTACCCAGTGAATTTTGGGCTCAAATGATTTTTTGATGTTTACGAACCCAACGCGATTCTCACTATTAACTAAAGAGCATTTATGTAAGAGGAGCTGTGGTTTGTATCAGTTTCATAAGCAGAGTTGATCTACATATGGTCCGTTTGAGTAGGAAACAGAGTTCTTTTTTCTGGGCATGCTCATGGTTCTTGCTGTATTGGAGACGCTTGAAAGAAGAGGATGCTTCTTGCCTTAAAACAGAGTGTTTTTCTTGTAGGAGATCTCTGTTCTGAATTTCCTTTCAGAAGTAAAGTTAAACCACAGGATCTGTGTCTTCCTACAAGCAAGAGTTTATTTCTGGTAAACCCAGTGAATTTTGGACTTAAATGGTTTTTCGCAGTTCTAGAACCCAACGCGATTCTCACTATTAACTATAAAGCATGTATGTAAGACTCTGGAAAGAAGAGCTTGGTTCTTGCGTGAAAACAGAGTGTGTTTAATGGTGGGAACACTGGTCTCAATTTCACTACAGGAAGGAGTTAAACAACAGGATCTGTGTCTTCCTACAAGCAAGACTTCATTTCTGGTAAACCCAGTGAATTTTGGGCTCAAATGATATTTCACAGTTCACAACCCCAAGGCGATTCTCACTATTAATTAAAGAGTATTTATGTAAGAGGAGCTGTGGTTTGTATCAGTTTCAACAGCAGAGTTGAACTACATATGGTCCGTTTGAGTAGGAAACACAGTTCTTCTTTTCAGGGCATGCACATGGTTCTTGCTGTATTGGAGTCTCTGGAAAGAAGAGCTTGCTTCTTGTGTGAAAACAGAGTGTGTTTAATGGATGAAAACATTGGTCTGAATTTCACTAGAGGAACGGAGTTAAACAACAGGATCTGTGTCTTCCTACGAGCAAGAGTTCATTTCTGGTAAACCTAGTGAATTTTGGGCTCAAAAGATTTTACACAGTTAACGAACCAAACACGATTCTCACTAATAACTAAAGAGCATTTATGTAAGAGGAGCTGTGTTTTGTATAGGTTTCTTAAGCAGAGTTGAACTAGATATGGTCCTTATGAGTAGGAAACACAGTTCTTTTTTTCTGAGCATGCTCATGGTTCTTGCTGTATTGGAGAGGCTGGAAAGAATAGGAAGGTTCTTGCCTTAAAACAGAGTGTTTTTCAGGGATGAGAACTCTAGTCTGAATTACCCTTCAGAAACAGAGTTAAACCTCAGGATCTGTGTCTTCCTACAAGCAAGAGTTCATTTCTGGTAAACCCAGTGAATTTTGCGCTCAAATGATTTTTTGCAGTTCTAGAACCCAACGCGATTCTCACTATTAACTAAAGAGCATTTATTTAAGAGGAGATGTGGTTTGTATCAGTTTCATAAGCAGAGTTGAACTACATATGGTACATATGAGTCGGAAACACAGTTCATTTTTTCTTAGCATGCTTATTGTTCTTGCTGTATAGGAGATGCTGGAAAGAAGAGGATGCTTCTTGACTTAAAACAGGGTATTTTTCTTGCATGAGAACTCTGGTCTGAATTTCCTTGCAGAAACAGAGTTAAACCACAGGATCTGTGTCTTCCTTACAAGCAAGAGATCATTTCTGGTAAACCCAGTGAATTTTGGGCTCAAATGGTTTTTCACTGTTCTAGAACATAACACGATTCTCACTATTAACTTAAGAGCATTTATGTAAGAGGAGCTGTGGTTTGTATCAGTTTCAAAATCAGAGTTGAACTACATATGGTCCGTATGAGTAGGAAACACAGTTCTTCTTTTCAGGGCATACACATGGTTCTTGCTGTATTGGAGACTCTGGAAAGAAGAGCTTGCTTCTTACATGAAAACAGAGTGTGTTTAATGGATGAGAACACTGGTCTCAATTTCCCTACAGGAACTGAGTTAAACAACAGGATCTGTGTCTTCCTACAAGCAAGACTTCATTTCTGGTAAACCCAGTGAATTTTGGGCTCAAATGATATTTCACAGTTCACAAACCCACGGCGATTCTCCCTATTCACTAAAGAGCATTTATGTAAGCAGAGCTGTGGTTTGTATCAGTTTCATAAGCATAGTTGAACTACATATGGTCCGTATGAGTCGGAAACACAGTTCTTTCTTTCTGGGCATGCTCGTGGTTCTTGCTGTATTGGAGACGCTGTAAAGAAGAGGTTGCTTCATGCCTTAAAACAGAGTGTGTTTCAGGGATGAGAACTCTAGTCTGAATTACCCTTCAGAAACAGAGTTAAACCTCAGGATCTGTGTCTTCCTACAAGCAAGAGTTCATTTCTGGTAAACCCACTGAATTTTGGGCTCAAATGATTGTTCACAGTTCATGGACCCAAAGCGATTCTCACTATTAACAAAATAGAATTTCATTAAGAGGAGCTGTGGTTTGTATCAGTTTCATAAGCAGAGTTGAACTACATATGGTACATGTGAGTAGGAAACACATTTCTTTTTTCTGGGCATGCTCATGACTCTTGCTGTATTGGAGACGCTTGAAAGACTAGGAAGGTTCTTGCCTTAAAACAGTGTGTTTTTCTTGCATGAGAACTCTGGCCAGAATTTCTTTTCAGAAACAGGGTTAAACCACAGGATCTGTGTCTTCCTACAAGCAAGAGTTCATTTCTGGTAAACCCAGTGAATTTTGGGCTCAAATGGTTTTTCACTGTTCTAGAACATAACACGATTCTCACTATTAACTAAAGAGCATTTATGTAAGAGTAGCTGTGGTTTATAACAGTTTCATAAGCAGAGTTGAACAACATATGGTCTGTATAAGTAGGAAACACAGTTCTTTTTTTCAGGGCATGCACATGGTTCTTGCTGTATTTGAGAGACTGTAAAAAAGAGCTTGCTTCTTGCGTGAAAACAGAGTGTGTTTCATGGATGAGAATTCTGTTCTGAATTTGCCTTCAGAAACGGAGTTAAACCCCAGTATCTGTGTCTTCCTACAAGCAAGAATTCATTTCTGGTAAACCCAGTGAATTTTGGGTTCAAATGATTTTTCGCAGTTCACGAACCCAACTTGATTCTCACTATTAACTAAAGCGCATTTATGTAAGAGGAGCTGTGGTTTGTATCAGTTTCATAAGCAGAGTTTATCTACATACGGTCCGTATGAGTAGGAAACACAGTTCTTTTTTTCTGGGCATTCTCATGGTTCTTGCTATTTTGGAGACCCTGGAAAGAAGAGCTTGCTTCTTGCATGAAAAGAGAGTGTGTTTCATGGATGAGAACACTGGTCTAAATTTACCTTCAGAATCAGAGTTAAAATCCAGGATCTGTGTCTTCCTACATTGAAGAGTTTACTTCTGTTAAACCAAGTGAATTTTGGGCTTAACTGATTTTATACAGTTCAAAAACCCGATGCGATTCTCACTATTAACTAAACATCATTTATTCAAGAGGTGCTGTGGTTTGTATCAGTTTCATAAGCAGAGTTGAACTACATATGGTCCGTATGAGTAGGAAACACAGTTCTTTTTTCTGGGCAAGCTCATGGTTCTTACTGTATTGGAGAAGCTGGAAAGAAGTTGATGATTCTTGCCTTAAAACAGAGTGTTTTTCAGGAATGAGAACTCTGGTCTGAATTTCCCTTCAGAAATCGAGTTAAACCCCAGGATCTGTGTCTCCCTACAAGCAAGAGTTCGTTTCTGGTTACCCAGTGAATTTTGGGCTCAAATGATTTTTTGATGTTTACGAACCCAACGCGATTCTCACTATTAACTAAAGAGCATTTATGTAAGAGGAGCTGTGGTTTGTATCAGTTTCATAAGCAGAGTTGATCTACATATGGTCCGTTTGAGTAGGAAACAGAGTTCTTTTTTCTGGGCATGCTCATGGTTCTTGCTGTATTGGAGACGCTTGAAAGAAGAGGATGCTTCTTGCCTTAAAACAGAGTGTTTTTCTTGTAGGAGATCTCTGTTCTGAATTTCCTTTCAGAAGTAAAGTTAAACCACAGGATCTGTGTCTTCCTACAAGCAAGAGTTTATTTCTGGTAAACCCAGTGAATTTTGGACTTAAATGGTTTTTCGCAGTTCTAGAACCCAACGCGATTCTCACTATTAACTATAAAGCATGTATGTAAGACTCTGGAAAGAAGAGCTTGGTTCTTGCGTGAAAACAGAGTGTGTTTAATGGTGGGAACACTGGTCTCAATTTCACTACAGGAAGGAGTTAAACAACAGGATCTGTGTCTTCCTACAAGCAAGACTTCATTTCTGGTAAACCCAGTGAATTTTGGGCTCAAATGATATTTCACAGTTCACAACCCCAAGGCGATTCTCACTATTAATTAAAGAGTATTTATGTAAGAGGAGCTGTGGTTTGTATCAGTTTCAACAGCAGAGTTGAACTACATATGGTCCGTTTGAGTAGGAAACACAGTTCTTCTTTTCAGGGCATGCACATGGTTCTTGCTGTATTGGAGTCTCTGGAAAGAAGAGCTTGCTTCTTGTGTGAAAACAGAGTGTGTTTAATGGATGAAAACATTGGTCTGAATTTCACTAGAGGAACGGAGTTAAACAACAGGATCTGTGTCTTCCTACGAGCAAGAGTTCATTTCTGGTAAACCTAGTGAATTTTGGGCTCAAAAGATTTTACACAGTTAACGAACCAAACACGATTCTCACTAATAACTAAAGAGCATTTATGTAAGAGGAGCTGTGTTTTGTATAGGTTTCTTAAGCAGAGTTGAACTAGATATGGTCCTTATGAGTAGGAAACACAGTTCTTTTTTTCTGAGCATGCTCATGGTTCTTGCTGTATTGGAGAGGCTGGAAAGAATAGGAAGGTTCTTGCCTTAAAACAGAGTGTTTTTCAGGGATGAGAACTCTAGTCTGAATTACCCTTCAGAAACAGAGTTAAACCTCAGGATCTGTGTCTTCCTACAAGCAAGAGTTCATTTCTGGTAAACCCAGTGAATTTTGCGCTCAAATGATTTTTTGCAGTTCTAGAACCCAACGCGATTCTCACTATTAACTAAAGAGCATTTATTTAAGAGGAGATGTGGTTTGTATCAGTTTCATAAGCAGAGTTGAACTACATATGGTACATATGAGTCGGAAACACAGTTCATTTTTTCTTAGCATGCTTATTGTTCTTGCTGTATAGGAGATGCTGGAAAGAAGAGGATGCTTCTTGACTTAAAACAGGGTATTTTTCTTGCATGAGAACTCTGGTCTGAATTTCCTTGCAGAAACAGAGTTAAACCACAGGATCTGTGTCTTCCTTACAAGCAAGAGATCATTTCTGGTAAACCCAGTGAATTTTGGGCTCAAATGGTTTTTCACTGTTCTAGAACATAACACGATTCTCACTATTAACTTAAGAGCATTTATGTAAGAGGAGCTGTGGTTTGTATCAGTTTCAAAATCAGAGTTGAACTACATATGGTCCGTATGAGTAGGAAACACAGTTCTTCTTTTCAGGGCATACACATGGTTCTTGCTGTATTGGAGACTCTGGAAAGAAGAGCTTGCTTCTTACATGAAAACAGAGTGTGTTTAATGGATGAGAACACTGGTCTCAATTTCCCTACAGGAACTGAGTTAAACAACAGGATCTGTGTCTTCCTACAAGCAAGACTTCATTTCTGGTAAACCCAGTGAATTTTGGGCTCAAATGATATTTCACAGTTCACAAACCCACGGCGATTCTCCCTATTCACTAAAGAGCATTTATGTAAGCAGAGCTGTGGTTTGTATCAGTTTCATAAGCATAGTTGAACTACATATGGTCCGTATGAGTCGGAAACACAGTTCTTTCTTTCTGGGCATGCTCGTGGTTCTTGCTGTATTGGAGACGCTGTAAAGAAGAGGTTGCTTCATGCCTTAAAACAGAGTGTGTTTCAGGGATGAGAACTCTAGTCTGAATTACCCTTCAGAAACAGAGTTAAACCTCAGGATCTGTGTCTTCCTACAAGCAAGAGTTCATTTCTGGTAAACCCACTGAATTTTGGGCTCAAATGATTGTTCACAGTTCATGGACCCAAAGCGATTCTCACTATTAACAAAATAGAATTTCATTAAGAGGAGCTGTGGTTTGTATCAGTTTCATAAGCAGAGTTGAACTACATATGGTACATGTGAGTAGGAAACACATTTCTTTTTTCTGGGCATGCTCATGACTCTTGCTGTATTGGAGACGCTTGAAAGACTAGGAAGGTTCTTGCCTTAAAACAGTGTGTTTTTCTTGCATGAGAACTCTGGCCAGAATTTCTTTTCAGAAACAGGGTTAAACCACAGGATCTGTGTCTTCCTACAAGCAAGAGTTCATTTCTGGTAAACCCAGTGAATTTTGGGCTCAAATGGTTTTTCACTGTTCTAGAACATAACACGATTCTCACTATTAACTAAAGAGCATTTATGTAAGAGTAGCTGTGGTTTATAACAGTTTCATAAGCAGAGTTGAACAACATATGGTCTGTATAAGTAGGAAACACAGTTCTTTTTTTCAGGGCATGCACATGGTTCTTGCTGTATTTGAGAGACTGTAAAAAAGAGCTTGCTTCTTGCGTGAAAACAGAGTGTGTTTCATGGATGAGAATTCTGTTCTGAATTTGCCTTCAGAAACGGAGTTAAACCCCAGTATCTGTGTCTTCCTACAAGCAAGAATTCATTTCTGGTAAACCCAGTGAATTTTGGGTTCAAATGATTTTTCGCAGTTCACGAACCCAACTTGATTCTCACTATTAACTAAAGCGCATTTATGTAAGAGGAGCTGTGGTTTGTATCAGTTTCATAAGCAGAGTTTATCTACATACGGTCCGTATGAGTAGGAAACACAGTTCTTTTTTTCTGGGCATTCTCATGGTTCTTGCTATTTTGGAGACCCTGGAAAGAAGAGCTTGCTTCTTGCATGAAAAGAGAGTGTGTTTCATGGATGAGAACACTGGTCTAAATTTACCTTCAGAATCAGAGTTAAAATCCAGGATCTGTGTCTTCCTACATTGAAGAGTTTACTTCTGTTAAACCAAGTGAATTTTGGGCTTAACTGATTTTATACAGTTCAAAAACCCGATGCGATTCTCACTATTAACTAAACATCATTTATTCAAGAGGTGCTGTGGTTTGTATCAGTTTCATAAGCAGAGTTGAACTACATATGGTCCGTATGAGTAGGAAACACAGTTCTTTTTTCTGGGCAAGCTCATGGTTCTTACTGTATTGGAGAAGCTGGAAAGAAGTTGATGATTCTTGCCTTAAAACAGAGTGTTTTTCAGGAATGAGAACTCTGGTCTGAATTTCCCTTCAGAAATCGAGTTAAACCCCAGGATCTGTGTCTCCCTACAAGCAAGAGTTCGTTTCTGGTTACCCAGTGAATTTTGGGCTCAAATGATTTTTTGATGTTTACGAACCCAACGCGATTCTCACTATTAACTAAAGAGCATTTATGTAAGAGGAGCTGTGGTTTGTATCAGTTTCATAAGCAGAGTTGATCTACATATGGTCCGTTTGAGTAGGAAACAGAGTTCTTTTTTCTGGGCATGCTCATGGTTCTTGCTGTATTGGAGACGCTTGAAAGAAGAGGATGCTTCTTGCCTTAAAACAGAGTGTTTTTCTTGTAGGAGATCTCTGTTCTGAATTTCCTTTCAGAAGTAAAGTTAAACCACAGGATCTGTGTCTTCCTACAAGCAAGAGTTTATTTCTGGTAAACCCAGTGAATTTTGGACTTAAATGGTTTTTCGCAGTTCTAGAACCCAACGCGATTCTCACTATTAACTATAAAGCATGTATGTAAGACTCTGGAAAGAAGAGCTTGGTTCTTGCGTGAAAACAGAGTGTGTTTAATGGTGGGAACACTGGTCTCAATTTCACTACAGGAAGGAGTTAAACAACAGGATCTGTGTCTTAATACAAGCAAGACTTCATTCCTGGTAAACCCAGTGAATTTTGGGCTCAAATGATATTTCACAGTTCACAACCCCAAGGCGATTCTCACTATTAATTAAAGAGTATTTATGTAAGAGGAGCTGTGGTTTGTATCAGTTTCAACAGCAGAGTTGAACTACATATGGTCCGTTTGAGTAGGAAACACAGTTCTCCTTTCAGGGCATGCACATGGTTCTTGCTGTATTGGAGTCTCTGGAAAGAAGAGCTTGCTTCTTGTGTGAAAACAGAGTGTGTTTAATGGATGAAAACATTGGTCTGAATTTCACTAGAGGAACGGAGTTAAACAACAGGATCTGTGTCTTCCTACGAGCAAGAGTTCATTTCTGGTAAACCTAGTGAATTTTGGGCTCAAAAGATTTTACACAGTTAACGAACCAAACACGATTCTCACTAATAACTAAAGAGCATTTATGTAAGAGGAGCTGTGTTTTGTATAGGTTTCTTAAGCAGAGTTGAACTAGATATGGTCCTTATGAGTAGGAAACACAGTTCTTTTTTTCTGAGCATGCTCATGGTTCTTGCTGTATTGGAGAGGCTGGAATGAATAGGAAGGTTCTTGCCTTAAAACAGAGTGTTTTTCAGGGATGAGAACTCTAGTCTGAATTACCCTTCAGAAACAGAGTTAAACCTCAGGATCTGTGTCTTCCTACAAGCAAGAGTTCATTTCTGGTAAACCCAGTGAATTTTGCGCTCAAATGATTTTTTGCAGTTCTAGAACCCAACGCGATTCTCACTATTAACTAAAGAGCATTTATTTAAGAGGAGATGTGGTTTGTATCAGTTTCATAAGCAGAGTTGAACTACATATGGTACATATGAGTCGGAAACACAGTTCATTTTTTCTTAGCATGCTTATTGTTCTTGCTGTATAGGAGATGCTGGAAAGAAGAGGATGCTTCTTGACTTAAAACAGGGTATTTTTCTTGCATGAGAACTCTGGTCTGAATTTCCTTGCAGAAACAGAGTTAAACCACAGGATCTGTGTCTTCCTTACAAGCAAGAGATCATTTCTGGTAAACCCAGTGAATTTTGGGCTCAAATGGTTTTTCACTGTTCTAGAACATAACACGATTCTCACTATTAACTTAAGAGCATTTATGTAAGAGGAGCTGTGGTTTGTATCAGTTTCAAAATCAGAGTTGAACTACATATGGTCCGTATGAGTAGGAAACACAGTTCTTCTTTTCAGGGCATACACATGGTTCTGGATGTATTTTAGACTCTGGAAAGAAGAGCTTGCTTCTTACATGAAAACAGAGTGTGTTTAATGGATGAGAACACTGGTCTCAATTTCCCTACAGGAACTGAGTTAAACAACAGGATCTGTGTCTTCCTACAAGCAAGACTTCATTTCTGGTAAACCCAGTGAATTTTGGGCTCAAATGATATTTCACAGTTCACAAACCCAAGGCGATTCTCCCTATTCACTAAAGAGCATTTATGTAAGCAGAGCTGTGGTTTGTATCAGTTTCATAAGCATAGTTGAACTACATATGGTCCGTATGAGTCGGAAACACAGTTCTTTCTTTCTGGGCATGCTCGTGGTTCTTGCTGTATTGGAGACGCTGTAAAGAAGAGGTTGCTTCATGCCTTAAAACAGAGTGTGTTTCAGGGATGAGAACTCTAGTCTGAATTACCCTTCAGAAACAGAGTTAAACCTCAGGATCTGTGTCTTCCTACAAGCAAGAGTTCATTTCTGGTAAACCCACTGAATTTTGGGCTCAAATGATTGTTCACAGTTCATGGACCCAAAGCGATTCTCACTATTAACAAAATAGAATTTCATTAAGAGGAGCTGTGGTTTGTATCAGTTTCATAAGCAGAGTTGAACTACATATGGTACATGTGAGTAGGAAACACATTTCTTTTTTCTGGGCATGCTCATGATTCTTGCTGTATTGGAGACGCTTGAAAGACTAGGAAGGTTCTTGCCTTAAAACAGTGTGTTTTTCTTGCATGAGAACTCTGGCCAGAATTTCTTTTCAGAAACAGGGTTAAACCACAGGATCTGTGTCTTCCTACAAGCAAGAGTTCATTTCTGGTAAACCCAGTGAATTTTGGGCTCAAATGGTTTTTCACTGTTCTAGAACATAACACGATTCTCACTATTAACTAAAGAGCATTTATGTAAGAGTAGCTGTGGTTTATAACAGTTTCATAAGCAGAGATGAACAACATATGGTCTGTATAAGTAGGAAACACAGTTCTTTTTTTCAGGGCATGCACATGGTTCTTGCTGTATTTGAGAGACTGTAAAAAAGAGCTTGCTTCTTGCGTGAAAACAGAGTGTTTTCCATGGATGAGAACTCTGGACTGAATTCCCTTTCAGAAATATAGTTAAACCACAGGATCTGTGTCTTCCTATAAGCAAGAGATCATTTCTGGTAAACCCAGTGAATTTTGGGCTCAAATGATATTTCAAAGTTCACAACCCCAAGGCGATTCTCACTATTAACTAAAGATCATTTATGTAAGAGGAGCTGTGGTTTGTATCAGTTTCATAAGCAGAGTTGAACTACATATGGTCCATATGAGTCGGAAACACAGTTCTTTCTTTCTGGGCATGCTCATGTTTCTTGCTGTATTGGAGACGCTGGATAGCAGAGCTTGCTTCTTGCGTTAAAACAGAGTGATTTTCATGGATGAAAACTCTGGTCTGAATTTCCCTTCAGAAACGGAGTTAAACCCCAGGCTCTTTGTCTTCCTATAAGCAAGAATTCATTTCTGGTAAACCCAGTGAATTTCAGCTCAAATGATATTTCACAGTTCTAGAACCCAACGCCATTCTCACTATTAACTACAGATCATTTTTGTAACAGGAGCTGTGGTTTGTATAAGTTTCATTAGCAGAGTTGAACTACATGTGGTCCATATGAGTAGGAAACACAGTTCTTTTTTTCTGGGCATGAACATGGTTCTTGCTGTATTGAACACGCTGGAAAGAAGAGCTTGCTTCTTGCATGAATACAGAGTGTTTTTCACAGATGAGAACTCTGGTCTGAATTTCCTTTCAGAAACAGAGTTAAACCACAGGCTCTGTGTATTAGTACAAGCAAGAGTTCATTTCTGGTAAACCAGTGAATATTGGGCTCAAATGATTTTACACGGTTCTGGAACCCAACACGATTCTCACTATTAACTTAAGAGCATTTATGTAAGAGGAGCTGTGGATTGAATCAGTTTCAAAAGCAGAGTTGAACTACATATGGTCCGTATGAGTAGGAAACACAGTTCTTTTTTTTTTTTCAGGACATGCACATGGTTCTTGCGGTATTGGAGAGTCTGGAAAGAAGAGCTTGCTTCTTGGGTGAAAACAGAGTGTTTTTAATGGATGAGAACTCTGGTCTGAATTTCCCTTCAGAAACAGCATTAAACCTCAGTATCTGTGTCTTCCTACAAGCAAGAGTTCATTTCTGTTAAACCTAGTGAATTTTGTGCTCAAATGTTTTTTTCTCAGTTCTAGAACCCAACGTGATTCTCACTATTAACTAAAGAGCATTTATGTAAGAGGAACTGTGGTTTGTATCAGTTTCAAAAGCAGAGTTGAACTACATATGGACCGTATGAGTAGGATACACAGTTCTTTTTTTCAGGGTATGCCCATGGTTCTTGCTGTATTGGAGACTCTGGAAAGAAGAGCTTGCTTCTTGCATTAAAACAGAGTGTGTTTAATGGATGATAACACTGGTCTGAATTTCCCTATAGGAACGGAGTTAAACAACAGGATCTGTGTCTTCCTACAAGCAAGAGTTCAATTCTGGTAAACCAAGTGAATTTTGGGCTCAAATGATTTTACACAGTTCTAGAACCCAACACGATTCTCACTATTAACTATAGAGCATTTATGTAAGAGGTGGTGTGGTCTCTACCAGTTTCGTAAGCAGAGTGGAACTTCACATGGACCGTATGAATAGGAAAAACAGTTATTTTTTTCAGGCCATGCTCATGGTTCTTGCTGTATTTTAGAGTCTGGAAAGAAGAGCTTGCTACTTCGTTAAAACAGAGTATGTTTCAGGGATTAGAACTCTGGTCTGAATAGCCATTCAGAACGGAGTTAAACCCCAGGATCTGTGTCTTCCTATAAGCAAGAGTTCATTTCTGGTAAACCCAATGAATTTTGGGCTCAAATGATTTTTCGCAGTTCACGAACCCAACGAGATTCTCACTATTAACTAAAGAGCATTTATGTAAGAGGAGGTGTGTTCTGTATCATTTCATAAGCAGAGTTGAACTACATATGGTCCATATGAGTAGAAAACACAGTTCTTTTTTTCTGGGCATACTCATGGTTCTGGATGTATTTTAGACTCTGGAAGGAAGAGCTTGCTTCTTGGGTTAAATCAGAGTGTTTTTCAGGGATGAGAACTGTGGTCTGAATTTCCATTCAGAAACGGAGTTAAACAACAGGATCTGTGTCTTCCTACAAGCAAGACTTCATTTCTGGTAAACCCAGTGAATTTTGGGCTCAAATGATATTTCACAGTTCACAAACCCAAGGCGATTCTCCCTATTCACTAAAGAGCATTTATGTAAGCAGAGCTGTGGTTTGTATCAGTTTCATAAGCATAGTTGAACTACATATGGTCCGTATGAGTCGGAAACACAGTTCTTTCTTTCTGGGCATGCTCGTCGTTCTTGCTGTATTGGAGACGCTGTAAAGAAGAGGTTGCTTAATGCCTTAAAACAGAGTGTGTTTCAGGGATGAGAACTCTAGTCTGAATTACCCTTCAGAAACAGAGTTAAACCTCAGGATCTGTGTCTTCCTACAAGCAAGAGTTCATTTCTGGTAAACCCACTGAATTTTGGGCTCAAATGATTGTTCACAGTTCATGGACCCAAAGCGATTCTCACTATTAACAAAATAGAATTTCATTAAGAGGAGCTGTGGTTTGTATCAGTTTCATAAGCAGAGTTGAACTACATATGGTACATGTGAGTAGGAAACACATTTCTTTTTTCTGGGCATGCTCATGATTCTTGCTGTATTGGAGACGCTTGAAAGACTAGGAAGGTTCTTGCCTTAAAACAGTGTGTTTTTCTTGCATGAGAACTCTGGCCAGAATTTCTTTTCAGAAACAGGGTTAAACCACAGGATCTGTGTCTTCCTACAAGCAAGAGTTCATTTCTGGTAAACCCAGTGAATTTTGGGCTCAAATGGTTTTTCACTGTTCTAGAACATAACACGATTCTCACTATTAACTAAAGAGCATTTATGTAAGAGTAGCTGTGGTTTATAACAGTTTCATAAGCAGAGATGAACAACATATGGTCTGTATAAGTAGGAAACACAGTTCTTTTTTTCAGGGCATGCACATGGTTCTTGCTGTATTTGAGAGACTGTAAAAAAGAGCTTGCTTCTTGCGTGAAAACAGAGTGTTTTCCATGGATGAGAACTCTGGACTGAATTCCCTTTCAGAAATATAGTTAAACCACAGGATCTGTGTCTTCCTATAAGCAAGAGATCATTTCTGGTAAACCCAGTGAATTTTGGGCTCAAATGATATTTCAAAGTTCACAACCCCAAGGCGATTCTCACTATTAACTAAAGATCATTTATGTAAGAGGAGCTGTGGTTTGTATCAGTTTCATAAGCAGAGTTGAACTACATATGGTCCATATGAGTCGGAAACACAGTTCTTTCTTTCTGGGCATGCTCATGTTTCTTGCTGTATTGGAGACGCTGGATAGCAGAGCTTGCTTCTTGCGTTAAAACAGAGTGATTTTCATGGATGAAAACTCTGGTCTGAATTTCCCTTCAGAAACGGAGTTAAACCGCAGGCTCTGTGTCTTCCTATAAGCAAGAATTCATTTCTGGTAAACCCAGTGAATTTCAGCTCAAATGATATTTCACAGTTCTAGAACCCAACGCCATTCTCACTATTAACTACTGATCATTTTTGTAACAGGAGCTGTGGTTTGTATAAGTTTCATTAGCAGAGTTGAACTACATGTGGTCCATATGAGTAGGAAACACAGTTCTTTTTTTCTGGGCATGAACATGGTTCTTGCTGTATTGAACACGCTGGAAAGAAGAGCTTGCTTCTTGCATGAATACAGATTGTTTTTCACAGATGAGAACTCTGGTCTGAATTTCCTTTCAGAAACAGAGTTAAACCACAGGCTCTGTGTATTAGTACAAGCAAGAGTTCATTTCTGGTAAACCAGTGAATATTGGGCTCAAATGATTTTACACGGTTCTGGAACCCAACACGATTCTCACTATTAATTTAAGAGCATTTATGTAAGAGGAGCTGTGGATTGAATCAGTTTCAAAAGCAGAGTTGAACTACATATGGTCCGTATGAGTAGGAAACACAGTTCTTTTTTTTTTCAGGACATGCACATGGTTCTTGCGGTATTGGAGAGTCTGGAAAGAAGAGCTTGCTTCTTGGGTGAAAACAGAGTGTTTTTAATGGATGAGAACTCTGGTCTGAATTTCCCTTCAGAAACAGCATTAAACCTCAGTATCTGTGTCTTCCTACAAGCAAGAGTTCATTTCTGTTAAACCTAGTGAATTTTGTGCTCAAATGTTTTTTTCTCAGTTCTAGAACCCAACGTGATTCTCACTATTAACTAAAGAGCATTTATGTAAGAGGAACTGTGGTTTGTATCAGTTTCAAAAGCAGAGTTGAACTACATATGGTCCGTATGAGTAGGATACACAGTTCTTTTTTTCAGGGTATGCCCATGGTTCTTGCTGTATTGGAGACTCTGGAAAGAAGAGCTTGCTTCTTGCATTAAAACAGAGTGTGTTTAATGGATGATAACACTGGTCTGAATTTCCCTATAGGAACGGAGTTAAACAACAGGATCTGTGTCTTCCTACAAGCAAGAGTTCAATTCTGGTAAACCAAGTGAATTTTGGGCTCAAATGATTTTACACAGTTCTAGAACCCAACACGATTCTCACTATTAACTATAGAGCATTTATGTAAGAGGTGGTGTGGTCTCTACCAGTTTCGTAAGCAGAGTGGAACTTCACATGGACCGTATGAATAGGAAAAACAGTTATTTTTTTCAGGCCATGCTCATGGTTCTTGCTGTATTTTAGAGTCTGGAAAGAAGAGCTTGCTACTTCGTTAAAACAGAGTATGTTTCAGGGATTAGAACTCTGGTCTGAATAGCCATTCAGAACGGAGTTAAACCCCAGGATCTGTGTCTTCCTATAAGCAAGAGTTCATTTCTGGTAAACCCAATGAATTTTGGGCTCAAATGATTTTTCGCAGTTCACGAACCCAACGAGATTCTCACTATTAACTAAAGAGCATTTATGTAAGAGGAGGTGTGTTCTGTATCATTTCATAAGCAGAGTTGAACTACATATGGTCCATATGAGTAGAAAACACAGTTCTTTTTTTCTGGGCATACTCATGGTTCTGGATGTATTTTAGACTCTGGAAGGAAGAGCTTGCTTCTTGGGTTAAATCAGAGTGTTTTTCAGGGATGAGAACTGTGGTCTGAATTTCCATTCAGAAACGGAGTAAAACCCCAGGATCTGTGTCTTCCTACAAGCAAGAGTTCTTTTCTTGAAAACCAAGTGAATTTTCGGCTCAAATGTTTTTTTCCACAGTTCTACAACCCAACGTGATTATCAGTATTAACTTAAGAGCATTTATGTAAGAGGAGCTGTGGTCTGTATCAGTTTCATAAGCAGAGTTGGACTACATATGGTCCTTATGAGCAGGAAACACAGTTCTTTTTTTCTTGGCATGCTCATGGTTCTTACTCTATTGGAGACCCTGGAAAGAAGATGATGATTCATGCCTTAAAACAGAGTGTTTTTCATGGATGAGAATTCTGGTCTGAATTTCCCTACAGAAACGGAGTTAAACCGCAGGGTCTGTGTCTTCCCACAAGCAAGACTTCAATTCTGGTAAACATAGTGAATTTTGGGCTCAAATGATTTTTCGCAGTTCACTAACACAACGCTATTCTCACTATTAACTAAAGAGCATTTATTTAAGAGGTGGTGTGGTCTCTACCAGTTTCATAAGCAGAGTGGAACTACACATGGACCGTATGAATAGGAAACACAGTTATTTTTTCAGGCCATGCTCATGGTTTTGCTGTATTTTAGACTCTGGAAAGAAGAGCTTGCTACTTCGTTAAAACAGAGTGTGTTTCAGGGATGAGAACTCTAGTTTGAATTTCCCTTCAGAAACGGAGTTAAACCCCAGGATCTGTGTCTTCGTACAAGCAAGAGTTAATTTCTGTTAAACAAAGTGAATTTTCGGCTCAAAGGATTTTTCACAGTTCAAAAACCCAATGCGATTCTCACTATTAACTAAAGAGCATTTATGTAAGAGGAGCTGTGGTCTGCATCAGTTTCATAAGCCGAGTAGAAATACATATGTTCCGTATGAGTAGGAAACACAGTTCTTTTTTTCTGGGCATGCTCATGGTTCTTAATCTTTTAGAGAGGCTGCAAAGAAGAGGATGATTCTTGCCTTAAAACAGAGTGTTTTTAAGGGTTGTGAATTCTAGTCTGAATTTGCCTTCAGAAATGGAGTTAAACCCCAGGATCTGTGTCTTCCTACAAGAAAGAGTTCATTTCAGGTAAACCCAGTGAATTTTAGGCTCAAATGGTTTTTTGCAGTTCACGAACTCAACACGATTCTAACTATTAACTAAAGAGGATTTATGTAAGAGGAGCTGTGGTTTGAATCAGTTTCATAAGCAGAGTTGAACTACATATGATATGTACGAGTAGGAAACACAGTTCTTTTTTTCTATGAATGCTCATGGTTATTACTGTATTGGAGACGCTGGATAGAAGAGGATGATTCTTTCCTTAAAAAAGAGTTTTTTTTCAGGGATGAGAACTCCGGTCTGAATTTGCCTTCAGAAATGGACTTAAACCCTACAATATGTGTGTTCCTACAAGCAAGAGTCCATTTCTGGTAAACCCAGTGAATTTTGGGCTGAAATGATTTTTCACATATCATGAACCCAACGCGATTCTCACTATTAACTAAAGAGCATTTATTTAAGAGGTGGTGTTTTTTGCATCAGTTTCGTAAGCAGAGTTGATCTACATATGGTCCGTTTGAGTAAGAAACACACTTCATTTTTGAGGGCATACTCATGGTTCTTGCTGTATTTTAGACTCTGTAAAGAAGAGCTTGCTTCTTGTGTCAAAATAAAGTGTGTGTCAGGGATGAGAACTCTGGTCTGAATTTCCCTTCAGAAACGGAGTAAACCCCCAGGATCAGTGTCTTCCTACAAGCAAGAGTTCATTTTTGGTAAACCCAGTGAATTTTAGGCTGAAATGATGTTTCCCAGTTCACGAATCCAACATGATTCTTACTATTAACCAAAGAGCATTTATGTAAGAGGAGCTGTGGTTTGTATCAGTTTCATAAGCAGAGTTGAACTACATATGGTCCGTATGAGTAGGTAACACAGTTCTTTTTTTCAGGGCATGCTAATGGTTCTTGCTGTATTTTAGAATTTGGAAAGACGAGCTTGCTTCTTGCATTAAAACAGATTGTGTTTCAGGGATGAGAACTCTGCTCTGAATTTCCCTTCAGAAAGGGAGTTAAACCACAGGATCTGTGTCATCCTACAAACAAGAGTTCATTTCTGGTAAACCCAGTGAATTTTGCGCTCAAATGAATTTACAAATTTCTTGAACCCAACGCGATTCTGACTAGTAACTAAAGAGCATTTATATAAGAGTAGCTGTGGTTTGTTTCACTTTCATAAGCAGAGTTGAATTACATGTGGTCCATATGAGTAGTAAACACAGTTCTTGTTTTCTGGGCATGGTCATGATTCTTGCTGTATTGGAGACGCTGGAAAGAAGAGCTTGCTTCTTGCGTTAAAACATTGTGTGTTTCATGGATCAGAACAATGGTCTTAATTTCCCTTGAGAAACCGAGTTCAAATACAGGATCTATGACTTCCTACAAGCAAGAGTTCATTTCTGGTAAACAAAGTGAATTGTGGGCTGAAATGATTTTAAACAGTTCAAAAACCCAATGCAATTCTACCTATTAACTAAAGAGCATTTATGTAAGAGGAGCTGTGGTTTGTATCAGTTTCATAAGCAGAGTAGAACTACATATGGTCTGTATGAGTAGGAAACACAATTCCTTTTTCAGGGCATGTTCATTTTTTTTTGCTGTATGTTAGAATCTGGAAAGAAGAGCTTGATTCTTGCGTTATAACAGATTGTGTTTCAGGGATGAGATCTCTGGTATGAATTTACCTTCAGAATCAGAGTTAAAATCCAAGATCTGTGTCTTCTTGCATTGAAGAGTTTACTTCTGTTATACCAAGTGAATTTTGGGCTCAACTGATTTTACACAATTCAAAAACCCAATGCGATTCTCACTATTAACTAAACATCATTTATTCAAGAGGTGCTGTGGTTTGTATCATTTTCATAAGCAGAGTTGAACTACATATGGTCCGTATGATTAGGAAACATAGTTCTTTTTTTTAAGGCATGCTCATGGTTCTTGCTGTATTTTAGCCTCTGGAAAGAAGAGCTTGCTTCCTGCGATAAATCAGAGTGTTTTTCATGGATGAAAACTCTGGACTGAATTTCCCTTCAGTAACGGAGTTAAACCCCAGGATCTGTGTCTTCCTACAAGCAAGAGTTTATTCCTGGGAAACGAAGTGAATATTGGGCTCAAATGATTTTACACGGTTCTGGAACCCAACACGATTCTCACTATTAACAAAAGAGCACTTATGTAAAGTGAGCTGTGGTTTGTATCAGTTACATAAGCAGAGTTGAACTACATATGGTCCGTGTGAGTAGGAAACACAGTTCTTTTTTTCTGGGCAAGGTCATGGTTCTTGCTGTATTGGAGACCCTGGAAAGAAGAGCTTGCTTCTTGTGTAAAAACAGAGTGTGGTTCATGGATGACAACACTGGTCTAAATTTCCCTTCAGAATCGGAGTTAAACCCCAGGATCTGTGTCTTTCTACAACCAAGAGTTCATTCCTGGTAAACCAAGTGAATTTTGGGCTCTAATGATTTCTCGCAGTTCAAAACCCAATGCAATTCTCACTGTTAACTAAAGATCATTTATGTAAGAGGAGCTGTGGTTTGTATCAGTTTCATTAGCAGAGTTGAACTACATGTGGTCTGTATGAGGAGGAAACACAGTTCTTTTTTTCTGGGCATGCTCATGGTTCTTGCTCTATTGGACATGCTGGAAAGAAGAGCTTGCTTCTTGTGTAAAAACAGAGTGTGGTTCATGGATGACAACACTGGTCTCAATTTCCCTTCAGAACCGGAGTTAAACCCCAGGATCTGTGTCTTCCTACAATCAAGAGTTCATGTCTGGTAAACCCAGTTAAATTTGGGCTCAAATGATTTTACACAGTGCACTAATGCAAAGTGATTCTAACTATTAAGTAAAGAGGATTTATGTAAGAGGAGCTGTGGTTCGTATGAGTTTCATGAGCAGAGTTGAACTACATATGGTCCGTATGAGTAGGAAACACAGTTCTTTTTTTCTGGGCATGCTCATGGTTCTTGCTGTATTGGAGAAGCTGGAAAGAAGAGCTTGCTTCTAGTGTAAAAACAGAGTGTGTTTCATGGATGAGAACACTGGTCTCAATTTCCATTCAGAATCGGAGTTAAACCCCAGGATCTGTGTCTTCCTACAAGCAAGAGTTCATTTCTGGTAAACCCAAAGAATTTTGTGCTCAAATGATTTTACACAGTTCACGATCCCAACTCAATTCTCACTATTAACTAAAGAGCATTCATTTAAGAGGAGCTGTGGTTTGTTTCAGTTCAGAAGTAGAGTAGAACTACATATGGTCCGTATGAGTAGGAAACACAGTTATTTTTTTTGGGCATGCTCATGTTTCTTGCTGTATTGGAGACGCTGGATAGCAGAGCTTGCTTCTTGCGTTAAAACAGAGTGATTTTCATGGATGAAAACTCTGGTCTGAATTTCCCTTCAGAAACGGAGTTAAACCCCAGGATCTGTGTATTCCTATATGCATGAGTTCATTTCTGGTAAACCAAGTGAATTTTGGGCTCAAATGATTTTTCACAGTTCAAAACCCAACGCGATTCTCACTATAAACTAAAGAGCATTTATGTAAGAGGAGCTGTGGTTTGTATAAGTTTCATTAGCAGAGTTGAACTACATGTGGTCCATATGAGTAGGAAACACAGTTCTTTTTTTCTGGGCATGCACATGGTTCTTGCTGTATTGAACACGCTGGAAAGAAGAGCTTGCTTCTTGCATGAATACAGAGTGTTTTTCACAGATGAGAACATTGGTCTGAATTTACCTTGAGAAACGAAGTTAAACCACAGGCTCTGTGTATTAGTACAAGCAAGAGTTCATTTCTGGTAAACCAGTGAATATTGGGCTTAAATGATTTTACACGGTTCTGGAACCCAACACGATTGTCACTATTATATAAGAGCATTTATGTAAGGAGAGCTGTGGTTTGTATCAGTTACATAAGCAGAGTTGAAATACATATGGCCCGTATGAGTAGGAAACACAGTTCTTTTTTTCTGGACATCCTCATGGTTCTTACTGTATTTGAGAAGCTGTATAGAAGAGGATGATTCTTGCCTTAAAACAGATTGTTTTTCAGGGATGAAAACTGTAGTCTGATTTTACCTCAGAAATGGAGTTAAACCCCTGGATCTGTGTCTTCCTACAAACCAGAGTTCATTTCTGGTAAACAAAGTGAATTTTGGGCTCAAATGATTTTTCAAATTTCATGAACCGAACAAGATTCTCATTATTAACTAAAGAGCACATATGTAAGGGGAGTTGTGGTTTGTATCAGTTTCTTAAGCAGAGTTGAACTACATAGGGTCCGTATGAGTGGGAAACACAGTTCTTTTTTTCTGGGCATGCTCATGATTCTTGCTGTATTGAACACGCTGGAAATAAGAGCTTGCTTCTTGCGTTTATATAGAGTGTGTTTCATGGATGAGAACATTGGTCTGAATTTACCTTCAGAAATGAACTTAAACCACAGGCTCTGTGTATTCCTACAAGCAAGAGTTCATTTCTGGTAAACCAAGTGAATATTGGGCTCAAATGATTTTTCTCATTTCATGAACCCAACGCAATTCTCACTATTAACTAAATAGCAATTATGTAAGGGAAGCTGTGGTTTGCATCAGTTTCATAAGCAGAGTTGAACTACATATGGTCCTTATGAGTATGAAACACAGTTCTTTTTTTCTGGGCATGCCCATGATTCTTGCTGTATTGGAGACGCTGGATAGCAGAGCTTGCTTCTTGCGTTAAAACAGAGTGTTTTTCATGGATGAAAACTCTGGTCTGAATTTTCCTTCAGAAACGGAGTTAAACCCCAGGATCTGTGTCTTCCTATAGGAAAGAGTTCATTTCTGGTAATCCAAGTGAATTTTGGGCTCAAATTATTTTTCGCAGTTCAAAACCCAACGCGATTCTCACTATTAACTAAAGAGCATTTATGTAAGAGGAGCTGTGGTTTGTATCAGTTTCATTAGCAGAGTTGAACTACATGTGGTCCGTATGAGTAGGAAACACAGTCCTTTTTTTTCTGGGCATGCTCATGGTTCTTGCTGTATGGAACATGCTGGAAAGAAGAGCTTGCTTCTTGCATGAATACAGAGTGTGTTTCACAGATGAGAACATTGGTCTGAATTTACCTTGAGAAATGAAGTTAAACCACAGGCTCTGTGTATTCGTACAAGCAAGAGTTCATTTCTGGTAAACCAAGTGAATATTGTGCTCAAATGATTTTACACAGTTCTGGAACCCAACACGATTCTCACTATTAACTAAAGAGCATTTATGTAAGGGGAGCTGTGGTTTGTATCAGTTACATAAGCAGAGTTGAACTACATATGGTCTGTATGAGTAGGAAACACAGTACTTTTTTCCTGGCATGCTCATAATTCTTGCTGTATTGGAGACGCTGGAAAGAAGAGCTTGCTTCTTGTGTGAAAACAGAGTGTGTTTCATGGATGACAACAGTGGTCTCAATTTCCCTTCAGAATCGGAGTTAATCCCCAGGATCTGTGTCATCCTATATGCAAGAGTTCTTTTCTGGAAAACCTAGTGTATTTCGGGCTCAAATGATTTTACCCAGTGCACGAATGCAAAGTGATTCTACCTATTAAGTAAAGAGGATTTATGTAAGAAAAGCTGTGGTTTGTATCAGTTTCATGAGCAGAGTTGAACTACATATGGTCCGTATGAGTAGGAAACCCAGTTCTTTTTTTCTGGGCATGCTTATGTTTCTTGCTCTATTGGAGAAGCTTGAAAGAAAAGATTGCTTCTTGCGTGAAAACAGAGTGTGTTTCATGGATGAGAACTCTGGTCTGAATTTCCCTTCAGAAACGGAGTTAAACCCCAGGATCTGTGTCTTCCTACAAGCAAGAGTTCATTTCTGCTAATCCAAGTGAATTTTGGGCTATAATGATTTCTCGCAGTTCACTAGCCCAACGCAATTCTCACCATTAACTAAAGAGCATTTATGTAAGAGGAGCTATGGTTTGTTTCAGTTCAGAAGTAGAGTAGAACTACATATGGTCCGTATGAGTAGAAAACACAATTCTTTTTTTCTGGGGCTGCTCATGTTTATTGCTGTATTGGAGACGCTGGAAAGAAGAGCTTACTTCTTGCGTTAAAACAGAGTGTTTTTCAGGCATGAGAACTGTGGTCTGAATTTAACTTCAGAAATGGAGTTAAACCCCTGGATGTGTGTATTCCTACAAGCAAGAGTTCATTTCTGGTAAACAAAGTGAATTTTGGGCTCAAATGATTTTTCACAGTTCAAAACCCAACGCGATTCTCACTATAAACTAAAGAGCATTTATGTAAGAGGAGCTGTGGTTTGTATAAGTTTCATTAGCAGAGTTGAACTACATGTGGTCCATATGAGTAGGAAACACAGTTCTTTTTTTCTGGGCATGCACATGGTTCTTGCTGTATTGAACATGCTGGAAAGAAGAGTTTGCTTCTTGCATGAATACAGAGTGTTTTTCACAGATGAGAACATTGGTCTGAATTTACCTTGAGAAACGAAGTTAAACCACAGGCTCTGTGTATTAGTACAAGCAAGAGTTCATTTCTGGTAAACCAGTGAATATTGGGCTTAAATGATTTTACACGGTTCTGGAACCCAACACGATTGTCACTATTATATAAGAGCATTTATGTAAGGAGAGCTGTGGTTTGTATCAGTTACATAAGCAGAGTTGAAATACATATGGCCCGTATGAGTAGGAAACACAGTTCTTTTTTTCTGGACATCCTCATGGTTCTTACTGTATTTGAGAAGCTGTATAGAAGAGGATGATTCTTGCCTTAAAACAGATTGTTTTTCAGGGATGAAAACTGTAGTCTGATTTTACCTCAGAAATGGAGTTAAACCCCTGGATCTGTGTCTTCCTACAAACCAGAGTTCATTTCTGGTAAACAAAGTGAATTTTGGGCTCAAATGATTTTTCAAATTTCATGAACCGAACAAGATTCTCATTATTAACTAAAGAGCACATATGTAAGGGGAGTTGTGGTTTGTATCAGTTTCTTAAGCAGAGTTGAACTACATAGGGTCCGTATGAGTGGGAAACACAGTTCTTTTTTTCTGGGCATGCTCATGATTCTTGCTGTATTGAACACGCTGGAAATAAGAGCTTGCTTCTTGCGTTTATATAGAGTGTGTTTCATGGATGAGAACATTGGTCTGAATTTACCTTCAGAAATGAACTTAAACCACAGGCTCTGTGTATTCCTACAAGCAAGAGTTCATTTCTGGTAAACCAAGTGAATATTGGGCTCAAATGATTTTTCTCATTTCATGAACCCAACGCAATTCTCACTATTAACTAAATAGCAATTATGTAAGGGAAGCTGTGGTTTGCATCAGTTTCATAAGCAGAGTTGAACTACATATGGTCCTTATGAGTATGAAACACAGTTCTTTTTTTCTGGGCATGCCCATGATTCTTGCTGTATTGGAGACGCTGGATAGCAGAGCTTGCTTCTTGCGTTAAAACAGAGTGTTTTTCATGGATGAAAACTCTGGTCTGAATTTTCCTTCAGAAACGGAGTTAAACCCCAGGATCTGTGTCTTCCTATAGGAAAGAGTTCATTTCTGGTAATCCAAGTGAATTTTGGGCTCAAATTATTTTTCGCAGTTCAAAACCCAACGCGATTCTCACTATTAACTAAAGAGCATTTATGTAAGAGGAGCTGTGGTTTGTATCAGTTTCATTAGCAGAGTTGAACTACATGTGGTCCGTATGAGTAGGAAACACAGTCCTTTTTTTTCTGGGCATGCTCATGGTTCTTGCTGTATGGAACATGCTGGAAAGAAGAGCTTGCTTCTTGCATGAATACAGAGTGTGTTTCACAGATGAGAACATTGGTCTGAATTTACCTTGAGAAATGAAGTTAAACCACAGGCTCTGTGTATTCGTACAAGCAAGAGTTCATTTCTGGTAAACCAAGTAAATATTGTGCTCAAATGATTTTACACAGTTCTGGAACCCAACACGATTCTCACTATTAACTAAAGAGCATTTATGTAAGGGGAGCTGTGGTTTGTATCAGTTACATAAGCAGAGTTGAACTACATATGGTCTGTATGAGTAGGAAACACAGTACTTTTTTCCTGGCATGCTCATAATTCTTGCTGTATTGGAGACGCTGGAAAGAAGAGCTTGCTTCTTGTGTGAAAACAGAGTGTGTTTCATGGATGACAACAGTGGTCTCAATTTCCCTTCAGAATCGGAGTTAATCCCCAGGATCTGTGTCATCCTATATGCAAGAGTTCTTTTCTGGAAAACCTAGTGTATTTCGGGCTCAAATGATTTTACCCAGTGCACGAATGCAAAGTGATTCTACCTATTAAGTAAAGAGGATTTATGTAAGAAAAGCTGTGGTTTGTATCAGTTTCATGAGCAGAGTTGAACTACATATGGTCCGTATGAGTAGGAAACCCAGTTCTTTTTTTCTGGGCATGCTTATGTTTCTTGCTCTATTGGAGAAGCTTGAAAGAAAAGATTGCTTCTTGCGTGAAAACAGAGTGTGTTTCATGGATGAGAACTCTGGTCTGAATTTCCCTTCAGAAACGGAGTTAAACCCCAGGATCTGTGTCTTCCTACAAGCAAGAGTTCATTTCTGCTAATCCAAGTGAATTTTGGGCTATAATGATTTCTCGCAGTTCACTAGCCCAACGCAATTCTCACCATTAACTAAAGAGCATTTATGTAAGAGGAGCTATGGTTTGTTTCAGTTCAGAAGTAGAGTAGAACTACATATGGTCCGTATGAGTAGAAAACACAATTCTTTTTTTCTGGGGCTGCTCATGTTTATTGCTGTATTGGAGACGCTGGAAAGAAGAGCTTACTTCTTGCGTTAAAACAGAGTGTTTTTCAGGCATGAGAACTGTGGTCTGAATTTAACTTCAGAAATGGAGTTAAACCCCTGGATGTGTGTATTCCTACAAGCAAGAGTTCATTTCTGGTAAACAAAGTGAATTTTGGGCTCAAATGATTTTTCGCAGTTCAAAACCCAACGAGATTCTCACTATTAACTAAAGAGCATTTATGTAAGAGGAGCTGTGGTTTGTATCAGTTTCATTAGCAGAGTTGAACTACATGTGGTCCATATGAGTAGGAAACACAGTTCTTTTTTTCTGGGCATGCTCATGGTTCTTGCTGTATTGGACCCGCTGGACAGAAGAGCTTGCTTCTTGCATGAATACAGAGTATGTTTCAAGGATGAGAACACTGGTCTGAATTTACCTTCATAAATAGAGTTAAACCCCTGGATCTGTGTCTTCCTACATGCAAGTGTTCATTTCTGGTAAACCCAGTGAATATTGGGCTCAAATGATTTTACACAGTATTCGAACCCAACATGATTCTCACTATTAACTAAAGAGCATATATGTAAGAGGAGCTATTGTTTGTATCAGTTTCATAAGCAGAGTTGAAGTACATATGGTCCATATGAGACGGAAACACAGTTCTTTTTTTCTGGGCATGCTCATGGTTCTTGCTGTATTGGAGACACTGGAAAGAAGAGGATGATTCTTGCCTTAAAACAGAGTGTTTTTCAGGGATGAGATACCTGGTCTGAATTTCTCTTCAGAAACGGAGTTAAACCACAGGATCTGTGTCTTCCTACAAGCAAGAGCTCATATCTGGTAAACCCTGTGAATTTTGGGCTCAAATGATTTTTTGCAGTTCACGAACCCAACGCAAGTCTCACTATTATCTAAATAGCCTTTATGTAAAAGGAGCTATGGTTTGTATCAGTTTCATAAGCAGAGTTGAACTACATATGGTCCGTATGATTAGGAAATACAGTTTTTTTTCAAGGCATTCTTATAGTTGTTGCTGTATTGGAGACACTAGAAAGAAGAGCTTGCTTCTTGCGTTAAACCAGAGTGTGTTTCATGGATGAGAACTCTAGTCTGAAATTCCCTTGAGAAACACAGTTAAACGCCAGGATCTGTGTCTTCTTACAATCCAGAATTCATTTCTGGCAAACCAAGTGAATTTTGGGTCAAATGTTTTTACTCAGTTCACAAACACAACGCAATTCACACTATTAACTAAAGAGAATTTATGTAAGTGGAGCTGTGGTTTGTATCAGTTTCATAGCAGACATAAACTACATATGGTCTGTTTTAGAAGGAAACACAGTTCTTTTTTTTCTGGGCATTCTCATGTTTCTTGCTGTATTGTAGACGCTGGAAAGAAGAGCTTGCTTCTTGCGTTAAAACAGAGTGTGATCCATGGATGAGTATACTGGTCTGAATTTTCCTTCTGACACCGAGTTAAACACCAGGATCTGTGTCTTCCTACAAGCTAGAGTTCTATTCTGGTAAACTAAGAAAATTTTGGGATCATATGATTTTACATAGTGCAAAAACCCATCGTGATTCTCACTATTAACTAAAGAGCATTCACGTAAGAGGAGCTGTGGTTTGTATCAGTTTCATAAGCAGACTTGAACTACATTTGGTCCCTATGAGAAGGAAACACAGTTCTTTTTTTCTGGGCATTCTCTTGGTTCTTGCTGTATTAGAGACGCTGGAAAGAAGAGCTTGTTTCTATCATTAAAACAGAGTGTGTTTCGTGGATGAGAACAATGGTCTGAATTTCCCTTCAGACACAGAGTTAAAATCCAGGATCTGTGCTTTCCTACAAGCAAGAGTTCATTTCTGGTAATCCCAGTTAATTTTTTGGCTCAAATGATTTAAGACAGTAAAAGAACACAACCAGATTCTCACTAATAAATAAAGAGCATTTATGTAAGTGTACCTGTGGTTTGTATCAGTTTCACAGGCAGAGTTGAACTACATATGGTCTGTATGTGAAGGAAACGCAATTCTTTTTTTCAGGGCATGCCTATTGTACTTGCTGTGTTGGAGACGCTGAAAAGAACAGCTTGCTTCTTATGTTAAAACTGAGTGTGTTTCATGGATGAGAACACTGGTCTGAATTTCCCTTCAGAAACGGAGTTAAACCCCAGGATCTTTGTCTTCCTACAAGCAAGAGTTCATTTCTGGTAAACCAAGTGAAATTTGGGCTCAAATGATTTTACACAGTTCAAGAACCCTATGTGATTCTCACTATAACTAAGAGCATTTATGAAAGTGGAGCTGTGGTTTGTATCAGTTTCACATGCGGACTTGAACTACATATGGTTTGTATTAGAAGGAAAAACAGTTCTTTTTTTCTGGGCATTCTTATGGTTCTTGCTGTATTGGAGATGCTGGAAAGAAGAGCTTTTTTCTTGCGATAAAACTGAGTGTGTTTGGTGGATGAGAACACTGGTCTTAATTTCCTTTTAGACACGGATTGTAAACCCAGGATCTGTGCCTTCCTACAAGCAAGAGTTCATTTCTGGTAATCCCTGTTAATTTTTTGGCTCAAATGATTTAACACAGTTAAAGAACCCAACAAGATTCTCACTTGTAAATAAAGAGCATTTATGTAAGTGGAGCTGTGGTTTGTATCAGGTTCATATGCAGACTTGAACTACATATGGTCCGTATGAGAAGGAAAAACAGTTCTTTTTTTTTTCTGGGCATTCTCTTGGTTCTTGCTGTATTGTAGACACTGGAAAGAAGAGCTTGCTTCTTGCGTATAAATAGAATGTGATGCATGGATGAAAACTCTGGTCAGAATTAACCTCCAGAAACGGAGTTAAACCCCAGGAACTGTGTCTTCCTACAAGCAAGAGTTCATTTCTGGTAAACCAAGTGAATTTTGGGCTCAAATGATTTTTTGAAGTTTAAAACCCAACGAGATTCTCACTATTAACTAAAGAGCATTCATTTAAGAGGACTGTGGTTTGTTTCAGTTCATAAGTAGAGTTGAACTACATATGGTCCGTATGATTAGGAAACACAGTTCTTTTTTTCTGGGCATGCTCATGTTTCCTGCTGTATTGGAGATGCTGTAAAGAAGAGCTTGCTACTTGCCTGAAAACAGAGTGTGTTTCACGGATGAGAACACTGGTCTGAATTTACCTTCAGAAATGGAGTTAAACCCCTGGATCTGTGTCTTCTTACAAGCAAGAGTTCATTTCTGGTAAACCCAGTGAATATTGGGCTCAAATGATTTTACACAGTTCTGGAACCCAACATGATTCTCACTATTAACTTAAGAGAATATATGTAAGAGGAGCTGTTGTTTGTATCAGTTTCATAAGCAGATTTGAACTACATATGGTCCATATGAGACAGAGACAGTTCTTTTTTACTGGATATGCTCATGGTTCTTACTGTATTGGAGACGCTGTATAGAAGAGGATGATTCTTGCCTTAAAACAGAGTGTTTTTCAGGGATGAGATCTGTGGTCTGAATTTACCTTCAGAAATGGAGTTAAACCGCAGGATCTTTGTCTAACTACAAGCAAGAGTTCATTTCTGGTAAACAAAGAGATTTTTGCGCTCATAAGATTTTACATAGTTAAGAATCCATCGCGATTCTCACTATTAACTAAAGAGAATTCATGTAAGAGGAGCTGTTGGTTGTATCAGCTTCATAAGCAGACTTGAACTACATATGGTCCATATGAGAAGGAAACACAGTTCTTTTTTTTTCTGGGCATTCTCTTGGTTCTTGCTGTATTGTAGACGCTGGAAAGAAGAGCGTGCCTCTTGCATTTAAATAGAGTGTGATGCATGGATGAAAACTCTGGTCTGAATTTCCCTTCAGAAACGGAGTTAAACCCCACGATCTATGTCTTCCTACAAGCAAGAGTTCATTTTTGGTAAACCAAGTGAATTTTGAGCTCAAATGATTTTTCGCAGTTCAAAACCCAACGCAATTCTCACTATTAACTAAAGAGCATTTATGTAAGAGGAGCTGGGGTTTGTATCAGTTTCATTAGCAGAGTTGAACTACATGTGGTCCATATGAGTAGGAAACACAGATCTTTTTTTTTCTGGGCATGCTCATGTTTCTTGCTGTATTGGATACCCTGGAAAGAAGGGCTTGCTTCTTCCGTGAAAACAGAGTGTGTTTCACGAATGAGAACATTTGTCTGAATTTACCTTCAGAAATGAAGATAAACCAGAGGCTCTGTGTATTCCTACAAGCAAGAGTTCATTTCTGGTAAATCAAGTGATTATTTGGCTCAAATGATTTTACATGGTTCTGGAACCCAACACGATTCTCACTATTAACTAAATAGCTCTTAAGTAAGGGGAGCTGTGGTTTGTATCAGTTTCATAAGACGAGTTGAACTACTTATGGTACATATGAGTAGGAAACACAGTTCTTTTTTTCTGGGCATGCCCATGGTTCTTGCTGTATTGGAGACACTATAAAGAAGAGCTTGCTTCTTGCGTTAAAACAGAGTGTTTTTCATGGAGGAGTACACTGGTCTGAATTTCCCTTCAGAATCGGAGTTGAACCACAGGATATATGTGTTTCTACCCAGCTAGAGTTCTTTTCTGGTAAACCCAGTGAATTTTGGGCTCAAATGATTTTATACAGTGCACGAATGCAAAGTGATTCTAACTATTAAATAAAGAGGATTTATGTAAGAGGAGCTGTGGTTTGTATCAGTTTCATTAGCAGAGTTGAACTACATGTGGTCCATATGAGTAGTAAACACAGTTCTTTTTTTCTGGGCATGCTCATGGTTCTTGCTCTATTGGACACGCTGGAAAGAAGGGCTTGCTTCTTGTGTAAAAACAGAGTGTGTTTCATGGATGAGAAGAGTGATCTCAATTTCCCTTCAGAATGAGAGTTAAACCCCAGGATCTGTGTCTTCCTACAAGCAAGAGTTCATTTCTGGTAAACCCAGAGATTTCTGTGCTCAAATGATTTTACACAGTTCACGAACCCAACGCAATTCTCACTATTAACTAAAGAGCATTCATTAAAGAGGAGCTGTGGTTTGTTTCAGTTCATAAGTAGAGTAGAACTACATATGGTCCTTATGATTAGGAAACACAGTTATATTTTTCTGGGCATTCTCATGTTTCCTGCTGTATTGGAAACGCTGGAAAGAAGAGCTTGCTTCTCACGTGAAAACAGAGTGTGTTTCACCAATGAGAACACTGGTCTGAATTTACCTTCAGAAATGGAGTTAAACCCCTGGATCTGTGTCTTCCTACAAGCAAGAGTTCATTTCTGGTAAACCCAGTGAATATTGGGCAAAAAGGATTTTACACAGTCTGGAACCCAACATGATTCTCACTATTAACTAAAGAGCATATATGTAAGAGGAGCTGTTGTTTGTATCAGTTTCATAAGCAGAGTTGAACTACACATGGTCCATATGTGACGGAAACACATTTTTTTTATTCTGGACATGCTCATGGTTCTTGCTGTATTGGAGACGCTGTATAGAAGAGGATGATTCTTGCCTTAAAACAGAGTGTTTTTCAGGGATGAGATCTGTGGTCTGAATTTACCTTCAGAAATGGAGCTAAACCCCTGGAACTGTGTCTTCCTACAAGTAAGAGTTCATTTCTGGTAAACAAAGTGAATTTTGGGCTCAAATGATTTTTCGCAGTTCATGAACCCAACGCGATTCTCACTATTAACTAAAGAGCACTTAAGTAAGGGGAGCTGTGGTTTGTATCAGTTTCATAAGCCGAGTGGAACTACTTATTGTCCGTATGATTAGGAAACACAGTTCTTGTTTTCTGGGCATGCCCTTGGTTCTTGCTGTATTGGAGACGCTGGAAAGAAGAGCTTGCTTCTTGCGTTAAAACAGAGTGTTTTTCATGGAGGAGAACACTGGTCTGAATTTCCCTTCAGAATCGGAGTTGAAACACAGGATATGTGTGTTTCTACCCAGCAAGAGTTCTTTTCTGGTAAACCCAGGGAATTTTGGGCTCAAATGATTTTATACAGTGCACGAATGCAAAGTGATTCTAACTATTAAGTAAAGAGGATTTATGTAAGAGGAGCTGTGGTTTGTATCAGTTTCATGAGCAGAGTTGAACTACTTATGGTCCGTATGAGTAGGAAACACAGGTCTTTTCTGGGCATGCTCATGTTTCTTGCTCTTTTGGAGAAGCTGGAAAGAATAGCTTGCTTCTTGCGTTAAAAAAGAGTGTGTTTCATGGATGAGAACTCTGGTCTGAATTTCTCTTGAGAAACGGAGTTAAACCCCAGGATCTGTGTCTTCCTGCAAGCCAGAATTCATTTCCTGCAAACCAAGTGAATTTTGGGCTCAAATGATTTTACTCAGTTCATGAACACAAAGCAATTCATACTATTAACTAAAGAGAATTTATGTAAGTGGAGCTGTGATTTGTATCAGTTTCATAGCAGACATGAACTACATATCGTCCGTTTTAGAAGGAAACACAGTTCTTTTTTTTCTGGGCATTCTCATGTTTCTTGCTGTATTGTAGATGCTGGAAAGAAGAGCTTGCTTCTTGCATTAAAACAGAGTGTGATCCATGGATGAGTATACTGGTCTGAATTATCCTTCTTAAACTGAGTTAATCACCAGTATCTGTGTCTTCCTACAAGAAAGTGTTCATTTCTGGTAATCCAAGTTAATTTTTTGGCTCAAATGATTTAACACAGTAAAAGAACCCAACCGGATTCTCACTAATAAATTAAGAGCATTTATGTAAGTGGACCTGTGGTTTGTATCAGTTTCACAGGCAGAGTTGAACTACATATGGTCTGTATGAGAAGGAAACACAGTTCTTTTTTTCAGTGCATGCCCATGGTACTTGCTGTATTGGAGACGCTGGAAAGAACAGCTTGCTTCTTACGTTAAAACAGAGTGTGTTTCATGGATGAGAACACTGGTCTAAATTTCCCTTCAGAAACGGAGTTAAACCCCAGGATATTGTATTCCTACATGCAAGAGTTCATTTCTGGTAAACCAATTGTATTTTGGGCTCAAATGATTTTACACACTTCAAGAACCCAATGTGATTCTCACTATAACTAAGAGCATTTATGTAAGTGGAGCTGTGTTTTGTATCAGTTTCATATGCAGACTTGAACTACATATGGTTCGTATGAGAAGGAAACACAGGTCTTTTTTTCTGGGCATTCTCATGGTTCTTGGTGTATTGTTGATGCTTGAAAGAAGTGCTTTTTTCTTGCGATGAAACTGAGTGTGTTTGGTGGATGAGAACACTGGTTTGAATTTCCCTTCAGACATGGATTGAAAACACAGGATCTGTGCCTTCCTACAAGCAAGAGTTCATTTCTGGTAATCCCAGTTAATTTTTTGGCTCAAATGATTTAACACTGTTAAAGAACCCAGCAAGATTCTCACTAGTAAATAAAGAGCATTTATGTAAGTGGTGCTGTGGTTTGTATCAGTTTCATAAGCAGAGTTGAACTACCTATGGTCTGTATGAGTAGGGAACACAGTTCTTTTTTTCAGGGCATGCTCAAGCACTTGCTGTATTGGAGACGCTGGAAAGAAGAGCTTGCTTCTTTCATTAAAACAGAGTGTTTTCCATGAATGAGAACACTGGTCTGAATTTCCCTTCAGGATCTTTGTCTTCCTATTACCTGGAGTTCATTTCTGGTAAACCAAGTGAATATTGTGCTCAAATGATTTTACACAGTACACCAACAAAATACTATTCTCACTATTAACTAAAGAGCCTTTATGTAAAAGGAACTCTGCTTTGTATCACTTTCTTAAGCAGACTTGAACTACATATGGACCTTATGAATAGGAAACACAGTTCTTTTTTTCTGGGAATCCTCAAGTTTCTAGCTGTATTGTAGACGCTGGAAAGAAGAGGATGCTTCTTGCCTTAAAACAGAGTGTGTTTCAGTAATGAGAACTCTGGTCTGAATTTCCCTTCAGAAACCGTGTTAAACCCCAGGATCTGTGTCTTCCTACAAGCAAGAGTTCATATAAGGTAAACCAAGTGAAGTTTGGGCTCAAATGATTTTACACAGTGCACGAATCCAACGCGATTCTCACTATTTACTAAAGATCCTTGATGTAAGAGAAGCTGTGGGTTGTATCAGTTTTGTAAGAAGAGTTGAACTACATATGGTCCGTATGAGTAGGAAACACAGTTCTTTTTTTCTGGGCATGTTCATATTTCTTGCTGTATTGGAGATGCTGAAAAGAAGAGGATGCTTCTTCCCTTAAAACAGAGTGTGTTTCAGGGATGAGAACTCTGGACTGAATTTCCTTTCAGAAACAGAGTAAAACCCCAGGATCTGTGTCTTCCTACAAGCAAGAGGTCATTTCTGATAAATCCATGTAACTTGGGGCTCAAATGATTTTACACAGTTCACGAACCCAACGCGTTTCTCCCTATTAAATAAAGAGCCTTTATGTAAGAGGAGCTGTGGTTTGTATCAGTTTCATAAGCAGCATGGAACTACATATGGTCCATATGAGTAGGAAACACAATTCTTTTTTTCTGGGAACCCTCATGGTTCTTCCTGCATTGGAGGCTCGGGAAAGAAGAGGATGCTTCTTGACTTTAAACAGAGTGTGTTTCAGGGATGAGAACTGAGGTCTGAATTTCCCTTCAGAAACGGAGTTAAACCTCTGGATCTGTGCCTTCCTACAAGCAAGAGTTAATTTCTGGTAAACCAAGTGAATTATGGGCTCAAATGATTTTACACAGTTCACTTACTCAAGGCGTTTCTCACTATTAACCCAAAAGAATTTATGTAAGAGGAGCTTTGGTTTGTCTCAGTTTCGTAAGCAGATTTGAACTACATATGGTCCGTTTGAGTAGGAAACACTGTTCTTTTTTTCTGGGCATGCTCATATTTGTTGCGGTGTTGGAGACACTGGAAAGAAGAGCATGCTTCTTGGGTTAAAACCGCATGTTTTTCATGGATGAGGACACTGATCTGAATTTCCCAGATCCTGGAGTTTAACTTCGTTTCTGAAGGTAAATTCAGACCAGTGTTCTCATCCATGAAACACACTCTGTTTTATCGCAAGAAGCAAGCTCTTCTTTCCAGTGTGTCCCATATAGCAAGAACCATATTCATGCCCTGAAATAAAGAACTGTGTTTCCTACTCCTACGGACCATATGTAGTCCAATTCTGCTTATGAAACTGATACAGGCCACAGCTCCACTTACGTAAATGCTCTTTAGCTAATAGTGAGAATCGTGTTGGGTTCTAGAACTGTGTAAAACCATTTGATCTGAAAATTCACTTGGTTTACCAGAAATGAACTCTTGCATGTAGGAAGACTGATCCTGGGGTTTAATTCCGATTCTGGTGGTAAATTCAGACCAGTGTTCTCATCCATGAACACACTGTTTTTTAACGCAGGAAGCAATCTCATCTTTCCAGCGTCTCCAATACAGAAAGAACCATGAGCATGCCCTCATAAAAGAACTGTATTTCCTACTCATATAGACCATATGTAGTTCAACTCTGCTTATGAAACTGATACAAACCACAGATCCTCTTACATAAATGCTCCTTAGTTAATAGTGAGAATCTCGTTGGGTTCTTGAACTGTGAAAAATCATTTGAGCCCAAAATTCACTTGGTTTACCAGAAATGAACTCTTGCTTGTAGGAAGACACAGATCCTGGGCTTTAACTCCGTTTCTGAAGGGAAATTCAAAACAGAGTTCTAATCCATGAAACACACTCTGTTTTAATGCAAGAAGCAAGCTCTTCTTTCCAGCGTCTACAATACAGCAAGAACCATGAGCACGCCGTGAAAAAAAGAACTGTGTTTCCTACTCATACGGACCATAGGTTGTTCAACTCTCCTTATGAAACTGATACAGACCATAGCTCCCCTTACTTAAGTTGTCTTTAGTTAGTAGTGATAATCGCGTTGGGTTCAAGAACTGTGTAAAATCATTTGAGCTGAAAAGTCACTTGGTTTACCAGAAATGAACTCTTGCTTTTAGGAAGACACAGATCCTGGGGTTTACCTCCGGTTCTGATGGGATATTCAGACCACTGCGCTCATCCATGAAACACACTCTGTTTTAACGCAAGAAGCAAGCTCTTCTTTCCAGCGTCTCCAATGCAACAGGAACCATGAGCATGCCCAGAAAAAAAGAACTGTGTTTCCTACTCATACGAACCACATGTAATTCAACTATGCTTATAAAACTGATACAGACCACAGCTCCTCCTACATAAATGGTCTTTAGTTAATAGTGATAATCGCATTGGGTTCTAGAACTGTGTAAAATCATTTGAGCCGAAAATTCACTTGGTTTACAAGAAAAGAACTCTTGCTTGTAGGAAGACACAGATCCTGAGGTCTAACTCTGTTTCTAAGGGAAATTAAGACCAGAGTTCTTATCCCTGAAACACACTCTGTTTTTACGCAAGAAGCAAGCTCTTCTTTCCAGAGTCTAAAATAGAGCAAGAACCATAAACATGCCCTCAAAAAAGAACTGTGTTTCCTACTCATACAGACCATATGTAGATCCACTCTGCTTACAAAACTGATACAAACCACAGCACCTCTTAAATAAATGCTCTTTAGTTAATAGTGAGAATCACATTGGGTTTTGACTTGTGTAAAATCATTTGACCACAAACTCACTGGGTTTACCAGAAATGAACTCTTGCTTGTAGGAAGACACAGATCCTGGGGTTTAAGTTCGTTTCTGAAGGTAAATTCAGTCCAGTGTTCTCATCCATGAAACACATTCTGTTTTCACGCAAGAAGCAAGCTATTCTTTCCAGCGTCTGCAATACAGCAAGAACCATGTGCATGCCCTGAAAAAAAGAACTGTGTTTCCTACTCATATGGACCATATGTAGTTCAACTCAGCTTATGATTCTGATACAAACCATAGATCTTTTTACATAAATGCTCTTTAGTTAATAGTGAGAATCGCATTGGGTTCGTGAACTGCAAAAAATCTTTTGAGCGCAAAATTCACTGGGTTAACCGGAAATGAACTCTTGTTTTAGGAAAACACAGACCCTGAGGTTTAACTCTGTATCTAAGGGAAATTCAGACCAGACTTCTCATCCTTGAAACACACTTTGTTTTAACGCAGGAAGCAAGGTCTTCTTTCCAGAGTTGAAAATACAGCAGGAATCATGAACTTTCCCTGAAAAAAAGAACTGTGTTTCCTACTCATATGGACAATATGTAGTTCAACTCTGCTTATAATTCTCATACAAAGTACAGCTCTTCTTACTTAAATGATCTTTAGTTAATAGTGAGAATCACGTTGGGTTAGTGAACTGCGAAAAATCATTTGAGCCGAAAAATCACTTGGTTTACCAGAAATGCACTCTTGCTTGTTGGAAGACACAGATCCTGGGGGATAACTCCGTTTCTGAAGGGAAATTCAGACCACTGAGCTCATCCATGAAACAGACTCTGTTTTAACGCAAGAAGCAAGCTCTTCTTTCCAGCATCTCCAATACAGCAGGAACCATGAGCATGCCCAGAAAAAAAGAACTGTGTTTCCTACTCATACGAACCACATGTAATTGAACTCTGCTTATGAAACTGATACAGACCACAGCTCCTCCTACATAAATGGTCTTTAGTTAATAGTGATAATCACATTGGGTTCTAGAACTGTGTAAAATCATTTGAGCCGAAAATTCACTCGGTTGACAAGAAATGAACTCTTGCTTGCAGGAAGACACAGATCCCGAGGTTTAACTCTGTTTCTAAGGGAAATTAAGACCAGAGTTCTTATCCCTGAAACACACTCGGTTTTTACGCAAGAAGCAAGCTCTTCTTTCCAGAGTCTAAAATAGAGCAAGAACCATGAACATGCCCTCAAAAAAGAACTGTGTTTCCTACTCATACAGACCATATGTAGATCCACTCTGCTTACGAAACTGATACAAACCACAGCACCTCTTAAATAAATGCTCTTTAGTTAATAGTGAGAATAGCATTGGGTTTTGACTTGTGTAAAATCATTTGACCACAAATTCACTTGGTTTACCAGAAATGAACTCTTGTTTGTAGGAAGACACAGATCCTGGGGTTTAACTTCGTTTCTGAAGGTAAATTCAGTCCAGTGTTCTCATCCATGAAACACACTCTGTTTTCATGGCAGAAGCTAGCTCTTCTTTCTAGCGTCTGCAATACAGCAAGAACCATGAGCATGCCCTGAAAAAATGAAGTGTGTTTCCTACTCATATGGACCATATGTAGTTCAACTCTGCTTATGATTCTGATACAAACCATAGCTCTTTTTACATAAATGCTCTTTAGTTAATAGTGAGAATCGCGTTGGGATCGTGAACTGCGAAAAATCATTTGAGCGCAAAATTCACTGGGTTAACCAGAAATGAACTCTTGCTTGTAGGAAGACCCAGATCCTAGGGTTTAACTCTGGTTCTGAAGGCAAATTCAGACCAGAGTTGTCATCCCTGAAAAAAACTCTGTTTTAAGACAAAAATCATCCTCTTCTTTGCAGCGTCTCCAATAGAGTGAGAACCATGAGCATGCCCAGTAAAAAATAATTGTGTTTCCTACTCATACAGACCATATGCAGTTCAACTCTGCTTATGAAAGTGATACAAACCACAGCTCCTCTTAAATAAATGCTCTTTAGTTAATAGTGAGAATCCCGTTGGGATCGTGAACTGCAAAAAATCATTTGAGCCTAAAATTCACTGGGTTTACCAGAAATGATCTCTTGCTTGTAGGAAGACACAGATCCTGGGGGATAACTCCGTTTCTGAAGGGAAATTCAGACCAGAGTACTCATCCATGAAACAGACTCGGTTTTAATGCAAGAAGCATGCTCTTTTTTCCACCGTCTCCAATACACCAAGAAAAATGAGCATGCCCTCAAAAAAGAACTGTGTTTTCTACTCACACAAACCATATGTAGATCAACTCTGCTTATGAAACTGATACAAACCACAGCACCCCTTACTTAAATACTCTTTAGTTATTAGTGAGAATCTCCTTGGGTTCTTGAACTGTGAAAAATCATTTGAGCCCAAAATTCACTTGGTTTACCAGAAATGAACTCTTGCTTGTAGGAAGACTCAGATCCTGGGCTTTAACTCCGTTCCTGAAGGGAAATTCAGAACAGAGTTCTCATCCATGAAACACACTCTGTGTTAAAGCAAGAAGAAAGCTCTTCTTTCCAGCGTCTACAATAGAGCAAGAAACATGAGCATGCCCTGAAAAAAAGAACTGTGTTTCTACTCATATGGACCATGTGTAGTTCAACTCTGCTTATGAAACTGATACAGACGACAGCTCCTCTTACATAAATGCTCTTTAGTTAATAGTGATAATTGCATTGGGTTTTTGAACTGTTTATAATCATTTGAGCCAAAAATTCACTTGGTTTACCAGAAATGAAATCCTGCCTGTAGGAAGACACAGATCCTGTGTTTTAACACGGTTTCTGAAGAGAAATTTAGAGCAGTGTTCTCATTAATAAAACACACTCTGTTTTAACGCAATAAGCAAGGTCTTCTTTCCAGAGTGTCCAATACAGCAAGAACCATATTCATGCCCGGAAATAAAGAACTGTGTATCCTACTCATACGGACAATATGTAGTTCAACTCTGCCTATGTAACTGATACAAACCTCAGCTCCTCTTACATAAATACTCTTTAGTTAATAGTGAGAATCCTGTTGGGTTCTTGAAATGTGAAAAATCTTTTGCCCCCAAAATTCACTTGGTTCACCAGAAATGAACTCTTGCTTGTAGGAAGACACAGATACTCGGGTTTAACTCTGTTTCTGAAGGGAAATTCAGATGACATTTTTCTCCCCGAAACACACTGTGTTTTAAGGCAAGAATCATCCTCTTCTTTCCAGTGTCTTCAATACAGTAAGAACCATGAGCATGCACAGAAAAAAAGAACTGTGTTTCCTACTCATACGGACCATAGGTTGTTCAACTCTCCTTATGAAACTGATACAGACCACAGCTCCACTTACTTAAATTGTCTTTAGTTAGTAGTGATAATCGCGTTGGGTTCTAGAACTGTGTAAAATCATTTGAGCTGAAAATTCACTTGGTTTACCAGAAATGAACTCTTGCTTGTAGGAAGACATAGATGCTGGGGTTTAACTCCGCTTCTGAAGAGAAATTCAGACCTGAGATCTCATCCATGAAACACACTTTGTTTTAACGCAGGAAGCAAGGTCTTCTTTCCAGAGTTGAAAATACAGCAGGAATCATGAACTTTCCCTGAAAAAAAGAACTGTGTTTCCTACTCATATGGACAATATGTAGTTCAACTCTGCTTATAATTCTCATACAAAGTACAGCTCTTCTTACTTAAATGATCTTTAGTTAATAGTGAGAATCACGTTGGGTTAGTGAACTGCGAAAAATCATTTGAGCCGAAAAATCACTTGGTTTACCAGAAATGCACTCTTGCTTGTTGGAAGACACAGATCCTGGGGGATAACTCCGTTTCTGAAGGGAAATTCAGACCACTGAGCTCATCCATGAAACAGACTCTGTTTTAACGCAAGAAGCAAGCTCTTCTTTCCAGCATCTCCAATACAGCAGGAACCATGAGCATGCCCAGAAAAAAAGAACTGTGTTTCCTACTCATACGAACCACATGTAATTGAACTCTGCTTATGAAACTGATACAGACCACAGCTCCTCCTACATAAATGGTCTTTAGTTAATAGTGATAATCACATTGGGTTCTAGAACTGTGTAAAATCATTTGAGCCGAAAATTCACTTGGTTGACAAGAAATGAACTCTTGCTTGCAGGAAGACACAGATCCTGAGGTTTAACTCTGTTTCTAAGGGAAATTAAGACCAGAGTTCTTATCCCTGAAACACACTCGGTTTTTACGCAAGAAGCAAGCTCTTCTTTCCAGAGTCTAAAATAGAGCAAGAACCATGAACATGCCCTCAAAAAAGAACTGTGTTTCCTACTCATACAGACCATATGTAGATCCACTCTGCTTACGAAACTGATACAAACCACAGCACCTCTTAAATAAATGCTCTTTAGTTAATAGTGAGAATAGCATTGGGTTTTGACTTGTGTAAAATCATTTGACCACAAATTCACTTGGTTTACCAGAAATGAACTCTTGCTTGTAGGAAGACACAGATCCTGGGGTTTAACTTCGTTTCCGAAGGTAAATTCAGTCCAGTGTTCTCATCCATGAAACACACTCTGTTTTCATGGCAGAAGCTAGCTCTTCTTTCCAGCGTCTGCAATACAGCAAGAACCATGAGCATGCCCTGAAAAAATGAAGTGTGTTTCCTACTCATATGGACCATATGTAGTTCAACTCTGCTTATGATTCTGATACAAACCATAGCTCTTTTTACATAAATGCTCTTTAGTTAATAGTGAGAATCGCGTTGGGATCGTGAACTGCGAAAAATCATTTGAGCGCAAAATTCACTGGGTTAACCAGAAATGAACTCTTGCTTGTAGGAAGACCCAGATCCTAGGGTTTAACTCTGGTTCTGAAGGCAAATTCAGACCAGAGTTGTCATCCCTGAAAAAAACTCTGTTTTAAGACAAAAATCATCCTCTTCTTTGCAGCGTCTCCAATAGAGTGAGAACCATGAGCATGCCCAGTAAAAAATAATTGTGTTTCCTACTCATACAGACCATATGCAGTTCAACTCTGCTTATGAAAGTGATACAAACCACAGCTCCTCTTAAATAAATGCTCTTTAGTTAATAGTGAGAATCCCGTTGGGATCGTGAACTGCAAAAAATCATTTGAGCCTAAAATTCACTGGGTTTACCAGAAATGATCTCTTGCTTGTAGGAAGACACAGATCCTGGGGGATAACTCCGTTTCTGAAGGGAAATTCAGACCAGAGTACTCATCCATGAAACAGACTCGGTTTTAATGCAAGAAGCATGCTCTTTTTTCCACCGTCTCCAATACACCAAGAAAAATGAGCATGCCCTCAAAAAAGAACTGTGTTTTCTACTCACACAAACCATATGTAGATCAACTCTGCTTATGAAACTGATACAAACCACAGCACCCCTTACTTAAATACTCTTTAGTTATTAGTGAGAATCTCCTTGGGTTCTTGAACTGTGAAAAATCATTTGAGCCCAAAATTCACTTGGTTTACCAGAAATGAACTCTTGCTTGTAGGAAGACTCAGATCCTGGGCTTTAACTCCGTTCCTGAAGGGAAATTCAGAACAGAGTTCTCATCCATGAAACACACTCTGTGTTAAAGCAAGAAGAAAGCTCTTCTTTCCAGCGTCTACAATAGAGCAAGAAACATGAGCATGCCCTGAAAAAAAGAACTGTGTTTCTACTCATATGGACCATGTGTAGTTCAACTCTGCTTATGAAACTGATACAGACGACAGCTCCTCTTACATAAATGCTCTTTAGTTAATAGTGATAATTGCATTGGGTTTTTGAACTGTTTATAATCATTTGAGCCAAAAATTCACTTGGTTTACCAGAAATGAAATCCTGCCTGTAGGAAGACACAGATCCTGTGTTTTAACACGGTTTCTGAAGAGAAATTTAGAGCAGTGTTCTCATTAATGAAACACACTCTGTTTTAACGCAATAAGCAAGGTCTTCTTTCCAGAGTGTCCAATACAGCAAGAACCATATTCATGCCCGGAAATAAAGAACTGTGTATCCTACTCATACGGACAATATGTAGTTCAACTCTGCCTATGTAACTGATACAAACCTCAGCTCCTCTTACATAAATACTCTTTAGTTAATAGTGAGAATCCTGTTGGGTTCTTGAAATGTGAAAAATCTTTTGCCCCCAAAATTCACTTGGTTCACCAGAAATGAACTCTTGCTTGTAGGAAGACACAGATACTCGGGTTTAACTCTGTCTCTGAAGGGAAATTCAGATGACATTTTTCTCCCCGAAACACACTGTGTTTTAAGGCAAGAATCATCCTCTTCTTTCCAGTGTCTTCAATACAGTAAGAACCATGAGCATGCACAGAAAAAAAGAACTGTGTTTCCTACTCATACGGACCATAGGTTGTTCAACTCTCCTTATGAAACTGATACAGACCACAGCTCCACTTACTTAAATTGTCTTTAGTTAGTAGTGATAATCGCGTTGGGTTCTAGAACTGTGTAAAATCATTTGAGCTGAAAATTCACTTGGTTTACCAGAAATGAACTCTTGCTTGTAGGAAGACATAGATGCTGGGGTTTAACTCCGCTTCTGAAGAGAAATTCAGACCTGAGATCTCATCCATGAAAAACTCTCTGTTTTAACGCAAGAAGCATGTTCTTCTTTGCAGCGTCTCCAATACAGCAAGAACCATGAGCATGCCCTGAAAAAAAAGAACTGTGTTTCCTACTCATATGGACCATGTGTAGTTCTACTCTACTTATGAAACTGACACAGACCTCAGCTACTCTTACATAAATGCTCTTTAGTTAATAGGGATAATCGCATTGGGTTCTAGAACTGTGTAAAATCATTTGAACCAAAAATTCACTTGATTTACCAGAAATGAACTCTTGCTTTTAGGAAGACACAGATCCTGGGGTTTAACTCCGGTTCTGATGGGATATTCAGACCACTGAGCTCATCCATGAAACACACTCTGTTTTAATGCAAGAAGCAAGCTCTTCTTTCCAGCGTCTCCAATACAGCAGGAACCATGATCATGCCCAGAAAAAAAGAACTGGGTTTCCCACTCATACGAACCACATGCAATTCAACTCTGCTTATGAAACTGATACAGACCACAGCTCCTCCTACATAAATGGTCTTTAGTTAATAGTGATAATCACATTGGGTTCTAGAACTGTGTAAAATCATTTGAGCCGAAAATTCACTCGGTTTACAAGAAATGAACTCTTGCTTGCAGGAAGACACAGATCCTGGGGTTTAACTCTGTTTCTAAGGGAAGTTCAGACCAGAGTTCTTATCCCTGAAACACACACTGTTTTTACGCAAGAAGCAAGCTCTTCTTTCCAGAGTCTAAAATAGAGCAAGAACCATGAACATGCCCTCAAAAAAGAACTGTGTTTCCTACTCATACAGACCATATGTAGATCAACTCTGCTTACGAAAGTGATACAAACCACAGCAACTCTTAAATAAATGCTCTTTAGTTAATAGAGAGAATCGCATTGTGATTTTGAACTGTGTAAAATCATTTGAGCCGAAAATTCACTTGGTTTACCAGAAATGAACTCTTGATTGTAGGAAAACAAAGATCCTGGGTGCTAACTCCGTTTCTGAAGGGAAATTCAGACCAGAGTTCTCATCCATGAAACACATTCTGTTTTCACGCAAGAAGCAAGCTATTCTTTCCAGCGTCTGCAATACAGCAAGAACCATGTGCATGCCCTGAAAAAAAGAACTGTGTTTCCTACTCATATGGACCATATGTAGTTCAACTCAGCTTATGATTCTGATACAATCCATAGCTCTTTTTACATAAATGCTCTTTAGTTAATAGTGAGAATCGCATTGGGTTCGTGAACTGCAAAAAATCTTTTGAGCGCAAAATTCACTGGGTTAACCAGAAATGAACTCTTGCTTGTAGGAAGACCCAGATCCTAGGGTTTAACTCTGGTTCTGAAGGCAAATTCAGACCAGAGTTGTCATCCCTGAAAAAAACTCTGTTTTAAGACAAAAATCATCCTCTTCTTTGCAGCGTCTCCAATAGAGTGAGAACCATGAGCATGCCCAGTAAAAAATAATTGTGTTTCCTACTCATACAGACCATATGCAGTTCAACTCTGCTTATGAAAGTGATACAAACCACAGCTCCTCTTAAATAAATGCTCTTTAGTTAATAGTGAGAATCCCGTTGGGATCGTGAACTGCAAAAAATCATTTGAGCCTAAAATTCACTGGGTTTACCAGAAATGATCTCTTGCTTGTAGGAAGACACAGATCCTGGGGGATAACTCCGTTTCTGAAGGGAAATTCAGACCAGAGTACTCATCCATGAAACAGACTCGGTTTTAATGCAAGAAGCATGCTCTTTTTTCCACCGTCTCCAATACACCAAGAAAAATGAGCATGCCCTCAAAAAAGAACTGTGTTTCCTACTCATACAGACCATATGTAGATCAACTCTGCTTATGAAAGTGATACAAACCACAGCACCTCTTAAATAAATGCTCTTTAGTTAATAGAGAGAATCGCATTGTGATTTTGAACTGTGTAAAATCATTTGAGCCGAAAATTCACTTGGTTTACCAGAAATGAACTCTTGATTGTAGGAAGACAAAGATCCTAGGTGGTAACTCCGTTTCTGAAGGGAAATTCAGACCAGAGTTCTCATCCATGAAACACACTCTGTTTTAATACAAGAAGAAAGCTCTTCTTTCCAGCGTCTTCAATACAGCAAGAACCATAAGCATCCCGTTAAAAAAGAACTGTGTTTCCTACTCATATAGACCATATTTAGTTCAACTCTGCTTATGAAACTGATACAAAACACAACTCGTCTTACATAAATGCTCTTTAGTTAATAGTGAGAATTATTTTGGCTTTTTGAACTGTGAAAAATCATTTCAGCCCAAAATTCACTTGGTTTACCAGAAATGAACTCTTGCTTGTTGGAAGACACAGATCCTGGGGTTTAACTCTGTTTCTGAAGGGAAATTCAGAACAGTGTTCTCATCCATGAAACACACTCTGTTTTAATGCAAGAAGCAAGCTCTTCTTTCCAGTGTCTCTAATACAGCAAGTGCCTTGAGCATGCTAGAAAAAAAGAATCTTGTTTCATACTCATATGGACCATATGTAGTTCAACCCTCCTTATGACACTGATACAAACCATTGCACCTCTTAAATAAATGCTCTTTATTTATTAGTGAGAATCTCATTGGATTTTTGAACTGTGTAAAATCTTTTGAGACCAAAATTCACTTGGTTCACCAGAAATGAACTCTTGCTTGTAGGAAGACACAGATCCGGTGGTTTAACTCCGTTTCTGAAGTGAAATTCAGACCAGTGTTCTCATTAATGAAACACACTCTGTTTTAAAGCAAGATGTGAGCTCTTCTTTCAGTGTGTCCAATACAGCAAGAATCATTTTCATGCCCTGAAAAAAAGAACTGTGATTCCTTCTCATATAGACCATATGTAGTTCAACTCCTTTATGAAACTTATACAGACCACAGCTCCTCTTACATAAATGGTCGTTAGTTAATAGTGAGAATCGCGTTGGGTTCCTGAACTGCCAAAAATCATTTGAGCCCCAAATTCACTGGGTTTACGAGAAATGAGCTCTTGCTTGTAGGAAGACACTAATCCTGGGGTTTAACTCTGATTCTGAAGGTAAATTCAGACAGGTGTTCTCATTCAGGAAACACAGTCTGTTTTAACGCAAGGAGCAAGCTCTTCTTTCCAGCGTCTCCAATACACCAAGTACCATGAGCATGCCCTCAAAATAGAACTGTGTTTTCTACTCATACATACCATATGTAGATGAACTCTGCTTACGAAACTGATAAAAACCACAGCACCCCTTACATAAATACTCTTTAGTTAATAGTGAGAATCTCCTTGTGTTCTTGAACTGTGAAAAATCATTTGAGCCCAAAATTCACTTGGTTTACCAGAAATGAACTCTTGCTTGTAGGAAGACCCAGATCCTGGGCTTTAACTCCATTTCTGAAGGGAAATTCAGAACAAAGTTCTCATCCATGAAACACACTCTGTTTTAACGCAAGAAGGAAGCTCTTCTTTCCAGCGTCTACAATACAGCAAGGACCATGAACATGCCCTGAAAAAAAGAACTGTGTTTCCTACTCATATGGACCATGTGTAGTTCAATTCTGCTTATGAAACTTATACAGACCACAACTCCTCTTACATAAATGCTCTTTAGTTAATAGTGATAATTGCATTGGGTTTTTGAACTGTTTAAAATCATTTGAGCCGAAAATTCACTTGGTTTAGCAGAACTGAACTCTTGCCTGTAGGAGGATACAGATCCTGTGGTTTTACTCGGTTTCTGAAGAAAAATTTAGACCAGTGTTCTCATTATTGAAACACACTCTGTTTTAACCCAAGAAGCAATGTCTTCTTTCCAGGGTGTCCAATACAGCAAGAACCATATTCATGCCCTGAAATAAATGACTGTGTTTCCTACTCATACGGACAATATGTAGTTCATCTCTGCCTATGTAACTGATACAAACCTCAGCTCCTCTTACAAAAATGCTCTTTAGTTAATAGTGAGAATCTTGTTGGGTTCTTGAAATGTGAAAAATCTTTTGAGCCAAAATATTACTTGGTTTACCAGAAATGAACTCTTGCTTGTACGAACACACAGATCCTGGGGTTTAACTCTGTTTCCGAAGGGAAATTCAGATGACATTTTTCTCCCCGAAACACACTCTGTTTTAAGGCAAGAATCATCCTCTTCATTCCCGCGTCTTCAATACAGTAAGAACCATGAGCATGCACAGAAATAAAGAACTGTGTTTCCTACTAATACGGACCATAGGTTGTTCAACTCTCCTTATGAAACTGATACAGACCACAGCTACCCTTACTTAAATTGTCTTTAATTAGTAGTGATAATCGCGTTGGGTTCTAGAACTGTGTAAAATCATTTAAGCTGAAAATTACTTGGTTTACCAGAAATAAACTCTTGCTTGTAGGAAGACATAGATCCTGGGGTTTAACTCCGTTTCTGAAGAGAAATTCAAACCTGAGATCTCATCCATGAAACACTCTCTGTTTTAACAAAAGAAGCATGTTCTTCTTTCCAGCGTCTCCAATACAGCAAGAACTATGAGCATGCCCTGAAAAAAAGAACTGTGTTTCCTACTCATATGGACCATGTGTAGTTCAACTCTACTTATGAAACTGATACAGACCACAGCTCCTCTTACATAAATGCTCTTTAGTTAATAGGGATAATCGCATTGGGTTCTAGAACTGTGTAAAATCATTTGAGCCAAAAATTCACTTGATTTACCAGAAATGAACTCTTGCTTTTAGGAAGACACAGATCCTGGGGTTTAACTCCGTTTCTGATGGGATATTCAGTCCACTGAGCTCATCCATGAAACACACTCTGTTTTAACGCAAGAAGCAAGCTCTTCTTTCCAGCTTCTCCAATACAGCAAAACCATGAGCATGCCCAGAAATAAAGAACAGTATTTCCTAATCATACGAACCACATGGAATTCAACTCTGCTTATGAAACTGATACAGACCACAGCTCCTCCGACATAAATGCTCTTTAGTTAATAGTGATAATAGCATTGGGTTCTAGAACTGTGTAAAATCATTTGAGCCTAAAATTCACTTGGTTTACAAGAAATGAACTCTTGCTTGTAGGAAGACACAGATACTGAAGTTTAAATCTGTTTCTAAGGGAAGTTCAGACCAGAGTTCTTATCCCTGAAACACACACTGTTTTTACGCTAGAAGCAAGCTCTTCTTTCCAGAGTTTAAAATACAGCAAGAACCATGAACATGCCCTCAAAAAAGAACTGTGGTTACCACTCATACAGACCATATGTAGATCAACTCTGCTTATGAAAGTGATACAAACCACAGCACCCCTTAAATAAATGCTCTTTAGTTAATAGAGAGAATCGCATTGTGATTTTGAACTGTGTAAAATCATTTGAGCCGAAAATTCACTTGGTTTACCAGAAATGAACTCTTGCTTGTAGGAAGACAAAGATCCTGGCGGTTAACTCCGTTTCTGAAGGGATATTCAGACCAGTGTTCTCATCCATGAATTACACTCTGTTTTAATGCAAGAAGAAAGATCTTCTTTCCAGCGTCTTCAATACAGAAAGAAACATAAGCATGCCCTCAAAAAAGCACTGTGTTTCTTACTAATACAGACCATATGTAGATCAACTCTGCTCATGAAACTGATACAAACCACTGCACCACTTAAATGAATGCTTGTTAGTTAATAATGAGAATCGCATTGGGTTTTTGAAATGTGTAAATTCACTTGAGCCCAAAAATCACTTGGTTTAAACGAAATGAAATCTTGCTTGTAGGAAGACCCAGATCCTAGGGTTCAACTCCGGTTCTGAAAGCAAATTCAGACCAGAGTTGTCATCCCTGAAAAACATTCTGTTTTAAGGCAACAATCATCCTCTTCTTTGCAGCGTCTCCAATAGAGTGAGAACAATGAGCATGCCCAGAAAAAAATAATTGTGTTTCCTACTCATACAGACCATATGCAGTTCACTCTGCTTATGAAACTGATACAAACCACAGCTCCTCTTACAGAAATGCTCTTTAGTTAATAGTGAGAATCGCGGTGCAATCGTGAACTGCAAAAAATCATTTGAGCCTAAAATTCACTGGGTTTACCAGAAATGATCTCTTGCTTGTAGGAAGACACAGATCCTGTGGCTTAACTTGGTTTCTGAATGGAAATTCAGACTAGTGTTCTCAATAATGAAACACACTCTGTTTTCACGCAAGAAGTACGATCTTCTTTCCAGCGTCTCTAATACAGCAAGAAACATGAGCATGCCCAGAAAAAAAGAACTGTGTTTCCTACTCATATGGAACATATGTAATTCAACTCTGCTTATGAAACTGAAACAAACCACAGCTCCTCTTACATAAATGCTACTTAGTTAATAGTGGGAATCGCGTTGTGTTCCTGAACTTGAAAAATCATTTGAGCCCAAAATTCACTCGGATTTCCAGAAATGAACTATTGCTTGTAGGAAGACACAGATCCTGGGGTTTAACTGTGATGCTGAAGGTAGATTTAGACCAGCGTTCTCATCCATGAAATACACTCTGTTTTCACGCAAGAAGCAAGGTCTTCTTTCCAGCGCTCCAATAGAGCAAGAACCAAGAGCATGCCCAGTAAAAAAGAACTGTTTCCTACTTATACGAACCACATGTAATTCAACTCTGCTTATGAAACTGATACAGACCACAGCTCCTCCTACATAAATGCTCTTTAATTAATAGTGAGAATCGAGTTGGGTTCGTGAACTGCGAAAAAACATTTCAGCCCAAAATTCCCTGGGCTAACCAGAAATGAACTGTTGCTTGTAGGATGACACAGATCCTGGGGTTTAACTCCGTTTCTGAAGGGAAATTCAGACCACAGTTATCATCCATGAAACACACTCTGTTTTAATGCAAGAAGCAAGCTCTTCTTTCCAGAGTCTAAAATACAGCAAGAACCATGAGCATGCCCTGAAAAAAAGAACTGTGTTTCCTACTAATACAGACCATATGTATATCAACTCTGCTTTTGAAACTAATACAAAACACTGCACATCTTAAATGAATGCTTTTTAGTTAATAGTGCGAATCGAATTGGGTTTTTGAACTGGGTAAAATCATTTGAGCCCCAAAATCCCTTGGTTTACAAGAAATGAAATATTGCTTGTAGGAAAACCCAGATCCTGGGGTTTAAATCTGTGTCTGAAGGCAAATTAAGACCAGAGTTCTCATCCCTGAAAAACACTCTGTTTTCAGGCAAGAATCATCCTCTTCTTTGAAGCGTCTCCAATTGAGTGAGAATCATGAGCATGCCCAGAAAAAAAGAAGTGTGTTTCCTACTCATACAGACCATATGTAGTTCAACTCTGCTTATGAAACTGATACAAACCACAGCTCCTCTTAAATAAAAGCTCTTTAGTTAGTAGTGAGAATCGTATTGGGTTTTTGAACTGAATAAAAACATTAGAGCCCAAAATTCACTTCGTTTACCAGAAATGAACTCTTGCCTGTAGGAAGACACAGATCCTGTGGTTTAACTGAGTTTCTGAAGGGAAATTTAGACCAGTGTTCTCATTAATGAAGCACACTCTGTTATAACGCAATTAGAAAGGTCTTCATTCCAGATTGTCCAATACAGCAACAACCATATTCATGCCCAGAAATAAAGAACTGTATTTCCTACTCATCCAGACCATATGTAGTTCAACTCTGCTTATGTACGGATACAAACCACAGCTCCTCTTACATAAATCCTCTTTAGTTAGTAGTGAGAATCGCCTTGGTTTCGTGAACTGTGTAAAATCATTTGAGCCCAAAATTCACTGGGTTTACCAGAAATGAACTCTTGCATGTAGAAAGACACAGATCCTGGGGATTAACTACGTTTCTAAAGGAAAATCAGACTAGTATACTCATCCATGAAAGACATGCTTTTATAACGCAAGAAGCATCCTCTATTTTCCAGCGTCTCCAATACATCAAGAACCATGAGCATGCCCAGAAAAAAAGAACTGTGTTTCCTACTCATACGGACCATATGCAGTTCAACTCTACTTATGAAACGGATACAAACCACAGCTCCTCTTACATAAATGCTCTTTAGTCAATAGTGAGAATCGCCTTGGTTTCGTCAACTGTGTAAAATCATTTGAGCCCAAAATTCACTGGGTTTACCAGAAATGAACTCTGGCTGGTAGGAAGACACAGATCCTGGGGTTTAACTCCGTTTCTGAAGGATATTCAGACTAGTGTACTCAAACATGAAACACAAGCTGTTTTAACGCAAGAAGCATCCTCTTCTTTCCAGCATCTCCAATACAGCAAGAACCATGAGCATGCCCAGAAAAAAAGAACTGTGTTTCCTATTCATATGGACCATATGAAGTTCAATTATGGTAATGAAACTGATATAAACCACAGCTCATCTTACATAAATGCTCTTTAGTTAATAGAGAGAAACACTTTGGGTTTGTGAACTGTGTGAAATAATTTGAGTCCAAATTCATTGGGTTTGCGAGAAATGAACTATTGCTTTTAGGAAGACACAGATCCTGGGGTTTTACTTCGTTTCTGAAGCGAAATTCAGACCAGTGTTCTCATACATGATCACACTCTGTATTTATTCAAAAAGGAAGCTCGTCTTTCCAGCGTCTCCAATACAGCAAGAACCATGAGGATGACCTGAAAAAAAAGAACTGTTTTTCCTACTCTTATGGACCATATGTAGTTCAACTCTGCTTATGAAACTGATACAAACCACAGCTCCTCTTTCCTAAATGCTCTTTAGTTAATGATGAGAAACAGGTTTGGTTCGTGAACTGTGCAAATTATTTGAGCCCAAAATTGACTGGGTTTACTAGAAATGAACTCTTGCTTGTAGGAATACACAGATCCTGGGGTTGAACTCCGTTTCTAAAGAGAAATTAGGACCAGTGTTCTCATCCATGAAACACATGGTGTTTTAACAAAGGAAGCATCCTCTTTTTTTCAGGCATCTACAAAACAGCAAGAAACATGAGCATGCCCTGAAAAAAGAACTGTGTATCCTACTCATACGGACCGTATGCAGCTCAACTCTGCTTATGAATCTGATACAAACCACAGCTCCTCTTTCCTAAATGCTCTTTAGGTAATAATGCGAAAATCGTTGGGTTCGTGAACTGTGTAAATTCATTTGAACCCAAAATTCAGTGGGTTTACCAGAAATGAACTCCTGCTTGTAGGAAGTCACAGATCCTGGGGTATAACTCAGTTTCTCAAGGGAAATTCAGACAAGTGTTCTCATCCATGAAACACATGCTATTTTAATGCCAGAATCAAATTCTTCTTTCCAACCTCTCCAATACAGCAAGAACCATGAGCATGCCCAGAAAAAAAGAACTGTGTTTCCTACTCATACGGATCATATGCAGTTCAACTCCAATTATGAAACTGATACAAACCACATTTCCTCTTACATAAATGCTCTTCAGTTAATAGAGTGAAAAATGCGTTGGGTTGGTGAACTGTGTCATATAATTTGAGCCCAAAGTTCAATGGGTTTACCAGAAATGAACTATTACTTGTAGGAAGACACAGATCTTTGGGTTTAACTCTGTTTCTGAAGGGAATTTCAGTCCAGTGTTCTCAGCCATGAAACACATGCTGTTTTAACACAAGAAGCATCCTCTTCCTTCCAGCGTCTCCAATACAGCAAGAACCATGAGAATGCACAGAAAAAAAAGACTGATTTTCGTACTCATACAGACCGCATGCAGTTCAACTCTGCTTATGAAACTGATACAAACCACAGCTCCTCTTACATAAATGCGCTTTAGTTAATGGTGAGAATCTCCTTGGTTTCGTGAACTGTGTAAAATCATTTGAGCCACAAACTCTGGGTTTACCAGAAATGCACTCTTGCTGTTAGGAAGACACAGATCCTGGGGTTAAACTCCGTTTCTAAGGAAATTCAGACTAGTGTACTCATCCATGAAACAAATGCTGTGTTAACGCAAGAAGCAAGCTCTTCTTTGCAGCATCACCATTACAGCAAGAACCATGAGCATGCCCAGAAAAAAAGAACTGTTTTTCCTACTCATAGGGACCACATGCAGTTCAACTCTGCTTATGAAACTGATACAAACAACACCTCCTCTTACATAAATGCTCTTTAGTTAATAGAGAGAAACACATTGGGTTGGTGAACTGTGTGAAATAATTTGAGTCCAAATTCATTGGGTTTGCTAGAAATGAACTATTGCTTGTAGGAAGACACAGATCTTGGGGTTTTATTCCGTTTCTGGAGCAAAATTCAGACCAGTGTTCTCATTCATGAACACACTCTGTATTTATGCAAAAAGGAAGCTTGTCTTTCCAGCGTCTTCAATACAGCAAGAACCATGAGCATGACATGAAAAAAAGAACTGTGTTTCCTACTCTTATGGACCATATGTAGTTCAACTCTGCATATGAAACTGAAACAAACCACAGCTCCTCTTTCCTAAATGAACTTTAGGTAATGATGTGAAACAAGTTCGGTTCGTGAACTGTGTAAATTATTTGAGCCCAAAATTCACTAGGTTTACAGAAATGAACTCTTGCTTGTAGGAAGACAGAGACCCTGGGGGTATAACTCCATTTCTGAAGGGAAATTCAGACAAGTGTTCTCATCCATGAAACACATGCTGTTTTAATGCAAGAATCAAATTCTTCTTTCCAACCTCTCCAATACAGCAAGAACCATGAGCATGCCCAGAAAAAAAGAACTATTTTTCGTACTCATACAGACCACATGCAGTTCAACTCTGCTTATGAAACTGATACAAACCACAACTCCTCTTACATAAATGCGCTTTAGTTAATAGAGTGAAAAATGCGTTGGGTTTGTGAACTGTGTGAAATAATTTGAGCCCAAAGTTCACTGGGATTACCAGAAATGAACTATTGCTTGTAGGAAGACACAGATCCTTGGGTTTAACTCTGTTTCTGAAGGGAAATTCAGTCCACTGTTCTCAGCCATGAAACACATGCTGTTTTAACGCAAGAAGCATCCTCTTCCTTCCAGCGTCTCCAATACAGCAAGAACCATGAGAATGCCGAGAAAAAAGAACTGATTTTCGTACTCATACAGACCACATGCAGTTCAACTCTGCTTATGAAACTGATACAAACCACAGCTCCTCTTACATAAATGCTCATTAGTTAATGGTGATAATCTCCTTGGTTTCATGAACTGTGTAAAATCATTTGAGCCACAAACTCTGGGTTTACCAGAAATGCACTCTTGCTGTTAGGAAGACACAGATCCTGGGGTTAAACTCCGTTTCTAAGGAAATTCAGACTAGTATACTCATCCCTGAAACAAATGCTGTGTTAACGCAAGAAGCAAGCTCTTCTTTCCAGCATCACCAATACAGCAAGAACCATGAGCATGCCCAGAAAAAAAGAACTGTTTTTCCTACTCATAGGGACCACATGCAGTTCAACTCTGCTTATGAAACTGATACAAACAACAGCTCCTCTTACATAAATGCTCTTTAGTTAATAGAGAGAAACACATTGGGTTGGTGAACTGTGTGAAATATTTTGAGTCCAAATTCATTGGGTTTGTGAGAAATGAACTATTGCATGTAGGAAGACACAGATCCTGGGGTTTTACTCCGTTTCTGAATGGAAATTCAGACCAGAGTTCTCATCCATGAAACACACTCTGTTTTAATGAAGAAGCAAGCTCTTCTTCCCAGAATATAAAATACTGCAAGATCCATGAGCATGGCCTGAAAAAAAGAACTGTGTTTTCTATTAATACGGAACATATGTAGTCCAACTCTGCTTATGAAACTGATACAGACCACAGCTCCTCTTACATAAATGCTCTTTAGTTGATAGTGAGAATCGCGTTGGGTTCGTGAACTGCGAAAAATCATTTGAGCCCAAAATTCACTGTGTTAACAAGAAATGAACACTTGCTTGTAGGAAGACACAGATCATGTGGTTTAACTCCGTTTCTGAAGGGAAATTCAGACCAGAGGTCTCATCCATGAAACACACTCTGTTTTAATGCAAGAAGCAAGCTCTTCTTTCCAGCGTTTCCAATACAGCAAGAACCATGTGCATGCCCAGAAAAAAAGAACTGTGTTTCCTACTCATATGGACCATATGTAGTCCTACTCTGCTTATGAAAGTGATACAGACCACAGCTCCTCTTACATAAATGCTCATTAGTTGATAGTGAGAATCACGTTGGGTTTGTGAACTGCGAAAAATCATTTGAGCCCAAAATTCTCTGTGTTAACAAGAAATGAACACTTGCTTGTAGGAAGACAAAGATCATGGGGTTTAACTCCGTTTCTGAAGGGAAATTCAGACCAGAGTTCTCATCCCTGAAACACACTCTGTTTTAACGCAAGAAGCAAGCTCTTCTTTCCAGACTCTAAAATACAGTAAGATCCATGAGCATGCCAAGAAAAAAAGAACTATGTTTCCTACTCATACGGACCATATGTAGTCCAACTCTGCTTATGAAACTGATACAGACCACAGCTCCTCTTACATAAATGCTCTTTAGTTGATAGTGATAATCGCGTTGGGTTCGTGAACTGCGAAAAATCATTTGAGCCCAAAATTCACTGGGTTTAACAGAACTGGACTCTTGCTTGTAGGAAGACAGAGATCTTGGGGTTTTATACGTTTCTGTAGGGAAATTGAGACCAGAATTCTCATCCCTGAAACACACTCTGCTTTAACACAAGAAGCAAGCTCTTCTTTCTAGAGTCTAAACTACAGCAAGCACCATGAGCATGGCCTGAAAAACAGAACTGTGTTTCCTATTCATACGGACCAAATGTATTTAACTCTGCTTATGAAACTCATACAGACCACTCCTCCTCTTACATAAATGCTCTTTAGTTAATAGTGAGAATAGCGTTGTGTTCATGAACTGCGAAATAACCATTTGAGCCCAAAATTCACTGGGTTTACCAGAACTGAACTCTTGCTTGTAGGAACACACATATCCTGGGGTTTAACTCTGTTTCTGTAGGAAAATTCTGACCAGAATTCTCTTCCCTGAAAAACACTCTGTTTTAAGGCATGAATCATCCTCTTCTTTCCAGGCTCTCCAGTACAGTAAGAACCATGAGCATGCCGAGAAAAAAAGAACTGTATTTCCTACTCATACGGACCATATGTAGTCCAACTCTGCTTATGAAACTGATTCAGACCACAGCTCCCCTTACATTAATGCTCTTTAGTTAATAGTGATAATCGCGTTGATATCTAGGCCTGGATAAAATCATTTTAGTGGAAAATTCACTTAGTTAACCAGAAATGAACTCTTGCTGGTAGGAAGACACAGATCATGGGGTTTAACTCCGGTTTTGATGGGAAATTCAGACGGGAGTTCTCATCCATTAAACACAGCCTGTTTTAATGCAAGAAGCAAGCTCTTCTTTCCAGCATCTCCAATACAGCAAGAACCATGAGCATGCCCAGAAAAAAAGAACTTTGTTTCATACTCATAGGACCATATGTAGTTCAACTCTGCTTATGAAACTGATACAAACCACAGCTCCTCTTACATAAATGCTCTTTAGTTAATAGTGAGAATCGTATTGGGTTCATGAACTGCGAAAAATCATTTGAGCCCAAAATTCACTAGATTTACCAGGAATGAACTCTTGCATTTAGGAAGACAAAGATCCTGGGGTTTAACTCCGTTTCTGAAGGGAAATTCTGACCAGAGATCTCGTCCCTGAAACACACTCTGTTTTAAGGCATGAATCATCCTCTCTTTTCCTGGGTCTCCAGTACAGTAAGAACAATCAGCATGCCTAGAAAAAAAGAACTGTGTTTCCTACTCATAGGGACCATAAATAGTTCAACTCTGCTTATGAAACTGATACACACCACAGCTCCCCTTACATAAAGGCTCTTTAGTTAATAGTGTTAATCGCGTTGGGTTCTAGGACTGGGTATAATCATTTTAGCGGAAAATTCACTTGGTTTGCAAAAATGAACTCTGGCTGGTAGGAAGACACAGATCATGGGGTTTAACTCCGTTTTTGTAGGGAAATTCAGACGAGAGTTCTCATCCATGAAACACAGCCTGTTTTAATGCAAGATTCATGATCTTCTTTCCAGCGTCTCCAATACAGCAAGAACCATGAGCATACCCTTAAAAAAAAAACTGTGTTTCCTACTCATACAGACCATATGTAGTTCAACTCTGCTTATGAAACTGATACAAACTACACCTCCTCTTACATAAATGCTCTTTAGTTGATAGTGAGAATCGCGTTGGGTTCGTGAACAGCGAAAATTCATTTGAGCCCAAAATTCACTGGGTTTACCAGAACTGGACTCTTGCTTGTAGGAAGACACAGATCTTCGGGTTTAACTATGTTTCTGTAGGTAAATTGAGACCAGAATTTTCTTCCCTGAAAAACACTCTGTTTTAAGGCATGAACATCCTCTTCTTTCCAAGGTCTCCAATAGATTAAGAACCATGAACAGGCCGAGAAACAAGGAACTGTGTTTCCTACTCATACGGACCATATGTAGTCCATCTCTGCTTATGAAACTGATACAGACCACAGCTCCTGTTACATAAATGCTCCTTAGTTAATAGTGAGAACCGCGTTGGGATCGTGAACTGCAAAAAATCATTTGAGCCCAAAATTCACTGGGTTAACATGAAATGAACTCTTGCTTGTAGGAAGACACAGATCATGGTGTTCAACTCCGATTCTGAAGGGAAATTCAGACCAGAGTTTTGATCCCTGAAACACACTCTGCTTTAACGCAAGAAGCAAGCTCTTCTTTCCAGAGTTTAAATTACAGCAAGAACCATGAGCATGCCAAGAAATAAAGAACTGTGTTTCCTATTCATACGGACCAAATGTAGTCCAACACTGCTTATGAAACTGATACAGACTACTGCTCCTCTTACATAAATGCTCTTTAGTTGACAGTGAGAATCGCGTTGGGTTTGTGAACTGAGAAGAATCATTTGGCCCAAAATTCACTGGGTTTACCACAACTGAACTCTTGCTTGTAGGAAGACACAGATCTTGGGGTTTAACTCCGTTTCTGGAGGGAAATTCAGACTAGAATTCTCATCCCTGAAAAACACTCTGTTTTAAGGCATGAATCATCCTCTTCTTTCCAGAGTCTCCAGTACTGTAAGAACCATGATAATGCCAAGAGAAAAGAACTGTGTTTCCTACTCATACTGACCATATGTAGTACAAGTCTGCTTATGAAACTGATACAGACCACAGCACCTCATACATAAATGCTCTACAGTTAATAGTGATAATCACGTTGGGTTCTAGAACTGTGTAAAATCATTTGAGCCGAAAATTCACTTAGTTTACCAGAAATAAACTCTTGCTGGTAGGAAAAAAAAGATCATGGGGTTTAACACTTGTTTTTGATGGGAAATTCAGACGAGAGTTCTCATCCATGTAACACAGCCTGTTTTAAGGCAAGAAGCAAGCTCTTCTTTCCAGCGTCTCCAATACAGCAAGAACCATGAGCATGCCAAGAAAAAAAGAACTTTGTTTCCTATACATACGGACCCAATGTAGTCCAACTCTGCTTATGAAACTGATACAGACCACAGCTCCTCTTACATAAATGCTCGTTAGTTGATAGTGAGAATCGCGTTGGGTTCGTGAACAGTGAAAAATCATTTGAGCCCAAAATTCACTGAACTCTTGATTATAGGAAGACACAGATCATGGTGTATGACTTCATTTCTGAAGGGATTTTCAGACCAGTGTTCTCATCCCTGAAACACACTCTGCTTTAACGCAAGAAGCAAGCTCTTCTTTCCAGAGTCTAAAATACAGAAAGCACCATGAGCATGGCCTGAAAAAAAGAACTATGTTTCCTATTCATACTGACCTAATGTATTTAAACTCTGCTTATGAAACTCATACAGACCACACCTCCTGTTACATAAATGCTCTTAAGTTAATAGTGAGAATAGCGTTGTGTTCGTGAACTGAGAAAAAACAATTTGAGCCCAAAATTCACTGGGTTTACCAGAACTGAACTCTTGCTTGTAGGAAGACACACATCCTGGTGTTTAACTCCGTTTCTGTAGGGAAATTCCGAACAGAGTTCTCATCACTGAAAAACACTCTGTTTTAAGGCATGAATCATCATCTTTTTTCCAGTGTCTCCAGTACAGTGAGAACAATGAGCATGCCAAGAAAAAAAGAACTGTATTTCCTACTCATATGGACCATATGTAATCCAACTCTGCTTATGAAACTGATATACATCACAGCTCCCCTTACATAAATGCTCTTTAGTTAATAGGGTTAATCTCATTGGGTTCTAGGACTGGGTATAATCATTTTAGTGGAAAATTCACTTGGTTTACCAAAAATGAACTCTGGCTGGTAGGAAGACACAAATCATGGGGTTTAACTCCGTTTTTGTAGGGAAATTCAGACGAGAGTTCTCATCCATGAAACACAGCCTGTTTTAATGCAAGATTCACGCTCTTCATTCCAGCGTCTCCAATAGAGCAAGAACCATGAGCATGCCCTGAAAAAAAGAACTGTGTTTCCTACTCATACAGACCATATGTAGTTCAACTCTGCTTATGAAACTGATACAAACCACACCTGCTCTTACATCAATGCTCTTTAGTTGATAGTGAGAATCGCGTTGGGTTCTAGAACTGAGTTTCCTACTCATACGGACCATATGTAGTCCAACTCTGCTTATGAAACTGATAGAGACCACACCTCCTCTTACATAAATGCTCTTTAGTTAATAGTGAGAATAGCGTTGTGTTCGTGAACTGCAAAAAAAACAATTTGAGCCCAAAATTCACTGGGTTTACCAGAACTGAACTCTTGCTTGTAGGAAGACACACATCCTGGGGTTTAACTCCGTTTCTGTAGGGAAATTCCGACAAGTGTTCTCATCTCTGAAAAACACTCTGTTTTAAGGCATGAATCATCCTCTTTTTTCCAGTGTCTCCAGTACAGTAAGAAAAATGAGCATGCCCTGAAAAAAAGAACTGTGTTTCCTACTCAAACAGACCATATGTAGTTCAACTCTGCTTATGAAACTGATACAAACCACACCTGCTCTTACATAAATGCTCTTTAGTTGATAGTGAGAATTACGTTCGGTTCGTGAACTACGAAAAATCATTTGAGCCCAAATTTCACTGGTTTACCAGAACTGGACTCTGGCTTGTAGGAAGACACAGATCTTGGGGTTTAATTACGTTTCTGTAGGGAAATTGAGACCAGAATTCTCTTCAATGAAAAACACTCTGTTTTAAGGCATGAATCATCCACTTCTTTCCAGGGTCTCCAGTAGAGTAAGAACCATGATCATGCCGAGAATAAAAGAACTGTATTTCCTACTCATACGGACCATATGTAGTCAAACTCTGCTTATGAAACTGATTCAGACCACAGCTCCCCTTACATAAATGCTCTTTAGTTAATAGTGATAATTGGTTTGGGTGCCTAGAACTGTGTAGAATCATTTGAGCCGAAAATTGACTTGGTTTACCAGAAATGAACTCTTGCTGGAAGGAAGACAGAGATCATGGGGTTTAACTCCCTTTCTGAAGGGAAATTCAGACCAGAGTTCACATCCATGAAACACACTCTGTTTTAATGCAAGAAACAAGCTCTTCTTTCCAGCGTCTCCAATACAGCAAGAACCATGAGCTTGCCCTGAAAAAAGGAACTGTGTTTGCTACTCATACGGACCTTATGTGTTCAACTCTGCTTATGAAACTGATACAAACCACAGCTTCTCTTACATAAATGCTCTTTAGTTAATAGTTATAATCGTTTTGGGTTGGTGAACTGCGAAAAATCATTTGAGCCCAAAATTCACTTGGTTTAACAGAAATGAACTCTTGCTTGTAGGAAGACACAGATCGTGGGGTTAAAATCTATTTCTGAAGGCAAATTCAGACTAGAGTTCTCATCCCTGAAACACACTCTGCTCTAACGCAAGAAGCAAGCTCTTCTTTAGAGTCTAAAATACAGGAAGAAACATGAGCATGCCCTGAAAATAATAAATGTGTTTCCTACTCATACAGACCATATGTAGTTCAACTCTGCTTATGAAACTGATACAAACCACCGCTCTGCTTACTTAAATGCTCTTTAGTTAATAGTGCGAATCACGTTGGGTTCGGGAACTGTGAAAAATCATTTGAGCCCAAAATTCACTGGGTTTACCTGAAATGAACTCTTGCTTGTAGGAAGACACAGGTCCTGGGGTTTAACTCCATTTCTGAAGGCAAATTCAGACCAGAATTCTCAACCCTGAAAAACACTCTGTTTTAAGGCAAGAATCATTCTCTTCTTTCCAGCGTCTCCAATAGAGCAAGAAACATGAGAATCCGTAAAAGAAGAACTGTGTTTACTACTGATATGGACCATATGTAGTTCAACTCTGCTTTTGAAACTGATACAAACCACTGCTCCTCTTACATTAATGCTCTTTAGTTAATAGGAAGAATCGTGTTGGGTTCGTGAACTGCGAAATATCATTTGAGCCCAAAATTCACTGGGTTTACCAGAAATGAACTCTTGCTTGAAGGAAGACACAGATCCTGGGGTTTAACTCCGTTTCTGAAGGGAAATTCAGACCAGAGTTCTCATCCCTGAAACACACTCTGTTTTAATGAAGAAGCAACTTCTTCTTTCCAGAATATAAAATACTGCAAGAACCATGAGCATGGCTTGAAAAAAAGAACTGTGTTTCCAATTCATATGGACCATATGTAGTTCAACTCTGCTTATGAAACTGATACAAACAACACCTCCTCTAACATAAATGCTCTTTAGTTAATAGTGAGATTAGCGTGGGGTTTGCGAACTGAGAAAAATCATTTGAGCCCAAAATTCACTGGGTTTACCAGAAATGAACTCTTGCTTGGAGGAAGACACAGATCCTGGGGTTTAACTGCGTTTCTGAAGGGAAATTCAGACCAGTGTTCTCATCTCTGAAAAACACTCTGTTTTAAGGCATGAATCATCCTCTTTTTTCCAGGGTCTCCAGTACAGTAAGAACAATGAGCATGAAACGAAAAAAGAACTGTATTTCCTACTCATATGGACCATATGTTGTCCAACTCTGCTTATGAAACTGATACACACCACAGCTCCCCTTACATAATTGCTCTTTAGTTAATAGTGTTAATCGCATTGGGTTCTAGGACTGGGTATAATCATTTTAGTGGAAAATTCATTTGGTTTACCAAAAATGAACGCTGGCTGGGAGGAAGACACAGATCATTGGGTTTAACTCCGTTTCTGTACGGGAAATTCAGACGAGAGTTCTCATCCATGAAACACAGCCTGTTTTACTGCAAGATTCACGCTCTTCATTCCAGCATCTCCAATACAGTAAGAACCATGAGTATGCCCTGAAAAAAAGAACTGTGTTTCCTACTCATACAGACCATATGTAGTTGAACTCTGCTTACGAAACTGATACAGACCACAGCTCATCTTACATAAATACTCTTTAGTTAATAGTGATAATCACGTTGGGTTCTAGAACAGTGTAAAATCATTTGAAACAAAAATTCACTTGGTTTACCAGAAATGGACTCTTGCCTGTAGGAAGACAGAGATCATGTTGTTTCAGTCCATTTCTGAAGCGAAATTCAGACCAGAGTTCTCATCCCTGAAACACACTCTGCTTTAACGCAAGAAGCAAGCTCATCTTTCCAGAGTCTAAAATACAGCAAGAACCATGAGCATGGCCTGAAAAAAACAACTGTGTTTCCTATTCATACAGACCAAATGTAGTTCAACTCTGCTTATGAAACTCATACAGACCAGACCTCCTCTTACATAAATGCTCTTTAGTTAATAGTGAGAATTGCGTTGTGTTCGTGAACTGCTAAAAAAAAAACCATTTGAGCCCAAAGTTCACTGGGTTTACCAGAACTGAACTCTTGCTTGTAGGAAGACACAGATCCTGGGTTTTAACCCCGTTTCTGTAGGGAAATACAGACCAGAATTCTCATCCCTGAAAAACACTCTGTTTTAAGGCATGAATCATCCTCCTCTTTCCAGGTTCTCTAGTACAGTAAGAACCATGAGCATGGCGAGTAAAAAAGAACTGTATTTCCTACTCATACGGACCATATGTAGGCCAACTATGCTTATGAAACTGATTCAGACCACAGCTCCCCTTACATAAATGCTCTTTAGTTAATAGTGAGAATCGCGTTGTGTTCGTGATCTGCGAAAAATCATTTGAGCCCAAAATCACTGGGTTAACCAGAACTGAACTCTTGCTTGTAGGAAGACAAAGATCCTGGGTTTTAACCCCGTTTCTGTAGGGAAATTCAGACCAGAGTTCTCATCCCTGAAACACACTCTGCTTTAACGCAAGAAGCAAGCTCTTCTTTCCAGAGTCTAAAATACAGGAAGAAACATGAGCATGACCTGAAAAAAATAAATGTGTTTCCTACTCATACAGACCATATGTAGTTCAACGCTGCTTATGAAACTGATACAAACCACCGCTCCGCTTAGTTAAATGCTCTTTAGTTAATAGTGATAATCAGTTTGGGTTGGTGAACTGCGAAAAATCATTTGAGCCCAAAATTCACTGGGTAACCAGAAATGAACTGTTGCTTGTAGGAAGACACAGATCCTGGTGTTTAACTCCGTTTCTGAAGTGAAATTCAGACCAGACCTCTCATGCCTGAAACACACTCTGCTTTAACACAAGAAGCAAGCTCCTCTTTCCAGACTCTAAAATACAGCAAGCACAATGAGCATGGCCTGAAAAAAAGAACTGTGTTTCCTATTCATACGGACCAAATGTATTTCAACTCTGCTTATGAAACTCATACAGACCACACCTCCTCTTACATAAATGTTCTTTAGTTAATAGTGAGAATAGCGTTGTGTTCGTGAACTGTGAAAAAACCATTTGAGCCCAAAATTCACTGGGTTTACCAGAACTGCACTCTTGCTTGTAGGAAGACACACATCCTGGGGTTTAACTCCGTTTCTGTAAAGAAATTCAGACCAGAATTCTCATCCCTGAAAAACACTCTGTTTTAATGCATGAATCATCCTCTTCTTTCCAGGGTCTCTAGTACAGTAAGAACCATGAGCATGCCGAGAAAAAACGAACTGTATTTCCAAATGGTACGGACCATATGTAGTCCAACTCTGCTTATGAAACTGATTCAGAACACAGCTCCCCTTACATAAATGCTCTTTAGTTAATAGTGATAATCGCTTTGATATCTAGGCCTGGGTAAAATCATTTTAGCGGAAAATTCACTTAGTTTACCAGAAAAGAACTCTTGCTCGTAGGAAGACACAGATCATGGGGTATAACTCCGTTTCTGAGGGGAAATTCAGACGAGAGTTCTCATCCCTGAAACACACTCTGCTTTAACGCAAGAAGCAAGCTCTTCTTTCCAGAGTCTAAAATACAGGAAGAAACATGAGCATGACCTGAAAAAAATAAATGTGTTTCCTACTCATACAGACCATATGTAGTTCAACGCTGCTTATGAAACTGATACAAACCACCGCTCCACTTAGTTAAATGCTCTTTAGTTAATAGTGAGAATCACGTTGGGATCGTGAACTGCGAAAAAACATTTGAGCCCAAAATTCACTGTGTTTACCTGAAATGAACTGTTGCTTGTAGGAAGACACAGATCCTGGTGTTTAACTCCATTTCTGAAGGCAAATTCAGACCAGATTCTCAACCCTGAAAAACACTCTGTTTTAAGGCAAGAATCATCCTCTTCCTTCCAGCATCTCCAATACAGTAAGAACCATGAGCATGCCCAGAAAAAAAGAACAGTGTTACCTACTCATAGGGACCACATGCAGTTCAACTCTGCTTATGAAATGATACAGACCACAGCTCCTGTTACATAAATGCTCTTTAGTTAATAGTGATAATCACGTTGGGTTCTAGAACTGTGTAAAGTCATTTGTGTCGAAAATTCACTTTGTTTAACAGAAATGAACTCTTGCTGGTAGGAAGACACAGATCATGGGGTTTAATTTCGTTTGTGAAGGGAAATTCAGACCAGAGTTCTCATCCATGAAACACACCCTGTTTTAATGCAAGAAGCAAGCTCTTCTTTCCAGAGTCTCCAATATATCAAGAACCATGAGCATGCCTGGAAAAAAAGAACTGTGTTTCCTACTCATACGGACCATATGTAGTTCAACTCTGCTTATGAAACTGATACAAACCACAGCTCCTCTTACATAAATGCTCTTTAGTTAATGGGAAGAATCGCGTTGGGTTCGTGAACATCGAAATATCATTGGAGCCCAAAATTCACTGGGTTAACCAGAAACGAACTCTTGCTTGTAGGAAGACAGAGATCATTGGGTTTAACTCCGTTTCAGAAGGGAAATTCAGACCATAGATCTCATCCCTGAAACACACTCTCTTTTAACGCAAGATAAAGCTCTTCTTTCCAGAATCTAAAATACAGCAAGAACCATGAGCATGACCTGAAAAAAAGAACTGTGTATCCTACTCATACAGACTATATGTAGTTCAACTCTGATTATGAAACTGATACAAACCACAGCTCCTCTTACATAAATGCTCTTTAGTTAATAGTGATAATCAGTTTGGGTTGGTGAACTGCGAAAAATCATTTGAGCCCAAAATTCACTTGGTTTAACAAAAATGAACTCTTGCTTGCAGGAAGACACAGATCCTAGGGTTTAAATCCGTTTCTGAAGGGAATTTCAGAACAGAGTTCTCAACCCTGAAACACACTCTGCTTTAACGCAAGAAGCAAGCTCTTCTTTCCAGAGTCTAAAATACAGGAAGAACCATGAGCATGCCCTAAAAAAATAAATGTGTTCCCTACTCATATAGACCATATGTAGTTCAACTCTGCTTATGAAACTGATACAAACCACAGCTCCTCTTACATAAAAGCTCTTTAGTTAATAGTGATAATAGGAATGGATTTGTGAACTGCGTAAAATGATTTGAGCCCGAAATTCATTGGTTTAAAAGAAATGAACTCTTGCTTGTAGGAAGACACAGATCCTGGGGTTAAAATCCGTTTCTGAAGAGAAATTCAGACCAGAGTTCTCATCCCTGAAACACACTCTGCTTTAACACAAGAAGCAAGCTCTTCTTTCCAGAGTCTAAAATACAGGAAGAAACATGAGCATGCCGTGAAAAAAATAAATGTGTTTCCTACTCATACAGACCATATGTAGTTCAACTCTGCTTATGAAACTGATACAAACCACCGTTCTGCTTACTTAAATGCTCTTTAGTTAATAGTGCACATCACGTTGGGTTCGGGAACTGTGAAAAATCATTTGAGCCCAAAATTCACTGGGTTAACCAGAACTGAACTCTTGCTTGTAGGAAGACACAGATCCTGGTGTTTAACTCCGTTTCTGAAGTGAAATTCAGACCAGACTTCTCATGCCTGAAACACACTCTCCTTTAACGCAAGAAGGAAGCTCCTCTTTTCAGACTCTAAAATACAGCAAGCACAATGAGCATGGAGTGAAAAAAAGAACTGTGTTTCCTATTCATACGGACTAAATGTATTTCAACTCTGCTTATGAAACTCATACAGACCACACCTCCTCTTACATAAATGCTCTTTAGTTAATAGTGAGAATAGCGTTGTGTTCGTGAACTGTAAAAAAACCATTTGAGCCCAAAATTCACTGGGTTTACCTGAAATGAACTCTTGCTTGTAGGAAGACACACATCCTGGGGTTTAACTCGATTTCTGTAGAGAAATTCAGACCAGAATTCTCATCCCTGAAAAACACTCTGTTTTAAGGCATGAATCATCCTCTTCTTTCCAGGGTCTCCAGTACAATAAGAACCATGAGCATGCCGAGAAGAAAAGAACTGTATTTCCTACTGGTACGGACCATATGTAGTCCAACTCTGCTTATGAAAATGATTCAGAACACAGCTCCCCTTACATAAATGCTCTTTAGTTAATAGTGATAATCGCTTTGATATCTAGGCCTGGGTAAAATCATTTTAGCGGAAAAATCACTTAGTTTACCAGAAAAGTACTCTTGCTCGTAGGAAGACACAGATCATGGGGTATAACTCCGTTTCTGAGGGGAAATTCAGACGAGAGTTCTCATGCATGAAACACAGCCTGTTTTAATGCAAGAAGCAAGCTCTTCTTTCCAGCGTCTCCAATACAGCAAGAACCATGAGCATGCCAAGAAAAAAAGAACTATGTTTCCTACTCATACGGACCATATGTAGTCCAACTCTGCTTATGAAACTGATACAAACCACAGCTCCTCTTACATAAATGCTCTTTAGTTAATAGGAAGAATCGCGTTTGGTTCGTGAACTGCGAAATATCATTTGAGCCCAAAATTCACTGGGTTAACCTGAAAGGAACTCTTTCTTGTAGGAAGAAACAGATCATGGTGTTTAACTCCGTTTTAAAAGGGAAATTCAGACCATAGATCTCATCCCTGAAACACACTCTGTTTTAACCCAAGAAGCAAGCTCTTCTTTCCAGAGTCTAAAATACAGCAAGAACCATGAGCATGCCCTAAAAAAATAACTGTGTATCATACTCCTACGGACCATATGTAGTTCAACTCTGCTTATGAAACAGATACAAACCACAGCTCCTCTTACATAAATGCTCTTTAGTTAACAGTGATAATCGGTTTGGGATTGTGAACTGCAAAAAATCATTTGAGCCCAAAATTCACTTGGTTTAACAGAAATGAACTCTTGCTTGCCAGAAGACACAGATCCTAGGGTTTAAATCCGTTTCTGAAGGGAAATTCAGACCAGAGTTCTCATCCCTGGAACACACTCTGCTTTAACGCAAGAAGCAAGCTCTTCTTTCCAGAATCTAAAATACAGGAAGAAACATGAGCATGACCTGAAAAAAATAAATGTGTTTCCTACTCATACAGACCATATGTAGTTCAATGCTGCTTATGAAACTGATACAAACCACCGCTCCGCTTACTTAAATGATCTTTAGTTAATAGTGAGAATCACGTTGGGATCGTGAACTGCGAAAAAACATTTGAGCCCAAAATTCACTGTGTTTACCTGAAATGAACTGTTGCTTGTAGGAAGACACAGATCCTGGGGTTTAACTCCATTTCTGAAGGCAAATTCAGACCAGATTCTCAACCCTGAAAAACACTCTGTTTTAAGGCAAGAATCATCCTCTTCTTTCCAGCGTCTCCAATACAGTAAGAACCATGAACATGCCCAGAAATAAAGAACAGTGTTACCTACTCATAGGGACCACATGAAGTTCAACTCTGCTTATAAAATGATACAGACCACAGCTCCTGTTACATAAATGCTGTTTAGTTAATAGTGATAATCACGTTGGGTTCTAGAACTGTGTAAAGTCATTTGAGTCTAAAATTCACTTGGTTTAACAGAAATGAACTCTTGCTGGTAGGAAGACACAGATCATGGGGTTTAACTCCGTTTGTGAAGGGAAATTCAGACCAGAGTTCTCTTCCATGAAACACACCCTGTTTTAATGCAAGAAGTAAGCACTTCTTTCCAGAGTCTCCAATACAGCAAGAACCATGAGCATGCCCGTAAAAAAAGAACTGTGTTTACTACTCATACGGACCATATGTAGTTCAACTCTGCTTATGAAACTGATCCAAACCACAGCTCCTCTTACATAAATGCTCTTTAATTAATGGGAAGAATCGCGTTGGGTTCGTGAACATTGAAATATCATTTGAGCCCAAAATTCACTGGGTTAACCAGAAACGAACTCTTGCTTGTAGGAAGAAACAGATCATGGGGTTTAACTACGTTTCAGAAGGGAAATTCAGACCATAGATCTCATCCCTGAAACACACTCTGTTTTAACGCAAGAAGCAAGCTCTTCTTTCCAGAGTCTAAAATACAGCAAGAACCATGAGCATGCCCGAAAAAAAGAACTGTGTATCCTACTCCTATGGACCATATGTAGTTCAACTCTGCTTATGAAACTGATACAAACCACAGCTCCTCTTACATAAATGCTCTTTAGTTAATAGTGATAATCGTTTTGGGTTGGTGAACTGCGAAAAATCATTTGAGCCCAAAATTCACTTGGTTTAACAGAAATGAACTCTTGCTTGTAGGAAGACACAGATCGTGGGGTTAAAATCCGTTTCTGAAGGCAAATTCAGACTAGAGTTCTCATCCCTGAAACACACTCTGCTTTAACGCAAGAAGCAAGCTCTTCTTTAGAGTCTAAAATACAGGAAGAAACATGAGCCTGCCCTGAAAATAATAAATGTGTTTCCTACTCATACAGACCATATGTAGTTCAACTCTGCTTATGAAACTGATACAAACCACCGCTCTGCTTACTTAAATGCTCTTTAGTTAATAGTGCGAATCACGTTGGGTTTGGGAACTGCGAAAAATCATTTGAGCCCAAAATTCACTGGGTTTACCTGAAATGAACTCTTGCTTGTAGGAAGACACAGGTCCTGGGGTTTAACTCCATTTCTGAAGGCAAATTCAGACCAGAATTCTCAACCCTGAAAAACACTCTGTTTTAAGGCAAGAATCATCCTCTTCTTTCCAGCGTCTCCAATAGAGCAAGAACCATGAGAATGTCCGTAAAAGAAGAACTGTGTTTACTACTGATATGGACCATATGTAGTTCAACTCTGCTTTTGAAACTGATACAAACCACTGCTCCTCTTACATAAATGCTCTTTAGTTAATAGTAAGAATCGTGTTGGGTTCGTGAACTGCGAAATATCATTTGAGCCCAAAATTCACTGGGTTAACCAGAAACGAACTCTTGCTTGTAGGAAGAAACAGATCATGGGGTTTAACTACGTTTCAGAAGGGAAATTCAGACCATAGATCCCATCCCTGAAACACACTCTTTTTTAACGCAAGAGGCAAGCTCTTCTTTCCAGATTCTAAAATACAGGAAGAATTATGAGCATGCCCAGAAAAAAAGAACTGTGTTTCCTACTCTTACAGACCACATGTAGTTCAACTCTGCTTATGAAACTGATACAAACCACAGCTCCTCTTACATAAATGCTCTTTAGTTAACAGTGATAATCGGTTTGGGTTTGTGAACTGCAAAAAATCATTTGAGCCCAAAATTCACTTGGTTTAACAGAAATCAACTCTTGCTTGCCAGAAGACACAGATCCTAGGGTTTAAATCCGTTTCTGAAGGGAAATTCAGACCAGAGTTCTCATCCCTGAAACACACTCTGCTTTAACGCAAGAAGCAAGCTCTTCTTTCCAGAGTCTAAAATACAGGAAGAACCATGAGCATGCCCTAAAAAAATAAATGTGTTCCCTACTCATATAGACCATATGTAGTTCAACTCTGCTTATGAAACTGATACAAACCACAGCTCCTCTTACATAAAAGCTCTTTAGTTAATAGTGATAATAGGAATGGATTTGTGAACTGCGTAAAATGATTTGAGCCCGAAATTCATTGGTTTAAAAGAAATGAACTCTTGCTTGTAGGAAGACACAGATCCTGGGGTTAAAATCCGTTTCTGAAGAGAAATTCAGACCAGAGTTCTCATCCCTGAAACACACTCTGCTTTAACACAAGAAGCAAGCTCTTCTTTCCAGAGTCTAAAATACAGGAAGAAACATGAGCATGCCGTGAAAAAAATAAATGTGTTTCCTACTCATACAGACCATATGTAGTTCAACTCTGCTTATGAAACTGATACAAACCACCGTTCTGCTTACTTAAATGCTCTTTAGTTAATAGTGCACATCACGTTGGGTTCGGGAACTGTGAAAAATCATTTGAGCCCAAAATTCACTGGGTTAACCAGAACTGAACTCTTGCTTGTAGGAAGACACAGATCCTGGTGTTTAACTCCGTTTCTGAAGTGAAATTCAGACCAGACTTCTCATGCCTGAAACACACTCTCCTTTAACGCAAGAAGGAAGCTCCTCTTTTCAGACTCTAAAATACAGCAAGCACAATGAGCATGGAGTGAAAAAAAGAACTGTGTTTCCTATTCATACGGACCAAATGTATTTCAACTCTGCTTATGAAACTCATACAGACCACACCTCCTCTTACATAAATGTTCTTTAGTTAATAGTGAGAATAGCGTTGTGTTCGTGAACTGTGAAAAAACCATTTGAGCCCAAAATTCACTGGGTTTACCAGAACTGCACTCTTGCTTGTAGGAAGACACACATCCTGGGGTTTAACTCCGTTTCTGTAAAGAAATTCAGACCAGAATTCTCATCCCTGAAAAACACTCTGTTTTAATGCATGAATCATCCTCTTCTTTCCAGGGTCTCCAGTACAGTAAGAACCATGAGCATGCCGAGAAAAAACGAACTGTATTTCCAAATGGTACGGACCATATGTAGTCCAACTCTGCTTATGAAACTGATTCAGAACACAGCTCCCCTTACATAAATGCTCTTTAGTTAATAGTGATAATCGCTTTGATATCTAGGCCTGGGTAAAATCATTTTAGCGGAAAATTCACTTAGTTTACCAGAAAAGAACTCTTGCTCGTAGGAAGACACAGATCATGGGGTATAACTCCGTTTCTGAGGGGAAATTCAGACGAGAGTTCTCATCCCTGAAACACACTCTGCTTTAACGCAAGAAGCAAGCTCTTCTTTCCAGAGTCTAAAATACAGGAAGAAACATGAGCATGACCTGAAAAAAATAAATGTGTTTCCTACTCATACAGACCATATGTAGTTCAACCCTCTTATGAAACTGATACAAACCACCGCTCCGCTTAGTTAAATGCTCTTTAGTTAATAGTGAGAATCACGTTGGGATCGTGAACTGCGAAAAAACATTTGAGCCCAAAATTCACTGTGTTTACCTGAAATGAACTGTTGCTTGTAGGAAGACACAGATCCTGGTGTTTAACTCCATTTCTGAAGGCAAATTCAGACCAGATTCTCAACCCTGAAAAACACTCTGTTTTAAGGCAAGAATCATCCTCTTCCTTCCAGCATCTCCAATACAGTAAGAACCATGAGCATGCCCAGAAAAAAAGAACAGTGTTACCTACTCATAGGGACCACATGCAGTTCAACTCTGCTTATGAAATGATACAGACCACAGCTCCTGTTACATAAATGCTCTTTAGTTAATAGTGATAATCACGTTGGGTTCTAGAACTGTGTAAAGTCATTTGTGTCGAAAATTCACTTTGTTTAACAGAAATGAACTCTTGCTGGTAGGAAGACACAGATCATGGGGTTTAATTTCGTTTGTGAAGGGAAATTCAGACCAGAGTTCTCATCCATGAAACACACCCTGTTTTAATGCAAGAAGCAAGCTCTTCTTTCCAGAGTCTCCAATATATCAAGAACCATGAGCATGCCTGGAAAAAAAGAACTGTGTTTCCTACTCATACGGACCATATGTAGTTCAACTCTGCTTATGAAACTGATACAAACCACAGCTCCTCTTACATAAATGCTCTTTAGTTAATGGGAAGAATCGCGTTGGGTTCGTGAACATCGAAATATCATTGGAGCCCAAAATTCACTGGGTTAACCAGAAACGAACTCTTGCTTGTAGGAAGACAGAGATCATTGGGTTTAACTCCGTTTCAGAAGGGAAATTCAGACCATAGATCTCATCCCTGAAACACACTCTCTTTTAACGCAAGATAAAGCTCTTCTTTCCAGAATCTAAAATACAGCAAGAACCATGAGCATGACCTGAAAAAAAGAACTGTGTATCCTACTCATACAGACTATATGTAGTTCAACTCTGATTATGAAACTGATACAAACCACAGCTCCTCTTACATAAATGCTCTTTAGTTAATAGTGATAATCAGTTTGGGTTGGTGAACTGCGAAAAATCATTTGAGCCCAAAATTCACTTGGTTTAACAAAAATGAACTCTTGCTTGCAGGAAGACACAGATCCTAGGGTTTAAATCCGTTTCTGAAGGGAATTTCAGAACAGAGTTCTCAACCCTGAAACACACTCTGCTTTAACGCAAGAAGCAAGCTCTTCTTTCCAGAGTCTAAAATACAGGAAGAACCATGAGCATGCCCTAAAAAAATAAATGTGTTCCCTACTCATATAGACCATATGTAGTTCAACTCTGCTTATGAAACTGATACAAACCACAGCTCCTCTTACATAAAAGCTCTTTAGTTAATAGTGATAATAGGAATGGATTTGTGAACTGCGTAAAATGATTTGAGCCCGAAATTCATTGGTTTAAAAGAAATGAACTCTTGCTTGTAGGAAGACACAGATCCTGGGGTTAAAATCCGTTTCTGAAGAGAAATTCAGACCAGAGTTCTCATCCCTGAAACACACTCTGCTTTAACACAAGAAGCAAGCTCTTCTTTCCAGAGTCTAAAATACAGGAAGAAACATGAGCATGCCGTGAAAAAAATAAATGTGTTTCCTACTCATACAGACCATATGTAGTTCAACTCTGCTTATGAAACTGATACAAACCACCGTTCTGCTTACTTAAATGCTCTTTAGTTAATAGTGCACATCACGTTGGGTTCGGGAACTGTGAAAAATCATTTGAGCCCAAAATTCACTGGGTTAACCAGAACTGAACTCTTGCTTGTAGGAAGACACAGATCCTGGTGTTTAACTCCGTTTCTGAAGTGAAATTCAGACCAGACTTCTCATGCCTGAAACACACTCTCCTTTAACGCAAGAAGGAAGCTCCTCTTTTCAGACTCTAAAATACAGCAAGCACAATGAGCATGGAGTGAAAAAAAGAACTGTGTTTCCTATTCATACGGACTAAATGTATTTCAACTCTGCTTATGAAACTCATACAGACCACACCTCCTCTTACATAAATGCTCTTTAGTTAATAGTGAGAATAGCGTTGTGTTCGTGAACTGTAAAAAAACCATTTGAGCCCAAAATTCACTGGGTTTACCTGAAATGAACTCTTGCTTGTAGGAAGACACACATCCTGGGGTTTAACTCGATTTCTGTAGAGAAATTCAGACCAGAATTCTCATCCCTGAAAAACACTCTGTTTTAAGGCATGAATCATCCTCTTCTTTCCAGGGTCTCCAGTACAGTAAGAACCATGAGCATGCCGAGAAGAAAAGAACTGTATTTCCTACTGGTACGGACCATATGTAGTCCAACTCTGCTTATGAAAATGATTCAGAACACAGCTCCCCTTACATAAATGCTCTTTAGTTAATAGTGATAATCGCTTTGATATCTAGGCCTGGGTAAAATCATTTTAGCGGAAAAATCACTTAGTTTACCAGAAAAGAACTCTTGCTCGTAGGAAGACACAGATCATGGGGTATAACTCCGTTTCTGAGGGGAAATTCAGACGAGAGTTCTCATGCATGAAACACAGCCTGTTTTAATGCAAGAAGCAAGCTCTTCTTTCCAGCGTCTCCAATACAGCAAGAACCATGAGCATGCCAAGAAAAAAAGAACTATGTTTCCTACTCATACGGACCATATGTAGTCCAACTCTGCTTATGAAACTGATACAAACCACAGCTCCTCTTACATAAATGCTCTTTAGTTAATGGGAAGAATCGCGTTTGGTTCGTGAACTGCGAAATATCATTGGAGCCCAAAATTTACTGGGTTTACATGAAAAGAACTCTTTCTTGTAGGAAGAATCAGATCATGGTGTTTAACTCCGTTTTAAAAGGGAAATTCAGACCATAGATCTCATCCCTGAAACACACTCTGTTTTAACCCAAGAAGCAAGCTCTTCTTTCCAGAGTCTAAAATACAGCAAGAACCATGAGCATGCCCTAAAAAAATAACTGTGTATCATACTCCTACGGACCATATGTAGTTCAACTCTGCTTATGAAACAGATACAAACCACAGCTCCTCTTACATAAATGCTCTTTAGTTAACAGTGATAATCGGTTTGGGTTTGTGAACTGCAAAAAATCATTTGAGCCCAAAATTCACTTGGTTTAACAGAAATCAACTCTTGCTTGCCAGAAGACACAGATCCTAGGGTTTAAATCCGTTTCTGAAGGGAAATTCAGACCAGAGTTCTCATCCCTGAAACACACTCTGCTTTAACGCAAGAAGCAAGCTCTTCTTTCCAGGATCTAAAATACAGGAAGAAACATGAGCATGACCTGAAAAAAATAAATGTGTTTCCTACTCATACAGACCATATGTAGTTCAACGCTGCTTATGAAACTGATACAAACCACCGCTCCGCTTACTTAAATGCTCTTTAGTTAATAGTGAGAATCACGTTGGGATCGTGAACTGCGAAAAAACATTTGACCCCAAAATTTACTGGATTTACCTGAAATGAACTCTTGCTTTTAGGAAGACACAGATCCTGGGTTTAACTCCATTTCTGAAGGCAAATTCAGACCAGATTCTCAACCCTGAAAAACACTCTGTTTTAAGGCAAGAATCATCCTCTTCTTTCCAGCGTCTCCAATACAGTAAGAACCATGAACATGCCCAGAAATAAAGAACAGTGTTACCTACTCATAGGGACCACATGAAGTTCAACTCTGCTTATAAAATGATACAGACCACAGCTCCTGTTACATAAATGCTCTTTAGTTAATAGTGATAATCACGTTGGGTTCTAGAACTGTGTAAAGTCATTTGAGTCGAAAATTCACTTTGTTTAACAGAAATGAACTCTTGCTGGTAGGAAGACACAGATCATGGGGTTTAACTCCGTTTGTGAAGGGAAATTCAGACCAGAGTTCTCTTAAATGAAACACACCCTGTTTTAATGCAAGAAGCAAGCTCTTCTTTCCAGAGTCTCCAATACAGCAAGAACCATGAGCATGCCCGTAAAAAAAGAACTGTGTTTACTACTCATACGGACCATATGTAGTTCAACTCTGCTTATGAAACTGATACAAACCACAGCTCCTCTTACATAAATGCTCTTTAGTTAATAGTGATAATCGTTTTGGGTTGGTGAACTGCGAAAAATCATTTGAGCCCAAAATTCACTTGGTTTAACAGAAATGAACTCTTGCTTGTAGGAAGACACAGATCGTGGGGTTAAAATCCGTTTCTGAAGGCAAATTCAGACTAGAGTTCTCATTCCTGAAACACACTCTGCTTTAACGCAAGAAGCAAGCTCTTCTTTAGAGTCTAAAATACAGGAAGAAACATGAGCATGCCCTGAAAATAATAAATGTGTTTCCTACTCATACAGACCATATGTAGTTCAACTCTGCTTATGAAACTGATACAAACCACCGCTCTGCTTACTTAAATGATCTTTAGTTAATAGTGAGAATCACGTTGGGTTCGGGAACTGCGAAAAATCATTTGAGCCCAAAATTCACTGGGTTTACCTGAAATGAACTCTTGCTTATAGGAAGACACAGGTCCTGGGGTTTAACTCCATTTCTGAAGGCAAATTCAGACCAGAATTCTCAACCCTGAAAAACACTCTGTTTTAAGGCAAGAATCATCCTCTTCTTTCCAGCGTCTCCAATAGAGCAAGAACCATGAGAATGTCCATAAAAGAAGAACTGTGTTTACGACTGATATGGACCATATGTAGTTCAACTCTGCTTTTCAAACTGATACAAACCACTGCTCCTCTTACATAAATGCTCTTTAGTTAATAGGAAGAATCGTGCTGGGTTCGTGAACTGCGAAATATCATTTGAGCCCAAAATTCACTGGGTTAACCAGAAACAAACTCTTGCTTGTAGGAAGAAACAGATCATGGGGTTTAACTCCATTTCAGAAGGGAAATGCAGACCATAGATCCCATCCCTGAAACACACTCTGTTTTAACGCAAGAGGCAAGCTCTTCTTTCCAGATTCTAAAATACAGGAAGAATTATGAGCATGCCCAGAAAAAAAGAACTGTGTTTCCTACTCTTACAGACCACATGTAGTTCAACTCTGCTTATGAAACTGATACAAACCAAAGCTCCTCTTACATAAATGCTCTTTAGTTAATAGTGAGAATCGTGTTGGGTTCGTGAACTGCGAAAAATCATTTGATCCCAAAATTCACTGGGTTAACCAGAACTGAACTCTTGCTTGTAGGAAGACACAGATCCTGGTGTTTAACTCCGTTTCTGAAGTGAAATTCAGACCAGACTTCTCATGCCTGAAACACACTCTCCTTTAACGCAAGAAGGAAGCTCCTCTTTCCAGACTCTAAAATACAGCAAGCACAATGAGCATGGAGTGAAAAAAAGAACTGTGTTTCCTATTCATACGGACTAAATGTATTTCAACTCTGCTTATGAAACTCATACAGACCACACCTCCTCTTACATAAATGCTCTTTAGTTAATAGTGAGAATAGCGTTGTGTTCGTGAACTGTAAAAAAACCATTTGAGCCCAAAATTCACTGGGTTTACCTGAAATGAACTCTTGCTTGTAGGAAGACACACATCCTGGGGTTTAACTCCGTTTCTGTAGAGAAATTCAGACCAGAATTCTCATCCCTGAAAAACACTCTGTTTTAAGGCATGAATCATCCTCTTCTTTCCAGGGTCTCCAGTACAGTAAGAAGCATGAGCATGCCGAGAAGAAAAGAACTGTATTTCCTACTGGTACGGACCATATGTAGTCCAACTCTGCTTATGAAAATGATTCAGAACACAGCTCCCCTTACATAAATGCTCTTTAGTTAATAGTGATAATCGCTTTGATATCTAGGCCTGGGTAAAATCATTTTAGCGGAAAAATCACTTAGTTTACCAGAAAAGAACTCTTGCTCGTAGGAAGACACAGATCATGGGGTATAACTCCGTTTCTGAGGGGAAATTCAGACGAGAGTTCTCATGCATGAAACACAGCCTGTTTTAATGCAAGAAGCAAGCTCTTCTTTCCAGCGTCTCCAATACAGCAAGAACCATGAGCATGCCAAGAAAAAAAGAACTATGTTTCCTACTCATACGGACCATATGTAGTTCAACTCTGCTTATGAAACTGATACAAACCACAGCTCCTCTTACATAAATGCTCTTTAGTTAATAGGAAGAATCGCGTTTGGTTCGTGAACTGCGAAATATCATTTGAGCCCAAAATTCACTGGGTTAACCTGAAAGGAACTCTTTCTTGTAGGAAGAAACAGATCATGGTGTTTAACTCCGTTTTAGAAGGGAAATTCAGACCATAGATCTCATCCCTGAAACACACTCTGTTTTAACCCAAGAAGCAAGCTCTTCTTTCCAGAGTCTAAAATACAGCAAGAACCATGAGCACGCCCTAAAAAAATAACTGTGTATCATACTCCTACGGACCATATGTAGTTCAACTCTGCTTATGAAACAGATACAAACCACAGCTCCTCTTACATAAATGCTCTTTAGTTAACAGTGATAATCGGTTTGGGTTTGTGAACTGCAAAAAATCATTTGAGCCCAAAATTCACTTGGTTTAACAGAAATCAACTCTTGCTTGGCAGAAGACACAGATCCTAGGGTTTAAATCCGTTTCTGAAGGGAAATTCAGACCAGAGTTCTCATCCCTGAAACACACCCTGTTTTAATGCAAGAAGCAAGCTCTTCTTTCCAGAGTCTCCAATACAGCAAGAACCATGAGCATGCCCGTAAAAAAAGAACTGTGTTTACTACTCATACGGACCATATGTAGTTCAACTCTGCTTATGAAACTGATACAAACCACAGCTCCTCTTACATAAATGCTCTTTAATTAATGGAAGGATCGCGTTGGGTTCGTGAACATCGAAATATCATTTGAGCCCAAAATTCACTGGGTTAACCAGAAACGAACTCTTGCTTGTAGGAAGAAACAGATCATGGGGTTTAACTACGTTTCAGAAGGGAAATTCAGACCATAGATCTCATCCCTGAAACACACTCTGTTTTAACTCAAGAAGCAAGCTCTTCTTTCCAGAATCTAAAATACAGCAAGAAACATGAGCATGACCTGAAAAAAAGAACTGTGTATCCTACTCCTATGGACCATATGTAGTTCAACTCTGCTTATGAAACTAATACAAACCACAGCTCCTCTTACATAAATGCTCTTTAGTTAATAGTGATAATCGGTTTGGGTTGGTGAACTGCGAATAATCATTTGAGCCCAAAATTCACAAGGTTTAACAGAAATGAACTCTTGCTTGCAGGAAGACACAGATCCTAGGGTTTAAATCCATTTCTGAATGGAATTTCAGACCAGAGTTCTCAACCCTGAAACACACTCTGCTTTAACGCAAGAAGCAGCTCTTCTTTCCAGAGTCTAAAATACAGGAAGAAACATGAGCATGCCCTAAAAAAATAAATGTGTTTCCTACTCATATAGACCATATGTAGTTCAACTCTGCTTATGAAACTGATACAAACCACAGCTCCTCTTACATAAAAGCTCTTTAGTTAATAGTGATAATCGGAATGGATTTGTGAACTGCGTAAAATGATTTGAGCCCAAAATTCACTTGGTTTAAAAGAAATGAACTCTTGCTTGTAGGAAGACACAGATCCTGGGGTTAAAATCCGTGTCTGAAGAGAAATTCAGACCAGAGTTCTCATCCCTGAAACACACTCTGCTTTAACGCAAGAATCAAGCTCTTCTTTAGAGTCTAAAATACATGAAGAAACATGAGCATGCCCTGAAAAAAAGAAATGTGTTTCCTACTCATACAGACCATACGTAGTTCAAGTCTGCTTATGAAACCGATACAAACCACCGCTCTGCTTACTTAAATGCTCTTTAGTTAATAGTGCGAATCACGTTGGGTTCGGGAACTGTGAAAAATCATTTGAGCCCAAAATTCAATGGGTTTACCTGAAATGAACTCTTGCTTGTAGGAAGACACAGGTCCTGGGGTTTAACTCCATTTCTGAAGGCAAATTCAGACAAGAATTCTCAACCCTGAAAAACACTCTGTTTTAAGGCAAGAATCATGTTCTTCTTTCTAACGTCTCCAATAGAGTAAGAACCATGAGAATGCCCGTAAAAGAAGAACTGTGTTTACTACTCATATGGAGCATATGTAGCTCAACTCTGCTTATGAAACTGATACAAACCACAGCTCCTCTTACATAAATGCTCTTTAGATAATAGGAAGAATCGTGTTGGGTTCGTGAACTGCAAAATATCATTTGAGCCCAAAATTCACTAGGTTAACCAGAAACGAACTCTTACTTGTAGGAAGAAACAGATCATGGGGTTTAACTCCGTTTCAGAAGGGAAATTCAGACCAGAGTTCTCATTCCTGAAACACACTCTGCTTTAACACAAGAAGCAAGCTCTTCTTTCCAGAGTCTACAATACAGGAAGAAACATGAGCATGCCCTGAAAAAAAGAAATGTGTTTCCTATTCATATAGACCATATGTAGTTCAACTCTGCTTATGAAACTGATACAAACAACAGCTCCTCTTACATAAAAGCTCTTTAGTTAATAGTGATAATCGGAATGGATTGGTGAACGGCGTAATGTCATTTCAGCCGAAAATTCACTTTTTTAACAGAAATGAACTCTTGCTGATAGGAAGACACAGATCATGGGGTTTAACACCGTTTGTGAAGGGAAATTCAGACCAGAGTTCTCATCCATGAAACACTCCCTGTTTTAATGCAAGAAGCAAGCTCTTCTTTCCAGAGTCTCCAATACAGCAAGAACCATGAGCATGCCCGGAAAAAAAGAACTGTGTTTCCTACTCATACGGACCATATGTAGTTCAACTCTGCTTATGAAACTGATACAAACCACAGCTCCTCTTACATAAATGCTCTTTAGTTAATAGGAAGAATCACGTTGGGTTCGTGAACTGCGAAATATCATTTGAGCCCAAAATTCACTGGGTTAACCAGAAACGAACTCTTGCTTGTAGGAAGACACAGATCATGGGGTTTAACTCCGTTTCAGAATGGAAATTCAGACCATAGATCTCATCCCTGAAACACACTCTGTTTTAACGCAAGAAGCAATCTCTTCTTTCCAGAGTCTAAAATACAGCAAGAACCATGAGCATTTCCTGAAAAAAGGAACTGTGTATCCTACTCCTACGGACCATATGTAGTTCAACTCTGCTTATGAAACTGATACGAACCACAGCTCCTCTTACATAAAAGCTCTTTAGTTAATAAAGATAATCGGAATGGATTGGTGAACTGAGTAAAATCATTTGAGCCCAAAATTCACTTGGTTTAAAAGAAATGAACTCTTGCTTGTAGGAAGACACAGATCCTGGGGTTAAAATCCGTATCTGAAGGGATATTCAGACTAGAGTTCTCATCCCTGAAACACACTCTGCTTTAACGCAAGAAGCAAGCTCTTCTTCCAGAGTCTAAAATTCAGGAAGAAACATGAGCATGCCCTGAAAAAAAGAAATGTGTTTCCTACTCATACAGACCATATGTAGTTCAACTCTGCTTATGAAACTGATACAAACCACCGCTCCTCTTACTTAAATGCTCTTTAGTTAATAGTGAGAATCACGTTGGGATCGTGAACTGCGAAAAAACATTTGAGCCCAAAATTCACTGGGTTTACCTGAAATGAACTGTTGCTTGTAGGAAGACACAGATCCTAGGGTTTAACTCCATTTCTGAAGGCAAATTCAGACTAGATTCTCAACCCTGAAAATCACTCTGTTTTAAGGCAAGAATCATCCTCTTCTTTCCAGCATCTCCAATACAGTAAGAACCATGAGCATGCCCAGAAAAAAAGAACAGTGTTACCTACTCTTACGGACCATATGTAGTTCAACAGTGCTTATGAAATGATACAGACCACAGCTCCTGTTACATAAATGCTCTTTAGTTAATAGTGATAATCGCGTTGGGTTCTAGACCTGTGTAAAGTCATTTGAGCCGAAAATTCACTTTGTTTAACAGTAATGAACTCTTGCTGGTAGGAAGACACAGATCATTGGGTTTAACTCCGTTTGTGAAGGGAAATTCAGACCATAGATTTCATCCCTGAAACACACTCTGTTTTAACGCAAGAAGCAAGCTCCTCTTTCCAGAGTCTAATATACAGCAAGAACCATGAGCATGCCCTGAAAAAAAGAACTGTGTATCCTACTCCTACGGACCATATGTAGTTCAACTCTGCTTATGAAACTGATAAAAACCACAGCTAATCTTACATAAATGCTCTTTAGTTAATAGTGATAATCGGTTTGGGTAGGTGAACTGCAAAAAATCATTTGAGCTCAAAATTCACTTGGTTTAACAGAAATGAACTCTTGCTTGTAGGAAGACACAGATCCTGGGCTTAAAATCCGTTTCTGAAGGGAAATTCAGAACAGAGTTCTCATCCCTGAAACACATTCTGCTTTAACGCCAGAAGCAACCTCTTCTTTCCAGAGTCTAAAATTCAGGAAGAAACATGAGCATGCCCTGAAAAAAAGAAATGTGTTTCCTACTCATACAGACCATATGTAGTTCAACTCTGCCTATGAAACTGATACAAACCACCGCTCCTCTTACTTAAATGCTCTTTAGTTAATAGTGAGAATCACGTTGGGATCGTGAACTGCGAAAATCATTTGAGCCCAAAATTCACTGGGTTTACCTGAAATGAACTGTTGCTTGTAGGAAGACACAGATCCTGGGGTTTAACTCCATTTCTGAAGGCAAATTCAGACTAGATTCTCAACCCTGAAAAACACTCTGTTTTAAGGCAAGAATCATCCTCTTCTTTCCAGCATCACCAATACGGTAAGAACCATGAGCATGCCCAGAAAAAAAGAACAGTGTTACCTACTCATACGGACCATATGTAGTTCAACTCTGCTTATGAAATGATACAGACCACAGCTCCTGTTACATAAATGCTCTTTAGTTAATAGTGATAATCGCATTGGGTTGCAGAACTGTGTAAAGTCATTTGAGCCGAAAATTCACTTTGTTTAACAGAAATGAACTATTGCTGGTAGGAAGACACAGATCATGGGGTTTAACTCCGTTTGTGAAGGGAAATTCAGACCAGAGTTCTCATCCATGAAACACACCCTGTTTTATCGCAAGAAGCAAGCTCTTCTTTCCAGAGTCTAAAATACACCAAGAACCATGAGCATGCCCTGAAAAAAAGAACTTTGTATTCTACTCCTACGGACCATATGTAGTTCAACTCTGGTTATGAAACTGATACAATCCACAGCTCCTCTTACATAAAAGCTTTTTAATTAATAGTGATAATCGGAATGGATTGGTGAACTGCGTAAAATCATTTGAGCCCAAAATTCAATTGGTTTAAAAGAAATGAACTTTTGCTTGTAGGAAGACACAGATCCTCAGGTTTAAATCCGTTTCTGAAGGGAAATTCAGACCAGAGTTCTCATCCCTGAAACACACTCTGCTTTAACGCAAGAAGCAAGCTCTTCTTTCCAGAGTCTAAAATACAGGAAGAAACATGAGCATGCCCTGAAAATAAGAAATGTGTTTCCTACTCATACAGACCATATGTAGTTCAACTCTGCTTATGAAACTGATACAAACCACTGCTCTGCTTACTTAAATGCTCTTTATTTAATAGTGCGAATCACGTTGGGTTCGGAAACTGCAAAAAATCATTTGAGCCAAAATTCAATGGGTTTACCTGAAATGAACTCTTGCTTGTAGGAAGACACATGTCCTGGGGTTTAACTCCATTTCTGAAGGCAAATTCAGACCAGAATTCTCAACCCTGAAAAACACTCTGTTTTAAGGCAAGAATCATCCTCTTCTTTCCAGTATCTCCAATACAACAAGAACCATGAGCATGACCAGAAAAATGAACTGTGTTTCCTACTCATATGGACCATATGTAGTTCAATTCTGCTTATGAAACGGATACAAACCACAGCTCCTCTTACATAAATGCTCTTTAGTTAATAGTGATAATCGGTTTGGGTTGGTGATCTGCGAAAAATCATTTGAGCCCAAAATTCACTTGGTTTAACAGAAATGAACTCTTGCTTGCAGGAAGACACGGATCCTAGGGTTTAAATCCGTTTCTGAAGGGAAATTCAGACCAGAATTCTCATCCCTGAAACATACTCTGCTTTAACGCAAGATTCAAGCTCCTCTTTCCAGAGTCTAAAATACAGGAAGAAACATGAGCATGCCCAGAAAAACATAAATGTGTTTCCTACTCATACAGACCATATGTAGTTCAACTCTGCTTTGAAACTGATACAAACCAAGCTCCTATTACATAAATGCTCTTTATATAATACTGAGAATCTCGTTGTGTTTGTGAACTGTGAAAAATCATTTGAGACCAAAATTTACTGGATTTACCTGAAATGAACTCTTGCTTTTAGGAAGACACAGATCCTGGGGTTTAACTCCATTTCTGAAGGCAAATTCAGACCAGAATTCTCAACCCTGAAAAACACTCTGTTTTAAGGCAAGAATCATCCTTTTCTTTCCAGTGTCTCCAACAGAGCAAGAACCATGAGCATGCCCGTAAAAAAAGAACTGTGTTTACTACTCATACAGACCATATGTAGTACAACTCTGCTCATGAAACTGATACAAACCACAGCTCCTCTTACATAAATGCTCTTTAGATAATAGGAAGAATCGTGTTGGGTTCGTGAACTGCAAAATATCATTTGAGCCCAAAATTCACTGGGTTAACCAGAAACGAACTCTTGCTTGTAGGAAGAAACAGATCATGGGGTTTAACTCCGTTTCACAAGGGAAATTCAGACCATAGATCCCATCCCTGAAACACACTCTGTTTTAAGGCAAGAAGCAAGCTCTTCTTTCCAGAGTCTAAAATACAGCAAGAACCATGAGCATGCCCTGAAAAAAAGAAGTGTGTATCCTTCTCCAATGCACCATATGTAGTTCAACTCTGCTTATGAAACTGATACACACCACAGCTCCTCTTACGTAAATGCTCTTTAGTTAATAGTGATAATCGGTTTGGGTTGGTGAACTGCGAGAAATCATTTGAGCCCAAAATTCACTTGGTTTAACAGAAATGAACTCTTGCTTGCAGGAAGACACAGATCCTAGGGTTTAAATCCGTTTGTGAAGGGAAATTGATACCAGAGTTCTCATCCATGAAACACACCCTGTTTTAATGCAAGAAGCAAGCTATTCTTTCCAGAGTCTCCAATACAGCAAGAACCAAGAGCATGCCCGGAAAAAAAGAACTGTGTTTCCTACTCATACGGACCATATGTAGTTCAACTCTGCTTATGAAACTGATACAAACCACAGCTCCTCTTACATAAATGCTCTTTAGTTAACACTGATAATCGGTTTGGGTTTGTGAACTGCAAAAAATCATTTGAGCCCAAAATTCACTTGGTTTAACAGAAATCAACTCTTGCTTGCCAGAAGACACAGATCCTAGGGTTTAAATCCGTTTCTGAAAGGAAATTCAGACCAGAGTTCTCATCCCTGAAACACACTCTGCTTTAACGCAAGAAGCAAGCTCTTCTTTCCAGAATCTAAAATACAGGAAGAAACATGAGCATGACCTGAAAAAAATAAATGTGTTTCCTACTCATACAGACCATATGTAGTTCAACGCTGCTTATGAAACTGATACAAACCACCGCTCCGCTTACTTAAATGCTCTTTAGTTAATAGTGAGAATCACGTTGGGATCGTGAACTGCGAAAAAACATTTGAGCCCAAAATTTACTGGATTTACCTGAAATGAACTCTTGCTTTTAGGAAGACACAGATCCTGGGTTTAACTCCATTTCTGAAGGCAAATTCAGACCAGATTCTCAACCCTGAAAAACACTCTGTTTTAAGGCAAGAATCATCCTCTTCTTTCCAGCGTCTCCAATACAGTAAGAACCATGAACATGCCCAGAAATAAAGAACAGTGTTACCTACTCATAGGGACCACATGAAGTTCAACTCTGCTTATAAAATGATACAGACCACAGCTCCTGTTACATAAATGCTCTTTAGTTAATAGTGATAATCACGTTGGGTTCTAGAACTGTGTAAAGTCATTTGAGTCGAAAATTCACTTTGTTTAACAGAAATGAACTCTTGCTGGTAGGAAGACACAGATCATGGGGTTTAACTCCGTTTGTGAAGGGAAATTCAGACCAGAGTTCTCTTCCATGAAACACACCCTGTTTTAATGCAAGAAGCAAGCTCTTCTTTCCAGAGTCTCCAATACAGCAAAAACCATGAGCATGCCCGTAAAAAAAGAACTGTGTTTACTACTCATACGGACCATATGTAGTTCAACTCTGCTTATGAAACTGATACAAACCACAGCTCCTCTTACATAAATGCTCTTTAATTAATGGAAGGATCGCGTTGGGTTCGGGAATATCGAAATATCATTTGAGCCCAAAATTCACAAGGTTTAACAGAAATGAACTCTTGCTTGCAGGAAGACACAGATCCTAGGGTTTAAATCCATTTCTGAATGGAATTTCAGACCAGAGTTCTCAACCCTGAAACACACTCTGCTTTAACGCAAGAAGCAGCTCTTCTTTCCAGAGTCTAAAATACAGGAAGAAACATGAGCATGCCCTAAAAAAATAAATGTATTTCCCACTCATATAGACCATATGTAGTTCAACTCTGCTTATGAAACTGATACAAACCACAGCTCCTCTTACACAAAAGCTCTTTAGTTAATAGTGATAATCGGAATGGATTTGTGAACTGCGTAAAATGATTTGAGCCCAAAATTCACTTGGTTTAAAAGAAATGAACTCTTGCTTGTAGGAAGACACAGATCCTGGGGTTAAAATCCGTGTCTGAAGAGAAATTCAGACCAGAGTTCTCATCCCTGAAACACACTCTGCTTTAACGCAAGAATCAAGCTCTTCTTTAGAGTCTAAAATACAGGAAGAAACATGAGCATGCCCTGAAAAAAAGAAATGTGTTTCCTACTCATACAGTCCATACGCAGTTCAAGTCTGCTTATGAAACCGATACAAACCACCGCTCTGCTTACTTAAATGCTCTTTAGTTAATAGTGCGAATCACGTTGGGTTCGGGAACTGTGAAAAATCATTTGAGCCCAAAATTCACTGGGTTTACCTGAAATGAACTCTTGCTTGTAGGAAGACACAGGTCCTGGGGTTTAACTCCATTTCTGAAGGCAAATTCAGACCAGAATTCTCAACCCTGAAAAACACTCTGTTTTAAGGCAAGAATCATGTTCTTCTTTCTAGCGTCTCCAATAGAGTAAGAACCATGAGAATGCCCGTAAAAGAAGAACTGTGTTTACTACTCATATGGAGCATATGTAGCTCAACTCTGCTTATGAAACTGATACAAACCACAGCTCCTCTTACATAAATGCTCTTTAGATAATAGGAAGAATCGTGTTGGGTTCGTGAACTGCAAAATATCATTTGAGCCCAAAATTCACTGGGTTAACCAGAAACGAACTCTTACTTGTAGGAAGAAACAGATCATGGGGTTTAACTCCGTTTCAGAAGGGAAATTCAGACCAGAGTTCTCATTCCTGAAACACACTCTGCTTTAACACAAGAAGCAAGCTCTTCTTTCCAGAGTCTACAATACAGGAAGAAACATGAGCATGCCCTGAAAAAAAGAAATGTGTTTCCTATTCATATAGACCATATGTAGTTCAACTCTTCTTATGAAACTGATACAAACAACAGCTCCTCTTACATAAAAGCTCTTTAGTTAATAGTGATAATCGGAATGGATTGGTGAACGGCGTAAAGTCATTTGAGCCGAAAATTCACTTTTTTAACAGAAATGAACTCTTGCTGATAGGAAGACACAGATCATGGGGTTTAACACCGTTTGTGAAGGGAAATTCAGACCAGAGTTCTCATCCATGAAACACTCCCTGTTTTAATGCAAGAAGCAAGCTCTTCTTTCCAGAGTCTCCAATACAGCAAGAACCATGAGCATGCCCGGAAAAAAAGAACTGGGTTTCCTACTCCTACGGACCATATGTAGTTCAACTCTGCTTATGAAACTGATACAAACCACAGCTCCTCTTACATAAATGCTCTTTAGTTAATAGGAAGAATCGCGTTGGGTTCGTAAACTGCAAAAAATCATTTGAGCCCAAAATTCACTGGGTTAACCAGAAAGGAACTCTTGCTTGTAGGAAGACACAGATCCTGGGGTTTATCTCCGTTTCTGAAGGAAATTCAGACCAGTGTTCTCATCCTTGAAACACACTCTGTTTTAACGCTAGAAGCAAGCTCTTCTTTCCAGAGTCTAAAATACAGCAAGAACCATGAGCATTTCCTGAAAAAAGGAACTGTGTATCCTACTCCTACGGACCATATGTAGTTCAACTCTGCTTATGAAACTGATAAGAACCACAGCTCCTCTTACATAAAAGCTCTTTAGTTAATAGAGATAATCGGAATGGATTGGTGAACTGAGTAAAATCATTTGAGCCCAAAATTCACTTGGTTTAAAAGAAATGAACTCTTGCTTGTAGGAAGACACAGATCCTGGGGTTAAAATCCGTATCTGAAGGGATATTCAGACTAGAGTTCTCATCCCTGAAACACACTCTGCTTTAACGCAAGAAGCAAGCTCTTCTTCCAGAGTCTAAAATTCAGGAAGAAACATGAGCATGCCCTGAAAAAAAGAAATGTGTTTCCTACTCATACAGACCATATGTAGTTCAACTCTGCTTATGAAACTGATACAAACCACCGCTCCTCTTACTTAAATGCTCTTTAGTTAATAGTGAGAATCACGTTGGGATCGTGAACTGCGAAAAAACATTTGAGCCCAAAATTCACTGGGTTTACCTGAAATGAACTGTTGCTTGTAGGAAGACACAGATCCTGGGGTTTAACTCCATTTCTGAAGGCAAATTCAGACTAGATTCTCAACCCTGAAAATCACTCTGTTTTAAGGCAAGAATCATCCTCTTCTTTCCAGCATCTCCAATACAGTAAGAACCATGAGCATGCCCAGAAAAAAAGAACAGTGTTACCTACTCTTACGGACCATATGTAGTTCAACAGTGCTTATGAAATGATACAGACCACAGCTCCTGTTACATAAATGCTCTTTCGTTAATAGTGATAATCGCGTTGGGTTCTAGACCTGTGTAAAGTCATTTGAGCCGAAAATTCACTTTGTTTAACAGAAATGAACTCTTGCTGGTAGGAAGACACAGATCATTGGGTTTAACTCCGTTTGTGAAGGGAAATTCAGACCATAGATTTCATCCCTGAAACACACTCTGTTTTAACGCAAGAAGCAAGCTCCTCTTTCCAGAGTCTAAAATACAGCAAGAACCATGAGCATGCCCTGAAAAAAAGAACTGTGTATCCTACTCCTACGGACCATATGTAGTTCAACTCTGCTTATGAAACTGATAAAAACCACAGCTAATCTTACATAAATGCTCTTTAGTTAATAGTGATAATCGGTTTGGGTAGGTGAACTGCAAAAAATCATTTGAGCCCAAAATTCACTTGGTTTAACAGAAATGAACTCTTGCTTGTAGGAAGACACAGATCCTGGGCTTAAAATCCGTTTCTGAAGGGAAATTCAGAACAGAGTTCTCATCCCTGAAACACATTCTGCTTTAACGCCAGAAGCAACCTCTTCTATCCAGAGTCTAAAATTCAGGAAGAAACATGAGCATGCCCTGAAAAAAAGAAATGTGTTTCCTACTCATACAGACCATATGTAGTTCAACTCTGCCTATGAAACTGATACAAACCACCGCTCCTCTTACTTAAATGCTCTTTAGTTAATAGTGAGAATCACGTTGGGATCGTGAACTGCGAAAATCATTTGAGCCCAAAATTCACTGGGTTTACCTGAAATGAACTGTTGCTTGTAGGAAGACACAGATCCTGGGGTTTAACTCCATTTCTGAAGGCAAATTCAGACTAGATTCTCAACCCTGAAAAACACTCTGTTTTAAGGCAAGAATCATCCTCTTCTTTCCAGCATCACCAATACGGTAAGAACCATGAGCATGCCCAGAAAAAAAGAACAGTGTTACCTACTCATACGGACCATATGTAGTTCAACTCTGCTTATGAAATGATACAGACCACAGCTCCTGTTACATAAATGCTCTTTAGTTAATAGTGATAATCGCGTTGGGTTGCAGAACTGTGTAAAGTCATTTGAGCCGAAAATTCACTTTGTTTAACAGAAATGAACTATTGCTGGTAGGAAGACACAGATCATGGGCTTTAACTCCGTTTGTGAAGGGAAATTCAGACCAGAGTTCTCATCCATGAAACACACCCTGTTTTATCGCAAGAAGCAAGCTCTTCTTTCCAGAGTCTAAAATACACCAAGAACCATGAGCATGCCCTGAAAAAAAGAACTTTGTATTCTACTCCTACGGACCATATGTAGTTCAACTCTGGTTATGAAACTGATACAATCCACAGCTCCTCTTACATAAAAGCTCTTTAATTAATAGTGATAATCGGAATGGATTGGTGAACTGCGTAAAATCATTTGAGCCCAAAATTCAATTGGTTTCAAAGAAATGAACTCTTGCTTGTAGGAAGACACAGATCCTCAGGTTTAAATCCGTTTCTGAAGGGAAATTCAGACCAGAGTTCTCATCCCTGAAACACACTCTGCTTTAACGCAAGAAGCAAGCTCTTCTTTCCAGAGTCTAAAATACAGGAAGAAACATGAGCATGCCCTGAAAATAAGAAATGTGTTTCCTACTCATACAGACCATATGTAGTTCAACTCTGCTTATGAAACTGATACAAACCACTGCTCTGCTTACTTAAATGCTCTTTATTTAATAGTGCGAATCACGTTGGGTTCGGAAACTGCAAAAAATCATTTGAGCCAAAATTCACTGGGTTTACCTGAAATGAACTCTTGCTTGTAGGAAGACACATGTCCTGGGGTTTAACTCCATTTCTGAAGGCAAATTCAGACCAGAATTCTCAACCCTGAAAAACACTCTGTTTTAAGGCAAGAATCATCCTCTTCTTTCCAGTATCTCCAATACAGCAAGAACCATGAGCATGACCAGAAAAATGAACTGTGTTTCCTACTCATATGGACCATATGTAGTTCAATTCTGCTTATGAAACGGATACAAACCACAGCTTCTCTTACATAAATGCTCTTTAGTTAATAGTGATAATCGGTTTGGGTTGGTGATCTGCGAAAAATCATTTGAGCCCAAAATTCACTTGGTTTAACAGAAATGAACTCTTGCTTGCAGGAAGACACGGATCCTAGGGTTTAAATCCGTTTCTGAAGGGAAATTCAGACCAGAATTCTCATCCCTGAAACATACTCTGCTTTAACGCAAGAAGCAAGCTCCTCTTTCCAGAGTCTAAAATACAGGAAGAAACATGAGCATGCCCAGAAAAACATAAATGTGTTTCCTACTCATACAGACCATATGTAGTTCAACTCTGCTTTGAAACTGATACAAACCAAGCTCCTATTACATAAATGCTCTTTATATAATACTGAGAATCTCGTTGTGTTTGTGAACTGTGAAAAATCATTTGAGCCCAAAATTTACTGGATTTACCTGAAATGAACTCTTGCTTTTAGGAAGACACAGATCCTGGGGTTTAACTCCATTTCTGAAGGCAAATTCAGACCAGAATTCTCAACCCTGAAAAACACTCTGTTTTAAGGCAAGAATCATCCTTTTCTTTCCAGCGTCTCCAATAGAGCAAGAACCATGAGCATGCCCGTAAAAAAAGAACTGTGTTTACTACTCATACAGACCATATGTAGTACAACTCTGCTCATGAAACTGATACAAACCACAGCTCCTCTTACATAAATGCTCTTTAGATAATAGGAAGAATCGTGTTGGGTTCGTGAACTGCAAAATATCATTTAAGCCCAAAATTCACTGGGTTAACCAGAAACGAACTCTTGCTTGTAGGAAGAAACAGATCATGGGGTTTAACTCCGTTTCAGAAGGGAAATTCAGACCATAGATCCCATCCCTGAAAGACACTCTGTTTTAACGCAAGAAGCAAGCTCTTCTTTCCAGAGTCTAAAATACAGCAAGAACCATGAGCATGCCCTGAAAAAAAGAAGTGTGTATCCTTCTCCAATGCACCATATGTAGTTCAACTCTGCTTATGAAACTGATACACACCACAGCTCCTCTTACGTAAATGCTCTTTAGTTAATAGTGATAATCGGTTTGGGTTGGTGAACTGCGAGAAATCATTTGAGCCCAAAATTCACTTGGTTTAACAGAAATGAACTCTTCCTTGCAGGAAGACACAGATCCTAGGGTTTAAATCCGTTTGTGAAGGGAAATTGATACCAGAGTTCTCATCCATGAAACACACCCTGTTTTAATGCAAGAAGCAAGCTATTCTTTCCAGAGTCTCCAATACAGCAAGAACCATGAGCATGCCCGGAAAAAAAGAACTGTGTTTCCTACTCATACGGACCATATGTAGTTCAACTCTGCTTATGAAACTGATACAAACCACAGCTCCTCTTACATAAATGCTCTTTAGTTAATAGGAAGAATCGCGTTGGGTTCGTGAACTGCGAAATATCATTTGAGCCCAAAATTCACTGGGTTAACCAGAAACGAACTCTTGCTTGTAGGAAGACACAGATCCTTGGGTTTAACTCCGTTTCAGAATGGAAATTCAGACCATAGATCTCATCCCTGAAACACACTCTGTTTTAACGCAAGAAGCAATCTCTTCTTTCCATAGTCTAAAATACAGCAAGAACCATGATATTTCCTGAAAAAAGCAACTGTGTATCCTATTCCTACGGACCATATGTAGTTCAACTCTGCTTATGAAACTGAAACAAACCACACCTCCTCTTACATAAAAGCTCTTTAGTTAATAGAGATAATCGGAATGGATTGGTGAACTGTGTAAAATCAGTTGAGCCCAAAATTCACTTGGTTTAAAAGAAATGAACTATTGCTTGTAGGAAGACACAGATCCTGGGGTTAAAATCCGTATCTGAAGGGATATTCAGACTAGAGTTCTCATCCCTGAAACACACTCTGCTTTAACGCAAGAGGCAAGCTCTTCTTTCCAGAATCTAAAATACAGGAAGAAACATGAGCATGCCCTGAAAAAAAGAAATGTGTTTCCTACTCACATAGACCATATGTAGTTCAACTCTGCTTATGAAACTGATACAAACCACAGCTCCTCTTACATAAAAGCTGTTTAGTTAATAGTGATAATCGGAATGGATTGGTGAACTGCGTAAAGTCATTTGAGCCGAAAACTCACTTTGTCTAACAGAAATGAACTCTTGCTGATAGGAAGACACAGATCATGGGGTTTAACACCGTTTGTGAAGGGAAATTCAGACCAGAGTTCTCATCCATGAAACACTCCCTGTTTTAATGCAAGAAGCAAGCTCTTCTTTCCAGAGTCTCCAATATAGCAAGAACCATGAGCATGCCCGGAAAAAAAGAACTGTGTTTCCTACTCATAGGGACCATATGTAGTTCAACTCTGCTTATGAAACTGATACAAAACACAGCTCCTCTTACTTAAATGCTCTTTAGTTAATAGTGAGAATCACGTTGGGATCGTGAACTGCGAAAAAACATTTGAGCCCAAAATTCACTGGGTTTACCTGAAATGAACTGTTGCTTGTAGGAAGACACAGATCCTGGGGTTTAACTCCATTTCTGAAGGCAAATTCAGACTAGATTCTCAACCCTGAAAATCACTCTGTTTTAAGGCAAGAATCATCCTCTTCTTTCCAGCATCTCCAATACAGTAAGAACCATGAGCATGCCCAGAAAAAAAGAACAGTGTTTCCTACTCATACGGACCATATGTAGTTCAACAGTGCTTATGAAATGATACAGACCACAGCTCCTGTTACATAAATGCTCTTTAGTTAATAGTGATAATCGCGTTGGGTTGCAGAACTGTGTAAAGTCATTTGAGCCGAAAATTCACTTTGTTTAACAGAAATGAACTCTTGCTGGTAGGAAGACACAGATCATGGGGTTTAACTCCGTTTGTGAAGGGAAATTCAGACCAGAGTTCTCATCCATGAAACACACCCTGTTTTAAAGCAAGAAGCAATCTCTTCTTTCCAGAGTCTAAAATACAGCAAGAACCATGAGCATGCCCGTAAAAAAAGAACTGTGTTTACTACTCATACGGACCATATGTAGTTCAACTCTGCTTATGAAACTGATACAAACCACAGCTCCTCTTACAAATATGCTCTTTAGTTAATAGGAAGAATCGCGTTGGGTTCGTGAACTGCGAAATATCATTCAAGCCCTAAATTCACTGGGTTAACCAGAAAGGAACTCTTGCTTGTAAGAAGAAAGAGATCATGGGGTTTAACTCCATTTCAGAAGGGAAATTCAGACCATAGATCTCATCCCTGAAACACACTCTGTTTTAACGCAAGAAGCAAGCTCCTCTTTCCAGAGTCTAAAATACACCAAGAACCATGAGCATGCCCTGAAAAAAAGAACTTTGTATTCTACTCCTACAGACCATATGTAGTTCAACTCTGCTTATGAAACTGATACGAACCACAGCTCCTCTTACATAAAAGCTCTTTAGTTAATAGTGATAATCGGAATGGATTGGTGAACTGCGTAAAATCATTTGAGCCCAAAATTCAATTGGTTTAAAAGAAATGAACTCTTGCTTGTAGGAAGACACAGATCCTCAGGTTTAAATCCGTTTCTGAAGGGAAATTCAGACCAGAGTTCTCATCCCTGAAACACACTCTGCTCTAACGCAAGAAGCAAGCTCTTCTTTCCAGAGTCTAAAATACAGGAAGAAACATGAACATGTCCTGAAAATAAGAAATGTGTTTCCTACTCATACAGACCATATGTAGTTCAACTCTGCTTATGAAACTGATACAAACCACTGCTCTGCTTACTTAAATGCTCTTTATTTAATAGTGCGAATCACGTTGGGTTCGGAAACTGCAAAAAATCATTTGAGCCAAAATTCACTGGGTTTACCTGAAATGAACTCTTGCTTGTAGGAAGACACAGGTCCTGGGGTTTAACTCCATTTCTGAAGGCAAATTCAGACCAGAATTCTCAACCCTGAAATACACTCTGTTTTAAGGCAAGAATCATCCTCTTCTTTCCAGTATCTTCAATACAGCAAGAACCATGAGCATGACCAGAAAAATGAACTGTGTTTCCTACTCATATGGACCATATGTAGTTCAATTCTGCTTATGAAATGGATACAAACCACAGCTCCTCTTACATAAATGCTCTTTAGTTAATAGGAAGAATCGCGTTGGGTTCGTGAACTGCGAAATATCATTTGAGCCCAAAATTCACTGGGTGAACCAGAAACGAACTCTTGCCTGTAGGAAGAAACAGATCATGGGGTTTAACTCCGTTTCAGAAGGGAAATTCAGACCATAGATCTCATCCCTGAAATACACTGTGTTTTAACTCAAGAAGCAAGCTCTTCTTTAAAGAGTCTAAAATACAACAAGAAACATGAGCATGCCCTGAAAAAAAGAACAATGTATCCTACTCATACGGACCATATGTAGTTCAACTCTGCTTATGAAACTGATACAAACCACAGCTCCTCTTACATAAAAGCTCTTTAGTTAATAGTGATAATCGGTTTGGGTTTGTGAACTGCGAAAAATCTTTTGAGCCCAAAATTCACTTGGTTTAACAGAAATGAACTCTTGCTTGCAGGAAGACACAGATCCTACGGTTTAAATCCGTTTCTGAAGGGAAATTCAGACCAGAGTTCTCATCCCTGAAACACACTCTGCTTTAACGCAAGAAGCAAGCTCTTCTTTAGAGTCTAAAATACAGGAAGAAACATGAGCATGCCCTGAAAAAAATAAATGTGTTTCCTACTCATACAGACCATATGTAGTTCAACTCTGCTTATGAAACTGATACCAACCACCGCTCTGCTTACTTAAATGCTCTTTAGTTAATAGTGCGAATCACGTTGGGTTCGGGAACTGTGAAAAATCATTTGAGCCCAAAATTCACTGGGTTTACCTGAAATGAAATCTTGCTTGTAGGAAGACACAGGTCCTGGGGTTTAACTCCATTTCTGAAGGCAAATTCAGACCAGAATTCTCAACCCTGAAAAACACTCTGTTTTAAGGCAAGATTCATCCTTTTCTTTCCAGCGTCTCCAATAGAGCAAGAACCATGAGCATGCCCTGAAAAAGAGAACTGCGTATCCTACTCATACGGACCATATGTAGTTCAACTCTGCTTATGAAACTGATAGAAACCACAGCTCCTCTTACATAAATGCTCTTTAGTTAATAGTGATAATCGGTTTGGGTTGGTGATCTGCGAAAAATCATTTCAGCCCAAAATTCACTTGGTTTAACAGAAATGAACTCTTGCTTGCAGGAAGACACGGATCTTAGGGTTTAAATCCGTTTCTGAAGGGAAATTCAGACCAGAATTCTCATCCCTGAAACGTACTCTGCTTTAACGCAACAAGCAAGCTCCTCTTTCCAGAGTCTAAAATACAGGAATAAACATGAGCATGTCCTGAAAAACATAAATGTGTTTCCTACTCATACGGACCATATGTAGTTCAACTCTGCTTTGAAACTGATACAAACCAAGCTCCTCTTACATAAATGCTCTTTAGTTAATAGGAAGAATCGCGTTGGGTTTGTGAACTGCGAAATATCACATGAGCCCAAAATTCACTGGGTTAACCAGAAACGAACTCTTGCTTGTAGGAAGAAACAGATCATGGGGTTTAACTCCGTTTCAGAAGGGAAATTCAGACCATAGATCTCATCCCTGAAACACACTCTGTTTTAACGCAAGAAGCAAGCTCTTCTTTCCAGAATCTAAAATACAGCAAGAAGCATGAGCATGCCCTGAAAAAAAGAACTGTGTATCCTACTCCTACGGAACATATGCAGTTCAACTCTGCTTATGAAACTGATACAAACCACAGCTCCTCTTACGTAAATGCTCTGTAGTTAATAGTAATAATCGGTTTGGGTTGGTGAACTGCAAAAAATCATTTGAGCCCAAAATTCACTTGGTTTAACAGAAATGAAATCTTGCTTGTAGGAAGACACAGATCCTGGGGTTAAAATCTGTTTCTGAAGGCAAATTCAGACTAGACTTCTCATCCCTGAAACACACTCTGCTTTAACGCAAGAAGCAAGCTCTTCTTTAGAGTCTAAAATACAGGAAGAAACATGAGCATGCCCTGAAAAAAAGAAATGTGTTTCCTACTCATACAGACCATATGTAGTTCAACTCTGCTTATGAAACTGATACCAACCACCGCTCTGCTTACTTAAATGCTCTTTAGTTAATAGTGCGAATCACGTTGGGTTCGGGAACTATGAAAAATCATTTGAGCCCAAAATTCACTGGGTTTACCTGAAATGAAATCTTGCTTGTAGGAAGACACAGGTCCTGGGGTTTAACTCCATTTCTGAAGGCAAATTCAGACCAGAATTCTCAACCCTGAAAAACACTCTGTTTTAAGGCAAGAATCATCCTTTTCTTTCCAGCGTCTCCAATAGAGCCAGAACCATGAGTATGCCCTGAAAAAGAGAACTGTGTATCCTACTCATACGGATCATATGTAGTTCAACTCTGCTTATGAAACTGATACAAACCACAGCTCCTCTTACATAAATGCTCTTTAGATAATAGTGACAATAGGTTTGGGTTGGTGAACTGCTAAAAATCTTTTGAGCCCAAAATTCACTTGATTTAACAGAAATGAACTCTTGCTTGCAGGAAGACACAGATCCTGGGGTTAAAATCTGTTTCTGAAGGCAAATTCAGACTAGAGTTCTCATCCCTGAAACACACTCTGCTTTAACGCAAGAAGCAAGCTCTTCTTTAGAGTCTAAAATACAGGAAGAAACATGAGCATGCCCTGAAAAACATAAATGTGTTTCCTACTCATACAGACCATATGTAGTTCAACTCTGCTTTGAAACTGATACAAACCAAGCTCCTCTTACATAAATGCTCTTTAGATAATACTGAGAATCTCATTGTGTTTGTGAACTGTGAAAAATCATTTGAGCCCAAAATTTACTGGATTTACCTGAAATGAACTCTTGCTTTTAGGAAGACACAGATCCTGGGGTTTAACTCCATTTCTGAAGGCAAATTCAGACCAGAATTCTCAACCCTGAAAAACACTCTGTTTTAAGGCAAGAATCATCCTTTTCTTTCCAGCGTCTCCAATAGAGCAAGAAGCATGAGCATGCCCGTAAAAAAAGAACTGTGTTTACTACTCATACGGACCATATGTAGTACAACTCTGCTCATGAAACTGATACAAACCACAGCTCCTCTTACATAAATGCTCTTTAGTTAATAGGAAGACTCGCGTTGGGTTTGTGAACTGCGAAATATCATTTGAGCCCAAAATTCACTGTGTTAACCAGAAACGAACTCTTGCTTGTAGGAAGAAAGAGATCATGGGGTTTAACTCCGTTTCAGAAGGGAAATTCAGACCATAGATCTCATCCCTGAAACACACTCTGTTTTAACGCAAGAAGCAATCTCTTCTTTCCAGAGTCTAAAATACAGCAAGAACCATGAGCATGCCCTGAAAAAAAAATTGTGTATCCTACTCCTACGGAACATATGCAGTTCAACTCTGCTTATGAAACTGATACAAACCACAGCTCCTCTTACATAAATGCTCTGTAGTTAATAGTGATAATTGGTTTGGGTTGGTGAACTGCAAAAAATCATTTGAGCCCAAAATTCACTTGGTTTAACAGAAATGAAATCTTGCTTGTAGGAAGACACAGATCCTGGGGTTAAAATCTGTTTCTGAAGGCAAATTCAGACTAGACTTCTCATCCCTGAAACACACTCTGCTTTAACGCAAGAAGCAAGCTCTTCTTTAGAGTCTAAAATACAGGAAGAAACATGAGCATGCCCTGAAAAAAATAAATGTGTTTCCTACTCATACAGACCATATGTAGTTCAACTCTGCTTATGAAACTGATACCAACCACCGCTCTGCTTACTTAAATGCTCTTTAGTTAATAGTGCGAATCACGTTGGGTTCGGGAACTGCGAAAAATCATTTGAGCCCAAAATTCACTGGGTTTACCTGAAATGAACTCTTGCTTGTAGGAAGACACAGGTCCTGGGGTTTAACTCCATTTCTGAAGGCAAATTCAGACCAGAATTCTCAACCCTGAAAAACACTCTGTTTTAAGGCAAGAATCATCATTTTCTTTCCAGCGTCTAAAATAGAGCAAGAACCATGAGCATGCCTGTAAAAAAAAAACTGTGTTTACTACTCATACGGACCATATGTAGTACAACTCTGCTTATGAAACTGATACAAACCACAGCTCCTCTTACATAAATGCTCTTTAGTTAATAGGAAGAATCGCGTTGGGTTCGTGAACTGCGAAATATCACATGAGCCCAAAATTCACTGGGATAACCAGAAATGAACTCTTGCTTGTAGGAAGAAACAGATCATGCGGTTTAACTCCGTTTCAGAAAAGGAATTCAGACCATAGATCTCATCCCTGAAACACACTCTGTTTTAATGCAAGAAGCAAGCTCTTCTTTCAAGATTCTAAAATACAGCAAGAACCATGAGCATGCCCTGAAAAAAAGAACTGTGTATCCTACTCCTACGGAACATATGTAGTTCAAGTCTGATTATGAAACTGATACAAACCACAGCTCCTCTTACATAAATGCTCTGTATTTAATAGTGATAATCTGTTTGGGTTGGTGAACTGCAAAAAATCATTTTAGCCCAAAATTCACTTGGTTTAACAGAAATGAAATCTTGCTTGCAGGAAGACACAGATCCTGGGGTTAAAATCTGTTTCTGAAGGCAAATTCAGACTAGAGTTCTCATCCCTGAAACACACTCTGCTTTAACGCAAGAAGCAAGCTCTTCTTTAGAGTCTAAAATACAGGAAGAAACATGAGCATGCCCTGAAAAACATAAATGTGTTTCCTACTCATACAGACCATATGTAGTTCAACTCTGCTTTGAAACTGATACAAACCAAGCTCCTCTTACATAAATGCTCTTTAGATAATACTGAGAATCTCATTGTGTTTGTGAACTGTGAAAAATCATTTGAGCCCAAAATTTACTGGATTTACCTGAAATGAACTCTTGCTTTTAGGAAGACACAGATCCTGGGGTTTAACTCCATTTCTGAAGGCAAATTCAGACCAGAATTCTCAACCCTGAAAAACACTCTGTTTTAAGGCAAGAATCATCTTCTTCTTTCCAGCATCTCCAATACAGTAAGAAACATGAGCATGCCCAGAAAAAAAGAACAGTGTTTCCTACTCATACGGACCATATGCAGTTCAACTCTGCTTTGAAACTGATTCAAACCAAGCTCCTCTTACATAAATGCTTTTTAGTTAATACTGAGAATCGCGTTGTGTTCGTGAACTATGAAAAATCATTTGAGCCCAAAATTCACTGGGTTAACCAGAAATGAACTCTTGCTTGTAGGAAGACACAGATCCTAGGGATTAACTCCGTTTCAGAAGGGAAATTCAGACCAAAGATTTCATCGCTGATACACACTCTGTTTTAACGCAAGAAGCAAGCTATTCTTTACAGAGTCTAAAATACAGCAAGAACGATGAGCATGCCCTAAAAAAAAGAACTGTCTTTCATACTCATACGGACCATATGTAGTTCAACTCTGCTTATGAAACTGATACAAACCACAGCTCCTCTTACATAAATGTTCTTTAGTTAATAGTGAGAATGGGTGTGGGTGGGTGAACTGCGAAAAACATTTGAGCCCAAAATTCACTTGGTTTAAGAGAAATGAACTCTCGCATGTAGGTAGACAAAGATCCTGGGGTTTAACTCGGTTTCTGAAGTTCAATTCAGACCAGAGTTCTCATCCCGGAAAAACACTCTGTTTTAAGGCAAGAATCATGCTCTTCTATTCAGGGTCTCCAATATAGTAAGAAAAATGAGCATGCCCAGAAAAAAAGAACAGTGTTACCTACTCATACGGACATATGCAGTTCAACTCTGCTTATGAAATGATACAGACCACAGCTCCTGTTACATAAATGCTCTTTAGTTAATAGTGAGAATCGGTTTGGTTTGGAGATTTGCGAAAAATCATTTGAGCCCAAAATTCACTTTGCTTACCAGAAATGAACTCCTACTCGTAGGAAAACACATCCTGTAGTTTAACTCCGTTTCTGAAGGGAAATACAGACCAGAGTTCTTATCCCTGAAACACACTCTGTTTTAATGCAAGAAGCAAGCTCTTCTTTCCAGAGTCTAAAATACAGCAAGAACCATGAGCATGCCCTGAAAAAAAGAACAGTGTTTCCTACTCATACGGACCATATGTAGTTCAACTCTGCTTATGAAACTGATACAAACCACAGCTCTGCTTACATAAATCCTCTTTAGTTAATAGTGAGAATAGGGTTGGGTTTGTGAACTGCGAAAAATCATTTGAGCCCAAAATTTAGTGGATTTACCTGAAATGAAATCTTGCTTTTAGGAAGACACAGATCCTGGGGTTTAACTCCATTTCTGAAGGCAAATTCAGACCAGAATTCTCAACCCTGAAAAACACTCTGTTTTAAGGCAAGAATCATCTTCATCTTTCCAGCGTCTCCAATACAGTAAGAACCATGAGCATTCAAAGAAAAAAAGAACTGTGTTTCCTAATCATACGGACCATATGCAGTTCAAATCTGCTTATGAAACTAATACAGACCACAGCTCCTCTTACATAAATGCTCTTTAGTTAATAGTGACAATTGCGTTGTGTTCTAGAACAGTAGAAAATATTTGAGCCAAAAATTCACTTGGTTTACCAGAAATGAACTCTCCCTTGTAGGAAGACACAGATCATGGGGTTTAACTCCGATTCTGAAGGGAAATTCAGACCAGTGTTTTCATTCCTGAAATAAAATCTGTTTTAATGCAAGAAGCTCTTCTTCCAGAGTCTCCAATACAACAAGAACCATGTGCATGCCCAGAAAAAAAGAAATGTGTTTCCTACTTATATGGTCCATATGTATTTCAACTCTGCTTATTAAACTGATACAAACCACAGCTTCTCTTACATAAAGGATCTTTAGTTAATAGTGAGAATCCTGTTCTGTTGGGGTACTGTGTAAAAACATTTGAGCCCAAAATTCACTTTGCTTACCAGAAATGAACTCCTACTCGTAGGAAAATACATCCTGGGGTTAAACTACGTTTCTGAAGGGAAATACAGACCAGAGTTCTTATCCCTGAAACACACTCTGTTTTAACACATGAAGCAAGCTCTTTTTTCCAGAGTCTAAAATACAGCAAGAACCATGAGCATGCCCTGAAAAAAAGAATAGTGTTTCCTACTCATACGGGCCATATGTAGTTCAACTCTGCTTATGAAACTGATACAAACCACAGCTGCTCTTACATAAATACTCTTTAGTTAATACTGAGAATTTCGTTGGGTTTGTGAATTGCAAAAAATCATTTGAGCCCAAAATTCCCTGGGTTTACCAGAAATGTACTGTTGCCTGAAGGAAGACACAGATCTTGGGGTTTAACTCCGTTTCTGAAGGGAAATTCAACCAGAGTTCTCATACCAGAAACAAACTCTGTTTTAAGGCATGAATCATCCTCTTCTTTCCAGGGTCTCCAGAAGAGTAAGAAACATGAGCATGCCAAGAAAAAAAGAACTGTGTTTCCTACTCATACGGACCCTATGTAGTTCAAATCTGCTTATGAAAATGATACAAACCACAGCTCCCCTTACATAAATGCTCTGAAGTTAATAGTGAGAATCGGTTTGGTTTGGACAATTGTGAAAAATCATTTGAGCCCAAAATTCACTTTGCTTACCCGAAATGAACTCCTATCATAGGAAAACACATCCTGGGATTTAACTCCGTTTCTGAAGGGAAATACAGACCAGAGTTCTCATCCCTGAAACACACTCTGCTTTAACGCAAGAAGCAAGCTCTTCTTTCCAGAGTCTAAAATACAGGAAGAACCATGAGCATGCCCTAAAAAAAATAAATGTGTTTCCTACTCATACAAACTATATGTAGTTCAACTGTGCTTATGAAACTGATACCAACCACTGCTCTGCTTACTTAAACGCTCTTTAGTTAATAGTGCGAATCACGTTGGGTTCGGGAACTGTGAAAAATCATTTGAGCCCAAAATTAACTGGGTTTACCTGAAATGAACTCTTGCTTGTAGGAAGACACAGGTCCTGGGGTTTAACTCCATTTCTGAAGGCAGATTCAGACCAGAATTCTCAACCCTGAAAAGCACTCTGTTTTAAGGCAAGAATCATCATTTTCTTTCCAGCGTCTAAAATAGAGCAAGAACCATGAGCATGCCCGTAAAAAAAGAACTGTGTTTACTACTCATACGGACCATATGTAGTACAACTCTGCTTATGAAACTGATACAAACCACAGCTCCTCTTACATAAATGCTCTTTAGTTAATAGGAAGAATCGCGTTGGGTTCGTGAACTGCGAAATATCACATGAGCCCAAAATTCACTGGGATAACCAGAAACGAACTCTTGCTTGTAGGAAGAAACAGATCATGGGGTTTAACTCCATTTCAGTAGGGAAATTAAGACCATAGATCTCATCCCTGAAACACACTCTGTTTTAATGCAAGAAGCAAGCTCTTCTTTCCAGAGTCTAAAATACAGCAAGAACCATGAGCATGCCCTGAAAAAAAGAACTGTGTATCCTACTCCTACAGAACATATGTAGTTCAAGTCTGCTCATGAAACTGATACAAACAACAGCTCCTCTTACATAATTGCTCTGTATTTAATAGTGATAATCTGTTTGGGTTGGTGAACTGCAAAAAATCATTTTAGCCCAAAATTCACTTGGTTTAACAGAAATGAAATCTTGCTTGCAGGAAGACACAGATCCTGGGGTTAAAATCTGTTTCTGAAGGCAAATTCAGACTAGAGTTCTCATCCCTGAAACACACTCTGCTTTAACGCAAGAAGCACGCTCTTCTTTAGAGTCTAAAATACAGGAAGAAACATGAGCATGCCCTGAAAAAAAGAAATGTGTTTCCTACTCACACAGACCATATGTAGTTCAACTCTGCTTATGAAACTGATACAAACCACCGCTCTGCTTACTTAAATGCTCTTTATTTAATAGTGCGAATCACGTTGGGTTTGGAAACTGCAAAAAATCATTTGAGCCAAAATTCACTGGGTTTACCTGAAATGAACTCTTTCTTGTAGGAAGACACAGGTCCTGGGGTTTAACTCCATTTCTGAAGGCAAATTCAGAACAGAATTCTCAACCCTGAAAAACACTCTGTTTTAAGGCAAGAATCATCCTCTTCTTTCCAGTATCTACAATACAGCAAGAACCATGAGCATGACCAGAAAAATGAACTATGTTTCCTACTCATACGGACAATATGTAGTTCAATTCTGCTTATGAAACTGATACAAACCACAGCTCCTCTTACATAAATGATCTTTAGTTCATAGGAAGAATCGCGTTGGGTTCGTGAACTGCGAAATATCATTTGAGCCCAAAATTCACTGGGTTAACCAGCAACGAACTCTTGCCTGTAGGAAGAAACAGATCATGGGGTTTAACTCCGTTTGAGAAGGGAAATTCAGACCATAGATCTCATCCCTGAAATACACTATGTTTTAACTCAAGAAGCAAGCTCTTCTTTCCAGAGTCTAAAATACAACAAGAAACATGAGCATGCCCTGAAAAAACGAACACTGTATCCTACTCCTACGGACCACATGTAGTTCAACTCTGCTTATGAAACTGATACAAACAACAGCTCCTCTTACGTAAAAGCTCTTTAGTTAATAGTGATAATCTGTTTGGGTTTGTGAACTGCGAAAAATCTTTTTAGCCCAAAATTCACTTGGTTTAACAGAAATGAACTCTTGCTTGCAGGAAGACACAGACCCTAGGGTTTAAATCCGTTTCTGCAGGGAAATTCATACCAGAGTTCTCATCACTGAAACACACTCTGCTTTAACACAAGAAGCAAGCTCTTCTTTAGAGTCTAAAATACAGGAAGAAACATGAGCATGCCCTGAAAAAAAGAAATGTGTTTCCTACTCATACAGACTATATGTAGTTCAACTCTGCTTATGAAACTGATAACAACCACCGCTCTGCTTACTTAAATGCTCTTTAGTTAATAGTGAGAATCACGTTGGGTTCGGGAACTGCGAAAAAACATTTGAGCCCAAAATTCACTGGGTTTACCTGAAATGAACTCTTGCTTGTAGGAAGACACAGGTCCTGGGGTTTAACTCCATTTCTGAAGGCAAATTCAGACCAGAATTCTCAACCCTGAAAAACACTCTGTTTTAACGCAAGAATCATCCTTTTCTTTCCAGCGTCTCCAATAGAGCAAGAACCATGAGCATGCCCTGAAAAAGAGAACTGTGTATCCTACTCATATGGAACATATGTAGTTCAACTCTGCTTATGAAACTGATACAAACCACAGCTCCTCTTACATAAATGCTCTTTAGTTAATAGTGATAATCGGTTTGGGTTGGTGAACTGCGAAAAATCATTTGAGCCCAAAATTCACTTGGTTTAACAGAAATGAACTCTTGCTTGCAGGAAGACATGGATCCTAGGGTTTAAATCCGTTTCTGAAGGGAAATTCAGACCAGAATTCTCACCCCTGAAACATACTCTGCTTTAACGCGAGAAGCAAGCTCTTCTTTCCAGAATCTAAAATACAGGAAGAAACATGAGCATGCCCTGAAAAACATAAATGTGTTTCCTACTCATACAGACCATATGTAGTTCAACTCTGCTTTGAAACTGATACAAACCAAGCTCCTCTTACATAAATGCTCTTTAGATAATACTGAGAATCTCGTTGTGTTTGTGAACTGTGAAAAATCATTTGAGCCCAAAATTTACTGCATTTACCTGAAATGAACTCTTGCTTTTAGGAAGACACAGATCCTGGGTTTAACTCCATTTCTGAAGGCAAATTCAGACTAGAATTCTCAACCCTGAAAAACACTCTGTTTTAAGGCAAGAATCATCTTCTTCTTTCCAGTGTCTCCAATACAGTAAGAAACATGAGCATGCCCAGAAAAAAAGAACAGTGTTTCCTACTCATACGGACCTTATGCAGTTCAACTCTGCTTTGAAACAGATTCAAACCAAGCTCCTCTTACATAAATGCTCTTTAGTTAATACTGAGAATCGCGTTGTGTTCGTGAACTGTGAAAAATCATTTGAGCCCAAAATTCACTGGGTTAACCAGAAATGAACTCTTGCTTGTAGGAAGACACAGATCCTAGGGATTAACTCCGTTTCATAAGGGAAATTCAGACCAAAGATTTCATCGCTGATACACACTCTGTTTTAACGCAAGAAGCAAGCTATTCTTTACAGAGTCTAAAATACAGCAAGAACGATGAGCATGCCCTGAAAAAAAGAACTGTCTTTCCTACTCATACGGACCATATGTAGTTCAACTCTGCTTATGAAACTGATACAAACCACAGCTCCTCTTAAATAAATGCTCTTTAGTTAATAGTGAGAATGGGTGTGGGTGGGTGAACTGCGAAAAAACATTTGAGCACAAAATTCAATTGGTTTAAGAGAAATGAACTCTCGCATGTAGGTAGACATAGATCCTGGGGTTTAACTCCGTTTCTGAAGTTCAATTCAGACCAGAGTTCTCATCCCGGAAAAAAAAACTCTGTTTTAAGGCAAGAATCATCCTCTTCTATTCAGCGTCTCCAATATAGTAAGAACAATGAGCATGCCCAGAAAAAATGAACAGTGTTACCTACTCATACGGACCATATGCAGTTCAACTCTGCTTATGAAATGATACAGACCACAGCTCCTGTTACATAAATGCTCTTTGTTATTAGGAAGAATCGCGTAGGGTTCGTGAACTGCGAAATATCATTTGAGCCCAAAATTCACTGGGTTAACCAGAAACGAACTCTTTCCTGTAGGAAGAAACAGATCATGGGGTTTAACTGCATTTCAGAAGGGAAATTCAGACCATAGATCTCATCCCTGAAATACACTCTGTTTTAACTCAAGAAGCAAGCTCTTCTTTCCAGAGTCTAAAATACAACAAGAAACATGAGCATGCCCTGAAAAAAAGAACACTGTATCCTACTCCTACCGACCATATGTAGTTCAACTCTGCTTATGAAACTGATACAAACCACAGCTCCTCTTACATAAAAGCTCTTTAGTTAATAGTGATAATCGGTTTGGGTTTGTGAACTGCGAAAAATCTTTTGAGCCCAAAATTCACTTGGTTTAACAGAAATGAACTCTTGCTTGCAGGAAGACCCAGATCCTAGGGTTTACATCCGTTTCTGAAGGGAAATTCAGACCAGAGTTCTCATCCCTGAAACACACTCTGCTTTAACGCAAGAAGCAAGCTCTTCTTTAGAGTCTAAAATACAGGAAGAAACATGAGCATGCCTGAAAAAAATAAATGTGTTTCCTACTCATACAGACAATATGTAGTTCAACTCTGTTTATGAAACTGATATCAACCACCGCTCTGCTTACATAAATGCTCTTTGGTTAATAGTGCGAATCACGTTGGGTTCGGGAACTGCGAAAAATCATTTGATCCCAAAATTCACTGGATTTACCTGAAATGAACTCTTGCTTGTAGGAAGACACAGGTCCTGGGGTTTAACTCCATTTCTGAAGGCAAATTCAGACCAGAATTCTCAACCCGGAAAAACACTCTGTTTTAAGGCAAGAATCATCCTTTTCTTTCCAGCGTCTCCAATAGAGCAAGAACCATGAGCATGCCCTGAAAAAGAGAACTGTGTATCCTACTCATATGGACCATATGTAGTTCAACTCTGCTTATGAAACTGATACAAACCACAGCTCCTCTTACATAAATGCTCTTTAGTTAATAGTGATAATCGGTTTGGGTTGGTGAACTGCTAAAAATCATTTGAGCCCAAAATTCACTTGGTTTAACAGAAATGAACTCTTGCTTGCAGGAAGACACAGATCCTAGGTTTTAAATCCGTTTCTGAAAGGAAATTCAGGCCAGAATTCTCATCCCTGAAACATACTCTGCAATAACGCAAGAATCAAGCTCTTCTTTCCAGAGTCTAAAATACAGGAAGAAACATGAGCATGCCCTGAAAAACATAAATGTGTTTCCTACTCATACAGACCATATGTAGTTCAACTCTGCTTTGAAACTGATACAAACCAAGCTCCTCTTACATAAATCCTCTTTAGATAATACTGAGAATCTCATTGTGTTTGTGAACTGTGAAAAATCATTTGAGCCCAAAATTTACTGGATTTACCTGAAATGAACTCTTGCCTTTAGGAAGACACAGATCCTGGGGTTTAACTCCATTTCTGAAGGCAAATTCAGACCAGAATTCTCAACCCTGAAAAACACTCTGTTTTAAGGCAAGAATCATCTTCTTCTTTCCAGCGTCTCCAATACAGTAAGAAACATGAGCATGCCCAGAAAAAAAGAACAGTGTTTCCTACACATACGGACCATATGCAGTTCAACCCTGCTTTGAAACTGATTCAAACCAAGCTCCTCTTACTTAAATGCTCTTTAGTTAATACTGAGAATCGCGTTGTGATCGTGAACTGTGAAAAATCATTTGAGCCCAAAATTCACTAGGTTAACCAGAAATGAACTCTTGCTTGTAGGAAGACACAGATCCTGGGGTTTACCTCCGTTTCAGAAGGGAAATTCAGACCAAAGATTTAATCGCTGATACACACTCTGTTTTAATGCAAGAAGGAAGCTCTTCTTTCCAGAGTCTCCAATACAACAGGAATCATGAGCATGCCCAGAAAAAAAGAAATGTGTTTCCTACTCATACGGACCATATGTATTTCAACTCTGCTTATGAAAGTGATACAAACCACAGCTCCCCTTACATAAATGCTCTGTAGTTAATAGTGAGAATCGGTTTGGTTTGGAGAATTGCGAAAAATCATTTAGCCCAAAATTCACTTTGCTTACCAGAAATGAACTCCTACTTGTAGGAAAACACATCCTGGGGTTTAACCCCGTTTCTGAAGGGAAATACAGACCAGAGTTCTTATCCCTGAAACACACTCTGTTTTAATGCAAGAAGCAAGCTCTTCTTTCCAGAGTCTAAAATACAGCAAGAACCATGAGCATGCTCTGAAAAAAAGAACAGTGTTTCCTACTCATACGGACCATATGTAGTTCAACTCTGCTTATGAAACTGATACAAACCACAGCTCCTCTTACATAAATCCTCTTTAGTTAATGGTGAGAATAGAGTTGGGTTTGTGAACTGCGAAAAATCATTTGAGCCCAAAATTCACTGGGTTTGCCAGAAATGAACTCTTGCTTGTAGGAAGACCCAGATCATGGGGTTTAACTCCGTCTCCGAAGTGAAATTCAGACCAGAGTTCTCATACCAGAAACACACTCTGTTTTAAGGCATGAATCATCCTCTTCTTTCCAGGGTCTCCAATACAGTAAGAACCATGAGCATTCAAAGAAAAAAAGAACTGTGTTTCCTAATCATACGGACCATATGTAGTTCAAATCTGCTTATGAAACTAATACACACCACAGCTCCTCTTACATAAATGCTCTTTAGTTAATAGTGATAATCCCGGTGTGTTCTAGAACTGTGGAAAATGATTTGAGCCAAAAATTCACTTGGTTTTCCAGAAATGAACTCTTCCTTGTAGGAAGACACAGATCATGGGGTTTAACTCCGATTCTGAAGGGAAATTCAGACCAGTGTTTTCATCCGTGAAATACACTCTGTTTTAATGCAAGAAGTAAGCTCTTCTTTCCAGAGTCTCCAATACAACAAGAACCATGAGCATGCCCAGAAAAAAAGAAATGTGTTTCCTACTTATACGGTCCATATGTATTTCAACTCTGCTTATGAACGTGATACAAACCACAGCTTCTCTTACATAAAGGATCTTTAGTTAATAGTGAGAATCCTGTTCTGTTGGTGTACTGTGTAAAAACATTTGAGCCCAAAATTCACTTTGCTTACCAGAAATGAACTCCTCTCGTAGGATAATTCATCCTGGGGTTTAACTACGTTTCTGAAGGGAAATACAGACCAGAGTTCTTATCCCTGAAACACACTCTGTTTTAACACAAGAAGCAATCTCTTTTTTCCAGAGTCTAAAATACAGCAAGAACCATGAGCATGCCCTGAAAAAAAGAACAGTGTTTCCTATTCATACGGACCATATGTAGTTCAACTCTGCTTATGAAACTGATACAAACCACAGCTCCTCTTACATAAATCCTCTTTAGTTAATAGTGAGAATAGCGTTGGGTTTGTGAACTGCGAAAAATCATTTGAGCCCAAAATTCACTGGGTTTACCAGAAATGTACTCTTGCTTGAATGAAGACACAGATCTTGGGGTTTAACTCCGTTTCTGAAGGGAAATTCAACCAGAGATCTCATACCAGAAACACACTCTGTTTTAAGGCATGAATCATCCTCTTCTTTCCAGGGTCTCCAATATAGTAAGAAACATGAGCATGCCAAGAAAAAAAGAACTGTTTTTCCTACTCATACGGACCATATGTAGTTCAAATCTTCTTATGAAACTGATACAAAACAAAGCTCCCCTTACATAAATGCTCTGTAGTTAATAGTGAGAATCGGTTTGGTTTGGAGAATTGCGAAAAATCATTAGAGCCCAAAATTCACTTTGCTTACCAGAAATGAACTCCTATCATAGGAAAACACATCCTGGGGTTTAACTCCGTTTCTGAAGGTAAATACAGACCAGAGTTCTTATCCCTGAAACACACTCTGTATTAATGCAAGAAGCAAGCTCTTCCTTCCAGAGTCTAAATTACAGCAAGAACCATGAGCATGCCCTGAAAAAAAGAACAGTGTTTCCTACTCATACGGACCTTATGTAGTTCTACTCTGCTTATGAAACTGATACAGACCACAGCTCCTCTTACATAAATGATCTTTAGTTAATAGTGATAATCGCGTTGTGTTCTAGAACTGTGGAAAATCATTTGAGCCGAAAATTCACTTAGTTTAACAGAAATGAACTCTTGCTTGTAGGAAGACACAGATCATGGGGTTTAACTCCGTTTCTGAAGGGAAATTGAGACCAGTGTTCTCATCCATGAAATACACTCTGTTTTAATGCAAGAAGTAAGCTCTTCTTTCCAGAGTCTCCAATACAACAGGAACCATGAGCATGCCCAGAAAAAAAGAAATGTGTTTCCTACTCATACAGACCATATGTATTTCAACTCTGCTTATGAACGTGATACAAACCACAGCTCCCCTTACATAAATGCTCTGTAGTTAATAGTGAGAATCGGTTTGGTTTGGAGAATTGTGAAAAATCATTAGAGCCCAAAATTCACTTTGCTTACCAGAAATGAACTCCTACTCGTCGAAAAATACATCCTGGGGATTAACTACGTTTCTGAAGCGAAATTCAGACCAGTGGTCTCATCCATGAAATACACTCTGTTTTAATGCAAGAAGCAAGCTCTTCTTTCCAGAGTCTAAAATACAGCAAGAACCATGAGCATGCCCTGAAAAAAAGAACAGTGTTTCCTACTCATACGGACCATATGTAGTTCTACTCTGCTTATGAAACTGATACAGACCACAGCTCCTCTCACATAAATGCTCATTAGTTAATAGTAATAATTGTGTTGTGTTCTAGAACTGTGGAAATCATTTCAGCCGAAAATACACTTGGTTTACCAGAAATGAACTCTTGCTTGTAGGAAGACACAGATCCAGGGGTTTAACTCTGTTTCTGAAGGGAAATTCCGACCAGTGTTCTCATCCATGAAATACACTCTGTTTTAATGCAAGAAGTACACTTTTCTTTCCAGAGTCTCCAATACAACAGGAACCATGAGCATGCCAAGAAAAAAAGAAATGTGTTTCCTACTCATACGGACCATATATAGTTCAACTCTGCTTATGAAACTGATACAAACCACAGCCCCCCTTACATAAATGCTCTGTAGTTAGTAGTGAGATTCGGTTTGGTTTGGAGAATTGCAAAAATTCATTTGATCCCGAAATTCACTTTGCTTACCAGAAATGAACTCCTACTCGTAGGAAAACACATCCTGGGGTTTAACTCCGTTTCTGAAGGGAAATACAGACCAGAGTTCTTATCCCTGAAACACACTCTGTTTTAACTAAGAAGCAAGCTCTTCTTTCCGGAGTCTAAAATACAGCAAGAACCTTGAACATGCCCTGAAAAAAAGAACAGTGTTTCCTAGTCATACGGACCATATGTAGTTCAACTCTGCTTATGAAACTGATACAAAGCACACTTCCTCTAACATAAATACTCTTTAGTTAATAGTGAGAATAGTGTTGGGTTCGTGAACTGAGAAAAATCATTTGAACCCAAAATTCACTGGATTTACCAGAAATGTACTCTTGCTTGTAGCAAGACACAGATCATGGGGTTTACCTCTGTTTCTGAAGGGAAATTCAGACCAGAGTCCTCATACCAGAAACACACTCTGTTTTAAGACATGAATCATCCTCTTCTTTCCAGGGTTTCCAATACAGTAAGAACCATGAGCATGCCAAGAAAAAAAGAACTGTGTTTCCTACTCATACGGACCCTATGTAGTTCAAATCTCTTTATGAAACTGATACAGACCACAGCTCCTCTTACATAAATGATCTTTAGTTAATAGTGATAATCGCGTTGTGTTCTAGAACTGTGGAAAATCATTTGAGCCGAAAATTCACTAGGTTTACCAGAAATGAACTCTTGAGTGTAGGAAGACACAGATCCTTGGGTTTAACTCCGTTTCTGAAGGGAAATTCAGACCAGTGTTCTCATCCATAAAATACACTCTGTTTTAACGCAAGAAGCAAGCTCTTCTTTCCAGAGTCTAAAATACAGCAAGAACCATGAGCATACCCTGAAAAATTGTACAGTGTTTCCTACTCATAGGGACCATATGTAGTTCAACTCTGCTTATGAAATTGATACAAACCACAGCTCCTCTTACATAAATCCTCTTTAGTTAATAGTGAGAAGAGCATTGGGTTTGTAACTGGGAAAAATCATTTGAGCCAAAAATTCACTTGGTTTACCAGAAATGAACTCTTGCTTGTAGGAAGAAACAGATCCGTGGGTTTAACTCTGTTTCTGAAGGGAAATTCAGACCAGTGTTCTCATCCATGAAATACACTCTGTTTTATTGCAAGAAGTAAGCTCTTCTTTCCAGAGTCTCCAATAAACAGGAACCAGGAGCATGCCCAGAAAAAAAGAAATGTGTTCCTACTCATACAGACCACATGTGTTTCAACTCTGCTTATGAACGTGATACAAACCACAGCTCCCCTTATATAAATGCTCTGTAGTTAATAGTGAGAATCGGTTTGGTTTGGAGAATTGCGAAAAATCATTAGAGCCCAAAATTCATTTTGCTTACCAGAAACGAACTCCTAATAGTAGGAAAACACATCCTGGGGTTTAACTCCGTTTCTGAAGGGAAATACAGACCAGAGTTCTTATCCCTGAAACACACTCTGTTTTAATGCAAGAAGCAAGCTCTTCTTTCCAGAGTCTAAAATACAGCAAGAACCATGAGCATGCCTTGAAAAAAAGAACAGTGTTTCCTACTCATACGGACCATATGTAGTTCAACTCTGCTTATGAAACTGATACAGACCACAGCTCCTGTTACATAAATCCTCTTTAGTTAATAGTGAGAATAGCGTTGGGTTTGTGAACTGTGAAAAATCATTTGAGCTCAAAATTCACTGGGTTTACCAGAAATGAACTCTTGCTTATAGGAAGACCCAGATCTTGGGGTTTAACTCCGTCTCCGAAGTGAAATTCAGACCAGAGTTCTCATACCAGAAACACACTCTGTTTTAAGGCCTGAATCATCCTCTTCTTTCCAGGGTCTCCAATACAGTAAGAACCATGAGCATTCAAAGAAAAAAAGAACTGTGTTTCCTAATCATACGGACCATATGTAGTTCAAATCTGCTTATGAAACTAATACACACCACAGCTCCTCTTACATACATGCTCTTTAGTTAATAGTGATAATTGCGTTGTGTTCTAGAACTGTGGAAAATGATTTGAGCCAAAAATTCACTTGGTTTACCAGAAATGAACTCTTCCTTGTAGGAAGACACAGATCATGGGGTTTAACTCCGATTCTGAAGGGAAATTCAGACCAGTGTTTTCATCCGTGAAATACACTCTGTTTTAATGCAAGAAGTAAGCTCTTCTTTCCAGAGTCTCCAATACAACAGGAACCATGAGCATGCCCAGAAAAAAAGAAATGTGTTTCCTACTCATACGGACCATATGTAGTTCAAATGTGCTTATGAAATTGATACAAACCACAGCTCCTCTTACATAAATCCTCTTTAGTTAATAGTGAGAATAGCGTTGGGATTGTGAACTGTGAAAAATCATTTGAGCCCAAAATTCACTGGGTTTACCAGAAATGAATTCTTGCTTGAAGGAAGACACAGATCATGGGGTTTAACTCCGTTTCTGAAGGGAAATTCAACCAGAGTTTTCATACCAGAAACACACTCTGTTTTAAGGCATGAATCATCCTCTTCTTTCCAGGGTCTGCAATAGAGTAAGAAATATGAGCATGCCAAGAAAAAAAGAACTGTGTTTCCTAATCATACGGACCCTATGTAGTTCAAATCTGCTTATGAAACTGATACAGACCACAGCTCTTCTTACATAAATGCTCTTAAGTTAATAGTGAGAATCACGTTGTGTTCTAGATCTGTGGAAAATCATTTGATCCGAAAATTCACTTGGTTTACCAGAAATGAACTCTTGCTTGTAGGAAGAAACAGATCCTCGGGTTTAACTCCGTTTCTGAAGGCAAATTCAGACCAGTGTTATCATCCATGAAATACACTCTGTTTTAATGCAAGATGTAAGCTCTTCTTTCCAGAGTCTCCAATACAACAGGAACCATGAGCATGTCAAGAAAAAAAGAACTGTGTTTCCTACTCATACGGACCATATGTAGTTCAACTCTGCTTATGAAACTGATACAAACCACAGCTCCCCTTACATTAATGCTCTGTAGTTAATAGTGAGATTCGGTTTGGTTTGGAGAATTGTGAAAAATCATTTGAGCCCAAAATTCACTTTGCTTACCAGAAATGAACTCCTACTCATAGGAAAACACATCCTGGGGATTAACTCCGTTTCTGAAGGGAAATACAGACCAGAGTTCTTATCCCTGAAACACTCTCTGTTTTAATGCAAGAAGCAAGCTCTTCTTTCCAGAGTCTAAAATACAGCATGAACCATGAGCATGCCCAGAAAAAAAGACCAGTGTTTCCAACTCTTACGGACCATATGGAGTTCTACTAGCTTATCAAACTGATACAGACCACAGCTCCTTTTACATAAATGATCTTTAGTTAATAGTGATAATCGCGTTGTGTTCTAGAACTGTGGAAAATCATTTGAGCCAAAAATTCACTTGGTTTACCAGAAATGAACTCTTGCTTGTAGGAAGAAACAGATCCGTGGGTTTAACTCTGTTTCTGAAGGGAAATTCAGACCAGTGTTCTCATCCATGAAATACACTCTGTTTTAGTGCAAGAAGTAAGCTCTTCTTTCCAGAGTCTCCAATAAACAGGAACCAGGAGCATGCAAGAAAAAAAGAAATGTGTTCCTACTCATACAGACCACATGTGTTTCAACTCTGCTTATGAACATGATACAAACCACAGCTCCCCTTATATAAATGCTCTGTAGTTAATAGTGAGAATCGGTTTGGTTTGGAGAATTGCGAAAAATCATTAGAGCCCAAAATTCATTTTGCTTACCAGAAATGAACTCCTACTAGTAGGAAAACACATCCTGGGGTTTAACTCCGTTTCTGAAGGGAAATACAGACCAGAGTTCTTATCCCTGAAACACACTCTGTTTTAATGCAAGAAGCAAGCTCTTCTTTCCAGAGTCTAAAATACAGCAAGAACCTTGAGCATGTCTTGAAAAAAAGAACAGTGTTTCCTACTCATACGGACCATATGTAGTTCAACTCTGCTTATGAAACTGATACAGACCACAGCTCCTGTTACATAAATCCTCTTTAGTTAATAGTGAGAATAGCGTTGGGTTTGTGAACTGTGAAAAATCATTTGAGCCCAAAATTCACTGGGTTTACCAGAAATGAACTCTTGCTTATAGGAAGACCCAGATCTTGGGGTTTAACTCCGTCTCCGAAGTGAAATTCAGACCAGAGTTCTCATACCAGAAACACACTCCGTTTTAAGGCCTGAATCATCCTCTTCTTTCCAGGGTCTCCAATACAGTAAGAACCATGAGCATTCAAAGAAAAAAAGAACTGTGTTTCCTAATCATACGGACCATATGTAGTTCAAATCTGCTTATGAAACTAATACAGACCACAGCTCCTCTTACATAAATGCTCTTTAGTTAATAGTGATAATTGCGTTGTGTTCTAGAACTGTGGAAAATGATTTGAGCCAAAAATTCACTTGGTTTACCAGAAATGAACTCTTCCTTGTAGGAAGACACAGATCATGGGGTTTAACTCCGATTCTGAAGGGAAATTCAGACCAGTGTTTTCATCCGTGAAATACACTCTGTTTTAATGCAAGAAGTAAGCTCTTCTTTCCAGAGTCTCCAATACAACAAGAACCATGAGCATGCCCAGAAAAAAAGAAATGTGTTTCCTACTTATACGGTCCATATGTATTTCAACTCTGCTTATGAAACTGATACAAACCACAGCTTCTCTTACATAAAGGATCTTTAGTTAATAGTGAGAATCATGTTCTGTTGGTGTACTGTGTAAAAACTTTTGAGCACAAAATTCACTTTGCTTACCAGAAATGAACTCCTGCTTGTAGGAAAACACAGATCCTGGGGTTTATCTCCGTTTCTGAAGGGAAATTCAGACCAGAGTTCTTATCCCTGAAACACACTCTGTTTTAACGCAAGAAGCAAGGACTTCTTTCCAGTGTCAATAATACAGCAAGAACCATGAGCAAGCCCTGAAAAAAAGAACAGTCTTCCCTACTCATACAGACCATATGTAGTTCAACTATGCTTATGAAACTGATACAAACCACAGCTCCTCTTACATAAATCCTCTTTAGTTAATAGTGAGAATAGCGTTGGGTTTGTGAACTGCGAAAAATCATTTGAGACCAAAATTCACTGTGTTTACCAGTAATGTATTCTTGCGTGTACGAAGACACAGATCATGGGGTTTACCTCCGTTTCTGAATGGAAATTCAGACCAGATTACTCATTCCAGAAACACACTCTGTTTTAAGGCATGAACCATCCTCTTCTTTCCAGGGTTTCCAATACAGTAAGAACCAAGAGCATGCCAAGAAAAAAAGAAATGTGTTTCCTACTTATACGGTCCATATGTATTTCAACTCTGCTTATGAAACTGATAAAAACCACAGCTGCCCTTACATAAATGCTCTGTAGTTAATAGTGAGATTCGGTTTGGTTTGGAGAATTTCGAAAACTCATTTGATCCCAAAATTCACTTTGCTTACCAGAAATGAACTCCTACTCGTAGGAAAACAAATCCTGGGGTTTAACTCCGTTTCTGAAGGGAAATACAGACCAGAGTTCTTATCCCTGAAACACACTCTGTTTTAACGCAAGAAGCAAGCTCTTCTTTCCAGAGTCTAAAATACAGCAAGAACCATGAGCATGCCCTGAAAAAAAGAACAGTGTTTCCTACCCATACGGTCCATATGTAGTTCAACTCTTCTTATGAAACTGATACAAACCACAACTCCTCTTACATAAAGGATCTTTAGTTAATAGTGAGAATCATGTTCTGTTGGTGTACTGTGTAAAAACTTTTGAGCCCAAAATTCACTTTGCTTACCAGAAATGAACTTCTGCTTGTAGGAAAACACAGATCCAGGGGTTTAACTCCGTTTCTGAAGGGAAATTCGGACCAGAGTTCTTATCCCTGAAACACACTCTGTTTTAACGCAAGAAGCAAGGATTCTTTCCAGAGTCAAAAATACAGCAAGAACCATGAGCATGCCCTGAAAAAAAGAAATGTGTATCCTACTCGTACGGATCATATGTAGTTCAAATCTGCTTATGACAATGATACAGACCACAGCTCCTCTTACATAAATGCTCTTTAGTTAATAGTGATAATCGCGTTGTGTTCTAGAACTGTGGAAAATCATTTGAGCCGAAAATTCACTTGGTTTACCAGAAATGAACTCTTGCTTGTAGGAAGACACAGATCATGGGGTTTAACTCCGTTTCTGAAGGGAAATTCAGACCAGTGTTCTCATCCATGAAATACACTCTGTTTTAATGCAAGAAGTAAGCTCTTCTTTCCAGAGTCTCCAATACAAGAAGAACCATGAGCATGCCCAGAATAAAGAAATGTGTTACCTACTCATACGGACCATATGTAGTACAACTCTGCTTATGAAACTGATAAAAACCACAGCTCCTATTACATAAATCCTCTGTAGGTAATAGTGAGAATAGCGTTGGGTTTATGCACTGCGAAAAATCATTTGAGCCCAAAATTCACTGGATTTACCAGAAATGAACACTTGCTAGTAGGAAGACACAGATCCTGGGGTTTAACTCCGTTTCTGAAAGGAATTTGAGACCAGACTTCGCATACCAGAAACACACTCTGATTTAACTAAGAAGCAAGCTCTTCTTTCCAGAGTCTAAATTACAGCAGGAACAATGAGCATGCCCTGAAAAAAGAACAGTGTTTCCTAGTCATACTGACCATATGTAGTTCAACTCTGCTTATGAAACTGATACAAAGCACACTTCCTCTAACATAAAGGCTCTTTAGTTAATAGTGAGAATAGTGTTGGGTTCGTGAACTGAGAAAAATCATTTGAGCCCAAAATTCACTGGGTTTACCAGAAATGAACTCTTGCTTGTAGGAAGACACAGATCCTTGGGTTTAACTCCGTTTCTGAAGGGAAATACAGACCAGTGTTCTCATCAATAAAATAAACTCTGTTTTAACGCAAGAAGCAAGCTCTTCTTTCCAGAGTCTAAAATACAGCAAGAACCATGAGCATGCCCTGAAAAAATGGACAGTGTTTCCTACTCATATGGACCATATGTAGTTCAACTCTGCTTATGAAATTGATACAAACCACAGCTCCTCTTACATAAATCCTCTTTAGTTAATAGTGAGAATAGCGTTGTGTTTGTGAACTGGGAAAAATCATTTGAGCCCAAAATTCACTGGGTTTACCAGAAATGAACTCTTCCTTGTAGCAAGATACAGATCATGGGGTTTAACTCCGTTTCTGAAGGGAAATTCAGACCATAGATCTCATCCCTGAAACACACTCTGTTTTAACGCAAGAAGCAAGCTCTTCTTTCCAGAGTCTAAAATACAGCAAGAACCATGAGCATGACAAGAAAAAAAGAACTGTTTTTCCTACTCATATGGACCCTATGTAGTTCAAATCTGCTTATGAAACTGATACAGACCACAGCTCCTCTTACATCAATGCTCTTTAGTTAATAGTGATAATCACGTTGTGTTCTAGAACTGTGGAAAATCATTTGAGCCGAAAATTCACTTGGTTTACCAGAAATGAACTCTTGCTTGTAGGAAGACCCCTATCATGGGGTTTAACTCCGTTTCTGAAGGGAAATTCAGACCAGTGGTCTCATCCATGAAATACACTCTGTTTTAATGCAAGAAGTAAGCTCTTCTTTCCAGAGTCTCCAATACAACAAAAAACATCAGCATGCCCAGAAAAAAAGAAATGTGTTTCCTACTCATATGGTCCATATGTAGTTCAACTCTGCTTATGAAAGTGATACAAAGCACAGGTCCTCTTACATAAATGCTCTATAGTTAATAGTGAGAATCGGTTTGTTTTGTGCAATTGCGAAAAATAATTTGAGACCAAAATTCACTTTGCTTACCAGAATTGAACTCCTACTCGTAGGAAAACATATCCTGGGGTTTAACTCCGTTTCTGAAGGGAAATACAGACCAGAGTTCTTATCCCTGAAACACACTCTGTTTTAATGCAAGAAGCAAGCTCTTCTTTCCAGAGTATAAAATACAGCAAGAACCGTGAGCATGCCCTGAAAAAAAGAACAGTGTTTCCTACTCATACGGACCATATGTAGTTCAACTCTGCTTATGAAACTGATACTGACCACAGCTCCTGTTACATAAATCCTCTTTAGTTAATAGTGAGAATAGCGTTGGGTTTGTGAACTGTGAAAAAACATTTGAGCCCAAAATTCACTGGGTTTATCAGAAATGAACTCTTGCTTGTAGGAAGACCCAGATCATGGGGTTTAACTCCGTCTCCGAAGTGAAATTAAGACCAGAGTTCTCATACCAGAAACTCACTCTGTTTTAAGGCATGAATCATCCTCTTCTTTCCAGGGTTTCCAATACAGTAAGAACCATGAGCATGCCAAGAAAAAAAGAACTGTGTTTCCTACTCCTATGAACCCCATGTAGTTCAAATGTGCTTATGAAACTGATACAGACCACAGCTCCTCTAAAATAAATGATCTTTAGTTAATAGTGATAATCGCGTTGTGTTCTAGAACTGTGGAAATCATTTGAGCCGAAAATTCACTTGGTTTACCAGAAATGAACTCTTGCTTGTAGGAAGACACAGATCCTTGGGTTTAACTCCGTTTCTGAAGGCAACTTCAGATCAGTGTTCTCATCCATGAAATACACTCTGTTTTAATGCAAGAAGTAAGTTCTTCTTTCCAGACTCTCCAATACAACAGGAACAATGAGCATGCCCAGAAAAAAAGACCTGCGTTTCCTACTCATACGGACCATATGTAGTTCAACTCTGCTTATGAAACTGATACAAACCACTGTTCCCCTTACATAAATGCTCTGCAGTTAATAGTGAGAATCGGTTTGTTTTGGGGAATTGCGAAAAATAATTTGAGCCCAAAATTCACTTTGCTTACCAGAAATGAACTCCTACTCGTAGGAAAACATATCCTGGGGTTTAACTCCGTTTCTGAAGGGAAATACAGACCAGAGTTCTTATCCCTGAAACACACTCTGTTTTAACGCAAGAAGCAAGCTCTTCTTTCCAGATTCTAAAATACAGCAAGAACCATGAGCATGCCCTGAAAAAAAGAACAGTGTTTCCTACTCATACGGACCATATGTAGTTCAACTCTGCTTATGAAAATGATACAAACCACAGCTCCTCTTACATAAATCCTCTTTAGGTAACAGTGAGAATAGCGTTGGGTTTTGTGAACTGGGAAAAATCATTTGAGCCGAAAATTCACTGGGCTTACCAGAAATGAACTCTTGCTTGTAGGAAGACACTGATCATAGAGTTTAACTCTGTTTCTGAAGGGAAATTCAGACCAGAGTTCTCATACCAGAAACACACTCTGTTCTAAGGCGTGAATCATCCTCTTCTTTCCAGGGTCTCCAATACAGTAAGAACCATGAGAATGGCAAGAAAAAAAGAACTGTGTTTCCTACTCATACGGACCATATGTAGTTCAAATCTGCTTATGAAACTGATACAGACCACAGCTCCTCTTACATAAATGATCTTTAGTTAATAGTGATAATTGCGTTGTTTTCTAGAACTGTGGAAATCATTTGAGCCGAAAATACACTTGGTTTACCAGAAATGAACTCTTGCTTGTAGGAAGACACAGATCATGGGGTTTAACTCTGTGTCTGAAGGGAAATTCAGACCAGTGTTCTCATCCATGAAATACTCTCGGTTTTAATGCCAGAAGTACGCTCTTCATTCCAGACTCTCCAATACAACAGGAACCATGAGCATGCCCAGAAAAAAAGAAATGTGTTTCCTACTCATACGGACCATATGTAGTTTAACTCTGCTTATGAAACTGACACAAACCACAGCTCCCCTTACATAAATGCTCTGTAGTTAATAGTGAGATTCGGTTTGGTTTGGAGAATTGCGAAAAATCATTTGATCCCAAAATTCACTTTGCTTACCAGAAATGAACTCCTACTCGTAGTAAAACACATCCTGTGGTTTAACTCTGTTTCTGAAGGGAAATACAGACCAGAGTTCTTATCCTTGAAACACGCTCTGTTTTAACGCAAGAAGCAAGCTCTTCTTTCCAGAATCTAAAATACAGCAAGAACCATGAGCATGCCCTGAAAAAAAGAACAGTGTTTCCTACTCATACGGTCCATATGTAGTTCAACTCTGTTTATGAAACTGATACAAGCCACAATTCCTCTTACATAAAGGATCTTTAGTTAATAGTGAGAATCGTGTTGTGTTGGTGTACTGTGTAAAACCTTTTGAGCCCAAAATTCACTTTGCTTACCAGAAATGAACTCCTGCTTGTAGGAAAACACAGATCCAGGGGTTGAACTCCGTTTCTGAAGGGAAATTCAGACCAGAGTTCTTATCCCTGAAACACACTCTGTTTTAACGCAAGAAGCAAGGATTCTTTCCAGATTCAAAAATACACCAAGAACCATGAGCATGCCCTGAAAAAAAGAAATGTGTATCCTAATCGTACGGACCATATGTAGTTCAAATTTGCTTATGACAATGATACAGACCACAGCTCCTCTTATATAAATGCTATTTAGTTAATAGTGATAATCGCGTTGTGTTCTAGAACTGTGGAAAATCATTTGAGCCGAAAATTCAATTGGTAGACCAGAAATGAACTCTTGCTTGTAGGAAGACACAGATCATGGGGTTTAACTCCGTTTATGAAGGGAAATTCAGACCAGTGTTCTCATCCATGAAATACACTCTGTTTTAATGCAAGAAGTAAGCTCTTCTTTCCAGAGTCTCCAATACAACAAGAACCATGAGCATGAACAGAAAAAAAAAATGTGTTTCCTACTCATACGGTCCATATGTAGTTCAACTCTGCTTATGAAACTGATACAAACCACAGCTCCTCTAACATAAATGCTCTTTAGTTAATAGTGAGAATAGTGTTGGGTTTTTGAACTGAGAAAAATCATTTGAGCCCAAAATTCACTGGGTTTACCAGAAATTTACTCTTGCTTGTAGGAAGACACAAATCCTGGGGTTTAACTCCGTTTCTCAAGGGAAATTCAGACCAGAATTCTCATACCTGAAAAACACTCTGTTTTTAGGCATGAATCATCCTCTTCTTTCCACGGTCTCCAATACAGTAAGAACCATGACTATGCCAAGAAAAAAAGAACTGTGTTTCCTACTCATACGGACCCTATGTAGTTCAAATCTGCTTATGAAACTGATACAGACCACAGCTCCTCTTACATAAATCCTCATTAGTTAATAGTGATAACTGCGTTGTGTTCTAGAACTGTGGAAAATCATTTGAGCCGAAAATTCACTTGGTTAACCAGAAATGAACTCTTGCTTGTAGGAAGACACAGATCATGGGGTTTAACTCCGTTTCTTAAGGGAAATTCAGACCAGTGTTCTCATCCATGAAATACACTCTGTTTTAACGCAAGAAGCAAGCTCTTCTTTCCAGAGTCTAAAATACAGCAAGAACCATGAGCATGCCCTGAAAAATTGTACAGTGTTTCCTACTCATACGGACCATATATAGTTCAACTCTGCTTATGAAATTGATACAAACCACAGCTCCTCTTACATAAATCCTCTTTAGTTAATAGTGAGAAGAGCGTTGGGTTTGTAACTGGGAAAAAGCATTTGTGCCCAAAATTCACTGCGTTTACCAGAAATGAACTCTTGCTTGTAGCAAGACACAGATCATGGGGTTTACCTCCGTTTCTGAATGGAAATTCAGACCAGAGTTCTCATACCAGAAACACACTCTGTTTTAAGGCATGAATAATCCTCTTCTTTCCAGGGTTTCCAATACAGTAAGAACCATGAGCATGCCAAGAAAAAAAGAACTGTGTTTCCTACTCATATGGACCCCATGTAGTTCAAATCTGCTTTTGAAACTGATACAGACCACAGCTCCTCTTAAATAAATGATCTTTAGTTAATAGTGATAATCGCATTGTGTTCTAGAACTGTGAAAATCATTTGAGCCGAAAATTCACTTGGTTTACCAGAAATGAACTCTTGCTTGTAGGAAGACACAGATCCTTGGTTTTAACTCCGTTTCTGAAGGCAACTTCAGATCAGTGTTCTCATCCATGAAATACACTCTGTTTTAATGCAAGAAGTAAACTCTTCTTTCCACAGTCTCCAATACAACAGGAACCATGAGCATGCCCAGAAAAAAAAGAACTGCATTTCCTACTCATACGGACCATATGTAGTTCAACTCTGCTTATGAAACTGATACAAACCACAGCTCCCCTTACATAAATGCTCTGCAGTTAATAGTGAGAATCGGTGTGTTTTGGGGAATTGCGAAAAATTATTTGCGCCCAAAATTCACTTTGCTTACCAGAAATGAACTCCTACTCGTAGGAAAACATATCCTGGGGTTTAACCCCGTTTCTGAAAGGAAATACAGACCAGAGTTCTTATCCCTGAAACACACTCTCTTTTAACGCAAGAAGCAAGCTCTTCTTTCCAAAGTCTAAAATACAGCAAGAACCATGAGCATGCCCTGAAAAAAAGAACAGGGTTTCCTACTCATATGGACCATATGTAGTTCAACTCTGCTTATGAAACTGATACAAACCACAGCTCCTCTTACATAAATCCTCTTTAGTTAATAGTGAGAATAGCGTTGGGTTTGTGAATTGGGAAAAATCATTTGAGCCCAAAATTCTCTGGGTTTACCAGAAATGAACTCTTCCTTGTAGGAAGATACAGATCATGGGGTTTAACTCCGTTTCTGAAGGGAAATTCAGACCAGAGTTCTCATACCAGAAACACACTCTGTTTTAAGGCATGAATCATCCTCTTCTTTCCAAGGTGTCCAATACAGTAAGAACCATGAGCATGGCAAGAAAAAAAGAACTGTGTTTCCTACTCATACGGACCCTATGTAGTTCAAATCTGCTTATGAAACTGATACAGACCACAGCTCCTCTTACATAAATGCTCTTTAGTTAACAGTGATAATCGCGTTGTGTTCTAGAAAACTGGAAATTCATTTGAGATGAAAATTCACTTGGTATACCCGTAATGAATTCTTGCTTGTAGGAAGACCCAGATCATGGGGTTTAACTCCGTTTATGAAGGGAAATTCAGACCAGTGTTCTCATCCATGAAATACACTCTGTTTTAATGCAAGAAGTAAGCTCTTCTTCCAGAGTCTGCAATACAACAAGAAACATCAGCATGCCCAGAAAAAAAGAAATGTGTTTTCTACTCATACGGTCCATATGTAGTTCAACTCTGCTTATGAAACTGATACAAACCACAGGTCCTCTTACATAAAAGCTCTATACTTAATAGTGAGAATCGGTTTGGTTTGGAGTACTGCGAAAAATCATTTGATCCCCAAATTCACTTTGCTTACCAGAAATGAACTCCTACTTGTAGGAAAACACATCCTGGGGTTTAACTCCATTTCTATAGGGAAATATAGACCAGAGTTCTTATCCCTGAAACACTCTGTTTTAACGCAAGAAGCAAGCTCTTGCTTCCAGAGTCTAAAATACAGCAAGAACCATGAGCATGCCCTGAAAAAAAGAACAGTGTTTCCTACTCATACGGACCCTATGTAGTTCAAATCTGCTTATGAAACTGATACAGACCACAGCTCCTCTTACATAAATCCTCCTTAGTTAATAGTGAGAATAGCGTAGGGTTTGTGAACTGAGAAAATCATTTGAGCCCAAAATTAACTGGGATTACCAGAAATGAAATCTTGATTGTAGGAAGAAACAGATCATGGGCTTAACTCTGTTTCTGAAGGTAAAATTCAGACCAGAGTTCTCATACCAGAAACACACTCTGTTTTAAGGCATGAATCATCCTCTTCTTTCCAGGGTCTCCAATACAGTAAGAACCATGAGCATGCCAAGAAAAAAAGAACTGTGTTTCCTACTCATACGGACCCTATGTAATTCAATTCTGCTTATGAAACTGATACAGACCACAGTTCCTCTTACATTAATGCTATTTAGTTAATAGTGATAATCGCACTGTGTTCTATAACTGTGGAAAATCATTTGAGCCGAAAATTCACTTGGGTTAACAGAAATGAACTCTTGCTTGTAGGAAGACACAGATCATGGGGTTTAACTCCGTTTCTGAAGGGAAATTGAGACCCGTGTTCTCATCCATGAAATACAATCTGTTTTAATGCAAGAAGTAAGCTCTTCTTTCCAGACTCTTCAAGACATCAAGAACCATAAGCATGCCCAGAAAAAAAGAAATGTGTTTCCTACTCATACGGACCATATGTAGTTCAAATCTGCTTATGAAACTGATACAAACCACACCTCCCCTAACATAAATGCTATTTAGTTAATAGTGAGAATCGGTTTGGTTTGGTGTACTGCGAAAAATCATTTGAGCCCAAAATTCACTTTGCTACCAGAAATGAACTCCTACTTGTAGGAAAACACATCCTGGGTTTTAACTCCGTTTCTGAAGGGAAATACCGACCACAGTTCTTCCCCTGAAACACACTCTGTTTTAACGAAGAAGCAAGATCTTTTTTCCAGAGTCTAAAATACAGCAAGAACAATGACCAGGCCCTGAAAAAAAGAACAGTGTTTCGTACTCATACGGACCATATGTAGTTCAACTCTGCTTATGAAACTGATACAAACCACAGCTCCTCTTACATAAATCCTCTTTAGTTAACAGTGAGAATAGCGTTGGGTTTGTGAACTGGGAAAAGTCATTTGAGCCCAAAATTCACTGGGTTTACCAGAAATGAACTCTTGCTTGTAGGAAGACACAGATCATGGGGTTTAACTCCGTTTCTGAGGGGAAATTCAGACCAGAGTTCTCATACCAGAAACACACTCTGTTTTAAGGCATGAATCATCCTCTTCTTTCCAGGGTCTCCAATACAGTAAGAACTATGAGCATGCGAAGAAAAAAAGAACTGTGTTTCCTACTCATACGGACCCTATGTAGTTCAAATCTGCTTATGAAACTGATACAGACCACAGCTCCTCTTACATAAATGCTCTTTAGTTAATAGGGATAATTGCGTTGTGTTCTAGAACTGTGGAAAATCATTTGAGCCGAAAATTCACTTGGTTAACCAGAAATGAACTCTTGCTTGTAGGAAGACACAGATCATGGGGTTTAACTCCGTTTCTGAAGGGAAATTTAGGCCAGTGTTCTCATCCATGAAATACACTCTGTTGTAATGCAAGAAGTAAGCTCTTATTTTCAGAGTCTCCAATTCTACAAGAACCATGAGCATGCCCAGAAAAAAAGAACTGTGTTTCCTACTCATACGGACCATATGTAGTTCAACTGTGCTTATGAAACTGATACAAACCACAACTCCTCTTACATAAATGCTCTTTAGTAAATAGTGAGAATCCCGTTGGGTTCGTGAACTGCGAAAAATCATTTGAGGCCAAAATTCACTGGGTTTACAAGAAATGAACTCTTGCTTGTAGGAAGACACAGATCCTGGGGTTTAACTCCGTTTCTGAAGGGAAATTCAGACCAGTGTTCTCATCCATGAAATACACTCTGTGTTAATGCAAGAAGTAAGCTCTTCTTTCCAGAGTCTCCAATTCTACAAGAACCATGAGCATGCCCAGACAAAAAGAACTGTGTTTCCTACTAATACGGACCATATGTAGTTCAACTCTGCTTATGATACTGATACAAACCACAGCTCCTCTTACATTAATCCTCTTTAGTTAATAGTGAGAATAGCGTTGGGTGTGTGAACTGCGAAAAATCATTTGAGCCCAAAATTCACTGGGTTTGCCAGAAATGAACTCTTGCTTGTAGGAAGACACAGATCATGGGGTTTACCTCCGTTTCTGAAGGGAAATTCAGACCAGAGTTTTCATACCAGAAACATACTCTGTTTAAAGGCATGAATCATCCTCTTCTTTCCAGGGTCTCCAATACAATAAGAACCATGAGCATGCCAAGAAAAAAAGAACTGTGTTTCCTACTCATAAGGACCCTATGTAGTTCAACTCTGCTTATGAAACAGATATAAACCATGGCTCCTCTTACATAAAGGATCTTTAGTTAAGAGTAAGAATCGGTTTGGTTTGGTTAATTGCAAAAAAATCATTTGTGCCCCAAATTCACTTGGTTTACCAGAAATGAATTCTTGCTTGTAGGATGACACACATCTTGGGGTTTAACTCACTTTCTGAAGGGAAATTCAGACCTGAATTCTCATCACTGAAACACACTATGCTTCTACATAAGAAGCAAGCTCTTCTTTCCAGAGTCTAAAATACAGCAAACCATGAGCATGCCCTGAAAAAAAAAATGTGTTTCCTACTCATACGGACCATATGTATTTCAACTCTGCTTATGAAACTGATACAAACATCAGCTCCCCTTACATAAATGCTCTGTAGTTAATAGTGAGAATCGGTTTGTTTTGGAGAATTGCGAAAAATCATTTGAGCCCAAAATTCACTTTGCTTACCAGAAATGATTTCCTAAACATAGGAAAACACATCCTGGGGTTTACCTCCGTTTCTGACGGGAAATACAGACTAGAGTTCTTATCCCTGAAACACACTCTGTTTTATGCAAGAAGCAAGCTCTTATTTCCAGAGTCTAAAATACAGCAAGAACCATGAGCATGCCCTGAAAAAAAGAACAGTGTTTCCTACTCATATGGACCATATGTAGTTCAACTCTGCTTATGAAATTGATACAAACCACAGTTCCTCTTACATAAATCCTCTTTAGTTAATAGTGAGAATAGCGTTGGGTTTGTGAACTGGGAAAAAACATTTGAGCCCAAAATTCACTGGGTTTACCAGAAATGAACTCTTGCTTGTAGGAAGACACAGATCATGGGGTTTACCTCCGTTTCTGAAGGGAAATTCAGACCAGAGTTCTCATACCAAAAACACACTCTGTTTTAAGGCATGAATCATCCTGTTCTTTCAGGGTCTCCAATACATTAAGAACCATGAGCATGCCAAGAAAAAAGAACTGTGTTTCCTACTCATACGGACCCTATGTAGATCAAATCTGCTTTGGAAACTGATACCAACCACAGCTCCTCTTACATAAATGTTGTTTAGTTAATAGTGATATTCGCGTTGTGATCTAGAACTGTGGAAAATCATTTGAGCCGAAAATTCACTTGGTTTACCAGAAATGAACTCTTGCTTGTATGAAGACACAGATCCTGGGGTTTAACTCCGTTTCTGAAGGGAAATTCAGACCAGTGTTCTCATCCTTGAAATACACTCTGTTTTAATGCAAGAAGTAAGCTTTTCTTTCCAGAGTCTCCAATTCTAACAAGAACCATGAGCATGCCCAGAAAAAAGAACTGTGTTTCCTACTAATACCGACCATATGTAGTTCAACTCTGCTTATGAAACAGATACAAACCACAGCTCCTCTTACATTAATCCTCTTTAGTTAATAGTGAGAATAGCGTTGGGTGTGTGAACTGCGAAAAATCATTTGAGCCCAAAATTCACTGGGTTTGCCAGAAATGAACTCTTGCTTGTAGGAAGACACAGATCATGGGGTTTACCTCCGTTTCTGAAGGGAAATTCAGACCAGAGTTCTCATACCAGAAACACACTCTGTTTTAAGGCATGAATCATCCTGTTCTTTCCAGGGTCTCCAATACATTAAGAACCATGAGCATGCCAAGAAAAAAAGAACTGTGTTTCCTACTCATACGGACCCTATGTAGTTCAAAATTGTTTATGAAACTGATACAGACCACAGCTCCTCTTACATAAATGCTCTTTAGTTAATAGTGATAATCGCGTTGTGTTCTAGAACTGTGGAAAATCATTTGAGCTGAAAATTCACTTGGTTTACAAGAATTGAACTCTTGCTGGTAGGAAGACAGGGATCATGGGGTTTAACTCCATTTGTGAAGGGAAATTCAGAGCAGAGTTCTCATCCATGAAACACACCTTGTTTTAAAGCAAGAAACAAGTTCTTCTTTCCAGTGTCTCCAATAAGGCAGGAACCATGAGCATGCCCTGAAAAAAAGAACTGTGTTTCCTTCTCATACAGACCATATGTAGTTCAACTCTGCTTATGAAACTGATACAAATCACACCTCCTCTTAAATAAATGCTCTTTAGTTAATAGTGAGAATCGCGTTGGATTCGTGAACTGCAAAAAATCATTTGAGCCCAAAATTCACAGGGTTTACCTGAAATGAACTCTTGCTTGTAGGAAGACACAGATGCTGGGGTTTAATTCCATCTCTGAAGGCAAATTCAGACCAGAATTCTCAACCCAGAAAAACACTCTTTATTAAGGCAAGAATCATCCTCTTCTTTCCAGCGTCTCCAATACAGTAAGAACCATGAGCATGCCCAAAAAAAAAGAACTGTGTTTCCTACTAATAGGGACCATATGTAGGTCAACTATGCTTATGAAATGATACAGACCACAGCTCCTCTTCCATAAAGGCCCTTTAGTTAATAGTGAAAATCACATTGGGTTCTAGAACTGTGTAAAGACTTTTGAGGCTAAAATTCACTTGGTTTACAAGAAATGAACTCTTGCTGCTAGGAAGACACAGATCATGGGATTTAACTCCGTTGCTGAAGGGAAATTCAGACCAGAGTTTTCATCCATGAAACACACCCTGTTTAATGCAAGAAGCAAGCTGTTTGTTCCAGCGTCTCCAGTACAGCGAGAACCATGAGCATGCCCGGAGAAAAAGAACTGTGTTTCCTACTCATACGGACCATATGTAGTTCAACTCTGTTTATGACACTGATACAAACCACACCTCCTCTTACATAAATGCTCTTGAGTTAATAGTGAGAATCGCGTTGGGTCCGTGAACTGTGAAAAACCATTTGAGCACAAAATTACCTGGGTTAAACAGAAATGAACTCTTTCTTGTAGGAAGACACAGATCTTGTGGTTTACTCCATTTCTGAAGGGAAATTCAGACCAGAGTTCTCATCCCTGAAACACACTCTGTTTTAACACAAGAAGCAAGCTCTTCTTTCCAGAGTCTAAAATACAGCAAGAACAATGAGAATGCCCTGACAAAAAGAATTGTGTTTCCTACTAATACGGACAAAATGTAGTTCAACTCTGCTTATGAAATGATACAGACCACAGCTCCTCTTACATAAATGCTCTACAGTTAATAGTGATAATTGGGTTGGGTTCTAGACCTGTGTAAAATCATTTGATCCAAAAATTCACTTGGTTTACAAGAAATGAACTCTTGCTTGTAGGAAGACAGAGATCATGGGGTTTAACTCCGTTTGTGAAGGGAAATTCAGAGCAGAGTTCTCATCCATGAAACACACCTTGTTTTAAAGCAAGAAACAAGTTCTTCTTTCCAGTGTCTCCAATACAGCAGGAACCATGAGCATGCCCTGAAAAAAAGAACTGTGTTTCCTAATCATACAGACCATATGTAGTTCAACTCTGCTTATGAAACTGATACAAATCACACCTCCTCTTAAATAAATGCTCTTTAGTTAATAGTGAGAATCGCAATGGGTTCGTGAACTGCAAAAAATCATTTGAGCCCAAAATTCACAGGGTTTACCAGAAATAAACTCTTGCTTGTAGGAAGACAGAGATCCTGGGGTTTACTCCGTTTCTGAAGGGAAACTCAGACCAGAGTTCTCATCCCTGAAACACACTCTGTTTTAACACAAGAAGCAAGGTCATCTTTGAAGAGTCTAAAATACAGCAAGAACCATGAGAATGTCCTGAAAAAAAGAACTGTGTTTCCTACTGATATGGACCATATGTAGTTCCACTCTGCTTATGAAACTGATACAAAGCACAGCTCCTCTTACATAAATGATCGTTAGTTAATAGTGAGAATCGCGTTGGGTTTGTGAACTGCAAAAAATAATTTGTGCCAAAAATTCACTGTGTTTTCCTGAAAAGAACTCTTGCTTCTAGGAAGACACAGATCCTGGGGTTTAACTCCGTTTATGAAAAGAAATTCAGACCAGAGTTCTCCTCCCTGAAAAACACTGTGTTTTAAGGCAAGAATCTTCCTCTTCTTTCCAGCCTCTCCTATACAGTAAGAACCATGAGCATCCCAGAAAAAAGAACTGTGTTTCCTACTCATACGGACCAAATTATTACAACTCTGCTTATGAACATGATACAGACTACAGCTCCACTTACATGAATGCTCTTTAGTTAATAGTGATAATCAAGGTTGGGTTCTAGAACTGTGTAAATTCATTTGAGCCAAAAATTCACTTGGTTTACCAGAAATGAACTCTTACTGGGAGGAAGACACAGATCATGGGGTTTAACTCCGTTTGTGAAGGGAAATTCAAACCAGTGTTCTCATCCATGAAACACTGCTTGTTTTAATGCAAGAAGCAACCTCTTCTTTCCTGTGTCTCCAATACAACAAGAACCATGAGCATGCACTGAAAAAAAGAACTGTGTTTCCTACTCATACAGACCATATGTAGTTCAACTCTGCGTATGAAACTGATACAAATCACAGCTCCTCTTACATAAATGCTCTTTAGTTAATAGTGAGAATCGTGTTGGGTTCGTGAACTGCAAAAAAACATTTGAGCCCAAAATTCACTGGGTTTACCTGAAATGAACTCGTGCTTGTAGGAAGACCCAGATCCTGGGGTTTAATTCCATCTCTGAATGCAAATTCAGACCAAATTCTCAACCCTGAAAAACACCCTTTTTTAAGGCAATAATCATCCTCTTCTTTCCAGCGTCTCCAATACAGTAAGAACCATGAGCATGCCCAGACAAAAAGAACTGTGTTTCCTACTCATACGGACCATATGTAGTTCAACTCTGCTTATGAAATTATACACACCTCATCTCCTCTTACATAAATGATCTTTAGTTAATAGTGATAATCACATTGGGTTCTAGAACAGGGTAAAGACATTTGAGCCGAAAATTCACTTGGTTTACCAGAAATTAACACTTGCTGGTAGAAAGACACTTATCATGGGGTTTAACTCCGTTTTTGAAGGGAAATTCAGACCAGACTTTTCATCCAATGAACACACCCTGTTTTAATGCAAGAAGCAAGGTCTTCTTTCCAGCATCTCCAGTACAGCGAGAACCATGAGCATGCCCTGAAAAAAAGAACTGTGTTTCCTACTCATACGGACCATATGTTTCAACTCTGCTTATGAAACTGATACAAACCACAGCTCTTCTTACATAAATGCTCTTTAGTAAATAGTGAGAATCGTGTTGGGTTCGTGAACTGCAAAAATTCATTTGAGCCGAAAATCCACTGTGTTTTCCTGAAATGAACTCTTGCTTGTAGGAAGACACAGATCCTGGGGTTTTACTCTGTTTATGAAACAAAATTCAGACCAGAGTTCTCATCCCTGAACAACACTCTGTTTTAAGGCAAGATTCATCCTCTTCTTTCCGGCCTCTCCAATACAGTAAGAACCATGACAATGCCCAGAAAAAAAGAACTGTCTTTCCTACTCATACGGACTATATGTAGTTCAAATAAGCTTATGAAATGATACAGACCACTGCTCCTGTTACATGAATGCTCTTTAGTTAATAGTGATAATCGCGTTGGGTTGTAGAACTGTGTAAAGTCATTTGAGCCAAAAATTCACTTGGTTTACCAGAAATGAACTCTTCCTGATAGGAAGACACAGATCATGGTGTTCAACTCCATCTGTGAAGGAAAATTCAGACCAGAGTTATCATCCATGAAACACACCCTGTTTTAAAGCAAGAAGCAATATCTTCTTTCCAGCGTCTCCAATACAGCAAGAACCATGATCATGCCCTGAAAAAAAGAACTGTGTTTCCTACTCATACGTACCATATGTAGTACAACTGTGCTTATGAAACAGATACACACCACAGCTCTTCTAACATAAATGCTCTTTAGTAAATAGTGAAAATCACATTGGGTTCTAGAAACTGTGTAAAGACTTTTGAGCCAAAAATTCACTTGGTTTCCAAGAAATGAACACTTGCTGGTAGGAAGACACTGATCATGGGGTTTAACTCTGTTTGTGAAGGGAAATTCAGACCAGAGTTCTCATCCATGAAACACTCCCTGTTTTAAAACAAGAAGCAAGCTCTTCCTGCCGGTGTTTCCAATACAGCAAGAACCATGAGCATGTCCTGAAAAAAAGAACTGTGTCCTACTCATACGAACTATATGTAGTTCAAATCTGCTTATGAAATGATACAGACCACTGCTCCTGTTACATAATTGCTCTTTAGTTAATAGTGATAATCGCGTTGGGTTCTAGAACTGTGTAAAGTCATCTGAGCCAAAAATTCACTTGGTTTACCAGAAATGAACTCTTACTGGTAGGAAGACACAGATCCTGGGGTTTACTCCGTTTCTGAAGGGAAATTCAGACCAGAGATCAGATCCCTGAAACACACTCTGTTTTAACCCAAGAAGCAAGCTCTTCTTTTCAGACTCTAAAATACAGCAAGAACCATTAGCATGCTCTGAAAAAAAGAACTGTGTTTCCTACTCATATGGACCATATGTAGTTCAACTCTGCTTATGAAACAGACACAAACCACAGCTCCTCTTACATAAATGCTTTTTAGTTAATAGTGATAATCCCGTTGGTTTCGTGAACTGCAAAAAATCATTTCAGCCTAAAATTCACTGGGTTTACCAGAAATGAACTCTTGCTTGTAGGAAGACACAGATCCTGGGGTTTAACTCCGTTTCTGAAGGGAAATTCAGACCAGAGTTCTCATCCGTGAAATACACTCTGTATTAAGGCAAGAATCATCGTCTTCATTCCAGCATCTCCAATACAGTAAGAACCATGAGCATGCCCAGAAAAAAAGAACTGTGTGTCCTACTCATACGGACCATATGTAGTTCAACTCTGCTTATGAAATGATACAGACCACAGCTCGTCTTACATAAATGCTCTTTAGTTAATAGTGATAATCCCGTTGGGTTCTAAAACTGTGTAAAGTCATTTGAGCCCGAAATTCTCTAGGGTTACCAGAAATGAACTCTTGCTGGTAGGAAGACACAGATCATGGTGTTTAACTCCATTTTTGAAGGGAAATTCAGACCAGAGTTCTCATCCATGAAACACACCCTGTTTTAAAGCAAGAAGCAAGCTCTTCTTTCCAGTGTTTCCAATACAGGAAGAACCATGAGCATGCCCTGAAAAAAAGAACTGTGTTTCCTACTCTTACATACCATATGTAGTTCAACTCTGCTTATGAAACTGATACAAATCACAGCTCCTCTTAAATAAATGCTCTTGAGTTAATAGTGAGAATCGCATTTGGTTCGTGAACTGCGAAAAATCATTTGAGCCCCAAATTCACGGGGTTTACCTGAAATGAACTCTTGCTTGTAGGAAGACACAGATCCTGTGGTTTAACTCCATCTCTGAAGGCAAATTAGGCCAGAGTTCTCATCCCTGAAAAACACTCTGTTTTAAGGCAAGAATCATCCTCTTCTTTCCAGCCTCTCCAATACAGTAAGAACCATGAGCATGTCCAGAAAAAAAGAACTGTGTTTCCTACTCATACGGATCATATGTAGTTCAACTCTGCTTATGAAATGATAAAGACCACAGCTCCTGTTACATAAATGCTCTTTCGTTAATAGTGATAATCCCGTTGGGTTCTAGATCTATGTACAGTCATTTGAGCCAAAAATTCACTTGGTTTACCAGAAATGAACTCTTGCTGGTAGGAAGACACAGATCATGGTGTTCAACTCCATTAGTGAAGGAAAATTCAGACCACAGTTATCATCCATGAAACACACCCTGTTTTCAAACAAGAAGCAACCTCTTCTTTCCAGTGTCTCCAATACAGCAAGAACCATGAGCATGTCCTGAAAAAAAGAACTGTGTTTCCTCCTGATACCGACCATATGTAGTTTTACTCTTCTTATGAAACTGATCCAAATCACAGCTCCCCTTACATAAATGCTCTTTAGTTTTAGTTAGAATCGCGTTTTGTTCATGAACTTCAAAATATCATTTGAGCCCAAAATTCACTGGGTTTATCTGATATGAACTCTTGCTTGTAGGAAGACAGAGATCCTGGGGTTTAACTCCATCTCTGAAGGCAAATTGAGACCAGAATTCTCAACCCTGAAAAACACTCTGTTTTAAGGCAAGATCCATCCTCTTCTTTCCAGAGTCTCCAATACAGTAAGAACAATGAGCATACCCAGAAAAAATGAACTGTGTTTCCTACTCATACGGACCATATGTAGTTCCACTCTGCTTATGAAATGATACAGACCACAGCTCCTCTTACATAAATGCGCTTTAGTTAATAGTGATAGTCACATTAGGTTCTAGAACTGTGTGAAGACATTTGAGCCAAAAATTCACTTTGTTTACCAGAAATGAACTCTTGCCAGTAGGAAGACACTGATCATGGGGTTTAACTCGTTTGTGAAGGGAAATTCAGACCAGAATTCTCATCCTTGAAACACACTCTGTTTGAACACAAGAAGCAAGCTCTTCTTTCCAGAGTCTAAAAGACAGCAAGAACCATGAGAATGCCCTGCAAAAAAGAACTGTGTTTCCTACTCATACGGACCATATGCAGTTCAACTCTGCTTATGAAATGATAAAGACCACAGCTCCTCTTACATAAATGCTCTTTTGTTAATAGTTATAATCGTGTTGGGTTCTAGAACTGTTTAAAGTCATTTGAGCCCAAAATTCACTTGGTTTACCAGAAATGAACTCTTACTGGTAGGAAGAAACAGATCATGGTGTTCAAATCCGTTAGTGAAGGAAAATTCTGTCCAGAGTTATCATCCATGAAACACACCCTGTTTTAAAGCAAGAAGCAAGCGCATCTTTCCAGCGTCTCCAATACAGCAAGAACCAAGTGCTTGCCCGGAAAAAAAGAACTGTGTTACCTACTCATACGGACCATATGTAGTTCAACTCTGCTTATGAAACTGATACAAACCACAGCTCCTCTTACTTAAATGCCCTTTACTTAATAGTGAGAATCGCGTTGGATTCATGAACTGCAAAAAATCATTTGAGCCCAAAATTCACTGTGTTTTCCTGAAATGAACTCTTGCTTGTAGGAAGACACAGATTTGGGGTTTAAATCCGATTATGAAGCGAAATGCAGACCAGAGGTCTCATCCCTGAAATACACTCTGTATTAAGGCAAGAATCATCCTCTTCTTTCCAGCCTCTCCAATAGAGTAAGAACCATGAGCATGCCCAGAAAAAAAGAACTGTGTTTCCTACTCATACGGACCATATGTAGTTCCACTCCGCTTATGAAATGATACAGACCACAGCTCCTCTTACATAAATGCGCTTTAGTTAATAGTGATAGTCACATTGGGTTCTAGAACTGTGTAAAGACATTTGAGCCAAAAATTCACTTTGTTTACCAGAAATGAACTCTTGCCAGTAGGAAGATACTGATCATGGGGTTTAACTCGTTTGTGAAGGGAAATTCAGACCAGAATTCTCATCCCTGAAACACACTCTGTTTGAACACAAGAAGGAAGCTCTTCTTTCCAGAGTCTAAAATACAGCAAGAACCATGAGTATGCCCTGCAAAAAAGAACTGTGTTTCCTACTCATACGGACCATATGCAGTTCAACTCTGCTTATGAAATGATAAAGACTACAGCTCCTCTTACATAAATGCTCTTTAGTTAATAGTGATAATCGTGTTGGGTTCTAGAACTGTGTAAAGTCATTTGAGCCCAAAATTCACTTGGTTTACCAGAAATGAACTCTTACTGGGAGGAAGAAACAGATCATGGTGTTCAAATCCGTTTGTGAAGGAAAATTCAGTCCAGAGTTATCATCCATGAAACACACCCTGTTTTAAAGCAAGAAGCAAGTGCATCATTCCAGCGTCTCCAATACAGCAAGAACCAAGTGCTTGCCCGGAAAAAAAGAACTGTGTTACCTACTCATACGGACCATATGTAGTTCAACTCTGCTTATGAAACTGATACAAACCACAGCTCCTCTTACTTAAATGCCCTTTACTTAATAGTGACAATCGCGTTGGATTCATGAACTGCAAAAAATCATTTGAGCCCAAAATTCACTGTGTTTTCCTGAAATGAACTCTTGCTTGTAGGAAGACACAGATTTGGGGTTTAAATCCGTTTATGAAGCGAAATGCAGACCAGAGGTCTCATCCCTGAAATACACTCTGTATTAAGGCAAGAATCATCCTCTTCTTTCCAGCCTCTCCAATAGAGTAAGAACCATGAGCATGCCCAGAAAAAAAGAACTGTGTTTCCTACTCTTACATACCATATGTAGTTCAACTCTGCTTATGAAACTGATACAAATCACAGCTCCTCTTAAATAAATGCTCTTAGGTTAATAGTGAGAATCGCATTGGGTTCGTAAACTGCGAAAAAGCATTTGAGCCCCAAATTCACGGGGTTTACCTGAAATGAACTCTTGCTTGTAGGAAGACAGAGATCCTGGGGTTTAACTCCGTTTGTGAAGGGAAATTCAGACCAGAGTTCTCATCCATGAAACACCCTGTTTTAAATCAGGAAGCAAGCTCTTCTTACCAGCATGTCCAATACAGCAAGAACCATGAGCATGCTCTGAAAAAAAGAACTGGGTTTCCAACTCATACGGACCATATGTAGTTCAACTCTGCTTATGAAACAGATACAAACCACAACTCCTCTTACATAAATGCTTTTTAGGAAATAGTGATAATCCCGTTGGTTTCGTGAACTGCAAAACATCATTTGAGCCCAAAATTCACGGGGTTTACCTGAAATGAACTCTTGCTTGTAGGAAGACCCAGATCCTGTGGTTTAACTCCATCTCTGAAGGCAAATTAGGCCAGAGTTCTCATCCCTGAAAAACACTCTGTTTAAAGGCAAGAATCATCCTCTTCTTTCCAGCCTCTCCAATACAGTAAGAACCATGAGCATGTCCAGAAAAAAAGAACTGTGTTTCCTACTCATAAGGATCATATGTAGTTCAACTCTGCTTATGGAATGATAAAGACCACAGCTCCTCTTACATAAATGCTCTTTCGTTAATAGTGATAATCGCGTTGGGTTCTAGATCTATGTACAGTCATTTGAGCCACAAATTCACTTGGTTTACCAGAAATGAACTCTTGCTGGTAGGAAAACACAGATCATGGTGTTCAACTCCATTAGTGAAGGAAAATTCAGACCACAGTTATCATCCATGAAACACACCCTGTTTTCAAACAAGAAGCAACCTCTTCTTTCCAGTGTCTCCAATACAGCAAGAAACACGAGCATGCCCTTAAAAAAAGAACTGTGTTTCCTACTCATACGGACCATATGTAGTTCAACTCTGCTTATGAAACAGATACAAACCACAGCTCCTCTTACATAAATGCTCTTTAGTAAATAGTGAGAATCCTGTTGGGTTCATGAACTGCGAAAAATCATTTGAGCCCAAAATTCACTGGGTTTACCAGAAATGAACTCTTGCTTGTAGGAAGACACAGATCCTGGGGTTTAACTCCATTTCTGAAGGGAAATTCAGACCTGAGTTCTCATCCCTGAAAAACACTGTTTTAAGGCAAGAATCATCCTCTTCTTTCCAGCCTCTCCAATACAGTAAGAACCATGAGCATGCCCGGAAAAAAAAAACTGTGTTTCCTACTCATATGTACTATATGTAGTTCCAATCTGCTTATGAAATGATGCAGACCACAGCTCCTGTTACATAAATGCTCTTTAGTTAATAGTGATAATCGCGTTGGGTTCTAGAACTGTGTAAAGTCATTTGAGTCAAAAATTCACTTGGTTTTCCAGAAATGAACTGTTGCTGGTAGGAAGACACATATCATGGGGTTTAACTCTGTTTGTGAAGGGAAATTCAGAGCAGAGTTCTCATCCATGAAACACACTTTGTTTTAAAGCAAGAAGTAAGCTCTTCTTTCTAGTGTGTTCCAATACAGCAAGAACCATGAGCATGCCCAGAAAAAAAGAACTGTGTTTCCTACTCTTACATACCATATGTAGTTCAACTCTGCTTATGAAACTGATACAAATCACAGCTCCTCTTAAATAAAGGCTCTTAGGTTAATAGTGAGAATCGCATTGGGTTCGTGAACTGCAAAAAAGCATTTGAGCCCCAAATTCACGGGGTTTACCTGAAATGAACTCTTGCTTGTAGGAAGACAGAGATCCTGGGGTTTAACTCAGTTTGTGAAGGGAAATTCAGACCAGAGTTCTCATCCGTGAAAAACACTCTGTTTTAAGGCAGGAAGCAAGCTCTTCTTTCCAGCATGTCCAATACAGCAAGAACAATGAGCATGCTCTGAAAAAAAGAACTGTGTTTCCTACTCATACGGTCCATATGTAGTTCAACTCTGCTTATGAAACAGATACAAATACAGCTCCTCTTACATAAATGCTCTTTACTTAATAGTGAGAATCGTGTTGGATTCATGAACTGCAAAAAATCATTTGAGCCCAAAATTCACTCTGTTTTCCTGAAATGATCTCTTGCTTGTAGGAAGACACAGATTTGGGGTTTAAATCCGTTTATGAAGCGAGATGCAGACCTGAGTTCTGATCCCTGAAAAACACTCTGTATTAAGGCAAGAATGATCCTCTTCTTTCCAGCCTCTCCAATACAGTAAGAACCATAAGCTTGCCCAGAAAAAAAGAACTGTGTTTCCTACTCATACGGACTATATGTAGTTCAACTCTGCTTATGAAATGATACAGACCACAGCTCCTCTTACATAAATGCGCTTTAGTTAATAGTGATAATCACGTTGGGTTCTAGAACTGTGTAAAGTCATTTGAGCCAAAAATTCACTTGGTTTACCAGAAATGAACTCTTGCAGGTAGGAAGACACAGATCATGGGGTTTAACTCCGTTAGTGAAGGGAAATTCAGAACAGAGTTCTCATCCATGAAACACACCCTGTTTTAAAGCAGGAAGCAAGCTCTACTTTCTAGTGTGTTCCAATACAGCAAGAACCATGAGCATGCCCTGAAAAAAAGAACTGGGTTTCCTCCTGATACAGACCATATGTAGTTTTACTCTTCTTATGAAACTGATCCAAATCACAGCTCCCCTTACATAAATGCTCTTGAGTTAATAGTGAGAATCGCATCGGGTTCGTGAACTGCGAAAAATCATTTGAGCCCAAAATTCAGGGGTTTACCTGATATGAACTCTTGCTTGTAGGAAGACAGAGATCCTGGGGTTTAACTCCATCTCTGAAGGCAAATTAGGCTAGAGTTCTCATCCCTGAAAAACACTCTGTTTTAAGGCAAGAATCATCCTCTTCTTTCCAGAGTCTCCAATACAGTAAGAACCATGAGCATGGCCAGAAAAAATGCACTGTGTTTCCTACTCATACGGATCATATGTAGTTCAACAATGCTTATGAAATGATACAGACCACAGCTCCTGTTACATAAATGCTCTTTAGTTAATAGTGATAATCGCTTTGGGATCTAGAGCTATGTACAGTCATTTGAGCCACAAATTCACTTGGTTTACAAGAAAAGAACTCTTGCTGGTAGGAAGACACAGATCATGGTGTTCAACTCCATTAGTGAAGGAAAATTCAGACCAGAGTTATCATCCATGAAACACACCCTGTTTTAAAGCAAGAAGCAACCTCTTCTTTCCAGTGTCTCCAATACAGCAAGAAACACGAGCATGCCCTGCAAAAAAGGACCGTGTTTCCTACTCATACGGACCATATGCAGTTCAACTCTGCTTATGAAATGATAAAGACCACAGCTCCTCTTACATAAATGCTCTTTAGTTAATAGTGATAATCGCATTGGGTTCTAGAACTGTGTAAATTCATTTGAGCCCAAAATTCAATTGTTTTACCAGAAATGAACTCTTACTGGTAGGAAGACACAGATCATGGTGTTCAACTCCGCTTGTGAAGGAAAATTCAGACCAGAGTTATCATCCATGAAACACACCCTGTTTTAAAACAAGAAGCAAGCGCATCTTTCCAGCGTCTCCAATACAGCAAGAACCAAGAGCTTGCCCGGAAAAAAAGAACTGTGTTTCCTACTCCTACAGACCATATGTATTTCAACTCTGCTTATGAAACTGAAACAAATCACAGCTCCTCTTACATAAATGCTCTTTAGTTAATAGTGAGAATCACTTTGGGTTCGTGAACTGCAAAAAATCATTTGAGCCCAAAATTCACTGGCTTTACCTGAAATGAACTCTTAATTCTAGGAAGACACAGATCCTGGGGTTTAACTCAGTCTCCGAAGGCAAATTCAGACCAGAATTCTCAACCCTGAAAAGCACTCTGTTTTAAGGCAAGAATCATCCTCTTCTTTCAAGCGTCTCCAATACAGCAAGACCATGAACATGCCCGGAAAAAAAGAACTGTGTTTCCTACTCATACGGACCATATGTAGTTCAACTCTGCTTATGAAACAGATACAAACCACAGCTCCTCTTACATAAGTGCTTTTTAGTAAATAGTGAGAATCCCGTTAGTTTCGTGTACTGCAAAAAATCATTTGAGCCCAAAATTCACTGGGTTTACCACAAATGAACTCTTTCTTGTAGGAAGACACAGATCATGTGGTTTAACTCCGTTTGTGAAGGGAAATTCAGACCAGAGTTCCCATCCATGAAACACACCCTGTTTTAAAGCAAGAAGCAAGCTCTTCTTTCCAGTGTTTCCAATACAGCAAGAACCATGAGCATGCCCAGAAAAAAAGAACTGTGCTTCCTACTCATATGGACCATATGGAGTTCAACTCTGCTTATGAAATGATACAGACCACAGCTCCTCTTACATAAATGCTCTTTAGTTAATAGTGATAATCCCGTTGGGTTCTAGAACTGTGTAAATTCATTTGAGCAAAAAATTCACTTGGTTTACCAAAAATGAACTCTTGCTGGTAGGAAGACCCAGATCATTGGGTTTAACTCCGTTAGTGAAGGGAAATTCAGACCAGGGTTCTCATCCATGAAACACACCCTGTTTTAAAGCAGGAAGCAAGCTCTTCTTTCCAGTGTCTCAAATACAGCAAGAACCATGAGCATGCCCTGAAAAAAAGATCTGTGTTTCCTACTCATACAGACCATATGTATTTCAACTCTGCTTATGAAACAGATACAAACCACAACTCCTCTTACATAAATGCTTTTTAGGTAATAGTGATAATCCCGTTGGTTTTGTGAACTGCGAAAAATCATTTGAGCCCAAAATTCCCTGGGTTTACCAGGAATAAATTCTTGCTTGTAGGAAGACACAGATCCTGGGGTTTATTCCGTTTCTGGAGGGAAATTCAGACCAGAGTTCTCATCCCTGAAACACACTCTGTTTTAACCCAAGAAGCAAGCTCTTCTTACCAGCATGTCCAATACAGCAAGAACCATGAGCATGCTCTGAAAAAAAGAACTGTGTTTCCTACTCATACGGACCATATGTAGTTCAACTCTGCTTATGAAACAGATACAAACCACAACTCCTCTTACATAAATGCTTTTTAGGTAATAGTGATAATCCCGTTGGTTTTGTGAACTGCGAAAAATCATTTGAGCCCAAAATTCACGGGGTTTACCTGAAATGAACTCTTGCTTGTAGGAAGACAGAGATCCTGGGGTTTAACTCCATCTCTGAATGCAAATTGGGCCAGAGTTCTCATCCCTGAAAAACACTCTGTTTTAAGGCAATAATCATCCTCTTCCTTCCGGCCTCTCCAATACAGTAAGAACCATGAGCATGTCCAGAAAAAAAGAACTGTGTTTCCTACTCATACGGATCATATGTAGTTCAACTCTGCTTATGAAATGATACAGACCACAGCTCCTGTTACATAAATGCTCTTTAGTTAATAGTGATTATCGCGTTGGGTTCTAGATCTATGTACGGTCATTTGAGCCAAAAATTCACTTGGTTTACCAAAAATGAACTCTTGCTGGTAGGAATACACAGATCATGGTGTTCAACTCCATTAGTGAAGGAAAATTCAGAACAGAGTTATCATCCATGAAACACACCCTGTTTTAAAGCAAGAAGCAACCTCTTCTTTCCAGTGTCTCCAATACAGCAAGAAACACGAGCATGCCAAGGAAAAAGAACTGTGTTTCCTACTCATACGGACCATATGTAGTTCAACTCTGCTTATGAAACAGATACAAACCACAGCTCCTCTTACATAAATGCCCTTTAGTAAATAGGGAGAATCCCCTTGGGTTCTTGAACTGCGAAAAATCATGTGAGCCCAAAATTCACTGGGTTTACCAGAAATGAACTCTTGCTTGTAGGAAGACACAGATTCTGGGGTTTAACTCCATTTCTGAAGGGAATTTCAGACTTGAGTTTTCATCCCTGAAAAACACTCTGTTTTAAGGCAAGAATCATCCTCTTCTTTCCAGGCTCTCCAATACAGTAAGAACCATGAGCATGCCCGGTAAAAAGAACTGTGTTTCCTACTCGTACAGACTATATGTAGTTCAAATCTGCTTATGAAATGATGCAGACCACAGCTCCTGTTACATAAATGCTCTTTAGTTAATAATGATAATCGCGTTGGGTTCTAGAACTGTGTAAAGTCATTTGAGCCAAAAATTCACTTGTTTTACCAGAAATGAACTCTTGCTTGTAGGAATACCCAGATCATGGGGTTTAACTCCGTTAGTGAAGGGAAATTCAGACCAGGGTTCTCATCCATAAAACACACCCTGTTTTAAAGCAGGAAGCAAGCTCTTCTTTCCAGTGTCTCAAATACAGCAAGAACCATGAGCATGCCCTGAAAAAAAGAACTGTGTTTCCTACTCATACAGACCATATGTATTTCAACTCTGCTTATGAAACTGATACAAAGAACACCTCCTCTTACATAAATGCTCTTGAGTTAATAGTGAGAATCGTGTTGGGTTCGTGAACTGCGAAAAATCATTTGAGCCCAAAATTCACGGGGTTTACCTGAAATTAACTCTTGCTTGTAGGAAGACAGAGATCCTGGGGTTTAACTCCATCTCTGAACGCAAATTGGGCCAGAGTTCTCATCCCTGAAAAACACTCTGTTTTAAGGCAATAATCATCCTCTTCCTTCCGGCCTCTCCAATACAGTAAGAACCATGAGCATGTCCAGAAAAAAAGAACTGTGTTTCCTACTCATACAGACTATATGTAGTTCAAATCTGCTTATGAAATGATGCAGACCACAGCTCCTGTTACATAAATGCTCTTTAGTTAATAGTGATAATCGCGTTGGGTTCTAGAACTGTGTAAAGTCATTTGAGCCTAAAATTCACATGGTTTTCCAGAAATGAACTCTTGTTGGTAGGAAGACACATATCATGGGGTTTAACTCTGTTTGTGAAGGGAAATTCAGAGCAGAGTTGTCATCCATGAAAAACACTTTGTTTTAAAGCAAGAAGCAAGCTCTTCTTTCTAGTGTGTTCCAATACAGCAAGAACCATGAGCATGCCCTGAAAAAAAGAACTGTGTTTCCTCCTGATACAGACCATATGTAGTTTTACTCTTCTTATGAAACTGATCCAAATCACAGCTCCCCTTACATAAATGCTCTTTAGTTAATAGTGAGAATCGCGTTGGGTTCATGAACTTCGAAATATCATTTGAGCCCAAAATTCACTGGGTTTACCTGATATGAACTCTTGCTTGTAGGAAGACAGAGATCCTGGGGTTTAACTCCATCTCTGAAGGCAAATTGAGACCAGAATACTCAACCCTGAAAAACACTCTGTATTAAGGCAAGAACCATCCTCTTCTTTCCAGAGTCTCCAATACAGTAAGAACCATGAGCATGGCCAGAAAAAATGAACTGTGTTTCCTACTCATACGGACCATATGTAGTTCAACTCTGCTTATGAAATGATACAGACCACAGCTCCTGTTACATAAATGCTCTTTAGTTAATAGTGATAATCACGTTGGGTTCTAGAACTGTGTAAAGTCATTTGAGCCAAAAATTCACTTGGTTTACCAGAAATGAACTCTTGCAGGTAGGAGGACACAGATCATGGGGTTTAACTCCGTTAGTGAAGGGAAATTCAGAACAGAGTTCTCATCCATGAAACACACCCTGTTTTAAAGCAGGAAGCAAGCTCTTCTTTCTAGTGTGTTCCAATTCAGCAAGAACCATGAGCATGCCCTGAAAAAAAGAACTGGGTTTCCTCCTGATACAGACCATATGTAGTTTTACTCTTCTTATGAAACTGATCCAAATCACAGCTCCCCTTACATAAATGCTCTTGAGTTAATAGTGAGAATCGCATTGGGTTCGTGAACTGCGAAAAATCATTTGAGCCCAAAATTCACGGGGTTTACCTGATATGAACTCTTGCTTGTAGGAAGACAGAGATCCTGGGGTTTAACTCCATCTCTGAAGGCAAATTAGGCTAGAGTTCTCATCCCTGAAAAACACTCTGTTTTAAGGCAAGAATCATCCTCTTCTTTCCAGAGTCTCCAATACAGTAAGAACCATGAGCATGGCCAGAAAAAATGCACTGTGTTTCCTACTCATACGGATCATATGTAGTTCAACAATGCTTATGAAATGATACAGACCACAGCTCCTGTTACATAAATGCTCTTTAGTTAATAGTGATAATCGCTTTGGGATCTAGAGCTATGTACAGTCATTTGAGCCACAAATTCACTTGGTTTACAAGAAAAGAACTCTTGCTGGTAGGAAGACACAGATCATGGTGTTCAACTCCATTAGTGAAGGAAAATTCAGACCAGAGTTATCATCCATGAAACACACCCTGTTTTAAAGCAAGAAGCAACCTCTTCTTTCCAGTGTCTCCAATACAGCAAGAAACACGAGCATGCCCTGCAAAAAAAACCGTGTTTCCTACTCATACGGACCATATGCAGTTCAACTCTGCTTATGAAATGATAAAGACCACAGCTCCTCTTACATAAATGCTCTTTAGTTAATAGTGATAATCGCATTGGGTTCTAGAACTGTGTAAATTCATTTGAGCCCAAAATTCAATTGTTTTACCAGAAATGAACTCTTACTGGTAGGAAGACACAGATCATGGTGTTCAACTCCGCTTGTGAAGGAAAATTCAGACCAGAGTTATCATCCATGAAACACACCCTGTTTTAAAACAAGAAGCAAGCGCATCTTTCCAGCGTCTCCAATACAGCAAGAACCAAGAGCTTGCCCGGAAAAAAAGAACTGTGTTTCCTACTCCTACAGACCATATGTATTTCAACTCTGCTTATGAAACTGAAACAAATCACAGCTCCTCTTACATAAATGCTCTTTAGTTAATAGTGAGAATCACTTTGGGTTCGTGAACTGCAAAAAATCATTTGAGCCCAAAATTCACTGGCTTTACCTGAAATGAACTCTTAATTCTAGGAAGACACAGATCCTGGGGTTTAACTCAGTCTCCGAAGGCAAATTCAGACCAGAATTCTCAACCCTGAAAAGCACTCTGTTTTAAGGCAAGAATCATCCTCTTCTTTCAAGCGTCTCCAATACAGCAAGACCATGAACATGCCCGGAAAAAAAGAACTGTGTTTCCTACTCATACGGACCATATGTAGTTCAACTCTGCTTATGAAACAGATACAAACCACAACTCCTCTTACATAAATGCTTTTTAGGTAATAGTGATAATCCCGTTGGTTTTGTGAACTGCGAAAAATCATTTGAGCCCAAAATTCCCTGGGTTTACCAGGAATAAATTCTTGCTTGTAGGAAGACACAGATCCTGGGGTTTATTCCGTTTCTGGAGGGAAATTCAGACCAGAGTTCTCATCCCTGAAACACACTCTGTTTTAACCCAAGAAGCAAGCTCTTCTTACCAGCATGTCCAATACAGCAAGAACCATGAGCATGCTCTGAAAAAAAGAACTGTGTTTCCTACTCATACGGACCATATGTAGTTCAACTCTGCTTATGAAACAGATACAAACCACAACTCCTCTTACATAAATGCTTTTTAGGTAATAGTGATAATCCCGTTGGTTTTGTGAACTGCGAAAAATCATTTGAGCCCAAAATTCACGGGGTTTACCTGAAATGAACTCTTGCTTGTAGGAAGACAGAGATCCTGGGGTTTAACTCCATCTCTGAATGCAAATTGGGCCAGAGTTCTCATCCCTGAAAAACACTCTGTTTTAAGGCAATAATCATCCTCTTCCTTCCGGCCTCTCCAATACAGTAAGAACCATGAGCATGTCCAGAAAAAAAGAACTGTGTTTCCTACTCATACGGATCATATGTAGTTCAACTCTGCTTATGAAATGATACAGACCACAGCTCCTGTTACATAAATGCTCTTTAGTTAATAGTGATTATCGCGTTGGGTTCTAGATCTATGTACGGTCATTTGAGCCAAAAATTCACTTGGTTTACCAAAAATGAACTCTTGCTGGTAGGAATACACAGATCATGGTGTTCAACTCCATTAGTGAAGGAAAATTCAGAACAGAGTTATCATCCATGAAACACACCCTGTTTTAAAGCAAGAAGCAACCTCTTCTTTCCAGTGTCTCCAATACAGCAAGAAACACGAGCATGCCAAGGAAAAAGAACTGTGTTTCCTACTCATACGGACCATATGTAGTTCAACTCTGCTTATGAAACAGATACAAACCACAGCTCCTCTTACATAAATGCCCTTTAGTAAATAGGGAGAATCCCCTTGGGTTCTTGAACTGCGAAAAATCATGTGAGCCCAAAATTCACTGGGTTTACCAGAAATGAACTCTTGCTTGTAGGAAGACACAGATTCTGGGGTTTAACTCCATTTCTGAAGGGAATTTCAGACTTGAGTTTTCATCCCTGAAAAACACTCTGTTTTAAGGCAAGAATCATCCTCTTCTTTCCAGGCTCTCCAATACAGTAAGAACCATGAGCATGCCCGGTAAAAAGAACTGTGTTTCCTACTCGTACAGACTATATGTAGTTCAAATCTGCTTATGAAATGATGCAGACCACAGCTCCTGTTACATAAATGCTCTTTAGTTAATAATGATAATCGCGTTGGGTTCTAGAACTGTGTAAAGTCATTTGAGCCAAAAATTCACTTGTTTTACCAGAAATGAACTCTTGCTTGTAGGAATACCCAGATCATGGGGTTTAACTCCGTTAGTGAAGGGAAATTCAGACCAGGGTTCTCATCCATAAAACACACCCTGTTTTAAAGCAGGAAGCAAGCTCTTCTTTCCAGTGTCTCAAATACAGCAAGAACCATGAGCATGCCCTGAAAAAAAGAACTGTGTTTCCTACTCATACAGACCATATGTATTTCAACTCTGCTTATGAAACTGATACAAAGAACACCTCCTCTTACATAAATGCTCTTGAGTTAATAGTGAGAATCGTGTTGGGTTCGTGAACTGCGAAAAATCATTTGAGCCCAAAATTCACGGGGTTTACCTGAAATTAACTCTTGCTTGTAGGAAGACAGAGATCCTGGGGTTTAACTCCATCTCTGAACGCAAATTGGGCCAGAGTTCTCATCCCTGAAAAACACTCTGTTTTAAGGCAATAATCATCCTCTTCCTTCCGGCCTCTCCAATACAGTAAGAACCATGAGCATGTCCAGAAAAAAAGAACTGTGTTTCCTACTCATACAGACTATATGTAGTTCAAATCTGCTTATGAAATGATGCAGACCACAGCTCCTGTTACATAAATGCTCTTTAGTTAATAGTGATAATCGCGTTGGGTTCTAGAACTGTGTAAAGTCATTTGAGCCTAAAATTCACATGGTTTTCCAGAAATGAACTCTTGTTGGTAGGAAGACACATATCATGGGGTTTAACTCTGTTTGTGAAGGGAAATTCAGAGCAGAGTTGTCATCCATGAAAAACACTTTGTTTTAAAGCAAGAAGCAAGCTCTTCTTTCTAGTGTGTTCCAATACAGCAAGAACCATGAGCATGCCCTGAAAAAAAGAACTGTGTTTCCTCCTGATACAGACCATATGTAGTTTTACTCTTCTTATGAAACTGATCCAAATCACAGCTCCCCTTACATAAATGCTCTTTAGTTAATAGTGAGAATCGCGTTGGGTTCATGAACTTCGAAATATCATTTGAGCCCAAAATTCACTGGGTTTACCTGATATGAACTCTTGCTTGTAGGAAGACAGAGATCCTGGGGTTTAACTCCATCTCTGAAGGCAAATTGAGACCAGAATACTCAACCCTGAAAAACACTCTGTATTAAGGCAAGAACCATCCTCTTCTTTCCAGAGTCTCCAATACAGTAAGAACCATGAGCATGGCCAGAAAAAATGAACTGTGTTTCCTACTCATACGGACCATATGTAGTTCAACTCTGCTTATGAAATGATACAGACCACAGCTCCTGTTACATAAATGCTCTTTAGTTAATAGTGATAATCACGTTGGGTTCTAGAACTGTGTAAAGTCATTTGAGCCAAAAATTCACTTGGTTTACCAGAAATGAACTCTTGCAGGTAGGAGGACACAGATCATGGGGTTTAACTCCGTTAGTGAAGGGAAATTCAGAACAGAGTTCTCATCCATGAAACACACCCTGTTTTAAAGCAGGAAGCAAGCTCTTCTTTCTAGTGTGTTCCAATTCAGCAAGAACCATGAGCATGCCCTGAAAAAAAGAACTGGGTTTCCTCCTGATACAGACCATATGTAGTTTTACTCTTCTTATGAAACTGATCCAAATCACAGCTCCCCTTACATAAATGCTCTTGAGTTAATAGTGAGAATCGCATTGGGTTCGTGAACTGCGAAAAATCATTTGAGCCCAAAATTCACGGGGTTTACCTGATATGAACTCTTGCTTGTAGGAAGACAGAGATCCTGGGATTTAACTTCATCTCTGAAGGCAAATTAGGCTAGAGTTCTCATCCCTGAAAAACACTCTGTTTTAAGGCAAGAATCATCCTCTTCTTTCCAGCCTCTCCAATACAGTAAGAACCATGAGCATGGCCAGAAAAAATGAACTGTGTTTCCTACTCATACGGATCATATGTAGTTCAACAATGCTTATGAAATGATACAGACCACAGCTCCTGTTACATAAATGCTCTTTAGTTAATAGTGATAATCGCTTTGGGATCTAGAGCTATGTACAGTCATTTGAGCCAAAAATTCACTTGGTTTACCAGAAATGAACTCTTGCTGGTAGGAAGACACAGATCATGGTGTTCAACTCCATTAGTGAAGAAAAATTCAGACCAGAGTTATCATCCATGAAACACACCCTGTTTTAAAGCAAGAAGCAACCTCTTCTTTCCAGTGTCTCCAATACAGCAAGAAACACGAGCATGCCCTGCAAAAAAGGACCGTGTTTCCTACTCATACGGACCATATGCAGTTCAACTCTGCTTATGAAATGATAAAGACCACAGCTCCTCTTACATAAATGCTCTTTAGTTAATAGTGATAATCGCGTTGGGTTCTAGAACTGTGTAAATTCATTTGAGCCCAAAATTCACTTGGTTTACCAGAAATGAACTCTTACTGGTAGGAAGACACAGATCATGGTGTTCAACTCCGCTTGTGAAGGAAAATTCAGACCAGAGTTATCATCCATGAAACACACCCTGTTTTAAAACAAGAAGCAAGCGCATCTTTCCAGCGTCTCCAATACAGCAAGAACCAAGAGCTTGCCCGGAAAAAAAGAACTGTGTTTCCTACTCATACGGACCATATGTATTTCAACTCTGCTTATGAAACTGAAACAAATCACAGCTCCTCTTACATAAATGCTCTTTAGTTAATAGTGAGAATCACTTTGGGTTCGTGAACTGCAAAAAATCATTTGAGCCCAAAATTCACTGGCTTTACCTGAAATGAACTCTTAATTCTAGGAAGACACAGATCCTGGGGTTTAACTCAGTCTCCGAAGGCAAATTCAGACCAGAATTCTCAACCCTGAAAAGCACTCTGTTTTAAGGCAAGAATCATCCTCTTCTTTCAAGCGTCTCCAATACAGCAAGACCATGAACATGCCCGGAAAAAAAGAACTATGTTTCCTACTCATTCGGACCATATGTAGTTCAACTCTGCCTCTGAAACTGATACAAACCACACCTCCTGTTACATAAATGCTCTTGAGTTAATAGTGAGAACCGCGTTGGGTTCGAGAACTGCAAAAAATCTTTTGAGCTCAAAATTCACTGGGTTTACCTGAAATGAACTCTTGCTTGTAGGAAGACACAGATCTTGGGGTTTAACTCCATTTCTGAAGGGAATTTCAGACCTGAGTTCTCATCCCTGAAAAACACTCTGTTATAAGGCAAGAATCATCCTCTTCTTTCCAGCCTCTCCAATACAGTAAGAACCATGAGCATGCCCGGAAAAAAAGAACTGTGTTTCCTACTCATTAGGGACTATATGTAGTTCAAATCTGCTTATGAAATGATGCAGACCACAGCTCCTGTTACATAAATGCTCTTTAGTTAATAGTGATAATCGCGTTGGGTTCTAGAACTGTGTAAAGTCATTTGAGCCTAAAATTCACTTGGTTTTCCAGAAATGAACTGTTGCTGGTAGGAAGACACATATCATGGGGTTTAACTCCGTTAGTGAAGGGAAATTCAGACCAGGGTTCTCATCCATAAAACACACCCTGTTTTAAAGCAGGAAGCAAGCTCTTCTTTCCAGTGTCTCAAATACAGCAAGAACCATGAGCATGCCCTGAAAAAAAGAACTGTGTTTCCTACTCATACAGACCATATGTATTTCAACTCTGCTTATGAAACTGATACAAAGAACACCTCCTCTTACATAAATGCTCTTGAGTTAATAGTGAGAATCGTGTTGGGTTCGTGAACTGCGAAAAATCATTTGAGCCCAAAATTCACGGGGTTTACCTGAAATTAACTCTTGCTTGTAGGAAGACAGAGATCCTGGGGTTTAACTCCATCTCTGAACGCAAATTGGGCCAGAGTTCTCATCCCTGAAAAACACTCTGTTTTAAGGCAATAATCATCCTCTTCCTTCCGGCCTCTCCAATACAGTAAGAACCATGAGCATGTCCAGAAAAAAAGAACTGTGTTTCCTACTCATACAGACTATATGTAGTTCAAATCTGCTTATGAAATGATGCAGACCACAGCTCCTGTTACATAAATGCTCTTTAGTTAATAGTGATAATCGCGTTGGGTTCTAGAACTGTGTAAAGTCATTTGAGCCTAAAATTCACATGGTTTTCCAGAAATGAACTCTTGTTGGTAGGAAGACACATATCATGGGGTTTAACTCTGTTTGTGAAGGGAAATTCAGAGCAGAGTTGTCATCCATGAAAAACACTTTGTTTTAAAGCAAGAAGCAAGCTCTTCTTTCTAGTGTGTTCCAATACAGCAAGAACCATGAGCATGCCCTGAAAAAAAGAACTGTGTTTCCTCCTGATACAGACCATATGTAGTTTTACTCTTCTTATGAAACTGATCCAAATCACAGCTCCCCTTACATAAATGCTCTTTAGTTAATAGTGAGAATCGCGTTGGGTTCATGAACTTCGAAATATCATTTGAGCCCAAAATTCACTGGGTTTACCTGATATGAACTCTTGCTTGTAGGAAGACAGAGATCCTGGGGTTTAACTCCATCTCTGAAGGCAAATTGAGACCAGAATACTCAACCCTGAAAAACACTCTGTATTAAGGCAAGAACCATCCTCTTCTTTCCAGAGTCTCCAATACAGTAAGAACCATGAGCATGGCCAGAAAAAATGAACTGTGTTTCCTACTCATACGGACCATATGTAGTTCAACTCTGCTTATGAAATGATACAGACCACAGCTCCTGTTACATAAATGCTCTTTAGTTAATAGTGATAATCACGTTGGGTTCTAGAACTGTGTAAAGTCATTTGAGCCAAAAATTCACTTGGTTTACCAGAAATGAACTCTTGCAGGTAGGAGGACACAGATCATGGGGTTTAACTCCGTTAGTGAAGGGAAATTCAGAACAGAGTTCTCATCCATGAAACACACCCTGTTTTAAAGCAGGAAGCAAGCTCTTCTTTCTAGTGTGTTCCAATTCAGCAAGAACCATGAACATGCCCTGAAAAAAAGAACTGGGTTTCCTCCTGATACAGACCATATGTAGTTTTACTCTTCTTATGAAACTGATCCAAATCACAGCTCCCCTTACATAAATGCTCTTGAGTTAATAGTGAGAATCGCATTGGGTTCGTGAACTGCGAAAAATCATTTGAGCCCAAAATTCACGGGGTTTACCTGATATGAACTCTTGCTTGTAGGAAGACAGAGATCCTGGGATTTAACTTCATCTCTGAAGGCAAATTAGGCTAGAGTTCTCATCCCTGAAAAACACTCTGTTTTAAGGCAAGAATCATCCTCTTCTTTCCAGCCTCTCCAATACAGTAAGAACCATGAGCATGGCCAGAAAAAATGAACTGTGTTTCCTACTCATACGGATCATATGTAGTTCAACAATGCTTATGAAATGATACAGACCACAGCTCCTGTTACATAAATGCTCTTTAGTTAATAGTGATAATCGCTTTGGGATCTAGAGCTATGTACAGTCATTTGAGCCAAAAATTCACTTGGTTTACCAGAAATGAACTCTTGCTGGTAGGAAGACACAGATCATGGTGTTCAACTCCATTAGTGAAGAAAAATTCAGACCAGAGTTATCATCCATGAAACACACCCTGTTTTAAAGCAAGAAGCAACCTCTTCTTTCCAGTGTCTCCAATACAGCAAGAAACACGAGCATGCCCTGCAAAAAAGGACCGTGTTTCCTACTCATACGGACCATATGCAGTTCAACTCTGCTTATGAAATGATAAAGACCACAGCTCCTCTTACATAAATGCTCTTTAGTTAATAGTGATAATCGCGTTGGGTTCTAGAACTGTGTAAATTCATTTGAGCCCAAAATTCACTTGGTTTACCAGAAATGAACTCTTACTGGTAGGAAGACACAGATCATGGTGTTCAACTCCGCTTGTGAAGGAAAATTCAGACCAGAGTTATCATCCATGAAACACACCCTGTTTTAAAACAAGAAGCAAGCGCATCTTTCCAGCGTCTCCAATACAGCAAGAACCAAGAGCTTGCCCGGAAAAAAAGAACTGTGTTTCCTACTCATACGGACCATATGTATTTCAACTCTGCTTATGAAACTGAAACAAATCACAGCTCCTCTTACATAAATGCTCTTTAGTTAATAGTGAGAATCACTTTGGGTTCGTGAACTGCAAAAAATCATTTGAGCCCAAAATTCACTGGCTTTACCTGAAATGAACTCTTAATTCTAGGAAGACACAGATCCTGGGGTTTAACTCAGTCTCCGAAGGCAAATTCAGACCAGAATTCTCAACCCTGAAAAGCACTCTGTTTTAAGGCAAGAATCATCCTCTTCTTTCAAGCGTCTCCAATACAGCAAGACCATGAACATGCCCGGAAAAAAAGAACTATGTTTCCTACTCATTCGGACCATATGTAGTTCAACTCTGCCTCTGAAACTGATACAAACCACACCTCCTGTTACATAAATGCTCTTTAGTTAATAGTGATAATCACGTTGGGTTCTAGAACTGTGTAAAGTCATTTGAGCCTAAAATTCACTTGGTTTTCCAGAAATGAACTGTTGCTGGTAGGAAGACACATATCATGGGGTTTAACTCTGTTTGTGAAGGGAAATTCAGAGCAGAGTTCTCATCCATGAAACACACTTCGTTTTAAAGCAAGAAGCAAGCTCTTCTTTTTAGTGTGTTCCAATACAGCAAGAACCATGAGCATGCCCTGAAAAAAAGAACTGTGTTTCCTCCTGATACAGACCATATGTAGTTTTACTCTTCTTATGAAACTGATCCAAATCACAGCTCCCCTTACATAAATGCTCTTTAGGTAATAGTGAGAATCGCGTTGGGTTCATGAACTTCAAAATATCATTTGAGCCCAAAATTCACTGGGTTTACCTGATATGAACTCTTGCTTGTAGGAAGACAGAGATCCTGGGGTTTAACTCCATCTCTGAAGGCAAATTGAGACCAGAATACTCAACCCTGAAAAACACTCTGTTTTAAGGCAAGAATCATCCTCTTCCTTCCAGCGTCTCCAATACAGTAAGAACCATGAGCATGTCCAGAAAAAAAAAACTCTGTTTCCCTCTCATACGGACCATATGTAGTTCAACTCTGCTTATGAAATGATACAGACCACAGCTACTCTTACATAAATGCTCTTTAGTTAATAGTGAGAATCGTGTTGGGTTCGTGAACTGCGAAAAATCATTTGAGCCCAAAATTCACTGGGTTAACCAGAAATGAACTCTGTCTTGTAGGAAGACACAGATCCTGGGGTTTATTCCGTTTCTGAAGGGAAATTCAGACCAGAGTTCTCATCCCTGAAACACACTCTGTTTTAACCCAAGAAGCAAGCTCTTCTTTCCAGAGTCTAAAATACAGCAAGAACCATGAGAATGCCCTGAAAAGAAGATCTGTGTTTCCTACTAATACCGACCATATGTAGTTCAACTCTGCTTATGAAATGATACAGACCACAGCTCCTGTTACATAAATGCTCTTTAGTTAATAGTGATAATCGCGTTGGGTTCTAGAACTGTGTAAAGTCATTTGAGCCAAAAATTCACTTGGTTTACCAGAAATGAACTCTTGCTGGTAGGAAGACACAGATCATGGGGTTTAACTCCGTTAGTGAAGGGAAATTCAGACCAGAGTTCTCATCCATGAAACACACCCTGTTTTAAAGCAGGAAGCAAGCTCTTCTTTCCAGCATGTCAAATACAGCAAGAACCATGAGCATTCTCTGAAAAAAAGAAATGTGTTTCCTACTCATACTGACCATATGTAGTTCAACTCTGCTTATGAAACAGATACAAACCACAGCTCCTCTTACATAAGTGCTTTTTAGTAAATAGTGAGAATCCCGTTAGTTTCGTGAACTGCGAGAAATCATTTGAGCCCAAAATTCACTGGGTTTACCAGAAATGAACTCTTGCTTGTAGGAAGACACAGATCCTGGGGTTTAACTCCGTTTCTGAAGGGAAATTCAGACCAGAGTTCTCATCCGTGAAATACACTCTGTATTAAGGCAAGAATCATCCTCTTCTTTCCAGCGTCTCCAATTCAGTAAGAACCATGAGCATGCCCAGAAAAAAAGAACTGTGTTTCCTACTCATACGGACCATATGTAGTTCAACTCTGCTTATGAAAGTGATACAAATCACAGCTTCTCTTACATAAATGCTCTTTACTTAATAGTGAGAATCGCGTTGGGTTCATGAACTGCAAAAAATCATTTGAGCCCAAAATTCACTGTGTTTTCCTGAAATGAACTCTTGCTTGTAGGAAGACACAGATCCTGGGGTTTAAATCCGTTTATGAAGCGAAATGCAGACCAGAGTTCTCATCCCTGAAGAACACTCTGTATTAAGGCAAGAATCATCCTCTTCTTTCCAGCCTGTCCAATACAGTAAGAACCATGAGCATGCCCAGAAAAAAAGAACTGTGTTTCCTACTCATACGGACTATATGTAATTCAAATCTGCTTATGAAATGATACAGACCACTGCTCCTGTTACATAAATGCTCTTTAGTTGATAGTGATAATCGCGTTGGGTTCTAGAACTGTGTAAAGTCATTTGAGCCAAAAATTCACTTGGTTTACCAAAAATGAACTCTTGCTGGTAGGAATACCCAGATCATGGGGTTTAACTCCGTTAGTGAAGGGAAATTCAGACCAGGGTTCTCATCCATGAAACACACCCTGTTTTAAAGTAGGAAGCAAGCTCTTCTTTCCAGTGTCTCAAATACAGCAAGAACCATGAGCATGCCCTGAAAAAAAGAACTGTGTTTCCTACTCATACAGACCATATGTATTTCAACTCTGCTTATGAAACTGATACAAAGAACACCTCCTCTTACATAAATGCTCTTGAGTTAATAGTGAGAATCGTGTTGGGTTCAAGAACTGCGAAAAATCATTTGAGCCCAAAATTCACGGGGTTTACCTGAAATGAACTCTTGCTTGTAGGAAGACAGAGATCCTGGGGTTTAACTCCATCTCTGAAGGCAAATTAGGCCAGAGTTCTCATCCCTGAAAATCACTCTGTTTTAAGACAAGAATCATCCTCTTCTTTCCAGCCTCTCCAATACAGTAAGAACCATGAGCATGTCCAGAAAAAAGAACTGTGTTTCCTACTCATACTGATCATATGTAGTTCATCTCTGCTTATGAAATGTACAGACCACAGCTCCTGTAACATAAATGCTCTTTCGTTAATAGTGATAATCGCTTTGGGATCTAGATCTATGTACAGTCATTTGAGCCAAAAATTCACTTGGTTTACCAGAAATGAACTCTTGCTGGTAGGAAGACACAGATCATGGTGTTCAACTCCATTAGTGAAGGAAAATTCAGACCAGAGTTATCATCCATGAAACACACCCTGTTTTAAAGCAAGAAGCAACCTCTTCTTCCCAGTGTCTCCAATACAGCAAGAAACACGGGCATGCCCTGCAAAAAAGAACTGTGTTTCCTACTCATACGGACCATATGCAGTTCAACTCTGCTTATGTAATGATAAAGACCACAGCTCCTCTTACATAAATGCTCTTTAGTTAATAGTGATAATCGCGTTGGGTTCTAGAACTGTGTAAATTCATTTGAGCCCAAAATTCACTTGGTTTACCAGAAATGAACTCTTACTGGTAGGAAGACACAGATCATGATGTTCAACACCGTTTGTGAAGGAAAATTCAGACCAGAGTTATCATCCATGAAACACACCCTGTTTTAAAACAAGAAGCAAGCGCATCTTTCCAGCGTCTCCAATACAGCAAGAACCAAGAGCTTGCCCGGAAAAAAAGAACTGTGTTTCCTACTCATAAGGACCATATGTATTTCAACTCTGCTTATGAAACTGATACAAATCACAGCTCCTCTTACATAAATGCTCTTTAGTTAATAGTGAGAATCACTTTGGGTTCGTGAACTGCAAAAAATCATTTGAGCCCAAAATTCACTGGTTTTACCTGAAATGAACTCTTACTTCTAGGAAGACACAGATCCTGGGGTTTAACTCAGTCTCTGAAGGCAAATTCAGACCAGAATTCTCAACCCTGGAAAGCACTCTGTTTTAAGGCAAGAATCTTCCTCTTCTTTCAAGCGTCGCCAATACAGCAAGACCATGAACATGCCCGGAAAAAAAGAACTGTGTTTCCTACTCATTCAGACCATATGTAGTTCAACTCTGCCTCTGAAACTGATACAAACCACACCTCCTGTTACATAAATGCTCTTGAGTTAATAGTGAGAACCGCGTTGGGTTTGAGAACTGCAAAAAATCTTTTGAGCCCAAAATTCACTGGGTTTACCTGAAATGAACTCTTGCTTGTAGGAAGACACAGATCTTGGGGTTTAACTCCATTTCTGAAGGGAATTTCAGACCTGAGTTCTCATCCCTGAAAAACACTCTGTTTTAAGGCAAGAATCATCCTCTTCTTTCCAGCCTCTCCAATACAGTAAGAAACATGAGCATGCCCGGAAAAAAAGAACTGTGTTTCCTACTCATTAGGGACTATATGTAGTTCAAATCTGCTTATGAAATGATGCAGACCACAGCTCCTGTTACATAAATGCTCTTTAGTTAATAGTGATAATCGCGTTGGGTTCTAGAACTGTGTAAAGTCATTTGAGCCTAAAATTCACTTGGTTTTCCAGAAATGAACTGTTGCTGGTAGGAAGACACATATCATGGGGTTTAACTCTGTTTGTGAAGGGAAATTCAGAGCAGAGTTCTCATCCATGAAACACACTTTGTTTTAAAGCAAGAAGCAAGCTCTTCTTTCTAGTGTGTTCCAATACAGCAAGAACCATGAGCATGCCCTGAAAAAAAGAACTGTGTTTCCTCCTGATACAGACCATATGTAGTTTTACTCTTCTTATGAAACTGATCCAAATCACAGCTCCCCTTACATAAATGCTCTTTAGGTAATAGTGAGAATCGCGTTGGGTTCATGAACTTCAAAATATCATTTGAGCCCAAAATTCACTGGGTTTACCTGATATGAACTCTTGCTTGTAGGAAGACAGAGATCCTGGGGTTTAACTCCATCTCTGAAGGCAAATTGAGACCAGAATTCTCAACCCTGAAAAACACTCTGTTTTAAGGCAAGAATCATCCTCTTCCTTCCAGCGTCTCCAATACAGTAAGAACCATGAGCATGTCCAGAAAAAAAGAACTCTGTTTCCTTCTCATACGGACCATATGTAGTTCAACTCTGCTTATGAAATGATACAGACCACAGCTCCTCTTACATAAATGCTCTTTAGTTAATAGTGATAATCACGTTGGGTCCTAGAACTGTGTAAAATCATTTGAGCCAAAAATTCACTTGGTTTACCAGAAATGAACTCTTGCTGGTAGGAAGACCCAGATCATGGGGTTTAACTCCGTTAGTGAAGGGAAATTCAGACCAGGGTTCTCATCCATGAAACACACCCTGTTTTAAAGCAAGAAGCAAGCTCTTCTTTCCTGTGTCTCAAATACCGCAAGAACCATGAGCATGCCCTGAAAAAAAGAACTGTGTTTCCTACTCATACAGACCATATGTATTTCAACTCTGCTTATGAAACTGATACAAAGAACACCTCCTCTTATATAAATGCTCTTGAGTTAATAGTGAGAATCGTGTTGGGTTCGTGAACTGCGAAAAATCATTTGAGCCCAAAATTCACTGGGTTAACCAGAAATGAACTCTTTCTTGTAGGAAGACACAGATCCTGGGGTTTATTCCGTTTCTGAAGGGAAATTCAGACCAGAGTTCTCATCCCTGAAACACACTCTGTTTTAACCCAAGAAGCAAGCTCTTCTTTCCAGAGTCTAAAATACAGCAAGAACCATGAGAATGCCCTGAAAAGAAGATCTGTGTTTCCTACTAATACCGACCATATGTAGTTCAACTCTGCTTATGAAATGATACAGACCACAGCTCCTGTTACATAAATGCTCTTTAGTTAATAGTGATAATCGCGTTGGGTTCTAGAACTATGTAAAGTCATTTGAGCCAAAAATTCACTTGGTTTACCAGAAATGAACTCTTGCTGGTAGGAAGACACAGATCATGGGGTTTAACTCCGTTAGTGAAGGGAAATTCAGACCAGAGTTCTCATCCATGAAACACACCCTGTTTTAAAGCAGGAAGCAAGCTCTTCTTTCCAGCATGTCAAATACAGCAAGAACCATGAGCATTCTCTGAAAAAAAGAAATGTGTTTCCTACTCATACTGACCATATGTAGTTCAACTCTGCTTATGAAACAGATACAAACCACAGCTCCTCTTACATAAGTGCTTTTTAGTAAATAGTGAGAATCCCGTTAGTTTCGTGATCTGCGAGAAATCATTTGAGCCCAAAATACACTGGGTTTACCAGAAATGAACTCTTGCTTGTAGGAAGACACAGATCCTGGGGTTTAACTCCGTTTCTGAAGGAAAATTCAGACCAGAGTTCTCATCCGTGAAATACACTCTGTATTAAGCAAGAATCATCCTCTTCTTTCCAGCGTCTCCAATTCAGTAAGAACCATGAGCATGCCCAGAAAAAAAGAACTGTGTTTCCTACTCATACGGACCATATGTAGTTCAACTCTGCTTATGAAAGTGATACAAATCACAGCTTCTCTTACATAAATGCTCTTTACTTAATAGTGAGAATCGCGTTGGGTTCATGAACTGCAAAAAATCATTTGAGCCCAAAATTCACTGTGTTTTCCTGAAATGAACTCTTGCTTGTAGGAAGACACAGATCCTGGGGTTTAAATCCGTTTATGAAGCGAAATGCAGACCAGAGTTCTCATCCCTGAAGAACACTCTGTATTAAGGCAAGAATCATCGTCTTCTTTCCAGCCTGTCCAATACAGTAAGAACCATGAGCATGCCCAGAAAAAAAGACCTGTGTTTCCTACTCATACAGACTATATGTAATTCAAATCTGCTTTTGAAATGATACAGACCACTGCTCCTGTTACATAAATGCTCTTTAGTTGATAGTGATAATCGCGTTGGGTTCTAGAACTGTGTAAAGTCATTTGAGCCAAAAATTCACTTGGTTTACCAAAAATGAACTCTTGCTGGTAGGAATACCCAGATCATGGGGTTTAACTCCGTTAGTGAAGGGAAATTCAGACCAGGGTTCTCATCCATGAAACACACCCTGTTTTAAAGTAGGAAGCAAGCTCTTCTTTCCAGCATGTCCAATACAGCAAGAACCATGAGCATGCTCTGAAAAAAAGAACTGTGTTTCCTACTCATACGGACCATATGTAGTTCAACTCTGCTTATGAAACAGATACAAACCACAGCTCCTCTTACATAAGTGCTTTTTAGTAAATAGTGAGAATCCCGTTAGTTTCGTGAACTGCGAGAAATCATTTGAGCCCAAAATTCACTGGGTTTACCAGAAATGAACTCTTGCTTGTAGGAAGACACAGATCCTGGGGTTTAACTCCGTTTCTGAAGGGAAATTCAGACCAGAGTTCTCATCCGTGAAATACACTCTGTATTAAGGCAAGAATCATCCTCTTCTTTCCAGCGTCTCCAATTCAGTAAGAACCATGAGCATGCCCAGAAAAAAAGAACTGTGTTTCCTACTCATATGGACCATATGTAGTTCAACTCTGCTTATGAAAGTGATACAAATCACAGCTTCTCTTACATAAATGCTCTTTACTTAATAGTGAGAATCGCGTTGGGTTCATGAACTGCAAAAAATCATTTGAGCCCAAAATTCACTGTGTTTTCCTGAAATGAACTCTTGCTTGTAGGAAGACACAGATCCTGGGGTTTAAATCCGTTTATGAAGCGAAATGCAGACCAGAGTTCTCATCCCTGAAGAACACACTGTATTAAGGCAAGAATCATCGTCTTCTTTCCAGCCTGTCCAATACAGTAAGAACCATGAGCATGCCCAGAAAATAAGAACTGTGTTTCCTACTCATACGGACTATATGTAATTCAAATCTGCTTATGAAATGATACAGACCACTGCTCCTGTTACATAAATGCTCTTTAGTTGATAGTGATAATCGCGTTGGGTTCTAGAACTGTGTAAAGTCATTTGAGCCAAAAATTCACTTGGTTTACCAAAAATGAACTCTTGCTGGTAGGAAGACCCAGATCATGGGGTTTAACTCCGTTAGTGAAGGGAAATTCAGACCAGGGTTCTCATCCATGAAACACACCCTGTTTTAAAGCAAGAAGGAAGCTCTTCTTTCCTGTGTCTCAAATACCGCAAGAACCATGAGCATGCCCTGAAAAAAAGAACTGTGTTTCCTACTCATACAGACCATATGTATTTCAACTCTGCTTATGAAATGATACAGACCACAGCTCCTCTTACATAAATGCTCTTTAGTTAATAGTGAGAATATTGTTGGGTTCGTGAACTGCAAAAAATCATTTGAGCCCAAAATTCACTGGGTTAACCAGAAATGAACTCTTTCTTGTAGGAAGACACAGATCCTGGGGTTTATTCCGTTTCTGAAGGGAAATTCAGACCAGAGTTCTCATCCCTGAAACACACTCTGTTTTAACCCAAGAGCAAGCTCTTCTTTCCAGAGTCTAAAATACAGCAAGAACCATGAGAATGCCCTGAAAAGAAGATCTGTGTTTCCTACTAATACCGACCATATGTAGTTCAACTCTGCTTATGAAATGATACAGACCACAGCTCCTGTTACATAAATGCTCTTTAGTTAATAGTGATAATCGCGTTGGGTTCTAGAACTATGTAAAGTCATTTGAGCCAAAAATTCACTTGGTTTACCAGAAATGAACTCTTGCTGGTAGGAAGACACAGATCATGGGGTTTAACACCGTTAGTGAAGGGAAATTCAGACCAGAGTTCTCATCCATGAAACACACCCTGTTTTAAAGCAGGAAGCAAGCTCTTCTTTCCAGCATGTCAAATACAGCAAGAACAATGAGCATTCTCTGAAAAAAAGAAATGTGTTTCCTACTCATACTGACCATATGTAGTTCAACTCTGCTTATGAAACAGATACAAACCACAGCTCCTCTTACATAAGTGCTTTTTAGTAAATAGTGAGAATCCCGTTAGTTTCGTGATCTGCGAGAAATCATTTGAGCCCAAAATTCACTGGGTTTACCAGAAATGAATTCTTGCTTGTAGGAAGACACAGATCCTGGGGTTTAACTCCGTTTCTGAAGGAAAATTGAGACCAGAGTTCTCATCCGTGAAATACACTCTGTATTAAGGCAAGAATCATCCTCTTCTTTCCAGCCTCTCCAATTCAGTAAGAACCATGAGCATGCCCAGAAAAAAAGAACTGTGTTTCCTACTCATACGGACCATATGTAGTTCAACTCTGCTTATGAAAGTGATACAAATCACAGCTTCTCTTACATAAATGCTCTTTACTTAATAGTGAGAATCGCGTTGGGTTCATGAACTGCAAAAAATCATTTGAGCCCAAAATTCACTGTGTTTTCCTGAAATGAACTCTTGCTTGTAGGAAGACACAGATCCTGGGGTTTAAATCCGTTTATGAAGCGAAATGCAGACCAGAGTTCTCATCCCTGAAGAACACTCTGTATTAAGGCAAGAATCATCCTCTTCTTTCCAGCCTGTCCAATACATTAAGAACCATGAGCATGCCCAGAAAAAAAGAACTGTGTTTCCTACTCATACGGACTATATGTAATTCAAATCTGCTTATGAAATGATACAGACCACTGCTCCTGTTACATAAATGCTCTTTAGTTGATAGTGATAATCGCGTTGGGTTCTAGAACTGTGTAAAGTCATTTGAGCCAAAAATTCACTTGGTTTACCAAAAATGAACTCTTGCTGGTAGGAATACCCAGATCATGGGGTTTAACTCCGTTAGTGAAGGGAAATTCAGACCAGGGTTCTCATCCATGAAACACACCCTGTTTTAAAGTAGGAAGCGAGCTCTTCTTTCCAGTGTCTCAAATACAGCAAGAACCATGAGCATGCCCTGAAAAAAAGAACTGTGTTTCCTACTCATACAGACCATATGTATTTCAACTCTGCTTATGAAACTGATACAAAGAACACCTCCACTTACATAAATGCTCTTGAGTTAATAGTGAGAATCATGTTGGGTTCGAGAACTGCGAAAAATCATTTGAGCCCAAAATTCACGGGGTTTACCTGAAATGAACTCTTGCTTGTAGGAAGACAGAGATCCTGGGGTTTAACTCCATCTCTGAAGGCAAATTAGGCCAGAGTTCTCATCCCTGAAAAACACTCTGTTTTAAGGCAAGAATCATCCTCTTCTTTCCAGCCTCTCCAATACAGTAAGAACCATGAGCATGTCCAGAAAAAAAGAACTGTGTTTCCTACTCATACGGATCATATGTAGTTCATCTCTGCTTATGAAATGATACAGACCACAGCTCCTGTAACATAAATGCTCTTTCGTTAATAGTGATAATCGCTTTGGGATCTAGATCTATGTACAGTCATTTGAGCCAAAAATTCACTTGGTTTACCAGAAATGAACTCTTGCTGGTAGGAAGACACAGATCATGGTGTTCAACTCCATTAGTGAAGGAAAATTCAGACCAGAGTTATCATCCATGAAACACACCCTGTTTTAAAGCAAGAAGCAACCTCTTATTTCCAGTGCCTCCAATACAGCAAGAAACACGGGCATGCCCTGCAAAAAAGAACTGTGTTTCCTACTCATACGGACCATATGCAGTTCAACTCTGCTTATGAAATGATAAAGACCACAGCTCCTCTTACATAAATGCTCTTTAGTTAATAGTGATAATCGCGTTGGGTTCTAGAACTGTGTAAATTCATTTGAGCCCAAAATTCACTTGGTTTACCAGAAATGAACTCTTACTGGTAGGAAGACACAGATCATGGTGTTCAACTCCGTTTGTGAAGGAAAATTCAGACCAGAGTTACCATCCATGAAACACACCCTGTTTTAAAACAAGAAGCAAGCGCATCTTTCCAGCGTCTCCAATACAGCAAGAACCAAGAGGTTGCCCGGAAAAAAAGAACTGTGTTTCCTACTCATAAGGACCATATGTATTTCAACTCTGCTTATGAAACTGATACAAATCACAGCTCCTCTTACATAAATGCTCTTTAGTTAATAGTGAGAATCACTTTGGGTTCGTGAACTGCAAAAAATCATTTGAGCCCAAAATTCACTGGTTTTACCTGAAATGAACTCTTACTTCTAGGAAGACACAGATCCTGGGGTTTAACTCAGTCTCTGAAGGCAAATTCAGACCAGAATTCTCAACCCTGAAAAGCACTCTGTTTTAAGGCAAGAATCATCCTCTTCTTTCCAGCCTCTCCAATACAGCAAGAACCATGAACATGCCAGGAAAAAGACTGTGTTTCCTACTCATACGGACCATATGTAGTTCAACTCTGCCTCTGAAACTGATACAAACCACACCTCCTGTTACATAAATGCTCTTGAGTTAATAGTGAGAACCGCGTTGGGTTCGAGAACTGCAAAAAATCTTTGGAGCCCAAAATTCACTGGGTTTACCTGAAATGAACTCTTGCTTGTAGGAAGACACAGATCCTGGGGTTTAACTATGTTTCTGAAGGGAAATTCAGACCAGAGTTCTCATCCCTGAAACACACTCTGCTTCAACGCAAGAAGCGAGCTCTTATTTTCAGAATCTAAAATACAGCAAGAACAATGAGCATGCCCTGAAAAAAAGAAATGTGTTTCCTATTCATACAGACCATATGTAGTTAAATTCTGCTTATGAACTGATCCAAACCTCAGCTCCTCTAACTTAAATCCTCTTTAGTTAATAGTGAGAATACCTTAGGGTTCGAGAAATGCGAAAAATCATTTGAGCACAAAATTCACTGGGTTTACCTGAAATGAACTCTTCCTTGTAGGAAGACACAAATGATGGGGTTTAACTCAATTTCTGAAGGCAAATTCAGACCAGAATTCTCAACCCTGAAAAAACACTCTGTATAAAGGCAAGAAGCATCATCTCCTTTCTAGCGCTCCAATACAGTAAGAACCATGAGTATGCCCAGAAAAAAAGAACTGTGGTTCCTACTCATACAGACAATATGCAGTTCAACTCTGCTTATGAAATGATACAGACCAAGGCTCCTCTTACATAAATGCTCTTTAGTTAATAGTGATAATCGCATTGGGTTCTAGAACTGTGTGAAGTCATTTGAGCCGAAAATTCACTTGCTTTACCAGAAATGAACTCTTGCTTGAGGAAAGACACAGACCCTGGGGTTTAACTCCGTTTGTGAAGGGAAAGTCAGACCAGAGTCCTCATCCGTGAAACTCACCCTGTTTTAATGCAAGAAGCAAGCTCTTCTTTCCAGCGTCTCCAATACAGCAAGAACCATGAGCATGCCCGGAAAAAAAGAACTGTGTTTCTTACTCATACGGACCATATGCAGTTCAACTCTGCTTATGAAACTGGTACAAACCACACCTCCTCTTACATAAATGCTCTTGAGTTAATAGTGAGAATCGTGTTGGGTTCTAGAACTGCGTAAAATCATTTGAGCCAAAAATTCTCTTGGTTTACCAGAAATGAACTCTTGCTGGTAGGAAGACACAGATCATGGGTTTTAACTCCGTTATTGAAGGGAAATTCAGACCAGAGTTCTCATCCATGAAACACACCTTGTTTTAAAGCAAGAAGCAAGCTCTTCTTTCCAGTTTCTCCAATACAGCAAGAACCATGAGCATGCCCTGAAAAAAAGAACTGGGTTTCATACTCATACAGACCATATGTAGTTCAACTCTGCTTTTGAAACTAATACAAATCACAGCTCCTCATACATATATGCTCTTTAGTTAATAGTGAGAATCGCGTTGGGTTCGTGAACTGCAAAAAATCATTTGAGCGCAAAATTCACTGTTTTAACTGAAATGAACTCTTGCTTGAAGGAAGACAAAGATCCTGGGGTTTAACTCCGTTTGTGAAAGGAAATTCATACCAGAGTCCTCATCTGTGAAACTCACCCTGTTTTAATGCAAGAAGCAAGCTCTTCTTTCCAGCGTCTCCAATACAGCAAGAACCATGAGCATGCCCGGAAAAAAAGAACTGTGTTTCTTACTCATACGGACCATAATGTAGTTCAACTCTGCTTATGAAACTGGTACAAACCACACCTCCTCTTACATAAATGCTCTTGAGTTAATAGTGAGAATCGCGTTGGGTTCTAGAACTGTGTAAAATCATTTGAGCCAAAAATTCTCTTGGTTTACCAGAAATGAACTCTTGCTGGTAGGAAGACACAGATCATGGGGTTTAACTCCATTTGTGAAGACAAATTCAGACCAGAGATCTCATCCATGAAAAACACTCTGTTTTAAGGCAATAATCATCCTCTTCTTAACAGTGATTCCAATATAGTAAGAAACATGAGCATGATCAGAAAAAAAAACTGTGTTTCCTACACAGACAGACCCTATGTAGTTCAACTCTGCTTATGAACTGATCCAAACCTCAGCTCCTCTAACATAAATCCTCTTTAGTTAATAGTGAGAATAGCTTAGGGTTCGAGAAATGCGAAAAATCATTTGATCCCAAAATTCACTGGGTTTACCTAAAATGAACTCTTACTTGTAGGAAGACACAAATACTGGGGTTGAACTCCGTTACTGAAGGGAAATTCAGACCAGAGTTCTCATCCATGAAACACACCCTGTTTTACTTCAAGAAGCAAGCTCTTCTTTCCAGTGTCTCCAATACAGAAGGAACCATGAGCCTACCCTAAAAAAAAGAACTGTGTTACCTACTCATACGGACCATATGTAGTTCAAGTCTGATTATGAAATGATACAGACCACAGCTCATCTTACATAAATGCTCTTTAGTTAATAGTGATAATCGTTTTGGGTTCTAGAACTGTGTAAAGTCATTTGAGCCGAAAATTCACTTGGTTTCCAGAAATGAACTCTTGCTTGACGAAAGACACAGATCCTGGGGTTTAACTCTGTTTCTAAGAGAAATTCAGACCAGAGTTCTCATCCCTGAAACACACTCTGCATTAACGCAAGAAGTAAGCTCTTCTTTCCAGAATCTAAAATACAGCAAGAACCATGAGCATGCCCTGAAAAAAAGAAATGTGTTTCCTATTCATACAGACCATATGTAGTTCTACTCTGCTTATGAAACTGATACAAACCACAGCTCTGCTTACATAAATGCTCTTTAGTTAATAGTGAGAATCGCGTTGGGTTCGTGAACTGCGAAAAATCATTTGAGCCCAAATATTACTGAGTTAACCTGAAATGAATTCTTGCTTGTAGGAAGACAAAGATCATGGGGTTTAACTCCATTTGTGAAGACAAATTCAGACCAGAGATCTCATCCCTGAAAAACACTCTGTTTTAAGGCAAGAATCATCCTCTTCTTTTCAGCGTCTCCAATACAGTAAGAACCATGAGCATGCCCAGAAAAAAAGAACTGTGTTTCCTACTCATACGGACCATATGTAGGTCAACTGTGTTTATGAAATGATACAGAACACAGCTCCTCTTACATAATTGCTCTTTAGTTAATAGTGATAATCGCCTTGGGTTCTAGAACTGTGTAAAATCATTTGAGCCAAAAATTCACTAGGTTTACCAGAAATGAACTCTTGCTGGTAGGAAGACACAGATCATGGAGTTTAACTCTGTTAGTGAAGGGAAATTCAGACCAGAGTTCTCATCCATGAAACACACCCTGTGTTAAAGCAGGAAGAAAGCTCTTCTTTTCAGGCATCTCCAATACAGCAAGAACAATGAGCATGCCCTGAAAAAAAGAACTGTGTTTCCCACTCTTACGGACAATATCTACTTCTACTCTGCTTATGAAACAGATACAAACCACAGCTCCTCTTACATGAATGCTCTTTAGTTAATAGTGATAATCGCTTTGGGTTCATGAACTGCAAAAAATCATTTGAGCCCAAAATTCACTGAGTTTAACTGAAATAAACTCTTGCTTGTAGGAAGACAGAGATCCTGGGGTTTAACTCCATCTCTGAAGGCAAATTCAGACCAGAATTCTCAACCCTGAACAACACTCTGTTTTAATGCAAGAATCATACTCTTTTTTCCAGCGGATCCAATACAGTAAGAACCATGAGCATGCCCAGAAAAAAAGAAGTGTGTTTCCTACTCATACGGATCATATGTAGTTCAATTCTGCTTATGAAATGATACAGACCACAGCTCCTCTTACATAAATGCTCTTTAGTTAATAGTGATAATCGCAATGGGTTCTAGAACTGTGTGAAGTCATTTGAGCCAAAAATTCACTTTGTTTACCAGAAATGTTCTCTTGCTATAGGAAGACACAGATGATGGGGTTAAACTCCGTTTGTGAAGGGAAATTCAGACCAGAGTTCTCATCCATGAAACACACCTTGTTTTAAAGCAAGAAGCAAGCTCTTCTTTCCAGTTTCTCCAATACAGCAAGATCCATGAGCATGCCCTGAAAAAATGAACTGTGTTTCCTACTCATACAGACCATATGTAGTTCAACTCTGCTTATGAAACTGATACAAATCACAGCTCCTCTTACATATATGCTCTTTAGTTAATAGTGAGAATCGCGTTGGGTTCGTGAACTGCAAAAAATCATTTGAGCCCAAAATTCACTGGTTTAACTGAAATGAACTCTTGCTTGAAGGAAGACAGAGATCCTGGGGTTTAACTCCGTTTGTGAAAGGAAATTCAGACCAGAGTCCTCATCCGTGAAACTCACCCTGTTTTAATGCAAGAAGCAAGCACTTCTTTCCAGCGTCTCCAATTCAGCAAGAACCATGAGCATGCCCGGAAAAAAGAACTGTGTTTCTTACTCAAACGGACCTTAATGTAGTTCAACTCTGCTTATGAAACTGGTACAAACCACACCTCCTCTTACATAAATGCTCTTGAGTTAATAGTGAGAATCGCGTTGGGTTCTAGAACTGTGTAAAATCTTTTGAGCCAAAAATTCTCTTGGTTTACCAGAAATGAACTCTTGCTGGTAGGAAGACACAGACCATGGGATTTAACTCCATTATTGAAGGGAAATTCAGACCAGAGTTCTCATCCATGAAACACACCTTGTTTTAAAGCAAGAAGCAAGCTCTTCTTTCCAGTTTCTCCAATACAGCAAGAACCATGAGCATGCCCTGAAAAAAAGAACAGGGTTTCCTACTCATACAGACCATATGTAGATCAACTCTGCTTATGAAACTAATACAAATCACAGCTCCTCATACATATATGCTCTTTAGTTAATAGTGAGAATCGCGTTGGGTTCGTGAACTGCAAAAAATCATTTGATGCCAAAATTCACTGGCTTTAACTGAAATGAACTCTTGCTTGAAGGAAGACAGAGATCCTGGGGTTTAACTCTGTTTCTGAAGGGAAATTCAGACCAGAGTTCTCATCCCTGAGACACACTCTGCTTTAACGCAAGAAGCGAGCTCTTATTTTCAGAATCTAAAATACAGCAAGAACCATGAGCATGCCCTGAAAAAAAGAAATGTGTTTCCTATTCATACAGACCATATGTAGTTCAACTCTGCTTATGAAACTGATACAAACCACAGCTCTGCTTCATAAATGCTCTTTCGTTAACAGTGAGAATCACGTTGGGTTCGTGAACTGCGAAAAATCATTTGAGCCCAAATATCACTGGGTTAACCTGAAATGAACTCTTGCTTGTAGGAAGACACAGATCATGGGGTTTAACTCCAGTTGTGAAGACAAAATCAGACCAGAGATCTCATCCATGAAACACACCTTCTTTTAAAGCAAGAAACAAGCTCTTCTTTCCAGTTTCTCCAATATAGCAAGAACCATGAGCATGCCCTGAAAAAAGGAACTGTGTTTCCTACTCACACGGACCATATGTAGTTCAACTCTGCTTATGAAACTGATACAAATCACAGCTCCTCTTACATAAATGCTCTTTAGTTAATAGTGAGAATCGCGTTGGGTTCGTGAACTGCAAAAATCATTTGAGCCCAAAATTCACTGAGTTTAACTGAAATGAACTCTTGCTTGTAGGAAGACACAGATCATGGGGTTTAACTCCATTTGTGAAGACAAATTCAGACCAGAGATCTCATCCCTGAAAAACACTCTGTTTTAATGCAATAATCATCCTCTTCTTAACAGTGATTCCAATATAGTAAGAAAAATGAGCATGATCAGAAAAAAAAACTGTGTTTCCTACACAGACAGACCCTATGTAGTTCAACTCTGCTTATGAACTGATCCAAACCTCAGATCCTCTAACATAAATCCTCTTTAGTTAATAGTGAGAATAGCTTAGGGTTCGAGAAATGCGAAAAATCATTTGATCCCAAAATTCACTGGGTTTACCTGAAATGAACTCTTACTTGTAGGAAGACACAAATACTGGGGTTGAACTCCGTTACTGAAGGGAAATTCAGACCAGAGTTCTCATCCATGAAACACACCCTGTTTTAATTCAAGAAGCAAGCTCTTCTTTCCAGTGTCTCCAATACAGAAGGAACCATGAGCATACCCTAAAAAAAAGAACTGTGTTACCTACTCATACGGACCATATGTAGTTCAAGTCTGATTATGAAATGATACAGACCACAGCTCCTCTTACATAAATGCTCCTTAGTTAATAGTGATAATCGCTTTGGGTTCTAGAACTGTGTAAAGTCATTTGAGCCGAAAATTCACTTGGTTTACCAGAAATGAACTCTTGCTTGACGAAAGACACAGATCCTGGGGTTTAACTCTGTTTCTGAAGGGAAATTCAGACCAGAGTTCTCATCCCTGAAACACACTCTGCATTAACGCAAGAAGTAAGCTCTTCTTTCCAGAATCTAAAATACAGCAAGAACCATGAGCATGCCCTGAAAAAAAGAAATGTGTTTCCTATTCATACAGACCATATGTAGTTCTACTCTGCTTATGAAACTGATACAAACCACAGCTCTGCTTACATAAATGCTCTTTAGTTAATAGTGAGAATCGCGTTGGGTTCGTGAACTGCGAAAAATCATTTGAGCCCAAATATTACTGGGTTAACCTGAAATGAATTCTTGCTTGTAGGAAGACAAAGATCATGGGGTTTAACTCCATTTGTGAAGACAAATTCAGACCAGAGATCTCATCCCTGAAAAACACTCTGTTTTAAGGCAAGAATCATCCTCTTCTTTTCAGCGTCTCCAATACAGTAAGAACCATGAGCATGCCCAGAAAAAAAGAACTGTGTTTCCTACTCATACGGAGCATATGTAGGTCAACTGTGTTTATGAAATGATACAGAACACAGCTCCTCTTACATAATTGCTCTTTAGTTAATAGTGATAATCGCCTTGGGTTCTAGAACTGTGTAAAATCATTTGAGCCAAAAATTCACTTTGTTTACCAGAAATGAACTCTTGCTGGTAGGAAGACACAGATCATGGGGTTTAACTCCGTTCGTGAAGGGAAATTCAGACCAGAGTTCTCATCCATGAAACACACCCTGTGTTAAAGCAGGAAGCAAGCTCTTCTTTTCAGGCATCTCCAATACAGCAAGAACAATGAGCATGCCCTGAAAAAAAGAACTGTGTTTCCCACTCTTACGGACAATATCAACTTCTACTCTGCTTATGAAACAGATACAATCCACAACTCCTCTTACATGAATGCTCTTTAGTTAATAGTGATAATCGCGTTGGGTTCATGAACTGCAAAAAATCATTTGAGCCCAAAATTCACTGAGTTTAACTGAAATAAACTCTTGCTTGTAGGAAGACAGAGATCCTGGGGTTTAACTCCATCTCTGAAGGCAAATTCAGACCAGAATTCTCAACCCTGAACAACACTCTGTTTTAATGCAAGAATCATACTCTTTTTTCCAGCGGCTCCAATACAGTAAGAACCATGAGCATGCCCAGAATAAAAAAAGTGTGTTTCCTACTCATACGGATCATATGTAGTTCAACTCTGCTTATGAAATGATACAGACCACAGCTCCTCTTATGTAAATGCTCTTTAGTTAATAGTGAGAATCGCGTTGGGTTCGTGAACTGCGAAAAATCATTTGAGCCCAAATATTACTGAGTTAACCTGAAATGAATTCTTGCTTGTAGGAAGACAAAGATCATGGGGTTTAACTCCATTTGTGAAGACAAATTCAGACCAGAGATCTCATCCCTGAAAAACACTCTGTTTTAAGGCAAGAAGCAAGCTCTTCTTTCCAGTTTCTCCAATACAGCAAGATCCATGAGCATGCCCTGAAAAAATGAACTGTGTTTCCTACTCATACAGACCATATGTAGTTCAACTCTGCTTATGAAACTGATACAAATCACAGCTCCTCTTACATATATGCTCTTTAGTTAATAGTGAGAATCGCGTTGGGTTCGTGAACTGCAAAAAATCATTTGAGCCCAAAATTCACTGGTTTAACTGAAATGAACTCTTGCTTGAAGGAAGACAGAGATCCTGGGGTTTAACTCCGTTTGTGAAAGGAAATTCAGACCAGAGTCCTCATCCGTGAAACTCACCCTGTTTTAATGCAAGAAGCAAGCACTTCTTTCCAGCGTCTCCAATGCAGCAAGAACCATGAGCATGCCCGGAAAAAAGAACTGTGTTTCCTACTCATACGGATCATATGTAGTTCAACTCTGCTTATGAAATGATACAGACCACAGCTCCTCTTACGTAAATGCTCTTTAGTTAATAGTGAGAATCGCGTTGGGTTCGTGAACTGCGAAAAATCATTTGAGCCCAAATATTACTGGGTTAACCCGAAATGAATTCTTGCTTGTAGGAAGACAAAGATTATGGGGTTTAACTCCATTTGTGAAGACAAATTCAGACCAGAGATCTCATCCCTGAAAAACACTCTGTTTTAAGGCAAGAATCATCCTCTTCTTTTCAGCGTCTCCAATACAGTAAGAACCATGAGCATGCCCAGAAAAAAAGAACAGTGTTTCCTACTCATACGGACCATATGTAGGTCAACTGTGTTTATGAAATGATACAGAACACAGCTCCTCTTACATAATTGCCCTTTAGTTAATAGTGATAATCGCCTTGGGTTCTAGAACTGTGTGAAGTCATTTGAGCCAAAAATTCACTTGGTTTACCAGAAATGAACTCTTGCTATAGGAAGACACAGATGATGGGGTTAAACTCCGTTTGTGAAGGGAAATTCAGACCAGAGTTCTCATCCATGAAACACACCTTGTTTTAAAGCAAGAAGCAAGCTCTTCTTTCCAGTTTCTCCAATACAGCAAGATCCATGAGCATGCCCTGAAAAAATGAACTGTGTTTCCTACTCATACAGACCATATGTAGTTCAACTCTGCTTATGAAACTGATACAAATCACAGCTCCTCTTACATATATGCTCTTTAGTTAATAGTGAGAATCGTGTTGGGTTCGTGAACTGCCAAAAAACATTTGAGCCCAAATTCACTGGCTTTACCTGAAATGAACTCTTGCTTGTAGGAAGACACAGATCCTGGGGTTTAACTCCACCTCTGAAGGCAAATTCAGACCAGAATTCTCAACCCTGAACAACACTCTGTTTTTAGGCAAGAATCATCCTCTTCTTTCCAGCGTCTCCAATACAGTAAGAAACATGAGCAGGCCCAGAAAAAAAGAACTGTGTTTCCTACTCATACAGACCATAAAGTAGTTCAACTCTGCTTATGAAATGATACAGACCACAGTTCCACTTACATAAATGCTCTTTAGTTAATAGTGATAATCGCAATTGGTTCTAGAACTGTTTAAGTCATTTGAGCCCAAAATTCACTTGGTTTACCAGAAATGAACTCTTACTGGTAGGAAGTCACAGATCATGGTGTTTAACACCGTCTCTGAAGGGAAATTCAGACCAGAGTTCTCATCCCTGAAAAACACTCTGTTTTAAGGCAAGAATCATCCTCTTCTTTTCAGCGTCTCCAATTCAGTAAGAACCATGAGCATGCCCAGAAAAAAAGAACTGTGTTTCCTACTCATACGGACTATATGTAGTTCAAATCTGCTTATGAAATGATACAGACCACAGCTCCTGTTACATAAATGCTGTTTGTTAATAGTGATAAGCGTGTTGGGTTGAAGAAATGAGTAAAGTCATTTGAGCCAAAAATTCCCTTGGTTTACCAGAAATGAACTCTTGCTGGTAGGAAGACACAGATCATGGGTTTTAACTCCGTTTGTGAAGGGAAATTCAGACCAGAGTTCTCATCCATGAAACACCCCTTGTTTTAAAGCAAGAAGCAATCTCTTCTTTCCAGTGTCTCCAATACAGCAAGAACCATTAGCATGCCCTGAAAAAAGAACTGTGTTTCCTTCTCCTACAGACCATATTTTGTTCTACTCTGCTTATGAAACTGATACAAACCACAGCTCCTCTTACATAAATCCTCTTTAGTTAATAGTGAGAATAGCGTAGGGTTCGTGAACTGTGAAAAATCATTTTAGCCCAAAATTCACTAGTTTTACCAGAAATGAAATCTTGCTTGTAGGAATACACAGATCGTGGGGTTTAACTCTGTTTATGCTGGGAAATTCAGACCAGAGTTCTCATCCTTGAAACAAACTCTGTTTAAACGAAGAAGCAAGCTCTTCTTTCCAGAGTCTACAATACAGCCAGAAACATGAGCATGGCCTGAAAAAAAGAAGTGTGTCCTATTCATAGGGACCGTATGTAGTTCAACTCTGCTTATGAAACTGATACAAACATCAGCTCCTCTTACATAAATGTTCTTTAGTTAATAGTGAAAATAGCATTGTGTTCTTGAACTGTGAAAAATCATTTGAGCCCAAAATTCACTGGGATTACCAGAACTGAACTCTTGCTTGTAGGAAGACATAGGTCCTGGGGTTTAACTCCGTTTCTGAAGGCAAATTCAGACCAGAATTCTCAGCCATAAAAAGCACTCTGTTTTAAGGCAAGAATCATCCTCTTCTTTCCAGGGTCTCCAATACAGTAAGAACCATGAGCATGCCAAGAAAAAAAGAACTGTGTTTCCTACTCATACGAACCATTTTTAGTTCAATATGCTTATGAATCTAATACAAACCAAAGCTCCTCTTACATAAATGCTCTTTAGTTAATAATGAGAATCATGTTGGGTTCATGAACTGCGAAAAATCATTCGAGCCCTAAATTCTTTGGGTTTACCAGAAAAGAACTCTTGCTTGTAGGAACACATTGATCCTGGGGTTTAACTCCGCGTCTGAAGGCAAATTCAGACCAGAGTTCTCATTCCTGAAAAACACTCTGTTTTAACGCAAGAATCATCCTCTTCTTTCCAGCGTCTCCAATACAGTAAGAACCATGAGCATGCCAAGAAAAAAGACCTTTGTTTTCTACTCATACAGACCATATGAAATTCAACTCTGCTTATGAAACGGAATCAAACCACCACAGCTCCTCTTACATAAATGCTCCTTAGTTAATAGTGAGAATCGCGTTTGGTTCGTAAACAGCGAAAAACATTTGAGCCCAAAATTCACTGGGTTAACCAGAAATGAACTCTTGCTTGTAGGAAGACACTGATCCTGCGGTTTAACTCCGCGTCTGAAGGCAAATTCAGACCAGAGTTCTCATCCCTGAAAAGCACTCTGTTTTAAGGCAAGAATCATCCTCTTCCTTCCAGCGTCTCCAATATAGTAAGAAACATGAGCATGCCCGGAAAAAAAGAACTGTGTTTCCTAGTCATACGGACCATAAGTCGTTCAACTCTGCTAATGAAACTGATACTGACCATAGCTCCTCTTAGATAAATGCTCTTTAGTTAATAGTGAGAATATAGTTGGGTTTGTGAACTGGGAAAAATCATTTGAGCCCAAAATTCACTGGTTGTACCAGAAATGAAATCTTGAATGTAGGAAGACACAGATCCTGGGGTTTAACTCCGTTTGCCCTGGGAAATTCAGACCATAGGTCTCATCCCTGAAACACATTCTGTTTTAACGAAAGAAGCAAGCTCTTCTTTCCTGGGTCTAAAATACAGCAAGAACCATGAGCATGCCCTGAAAAAAGAACTGTGTTTCCATCTCATTCAGACCATATTAAGTTCAACTCTGCTTATGAAACTGATACAAACCTCAGTTCCTCTTACATAAATCCTCTTTAGTTAATAGTGAGAATAGCGTAGGGTTCGTGAACTGGGAAAAATCATTTGAGTACAAAATTCACTGGTTTTACCCAACATGAACTCTTGCTTGTAGGAAGACACAGATCGTGGGGTTTAACTCCGTTTCTGCTGGGAAATTCAGTCCAGAGTTCTCATCCCTGAAACACACTCTGTTTAAACGAAGAAGCAAGCTCTTCTTTCCAGAGTCTAAAATACAGCAAGAACCATGAGCATAGCCTGAATAAAAGAACTGTGTTTCCTACTCGTACGGACAATATCTACTTCAACTCTGTTATGAAACTGATACAAACCACAGCTCCTCTTACCTTAATGCTCTTTAGTTAATAGTGAGAATAGCGTGGGGTTTGTGAACTGCAATAAATCAATGAGACCAAAATTCACTGGTGTACCAGAACTGAACTCTTGCTTGTAGGAAGACACAGATCCTGGGGTTTAACTCCGTTTCTGAAGGGAAATACAGACCAGAATTCTCATACCTGGAAAACACTCTGTTTTAAGGCATGAATCATCCTCTTTTTTTCAGGGTCTCCAATACAGTAAGAACCATGAGCACGACCAGAAAAAAAGAACTGTGTTTCCTAGTCATAAGTACCATATATAGTTCAACTCTTCTTAGGAAATGATACAGACCACAGCTCCTCTTACATAAATGCTCTTTGGTTAATAGTGATAATTGTGTTGGGTTTTAGAACTGTGTAAAGTCATTTGAGCTCAAAATTCACTTGGTTTACCAGAAATGATCTCTTGCTTGTAGGAAGACACAGATCCTGGGTTTTAACTCCATTTCTGAGGGGAAATTCAGACCAGTGTTCCCATCCATGAAACACAGTCTGTTTTCACGCAAGAAGCAAGCTCTTCTTTCCAGGGGCTCCAATACATCAAGAACCATGAGCATGCCCAGAAAAAAAGAACTGTGTTTCCTACTCATACGGACCATATGTAGTTAACACTGCTTATGAAACTGATACAAACCACAGCTCCTCTTACATAAATGCTCTTTAGTTAATAGTGAGAATCGGCTTTGGTTCGTGAAATGCGAAAAATAATTTGAGCCCAAAATTCACTTGGTTTACCAGAATGAACTCTTGCTTGTAGGAAGTCACAGATCCTGGGGTTTAACTCTGTTTCTGAAGGCAAATTCAGACCAGAGTTCTCATCCCTGAAAAACATTCTGTTTTAAGGCATGAATCTTCCTCTTCTTTCCAGGGTCTCCAATACAGTAAGAACTATGAGCATGCCAAGAATAAAAGAACTGTGTTTCTTACTCATACAGACCATATGAAGTTCAAATCTGCTTAAGAAACTGATACAAAGTACAGCTCCTCTTACATAAATACTCTTTAGTTAATAGTGAGAACGGCGTTTGGTTCGTGAACAGCGAAAAACATTTGAGCCCAAAATTCCCTGATTGTACCAGAAATGAAATCTAGAATGTAGGAAGACACAGATCATGGGGTTTAACTCCGTTTACCCTGGGAAATTCAGACCAGAGGTCTCATCCCTGAAACACACTCTGTTTTAATGCAAGAAGCAAGCTCTTCTTTCCTGGGTCTAAAATAAAGCAAGAACCAAGAGCATGCCCAAAAAATTAACTTTGTTCCCTACTCATAAGTACCATATGTAGTTAAACTCTGCTTATGAAACTTATACAAACCACAGCTCCTCTTACATAAATGCTCTTTAGTTAATAGTCAGAATCATTTTGGGTTCGTGAACTGTGAAAAATCATTTGAGCCCAAAATTCATTGGGTTTACCAGAAATGAACTCCTGCTTATAGGAAGACACTGATCCTGGGGTTTAACTCCGAGTCTGAAGGCAAATTGAGACCAGTGTTCTCATGCCTGAAAAACACTCTGTTTTAAGGCAAGAATCATCCTCTTTTTTCCACCGTCTCCAATATAGTAAGAAACATGAGCATGCACGGAAAAAAAGAACTGTGTTTCCTACTTATACAGACCATATGTAGTTGAACTCTGCTTATGAAACTGATACAAACCATAGCTCCTCTTACATAAAATCTCTTTAGTTAATAGTGAGAATATCTTAGGGTTCGTGAACTGTGAAAAATCATTTGAGTCCAAAATACACTGGTTTTACCAGAAATGAACTCTTGCTTGTAGGAAGACACAGATCCTGGTGTTTCACTCCGTTTCTGAAGGGATATTCAGAACAGAGTTCTCATCCATGAAACACATTCTGCTTTAACACAAGAAGCAAGCTCTTCTTTCCAGAGTCTAAAATACAGCAAGAACCATGAGCAGCCCTGAAAAAAAGAACAGTGTTTCCTACTCATGCAGACCATTTGTAGTACAACTATGCTTATGAATCTGATACAAACCACAGCTCCTCTTACATAAATGCTCTTTAGTTAATAATGAGAATCATGTTGGGTTCTAGAACTGCGAAAAATCATTTGAGCCCAAAATTCACTGGGTTTGTCTGAACTGAACTCTTGCTTATAGGAAGACAGAGATCCTGGGGTTTAACTCTGTTTCTGAAGGCAAATTCAGACCAGAATTCTCAACCATAAAAAACACTCTGTTTTAAGGTAAGAATCATACTCTTCTTTCCAGAGTCTCCAATACAGTAAGAACAATGAGCATGCCAATAATAAAAGAAATGTGTTTCTTACTCATACAGACCATATGTAGTTCAACTCTGCTTATGAATCTAATACAAACCACAGCTCCTCTTACATAAATGCTCTTTAGTTAATAATGAGAATCATGTTGTGTTCAGGAACTGCGAAAAATCATTTGAGCCCAAAATTCATTGTGTTTACCAGAAATGAACTCTTGCTTGTAGGAAGACATTGATCCTGGTGTTTAACTCCGCATCTGAAGGCAAATTCAGACCAGAGGTCTCATTCCTGAAAAACACTCTGTTTTAAGGCAAGAATCATCCTCTTCTTTCCAGTGTCTCCAATACAGTAAGAACCATGAGCATGCCAAGAAAAAAATACCTTTGTTTTCTACTCATACAGACCATATGTAGTTCAACTCTGCTTATGAAACTGAATCAAACCACAGCTCCTCTTACTTAAATACTCTTTAGTTAATAGTGATAACGGCGTTTGGTTCGTGAACAGCGAAAAACATTTGAGCCCAAAATTCACTGGGTTAACCAGGACTGAACTCTTGCTTGTAGAAAGACACAGATCCTGGGGTTTAACTCCGTTTACACTGGGAAATTCAGACCGGAGTTCTCATCCCTGAAACACACTCTGTTTTAACGCAAGAAGCAAGCTCTTCTTTCCAATTCTAAAGTACAGCAAGAAACATGAGCATGCCCTGAAAAAAAGAACTGTGTTTCCTACTCAGACGGACCATATGTAGTTCAACTCTGCTTATGAAACTGATACAAATCACAGCTGCACTTACATAAATGCTCTTTAATTAATAGTGAGATTCATGTTGGGTTAGTGAACCTTGAAAAATCACTTGAGTCCAAAATTCATTGGGTTTACCAGAAATGAACTCTTGCTTGTAGGAAGACACTGATCCTGGGGTTTAACTGCGCGTCTAAAGGCAAATTCAGACCAGAGTTCTCATCCCTGAAAAACACTCTGTTTTAAGGCAAGAATCATCCTCTTCCTTCCAGCGTCTCCAATATACTAAGAAACATGAGCATGCCTGGAAAAAAAGTACTGTGTTTCCTAGTCATACGGACCATAAGTAGTTCAACTCTGCTAATGAAACTGATACAGACCACAGCTCCTCTTAGATAAATGCACTTTAGTTAATAGTGAGAATATAGTTGGGTTTGTGAACTGGGAAAAATCATTTGAGCCCAAAATTCACTGGTTGTACCATAAATGAAATCTTGAATGTAGGAAGACACAGATCCTGGGGTTTAACTCCCTTTACGCTGGGAAATTAAGAGCAGAGGTCTCATCCCAGAAACACATTCTGTTTTAACGCAAGAAGCAATCTCTTCTTTCCTGGGTCTAAAATACAGCAAGAACGATGAGCATGCCCTGAAAAAGAACTGTGTTTCCTACTCATACGGACCATTTGTAGTTCAACTCTGCTTATGAATCTGATACAAACCACAGCTCCTCTTAAATAAATGCTCTTTAGTTAATAATGAGAATCATGTTAGGTTCATGAACTGCGAAAAAACATTTGAGCCCAAAATTCATTGGTTTTACCAGAACTGAACTCTTGCTTGTAGGAAGACACAGATCCTGGGTTTTAACTCCGTTTCTAAAGGGAAATACAGACCAGAATTCTCATACCTGGAAAACACTATGTTTCAAGGCAAGGATTATCCTCTTCTTTCCAGCGTGTCCAATATAGTAAGAAACATGAGCATGCACAGAAAAAAGAACTGTGTTTCCTTCTCATACAGACCATATTTAGTTCAACTCTGCTTATGAAACTGATACAAACCTCAGCTCCTCTTACATAAATCCTCTTTAGTTAATAGTGAGAATAGCGTAGGGTTCGTGAACTGGGAAAAAGCATTTGAGCCCAAAATTCACTGGTTTTACCAGAAATGAACTCTTGCTTGTAGGAAGACACAGATCGTGGGGTTTAACTCCGTTTCTGCTGGGAAACTCTGTCCAGAATTCTCATCCCTGAAACACACTCTGTTTAAACGAAGAAGCAAGCTCTTCTTTCCAGAGTCTAAAATACAGCAAGAACCATGAGCATAGCCTGAATAAATGAACTGTGTTTCCTACTAATACGGACAATATCTACTTCAACTCTGTTTTGAAACTGATACAAACCACAGCTCCTCTTACATTGATGCTCTTTAGTTAATAGTGAGAATAGCGTGGGGTATGTGAACTGCAATAAATCAATGAGACCAAAATTCACTGGTGTACCAGAACTGAACTCTTGCTTGTAGGAAGACACAGATCCTGGGGTTTAACTCCGTTTCTGAAGGGAAATACAGACCAGAATTCTCATACCTGGAAAACACTCTGTTTTAAGGCATGAATCATCCTCTTTTTTCCAGGATCTCCAATACAGTAAGAACCATGAGCACGACCAGAAAAAAAGAACTGTGTTTCCTAGTAATAAGGACCATATGTAGTTCAACTCTGCTTAGGAAATGATACAGACCACAGCTCCTCTTACATAAATGCTCTTTGGTGAATAGTGATAATTGTGTTGGGGTCTAGAAGTGTGTAAAGTCATTTGAGCTCAAAATTCACTTGGTTTACCAGAAATGATCTCTTGCTTGTAGGAAGACACAGATCCTGGGTTTTAACTCCATTTCTGAGGGGAAATTCAGACCAGTGTTCCCATCCATGAAACACAGTCTGTTTTCACGCAAGAAGCAAGCTCTTCTTTCCAGGGGCTCCAATACATCAAGAACCATGAGCATGCCCAGAAAAAAAGAACTGTGTTTCCTACTCATACGGACCATATGTAGTTAACTCTGCTTATGAAACTGATACAAACCACAGCTCCTCTTACATAAATGCTCTTTAGTTAATAGTGAGAATCGGCTTTGGTTTGTGAACTGCGAAAAATAATTTGAGCCCAAAGTTCACTTGGTTTACCAGAATGAACTCTTGCTTGTAGGAAGACACTGATCCTGGGGTTTAACTCCGTTTCTGAAGGCAAAATCAGACCACAGATCTCAACCCTGAAAAACACTCTGTTTTAAGGCAAGAATCATCCCCTTCTTTCCAGCGTCTCCAATATAGTAAGAAACATGACCATGCCCAGAAAAAAAGAACTGTGTTTCCTACTCATACGGACCATACCTAGTTCAAATCTGTTATGAAACTGATACAAAGCACAGCTCCTCTAATATAAAACCTCTTTAGTTAATAGATTGAATAGCGTTGGGTTCGTGAACTGTGAAAACTCATTTGAGCACAATTCACTGGGTTTATCAGAAATGAACTCTTGCTTGTAGGAAGACACAGATCCTGGGGTTTCACACCGTTTCTGAAGGGAAATTCAGACCAGAGTTCTCCTCCCTGATACACCCTCTGTTTTAATGCAAGAAGCAATCTCTTCTTTCCAGCGTCTAAAATACAGCAAGAACCAAGAGCATGCCCTGAAAAAAATAACTGTGTTTCCTACTCATACGTACCATATGTAGTTCAACTCTGCTTATGACACTGATACAAACCAAAGCTCCTCTTACATAAATGCTCTTTAGTTAATAGTGAGAATCATGTTGGGTTCGTGAATGCGAAAAAACATTTGAGCCCAAAATTCATTGGGTTTACCAGAACTGAACTCTTGCTTGTAGGAAGACACAGATCCTGGGTTTTAACTCCGTTTCTAAAGGGAAATACAGAGCAGAATTCTCATACCTGGAAAACACTATGTTTCAAGGCAAGAATCATCTTCTTCTTTCCAGCATCTCCAATATAGTAAGAAACATGAGCATGCACAGAAAAAAAGAACTGTGTTTCCTTCTCATACAGACCATATTTAGTTCAACTCTGCTTATGAAACTGATACAAACCTCAGCTCCTCTTACATAAATCCTCTTTAGTTATAGTGAGAATAGCATTGTGTTCCTGAACTGCGAAAAATCATTTGAGCCCAATATTCACTTGGTTTATCAGAACGGAACTCTTGCTTATAGGAAGACAGAGATCCTGGGGTTTAACTCTGTTTCTGAAGGCAAATTCAGACCAGAATTCTCAACCATAAAATACACTCTGTTTTAGGTAAGAAGCATCCTCTTCTTTCCTGTGTCTCCAATACAGTAAGAACAATGAGCATGCCAATAATAAAAGAAATGTGTTTCTTACTCATACAGACCATATGTAGTTCAACTCTGCTTATGAATCTAATACAAACCACAGCTCCTCTTACATAAATGCTCTTTAGTTAATAATGAGAATCATGTTGGGTTCATGAACTGCGAAAAATCATTTGAGCCCAAAATTCATTGTGTTTACCAGAAATGAACTCTTGCTTGTAGGAAGACATTGATCCGGGTGTTTAACTCTGCATCTGAAGGCAAATCAGAACAGAGTTCTCATTCCTGAAAAACACTCTGTTTTAAGGCAAGAATCATCCTCTTCTTTCCAGCGTCTCCAATACAGTAAGAACCATGAGCATGCCAAGAAAAAAAGAACTTTGTTTTCTACTCATACAGACCATATGTAGTTCAACTCTGCTTATGAAACTGAATCAAACCACAGCTCCTCTTACATAAATACTCTTTAGTTAATAGTGAGAACGGTGTTTGGTTCGTGAACAGCGAAATACATTTGAGCCCAAAATTCACTGGGTTAACCAGAACTTAACTCTTGCTTGTAGGAAGACACAGATCCTGGGGTTTAACTCCGTTTATGAAGGGAAATTCAGATCAGAGTTCTCATCCCTGAAACACACTCTGTTTTAACGCAAGAAGCAAGCTCCTCTTTCCAGATTCTAAAGTACAGCAAGAAACATGAGCATGCCCTGAAAAAAAGAACTGTGTTTCCTACTCATAGGGACCATATGTAGTTCAACTCTGCTTATGAAACTGATGCAAATCACAGCTCCTCTTACATAAACGCTCTTTAATTAATAATGAGAATCAAGTTGGGTTTGTGAACTGCGAAAAAACATTTGAGCCCAAAATTCATTGGGTTTACCGGAAATGAACTCTTGCTTGTAGGAAGACTCAGATCCTGGGCTTTAACTCCGCGACTGTAGGCAAATTCAGACCAGAGTTCTCATCCCTGAAAAACACTCTGTTTTAAGGCAAGAATCATCCTCTTCTTTCCAGCGTCCTCAATATAGTAAGAAACATGAGCATGCCCAGAAAAAAAGAACTGTGTTTCCTATTCATACGGACCATAAGAAGTTCAACTCTGCTTATTAAACTGATACAGACCACACCTCCTCTTAGATAAATGCTCTTTAGTTAATAGTGAGAATAGCGTTGGGTTTGTGAACTGCAATATAATCAATGATCCCAAAATTTACTGGTGTACCAGAACTGAACTCGTGCTTGTAGGAAGACACAGATCCTGGGGATTAACTCCTTTTCTGAAGGGAAATACAGACCAGAATTCTCATACCTGGAAAACACTCTGTTTTAAGGCATGAACCATCCTCTTCTTTCCAGGGTCTCCAATACAGTAAGCACCATGCGCATGCCCAGAAAAAAAGAACTGTGTTTCCTAGTCATAAGGAACATATGTAGATCAACTCTGCTTAGGAAATGATACAGACCATAGATCCTCTTACATAAATGCTCTTTGGTTAATACTGATAATTGTGTTGGGTTATAGAAATGTGCAAAGTCATTTGAGCTCAAAATTCACTTGGTTTACCAGAAATGAACTCTTGCTTGTAGGAAGACACAGATCCTTGGGTTTAACTCTGTTTCTGAAGGCAAATTGAGACCAGAATTCTCAACCCTTAAAAAACACTCTGTTTTAAGGCAAGAATCATCCTCTTCTTTCCAGCGTCTCCAATACAGTAAGAACAATGAGCATGCCCAGAAAGAAAGAACTGTGTTTCCTACTCATAAGGACCATATGTAGTTCAACTCTGCTTATGAAATGATACAAACCACAGGTCCTCTTACATAAATCCTCTTTAGTTAATATTGAAAATGCCTAGGGTTCATGAACTACAAAAAATCATTTGATCCCAAAATTCCCTAGGTTTACCAGAAATGAACTCTTCCTTGTAGGAAGACACAGATCCTGGGGTTTAACTCCCTTTCTGCAGATAAATTCAGACCAGAGTTATCATCCCTGAAACACACTCTGTTTAAAAAAAGAAGCAAGCTATTCTTTCCAGATACTAAAATACAGCAAGAACCATGAGCATGGTTTGAAAAAAAGAGCTGTGTTTCCTATTCATACGGACCATATGTAGTTCAACTCTGCTTATATAACTGATACATACCACACCTCCTCTTACATAAATCCTCTTCTGTTAATAGTGAGAATTGGCTTGGGTTGGTGAACTGCAAAAAATCATTTGAGCCCAAAATTCACTTGGTTTACAAGAAATGAACTCTTGCTTGTAGGAAGACACAGATCCTGGGGTTTAACTCCATCTCTGAAGGCAAATTCAGACCAGAATTCTCAACCCTAAAAAACACTCTGTTTTAAGGCAAGAATCATCCTCTTCTTTGCAGCGTCTCCAATACAGTAAGAATAAAGAGCATGCCCAGAAAAAAAAGAACTGTGTTTCCTACTCATACGGACCATATATACTTCAACTCTGCTTAGGAAATGATACAGACCACAGCTCCTCTTACATAAATGCTCTTTAGTTAATAGTGATAATCACGTTGGGTTCTATAACTGTGTAAAGTCATTTGAGCAGGAAATACACTGGGTTTACCACAACTGAACTCTTGCTTGTAGGAAGACACAGATCCTGGGGTTTAACTCCGTTTCTGAAGGGAAATTCACACCAGAATTCTCAACCCTGAAAAACACTCTGTTTTAAGGCAACTATCATCCTCTTCTTTCCAGCGTCTCCAATACAGTAAGAACGGTGAGCATGCCCATAGAAAATGAACAGTGTTTCCTACTTATACGGACCATTTGTAGTTCAACTCTGCTTATGAAATTATACGAACCACAGCTCCTCTTACTTAAATCCTCTTTAGTTAATAGTGAGAATAGTGTAGGTTTCATGAACTGCGAAAAATCATTTGATCCCAAAATTCACAGGGTTTACCAGAAATGAACTCTTGCTTGCAGGAAGACACAGATCCTGGGGATTAACTCCGTTTCTGCAGGGAAATTCAGACCAGAGTTCTCATCCCTGAAACACACTCTATTTAAATGAAGAAGCAAGCTCTTCTTTCCAGAGACTAAAATACAGCAAGAACCATGATCATGGCCTGAAAAAAGAACTGTGTTTCCTACTCAGACGGACCATATGTAGTTCAACTCTTCCTATGAAACTGATACAAACCACAGCTCCTCTTCCATAAATGCTCTTTAGTTAATAGTGAGAATCGCGTTGGGTTCGTGAACTGTGAAAAATCATTTGAGCCCAAAACTCACTGGGTTTACCAGAAATGAACTCTTGCTTATACGAAGACACTGATCCTGCTGTTTAGCTCCATTGCTGAAGGGAAATTCATATCAGAGTTCTCATCAATGAAACACACTCTGTTATAACGCAAGAAGCAAGCTCTTCTTTCCAGAGTCTAAAATACAGCAAGAACCATGAGCATGTCCAGAAAAAAACTGTGTTTCCTACTAACAAGGACAATATGTAGTTAAACTCTTCTTATGAAACTGATACAAACCACGGCTCCTCCTACATAAATACTCATTAGTTAATAGTGAGAATCATGTTGGGTTTGTGAATGTGAAAAATCTTTATAGCCCAAATTCAATGGGTTTACCGGAAATAAACTCTTGCTTGTAGGAAGACACTGATCCTGTGGTTTAAATCCGTTTCTGAAGGGAAATTCATACCAGAGTTCTCATCCCTGAAAAACACTCTGTTTTAAGGCAAGAATCATCCTCTTCTTTCCAGCGTCTCCAATATAGTAAGAAACATGAGCATGCCCAGAAAAAAATAACAATGTTTGCGACTAATACAGACCATATGTAGTTCAACTCTGCTTATGAAACTGATACAAACCACAGCTCCTCTTACATAAATCCTCTTTAGTTAATAGTGAGAATAGCATAGGTTTCGTGAACTGTGAAAAATCATTTGAGCCCAAAATTCACTGGGTTTACCAGAAATGAACTCTTGTTTGTAGGAAGACACAGATCATGCGGATTAACTCCAGTTCTCGAGGGAAACTCAGACCACAGTTCTCATCCCTGAAACACACTCTGTTTCTACGGAAGAAGCAAGCTATTCTTTCAGAGTCTAAAATACAGCAGGAACCATGAGCATGCCCTGAAAAAAATAACTGTGTTTCCTACTCATACTGACCATATGTAGTTCAACTCTGCTTATGAAGCTGATTCAAACCACAGCTCCTCTTACATAAATGCTCTTTAGTTAATAGTGAGAATCGCGTTGGGTTCGTGAACTGCAAAAAATCCTTTCAGCCCCAAATTCACTGGGTTTACCAGAAATGAACTCTTTTCTGGAGGAAGACACAGATCCTGGGGTTAAACTATGTTTCTGAAGGCAAATTCAGACCAGAGTACTCATCCCTGAAAGAAACTCTCTTTTAAAGCAAGAATCATCCTCTTCTATCCAGGGTCTCCAATACAGCAAGAACCATGAGCATGCCCAGAAAAAACACCTGTGTTTCCTACACATACGGACCAAATGTAATTCAACTCTGCTTATGAAACTGATACAAACCACAGCTCCTCTTACATGAATCCTCTTTGTTAATAGTGAGAATCATGTTGGGTTTGTGAACTGCGAAAAATCATTTGAGCCCAAAATTCACTGGGTTTACCAGAAATGAACTCTTGCTTGTAGGAATACACAGATCCTGGCGTTTAACTCCGTTTCCGAAGGCAAATTCAGAACAGAATTCTCATCCATGAAACACACTCTGTTTTAATGCAAGAAGCAAGCTCTTCTTCACACCGTCTCCAATTCAGCAAGAACCATGAGCATGCCCTGAATAAAAGAACTGTGTTTCCTACTCATACAGACCATATGTAGATCAACTCCAGTTATGAAACTGACACAAACCACAGCACCTCTTAAATAAATGCTGTTTACTTAATAGTTAGAATCACATTGGGTTTTTGAACTGTGTAAAATCATTTGAGCCCAAAATTCACTTGGTTTACCAGAAATAAACGCTTCCATGTAGGAAGACACAGATCCTGGGGTTTAACTCCATTTCTGAAGGGAAATTCAGACCAGAGTTCTCATCCCTGAAAAGCACTCTTCTTTAACGCAAGAAGCAAGCATTCTTTCCAGAGTCTAAAATACAGCAAGAACCATGAGCAGGCCCTGAAAAAAGAACTGTGTTTTCTACTCATACAGACAATATGGAAATCAACTCTGGTTATGAAACTGATACAAACCACAGCACCTCTTAAATAAATGATGTTTTGTTAATAGTTAGAATCGCATTGGGGTTTTGAACTATGTAAAATCATTTGAGCCCAAAATTCACTTGGTTTACCAGAAATAAACTCCTCCATGTAGGAAGACACAGATCCTGGGGTTTAACTCCATTTCTGAAGGGAAATTCAGTCCAGAGTTCTCATCCCTGAAAAGCACTCTGTTTTAAGGCTAGAATCATCCTCTTCTTTCCAGCTTCTACAATACAGTAAGAACAAAGAGCATGCCCTGATAAAAAGAACTGTGTTTCCTACTCATACGGACCATCTGTAGTTCAACTCTGCTTATGAAACTGATTCAAACCACAGCTCCTCTTACATAAATGCTCTTTACTTAATAGTGAAAATCGCGTTGGGTTCGTTAACTGCGAAAAATCATTTCAGCCCAAAATTCACATGGTTTCCCTGAAATTAACACCTGCTTGTAGGAAGACACAGATATTGGGGTTTTACTCCATTTTGGAAGGCAAATTTAGACCAGAATTCTCATCCATGAAACACACTCTGCTTTAATGCAAGAAGCAAGCTCTTCTTTCCAGCGTCTCCAATACTGCAAGAACCATGAGCATGCCCTAAAAAAAAGAACTGTTTCTCCTACTTATACAGACCATATGTAGAACAACTCTGGTTATGAAACTGATACAAACCACAGCACATCTTAAATAAATGCTGTTTAGTTAATAGTGAGATTCACATTGGGTTTTTGAACTGCGTAAAACCCTTTGAGCCCAAAATTCACTTGGTTTACCAGAAATAAACTCTTCCATGTAGGAAGACACAGATCCTGGATTTTAACTCCGATTCTGAAGGTGAATTCAGACCAGTGTTCTCATCCATGAAACAACTCTGTTTTCACGCAAGAAGCAAGCTCTTCTTCCAGCGTCTCCAATAGAGCAAGAACCATGAGCATGCCCAGAAAAAAAGAACTGTGTTTCCTACACATACGAAACCATATGACGTTCAGCTCAGCTTACGAAGCTGATACAAACGACAGCTCCTCTTACATAAATGCTCTTTAGTTAACAGTGAGAATCCATTTGGGTTGGTGAACTGATGAATATCATTTGAGCCCAAAATTCACTTGGTTTACCAGAAATGAACTCTTGCTTGTATTAAGACACAAATCCTGGAGTTTAACTCCATTTCTGAAGGGAAATTCAGAACAGAGTTCTCATCCCTGAAAAACACTCTATTTTAACGCAAGAATCATAAACATCTTTCCAGCTTCTCCAATACAGCAAGAAACATGAGCATGCCCGGAATAAAATAACTGTGTTTCCTACTCATACAGACCATATGTAGTATAACTCTGCTTATGAAATTGATACAAACCACGGCTCCTCTAACATAAATGCTCTTTAGTTAATAGTGAGAATCATGTTGGGTTCGAGAACTGCGAAAAATCATTTGAGCCCAAAATTTACTGGTTTTACCAGAAATGAACTCTTGCTTGAAGGAAGACACTGATCCTGGGGTTCAACTCCGTTTCTGAAGGCAAATTCAGACCAGAATTCTCATCCTTGAAAAACACTCTGTTTTAAGGCAAGAAAGATCCTCTTCTTGCCAGTTTCTCCAATTAAGTAAGAATCATGAGCATGCCCAGAAAAAAGAAATGTGTTTCCTATTCATACAGACCATATGTAGTTTAACTCCTGTTATGAAACTGATACAAACCACAGCTCTTCTTACATAAATCCTCTTTATTTAATAGTGAGAATCGCGTTTAGGTTCGTGAACTGTGAAAAATCATTTGAGCCAAAAATTCAATGAGTTTACCAGAAAAGAAATCTTGCTAGTAGGAAGACACAGATCCTGGCATTTAACTCCGTTTCTGAAGGGAAATTCAGACCAGAGTTCTCATCCATGAAATACACTCTGTTTTAAAGCAAGAAGAAAGCTGTTATTTCCAGCGTCTTCTATACAGCAGGAACCATGAGCATTCCCTGAAAAAAAGAACTGTGTTTCCTATTATTACAGACCATATGTAGTTCAACTCCTGTTATGAAACTGATACAACCCATAGCTCCTCTTACATGAATGCTCTTTAGTTAATAGTGAGAATCGCGTTTTGGTTCGTGAAATGCAAAAAATCATTTGAGCCGAAAATTCACTTGGTTTACCAGAAATGAACTCTTGCTGGTAGGAAGAAACAGATCATGGTGCTTAACTCTGTTTGTAAAGGGAAATTCAGACCAGTGTTCTCATCCAAGAAACACACCCTGTTTTAACGCAAGAAGCAAGCTCTTCCTTCCATATTCTAAAATACAGCATGAACCGTGAGCATGCCCTGAAAAAAAGAACTGTGTTTCCTTCTCATGCGGACCATATGTAGTTCAACTCTGCTTATGAAACTGATACAAACCACAGCTCCTCTTACATAAATCCTCTTTAGTTAATAGTGAGAATCGCGTTGGGATCCTGAACTGCGAAAAATCATTTGAGCCGAAAATTCACTTGGTTTACCAGAAAAGAACTCTTGCTGGTAGGATGACACAGATCATGGTGTTTAACTCCGTATTTAAAGGGAAATTCAGACCAGAGTTCTCATCCATGAAACACACCCTGTTTTAATGGAATAAGCAAGCTCTCATTTCCAGAATGTAAAATACAGCAAGAACCATAAGCATGCCCTGAAAAAAAGAACTGTGTTTCCTATTCATACAGACCATATGTAGTCCAACTCTGCCTATGAAAGTGTACAAAACACAGCTCCTCTTACATAAATGCTCTTTAGTTAATAGTGATAATCTCGTTGGGTTCTAGAACTGTGTAAACTCATTTGAGCCGAAAATTCACTTGGTTTACCAGAAATGAACTCTTGCTGGTAGGAAGACACAGATCATGGTGTTCAACTCCGTTTCTGAAGGCAAATTCAGACCAGAATTCTCATCGCTGAAAAACACTCTGTTTTAAGGCAAGGAAGATCCTCTTCTTTCCAGCTTATCCAATACAGTAAGAACCATGAGCATGCCCAGAAAAAAGAACTGTGTTTCCTACTCATACAGACCATATGTAGTTCAACTCCTGTTATGAAACTGATACAAACCACAGCTCCTCTTACATAAATCCTCTTTATTTAATAGTGAGAATCGCGTTGGGTTCCTGAACGGTGAAAAATCATTTGAGCCCAAAATTCACTTGTTTTACCAGAAATGAACTCTTGCTTGTAGGAAGACACAGATCATGGTGTTTAACTCCGTATGTAAAGGGAAATTCAGACCAGTGTTCTCATCCATGAAACACACCCTGTTTTAATGCAAGAAGCAAGGTCTTTTTTCAAGAATCTAAAATACAGCAAGAACCATGAGCATGCCCTGAAAAGAAGAACTGTGTTTCCTACTCATACGGACCATATTTAGTTCAACTCTGCTTATGAAACTGATACATACCACGGCTCCTCTTACATAAATCGTCTTTAGTTAATAGTGAGAATCGCGTTTTGATTCTAGAATTGCGAAAAAGCATTTGAGCTGAAAATTCAAAGAGTTTATCAGAAAAGAAATCTTACTTGTAGGAAGACACAGATCCTGGCGTTTAACTCCGTTTCTGAAGGGAAATTCAGACCAGAGTTCTCATCCCTGAAACACACTCTGCTTCAACGCAAGAAGCGAGCTCTTATTTCCAGCGTCTCATATACAGCAGGAACCATGAGCATTCCCTGAAAAAAAGAACTGTGTTTCCTATTCATACAGACCATATGTAGTTAAACTCTGCTTATGAACTGATCCAAACCTCAGCTCCTCTAACTTAAATCCTCTTTAGTTAATAGTGAGAATAGCTTAGGGTTCGAGAAATGCGAAAAATCATTTGAGCCGAAAATTCACTTGGTTTACCAGAAATGAACTCTTGCTTGTAGGAAAGCACTGATCCTGGGGTTTAACTCCGTTTCTGAAGGCAAATTCAGACCAAAATTCTCATCCCTGAAAAACACTCTGTTTTAAGGCAAGATAGATCCTCTCCTTTCCAGCTTCTCCAATACAGTAAGAACCATGAGCATGCCCAGAAAAAAGAACTGTGTTTTCTATTCATACAGACCCTATGTAGTTCAACTCCTATTATGAAACTGATACAAACCATAGCTCCTCTTACATAAATCGTCTTGAGTTAATAGTGAGAATCGAGTTTTGTTTCTAGAACTGCGAAATATCATTTGAGCCAAAAATTCCGAGAGTTTACCAGAAAAGAACTCTTGCTTGTAGGAAGACACAGATCCTGGGGTTTAACTCCGTTTCTGAAGGGAAATTCAGACCAGAGTTCTCATCCATGAGCCACACCCTGTTTTAATGCAAAAAGCAAGTTCTTCCTTCCAGAGTCTAAAATACAGCAACAAACATGAGCATGCCCGGAAAAAAATAACTGTGTTTCCTACTCATACAGACCATATGTAGTTTAACTCTGCTTATGAAATTCATACAAACCACGGCTCCTCTTACATAAATGCTCTTTAGTTAATAGTGAGAATCATGTTGTGTTCGAGAACTGTGAAAAATCATTTGAGCCCAAAATTTACTGGTTTTACCAGAAATGAACTCTTGCTTGTAGGAAGACACTGATCCTGGGGTTTACTCCGTTTCTGAAGGGAAATTTAGACCCTAGTTCTCATACTTGAAACACACCATATTTTAATGCAAGAAGCAAGCTCTTTTTTCAAGAGTCTAAAATACAGCAAGAACAATGAGCATGCCCTGAATAGAAGAACTGTGTTTCCTACTCATACGGACCATATTTAGTTCAACTCTGCTTATGAAAATCATACAAACCACAGCTCCTCTTACATAAATCCTCTTTATTTAATAGTGAGAATCGCGTTGGTTTCCTGAACTGCGAAAAATCATTTGAGCCCAAAATTCACTGGGTTTACCAGAACGGAACTTTTGCATGTAGGAAGACACAGATCTTGGGGTTTAACTCCGTGTCTGAAGGGAAATTCAGACCAGAGTTCTCATCCATGAGCCACACCCTGTTTTAATGCAAGAAGCAAGCTCTTCCTTCCAGAGTCTAAAATACAGCAAGAAACATGAGCATGCCCGGAAAAAAATAACTGTGTTTCCTACTCATACAGACCATATGTAGTTTAACTCTGCTTATGAAATTCATACAAACCACGGCTCCTCTTACATAAATGCTCTTTAGTTAATAGTGAGAATCATGTTGTGTTCGAGAACTGTGAAAAATCATTTGAGCCCAAAATTTACTGGTTTTACCAGAAATGAACTCTTGCTTGTAGGAAGACAATGATCCTGGGGTTTAACTCCGTTTCTGAAGGGAAATTTAGACCATAGTTCTCATACTTGAAACACACCATATTTTAATGCAAGAAGCAAGCTCTTTTTTCAAGAGTCTAAAATACAGCAAGAACAATGAGCATGCCCTGAATAGAAGAACTGTGTTTCCTACTCATACGGACCATATTTAGTTCAACTCTGCTTATGAAAATCATACAAACCACAGCTCCTCTTACATAAATCCTCTTTATTTAATAGTGAGAATCGCGTTGGTTTCCTGAACTGCGAATAATCATTTGAGCCCAAAATTCACTGGGTTTACCAGAACGGAACTTTTGCATGTAGGAAGACACAGATCTTGGGGTTTAACTCCGTGTCTGAAGGGAAATTCAGACCAGAGTTCTCATCCATGAGCCACACCCTGTTTTAATGCAAGAAGCAAGCTCTTCCTTCCAGTGTCTAAAATACAGCAAGAAACATGAGCATGCCCGGAAAAAAATAACTGTGTTTCCTACTCATACAGACCATATTTAGTTTAACTCTGCTTATGAAATTCATACAAACCACGGCTCCTCTTACATAAATGCTCTTTAGTTAATAGTGAGAATCATGTTGTGTTCGAGAACTGTGAAAAATCATTTGAGCCCAAAATTTACTGGTTTTACCAGAAATGAACTCTTGCTTGTAGGAAGACACTGATCCTGGGGTTTAACTCCGTTTCTGAAGGGAAATTTAGACCATAGTTCTCATACTTGAAACACACCCTGCTTTAATGCAAGAAGCAAGCTCTTTTTTCAAGAGTCTAAAATACAGCAAGAACAATGAGCATGCCCTGAAAAGAAGAACTGTGTTTCCTACTCATACGGACCATATTTAGTTCAACTCTGCTTATGAAACTGATACAAACCAAGGCTCCTCTTACTTAAATCGTCTTTAGTTAATAGTGAGAATCGCGTTTTGGTTCTAGAATTGCGAAAAAGCATTTGAGCTGAAAATTCAATGAGTTTATCAGAAAAGAAATCTTACTTGTAGGAAGACACAGATCCTGGCGTTTAACTCCGTTTCTGAAGGGAAATTCAGACCAGAGTTCTCATCCATGAAACACACTCTGTTTTAAAGCAAGAAGAAAGCTCTTATTTCCAGCATCTCCAATACAGCAGGAACCATGAGCATTCCCTGAAAAAAAGAACTGTGTTTCCTATTATTACAGACCATATGTAGTTCAACTCCTGTTATGAAACTGATACAACCCACAGCTCCTCTTACATAAATGCTCTTTAGTTAATAGTGAGAATCGCGTTTTGGTTCATGAAATGCAAAAAATCATTTGAGCCAAAAATTCACTTGGTTTACCAGAAATGAACTCTTGCTGGTAGGAAGACACAGATCATGGTGATAACTCAGTATGTAAAGGGAAATTCAGACCAGAGTTCTCATCCATGAAACACACCCTGTTTTAATGCAAGAAGCAAGCTCTTCCTTCCAGAGTCTAAAATACAGCATGAACCGTGAGCATGCCCTCAAAAAAAGAACTGTGTTTCCTACTCATGCGGACCATATGTAGTTCAACTCTGCTTATGAAACTGATACAAACCACAGCTCCTCTTACATAAATGCTCTTGAGTTAATAGTGAGAATCTTCTTGGGTGCCTGAAATGCGAAAAATCATTTGAGCCCAAAATTCACTTGTTTTACCAGAAATGAACTCTTGCTTGTAGGAGGACACTGATCCTGGGGTTTAACTCCGTTTCTGAAGCCAAATTCAGACCAAAATTCTCATCCCTGAAAAACACTCTGTTTTAAGGCAAGATAGATCCTCTTCTTTCCAGCTTCTCCAATACAGTAAGAACCATGAGCATGCCCAGAAAAAAGAACTGTGTTTTCTATTCATACAGCCCCTATGTAGTTCAACTCCTATTATGAAACGGATACAAACCACAGCTCCTCTTACATAAATCGTCTTGAGTTAATAGTGAGAATCGAGTTTTGTTTCTAGAACTGCGAAATATCATTTGAGCCGAAAAATTCCGAGAGTTTACCAGAAAAGAACTCTTGCTTATAGGAAGACACAGATCCTGGGGTTTAACTCCGTTTCTGAAGGTAAATTCAGACCAGAGTTCTCATCCTTGAAACACACCCTGTTTAATGCAAGAAGCAAGCTATTTTTTCAAGAGTATAAAATACAGCAAGAACCATGAGCATGCCCTGAAAAAAAGAACTGTGTTTCCTACTCAGACCGACCATATGTAGTTCAGCTCTGCTTATGAAACTGATACAAACCACAGCTCCTCTTACATAAATGCTCTTTAGTTAATAGTGAGAATCGCGTTGGGATCCTGAACTGCGAAAAATCATTTGAGCCGAAAATTCACTTGGTTTACCAAAAATGAACTCTTGCTGGTAGGAAGACACAGATCATGGTGTTTAACTCCGTATGTAAAGGGAAATTCAGACCAGTGTTCTCATCCATGAAACACACCCTGTTTTAATGCAAGAAGCAAGCTCTTTTTTCAAGAATCTAAAATACAGCAAGAACCATGAGCATGCCCTGAAAAAAAGAACTGGGTTTCCTACTCATACCGACCATATTTAGTTCAACTCTGCTTATGAAAATGATACAAACAACAGCTCCTCTTACATAAATCCTCTTTATTTAATAGTGAGAATCGCGTTGGTTTCCTGAACTGCGAAAAATCATTTGAGCCCAAAATTCACTGGGTTTACCAGAACGGAACTTTTGCATGTAGGAAGACACAGATCTTGGGGTTTAACTCCGTGTCTGAAGGGAAATTCAGACCAGAGTTCTCATCCATGAGACACACCCTGTTTTAATGCAAGAAACAAGCTCTTCCTTCCAGAGTCTAAAATACAGCAAGAAACATGAGCATGCCCGGAAAAAAATAACTGTGTTTCCTACTCATACAGACCATATGTAGTTTAACTCTGCTTATGAAATTCATACAAACCACGGCTCCTCTTACATAAATGCTCTTTAGTTAATAGTGAGAATCATGTTGTGTTCGAGAACTGTGAAAAATCATTTGAGCCCAAAATTTACTGGTTTTACCAGAAATGAACTCTTGCTTGTAGGAAGACACTGATCCTGGGGTTTAACTCCGTTTCTGAACGGAAATTTAGACCATAGTTCTCATACTTGAAACACACCCTATTTTAATGCAAGAAGCAAGCTCTTTTTTCAAGAGTCTAAAATACAGCAAGAACCATGAGCATGCCCTGAAAAGAAGAACTGTGTTTCCTACTCATACGGACCATATTTAGTTCAACTCTGCTTATGAAACTGATACAAACCACGGCTCCTCTTACATAAATCGTCTTTAGTTAATAGTGAGAATCGCGTTTTGGTTCTAGAATTGCGAAAAAGCATTTGAGCCGAAAATTCAATGAGTTTATCAGAAAAGAAATCTTGCTTGTAGGAAGACACAGATCCTGGCGTTTAACTCCGTTTCTGAAGGGAAATTCAGACCAGAGTTCTCATCCATGAAACACACTCGGTTTTAAAGCAAGAAGAAAGCTCTTATTTCCAGCGTCTCCAATACAGCAGGAACCATGAGCATTCCCTGAAAAAAAGAACTGTGTTTCCTATTCATACAGACCATATGTAGTTCAACTCCTGTTATGAAACTAATACAACCCACAGCTCCTCTTACATAAATGCTCTTTAGTTAATAGTGAGAATCGCGTTTTGGTTCATGAAATGCAAAAAATCATTTGAGCCAAAAATTCACTTGGTTTACCAGAAATGAACTCTTGCTGGTAGGAAGACACAGATCATGGTGTTTAACTCAGTATGTAAAGGGAAATTCAGACCAGAGTTCTCATCCATGAAACACACCCTGTTTTAATGCAAGAAGCAAGCTCTTCCTTCCAGAGTCTAAAATACAGCATAACCGTGAGCATGCCCTCAAAAAAAGAACTGTGTTTCCTACTCATGCGGACCATATGTAGTTCAACTCTGCTTATGAAACTGATACAAACCACAGCTCCTCTTACATAAATGCTCTTTAGTTAATAGTGAGAATCTTCTTGGGTGCCTGAAATGCGAAAAATCATTTGAGCCCAAAATTTACTGGTTTTACCAGAAATGAACTCTTGCTTGTAGGAAGACACTGATCCTGGGGTTTAACTCCGTTTCTGAAGACAAATTCAGACCAAAATTCTCATCCCTGAAAAACACTCTGTTTTAAGGCAAGATAGATCCTCTTCTTTCCACCTTCTCCATACAGTAAGAACCATGAGCATGCCCAGAAAAAAGAACTGTGTTTTCTATTCATACAGACCCTATGTAGTTCAACATCTATTATGAAACTGATACAAACCACAGCTCCTCTTACATAAATCATCTTGAGTTAATAGTGAGAATCGAGTTTTGTTTCTAGAACTGCGAAATATCATTTGAGCCGAAAATTCAGAGAGTTTACCAGAAAAGAACTCTTGCTTGTAGGAAGACACAGATCCTGGGGTTTAACTCCGTTTCTGAAGGTAAATTCAGACCAGAGTTCTCATCCTTGAAACACACCCTGTTTTAATGCAAGAAGCAAGCTATTTTTTCAAGACTCTAAAATACAGCAAGAACCATGAGCATGCCCTGAAAAAAAGAACTGTGCTTCCTACTCAGACGGACCATATGTAGTTCAGCTCTGATTATGAAACTGATACAAACCACAGCTCCTCTTACATAAATGCTCTTTAGTTAATAGTGAGAATCGCATTGGGATCCTGAACTGGGAAAAATCATTTGAGCCCAAAATTCACTGGGTTTACAGGAACTGAACTCTTGCTTGTAGGAAGACACTGATCCTGGTGTTTAACTCAGTATGTAAAGGGACATTCAGACCAGAGTTCTCATCCATGAAACACACTCTGTTTTAACGCAAGAAGCAAGGTCTTCTTTCCAGCATCTCTAATATTGCAAGAACCATGAGCATGCCCAGAAAAAAAGAACTGTGTTTCCTACTCATACGGACCATATATAGTGCAACTCTACTTATGAAAATGATACTAACACCCGATGCACTTACATAAATTCTCTTTACTTAATAGTGAGAATCGCGTTGGGTTTGTAAACTGTGTAAAATCATTTGAGCCCAAAATTCACCTGGTTTACCAGAAATGAACTCTTGCTTGTAGGAAGACACAGATCCTGGGGTTTAACTCTGTTTCTGAAGGGAAATTTAGAGCAGTGTTCTCATCCATGAAACACAGTCTATTTTAAGGCAAGAAGTAAGCTCTTCTTTCGAGTGTCTCTAATACAGCAAGAACAATGAGCATGCCCAGAAATAAAGGACTGTGTTTCCTACTCATACAGACCATACGTAGTTCAACTCTGCTTATTAAACTGATACAAACCACAGCTCCACTTATATAAATGCTCTTTAGTTAATTGTGAGAATCGCGTTGGGTTCGTGAACTGTGTTATATCCTTTGAGCCCAAAATCTCTTGGTTTCCCAGAAATGAACTCTTGCTTGTAGGAAAACACAGATGCTGTGGTTATATCCGTTTCTGAAGGGAAATTCAGAGCAGTGTTCTCATCCATGAAACACACTGTTTTCACGCAAGAAGCAAGGTCTTCTTTCCAGCATCTCTAATAGAGAAAGAACCATGAGCATGCCCAGAAAAAAAGAACTGTGTTTCCTACTCATACGGACCATATATAGTGCAACTCTACTTATGAAAATGATACTAACACCCGATGTACTTACATAAATTCTCTTTAGTTAATGGTGAGAATCGCGTTGGGTTCGTGAACTGTGCAAAATCATTTGAGCCCAAAATTCACTTGGTTTACCAGAAATGAAGTCTTGCTTGTAGGAAGACACAGATCCTGGGGTTTAACTCCGTTTCTGAAGGGAAGTTTAGAGCAGTGTTCTCATCCATGAAACACACTCTGTTTTAACGCAAGAAGCAAGGTCTTCTTTCCAGCATCTCTAATATAGCAAGAACCATGAGCATGCCCAGAAAAAAAGAACTGTGTTTCCTACTCATATGGACCATACGTAGTTCAACTCTGCTTATGAAACTGATACAAACCACAGCTCCACTTACATAAATGCCCTTTAGTTAATTGTGAGAATCGCGTTGGGTTCGTGAACTGTGTAAAATCATTTGAGCCCAAAATACACTTGGTTTACCAGAAATGAACTCTTGCTTGTAGCAATACACTGATCCTGGGGTTTAACTCGGTTTCTGAAGGGAAATTCAGAGCAATGTTCTCATCCTTGAAACACAGTCTGTTTTAACGCAAGAAGCAAGCTCTTCTTTGGAGTGTCTCTAATACAGCAAGAACCATGAGCATGCCCAGAAAAAAAGAATTGTGTTTCCTACTCATACGGACCATACGTAGTTCAACTCTGCTTATTAAACTGATACAAACCACAGCTCCACTTACATAAATGCTCTTTAGTTAACTGTGAGAATCGCGTTGGGTTCGTGAACTGTGTAAAATCATTTGACCCCAAAATACACTTGGTTTACCAGAAATGAACTCTTTCTTGAAGCAATACAATTATCCTGGGGTTTAACTCCATTTTTGAAGGCAAATTCAGAACATTGTTCTCATCCATGAAACACAGTCTGTTTTAACGAAATAAGAGAGCTCTTCTTTCGAGGGTCTCTAATACAGCAAGAACCATGAGCATGCCCCACAAAAAAGAACTGTGTTTCCTACTCATACGGACCATATATAGTGAAACTCTACTTATGAAAATGATACTAACCCCCGCTGCACTTCCATAAATGCTCTTTAGTTAATTGTGAGAATCGCGTTGGGTTCGTGAACTGAGTAAAATCATTTGAGCCCAAAATTCACTTGGTTTACCAGAAATGAACTCTTGCTTGTAGCAATACACTGATCCTGGGGTTTAACTCCGTTTCTGAAGGGAAATTCAGAGCAGTGTTCTCAACCATGAAACACAGTCTGTTTTAACGCAAGAAGCAAGCTCTTCTTTGGAGTGTCTCTAATACAGCAAGAACCATGAGCATGCCCAGATAAAAAGAACTGTGTTTCCTACTCATACGGACCATACGTAGTTCAACTCTGCTTATTAAACTGATACAAACCACAGCTCCACTTATATAAATGCTCTTTAGTTAATTGTGAGAATCGCGTTGGGTTCGTGAACTGTGTTATATCCTTTGAGCCCAAAATCTCTTGGTTTCCCAGAAATGAACTCTTGCTTGTAGGAAAACACAGATGCTGTGGTTATATCCGTTTCTGAAGGGAAATTCAGAGCAGTGTTCTCATCCATGAAACACACTGTTTTCACGCAAGAAGCAAGGTCTTCTTTCCAGCATCTCTAATATAGAAAGAACCATGAGCATGCCCAGAAAAAAAGAACTGTGTTTCCTACTCATACGGACCATATATAGTGCAACTCTACTTATGAAAATGATACTAACACCCGATGTACTTACATAAATTCTCTTTAGTTAATGGTGAGAATCGCGTTGGGTTCGTGAACTGTGCAAAATCAGTTGAGCCCAAAATTCACTTGGTTTACCAGAAATGAAGTCTTGCTTGTAGGAAGACACAGATCCTGGGGTTTAACTCCGTTTCTGAAGGGAAGTTTAGAGCAGTGTTCTCTTCCATGAAACACACTGTGTTTTAACGCAAGAAGCAAGGTCTTCTTTCCAGCATCTCTAATATAGCAAGAACCATGAGCATGCCCAGAAAAAAAGAACTGTGTTTCCTACTCATATGGACCATACGTAGTTCAACACTGCTTATGAAACTGATACAAACCACAGCTCCACTTACATAAATGCCCTTTAGTTAATTGTGAGAATCGCGTTGGGTTCGTGAACTGTGTAAAATCATTTGAGCCCAAAATACACTTGGTTTACCAGAAATGAACTCTTGCTTGTAGCAATACACTGATCCTGGGGTTTAACTCGGTTTCTGAAGGGAAATTCAGAGCAATGTTCTCATCCTTGAAACACAGTCTGTTTTAACGCAAGAAGCAAGCTCTTCTTTGGAGTGTCTCTAATACAGCAAGAACCATGAGCATGCCCAGAAAAAAAGAACTGTGTTTCCTACTCATACGGACCATACGTAGTTCAACTCTGCTTATTAAACTGATACAAACCACAGCTCCACTTACATAAATGCTCTTTAGTTAACTGTGAGAATCGCGTTGGGTTCATGAACTGTGTAAAATCATTTGACCCCAAAATACACTTGGTTTACCAGAAATGAACTCTTTCTTGAAGCAATACAATTATCCTGGGGTTTAACTCCATTTTTGAAGGCAAATTCAGAACATTGTTCTCATCCATGAAACACAGTCTGTTTTAACGAAATAAGAGAGCTCTTCTTTCGAGGGTCTCTAATACAGCAAGAACCATGAGCATGCCCCACAAAAAAGAACTGTGTTTCCTACTCATACGGACCATATATAGTGCAACTCTACTTATGAAAATGATACTAACCCCCGCTGCACTTACATAAATGCTCTTTAGTTAATTGTGAGAATCGCGTTGGGTTCGTGAACTGAGTAAAATCATTTGAGCCCAAAATTCACTTGGTTTACCAGAAATGAACTCTTGCTTGTAGCAATACACTGATCCTGGGGTTTAACTCCGTTTCTGAAGGGAAATTCAGAGCAGTGTTCTCATCCATGAAACACAGTCTGTTTTAACGCAAGAAGCAAGCTCTTCTTTGGAGTGTCTCTAATACAGCAAGAACCATGAGCATGCCCAGATAAAAAGAACTGTGTTTCCTACTCATACGGACCATACGTAGTTCAACTCTGCTTATTAAACTGATACAAACCACAGCTCCACTTACATAAATGCTCTTTAGTTATTTGTGAGAATCGCGTTAGGTTCGTGAACTGTGTTATATCATTTGAGCCCAAAATCTCTTTGTTTCCAAGAAATGAACTCTTGCTTGTAGGAAAACAAAGATCCTGTGGTTACCTCCGTTTCTGAAGGGAAATTCAGAGCAGTGTTCTCATCCATGAAACACACTGTTTTAACGCAAGAAGCAAGGTCTTCTTTCCAGCATCTCTAATATAGCAAGAACCATGAGCATGCCCAGAAAAAAAGAACTGTGTTTCCTACTCATATGGACCATACATAGTTCAACTCTGCTTATGAAACTGATACAAACCACAGCTCCACTTACTTAAATGCTCTTTAGTTAATTGTGGGAATCGCGTTGGGTTCGTGAACTGAGTTATATAATTTGAGCCCAAAATCTCTTGGTTTCCCAGAAATGAACTCTTGCTTGTAGAAAGACACAGATCCTGATGTTTAACTCTGTTTCTGATGGGAAATTCAGTGCAGTGTTCTCATCCATGAAACACACTCTGTTTTAACGCAAGACGCATGCTCTACTTTCCAGAATCTCTAAAGGAACAAGAAACTTGAGCATGTCCAGAAAAAAAGAACTGTGTTTCCTACTCATACGGAAAATACGTAATTCAACTCTGCTTATGAAACTGATACAAACCACAGCTCCACTTACATAAATGCTCTTTAGTTAATAGTGAGAATCGCGTTGGGTTTGTGAACTCTGTAAAATCATTTGAGCCCAAAATTCACTTGGTTTACCAGAAGTGAACTCTTGCTTGTAGCAATACACTGATCCTGGGGTTTAACTCGGTTTCTGAAGGGAAATTCAGAGCAGTGTTCTCATCCATGAAACACAGTCTGTTTTAACGCAAGAAGCAAGCTCTTCTTTGGAGTGTCTCTAATACAGCAAGAACCATGAGCATGCCCAGAAAAACAGAACTGTGTTTCCTACTCATACGGACCATACTTAGTTCAACTCTGCTTACTAAACTGATACAAACCACAGCTCCACTTACATAAATGCTCTTTAGTTAATTGTGAGAATCGCGTTGGGTTCGTGAACTGTGTTATGTCATTTGAGCCCAAAATCTCTTGGTTTCCCAGAAATGAACTCTTGCTTGTAGGAAAACACAGATACTGTGGTTACCTCCGTTTCTGAAGGGAAATTCAGAGCAGTGTTCTCATCCATGAAACACACTCTGTTTTAACGCAAGAAGCAAGGTCTTCTTTCCAGCATCTCTAATATAGCAAGAACCATGAGCATGCCCAGAAAAAAAGAACTGTGTTTCCTACTCATACTGACCATATGTAGTTCAACTCTGCTTATGAAACTGATACAAACCACAGCTCCACTTACATAAATACTCTTTAGTTAACTGTGACAATCGCGTTGGGTTTGTGAACTGTGTTATATCATTTGAGCACAAAATCTCTTGGTTTCCCAGAAATGAACTCTTGCTTGTAGAAAGACACAGATCCTGTGGTTTAACTCCGTTTCTGATGGGAAATTCAGTGCAGTGTTCTCATCCATGAAACACACTCTGTTTTAACGCAAGACGCATGCTCTACTTTCCAGAATCTCTAAAGGAACAAGAACCTTGAGCATGTCCAGAAAAAAAGAACTGTGTTTCCTACTCATACGGACCATACGTAGTTCAACTCTGCTTATGAAAGTGATACAAACCACAGCTCAACATACAAAAATGCTCTTTAGTTAATAGTGAGAATCGCGTTGGGTTTGTGAACTCTGTAAAATCATTTGAGCCCAAAATTCACTTGGTTTACCAGAAATGAACTCTTGCTTGTAGCAATACACTGATCCTGGGGTTTAACTCGGTTTCTGAAGGGAAATTCAGAGCAATGTTCTCATCCTTGAAACACAGTCTGTTTTAACGCAAGAAGCAAGCTCTTCTTTGGAGTGTCTCTAATACAGCAAGAACCATGAGCATGCCCAGAAAAAAAGAACTGTGTTTCCTACTCATACGGACCATATGTAGTTCAACTCTGCTTATTAAACTGATACAAACCACAGCTCCACTTACATAAATGCTCTTTAGTTAACTGTGAGAATCGCGTTGGGTTCGTGAACTGTGTAAAATCATTTGACCCCAAAATACACTTGGTTTACCAGAAATGAACTCTTTCTTGAAGCAATACAATTATCCTGGGGTTTAACTCCATTTTTGAAGGCAAATTCAGAACATTGTTCTCATCCATGAAACACAGTCTGTTTTAACGAAATAAGAGAGCTCTTCTTTCGAGGGTCTCTAATACAGCAAGAACCATGAGCATGCCCCACAAAAAAGAACTGTGTTTCCTACTCATACGGACCATATATAGTGCAACTCTACTTATGAAAATGATACTAACCCCCGCTGCACTTACATAAATGCTCTTTAGTTAATTGTGAGAATCGCGTTGGGTTCGTGAACTGAGTAAAATCATTTGAGCCCAAAATTCACTTGGTTTACCAGAAATGAACTCTTGCTTGTAGCAATACACTGATCCTGGGGTTTAACTCCGTTTCTGAAGGGAAATTCAGAGCAGTGTTCTCATCCATGAAACACAGTCTGTTTTAACGCAAGAAGCAAGCTCTTCTTTGGAGTGTCTCTAATACAGCAAGAACCATGAGCATGCCCAGATAAAAAGAACTGTGTTTCCTACTCATACGGACCATACGTAGTTCAACTCTGCTTATTAAACTGATACAAACCACAGCTCCACTTACATAAATGCTCTTTAGTTATTTGTGAGAATCGCGTTAGGTTCGTGAACTGTGTTATATCATTTGAGCCCAAAATCTCTTTGTTTCCAAGAAATGAACTCTTGCTTGTAGGAAAACAAAGATCCTGTGGTTACCTCCGTTTCTGAAGGGAAATTCAGAGCAGTGTTCTCATCCATGAAACACACTGTTTTAACGCAAGAAGCAAGGTCTTCTTTCCAGCATCTCTAATATAGCAAGAACCATGAGCATGCCCAGAAAAAAAGAACTGTGTTTCCTACTCATATGGACCATACATAGTTCAACTCTGCTTATGAAACTGATACAAACCACAGCTCCACTTACTTAAATGCTCTTTAGTTAATTGTGGGAATCGCGTTGGGTTCGTGAACTGAGTTATATCATTTGAGCACAAAATCTCTTGGTTTCCCAGAAATGAACTCTTGCTTGTAGGAAAACACAGATACTGTGGTTACCTCCGTTTCTGAAGGGAAATTCAGAGCAGTGTTCTCATCCATGAAACACACTCTGTTTTAACGCAAGAAGCAAGGTCTTCTTTCCAGCATCTCTAATATAGCAAGAACCATGAGCATGCCCAGAAAAAAAGAACTGTGTTTCCTACTCATACTGACCATATGTAGTTCAACTCTGCTTATGAAACTGATACAAACCACAGCTCCACTTACATAAATACTCTTTAGTTAACTGTGACAATCGCGTTGGGTTTGTGAACTGTGTTATATCATTTGAGCACAAAATCTCTTGGTTTCCCAGAAATGAACTCTTGCTTGTAGAAAGACACAGATCCTGTGGTTTAACTCCGTTTCTGATGGGAAATTCAGTGCAGTGTTCTCATCCATGAAACACACTCTGTTTTAACGCAAGACGCATGCTCTACTTTCCAGAATCTCTAAAGGAACAAGAACCTTGAGCATGTCCAGAAAAAAAGAACTGTGTTTCCTACTCATACGGACCATACGTAGTTCAACTCTGCTTATGAAAGTGATACAAACCACAGCTCAACATACAAAAATGCTCTTTAGTTAATAGTGAGAATCGCGTTGGGTTTGTGAACTCTGTAAAATCATTTGAGCCCAAAATTCACTTGGTTTACCAGAAATGAACTCTTGCTTGTAGGAAGACACAGATCCTGGGGTTACCTCCGTTTCTGAAGGGAAATTCAGAGCAGTGTTCTCATCCATGAAACACACTCTGTTTTAACGCAAGAAGCAAGGTCTTCTTTCCAGCATCTCTAATATAGCAAAAACCATGAGCATGCCCAGAAAAAAAGAACTGTGTTTCCTACTCATACGGACCATATTTAGTGCAACTCTACTTATGAAATTATACTAACACCTGATGCACTTACATAAATTGTCTTTACTTAATAGTGAGAATCGCGTTGGGTTCGTGAACTGTGTAAAATCATTTGAGCACAAAATTCACTTGGTTTACCAGAAATGAACCCTTCTTTGTAGGAAGACACAGATCCTGGGGTTTAACTCCGTTTCTGAAGGGAAATTTAGAGCAGTGTTCTCATCCATGAAACACACTCTGTTTTAACGCAAGAAGCAAGGTCTTCTTTCCAGCATCTCTAATATAGAAAGAACCATGAGCATGCCCAGAAAAAAAGAACTGTGTTTCCTACTCATATGGACCATACATAGTTCAACTCTGCTTATGAAACTGATAAAACCACAGCTCCACTTACATAAATGCTCTTTAGTTAACTGTGACAATCGCGTTGGGTTTGTGAACTGTGTTATATCATTTGAGCACAAAATCTCTTGGTTTCCCAGAAATGAACTCTTGCTTGTAGAAAGACACAGATCCTGTGGTTTAACTCCGTTTCTGATGGGAAATTCAGTGCAGTGTTCTCATCCATGAAACACACTCTGTTTTAATGCAAGACGCATGCTCTACTTTCCAGAATCTCTAAAGGAACAAGAACCTTGAGCATGTCCAGAAAAAAAGAACTGTGTTTCCTACTCATACGGACCATAGGTAGTTCAACTCTGCATATGAAACTGATAAAACCACAGCTCCACTTACATAAATGCTCTTTAGTTAATTGTGAGAATCGCGTTGGGTTCGTGAACTGAGTAAAATCATTTGAGCCCAAAATTCACTTGGTTTACCAGAAATAAACTCTTGCTTGTAGCAATACACTGATCCTGGTGTTTAACTCCATTTCTGAAGGGAAATTCAGAGCAGTGTTCTCATCCATGAAACACAGTCAATTTTAAGGTAAGAAGTAAGCTCTTCTTTCGAGTGTCTCTAATACAGCAAGAACAATGAGCATGCCCAGAAAAAAACAACTGTGTTTCCTACTCATACAGACCATACATAGTTCAACTCTGCTTATTAAACTGATACAAACCACAGCTCCACTTATATAAATGCTCTTTAGTTAATTGTGAGAATCGCGTTGGGTTCGTGAACTGTTTTATATCGTTTGAGCCCAAAATCTCTTGGTTTCCCAGAAATGACCTCTTGCTTGTAGGAAAACACAGATCCTGTGGTTATCTCCGTTTCTGAAGGGAAATTCAGACCAGTGTTCTCATCCATGAAACACACTGTTTTAATGCAAGAAGCAAGGTCTTCTTTGGAGTATCTCTAATACAGCAAGAAACATGAGCATGCCCAGAAAAAAAGAACTGTGTTTCCTACTCATACGGACCATACTTAGTTCAACTCTGCTTATTAAACTGATACAAACCATAGCTCCACTTACATAAATGCTCTTTAGTTAATTGTGAGAATCGCGTTGGGTTCGTGAACTGTGTAAAATCATTTGAGCCCAAATTCTCTTAGTTTTCCAGAAATGAACTCTTGATTGTAGGAAGACACAGATCCTGTGGTTTAACTCCGTTTCTGAAGGGAAATTCAGAGCAGTGTTTTCATCCATGAAACACACTCTGTTTTAACACAAGAAGCAAAGTCTTCTTTCCAGAATCTCTAATATAGCAAGAACCATGACCATGCCCAGAAAAAAAGAACTGTGTTTCCTACTCATACGGACCATACATAGTTCAACTCTGTGTATGAAACTGATACAAACCACAGCTCCACTTACATAAATGCTCTTTAAATAATTGTGAGAATCGCGTTGGGTTCGTGAACTGTGTAAAATCATTTGAGCCCAAAATTCACTTGGTTTACCAGAAATCAACCCTTGCTTTTTGGAAGACACAGATCCTGTGGTTTAACTCCGTTTCTGATGGGAAATTCAGTGCAGTGTTCTCATCCATGAAACACACTCTGTTTTAACGCAAGAAGCAAGCTCTTCTTTGGAGTGTCTCTAATATAGCAAGAACCATGAGCATGCCCAGAAAAAAATAACTGTGTTTCCTACTCATATGGACCATACGTAGTTCAACTCTACTTATGAAAATGATACAAACACCTGATGCACTTACATAAATTCTCTTTAGTTAATAGAGAGAATTGCGTTGGGTTCGTGAACTGTGTAAAATCATTTGAGCCCAAAATTCACTTGGTTTACCAGAAATGAACCCTTGCTTGTAGGAAGACACAGATCCTGTGGTTAAACTCCGTTTCTGATGGGAAATTCAGTGCAGTGTTCTCATCCATGAAACATACTCTGTTTTAACGAGAGAATCAAGGTCTTCTTTCCAGCATCTCTAATATAGCAAGAACCATGAGCATGCCCAGAAAAAAAGAACTGTGTTTCCTACTCATATGGACCATACGTAGTTCAACTCTACTTATGAAACTGATACAAACCACAGCTCCACTTACATAAGTGCCCTTTAGTTAATTGTGAGAATCGCGTTGGGTTCGTGAACTGTGTAAAATCATTTGCGCCCAAAATACACTTGGTTTACCAGAAATGAACTCTTGCTTGTAGCAATACATTGATCCTGGAGTTTAACTCTGTTTCTGAAGGGAAATTCAGAGCAGTGTTCTCATCCATGAAACACAGTCTGTTTTAACGCAAGAAGTAAGCTCTTCTTTCGACTGTCTCTAATACAGCAAGAACCATGACCATGCGCAGAAAAAAACTGAACTGTGTTTCCTACTCATACGGACCATATGTGGTTCAACTTTACTCATGAAACTGATACAAACCACAGCTCCACTTACATAAATGCTCTTTAGTTAATTGTGAGAATCGCGTTGGGTTCGTGAACTGTGTTATATCATTTGAGCCCAAAATCTCTTGGTTTCCCAGAAATGAACTCTTGCTTGTAGGAAAACACAGATACTGTGGTTACCTCCGTTTCTGAAGGGAAATTCAGAGCAGTGTTCTCATCCATGAAACACACTCTGTTTTAACGCAAGACGCATGCTCTACTTTCCAGAATCTCTAAAGGAACAAGAACCTTGAGCATGTCCAGAAAAAAAGAACTGTGTTTCCTACTCATACGGACCATACGTAGTTCAACTCTGCTTATGAAACTGATAAAACCACAGCTCCACTTACATAAATGCTCTTTAGTTAATAGTGAGAATCGCGTTGGGTTTGTGAAATCTGTAAAATCATTAGAGCCCAAATTCACTTGGTTTACCAGAAATGAACTCTTGCTTGTAGCAATACGCTGATCCTGGGGTTTAACTCGGTTTCTGAAGGGAAATTCAGAGCAGTGTTCTCATCCATGAAACACAGTCTGTTTTGACGCAAGAAGCAAGCTCTTCTTTGGAGTGTCTCTAATACATCAAGAACCATGAGCATGCCCAGAAAAAAAGAACTGTGTTTCCTACTCATACGGACCATACGTAGTTCAACTCTGCTTATGAAAGTGATACAAACCACAGCTCAACATACAAAAATGCTCTTTAGTTAATAGTGAGAATCGCGTTGGGTTTGTGAACTCTGTAAAATCATTTGAGCCCAAAATTCACTTGGTTTACCAGAAATGAACTCTTGCTTGTAGGAAGACACAGATCCTGGGTTTTAACTCCGTTTCTGAAGGGAAATTCAGAGCAGTGTTCTCATCCATGACACACAGTCTGTTTTAACGCAAGAAGCAAGCTCTTCTGTCGAGTGTCTCTAATACAGCAAGAATCATGAGCATGCCCAGAAAAAATGAACTGTGTTTCCTACTCATACGGACCATATATAGTGCAACTCTACTTATGAAAATGAAACTAACACCCGATGCACTTACATAAATTCTCTTTAGTTAATAGTGAGAATCGCGTTGGGTTCGTGAACAGTGTAAAATCATTTGAGCCCAAAATTCACTTGGTTTACCAGAAATGAACCCTTGCTTGTAGGAAGACACAGATCCTGTGGTTTAACTCCGTTTCTGATGGGAAATTCAGTGCAGTGTTCTCATCCATGAAACACACTCTGGTTTAACCCAAGAAGCAAGCTCTTCTTTGGAGTGTCTCTAATATAGCAAGAAACATGAGCATGCCCAGAAAAAAAGAACTGTGTTTCCTACTCATACGGACCATACTTAGTTCAACTCTGCTTATTAAACTGATACAAACCACAGCTCCACTTACATAAATGCTCTTTAGTTAATTGTGAGAATCGCCTTGGGTTCGTGAACTGTGTTATATCATTTGAGCCCAAAATCTCTTGGTTTCCCAGAAATGAACTCTTGCTTGTAGGAAAACACAGATACTGTGGTTACCTCCGTTTCTGAAGGGAAATTCAGAGCAGTGTTCTCATCCATGAAACACACTCTGTTTTAAAGCAAGAAGCAAGGTCTTCTTTCCAGCATCTCTAATATAGCAAAAACCATGAGCATGCCCAGAAAAAAAGAACTGTGTTTTCTACTCATACGGACCATATATAGTGCAACTCTACTTATGAAAATGATATTAACACGCGATGCACTTACATAAATTCTCTTTAGTTAATAATGAGAATCGCGTTGGGTTCGTGAACTGTGTAAAATCATTTGAGCCCAAAATTCACTTGGTTTACCAGAAATGAACCCTTGCTTCTAGGAAGACACAGATCCTGTGGTTTAACTCCATTTCTGATGGGAAATTCAGTGCAGTGTTCTCATCCATGAAACACACTCTGTTTGAACGCAAGAAGCAAGGTCTTCTTTCCAGCATCTCTAATATAGCAAGAACCATGATCATGCCCAGAAAAAAAGAACTGTGTTTCCAACTCATACGGATCATACGTAGTTCAACTCTTCGTATGAAACAGATACGAACCACAGCTACACTTACATAAATGCTCTTTAGTTAATTGTGAGAATCGCGTTGGGTTCGTGAACTGTGTTATATCGTTTGAGCCAAAAACTCTTGGTTTCCCAGAAATGAACTCTTGCTTGTAGGAAAACACAGATCCTGTGGTTATCTCCGTTTCTGAAGGGAAATTCAGAGCAGTGTTCTCATCCATGAAACACACTCTGTTTTAACGCAAGAAGCAAGGTCTTCTTTCCAGCATCCCTAATATAGCAAGAACCATGAGCATGCCCAGAAAAAAAGAACTGTGTTTCCTACTCATACGGACCATACGTAGTTCAACTCTGCTTATGAAAGTGATACAAACCACAGCTCAACATACAGAAATGCTCTTTAGTTAATAGTGAGAATCGCGTTGGGTTTGTGAACTCTGTAAAATCATTTGAGCCCAAAATTCACTTGGTTTACCAGAAATGAACTCTTGCTTGTAGGAAGACACAGATCCTGGGGTTTAACTCCGTTTCTGAAGGGAAATTCAGAGCAGTGTTCTCATCCATGAAACACAGTCTGTTTTAACGCAAGAAGCAAGCTCTTCTGTCGAGTGTCTCTAATACAGCAAGAACCATGAGCATGCCCAGAAAAAAAGAACTGTGTTTCCTACTCATACAGACCATATATAGTGCAACTCTACTTATGAAAATGATACTAACACCCGATGCACTTACATAAATGCTCTTTGGTTAATAGTGATAATCGTGTTGGGTTTGTGAACTCTGTAAAATCATTTGAGCCTAAAATTCACTTGGTTTACCAGAAATGAACTCTTGCTTGTAGCAATACACTGATCCTGGAGTTTAACTCGGTTTCTGAAGGGAAATTCAGAGCAGTGTTCTCATCCATGAAACACAGTCTGTTTTAACGAAAGAAGCAAGCTCTTCTTTGGAGTTTCTCTAATACAGCAAGAACCATGAGCATGCCCAGAAAAAAAGAACTGTGTTTCCTACTCATACGGACCATATGTAGTTCAACTCTGCTTATGAAACTGATACAAACCACAGCTCCACTTACGTAAATGCTCTTTAGTTAATTTTGAGAATCGCGTTGGGTTTGTGAACTGTGTTATATCATTTGAGCCCAAAATCTCTTGGTTTTCCAGAAATGAACTCTTGCTTGTAGAAAGACACAGATCCTGTGGTTTAACTCCGTTTCTGATGGGAAATTCAGTGCAGTGTTCTCATCCATGAAACACACTCTGTTTTAACGCAAGACGCATGCTCTACTTTCCAGAATCTCTAAAGGAACAAGAACCTTGAGCATGTCCAAAAAAAAGAACTGTGTTTCCTACTCATACGGACCATACGTAGTTCAACTCTGCTTATGAAACTGATACAAATCACAGCTCCACTTACAGAAATGCTCTTTAGTTAATTGTGAGAATCGCGTTGGATTTGTGAACTTTGTAAAATCATTTGAGCCCAAAATTCACTTGGTTTACCACAAATGAACTCTTGCTTGTAGCAATACACTGATCATGGGGTTTAACTCCGTTCCTGAAGGGAAATTCAGAGCAGTGTTCTCATCCATGAAACAAAGTCTGTTTTAACGCAAGAAGCAAGGTCTTCTTTCCAGCATCTCTAATATAGCAAGAACCATGAGCATGCCCAGAAAAAAAGAACTGTGTTTGCTACTCATATGGACCATACATAGTTCAACTCTGCTTATGAAACTGATACAAACCACAGCTCCACTTACATAAATGCCCTTTAGTTAATTGTGAGAATCGCGTTGGGTTCGTGAACTGTGTAAAATCATTTGAGCCCAAAATACACTTGGTTTACCAGAAATGAACTCTTGCTTGTAGCAATACACTGATCCTGGGGTTTAACTCGGTTTCTGAAGGGAAATTCAGAGCAGTGTTCTCATCCATGAAACACAGTCTGTTTTAACGCAAGAATCAAGATCTTCTTTCGAGTGTCTCTAATACAGCAAGAACCATGAGCATGCCCAGGGAAAAAGAACTCTGTTTCCTACTCATACGAACCATATATAGTGCAACTGTACTTATGAAAATGATACTAACTCCCGCTGCACTTACATAAATTCTCTTTAGTTAATAGTGAGAATCGCGTTGGGTTCGTGAACTGTGTAAAATCATTTGAGCCCAAATTCTCTTAGTTTTCCAGAAATGAACTCTTGCTTGTAGGAAGACACAGATCCTGTGGTTTAACTCCGTTTCTGAAGGTAAATTCAGAGCAGTGTTCTCATCCATGAAACACACTCTGTTTCAACGCAAGAAGCAAGGTCTTCTTTCCAGAAGCTCTAATATAGCAAGAACCATGACCATGCCCAGAAAAAAAGAACTGTGTTTCCTACTCATACGGACCATACATAGTTCAACTCTGCTTATGAAAGTGATACAAACCACAGGTCAACATACAAAAATGCTCTTTAGTTAATAGTGAGAATCGCGTTCGGTTTGTGAAGTCTGTAAAATCATTTGAACCCAAAATTCACTTGGTTTACCAGAAATGAACTCTTGCTTGTAGAAAGACACAGATCCTGGGGTTTAACTCGGTTTCTGAAGGGAAATTCAGAGCAGTGTTCTCATCCATGAAACACAGTCTGTTTTAACGCAAGAAGCAAGCTCTTCTGTCGAGTGTCTCTAATACAGCAAGAACCATGAGCATGCCCAGAAAAAAAGAACTGTGTTTCCTACTCATACGGACCATATATAGTGCAACTCTACTTATGAAAATGATACTAACACCCGATGCACTTACATAAATTCTCTTTAGTTAATAGTGAGAATCGCGTTGGGTTTGTGAACTGTGTAAAATCATTTGAGCCCAAAATTCACTTGGTTTACCAGAAATGAACCCTTGCTTGTAGGAAAACACAGATCCTGTGGTTATCTCCGTTTCTGAAGGGAAATTCAGAGCAGTGTTCTCATCCATGAAACACACTCTGTTTTAACGCAAGAAGCAAGGTCTTCTTTCCAGCATCCCTAATATAGCAAGAACCATGAGCATGCCCAGAAAAAAAGAACTGTGTTTCCTACTCATACAGACCATACGTAGTTCAACTCTGCTTATGAAAGTGATACAAACCACAGCTCAACATACAAAAATGCTCTTTAGTTAATAGTGAGAATCGCCTTGGTTTTGTGAACTCTGTAAAATCATTTGAGCCCAAAATTCACTTGGTTTACCAGAAATGAACTCTTGCTTGTAGGAAGACACAGATCCTGGGGTTTAACTCCGTTTCTGAAGGGAAATTCAGAGCAGTGTTCTCATCCATGAAACACAGTCTGTTTTAACGCAAGAAGCAAGCTCTTCTGTCGAGTGTCTCTAATACAGCAAGAACCATGAGCATGCCCAGAAAAGAAGAACTGTGTTTCCTACTCATACGGACCATATATAGTGCAACTCTACTTATGAAAATGATACTAACACCCGATGCACTTACATAAATGCTCTTTGGTTAATAGTGATAATCGCGTTGGGTTTGTGAACTCTGTAAAATCATTTGAGCCTAAAATTCACTTGGTTTACCAGAAATGAACTCTTGCTTGTAGCAATACACTGATCCTGGAGTTTAACTCAGTTTCTGAAGGGAAATTCAGAGCAGTGTTCTCATCCATGAAACACAGTCTGTTTTAACGCAAGAAGCAAGCTCTTCTTTGGAGTTTCTCTAATACAGCAAGAACCATGAGCATGCCCAGAAAAAAAGAACTGTGTTTCCTACTCATACGGACCATATGTAGTTCAACTCTGCTTATGATACTGATACAAACCACAGCTCCACTTACGTAAATGCTCTTTAGTTAATTTTGAGAATCGCGTTGGGTTTGTGAACTGTGTTATATCATTTGAGCCCAAAATCTCTTGGTTTCCCAGAAATGAACTCTTGCTTGTAGAAAGACACAGATCCTGTGGTTTAACTCCGTTTCTGATGGGAAATTCAGTGCAGTGTTCTCATCCATGAAACACACTCTGTTTTAACGCAAGACGCATGCTCTACTTTCCAGAATCTCTAAAGGAACAAGAACCTTGAGCATGTCCAAAAAAAAGAACTGTGTTTCCTACTCATACGGACCATACGTAGTTCAACTCTGCTTATGAAACTGATACAAATCACAGCTCCACTTACAGAAATGCTCTTTAGTTAATTGTGAGAATCGCGTTGGATTTGTGAACTTTGTAAAATCATTTGAGCCCAAAATTCACTTGGTTTACCAGAAATGAACTCTTGCTTGTAGCAATACACTGATCATGGGGTTTAACTTCGTTCCTGAAGGGAAATTCAGAGCAGTGTTCTCATCCATGAAACAAAGTCTGTTTTAACGCAAGAAGCAAGGTCTTCTTTCCAGCATCTCTAATATAGCAAGAAGCATGAGCATGCCCAGAAAAAAAGAACTGTGTTTGCTACTCATATGGACCATACATAGTTCAACTCTGCTTATGAAACTGATACAAACCACAGCTCCACTTACATAAATGCCCTTTAGTTAATTGTGAGAATCGCGTTGGGTTCGTGAACTGTGTAAAATCATTTGAGCCCAAAATACACTTTGTTTACCAGAAATGAACTCTTGCTTGTAGCAATACACTGATCCTGGGGTTTAACTCGGTTTCTGAAGGGAAATTCAGAGCAGTGTTCTCATCCATGAAACACAGTCTGTTTTAACGCAAGAAGCAAGCTCTTCTGTCGAGTGTCTCTAATACAGCAAGAACCATGAGCATGCCCAGAAAAAAAGAACTGTGTTTCCTACTCATACGGACCATATATAGTGCAACTCTACTTATGAAAATGATACTAACACCCGATGCACTTACATAAATTCTCTTTAGTTAATAGTGAGAATCGCGTTGGGTTCGTGAACTGTGTAAAATCATTTGAGCCCAAAATTCACTTGGTTTACCAGAAATGAACCCTTGCTTGTAGGAAAACACAGATCCTGTGGTTATCTCCGTTTCTGAAGGGAAATTCAGAGCAGTGTTCTCATCCATGAAACACACTCTGTTTTAACGCAAGAAGCAAGGTCTTCTTTCCAGCATCCCTAATATAGCAAGAACCATGAGCATGCCCAGAAAAAAAGAACTGTGTTTCCTACTCATACAGACCATACGTAGTTCAACTCTGCTTATGAAAGTGATACAAACCACAGCTCAACATACAAAAATGCTCTTTAGTTAATAGTGAGAATCGCGTTGGGTTTGTGAACTCTGTAAAATCATTTGAGCCCAAAATTCACTTGGTTTACCAGAAATGAACTCTTGCTTGTAGGAGGACACAGATCCTGGGGTTTAACTCCGTTTCTGAAGGGAAATTCAGAGCAGTGTTCTCATCCATGAAACACAGTCTGTTTTAACGCAAGAAGCAAGCTCTTCTGTCGAGTGTCTCTAATACAGCAAGAACCATGAGCATGCCCAGAAAAAAAGAACTGTGTTTCCTACTCATACGGACCATATATAGTGCAACTCTACTTATGGAAATGATACTAACACCCGATGCACTTACATAAATGCTCTTTGGTTAATAGTGATAATCGCGTTGGGTTTGTGAACTCTGTAAAATCATTTGAGCCTAAAATTCACTTGGTTTACCAGAAATGAACTCTTGCTTGTAGCAATACACTGATCCTGGAGTTTAACTCAGTTTCTGAAGGGAAATTCAGAGCAGTGTTCTCATCCATGAAACACAGTCTGTTTTAACGCAAGAAGCAAGCTCTTCTGTCGAGTGTCTCTAATACAGCAAGAACCATGAGCATGCCCAGAAAAAAAGAACTGTGTTTCCTACTCATACGGACCATACGTAGTTCAACTCTGCTTATGAAACTGATACAAACCACAGCTCCACTTACATAAATGCCCTTTAGTTAATTGTGAGAATCGCGTTGGTTTCGTGAACTGTGTAAAATCATTTGAGCCCAAAACACACTTGGTTTACCAGAAATGAACTCTTGCTTGTAGGAAGACACAGATACTGTGGTTTAACTCCATTTCTGAAGGGAAATTCAGAGCGGTGTTCTCATCCATAAAACACACTCTTTTTTAACGCAAGAAGCAAGCTCTTCTTTGGAGTGTCTCTAATACAGCAAGAACCATGGGCATGCCCAGAAAAAAAGAACTGTGTTTCCTACTCATACGGACCATACGTAGTTCAACTCTGCTTATTAAACTGATAAAACCATAGCTCCACTTATATAAATGCTCTTTAGTTAATTGTGAGAATCGCGTTGGGTTCGTGAACTGTGTTATATCATTTGAGCCCAAAATCTCTTGGTTTCCCAGAAATGAACTCTTGCTTGTAGGAAAACACAGATCCTGTGGTTACCTCCGTTTCTGAAGGGAAATTCAGAGCAGTGTTCTCATCCATGAAGCACACTCTGTTTTAACGCAAGAAGCAAGGTCTTTTTTCCAGCATCTCAAATATAGCAAAAACCATGAGCATGCCCAGAAAAAAAGAACTGTGTTTCCTACTCATACGGACCATATATAGTGCAACTCTACTTATGAAAATGATACTAACACCAGATGCACTTACATAAATTCTCTTTAGTTAATTTTGAGAATCGTGTTGGGTTTGTGAACTGTGTTACATCATTTGAGCCCAAAATCTCTTGGTTTCCGAGATATGAACTCTTGCTTGTAGAAAGACAGAGATCCCATGGTTTAACTCCGTTTTGATGGGAAATTCAGTGCAGTGGTCTCATCCATGAAACACACTCTGTTTTAACGCAAGACGCATGCTCTACTTTCCAGATTCTCTAAAGGAACAAGAACCTTGAGCATGTCCAAAAAAAGAACTGTGTTTCCTACTCATACGGACCATACGTAGTTCAACTCTGCTTATGAAACTGATACAAATCACAGCTAAACTTACAGAAATGCTCTTTAGTTAATTGTGAGAATCGCGTTGGATTTGTGAACTTTGTAAAATCATTTGAGCCCAAAATTCACTTGGTTTACCAGAAATGAACTCTTGCTTTTAGCAATACACTGATCATGGGGTTTAACTCCGTTCCTGAAGGGAAATTCAGAGCAGTGTTCTCATCCATGAAACACAGTCTGTTTTATCTCAAGAAGAAAGGTTTTCTTTCCAGCATCTCTAATATAGCAAGAACCATGAGCATGCCCAGAAAAAAAGAACTGTGTTTCCTACTCATACGAACCATATATAGTGCAATTTTACTTATGAAAATGATACTAACACCCGATGCACTTACATAAATTCTCTTTAGTTAATAGTGAGAATCGCGTTGGGTTCGTGAACTGTGTAAAATCATTTGAGCCCAAAATACACTTGGTTTACCAGAAATGATCTCTTGCTTGAAGCAATACACTGATCCTGGGGTTTAACTCCGTTTCTGAAGGGAAATTCAGAGCAGTGTTCTCATCCATGAAACACACTCTGTTTTAACGCAATAAGCAAGCTCTTCTTTCGAGTGTCTCTAATACAGCAAGAACAATGAGCATGCCCAGAAAAAAAGAACTGTGTTTCCTACTCATATGGACCATACGTACTTCAACTCTGCTTCTGAAACTGATACAAACCACAGCTCCACTTACATAAATGCCCTTTAGTTAATTGTGAGAATCGCGTTGGGTTCGTGAACTGTGTAAAATCATTTGAGCCCAAAATACACTTGGTTTACCAGAAATGAAATCTTGCTTCTAGCAATACACTGATCCTGGGGTTTAACTCGGTTTCTGAAGGGAAATTCAGAGCAGTGTTCTCATCCATGAAACACAGTCTGTTTTAACGCAAGAAGCAAGCTCTTCTTGGAGTGTCTCTAATACAGCAAGAACCATGAGCATGCCCAGAAAAAAAGAACTGTGTTTCCTACTCATACGGACCATATGTAGTGCAATTTCACTTATGAAAATGATACTAACACCCGAAGCACTTACATAAATTCTCTTTAGTTAATAGTGAGAATCGCGTTGGGTTCGTGAACTGTGTAAAATCATTTGAGCCCAAAATACACTTGGTTTACCAGAAATGAACTCTTGCTTGAAGCAATACACTGATCCTGGGGTTTAACTCCGTTTCTGAAGGGAAATTCAGAGCAGTGTTCTCATCCATGAAACACAGTCTGTTTTAACGCAATAAGCAAGCTCTTCTTTCGAGTGTCTCTAATACAGCAAGAACAATGAGCATGCCCAGAAAAAAAGAACTGTGTTTCCTACTCATATGGACCATACGTAGTTCAACTCTGCTTATGAAACTGATACAAACCACAGCTCCACTTACATAAATGCCCTTTAGTTAATTGTGAGAATCGCGTTGGTTTCGTGAACTGTGTAAAATCATTTGAGCCCAAAACACACTTGGTTTACCAGAAATGAACTCTTGCTTGTAGGAAGACACAGATACTGTGGTTTAACTCCATTTCTGAAGGGAAATTCAGAGCGGTGTTCTCATCCATAAAACACACTCTTTTTTAACGCAAGAAGCAAGCTCTTCTTTGGAGTGTCTCTAATACAGCAAGAACCATGGGCATGCCCAGAAAAAAAGAACTGTGTTTCCTACTCATACGGACCATACGTAGTTCAACTCTGCTTATTAAACTGATACAAACCATAGCTCCACTTATATAAATGCTCTTTAGTTAATTGTGAGAATCGCGTTGGGTTCGTGAACTGTGTTATATCATTTGATCCCAAAATCTCTTGGTTTCCCAGAAATGAACTCTTGCTTGTAGGAAAACACAGATACTGTGGTTACCTCCGTTTCTGAAGGGAAATTCAGAGCAGTGTTCTCATCCATGAAGCACACTCTGTTTTAACGCAAGAAGCAAGGTCTTTTTTCCAGCATCTCAAATATAGCAAAAACCATGAGCATGCCCAGAAAAAAAGAACTGTGTTTCCTACTCATACGGACCATATATAGTGCAACTCTACTTATGAAAATGATACTAACACCAGATGCACTTACATAAATTCTCTTTAGTTAATTTTGAGAATCGTGTTGTGTTTGTGAACTGTGTTACATCATTTGAGCCCAAAATCTCTTGGTTTCCCAGATATGAACTCTTGCTTGTAGAAAGACAGAGATCCCATGGTTTAACTCCGTTTTGATGGGAAATTCAGTGCAGTGTTCTCATCCATGAAACACACTCTGTTTTAACGCAAGACGCATGCTCTACTTTCCAGATTCTCTAAAGGAACAAGAACCTTGAGCATGTCCAAAAAAAGAACTGTGTTTCCTACTCATACGGACCATACGTAGTTCAACTCTGCTTATGAAACTGATACAAACCACAGCTCCACTTACAGAAATGCTCTTTAGTTAATTGTGAGAATCGCGTTGGATTTGTGAACTTTGTAAAATCATTTGAGCCCAAAATTCACTTGGTTTACCAGAAATGAACTCTTGCTTGTAGCAATACACTGATCATGGGGTTTAACTCCGTTCCTGAAGGGAAATTCAGAGCAGTGTTCTCATCCATGAAACACAGTCTGTTTTATCTCAAGAAGAAAGGTTTTCTTTCCAGCATCTCTAATATAGCAAGAACCATGAGCATGCCCAGAAAAAAAGAACTGTGTTTCCTACTCATACGAACCATATATAGTGCAATTTTACTTATGAAAATGATACTAACACCCGATGCACTTACATAAATTCTCTTTAGTTAATAGTGAGAATCGCGTTGGGTTCGTGAACTGTGTAAAATCATTTGAGCCCAAAATACACTTGGTTTACCAGAAATGATCTCTTGCTTGAAGCAATACACTGATCCTGGGGTTTAACTCCGTTTCTGAAGGGAAATTCAGAGCAGTGTTCTCATCCATGAAACACACTCTGTTTTAACGCAATAAGCAAGCTCTTCTTTCGAGTGTCTCTAATACAGCAAGAACAATGAGCATGCCCAGAAAAAAAGAACTGTGTTTCCTACTCATATGGACCATACGTACTTCAACTCTGCTTCTGAAACTGATACAAACCACAGCTCCACTTACATAAATGCCCTTTAGTTAATTGTGAGAATCGCGTTGGGTTCGTGAACTGTGTAAAATCATTTGTGCCCAAAATACACTTGGTTTACCAGAAATGAAATCTTGCTTCTAGCAATACACTGATCCTGGGGTTTAACTCGGTTTCTGAAGGGAAATTCAGAGCAGTGTTCTCATCCATGAAACACAGTCTGTTTTAACGCAAGAAGCAAGCTCTTCTTTGGAGTGTCTCTAATACAGCAAGAACCATGAGCATGCCCAGAAAAAAAGAACTGTGTTTCCTACTCATACGGACCATATGTAGTTCAACTCTGCTTATTAAACTGATACAAACCACAGCTGCACTTACATAATTGCTCTTTAGTTAATTGTGAGAATCGCGTTGGGTTCGTGAACTGTGTTATATCATTAGAGCCCAAAATCGCTTGGTTTCCCAGAAATGAACTCTTGCTTGTAGGAAAACACAGATCCTGTGGTTATCTCCGTTTCTGAAGGGAAATTCAGAGCAGTGTTCTCATCCATGAAACACAGTCTGTTTTAACGCTAGAATCAAGATCTTCTTTCGAGTGTCTCTAATACAGCAAGAACCATGAGCATGCCCAGAAAAAAAGAACTGTGTTTCCTACTCATACGAACCATATATAGTGCAACTCTACTTATGAAACTGATACTAACTCCCGCTGCACTTACATAAATTCTCTTTAGTTAATAGTGAGAATCGCGTTGGGTTCGTGAACTGTGTAAAATCATTTGAGCCCAAATTCTCTTAGTTTTCCTGAAATGAACTCTTGCTTGTAGGAAGACACAGATCCTGTGGTTTAATTCCGTTTCTGAAGGGAAATTCAGAGCAGTGTTCTCATCCATGAAACACACTCTGTTTCAACGCAAGAAGCAAGGTCTTCTTTCCAGAAGCTCTAATATAGCAAGAACCATGACCATGCCCAGAAAAAAAGAACTGTGTTTCCTACTCATACGGACCATACGTAGATCAACTCTGCTTATGAAAGTGATACAAACCACAGCTCAACATATAAAAATGCTCTTTAGTTAATAGTGAGAATCGCGTTGGGTTTGTGAACTCTGTAAAATCATTTGAGCCCAAAATTCACTTGGTTTACCAGAAATGAACTCTTGCTTGTAGGAAGACACAGATCCTGGGGTTTAACTCCGTTTCTGAAGGGAAATTCAGAGCAGTGTTCTCATCCATTAAACACAGTCTGTTTTAACGCAAGAAGCAAGCTCTTCTTTCGAGTGTCTCTAATACAGCAAGAACCATGAGCATGCCCAGCATAAAAGAACTGTGTTTCCTACTCATATGGACCATACGTAGTTCAACTCTGCTTATGAAACTGATACAAACCACAGCTCCACTTACTTAAATGCTCTTTAGTTAATTGTGGGAATCGCGTTGGGTTCGTGAACTGTGTTATATAATTTGAGCCCAAAATCTCTTGGTTTCCCAGAAATGAACTCTTGCTTGTAGGAAAACACAGATCCTGTGGTTATCTCCGTTTCTGAAGGGAAATTCAGAGCAGTGTTCTCATCCATGAAACACAGTCTGTTTTAACGCAAGAAGCAAGCTCTTCTGTCGAGTGTCTCTAATACAGCAAGAACCATGAGCATGTCCAGAAAAAAAGAACTGTGTTTCCTACTCATACGGACCATATATAGTGCAACTCTACTTATGAAAATCATACTAACACCCGATGCACTTACATAAATGCTCTTTGGTTAATAGTGATAATCGCGTTGGGTTTGGGAACTCTGTAAAATCATTTGAGCCTAAAATTCACTTGGTTTACCAGAAATGAACTCTTGCTTGTAGCAATACACTGATCCTGGAGTTTAACTCGGTTTCTGAAGGGAAATTCAGAGCAGTGTTCTCATCCATGAAACACAGTCTGTTTTAACGCAAGAAGCAAGCTCTTCTTTGGAGTTTCTCTAATACAGCAAGAACCATGAGCATGCCCAGAAAAAAAGAACTGTGTTTCCTACTCATACGGACCATATGTAGTTCAACTCTGCTTATGAAACTGATACAAACCACAGCTCCACTTACGTAAATGCTCTTTAGTTAATTTTTAGAATCGCGTTGGGTTTGTGAACTGTGTTATATCTTTTGAGCCCAAAATCTCTTGGTTTCCCAGAAATGAACTCTTGCTTGTAGAAAGACACAGATCCTGTGGTTTAACTCCGTTTCTGATGGGAAATTCAGTGCAGTGTTCTCATCCATGAAAAACACTCTGTTTTAACGCAAGACGCATGCTCTACTTTCCAGAATCTCTAAAGGAACAAGAACCTTGAGCATGTCCAAAAAAAAGAACTGTGTTTCCTACTCATACGGACCATACGTAGTTCAACTCTGCTTTTGAAACTGATACAAACCACAGCTCCACTTACAGAAATGCTCTTTAGTTAATTGTGAGAATCACGTTGGATTTGTGAACTTTGTAAAATCATTTGAGCCCAAAATTCTCTTGGTTTACCAGAAATGAACTCTTGCTTGTAGCAATACACTGATCATGGGGTTTAACTCCATTCCTGAAGGGAAATACAGAGCAGTGTTCTCATCCATGAAACAAAGTCTGTTTTAACGCAAGAAGCAAGGTCTTCTTTCCAGCATCTCTAATATAGCAAGAACCATGAGCATGCCCAGAAAAAAAGAACTGTGTTTGCTACTCATATGGACCATACATAGTTCAACTCTGCTTATGAAACTGATACAAACCACAGCTCCACTTACATAAATGCCCTTTAGTTAATTGTGAGAATCGCGTTGGGTTCTTGAACTGTGTAAAATCATTTGAGCCCAAAATACACTTGGTTTACCAGAAATGAACTCTTGCTTGTAGCAATACACTGATCCTGGGGTTTAACTCGGTTTCTGAAGGGAAATTCAGAGCAGTGTTCTCATCCATGAAACACAGTCTGTTTTAACGCAAGAAGCAAGCTCTTCTTTGGAGTGTCTCTAATACAGCAAGAACCATGAGCATGCCCAGGGAAAAAGAACTCTGTTTCCTACTCATACGAAACATATATAGTGCAACTCTACTTATGAAAATGATACTAACTCCCGCTGCACTTACATAAATTCCCTTTAGTTAATAGTGAGAATCGCGTTGGGTTCGTGAACTGTGTAAAATCATTTGAGCCCAAATTCTCTTAGTTTTCCAGAAATGAACTCTTGCTTGTAGGAAGACACAGATCCTGTGGTTTAACTCCGTTTCTGAAGGTAAATTCAGAGCAGTGTTCTCATCCATGAAACACACTCTGTTTCAACGCAAGAAGCAAGGTCTTCTTTCCAGAAGCTCTAATATAGCAAGAACCATGACCATGCCCAGAAAAAAAGAACTGTGTTTCCTACTCATACAGACCATACATAGTTCAACTCTGCTTATGAAAGTGATACAAACCACAGGTCAACATACAAAAATGCTCTTTAGTTAATAGTGAGAATCGCGTTCGGTTTGTGAACTCTGTAAAATCATTTGAACCCAAAATTCACTTGGTTTACCAGAAATGAACTCTTGCTTGTAGAAAGACACAGATCCTGGGGTTTAACTCGGTTTCTGAAGGGAAATTCAGAGCAGTGTTCTCATCCATGAAACACAGTCTGTTTTAACGCAAGAAGCAAGCTCTTCTGTCGAGTGTCTCTAATACAGCAAGAACCATGAGCATGCCCAGAAAAAAAGAACTGTGTTTCCTACTCATACGGACCATATATAGTGCAACTCTACTTATGAAAATGATACTAACACCCGATGCACTTACATAAATTCTCTTTAGTTAATAGTGAGAATCGCGTTGGGTTCGTGAACTGTGTAAAATCATTTGAGCCCAAAATTCACTTGGTTTACCAGAAATGAACCCTTGCTTGTAGGAAGACACAGATCCTGTGGTTTAACTCCGTTTCTGATGGGAAATTCAGTGCAGTGTTCTCATCCATGAAACACACTCTGTTTTAATGCAAGACGCATGCTCTACTTTCCAGCTTCTCTAATATAGCAAGAACCATGAGCATGCCCAGAAAAAAAGAACTGTGTTTCCTACTCATACGGACCATACTTAGTTCAACTCTGCGTATGAAACTGATACAAACCACAGCTCCACTTACATAAATGCTCTTTAGTTAATTGTGAGAATCGCGTTGGGTTCGTGAACTGTGTTATATCGTTTGAGGCCAAAATCTCTTGGTTTCCCAGAAATGAACTCTTGATTGTAGGAAAACACAGATCCTGTGGTTTAACTCTGTTCCTGAAGGGAAATTAAGAGCAGTGTTCTCATCCATGAAACACACTCTGTTTTAACGCAAGACGCATGCTCTACTTTCCAGAATCTCTAAAGGAACAAGAACCTTGAGCATGTCCAAAAAAAAGAACTGTGTTTCCTACTCATACGGACCATACATAGTTCAACTCTGCTTATGAAACTGATACAAACCACAGCTCCACTTACAGAAATGCTCTTTAGTTAATTGTGAGAATCGCGTTGGATTTGTGAACTTTGTAAAATCATTTGAGCCCAAAATTCACTTGGTTTACCAGAAATGAACTCTTGCTTCTAGCAATACACTGATCATGGGGTTTAACTCCGTTCCTGAAGGGAAATTCAGAGCAGTGTTCTCATCCATGAAACACAGTCTGTTTTATCTCAAGAAGAAAGGTCTTCTTTCCAGCATCTCTAATATAGCAAGAACCATGAGCATGCCCAGAAAAAAAGAACTGTGCTTCCTACTCATACGGACCATATGTAGTGCAATTTCACTTATGAAAATGATACTAAAACCCGAAGCACTTACATAAATTCTCTTTAGTTAATAGTGAGAATCGCGTTGGGTTCGTGAACTGTGTAAAATCATTTGAGCCCAAAATACACTTGGTTTACCAGAAATGAACTCTTGCTTGAAGCAATACACTGATCCTGGGGTTTAACTCCGTTTCTGAAGGGAAATTCAGAGCAGTGTTCTCATCCATGAAACACACTCTGTTTTAACGCAATAAGCAAGCTCTTCTTTCGAGTGTCTCTAATACAGCAAGAACAATGAGCATGCCCAGAAAAAAAGAACTGTGTTTCCTACTCATATGGACCATACGTAGTTCAACTCTGCTTATGAAACTGATACAAACCACAGCTCCACTTACATAAATGCCCTTTAGTTAATTGTGAGAATCGCGTAGGTTTCGTGAACTGTGTAAAATCATTTGAGCACAAAACACACTTGGTTTACCAGAAATGAACTCTTGCTTGTAGGAAGACACAGATACTGTGGTTTAACTCCATTTCTGAAGGGAAATTCAGAGCGGTGTTCTCATCCATGAAACACACTCTTTTTTAACGCAAGAAGCAAGCTCTTCTTTGGAGTGTCTCTAATACAGCAAGAACCATGGGCATGCCCAGAAAAAAAGAACTGTGTTTCCTACTCATAGGGACCATACGTAGTTCAACTCTGCTTATTAAACTGATACAAACCATAGCTCCACTTACATAAATGCTCTTTAGTTAATTTTGAGAATCACGTTGGGTTCTTGAACTGTGTTATATCATTTGAGCCCAAAATCTCTTGGTTTCCCAGATATGAACTCTTGCTTGTAGAAAGACAGAGATCCCATGGTTTAACTCCGTTTCTGATGGGAAATTCAGTGCAGTGTTCTCATCCATGAAACACACTCTGTTTCAACGCAAGAAGCAAGGTCTTCTTTCCAGCATCTCTAATATAGCAAGAACCATGACCATGCCCAGAAAAAAAGAACTGTGTTTCCTACTCATACGGACCATACATAGTTCAACTCTGCTTATGAAAGTGATACAAACCACAGGTCAACATACAAAAATGCTCTTTAGTTAATAGTGAGAATCGCGTTCGGTTTGTGAACTCTGTAAAATCATTTGAGCCCAAAATTCACTTGGTTTACCAGAAATGAACTCTTGCTTGTAGAAAGACACAGATCCTGGGGTTTAACTCGGTTTCTGAAGGGAAATTCAGAGCAGTGTTCTCATCCATGAAACACAGTCTGTTTTAACGCAAGAAGCAAGGTCTTCTGTCGAGTGTCTCTAATACAGCAAGAACCATGAGCATGCCCAGAAAAAAAGAACTGTGTTTCCTACTCATACGGACCATATATAGTGCAACTCTACTTATGAAAATGATACTAACACCCGATGCACTTACATAAATTCTCTTTAGTTAATAGTGAGAATCGCGTTGGGTTCGTGAACTGTGTAAAATCATTTGAGCCCAAAATTCACTTGGTTTACCAGAAATGAACCCTTGCTTGTAGGAAGACACAGATCCTGTGGTTTAACTCCGTTTCTGATGGGAAATTCAGTGCAGTGTTCTCATCCATGAAACACACTCTGTTTTAATGCAAGACGCATGCTCTACTTTCCAGCATCTCTAATATAGCAAGAACCATGAGCATGCCCAGAAAAAAAGAACTGTGTTTCCTACTCATACGGACCATACTTAGTTCAACTCTGCGTATGAAACTGATACAAACCACAGCTCCACTTACATAAATGCTCTTTAGTTAATTGTGAGAATCGCGTTGGGTTCGTGAACTGTGTTATATCGTTTGAGGCCAAAATCTCTTGGTTTCCCAGAAATGAACTCTTGCTTGTAGGAAAACACAGATCCTGTGGTTTAACTCTGTTCCTGAAGGGAAATTAAGAGCAGTGTTCTCATCCATGAAACACACTCTGTTTTAACGCAAGACGCATGCTCTACTTTCCAGAATCTCTAAAGGAACAAGAACCTTGAGCATGTCCAAAAAAAAGAACTGTGTTTCCTACTCATACGGACCATACATAGTTCAACTCTGCTTATGAAACTGATACAAACCACAGCTCCACTTACAGAAATGCTCTTTAGTTAATTGTGAGAATCGCGTTGGATTTGTGAACTTTGTAAAATCATTTGAGCCCAAAATTCACTTGGTTTACCAAAAATGAACTCTTGCTTCTAGCAATACACTGATCCTGGGGTATAACTCCGTTTCTGAAGGGAAATTCAGAGCAGTGTTCTCATCCATGAAACACAGTCTGTTTTATCTCAAGAAGAAAGGTCTTCTTTCCAGCATCTCTAATATAGCAAGAACCATGAGCATGCCCAGAAAAAAAGAACTGTGCTTCTTATTCATACGGACCATATGTATTGCAATTTCACTTATGAAAATGATACTAACACCCGAAGCACTTACATAAATTCTCTTTAGTTAATAGTGAGAATCGCGTTGGGTTCGTGAACTGTGTAAAATCATTTGAGCCCAAAATACACTTGGTTTACCAGAAATGAACTCTTGCTTGAAGCAATACACTGATCCTGGGGTTTAACTCCGTTTCTGAAGGGAAATTCAGAGCAGTGTTCTCATCCATGAAACACACTCTGTTTTAACGCAATAAGCAAGCTCTTCTTTCGAGTGTCTCTAATACAGCAAGAACAATGAGCATGCCCAGAAAAAAAGAACTGTGTTTCCTACTCATATGGACCATACGTAGTTCAACTCTGCTTATGAAACTGATACAAACCACAGCTCCACTTACATAAATGCCCTTTAGTTAATTGTGAGAATCGCGTAGGTTTCTTGAACTGTGTAAAATCATTTGAGCACAAAACACACTTGGTTTACCAGAAATGAACTCTTGCTTGTAGGAAGACACAGATACTGTGGTTTAACTCCATTTCTGAAGGGAAATTCAGAGCGGTGTTCTCATCCATGAAACACACTCTTTTTTAACGCAAGAAGCAAGCTCTTCTTTGGAGTGTCTCTAATACAGCAAGAACCATGGGCATGCCCAGAAAAAAAGAACTGTGTTTCCTACTCATACGGACCATACGTAGTTCAACTCTGCTTATTAAACTGTTACAAACCATAGCTCCACTTACATAAATGCTCTTTAGTTAATTTTGAGAATCGCGTTGGGTTCTTGAACTGTGTTATATCATTTGAGCCCAAAATCTCTTGGTTTCCCAGAAATGAACTCTTGCTTGTAGGAAAACACAGATCCTGTGGTTACCTCCGTTTCTGAAGGGAAATTCAGAGCAGTGTTCTCATCCATGAAGCACACTCTGTTTTAACGCAAGAAGCAAAGTCTTCTTTCCAACATCTCTAATATAGCAAAAACCATGAGCATGCCCAGAAAAAAAGAACTGTGTTTCCTACTCATACGGACCATATATAGTGCAACTCTACTTATGAAAATGATACTAACACCAGATGCACTTACATAAATTCTCTTTAGTTAATTTTGAGAATCGCGTTGGATTTGGGAACTGTGTTATATCATTTGAGCCCAAAATATCTGGGTTTCCCAGATATGAACTCTTGCTTGTAGAAAGACAGAGATCCCATGGTTTAACTCCGTTTCTGATGGGAAATTCAGTGCAGTGTTCTCATCCATGAAACACACTCTGTTTTAACGCAAGATGCATGCTCTACTTTCCAGATTCTCTAAAGGAACAAGAACCTTGAGCATGTCCAAAAAAAAGAACTGTGTTTCCTACTCATACGGACCATACGTAGTTCAACTCTGCTTATGAAACTGATACAAACCACAGCTCCACTTACAGAAATGCTCTTTAGTTAATTGTGAGAATCGCGTTGGATTTGTGAACTTTGTAAAATCATTTGAGCCCAAAATTCACTTGGTTTACCAGAAATGAACTCTTGCTTGTAGCAATACACTGATCATGGGGTTTAACTCCGTTCCTGAAGGGAAATTCAGAGCAGTGTTCTCATCCATGAAACACAGTCTGTTTTATCTCAAGAAGAAAGGTTTTTCTTTCCAGCATCTCTAATATAGCAAGAACCATGAGCATGCCCAGAAAAAAAGAACTGTGTTTCCTACTCATACGAAACATATATAGTGCAATTTTACTTATGAAAATGATACTAACACCCGATGCACTTACATAAATTCTCTTTAGTTAATAGTGAGAATCGCGTTGGGTTCGTGAACTGTGTAAAATCATTTGAGCCCAAAATACACTTGGTTTACCAGAAATGAACTCTTGCTTGAAGCAATACACTGATCCTGGGGTTTAACTCCGTTTCTGAAGGGAAATTCAGAGCAGTGTTCTCATCCATGAAACACACTCTGTTTTAACGCAATAAGCAAGCTCTTCTTTCGAGTGTATCTAATACAGCAAGAACAATGAGCATGCCCAGAAAAAAAGAACTGTGTTTCCTACTCATATGGACCATACGTACTTCAACTCTGCTTCTGAAACTGATACAAACCACAGCTCCACTTACATAAATGCCCTTTAGTTAATTGTGAGAATCGCGTTGGGTTCGTGAACTGTGTTATATCATTAGAGCCCAAAATCGCTTGGTTTCCCAGAAATGAACTCTTGCTTGTAGGAAAACACAGATCCTGTGGTTATCTCCGTTTCTGAAGGGAAATTCAGAGCAGTGTTCTCATCCATGAAACACAGTCTGTTTTAACGCTAGAATCAAGATCTTCTTTCGAGTGTCTCTAATACAGCAAGAACCATGAGCATGCCCAGAAAAAAAGAACTGTGTTTCCTACTCATACGAACCATATATAGTGCAACTCTACTTATGAAACTGATACTAACTCCCGCTGCACTTACATAAATTCTCTTTAGTTAATAGTGAGAATCGCGTTGGGTTCGTGAACTGTGTAAAATCATTTGAGCCCAAATTCTCTTAGTTTTCCAGAAATGAAATCTTGCTTGTAGGAAGACACAGATCCTGTGGTTTAATTCCGTTTCTGAAGGGAAATTCAGAGCAGTGTTCTCATCCATGAAACACACTCTGTTTCAACGCAAGAAGCAAGGTCTTCTTTCCAGAAGCTCTAATATAGCAAGAACCATGACCATGCCCAGAAAAAAAGAACTGTGTTTCCTACTCATATGGACCATACGTAGTTCAACTCTGCTTATGAAATTGATACAAACCACAGCTCCACTTACTTAAATGCTCTTTAGTTAATTGTGGGAATCGCGTTGGGTTCGTGAACTGTGTTATATAATTTGAGCCCAAAATCTCTTGGTTTCCCACAAATGAACTCTTGCTTGTAGGAAAACACAGATCCTGTGGTTATCTCCGTTTCTGAAGGGAAATTCAGAGCAGTGTTCTCATCCATGAAACACAGTCTGTTTTAACGCAAGAAGCAAGCTCTTCTGTCGAGTGTCTCTAATACAGCAAGAACCATGAGCATGCCCAGAAAAAAAGAACTGTGTTTCCTACTCATACGGACCATATGTAGTTCAACTCTGCTTATGAAACTGATACAAACCACAGCTCCACTTACGTAAATGCTCTTTAGTTAATTTTTAGAATCGCGTTGGGTTTGTGAACTGTGTTATATCTTTTGAGCCCAAAATCTCTTGGTTTCCCAGAAATGAACTCTTGCTTGTAGAAAGACACAGATCCTGTGGTTTAACTCCGTTTCTGATGGGAAATTCAGTGCAGTGTTCTCATCCATGAAACACACTCTGTTTTAACGCAAGACGCATGCTCTACTTTCCAGAATCTCTAAAGGAACAAGAACCTTGAGCATGTCCAAAAAAAAGAACTGTGTTTCCTACTCATACGGACCATACGTAGTTCAACTCTGCTTTTGAAACTGATACAAATCACAGCTCCACTTACAGAAATGCTCTTTAGTTAATTATGAGAATCGCGTTGGATTTGTGAACTTTGTAAAATCATTTGAGCCCAAAATTCACTTGGTTTACCAGAAATGAACTCTTGCTTGTAGCAATACACTGATCATGGGGTTTAACTCCGTTCCTGAAGGGAAATACAGAGCAGTGTTCTCATCCATGAAACAAAGTCTGTTTTAACCCAAGAAGCAAGGTCTTCTTTCCAGCATCTCTAATATAGCAAGAACCATGAGCATGCCCAGAAAAAAAGAACTGTGTTTGCTACTCATATGGACCATACATAGTTCAACTCTGCTTATGAAACTGATACAAACCACAGCTCCACTTACATAAATGCCCTTTAGTTAATTGTGAGAATCGCGTTGGGTTCGTGAACTGTGTAAAATCATTTGAGCCCAAAATACACTTGGTTTACCAGAAATGAACTCTTGCTTGTAGAAAGACACAGATCCTGGGGTTTAACTCAGTTTCTGAAGGGAAATTCAGAGCAGTGTTCTCATCCATGAAACACAGTCTGTTTTAACGCAAGAAGCAAGCTCTTCTGTCGAGTGTCTCTAATACAGCAAGAACCAGGAGCATGCCCAGAAAAAAAGAACTGTGTTTCCTACTCATACGGACCATATATAGTGCAACTCTACTTATGAAAATGATACTAACACCCGATGCACTTACATAAATTCTCTTTAGTTAATAGTGAGAAACGCGTTGGGTTCGTGAACTGTGTAAAATCATTTGAGCCCAAAATTCACTTGGTTTACCAGAAATGAACCCTTGCTTGTAGGAAGACACAGATCCTGTGGTTTAACTCCGTTTCTGATGGGAAATTCAGTGCAGTGTTCTCATCCATGAAACACACTCTGTTTTAATGCAAGACGCATGCTCTACTTTCCAGCATCTCTAATATAGCAAGAACCATGAGCATGCCCAGAAAAAAAGAACTGTGTTTCCTACTCATACGGACCATACTTAGTTCAACTCTGCGTATGAAACTGATACAAACCACAGCTCCACTTACATAAATGCTCTTTAGTTAATTGTGAGAATCGCGTTGGGTTCATGAACTGTGTTATATCGTTTGAGGCCAAAATCTCTTGGTTTCCCAGAAATGAACTCTTGCTTGTAGGAAAACACAGATCCTGTGGTTTAACTCTGTTCCTTAAGGGAAATTAAGAGCAGTGTTCTCATCCATGAAACACACTCTGTTTTAACGCAAGACGCATGCTCTACTTTCCAGAATCTCTAAAGGAACAAGAACCTTGAGCATGTCCAAAAAAAAGAACTGTGTTTCCTACTCATACGGACCATACATAGTTCAACTCTGCTTATGAAACTGATACAAACCACAGCTCCACTTACAGAAATGCTCTTTAGTTAATTGTGAGAATCGCGTTGAATTTGTGAACTTTGTAAAATCATTTGAGCCCAAAATTCACTTGGTTTACCAGAAATGAACTCTTGCTTGTAGCAATACACTGATCATGGGGTGTAACTCCGTTCCTGAAGGGAAATTCAGAGCAGTGTTCTCATCCATGAAACACAGTCTGTTTTATCTCAAGAAGAAAGGTCTTCTTTCCAGCATCTCTAATATAGCAAGAACCATGAGCATGCCCAGAAAAAAAGAACTGTGCTTCCTACTCATACGGACCATATGTAGTGCAATTTCACTTATGAAAATGATACTAACACCCGAAGCACTTACATAAATTCTCTTTAGTTAATAGTGAGAATCGCGTTGGGTTCGTGAACTGTGTAAAATCATTTGAGCCCAAAATACACTTGGTTTACCAGAAATGAACTCTTGCTTGAAGCAATACACTGATCCTGGGGTTTAACTCCGTTTCTGAAGGGAAATTCAGAGCAGTGTTCTCATCCATGAAACACAGTCTGTTTTAACGCAATAAGCAAGCTCTTCTTTCGAGTGTCTCTAATACAGCAAGAACAATGAGCATGCCCAGAAAAAAAGAACTGTGTTTCCTACTCATATGGACCATACGTAGTTCAACTCTGCTTATGAAACTGATACAAACCACAGCTCCACTTACATAAATGCCCTTTAGTTAATTGTGAGAATCGCGTAGGTTTCGTGAACTGTGTAAAATCATTTGAGCACAAAACACACTTGGTTTACCAGAAATGAACTCTTGCTTGTAGGAAGACACAGATACTGTGGTTTAACTCCATTTCTGAAGGGAAATTCAGAGCGGTGTTCTCATCCATGAAACACACTCTTTTTTAACGCAAGAAGCAAGCTCTTCTTTGGAGTGTCTCTAATACAGCAAGAACCATGGGCATGCCCAGAAAAAAAGAACTGTGTTTCCTACTCATACGGACCATACGTAGTTCAACTCTGCTTATTAAACTGATACAAACCATAGCTCCACTTACATAAATGCTCTTTAGTTAATTTTGAGAATCGCGTTGGGTTCTTGAACTGTGTTATATCATTTGAGCCCAAAATCTCTTGGTTTCCCAGAAATGAACTCTTGCTTGTAGGAAAACACAGATCCTGTGGTTACCTCCGTTTCTGAAGGGAAATTCAGAGCAGTGTTCTCATCCATGAAGCACACTCTGTTTTAACGCAAGAAGCAAGGTCTTCTTTCCAACATCTCTAATATAGCAAAAACCATGAGCATGCCCAGAAAAAAAGAACTGTGTTTCCTACTCATACGGACCATATATAGTGCAACTCTACTTATGAAAATGATACTAACACCAGATGCACTTACATAAATTCTCTTTAGTTAATTTTGAGAATCGCGTTGGATTTGGGAACTGTGTTATATCATTTGAGCCCAAAATCTCTTGGTTTCCCAGATATGAACTCTTGCTTGTAGAAAGACAGAGATCCCATGGTTTAACTCCGTTTCTGATGGGAAATTCAGTGCAGTGTTCTCATCCATGAAACACACTCTGTTTTAACGCAAGACGCATGCTCTACTTTCCCGATTCTCTAAAGGAACAAGAACCTTGAGCATGTCCAAAAAAAAGAACTGTGTTTCCTACTCATACGTAGTTCAACTCTGCTTATGAAACTGATACAAACCACAGCTCCACTTACAGAAATGCTCTTTAGTTAATTGTGAGAATCGCGTTGGATTTGTGAACTTTGTAAAATCATTTGAGCCCAAAATTCACTTGGTTTACCAGAAATGAACTCTTGCTTGTAGCAATACACTGATCCTGGGGTTTAACTCGGTTTCTGAAGGGAAATTCAGAGCAGTGTTCTCATCCATGAAACACAGTCTGTTTTAACGCAAGAAGCAAGCTCTTCTTTGGAGTGTCTCTAATACAGCAAGAACCATGAGCATGCCCAGAAAAAAAGAACTGTGTTTCCTACTCATACGGACCATACGTAGTTCAACTCTGCTTATTAAACTGATACAAACCACAGCTGCACTTACATAATTGCTCTTTAGTTAATTGTGAGAATCGCGTTGGGTTTGTGAACTGTGTTATATCATTAGAGCCCAAAATCGCTTGGTTTCCCAGAAATGAACTCTTGCTTGTAGGAAAACACAGATCCTGTGGTTATCTCCGTTTCTGAAGGGAAATTCAGAGCAGTGTTCTCATCTATGACACACAGTCTGTTTTAACGCTAGAATCAAGATCTTCTTTCGAGTGTCTCTAATACAGCAAGAACCATGAGCATGCCCAGGAAAAAAGAACTGTGTTTCCTACTCATACGAACCATATATAGTGCAACTCTACTTATGAAACAGATACTAACTCCCGCTGCACTTACATAAATTCTCTTTAGTTAATAGTGAGAATCGCGTTGGGTTCGTGAACTGTGTAAAATCATTTGAGCCCAAATTCTCTTAGTTTTCCAGAAATGAACTCTTGCTTGTAGGAAGACACAGATCCTGTGGTTTAACTCCGTTTCTGAAGGGAAATTCAGAGCAGTGTTCTCATCCATGAAACACACTCTGTTTCAACGCAAGAAGCAAGGTCTTCTTTCCAGAAGCTCTAATATAGCAAGAACCATGACCATGCCCAGAAAAAAAGAACTGTGTTTCCTACTCATACGGACCATACGTAGTTCAACTCTGCTTATGAAAGTGATACAAACCACAGCTCAACATACAAAAATGCTCTTTAGTTAATAGTGAGAATCGCGTTGGGTTTGTGAACTCTGTAAAATCATTTGAGCCCAAAATTCACTTGGTTTACCAGAAATGAAATCTTGCTTGTAGGAAGACACAGATCCTGGTGTTTAACTCCGTTTCTGAAGGGAAATTCAGAGCAGTGTTCTCATCCATGAAACACAGTCTGTTTTAACGCAAGAAGCAAGCTCTTCTTTCGAGTGTCTCTAATACAGCAAGAACCATGAGCATGCCCAGCATAAAAGAACTGTGTTTCCTACTCATATGGACCATACGTAGTTCAACTCTGCTTATGAAACTGATACAAACCACAGCTCCACTTACTTAAATGCTCTTTAGTTAATTGTGGGAATCGCGTTGGGTTCGTGAACTGTGTTATATAATTTGAGCCCAAAATCTCTTGGTTTCCCAGAAATGAACTCTTGCTTGTAGGAAAACACAGATCCTGTGGTTATCTCCGTTTCTGAAGGGAAATTCAGAGCAGTGTTCTCATCCATGAAACACAGTCTGTTTTAACGCAAGAAGCAAGCTCTTCTGTCGAGTGTCTCTAATACAGCAAGAACCATGAGCATGCCCTGAAAAAAAGAACTGTGTTTCCTACTCATACGGACCATATATAGTTCAACTCTACTTATGAAAATGATACTAACACCCGATGCACTTACATAAATGCTCTTTGGTTAATAGTGATAATCGCGTTGGGTTTGTGAACTCTGTAAAATCATTTGAGCCTAAAATTCACTTGGTTTACCAGAAATGAACTCTTGCTTGTAGCAATACACTGATCATGGGGTTTAACTCGGTTTCTGAAGGAAAATTCAGAGCAGTGTTCTCATCCATGAAACACAGTCTGTTTTAACGCAAGAAGCAAGCTCTTCTTTGGAGTTTCTCTAATACAGCAAGAACCATGAGCATGCCCAGAAAAAAAGAACTGTGTTTCCTACTCATACGGACCATATGTAGTTCAACTCTGCTTATGAAACTGATACAAACCACAGCTCCACTTACGTAAATGCTCTTTAGTTAATTTTTAGAATCGCGTTGGGTTTGTGAACTGTGTTATATCTTTTGAGCCCAAAATCTCTTGGTTTCCCAGAAATGAACTCTTGCTTGTAGAAAGACACAGATCCTGTGGTTTAACTCCGTTTCTGATGGGAAATTCAGTGCAGTGTTCTCATCCATGAAACACACTCTGTTTTAACGCAAGACGCATGCTCTACTTTCCAGAATCTCTAAAGGAACAAGAACCTTGAGCATGTCCAAAAAAAAGAACTGTGTTTCCTACTCATACGGACCATACGTAGTTCAACTCTGCTTTTGAAACTGATACAAATCACAGCTCCACTTACAGAAATGCTCTTTAGTTAATTATGAGAATCGCGTTGGATTTGTGAACTTTGTAAAATCATTTGAGCCCAAAATTCACTTGGTTTACCAGAAATGAACTCTTGCTTGTAGCAATACACTGATCATGGGGTTTAACTCCGTTCCTGAAGGGAAATACAGAGCAGTGTTCTCATCCATGAAACAAAGTCTGTTTTAACCCAAGAAGCAAGGTCTTCTTTCCAGCATCTCTAATATAGCAAGAACCATGAGCATGCCCAGAAAAAAAGAACTGTGTTTGCTACTCATATGGACCATACATAGTTCAACTCTGCTTATGAAACTGATACAAACCACAGCTCCACTTACATAAATGCCCTTTAGTTAATTGTGAGAATCGCGTTGGGTTCGTGAACTGTGTAAAATCATTTGAGCCCAAAATACACTTGGTTTACCAGAAATGAACTCTTGCTTGTAGAAAGACACAGATCCTGGGGTTTAACTCAGTTTCTGAAGGGAAATTCAGAGCAGTGTTCTCATCCATGAAACACAGTCTGTTTTAACGCAAGAAGCAAGCTCTTCTGTCGAGTGTCTCTAATACAGCAAGAACCAGGAGCATGCCCAGAAAAAAAGAACTGTGTTTCCTACTCATACGGACCATATATAGTGCAACTCTACTTATGAAAATGATACTAACACCCGATGCACTTACATAAATTCTCTTTAGTTAATAGTGAGAAACGCGTTGGGTTCGTGAACTGTGTAAAATCATTTGAGCCCAAAATTCACTTGGTTTACCAGAAATGAACCCTTGCTTGTAGGAAGACACAGATCCTGTGGTTTAACTCCGTTTCTGATGGGAAATTCAGTGCAGTGTTCTCATCCATGAAACACACTCTGTTTTAATGCAAGACGCATGCTCTACTTTCCAGCATCTCTAATATAGCAAGAACCATGAGCATGCCCAGAAAAAAAGAACTGTGTTTCCTACTCATACGGACCATACTTAGTTCAACTCTGCGTATGAAACTGATACAAACCACAGCTCCACTTACATAAATGCTCTTTAGTTAATTGTGAGAATCGCGTTGGGTTCATGAACTGTGTTATATCGTTTGAGGCCAAAATCTCTTGGTTTCCCAGAAATGAACTCTTGCTTGTAGGAAAACACAGATCCTGTGGTTTAACTCTGTTCCTTAAGGGAAATTAAGAGCAGTGTTCTCATCCATGAAACACACTCTGTTTTAACGCAAGACGCATGCTCTACTTTCCAGAATCTCTAAAGGAACAAGAACCTTGAGCATGTCCAAAAAAAAGAACTGTGTTTCCTACTCATACGGACCATACATAGTTCAACTCTGCTTATGAAACTGATACAAACCACAGCTCCACTTACAGAAATGCTCTTTAGTTAATTGTGAGAATCGCGTTGAATTTGTGAACTTTGTAAAATCATTTGAGCCCAAAATTCACTTGGTTTACCAGAAATGAACTCTTGCTTGTAGCAATACACTGATCATGGGGTGTAACTCCGTTCCTGAAGGGAAATTCAGAGCAGTGTTCTCATCCATGAAACACAGTCTGTTTTATCTCAAGAAGAAAGGTCTTCTTTCCAGCATCTCTAATATAGCAAGAACCATGAGCATGCCCAGAAAAAAAGAACTGTGCTTCCTACTCATACGGACCATATGTAGTGCAATTTCACTTATGAAAATGATACTAACACCCGAAGCACTTACATAAATTCTCTTTAGTTAATAGTGAGAATCGCGTTGGGTTCGTGAACTGTGTAAAATCATTTGAGCCCAAAATACACTTGGTTTACCAGAAATGAACTCTTGCTTGAAGCAATACACTGATCCTGGGGTTTAACTCCGTTTCTGAAGGGAAATTCAGAGCAGTGTTCTCATCCATGAAACACAGTCTGTTTTAACGCAATAAGCAAGCTCTTCTTTCGAGTGTCTCTAATACAGCAAGAACAATGAGCATGCCCAGAAAAAAAGAACTGTGTTTCCTACTCATATGGACCATACGTAGTTCAACTCTGCTTATGAAACTGATACAAACCACAGCTCCACTTACATAAATGCCCTTTAGTTAATTGTGAGAATCGCGTAGGTTTCGTGAACTGTGTAAAATCATTTGAGCACAAAACACACTTGGTTTACCAGAAATGAACTCTTGCTTGTAGGAAGACACAGATACTGTGGTTTAACTCCATTTCTGAAGGGAAATTCAGAGCGGTGTTCTCATCCATGAAACACACTCTTTTTTAACGCAAGAAGCAAGCTCTTCTTTGGAGTGTCTCTAATACAGCAAGAACCATGGGCATGCCCAGAAAAAAAGAACTGTGTTTCCTACTCATACGGACCATACGTAGTTCAACTCTGCTTATTAAACTGATACAAACCATAGCTCCACTTACATAAATGCTCTTTAGTTAATTTTGAGAATCGCGTTGGATTTGGGAACTGTGTTATATCATTTGAGCCCAAAATCTCTTGGTTTCCCAGATATGAACTCTTGCTTGTAGAAAGACAGAGATCCCATGGTTTAACTCCGTTTCTGATGGGAAATTCAGTGCAGTGTTCTCATCCATGAAACACACTCTGTTTTAACGCAAGACGCATGCTCTACTTTCCCGATTCTCTAAAGGAACAAGAACCTTGAGCATGTCCAAAAAAAAGAACTGTGTTTCCTACTCATACGTAGTTCAACTCTGCTTATGAAACTGATACAAACCACAGCTCCACTTACAGAAATGCTCTTTAGTTAATTGTGAGAATCGCGTTGGATTTGTGAACTTTGTAAAATCATTTGAGCCCAAAATTCACTTGGTTTACCAGAAATGAACTCTTGCTTGTAGCAATACACTGATCCTGGGGTTTAACTCGGTTTCTGAAGGGAAATTCAGAGCAGTGTTCTCATCCATGAAACACAGTCTGTTTTAACGCAAGAAGCAAGCTCTTCTTTGGAGTGTCTCTAATACAGCAAGAACCATGAGCATGCCCAGAAAAAAAGAACTGTGTTTCCTACTCATACGGACCATACGTAGTTCAACTCTGCTTATTAAACTGATACAAACCACAGCTGCACTTACATAATTGCTCTTTAGTTAATTGTGAGAATCGCGTTGGGTTCGTGAACTGTGTTATATCATTAGAGCCCAAAATCGCTTGGTTTCCCAGAAATGAACTCTTGCTTGTAGGAAAACACAGATCCTGTGGTTATCTCCGTTTCTGAAGGGAAATTCAGAGCAGTGTTCTCATCTATGACACACAGTCTGTTTTAACGCTAGAATCAAGATCTTCTTTCGAGTGTCTCTAATACAGCAAGAACCATGAGCATGCCCAGGAAAAAAGAACTGTGTTTCCTACTCATACGAACCATATATAGTGCAACTCTACTTATGAAACAGATACTAACTCCCGCTGCACTTACATAAATTCTCTTTAGTTAATAGTGAGAATCGCGTTGGGTTCGTGAACTGTGTAAAATCATTTGAGCCCAAATTCTCTTAGTTTTCCAGAAATGAACTCTTGCTTGTAGGAAGACACAGATCCTGTGGTTTAACTCCGTTTCTGAAGGGAAATTCAGAGCAGTGTTCTCATCCATGAAACACACTCTGTTTCAACGCAAGAAGCAAGGTCTTCTTTCCAGAAGCTCTAATATAGCAAGAACCATGACCATGCCCAGAAAAAAAGAACTGTGTTTCCTACTCATACGGACCATACGTAGTTCAACTCTGCTTATGAAAGTGATACAAACCACAGCTCAACATACAAAAATGCTCTTTAGTTAATAGTGAGAATCGCGTTGGGTTTGTGAACTCTGTAAAATCATTTGAGCCCAAAATTCACTTGGTTTACCAGAAATGAAATCTTGCTTGTAGGAAGACACAGATCCTGGTGTTTAACTCCGTTTCTGAAGGGAAATTCAGAGCAGTGTTCTCATCCATGAAACACAGTCTGTTTTAACGCAAGAAGCAAGCTCTTCTTTCGAGTGTCTCTAATACAGCAAGAACCATGAGCATGCCCAGCATAAAAGAACTGTGTTTCCTACTCATATGGACCATACGTAGTTCAACTCTGCTTATGAAACTGATACAAACCACAGCTCCACTTACTTAAATGCTCTTTAGTTAATTGTGGGAATCGCGTTGGGTTCGTGAACTGTGTTATATAATTTGAGCCCAAAATCTCTTGGTTTCCCAGAAATGAACTCTTGCTTGTAGGAAAACACAGATCCTGTGGTTATCTCCGTTTCTGAAGGGAAATTCAGAGCAGTGTTCTCATCCATGAAACACAGTCTGTTTTAACGCAAGAAGCAAGCTCTTCTGTCGAGTGTCTCTAATACAGCAAGAACCATGAGCATGCCCTGAAAAAAAGAACTGTGTTTCCTACTCATACGGACCATATATAGTTCAACTCTACTTATGAAAATGATACTAACACCCGATGCACTTACATAAATGCTCTTTGGTTAATAGTGATAATCGCGTTGGGTTTGTGAACTCTGTAAAATCATTTGAGCCTAAAATTCACTTGGTTTACCAGAAATGAACTCTTGCTTGTAGCAATACACTGATCATGGGGTTTAACTCGGTTTCTGAAGGAAAATTCAGAGCAGTGTTCTCATCCATGAAACACAGTCTGTTTTAACGCAAGAAGCAAGCTCTTCTTTGGAGTTTCTCTAATACAGCAAGAACCATGAGCATGCCCAGAAAAAAAGAACTGTGTTTCCTACTCATACGGACCATATGTAGTTCAACTCTGCTTATGAAACTGATACAAACCACAGCTCCACTTACGTAAATGCTCTTTAGTTAATTTTTAGAATCGCGTTGGGTTTGTGAACTGTGTTATATCATTTGAGCCCAAAATCACTTGGTTTCCCAGAAATGAACTCTTGCTTGTAGAAAGACACAGATCCTGTGGTTTAACTCCGTTTCTGATGGGAAATTCAGTGCAGAGTTCTCATCCATGAAACACACTCTGTTTTAACGCAAGACGCATGCTCTACTTTCCAGAATCTCTAAAGGAACAAGAACCTTGAGCATGTCCAAAAAAAAGAACTGTGTTTCCTACTCATACGGACCATACGTAGTTCAACTCTGCTTATGAAACTGATACAAATCACAGCTCCACTTACAGAAATGCTCTTTAGTTAATTGTGAGAATCGCGTTGGATTTGTGAACTTTGTAAAATCATTTGAGCCCAAAATTCACTTGGTTTACCAGAAATGAACTCTTGCTTGTAGCAATACAGTGATCATGGGGTTTAACTCCGTTCCTGAAGGGAAATTCAGAGCAGTGTTCTCATCCATGAAACAAAGTCTGTTTTAACGCAAGAAGCAAGGTCTTCTTTCCAGCATCTCTAATATAGCAAGAACCATGAGCATGCCCAGAAAAAAAGAACTGTGTTTGCTACTCATATGGACCATACATAGTTCAACTCTGCTCATGAAACTGATACAAACCACATCTCAACTTACATAAATGCCCTTTAGTTAATTGTGAGAATCGCGTTGGGTTCATGAACTGTGTAAAATCATTTGAGCCCAAAATACACTTGGTTTACCAGAAATGAACTCTTGCTTGTAGCAATACACTGATCCTGGGGTTTAACTCGGTTTCTGAAGGGAAATTCAGAGCAGTGTTCTCATCCATGAAACACAGTCTTTTTTAACGCAAGAAGCAAGCTCTTCTTTGGAGTGTCTCTAATACAGCAAGAACCATGAGCATGCCCAGGGAAAAAGAACTCTGTTTCCTACTCATACGAACCACATATAGTGCAACTCTACTTATGAAAATGATACTAACTCCCGCTGCACTTACATAAATTCTCTTTAGTTAATAGTGAGAATCGCGTTGGGTTCGTGAACTGTGTAAAATCATTTGAGCCCAAATTCTCTTAGTTTTCCAGAAATGAACTCTTGCTTGTAGGAAGACACAGATCCTGTGGTTTAACTCCGTTTCTGAAGGTAAATTCAGAGCAGTGTTCTCATCCATGAAACACAGTCTGTTTTAACGCAAGACGCATGCTCTACTTTCCAGAATCTCTAAAGGAACAAGAACCTTGAGCATGTCCAAAAAAAAGAACTGTGTTTCCTACTCATACGGACCATACATAGTTCAACTCTGCTTATGAAAGTGATACAAACCACAGGTCAACATACAAAAATCCTCTTTAGTTAATAGTGAGAATCGCGTTCGGTTTGTGAACTCTGTAAAATCATTTGAACCCAAAATTCACTTGGTTTACCAGAAATGAACTCTTGCTTGTAGAAAGACACAGATCCTGGGTTTTAACTCGGTTTCTGAAGGGAAATTCAGAGCAGTGTTCTCATCCATGAAACACAGTCTGTTTTAACGCAAGAAGCAAGCTCTTCTGTCGAGTGTCTCTAATACAGCAAGAACCATGAGCATGCCCAGAAAAAAAGAACTGTGTTTCCTACTCATACAGACCATATATAGTGCAACTCTACTTATGAAAATGATACTAACACCCGATGCACTTACATAAATTCTCTTTAGTTAATAGTGAGAATCGCGTTGGGTTCGTGAACTGTGTAAAATCATTTGAGCCCAAAATTCACTTGGTTTACCAGAAATGAACCCTTGCTTGTAGGAAGACACAGATCCTGTGGTTTAACTCCGTTTCTGATGGGAAATTCAGTGCAGTGTTCTCATCCATGAAACACACTCTGTTTTAATGCAAGAAGCATGGTCTTCTTCCCAGCATCTCTAATATAGCAAGAACCATGAGCATGCCCAGAAAAAAAGAACTGTGTTTCCTACTCATACGGACCATACTTAGTTCAACTCTGCATATGAAACTGATACAAACCACAGCTCCACTTACATAAATGCTCTTTAGTTAATTGTGAGAATCGCGTTGGGTTCGTGAACTGTGTTATATCGTTTGAGGCCAAAATCTCTTGGTTTCCCAGAAATGAACTCTTGCTTGTAGGAAAACACAGATCCTGTGGTTTAAGTCTGTTCCTGAAGGGAAATTCAGAGCAGTGTTCTCATCCATGAAACACACTCTGTTTTAACGCAAGACGCATGCTCTACTTTCCAGAATCTCTAAAGGAACAAGAACCTTGAGCATGTCCAAAAAAAAGAACTGTGTTTCCTACTCATACGGACCATACATAGTTCAACTCTGCTTATGAAACTGATACAAACCACAGCTCCACTTACAGAAATGCTCTTTAGTTAATTGTGAGAATCGCGTTGGATTTGTGAACTTTGTAAAATCATTTGAGCCCAAAATTCACTTGGTTTACCAGAAATGAACTCTTGCTTGTAGCAATACACTGATCATGGGGTTTAACTCCGTTCCTGAAGGGAAATTCAGAGCAGTGTTCTCATCCATGAAACACAGTCTGTTTTATCTCAAGAAGAAAGGTCTTCTTTCTAGCATCTCTAATATAGCAAGAACCATGAGCATGCCCAGAAAAAAAGAACTGTGTTTCCTACTCTTACGGACCATATGTAGTGCAATTTCACTTATGAAAATGATACTAACACCCGAAGCACTTACATAAATTCTCTTTAGTTAATAGTGAGAATCGCGTTGGGTTCGTGAACTGTGTAAAATCATTTGAGCCCAAAATACACTTGGTTTACCAGAAATGAACACTTGCTTGAAGCAATACACTGATCCTGGGGTTTAACTCCGTTTCTGAAGGGAAATTCAGAGCAGTGTTCTCATCCATGAAACACATTCTGTTTTAACGCAATAAGCAAGCTCTTCTTTCGAGTGTCTCTAATACAGCAAGAACCATGAGCATGCCCAGAAAAAAAGAACTGTGTTTCCTACTCATACGGACCATACTTAGTTCAACTCTGCGTATGAAACTGATACAAACCACAGCTCCACTTACATAAATGCTCTTTAGTTAATTGTGAGAATCGCGTTGGGTTCGTGAACTGTGTTATATCGTTTGAGGCCAAAATCTCTTGGTTTCCCAGAAATGAACTCTTGCTTGTAGGAAAACACAGATCCTGTGGTTTAAGTCTGTTCCTGAAGGGAAATTCAGAGCAGTGTTCTCATCCATGAAACACACTCTGTTTTAACGCAAGACGCATGCTCTACTTTCCAGAATCTCTAAAGGAACAAGAACCTTGAGCATGTCCAAAAAAAAGAACTGTGTTTCCTACTCATACGGACCATACATAGTTCAACTCTGCTTATGAAACTGATACAAACCACAGCTCCACTTACAGAAATGCTCTTTAGTTAATTGTGAGAATCGCGTTGGATTTGTGAACTTTGTAAAATCATTTGAGCCCAAAATTCACTTGGTTTACCAGAAATGAACTCTTGCTTGTAGCAATACACTGATCATGGGGTTTAACTCCGTTCCTGAAGGGAAATTCAGAGCAGTGTTCTCATCCATGAAACACAGTCTGTTTTATCTCAAGAAGAAAGGTCTTCTTTCCAGCATCTCTAATATAGCAAGAACCATGAGCATGCCCAGAAAAAAAGAACTGTGTTTCCTACTCTTACGGACCATATGTAGTGCAATTTCACTTATGAAAATGATACTAACACCCGAAGCACTTACATAAATTCTCTTTAGTTAATAGTGAGAATCGCGTTGGGTTCGTGAACTGTGTAAAATCATTTGAGCCCAAAATACACTTGGTTTACCAGAAATGAACACTTGCTTGAAGCAATACACTGATCCTGGGGTTTAACTCCGTTTCTGAAGGGAAATTCAGAGCAGTGTTCTCATCCATGAAACACATTCTGTTTTAACGCAATAAGCAAGCTCTTCTTTCGAGTGTCTCTAATACAGCAAGAACAATGAGCATGCCCAGAAAAAAAGAACTGTGTTTCCTACTCATATGGACCATACGTAGTTCAACTCTGCTTATGAAACTGATACAAACCACAGCTCCACTTACATAAATGCCCTTTAGTTAATTGTGAGAATCGCGTAGGTTTCGTGAACTGTGTAAAATCATTTGAGCACAAAACACACTTGGTTTACCAGAAATGAACTCTTGCTTGTAGGAAGACACAGATACTGTGGTTTAACTCCATTTCTGAAGGGAAATTCAGAGTGGTGTTCTCATCCATGAAACACACTCTTTTTTAACGCAAGAAGCAAGCTCTTCTTTGGAGTGTCTCTAATACAGCAAGAACCATGGGCATGCCCAGAAAAAAAGAACTGTGTTTCCTACTCATACGGACCATACGTAGTTCAACTCTGCTTATTAAACTGATACAAACCATAGCTCCACTAACATAAATGCTCTTTAGTTAATTATGAGAATCGCGTTGGGTTCGTGAACTGTGTTATATCATTTGAGCCCAAAATCTCTTGGTTTCCCAGAAATGAACTCTTGCTTGTAGGAAAACACAGATCCTGTGGTTACCTCCGTTTCTGAAGGGAAATTCAGAGCAGTGTTCTCATCCATGAAGCACACTCTGTTTTAACGCAAGAAGCAAGGTCTTCTTTCCAGCATCTCTAATATAGCAAGAACCATGAGCATGCCCAGAAAAAAAGAACTGTGTTTCCTACTCATACGCACCATATATAGTGCAATTTTACTTATGAAAATGATACTAACACCTGATGCACTTACATAAATTCTCTTTAGTTAATAGTGAGAATCGCGTTGGGTTCGTGAACTGTGTAAAATCATTTGAGCCCAAAATACACTTGGTTTACCAGAAATGAACTCTTGCTTGTAGCAATACAGTGATCATGGGGTTTAACTCCGTTCCTGAAGGGAAATTCAGAGCAGTGTTCTCATCCATGAAACAAAGTCTGTTTTAACACAAGAAGCAAGGTCTTCTTTCCAGCATCTCTAATATAGCAAGAACCATGAGCATGCCCAGAAAAAAAGAACTGTGTTTGCTACTCATATGGACCATACATAGTTCTACTCTGCTTATGAAACTGATACAAACCACAGCTCCACTTACATAAATGCCCTTTAGTTAATTGTGAGAATCGCGTTGGGTTCGTGAACTGTGTAAAATCATTTGAGCCCAAAATACACTTGGTTTACCAGAAATGAACTCTTGCTTGTAGCAATACACTGATCCTGGGGTTTAACTCGGTTTCTGAAGGGAAATTCAGAGCAGTGTTCTCATCCATGAAACACAGTCTGTTTTAACGCAAGAAGCAAGCTCTTCTTTGGAGTGTCTCTAATACAGCAAGAACCATGAGCATGCCCAGGGAAAAAGAACTCTGTTTCCTACTCATACGAACCATATATATTGCAACTCTACTTATGAAAATGATACTAACTCCCGCTGCACTTACATAAATTCTCTTTAGTTAATAGTGAGAATCGCGTTGGGTTCGTGAACTGTGTAAAATCATTTGAGCCCAAATTCTCTTAGTTTTCCAGAAATGAACTCTTGCTTGTAGGAAGACACAGATCCTGTGGTTTAACTCCGTTTCTGAAGGTAAATTCAGAGCAGTGTTCTCATCTATGAAACACACTCTGTTTCAACGCAAGAAGCAAGGTCTTCTTTCCAGAAGCTCTAATATAGCAAGAACCATGAGCATGCCCAGAAAAAAAGAACTGTGTTTCCTACTCATACGGACCATATATAGTGCAACTCTACTTATGAAAATGATACTAACACCCGATGCACTTACATAAATTCTCTTTAGTTAATAGTGAGAATCGCGTTGGGTTCGTGAACTGTGTAAAATCATTTGAGCCCAAAATTCACTTGGTTTACCAGAAATGAACCCTTGCTTGTAGGAAGACACAGATCCTGTGGTTTAACTCCGTTTCTGATGGGAAATTCAGTGCAGTGTTCTCATCCATGAAACACACTCTGTTTTAATGCAAGAAGCAAGGTCTTCTTTCCAGCATCTCTAATATAGCAAGAACCATGAGCATGCCCAGAAAAAAAGAACTGTGTTTCCTACTCATACGGACCATACTTAGTTCAACTCTGCGTATGAAACTGATACAAACCACAGCTCCACTTACATAAATGCTCTTTAGTTAATTGTGAGAATCGTGTTGGGTTCGTGAACTGTGTTATATCGTTTGAGGCCAAAATCTCTTGGTTTCCCAGAAATGAACTCTTTTTGTAGGAAAACACAGATCCTGTGGTTTAACTCTGTTCCTGAAGGGAAATTCAGAGCAGTGTTCTCATCCATGAAACACACTCTGTTTTAACGCAAGACGCATGCTCTACTTTCCAGAATCTCTAAAGGAACAAGAACCTTGAGCATGTCCAAAAAAAAGAACTGTGTTTCCTACTCATACAGACCATACATAGTTCAACTCTGCTTATGAAACTGATACAAACAACAGCTCCACTTACAGAAATGCTCTTTAGTTAATTGTGAGAATCGCGTTGGATTTGTGAACTTTGTAAAATCATTTGAGCCCAAAATTCACTTGGTTTACCAGAAATGAACCCTTGCTTGTAGCAATACACTGATCATGGGGTTTAACTCCGTTCCTGAAGGGAAATTCAGAGCAGTGTTCTCATCCATGAAACACAGTCTGTTTTATCTCAAGAAGAAAGGTCTTCTTTCCAGCACCTCTAATATAGCAAGAACCATGAGCATGCCCAGAAAAAAAGAACTGTGCTTCCTACTCATACGGACCATATGTAGTGCAATTTCACTTATGAAAATGATACTAACACCCGAGGCACTTACATAAATTCTCTTTAGTTAATAGTGAGAATCGCGTTGGGTTCGTGAACTGTGTAAAATCATTTGAGCCCAAAATACACTTGGTTTACCAGAAATGAACTCTTGCTTGAAGCAATACACTGATCCTGGGGTTTAACTCCGTTTCTGAAGGGAAATTCAGAGCAGTGTTCTCATCCATGAAACACAGTCTGTTTTAACGCAATAAGCAAGCTCTTCTTTCGAGTGTCTCTAATACAGCAAGAACAATGAGCATGCCCAGAAAAAAAGAACTGTGTTTCCTACTCATATGGACCGTACGTAGTTCAACTCTGCTTATGAAACTGATACAAACCACAGCTCCACTTACATAAATGCCCTTTAGTTAATTGTGAGAATCGCGTAGGTTTCGTGAACTGTGTAAAATCATTTGAGCACAAAACACACTTGGTTTACCAGAAATGAACTCTTACTTGTAGGAAGACACAGATACTGTGGTTTAACTCCATTTCTGAAGGGAAATTCAGAGCGGTGTTCTCATCCATGAAACACACTCTTTTTTAACGCAAGAAGCAAGCTCTTCTTTGGAGTGTCTCTAATACAGCAAGAACCATGGGCATGCCCAGAAAAAAAGAACTGTGTTAACTACTCATACGGACCATACCTAGTTCAACTCTGCTTATTAAACTGATACAAACCACAGCTCCACTTACATAAATGCTCTTTAGTTAATTGTGAGAATCGCGTTGGGTTCGTGAACTGTGTTATATCGTTTGAGGCCAAAATCTCTTGGTTTCCCAGAAATGAACTCTTGCTTGTAGGAAAACACAGATCCTGTGGTTTAACTCTGTTCCTGAAGGGAAATTCAGAGCAGTGTTCTCATCCATGAAACACACTCTGTTTTAACGCAAGACGCATGCTCTACTTTACAGAATCTCTAAAGGAACAATAACCTTGAGCATGTCCAAAAAAAAGAACTGTGTTTCCTACTCATACGGACCATACATAGTTCAACTCTGCTTATGAAACTGATACAAACCACAGCTCCACTTACAGAAATGCTCTTTAGTTAATTGTGAGAATCGCGTTGGATTTGTGAACATTGTAAAATCAATTGAGCCCAAAATTCACTTGGTTTACCAGAAATGAACTCTTGCTTGTAGCAATACACTGATCATGGGGTTTAACTCCGTTCCTGAAGGGAAATTCAGAGCAGTGTTCTCATCCATGAAACACAGTCTGTTTTATCTCAAGAAGAAAGGTCTTCTTTCCAGCATCTCTAATATAGCAAGAACCATGAGCATGCCCAGAAAAAAAGAACTGTGTTTCCTACTCATACGGACCATATGTAGTGCAATTTCACTTATGAAAATGATACTAACACCCGAAGCACTTACATAAATTCTCTTTAGTTAATAGTGAGAATCGCGTTGGGTTCGTGAACTGTGTAAAATCATTTGAGCCCAAAATACACTTGGTTTAACAGAAATGAACTCTTGCTTGTAGGAAAACACAGATCCTGTGGTTACCTCCGTTTCTGAAGGGAAATTCAGAGCAGTGTTCTCATCCATGAAGCACACTCTGTTTTAACGCAAGAAGCAAGGTCTTCTTTCCAGCATCTCAAATATAGCAAAAACCATGAGCATGCCCAGAAAAAAAGAACTGTGTTTCCTACTCATACGGACCATATATAGTGCAACTCTACTTATGAAAATGATACTAACACCAGATGCACTTACATAAATTCTCTTTAGTTAATTTTGAGAATCGCGTAGGGTTTGTGAACTGTGTTATATCATTTGAGCCCAAAATCTCTTGGTTTCCCAGATATGAACTCTTGCTTGTAGAAAGACAGAGATCCCATGGTTTAACTCCGTTTCTGATGGGAAATTCAGTGCAGTGTTCTCATCCATGAAACACACTCTGTTTTAACGCAAGACGCATGCTCTACTTTCCAGATTCTCTAAAGGAACAAGAACCTTGAGCATGTCCAAAAAAAAGAACTGTGTTTCCTACTCATACGGACCATACGTAGTTCAACTCTGCTTATGAAACTGATACAAACCACAGCTCCACTTACAGAAATGCTCTTTAGTTAATTGTGAGAATCGCGTTGGATTTGTGAACTTTGTAAAATCATTTGAGCCCAAAATTCACTTGGTTTACCAGAAATGAACTCTTGCTTGTAGCAATACACTGATCCTGGGGTTTAACTCGGTTTCTGAAGGGAAATTCAGAGCAGTGTTCTCATCCATGAAACACAGTCTGTTTTATCTCAAGAAGAAAGGTTTTCTTTCCAGCATCTCTAATATAGCAAGAACCATGAGCATGCCCAGAAAAAAAGAACTGTGTTTCCTACTCATACGAACCATATATAGTGCAATTTTACTTATGAAAATGATACTAACACCCGATGTACTTACATAAATTCTCTTTAGTTAATAGTGAGAATCGCGTTGGGTTCGTGAACTGTGTAAAATCATTTGAGCCCAAAATACACTTGGTTTAACAGAAATGAACTCTTGCTTGAAGCAATACACTGATCCTGGGGTTTAACTCCGTTTCTGAAGGGAAATTCAGAGCAGTGTTCTCATCCATGAAACACACTCTGTTTTAACGCAATAAGCAAGCTCTTCTTTCGAGTGTCTCTAATACAGCAAGAACAATGAGCATGCCCAGAAAAAAAGAACTGTGTTTCCTACTCATATGGACCATACGTACTTCAACTCTGCTTCTGAAACTGATACAAACCACAGCTCCACTTACATAAATGCCCTTTAGTTAATTGTGAGAATCGCGTTGGGTTCGTGAACTGTGTAAAATCATTTGAGCCCAAAATACACTTGGTTTACCAGAAATGAAATCTTGCTTGTAGCAATACACTGATCCTGGGGTTTAACTCCGTTTCTGAAGGGAAATTCAGAGCAGTGTTCTCATCCATGAAACACAGTCTGTTTTAACGCAAGAAGCAAGCTCTTCTTTGGAGTGTCTCTAATACAGCAAGAACCATGAGCATGCCCAGAAAAAAAGAACTGTGTTTCCTACTCATACGGACCATACGTAGTTCAACTCTGCTTATTAAACTGATACAAACCACAGCTGCACTTACATAATTGCTCTTTAGTTAATTGTGAGAATCGCGTTGGGTTCGTGAACTGTGTTATATCATTAGAGCCCAAAATCGCTTGGTTTCCCAGAAATGAACTCTTGCTTGTAGGAAAACACAGATCCTGTGGTTATCTCCGTTTCTGAAGGGAAATTCAGAGCAGTGTTCTCATCCATGAAACACAGTCTGTTTTAACGCTAGAATCAAGATCTTCTTTCGAGTGTCTCTAATACAGCAAGAACCATGAGCATGCCCAGAAAAAAAGAACTGTGTTTCCTACTCATACGAACCATATATAGTGCAACTCTACTTATGAAACTGATACTAACTCCCGCTGCACTTACATAAATTCTCTTTAGTTAATAGTGAGAATCGCGTTGGGTTCGTGAACTGTGTAAAATCATTTGAGCCCAAATTCTCTTAGTTTTCCAGAAATGAACTCTTGCTTGTAGGAAGACACAGATCCTGTGGTTTAATTCCGTTTCTGTAGGGAAATTCAGAGCAGTGTTCTCATCCATGAAACACACTCTGTTTCAACGCAAGAAGCAAGGTCTTCTTTCCAGAAGCTCTAATATAGCAAGAACCATGACCATGCCCAGAAAAAAAGAACTGTGTTTCCTACTCATACGGACCATACGTAGTTCAACTCTGCTTATGAAAGTGATACAAACCACAGCTCAACATACAAAAATGCTCTTTAGTTAATAGTGAGAATCGCGTTGGGTTTGTGAACTCTGTAAAATCATTTGAGCCCAAAATTCACTTGGTTTACCAGAAATGAAATCTTGCTTGTAGGAAGACACAGATCCTGGGGTTTAACTCCGTTTCTGAAGGGAAATTCAGAGCAGTGTTCTCATCCATGAAACACAGTCTGTTTTAACGCAAGAAGCAAGCTCTTCTTTCGAGTGTCTCTAATACAGCAAGAACCATGAGCATGCCCAGCATAAAAGAACTGTGTTTCCTACTCATATGGACCATACGTAGTTCAACTCTGCTTATGAAACTGATACAAACCACAGCTCCACTTACTTAAATGCTCTTTAGTTAATTGTGGGAATCGCGTTGGGTTCGTGAACTGTGTTATATAATTTGAGCCCAAAATCTCTTGGTTTCCCAGAAATGAACTCTTGCTTGTAGGAAAACACAGATCCTGTGGTTATCTCCGTTTCTGAAGGGAAATTCAGAGCAGTGTTCTCATCCATGAAACACAGTCTGTTTTAACGCAAGAAGCAAGCTCTTCTGTCGAGTGTCTCTAATACAGCAAGAACCATGAGCATGCCCAGAAAAAAAGAACTGTGTTTCCTACTCATATGGACCATATATAGTGCAACTCTACTTATGAAAATCATACTAACACCCGATGCACTTACATAAATGCTCTTTGGTTAATAGTGATAATCGCGTTGGGTTTGTGAACTCTGTAAAATCATTTGAGCCTAAAATTCACTTGGTTTACCAGAAATGAACTCTTGCTTGTAGCAATACACTGATCCTGGAGTTTAACTCGGTTTCTGAAGGGAAATTCAGAGCAGTGTTCTCATCCATGAAACACAGTCTGTTTTAACGCAAGAAGCAAGCTCTTCTTTGGAGTTTCTCTAATACAGCAAGAACCATGATCATGCCCAGAAAAAAAGAACTGTGTTTCCTACTCATACGGACCATATGTAGTTCAACTCTGCGTATGAAACTGATACAAACCACAGCTCCACTTACATAAATGCTCTTTAGTTAATTGTGAGAATCGCGTTGGGTTCGTGAACCCTGTTATATCGTTTGAGGCCAAAATCTCTTGGTTTCCCAGAAATGAACTCTTGCTTGTAGGAAAACACAGATCCTGTGGTTTAACTCTGTTCCTGAAGGGAAATTCAGAGCAGTGTTCTCATCCATGAAACACACTCTGTTTTAACGCAAGACGCATGCTCTACTTTCCAGAATCTCTAAAGGAACAAGAACCTTGAGCATGTCCAAAAAAAAAACTGTGTTTCCTACTCATACGGACCATACATAGTTCAACTCTGCTTATGAAACTGACACAAACCACAGCTCCACTTACAGAAATGCTCTTTAGTTAATTGTGAGAATCGCGTTGGATTTGTGAACTTTGTAAAATCATTTGAGCCCAAAATTCACTTGGTTTACCAGAAATGAACTCTTGCTTGTAGCAATACACTGATCATGGGGTTTAACTCCGTTCCTGAAGGGAAATTCAGAGCAGTGTTCTCATCCATGAAACACAGTCTGTTTTATCTCAAGAAGAAAGGTCTTCTTTCCAGCATCTCTAATATAGCAAGAACCATGAGCATGCCCAGAAAAAAAGAACTGTGCTTCCTACTCATACGGACCATATGTAGTGCAATTTCACTTATGAAAATGATACTAACACCCGAAGCACTTACATAAATTCTCTTTAGTTAATAGTGAGAATCGCGTTGGGTTCGTGAACTGTGTAAAATCATTTGAGCCCAAAATACACTTGGTTTACCAGAAATGAACTCTTGCTTGAAGCAATACACTGATCCTGGGGTTTAACTCCGTTTCTGAAGGGAAATTCAGAGCAGTGTTCTCATCCATGAAACACAGTCAGTTTTAACGCAATAAGCAAGCTCTTCTTTCGAGTGTCTCTAATACAGCAAGAACAATGAGCATGCCCAGAAAAAAAGAACTGTGTTTCCTACTCATATGGACCATACGTAGTTCAACTCTGCTTATGAAACTGATACAAACCACAGCTCCACTTACATAAATGCCCTTTAGTTAATTGTGAGAATCGCGTTGGTTTCGTGAACTGTGTAAAATCATTTGAGCCCAAAATACACTTGGTTTACCAGAAATGAACTCTTGCTTGTAGGAAGACACAGATACTGTGGTTTAACTCCATTTCTGAAGGGAAATTCAGAGCGGTGTTCTCATCCATGAAACACACTCTTTTTTAACACAAGAAGCAAGCTCTTCTTTGGAGTGTCTCTAATACAGCAAGAACCATGGGCATGCCCAGAAAAAAAGAACTGTGTTTCCTACTCATACGGACCATACGTAGTTCAACTCTGCTTATTAAACTGATACAAACCATAGCTCCACTTACATAAATGCTCTTTAGTTAATTGTGAGAATCGCGTTGGGTTCGTGAACTGTGTTATATCATTTGAGCCCAAAATCTCTTGGTTTCCCAGAAATGAACTCTTGCTTGTAGGAAAACACAGATCCTGTGGTTACCTCCGTTTCTGAAGGGAAATTCAGAGCAGTGTTCTCATCCATGAAGCACACTCTGTTTTAACGCAAGAAGCAAGGTCTTCTTTCCAGCATCTCAAATATAGCAAAAACCATGAGCATGCCCAGAAAAAAAGAACTGTGTTTCCTACTCCTACGGACCATATATAGTGCAACTCTACTTATGAAAATGATACTAACACCAGATGCACTTACATAAATTCTCTTTAGTTAATTTTGAGAATCGCGTTGGGTTTGTGAACTGTGTTATATCATTTGAGCCCAAAATCTCTTGGTTTCCCAGATATGAACTCTTGCTTGTAGAAAGACAGAGATCCCATGGTTTAACTCCGTTTCTGATGGGAAATTCAGTGCAGTGTTCTCATCCATGAAACACACTCTGTTTTAACGCAAGACGCATGCTCTACTTTCCAGATTCTCTAAAGGAACAAGAACCTTGAGCATGTCCAAAAAAAAGAACTGTGTTTCCTACTCATATGGACCATACGTACTTCAACTCTGCTTCTGAAACTGATACAAACCACAGCTCCACTTACATAAATGCCCTTTAGTTAATTGTGAGAATCGCGTTGGGTTCGTGAACTGTGTAAAATCATTTGAGCGCAAAATACACTTGGTTTACCAGAAATGAAATCTTGCTTGTAGCAATACACTGATCCTGGGGTTTAACTCGGTTTCTGAAGGGAAATTCAGAGCAGTGTTCTCATCCATGAAACACAGTCTGTTTTAACGCAAGAAGCAAGCTCTTCTTTGGAGTGTCTCTAATACAGCAAGAACCATGAGCATGCCCAGAAAAAAAGAACTGTGTTTCCTACTCATACGGACCATACGTAGTTCAACTCTGCTTATTAAACTGATACAAACCACAGCTGCACTTACATAATTGCTCTTTAGTTAATTGTGAGAATCGCGTTGGGTTCGTGAACTGTGTTATATCATTAGAGCCCAAAATCGCTTGGTTTCCCAGAAATGAACTCTTGCTTGTAGGAAAACACAGATCCTGTGGTTATCTCCGTTTCTGAAGGGAAATTCAGAGCAGTGTTCTCATCCATGAAACACAGTCTGTTTTAACGCTAGAATCAAGATCTTCTTTCGAGTGTCTCTAATACAGCAAGAACCATGAGCATGCCCAGAAAAAAAGAACTGTGTTTCCTACTCATACGAACCATATATAGTGCAACTCTACTTATGAAACTGATACTAACTCCCGCTGCACTTACATAAATTCTCTTTAGTTAATAGTGAGAATCGCGTTGGGTTCGTGAACTGTGTAAAATCATTTGAGCCCAAATTCTCTTAGTTTTCCAGAAATGAACTCTTGCTTGTAGGAAGACACAGATCCTGTGGTTTAATTCCGTTTCTGAAGGGAAATTCAGAACAGTGTTCTCATCCATGAAACACACTCTGTTTCAACGCTAGAAGCAAGGTCTTCTTTCCAGAAGCTCTAATATAGCAAGAACCATGACCATGCCCAGAAAAAAAGAACGGTGTTTCCTACTCATACGGACCATACGTTGTTCAACTCTGCTTATGAGAGTGATACAAACCACAGCTCAACATACAAAAATGCTCTTTAGTTAATAGTGAGAATCGCGTTGGGTTTGTGAACTCTGTAAAATCATTTGAGCCCAAAATTCACTTGGTTTACCAGAAATGAAATCTTGCTTGTAGGAAGACACAGATCCTGGGGTTTAACTCCGTTTCTGAAGGGAAATTCAGAGCAGTGTTCTCATCCATGAAACACAGTCTGTTTTAACGCAAGAAGCAAGCTCTTCTTTCGAGTGTCTCTAATACAGCAAGAACCATGAGCATGCCCAGCATAAAAGAACTGTGTTTCCTACTCATACGGACCATATATAGTGCAACTCTACTTATGAAAATCATACTAACACCCGATGCACTTACATAAATTCTCTTTGGTTAATAGTGATAATCGCGTTGGGTTTGTGAACTCTGTAAAATCATTTGAGCCTAAAATTCACTTGGTTTACCAGAAATGAACTCTTGCTTGTAGCAATACACTGATCCTGGAGTTTAACTCGGTTTCTGAAGGGAAATTCAGAGCAGTGTTCTCATCCATGAAACACAGTCTGTTTTAACGCAAGAAGCAAGCTCTTCTTTGGAGTTTCTCTAATACAGCAAGAACCATGAGCATGCCCAGAAAAAAAGAACTGTGTTTCCTACTCATACGGACCATATAGAGTGCAACTCTACTTATGAAAATGATACTAACACCCGATGCACTTACATAAATTCTCTTTAGTTAATAGTGAGAATCGCGTTGGGTTCGTGAACTGTGTAAAATCATTTGAGCCCAAAATTCACTTGGTTTACCAGAAATGAACCCTTGCTTGTAGGAAGACACAGATCCTGTGGTTTAACTCCGTTTCTGATGGGAAATTCAGTGCAGTGTTCTCATCCATGAAACACATTCTGTTTTAATGCAAGAAGCAAGGTCTTCTTTCCAGCATCTCTAATATAGCAAGAACCATGAGCATGCCCAGAAAAAAAGAACTGTGTTTCCTACTCATACGGACCATACTTAGTTCAACTCTGCGTATGAAACTGATACAAACCACAGCTCCACTTACATAAATGCTCTTTAGTTAATTGTGAGAATCGCGTTGGGTTCGTGAACTGTGTTATATCGTTTGAGGCCAAAATCTCTTGGTTTCCCAGAAATGAACTCTTGCTTGTAGGAAAACACAGATCCTGTGGTTTAACTCTGTTCCTGAAGGGAAATTCAGAGCAGTGTTCTCATCCATGAAACACACTCTGTTTTAACGCAAGACGCATGCTCTACTTTCCAGAATCTCTAAAGGAACAAGAACCTTGAGCATGTCCAAAAAAAAGAACTGTATTTCCTACTCATACGGACCATACATAGTTCAACTCTGCTTATGAAACTGATACAAACCACAGCTCCACTTACAGAAATGCTCTTTAGTTAATTGTGAGAATCGCGTTGGATTTGTGAACTTTGTAAAATCATTTGAGCCCAAAATTCACTTGGTTTACCAGAAATGAACTCTTGCTTGTAGCAATACACTGATCATGGGGTTTAATTCCGTTCCTGAAGGGAAATTCAGAGCAGTGTTCTCATCCATGAAACACAGTCTGTTTTATCTCAAGAAGAAAGGTTTTCTTTCCAGCATCTCTAACATAGCAAGAACCATGAGCATGCCCAGAAAAAAAGAACTGTGTTTCCTACTCATACGAACCATATATAGTGCAATTTTACTTATGAAAATGATACTAACACCCGATGCACTTACATAAATTCTCTTTAGTTAATAGTGAGAATCGCGTTGGGTTCGTGAACTGTGTAAAATCATTTGAGCCCAAAATACACTTGGTTTACCAGAAATGAACTCTTGCTTGAAGCAATACACTGATCCTGGGGTTTAACTCCGTTTCTGAAGGAAAATTCAGAGCAGTGTTCTCATCCATGAAACACACTCTGTTTTAACGCAATAAGCAAGCTCTTCTTTCGAGTGTCTCTAATACAGCAAGAACAATGAGCATGCCCAGAAAAAAAGAACTGTGTTTCCTACTCATATGGACCATACGTAGTTCAACTCTGCTTATTAAACTGATACAAACCACAGCTGCACTTACATAATTGCTCTTTAGTTAATTGTGAGAATCGCGTTGGGTTCGTGAACTGTGTTATATCATTAGAGCCCAAAATCGCTTGGTTTCCCAGAAATGAACTCTTGCTTGTAGGAAAACACAGATCCTGTGGTTATCTCCGTTTCTGAAGGGAAATTCAGAGCAGTGTTCTCATCCATGAAACACAGTCTGTTTTAACGCTAGAATCAAGATCTTCTTTCGAGTGTCTCTAATACAGCAAGAACCATGAGCATGCCCAGAAAAAAAGAACTGTGTTTCCTACTCATACGAACCATATATAGTGCAACTCTACTTATGAAACTGATACTAACTCCCGCTGCACTTACATAAATTCTCTTTAGTTAATAGTGAGAATCGCGTTGGGTTCGTGAACTGTGTAAAATCATTTGAGCCCAAATTCTCTTAGTTTTCCAGAAATGAACTCTTGCTTGTAGGAAGACACAGATCCTGTGGTTTAATTCCGTTTCTGAAGGGAAATTCAGAACAGTGTTCTCATCCATGAAACACACTCTGTTTCAACGCTAGAAGCAAGGTCTTCTTTCCAGAAGCTCTAATATAGCAAGAACCATGACCATGCCCAGAAAAAAAGAACTGTGTTTCCTACTCATACGGACCATACGTTGTTCAACTCTGCTTATGAGAGTGATACAAACCACAGCTCAACATACAAAAATGCTCTTTAGTTAATAGTGAGAATCGCGTTGGGTTTGTGAACTCTGTAAAATCATTTGAGCCCAAAATTCACTTGGTTTACCAGAAATGAAATCTTGCTTGTAGGAAGACACAGATCCTGGGGTTTAACTCCGTTTCTGAAGGGAAATTCAGAGCAGTGTTCTCATCCATGAAACACAGTCTGTTTTAACGCAAGAAGCAAGCTCTTCTTTCGAGTGTCTCTAATACAGCAAGAACCATGAGCATGCCCAGCATAAAAGAACTGTGTTTCCTACTCATACGGACCATATATAGTGCAACTCTACTTATGAAAATCATACTAACACCCGATGCACTTACATATATGCTCTTTGGTTAATAGTGATAATCGCGTTGGGTTTGTGAACTCTGTAAAATCATTTGAGCCTAAAATTCACTTGGTTTACCAGAAATGAACTCTTGCTTGTAGCAATACACTGATCCTGGAGTTTAACTCGGTTTCTGAAGGGAAATTCAGAGCAGTGTTCTCATCCATGAAACACAGTCTGTTTTAACGCAAGAAGCAAGCTCTTCTTTGGAGTTTCTCTAATACAGCAAGAACCATGAGCATGCCCAGAAAAAAAGAACTGTGTTTCCTACTCATACGGACCATATATAGTGCAACTCTACTTATGAAAATGATACTAACACCCGATGCACTTACATAAATTCTCTTTAGTTAATAGTGAGAATCGCGTTGGGTTCGTGAACTGTGTAAAATCATTTGAGCCCAAAATTCACTTGGTTTACCAGAAATGAACCCTTGCTTGTAGGAAGACACAGATCCTGTGGTTTAACTCCGTTTCTGATGGGAAATTCAGTGCAGTGTTCTCATCCATGAAACACATTCTGTTTTAATGCAAGAAGCAAGGTCTTCTTTCCAGCATCTCTAATATAGCAAGAACCATGAGCATGCCCAGAAAAAAAGAACTGTGTTTCCTACTCATACGGACCATACTTAGTTCAACTCTGCGTATGAAACTGATACAAACCACAGCTCCACTTACATAAATGCTCTTTAGTTAATTGTGAGAATCGCGTTGGGTTCGTGAACTGTGTTATATCGTTTGAGGCCAAAATCTCTTGGTTTCCCAGAAATGAACTCTTGCTTGTAGGAAAACACAGATCCTGTGGTTTAACTCTGTTCCTGAAGGGAAATTCAGAGCAGTGTTCTCATCCATGAAACACACTCTGTTTTAACGCAAGACGCATGCTCTACTTTCCAGAATCTCTAAAGGAACAAGAACCTTGAGCATGTCCAAAAAAAAGAACTGTATTTCCTACTCATACGGACCATACATAGTTCAACTCTGCTTATGAAACTGATACAAACCACAGCTCCACTTACAGAAATGCTCTTTAGTTAATTGTGAGAATCGCGTTGGATTTGTGAACTTTGTAAAATCATTTGAGCCCAAAATTCACTTGGTTTACCAGAAATGAACTCTTGCTTGTAGCAATACACTGATCATGGGGTTTAATTCCGTTCCTGAAGGGAAATTCAGAGCAGTGTTCTCATCCATGAAACACAGTCTGTTTTATCTCAAGAAGAAAGGTTTTCTTTCCAGCATCTCTAACATAGCAAGAACCATGAGCATGCCCAGAAAAAAAGAACTGTGTTTCCTACTCATACGAACCATATATAGTGCAATTTTACTTATGAAAATGATACTAACACCCGATGCACTTACATAAATTCTCTTTAGTTAATAGTGAGAATCGCGTTGGGTTCGTGAACTGTGTAAAATCATTTGAGCCCAAAATACACTTGGTTTACCAGAAATGAACTCTTGCTTGAAGCAATACACTGATCCTGGGGTTTAACTCCGTTTCTGAAGGAAAATTCAGAGCAGTGTTCTCATCCATGAAACACACTCTGTTTTAACGCAATAAGCAAGCTCTTCTTTCGAGTGTCTCTAATACAGCAAGAACAATGAGCATGCCCAGAAAAAAAGAACTGTGTTTCCTACTCATATGGACCATACGTAGTTCAACTCTGCTTCTGAAACTGATACAAACCACAGCTGCACTTACATAATTGCTCTTTAGTTAATTGTGAGAATCGCGTTGGGTTCGTGAACTGTGTAAAATCATTTGAGCCCAAAATACACTTGGTTTACCAGAAATGAAATCTTGCTTGTAGCAATACACTGATCCTGGGGTTTAACTCGGTTTCTGAAGGGAAATTCAGAGCAGTGTTCTCATCCATGAAACACAGTCTGTTTTAACGCAAGAAGCAAGCTCTTCTTTGGAGTGTCTCTAATACAGCAAGAACCATGAGCATGCCCAGAAAAAAAGAACTGTGTTTCCTACTCATACGGACCATACGTAGTTCAACTCTGCTTATTAAACTGATACAAACCACAGCTGCACTTACATAATTGCTCTTTAGTTAATTGTGAGAATCGCGTTGGGTTCGTGAACTGTGTTATATCATTAGAGCCCAAAATCGCTTGGTTTCCCAGAAATGAACTCTTGCTTGTAGGAAAACACAGATCCTGTGGTTATCTCCGTTTCTGAAGGGAAATTCAGAGCAGTGTTCTCATCCATGAAACACAGTCTGTTTTAACGCTAGAATCAAGATCTTCTTTCGAGTGTCTCTAATACAGCAAGAACCATGAGCATGCCCAGAAAAAGAACTGTGTTTCCTACTCATACGGACCATATATAGTGCAACTCTACTTATGAAAATGATACTAACACCCGCTGCACTTACATAAATTCTCTTTAGTTAATAGTGAGAATCGCGTTGGGTTCGTGAACTGTGTAAAATCATTTGAGCCCAAATTCTCTTAGTTTTCCAGAAATGAACTCTTGCTTGTAGGAAGACACAGATCCTGTGGTTTAATTCCGTTTCTGAGGGGAAATTCAGAGCAGTGTTCTCATCCATGAAACACACTCTGTTTCAACGCAAGAAGCAAGGTCTTCTTTCCAGAAGCTCTAATATAGCAAGAACCATGACCATGCCCAGAAAAAAAGAACTGTGTTTCCTACTCATACGGACCATACGTAGTTCAACTCTGCTTATGAAAGTGATACAAACCACAGCTCAACATACAAAAATGCTCTTTAGTTAATAGTGAGAATCGCGTTGGGTTTATGAACTCTGTAAAATCATTTGAGCCCAAAATTCACTTCGTTTACCAGAAATGAAATCTTGCTTGTAGGAAGACACAGATCCTGGGGTTTAACTCCGTTTCTGAAGGGAAATTCAGAGCAGTGTTCTCATCCATGAAACACAGTCTGTTTTAACGCAAGAAGCAAGCTCTTCTGTCGAGTGTCTCTAATACAGCAAGAACCATGAGCATGCCCAGCATAAAAGAACTGTGTTTCTACTCATATGTACCATACGTAGTTCAACTCTGCTTATGAAACTGATACAAACCACAGCTCCACTTACTTAAATGCTCTTTAGTTATTTGTGGGAATCGCGTTGGGTTCGTGAACTGTGTTATATAATTTGAGCCCAAAATCTCTTGGTTTCCCAGAAATGAACTCTTGCTTGTAGGAAAACACAGATCCTGTGGTTATCTCCGTTTCTGAAGGGAAATTCAGAGCAGTGTTCTCATCCATGAAACACACTCTGTTTTAACGCAAGAAGCAAGGTCTTCTTTCCAGCATCCCTAATATAGCAAGAACCATGAGCATGCCCAGAAAAAAAGAACTGTGTTTCCTACTCATACGGACCATACGTAGTTCAACTCTGCTTATGAAACTGATACAAACCACAGCTCAACATACAAAAATGCTCTTTAGTTAATCGTGAGAATCTCTTTGGGTTTGTGAACTCTGTAAAATCATTTGAGCCCAAAATTCACTTGGTTTACCAAAAATGAACTCTTGCTTGTAGGAAGACACAGATCCTGTGGTTTAACTCCGTTTCTGAAGGGAAATTCAGAGCAGTGTTCTCATTCATGAAACACAGTCTGTTTTAATGCAAGAAGCAAGCTCTTCTGTCGAGTGTCTCTAATACAGCAAGAACCATGAGCATGCCCAGAAAAAAAGAACTGTGTTCCCTACTCATACGGACCATATATAATGCAACTCTACTTATGGAAATGATACTAACACCCGATGCACTTACGTAAATTCTCTTTAGTTAATAGTGTGAATCGTGTTGGGTTCGTGAACTGTGTAAAATCATTTGAGCCCAAAATTCACTTGGTTTACCAGAAATGAACCCTTGCTTGTAGGAAGACACAGATCCTGTGGTTTAACTCCGTTTCTGATGGGAAATTCAGTGCAGTATTCTCATCCATGAAACACACTCTGTTTTATCGCAAGAAGCAAGCTCTTCTTTGGAGTGTCTCTAATATAGCAAGAACCATGAGCATGCCCAGAAAAAAAGAACCGTTTTTCCTACTCATACGGACCATACTTAGTTCAACTCTGCTTATTAAACTGATACAAACCACAGCTCCACTTACATAAATGCTCTTTAGTTAATTGTGAGAATCGCGTTGGGTTTGTGAACTGTGTTATATCATTTGAGCCAAAATCTCTTGGTTTCCCAGAAATGAACTCTTGCTTGTAGAAAGACACAGATCCTGTGGTTTAACTCCGTTTCTGATGGGAAATTCAGTGCAGTGTTTTCATCCATGAAACACACTCTGTTTTAACGCAAGACGCATGCTCTACTTTCCAGATTCTCTAAAGGAACAAGAACCATGAGCATGTCCAAAAAAAAGAACTGTGTTTCCTACTCATACGGACCATACGTAGTTCAACTCTGCTTATGAAACTGATACAAACCACAGCTCCACTTACAGAAATGCTCTTTAGTTAATTGTGAGAATCGCGTTGGGTTCGTGAACTGTGTTATATCATTTGAGCCCAAAATCTCTTGGTTTCCCAGAAATGAACTCTTGCTTGTAGGAAAACACAGATACTGTGGTTACCTCCGTTTCTGAAGAGAAATTCAGAGCAGTGTTCTCATCCATGAAACACACTCTGTTTTAACGCAATAAGCAAGGTCTTCTTTCCAGCATCTCTAATATAGCAAGAACCATGAGCATGCCCAGAAAAAAAGAACTGTGTTTCCTACTCATACGGACCATACGTAGTTCAACTCTGCTTATGAAACTGATACAAACCACAGCTCCACTTACAGAAATGCTCTTTAGTTAATTGTGAGAATCGCGTTGGGTTCGTGAACTGTGTTATATCATTTGAGCCCAAAATCTCTTGGTTTCCCAGAAATGAACTCTTGCTTGTAGGAAAACACAGATACTGTGGTTACCTCCGTTTCTGAAGAGAAATTCAGAGCAGTGTTCTCATCCATGAAACACACTCTGTTTTAACGCAAGAAGCAAGGTCTTCTTTCCAGCATCTCTAATATAGCAAGAACCATGAGCATGCCCAGAAAAAAAGAACTGTGTTTCCTACTCATACGGACCATATATAGTGCAACTCTACTTATGAAAATGATACTAACACCCGATGCACTTACATAAATTCTCTTTAGTTAATAGTGAGAATCGCGTTGGGTTCGTGAACTGTGTAAAATCATTTGAGCCCAAATTCTCTTAGTTTTCCAGAAATGAACTCTTGCTTGTAGGAAGACACAGATCCTGTGGTTTAATTCCGTTTCTGAAGGGAAATTCAGAGCAGTGTTCTCATCCATGAAACACACTCTGTTTCAACGCAAGAAGCAAGGTCTTCTTTCCAGAAGCTCTAATATAGCAAGAACCATGACCATGCCCAGAAAAAAAGAACTGTGTTTCCTACTCATACGGACCATACGTAGTTCAACTCTGCTTATGAAAGTGATACAAACCACAGCTCAACATACAAAAATGCTCTTTAGTTAATAGTGAGAATCGCGTTGGGTTTGTGAACTCTGTATAATCATTTGAGCCCAAAATTCACTTCGTTTACCAGAAATGAAATCTTGCTTGTAGGAAGACACAGATCCTGGGGTTTAACTCCGTTTCTGAAGGGAAATTCAGAGCAGTGTTCTCATACATGAAACACAGTCTGTTTTAACACAAGAAGCAAGCTCTTCTGTCGAGTGTCTCTAATACAGCAAGAACCATGAGCATGCCCAGCATAAAAGAACTGTGTTTCCTACTCATATGTACCATACGTAGTTCAACTCTGCTTATGAAACTGATACAAACCACAGCTCCACTTACTTAAATGCTCTTTAGTTAATTGTGGGAATCGCGTTGGGTTCGTGAACTGTGTTATATAATTTGAGCCCAAAATCTCTTGGTTTCCCAGAAATGAACTCTTGCTTGTAGGAAAACACAGATCCTGTGGTTATCTCCGTTTCTGAAGGGAAATTCAGAGCAGTGTTCTCATCCATGAAACACACTCTGTTTTAACGCAAGAAGCAAGGTCTTCTTTCCAGCATCCCTAATATAGCCAGAACCATGAGCATGCCCAGAAAAAAAGAACTGTGTTTCCTACTCATACGGACCATACGTAGTTCAACTCTGCTTATGAAACTGATACAAACCACAGCTCAACATACAAAAATGCTCTTTAGTTAATCGTGAGAATCGCGTTGGGTTTGTGAACTCTGTAAAATCATTTGAGCCCAAAATTCACTTGGTTTACCAGAAATGAACCCTTGCTTGTAGGAAGACACAGATCCTGTGGTTTAACTCCGTTTCTATTGGGAAATTCAGTGCAGTATTCTCATCCATGAAACACACTCTGTTTTATCGCAAGAAGCAAGCTCTTCTTTGGAGTGTCTCTAATATAGCAAGAACCATGAGCATGCCCAGAAAAAAAGAACCGTTTTTCCTACTCATACGGACCATACTTAGTTCAACTCTGCTTATTAAACTGATACAAACCACAGCTCCACTTACATAAATGCTCTTTAGTTAATAGTGAGAATCGCGTTGGGTTCGTGAACTGTGTTATATCATTTGAGCCAAAATCTCTTGGTTTCCCAGAAATGAACTCTTGCTTGTAGAAAGACACACATCCTGTGGTTTAACTCCGTTTCTGATGGGAAATTCAGTGCAGTGTTTTCATCCATGAAACACACTCTGTTTTAATGCAAGACACATGCTCTACTTTCCAGATTCTCTAAAGGAACAAGAACCTTGAGCATGTCCAAAAAAAAGAACTGTGTTTCCTACTCATACGGACCATATATAGTGCAACTCTACTTATGAAAATGATACTAACACCCGCTGCACTTACATAAATTCTCTTTAGTTAATAGTGAGAATCGCGTTGGGTTCGTGAACTGTGTAAAATCATTTGAGCCCAAATTCTCTTAGTTTTCCAGAAATGAACTCTTGCTTGTAGGAAGACACAGATCCTGTGGTTTAATTCCGTTTCTGAGGGGAAATTCAGAGCAGTGTTCTCATCCATGAAACACACTCTGTTTCAACGCAAGAAGCAAGGTCTTCTTTCCAGAAGCTCTAATATAGCAAGAACCATGACCATGCCCAGAAAAAAAGAACTGTGTTTCCTACTCATACGGACCATACGTAGTTCAACTCTGCTTATGAAAGTGATACAAACCACAGCTCAACATACAAAAATGCTCTTTAGTTAATAGTGAGAATCGCGTTGGGTTTATGAACTCTGTAAAATCATTTGAGCCCAAAATTCACTTCGTTTACCAGAAATGAAATCTTGCTTGTAGGAAGACACAGATCCTGGGGTTTAACTCCGTTTCTGAAGGGAAATTCAGAGCAGTGTTCTCATCCATGAAACACAGTCTGTTTTAACGCAAGAAGCAAGCTCTTCTGTCGAGTGTCTCTAATACAGCAAGAACCATGAGCATGCCCAGCATAAAAGAACTGTGTTTCTACTCATATGTACCATACGTAGTTCAACTCTGCTTATGAAACTGATACAAACCACAGCTCCACTTACTTAAATGCTCTTTAGTTAATTGTGGGAATCGCGTTGGGTTCGTGAACTGTGTTATATAATTTGAGCCCAAAATCTCTTGGTTTCCCAGAAATGAACTCTTGCTTGTAGGAAAACACAGATCCTGTGGTTATCTCCGTTTCTGAAGGGAAATTCAGAGCAGTGTTCTCATCCATGAAACACACTCTGTTTTAACGCAAGAAGCAAGGTCTTCTTTCCAGCATCCCTAATATAGCAAGAACCATGAGCATGCCCAGAAAAAAAGAACTGTGTTTCCTACTCATACGGACCATACGTAGTTCAACTCTGCTTATGAAACTGATACAAACCACAGCTCAACATACAAAAATGCTCTTTAGTTAATCGTGAGAATCTCTTTGGGTTTGTGAACTCTGTAAAATCATTTGAGCCCAAAATTCACTTGGTTTACCAAAAATGAACTCTTGCTTGTAGGAAGACACAGATCCTGTGGTTTAACTCCGTTTCTGAAGGGAAATTCAGAGCAGTGTTCTCATTCATGAAACACAGTCTGTTTTAATGCAAGAAGCAAGCTCTTCTGTCGAGTGTCTCTAATACAGCAAGAACCATGAGCATGCCCAGAAAAAAAGAACTGTGTTCCCTACTCATACGGACCATATATAATGCAACTCTACTTATGGAAATGATACTAACACCCGATGCACTTACGTAAATTCTCTTTAGTTAATAGTGTGAATCGTGTTGGGTTCGTGAACTGTGTAAAATCATTTGAGCCCAAAATTCACTTGGTTTACCAGAAATGAACCCTTGCTTGTAGGAAGACACAGATCCTGTGGTTTAACTCCGTTTCTGATGGGAAATTCAGTGCAGTATTCTCATCCATGAAACACACTCTGTTTTATCGCAAGAAGCAAGCTCTTCTTTGGAGTGTCTCTAATATAGCAAGAACCATGAGCATGCCCAGAAAAAAAGAACCGTTTTTCCTACTCATACGGACCATACTTAGTTCAACTCTGCTTATTAAACTGATACAAACCACAGCTCCACTTACATAAATGCTCTTTAGTTAATTGTGAGAATCGCGTTGGGTTTGTGAACTGTGTTATATCATTTGAGCCAAAATCTCTTGGTTTCCCAGAAATGAACTCTTGCTTGTAGAAAGACACAGATCCTGTGGTTTAACTCCGTTTCTGATGGGAAATTCAGTGCAGTGTTTTCATCCATGAAACACACTCTGTTTTAACGCAAGACGCATGCTCTACTTTGCAGATTCTCTAAAGGAACAAGAACCATGAGCATGTCCAAAAAAAAGAACTGTGTTTCCTACTCATACGGACCATACGTAGTTCAACTCTGCTTATGAAACTGATACAAACCACAGCTCCACTTACAGAAATGCTCTTTAGTTAATTGTGAGAATCGCGTTGGGTTCGTGAACTGTGTTATATCATTTGAGCCCAAAATCTCTTGGTTTCCCAGAAATGAACTCTTGCTTGTAGGAAAACACAGATACTGTGGTTACCTCCGTTTCTGAAGAGAAATTCAGAGCAGTGTTCTCATCCATGAAACACACTCTGTTTTAACGCAATAAGCAAGGTCTTCTTTCCAGCATCTCTAATATAGCAAGAACCATGAGCATGCCCAGAAAAAAAGAACTGTGTTTCCTACTCATACGGACCATACGTAGTTCAACTCTGCTTATGAAACTGATACAAACCACAGCTCCACTTACAGAAATGCTCTTTAGTTAATTGTGAGAATCGCGTTGGGTTCGTGAACTGTGTTATATCATTTGAGCCCAAAATCTCTTGGTTTCCCAGAAATGAACTCTTGCTTGTAGGAAAACACAGATACTGTGGTTACCTCCATTTCTGAAGAGAAATTCAGAGCAGTGTTCTCATCCATGAAACACACTCTGTTTTAACGCAAGAAGCAAGGTCTTCTTTCCAGCATCTCTAATATAGCAAGAACCATGAGCATGCCCAGAAAAAAAGAACTGTGTTTCCTACTCATACGGACCATATATAGTGCAACTCTACTTATGAAAATGATACTAACACCCGATGCACTTACATAAATTCTCTTTAGTTAATAGTGAGAATCGCGTTGGGTTCGTGAACTGTGTAAAATCATTTGAGCCCAAATTCTCTTAGTTTTCCAGAAATGAACTCTTGCTTGTAGGAAGACACAGATCCTGTGGTTTAATTCCGTTTCTGAAGGGAAATTCAGAGCAGTGTTCTCATCCATGAAACACACTCTGTTTCAACGCAAGAAGCAAGGTCTTCTTTCCAGAAGCTCTAATATAGCAAGAACCATGACCATGCCCAGAAAAAAAGAACTGTGTTTCCTACTCATACGGACCATACGTAGTTCAACTCTGCTTATGAAAGTGATACAAACCACAGCTCAACATACAAAAATGCTCTTTAGTTAATAGTGAGAATCGCGTTGGGTTTGTGAACTCTGTATAATCATTTGAGCCCAAAATTCACTTCGTTTACCAGAAATGAAATCTTGCTTGTAGGAAGACACAGATCCTGGGGTTTAACTCCGTTTCTGAAGGGAAATTCAGAGCAGTGTTCTCATACATGAAACACAGTCTGTTTTAACACAAGAAGCAAGCTCTTCTGTCGAGTGTCTCTAATACAGCAAGAACCATGAGCATGCCCAGCATAAAAGAACTGTGTTTCCTACTCATATGTACCATACGTAGTTCAACTCTGCTTATGAAACTGATACAAACCACAGCTCCACTTACTTAAATGCTCTTTAGTTAATTGTGGGAATCGCGTTGGGTTCGTGAACTGTGTTATATAATTTGAGCCCAAAATCTCTTGGTTTCCCAGAAATGAACTCTTGCTTGTAGGAAAACACAGATCCTGTGGTTATCTCCGTTTCTGAAGGGAAATTCAGAGCAGTGTTCTCATCCATGAAACACACTCTGTTTTAACGCAAGAAGCAAGGTCTTCTTTCCAGCATCCCTAATATAGCCAGAACCATGAGCATGCCCAGAAAAAAAGAACTGTGTTTCCTACTCATACGGACCATACGTAGTTCAACTCTGCTTATGAAACTGATACAAACCACAGCTCAACATACAAAAATGCTCTTTAGTTAATCGTGAGAATCGCGTTGGGTTTGTGAACTCTGTAAAATCATTTGAGCCCAAAATTCACTTGGTTTACCAGAAATGAACCCTTGCTTGTAGGAAGACACAGATCCTGTGGTTTAACTCCGTTTCTATTGGGAAATTCAGTGCAGTATTCTCATCCATGAAACACACTCTGTTTTATCGCAAGAAGCAAGCTCTTCTTTGGAGTGTCTCTAATATAGCAAGAACCATGAGCATGCCCAGAAAAAAAGAACCGTTTTTCCTACTCATACGGACCATACTTAGTTCAACTCTGCTTATTAAACTGATACAAACCACAGCTCCACTTACATAAATGCTCTTTAGTTAATAGTGAGAATCGCGTTGGGTTCGTGAACTGTGTTATATCATTTGAGCCAAAATCTCTTGGTTTCCCAGAAATGAACTCTTGCTTGTAGAAAGACACACATCCTGTGGTTTAACTCCGTTTCTGATGGGAAATTCAGTGCAGTGTTTTCATCCATGAAACACACTCTGTTTTAATGCAAGACACATGCTCTACTTTCCAGATTCTCTAAAGGAACAAGAACCTTGAGCATGTCCAAAAAAAAGAACTGTGTTTCCTACTCATAAGGACCATACGTAGTTCAACTCTGCTTATGAAACTGATACAAACCACAGCTCCACTTACAGAAATGCTCTTTAGTTAATTGTGAGAATCGCGTTGGGTTCGTGAACTGTGTTATATCATTTGAGCCCAAAATCTCTTGGTTTCCCAGAAATGAACTCTTGCTTGTAGGAAAACACAGATACTGTGGTTACCTCCGTTTCTGAAGAGAAATTCAGAGCAGTGTTCTCATCCATGAAACACACTCTGTTTTAACGCAAGAAGCAAGGTCTTCTTTCCAGCATCTCTAATATAGCAAGAACCATGAGCATGCCCAGAAAAAAAGAACTGTGTTTCCTACTCATACGGACCATATATAGTGCAACTCTACTTATGAAAATGATACTAACACCCGATGCACTTACATAAATTCTCTTTAGTTAATAGTGAGAATCGCGTTGGGTTCGTGAACTGTGTAAAATCATTTGAGCCCAAAATTCACTTGGTTTACCAGAAATGAACCCTTCCTTGTAGGAAGACACAGATCCTGTGGTTTAACTCCGTTTCTGATGGGAAATTCAGTGCAGTGTTCTCATCCATGAAACACACTCTGTTTTAATGCAAGAAGCAAGGTCTTCTTTCCCGCATCTCTAATATAGCAAGAACCATGAGCATGCCCAGAAAAAAAGAACTGTGTTTCCTACTCATACGGACCATACTTAGTTCAACTCTGCGTATGAAACTGATACAAACCACAGCTCCACTTACATAAATGCTCTTTAGTTAATAGTGAGAATCGCGTTGGGTTCGTGAACTGTGTAAAATCATTTGAGCCCAAAATACACTTGGTTTACCAAAAATGAACTCTTGCTTGAAGCAATACACTGATCCTGGGGTTTAACTCTGTTTCTGAAGGGAAATTCAGAGCAGTGTTCTCATCCATGAAACACAGTCTGTTTTAACGCAAGAAGCAAGGTCTTCTTTCCAGCATCTCTAATATGGCAAGAACCAAGAGCATGCCCAGAAAAAAAGAACTGTGTTTCCTACTCATATGGACCATACATAGTTCAACTCTGCTTATGAAACTGATACAAACCACAGCTCCACTTACATAAATGCCCTTTAGTTAATTGTGAGAATCGCGTTGGGTTCGTGAACTGTGTAAAATCATTTGAGCCCAAAATACACTTGGTTTACCAGAAATGAACTCTTGCTTGTAGCAATACACTGATCCTGGGGTTTAACTCGGTTTCTGAAGGGAAATTCAGAGCAGTGTTCTCATCCATGAAACACAGTCTGTTTTAACGCAAGAAGCAAGCTCTTCTTTGGAGTGTCTCTAATACAGCAAGAACCATGAGCATGCCCAGAGAAAAAGAACTGTGTTTCCTACTCATACGGACCATACATAGTTCAACTCTGCTTATTAAACTGATACAAACCACAGCTCCACTTACATAAATGCTCTTTAGTTAATTGTGAGAATCGCGTTGGGTTCGTGAACTGTGTTATATCATTTGAGCCCAAAATCTCTTGGTTTCCCAGAAATGAACTCTTGCTTGTAGGAAAACACAGATACTGTGGTTACCTCCGTTTCTGAAGAGAAATTCAGAGCAGTGTTCTCATCCATGAAACACACTCTGTTTTAACGCAAGAAGCAAGGTCTTCTTTCCAGCATCTCTAATATAGCAAGAACCATGAGCATGCCCAGAAAAAAAGAACTGTGTTTCCTACTCATACGGACCATATATAGTGCAACTCTACTTATGAAAATGATACTAACACCCGATGCACTTACTTAAATTCTCTTTAGTTAATAGTGAGAATCGCGTTGGGTTCGTGAACTGTGTAAAATCATTTGTGCCCAAATTCTCTTAGTTTTCCAGAAATGAACTCTTGCTTGTAGGAAGACACAGATCATGTGGTTTAACTCCGTTTCTGAAGGTAAATTCAGAGCAGTGTTCTCATCCATGAAGCACACTCTGTTTCAACGCAAGAAGCAAGGTCTTCTTTCCAGAAGCTCTAATATAGCAAGAACCATGACCATGCCCAGAAAAAAAGAACTGTGTTTCCTACTCATACGGACCATACATAGTTCAACTCTGCTTATGAAAGTGATACAAACCACAGGTCAACATACAAAAATGCTCTTTAGTTAATAGTGAGAATCGCGTTCGGTTTGTGAACTCTGTAAAATCATTTGAACCCAAAATTCACTTGGTTTACCAGAAATGAACTCTTGCTTGTAGAAAGACACAGATCCTGGGGTTTAACTCGGTTTCTGAAGGGAAATTCAGAGCAGTGTTCTCATCCAGGAAACACAGTCTGTTTTAACGCAAGAAGCAAGCTCTTCTGTCGAGTGTCTCTAATACAGCAAGAACCATGAGCATGCCCAGAAAAAAAGAACTGTGTTTCCTACTCATACGGACCATACATAGTTCAACTCTGCTTATGAAACTGATACAAACCACAGCTCCACTTACAGAAATGCTCTTTAGTTAATTGTGAGAATCGCGTTGGATTTGTGAACTTTGTAAAATCATTTGAGCCCAAAATTCACTTGGTTTACCAGAAATGAACTCTTGCTTGTAGCAATACACTGATCATGGGGTTTAACTCCGTTCCTGAAGGGAAATTCAGAGCAGTGTTCTCATCCATGAAACACAGTCTGTTTTATCTCAAGAAGAAAGGTTTTCTTTCCAGCATCTCTAACATAGCAAGAACCATGAGCATGCCCAGAAAAAAAGAACTGTGTTTCCTACTCATATGAACCATATATAGTGCAATTTTACTTATGAAAATGATACTAACACCCGATGCACTTACATAAATTCTCTTTAGTTAATAGTGAGAATCGCGTTGGGTTCGTGAACTGTGTAAAATCATTTGAGCCCAAAATACACTTGGTTTACCAGAAATGAACTCTTGCTTGAAGCAATACACTGATCCTGGGGTTTAACTCCGTTTCTGAAGGAAAATTCAGAGCAGTGTTCTCATCCATGAAACACACTCTGTTTTAACGCAATAAGCAAGCTCTTCTTTCGAGTGTCTCTAATACAGCAAGAACAATGAGCATGCCCAGAAAAAAAGAACTGTGTTTCCTACTCATATGGACCATACGTAGTTCAACTCTGCTTCTGAAACTGATACAAACCACAGCTGCACTTACATAAATTCTCTTTAGTTAATAGTGAGAATCGCGTTGGGTTCGTGAACTATGTAAAATCATTTGAGCCCAAATTCTCTTAGTTTTCCAGAAATGAACTCTTGCTTGTAGGAAGACACAGATCCTGTGGTTTAATTCCGTTTCTGAAGGGAAATTCAGAGCAGTGTTCTCATCCATGAAACACACTCTGTTTCAACGCAAGAAGCAAGGTCTTCTTTCCAGAAGCTCTAATATAGCAAGAACCATGACCATGCCCAGAAAAAAAGAACTGTGTTTCCTACTCATACGGACCATACGTAGTTCAACTCTGCTTATGAAAGTGATACAAACCACAGCTCAACATACAAAAATGCTCTTTAGTTAATAGTGAGAATCGCGTTGGGTTTGTGAACTCTGTATAATCATTTGAGCCCAAAATTCACTTCGTTTACCAGAAATGAAATCTTGCTTGTAGGAAGACACAGATCCTGGGGTTTAACTCCGTTTCTGAAGGGAAATTCAGAGCAGTGTTCTATTATATGAAACACAGTCTGTTTTAACACAAGAAGCAAGCTCTTCTGTCGAGTGTCTCTAATACAGCAAGAACCATGAGCATGCCCAGCATAAAAGAACTGTGTTTCCTACTCATATGTACCATACGTAGTTCAACTCTGCTTATGAAACTGATACAAACCACAGCTCCACTTACTTAAATGCTCTTTAGTTAATTGTGGGAATCGCGTTGGGTTCGTGAACTGTGTTATATAATTTGAGCCCAAAATCTCTTGGTTTCCCAGAAATGAACTCTTGCTTGTAGGAAAACACAGATCCTGTGGTTATCTCCGTTTCTGAAGGGAAATTCAGAGCAGTGTTCTCATCCATGAAACACACTCTGTTTTAACGCAAGAAGCAAGGTCTTCTTTCCAGCATCCCTAATATAGCCAGAACCATGAGCATGCCCAGAAAAAAAGAACTGTGTTTCCTACTCATACGGACCATACGTAGTTCAACTCTGCTTATGAAACTGATACAAACCACAGCTCAACATACAAAAATGCTCTTTAGTTAATCGTGAGAATCGCGTTGGGTTTGTGAACTCTGTAAAATCATTTGAGCCCAAAATTCACTTGGTTTACCAGAAATGAACCCTTGCTTGTAGGAAGACACAGATCCTGTGGTTTAACTCCGTTTCTGATGGGAAATTCAGTGCAGTATTCTCATCCATGAAACACAATCTGTTTTAACGCAAGACACATGCTCTACTTTCCAGATTCTCTAAAGGAACAAGAACCTTGAGCATGTCCAAAAAAAAGAACTGTGTTTCCTACTCATACGGACCATACGTAGTTCAACTCTGCTTATGAAACTGATACAAACCACAGCTCCACTTACAGAAATGCTCTTTAGTTAATTGTGAGAATCGCGTTGGGTTCGTGAACTGTGTTATATCAATCATTTGAGCCCAAAATCTCTTGGTTTCCCAGAAATGAACTCTTGCTTGTAGGAAAACACAGATACTGTGGTTACCTCCGTTTCTGAAGAGAAATTCAGAGCAGTGTTCTCATCCATGAAACACACTCTGTTTTAACGCAAGAAGCAAGGTCTTCTTTCCAGCATCTCTAATATAGCAAGAACCATGAGCATGCCCAGAAAAAAAGAACTGTGTTTCCTACTCATTCGGACCATATATAGTGCAACTCTACTTATGAAAATGATACTAACACCCGATGCACTTACATAAATTCTCTTTAGTTAATAGTGAGAATCGCGTTGGGTTCGTGAACTGTGTAAAATCATTTGAGCCCAAAATTCACTTGGTTTACCAGAAATGAACCCTTCCTTGTAGGAAGACACAGATCCTGTGGTTTAACTCCGTTTCTGATGGGAAATTCAGTGCAGTGTTCTCATCCATGAAACACACTCTGTTTTAATGCAAGAAGCAAGGTCTTCTTTCCCGCATCTCTAATATAGCAAGAACCATGAGCATGCCCAGAAAAAAAGAACTGTGTTTCCTACTCATACGGACCATACTTAGTTCAACTCTGCGTATGAAACTGATACAAACCACAGCTCCACTTACATAAATGCTCTTTAGTTAATAGTGAGAATCGCGTTGGGTTCGTGAACTGTGTAAAATCATTTGAGCCCAAAATACACTTGGTTTACCAAAAATGAACTCTTGCTTGAAGCAATACACTGATCCTGGGGTTTAACTCTGTTTCTGAAGGGAAATTCAGAGCAGTGTTCTCATCCATGAAACACAGTCTGTTTTAACGCAAGAAGCAAGCTCTTCTTTGGAGTGTCTCTAATACAACAAGAACCATGAGCATGCCCAGAGAAAAAGAACTGTGTTTCCTACTCATACGGACCATACATAGTTCAACTCTGCTTATTAAACTGATACAAACCACAGCTCCACTTACATAAATGCTCTTTAGTTAATTGTGAGAATCGCGTTGGGTTCGTGAACTGTGTTATATCATTTGAGCCCAAAATCTCTTGGTTTCCCAGAAATGAACTCTTGCTTGTAGGAAAACACAGATACTGTGGTTACCTCCGTTTCTGAAGAGAAATTCAGAGCAGTGTTCTCATCCATGAAACACACTCTGTTTTAACGCAAGAAGCAAGGTCTTCTTTCCAGCATCTCTAATATAGCAAGAACCATGAGCATGCCCAGAAAAAAAGAACTGTGTTTCCTACTCATACGGACCATATATAGTGCAACTCTACTTATGAAAATGATACTAACACCCGATGCACTTACTTAAATTCTCTTTAGTTAATAGTGAGAATCGCGTTGGGTTCGTGAACTGTGTAAAATCATTTGAGCCCAAATTCTCTTAGTTTTCCAGAAATGAACTCTTGCTTTTAGGAAGACACAGATCCTGTGGTTTAACTCCGTTTCTGAAGGTAAATTCAGAGCAGTGTTCTCATCCATGAAACACACTCTGTTTCAACGCAAGAAGCAAGGTCTTCTTTCCAGAAGCTCTAATATAGCAAGAACCATGACCATGCCCAGAAAAAAAGAACTGTGTTTCCTACTCATACGGACCATACATAGTTCAACTCTGCTTGTGAAAGTGATACAAACCACAGGTCAACATACAAAAATGCTCTTTAGTTAATAGTGAGAATCGCGTTCGGTTTGTGAACTCTGTAAAATCATTTGAACCCAAAATTCACTTGGTTTACCAGAAATGAACTCTTGCTTGTAGAAAGACACAGATCCTGGGGTTTAACTCGGTTTCTGAAGGGAAATTCAGAGCAGTGTTCTCATCCAGGAAACACAGTCTGTTTTAACGCAAGAAGCAAGCTCTTCTGTCGAGTGTCTCTAATACAGCAAGAACCATGAGCATGCCCAGAAAAAAAGAACTGTGTTTCCTACTCATACGGACCATACATAGTTCAACTCTGCTTATGAAACTGATACAAACCACAGCTCCACTTACAGAAATGCTCTTTAGTTAATTGTGAGTATCGCGTTGGATTTGTGAACTTTGTAAAATCATTTGAGCCCAAAATTCACTTGGTTTACCAGAAATGAACTCTTGCTTGTAGCAATACACTGATCATGGGGTTTAACTCCGTTCCTGAAGGGAAATTCAGAGCAGTGTTCTCATCCATGAAACACAGTCTGTTTTATCTCAAGAAGAAAGGTTTTCTTTCCAGCATCTCTAACATAGCAAGAACCATGAGCATGCCCAGAAAAAAAGAACTGTGTTTCCTACTCATATGAACCATATATAGTGCAATTTTACTTATGAAAATGATACTAACACCCGATGCACTTACATAAATTCTCTTTAGTTAATAGTGAGAATCGCGTTGGGTTCGTGAACTGTGTAAAATCATTTGAGCCCAAAATACACTTGGTTTCCCAGAAATGAACTCTTGCTTGAAGCAATACACTGATCCTGGGGTTTAACTCCGTTTCTGAAGGAAAATTCAGAGCAGTGTTCTCATCCATGAAACACACTCTGTTTTAACGCAATAAGCAAGCTCTTCTTTCGAGTGTCTCTAATACAGCAAGAACAATGAGCATGCCCAGAAAAAAAGAACTGTGTTTCCTACTCATATGGACCATACGTAGTTCAACTCTGCTTCTGAAACTGATACAAACCACAGCTGCACTTACATAATTGCTCTTTAGTTAATTGTGAGAATCGCGTTGGGTTCGTGAACTGTGTAAAATCATTTGAGCCCAAAATACACTTGGTTTACCAGAAATGAAATCTTGCTTGTAGCAATACACTGATCCTGGGGTTTAACTCGGTTTCTGAAGGGAAATTCAGAGCAGTGTTCTCATCCATGAAACACAGTCTGTTTTAACGCAAGAAGCAAGCTCTTCTTTGGAGTGTCTCTAATACAGCAAGAACCATGAGCATGCCCAGAAAAAAAGAACTGTGTTTCCTACTCATACGGACCATACGTAGTTCAACTCTGCTTATTAAACTGATACAAACCACAGCTGCACTTACATAATTGCTCTTTAGTTAGTTTTGAGTATCGCGTTGGGTTCGTGAACTGTGTAATATCATTAGAGCCCAAAATCGCTTGGTTTCCCAGAAATGAACTCTTGCTTGTAGGAAAACACAGATCCTGTGGTTATCTCCCTTTCTGAAGGGAAATTCAGAGCAGTGTTCTCATCCATGAAACACAGTCTGTTTTAACGCTAGAATCAAGATCTTCTTTCGAGTGTCTCTAATACAGCAAGAACCATGAGCATGCCCAGAAAAAGAACTGTGTTTCCTACTCATACGAACCATATATAGTGCAACTCTACTTATGAAAATGATACTAACTCCCGCTGCACTTACATAAATTCTCTTTAGTTAATAGTGAGAATCGCGTTGGGTTCGTGAACTGTGTAAAATCATTTGAGCCCAAATTCTCTTAGTTTTCCAGAAATGAACCCTTCCTTGTAGGAAGACACAGATCCTGTGGTTTAACTCCGTTTCTGATGGGAAATTCAGTGCAGTGTTCTCATCCATGAAACACACTCTGTTTTAATGCAAGAAGCAAGGTCTTCTTTCCCGCATCTCTAATATAGCAAGAACCATGAGCATGCCCAGAAAAAAAGAACTGTGTTTCCTACTCATACGGACCATACTTAGTTCAACTCTGCGTATGAAACTGATACAAACCACAGCTCCACTTACATAAATGCTCTTTAGTTAATAGTGAGAATCGCGTTGGGTTCGTGAACTGTGTAAAATCATTTGAGCCCAAAATACACTTGGTTTACCAAAAATGAACTCTTGCTTGAAGCAATACACTGATCCTGGGGTTTAACTCTGTTTCTGAAGGGAAATTCAGAGCAGTGTTCTCATCCATGAAACACAGTCTGTTTTAACGCAAGAAGCAAGCTCTTCTTTGGAGTGTCTCTAATACAACAAGAACCATGAGCATGCCCAGAGAAAAAGAACTGTGTTTCCTACTCATACGGACCATACATAGTTCAACTCTGCTTATTAAACTGATACAAACCACAGCTCCACTTACATAAATGCTCTTTAGTTAATTGTGAGAATCGCGTTGGGTTCGTGAACTGTGTTATATCATTTGAGCCCAAAATCTCTTGGTTTCCCAGAAATGAACTCTTGCTTGTAGGAAAACACAGATACTGTGGTTACCTCCGTTTCTGAAGAGAAATTCAGAGCAGTGTTCTCATCCATGAAACACACTCTGTTTTAACGCAAGAAGCAAGGTCTTCTTTCCAGCATCTCTAATATAGCAAGAACCATGAGCATGCCCAGAAAAAAAGAACTGTGTTTCCTACTCATACGGACCATATATAGTGCAACTCTACTTATGAAAATGATACTAACACCCGATGCACTTACTTAAATTCTCTTTAGTTAATAGTGAGAATCGCGTTGGGTTCGTGAACTGTGTAAAATCATTTGAGCCCAAATTCTCTTAGTTTTCCAGAAATGAACTCTTGCTTTTAGGAAGACACAGATCCTGTGGTTTAACTCCGTTTCTGAAGGTAAATTCAGAGCAGTGTTCTCATCCATGAAACACACTCTGTTTCAACGCAAGAAGCAAGGTCTTCTTTCCAGAAGCTCTAATATAGCAAGAACCATGACCATGCCCAGAAAAAAAGAACTGTGTTTCCTACTCATACGGACCATACATAGTTCAACTCTGCTTGTGAAAGTGATACAAACCACAGGTCAACATACAAAAATGCTCTTTAGTTAATAGTGAGAATCGCGTTCGGTTTGTGAACTCTGTAAAATCATTTGAACCCAAAATTCACTTGGTTTACCAGAAATGAACTCTTGCTTGTAGAAAGACACAGATCCTGGGGTTTAACTCGGTTTCTGAAGGGAAATTCAGAGCAGTGTTCTCATCCAGGAAACACAGTCTGTTTTAACGCAAGAAGCAAGCTCTTCTGTCGAGTGTCTCTAATACAGCAAGAACCATGAGCATGCCCAGAAAAAAAGAACTGTGTTTCCTACTCATACGGACCATACATAGTTCAACTCTGCTTATGAAACTGATACAAACCACAGCTCCACTTACAGAAATGCTCTTTAGTTAATTGTGAGTATCGCGTTGGATTTGTGAACTTTGTAAAATCATTTGAGCCCAAAATTCACTTGGTTTACCAGAAATGAACTCTTGCTTGTAGCAATACACTGATCATGGGGTTTAACTCCGTTCCTGAAGGGAAATTCAGAGCAGTGTTCTCATCCATGAAACACAGTCTGTTTTATCTCAAGAAGAAAGGTTTTCTTTCCAGCATCTCTAACTTAGCAAGAACCATGAGCATGCCCAGAAAAAAAGAACTGTGTTTCCTACTCATATGAACCATATATAGTGCAATTTTACTTATGAAAATGATACTAACACCCGATGCACTTACATAAATTCTCTTTAGATAATAGTGAGAATCGCGTTGGGTTCGTGAACTGTGTAAAATCATTTGAGCCCAAAATACACTTGGTTTCCCAGAAATGAACTCTTGCTTGAAGCAATACACTGATCCTGGGGTTTAACTCCGTTTCTGAAGGAAAATTCAGAGCAGTGTTCTCATCCATGAAACACACTCTGTTTTAACGCAATAAGCAAGCTCTTCTTTCGAGTGTCTCTAATACAGCAAGAACAATGAGCATGCCCAGAAAAAAAGAACTGTGTTTCCTACTCATATGGACCATACGTAGTTCAACTCTGCTTCTGAAACTGATACAAACCACAGCTGCACTTACATAATTGCTCTTTAGTTAATTGTGAGAATCGCGTTGGGTTCGTGAACTGTGTAAAATCATTTGAGCCCAAAATACACTTGGTTTACCAGAAATGAAATCTTGCTTGTAGCAATACACTGATCCTGGGGTTTAACTCGGTTTCTGAAGGGAAATTCAGAGCAGTGTTCTCATCCATGAAACACAGTCTGTTTTAACGCAAGAAGCAAGCTCTTCTTTGGAGTGTCTCTAATACAGCAAGAACCATGAGCATGCCCAGAAAAAAAGAACTGTGTTTCCTACTCATACGGACCATACGTAGTTCAACTCTGCTTATTAAACTGATACAAACCACAGCTGCACTTACATAATTGCTCTTTAGTTAGTTTTGAGTATCGCGTTGGGTTCGTGAACTGTGTAATATCATTAGAGCCCAAAATCGCTTGGTTTCCCAGAAATGAACTCTTGCTTGTAGGAAAACACAGATCCTGTGGTTATCTCCCTTTCTGAAGGGAAATTCAGAGCAGTGTTCTCATCCATGAAACACAGTCTGTTTTAACGCTAGAATCAAGATCTTCTTTCGAGTGTCTCTAATACAGCAAGAACCATGAGCATGCCCAGAAAAAGAACTGTGTTTCCTACTCATACGAACCATATATAGTGCAACTCTACTTATGAAAATGATACTAACTCCCGCTGCACTTACATAAATTCTCTTTAGTTAATAGTGAGAATCGCGTTGGGTTCGTGAACTGTGTAAAATCATTTGAGCCCAAATTCTCTTAGTTTTCCAGAAATGAACTCTTGCTTGTAGGAAGACACAGATCCTGTGGTTTAATTCCGTTTCTGAAGGGAAATTCAGAGCAGTGTTCTCATCCATGAAACACACTCTGTTTCAACGCAAGAAGCAAGGTCTTCTTTCCAGAAGCTCTAATATAGCAAGAACCATGACCATGCCCAGAAAAAAAGAACTGTGTTTCCTACTCATACGGACCATACGTAGTTCAACTCTGCTTATGAAAGTGATACAAACCACAGCTCAACATACAAAAATGCTCTTTAGTTAATAGTGAGAATCGCGTTGGGTTTGTGAACTCTGTAAAATCATTTGAGCCCAAAATTCACTTCGTTTACCAGAAATGAAATCTTGCTTGTAGGAAGACACAGATCCTGGGGTTTAACTCCGTTTCTGAAGGGAAATTCAGAGCAGTGTTCTCATATATGAAACACAGTCTGTTTTAACGCAAGAAGCAAGCTCTTCTGTCGAGTGTCTCTAATACAGCAAGAACCATGAGCATGCCCAGCATAAAAGAACTGTGTTTCCTACTCATATGTACCATACGTAGTTCAACTCTGCTTATGAAACTGATACAAACCACAGCTCCACTTACTTAAATGCTCTTTAGTTAATTGTGGGAATCGCGTTGGGTTCGTGAACTGTGTTATATAATTTGAGCCCAAAATCTCTTGGTTTCCCAGAAATGAACTCTTGCTTGTAGGAAAACACAGATCCTGTGGTTATCTCCGTTTCTGAAGGGAAATTCAGAGCAGTGTTCTCATCCATGAAACACACTCTGTTTTAACGCAAGAAGCAAGGTCTTCTTTCCAGCATCCCTAATATAGCAAGAACCATGAGCATGCCCAGAAAAAAAGAACTGTGTTTCCTACTCATACGGACCATACGTAGTTCAACTCTGCTTATGAAACTGATACAAACCACAGCTCAACATACAAAAATGCTCTTTAGTTAATCGTGAGAATCGCGTTGGGTTTGTGAACTCTGTAAAATCATTTGAGCCCAAAATTCACTTGGTTTACCAAAAATGAACTCTTGCTTGTAGGAAGACACAGATCCTGTGGTTTAACTCCGTTTCTGAAGGGAAATTCAGAGCAGTGTTCTCATTCATGAAACACAGTCTGTTTTAACGCAAGAAGCAAGCTCTTCTGTCGAGTGTCTCTAATACAGCAAGAACCATGAGCATGCCCAGAAAAAAAGAACTGTGTTCCCTACTCATACGGACCATATATAATGCAACTCTACTTATGGAAATGATACTAACACCCGATGCACTTACGTAAATTCTCTTTAGTTAATAGTGAGAATCGCGTTGGGTTCGTGAACTGTGTAAAATCATTTGAGCCCAAAATTCACTTGGTTTACCAGAAATGAACCCTTGCTTGTAGGAAGACACAGATCCTGTGGTTTAACTCCGTTTCTGATGGGAAATTCAGTGCAGTATTCTCATCCATGAAACACACTCTGTTTTATCGCAAGAAGCAAGCTCTTCTTTGGAGTGTCTCTAATATAGCAAGAACCATGAGCATGCCCAGAAAAAAAGAACCGTTTTTCCTACTCATACGGACCATACTTAGTTCAACTCTGCTTATTAAACTGATACAAACCACAGCTCCACTTACATAAATGCTCTTTAGTTAATTGTGAGAATCGCGTTGGGTTTGTGAACTGTGTTATATCATTTGAGCCAAAATCTCTTGGTTTCCCAGAAATGAACTCTTGCTTGTAGAAAGACACAGATCCTGTGGTTTAACTCCGTTTCTGATGGGAAATTCAGTGCAGTGTTTTCATCCATGAAACACACTCTGTTTTAACGCAAGACGCATGCTCTACTTTCCAGATTCTCTAAAGGAACAAGAACCTTGAGCATGTCCAAAAAAAAGAACTGTGTTTCCTACTCATACGGACCATACGTAGTTCAACTCTGCTTATGAAACTGATACAAACCACAGCTCCACTTACAGAAATGCTCTTTAGTTAATTGTGAGAATCGCGTTGGGTTCGTGAACTGTGTTATATCATTTGAGCCCAAAATCTCTTGGTTTCCCAGAAATGAACTCTTGCTTGTAGGAAAACACAGATACTGTGGTTACCTCCGTTACTGAATAGAAATTCAGAGCAGTGTTCTCATCCATGAAACACACTCTGTTTTAACGCAAGAAGCAAGGTCTTCTTTCCAGCATCTCTAATATAGCAAGAACCATGAGCATGCCCAGAAAAAAAGAACTGTGTTTCCTACTCATACGGACCATATATAGTGCAACTCTACTTATGAAAATGATACTAACACCCGATGCACTTACATAAATTCTCTTTAGTTAATAGTGAGAATCGCGTTGGGTTCGTGAACTGTGTAAAATCATTTGAGCCCAAAATTCACTTGGTTTACCAGAAATGAACCCTTCCTTGTAGGAAGACACAGATCCTGTGGTTTAACTCCGTTTCTGATGGGAAATTCAGTGCAGTGTTCTCATCCATGAAACACACTCTGTTTTAATGCAAGAAGCAAGGTCTTCTTTCCAGCATCTCTAATATAGCAAGAACCATGAGCATGCCCAGAAAAAAAGAACTGTGTTTCCTACTCATACGGACCATACTTAGTTCAACTCTGCGTATGAAACTGATACAAACCACAGCTCCACTTACATAAATGCTCTTTAGTTAATAGTGAGAATCGCGTTGGGTTCGTGAACTGTGTAAAATCATTTGAGCCCAAAATACACTTGGTTTACCAAAAATGAACTCTTGCTTGAAGCAATACACTGATCCTGGGGTTTAACTTTGTTTCTGAAGGGAAATTCAGAGCAGTGTTCTCATCCATGAAACATAGTCTGTTTTAACGCAAGAAGCAAGGTCTTCTTTCCAGCATCTCTAATATGGCAAGAACCAAGAGCATGCCCAGAAAAAAAGAACTGTGTTTCCTACTCATATGGACCATACATAGTTCAACTCTGCTTATGAAACTGATACAAACCACAGCTCCACTTACAGAAATGCTCTTTAGTTAATTGTGAGAATCACGTTGGATTTGTGAACTTTGTAAAATCATTTGAGCCCAAAATTCACTTGGTTTACCAGAAATGAACTCTTGCTTGTAGCAATACACTGATCATGGGGTTTAACTCCGTTCCTGGAGGGAAATTCAGAGCAGTGTTCTCATCCATGAAACACAGTCTGTTTTATCTCAAGAAGAAACGGTTTCTTTCCGGCATCTCTAATATAGCAAGAACCATGAGCATGCCCAGAAAAAAAGAACTGTGTTTCCTACTCATACGAACCATATATAGTGCAATTTTACTTATGAAAATGATACTAACACCCGATGCACTTACATAAATTCTCTTTAGTTAATAGTGAGAATCGCGTTGGGTTCGTGAACTGTGTAAAATCATTTGAGCCCAAAATACACTTGGTTTACCAGAAATGAACTCTTGCTTGAAGCAATACACTGATCCTGGGGTTTAACTCCGTTTCTGAAGGGAAATTCAGAGCAGTGTTCTCATCCATGAAACACACTCTGTTTTAACGCAATAAGCAAGCTCTTCTTTCGAGTGTCTCTAATACAGCAAGAACAATGAACATGCCCAGAAAAAAAGAACTGTGTTTCCTACTCATATGGACCATACGTAGTTCAACTCTGCTTCTGAAACTGATACAAACCACAGCTCCACTTACATAAATGCCCTTTAGTTAATTGTGAGAATCGCGTTGGGTTCGTGAACTGTGTAAAATCATTTGAGCCCAAAATACACTTGGTTTACCAGAAATGAAATCTTGCTTGTAGCAATACACTGATCCTGGGGTTTAACTCGGTTTCTGAAGGGAAATTCAGAGCAGTGTTCTCATCCATGAGACACAGTCTGTTTTAACGCAAGAAGCAAGCTCTTCTTTGGAGTGTCTCTAATACAGCAAGAACCATGAGCATGCCCAGAAAAAAAGAACTGTGTTTCCTACTCATACGGACCATACGTAGTTCAACTCTGCTTATTAAACTGATACAAACCACAGCTGCGCTTACATAATTGCTCTTTAGTTAATTGTGAGAATCGCGTTGGGTTTGTGAACTGTGTTATATCATTTGAGCCCAAAATCTCTTGGTTTCCCAGAAATGAACTCTTGCTTGTAGAAAGACACAGATCCTGTGGTTTAACTCCGTTTCTGATGGGAAATTCAGTGCAGTGTTTTCATCCATGAAACACACTCTGTTTTAACGCAAGACGCATGCTCTACTTTCCAGATTCTCTAAAGGAACAAGAACCTTGAGCATGTCCAAAAAAAAGAACTGTGTTTCCTACTCATACGGACCATACGTAGTTCAACTCTGCTTATGAAACTGATACAAACCACAGCTCCACTTACATAAATGCTCTTTAGTTAATTGTGAGAATCGCGTTGGGTTCGTGAACTGTGTTATATCATTTGAGCCCAAAATCTCTTGGTTTCCCAGAAATGAACTCTTGCTTGTAGGAAAACACAGATACTGTGGTTACCTCCGTTTCTGAAGAGAAATTCAGAGCAGTGTTCTCATCCATGAAACACACTCTGTTTTAACGCAAGAAGCAAGGTCTTCTTTCCAGCATCTCTAATATAGCAAGAACCATGAGCATGCCCAGAAAAAAAGAACTGTGTTTCCTACTCATACGGACCATATATAGTGCAACTCTACTTATGAAAATGATACTAACACCCGATGCACTTACTTAAATTCTCTTTAGTTAATAGTGAGAATCGCGTTGGGTTCGTGAACTGTGTAAAATCATTTGAGCCCAAATTCTCTTAGTTTTCCAGAAATGAACTCTTGCTTTTAGGAAGACACAGATCCTGTGGTTTAACTCCGTTTCTGAAGGTAAATTCAGAGCAGTGTTCTCATCCATGAAACACACTCTGTTTCAACGCAAGAAGCAAGGTCTTCTTTCCAGAAGCTCTAATATAGCAAGAACCATGACCATGCCCAGAAAAAAAGAACTGTGTTTCCTACTCATACAGACCATACATAGTTCAACTCTGCTTGTGAAAGTGATACAAACCACAGGTCAACATACAAAAATGCTCTTTAGTTAATAGTGAGAATCGCGTTCGGTTTGTGAACTCTGTAAAATCATTTGAACCCAAAATTCACTTGGTTTACCAGAAATGAACTCTTGCTTGTAGAAAGACACAGATCCTGGGGTTTAACTCGGTTTCTGAAGGGAAATTCAGAGCAGTGTTCTCATCCAGGAAACACAGTCTGTTTTAACGCAAGAAGCAAGCTCTTCTGTCGAGTGTCTCTAATACAGCAAGAACCATGAGCATGCCCAGAAAAAAAGAACTGTGTTTCCTACTCATACGGACCATACATAGTTCAACTCTGCTTATGAAACTGATACAAACCACAGCTCCACTTACAGAAATGCTCTTTAGTTAATTGTGAGTATCGCGTTGGATTTGTGAACTTTGTAAAATCATTTGAGCCCAAAATTCACTTGGTTTACCAGAAATGAACTCTTGCTTGTAGCAATACACTGATCATGGGGTTTAACTCCGTTCCTGAAGGGAAATTCAGAGCAGTGTTCTCATCCATGAAACACAGTCTGTTTTATCTCAAGAAGAAAGGTTTTCTTTCCAGCATCTCTAACATAGCAAGAACCATGAGCATGCCCAGAAAAAAAGAACTGTGTTTCCTACTCATATGAACCATATATAGTGCAATTTTACTTATGAAAATGATACTAACACCCGATGCACTTACATAAATTCTCTTTAGTTAATAGTGAGAATCGCGTTGGGTTCGTGAACTGTGTAAAATCATTTGAGCCCAAAATTCACTTGGTTTACCAGAAATGAACCCTTCCTTGTAGGAAGACACAGATCCTGTGGTTTAACTCCGTTTCTGATGGGAAATTCAGTGCAGTGTTCTCATCCATGAAACACACTCTGTTTTAATGCAAGAAGCAAGGTCTTCTTTCCAGCATCTCTAATATAGCAAGAACCATGAGCATGCCCAGAAAAAAAGAACTGTGTTTCCTACTCATACGGACCATACTTAGTTCAACTCTGCGTATGAAACTGATACAAACCACAGCTCCACTTACATAAATGCTCTTTAGTTAATAGTGAGAATCGCGTTGGGTTCGTGAACTGTGTAAAATCATTTGAGCCCAAAATACACTTGGTTTACCAGAAATGAAATCTTGCTTGTAGCAATACACTGATCCTGGGGTTTAACTCGGTTTCTGAAGGGAAATTCAGAGCAGTGTTCTCATCCATGAAACACAGTCTGTTTTAACGCAAGAAGCAAGCTCTTCTTTGGAGTGTCTCTAATACAGCAAGAACCATGAGCATGCCCAGAAAAAAAGAACTGTGTTTCCTACTCATACGGACCATACGTAGTTCAACTCTGCTTATTAAACTGATACAAACCACAGCTGCACTTACATAATTGCTCTTTAGTTAGTTTTGAGTATCGCGTTGGGTTCGTGAACTGTGTAATATCATTAGAGCCCAAAATCGCTTGGTTTCCCAGAAATGAACTCTTGCTTGTAGGAAAACACAGATCCTGTGGTTATCTCCCTTTCTGAAGGGAAATTCAGAGCAGTGTTCTCATCCATGAAACACAGTCTGTTTTAACGCTAGAATCAAGATCTTCTTTCGAGTGTCTCTAATACAGCAAGAACCATGAGCATGCCCAGAAAAAGAACTGTGTTTCCTACTCATACGAACCATATATAGTGCAACTCTACTTATGAAAATGATACTAACTCCCGCTGCACTTACATAAATTCTCTTTAGTTAATAGTGAGAATCGCGTTGGGTTCGTGAACTGTGTAAAATCATTTGAGCCCAAATTCTCTTAGTTTTCCAGAAATGAACTCTTGCTTGTAGGAAGACACAGATCCTGTGGTTTAATTCCGTTTCTGAAGGGAAATTCAGAGCAGTGTTCTCATCCATGAAACACACTCTGTTTCAACGCAAGAAGCAAGGTCTTCTTTCCAGAAGCTCTAATATAGCAAGAACCATGACCATGCCCAGAAAAAAAGAACTGTGTTTCCTACTCATACGGACCATACGTAGTTCAACTCTGCTTATGAAAGTGATACAAACCACAGCTCAACATACAAAAATGCTCTTTAGTTAATAGTGAGAATCGCGTTGGGTTTGTGAACTCTGTAAAATCATTTGAGCCCAAAATTCACTTCGTTTACCAGAAATGAAATCTTGCTTGTAGGAAGACACAGATCCTGGGGTTTAACTCCGTTTCTGAAGGGAAATTCAGAGCAGTGTTCTCATATATGAAACACAGTCTGTTTTAACGCAAGAAGCAAGCTCTTCTGTCGAGTGTCTCTAATACAGCAAGAACCATGAGCATGCCCAGCATAAAAGAACTGTGTTTCCTACTCATATGTACCATACGTAGTTCAACTCTGCTTATGAAACTGATACAAACCACAGCTCCACTTACTTAAATGCTCTTTAGTTAATTGTGGGAATCGCGTTGGGTTCGTGAACTGTGTTATATAATTTGAGCCCAAAATCTCTTGGTTTCCCAGAAATGAACTCTTGCTTGTAGGAAAACACAGATCCTGTGGTTATCTCCGTTTCTGAAGGGAAATTCAGAGCAGTGTTCTCATCCATGAAACACACTCTGTTTTAACGCAAGAAGCAAGGTCTTCTTTCCAGCATCCCTAATATAGCAAGAACCATGAGCATGCCCAGAAAAAAAGAACTGTGTTTCCTACTCATACGGACCATACGTAGTTCAACTCTGCTTATGAAACTGATACAAACCACAGCTCAACATACAAAAATGCTCTTTAGTTAATCGTGAGAATCGCGTTGGGTTTGTGAACTCTGTAAAATCATTTGAGCCCAAAATTCACTTGGTTTACCAAAAATGAACTCTTGCTTGTAGGAAGACACAGATCCTGTGGTTTAACTCCGTTTCTGAAGGGAAATTCAGAGCAGTGTTCTCATTCATGAAACACAGTCTGTTTTAACGCAAGAAGCAAGCTCTTCTGTCGAGTGTCTCTAATACAGCAAGAACCATGAGCATGCCCAGAAAAAAAGAACTGTGTTCCCTACTCATACGGACCATATATAATGCAACTCTACTTATGGAAATGATACTAACACCCGATGCACTTACGTAAATTCTCTTTAGTTAATAGTGAGAATCGCGTTGGGTTCGTGAACTGTGTAAAATCATTTGAGCCCAAAATTCACTTGGTTTACCAGAAATGAACCCTTGCTTGTAGGAAGACACAGATCCTGTGGTTTAACTCCGTTTCTGATGGGAAATTCAGTGCAGTATTCTCATCCATGAAACACACTCTGTTTTATCGCAAGAAGCAAGCTCTTCTTTGGAGTGTCTCTAATATAGCAAGAACCATGAGCATGCCCAGAAAAAAAGAACCGTTTTTCCTACTCATACGGACCATACTTAGTTCAACTCTGCTTATTAAACTGATACAAACCACAGCTCCACTTACATAAATGCTCTTTAGTTAATTGTGAGAATCGCGTTGGGTTTGTGAACTGTGTTATATCATTTGAGCCAAAATCTCTTGGTTTCCCAGAAATGAACTCTTGCTTGTAGAAAGACACAGATCCTGTGGTTTAACTCCGTTTCTGATGGGAAATTCAGTGCAGTGTTTTCATCCATGAAACACACTCTGTTTTAACGCAAGACGCATGCTCTACTTTCCAGATTCTCTAAAGGAACAAGAACCTTGAGCATGTCCAAAAAAAAGAACTGTGTTTCCTACTCATACGGACCATACGTAGTTCAACTCTGCTTATGAAACTGATACAAACCACAGCTCCACTTACAGAAATGCTCTTTAGTTAATTGTGAGAATCGCGTTGGGTTCGTGAACTGTGTTATATCATTTGAGCCCAAAATCTCTTGGTTTCCCAGAAATGAACTCTTGCTTGTAGGAAAACACAGATACTGTGGTTACCTCCGTTACTGAATAGAAATTCAGAGCAGTGTTCTCATCCATGAAACACACTCTGTTTTAACGCAAGAAGCAAGGTCTTCTTTCCAGCATCTCTAATATAGCAAGAACCATGAGCATGCCCAGAAAAAAAGAACTGTGTTTCCTACTCATACGGACCATATATAGTGCAACTCTACTTATGAAAATGATACTAACACCCGATGCACTTACATAAATTCTCTTTAGTTAATAGTGAGAATCGCGTTGGGTTCGTGAACTGTGTAAAATCATTTGAGCCCAAAATTCACTTGGTTTACCAGAAATGAACCCTTCCTTGTAGGAAGACACAGATCCTGTGGTTTAACTCCGTTTCTGATGGGAAATTCAGTGCAGTGTTCTCATCCATGAAACACACTCTGTTTTAATGCAAGAAGCAAGGTCTTCTTTCCAGCATCTCTAATATAGCAAGAACCATGAGCATGCCCAGAAAAAAAGAACTGTGTTTCCTACTCATACGGACCATACTTAGTTCAACTCTGCGTATGAAACTGATACAAACCACAGCTCCACTTACATAAATGCTCTTTAGTTAATAGTGAGAATCGCGTTGGGTTCGTGAACTGTGTAAAATCATTTGAGCCCAAAATACACTTGGTTTACCAAAAATGAACTCTTGCTTGAAGCAATACACTGATCCTGGGGTTTAACTTTGTTTCTGAAGGGAAATTCAGAGCAGTGTTCTCATCCATGAAACATAGTCTGTTTTAACGCAAGAAGCAAGGTCTTCTTTCCAGCATCTCTAATATGGCAAGAACCAAGAGCATGCCCAGAAAAAAAGAACTGTGTTTCCTACTCATATGGACCATACATAGTTCAACTCTGCTTATGAAACTGATACAAACCACAGCTCCACTTACAGAAATGCTCTTTAGTTAATTGTGAGAATCACGTTGGATTTGTGAACTTTGTAAAATCATTTGAGCCCAAAATTCACTTGGTTTACCAGAAATGAACTCTTGCTTGTAGCAATACACTGATCATGGGGTTTAACTCCGTTCCTGGAGGGAAATTCAGAGCAGTGTTCTCATCCATGAAACACAGTCTGTTTTATCTCAAGAAGAAACGGTTTCTTTCCGGCATCTCTAATATAGCAAGAACCATGAGCATGCCCAGAAAAAAAGAACTGTGTTTCCTACTCATACGAACCATATATAGTGCAATTTTACTTATGAAAATGATACTAACACCCGATGCACTTACATAAATTCTCTTTAGTTAATAGTGAGAATCGCGTTGGGTTCGTGAACTGTGTAAAATCATTTGAGCCCAAAATACACTTGGTTTACCAGAAATGAACTCTTGCTTGAAGCAATACACTGATCCTGGGGTTTAACTCCGTTTCTGAAGGGAAATTCAGAGCAGTGTTCTCATCCATGAAACACACTCTGTTTTAACGCAATAAGCAAGCTCTTCTTTCGAGTGTCTCTAATACAGCAAGAACAATGAACATGCCCAGAAAAAAAGAACTGTGTTTCCTACTCATATGGACCATACGTAGTTCAACTCTGCTTCTGAAACTGATACAAACCACAGCTCCACTTACATAAATGCCCTTTAGTTAATTGTGAGAATCGCGTTGGGTTCGTGAACTGTGTAAAATCATTTGAGCCCAAAATACACTTGGTTTACCAGAAATGAAATCTTGCTTGTAGCAATACACTGATCCTGGGGTTTAACTCGGTTTCTGAAGGGAAATTCAGAGCAGTGTTCTCATCCATGAGACACAGTCTGTTTTAACGCAAGAAGCAAGCTCTTCTTTGGAGTGTCTCTAATACAGCAAGAACCATGAGCATGCCCAGAAAAAAAGAACTGTGTTTCCTACTCATACGGACCATACGTAGTTCAACTCTGCTTATTAAACTGATACAAACCACAGCTGCGCTTACATAATTGCTCTTTAGTTAATTGTGAGAATCGCGTTGGGTTTGTGAACTGTGTTATATCATTTGAGCCCAAAATCTCTTGGTTTCCCAGAAATGAACTCTTGCTTGTAGAAAGACACAGATCCTGTGGTTTAACTCCGTTTCTGATGGGAAATTCAGTGCAGTGTTTTCATCCATGAAACACACTCTGTTTTAACGCAAGACGCATGCTCTACTTTCCAGATTCTCTAAAGGAACAAGAACCTTGAGCATGTCCAAAAAAAAGAACTGTGTTTCCTACTCATACGGACCATACGTAGTTCAACTCTGCTTATGAAACTGATACAAACCACAGCTCCACTTACAGAAATGCTCTTTAGTTAATTGTGAGAATCGCGTTGGGTTCGTGAACTGTGTTATATCATTTGAGTCCAAAATCTCTTGGTTTCCCAGAAATGAACTCTTGCTTGTAGGAAAACACAGATACTGTGGTTACCTCCGTTTCTGAAGAGAAATTCAGAGCAGTGTTCTCATCCATGAAACACACTCTGTTTTAACGCAAGAAGCAAGGTCTTCTTTCCAGCATCTCTAATATAGCAAGAACCATGAGCATGCCCAGAAAAAAAAGAACTGTGTTTCCTACTCATACGGACCATATATAGTGCAACTCTACTTATGAAAATGATACTAACACCCGATGCACTTACATAAATTCTCTTTAGTTAATAGTGAGAATCGCGTTGGGTTCGTGAACTGTGTAAAATCATTTGAGCCCAAAATTCACTTGTTTAACCAGAAATGAACCCTTCCTTGTAGGAAGACACAGATCCTGTGGTTTAACTCCGTTTCTGATGGGAAATTCAGTGCAGTGTTCTCATCCATGAAACACACTCTGTTTTAATGTAAGAAGCAAGGTCTTCTTTCCAGCATCTCTAATATAGCAAGAACCATGAGCATGCCCAGAAAAAAAGAACTGTGTTTCCTACTCATACGGACCATACTAAGTTCAACTCTGCGTATGAAACTGATACAAACCACAGCTCCACTTACATAAATGCTCTTTAGTTAATTGTGAGAATCGCGTTGGGTTCGTGAACTGTGTTATATCGTTTGAGGCCAAAATCTCTTGGTTTCCCAGAAATGAACTCTTGCTTGTAGGAAAACACAGATCCTGTGGTTTAACTCTGTTCCTGAAGGGAAATTCAGAGCAGTGTTCTCATCCATGAAACACACTCTGTTTTAACGCAAGACGCATGCTCTACTTTCCAGAATCTCTAAAGGAACAAGAACCTTGAGCATGTCCAAAAAAAAGAACTGTATTTCCTACTCATACGGACCATACATAGTTCAACTCTGCTTATGAAACTGATACAAACCACAGCTCCACTTACAGAAATGCTCTTTAGTTAATTGTGAGAATCGCGTTGGATTTGTGAACTTTGTAAAATCATTTGAGCCCAAAATTCACTTGGTTTACCAGAAATGAACTCTTGCTTGTAGCAATACACTGATCATGGGGTTTAACTCCGTTCCTGAAGGGAAATTCAGAGCAGTGTTCTCATCCATGAAACACAGTCTGTTTTATCTCAAGAAGAAAGGTTTTCTTTCCAGCATCTCTAACATAGCAAGAACCATGAGCATGCCCAGAAAAAAAGAACTGTGTTTCCTACTCATATGAACCATATATAGTGCAATTTTACTTATGAAAATGATACTAACACCCGATGCACTTACATAAATTCTCTTTAGTTAATAGTGAGAATCGCGTTGGGTTCGTGAACTGTGTAAAATCATTTGAGCCCAAAATACACTTGGTTTACCAGAAATGAACTCTTGCTTGAAGCAATACACTGATCCTGGGGTTTAACTCCGTTTCTGAAGGAAAATTCAGAGCAGTGTTCTCATCCATGAAACACACTCTGTTTTAACGCAATAAGCAAGCTCTTCTTTCGAGTGTCTCTAATACAGCAAGAACAATGAGCATGCCCAGAAAAAAAGAACTGTGTTTCCTACTCATATGGACCATACGTAGTTCAACTCTGCTTCTGAAACTGATACAAACCACAGCTGCACTTACATAATTGCTCTTTAGTTAATTGTGAGAATCGCGTTGGGTTCGTGAACTGTGTAAAATCATTTGAGCCCAAAATACACTTGGTTTACCAGAAATGAAATCTTGCTTGTAGCAATACACTGATCCTGGGGTTTAACTCGGTTTCTGAAGGGAAATTCAGAGCAGTGTTCTCATCCATGAAACACAGTCTGTTTTAAAGCAAGAAGCAAGCTCTTCTTTGGAGTGTCTCTAATACAGCAAGAACCATGAGCATGCCCAGAAAAAAAGAACTGTGTTTCCTACTCATACGGACCATACGTAGTTCAACTCTGCTTATTAAACTGATACAAACCACAGCTGCACTTACATAATTGCTCTTTAGTTAATTTTGAGTATCGCGTTGGGTTCGTGAACTGTGTTATATCATTAGAGCCCAAAATCGCTTGGTTTCCCAGAAATGAACTCTTGCTTGTAGGAAAACACAGATCCTGTGGTTATCTCCGTTTCTGAAGGGAAATTCAGAGCAGTGTTCTCATCCATGAAACACAGTCTGTTTTAACGCTAGAATCAAGATCTTCTTTCGAGTGTGTCTAATACAGCAAGAACCATGAGCATGCCCAGAAAAAGAACTGTGTTTCCTACTCATACGAACCATATATAGTGCAACTCTACTTATGAAAATGATACTAACTCCCGCTGCACTTACATAAATTCTCTTTAGTTAATAGTGAGAATCGCGTTGGGTTCGTGAACTGTGTAAAATCATTTGAGCCCAAATTCTCTTAGTTTTCCAGAAATGAACTCTTGCTTGTAGGAAGACACAGATCCTGTGGTTTAATTCCGTTTCCTAAGGGAAATTCAGAGCAGTGTTCTCATCCATGAAACACACTCTGTTTCAACGCAAGAAGCAAGGTCTTCTTTCCAGAAGCTCTAATATAGCAAGAACCATGACCATGCCCAGAAAAAAAGAACTGTGTTTCCTACTCATACGCACCATACGTAGTTCAACTCTGCTTATGAAAGTGATACAAACCACAGCTCAACATACAAAAATGCTCTTTAGTTAATAGTGAGAATCGCGTTGGGTTTGTGAACTCTGTAAAATCATTTGAGCCCAAAATGCACTTCGTTTACCAGAAATGAAATCTTGCTTGTAGGAAGACACAGATCCTGGGGTTTAACTCCGTTTCTGAAGGGAAATTCAGAGCAGTGTTCTCATATATGAAACACAGTCTGTTTTAACGCAAGAAGCAAGCTCTTCTGTCGAGTGTCTCTAATACAGCAAGAACCATGAGCATGCCCAGCATAAAAGAACTGTGTTTCCTACTCATATGTACCATACGTAGTTCAACTCTGCTTATGAAACTGATACAAACCACAGCTCCACTTACTTAAATGCTCTTTAGTTAATTGTGGGAATCGCGTTGGGTTCGTGAACTGTGTTATATAATTTGAGCCCAAAATCTCTTGGTTTCCCAGAAATGAACTCTTGCTTGTAGGAAAACACAGATCCTGTGGTTATCTCCGTTTCTGAAGGGAAATTCAGAGCAGTGTTCTCATCCATGAAACACACTCTGTTTTAACGCAAGAAGCAAGGTCTTCTTTCCAGCATCCCTAATATAGCAAGAACCATGAGCATGCCCAGAAAAAAAGAACTGTGTTTCCTACTCATACGGACCATACGTAGTTCAACTCTGCTTATGAAACTGATACAAACCACAGCTCCACTTACAGAAATGCTCTTTAGTTAATTGTGAGAATCGCGTTGGATTTGTGAACTTTGTAAAATCATTTGAGCCCAAAATTCACTTGGTTTACCAAAAATGAACTCTTGCTTGTAGGAAGACACAGATCCTGTGGTTTAACTCCGTTTCTGAAGGGAAATTCAGAGCAGTGTTCTCATTCATGAAACACAGTCTGTTTTAACGCAAGAAGCAAGCTCTTCTGTCGAGTGTCTCTAATACAGCAAGAACCATGAGCATGCCCAGAAAAAAAGAACTGTGTTCCCTACTCATACGGACCATATATAATGCAACTCTACTTATGGAAATGATACTAACACCCGATGCACTTACGTAAATTCTCTTTAGTTAATAGTGAGAATCGCGTTGGGTTCGTGAACTGTGTAAAATCATTTGAGCCCAAAATTCACTTGGTTTACCAGAAATGAACCCTTGCTTGTAGGAAGACACAGATCCTGTGGTTTAACTCCGTTTCTGATGGGAAATTCAGTGCAGTATTCTCATCCATGAAACACACTCTGTTTTATCGCAAGAAGCAAGCTCTTCTTTGGAGTGTCTCTAATATAGCAAGAACCATGAGCATGCCCAGAAAAAAAGAACCGTTTTTCCTACTCATACGGACCATACTTAGTTCAACTCTGCTTATTAAACTGATACAAACCACAGCTCCACTTACATAAATGCTCTTTAGTTAATTGTGAGAATCGCGTTGGGTTTGTGAACTGTGTTATATCATTTGAGCCAAAATCTCTTGGTTTCCCAGAAATGAACTCTTGCTTGTAGAAAGACACAGATCCTGTGGTTTAACTCCGTTTCTGATGGGAAATTCAGTGCAGTGTTTTCATCCATGAAACACACTCTGTTTTAACGCAAGACGCATGCTCTACTTTCCAGATTCTCTAAAGGAACAAGAACCTTGAGCATGTCCAAAAAAAAGAACTGTGTTTCCTACTCATACGGACCATACGTAGTTCAACTCTGCTTATGAAACTGATACAAACCACAGCTCCACTTACAGAAATGCTCTTTAGTTAATTGTGAGAATCGCGTTGGGTTCGTGAACTGTGTTATATCATTTGAGCCCAAAATCTCTTGGTTTCCCAGAAATGAACTCTTGCTTGTAGGAAAACACAGATACTGTGGTTACCTCCGTTTCTGAAGAGAAATTCAGAGCAGTGTTCTCATCCATGAAACACACTCTGTTTTAACGCAAGAAGCAAGGTCTTCTTTCCAGCATCTCTAATATAGCAAGAACCATGAGCATGCCCAGAAAAAAAGAACTGTGTTTCCTACTCATACGGACCATATATAGTGCAACTCTACTTATGAAAATGATACTAACACCCGATGCACTTACATAAATTCTCTTTAGTTAATAGTGAGAATCGCGTTGGGTTCGTGAACTGTGTAAAATCATTTGAGCCCAAAATTCACTTGGTTTACCTGAAATGAACCCTTCCTTGTAGGAAGACACAGATCCTGTGGTTTAACTCCGTTTCTGATGGGAAATTCAGTGCAGTGTTCTCATCCATGAAACACACTCTGTTTTAACGCAAGAAGCAAGGTCTTCTTTCCAGCATCTCTAATATGGCAAGAACCAAGAGCATGCCCAGAAAAAAAGAACTGTGTTTCCTACTCATATGGACCATACATAGTTCAACTCTGCTTATGAAACTGATACAAACCACAGCTCCACTTACAGAAATGCTCTTTAGTTAATTGTGAGAATCACGTTGGATTTGTGAACTTTGTAAAATCATTTGAGCCCAAAATTCACTTGGTTTAGCAGAAATGAACTCTTGCTTGTAGCAATACACTGATCATGGGGTTTAACTCCGTTCCTGGAGGGAAATTCAGAGCAGTGTTCTCATCCATGAAACAAAGTCTGTTTTATCTCAAGAAGAAACGGTTTCTTTCCGGCATCTCTAATATAGCAAGAACCATGAGCATGCCCAGAAAAAAAGAACTGTGTTTCCTACTCATACGGACCATACATAGTTCAACTCTGCTTATGAAAGTGATACAAACCACAGGTCAACATACAAAAATGCTCTTTAGTTAATAGTGAGAATCGCGTTCGGTTTGTGAACTCTGTAAAATCATTTGAACCCAAAATTCACTTGGTTTACCAGAAATGAACTCTTGCTTGTAGAAAGACACAGATCATGGGGTTTAACTCCGTTTCTGAAGGGAAATTCAGAGCAGTGTTCTCATCCATGAAACACACTCTGTTTTAACGCAATAAGCAAGCTCTTCTTTCGAGTGTCTCTAATACAGCAAGAACAATGAACATGCCCAGAAAAAAAGAACTGTGTTTCCTACTCATATGGACCATACGTAGTTCAACTCTGCTTCTGAAACTGATACAAACCACAGCTCCACTTACATAAATGCCCTTAGTTAATTGTGAGAATCGCGTTGGGTTCGTGAACTGTGTAAAATCATTTGAGCCCAAAATACACTTGGTTTACCAGAAATGAAATCTTGCTTGTAGCAATACACTGATCCTGGGGTTTAACTCGGTTTCTGAAGGGAAATTCAGAGCAGTGTTCTCATCCATGAGACACAGTCTGTTTTAACGCAAGAAGCAAGCTCTTCTTTGGAGTGTCTCTAATACAGCAAGAACCATGAGCATGCCCAGAAAAAAAGAACTGTGTTTCCTACTCATACGGACCATACGTAGTTCAACTCTGCTTATTAAACTGATACAAACCACAGCTGCGCTTACATAATTGCTCTTTAGTTAATTGTGAGAATCGCGTTGGGTTTGTGAACTGTGTTATATCATTTGAGCCCAAAATCTCTTGGTTTCCCAGAAATGAACTCTTGCTTGTAGAAAGACACAGATCCTGTGGTTTAACTCCGTTTCTGATGGGAAATTCAGTGCAGTGTTTTCATCCATGAAACACACTCTGTTTTAACGCAAGACGCATGCTCTACTTTCCAGATTCTCTAAAGGAACAAGAACCTTGAGCATGTCCAAAAAAAAGAACTGTGTTTCCTACTCATACGGACCATACGTAGTTCAACTCTGCTTATGAAACTGATACAAACCACAGCTCCACTTACATAAATGCTCTTTAGTTAATTGTGAGAATCGCGTTGGGTTCGTGAACTGTGTTATATCATTTGAGCCCAAAATCTCTTGGTTTCCCAGAAATGAACTCTTGCTTGTAGGAAAACACAGATACTGTGGTTACCTCCGTTTCTGAAGAGAAATTCAGAGCAGTGTTCTCATCCATGAAACACACTCTGTTTTAACGCAAGAAGCAAGGTCTTCTTTCCAGCATCTCTAATATAGCAAGAACCATGAGCATGCCCAGAAAAAAAAGAACTGTGTTTCCTACTCATACGGACCATATATAGTGCAACTCTACTTATGAAAATGATACTAACACCCGATGCACTTACATAAATTCTCTTTAGTTAATAGTGAGAATCGCGTTGGGTTCGTGAACTGTGTAAAATCATTTGAGCCCAAAATTCACTTGGTTTACCAGAAATGAACCCTTCCTTGTAGGAAGACACAGATCCTGTGGTTTAACTCCGTTTCTGATGGGAAATTCAGTGCAGTGTTCTCATCCATGAAACACACTCTGTTTTAATGCAAGAAGCAAGGTCTTCTTTCCAGCATCTCTAATATAGCAAGAACCATGAGCATGCCCAGAAAAAAAGAACTGTGTTTCCTACTCATACGGACCATACTTAGTTAAACTCTGCGTATGAAACTGATACAAACCACAGCTCCACTTACATAAATGCTCTTTAGTTAATTGTGAGAATCGCGTTGGGTTCGTGAACTGTGTTATATCGTTTGAGGCCAAAATCTCTTGGTTTCCCAGAAATGAACTCTTGCTTGTAGGAAAACACAGATCCTGTGGTTTAACTCTGTTCCTGAAGGGAAATTCAGAGCAGTGTTCTCATCCATGAAACACACTCTGTTTTAACGCAAGACACATGCTCTACTTTCCAGAATCTCTAAAGGAACAAGAACCTTGAGCATGTCCAAAAAAAAGAACTGTGTTTCCTACTCATACGGACCATACATAGTTCAACTCTGCTTATGAAACTGATACAAACCACAGCTCCACTTACAGAAATGCTCTTTAGTTAATTGTGAGAATCACGTTGGATTTGTGAACTTTGTAAAATCATTTGAGCCCAAAATTCACTTGGTTTACCAGAAATGAACTCTTGCTTGTAGCAATACACTGATCCTGGGGTTTAACTCCGTTCCTGAAGGGAAATCCAGAGCAGTGTTCTCATCCATGAAACACAGTCTGTTTTAACGCAATAAGCAAGCTCTTCTTTCGAGTGTCTCTAATACAGCAAGAACAATGAGCATGCCCAGAAAAAAAGAACTGTGTTTCCTACTCATATGGACCATACGTAGTTCAACTCTGCTTATGAAACTGATACAAACCACAGCTCCACTTACATAAATGCCCTTTAGTTAATTGTGAGAATCGCGTTGGTTTCGTGAACTGTGTAAAATCATTTGAGCCCAAAATACACTTGGTTTACCAGAAATGAACTCTTGCTTGTAGGAAGACACAGATACTGTGGTTTAACTCCATTTCTGAAGGGAAATTCAGAGCGGTGTTCTCATCCATGAAACACACTCTTTTTTAACGCAAGAAGCAAGCTCTTCTTTGGAGTGTCTCTAATACAGCAAGAACCATGGGCATGCCCAGAAAAAAAGAACTGTGTTTCCTACTCATACGGACCATACGTAGATCAACTCTGCTTATTAAACTGATACAAACCATAGCTCCACTTACATAAATGCTCTTTAGTTAATTGTGAGAATCGCGTTGGGTTCGTGAACTGTGTTATATCATTTGAGCCCAAAATCTCTTGGTTTCCCAGATATGAACTCTTGCTGGTAGGAAAACACAGATCCTGTGGTTACCTCCGTTTCTGAAGGGAAATTCAGAGCAGTGTTCTCATCCATGAAGCACACTCTGTTTTAACGCAAGAAGCAAGGTCTTCTTTCCAGCATCTCTAATATAGCAAAAACCATGAGCATGCCCAGAAAAAAAGAACTGTGTTTCCTACTCATACGGACCATATATAGTGCAACTCTACTTATGAAAATGATACTAACACCTGATGCACTTACATAAATTCTCTTTAGTTAATTTTGAGAATCGCGTTGGGTTTGTGAACTGTGTTATATCATTTGAGCCCAAAATCTCTTGGTTTCCCAGATATGAACTCTTGCTTGTAGAAAGACAGAGATCCCATGGTTTAACTCCGTTTCTGATGGGAAATTCAGTGCAGTGTTCTCATCCATGAAACACACTCTGTTTTAACGCAAGACGCATGCTCTACTTTCCAGATTCTCTAAAGGAACAAGAACCTTGAGCATGTCCAAAAAAAAGAACTGTGTTTCCTACTCATACGGACCATACGTAGTTCAACTCTGCTTATGAAACTGATACAAACCACAGCTCCACTTACAGAAATGCTCTTTAGTTAATTGTGAGAATCGCGTTGGATTTGTGAACTTTGTAAAATCATTTGAGCCCAAAATTCACTTGGTTTACCAGAAATGAACTCTTGCTTGTAGCAATACACTGATCATGGGGTTTAACTCCGTTCCTGAAGGGAAATTCAGAGCAGTGTTCTCATCCATGAAACACAGTCTGTTTTATCTCAAGAAGAAAGGTTTTCTTTCCAGCATCTCTAATATAGCAAGAACCATGAGCATGCCCAGAAAAAAAGAACTGTGTTTCCTACTCATACGAACCATATATAGTACAACTCTACTTATGAAAATGATACTAACTCCCGCTGCACTTACATAAATTCTCTTTAGTTAATAGTGAGAATCGCGTTGGGTTCGTGAACTGTGTAAAATCATTTGAGCCCAAATTCTCTTAGTTTTCCAGAAATGACCTCTTGCTTGTAGGAAGACACAGATCCTGTGGTTTAATTCCGTTTCTGAAGGGAAATTCAGAGCAGTGTTCTCATCCATGAAACGCACTCTGTTTCAACGCAAGAAGCAAGGTCTGCTTTCCAGAAGCTCTAATATAGCAAGAACCATGACCATGCCCAGAAAAAAAGAACTGTGTTTCCTACTCATACGGACCATACGTAGTTCAACTCTGCTTATGAAAGTGATACAAACCACACCTCAACATACAAAAATGCTCTTCAGTTAATAGTGAGAATCGCGTTGGGTTTGTGAACTCTGTAAAATCATTTGAGCCCAAAATTCACTTGGTTTCCCAGAAATGAAATCTTGCTTGTAGGAAGACACAGATCCTGGGGTTTAACTCCGTTTCTGAAGGGAAATACAGAGCAGTGTTCTCATCCATGAAACACAGTCTGTTTTAACGCAAGAAGCAAGCTCTTCTGTCGAGTGTCTCTAATACACCAAGAACCATGAGCATGCTCAGCATAAAAGAACTGTGTTTCCTACTCATATGGACCATACGTAGTTCAACTCTGCTTATGAAACTGATACAAACCACAGCTCCACTTACTTAAATGCTCTTTAGTTAATTGTGGGAATCGCGTTGGGTTCGTGAACTGTGTTATATAATTTGAGCCCAAAATCTCTTGGTTTTCCAGAAATGAACTCTTGCTTGTAGGAAAACACAGATCCTGTGGTTATCTCCGTTTCTGAAGGGAAATTCAGAGCAGTGTTCTCATCCATGAAACACACTCTGTTTTAACGCAAGAAGCAAGGTCTTCTTTCCAGCATCCCTAATATAGCAAGAACCATGAGCATGCCCAGAAAAAAAGAACTGTGTTTCCTACTCATACGGACCATACGTAGTTCAACTCTGCTTATGAAACTGATACAAACCACAGCTCAACATACAAAAATGCTCTTTAGTTAATCGTGAGAATCGCGTTGGGTTTGTGAACTCTGTAAAATCATTTGAGCCCAAAATTCACTTGGTTTACCAGAAATGAAATCTTGCTTGTAGCAATACACTGATCCTTGGGTTTAACTTGGTTTCTGAAGGGAAATTCAGAGCAGTGTTCTCATCCATGAGACACAGTCTGTTTTAACGCAAGAAGCAAGCTCTTCTTTGGAGTGTCTCTAATACAGCAAGAACCATGAGCATGCCCAGAAAAAAAGAACTGTGTTTCCTACTCATACGGACCATACGTAGTTCAACTCTGCTTATTAAACTGATACAAACCACAGCTGCACTTACATAATTGCTCTTTAGTTAATTGTGAGAATCGCGTTGGGTTTGTGAACTGTGTTATATCATTTGAGCCCAAAATCTCTTGGTTTCCCAGAAATGAACTCTTGCTTGTAGAAAGACACAGATCCTGTGGTTTAACTCCGTTTCTGATGGGAAATTCAGTGCAGTGTTTTCATCCATGAAACACACTCTGTTTTAACGCAAGACGCATGCTCTACTTTCCAGATTCTCTAAAGGAACAAGAACCTTGAGCATGTCCAAAAAAAAGAACTGTGTTTCCTACTCATACGGACCATACGTAGTTCAACTCTGCTTATGAAACTGATACAAACCACAGCTCCACTTACAGAAATGCTCTTTAGTTAATTGTGAGAATCGCGTTGGGTTCGTGAACTGTGTTATATCATTTGAGCCCAAAATCTCTTGGTTTCCCAGAAATGAACTCTTGCTTGTAGGAAAACACAGATACTGTGGTTACCTCCGTTTCTGAAGAGAAATTCAGAGCAGTGTTCTCATCCATGAAACACACTCTGTTTTAACGCAAGAAGCAAGGTCTTCTTTCCAGCATCTCTAATATAGCAAGAACCATGAGCATGCCCAGAAAAAAAGAACTGTGTTTCCTACTCATACGGACCATATATAGTGCAACTCTACTTATGAAAATGATACTAACACCCGATGCACTTACATAAATTCTCTTTAGTTAATAGTGAGAATCGCGTTGGGTTCGTGAACTGTGTAAAATCATTTGAGCCCAAAATTCACTTGGTTTACCAGAAATGAACCCTTCCTTGTAGGAAGACACAGATCCTGTGGTTTAACTCCGTTTCTGATGGGAAATTCAGTGCAGTGTTCTCATCCATGAAACACACTCTGTTTTAATGCAAGAAGCAAGGTCTTCTTTCCAGCATCTCTAATATAGCAAGAACCATGAGCATGCCCAGAAAAAAAGAACTGTGTTTCCTACTCATACGGACCTTACTTAGTTCAACTCTGCGTATGAAACTGAGACAAACCACAGCTCCACTTACATAAATGCTCTTTAGTTAATTGTGAGAATCGTGTTGGGTTCGTGAACTGTGTTATATCGTTTGAGGCCAAAATCTCTTGGTTTCCCAGAAATGAACTCTTGCTTGTAGGAAAACACAGATCCTGTGGTTTAACTCTGTTCCTGAAGGGAAATTCAGAGCAGTGTTCTCATCCATGAAACACACTCTGTTTTAACGCAAGACACATGCTCTACTTTCCAGAATCTCTAAAGGAACAAGAACCTTGAGCATGTCCAAAAAAAAGAACTGTGTTTCCTACTCATACGGACCATACATAGTTCAACTCTGCTTATGAAACTGATACAAACCACAGCTCCACTTACAGAAATGCTCTTTAGTTAATTGTGAGAATCACGTTGGATTTGTGAACTTTGTAAAATCATTTGAGCCCAAAATTCACTTGGTTTACCAGAAATGAACTCTTGCTTGTAGCAATACACTGATCATGGGGTTTAACTCCGTTCCTGAAGGGAAATGCAGAGCAGTGTTCTCATCCCTGAAACACAGTCTTTTTTATCTCAAAGAAAGGTCTTCTTTCCAGCATCTCTAATATAGCAAGAACCATGAGCATGCCCAGAAAAAAAGAACTGTGTTTCCTACTCATACGGACCATATGTTGTGCAATTTCACTTATGAAAATGATACTAACACCCGAAGCACTTACATAAATTCTCTTTAGTTAATAGTGAGAGTCGCGTTGGGTTCGTGAACTGTGTAAAATCATTTGAGCCCAAAATACACTTGGTTTACCAAAAATGAACTCTTGCTTGAAGCAATACACTGATCCTGGGGTTCAACTCTGTTTCTGAAGGGAAATTCAGAGCAGTGTTCTCATCCATGAAACACAGTCTGTTTTAACGCAATAAGCAAGCTCTTCTTTCGAGTGTCTCTAATACAGCAAGGACAATGAGCATGCCCAGAAAAAAAGAACTGTGTTTCCTACTCATATGGACCATACGTAGTTCAACTCTGCTTATGATACTGATACAAACCACAGCTCCACTTACATAAATGCCCTTTAGTTAATTGTGAGAATCGCGTTGGTTTCGTGAACTGTGTAAAATCATTTGAGCCCAAAATACACTTGGTTTACCAGAAATGAACTCTTGCTTGTAGGAAGACACAGATACTGTGGTTTAACTCCATTTCTGAAGGGAAATTCAGAGCGGTGTTCTCATCCATGAAACACACTCTTTTTTAACGCAAGAAGCAAGCTCTTCTTTGGAGTGTCTCTAATACAGCAAGAACCATGGGCATGCCCAGAAAAAAAGAACTGTGTTTCCTACTCATACGGACCATACGTAGATCAACTCTGCTTATTAAACTGATACAAACCATAGCTCCACTTACATAAATGCTCTTTAGTTAATTGTGAGAATCGCGTTGGGTTCGTGAACTGTGTTATATCATTTGAGCCCAAAATCTCTTGGTTTCCCAGAAATGAACTCTTGCTGGTAGGAAAACACAGATCCTGTGGTTACCTCCGTTTCTGAAGGGAAATTCAGAGCAGTGTTCTCATCCATGAAGCACACTCTGTTTTAACGCAAGAAGCAAGGTCTTCTTTCCAGCATCTCTAATATAGCAAAAACCATGAGCATGCCCAGAAAAAAAGAACTGTGTTTCCTACTCATACGGACCATATATAGTGCAACTCTACTTATGAAAATGATACTAACACCTGATGCACTTACATAAATTCTCTTTAGTTAATTTTGAGAATCGCGTTGGGTTTGTGAACTGTGTTATATCATTTGAGCCCAAAATCTCTTGGTTTCCCAGATATGAACTCTTGCTTGTAGAAAGACAGAGATCCCATGGTTTAACTCCGTTTCTGATGGGAAATTCAGTGCAGTGTTCTCATCCATGAAACACACTCTGTTTTAACGCAAGACGCATGCTCAAATTTCCAGATTCTCTAAAGGAACAAGAACCTTGAGCATGTCCAAAAAAAAGAACTGTGTTTCCTACTCATACGGACCATACGTAGTTCAACTCTGCTTATGAAACTGATACAAACCACAGCTCCACTTACAGAAATGCTCTTTAGTTAATTGTGAGAATCGCGTTGGATTTGTGAACTTTGTAAAATCATTTGAGCCCAAAATTCACTTGGTTTACCAGAAATGAACTCTTGCTTGTAGCAATACACTGATCATGGGGTTTAACTCCGTTCCTGAAGGGAAATTCAGAGCAGTGTTCTCATCCATGAAACACAGTCTGTTTTATCTCAAGAAGAAAGGTTTTCTTTCCAGCATCTCTAATATAGCAAGAACCATGAGCATGCCCAGAAAAAAAGAACTGTGTTTCCTACTCATACGAACCATATATAGTGCAACTCTACTTATGAAAATGATACTAACTCCCGCTGCACTTACATAAATTCTCTTTAGTTAATAGTGAGAATCGCGTTGGGTTCGTGAACTGTGTAAAATCATTTGAGCCCAAATTCTCTTAGTTTTCCAGAAATGAACTCTTGCTTGTAGGAAGACACAGATCCTGTGGTTTAATTCCGTTTCTGAAGGGAAATTCAGAGCAGTGTTCTCATCCATGAAACACACTCTGTTTCAACGCAAGAAGCAAGGTCTTCTTTCCAGAAGCTCTAATATAGCAAGAACCATGACCATGCCCAGAAAAAAAGAACTGTGTTTCCTACTCATACGGACCATACGTAGTTCAACTCTGCTTATGAAAGTGATACAAACCACAGCTCAACATACAAAAATGCTCTTTAGTTAATAGTGAGAATCGCGTTGGGTTTGTGAACTCTGTAAAATCATTTGAGCCCAAAATTCACTTGGTTTACCAGAAATGAAATCTTGCTTGTAGGAAGACACAGATCCTGGGGTTTAACTCCGTTTCTGAAGGGAAATACAGAGCAGTGTTCTCATCCATGAAACACAGTCTGTTTTAACGCAAGAAGCAAGCTCTTCTGTCGAGTGTCTCTAATACAGCAAGAACCATGAGCATGACCAGCATAAAAGAACTGTGTTTCCTACTCATATGGACCATACGTAGTTCAACTCTGCTTATGAAACTGATACAAACCACAGCTCCACTTACTTAAATGCTCTTTAGTTAATTGTGGGAATCGCGTTGGGTTCGTGAACTGTGTTATATAATTTGAGCCCAAAATCTCTTGGTTTCCCAGAAATGAACTCTTGCTTGTAGGAAAACACAGATCCTGTGGTTATCTCCGTTTCTGAAGGGAAATTCAGAGCAGTGTTCTCATCCATGAAACACACTCTGTTTTAACGCAAGAAGCAAGGTCTTCTTTCCAGCATCCCTAATATAGCAAGAACCATGAGCATGCCCAGAAAAAAAGAACTGTGTTTCCTACTCATACGGACCATACGTAGTTCAACTCTGCTTATGAAACTGATACAAACCACAGCTCAACATACAAAAATGCTCTTGAGTTAATCGTGAGAATCGCGTTGGGTTTGTGAACTCTGTAAAATCATTTGAGCCCAAAATTCACTTGGTTTACCAAAAAATGAACTCTTGCTTGTAGGAAGACACAGATCCTGTGGTTTAACTCCGTTTCTGAAGGGAAATTCAGAGCAGTGTTCTCATTCATGAAACACAGTCTGTTTTAACGCAAGAAGCAAGCTCTTCTGTCGAGTGTCTCTAATACAGCAAGAACCATGAGCATGCCCAGAAAAAAAGAACTGTGTTCCCTACTCATACGGACCATACGTAGTTCAACTCTGCTTATGAAACTGATACAAACCACAGCTCAACATACAAAAATGCTCTTTAGTTAATAGTGAGAATCGCGTTGGGTTTGTGAACTCTGTAAAATCATTTGAGCCCAAAATTCACTTGGTTTACCAAAAATGAACTCTTGCTTGTAGGAAGACACAGATCCTGGGGTTTAACTCCGTTTCTGAAGGGAAATTCAGAGCAGTGTTCTCATCCATGAAACACAGTCTGTTTTAACGCAAGAAGCAAGCTCTTCTGTCGAGTGTCTCTAATACAGCAAGAACAATGAGCATGCCCAGAAAAAAAGAACTGTGTTCCCTACTCATACGGACCATATATAATGCAACTCTACTTATGGAAATGATACTAACACCCGATGCACTTACGTAAATTCTCTATAGTTAATAGTGAGAATCGCGTTGGGTTCGTGAACTGTGTAAAATCATTTGAGCCCAAAATTCACTTGGTTTACCAGAAATGAACCCTTGTTTGAAGGAAGACACAGATCCTGTGGTTTAACTCCGTTTCTGATGGGAAATTCAGTGCAGTATTCTCATCCATGAAACACACTCTGTTTTATCGCAAGAAGCAAGCTCTTCTTTGGAGTGTCTCTAATATAGCAAGAACCATGAGCATGCCCAGAAAAAAAGAACCGTTTTTCCTACTCATACGGACCATACTTAGTTCAACTCTGCTTATGAAACTGATACAAACCACAGCTCCACTTACAGAAATGCTCTTTAGTTAATTGTGAGAATCGCGTTGGATTTGTGAACTTTGTAAAATCATTTGAGCCCAAAATTCACTTGATTTACCAGAAATGAACTCTTGCTTGTAGCAATACACTGATCATGGGGTTTAACTCCGTTCCTGAAGGGAAATTCAGAGCAGTGTTCTCATCCATGAAACACAGTCTGTTTTAACGCAAGAAGCAAGGTCTTCTTTCCAGCATCTCTAATATGGCAAGAACCAAGAGCATGCCCAGAAAAAAAGAACTGTGTTTCCTACTCATATGGACCATACATAGTTCAACTCTGCTTATGAAACTGATACAAACCACAGCTCCACTTACATAAATGCCCTTTAGTTAATTGTGAGAATCGCGTTGGGTTCGTGAACAGTGTAAAATCATTTGAGCCCAAAATACACTTGGTTTACCAGAAATGAACTCTTGCTTGTAGCAATACACTGATCCTGGGGTTTAACTCGGTTTCTGAAGGGAAATTCAGAGCAGTGTTCTCATCCATGAAACACAGTCTGTTTTAACGCAAGAAGCAAGCTCTTCTTTGGAGTGTCTCTAATACAGCAAGAACCATGAGCATGCCCAGAAAAAAAGAACTGTGTTTCCTACTCATACGGACCATATATAGTGCAACTCTACTTATGAAAATGATACTAACACCCGATGCACTTACATAAATTCTCTTTAGTTAATAGTGAGAATCGCGTTGGGTTCGTGAACTGTGTAAAATCATTTGAGCCCAAAATTCACTTGGTTTACAGGAAATGAACCCTTGCTTGTAGGAAGACACAGATCCTGTGGTTTAACTCCGTTTCTGATGGGAAATTCAGTGCAGTGTTCTCATCCATGAAACACACTCTGTTTTAACTCAAGAAGCAAGGTCTTCTTTCCAGCATCTCTAATATAGCAAGAACCATGAGCATGCCCAGAAAAAAAGAACTGTGTTTCCTACTCATACGGACCATATATAGTGCACCTCTACTTATGAAAATGATACTAACACCTGATGCACTTACATAAATTCTCTTTAGTTAATAGTGAGAATCGCGTTGGGTTCGTGAACTGTGTAAAATCATTTGAGCCCAAAATTCACTTGGTTTACCAGAAATGAACCCTTGCTTGTAGGAAGACACAGATCCTGGGGTTTAACTCCGTTTCTGAAGGGAAATTTAGAGCAGTGTTCTCATCCATGAAACACACTCTGTTTTAACGCAAGAAGCAAGGTCTTCTTTCCAGCATCTCTAATATAGCAAGAACCATGAGCAGGCCCAGAAAAAAAGAACTGTGTTTCCTACTCATACTGACCATATGTAGTTCAACTCTGCTTATGAAACTGATACAAACCACAGCTCCACTTACATAAATGCTCTTTAGTTAATTTTGAGAATCGCGTTGAGTTTGTGAACTGTGTTATATCATTTGAGCCCAAAATCTCTTGGTTTCCCAGAAATGAACTCTTGCTTGTAGAAAGACACAGATCCTGTGGTTTAACTCCGTTTCTGATGGGAAATTCAGTGCAGTGTTCTCATCCATGAAACACACTCTGTTTTAACGCAAGACGCATGCTCTACTTTCCAGAATCTCTAAAGGAACAAGAACCTTGAGCATGTCCAAAAAAAAGAACTGTGTTTCCTACTCATACGGACCATACGTACTTCAACTCTGCTTATGAAACTGATACAAACCACAGCTCCATTTACATAAATGCTCTTTAGTTAATAGTGAGAATCGCGTTGGGTTTTTGAACTCTGTAAAATCATTTGAGACCAAAATTCACTTGGTTTACCAGAAATGAACACTTGTTTGTAGCAATACACTGATCCTGGGGTTTAACTCGGTTTCTGAAGGGAAATTCAGAGCAGTGTTCTCATCCATGAAACACAGTCTGTTTTAACGCAAGAAGCAAGCTCTTCTTTGGAGTGTCTCTAATACAGCAAGAACCATGAGCATGCCCAGAAAAAAAGAACTGTGTTTCCTACTCATACGGACCATACATAGTTCAACTCTGCTTATTAAACTGATACAAACCACAGCTCCACTTACATAATTGCTCTTTAGTTAATTGTGAGAATCGCGTTGGGTTCGTGAACTGTGTTATATCATTAGAGCTCAAAATCGCTTGGTTTCCCAGAAATGAACTCTTGCTTGTAGGAAGACACAGATCCTGGGGTTTAACTCCGTTTCTGAAGGGAAATTTAGAGCAGTGTTCTCATCCATGAAACACACTCTGTTTTAACACAAGAAGCAAGGTCTTCTTTCCAGCATCTCTAATATAGCAAGATCCATGAGCATGCCCAGAAAAAAAGAACTGTGTTTCCTACTCATACTGACCATATGTAGTTCAACTCTGCTTATGAAACTGATACAAACCACAGCTCCACTTACAAAATTGCTCTTTAGTTAATTGTGAGAATCGCGTTGGGTTCGTGAACTGTGTTATATCATATGAGCCCAAAATCTCTTGGTTTCCCAGAAATGAACTCTTGCTTGTAGGAAAACACAGATACTGTGGTTACCTCCGTTTCTGAAGGGAAATTCAGAGCAGTGTTCTCATCCATGAAACACACTGTTTTAACGCAAGAAGCAAGGTCTTCTTTCCAGCATCTCTAATATAGCAAGAACCATGAGCATGCCCAGAAAAAAAGAACTGTGTTTCCTACTCATACGGACCATATATAGTGCAACTCTACTTATGAAAATGATACTAACACCCGATGCACTTACATAAATTCTCTTTAGTTAATAGTGAGAATCGCGTTGGGTTCGTGAACTGTGTAAAATCATTTGAGCCCAAAATTCACTTGGTTTACCAGAAATGAAAGCTTGCTTGTAGGAAGACACAGATCCTGTGGTTTAACTCCGTTTCTGATGGGAAATTCAGTGCAGTGTTCTCATCCATGAAACACACTCTGTTTTAACGCAAGAAGCAAGGTCTTCTTTCCAGCATCTCTAATATAGCAAGAACCATGAGCATGCCCAGAAAAAAAGAACTGTGTTTCCTACTCATACGGACCATACTTAGTTCAACTCTGCGTATGAAACTGATACAAACCACAGCTCCACTTACATAAATGCTCTTTAGTTAATTGTGAGAATCGCGTTGGGTTCGTGAACTGTGTTATATCGTTTGAGGCCAAAATCTCTTGGTTTCCCAGAAATGAACTCTTGCTTGTAGGAAAACACAGATCCTGTGGTTTAACTCCGTTCCTGAAGGGAAATTCAGTGCAGTGTTCTCATCCATGAAACACACTCTGTTTTAACGCAAGACGCATGCTCTACTTTCCAGAATCTCTAAAGGAACAAGAAACTTGAGCATGTCCAAAAAAAAGAACTGTGTTTCCTACTCATACGGACCATACATAGTTCAACTCTGCTTATGAAACTGATACAAACCACAGCTCCACTTACAGAAATGCTCTTTAGTTAATTGTGAGAATCGCGTTGGATTTGTGAACTTTGTAAAATCATTTGAGCCCAAAATTCACTTGATTTACCAGAAATGAACTCTTGCTTGTAGCAATACACTGATCATGGGGTTTAACTCCGTTCCTGAAGGGAAATTCAGAGCAGTGTTCTCATCAATGAAACACAGTCTGTTTTATCTCAAGAAGATAGGTCTTCTTTCCAGCATCTCTAATATAGCAAGAACCATGAGCATGCCCAGAAAAAAAGAACTGTGTTTCCTACTCATACGGACCATATATAGTGCAATTTCACTTATGAAAATGATACTAACACCCGAAGCACTTACATAAATTCTCTTTAGTTAATAGTGAGAATCGCGTTGGGTTCGTGAACTGTGTAAAATCATTTGAGCCCAAAATACACTTGGTTTACCAGAAATGAACTCTTGCTTGAAGCAATACACTGATCCTGGGGTTTAACTCCGTTTCTGAAGGGAAATTCAGAGCAGTGTTCTCATCCATGAAACACAGTCTGTTTTAACGCAATATGCAAGCCCTTCTTTCGAGTGTCTCTAATACAGCAAGAACAATGAGCATGCCCAGAAAAAAAGAACTGTGTTTCCTACTCATATGGACCATACGTAGTTCAACTCTGCTTATGAAACTGATACAAACCACAGCTCCACTTACATAAATGCCCTTTAGTTAATTGTGAGAATCGCGTTGGTTTCGTGAACTGTGTAAAATCATTTCAGCCCAAAATACACTTGGTTTACCAGAAATGAACTCTTGCTTGTAGGAAGACACAGATACTGTGGTTTAACTCCATTTCTGAAGGGAAATTCAGAGCGGTGTTCTCATCCATGAAACACACTCTTTTTTAACGCAAGAAGCAAGCTCTTCTTTGGAGTGTCTCTAATACAGCAAGAACCATGGGCATGCCCAGAAAAAAAGAACTGTGTTTCCTACTCATACGGACCATACGTAGTTCAACTCTGCTTATGAAACTGATACAAACCATAGCTCCACTTACATAAATGCTCTTTAGTTAATTGTGAGAATCGCGTTGGGTTCGTAAACTGTGTTATATCATTTGAGCCCAAAATCTCTTGGTTTCCCAGAAATGAACTCTTGCTTGTAGGAAAACACAGATCCTGTGGTTACTTCCGTTTCTGAAGGAAAATTCAGAGCAGTGTTCTCATCCATGAAGCACACTCTGTTTTAACGCAAGAAGCAAGGTCTTCTTTCCAGCATCTCTAATATAGCAAAAACCATGAGCATGCCCAGAAAAAAAGAACTGTGTTTCCTACTCATACGGACCATATATACTGCAACTCTACTTATGAAAATGATACTAACACCTGATGCACTTACATAAATTCTCTTTAGTTAATTTTGAGAATCGCGTTGGGTTTGTGAACTGTGTTATATCATTTGAGCCCAAAATCTCTTGGTTTCCCAGATATGAACTCTTGCTTGTAGAAAGACAGAGATCCCATGGTTTTACTCCGTTTCTGATGGGAAATTCAGTGCAGTGTTGTCAACCATGAAACACACTCTGTTTTAACGCAAGACGCATGCTCTACTTTCCAGATTCTCTAAAGGAACAAGAACCTTGAGCATGTCCAAAAAAAAGAACTGTGTTTCCTACTCATACGGACCATACGTAGTTCAACTCTGCTTATGAAACTGATACAAACCACAGCTCCACTTACAGAAATGCTCTTTAGTTAATTGTGAGAATCGCGTTGGATTTGTGAACTTTGTAAAATCATTTGAGCCCAAAATTCACTTGGTTTACCAGAAATGAACTCTTGCTTGTAGCAATACACTGATCATGGGGTTTAACTCCGTTCCTGAAGGGAAATTCAGAGCAGTGTTCTCATCCATGAAACACAGTCTGTTTTATCTCAAGAAGAAAGGTTTTCTTTCCAGCATCTCTAATATAGGAAGAACCATGAGCATGCCCAGAAAAAAAGAACTGTGTTTCCTACTCATACGAACCATATATAGTGCAATTTTACTTATGAAAATGATACCAACACCCGATGCACTTACATAAATTCTCTTTAGTTAATAGTGAGAATCGCGTTGGGTTCGTGAACTGTGTAAAATCATTTGAGCCCAAAATACACTTGGTTTACCAGAAATGAACTCTTGCTTGAAGCAATACACTGATCCTGGGGTTTAACTCCGTTTCTGAAGGGAAATTCAGAGCAGTGTTCTCATCCATGAAACACAGTCTGTTTTAACGCAATAAGCAAGCTCTTCTTTCGAGTGTCTCTAATACAGCAAGAACAATGAGCATGCCCAGAAAAAAAGAACTGTGTTTCCTACTCATATGGACCATACGTAGTTCAACTCTGCTTCTGAAACTGATACAAACCACAGCTCCACTTACATAAATGCCCTTTAGTTAATTGTGAGAATCGCGTTGGGTTCGTGAACTGTGTAAAATCATTTGAGCCCAAAATACACTTGGTTTACCAGAAATGAAATCTTGCTTGTAGGAAGACACAGATCCTGTGGTTTAATTCCGTTTCTGAAGGGAAATTCAGAGCAGTGTTCTCATCCATGAAACACAGTCTGTTTTAACGCTAGAATCAAGATCTTCTTTCGAGTGTCTCTAATACAGCAAGAACCATGAGCATGCCCAGAAAAAAAGAACTGTGTTTCCTACTCATACGAACCATATATAGTGCAACTCTACTTATGAAAATGATACTAACTCCCGCTGCACTTACATAAATTCTCTTTAGTTAATAGTGAGAATCGCGTTGGGTTCGTGAACTGTGTAAAATCATTTGAGCCCAAATTCTCTTAGTTTTCCAGAAATGAACTCTTGCTTGTAGGAAGACACAGATCCTGTGGTTTAATTCCGTTTCTGAAGGGAAATTCAGAGCAGTGTTCTCATCCATGAAACACACTCTGTTTCAACGCAAGAAGCAAGGTCTTCTTTCCAGAAGCTCTAATATAGCAAGAACCATGACCATGCCCAGAAAAAAAGAACTGTGTTTCCTACTCATACGGACCATACATAGTTCAACTCTGCTTATGAAACTGATAAAACCACAGCTCCACTTACATAAATGCTCTTTAGTTAATAGTGAGAATCGCGTTGGGTTTGTGAACTCTGTAAAATCATTTGAGACCAAAATTCACTTCGTTTACCAGAAATGAACTCTTGCTTGTAGGAAGACACAGATCCTGGGGTTTAACTCCGTTTCTGAAGGGAAATTCAGAGCAGTGTTCTCATCCATGAAACACAGTCTGTTTTAACGCAAGAAGCAAGCTCTTCTGTCGAGTGTCTCTAATACAGCAAGAACCATGAGCATGCATAGCATAAAAGAACTGTGTTTCCTACTCATATGGACCATACGTAGTTCAACTCTGCTTATGAAACTGATACAAACCACAGCTCCACTTACTTAAATGCTCTTTAGTTAATTGTGGGAATCGCGTTGGGTTCATGAACTGTGTTATATCATTTGAGCCCCAAATCTCTTGGTTTCCCAGAAATGAACTCTTGCTTGTAGGAAAACACAGATCCTGTGGTTATCTCCGTTTCTGAAGGGAAATTCAGAGCAGTGTTCTCATCCATGAAACACACTCTGTTTTAACGCAAGAAGCAAGGTCTTCTTTCCAGAATCTCTAATATAGCAAGAACCATGAGCATGCCCAGAAAAAAAGAACTGTGTTTCCTACTCATACGGACCATACATAGTTCAACTCTGCTTATGAAACTGATAAAACCACAGCTCCACTTACATAAATGCTCTTTAGTTAATAGTGAGAATCGCGTTGGGTTTGTGAACTCTGTAAAATCATTTGAGACCAAAATTCACTTGGTTTACCAGAAATGAACTCTTGCTTGTAGCAATACACTGATCCTGGGGTTTAACTCCGTACCTGAAGGGAAATTCAGAGCAGTGTTCTCATCCATGAAACACAGTCTGTTTTAACTCAAGAAGAAAGGTCTTCTTTCCAGCATCTCTAATATAGCAAGAACCATGAGCATGCCCAGAATAAAAAGACTGTGTTTCCTACTCATACGGACCATAGGTAGTTCAACTCTGCATATGAAACTGATAAAACCACAGCTCCACTTACATAATTGCTCTTTAGTTAATTGTGAGAATCGCGTTGGGTTCGTGAACTGTGTTATATCATTAGAGCCCAAAATCGCTTGGTTGCCCAGAAATGAACTCTTGCTTGTAGGAAAACACAGATCCTGTGGTTATCTCCGTTTCTGAAGGGAAATTCAGAGCAGTGTTCTCATCCATGAAACACAGTCTGTTTTAACGCTAGAATCAAGATCTTCTTTCGAGTGTCTCTAATACAGCAAGAACCATGAGCATGCCCAGAAAAAAAGAAGTGTGTTTCCTACTCATACGAACCATATATAGTGCAACTCTACTTATGAAAATGATACTAACTCCCGCTGCACTTACATAAATTCTCTTTAGTTAACAGTGAGAATCGCGTTGGGTTCGTGAACTGTGTAAAATCATTTGAGCCCAAATTCTCTTAGTTTTCCAGAAATGAACTCTTGCTTGTAGGAAGACACAGATCCTGTGGTTTAACTCCGTTTCTGAATTGAAATTCAGAGCAGTGTTCTCATCCATGAAACACACTCTGTTTTAACGCAAGAAGCAAGTTCTTCTTTCCAGAAGCTCTACTATAGCAAGAACCATGACCAGGCCCAGAAAAAAAGAACTGTGTTTCCTACTCATACGGACCATACGTAGTTCAACTCTGCTTATGAAACTGATAAAACCACAGCTCCACTTACATAAATGCTCTTTAGTTAATAGTGAGAATCGCGTTGGGTTTGTGAACTCTGTAAAATCATTTGAGACCAAAATTCACTTGGTTTACCAGAAATGAACTCTTGCTTGTAGCAATACACTGATCCTGGGGTTTAACTCGTTTTCTGAAGGGAAATTCAGAGCAGTGTTCTCATCCATGAAACACAGTCTGTTTTAACGCAAGAAGCAAGCTCTTCTTCGGAGTGTCTCTAATACAGCAAGAACCATGAGCATGCCCAGAAAAAAAGAACTGTGTTTCCTACTCATACGGATCATACTTAGTTCAACTCTGCTTATTAAACTGATACAAACCACAGCTCCACTTACATAAATGCTCTTTAGTTAATTGTGAGAATCGCATTGGGTTCGTGAACTGTGTTATATCATTTGAGCCCAAAATCTCTTGGTTTCCCAGAAATGATCTCTTGCTTGTAGGAAAACACAGATACTGTGGTTACCTCCGTTTCTGAAGGGAAATTCAGAGCAGTGTTCTCATCCATGAAACACACTCTGTTTTAACGCAAGAAGCAAGGTCTTCTTTCCAGCATCTCTAATATAGCAAGAACCATGAGCATGCCCAGAAAAAAAGAACTGTGTTTCCTACTCATATGGACCATATATAGTGCAACTCTACTTATGAAAATGATACTAACACCCGATGCACTTACATAAATTCTCTTTAGTTAATAGTGAGAATCGCGTTGGGTTCGTGAACTGTGTAAAATCATTTGAGCCCAAAATTCACTTGGTTTACCAGAAATGAACCCTTGCTTGTAGGAAGACACAGATCCTGCTGTTTAACTCCATTTCGGAAGGGAAATTTAGAGCAGTGTTCTCATCCATGAAACACACTCTGTTATAACGCAAGAAGCAAGGTCTTCTTTCCAGCATCTCTAATATAGCAAGAACCATGAGCATGCCCAGAAATAAAGAACTGTGTTTCCTACTCATACTGACCATATGTAGTTCAACTCTGCTTATGAAACTGATACAAACCACAGCTCCACTTACATAAATGCTCTTTAGTTAATTTTGAGAATCGCGTTGAGTTTGTGAACTGTGTTATATCATTTGAGCCCAAAATCTCTTAGTTTCCCAGAAATGAACTCTTGCTTGTAGAAAGACACAGATCCTGTGTTTTAACTCCGTTTCTGATGGGAAATTCAGTGCAGTGTTCTCATCCATGAAACACACTCTGTTTGAACGCAAGACGCATGCTCTACTTTCCAGAATCTCTAAAGGAACAAGAACCTTGAGCATGTCCAAAAAAAGAAACTGTGTTTCCTAATCATACGGACCATACGTAGTTCAACTCTGCTTATGAAACTGATACAAACCACAGCTCCACTTACAGAAATGCTCTTTAGTTAATTGTGAGAATCGCGTTGGATTTGTGAACTTTGTAAAATCATTTGAGCCCAAAATTCACTTGGTTTACCAGAAATGAACTCTTGCTTGTAGCAATACACTGATCATGGGGTTTAACTCCGTTCCTGAAGGGAAATTCAGAGCAGTGTTCTCATCCATGAAACACAGTCTGTTTTAACTCAAGAAGAAAGGTCTTCTTTCCAGCATCTCTAATATAGCAAGAATCATGAGCATGCCCAGAATAAAAGGACTGTGTTTCCTACTCATACGGACCATACGTAGTTCAACTCTGCTTATTAAACTGATACAAACCACCGCTCCACTTACATAATTGCTCTTTAGTTAATTGTGAGAATCGCGTTGGGTTCGTGAACTGTGTTATATCATTAGAGCTCAAAATCGCTTGGTTTCCCAGAAATGAACTCTTGCTCGTAGGAAAACACAGATCATGTGGTTATCTCCGTTTCTGAAGGGAAATTCAGAGCAGTGTTCTTATCCATGAAACACAGTCTGTTTTAACGCTAGAATCAAGATCTTCTTTCGAGTGTCTCTAATACAGCAAGAACCATGAGCATGCCCAGAAAAAAAGAAGTGTGTTTCCTACTCATACGAACCATATATAGTGCAACTCTACTTATGAAAATGATACTAACTCCCGCTGCACTTACGTAAATTCTCTTTAGTTAACAGTGAGAATCGCGTTGGGTTCGTGAAATGTGTAAAATCATTTGAGCCCAAATTCTCTTAGTTTTCCAGAAATGAACTCTTGCTTGTAGGAAGACACAGATCCTGTGGTTTAACTCCGTTTCTGAATTGAAATTCAGAGCAGTGTTCTCATCCATGAAACACACTCTGTTTTAACGCAAGAAGCAAGGTCTTCTTTCCAGAAGCTCTGATATAGCAAGAACCATGACCATGCCCAGAAAAAAAGAACTGTGTTTCCTACTCATAGGGACCATATGTAGTTCAACTCTGCTTATGAAAGTGATACAAACCACAGCTCAAAATACAAAAATGCTCTTTAGTTAACAGAGAGAATCGCGTTGGGTTTGTGAACTCGGTAAAATCATTTGAGCCCAAAATTCACTTGGTTTAACAGAAATGAAATCTTGCTTGTAGGAAGACACAGATCCTGGGGTTTAACTCCGTTTCTGAAGGGAAATTCAGAGCAGTGTTCTCATCCATGAAACACAGTCTGTTTTAACGCAAGAAGCAAGCTCTTCTGTCGAGTGTCTCTAATACAGCAAGAACCATGAGCATGCCCAGCATAAAAGAACTGTGTTTCCTACTCATATGGACCATACATAGTTCAACTCTGCTTATGAAACTGATACAAACCACAGCTCCACTTACTTAAATGCTCTTTAGTTAATTGTGGGAATCGCGTTGGGTTCGTGAACTGTGTTATATAATTTGAGCCCAAAATCTATTGGTTTCCCAGAAATGAACTCTTGCTTGTAGGAAAACACAGATCCTGTGGTTATCTCCGTTTCTGAAGGGAAATTCAGAGCAGTGTTCTCATCCATGAAACACACTCTGTTTTAACGCAAGAAGCAAGGTCTTCTTTCCAGCATCTCTAATATAGCAAGAACCATGAGCATGGCCAGAAAAAAAGAACTGTGTTTCCTACTCATACGGACCATACGTAGTTCAACTCTGCTTATGAAACTGATAAAACCACAGCTCCACTTACATAAATGCTCTTTAGTTAATTGTGAGAATCGCGTTGGGTTTGTGAACTCTGTAAAATCATTTGAGACCAAAATTCACTTGGTTTACCAGAAATGAACTCTTGCTTGTAGCAATACACTGATCCTGGGGTTTAACTCGTTTTCTGAAGCGAAATTCAGAGCAGTGTTCTCATCCATGAAACACAGTCTGTTTTAACGCAAGAAGCAAGCTCTTCTTTGGAGTGTCTCTAATACAGCAAGAACCATGGGCATGCCCAGAAAAAAAGAACTGTGTTTCCTACTCATACGGACCATACGTAGATCAACTCTGCTTATTAAACTGATACAAACCATAGCTCCACTTACATAAATGCTCTTTAGTTAATTGTGAGAATCGCGTTGGGTTCGTGAACTGTGTTATATCATTTGAGCCCAAAATCTCTTGGTTTCCCAGATATGAACTCTTGCTGGTAGGAAAACACAGATCCTGTGGTTACCTCCGTTTCTGAAGGGAAATTCAGAGCAGTGTTCTCATCCATGAAGCACACTCTGTTTTAACGCAAGAAGCAAGGTCTTCTTTCCAGCATCTCTAATATAGCAAAAACCATGAGCATGCCCAGAAAAAAAGAACTGTGTTTCCTACTCATACGGACCATATATAGTGCAACTCTACTTATGAAAATGATACTAACACCTGATGCACTTACATAAATTCTCTTTAGTTAATTTTGAGAATCGCGTTGGGTTTGTGAACTGTGTTATATCATTTGAGCCCAAAATCTCTTGGTTTCCCAGATATGAACTCTTGCTTGTAGAAAGACAGAGATCCCATGGTTTAACTCCGTTTCTGATGGGAAATTCAGTGCAGTGTTCTCATCCATGAAACACACTCTGTTTTAACGCAAGACGCATGCTCTACTTTCCAGATTCTCTAAAGGAACAAGAACCTTGAGCATGTCCAAAAAAAAGAACTGTGTTTCCTACTCATACGGACCATACGTAGTTCAACTCTGCTTATGAAACTGATACAAACCACAGCTCCACTTACAGAAATGCTCTTTAGTTAATTGTGAGAATCGCGTTGGATTTGTGAACTTTGTAAAATCATTTGAGCCCAAAATTCACTTGGTTTACCAGAAATGAACTCTTGCTTGTAGCAATACACTGATCATGGGGTTTAACTCCGTTCCTGAAGGGAAATTCAGAGCAGTGTTCTCATCCATGAAACACAGTCTGTTTTAACGCAAGAAGCAAGGTCTTCTTTCCAGCATCTCTAATATGGCAAGAACCAAGAGCATGCCCAGAAAAAAAGAACTGTGTTTCCTACTCATATGGACCATACATAGTTCAACTCTGCTTATGAAACTGATACAAACCACAGCTCCACTTACATAAATGCCCTTTAGTTAATTGTGAGAATCGCGTTGGGTTCGTGAACAGTGTAAAATCATTTGAGCCCAAAATTCACTTGGTTTACCAGAAATGAAAGCTTGCTTGTAGGAAGACACAGATCCTGTGGTTTAACTCCGTTTCTGATGGGAAATTCAGTGCAGTGTTCTCATCCATGAAACACACTCTGTTTTAACGCAAGAAGCAAGGTCTTCTTTCCAGAAGCTCTGATATAGCAAGAACCATGACCATGCCCAGAAAAAAAGAACTGTGTTTCCTACTCATAGGGACCATATGTAGTTCAACTCTGCTTATGAAAGTGATACAAACCACAGCTCAAAATACAAAAATGCTCTTTAGTTAACAGAGAGAATCGCGTTGGGTTTGTGAACTCGGTAAAATCATTTGAGCCCAAAATTCACTTGGTTTAACAGAAATGAAATCTTGCTTGTAGGAAGACACAGATCCTGGGGTTTAACTCCGTTTCTGAAGGGAAATTCAGAGCAGTGTTCTCATCCATGAAACACAGTCTGTTTTAACGCAAGAAGCAAGCTCTTCTGTCGAGTGTCTCTAATACAGCAAGAACCATGAGCATGCCCAGCATAAAAGAACTGTGTTTCCTACTCATATGGACCATACATAGTTCAACTCTGCTTATGAAACTGATACAAACCACAGCTCCACTTACTTAAATGCTCTTTAGTTAATTGTGGGAATCGCGTTGGGTTCGTGAACTGTGTTATATAATTTGAGCCCAAAATCTATTGGTTTCCCAGAAATGAACTCTTGCTTGTAGGAAAACACAGATCCTGTGGTTATCTCCGTTTCTGAAGGGAAATTCAGAGCAGTGTTCTCATCCATGAAACACACTCTGTTTTAACGCAAGAAGCAAGGTCTTCTTTCCAGCATCTCTAATATAGCAAGAACCATGAGCATGGCCAGAAAAAAAGAACTGTGTTTCCTACTCATACGGACCATACGTAGTTCAACTCTGCTTATGAAACTGATAAAACCACAGCTCCACTTACATAAATGCTCTTTAGTTAATTGTGAGAATCGCGTTGGGTTTGTGAACTCTGTAAAATCATTTGAGACCAAAATTCACTTGGTTTACCAGAAATGAACTCTTGCTTGTAGCAATACACTGATCCTGGGGTTTAACTCGTTTTCTGAAGCGAAATTCAGAGCAGTGTTCTCATCCATGAAACACAGTCTGTTTTAACGCAAGAAGCAAGCTCTTCTTTGGAGTGTCTCTAATACAGCAAGAACCATGGGCATGCCCAGAAAAAAAGAACTGTGTTTCCTACTCATACGGACCATACGTAGATCAACTCTGCTTATTAAACTGATACAAACCATAGCTCCACTTACATAAATGCTCTTTAGTTAATTGTGAGAATCGCGTTGGGTTCGTGAACTGTGTTATATCATTTGAGCCCAAAATCTCTTGGTTTCCCAGATATGAACTCTTGCTGGTAGGAAAACACAGATCCTGTGGTTACCTCCGTTTCTGAAGGGAAATTCAGAGCAGTGTTCTCATCCATGAAGCACACTCTGTTTTAACGCAAGAAGCAAGGTCTTCTTTCCAGCATCTCTAATATAGCAAAAACCATGAGCATGCCCAGAAAAAAAGAACTGTGTTTCCTACTCATACGGACCATATATAGTGCAACTCTACTTATGAAAATGATACTAACACCTGATGCACTTACATAAATTCTCTTTAGTTAATTTTGAGAATCGCGTTGGGTTTGTGAACTGTGTTATATCATTTGAGCCCAAAATCTCTTGGTTTCCCAGATATGAACTCTTGCTTGTAGAAAGACAGAGATCCCATGGTTTAACTCCGTTTCTGATGGGAAATTCAGTGCAGTGTTCTCATCCATGAAACACACTCTGTTTTAACGCAAGACGCATGCTCTACTTTCCAGATTCTCTAAAGGAACAAGAACCTTGAGCATGTCCAAAAAAAAGAACTGTGTTTCCTACTCATACGGACCATACGTAGTTCAACTCTGCTTATGAAACTGATACAAACCACAGCTCCACTTACAGAAATGCTCTTTAGTTAATTGTGAGAATCGCGTTGGATTTGTGAACTTTGTAAAATCATTTGAGCCCAAAATTCACTTGGTTTACCAGAAATGAACTCTTGCTTGTAGCAATACACTGATCATGGGGTTTAACTCCGTTCCTGAAGGGAAATTCAGAGCAGTGTTCTCATCCATGAAACACAGTCTGTTTTAACGCAAGAAGCAAGGTCTTCTTTCCAGCATCTCTAATATGGCAAGAACCAAGAGCATGCCCAGAAAAAAAGAACTGTGTTTCCTACTCATATGGACCATACATAGTTCAACTCTGCTTATGAAACTGATACAAACCACAGCTCCACTTACACAAATGCCCTTTAGTTAATTGTGAGAATCGCGTTGGGTTCGTGAACAGTGTAAAATCATTTGAGCCCAAAATACACTTGGTTTACCAGAAATGAACTCTTGCTTGTAGCAATACACTGATCCTGGGGTTTAACTCGGTTTCTGAAGGGAAATTCAGAGCAGTGTTCTCATCCATGAAACACAGTCTGTTTTAACGCAAGAAGCAAGCTGTTCTTTGGAGTGTCTCTAATACAGCAAGAACCATGAGCATGCCCAGAAAAAAAGAACTGTGTTTCCTACTCATACGGACCATATATAGTGCAACTCTACTTATGAAAATGATACTAACACCCGATGCACTTACATAAATTCTCCTTAGTTAATAGTGAGAATCGCGTTGGGTTCGTGAACTGTGTAAAATCATTTGAGCCCAAAATTCACTTGGTTTACAGGAAATGAACCCTTGCTTGTAGGAAGACACAGATCCTGTGGTTTAACTCCGTTTCTGATGGGAAATTCAGTGCAGTGTTCTCATCCATGAAACACACTCTGTTTTAACTCAAGAAGCAAGGTCTTCTTTCCAGCATCTCTAATATAGCAAGAACCATGAGCATGCCCAGAAAAAAAGAACTGTGTTTCCTACTCATACGGACCATATATAGTGCACCTCTACTTATGAAAATGATACTAACACCTGATGCACTTACATAAATTCTCTTTAGTTAATAGTGAGAATCGCGTTGGGTTCGTGAACTGTGTAAAATCATTTGAGCCCAAAATTCACTTGGTTTACCAGAAATGAACCCTTGCTTGTAGGAAGACACAGATCCTGGGGTTTAACTCCGTTTCTGAAGGGAAATTTAGAGCAGTGTTCTCATCCATGAAACACACTCTGTTTTAACGCAAGAAGCAAGGTCTTCTTTCCAGCATCTCTAATATAGCAAGAACCATGAGCAGGCCCAGAAAAAAAGAACTGTGTTTCCTACTCATACTGACCATATGTAGTTCAACTCTGCTTATGAAACTGATACAAACCACAGCTCCACTTACATAAATGCTCTTTAGTTAATTTTGAGAATCGCGTTGAGTTTGTGAACTGTGTTATATCATTTGAGCCCAAAATCTCTTGGTTTCCCAGAAATGAACTCTTGCTTGTAGAAAGACACAGATCCTGTGGTTTAACTCCGTTTCTGATGGGAAATTCAGTGCAGTGTTCTCATCCATGAAACACACTCTGTTTTAACGCAAGACGCATGCTCTACTTTCCAGAATCTCTAAAGGAACAAGAACCTTGAGCATGTCCAAAAAAAAGAACTGTGTTTCCTACTCATACGGACCATACGTACTTCAACTCTGCTTATGAAACTGATACAAACCACAGCTCCATTTACATAAATGCTCTTTAGTTAATAGTGAGAATCGCGTTGGGTTTTTGAACTCTGTAAAATCATTTGCGACCAAAATTCACTTGGTTTACCAGAAATGAACTCTTGTTTGTAGCAATACACTGATCCTGGGGTTTAACTCGGTTTCTGAAGGGAAATTCAGAGCAGTGTTCTCATCCATGAAACACAGTCTGTTTTAACGCAAGAAGCAAGCTCTTCTTTGGAGTGTCTCTAATACAGCAAGAACCATGAGCATGCCCAGAAAAAAAGAACTGTGTTTCCTACTCATACGGACCATACATAGTTCAACTCTGCTTATTAAACTGATACAAACCACAGCTCCACTTACATAATTGCTCTTTAGTTAATTGTGAGAATCGCGTTGGGTTCGTGAACTGTGTAAAATCATTTGAGCCCAAAATACACTTGGTTTACCAGAAATGAACTCTTGCTTGAAGCAATACACTGATCCTGGGGTTTAACTCCGTTTCTGAAGGGAAATTCAGAGCAGTGTTCTCATCCATGAAACACAGTCTGTTTTAACGCAAGAAGCAAGGTCTTCTTTCCAGCATCTCTAATATGGCAAGAACCAAGAGCATGCCCAGAAAAAAAGAACTGTGTTTCCTACTCATATGGACCATACATAGTTCAACTCTGCTTATGAAACTGATACAAACCACAGCTCCACTTACATAAATGCCCTTTAGTTAATTGTGAGAATCGCGTTGGGTTCGTGAACAGTGTAAAATCATTTGAGCCCAAAATTCACTTGGTTTACCAGAAATGAAAGCTTGCTTGTAGGAAGACACAGATCCTGTGGTTTAACTCCGTTTCTGATGGGAAATTCAGTGCAGTGTTCTCATCCATGAAACACACTCTGTTTTAACGCAAGAAGCAAGGTCTTCTTTCCAGAAGCTCTGATATAGCAAGAACCATGACCATGCCCAGAAAAAAAGAACTGTGTTTCCTACTCATAGGGACCATATGTAGTTCAACTCTGCTTATGAAAGTGATACAAACCACAGCTCAAAATACAAAAATGCTCTTTAGTTAACAGAGAGAATCGCGTTGGGTTTGTGAACTCGGTAAAATCATTTGAGCCCAAAATTCACTTGGTTTAACAGAAATGAAATCTTGCTTGTAGGAAGACACAGATCCTGGGGTTTAACTCCGTTTCTGAAGGGAAATTCAGAGCAGTGTTCTCATCCATGAAACACAGTCTGTTTTAACGCAAGAAGCAAGCTCTTCTGTCGAGTGTCTCTAATACAGCAAGAACCATGAGCATGCCCAGCATAAAAGAACTGTGTTTCCTACTCATATGGACCATACATAGTTCAACTCTGCTTATGAAACTGATACAAACCACAGCTCCACTTACTTAAATGCTCTTTAGTTAATTGTGGGAATCGCGTTGGGTTCGTGAACTGTGTTATATAATTTGAGCCCAAAATCTATTGGTTTCCCAGAAATGAACTCTTGCTTGTAGGAAAACACAGATCCTGTGGTTATCTCCGTTTCTGAAGGGAAATTCAGAGCAGTGTTCTCATCCATGAAACACACTCTGTTTTAACGCAAGAAGCAAGGTCTTCTTTCCAGCATCTCTAATATAGCAAGAACCATGAGCATGGCCAGAAAAAAAGAACTGTGTTTCCTACTCATACGGACCATACGTAGTTCAACTCTGCTTATGAAACTGATAAAACCACAGCTCCACTTACATAAATGCTCTTTAGTTAATTGTGAGAATCGCGTTGGGTTTGTGAACTCTGTAAAATCATTTGAGACCAAAATTCACTTGGTTTACCAGAAATGAACTCTTGCTTGTAGCAATACACTGATCCTGGGGTTTAACTCGTTTTCTGAAGCGAAATTCAGAGCAGTGTTCTCATCCATGAAACACAGTCTGTTTTAACGCAAGAAGCAAGCTCTTCTTTGGAGTGTCTCTAATACAGCAAGAACCATGGGCATGCCCAGAAAAAAAGAACTGTGTTTCCTACTCATACGGACCATACGTAGATCAACTCTGCTTATTAAACTGATACAAACCATAGCTCCACTTACATAAATGCTCTTTAGTTAATTGTGAGAATCGCGTTGGGTTCGTGAACTGTGTTATATCATTTGAGCCCAAAATCTCTTGGTTTCCCAGATATGAACTCTTGCTGGTAGGAAAACACAGATCCTGTGGTTACCTCCGTTTCTGAAGGGAAATTCAGAGCAGTGTTCTCATCCATGAAGCACACTCTGTTTTAACGCAAGAAGCAAGGTCTTCTTTCCAGCATCTCTAATATAGCAAAAACCATGAGCATGCCCAGAAAAAAAGAACTGTGTTTCCTACTCATACGGACCATATATAGTGCAACTCTACTTATGAAAATGATACTAACACCTGATGCACTTACATAAATTCTCTTTAGTTAATTTTGAGAATCGCGTTGGGTTTGTGAACTGTGTTATATCATTTGAGCCCAAAATCTCTTGGTTTCCCAGATATGAACTCTTGCTTGTAGAAAGACAGAGATCCCATGGTTTAACTCCGTTTCTGATGGGAAATTCAGTGCAGTGTTCTCATCCATGAAACACACTCTGTTTTAACGCAAGACGCATGCTCTACTTTCCAGATTCTCTAAAGGAACAAGAACCTTGAGCATGTCCAAAAAAAAGAACTGTGTTTCCTACTCATACGGACCATACGTAGTTCAACTCTGCTTATGAAACTGATACAAACCACAGCTCCACTTACAGAAATGCTCTTTAGTTAATTGTGAGAATCGCGTTGGATTTGTGAACTTTGTAAAATCATTTGAGCCCAAAATTCACTTGGTTTACCAGAAATGAACTCTTGCTTGTAGCAATACACTGATCATGGGGTTTAACTCCGTTCCTGAAGGGAAATTCAGAGCAGTGTTCTCATCCATGAAACACAGTCTGTTTTAACGCAAGAAGCAAGCTCTTCTTTGGAGTGTCTCTAATACAGCAAGAACCATGAGCATGCCCAGAAAAAAAGAACTGTGTTTCCTACTCATACGGACCATATATAGTGCAACTCTACTTATGAAAATGATACTAACACCCGATGCACTTACATAAATTCTCCTTAGTTAATAGTGAGAATCGCGTTGGGTTCGTGAACTGTGTAAAATCATTTGAGCCCAAAATTCACTTGGTTTACAGGAAATGAACCCTTGCTTGTAGGAAGACACAGATCCTGTGGTTTAACTCCGTTTCTGATGGGAAATTCAGTGCAGTGTTCTCATCCATGAAACACACTCTGTTTTAACTCAAGAAGCAAGGTCTTCTTTCCAGCATCTCTAATATAGCAAGAACCATGAGCATGCCCAGAAAAAAAGAACTGTGTTTCCTACTCATACGGACCATATATAGTGCACCTCTACTTATGAAAATGATACTAACACCTGATGCACTTACATAAATTCTCTTTAGTTAATAGTGAGAATCGCGTTGGGTTCGTGAACTGTGTAAAATCATTTGAGCCCAAAATTCACTTGGTTTACCAGAAATGAACCCTTGCTTGTAGGAAGACACAGATCCTGGGGTTTAACTCCGTTTCTGAAGGGAAATTTAGAGCAGTGTTCTCATCCATGAAACACACTCTGTTTTAACGCAAGAAGCAAGGTCTTCTTTCCAGCATCTCTAATATAGCAAGAACCATGAGCAGGCCCAGAAAAAAAGAACTGTGTTTCCTACTCATACTGACCATATGTAGTTCAACTCTGCTTATGAAACTGATACAAACCACAGCTCCACTTACATAAATGCTCTTTAGTTAATTTTGAGAATCGCGTTGAGTTTGTGAACTGTGTTATATCATTTGAGCCCAAAATCTCTTGGTTTCCCAGAAATGAACTCTTGCTTGTAGAAAGACACAGATCCTGTGGTTTAACTCCGTTTCTGATGGGAAATTCAGTGCAGTGTTCTCATCCATGAAACACACTCTGTTTTAACGCAAGACGCATGCTCTACTTTCCAGAATCTCTAAAGGAACAAGAACCTTGAGCATGTCCAAAAAAAAGAACTGTGTTTCCTACTCATACGGACCATACGTACTTCAACTCTGCTTATGAAACTGATACAAACCACAGCTCCATTTACATAAATGCTCTTTAGTTAATAGTGAGAATCGCGTTGGGTTTTTGAACTCTGTAAAATCATTTGCGACCAAAATTCACTTGGTTTACCAGAAATGAACTCTTGTTTGTAGCAATACACTGATCCTGGGGTTTAACTCGGTTTCTGAAGGGAAATTCAGAGCAGTGTTCTCATCCATGAAACACAGTCTGTTTTAACGCAAGAAGCAAGCTCTTCTTTGGAGTGTCTCTAATACAGCAAGAACCATGAGCATGCCCAGAAAAAAAGAACTGTGTTTCCTACTCATACGGACCATACATAGTTCAACTCTGCTTATTAAACTGATACAAACCACAGCTCCACTTACATAATTGCTCTTTAGTTAATTGTGAGAATCGCGTTGGGTTCGTGAACTGTGTAAAATCATTTGAGCCCAAAATACACTTGGTTTACCAGAAATGACCTCTTGCTTGAAGCAATACACTGATCCTGGGGTTTAACTCCGTTTCTGAAGGGAAATTCAGAGCAGTGTTCTCATCCATGAAACACAGTCTGTTTTAACGCAATATGCAAGCCCTTCTTTCGAGTGTCTCTAATACAGCAAGAACAATGAGCATGCCCAGAAAAAAAGAACTGTGTTTCCTACTCATATGGACCATACGTAGTTCAACTCTGCTTATGAAACTGATACAAACCACAGCTCCACTTACATAAATGCCCTTTAGTTAATTGTGAGAATCGCGTTGGTTTCGTGAACTGTGTAAAATCATTTCAGCCCAAAATACACTTGGTTTACCAGAAATGAACTCTTGCTTGTAGGAAGACACAGATACTGTGGTTTAACTCCATTTCTGAAGGGAAATTCAGAGCGGTGTTCTCATCCATGAAACACACTCTTTTTTAACGCAAGAAGCAAGCTCTTCTTTGGAGTGTCTCTAATACAGCAAGAACCATGGGCATGCCCAGAAAAAAAGAACTGTGTTTCCTACTCATACGGACCATACGTAGTTCAACTCTGCTTATGAAACTGATACAAACCATAGCTCCACTTACATAAATGCTCTTTAGTTAATTGTGAGAATCGCGTTGGGTTCGTAAACTGTGTTATATCATTTGAGCCCAAAATCTCTTGGTTTCCCAGAAATGAACTCTTGCTTGTAGGATAACACAGATCCTGTGGTTACTTCCGTTTCTGAAGGAAAATTCAGAGCAGTGTTCTCATCCATGAAGCACACTCTGTTTTAACGCAAGAAGCAAGGTCTTCTTTCCAGCATCTCTAATATAGCAAAAACCATGAGCATGCCCAGAAAAAAAGAACTGTGTTTCCTACTCATACGGACCATATATACTGCAACTCTACTTATGAAAATGATACTAACACCTGATGCACTTACATAAATTCTCTTTAGTTAATTTTGAGAATCGCGTTGGGTTTGTGAACTGTGTTATATCATTTGAGCCCAAAATCTCTTGGTTTCCCAGATATGAACTCTTGCTTGTAGAAAGACAGAGATCCCATGGTTTTACTCCGTTTCTGATGGGAAATTCAGTGCAGTGTTGTCAACCATGAAACACACTCTGTTTTAACGCAAGACGCATGCTCTACTTTCCAGATTCTCTAAAGGAACAAGAACCTTGAGCATGTCCAAAAAAAAGAACTGTGTTTCCTACTCATACGGACCATACGTAGTTCAACTCTGCTTATGAAACTGATACAAACCACAGCTCCACTTACAGAAATGCTCTTTAGTTAATTGTGAGAATCGCGTTGGATTTGTGAACTTTGTAAAATCATTTGAGCCCAAAATTCACTTGGTTTACCAGAAATGAACTCTTGCTTGTAGCAATACACTGATCATGGGGTTTAACTCCGTTCCTGAAGGGAAATTCAGAGCAGTGTTCTCATCCATGAAACACAGTCTGTTTTATCTCAAGAAGAAAGGTTTTCTTTCCAGCATCTCTAATATAGGAAGAACCATGAGCATGCCCAGAAAAAAAGAACTGTGTTTCCTACTCATACGAACCATATATAGTGCAATTTTACTTATGAAAATGATACCAACACCCGATGCACTTACATAAATTCTCTTTAGTTAATAGTGAGAATCGCGTTGGGTTCGTGAACTGTGTAAAATCATTTGAGCCCAAAATACACTTGGTTTACCAGAAATGAACTCTTGCTTGAAGCAATTCACTGATCCTGGGGTTTAACTCCGTTTCTGAAGGGAAATTCAGAGCAGTGTTCTCATCCATGAAACACAGTCTGTTTTAACGCAATAAGCAAGCTCTTCTTTCGAGTGTCTCTAATACAGCAAGAACAATGAGCATGCCCAGAAAAAAAGAACTGTGTTTCCTACTCATATGGACCATACGTAGTTCAACTCTGCTTCTGAAACTGATACAAACCACAGCTCCACTTACATAAATGCCCTTTAGTTAATTGTGAGAATCGCGTTGGGTTCGTGAACTGTGTAAAATCATTTGAGCCCAAAATACACTTGGTTTACCAGAAATGAAATCTTGCTTGTAGGAAGACACAGATCCTGTGGTTTAATTCCGTTTCTGAAGGGAAATTCAGAGCAGTGTTCTCATCCATGAAACACAGTCTGTTTTAACGCTAGAATCAAGATCTTCTTTCGAGTGTCTCTAATACAGCAAGAACCATGAGCATGCCCAGAAAAAAAGAACTGTGTTTCCTACTCATACGAACCATATATAGTGCAACTCTACTTATGAAAATGATACTAACTCCCGCTGCACTTACATAAATTCTCTTTAGTTAATAGTGAGAATCGCGTTGGGTTCGTGAACTGTGTAAAATCATTTGAGCCCAAATTCTCTTAGTTTTCCAGAAATGAACTCTTGCTTGTAGGAAGACACAGATCCTGTGGTTTAATTCCGTTTCTGAAGGGAAATTCAGAGCAGTGTTCTCATCCATGAAACACACTCTGTTTCAACGCAAGAAGCAAGGTCTTCTTTCCAGAAGCTCTAATATAGCAAGAACCATGACCATGCCCAGAAAAAAAGAACTGTGTTTCCTACTCATACGGACCATACATAGTTCAACTCTGCTTATGAAACTGATAAAACCACAGCTCCACTTACATAAATGCTCTTTAGTTAATAGTGAGAATCGTGTTGGGTTTGTGAACTCTGTAAAATCATTTGAGACCAAAATTCACTTCGTTTACCAGAAATGAACTCTTGCTTGTAGGAAGACACAGATCCTGGGGTTTAACTCCGTTTCTGAAGGGAAATTCAGAGCAGTGTTCTCATCCATGAAACACAGTCTGTTTTAACGCAAGAAGCAAGCTCTTCTGTCGAGTGTCTCTAATACAGCAAGAACCATGAGCATGCATAGCATAAAAGAACTGTGTTTCCTACTCATATGGACCATACGTAGTTCAACTCTGCTTATGAAACTGATACAAACCACAGCTCCACTTACTTAAATGCTCTTTAGTTAATTGTGGGAATCGCGTTGGGTTCATGAACTGTGTTATATCATTTGAGCCCCAAATCTCTTGGTTTCCCAGAAATGAACTCTTGCTTGTAGGAAAACACAGATCCTGTGGTTATCTCCGTTTCTGAAGGGAAATTCAGAGCAGTGTTCTCATCCATGAAACACACTCTGTTTTAACGCAAGAAGCAAGGTCTTCTTTCCAGAATCTCTAATATAGCAAGAACCATGAGCATGCCCAGAAAAAAAGAACTGTGTTTCCTACTCATACGGACCATACATAGTTCAACTCTGCTTATGAAACTGATAAAACCACAGCTCCACTTACATAAATGCTCTTTAGTTAATAGTGAGAATCGCGTTGGGTTTGTGAACTCTGTAAAATCATTTGAGACCAAAATTCACTTGGTTTACCAGAAATGAACTCTTGCTTGTAGCAATACACTGATCCTGGGGTTTAACTCCGTACCTGAAGGGAAATTCAGAGCAGTGTTCTCATCCATGAAACACAGTCTGTTTTAACTCAAGAAGAAAGGTCTTCTTTCCAGCATCTCTAATATAGCAAGAACCATGAGCATGCCCAGAATAAAAAGACTGTGTTTCCTACTCATACGGACCATAGGTAGTTCAACTCTGCATATGAAACTGATAAAACCACAGCTCCACTTACATAATTGCTCTTTAGTTAATTGTGAGAATCGCGTTGGGTTCGTGAACTGTGTTATATCATTAGAGCCCAAAATCGCTTGGTTGCCCAGAAATGAACTCTTGCTTGTAGGAAAACACAGATCCTGTGGTTATCTCCGTTTCTGAAGGGAAATTCAGAGCAGTGTTCTCATCCATGAAACACAGTCTGTTTTAACGCTAGAATCAAGATCTTCTTTCGAGTGTCTCTAATACAGCAAGAACCATGAGCATGCCCAGAAAAAAAGAAGTGTGTTTCCTACTCATACGGACCATATATAGTGCAACTCTACTTATGAAAATGATACTAACTCCCGCTGCACTTACATAAATTCTCTTTAGTTAACAGTGAGAATCGCGTTGGGTTCGTGAACTGTGTAAAATCATTTGAGCCCAAATTCTCTTAGTTTTCCAGAAATGAACTCTTGCTTGTAGGAAGACACAGATCCTGTGGTTTAACTCCGTTTCTGAATTGAAATTCAGAGCAGTGTTCTCATCCATGAAACACACTCTGTTTTAACGCAAGAAGCAAGTTCTTCTTTCCAGAAGCTCTACTATAGCAAGAACCATGACCAGGCCCAGAAAAAAAGAACTGTGTTTCCTACTCATACGGACCATACGTAGTTCAACTCTGCTTATGAAACTGATAAAACCACAGCTCCACTTACATAAATGCTCTTTAGTTAATAGTGAGAATCGCGTTGGGTTTGTGAACTCTGTAAAATCATTTGAGACCAAAATTCACTTGGTTTACCAGAAATGAACTCTTGCTTGTAGCAATACACTGATCCTGGGGTTTAACTCGTTTTCTGAAGGGAAATTCAGAGCAGTGTTCTCATCCATGAAACACAGTCTGTTTTAACGCAAGAAGCAAGCTCTTCTTCGGAGTGTCTCTAATACAGCAAGAACCATGAGCATGCCCAGAAAAAAAGAACTGTGTTTCCTACTCATACGGATCATACTTAGTTCAACTCTGCTTATTAAACTGATACAAACCACAGCTCCACTTACATAAATGCTCTTTAGTTAATTGTGAGAATCGCATTGGGTTCGTGAACTGTGTTATATCATTTGAGCCCAAAATCTCTTGGTTTCCCAGAAATGATCTCTTGCTTGTAGGAAAACACAGATACTGTGGTTACCTCCGTTTCTGAAGGGAAATTCAGAGCAGTGTTCTCATCCATGAAACACACTCTGTTTTAACGCAAGAAGCAAGGTCTTCTTTCCAGCATCTCTAATATAGCAAGAACCATGAGCATGCCCAGAAAAAAAGAACTGTGTTTCCTACTCATATGGACCATATATAGTGCAACTCTACTTATGAAAATGATACTAACACCCGATGCACTTACATAAATTCTCTTTAGTTAATAGTGAGAATCGCGTTGGGTTCGTGAACTGTGTAAAATCATTTGAGCCCAAAATTCACTTGGTTTACCAGAAATGAACCCTTGCTTGTAGGAAGACACAGATCCTGGTGTTTAACTCCATTTCGGAAGGGAAATTTAGAGCAGTGTTCTCATCCATGAAACACACTCTGTTATAACGCAAGAAGCAAGGTCTTCTTTCCAGCATCTCTAATATAGCAAGAACCATGAGCATGCCCAGAAATAAAGAACTGTGTTTCCTACTCATACTGACCATATGTAGTTCAACTCTGCTTATGAAACTGATACAAACCACAGCTCCACTTACATAAATGCTCTTTAGTTAATTTTGAGAATCGCGTTGAGTTTGTGAACTGTGTTATATCATTTGAGCCCAAAATCTCTTAGTTTCCCAGAAATGAACTCTTGCTTGTAGAAAGACACAGATCCTGTGTTTTAACTCCGTTTCTGATGGGAAATTCAGTGCAGTGTTCTCATCCATGAAACACACTCTGTTTGAACGCAAGACGCATGCTCTACTTTCCAGAATCTCTAAAGGAACAAGAACCTTGAGCATGTCCAAAAAAAGAAACTGTGTTTCCTAATCATACGGACCATACGTAGTTCAACTCTGCTTATGAAACTGATACAAACCACAGCTCCACTTACAGAAATGCTCTTTAGTTAATTGTGAGAATCGCGTTGGATTTGTGAACTTTGTAAAATCATTTGAGCCCAAAATTCACTTGGTTTACCAGAAATGAACTCTTGCTTGTAGCAATACACTGATCATGGGGTTTAACTCCGTTCCTGAAGGGAAATTCAGAGCAGTGTTCTCATCCATGAAACACAGTCTGTTTTAACTCAAGAAGAAAGGTCTTCTTTCCAGCATCTCTAATATAGCAAGAATCATGAGCATGCCCAGAATAAAAGGACTGTGTTTCCTACTCATACGGACCATACGTAGTTCAACTCTGCTTATTAAACTGATACAAACCACCGCTCCACTTACATAATTGCTCTTTAGTTAATTGTGAGAATCGCGTTGGGTTCGTGAACTGTGTTATATCATTAGAGCTCAAAATCGCTTGGTTTCCCAGAAATGAACTCTTGCTCGTAGGAAAACACAGATCATGTGGTTATCTCCGTTTCTGAAGGGAAATTCAGAGCAGTGTTCTCATCCATGAAACACAGTCTGTTTTAACGCTAGAATCAAGATCTTCTTTCGAGTGTCTCTAATACAGCAAGAACCATGAGCATGCCCAGAAAAAAAGAAGTGTGTTTCCTACTCATACGAACCATATATAGTGCAACTCTACTTATGAAAATGATACTAACTCCCGCTGCACTTACGTAAATTCTCTTTAGTTAACAGTGAGAATCGCGTTGGGTTCGTGAAATGTGTAAAATCATTTGAGCCCAAATTCTCTTAGTTTTCCAGAAATGAACTCTTGCTTGTAGGAAGACACAGATCCTGTGGTTTAACTCGGTTTCTGAATTGAAATTCAGAGCAGTGTTCTCATCCATGAAACACACTCTGTTTTAACGCAAGAAGCAAGGTCTTCTTTCCAGAAGCTCTGATATAGCAAGAACCATGACCATGCCCAGAAAAAAAGAACTGTGTTTCCTACTCATAGGGACCATATGTAGTTCAACTCTGCTTATGAAAGTGATACAAACCACAGCTCAAAATACAAAAATGCTCTTTAGTTAACAGAGAGAATCGCGTTGGGTTTGTGAACTCGGTAAAATCATTTGAGCCCAAAATTCACTTGGTTTAACAGAAATGAAATCTTGCTTGTAGGAAGACACAGATCCTGGGGTTTAACTCCGTTTCTGAAGGGAAATTCAGAGCAGTGTTCTCATCCATGAAACACAGTCTGTTTTAACGCAAGAAGCAAGCTCTTCTGTCGAGTGTCTCTAATACAGCAAGAACCATGAGCATGCCCAGCATAAAAGAACTGTGTTTCCTACTCATATGGACCATACATAGTTCAACTCTGCTTATGAAACTGATACAAACCACAGCTCCACTTACTTAAATGCTCTTTAGTTAATTGTGGGAATCGCGTTGGGTTCGTGAACTGTGTTATATAATTTGAGCCCAAAATCTATTGGTTTCCCAGAAATGAACTCTTGCTTGTAGGAAAACACAGATCCTGTGGTTATCTCCGTTTCTGAAGGGAAATTCAGAGCAGTGTTCTCATCCATGAAACACACTCTGTTTTAACGCAAGAAGCAAGGTCTTCTTTCCAGCATCTCTAATATAGCAAGAACCATGAGCATGGCCAGAAAAAAAGAACTGTGTTTCCTACTCATACGGACCATACGTAGTTCAACTCTGCTTATGAAACTGATAAAACCACAGCTCCACTTACATAAATGCTCTTTAGTTAATTGTGAGAATCGCGTTGGGTTTGTGAACTCTGTAAAATCATTTGAGACCAAAATTCACTTGGTTTACCAGAAATGAACTCTTGCTTGTAGCAATACACTGATCCTGGGGTTTAACTCGTTTTCTGAAGCGAAATTCAGAGCAGTGTTCTCATCCATGAAACACAGTCTGTTTTAACGCAAGAAGCAAGCTCTTCTTTGGAGTGTCTCTAATACAGCAAGAACCATGAGCATGCCCAGAAAAAAAGAACTGTGTTTCCTACTCATACGGACCATACTTAGTTCAACTCTGCTTATTAAACTGATACAAACCACAGCTCCACTTACATAAATGCTCTTTAGTTAATTGTGAGAATCGCATTGGGTTCGTGAACTGTGTTATATCATTTGAGCCCAAAATCTCTTGGTTTCCCAGAAATGAACTCTTGCTTGTAGGAAAACACAGATACTGTGGTTACCTACGTTTCTGAAGGGAAATTCAGAGCAGTGTTCTCATCCAGGAAACACACTCTGTTTTAACGCAAGAAGCAAGGTCTTCTTTCCAGCATCTCTAATATAGCAAGAACCATGAGCATGCCCAGAAAAAAAGAACTGTGTTTCCTACTCTTATGGACCATATATAGTGCAACTCTACTTATGAAAATGATACTAACACCCGATGCAGTTACATAAATTCTCTTTAGTTAATAGTGAGAATCGCGTTGGGTTCGTGAACTGTGTAAAACCATTTGAGCCCAAAATTCACTTGGTTTACCAGAAATGAACCCTTGCTTGTAGGAAGACACAGATCCTGGGGTTTAACTCCGTTTCTGAAGGGAAATTTAGAGCAGTGTTCTCATCCATGAAACACACTCTGTTATAACGCAAGAAGCAAGGTCTTCTTTCCAGCATCTCTAATATAGCAAGAACCATGAGCATGCCCAGAAAAAAAGAACTGTGTTTCCTACTCATACTGACCATATGTAGTTCAACTCTGCTTATGAAACTGATACAAACCACAGCTCCACTTACATAAATGCTCTTTAGTTAATTTTGAGAATCGCGTTGAGTTTGTGAACTGTGTTATATCATTTGAGCCCAAAATCTCTTGGTTTCCCAGAAATGAACTCTTGCTTGTAGAAAGACACAGATCCTGTGTTTTAACTCCGTTTCTGATGGGAAATTCAGTGCAGTGTTCTCATCCATGAAACACACTCTGTTTGAACGCAAGACGCATGCTCTACTTTCCAGAATCTCTAAAGGAACAAGAACCTTGAGCATGTCCAAAAAAAAAAACTGTGTTTCCTAATCATACGGACCATACGTAGTTCAACTCTGCTTATGAAACTGATACAAACCACAGCTCCACTTACAGAAATGCTCTTTAGTTAATTGTGAGAATCGCGTTGGATTTGTGAACTTTGTAAAATCATTTGAGCCCAAAATTCACTTGGTTTACCAGAAATGAACTCTTGCTTGTAGCAATACACTGATCATGGGGTTTAACTCCGTTCCTGAAGGGAAATTCAGAGCAGTGTTCTCATCCATGAAACACAGTCTGTTTTAACTCAAGAAGAAAGGTCTTCTTTCCAGCATCTCTAATATAGCAAGAATCATGAGCATGCCCAGAATAAAAGGACTGTGTTTCCTACTCATACGGACCATATATAGTGCAACTCTACTTATGAAAATGATACTAACTCCCGCTGCACTTACGTAAATTCTCTTTAGTTAACAGTGAGAATCGCGTTGGGTTCGTGAAATGTGTAAAATCATTTGAGCCCAAATTCTCTTAGTTTTCCAGAAATGAACTCTTGCTTGTAGGAAGACACAGATCCTGTGGTTTAACTCCGTTTCTGAATTGAAATTCAGAGCAGTGTTCTCATCCATGAAACACACTCTGTTTTAACGCAAGAAGCAAGGTCTTCTTTCCAGAAGCTCTGATATAGCAAGAACCATGACCATGCCCAGAAAAAAAGACCTGTGTTTCCTACTCAAAGGGACCATATGTAGTTCAACTCTGCTTATGAAAGTGATACAAACCACAGCTCAAAATACAAAAATGCTCTTTAGTTAACAGAGAGAATCGCGTTGGGTTTGTGAACTCGGTAAAATCATTTGAGCCCAAAATTCACTTGGTTTAACAGAAATGAAATCTTGCTTGTAGGAAGACACAGATCCTGGGGTTTAACTCCGTTTCTGAAGGGAAATTCAGAGCAGTGTTCTCATCCATGAAACACAGTCTGTTTTAACGCAAGAAGCAAGCTCTTCTGTCGAGTGTCTCTAATACAGCAAGAACCATGAGCATGCCCAGCATAAAGGAACTGTGTTTCCTACTCATATGGACCATACATAGTTCAACTCTGCTTATGAAACTGATACAAACCACAGCTCCACTTACTTAAATGCTCTTTAGTTAATTGTGGGAATCGCGTTGGGTTCGTGAACTGTGTTATATAATTTGAGCCCAAAATCTATTGGTTTCCCAGAAATGAACTCTTGCTTGTAGGAAAACACAGATCCTGTGGTTATCTCCGTTTCTGAAGGGAAATTCAGAGCAGTGTTCTCATCCATGAAACACACTCTGTTTTAACGCAAGAAGCAAGGTCTTCTTTCCAGCATCTCTAATATAGCAAGAACCATGAGCATGGCCAGAAAAAAAGAACTGTGTTTCCTACTCATACGGACCATACGTAGTTCAACTCTGCTTATGAAACTGATACAAACCACAGCTCCACTTACATAAATGCTCTTTAGTTAATTGTGAGAATCGCGTTGGGTTTGTGAACTCTGTAAAATCATTTGAGACCAAAATTCACTTGGTTTACCAGAAATGAACTCTTGCTTGTAGCAATACACTGATCCTGGGGTTTAACTCGTTTTCTGAAGCGAAATTCAGAGCAGTGTTCTCATCCATGAAACACAGTCTGTTTTAACGCAAGAAACAAGCTCTTCTTTGGAGTGTCTCTAATACAGCAAGAACCATGAGCATGCCCAGAAAAAAAGAACTGTGTTTCCTACTCATACGGACCATACTTAGTTCAACTCTGCTTATTAAACTGATACAAACCACAGCTCCACTTACAGAAATGCTCTTTAGTTAATTGTGAGAATCGCATTGGGTTCGTGAACTGTGTTATATCATTTGAGCCCAAAATCTCTTGGTTTCCCAGAAATGAACTCTTGCTTGTAGGAAAACACAGATACTGTGGTTACCTACGTTTCTGAAGGGAAATTCAGAGCAGTGTTCTCATCCATGAAACACACTCTGTTTTAACGCAAGAAGCAAGGTCTTCTTTCCAGCATCTCTAATATAGCAAGAACCATGAGCATGCCCAGAAAAAAAGAACTGTGTTTCCTACTCTTATGGACCATATATAGTGCAACTCTACTTATGAAAATGATACTAACACCCGATGCAGTTACATAAATTCTCTTTAGTTAATAGTGAGAATCGCGTTGGGTTCGTGAACTGTGTAAAATCATTTGAGCCCAAAATTCACTTGGTTTACCAGAAATGAACCCTTGCTTGTAGGAAGACACAGATCCTGGGGTTTAACTCCGTTTCTGAAGGGAAATTTAGAGCAGTGTTCTCATCCATGAAACACGGTCTGTTTTTACGCAAGAAGCAAGGTCTTCTTTCCAGCATCTCTAATATAGCAAGAACCATGAGCATGCCCAGAAAAAAAGAACTGTGTTTCCTACTCATACTGACCATATGTAGTTCAACTCTGCTTATGAAACTGATACAAACCACAGCTCCACTTACATAAATGCTCTTTAGTTAATTTTGAGAATCGCGTTGAGTTTGTGAACTGTGTTATATCATTTGAGCCCAAAATCTCTTGGTTTCCCAGAAATGAACTCTTGCTTGTAGAAAGACACAGATCCTGTGTTTTACCTCCGTTTCTGATGGGAAATTCAGTGCAGTGTTCTCATCCATGAAACACACTCTGTTTGAACGCAAGACGCATGCTCTACTTTCCAGAATCTCTAAAGGAACAAGAACCTTGAGCATGTCCAAAAAAAAAAAAACTGTGTTTCCTAATCATACGGACCATACGTAGTTCAACTCTGCTTATGAAACTGATACAAACCACAGCTCCACTTACAGAAATGCTCTTTAGTTAATTGTGAGAATCGCGTTGGATTTGTGAACTTTGTAAAATCATTTGAGCCCAAAATTCACTTGGTTTACCAGAAATGAACTCTTGCTTGTAGCAATACACTGATCATGGGGTTTAACTCTGTTCCTGAAGGGAAATTCAGAGCAGTGTTCTCATCCATGAAACACAGTCTGTTTTAACTCAAGAAGAAAGGTCTTCTTTCCAGCATCTCTAATATAGCAAGAATCATGAGCATGCCCAGAATAAAAGGACTGTGTTTCCTACTCATACGGACCATACGTAGTTCAACTCTGCTTATTAAACTGATACAAACCACAGCTCCACTTACATAATTGCTCTTTAGTTAATTGTGAGAATCGCGTTGGGTTCGTGAACTGTGTTATATCATTAGAGCTCAAAATCGCTTGGTTTCCCAGAAATGAACTCTTGCTCGTAGGAAAACACAGATCATGTGGTTATCTCCGTTTCTGAAGGGAAATTCAGAGCAGTGTTCTCATCCATGAAACACAGTCTGTTTTAACGCTAGAATCAAGATCTTCTTTCGAGTGTCTCTAATACAGCAAGAACCATGAGCATGCCCAGAAAAAAAGAACTGTGTTTCCTACTCATACGAACCATATATAGTGCAACTCTACTTATGAAAATGATACTAACTCCCGCTGCACTTACATAAATTCTCTTTAGTTAACAGTGAGAATCGCGTTGGGTTCGTGAACTGTGTAAAATCATTTGAGCCCAAATTCTCTTAGTTTTCCAGAAATGAACTCTTGCTTGTAGGAAGACACAGATCCTGTGGTTTAACTCCGTTTCTGAATTGAAATTCAGAGCAGTGTTCTCATCCATGAAACACACTCTGTTTTAACGCAAGAAGCAAGGTCTTCTTTCCAGAAGCTCTGATATAGCAAGAACCATGACCATGCCCAGAAAAAAAGAACTGTGTTTCCTACTCATAGGGACCATATGTAGTTCAACTCTGCTTATGAAAGTGATACAAACCACAGCTCAAAATACAAAAATGCTCTTTAGTTAACAGAGAGAATCGCGTTGGGTTTGTGAACTCGGTAAAATCATTTGAGCCCAAAATTCACTTGGTTTAACAGAAATGAAATCTTGCTTGTAGGAAGACACAGATCCTGGGGTTTAACTCCGTTTCTGAAGGGAAATTCAGAGCAGTGTTCTCATCCATGAAACACAGTCTGTTTTAACGCAAGAAGCAAGCTCTTCTGTCGAGTGTCTCTAATACAGCAAGAACCATGAGCATGCCCAGCATAAAAGAACTGTGTTTCCTACTCATATGGACCATACATAGTTCAACTCTGCTTATGAAACTGATACAAACCACAGCTCCACTTACTTAAATGCTCTTTAGTTAATTGTGGGAATCGCGTTGGGTTCGTGAACTGTGTTATATAATTTGAGCCCAAAATCTATTGGTTTCCCAGAAATGAACTCTTGCTTGTAGGAAAACACAGATCCTGTGGTTATCTCCGTTTCTGAAGGGAAATTCAGAGCAGTGTTCTCATCCATGAAACACACTCTGTTTTAACGCAAGAAGCAAGGTCTTCTTTCCAGCATCTCTAATATAGCAAGAACCATGAGCATGGCCAGAAAAAAAGAACTGTGTTTCCTACTCATACGGACCATACGTAGTTCAACTCTGCTTATGAAACTGATAAAACCACAGCTCCACTTACATAAATGCTCTTTAGTTAATTGTGAGAATCGCGTTGGGTTTGTGAACTCTGTAAAATCATTTGAGACCAAAATTCACTTGGTTTACCAGAAATGAACTCTTGCTTGTAGCAATACACTGATCCTGGGGTTTAACTCGTTTTCTGAAGCGAAATTCAGAGCAGTGTTCTCATCCATGAAACACAGTCTGTTTTAACGCAAGAAACAAGCTCTTCTTTGGAGTGTCTCTAATACAGCAAGAACCATGAGCATGCCCAGAAAAAAAGAACTGTGTTTCCTACTCATACGGACCATACTTAGTTCAACTCTGCTTATTAAACTGATACAAACCACAGCTCCACTTACATAAATGCTCTTTAGTTAATTGTGAGAATCGCATTGGGTTCGTGAACTGTGTTATATCATTTGAGCCCAAAATCTCTTGGTTTCCCAGAAATGAACTCTTGCTTGTAGGAAAACACAGATACTGTGGTTACCTACGTTTCTGAAGGGAAATTCAGAGCAGTGTTCTCATCCATGAAACACACTCTGTTTTAACGCAAGAAGCAAGGTCTTCTTTCCAGCATCTCTAATATAGCAAGAACCATGAGCATGCCCAGAAAAAAAGAACTGTGTTTCCTACTCTTATGGACCATATATAGTGCAACTCTACTTATGAAAATGATACTAACACCCGATGCAGTTACATAAATTCTCTTTAGTTAATAGTGAGAATCGCGTTGGGTTCGTGAACTGTGTAAAATCATTTGAGCCCAAAATTCACTTGGTTTACCAGAAATGAACCCTTGCTTGTAGGAAGACACAGATCCTGGGGTTTAACTCCGTTTCTGAAGGGAAATTTAGAGCAGTGTTCTCATCCATGAAACACAGTCTGTTTTAACGCAAGAAGCAAGGTCTTCTTTCCAGCATCTCTAATATAGCAAGAACCATGAGCATGCCCAGAAAAAAAGAACTGTGTTTCCTACTCATACTGACCATATGTAGTTCAACTCTGCTTATGAAACTGATACAAACCACAGCTCCACTTACATAAATGCTCTTTAGTTAATTTTGAGAATCGCGTTGAGTTTGTGAACTGTGTTATATCATTTGAGCCCAAAATCTCTTGGTTTCCCAGAAATGAACTCTTGCTTGTAGAAATACACAGATCCTGTGTTTTAACTCCGTTTCTGATGGGAAATTCAGTGCAGTGTTCTCATCCATGAAACACACTCTGTTTGAACGCAAGACGCATGCTCTACTTTCCAGAATCTCTAAAGGAACAAGAACCTAGAGCATGTCCAAAAAAAAAAACTGTGTTTCCTAATCATACGGACCATACGTAGTTCAACTCTGCTTATGAAACTGATACAAACCACAGCTCCACTTACAGAAATGCTCTTTAGTTAATTGTGAGAATCGCGTTGGATTTGTGAACTTTGTAAAATCATTTGAGCCCAAAATTCACTTGGTTTACCAGAAATGAACTCTTGCTTGTAGCAATACACTGATCATGGGGTTTAACTCCGTTCCTGAAGGGAAATTCAGAGCAGTGTTCTCATCCATGAAACACAGTCTGTTTTAACTCAAGAAGAAAGGTCTTCTTTCCAGCATCTCTAATATAGCAAGAATCATGAGCATGCCCAGAATAAAAGGACTGTGTTTCCTACTCATACGGACCATACGTAGTTCAACTCTGCTTATTAAACTGATACAAACCACAGCTCCACTTACATAATTGCTCTTTAGTTAATTGTGAGAATCGCGTTGGGTTCGTGAACTGTGTTATATCATTAGAGCTCAAAATCGCTTGGTTTCCCAGAAATGAACTCTTGCTTGTAGGAAAACACAGATCCTGTGGTTATCTCCGTTTCTGAAGGGAAATTCAGAGCAGTGTTCTCATCCATGAAACACAGTCTGTTTTAACGCTAGAATCAAGATCTTCTTTCGAGTGTCTCTAATACAGCAAGAACCATGAGCATGCCCAGAAAAAAAGAACTGTGTTTCCTACTCATACGAACCATATATAGTGCAACTCTACTTATGAAAATGATACTAACTCCCGCTGCACTTACATAAATTCTCTTTAGTTAACAGTGAGAATCGCGTTGGGTTCGTGAACTGTGTAAAATCATTTGAGCCCAAATTCTCTTAGTTTTCCAGAAATGAACTCTTGCTTGTAGGAAGACACAGATCCTGTGGTTTAACTCCGTTTCTGAATTGAAATTCAGAGCAGTGTTCTCATCCATGAAACACACTCTGTTTTAACGCAAGAAGCAAGGTCTTCTTTCCAGAAGCTCTGATATACCAAGAACCATGACCATGCCCAGAAAAAAAGAACTGTGTTTCCTACTCATAGGGACCATATGTAGTTCAACTCTGCTTATGAAAATGATACAAACCACAGCTCAAAATACAAAAATGCTCTTTAGTTAACAGAGAGAATCGCGTTGGGTTTGTGAACTCGGTAAAATCATTTGAGCCCAAAATTCACTTGGTTTAACAGAAATGAAATCTTGCTTGTAGGAAGACACAGATCCTGGGGTTTAACTCCGTTTCTGAAGGGAAATTCAGAGCAGTGTTCTCATCCATGAAACACAGTCTGTTTTAACGCAAGAAGCAAGCTCTTCTGTCGAGTGTCTCTAATACAGCAAGAATCATGAGCATGCCCAGCATAAAAGAACTGTGTTTCCTACTCATATGGACCATACATAGTTCAACTCTGCTTATGAAACTGATACAAACCACAGCTCCACTTACTTAAATGCTATTTAGTTAATTGTGGGAATCGCGTTGGGTTCGTGAACTGTGTTATATAATTTGAGCCCAAAATCTATTGGTTTCCCAGAAATGAACTCTTGCTTGTAGGAAAACACAGATCCTGTGGTTATCTCCGTTTCTGAAGGGAAATTCAGAGCAGTGTTCTCATCCATGGAACACACTCTGTTTTAACGCAAGAAGCAAGGTCTTCTTTCCAGCATCTCTAATATAGCAAGAACCATGAGCATGGCCAGAAAAAAAGAACTGTGTTTCCTACTCATACGGACCATACGTAGTTCAACTCTGCTTATGAAACTGATAAAACCACAGCTCCACTTACATAAATGCTCTTTAGTTAATTGTGAGAATCGCGTTGGGTTTGTGAACTCTGTAAAATCATTTGAGACCAAAATTCACTTGGTTTACCAGAAATGAACTCTTGCTTGTAGCAATACACTGATCCTGGGGTTTAACTCGTTTTCTGAAGCGAAATTCAGAGCAGTGTTCTCATCCATGAAACACAGTCTGTTTTAACGCAAGAAACAAGCTCTTCTTTGGAGTGTCTCTAATACAGCAAGAACCATGAGCATGCCCAGAAAAAAAGAACTGTGTTTCCTACTCATACGGACCATACTTAGTTCAACTCTGCTTATTAAACTGATACAAACCACAGCTCCACTTACATAAATGCTCTTTAGTTAATTGTGAGAATCGCATTGGGTTCGTGAACTGTGTTATATCATTTGAGCCCAAAAACTCTTGGTTTCCCAGAAATGAACTCTTGCTTGTAGGAAAACACAGATACTGTGGTTACCTACGTTTCTGAAGGGAAATTCAGAGCAGTGTTCTCATCCATGAAACACACTCTGTTTTAACGCAAGAAGCAAGGTCTTCTTTCCAGCATCTCTAATATAGCAAGACCATGAGCATGCCCAGAAAAAAATAACTGTGTTTCCTACTCTTATGGACCATATATAGTGCAACTCTACTTATGAAAATGATACTAACACCCGATGCAGTTACATAAATTCTCTTTAGTTAATAGTGAGAATCGCGTTGGGTTCGTGAACTGTGTAAAATCATTTGAGCCCAAAATTCACTTGGTTTACCAGAAATGAACCCTTGCTTGTAGGAAGACACAGATCCTTGGGTTTAACTCCGTTTCTGAAGGGAAATTTAGAGCAGTGTTCTCATCCATGAAACACAGTCTGTTTTAACGCAAGAAGCAAGGTCTTCTTTCCAGCATCTCTAATATAGCAAGAACCATGAGCATGCCCAGAAAAAAAGAACTGTGTTTCCTACTCATACTGACCATATGTAGTTCAACTCTGCTTATGAAACTGATACAAACCACAGCTCCACTTACATAAATGCTCTTTAGTTAATTTTGAGAATCGCGTTGAGTTTGTGAACTGTGTTATATCATTTGAGCCCAAAATCTCTTGGTTTCCCAGAAATGAACTCTTGCTTGTAGAAAGACACAGATCCTGTGTTTTAACTCCGTTTCTGATGGGAAATTCAGTGCAGTGTTCTCATCCATGAAACACACTCTGTTTGAACGCAAGACGCATGCTCTACTTTCCAGAATCTCTAAAGGAACAAGAACCTTGAGCATGTCCAAAAAAAAAAAACTGTGTTTCCTAATCATACGGACCATACGTAGTTCAACTCTGCTTATGAAACTGATACAAACCACAGCTCCACTTACAGAAATGCTCTTTAGTTAATTGTTAGAATCGCGTTGGATTTGTGAACTTTGTAAAATCATTTGAGCCCAAAATTCACTTGGTTTACCAGAAATGAACTCTTGCTTGTAGCAATACACTGATCATGGGGTTTAACTCCGTTCCTGAAGGGAAATTCAGAGCAGTGTTCTCATCCATGAAACACAGTCTGTTTTAACTCAAGAAGAAAGTTCTTCTTTCCAGCATCTCTAATATAGCAAGAATCATGAGCATGCCCAGAATAAAAGGACTGTGTTTCCTACTCATACGGACCATACGTAGTTCAACTCTGCTTATTAAACTGATACAAACCACAGCGCCACTTACATAATTGCTCTTTAGTTAATTGTGAGAATCGCGTTGGGTTCGTGAACTGTGTTATATCATTAGAGCTCAAAATCGCTGGGTTTCCCAGAAATGAACTCTTGCTCGTAGGAAAACACAGATCATGTGGTTATCTCCGTTTCTGAAGGGAAATTCAGAGCAGTGTTCTCATCCATGAAACACAGTCTGTTTTTACGCTAGAATCATGATCTTCTTTCGAGTGTCTCTAATACAGCAAGAACCATGAGCATGCCCAGAAAAAAAGAACTGTGTTTCCTACTTATACGGACCATACGTAGTTCAAGTCTGCTTATTAAACTGATACAAACCACAGCTCCACTTACATAATTGCTCTTTAGTTAATTGTGAGAATCGCGTTGGGTTTGTGAACTGTGTTATATCATTAGAGCTCAAAATCGCTTGGTTTCCCAGAAATGAACTCTTGCTCGTAGGAAAACACAGATCATGTGGTTATCTCCGTTTCTGAAGGGAAATTCAGAGCAGTGTTCTCATCCATGAAACACAGTCTGTTTTAACGCTAGAATCAAGATCTTCTTTCGAGTGTCTCTAATACAGCAAGAACCATGAGCATGCCCAGAAAAAAAGAACTGTGTTTCCTACTCATACGAACCATATATAGTGCAACTCTACTTATGAAAATGATACTAACTCCCGCTGCACTTACATAAATTCTCTTTAGTTAACAGTGAGAATCGCGTTGGGTTCGTGAACTGTGTAAAATCATTTGAGCCCAAATTCTCTTAGTTTTCCAGAAATGAACTCTTGCTTGTAGGAAGACACAGATCCTGTGGTTTAACTCGGTTTCTGAATTGAAATTCAGAGCAGTGTTCTCATCCATGAAACACACTCTGTTTTAACGCAAGAAGCAAGGTCTTCTTTCCAGAAGCTCTGATATAGCAAGAACCATGACCATGCCCAGAAAAAAAGAACTGTGTTTCCTACTCATAGGGACCATATGTAGTTCAACTCTGCTTATGAAAGTGATACAAACCACAGCTCAAAATACAAAAATGCTCTTTAGTTAACAGAGAGAATCGCGTTGGGTTTGTGAACTCGGTAAAATCATTTGAGCCCAAAATTCACTTGGTTTAACAGAAATGAAATCTTGCTTGTAGGAAGACACAGATCCTGGGGTTTAACTCCGTTTCTGAAGGGAAATTCAGAGCAGTGTTCTCATCCATGAAACACAGTCTGTTTTAACGCAAGAAGCAAGCTCTTCTGTCGAGTGTCTCTAATACAGCAAGAACCATGAGCATGCCCAGCATAAAAGAACTGTGTTTCCTACTCATATGGAAGATACATAGTTCAACTCTGCTTATGAAACTGATACAAACCACAGCTCCACTTACTTGAATGCTCTTTAGTTAATTGTGGGAATCGCGTTGGGTTCGTGAACTGTGTTATATAATTTGAGCCCAAAATCTATTGGTTTCCCAGAAATGAACTCTTGCTTGTAGGAAAACACAGATCCTGTGGTTATCTCCGTTTCTGAAGGGAAATTCAGAGCAGTGTTCTCATCCATGAAACACACTCTGTTTTAACGCAAGAAGCAAGGTCTTCTTTCCAGCATCTCTAATATAGCAAGAACCATGAGCATGGCCAGAAAAAAAGAACTGTGTTTCCTACTCATACGGACCATACGTAGTTCAACTCTGCTTATGAAACTGATAAAACCACAGCTCCACTTACATAAATGCTCTTTAGTTAATTGTGAGAATCGCGTTGGGTTTGTGAACTCTGTAAAATCATTTGAGACCAAAATTCACTTGGTTTACCAGAAATGAACTCTTGCTTGTAGCAATACACTGATCCTGGGGTTTAACTCGTTTTCTGAAGCGAAATTCAGAGCAGTGTTCTCATCCATGAAACACAGTCTGTTTTAACGCAAGAAGCAAGCTCTTCTTTGGAGTGTCTCTAATACAGCAAGAACCATGAGCATGCCCAGAAAAAAAGAACTGTGTTTCCTACTCATACGGACCATACTTAGTTCAACTCTGCTTATTAAACTGATACAAACCACAGCTCCACTTACATAAATGCTCTTTAGTTAATTGTGAGAATCGCATTGGGTTCGTGAACTGTGTTATATCATTTGAGCCCAAAAACTCTTGGTTTCCCAGAAATGAACTCTTGCTTGTAGGAAAACACAGATACTGTGGTTACCTACGTTTCTGAAGGGAAATTCAGAGCAGTGTTCTCATCCATGAAACACACTCTGTTTTAACGCAAGAAGCAAGGTCTTCTTTCCAGCATCTCTAATATAGCAAGACCATGAGCATGCCCAGAAAAAAAGAACTGTGTTTCCTACTCTTATGGACCATATATAGTGCAACTCTACTTATGAAAATGATACTAACACCCGATGCAGTTACATAAATTCTCTTTAGTTAATAGTGAGAATCGCGTTGGGTTCGTGAACTGTGTAAAATCATTTGAGCCCAAAATTCACTTGGTTTACCAGAAATGAACCCTTGCTTGTAGGAAGACACAGATCCTGGGGTTTAACTCCGTTTCTGAAGGGAAATTTAGAGCAGTGTTCTCATCCATGAAACACAGTCTGTTTTAACGCAAGAAGCAAGGTCTTCTTTCCAGCATCTCTAATATAGCAAGAACCATGAGCATGCCCAGAAAAAAAGAACTGTGTTTCCTACTCATACTGACCATATGTAGTTCAACTCTGCTTATGAAACTGATACAAACCACAGCTCCACTTACATAAATGCTCTTTAGTTAATTTTGAGAATCGCGTTGAGTTTGTGAACTGTGTTATATCATTTGAGCCCAAAATCTCTTGGTTTCCCAGAAATGAACTCTTGATTGTAGAAAGACACAGATCCTGTGTTTTAACTCCGTTTCTGATGGGAAATTCAGTGCAGTGTTCTCATCCATGAAACACACTCTGTTTGAACGCAAGACGCATGCTCTACTTTCCAGAATCTCTAAAGGAACAAGAACCTTGAGCATGTCCAAAAAAAAAAAACTGTGTTTCCTAATCATACGGACCATACGTAGTTCAACTCTGCTTATGAAACTGATACAAACCACAGCTCCACTTACAGAAATGCTCTTTAGTTAATTGTTAGAATCGCGTTGGATTTGTGAACTTTGTAAAATCATTTGAGCCCAAAATTCACTTGGTTTACCAGAAATGAACTCTTGCTTGTAGCAATACACTGATCATGGGGTTTAACTCCGTTCCTGAAGGGAAATTCAGAGCAGTGTTCTCATCCATGAAACACAGTCTGTTTTAACTCAAGAAGAAAGTTCTTCTTTCCAGCATCTCTAATATAGCAAGAATCATGAGCATGCCCAGAATAAAAGGACTGTGTTTCCTACTCATACGGACCATACGTAGTTCAACTCTGCTTATTAAACTGATACAAACCACAGCGCCACTTACATAATTGCTCTTTAGTTAATTGTGAGAATCGCGTTGGGTTCGTGAACTGTGTTATATCATTAGAGCTCAAAATCGCTGGGTTTCCCAGAAATGAACTCTTGCTCGTAGGAAAACACAGATCATGTGGTTATCTCCGTTTCTGAAGGGAAATTCAGAGCAGTGTTCTCATCCATGAAACACAGTCTGTTTTTACGCTAGAATCATGATCTTCTTTCGAGTGTCTCTAATACAGCAAGAACCATGAGCATGCCCAGAAAAAAAGAACTGTGTTTCCTACTCATACGGACCATAAGTAGTTCAACTCTGCTTATTAAACTGATACAAACCACAGCTCCACTTACATAATTGCTCTTTAGTTAATTGTGAGAATCGCGTTGGGTTCGTGAACTGTGTTATATCATTAGAGCTCAAAATCGCTTGGTTTCCCAGAAATGAACTCTTGCTCGTAGGAAAACACAGATCATGTGGTTATCTCCGTTTCTGAAGGGAAATTCAGAGCAGTGTTCTCATCCATGAAACACAGTCTGTTTTAACGCTAGAATCAAGATCTTCTTTCGAGTGTCTCTAATACAGCAAGAACCATGAGCATGCCCAGAAAAAAAGAACTGTGTTTCCTACTCATACGAACCATATATAGTGCAACTCTACTTATGAAAATGATACTAACTCCCACTGCACTTACATAAATTCTCTTTAGTTAACAGTGAGAATCGCGTTGGGTTCGTGAACTGTGTAAAATCATTTGAGCCCAAATTCTCTTAGTTTTCCAGAAATGAACTCTTGCTTGTAGGAAGACACAGATCCTGTGGTTTAACTCGGTTTCTGAATTGAAATTCAGAGCAGTGTTCTCATCCATGAAACACACTCTGTTTTAACGCAAGAAGCAAGGTCTTCTTTCCAGAAGCTCTGATATAGCAAGAACCATGACCATGCCCAGAAAAAAAGAACTGTGTTTCCTACTCATAGGGACCATATGTAGTTCAACTCTGCTTATGAAAGTGATACAAACCACAGGTCAAAATACAAAAATGCTCTTTAGTTAACAGAGAGAATCGCGTTGGGTTTGTGAACTCGGTAAAATCATTTGAGCCCAAAATTCACTTGGTTTAACAGAAATGAAATCTTGCTTGTAGGAAGACACAGATCCTGGGGTTTAACTCCGTTTCTGAAGGGAAATTCAGAGCAGTGTTCTCATCCATGAAACACAGTCTGTTTTAACGCAAGAAGCAAGCTCTTCTGTCGAGTGTCTCTAATACAGCAAGAACCATGAGCATGCCCAGCATAAAAGAACTGTGTTTCCTACTCATATGGACCATACATAGTTCAACTCTGCTTATGAAACTGATACAAACCACAGCTCCACTTACTTAAATGCTCTTTAGTTAATTGTGGGAATCGCGTTGGGGTCGTGAACTGTGTTATATAATTTGAGCCCAAAATCTATTGGTTTCCCAGAAATGAACTCTTGCTTGTAGGAAAACACAGATCCTGTGGTTATCTCCGTTTCTGAAGGGAAATTCAGAGCAGTGTTCTCATCCATGAAACACACTCTGTTTTAACGCAAGAAGCAAGGTCTTCTTTCCAGCATCTCTAATATAGCAAGAACCATGAGCATGGCCAGAAAAAAAGAACTGTGTTTCCTACTCATACGGACCATACGTAGTTCAACTCTGCTTATGAAACTGATAAAACCACAGCTCCACTTACATAAATGCTCTTTAGTTAATTGTGAGAATCGCGTTGGGTTTGTGAACTCTGTAAAATCATTTGAGACCAAAATTCACTTGGTTTACCAGAAATGAACTCTTGCTTGTAGCAATACACTGATCCTGGGGTTTAACTCGTTTTCTGAAGCGAAATTCAGAGCAGTGTTCTCATCCATGAAACACAGTCTGTTTTAACGCAAGAAGCAAGCTCTTCTTTGGAGTGTCTCTAATACAGCAAGAACCATGAGCATGCCCAGAAAAAAAGAACTGTGTTTCCTACTCATACGGACCATACTTAGTTCAACTCTGCTTATTAAACTGATACAAACCACAGCTCCACTTACATAAATGCTCTTTAGTTAATTGTGAGAATCGCATTGGGTTCGTGAACTGTGTTATATCATTTGAGCCCAAAATCTCTTGGTTTCCCAGAAATGAACTCTTGCTTGTAGGAAAACACAGATACTGTGGTTACCTACGTTTCTGAAGGGAAATTCAGAGCAGTGTTCTCATCCATGAAACACACTCTGTTTTAACGCAAGAAGCAAGGTCTTCTTTCCAGCATCTCTAATATAGCAAGAACCATGAGCATGCCCAGAAAAATAGAACTGTGTTTCCTACTCTTATGGACCATATATAGTGCAACTCTACTTATGAAAATGATACTAACACCCGATGCAGTTACATAAATTCTCTTTAGTTAATAGTGAGAATCGCGTTGGGTTCGTGAACTGTGTAAAATCATTTGAGCCCAAAATTCACTTGGTTTACCAGAAATGAACCTTTGCTTGTAGGAAGACACAGATCCTGGGGTTTAACTCCGTTTCTGAAGGGAAATTTAGAGCAGTGTTCTCATCCATGAAACACACTCTGTTATAACGAAGAAGCAAGGTCTTCTTTCCAGCATCTCTAATATAGCAAGAACCATGAGCATGCCCAGAAAAAAAGAACTGTGTTTCCTACTCATACTGACCATATGTAGTTCAACTCTGCTTATGAAACTGATACAAACCACAGCTCCACTTACATAAATGCTCTTTAGTTAATTTTGAGAATCGCGTTGAGTTTGTGAACTGTGTTATATCAATTGAGCCCAAAATCTCTTGGTTTCCCAGAAATGAACTCTTGCTTGTAGAAAGACACAGATCCTGTGGTTTAACTCCGTTTCTGATGGGAAATTCAGTGCAGTGTTCTCATCCATGAAACACACTCTGTTTTAACGCAAGACGCATGCTCTACTTTCCAGAATCTCTAAAGGAACAAGAACATTGAGCATGTCCAAAAAAAAGAACTGTGTTTCCTAATCATACGGACCATACATAGTTCAACTCTGCTTATGAAACTGATACAAACCACAGCTCCACTTACAGAAATGCTCTTTAGTTAATTGTGAGAATCGCGTTGGATTTGTGAACTTTGTAAAATCATTTGAGCCCAAAATTCACTTGGTTTACCAGAAATGAACTCTTGCTTGTAGCAATACACTGATCATGGGGTTTAACTCCGTTCCTGAAGGGAAATTCAGAGCAGTGTTATCATCCATGAAACACAGTCTGTTTTAACTCAAGAAGAAAGGTCTTCTTTCCAGCATCTCTAATATAGCAAGAACCATGAGCATGCCCAGAATAAAAGGACTGTGTTTCCTACTCATACGGACCATAGGTAGTTCAACTCTGCATATGAAACTGATAAAACCACAGCTCCACTTACATAAATGCTCTTTAGTTAATTGTGAGAATCGCGTTGGGTTCGTGAACTGAGTAAAATCATTTGAGCCCAAAATTCACTTGGTTTACCAGAAATAAACTCTTGCTTGTAGGAAAACACAGATCCTGTCGTTATCTCCGTTTCTGAAGGGAAATTCAGAGCAGTGTTCTCATCCATGAAACACAGTCTGTTTTAACGCTAGAATCAAGATCTTCTTTCGAGTGTCTCTAATACAGCAAGAACCATGAGCATGCCCAGAAAAAAAGAACTGTGTTTCCTACTCATACGAACCATATATAGTGCAACTCTACTTATGAAAATGATACTAACTCCCACTGCACTTACATAAATTCTCTTTAGTTAACAGTGAGAATCGCGTTGGGTTCGTGAACTGTGTAAAATCATTTGAGCCCAAATTCTCTTAGTTTTCCAGAAATGAACTCCTGCTTGTAGGAAGACACAGATCCTGTGGTTTAACTCCGTTTCTGAATTGAAATTCAGAGCAGTGTTCTCATCCATGAAGCACACTCTGTTTTAACGCAAGAAGCAAGGTCTTCTTTCCAGAAGCTCTAATATACCAAGAACCATGACCATGCCCAGAAAAAAAGAACTGTGTTTCCTACTCATGCGGACCATACGTAGTTCAACTCTGCTTATGAAAGTGATACAAACGACAGCTCAACATACAAAAATGCTCTTTAGTTAATAGAGAGATTCGCGTTGGGTTTGTGAACTCGGTAAAATCATTTGAGCCCAAAATTCACTTGGTTTACCAGAAATGAACTCTTGCTTGTAGGAAGACACAGATCCTGTGGTTTAACTCCGTTTCTGAATTGAAATTCAGAGCAGTGTTCTCATCCATGAAACACAGTCTGTTTTAACTCAAGAAGAAAGGTCTTCTTTCCAGCATCTCTAATATTTCAAGAACCATGAGCATGCCCAGAATAAAAGGACTGTGTTTCCTACTCATACGGACCATAGGTAGTTAAACTCTGCATAGGAAACTGATAAAACCACAGCTCCACTTACATAAATACTCTTTAGTTAATTGTGTGAATCGCGTTGGGTTCGTGAACTGAGTAAAATCATTTGAGCCCAAAATTCACTTGGTTTACCAGAAATAAACTCTTGCTTGTAGCAATACACTGATCCTGGGGTTTAACTCAGTTTCTGAAGGGAAATTCAGAGCAGTGTTCTCATCCATGAAACACAGTCTGTTTTAACGCAAGAAGCAAGCTCTTCTTTGGAGTGTCTCTAATACAGCAAGAACCATGAGCATGCCCAGGAAAAAAGAACTGTGTTTCCTACTCATACGGACCATACGTAGTTCAACTCTGCTTATGAAACTGATACAAACCACAGCTCCACTTACATAATTGCTCTTTAGTTAATTGTGAGAATCGCGTTGGTTTCGTGAACTGTGTTATATCATTAGAGCCCAAAATCTCTTGGTTTCCCAGAAATGAACTCTTGCTTGTAGGAAAACACAGATACTGTGGTTACCTCCGTTTCTGAAGGGAAATTCAGAGCAGTGTTCTCATCCATGGAACACACTCTGTTTTAACGCAAGAAGCAAGGTCTTCTTTCCAGCATCTCTAATATAGCAAGAACCATGAGCATGCCCAGAAAAAAAGAACTGTGTTTCCTACTCATATGGACCATATATAGTGCAACTCTACTTATGAAAATGATACTAACACCCGATGCACTTACATAAATTCTCTTTAGTTAATAGTGAGAATCGCGTTGGGTTTGTGAACTGTGTAAAATCATTTGAGCCCAAAATTCTCTTGGTTTACCAGAAATGAACCCTTGCTTGTAGGAAGACACAGATCCTGGGGTTTAACTCCGTTTCTGAAGGGAAATTTAGAGCAGTGTTCTCATCCATGAAACACACTCTGTTATAACGCAAGAAGCAAGGTCTTATTTCCAGCATCTCTAATATAGCAAGAACCATGAGCATGCCCAGAAAAAAAGAACTGTGTTTCCTACTCATACTGACCATATGTAGTTCAACTCTGCTTATGAAACTGATACAAACCACAGCTCCACTTACTTAAATGCTCTTTAGTTAATTGTGGGAATCGCGTTGGGTTCGTGAACTGTGTTATATAATTTGAGCCCAAAATCTCTTGGTTTCCCAGAAATGAACTCTTGCTTGTAGGAAAACACAGATCCTGTGGTTATCTCCGTTTCTGAAGGGAAATTCAGAGCAGTGTTCTCATCCATGAAACACACTCTGTTTTAACGCAAGAAGCAAGGTCTTCTTTCCAGCATCTCTAATATAGCAAGAACCATGAGCATGCCCAGAAAAAAAGAACTGTGTTTCCTACTCATACGGACCATACGTAGTTCAACTCTGCTTATGAAACTGATAAAACCACAGCTCCACTTACATAAATGCTCTTTAGTTAATAGTGAGAATCGCGTTGGGTTTTTGAACACTGTAAAATCATTTGAGACCAAAATTCACTTGGTTTACCAGAAATGAACTCTTGCTTGTAGCAATACACTGATCATGGGGTTAAACTCCGTTCCTGAAGGGAAATTCAGAGCAGTGTTCTCACCCATGAAACACAGTCTGTTTTAACTCAAGAAGAAAGGTCTTCTTTCCAGCATCTCTAATATTTCAAGAACCATGAGCATGCCCAGAATAAAAGGACTGTGTTTCCTACTCATACGGATCATAGGTAGTTCAACTCTGCATATGAAACTGATAAAACCACAGCTCCACTTACATAAATGCTCTTTAGTTAATTGTGTGAATCGCGTTGGGTTCGTGAACTGACTAAAATCATTTGAGCCCAAAATTCACTTGGTTTACCAGAAATAAACTCTTGCTTGTAGCAATACACTGATCCTGGGGTTTAACTCAGTTTCTGAAGGGAAATTCAGAGCAGTGTTCTCATCCATGAAACACAGTCTGTTTTAACGCAAGAAGCAAGCTCTTCCTTGGAGTGTCTCTAATACACCAAGAACAATGAGCATGCCCAGAAAAAAAGAACTGTGTTTCCTACTCATACGGACCATACTTAGTTCAACTCTGCTTATTAAACTGATACAAACCACAGCTCCACTTACATAAATGCTCTTTAGTTAATTGTGAGAATCGCGTTGGGTTCGTGAACTGTGTTATATCATTTGAGCCCAAAATCTCTTGGTTTCCCAGAAATGAACTCTTGCTTGTAGGAAAACACAGATACTGTGGTTACCTCCGTTTCTGAAGGGAAATTCAGAGCAGTGTTCTCATCCATGGAACACACTCTGTTTTAACCCAAGAAGCAAGGTCTTCTTTCCAGCATCTCTAATATAGCAAGAACCATGAGCATGCCCAGAAAAAAAGAACTGTGTTTCCTACTCATATGGACCATATATAGTGCAACTCTACTTATGAAAATGATACTAACACCCGATGCACTTACATAAATTCTCTTTAGTTAATAGTGAGAATCGCGTTGGGTTTGTGAACTGTGTAAAATCATTTGAGACCAAAATTCACTTGGTTTACCAGAAATGAACTCTTGCTTGTAGCAATACACTGATCCTGGGGTTTAACTCGGTTTCTGAAGAGAAATTCAGAGCAGTGTTCTCATCCATGAAACACAGTCTGTTTTAAGGCAAGAAGCAAGCTCTTCCTTGGAGTGTCTCTAATACAGCAAGAACCATGAGCATGCCCAGAAAAAAAGAACTGTGTTTCATACTCATACGGACCATACTTAGTTCAACTCTGCTTATTAAACTGATACAAACCACAGCTCCACTTACATAAATGCTCTTTAGTTAATTGTGAGAATCGGGTTGGGTTCGTGAACTGTGTTATATCATTTGAGCCCAAAATTCACTTGGTTCACCAGAAATGAACTCTTGCTTGTAGCAATACACAGATCCTGGGGTTTAACTCCGTTTCTGAAGGGAAATTTAGAGCAGTGTTCTCATCCATGAAACACAGTCTGTTTTAACGCAAGAAGCAAGGTCTTCTTTCCAGCATCTCTAATATAGCAAGAACCATGAGCATGCCCAGAAAAAAAGAACTGTGTTTCCTACTCATACTGACCATACGTAGTTCAACTCTGCTTATGAAACTGATACAAACCACAGCTCCACTTACATAAATGCTCTTTAGTTAATTTTGAGAATCGTGTTGAGTTTGTGAACTGTGTTATATCATTTGAGCCCAAAATCTCTTGGTTTCCCAGAAATGAACTCTTGCTTGTAGAAAGACACAGATCCTGTGGTTTAACTACGTTTCTGATGGGAAATTCAGTGCAGTGTTCTCATCCATGAAACACACTCTGTTTTAACGCAAGACGCATGCTCTACTTTCCAGAATCTCTAAAAGAACAAGAACCTTGAACATGTCCAAAAAAAAAGAACTGTGTTTCCTAATCATATGGACCATACGTAGTTCAACTCTGCTTATGAAACTGATACAAACCACAGTTCCACTTACAGAAATGCTCTTTAGTTAATCGTGAGAATCGCGTTGGATTTGTGAACTTTGTAAAATCATTTGAGCCCAAAATTCACTTGGTTTACCAGAAATGAACTCTTGTTTGTAGCAATACACTGATCATGGGGTTTAACTCCGTTACTGAAGGGAAATTCAGAGCAGTGTTCTCATCCATGAAACACAGTCTGTTTTAACTCAAGAAGAAAGGTCTTCTTTCCAGCATCTCTAATATAGCAAGAACCATGAGCATGCCCAGAAAAAAAGAACTGTGTTTCCTACTCATACTGACCATATGTAGTTCAACTCTGCTTATGAACCTGATACAAACCACAGCTCCAATTACTTAAATGCTCTTTAGTTAATTGTGGGAATCGCGTTGGGTTCGTGACTGTGTTATATCATTTGAGCCCAAAATCTCTTGGTTTCCCAGAAATGAACCCTTGCTTGTAGGAAAACACAGATCCTGTGGTTATCTCCGTTTCTGAAGGGAAATTCAGAGCAGTGTTCTCATCCATGAAACACACTCTGTTTTAACGCAAGAAGCAAGGTCTTCTTTCCAGCATCTCTAATATAGCAAGAACCATGAGCATGCCCAGAAAAAAAGAACTGTGTTTCCTACTCATACGGACCATACGTAGTTCAACTCTGCTTATGAAACTGATAAAACCACAGCTCCACTTACATAAATGCTCTTTAGTTAATTGTGTGAATCGCGTTGGGTTCGTGAACTGAGTAAAATCATTTGAGCCCAAAATTCACTTGGTTTACCAGAAATAAACTCTTGCTTGGAGCAATACACAGATCCTGGGGTTTAACTCGGTTTCTGAAGGGAAATTCAGAGCAGTGTTCTCATCCATGAAACACAGTCTGTTTTAACGCAAGAAGCAAGCTCTTCTTTGGAGTGTCTCTAATACAGCAAGAACCATGAGCATGCCCAGAAAAAAAGAACTGTGTTTCCTACTCATACGGAACATATGTAGTTCAACTCTGCTTATTAAACTGATACAAACCACAGCTCCACTTACATAAATTGCTCTTTAGTTAATTGTGAGAATCGCGTTGGGTTCGTGAACTGTGTTATATCATTAGAGCCCAAAATCGCTTGGTTTCCCAGAAATGAACTCTTGCTTGTAGGAAAATACAGATCCTGTGGTTATCTCCGTTTCTGAAGGGAAATTCAGAGCAGTGTTCTCATCCATGAAACACAGTCTGTTTTAACGCTAGAATCAAGATCTTCTTTCGAGTGTCTCTAATACAGCAAGAACCATGAGCATGCCCAGAAAAAAAGAACTGTGTTTTCTACTCATACGAACCATATATAGTGCAACTCTACTTATGAAAATGATACTAACTCCCACTGCACTTACATAAATTCTCTTTAGTTAATAGTGAGAATCGTGTTGGGTTCGTGAACTGTGTAAAATCATTTGAGCCCAAATTCTCTTAGTTTTCCAGAAATGAACTCTTGCTTGTAGGAAAACACAGATACTGTGGTTACCTCCGTTTCTGAAGGGAAATTCAAAGCAGTGTTCTCATCCATGAAACACACTCTGTTTTAACGCAAGAAGCAAGGTCTTCTTTCCAGCATCTCTAATATAGCAAGAACCATGAGCATGCCCAGAAAAAAAGAACTGTGTTTCCTACTCATATGGACCATATATAGTGCAACTCTGCTTATGAAAATGATACTAACACCCGATGCACTTACATAAATTCTCTTTAGTTAATAGTGAGAATCACGTTGGGTTCGTGAACTGTGTAAAATCTTTTGAGCCCAAAATTCACTTGGTTTACCAGAAATGAACCCTTGCTTGTAGGAAGACACAGATCCTGGGGTTTAACTCCGTTTCTGAAGGGAAATTTAGAGCAGTGTTCTCATCCATGAAACACAGTCTGTTTTTACGCAAGAAGCAAGGTCTTCTTTCCAGCATCTCTAATATAGCAAGAACCATGAGCATGCCCAGAAAAAAAGAACTGTGTTTCCTACTCATACTGACCATATGTAGTTCAACTCTGCTTATGAAACTGATACAAACCACAGCTCCACTTACTTAAATGCTCTTTAGTTAATTGTGGGAATCGCATTGGGTTCGTGAACTGTGTTATATAATTTGAGCCCAAAGTCTCTTGGTTTCCCAGAAATGAACTCTTGCTTGTAGGAAAACACAGATCCTGGGGTTATCTCCGTTTCTGAAGGGAAATTCAAAGCAGTGTTCTCATCCATGAAACACACTCTGTTTTAACGCAAGAAGCAAGGTCTTCTTTCCAGCATCTCTAATATAGCAAGAACCATGAGCATGCCCAGAAAAAAAGAACTGTGTTTCCTACTCATACGGACCATACGTAGTTCAACTCTGCTTATGAAACTGATAAAACCACAGCTCCACTTACATAAATGCTCTTTAGTTAATAGTGAGAATGGCGTTGGGTTTGTGAACTCTGTAAAATCATTTGAGACCAAAATTCACTTGGTTTACCAGAAATGAACTCTTGCTTGTGGCAATACACTGATCCTGGGGTTTAACTCGGTTTCTGAAGGGAAATTCAGAGCAGTGTTCTCATCCATGAAACACAGTCTGTTTTAACGCAAGAAGCAAGCTCTTCTTTGGAGTGTCTCTAATACAGCAAGAACCATGAGCATGCCCAGAAAAAAAGAACTGTGTTTCCTACTCATACGGACCATACGTAGTTCAACTCTGCTTATTAAACTGATACAAACCACAGCTCCACTTACATAAATTGCTCTTTAGTTAATTGTGAGAATCGCGTTGGGTTTGTGAACTGTGTTATATCATTAGAGCCCAAAATCGCTTGGTTTCCCAGAAATGAACTCTTGCTTGTAGGAAAATACAGATCCTGTGGTTACCTCCGTTTCTGAAGGGAAATTCAGAGCAGTGTTCTCATCCATGAAACACAGTCTGTTTTAACGCTAGAATCAAGATCTTCTTTCGAGTGTCTCTAATACAGCAAGAACCATGAGCATGCCCAGAAAAAAAGAACTGTGTTTCCTACTCATACGAACCATATATAGTGCAACTCTACTTATGAAAATGATACTAACTCCCACTGCACTTACATAAATTCTCTTTAGTTAATAGTGAGAATCGTGTTGGGTTCGTGAACTGTGTAAAATCATTTGAGCCCAAATTCTCTTAGTTTTCAAGAAATGAACTCTTGCTTGTAGGAAAACACAGATACTGTGGTTACCTCCGTTTCTGAAGGGAAATTCAGAGCAGTGTTCTCATCCATGAAACACACTCTGTTTTAACGCAAGAAGCAAGGTCTTCTTTCCAGCATCTCTAATATAGCAAGAACCATGAGCATGCCCAGAAAAAAAGAACTGTGTTTCCTACTCATATGGACCATATATAGTGCAACTCTGCTTATGAAAATGATACTAACACCCGATGCACTTACATAAATTCTCTTTAGTTAATAGTGAGAATCACGTTGGGTTCGTGAACTGTGTAAAATCTTTTGAGCCCAAAATTCACTTAGTTTACCAGAAATGAACCCTTGCTTGTAGGAAGACACAGATCCTGGGGTTTAACTCCGTTTCTGAAGGGAAATTTAGAGCAGTGTTCTCATCCATGAAACACACTCTGTTATAACGCAAGAAGCAAGGTCTTCTTTCCAGCATCTCTAATATAGGAAGAACCATGAGCATGCCCAGAAAAAAAGAACTGTGTTTCCTACTCATACTGACCATATGTAGTTCAACTCTGCTTATGAAACTGATACAAACCACAGCTCCACTTACTTAAATGCTCTTTAGTTAATTGTGGGAATCGCATTGGGTTCGTGAACTGTGTTATATAATTTGAGCCCAAAGTCTCTTGGTTTCCCAGAAATGAACTCTTGCTTGTAGGAAAACACAGATCCTGGGGTTATCTCCGTTTCTGAAGGGAAATTCAAAGCAGTGTTCTCATCCATGAAACACTCTCTGTTTTAACGCAAGAAGCAAGGTCTTCTTTCCAGCATCTCTAATATAGCAAGAACCATGAGCATGCCCAGAAAAAAAGAACTGTGTTTCCTACTCATACGGACCATACGTAGTTCAACTCTGCTTATGAAACTGATACAAACCACAGCTCCACTTACATAAATGCTCTTTAGTTAATAGTGAGAATGGCGTTGGGTTTGTGAACTCTGTAAAATCATTTGAGACCAAAATTCACTTGGTTTACCAGAAATGAACTCTTGCTTGTGGCAATACACTGATCCTGGGGTTTAACTCGGTTTCTGAAGGGAAATTCAGAGCAGTGTTCTCATCCATGAAACACAGTCTGTTTTAACGCAAGAAGCAAGCTCTTCTTTGGAGTGTCTCTAATACAGCAAGAACCATGAGCATGCCCAGAAAAAAAGAACTGTGTTTCCTACTCATACGGACCATACGTAGTTCAACTCTGCTTATTAAACTGATACAAACCACAGCTCCACTTACATAAATTGCTCTTTAGTTAATTGTGAGAATCGCGTTGGGTTTGTGAACTGTGTTATATCATTAGAGCCCAAAATCGCTTGGTTTCCCAGAAATGAACTCTTGCTTGTAGGAAAATACAGATCCTGTGGTTACCTCCGTTTCTGAAGGGAAATTCAGAGCAGTGTTCTCATCCATGAAACACAGTCTGTTTTAACGCTAGAATCAAGATCTTCTTTCGAGTGTCTCTAATACAGCAAGAACCATGAGCATGCCCAGAAAAAAAGAACTGTGTTTCCTACTCATACGAACCATATATAGTGCAACTCTACTTATGAAAATGATACTAACTCCCACTGCACTTACATAAATTCTCTTTAGTTAATAGTGAGAATCGTGTTGGGTTCGTGAACTGTGTAAAATCATTTGAGCCCAAATTCTCTTAGTTTTCAAGAAATGAACTCTTGCTTGTAGGAAAACACAGATACTGTGGTTACCTCCGTTTCTGAAGGGAAATTCAGAGCAGTGTTCTCATCCATGAAACACACTCTGTTTTAACGCAAGAAGCAAGGTCTTCTTTCCAGCATCTCTAATATAGCAAGAACCATGAGCATGCCCAGAAAAAAAGAACTGTGTTTCCTACTCACATGGACCATATATAGTGCAACTCTGCTTATGAAAATGATACTAACACCCGATGCACTTACATAAATTCTCTTTAGTTAATAGTGAGAATCACGTTGGGTTCGTGAACTGTGTAAAATCTTTTGAGCCCAAAATTCACTTAGTTTACCAGAAATGAACCCTTGCTTGTAGGAAGACACAGATCCTGGGGTTTAACTCCGTTTCTGAAGGGAAATTTAGAGCAGTGTTCTCATCCATGAAACACACTCTGTTATAACGCAAGAAGCAAGGTCTTCTTTCCAGCATCTCTAATATAGGAAGAACCATGAGCATGCCCAGAAAAAAAGAACTGTGTTTCCTACTCATACTGACCATATGTAGTTCAACTCTGCTTATGAAACTGATACAAACCACAGCTCCACTTACTTAAATGCTCTTTAGTTAATTGTGGGAATCGCATTGGGTTCGTGAACTGTGTTATATAATTTGAGCCCAAAGTCTCTTGGTTTCCCAGAAATGAACTCTTGCTTGTAGGAAATCACAGATCCTGGGGTTATCTCCGTTTCTGAAGGGAAATTCAAAGCAGTGTTCTCATCCATGAAACCACTGTTTAAACGCAAGAAGCAAGGTCTTCTTTCCAGCATCTCTAATATAGAAAGAACCATGAGCATGCCCAGAAAAAAAGAACTGTGTTTCCTACTCTTAGGGACCATATATAGTGCAACTCTACTTATGAAAATGATACTAACACCCGATGCAATTACATAAATTCTCTTTAGTTAATGGTGAGAATCGTGTTGGGTTCGTGAACTGTGCAAAATCATTTGAGCCCAAAATTCACTTGGTTTACCAGAAATGAACTCTTGCTTGTAGGAAGACACAGATCCTGGGGTTTAACTCCGTTTCTGAAGGGAAATTTAGAGCAGTGTTCTCATCCATGAAACACACTCTGTTTTAACGCAATAAGCAAGGTCTGCTTTCCAGCATCTCTAATATAGCAAGAACCATGAGCATGCCCAGAAAAAAAGAACTGTGTTTCCTACTCATATGGACCATACGTAGTTCAACTCTGCTTATGAAACTGATACAAACCACAGCTCCACTTACATAAATGCCCTTTAGTTAATTGTGAGAATCGCGTTGGGTTCGTGAACTGTGTAAAATCATTTGAGCCCAAAATACACTTGGTTTACTAGAAATGAACTCTTGCTTGTAGCAATACACTGATCCTGGGGTTTAACTCGGTTTCTGAAGGGAAATTCAGAGCAGTGTTCTCATCCATGAAACACAGTCTGTTTTAAAGCAAGAAGCAAGCTCTTCTTTGGAGTGTCTCTAATACAGCAAGAACCATGAGCATGCCCAGAAAAAAAGAACTGTGTTTCCTACTCATACGGACCATACGTAGTTCAACTCTGCTTATTAAACTGATACAAACCACAGCTCCACTTACATAATTGCTCTTTAGTTAATTGTGAGAATCGCGTTGGGTTCGTGAACTGTGTTATATCATTAGAGCCCAAAATCGCTTGGTTTCCCAGAAATGAACTCTTGCTTGTAGGAAAACACAGATCCTGTGGTTATCTCCGTTTCTGAAGGGAAATTCAGAGCAGTGTTCTCATCCATGTAACACAGTCTGTTTTAACGCTAGAATCAAGATCTTCTTTCGAGTGTCTCTAATACAGCAAGAACCATGAGCATGCCCAGAAAAAAAGAACTGTGTTTCCTACTCATACGAACCATATATAGTGCAACTCTACTTATGAAAATGATACTAACTCCCGCTGCACTTACATAAATTCTCTTTAGTGAATAGTGAGAATCGCGTTGGGTTCGTGAACTGTTTAAAATCATTTGAGGCCAAATTCTCTTAGTTTTCCAGAAATGAACTCTTGCTTGTAGGAAGACACAGATCCTGTGGTTTAACTCTGTTTCTGAAGGGAAATTCAGAGCAGTGTTCTCATCCATGAAACACACTCTGTTTTAACGCAAGAAGCAAGGTCTTCTTTCCAGAAGCTCTAATATAGCAAGAACCATGACCATGCCCAGAAAAAAAGAACTGGGTTTCCTACTCATACGGACCATACGTAGTTCAACTCTGCTTATGAAAGTGATACAAACCACAGCTCAACATACAAAAATGCTCTTTAGTTAATAGTGAGAATCGCGTTGGGTTTGTGAACTCAGTAAATTCATTTGAGCCCAAAATTCACTTGGTTTACCAGAAATGAACTCTTGCCTGTAGGAAGACACAGATCCTGGGGTTTAACTCCGTTTCTGAAGGGAAATTCAGAGCAGTGTTCTCATCCATGAAACACAGTCTGTTTTAACGCAAGAAGTAAGCTATTCTTTCGAGTGTCTCTAATACAGCAAGAACCATGAGCATGCCGAGAAAAAAAGAACTGTGTTTCCTACTCATATGGACCATACGAAGTTCAACTCTACTTATTAAACTGATACAAACCACAGCTCAACTTACATAAATGCTCTTTAGTTAATTGTGAGAATCGCGTTGGGTTCGTGAACTGTGTTATATCATTTGAGCCCAAAATCTCTTTGTTTCCCAGAAATGAACACTTACTTGTAGGAAAACAAAGATCCTCTGGTTATCTCCGTTTCTGAAGGGAAATTCAGAGCAGTGTTCTCATCCATGAAACACACTATGTTTTAACGCAAGAAGCAAGGTCTTCTTTCCAGCATCTCTAATATAGCAAGAACCATGAGCATGCCCAGAAAAAAAGAACTGTGTTTCCTACTCATACGGACCATATATAGTGCAACTCTACTTATGAAAATGATACTAACACCCGATTCACTTACATAAATTCTCTTTAGTTAATAGTGAGAATCGCGTTGGGTTTGTGAACTTTGTAAAATCATTTGAGCCCAAAATTCACTTGGTTTACCAGAAATGAACTCTTGCTTGTAGGAAGACACAGATCCTGGGGTTTAACTCTGTTTCTGAAGGGAAATTTAGAGCACTGTTCTCATCCATGAAACACACTCTGTTTTAACGCAAAAAGCAAGGTCTTCTATCCCGCATCTCTAATATAGCAAGAACAATGAGGATGCCCAGAAAAAAAGAACTGTGTTTCCTACTCATACGGACCATATGTAGTTCAACTCTGCATATGAAACTGATACAAACCACAGCTCCACTTACATAAATGCCCTTTAGTTAACTGTGAGAATCGCGTTGGGTTCGTGAACTTTTTAAAATCATTTGACACCAAAATACGCTTGGTTTACCAGAAATGAACTCTTGCTTGAAGCAATACAATTATCCTGGGGTTTAACTCCATTTTTGAAGGGAAATTCAGAACATTATTCTCATCCATGAAACACAGTCTGTTTTAACGCAATAAGCAACTCTTCTTTCGAGGGTCTCTAATACAGCAAGAACCATGAGCATGCCCCGAAAAAAAGAACTGTGTTTCCTACTCATACGGACCATATATAGTGCAACTCTGCTTATTAAACTGATACAAACCATAGCTCCACTTACATAAATGCTCTTTAGTTAATTGTGAGAATCTCGTTGGGTTCGTGAACTGATTCATATCGTTTGAGCCCAAAATCTCTTGATTTCCCAGAAATGAACTCTTGCTTGTAGGAAAACACAGATCCTGTGGTTATCTCCGTTTCTGAAGTAAAATTCAGAGCAGTGTTCTCATCCATGAAACCACAGTTTTAACGCAAGAAGCAAGGTCTTCTTTCCAGCATCTCTAATATAGAAAAAACCATGAGCATGCCCAGAAAAAAAGAACTGTGTTTCCTACTCATACGGACCATATATAGTGCAACTCTACTTATGAAAATGATACTAACACCCGATGCACTTACATAAATTCTCTTTAGTTAATGGTGAGAATCGCGTTGGGTTCGTGAACTGTGTAAAATCATTTGAGCCCAAAATACACTTGGTTTACCAGAAATGAACTCTTGCTTGTAGCAATACACTGATCCTGGGGTTTAACTCTGTTTCTGAAGGGAAATTTAGAGCAGTGTTCTCATCCATGAAACACACTCTGTTTTAACGCAAAAAGCAAGGTCTTCTATCCAGCATCTCTAATATAGCAAGAACAATGAGGATGCCCAGAAAAAAAGAACTGTGTTTCCTACTCATACGGACCATACGCAGTTCAACTCTGCATATGAAACTGATACAAACCACAGCTCCACTTACATAAATGCTCTTTAGTTAACTGTGAGAATCGCGTTGGGTTCGTGAACTTTTTAAAATCATTTGACACCAAAATACACTTGGTTTACCAGAAATGAACTCTTGCTTGAAGCAATACAATTATCCTGGGGTTTAACTCCATTTTTGAAGGGAAATTCAGAACATTGTTCTCATCCATGAAACACAGTCTGTTTTAACGCAATAAGCAAGCTCTTCTTTCGAGGGTCTCTAATACAGCAAGAACCATGAGCATGCCCCGAAAAAAAGAACTGTGTTTCCTACTCATACGGACCATATATAGTGCAACTCTACGTATGAAAATGATACTAACCCCCGCTGCACTTACATAAATGCTCTATAGTTAATTGTGAGAATCGCGTTGGGTTCGTGAACTGAGTAAAATCATTTGAGCCCAAAATTCACTTGGTTTACCAGAAATGAACTCTTGCTTGTAGCAATACACTGATCCTGGGGTTTAACTCCGTTTCTGAAGGGAAATTCAGAGCAGTGTTCTCATCCATGAAACACAGTCTGTTTTAACGCAAGAAGCAAGCTCTTCTTTGGAGTGTCTCTAATACAGCAAGAACCATGAGCATGCCCAGAAAAAAAGAACTGTGTTTCCTACTCATACGGACCATACGTAGTTCAACTCTGCTTATGAAACTGATACAAACCACAGCTCAACTTACATAAATGCTCTTTAGTTATTTGTGAGAATCGCGTTGGGTTCGTGAACTGTGTTATATCATTTGAGCCCAAAATCTCTTTGTTTCCCAGAAATGAACTCTTGCTTGTAGGAAAACACAGATCCTGTGGTTACCTCCGTTTCAGAAGGGAAATTCAGAGCAGTGTTCTCATCCATGAAACACACTGTTTTAACGCAAGAAGCAAGGTCTTCTTTCCAGCATCTCTAATATAGCAAGAACCATGAGCATGCCCAGAAAAAAATAACTGTGTTTCCTACTCATATGGACCATACGTAGTTCAACTCTGCTTATGAAACTGATACAAACCACAGCTCCACTTACTTAAATGCTCTTTAGTTAATTGTGGGAATCGCGTTGGGTTCGTGAACTGTGTTATATAATTTGAGCCCAAAATCTCTTGGTTTCCCAGAAATGAACTCTTGCTTGTAGGAAAACACAGATCCTGTGGTTATCTCCGTTTCTAAAGCGAAATTCAGAGCAGTGTTCTCATCCATGAAACACACTCTGTTTTAACGCAAGATGCAAGGTCTTCTTTCCAGCATCTCTAATATAGCAAGAACCATGAGCATGCCCAGAAAAAAAGAACTGTGTTTCCTACTCATACGGACCATACGTTGTTCAACTCTGCTTATGAAACTGATACAAACCACAGCTCCACTTACATAAATGCTCTTTAGTTAATTGTGAGAATCGCGTTGGGTTTGTGAACTGTGTTATATCATTTGAGCCCAAAATCTCTTGGTTTCCCAGAAATGAACTCTTGCTTGTAGAAAGACACAGATCCTGATGTTTAACTCTGTTTCTGATGGGAAATTCAGAGCAGTGTTCTCATCCATGAAACACACTCTGTTTTAACGCAAGACGCATGCTCTACTTTCTAGAATCTATAAAGGAACAAGAACCTTGAGCATGTCCAAAAAAAAGAACTGTGTTTCCTACTTGTACGGACTATACGTAGTTCAACTCTGCTTATGAAAGTGATACAAACCACAGCTCAACATACAAAAATGCTCTTTAGTTAATAGTGAGAATCGCGTTGGGTTTGTGAACTCTGTAAAATCATTTGAGCCCAAAATTCACTTGGTTTACCAGAAATGAACTCTTGCTTGTAGGAAGACACAGATGCTGGGGTTTAACTCGGTTTCTGAATGGAAATTCAGAGCAGTGTTCTCATCCATGAAACACACTCTGTTTTAACGCAAGAAGCAAGCTCTTCTTTGGAGTGTCTCTAATACAGCAAGAACCATGAGGATGCCCAGAGAAAAAGAACTGTGTTTCCGACTCATACGGACCATACGTAGTTCAACTCTGCTTATTAAACTGATACAAACCACAGCTCCACTTACATAAATGCTCTTTAGTTAATTGTGAGAATCGCGTTGGGTTCGTGAACTGTGTAAAATCATTTGAGCCCAAATTCTCTTAGTTTTCCAGAAATGAACTCTTGCTTGTAGGAAGACACAGATCCTGGGTTTTAACTCCGTTTCTGAAGGGAAATTCAGAGCAGTGTTCTCAACCATGAAACACAGTCTGTTTTAACGCAAGAAGCAAGCTCTTCTTTCGAGTGTCTCTAATACAGCAAGAACCATGAGCATACCCAGAAAAAATGAACTGTGTTTCCTACTCATACGGACCATATATAGTGCAACTATACTTATGAAAATGATACTAACACGCGATGCACTTACATAAATTCTCTTTAGTTAATTGTGAGAATCGCGTTGGGTTCGTGAACTGTGTAAAATCATTTGAGCCCAAAATTCACTTGGTTTAACAGAAATGAACCCTTGCTTGTAGGAAGACACAGATCCTGTGGTTTAACTCCGTTTCTGATGGGAAATTCAGTGCAGTGTTCTCATCCATGAAACACACTCTGTTTTAACGCAAGAAGCAAGCTCTTCTTTGGAGTGTCTCTAATATAGCAAGAACCATGAGCATGCCCAGAAAAAAAGAACTGTGTTTCCTACTCATACGGACCATACTTAGTACAACTCTGCTCATTAAACTGATACAAACCACAGCTCCACTTACATAAATGCTCTTTAGTTAATTGTGAGAATCGCGTTTGGTTCGTGAACTGTGTTATATCATTTGAGCCCAAAATCTCTTGGTTTCCCAGAAATGAACTCTTGCTTGTAGGAAAACACAGATACTGTGCTTACCTCCGTTTCTGAAGGGAAATTCAGAGCAGTGTTCTCATCCATGAAACACACTCTGGTTTAACGCAAGAAGCAAGGTCTTCTTTCCAGCATCTCTAATATAGCAAGAACCATGAGCATGCCCAGAAAAAAAGAACTGTGTTTCCTACTCATATGGACCATACTTAGTTCAACTCTGCGTATGAAACTGATACAAACCACAGCTCCACTTACATAAATGCTCTTTAGTTAATTCTGAGAATTGCGTTGGGTTCGTGAACTGTGTAAAATCATTTGAGCCCAAATTTCACTTGGTTTACCAGAAATCAACTCTTGTAGGAAGACACAGATCCTGTGGTTTAACTCTGTTCCTGAAGCGAAATTCAGAGCAGTGTTCTCATCCATGAAACACACTCTGTTTTAACGCAAGAAGAAAGGTCTTCTTTCCAGCATCTCTAATATAGCAAGAACTATGAGCATGCCCAGAAAAAAAGAACTGTGTTTCCTACTCATACGGACCATACGTAGTTCAACTCTGCTTATGAAACAGATACAAACCACAGCTCCACTTACATAAATGCTCTTTGGTTAATAGTGAGAATCGCGTTGGGTTTGTGAACTCTGTAAAATCATTTGAGCCTAAAATTCACTTGGTTTACCAGAAATGAACTCTTGCTTGTAGCAATATACTGATCCTGGGGTTTAACTCGGTTTCTGAAGGGAAATTCAGAGCAGTGTTCTCATCCATGAAACACAGTCTGTTTTAACGCAAGAAGCAAGCTCTTTTTGGAGTTTCTCTAATACAGCAAGAACCATGAGCATGCCCAGAAAAAAAGAACTGTGTTTCCTACTCATACGGACCATATGTAGTTCAACTCTGCTTATGAAACTGATACAAACCACAGCTCCGCTTACGTAAATGCTCTTTAGTTAATTTTGAGAATCGCGTTGGGTTTGTGAACTGTGTGATATCATTTGAGCCCAAAATCTCTTGGTTTCCCAGAAATGAACTCTTGCTTGTAGAAAGACACAGATCCTGTGGTTTAACTCCGTTTCTGATGGGAAATTCAGTGCAGTGTTCTCATCCATGAAACACACTCTGTTTTAACGCAAGACGCATGCTCTACTTTCAAGAAACTCTAAAGGAACAAGAACCTTGAGCATGTCCAAAAAAAAGAACTGTGTTTCCTACTCATACGGACCATACGTAGTTCAACTCTGCTTATGAAACTGATACAAACCACAGCTCCACTTACAGAAATGCTCTTTAGTTAATTGTGAGAATCGCGTTGGATTTGTGAACTTTGTAAAATCATTTGAGCCCAAAATTCACTTGTTTTACCAGAAATGAACTCTTGCTTGTAGAAAGACACAGATCCTGGGGTTTAACTCCGTTTCTGAAGGGAAATTCAGAGCAGTGTTCTCATCCATGAAACACAGTCTGTTAACGCAAGAAGCAAGCTCTTCTGTCGAGTGTCTCTAATACAGCAAGAACCATGAGCATGCCCAGAAAAAAAGAACTGTGTTTACTACTAATATGGACCATACGTATTTCAACTCTGCTTATGAAACTGATACAAACCACAGCTCTACTTATTTAAATGCTCTTTAGTTAATTGTGGGAATCGCGTTGGGTTGGTGAACTGTGTTATATAATTTGATCCCAAAATCTCTTGGTTTCCCAGAAATGAACTCTTGCTTGTAGGAAAACACAGATCCTGTGGTTATCTCCGTTTCTGAAGGGAAATTCAGAGCAGTGTTCTCATCCATGAAACACACTCTGTTTTAACGCAAGAAGCAAGGTCTTCTTTCCAGCATCTCTAATATAGCAAGAACCATGAGCATGCCCAGAAAAAAAGAACTGTGTTTCCTACTCATACGGACCATACATAGTTCAACTCTGTGTATGAAACTGATACAAACCACAGCTCCACTTACATAAATGCTCTTTAGATAATTGTGAGAATCGCGTTGGGTTCGTGAACTGTGTAAAATCATTTGAGCCCAAAATTCACTTGGTTTACCAGAAATGAACTCTTGCTTGTAGCAATACACTGATCCTGGAGTTTAACTCTGTTTCTGAAGGGAAATTCAGAGCAGTGTTCTCATCCATGAAACACAGTCTGTTTTAACGCAATAAGCAGGCTCTTCTTTCGAGTGTCTCTAATACAGCAAGAACAATGAGCATGCCCAGAAAAAAAGAACTGTGTTTCCTACTCATACGGACCATATATAGTGCATCTATACTTATTAAAATGATACTAACCCCGCTGCACTTACATAAATTCTCTTTAGTTAATAGTCAGAATCCGGTTGGGTTCGTGAACTGTGTAAAATCTATTGAGCCCAAATTTCACTTGCTTTACCAGAAATCAACTCTTGAAGGAAGACACAGATCCTGTGGTTTAACTCCGTTCCTGAAGGGAAATTCAGAGCAGTGTTCTCATCCATGAAACACACTCTGTTTTAACGCAAGAAGAAAGGTCTTCTTTCCAGCATCTCTAATATAGCAAGAACCATGAGCATGCCCAGAAAAAAGAACTGTGTTTCCTACTCATACGGACCATACGTAGTTCAACTCTGATTATGAAACTGATACAAACCACAGCTCTACTTACATAAATGCTCTTTGGTTAATAGTGAGAATCTCGTTTGGTTTGTAAACTCTGTAAAATAATTTGAGCCTAATATTCACTTGGTTTACCAGAAATGAACTCTTGCTTGTAGCAATACACTGATCCTGGGGTTTAACTCGGTTTCTGAAGGGAAATTCAGAGCAGTGTTCTCATCCATGAAACACAGTCTGTTTTAACGCAAGAAACAAGCTCTTCTTTGGAGTGTCTCTAATACAGCAAGAACCATGAGCATGCCCAGAAAAAAAGAACTGTGTTTCCTACTCAAATGGACCATACCTAGTTCAACTCTGCTTATTAAACTGATAAAACCACAGCTCCACTTACATAAATGCTCTTTAGTTAATAGTGAGAATCGCGTTGGGTTTGTGAACTCTGTAAAATCATTAGAGCCCAAATTCACTTGGTTTACCAGAAATGACCTCTTGCTTGTAGCAATACACTGATCCTGGGGTTTATCTCGGTTTCTGAAGGGAAATTCAGAGCAGTGTTCTCATCCATGAAACACAGTCTGTTTTAACGCAAGAAGCAAGCTCTTCTTTGGAGTGTCTCTAATACAGCAAGAACCATGAGCATGCCCAGAAAAAAAGAACTGTGTTTCCTACTCATATGGACCATACGTAGTTCAACTCTGCTTATTAAACTGATACAAACCACAGCTCCACTTACATAAATGCTCTTTAGTTAATTGTGAGAATCGCGTTGGGTTTGTGAACTGTGTTATATCATTTGAGCCCAAAATCTCTTGGTTTCCCAGAAATGAACTCTTGCTTGTAGGAAAACACAGATCCTGTGGTTACCTCCGTTTCTGAAGGGAAATTCAGAGCAGTGTTCTCATCCATGAAACACACTCTGTTTTAACGCAAGAAGATAAGGTCTTCTTTCCAGCATCTCTAATATAGCAAGAACCATGAGCATGCCCAGAAAAAAAGAACTGTGTTTCCTACTCATACGGACCATACGTAGTTCAACTCTGCTTATGAAACTGATACAAACCACAGCTCCATTTACAGAAATGATCTTTAGTTAATTGTGAGAATCGCGTTGGGTTCGTGAACTGTGTAAAATCATTTGAGCCCAAAATTCACTTGGTTTACCAGAAATGAACCCTTGCTTGTAGGAAGACACAGATCCTGTGGTTTAACTCCATTTCTGATGGGAAATTCAGTGCAGTGTTCTCATCCATGAAACACACTCTGTTTTAACGCAAGACGCATGCTCTACTTTCCAGAATCTCTAAAGGAACAAGAACCTTGAGCATGTCCAAAAAACAGAACTGTGTTTCCTACTCGTACGGACCATACGTAGTTCAACTCTGCTTATGAAAGTGATACAAACCACAGCTCAACATACAAAAATGCTCTTTAGTTAATAGTGAGAATCGCGTTGGGTTTGTGAACTCTGTAAAATCATTTGAGCCCAAAATTCACTTGGTTTACCAGAAATGAACTCTTGCTTGTAGGAAGACACAGATGCTGGGGTTTAACTCGGTTTCTGAATGGAAATTCAGAGCAGTGTTCTCATCCATGAAACACACTCTGTTTTAACGCAAGAAGCAAGCTCTTCTTTGGAGTGTCTCTAATACAGCAAGAACCATGAGCATGCCCAGAGAAAAAGAACTGTGTTTCCGACTCATACGGACCATACGTAGTTCAACTCTGCTTATTAAACTGATACAAACCACAGCTCCACTTACATAAATGCTCTTTAGTTAATTGTGAGAATCGCGTTGGGTTCGTGAACTGTGTAAAATCATTTGAGCCCAAATTCTCTTAGTTTTCTAGAAATGAACTCTTGCTTGTAGGAAGACACAGATCCTGGGTTTTAACTCCGTTTCTGAAGGGAAATTCAGAGCAGTGTTCTCAACCATGAAACACAGTCTGTTTTAACGCAAGAAGCAAGCTCTTCTTTCGAGTGTCTCTAATACAGCAAGAACCATGAGCATGCCCAGAAAAAATGAACTGTGTTTCCTACTCATACGGACCATATATAGTGCAACTATACTTATGAAAATGATACTAACACGCGATGCACTTACATAAATTCTCTTTAGTTAATTGTGAGAATCGCGTTGGGTTCGTGAACTGTGTAAAATCATTTGAGCCCAAAATTCACTTGGTTTAACAGAAATGAACCCTTGCTTGTAGGAAGACACAGATCCTGTGGTTTAACTCCGTTTCTGATGGGAAATTCAGTGCAGTGTTCTCATCCATGAAACACACTCTGTTTTAACGCAAGAAGCAAGCTCTTCTTTGGAGTGTCTCTAATATAGCAAGAACCATGAGCATGCCCAGAAAAAAAGAACTGTGTTTCCTACTCATACGGACCATACTTAGTACAACTCTGCTCATTAAACTGATACAAACCACAGCTCCACTTACATAAATGCTCTTTAGTTAATTGTGAGAATCGCGTTTGGTTCGTGAACTGTGTTATATCATTTGAGCCCAAAATCTCTTGGTTTCCCAGAAATGAACTCTTGCTTGTAGGAAAACACAGATACTGTGCTTACCTCCGTTTCTGAAGGGAAATTCAGAGCAGTGTTCTCATCCATGAAACACACTCTGGTTTAACGCAAGAAGCAAGGTCTTCTTTCCAGCATCTCTAATATAGCAAGAACCATGAGCATGCCCAGAAAAAAAGAACTGTGTTTCCTACTCATACGGACCATATATAGTGCAACTCTACTTATGAAAATGATACTAACACCCGATGCACTTACATAAATTCTCTTTAGTTAAGAGTGAGAATCGCGTTGGGTTCGTGAACTGTGTAAAATCATTTGAGCCCAAAATTCACTTGGTTTACCAGAAATGAACCCTTGCATGTAGGAAGACATAGATCCTGTGGTTTAACTCCGTTTCTGATGGGAAATTCAGTGCAGTGTTCTCATCCATGAAATACACTCTGTTTTAACGCAAGAAGCAAGGTCTTCTTTCCAGCATCTCTAATATAGCAAGAACCATGAGCATGCCCAGAAAAAAAGAACTGTGTTTCCTACTCATATGGACCATACTTAGTTCAACTCTGCGTATGAAACTGATACAAACCACAGCTCCACTTACATAAATGCTCTTTAGTTAATTCTGAGAATCGCGTTGGGTTCGTGAACTGTGTAAAATCATTTGAGCCCAAATTTCACTTGGTTTACCAGAAATCAACTCTTGTAGGAAGACACAGATCATGTGGTTTAACTCCGTTCCTGAAGCGAAATTCAGAGCAGTGTTCTCATCCATGAAACACACTCTGTTTTAACGCAAGAAGAAAGGTCTTCTTTCCAGCATCTCTAATATAGCAAGAACTATGAGCATGCCCAGAAAAAAAGAACTGTGTTTCCTACTCATACGGACCATACGTAGTTCAACTCTGCTTATGAAACAGATACAAACCACAGCTCCACTTACATAAATGCTCTTTGGTTAATAGTGAGAATCGCGTTGGGTTTGTGAACTCTGTAAAATCATTTGAGCCTAAAATTCACTTGGTTTACCAGAAATGAACTCTTGCTTGTAGCAATATACTGATCCTGGGGTTTAACTCGGTTTCTGAAGGGAAATTCAGAGCAGTGTTCTCATCCATGAAACACAGTCTGTTTTAACGCAAGAAGCAAGCTCATTTTTGAGTTTCTCTAATACAGCAAGAACCATGAGCATGCCCTGAAAAAAAGAACTGTGTTTCCTACTCATACGGACCATATGTAGTTCAACTCTGCTTATGAAACTGATACAAACCACAGCTCCACTTACGTAAATGCTCTTTAGTTAATTTTGAGAATCGCGTTGGGTTTGTGAACTGTGTGATATCATTTGAGCCCAAAATCTCTTGGTTTCCCAGAAATGAACTCTTGCTTGTAGAAAGACACAGATCCTGTGGTTTAACTCCATTTCTGATGGGAAATTCAGTGCAGTGTTCTCATCCATGAAACACACTCTGTTTTAACGCAAGACGCATGCTCTACTTTCAAGAATCTCTAAAGGAACAAGAACCTTGAGCATGTCCAAAAAAAAGAACTGTGTTTCCTACTCATACGGACCATACGTAGTTCAACTCTGCTTATGAAACTGATACAAACCACAGCTCCACTTACAGAAATGCTCTTTAGTTAATTGTGAGAATCGCGTTGGATTTGTGAACTTTGTAAAATCATTTGAGCCCAAAATTCACTTGTTTTACCAGAAATGAACTCTTGCTTGTAGAAAGACACAGATCCTGGGGTTTAACTCCGTTTCTGAAGGGAAATTCAGAGCAGTGTTCTCATCCATGAAACACAGTCTGTTAACGCAAGAAGCAAGCTCTTCTGTCGAGTGTCTCTAATACAGCAAGAACCATGAGCATGCCCAGAAAAAAAGAACTGTGTTTCCTACTCATATGGACCATACGTAGTTCAACTCTGCTTATGAAACTGATACAAACCACAGCTCTACTTATTTAAATGCTCTTTAGTTAATTGTGGGAATCGCGTTGGGTTGGTGAACTGTGTTATATAATTTGATCCCAAAATCTCTTGGTTTCCCAGAAATGAACTCTTGCTTGTAGGAAAACACAGATCCTGTGGTTATCTCTGTTTCTGAAGGGAAATTCAGAGCAGTGTTCTCATCCATGAAACACACTCTGTTTTAACGCAAGAAGCAAGGTCTTCTTTCCAGCATCTCTAATATAGCAAGAACCATGAGCATGCCCAGAAAAAAAGAACTGTGTTTCCTACTCATACGGACCATACATAGTTCAACTCTGTGTATGAAACTGATACAAACCACAGCTCCACTTACATAAATGCTCTTTAGATAATTGTGAGAATCGCGTTGGGTTCGTGAACTGTGTAAAATCATTTGAGCCCAAAATTCACTTGGTTTACCAGAAATGAACTCTTGCTTGTAGCAATACACTGATCCTGGAGTTTAACTCTGTTTCTGAAGGGAAATTCAGAGCAGTGTTCTCATCCATGAAACACAGTCTGTTTTAACGCAATAAGCAGGCTCTTCTTTCGAGTGTCTCTAATACAGCAAGAACAATGAGCATGCCCAGAAAAAAAGAACTGTGTTTCCTACTCATACGTACCATATATAGTTTATCTATACTTATTAAAATGATACTAACCCCCGCTGCACTTACATAAATTCTCTTTAGTTAATAGTGAGAATCCGGTTGGGTTCGTGAACTGTGTAAAATCTATTGAGCCCAAATTTCACTTGCTTTACCAGAAATCAACTCTTGAAGGAAGACACAGATCCTGTGGTTTAACTCCGTTCCTGAAGGGAAATTCAGAGCAGTGTTCTCATCCATGAAACACACTCTGTTTTAACGCAAGAAGAAAGGTCTTCTTTCCAGCATCTCTAATATAGCAAGAACCATGAGCATGCCCAGAAAAAAGAACTGTGTTTCCTACTCATACGGACCATACGTAGTTCAACTCTGCTTATGAAACTGATACAAACCACAGCTCTACTTACATAAATGCTCTTTGGTTAATAGTGAGAATCGCGTTTGGTTTGTAAACTCTGTAAAATAATTTGAGCCTAATATTCACTTGGTTTACCAGAAATGAACTCTTGCTTGTAGCAATACACTGATCCTGGGGTTTAACTCGGTTTCTGAAGGGAAATTCAGAGCAGTGTTCTCATCCATGAAACACAGTCTGTTTTAACGCAAGAAACAAGCTCTTCTTTGGAGTGTCTCTAATACAGCAAGAACCATGAGCATGCCCAGAAAAAAAGAACTGTGTTTCCTACTCAAATGGACCATACCTAGTTCAACTCTGCTTATTAAACTGATAAAACCACAGCTCCACTTACATAAATGCTCTTTAGTTAATAGTGAGAATCGCGTTGGGTTTGTGAACTCTGTAAAATCATTAGAGCCCAAATTCACTTGGTTTACCAGAAATGACCTCTTGCTTGTAGCAATACACTGATCCTGGGGTTTATCTCGGTTTCTGAAGGGAAATTCAGAGCAGTGTTCTCATCCATGAAACACAGTCTGTTTTAACGCAAGAAGCAAGCTCTTCTTTGGAGTGTCTCTAATACAGCAAGAACCATGAGCATGCCCAGAAAAAAAGAACTGTGTTTCCTACTCATATGGACCATACGTAGTTCAACTCTGCTTATTAAACTGATACAAACCACAGCTCCACTTACATAAATGCTCTTTAGTTAATTGTGAGAATCGCGTTGGGTTTGTGAACTGTGTTATATCATTTGAGCCCAAAATCTCTTGGTTTCCCAGAAATGAACTCTTGCTTGTAGGAAAACACAGATCCTGTGGTTACCTCCGTTTCTGAAGGGAAATTCAGAGCAGTGTTCTCATCCATGAAACCCACTCTGTTTTAACGCAAGAAGAAAGGTCTTCTTTCCAGCATCTCTAATATAGCAAGAACCATGAGCATGCCCAGAAAAAAAGAACTGTGTTTCCTACTCATACGGACTATACGTAGTTCAACTCTGCTTATGAAACTGATACAAACCACAGCTCCATTTACAGAAATGATCTTTAGTTAATTGTGAGAATCGCGTTGGATTTGTGAACTTTGTAAAATCATTTGAGCCCAAAATTCACTTGGTTTACCAGAAATGAACTCTTGCTTGTAGCAATACACTGATCATGGGGTTAACTCCGTTCCTGAAGGGAAATTCAGAGCAGTGTTCTCATCCATGAAACACAGTCTGTTTTAACTCAAGAAGAAAGGTCTTGTTTGGAGTGTCTCTAATACAGCAAGAAACTTGAGCATGCCCAGAAAAAAAGAACTGTGTTTCCTACTCATACGAACCATATATAGTGCAACTCTACTTATGAAAATGATACTAACTCCGGCTGCACTTACATAAATTCTCTTTAGTTAATAGTGAGAATCGCGTTGGGTTCGTGAACTGTGTAAAATCATTTGAGCCCAAATTCTCTTAGTTTTCCAGAAATGAACTCTTGCTTGTAGGAAGACACAGACCCTGTGGTTGAACTCCGTGTCTGAAGGGAAATTCAGAGCAGTGTTCTCATCTATGAAACACACTCTGTTTTAACGCAAGAAGCAAGGTCTTCTTTCCAGAAGCTCTAATATAGCAAGAACCATGACCATGCCCAGAAAAAAAGAACTGTGTTTCCTACTCATACGGACCATACGTAGTTCAACTCTGCTTATGAAAGTGATACAAACCACAGCTCAACATACAAAAATGCTCTTTAGTTAATAGTGAGAATCGCGTTGGGTTTGTGAACTCTGTAAAATCATTTGAGCCCAAAATTCACTTGGTTTACTAGAAATGAACTCTTGCTTGTAGGAAGACACAGATCCTGGGGTTTAACTCCGTTTCTGAAGGGAAATTCAGAGCAGTGTTCTCATCCATGAAACACAGTCTGTTTTAACGCAAGAAGCAAGCTCTTCTGTCGAATGTCTCTAATACAGCAAGAACCATGAGCATGCCCAGAAAAAAAGAACTGTGTTTCCTACTCATATGGACCATACGTAGATAAACTCTGCTTATGAAACTGATACAAACCACAGCTCCACTTACTTAAATGCTCTTTAGTTAATTGTGGGAATCGCGTTGGGTTGGTGAACTGTGTTATATAATTTGATCCCAAAATCTCTTGGTTTCCCAGAAATGAACTCTTGCTTGTAGCAATACACTGATCCTTGAGTTTAACTCTGTTTCTGAAGGGAAATTCAGAGCAGTGTTCTCATCCATGAAACACAATCTGTTTTAACGCAATAAGCAGGCTCTTCTTTCGAGTGTCTCTAATACAGCAAGAACAATGAGCATGCCCAGAAAAAAAGAACTGTGTTTCCTACTCATACGGACCATATATAGTGCATCTATACTTATTAAAATGATACTAACCCCCGCTGCACTTACATAAATTCTCTTTAGTTAATAGTCAGAATCCGGTTGGGTTCGTGAACTGTGTAAAATCTATTGAGCCCAAATTTCACTTGCTTTACCAGAAATCAACTCTTGAAGGAAGACACAGATCCTGTGGTTTAACTCCGTTTTTGAAGGGAAATTCAGAGCAGTGTTCTCATCCATGAAACACACTCTGTTTTAACGCAAGAAGAAAGGTCTTCTTTCCAGCATCTCTAATATAGCAAGAACCATGAGCATGCCCAGAAAAAAGAACTGTGTTTCCAACTCATACGGACCATACGTAGTTCAACTCTGCTTATGAAACTGATACAAACCACAGCTCCACTTACATAAATGCTCTTTGGTTAATAGTGAGAATCGCGTTGGGTTTGTAAACTCTGTAAAATCATTTGAGCCTAATATTCACTTGGTTTACCAGAAATGAACTCTTGCTTGTAGCAATACACTGATCATGGGGTTTAACTCGGTTTCTGAAGGGAAATTCAGAGCAGTGTTCTCATCCATGAAACACAGTCTGTTTTAACGCAAGAAACAAGCTCTTCTTTGGAGTGTCTCTAATACAGCAAGAACCATGAGCATACCCAGAAAAAAAGAACTGTGTTTCCTACTCATATGGACCATACCTAGTTCAACTCTGCTTATTAAACTGATACAAACCATAGCTCCACTTACATAAATGCTCTTTAGTTAATTGTGAGAATCGCGTTGGGTTCGTGAACTGTGTTATATCATTTGAGCCCAAAATCTCTTGGTTTCCCAGAAATGAACTCTTGCTTGTAGGAAAACACAGATACTGTGCTTACCTCCGTTTCTGAAGGGAAATTCAGAGCAGTGTTCTCATCCATGAAACACACTCTGTTTTAACGCAAGAAGCAAGGTCTTCTTTCCAGCATCTCTAATATAGCAAAAACCATGAGCATGCCCAGAAAAAAAGAACTGTGTTTCCTACTCATACTGACCATATACAGTGCAACTCTACTTATGAAAATTATACTAACACCTGATGCACTTACATAAATTCTCTTTAGTTAATAGTGAGAATCGCGTTGGGTTCGTGAACTGTGTAAAATCATTTGAGCCCAAAATTCACTTGGTTTACCAGAAATGAACCCTTGTATGTAGGAAGACACAGATCATGGGGTTTAACTCCGTTCCTGAAGGGAAATTCAGAGCAGTGTTCTCATCCATGAAACACAGTCTGTTTTAACGCAAGAAGCAAGGTCTTCTTTCCAGCATCTCTAATATAGCAAGAACTATGAGCATGCCCAGAAAAAAAGAACTGTGTTTCCTACTCATACGGACCATACGTAGTTCAACTCTGCTTATGAAACAGATACAAACCACAGCTCCACTTACATAAATGCTCTTTGGTTAATAGTGAGAATCGCGTTGGGTTTGTGAACTCTGTAAAATCATTTGAGCCTAAAATTCACTTGGTTTACCAGAAATGAACTCTTGCTTGTAGCAATATACTGATCCTGGGGTTTAACTCGGTTTCTGAAGGGAAATTCAGAGCAGTGTTCTCATCCATGAAACACAGTCTGTTTTAACGCAAGAAGCAAGCTCATTTTTGAGTTTCTCTAATACAGCAAGAACCATGAGCATGCCCTGAAAAAAAGAACTGTGTTTCCTACTCATACGGACCATATGTAGTTCAACTCTGCTTATGAAACTGATACAAACCACAGCTCCACTTACGTAAATGCTCTTTAGTTAATTTTGAGAATCGCGTTGGGTTTGTGAACTGTGTGATATCATTTGAGCCCAAAATCTCTTGGTTTCCCAGAAATGAACTCTTGCTTGTAGAAAGACACAGATCCTGTGGTTTAACTCCATTTCTGATGGGAAATTCAGTGCAGTGTTCTCATCCATGAAACACACTCTGTTTTAACGCAAGACGCATGCTCTACTTTCAAGAATCTCTAAAGGAACAAGAACCTTGAGCATGTCCAAAAAAAAGAACTGTGTTTCCTACTCATACGGACCATACGTAGTTCAACTCTGCTTATGAAACTGATACAAACCACAGCTCCACTTACAGAAATGCTCTTTAGTTAATTGTGAGAATCGCGTTGGATTTGTGAACTTTGTAAAATCATTTGAGCCCAAAATTCACTTGTTTTACCAGAAATGAACTCTTGCTTGTAGAAAGACACAGATCCTGGGGTTTAACTCCGTTTCTGAAGGGAAATTCAGAGCAGTGTTCTCATCCATGAAACACAGTCTGTTAACGCAAGAAGCAAGCTCTTCTGTCGAGTGTCTCTAATACAGCAAGAACCATGAGCATGCCCAGAAAAAAAGAACTGTGTTTCCTACTCATATGGACCATACGTAGTTCAACTCTGCTTATGAAACTGATACAAACCACAGCTCTACTTATTTAAATGCTCTTTAGTTAATTGTGGGAATCGCGTTGGGTTGGTGAACTGTGTTATATAATTTGATCCCAAAATCTCTTGGTTTCCCAGAAATGAACTCTTGCTTGTAGGAAAACACAGATCCTGTGGTTATCTCTGTTTCTGAAGGGAAATTCAGAGCAGTGTTCTCATCCATGAAACACACTCTGTTTTAACGCAAGAAGCAAGGTCTTCTTTCCAGCATCTCTAATATAGCAAGAACCATGAGCATGCCCAGAAAAAAAGAACTGTGTTTCCTACTCATACGGACCATACATAGTTCAACTCTGTGTATGAAACTGATACAAACCACAGCTCCACTTACATAAATGCTCTTTAGATAATTGTGAGAATCGCGTTGGGTTCGTGAACTGTGTAAAATCATTTGAGCCCAAAATTCACTTGGTTTACCAGAAATGAACTCTTGCTTGTAGCAATACACTGATCCTGGAGTTTAACTCTGTTTCTGAAGGGAAATTCAGAGCAGTGTTCTCATCCATGAAACACAGTCTGTTTTAACGCAATAAGCAGGCTCTTCTTTCGAGTGTCTCTAATACAGCAAGAACAATGAGCATGCCCAGAAAAAAAGAACTGTGTTTCCTACTCATACGTACCATATATAGTTTATCTATACTTATTAAAATGATACTAACCCCCGCTGCACTTACATAAATTCTCTTTAGTTAATAGTGAGAATCCGGTTGGGTTCGTGAACTGTGTAAAATCTATTGAGCCCAAATTTCACTTGCTTTACCAGAAATCAACTCTTGAAGGAAGACACAGATCCTGTGGTTTAACTCCGTTCCTGAAGGGAAATTCAGAGCAGTGTTCTCATCCATGAAACACACTCTGTTTTAACGCAAGAAGAAAGGTCTTCTTTCCAGCATCTCTAATATAGCAAGAACCATGAGCATGCCCAGAAAAAAGAACTGTGTTTCCTACTCATACGGACCATACGTAGTTCAACTCTGCTTATGAAACTGATACAAACCACAGCTCTACTTACATAAATGCTCTTTGGTTAATAGTGAGAATCGCGTTTGGTTTGTAAACTCTGTAAAATAATTTGAGCCTAATATTCACTTGGTTTACCAGAAATGAACTCTTGCTTGTAGCAATACACTGATCCTGGGGTTTAACTCGGTTTCTGAAGGGAAATTCAGAGCAGTGTTCTCATCCATGAAACACAGTCTGTTTTAACGCAAGAAACAAGCTCTTCTTTGGAGTGTCTCTAATACAGCAAGAACCATGAGCATGCCCAGAAAAAAAGAACTGTGTTTCCTACTCAAATGGACCATACCTAGTTCAACTCTGCTTATTAAACTGATAAAACCACAGCTCCACTTACATAAATGCTCTTTAGTTAATAGTGAGAATCGCGTTGGGTTTGTGAACTCTGTAAAATCATTAGAGCCCAAATTCACTTGGTTTACCAGAAATGACCTCTTGCTTGTAGCAATACACTGATCCTGGGGTTTATCTCGGTTTCTGAAGGGAAATTCAGAGCAGTGTTCTCATCCATGAAACACAGTCTGTTTTAACGCAAGAAGCAAGCTCTTCTTTGGAGTGTCTCTAATACAGCAAGAACCATGAGCATGCCCAGAAAAAAAGAACTGTGTTTCCTACTCATATGGACCATACGTAGTTCAACTCTGCTTATTAAACTGATACAAACCACAGCTCCACTTACATAAATGCTCTTTAGTTAATTGTGAGAATCGCGTTGGGTTTGTGAACTGTGTTATATCATTTGAGCCCAAAATCTCTTGGTTTCCCAGAAATGAACTCTTGCTTGTAGGAAAACACAGATCCTGTGGTTACCTCCGTTTCTGAAGGGAAATTCAGAGCAGTGTTCTCATCCATGAAACCCACTCTGTTTTAACGCAAGAAGAAAGGTCTTCTTTCCAGCATCTCTAATATAGCAAGAACCATGAGCATGCCCAGAAAAAAAGAACTGTGTTTCCTACTCATACGGACTATACGTAGTTCAACTCTGCTTATGAAACTGATACAAACCACAGCTCCATTTACAGAAATGATCTTTAGTTAATTGTGAGAATCGCGTTGGATTTGTGAACTTTGTAAAATCATTTGAGCCCAAAATTCACTTGGTTTACCAGAAATGAACTCTTGCTTGTAGCAATACACTGATCATGGGGTTAACTCCGTTCCTGAAGGGAAATTCAGAGCAGTGTTCTCATCCATGAAACACAGTCTGTTTTAACTCAAGAAGAAAGGTCTTGTTTGGAGTGTCTCTAATACAGCAAGAAACTTGAGCATGCCCAGAAAAAAAGAACTGTGTTTCCTACTCATACGAACCATATATAGTGCAACTCTACTTATGAAAATGATACTAACTCCGGCTGCACTTACATAAATTCTCTTTAGTTAATAGTGAGAATCGCGTTGGGTTCGTGAACTGTGTAAAATCATTTGAGCCCAAATTCTCTTAGTTTTCCAGAAATGAACTCTTGCTTGTAGGAAGACACAGACCCTGTGGTTGAACTCCGTGTCTGAAGGGAAATTCAGAGCAGTGTTCTCATCTATGAAACACACTCTGTTTTAACGCAAGAAGCAAGGTCTTCTTTCCAGAAGCTCTAATATAGCAAGAACCATGACCATGCCCAGAAAAAAAGAACTGTGTTTCCTACTCATACGGACCATACGTAGTTCAACTCTGCTTATGAAAGTGATACAAACCACAGCTCAACATACAAAAATGCTCTTTAGTTAATAGTGAGAATCGCGTTGGGTTTGTGAACTCTGTAAAATCATTTGAGCCCAAAATTCACTTGGTTTACTAGAAATGAACTCTTGCTTGTAGGAAGACACAGATCCTGGGGTTTAACTCCGTTTCTGAAGGGAAATTCAGAGCAGTGTTCTCATCCATGAAACACAGTCTGTTTTAACGCAAGAAGCAAGCTCTTCTGTCGAATGTCTCTAATACAGCAAGAACCATGAGCATGCCCAGAAAAAAAGAACTGTGTTTCCTACTCATATGGACCATACGTAGATAAACTCTGCTTATGAAACTGATACAAACCACAGCTCCACTTACTTAAATGCTCTTTAGTTAATTGTGGGAATCGCGTTGGGTTGGTGAACTGTGTTATATAATTTGATCCCAAAATCTCTTGGTTTCCCAGAAATGAACTCTTGCTTGTAGCAATACACTGATCCTTGAGTTTAACTCTGTTTCTGAAGGGAAATTCAGAGCAGTGTTCTCATCCATGAAACACAATCTGTTTTAACGCAATAAGCAGGCTCTTCTTTCGAGTGTCTCTAATACAGCAAGAACAATGAGCATGCCCAGAAAAAAAGAACTGTGTTTCCTACTCATACGGACCATATATAGTGCATCTATACTTATTAAAATGATACTAACCCCCGCTGCACTTACATAAATTCTCTTTAGTTAATAGTCAGAACCCGGTGGGTTCGTGAACTGTGTAAAATCTATTGAGCCCAAATTTCACTTGCTTTACCAGAAATCAACTCTTGAAGGAAGACACAGATCCTGTGGTTTAACTCCGTTTTTGAAGGGAAATTCAGAGCAGTGTTCTCATCCATGAAACACACTCTGTTTTAACGCAAGAAGAAAGGTCTTCTTTCCAGCATCTCTAATATAGCAAGAACCATGAGCATGCCCAGAAAAAAGAACTGTGTTTCCAACTCATACGGACCATACGTAGTTCAACTCTGCTTATGAAACTGATACAAACCACAGCTCCACTTACATAAATGCTCTTTGGTTAATAGTGAGAATCGCGTTGGGTTTGTAAACTCTGTAAAATCATTTGAGCCTAATATTCACTTGGTTTACCAGAAATGAACTCTTGCTTGTAGCAATACACTGATCATGGGGTTTAACTCGGTTTCTGAAGGGAAATTCAGAGCAGTGTTCTCATCCATGAAACACAGTCTGTTTTAACGCAAGAAACAAGCTCTTCTTTGGAGTGTCTCTAATACAGCAAGAACCATGAGCATACCCAGAAAAAAAGAACTGTGTTTCCTACTCATATGGACCATACCTAGTTCAACTCTGCTTATTAAACTGATACAAACCATAGCTCCACTTACATAAATGCTCTTTAGTTAATTGTGAGAATCGCGTTGGGTTCGTGAACTGTGTTATATCATTTGAGCCCAAAATCTCTTGGTTTCCCAGAAATGAACTCTTGCTTGTAGGAAAACACAGATACTGTGCTTACCTCCGTTTCTGAAGGGAAATTCAGAGCAGTGTTCTCATCCATGAAACACACTCTGTTTTAACGCAAGAAGCAAGGTCTTCTTTCCAGCATCTCTAATATAGCAAAAACCATGAGCATGCCCAGAAAAAAAGAACTGTGTTTCCTACTCATACTGACCATATACAGTGCAACTCTACTTATGAAAATTATACTAACACCTGATGCACTTACATAAATTCTCTTTAGTTAATAGTGAGAATCGCGTTGGGTTCGTGAACTGTGTAAAATCATTTGAGCCCAAAATTCACTTGGTTTACCAGAAATGAACCCTTGTATGTAGGAAGACACAGATCATGGGGTTTAACTCCGTTCCTGAAGGGAAATTCAGAGCAGTGTTCTCATCCATGAAACACAGTCTGTTTTAACGCAAGAAGCAAGGTCTTCTTTCCAGCATCTCTAATATAGCAAGAACCATGAGCATGCCCAGAAAAAAAGAACTGTGTTTCCTACTCATACGGACCATACATAGTTCAACTCTGCTTATGAAACTGATACAAACCACAGCTCCACTTACATAAATGCCCTTTAGTTAATTGTTAGAATCGCGTTGGGTTCTTGAACTGTGTAAAATCATTTGAGCCCAAAATACACTTGGTTTACCAGAAATGAACTCTTGCTTGTAGCAATACACTGATCCTGGGGTTTAACTCGGTTTCTGAAGGGAAATTCAGAGCAGTGTTCTCATCTATGAAACACACTCTGTTTTAACGCAAGAAGCAAGCTCTTCTTTGGAGTGTCTCTAATATAGCAAGAACCATGAGCATGCCCAGAAAAAAAGAACTGTGTTTCCTACTCATACGGACCATACTTAGTACAACTCTGCTCATTAAACTGATACAAACCACAGCTCCACTTACATAAATGCTCATTAGTTAATTGTGAGAATCGCATTGGGTTTGTGAACTCTGTAAAATCATTTGAGCCCAAAAGCTCTTGGTTTCCCAGAAATGAACTCTTGCTTGTAGGAAAACACAGATACTGTGCTTACCTCCGTTTCTGACGGGAAATTCAGAGCAGTGTTCTCATCCATGAAACACACTCTGGTTTAACGCAAGAAGCAAGGTCTTCTTTCCAGCATCTCTAATATAGCAAGAACCATGAGCATGCCCAGAAAAAAAGAACTGTGTTTCCTACTCATACGGACCATATATAGTGCAACTCTACTTATGAAAATGATACTAACACCCGATGCACTTACATAAATTCTCTTTAGTTAAGAGTGAGAATCGCGTTGGGTTCGTGAACTGTGTAAAATCATTTGAGCCCAAAATTCACTTGGTTTACCAGAAATGAACCCTTGCTTGTAGGAAGACATAGATCCTGTGGTTTAACTCCGTTTCTGATGGGAAATTCAATGCAGTGTTCTCATCCATGAAATACACTCTGTTTTAACGCAAGAAGCAAGGTCTTCTTTCCAGCATCTCTAATATAGCAAGAACCATGAGCATGCCCAGAAAAAAAGAACTGAGTTTCCTACTCATATGGACCATACTTAGTTCAACTCTGTGTATGAAACTGATACAAACCACAGCTCCACTTACATAAATGCTTTTTAGTTAATTCTGAGAATCGCGTTGGGTTCGTGAACTGTGTAAAATCATTTGAGCCCAAATTTCACTTGGTTTACCAGAAATCAACTCTTGTAGGAAGACACAGATCCTGTGGTTTAACTCCGTTCCTGAAGCGAAATTCAGAGCAGTGTTCTCATCCATGAAACACACTCTGTTTTAACGCAAGAAGAAAGGTCTTCTTTCCAGCATCTCTAATATAGCAAGAACTATGAGCATGCCCAGAAAAAAAGAACTGTGTTTCCTACTCATACGGACCATTCGTAGTTCAACTCTGCTTATGAAACAGATACAAACCACAGCTCCACTTACATAAATGCTCTTTGGTTAATAGTGAGAATCGCGTTGGGTTTGTGAACTCTGTAAAATCATTTGAGCCTAAAATTCACTTGGTTTACCAGAAATGAACTCTTGCTTGTAGCAATATACTGATGCTGGGGTTTAACTCGGTTTCTGAAGGGAAATTCAGAGCAGTGTTCTCATCCATGAAACACAGTCTGTTTTAACGCAAGACGCAAGCTCTTTTTGGAGTTTCTCTAATACAGCAAGAACCATGAGCATGCCCAGAAAAAAAGAACTGTGTTTCCTACTCATACGGACCATATGTAGTTCAACTCTGCTTATGAAACTGATACAAACCATAGCTCCACTTACGTAAATGCTCTTTAGTTAATTTTGAGAATCGCGTTGGGTTGGTGAACTGTGTTATATAATTTGATCCCAAAATCTCTTGGTTTCCCAGAAATGAACTCTTGCTTGTAGGAAAACACAGATCCTGTGGTTATCTCCGTTTCTGAAGGGAAATTCAGAGCAGTGTTCTCATCCATGAAACACACTCTGTTTTAACGCAAGAAGCAAGGTCTTCTTTCCAGCATCTCTAATATAGCAAGAACCATGAGCATGCCCAGAAAAAAAGAACTGTGTTTCCTACTCATACGGACCATATATAGTGCATCTATCTTATTAAAATGATACTAACCCCCGCTGCACTTACATAAATTCCCTTTAGTTAATAGTCAGAATCCGGTTGGGTTCGTGAACTGTGTAAAATCTATTGAGCCCAAATTTCACTTGCTTTACCAGAAATCAACTCTTGAAGGAAGACACAGATCCTGTGGTTTAACTCCGTTCCTGAAGGGAAATTCAGAGCAGTGTTCTCATCCATGAAACACAGTCTGTTTTAACGCAAGAAGCAAGGTCTTCTTTCCAGCATCTCTAATATAGCAAGAACCATGAGCATGCCCAGAAAAAAGAACTGTGTTTCCTACTCATACGGACCATACGTAGTTCAACTCTGCTTATGAAACTGATACAAACCACAGCTCTACTTACATAAATGCTCTTTGGTTAATAGTGAGAATCGCGTTTGGTTTGTAAACTCTGTAAAATAATTTGAGCCTAATATTCACTTGGTTTACCAGAAATGAACTCTTGCTTGTAGCAATACACTGATCCTGGGGTTTAACTCGGTTTCTGAAGGGAAATTCAGAGCAGTGTTCTCATCCATGAAACACAGTCTGTTTTAACGCAAGAAACAAGCTCTTCTTTGGAGTGTCTCTAATACAGCAAGAACCATGAGCATGCCCAGAAAAAAAGAACTGTGTTTCCTACTCAAATGGACCATACCTAGTTCAACTCTGCTTATTAAACTGATAAAACCACAGCTCCACTTACATAAATGCTCTTTAGTTAATAGTGAGAATCGCGTTGGGTTTGTGAACTCTGTAAAATCATTAGAGCCCAAATTCACTTGGTTTACCAGAAATGAACTCTTGCTTGTAGCAATACACTGATCCTGGTGTTTATCTCGGTTTCTGAAGGGAAATTCAGAGCAGTGTTCTCATCCATGAAACACAGTCTGTTTTAACGCAAGAAGCAAGCTCTTCTTTGGAGTGTCTCTAATACAGCAAGAACCATGAGCATGCCCAGAAAAAAAGAACTGTGTTTCCTACTCATAAGGACCATACGTAGTTCAACTCTGATTATTAAACTGATACAAACCACAGCTCAACTTACATAAATGCTCTTTAGTTAATTTTGAGAATCGCGTTGGGTTTGTGAACTGTGTTATATCATTTGAGCCCAAAATCTCTTGGTTTCCCAGAAATGAACTCTTGCTTGTAGGAAAACACAGATTCTGTGGTTACCTCCGTTTCTGAAGGGAAATTCAGAGCAGTGTTCTCATCCATGAAACACACTCTGTTTTAACGCAAGAAGAAAGGTCTTCTTTCCAGCATCTCTAATATAGCAAGAACCATGAGCATGCCCAGAAAAAAAGAACTGAGTTTCCTACTCATATGGACCATACTTAGTTCAACTCTGCGTATGAAACTGATACAAACCACAGCTCCACTTACATAAATGCTCTTTAGTTAATTCTGAGAATCGCGTTGGGTTCGTGAACTGTGTAAAATCATTTGAGCCCAAATTTCACTTGGTTTACCAGAAATCAACTCTTGTAGGAAGACACAGATCCTGTGGTTTAACTCCGTTCCTGAAGCGAAATTCAGAGCAGTGTTCTCATCCATGAAACACACTCTGTTTTAACGCAAGAAGAAAGGTCTTCTTTCCAGCATCTCTAATATAGCAAGAACTATGAGCATGCCCAGAAAAAAAGAACTGTGTTTCCTACTCATACGGACCTTTCGTAGTTCAACTCTGCTTATGAAACAGATACAAACCACAGCTCCACTTACATAAATGCTCTTTGGTTAATAGTGAGAATCGCGTTGGGTTTGTGAACTCTGTAAAAATCATTTGAGCCTAAAATTCACTTGGTTTACCAGAAATGAACTCTTGCTTGTAGCAATATACTGATCCTGGGGTTTAACTCGGTTTCTGAAGGGAAATTCAGAGCAGTGTTCTCATCCATGAAACACAGTCTGTTTTAACGCAAGACGCAAGCTCTTTTTGGAGTTTCTCTAATACAGCAAGAACCATGAGCATGCCCAGAAAAAAAGAACTGTGTTTCCTACTCATACGGACCATATGTAGTTCAACTCTGCTTATGAAACTCATACAAACCATAGCTCCACTTACGTAAATGCTCTTTAGTTAATTTTGAGAATCGCGTTGGGTTGGTGAACTGTGTTATATAATTTGATCCCAAAATCTCTTGGTTTCCCAGAAATGAACTCTTGCTTGTAGGAAAACACAGATCCTGTGGTTATCTCCGTTTCTGAAGGGAAATTCAGAGCAGTGTTCTCATCCATGAAACACACTCTGTTTTAACGCAAGAAGCAAGGTCTTCTTTCCAGCATCTCTAATATAGCAAGAACCATGAGCATGCCCAGAAAAAAAGAACTGTGTTTCCTACTCATACGGACCATATATAGTGCATCTATCTTATTAAAATGATACTAACCCCCGCTGCACTTACATAAATTCCCTTTAGTTAATAGTCAGAATCCGGTTGGGTTCGTGAACTGTGTAAAATCTATTGAGCCCAAATTTCACTTGCTTTACCAGAAATCAACTCTTGAAGGAAGACACAGATCCTGTGGTTTAACTCCGTTCCTGAAGGGAAATTCAGAGCAGTGTTCTCATCCATGAAACACAGTCTGTTTTAACGCAAGAAGCAAGGTCTTCTTTCCAGCATCTCTAATATAGCAAGAACCATGAGCATGCCCAGAAAAAAGAACTGTGTTTCCTACTCATACGGACCATACATAGTTCAACTCTGCTTATGAAACTGATACAAACCACAGCTCTACTTACATAAATGCTCTTTGGTTAATAGTGAGAATCGCGTTTGGTTTGTAAACTCTGTAAAATAATTTGAGCCTAATATTCACTTGGTTTACCAGAAATGAACTCTTGCTTGTAGCAATACACTGATCCTGGGGTTTAACTCGGTTTCTGAAGGGAAATTCAGAGCAGTGTTCTCATCCATGAAACACAGTCTGTTTTAACGCAAGAAACAAGCTCTTCTTTGGAGTGTCTCTAATACAGCAAGAACCATGAGCATGCCCAGAAAAAAAGAACTGTGTTTCCTACTCAAATGGACCATACCTAGTTCAACTCTGCTTATTAAACTGATAAAACCACAGCTCCACTTACATAAATGCTCTTTAGTTAATAGTGAGAATCGCGTTGGGTTTGTGAACTCTGTAAAATCATTAGAGCCCAAATTCACTTGGTTTACCAGAAATGAACTCTTGCTTGTAGCAATACACTGATCCTGGGGTTTATCTCGGTTTCTGAAGGGAAATTCAGAGCAGTGTTCTCATCCATGAAACACAGTCTGTTTTAACGCAAGAAGCAAGCTCTTCTTTGGAGTGTCTCTAATACAGCAAGAACCATGAGCATGCCCAGAAAAAAAGAACTGTGTTTCCTACTCATAAGGACCATACGTAGTTCAACTCTGATTATTAAACTGATACAAACCACAGCTCAACTTACATAAATGCTCTTTAGTTAATTTTGAGAATCGCGTTGGGTTTGTGAACTGTGTTATATCATTTGAGCCCAAAATCTCTTGGTTTCCCAGAAATGAACTCTTGCTTGTAGGAAAACACAGATTCTGTGGTTACCTCCGTTTCTGAAGGGAAATTCAGAGCAGTGTTCTCATCCATGAAACACACTCTGTTTTAACGCAAGAAGAAAGGTCTTCTTTCCAGCATCTCTAATATAGCAAGAACCATGAGCATGCCCAGAAAAAAAGAACTGTGTTTCCTACTCATACGGACCATACGTAGTTTAACTCTGCTTATGAAACTGATACAAACCACAGCTCCATTTACAGAAATGATCTTTAGTTAATTGTGAGAATCGCGTTGGATTTGTGAACTTTGTAAAATCATTTGAGCCCAAAATTCACTTGGTTTACCAGAAATGAACTCTTGCTTGTAGCAATACACTGATCATGGGGTTAACTCCGTTCCTGAAGGGAAATTCAGAGCAGTGTTCTCATCCATGAAACACAGTCTGTTTTAACTCAAGAAGAATGGTCTTGTTTGGAGTGTCTCTAATACAGCAAGAACCTTGAGCATGCCCAGAAAAAAAGAACTGTGTTTCCTACTCATACGGACCATACGTAGTTCAACTCTGCGTATGAAACTGATACAAACCACAGTTCCACTTACATAAATGCTCTTTAGTTAATTGTGAGAATCACGTTGGGTTCGTGAACTGTGTTATATCATTAGAGCCCAAAATCGCTTGGTTTCCCAGAAATTAACTCTTGCTTGTAGGAAAACACAGATCCTGTGGTTATCTCCGTTTCTGAAGGGAAATGCAGAGCAGTGTTCTCATCCATGAAACACAGTCTGTTTTAACGCAAGAATCAAGATCTTCTTTCGAGTGTCTCTAATACAGCAAGAACCATGAGCATGCCAAGAAAAAAAGAACTGTGTTTCCTACTCATACGAACCATATATAGTGCAACTCTACTTATGAAAATGATACTAACTCCGGCTGCACTTACATAAATTCTCTTTAGTTAATTGTGAGAATCGCGTTGGGTTCTTGAACTGTGTTATATCATTTGAGCCCAAATTCTCTTAGTTTTCCAGAAATGAACTCTTGCTTGTAGGAAGACACAGACCCTGTGGTTTAACTCCGTGTCTGAAGGGAAATTCAGAGCAGTGTTCTCATCTATGAAACACACTCTGTTTTAACGCAAGAAGCAAGGTCTTCTTTCCAGAAGCTCTAATATAACAAGAACCATGACCATGCCCAGAAAAAAAGAACTGTGTTTCCTACTCATACGGACCATACGTAGTTCAACTCTGCTTATGAAAGTGATACAAACCACAGCTCAACATACAAAAATGCTCTTTAGTTAATAGTGAGAATCGCGTTGGGTTTGTGAACTCTGTAAAATCATTTGAGCCCAAAATTCACTTGGTTTACCAGAAATGAACTCTTGCTTGTAGGAAGACACAGATCCTGGGGTCTAACTCCGTTTCTGAAGGGAAATTCAGAGCAGTGTTCTCATCCATGAAACACAGTCTGTTTTAACGCAAGAAGCAAGCTCTTCTGTCGAATGTCTCTAATACAGCATGAACCATGAGCATGCCCAGAAAAAAAGAACTGTGTTTCCTACTCATATGGACCATACGTAGATCAACTCTGCTTATGAAACTGATACAAACCACAGCTCCACTTACTTAAATGCTCTTTAGTTAATTGTGTGAATCGCGTTGGGTTGTTGAACTGTGTTATATAATTTGATCCCAAAATCTCTTGGTTTCCCAGAAATGAACTCTTGCTTGTAGCAATACACTGATCCTGGAGTTTAACTCTGTTTCTGAAGGGAAATTCAGAGCAGTGTTCTCATCCATGAAACACAATCTGTTTTAACGCAATAAGCAGGCTCTTCTTTCGAGTGTCTCTAATACAGCAAGAACAATGAGCATGCCCAGAAAAAAAGAACTGTGTTTCCTACTCATACGGACCATATATAGTGCATCTATACTTATTAAAATGATACTAACCCCCGCTGCACTTACATAAATTCTCTTTAGTTAATAGTGAGAATCGCGTTGGGTTCGTGAACTGTGTAAAATCATTTGAGCCCAAAATTCACTTGGTTTACCAGAAATGAACCCTTGTATGTAGGAAGACACAGATCATGGGGTTTAACTCCGTTCCTTAAGGGAAATTCAGAGCAGTGTTCTCATCCATGAAACACAGTCTGTTTTAACGCAAGAATCAAGGTCTTCTTTCCAGCATCTCTAATATAGCAAGAACCATGAGCATGCCCAGAAAAAAAGAACTGTGTTTCCTACTCATACGGACCATACATAGTTCAACTCTGCTTATGAAACTGATACAAACCACAGCTCCACTTACATAAATGCCCTTTAGTTAATTGTTAGAATCGCGTTGGGTTCTTGAACTGTGTAAAATCATTTGAGCCCAAAATACACTTGGTTTACCAGAAATGAACTCTTGCTTTAACAATAAACTGATCCTGGGGTTTAACTCGGTTTCTGAAGGGAAATTCAGAGCAGTGTTCTCATCTATGAAACACACTCTGTTTTAACGCAAGAAGCAAGGTCTTCTTTCCAGAATCTCTAATATAGCAAGAACCATGACCATGCCCAGAAAAAAAGAACTGTGTTTCCTACTCATACGGACCATACGTAGTTCAACTCTGCTTATGAAAGTGATACAAACCACAGCTCAACATACAAAAATGCTCTTTAGTTATTAGTGAGAATCGCATTGGGTTTGTGAACTCTGTAAAATCATTTGAGCCCAAAATTCACTTGGTTTACCAGAAATGAACTCTTGCTTGTAGGAAGACACAGATCCTGGGCTTTAACTCCGTTTCTGAAGGGAAATTCAGAGCAGTGTTCTCATCCATGAAACACAGTCTGTTTTAACGCAAGAAGCAAGCTCTTCTGTCGAGTGACTCTAATACAGCAAGAACCATGAGCATGCGCAGAAAAAATGAACTGTGTTTCCTACTAATACGGACCATATATAGTGCAACTCTACTTATGAAAATGATACTAACACCTGATGCACTTACATAAATTCTCTTAAGTTAATTGTGAGAATCGCGTTGGGTTCGTGAACTGTGTAAAATCATTTGAGCCCAAAATTCACTTGGTTTACCAGAAATGAACCCTTGCTTGTAGGAAGACACAGATCCTGTGGTTTAACTCCATTTCTGATGGGAAATTCAGTGCAGTGTTCTCATCCATGAAACACACTCTGTTTTAACGCAAGAAGCAAGCTCTTCTTTGGAGTGTCTCTAATATAGCAAGAACCATGAGCATGCCCAGAAAAAAAGAACTGTGTTTCCTACTCATACGGACCATACTTAGTACAACTCTGCTCATTAAACTGATACAAACCACAGCTCCACTTACATAAATGCTCTTTAGTTAATTGTGAGAATCGCGTTTGGTTCGTGAACTGTGTTATATCATTTGAGCCCAAAATCTCTTGGTTTCCCAGAAATGAACTCTTGCTTGTAGGAAAACACAGATACTGTGCTTACCTCCGTTTCTGAAGGGAAATTCAGAGCAGTGTTCTCATCCATGAAACACACTCTGTTTTAACGCAAGAAGAAAGGTCTTCTTTCCAGCATCTCTAATATAGCAAGAACTATGAGCATGCCCAGAAAAAAAGAACTGTGTTTCCTACTCATACGGACCATACGTAGTTCAACTCTGCTTATGAAACAGATACAAACCACAGCTCCACTTACATAAATGCTCTTTGGTTAATAGTGAGAATCGCGTTGGGTTTGTGAACTCTGTAAAATCATTTGAGCCTAAAATTCACTTGGTTTACCAGAAATGAACTCTTGCTTGTAGCAATATACTGATCCTGGGGTTTAACTCGGTTTCTGAAGGGAAATTCAGAGCAGTGTTCTCATCCATGAAACACAGTCTGTTTTAACGCAAGAAGCAAGCTCTTTTTGGAGTTTCTCTAATACAGCAAGAACCATGAGCATGCCCAGAAAAAAAGAACTGTGTTTCCTACTCATACGGACCATATGTAGTTCAACTCTGCTTATGAAACTGATACAAACCACAGCTCCACTTACGTAAATGCTCTTTAGTTAATTTTGAGAATCGCTTTGGGTTTGTGAACTGTGTGATATCATTTGAGCCCAAAATCTCTTTGTTTCCCAGAAATGAACTCTTGCTTGTAGAAAGACACAGATCCTGTGGTTTAACTCCGTTTCTTATGGGAAATTCAGTGCAGTGTTCTCATCCATGAAACACACTCTGTTTTAACGCAAGACGCATGCTCTACTTTCAAGAATCTCTAAAGGAACAAGAATCTTGAGCATGTCCAAAAAAAAGAACTGTGTTTCCTACTCATACGGACCATACGTAGTTCAACTCTGCTTATGAAACTGATACAAACCACAGCTCCACTTACAGAAATGCTCTTTAGTTAATTGTGAGAATCGCGTTGGATTTGTGAACTTTGTAAAATCATTTGAGCCCAAAATTCACTTGGTTTACCAGAAATGAACTCTTGCTTGTAGCAATACACTGATCATGGGGTTTAACTCCGTTCCTGAAGGGAAATTCAGAGCAGTGTTCTCATCCATGAAACACAGTCTGTTTTAACGCAAGATGCAAGGTCTTCTTTCCAGCATCTCTAATATAGCAAGAACCATGAGCATGCCCAGAAAAAAAGAACTGTGTTTCCTACTCATATGGACCATACATAGTTCAACTCTGCTTATGAAACTGATACAAACCACAGCTCCACTTACATAAATGCCCTTTAGTTAATTGTTAGAATCGCGTTGGGTTCTTGAACTGTGTAAAATCATTTGAGCCCAAAATACACTTGGTTTACCAGAAATGAACTCATGCTTGTAGCAATACACTGATCCTGGGGTTTAACTCGGTTTCTGAAGGGAAATTCAGAGCAGTGTTCTCATCCATGAAACACAGTCTGTTTTAACGCAAGAAGCAAGCTCTTCTTTGGAGTGTCTCTAATACAGCAAGAACCATCAGCATGCCCAGAGAAAAAGAACTGTGTTTCCTACTCATGCGAACCATATATAGTGCAACTCTACTTATGAAAATGATACTAACTCCCGCTGCACTTACATCAATTCTCTTTAGTTAATAGTGAGAATCGCGTTGGGTTCGTGAACTGTGTAAAATCATTTGAGCCAAAATTCTCTTAGTTTTCCAGAAATGAACTCTTGCTTGTAGGAAAACACAGATCCTGTGGTTTAACTCCGTTTCTGAAGGGAAATTCAGAGCAGTGTTCTCATCCATGAAACACACTCTGTTTTAACACAAGAAGCAAGGTCTTCTTTCCAGAATCTCTAATATAGCAAGAACCATGACCATGCCCAGAAAAAAAGAACTGTGTTTCCTACTCATACGGACCATACTTAGTTCAACTCTGCGTATGAAACTGATACAAACCACAGCTCCACTTACATAAATGCTCTTTAGTTAATTGTGAGAATCGCGTTGGGTTCGTGAACTGTGTTATATCGTTTGAGCCCAAAATCTCTTGGTTTCCCAGAAATGAACTCTTGCTTGTAGGAAAACACAGATCCTGTGGTTATCTCCGTTTCTGAAGGGAAATTCAGAGCAGTGTTCTCATCCATGAAACACACTCTGTTTTAACGGAAGAAGCAAGGTCTTCTTTCCAGCATCTATAATATAGCAAGAACCATGAGCATGCCCAGAAAAAAAGAACTGTGTTTCCTACTCATACAGACCATATATAGTGCAACTCTACTTATGAAAATGATACTAACAACCGATGCACTTACATAAATTCTCTTTAGTTAATAGTGAGAATCGCGTTGGGTTCGTGAACTGTGTAAAATCATTTGAGCCCAAAATACACTTGGTTTACCAGAAATGAACTCTTGCTTGAAGCAATACAATGATCCAGGGGTTTAACTCCATTTCTGAAGGGAAATTCAGAGCAGTGTTCTCATCCATGAAACACAGTCTGTTTTAACGCAATAAGCAAGCTCTTCTTTTGAGTGTCTCTAATACAGCAAGAACAATGAGCATGCCCAGAAAAAAAGAACTGTGTTTCCTACACATACGGGCCATATATAGTGCATCTATACTTATTAAAATGATAGTAACCCCCGCTGCACTTACATAAATTCTCTTTAGTTAATAGTGAGAATCCGGTTGGGTTCGTGAACTGTGTAAAATCATTTGAGCCCAAATTTCACTTGGTTTACCAGAAATCAACTCTTGTAGGAAGACACAGATACTGTGGTTTAACTCCGTTCCTGAAGGGAAATTCAGAGCAGTGTTCTCATCCATGAAACACAGTCTGTTTTAACGCAAGAAGCAAGCTCTTCTTTGGAGTGTCTCTAATACAGCAAGAACCATGAGCATGCCCAGATAAAAAGAACTGTGTTTCCTACTCATACGGACCATACGTAGTTCAACTCTGCTTATGAAACTGATACAAACCACAGCTCCACTTACAGAAATGCTCTTTAGTTAATTGTGAGAATCGCGTTGGATTTGTGAACTTTGTAAAATCATTTGAGCCCAAAATACACTTGGTTTACCAGAAATGAACTCTTGCTTGTAGCAATACACTGATCATGGGGTTTAACTCCGTTCCTGAAGGGAAATTCAGAGCAGTGTTCTCATCCATGAAACACAGTCTGTTTTAACGCAAGATGCAAGGTCTTCTTTCCAGCATCTCTAATATAGCAAGAACCATGAGCATGCCCAGAAAAAAAGAACTGTGTTTCCTACTCATATGGACCATACATAGTTCAACTCTGCTTATGAAACTGATACAAATCACAGCTCCACTTACATAAATGCCCTTTAGTTAATTGTGAGAATCGCGTTGGGTTCGTGAACTGTGTAAAATCATTTGAGCCCAAAATACACTTGGTTTACCAGAAATGAACTCTTGCTTGTAGCAATACACTGATCCTGGGGTTTAACTCGGTTTCTGAAGGGAAATTCAGAGCAGTGTTCTCATCCATGAAACACAGTCTGTTTTAACGCAAGAAGCAAGCTCTTCTTTGGAGTGTCTCTAATACAGCAAGAACCATGAGCATGCCCAGAGAAAAAGAACTGTGTTTCCTACTCATACGGACCATACGTAGTTCAACTCTGCTTATTAAACTGATACAAACCACAGCTCCACTTACATAAATGCTCTTTAGTTAATTGTGAGATTCACGTTGGGTTCGTGAACTGTGTTATATCATTAGAGCCCAAAATCGCTTGGTTTCCCAGAAATGAACTCTTGCTTGTAGGAAAACACAGATCCTGTGGTTATCTCCATTTCTGAAGAGAAATTCAGAGCAGTATTCTCATCCATGAAACACAGTCTGTTTTAACGCAAGAATCAAGATCTTCTTTCGAGTGTCTCTAATACAGCAAGAACCATGAGCATGCCCATAAAAAAAGAACTGTGTTTCCTACTCATACGAACCATATATAGTGCAACTCTACTTACGAAAATGATACTAACTCCCGCTGCACTTACATAAATTCTCTTTAGTTAATAGTGAGAATCGCGTTGGGTTCGTGAACTGTGTAAAATCATTTGAGCCCAAATTCTCTTAGTTTTCCAGAAATGAACTCTTGCTTGTAGGAAGACACAGATCCTGTGCTTTAACTCCGTTTCTGAAGGGAAATTCAGAGCAGTGTTCTCATCCATGAAACACACTCTGTTTTAACGCAAGAAGCAAGGTCTTCTTTCCAGAATCTCTAATATAGCAAGAACCATGACCATGCCCAGAAAAAAAGAACTGTGTTTCCTACTCATACGGACCATACGTAGTTCAACTCTGCTTATGAAAGTGATACAAACCACAGCTCAACATACAAAATTGCTCTTTAGTTAATAGTGAGAATCGCGTTGGGTTTGTGAACTCTGTAAAATCATTTGAGCCCAAAATCCACTTGGTTTACCAGAAATGAACTCTTGCTTGTAGGAGGACACAGATCCTGGGGTTTAACTCCGTTTCTGAAGAGAAATTCAGAACAGTGTTCTCATCCATGAAACAGTCTGTTTTAACGCAAGAAGCAAGCTCTTCTGTCGAGTGTCTCTAATACAGCAAGAACCATGAACATGCCCAGAAAAAATGAACTGTGTTTCCTACTCATACGGACCATATATAGTGCAACTCTACTTATGAAAATGATACTAACACCGGATGCACTTACATAAATTCTCTTTAGTTAATAGTGAGAATCGTGTTGGGTTCGTGAACTGTGTAAAATCATTTGAGCCCAAAATTCACTTGGTTTACCAGAAATGAACCCTTGCTTGTAGGAAGACACAGATCCTGTGGTTTATCTCCGTTTCTGATGGGAAATTCAGTGCAGTGTTCTCATCCATGAAACACACTCTGTTTTAACGCAAGAAGCAAGGTCTTCTTTACAGAATCTCTAATATAGCAAGAACCATGACCATGCCCAGAAAAAAAGAACTGTGTTTCCTACTCATACGGACGATACTTAGTTAAACTCTGCGTATGAAACTGATACAAACCACAGCTCCACTTACATAAATGCTCTTTAGTTAATTGTGAGAATCGCGTTGGGTTCGTGAACTGTGTTATATCGTTTGAGCCCAAAATCTCTTGGTTTCCCAGAAATGAACTCTTGCTTGTAGGAAAACACAGATCCTGTGGTTATCTCCGTTTCTGAAGGGAAATTCAGAGCAGTGTTCTCATCCATGAAACACACTCTGGTTTAACGGAAGAAGCAAGGTCTTCTTTCCAGAATCTCTAATATAGCAAGAACCATGAGCATGCCCAGAAAAAAAGAACTGTGTTTCCTACTCATACAGACCATATATAGTGCAACTCTACTTATGAAAATGATACTAACACCCGATGCACTTACATAAATTCTCTTTAGTTAATAGTGAGAATCGCGTTGGGTTCGTGAACTGTGTAAAATCATTTGAGCCCAAAATACACTTGGTTTACCAGAAATGAACTCTTGCTTGAAGCAATACAGTGATCCATGGGTTTAACTCCATTTCTGAAGGGAAATTCAGAGCAGTGTTCTCATCCATGAAACACAGTCTGTTTTAACACAATAAGCAAGCTCTTCTTTTGAGTGTCTCTAATACAGCAAGAAAAATGAGCATGCCCAGAAAAAAAGAACTGTGTTTCCTACTCATACGGACCATATATAGTGCATCTATACTTATTAAAATGATACTAACCCCCGCTGCACTTACATAAATTCTCTTTAGTTAATAGTGAGAATCCGGTTGGGTTCGTGAACTGTGTAAAATCATTTGAGCCCAAATTTCACTTGGTTTACCAGAAATCAACTCTTGTAGGAAGACACAGATCCTGTGGTTTAACTCCGTTCCTGAAGGGAAATTCAGAGCAGTGTTCTCATCCATGAAACACACTCTGTTTTAACGCAAGAAGCATGGTCTTCTTTCCAGCATCTCTAATATAGCAAGAACCATGAGCATGCCCAGAAAAAAAGAATTGTGTTTCCTACTCTTACGGACCATACGTAGTTCAACTCTGCTTATGAAAGTGATACAAACCACAGCTCAACATACAAAAATGCTCTTTAGTTAATAGTGAGAATCGCGTTGGGTTTGTGAACTCTGTAAAATCATTTGAGCCCAAATTCTCTTAGTTTACCAGAAATGAACTCTTGCTTGTAGGAAGACACAGATCCTGTGGTTTAACTCCGTTTCTGAAGGGAAATTCAGAGCAGTGTTCTCATCCATGAAACCCAGTCTGTTTTAACGCAAGAAGCAAGCTCTTCTGTCGAGTGTCTCTAATACAGCAAGAACCATGAGCATGCGCAGAAAAAATGAACTGTGTTTCCTACTCATACGGACCATATATAGTGCAACTCTACTTATGAAAATGATACTAACCCCCGCTGCACTTACATAAATTCTCTTTAGTTAATAGTGAGAATCCGGTTGGGTTCGTGAACTGTGTAAAATCATTTGAGCCCAAATTTCACTTGGTTTACCAGAAATCAACTCTTGTAGGAAGACACAGATCCTGTGGTTTAACTCCGTTCCTGAAGGGAAATTCAGAGCAGTGTTCTCATCCATGAAACACACTCTGTTTTAACGCAAGACGCATGCTCTACTTTCCAGAATCTCTAAAGGAACAAGAACCTTGAGCATGTCCAAAAAAAAGAACTGTGTTTCCTACTCATACAGACCATACGTAGTTCAACTCTGCTTATGAAACTGATACAAACCACAGCTCCACTTACAGAAATGCTCTTTAGTTAATTGTGAGAATCGCGTTGGATTTGTGAACTTTGTAAAATCATTTAAGCCCAAAATTCACTTGGTTTACCAGAAATGAACTCTTGCTTGTAGCAATACACTGATCATGGGGTTTAACTCTGTTCCTGAAGGGAAATTCAGAGCAGTGTTCTCATCCATGAAACACAGTCTGTTTTAACGCAAGAAGCAAGGTCTTCTTTCCAGCATCTCTAATATATCAAGAACCATGAGCATGCCCAGAAAAAAAGAACTGTGTTTCCTACTCATATGGACCATACCTAGTTCAACTCTGCTTATGAAACGGATACAAACCACAGCTCCACTTACATAAATGCCCTTTAGTTAATTGTGAGAATCGCGTTGGGTTCGTGAACTGTGTAAAATCATTTGAGCCCAAAATACACTTGGTTTACCAGAAATGAACTCTTGCTTGTAGCAATACACTGATCCTGGGGTTTAACTCGGTTTCTGAAGGGAAATTCAGAGCAGTGTTCTCATCCATGAAACACAGTCTGTTTTAACGCAAGAAGCAAGCTCTTCTTTGGAGTGTCTCTAATACAGCAAGAACCATGAGCATGCCCAGAGAAAAAGAACTGTGTTTCCTACTCATACGGACCATACGTAGTTCAACTCTGCTTATTAAACTGATACAAACCACAGCTCCACTTACATAAATGCTCTTTAGTTAATTGTGAGAATCGCGTTGGGTTCGTGAACTGTGTTATATCATTAGAGCCCAAAATCGCTTGGTTTCCCAGAAATGAACTCTTGCTTGTAGGAAAACACAGATCCTGTGGTTATCTCCGTTTCTGAAGGGAAATTCAGAGCAGTGTTCTCATCCATGAAACACAGTCTGTTTTAACGCAAGAATCAAGATCTTCTTTCGAGTGTCTCTAATACAGCAAGAACCATGAGCATGCCCAGAAAAAAAGAACTGTGTTTCCTACTCATACGAACCATATATAGTGCAACTCTACTTACGAAAATGATACTAACTCCCGCTGCACTTACATAAATTCTCTTTAGTTAATAGTGAGAATCGCGTTGGGTTCGTGAACTGTGTAAAATCATTTGAGCCCAAATACTCTTAGTTTTCCAGAAATGAACTCTTGCTTGTAGGAAGACACAGATCCTGTGGTTTAACTCCGTTTCTGAAGGGAAATTCAGAGCAGTGTTCTCATCCATGGAACACACTCTGTTTTAACGCAAGAAGCAAGGTCTTCTTTCCAGCATCTCTAATATAGCAAGAACCATGAGCATGCCCAGAAAAAAAGAACTGTGTTTCCTACTCATACGGACCATACGTAGTTCAACTCTGCTTATGAAAGTGATACAAACCACAGCTCAACATACAAAAATGCTCTTTAGTTAATTGTGAGAATCGCGTTGGGTTCGTGAACTGTGTTATATCATTAGAGCCCAAAATCGCTTGGTTTCCCAGAAATTAACTCTTGCTTGTAGGAAAACACAGATCCTGTGGTTATCTCCGTTTCTGAAGGGAAATTCAGAGCAGTGTTCTCATCCATGAAACACAGTCTGTTTTAACGCAAGAATCAAGATCTTCTTTCGAGTGTCTCTAATACAGCAAGAACCATGAGCATGCCCAGAAAAAAAGAACTGTGTTTCCTACTCATACGAACCATATATAGTGCAACTCTACTTACGAAAATGATACTAACTCCCGCTGCACTTACATAAATTCTCTTTAGTTAATAGTGAGAATCGCGTTGGGTTCGTGAACTGTGTAAAATCATTTGAGCCCAAATTCTCTTAGTTTTCCAGAAATGAACTCTTGCTTGTAGGAAGACACAGATCCTGTGGTTTAACTCCGTTTCTGAAGGGAAATTCAGAGCAGTGTTCTCATCCATGAAACACACTCTGTTTTAACGCAAGAAGCAAGGTCTTCTTTCCAGCATCTCTAATATAGCAAGAACCATGAGCATGCCCAGAAAAAAAGAACTGTGTTTCCTACTCATACGGACCATACGTAGTTCAACTCTGCTTATGAAAGTGATACAAACCACAGCTCAACATACAAAAATGCTCTTTAGTTAATTGTGAGAATCGCGTTGGGTTCGTGAACTGTGTTATATCATTTGAGCCCAAAATCGCTTGGTTTACCAGAAATGAACCCTTGCTTGTAGGAAGACACAGATCCTGTGGTTTAACTCCGTTTCTGATGGGAAATTCAGTGCAGTGTTCTCATCCATGAAACACACTCTGTTTTAACGCAAGAAGCAAGCTCTTCTTTGGAGTGTCTCTAATACAGCAAGAACAATGAGCATGCCCAGAAAAAAAGAACTGTGTTTCCTACTCATACGGACCATATATAGTGCATCTATACTTATTAAAATGATACTAACCCCCGCAGCACTTACATAAATTCTCTTTAGTTAATAGTGAGAATCCGGTTGGGTTCGTGAACTGTGTAAAATCATTTGAGCCCAAATTTCACTTGGTTTACCAGAAATCAACTCTTGTAGGAAGACACAGATCCTGTGGTTTAACTCCGTTCCTGAAGGGAAATTCAGAGCAGTGTTCTCATCCATGAAACACAGTCTGTTTTAACGCAAGAAGAAAGGTCTTCTTTCCAGCATCTCTAATATAGCAAGAACCATGAGCATGCCCAGAAAAAAAGAACTGTGTTTCCTACTCATACGGACCATACGTAGTTCAACTCTGCTTATGAAACTGATACAAACCACAGCTTCACTTACATAAATGCTCTTTGGTTAATAGTGAGAATCGCGTTGGGTTTGTGAACTTTGTAAAATCATTTGAGCCCAAAATTCACTTGGTTTACCATAAATGAACTCTTGCTTGTAGCAATACACTGATCCTGGGGTTTAACTCGGTTTCTGAAGGGAAATTCAGAGCAGTGTTCTCATCCATGAAACACAGTCTGTTTTATCGCAAGAAGCAGGCTCTTCTTTGGAGTGTCTCTAATACAGCAAGAACAATGAGCATGCCCAGAAAAAAAGAACTGTGTTTCCTACTCATACGGACCATATATAGTGCATCTATACTTATTAAAATGATACTAACCCCCGCTGAACTTACATAAATTCTCTTTAGTTAATAGTGAGAATCCGGTTGGGTTCGTGAACTGTGTAAAATCATTTGAGCCCAAATTTCACTTGGTTTACCAGAAATCAACTCTTGTAGGAAGACACAGATCCTGTGGTTTAACTCCGTTCCTGAAGGGAAATTCAGAGCAGTGTTCTCATCCATGAAACACACTCTGTTTTAACGCAAGAAGCATGGTCTTCTTTCCAGCATCTCTAATATAGCAAGAACCATGAGCATGCCCAGAAAAAAAGAATTGTTTTTCCTACTCATACGGACCATACGTAGTTCAACTCTGCTTATGAAAGTGATACAAACCACAGCTCAACATACAAAAATGCTCTTTAGTTAATAGTGAGAATCGCGTTGGGTTTGTGAACTCTGTAAAATCATTTGAGCCCAAATTCTCTTAGTTTACCAGAAATGAACTCTTGCTTGTAGGAAGACACAGATCCTGTGGTTTAACTCCGTTTCTGAAGGGAAATTCAGAGCAGTGTTCTCATCCATGAAACCCAGTCCGTTTTAACGCAAGAAGCAAGCTCTTCTGTCGAGTGTCTCTAATACAGCAAGAACCATGAGCATGCGCAGAAAAAATGAACTGTGTTTCCTACTCATACGGACCATATATAGTGCAACTCTACTTATGAAAATGATACTAACCCCCGCTGCACTTACATAAATTCTCTTTAGTTAATAGTGAGAATCCGGTTGGGTTCGTGAACTGTGTAAAATCATTTGAGCCCAAATTTCACTTGGTTTACCAGAAATCAACTCTTGTAGGAAGACACAGATCCTGTGGTTTAACTCCATTCCTGAAGGGAAATTCAGAGCAGTGTTCTCATCCATGAAACACACTCTGTTTTAACGCAAGACGCATGCTCTACTTTCCAGAATCTCTAAAGGAACAAGAACCTTGAGCATGTCCAAAAAAAAGAACTGTGTTTCCTACTCATACGGACCATACGTAGTTCAACTCTGCTTATGAAACTGATACAAACCACAGCTCCACTTACAGAAATGCTCTTTAGTTAATTGTGAGAATCGCGTTGGATTTGTGAACTTTGTAAAATCATTTAAGCCCAAAATTCACTTGGTTTACCAGAAATGAACTCTTGCTTGTAGCAATACACTGATCATGGGGTTTAACTCTGTTCCTGAAGGGAAATTCAGAGCAGTGTTCTCATCCATGAAACACACTCTGTTTTAACGCAAGAAGCAAGGTCTTCTTTCCAGCATCTCTAATATAGCAAGAACCATGGGCATGCCCAGAAAAAAAGAACTGTGTTTCCTACTCATACGGACCATACGTAGTTAAACTCTGCTTATGAAACTGATACAAACCAAAGCTCCAATTACATAAATGTTCTTTGGTTAATAGTGAGAATCGCGTTGGTTTTGTGAACTCTGTAAAATCATTTGAGCCTAAAATTCACTTGGTTTACCATAAATGAACTCTTGCTTGTAGTAATACACTGATCCTGGGGTTTAACTCGGTTTCTGAAGAGAAATTCAGAGCAGTGTTCTCATCCATGAAACACAGTCTGTTTTAACGCAAGAAGCAAGCTCTTCTTTGGAGTGTCTCTAATACAGCAAGAACCATGAGCATGCCCAGAAAATAAGAACTGTGTTTCCTACTCATACGGACCATACTTAGTTCAACTCTGCTTATTAAACTGATACAAACCACAGCTCCACTTACATAAATGCTCTTTAGTTAATTGTGAGAATCGCGTTGGGTATGTGAACTGTGTTATATCATTTGAGCCCAAAATCTCTTGGTTTCCCAGAAATGAACTCTTGCTTGTAGAAAGACACAGATCCTGTGGTTTAACTCCGTTTCTGATGGGAAATTCAGAGCAGTGTTCTCATCCATGAAACACAGTCTGTTTTAACGCAAGAATCAAGATCTTCTTTCGAGTGTCTCTAATACAGCAAGAACCATGAGCATGCCCAGAAAAAAAGAACTGTGTTTCCTACTCATACGAACCATATATAGTGCAACTCTACTTACGAAAATGATACTAACTCCCGCAGCAGTTACATAAATTCTCTTTAGTTAATAGTGAGAATCGCGTTGGGTTCGTGAACTGTGTAAAATCATTTGAGCCCAAATTCTCTTAGTTTTCCAGAAATGAACTCTTGCTTGTAGGAAGTCACAGATCCTGTGGTTTAACTCCGTTTCTGAAGGGAAATTCATAGAAGTGTTCTCATCCATGAAACACACTCTGTTTTGACGCAAGAAGCAAGGTCTTCTTTCCAGCATCTCTAATATAGCAAGAACCATGAGCATGCCCAGAAAAAAAGAACTGTGTTTCCTACTCATACGGACCATACGTAGTTCAACTCTGCTTATGAAAGTGATACAAACCACAGCTCAACATACAAAAATGCTCTTTAGTTAATAGTGAGAATCGCGTTGGGTTTGTGAACTCTGTAAAATCATTTGAGCCCAAATTCTCTTAGTTTACCAGAAATGAACTCTTGCTTGTAGGAAGACACAGATCCTGGGGTTTAACTCCGTTTCTGAAGGGAAATGCAGAGCAGTGTTCTCATCCATGAAACCCAGTCTGTTTTAACGCAAGAAGCAAGCTCTTCTGTCGAGTGTCTCTAATTCAGCAAGAACCATGAGCATGCCCAGAAAAAATGAACTGTGTTTCCTACTCATACGGACCATACGTAGTGCAACTCTACTTATGAAAATGATACTAACACCCGCTGCACTTACGTAAATTCTCTTTAGTTAATAGTGAGAATCCGGTTGGGTTCGTGAACTGTGTAAAATCATTTGAGACCAAATTTCACTTGGTTTACCAGAAATCAACTCTTGTAGGAAGACACAGATCCTGTGGTTTAACTCCGTTCCTGAAGGGAAATTCAGAGCAGTGTTCTCATCCATGAAACACAGTCTGTTTTAACGCAAGAAGCAAGGTCTTCTTTCCAGCATCTCTAATATATCAAGAACCATGAGCATGCCCAGAAAAAAAGAACTGTGTTTCCTACTCATATGGACCATACATAGTTCAACTCTGCTTATGAAACTGATACAAACCACAGCTCCAGTTACATAAATGCCCTTTAGTTAATTGTGAGAATCGCGTTGGGTTCGTGAACTTTGTAAAATCATTTGAGCCCAAAATACACTTGGTTTACCAGAAATGAACTCTTGCTTGTAGCAATACACAGATCCTGTGGTTACCTCCGTTTCTGAAGGGAAATTCAGAGCAGTGTTCTCATCCATGAAGCACACTCTGTTTTAACGCAAGAAGTAAGGTCTTCTTTCCAGCATCTCTAATATAGCAAAAACCATGAGCATGCCCAGAAAAAAAGAACTGTGTTTCCTACTCATACGGACCATATATAGTGCAACTCTACTTATGAAAATGATACTAACACCTGATGCACTTACATAAATTCTCTTTAGTTAATAGTGAGAATCGCGTTGGGTTCGTGAACTGTGTAAAATCATTTGAGCCCAAAATTCACTTGGTTTACCAGAAATGAACTCTTGCTTGTAGGAAGACACAGATCCTGTGGTTTAACTCCGTTCCTGAAGGGAATTTCAGAGCAGAGTTCTCATCCATGAAACACACTCTGTTTTAACGCAAGAAGCAAGGTCTTCTTTCCAGCATCTCTAATATAGCAAGAACCATGGGCATGCCCAGAAAAAAAGAACTGTGTTTCCTACTCATACGGACCATACGTAGTTCAACTCTGCTTATGAAACTGATACAAACCAAAGCTCCAATTACATAAATGTTCTTTGGTTAATAGTGAGAATCGCGTTGGTTTTGTGAACTCTGTAAAATCATTTGAGCCTAAAATTCACTTGGTTTACCATAAATGAACTCTTGCTTGTAGTAATACACTGATCCTGGGGTTTAACTCGGTTTCTGAAGGGAAATTCAGAGCAGTGTTCTCATCCATGAAACACAGTCTGTTTTAACGCAAGAAGCAAGCTCTTCTTTGGAGTGTCTCTAATACAGCAAGAACCATGAGCATGCCCAGAAAAAAAGAACTGTGTTTCCTACTCATACGGACCATACTTAGTTCAACTCTGCTTATTAAACTGATACAAACCACAGCTCCACTTACATAAATGCTCTTTAGTTAATTGTGAGAATCGCGTTGGGTTTGTGAACTGTGTTATATCATTTGAGCCCAAAATCTCTTGGTTTCCCAGAAATGAACTCTTGCTTGTAGAAAGACACAGATCCTGTGGTTTAACTCCGTTTCTGAAGGGAAATTCAGAGCAGTGTTCTCATCCATGAAACCCAGTTTGTTTTAACGCAAGAAGCAAGGTCTTCTTTCCAGCATCTCTAATATATCAAGAACCATGAGCATGCCCAGAAAAAAAGAACTGTGTTTCCTACTCATATGGACCATACATAGTTCAACTCTGCTTATGAAACGGATACAAACCACAGCTCCACTTACATAAATGCCCTTTAGTTAATTGTGAGAATCGCGTTGGGTTCGTGAACTGTGTAAAATCATTTGAGCCCAAAATACACTTGGTTTACCAGAAATGAACTCTTGCTTGTAGCAATACACTGATCCTGGGGTTTAACTCGGTTTTTGAAGGGAAATTCAGAGCAGTGTTCTCATCCATGAAACACAGTCTGTTTTAACGCAAGAAGCAAGCTCTTCTTTGGAGTGTCTCTAATACAGCAAGAACCATGAGCATGCCCAGAGAAAAAGAACTGTGTTTCCTACTCATACGGACCATACGTAGTTCAACTCTGCTTATTAAACTGATACAAACCACAGCTCCACTTACATAAATGCTCTTTAGTTAATTGTGAGAATCGCGTTGGGTTCGTGAACTGTGTTATATCATTAGAGCCCAAAATCGCTTGGTTTCCCATAAATGAACTCTTGCTTGTAGGAAAACACAGATCCTGTGGTTATCTCCGTTTCTGAAGGGAAATTCAGAGCAGTGTTCTCATCCATGAAACACAGTCTGTTTTAACGCAAGAATCAAGATCTTCTTTCGAGTGTCTCTAATACAGCAAGAACCATGAGCATGCCCAGAAAAAAAGAACTGTGTTTCCTACTCATACGAACCATATATAGTGCAACTCTACTTACGAAAATGATACTAACTCCCGCTGCACTTACATAAATTCTCTTTAGTTAATAGTGAGAATCGCGTTGGGTTCGTGAACTGTGTAAAATCATTTGAGCCCAAATTCTCTTAGTTTTCCAGAAATGAACTCTTGCTTGTAGGAAGACACAGATCCTGTGGTTTAACTCCGTTTCTGAAGGGAAATTCAGAGCAGTGTTCTCATCCATGAAACACACTCTGTTTTAACGCAAGAAGCAAGGTCTTCTTTCCAGCATCTCTAATATAGCAAGAACCATGAGCATGCCCAGAAAAAAAGAACTGTGTTTCCTACTCATACGGACCATACGTAGTTCAACTCTGCTTATGAAAGTGATACAAACCACAGCTCAACATACAAAAATGCTCTTTAGTTAATTGTGAGAATCGCGTTGGGTTCGTGAACTGTGTTATATCATTAGAGCCCAAAATCGCTTGGTTTCCCAGAAATTAACTCTTGCTTGTAGGAAAACACAGATCCTGTGGTTATCTCCGTTTCTGAAGGGAAATTCAGAGCAGTGTTCTCATCCATGAAACACAGTCTGTTTTAACGCAAGAATCAAGATCTTCTTTCGCGTGTCTCTAATACAGCAAGAACCATGAGCATGCCCAGAAAAAAAGAACTGTGTTTCCTACTCATACGAACCATATATAGTGCAACTCTACTTACGAAAATGATAGTAACTCCCGCTGCACTTACATAAATTCTCTTTAGTTAATAGTGAGAATCGCGTTGGGTTCGTGAACTGTGTAAAATCATTTGAGCCCAAATTCTCTTAGTTTTCCAGAAATGAACTCTTGCTTGTAGGAAGACACAGATCCTGTGGTTTAACTCCGTTTCTGAAGGGAAATTCAGAGCAGTGTTCTCATCCATGAAACACACTCTGTTTTAACGCAAGAAGCAAGGTCTTCTTTCCTTCATCTCTAATATAGCAAGAACCATGAGCATGCCCAGAAAAAAAGAACTGTGTTTCCTACTCATACGGACCATACGTAGTTCAACTCTGCTTATGAAAGTGATACAAACCACAGCTCAACATACAAAAATGCTCTTTAGTTAATAGTGAGAATCGCGTTGGGTTTGTGAACTCTGTAAAATCATTTGAGCCCAAAATTCTCTTGGTTTACCAGAAATGAACTCTTGCTTGTAGGAAGACACAGTTCCTGGGGTTTAACTCCGTTTCTGAAGAGAAATTCAGAGCAGTGTTCTCATCCATGAAACACAGTCTGTTTTAACGCAAGAAGCAAGCTCTTCTGTCGAGTGTCTCTAATATAGCAAGAACCATGAGCATGCCCAGAAAAAAAGAACTGTGTTTCCTACTCATACAGACCATATATAGTGCAACTCTACTTATGAAAATGATACTAACACCCGATGCACTTACATAAATTCTCTTTAGTTAATAGTGAGAATCGCGTTGGGTTCGTGAACTGTGTAAAATCATTTGAGCCCAAAATACACTTGGTTTACCAGAAATGAACTCTTGCTTGAAGCAATACAATGATCCAGGTGTTTAACTCCATTTCTGAAGGGAAATTCAGAGCAGTGTTCTCATCCATGAAACACAGTCTGTTTTAACGCAATAAGCAAGCTCTTCTTTTGAGTGTCTCTAATACAGCAAGAACAATGAGCATGCCAAGAAAAAAAGAACTGTGTTTCCTACTCATACGGACCATATATAGTGCGTCTATACTTATTAAAATGATACTAACCCCCGCTACACTTACATAAATTCTCTTTAGTTAATAGTGAGAATCCGGTTGGGTTCGTGAACTGTGTAAAATCATTTGAGCCCAAATTTCACTTGGTTTACCAGAAATCAACTCTTGTAGGAAGACACAGATCCTGTGGTTTAACTCCGTTCCTGAAGGGAAATTCAGAGCAGTGTTCTCATCCATGAAACACACTGTGTTTTAACGCAAGAAGCAAGGTCTTCTTTCCAGCATCTCTAATATAGCAAGAACCATGAGCATGCCCAGAAAAAAAGAACTGTGTTTCCTACTCATACGGACCATATGTAGTTCAACTCTGCTTATGAAACTGATACAAACCACAGCTCCAATTACATAAATGTTCTTTGGTTAATTGTGAGAATCGCGTTGGGTTTGTGAACTGTGTTATATCATTTGAGCCCAAAATCTCTTGGTTTCCCAGAAATGAACTCTTGCTTGTAGAAAGACACAGATCCTGTGGTTTAACACCGTTTCTGATGGGAAATTCAGAGCAGTGTTCTCATCCATGAAACACAGTCTGTTTTAACGCAAGAATCAAGATCTTCTTTCGAGTGTCTCTAATACAGCAAGAACCATGAGCATGCCCAGAAAAAAAGAACAGTGTTTCCTACTCATACGAACCATATATAGTGCAACTCTACTTACGAAAATGATACTAACTCCCGCTGCACTTACATAAATTCTCTTTAGTTAATAGTGAGAATCGCGTTGGGTTCGTGAACTGTGTAAAATCATTTGAGCCCAAATTCTCTTAGTTTTCCAGAAATGAACTCTTGCTTGTAGGAAGACACAGATCCTGTGGTTTAACTCCTTTTCTGAAGGGAAATTCAGAGCAGTGTTCTCATCCATGAAACACACTCTGTTTTGACGCAAGAAGCAAGGTCTTCTTTCCAGCATCTCTAATATAGCAAGAACCATGAGCATGCCCAGAAAAAAAGAACTGTGTTTCCTACTCATACGGACCATACGTAGTTCAACTCTGCTTATGAAAGTGATACAAACCACAGCTCAACATACAAAAATGCTCTTTAGTTAATAGTGAGAATCGCGTTGGGTTTGTGAACTCTGTAAAATCATTTGAGCCCAAATTCTCTTAGTTTACCAGAAATGAACTCTTGCTTGTAGGAAGACACAGATCCTGGGGTTTAACTCCGTTTCTGAAGGGAAATTCAGAGCTGTGTTCTCATCCATGAAACCCACTCTGTTTTAACGCAAGAAGCAAGCTCTTCTGTCGAGTGTCTCTAATAAAGCAAGAACAATGAGCATGCCCAGAAAAAATGAACTGTGTTTCCTACTCATACGGACCATACGTAGTGCAACTCTACTTATGAAAATGATACTAACACCCGCTGCACTTACGTAAATTCTCTTTAGTTAATAGTGAGAATCCGGTTGGGTTCGTGAACTGTGTAAAATCATTTGAGCCCAAATTTCACTTGGTTTACCAGAAATCAACTCTTGTAGGAAGACACAGATCCTGTGGTTTAACTCCGTTCCTGAAGGGAAATTCAGAGCAGTGTTCTCATCCATGAAACACAGTCTGTTTTAACGCAAGAAGCAAGGTCTTCTTTCCAGCATCTCTAATATATCAAGAACCATGAGCATGCCCAGAAAAAAAGAACTGTGTTTCCTACTCATATGGACCATACATAGTTCAACTCTGCTTATGAAACTGATACAAACCACAGCTCCACTTACATAAATGCCCTTTAGTTAATTGTGAGAATCGCGTTGGGTTCGTGAACTGTGTAAAATCATTTGAGCCCAAAATAAACTTGGTTTACCAGAAATGAACTCTTGCTTGTAGCAATACACTGATCCTGGGGTTTAACTCGGATTCTGAAGGGAAATTCAGAGCAGTGTTCTCATCCATGAAACACAGTCTGTTTTAACGCAAGAAGCAAGCTCTTCTTTGGAGTGACTCTAATACATTAAGAACCATGAGCATGCCCAGAGAAAAAGAACTGTGTTTCCTACTCATACGGACCATACGTAGTTCAACTCTGCTTATTAAACTGATACAAACCACAGCTCCACTTACATAAATGCTCTTTAGTTAATTGTGAGAATCGCGTTGAATTCGTGAACTGTGTTATATCATTTGAGCCCAAAATATCTTGGTTTCCCAGAAATGAACCCTTGCTTGTAGGAAAACACAGATCCTGTGGTTATCTCCGTTTCTGAAGGGAAATTCAGAGCAGTGTTCTCATCCATGAAACACAGTCTGTTTTAACGCAAGAATCAAGATCTTCTTTCGAGTGTCTCTAATACAGCAAGAACCATGAGCATGCCCAGAAAAAATGAACTGTGTTTCCTACTCATACGAACCATGTATAGTGCAACTCTACTTACGAAAATGATACTAACTCCCGCTGCACTTACATAAATTCTCTTTAGTTAATAGTGAGAATCGCGTTGGGTTCGTGAACTGTGTAAAATCATTTGAGCCCAAATTCTCTTAGTTTTCCAGAAATGAACTCTTGCTTGTAGGAAGACACAGATCCTGAGGTTTAACTCCGTTTCTGAGGGGAAATTCAGAGCAGTGTTCTCATCCATGAAACACACTCTGTTTTAACGCAAGAAGCAAGGTCTTCTTTCCAGAATCTCCAATATAGCAAGAACCATGACCATGCCCAGAAAAAAAGAACTGTGTTTCCTACTCATACGGACCATACGTAGTTCAACTCTGCTTATGAAAGTGATACAAACCACAGCTCAACATACAAAAATGCTCTTTAGTTAATAGTGAGAATCGCGTTGGGTTTGTGAACTCTGTAAAATCATTTGAGCCCAAAATTAACTTGGTTTACCAGAAATGAACTCTTGCTTGTAGGAAGACACAGATCCTGGGGTTTAACTCCGTTTCTGAAGAGAAATTCAGAGCAGTGTTCTCATCCATGAAACACAGTCTGTTTTAACGCAAGAAGCAAGCTCTTCTGTCGAGTGTCTCTAATACAGCAAGAACCATGAACATGCCCAGAAAAAATGAACTGTGTTTCCTACTCATACGGACCATATATAGTGCAACTCTACTTATGAAAATGATACTAACACCCGATGCACTTACATAAATTCTCTTTAGTTAATAGTGAGAATCGCGTTGGGTTCGTGAACTGTGTAAAATCGTTTGAGCCCAAAATTCACTTGGTTTACCAGAAATGAACCCTTGCTTGTAGGAAGACACAGATCCTGTGGTTTAACTCCGTTTCTGATGGGAAATTCAGTGCAGTGTTCTCATCCATGAAACACACTCTGTTATAACGCAAGAAGCAAGCTCTTCTTTCGAGTGTCTCTAATACAGCAAGAACAATCAGCATGCCCAGAAAAAATGAACTGTGTTTCCTACTCATATGGACAATATATATAGTGCAACTCTACTTATGAAAATGATACTAACACCCGATGCACTTACATAAATTCTCTTTAGTTAATAGTGAGAATCGCGTTGGGTTCGTGAACTGTGTAAAATCATTTGAGCCCAAAATTCACTTGGTTTACCAGAAATGAACCCTTGCTTGTAGGAAGACACAGATCCTGTGGTTTAACTCCGTTTCTGATGGGAAATTCAGTGCAGTGTTCTCATCCATGAAACACACTCTGTTTTAACGCAAGAAGCAAGCTCTTCTTTGGAGTGTCTCTAATATAGCAAGAACCATGAGCATGCCCAGAAATAAAGAACTGTGTTTCCTACTCATACGGACCATACTTAGTTCAACTCTGCTTATTAAACTGATACAAACCACAGCTCCACTTACATAAATGCTCTTTAGTTAATTGTGAGAATCGCGTTGGGTTCGTGAACTGTGTTATATCATTTGAGCCCAAAATCTCTTGGTTTCCCAGAAATGAACTCTTGCTTGTAGGAAAACACAGATACTGTGGTTACCTCCGTTTCTGAAGGGAAATTCAGAGCAGTGTTCTCATCCATGAAACACACTCTGTTTTAACGCAAGAAGCAAGGTCTTCTTTCCAGCATCTCTAATATAGCAAGAACCATGAGCATGCCCAGAAAAAAAGAACTGTGTTTCCTACTCATACGGACCATATATAGTGCAACTCTACTTATGAAAATGCTACTAACACCCGATGCACTTACATAAATTCTCTTTAGTTAATAGTGAGAATCGCGTTGGGTTCGTGAACTGTGTAAAATCATTTGAGCCCAAATTCTCTTAGTTTTCCAGAAATGAACTCTTGCTTGTAGGAGGACACAGATCCTGTGGTTTAACTCCGTTTCTGAAGGGAAATTCAGAGCAGTGTTCTCATCCATGAAACACACTCTGTTTTAACGCAAGAAGCAAGGTCTTCTTTCCTGCATCTCTAATATAGCAAGAACCATGAGCATTCCCAGAAAAAAAAGAACTGTGTTTCCTACTCATACGGACCATACGTAGTTCAACTCTGCTTATGAAAGTGATACAAACCACAGCTCAACATACAAAAATGCTCTTTAGTTAATTGTGAGAATCGCGTTGGGTTCGTGAACTGTGTTATATCATTAGAGCCCAAAATTGCTTGGTTTCCCAGAAATTCACTCTTGCTTGTAGGAAAACACAGATCCTGTGGTTATCTCCGTTTCTGAAGGGAAATTCAGAGCAGTGTTCTCATCCATGAAACACAGTCTGTTTTAACGCAAGAATCAAGATCTTCTTTCGAGTGTCTCTAATACAGCAAGACCATGAGCATGCCCAGAAAAAAAGAACTGTGTTTCCTACTCATACGAACCATATATAGTGCAACTCTACTTACAAAAATGATACTAACTCCCGCTGCACTTACATAAATTCTCTTTAGTTAATAGTGAAAATCGCGTTGGGTTCGTGAACTGTGTAAAATCATTTGAGCCCAAATTCTCTTAGTTTTCCAGAAAAGAACTCTTGCTTGTAGGAAGACACAGATCCTGTGGTTTAACTCCGTTTCTGAAGGGAAATTCAGAGCAGTGTTCTCATCCATGAAACACACTCTGTTTTAACGCAAGAAGCAAGGTCTTCTTTCCAGCATCTTTAATATAGCAAGAACCATGAGCATGCCCAGAAAAAAAGAACTGTGTTTCCTACTCATAAGGACCATACGTAGTTCAACTCTGCTTATGAAAGTGATACAAACCACAGCTCAACATACAAAAATGCTCTTTAGTTAATAGTGAGAATCGCGTTGGATTTGTGAACTCTGTAAAATCATTTGAGCCCAAAATTCACTTGGTTTACCAGAAATGAACTCTTGCTTGTAGGAAGACACAGATCCTGGGGTTTAACTCCGTTTCTGAAGAGAAATTCAGAGCAGTGTTCTCATCTATGAAACATACTCTTTTGTAACGCAAGAAGCAAGCTCTTCTGTCGAGTGTCTCTAATACAGCAAGAACCATGAGCATGCCCAGAAAAAATGAACTGTGTTTCCTACTCATACGGACCATACGTAGTGCAACTCTACTTATGAAAATGATACTAACACCCGCTGCACTTACGTAAATTCTCTTTAGTTAATAGTGAGAATCCGGTTGGGTTCGTGAACTGTGTAAAATCATTTGAGACCAAATTTCACTTGGTTTACCAGAAATCAACTCTTGTAGGAAGACACAGATCCTGTGGTTTAACTCCGTTCCTGAAGGGAAATTCAGAGCAGTGTTCTCATCCATGAAACACAGTCTGTTTTAACGCAAGAAGCAAGGTCTTCTTTCCAGCATCTCTAATATATCAAGAACCATGAGCATGCCCAGAAAAAAAGAACTGTGTTTCCTACTCATATGGACCATACATAGTTCAACTCTGCTTATGAAACTGATACAAACCACAGCTCCAGTTACATAAATGCCCTTTAGTTAATTGTGAGAATCGCGTTGGGTTCGTGAACTTTGTAAAATCATTTGAGCCCAAAATACACTTGGTTTACCAGAAATGAACTCTTGCTTGTAGCAATACACAGATCCTGTGGTTACCTCCGTTTCTGAAGGGAAATTCAGAGCAGTGTTCTCATCCATGAAGCACACTCTGTTTTAACGCAAGAAGTAAGGTCTTCTTTCCAGCATCTCTAATATAGCAAAAACCATGAGCATGCCCAGAAAAAAAGAACTGTGTTTCCTACTCATACGGACCATATATAGTGCAACTCTACTTATGAAAATGATACTAACACCTGATGCACTTACATAAATTCTCTTTAGTTAATAGTGAGAATCGCGTTGGGTTCGTGAACTGTGTAAAATCATTTGAGCCCAAAATTCACTTGGTTTACCAGAAATGAACTCTTGCTTGTAGGAAGACACAGATCCTGTGGTTTAACTCCGTTCCTGAAGGGAATTTCAGAGCAGAGTTCTCATCCATGAAACACACTCTGTTTTAACGCAAGAAGCAAGGTCTTCTTTCCAGCATCTCTAATATAGCAAGAACCATGGGCATGCCCAGAAAAAAAGAACTGTGTTTCCTACTCATACGGACCATACGTAGTTCAACTCTGCTTATGAAACTGATACAAACCAAAGCTCCAATTACATAAATGTTCTTTGGTTAATAGTGAGAATCGCGTTGGTTTTGTGAACTCTGTAAAATCATTTGAGCCTAAAATTCACTTGGTTTACCATAAATGAACTCTTGCTTGTAGTAATACACTGATCCTGGGGTTTAACTCGGTTTCTGAAGGGAAATTCAGAGCAGTGTTCTCATCCATGAAACACAGTCTGTTTTAACGCAAGAAGCAAGCTCTTCTTTGGAGTGTCTCTAATACAGCAAGAACCATGAGCATGCCCAGAAAAAAAGAACTGTGTTTCCTACTCATACGGACCATACTTAGTTCAACTCTGCTTATTAAACTGATACAAACCACAGCTCCACTTACATAAATGCTCTTTAGTTAATTGTGAGAATCGCGTTGGGTTTGTGAACTGTGTTATATCATTTGAGCCCAAAATCTCTTGGTTTCCCAGAAATGAACTCTTGCTTGTAGAAAGACACAGATCCTGTGGTTTAACTCCGTTTCTGAAGGGAAATTCAGAGCAGTGTTCTCATCCATGAAACCCAGTTTGTTTTAACGCAAGAAGCAAGGTCTTCTTTCCAGCATCTCTAATATATCAAGAACCATGAGCATGCCCAGAAAAAAAGAACTGTGTTTCCTACTCATATGGACCATACATAGTTCAACTCTGCTTATGAAACGGATACAAACCACAGCTCCACTTACATAAATGCCCTTTAGTTAATTGTGAGAATCGCGTTGGGTTCGTGAACTGTGTAAAATCATTTGAGCCCAAAATACACTTGGTTTACCAGAAATGAACTCTTGCTTGTAGCAATACACTGATCCTGGGGTTTAACTCGGTTTTTGAAGGGAAATTCAGAGCAGTGTTCTCATCCATGAAACACAGTCTGTTTTAACGCAAGAAGCAAGCTCTTCTTTGGAGTGTCTCTAATACAGCAAGAACCATGAGCATGCCCAGAGAAAAAGAACTGTGTTTCCTACTCATACGGACCATACGTAGTTCAACTCTGCTTATTAAACTGATACAAACCACAGCTCCACTTACATAAATGCTCTTTAGTTAATTGTGAGAATCGCGTTGGGTTCGTGAACTGTGTTATATCATTAGAGCCCAAAATCGCTTGGTTTCCCATAAATGAACTCTTGCTTGTAGGAAAACACAGATCCTGTGGTTATCTCCGTTTCTGAAGGGAAATTCAGAGCAGTGTTCTCATCCATGAAACACAGTCTGTTTTAACGCAAGAATCAAGATCTTCTTTCGAGTGTCTCTAATACAGCAAGAACCATGAGCATGCCCAGAAAAAAAGAACTGTGTTTCCTACTCATACGAACCATATATAGTGCAACTCTACTTACGAAAATGATACTAACTCCCGCTGCACTTACATAAATTCTCTTTAGTTAATAGTGAGAATCGCGTTGGGTTCGTGAACTGTGTAAAATCATTTGAGCCCAAATTCTCTTAGTTTTCCAGAAATGAACTCTTGCTTGTAGGAAGACACAGATCCTGTGGTTTAACTCCGTTTCTGAAGGGAAATTCAGAGCAGTGTTCTCATCCATGAAACACACTCTGTTTTAACGCAAGAAGCAAGGTCTTCTTTCCAGCATCTCTAATATAGCAAGAACCATGAGCATGCCCAGAAAAAAAGAACTGTGTTTCCTACTCATACGGACCATACGTAGTTCAACTCTGCTTATGAAAGTGATACAAACCACAGCTCAACATACAAAAATGCTCTTTAGTTAATTGTGAGAATCGCGTTGGGTTCGTGAACTGTGTTATATCATTAGAGCCCAAAATCGCTTGGTTTCCCAGAAATTAACTCTTGCTTGTAGGAAAACACAGATCCTGTGGTTATCTCCGTTTCTGAAGGGAAATTCAGAGCAGTGTTCTCATCCATGAAACACAGTCTGTTTTAACGCAAGAATCAAGATCTTCTTTCGCGTGTCTCTAATACAGCAAGAACCATGAGCATGCCCAGAAAAAAAGAACTGTGTTTCCTACTCATACGAACCATATATAGTGCAACTCTACTTACGAAAATGATAGTAACTCCCGCTGCACTTACATAAATTCTCTTTAGTTAATAGTGAGAATCGCGTTGGGTTCGTGAACTGTGTAAAATCATTTGAGCCCAAATTCTCTTAGTTTTCCAGAAATGAACTCTTGCTTGTAGGAAGACACAGATCCTGTGGTTTAACTCCGTTTCTGAAGGGAAATTCAGAGCAGTGTTCTCATCCATGAAACACACTCTGTTTTAACGCAAGAAGCAAGGTCTTCTTTCCTTCATCTCTAATATAGCAAGAACCATGAGCATGCCCAGAAAAAAAGAACTGTGTTTCCTACTCATACGGACCATACGTAGTTCAACTCTGCTTATGAAAGTGATACAAACCACAGCTCAACATACAAAAATGCTCTTTAGTTAATAGTGAGAATCGCGTTGGGTTTGTGAACTCTGTAAAATCATTTGAGCCCAAAATTCTCTTGGTTTACCAGAAATGAACTCTTGCTTGTAGGAAGACACAGTTCCTGGGGTTTAACTCCGTTTCTGAAGAGAAATTCAGAGCAGTGTTCTCATCCATGAAACACAGTCTGTTTTAACGCAAGAAGCAAGCTCTTCTGTCGAGTGTCTCTAATATAGCAAGAACCATGAGCATGCCCAGAAAAAAAGAACTGTGTTTCCTACTCATACAGACCATATATAGTGCAACTCTACTTATGAAAATGATACTAACACCCGATGCACTTACATAAATTCTCTTTAGTTAATAGTGAGAATCGCGTTGGGTTCGTGAACTGTGTAAAATCATTTGAGCCCAAAATACACTTGGTTTACCAGAAATGAACTCTTGCTTGAAGCAATACAATGATCCAGGTGTTTAACTCCATTTCTGAAGGGAAATTCAGAGCAGTGTTCTCATCCATGAAACACAGTCTGTTTTAACGCAATAAGCAAGCTCTTCTTTTGAGTGTCTCTAATACAGCAAGAACAATGAGCATGCCAAGAAAAAAAGAACTGTGTTTCCTACTCATACGGACCATATATAGTGCGTCTATACTTATTAAAATGATACTAACCCCCGCTACACTTACATAAATTCTCTTTAGTTAATAGTGAGAATCCGGTTGGGTTCGTGAACTGTGTAAAATCATTTGAGCCCAAATTTCACTTGGTTTACCAGAAATCAACTCTTGTAGGAAGACACAGATCCTGTGGTTTAACTCCGTTCCTGAAGGGAAATTCAGAGCAGTGTTCTCATCCATGAAACACACTGTGTTTTAACGCAAGAAGCAAGGTCTTCTTTCCAGCATCTCTAATATAGCAAGAACCATGAGCATGCCCAGAAAAAAAGAACTGTGTTTCCTACTCATACGGACCATATGTAGTTCAACTCTGCTTATGAAACTGATACAAACCACAGCTCCAATTACATAAATGTTCTTTGGTTAATTGTGAGAATCGCGTTGGGTTTGTGAACTGTGTTATATCATTTGAGCCCAAAATCTCTTGGTTTCCCAGAAATGAACTCTTGCTTGTAGAAAGACACAGATCCTGTGGTTTAACACCGTTTCTGATGGGAAATTCAGAGCAGTGTTCTCATCCATGAAACACAGTCTGTTTTAACGCAAGAATCAAGATCTTCTTTCGAGTGTCTCTAATACAGCAAGAACCATGAGCATGCCCAGAAAAAAAGAACAGTGTTTCCTACTCATACGAACCATATATAGTGCAACTCTACTTACGAAAATGATACTAACTCCCGCTGCACTTACATAAATTCTCTTTAGTTAATAGTGAGAATCGCGTTGGGTTCGTGAACTGTGTAAAATCATTTGAGCCCAAATTCTCTTAGTTTTCCAGAAATGAACTCTTGCTTGTAGGAAGACACAGATCCTGTGGTTTAACTCCTTTTCTGAAGGGAAATTCAGAGCAGTGTTCTCATCCATGAAACACACTCTGTTTTGACGCAAGAAGCAAGGTCTTCTTTCCAGCATCTCTAATATAGCAAGAACCATGAGCATGCCCAGAAAAAAAGAACTGTGTTTCCTACTCATACGGACCATACGTAGTTCAACTCTGCTTATGAAAGTGATACAAACCACAGCTCAACATACAAAAATGCTCTTTAGTTAATAGTGAGAATCGCGTTGGGTTTGTGAACTCTGTAAAATCATTTGAGCCCAAATTCTCTTAGTTTACCAGAAATGAACTCTTGCTTGTAGGAAGACACAGATCCTGGGGTTTAACTCCGTTTCTGAAGGGAAATTCAGAGCTGTGTTCTCATCCATGAAACCCACTCTGTTTTAACGCAAGAAGCAAGCTCTTCTGTCGAGTGTCTCTAATAAAGCAAGAACAATGAGCATGCCCAGAAAAAATGAACTGTGTTTCCTACTCATACGGACCATACGTAGTGCAACTCTACTTATGAAAATGATACTAACACCCGCTGCACTTACGTAAATTCTCTTTAGTTAATAGTGAGAATCCGGTTGGGTTCGTGAACTGTGTAAAATCATTTGAGCCCAAATTTCACTTGGTTTACCAGAAATCAACTCTTGTAGGAAGACACAGATCCTGTGGTTTAACTCCGTTCCTGAAGGGAAATTCAGAGCAGTGTTCTCATCCATGAAACACAGTCTGTTTTAACGCAAGAAGCAAGGTCTTCTTTCCAGCATCTCTAATATATCAAGAACCATGAGCATGCCCAGAAAAAAAGAACTGTGTTTCCTACTCATATGGACCATACATAGTTCAACTCTGCTTATGAAACTGATACAAACCACAGCTCCACTTACATAAATGCCCTTTAGTTAATTGTGAGAATCGCGTTGGGTTCGTGAACTGTGTAAAATCATTTGAGCCCAAAATAAACTTGGTTTACCAGAAATGAACTCTTGCTTGTAGCAATACACTGATCCTGGGGTTTAACTCGGATTCTGAAGGGAAATTCAGAGCAGTGTTCTCATCCATGAAACACAGTCTGTTTTAACGCAAGAAGCAAGCTCTTCTTTGGAGTGACTCTAATACATTAAGAACCATGAGCATGCCCAGAGAAAAAGAACTGTGTTTCCTACTCATACGGACCATACGTAGTTCAACTCTGCTTATTAAACTGATACAAACCACAGCTCCACTTACATAAATGCTCTTTAGTTAATTGTGAGAATCGCGTTGAATTCGTGAACTGTGTTATATCATTTGAGCCCAAAATATCTTGGTTTCCCAGAAATGAACCCTTGCTTGTAGGAAAACACAGATCCTGTGGTTATCTCCGTTTCTGAAGGGAAATTCAGAGCAGTGTTCTCATCCATGAAACACAGTCTGTTTTAACGCAAGAATCAAGATCTTCTTTCGAGTGTCTCTAATACAGCAAGAACCATGAGCATGCCCAGAAAAAATGAACTGTGTTTCCTACTCATACGAACCATGTATAGTGCAACTCTACTTACGAAAATGATACTAACTCCCGCTGCACTTACATAAATTCTCTTTAGTTAATAGTGAGAATCGCGTTGGGTTCGTGAACTGTGTAAAATCATTTGAGCCCAAATTCTCTTAGTTTTCCAGAAATGAACTCTTGCTTGTAGGAAGACACAGATCCTGTGGTTTAACTCCGTTTCTGAGGGGAAATTCAGAGCAGTGTTCTCATCCATGAAACACACTCTGTTTTAACGCAAGAAGCAAGGTCTTCTTTCCAGAATCTCCAATATAGCAAGAACCATGACCATGCCCAGAAAAAAAGAACTGTGTTTCCTACTCATACGGACCATACGTAGTTCAACTCTGCTTATGAAAGTGATACAAACCACAGCTCAACATACAAAAATGCTCTTTAGTTAATAGTGAGAATCGCGTTGGGTTTGTGAACTCTGTAAAATCATTTGAGCCCAAAATTAACTTGGTTTACCAGAAATGAACTCTTGCTTGTAGGAAGACACAGATCCTGGGGTTTAACTCCGTTTCTGAAGAGAAATTCAGAGCAGTGTTCTCATCCATGAAACACAGTCTGTTTTAACGCAAGAAGCAAGCTCTTCTGTCGAGTGTCTCTAATACAGCAAGAACCATGAACATGCCCAGAAAAAATGAACTGTGTTTCCTACTCATACGGACCATATATAGTGCAACTCTACTTATGAAAATGATACTAACACCCGATGCACTTACATAAATTCTCTTTAGTTAATAGTGAGAATCGCGTTGGGTTCGTGAACTGTGTAAAATCGTTTGAGCCCAAAATTCACTTGGTTTACCAGAAATGAACCCTTGCTTGTAGGAAGACACAGATCCTGTGGTTTAACTCCGTTTCTGATGGGAAATTCAGTGCAGTGTTCTCATCCATGAAACACACTCTGTTATAACGCAAGAAGCAAGCTCTTCTTTCGAGTGTCTCTAATACAGCAAGAACAATCAGCATGCCCAGAAAAAATGAACTGTGTTTCCTACTCATATGGACAATATATATAGTGCAACTCTACTTATGAAAATGATACTAACACCCGATGCACTTACATAAATTCTCTTTAGTTAATAGTGAGAATCGCGTTGGGTTCGTGAACTGTGTAAAATCATTTGAGCCCAAAATTCACTTGGTTTACCAGAAATGAACCCTTGCTTGTAGGAAGACACAGATCCTGTGGTTTAACTCCGTTTCTGATGGGAAATTCAGTGCAGTGTTCTCATCCATGAAACACACTCTGTTTTAACGCAAGAAGCAAGCTCTTCTTTGGAGTGTCTCTAATATAGCAAGAACCATGAGCATGCCCAGAAATAAAGAACTGTGTTTCCTACTCATACGGACCATACTTAGTTCAACTCTGCTTATTAAACTGATACAAACCACAGCTCCACTTACATAAATGCTCTTTAGTTAATTGTGAGAATCGCGTTGGGTTCGTGAACTGTGTTATATCATTTGAGCCCAAAATCTCTTGGTTTCCCAGAAATGAACTCTTGCTTGTAGGAAAACACAGATACTGTGGTTACCTCCGTTTCTGAAGGGAAATTCAGAGCAGTGTTCTCATCCATGAAACACACTCTGTTTTAACGCAAGAAGCAAGGTCTTCTTTCCAGCATCTCTAATATAGCAAGAACCATGAGCATGCCCAGAAAAAAAGAACTGTGTTTCCTACTCATACGGACCATATATAGTGCAACTCTACTTATGAAAATGCTACTAACACCCGATGCACTTACATAAATTCTCTTTAGTTAATAGTGAGAATCGCGTTGGGTTCGTGAACTGTGTAAAATCATTTGAGCCCAAATTCTCTTAGTTTTCCAGAAATGAACTCTTGCTTGTAGGAGGACACAGATCCTGTGGTTTAACTCCGTTTCTGAAGGGAAATTCAGAGCAGTGTTCTCATCCATGAAACACACTCTGTTTTAACGCAAGAAGCAAGGTCTTCTTTCCTGCATCTCTAATATAGCAAGAACCATGAGCATTCCCAGAAAAAAAAGAACTGTGTTTCCTACTCATACGGACCATACGTAGTTCAACTCTGCTTATGAAAGTGATACAAACCACAGCTCAACATACAAAAATGCTCTTTAGTTAATTGTGAGAATCGCGTTGGGTTCGTGAACTGTGTTATATCATTAGAGCCCAAAATTGCTTGGTTTCCCAGAAATTCACTCTTGCTTGTAGGAAAACACAGATCCTGTGGTTATCTCCGTTTCTGAAGGGAAATTCAGAGCAGTGTTCTCATCCATGAAACACAGTCTGTTTTAACGCAAGAATCAAGATCTTCTTTCGAGTGTCTCTAATACAGCAAGACCATGAGCATGCCCAGAAAAAAAGAACTGTGTTTCCTACTCATACGAACCATATATAGTGCAACTCTACTTACAAAAATGATACTAACTCCCGCTGCACTTACATAAATTCTCTTTAGTTAATAGTGAAAATCGCGTTGGGTTCGTGAACTGTGTAAAATCATTTGAGCCCAAATTCTCTTAGTTTTCCAGAAAAGAACTCTTGCTTGTAGGAAGACACAGATCCTGTGGTTTAACTCCGTTTCTGAAGGGAAATTCAGAGCAGTGTTCTCATCCATGAAACACACTCTGTTTTAACGCAAGAAGCAAGGTCTTCTTTCCAGCATCTTTAATATAGCAAGAACCATGAGCATGCCCAGAAAAAAAGAACTGTGTTTCCTACTCATAAGGACCATACGTAGTTCAACTCTGCTTATGAAAGTGATACAAACCACAGCTCAACATACAAAAATGCTCTTTAGTTAATAGTGAGAATCGCGTTGGATTTGTGAACTCTGTAAAATCATTTGAGCCCAAAATTCACTTGGTTTACCAGAAATGAACTCTTGCTTGTAGGAAGACACAGATCCTGGGGTTTAACTCCGTTTCTGAAGAGAAATTCAGAGCAGTGTTCTCATCTATGAAACATACTCTTTTGTAACGCAAGAAGCAAGCTCTTCTGTCGAGTGTCTCTAATACAGCAAGAACCATGAGCATGCCCAGAAAAAATGAACTGTGTTTCCTACTCATACGGACCATATATAGTGCAACTCTACTTATGAAAATGATACTAACACCCGATGCACTTACATAAATTCTCTTTAGTTAATAGTGAGAATCGCGTTGGGTTCGTGAACTGTATAAAATCATTTGAGCCCAAAATTCACTTGGTTTACCAGAAATGAACCCTTGCTTGTAGGAAGACACAGATCCTGTGGTTTAACTCCGTTTCTGATGGGAAATTCAGTGCAGTGTTCTCATCCATGAAACACACTCTGTTTTAACGCAAGAAGCAAGCTCTTCTTTGGAGTGTCTCTAATATAGCAAGAACCATGAGCATGCCCAGAAATAAAGAACTGTGTTTCCTACTCATACGGACCATACTTAGTTCAACTCTGCTTATTAAACTGATACAAACCACAGCTCCACTTACATAAATGCTCTTTAGTTAATTGTGAGAATCGCGTTGGGTTCGTGAACTGTGTTATATCATTTGAGCCCAAAATCTCTTGGTTTCCCAGAAATGAACTCTTGCTTGTAGGAAAACACAGATACTGTGGTTACCTCCGTTTCTGAAGGGAAATTCAGAGCAGTGTTCTCATCCATGAAACACACTCTGTTTTAACGCAAGAGGCAAGGTCTTCTTTCCAGCATCTCTAATATAGCAAGAACCATGAGCGTGCCCAGAAAAAAAGAACTGTGTTTCCTACTCATACGGACCATATATAGTGCAACTCTACTTATGAAAATGATACTAACACCCGATGCACTTACATAAATTCTCTTTAGTTAATAGTGAGAATCGCGTTGGGTTCGTGAACTGTGTAAAATCATTTGAGCCCAAAATTCACTTGGTTTACCAGAAATGAATCCTTGCTTGTAGGAATACACAGATCCTGTGGTTTAACTCCGTTTCTGATGGGAAATTCAGTGCAGTGTTCTCATCCATGAAACACACTCTGTTTTAACGCAAGAAGCAAGGTCTTCTTTCCAGCATCTCTAATATAGCAAGAACCATGAGCATGCCCAGAAAAAAAGAACTGTGTTTCCTACTCATACGGACCATACTTAGTTCAACTCTGCGTATGAAACTGATACAAACCACTGCTCCACTTACATAAATGCTCTTTAGTTAATTGTGAGAATCGCGTTGGGTTCTTGAACTGTGTTATATCGTTTGAGCCCAAAATCTCTTGGTTTCCCAGAAATGAACTCTTGCTTGTAGGAAAACACAGATCCTGCGGTTATCTCCGTTTCTGAAGGGAAATTCAGAGCAGTGTTCTCATCCATGAAACACACTCTGTTTTAACGGAAGAAGCAAGGTCTTCTTTCCAGAATCTCTAATATAGCAAGAACCATGAGCATGCCCAGAAAAAAAGAACTTTGTTTCCTACTCATACAGACCATATATAGTGCAACTCTACTTATGAAAATGATACTAACACCCGATGCACTTACATAAATTCTCTTTAGTTAATAGTGAGAATCGCGTTGGGTTCGTGAACTGTGTAAAATCATTTGAGCCCAAAATACACTTGGTTTACCAGAAATGAACTCTTGCTTGAAGCAATACAATGATCCAGGGGTTTAACTCCATTTCTGAAGGGAAATTCAGAGCAGTGTTCTCATACATGAAACACAGTGTGTTTTAACACAATAAGCAAGCTCTTCTTTTGAGTGTCTCTAATACTGCAAGAACAATGAGCATGCACAGAAAAAAAGAACTGTGTTTCCTACTCATACGGACCATATATAGTGCATCTATACTTATTAAAATGATACTAACCCCCGCTGCACTTACATAAATTCTCTTTAGTTAATAGTGAGAATCCGGTTGTGTTCGTGAACTGTGTAAAATCATTTGAGCCCATATTTCACTTGGTTTACCAGAAATCAACTCTTGTAGGAAGACACAGATCCTGTGGTTTAATTCCGTTCCTGAAGGGAAATTCAGAGCAGTGTTCTCATCCATGAAACACACTCTGTTTTAACGCAAGAAGAAAGGTCTTCTTTCCATCATCTCTAATATAGCAAGAACCATGAGCATGCCCAGAAAAAAAGAACTGTGTTTCCTACTCATACGGACCATACTTAGTTCAACTCTGCTTATTAAACTGATACAAACCACAGCTCCACTTACATAAATGCTCTTTAGTTAATTGTGAGAATCGCGTTGGGTTTGTGAACTGTGTTATATCATTTGAGCCCAAAATCTCTTGGTTTCCCAGAAATGAACTCTTGCTTGTAGAAAGACACAGATCCTGTGGTTTAACTCCGTTTCTGATGGGAAATTCAGTGCAGTGCTGTCATCCATGAAACACAGTCTGTTTTAACGCAAGAATCAAGATCTTCTTTCGAGTGTCTCTAATACATCAAGAACCATGAGCATGCCCAGAAAAAAAGAACTGTGTTTCCTACTCATACGAACCATATATAGTGCAACTCTACTTACGAAAATGTTACTAACTCCCACTTCACTTACATAAATTCTCTTTAGTTAATAGTGAGAATCGCGTTGGGTTCGTGAACTGTGTAAAATCATTTGAGCCCAAAATTCACTTGGTTTACCAGAAATGAACTCTTGCTTGTAGGAAGACACAGATCCTGGGGTTTAACTCCGTTTCTGAAGGGAAATTCAGAGCAGTGTTCTCATCCATAAAACACACTCTGTTTTAACGCAAGAAGCAAGGTCTTCTTTCCAGCATCTCTAATATAGCAAGAACCATGAGCAGGCCCAGAAAAAAAGAACTGTGTTTCCTACTCATACGGACCATACTTAGTTCAACTCTGCTTATTAAACTGATGCAAACCACAGCTCCACTTACATAAATGCTCTTTAGTTAATTTTGAGAATCGCGTTGGGTTTGTGAACTGTGTTATATCATTTGAGGCCAAAATCTCTTGGTTTCCCAGAAATGAACTCTTGCTTGTAGAAAGACACAGATCCCGTTGTTTAACTCCGTTTCTGATGGCAAATTCAGTGCAGTGTTCTCATCCATGAAACACACTCTGTTTTAATGCTATTCGCATGCTCTACTTTCCAGAATCTCTAAAGGAACAAGAACCTTGAGCATGTCCAAAAAAAAGAACTGGGTTTCCTACTCATACGGACCATACCTAGTTCAACTCTGCTTATGAAAGTGATACAAACCACAGCTCAACATACAAAAATGCTCTTTAGTTAATAGTGAGAATCGCATTGGGTTTGTGAACTCTGTAAAATCATTTGTGCCCAAAATTCACTTGGTTTACCAGAAATGAACTCTTGCTTGTAGGAAGACACAGATCCTGGGGTTTAACTCCGTTTCTGAAGAGAAATTCAGAGCAGTGTTCTCATCCATTAAACACAGTCTGTTTTAACGCAAGAAGCAAGGTCTTCTGTCGAGTGTCTCTAATACAGCAAGAACCATGAGCATGCCCAGAAAAAATGAACTGTGTTTCCTACTCATACGGACCATATATAGTGCAACTCTACTTATGAAAATGATACTAACACCCGATGCACTTACATAAATTCTCTTTAGTTAATAGTGAGAATCGCGATGGGTTCGTGAACTGTGTAAAATCATTTGAGCCCAAAATTCACTTGGTTTACCAGAAATGAACCCTTGCTTGTAGGAAGACACAGATCCTGTGGTTTAACTCCGTTTCTGATGGGAAATTCAGTGCAGTGTTCTCATCCATGAAACACACTCTGTTTTAACGCAAGAAGCAAGCTCTTCTTTGGAGTGTCTCTAATATAGCAAGAACCATGAGCATGCCCAGAAATAAAGAACTGTGTTTCCTACTCATACGGACCATACTTAGTTCAACTCTGCTTATTAAACTGATACAAACCACAGCTCCACTTACATAAATGCTCTTTAGTTAATTGTGAGAATCGCGTTGGGTTCGTGAACTGTGTTATATCATTTGAGCCCAAAATCTCTTGGTTTCCCAGAAATGAACTCTTGCTTGTAGGAAAACACAGATACTGTGGTTACCTCCGTTTCTGAAGGGAAATTCAGAGCAGTGTTCTCATCCATGAAACACACTCTGTTTTAACGCAAGAGGCAAGGTCTTCTTTCCAGCATCTCTAATATAGCAAGAACCATGAGCGTGCCCAGAAAAAAAGAACTGTGTTTCCTACTCATACGGACCATATATAGTGCAACTCTACTTATGAAAATGATACTAACACCCGATGCACTTACATAAATTCTCTTTAGTTAATAGTGAGAATCGCGTTGGGTTCGTGAACTGTGTTAAATCATTTGAGCCCAAAATTCACTTGGTTTACCAGAAATGAATCCTTGCTTGTAGGAAGACACAGATCCTGTGGTTTAACTCCGTTTCTGATGGGAAATTCAGTGCAGTGTTCTCATCCATGAAACACACTCTGTTTTAACGCAAGAAGCAAGGTCTTCTTTCCAGCATCTCTAATATAGCAAGAACCATGAGCATGCCCAGAAAAAAAGAACTGTGTTTCCTACTCATACGGACCATACTTAGTTCAACTCTGCGTATGAAACTGATACAAACCACTGCTCCACTTACATAAATGCTCTTTAGTTAATTGTGAGAATCGCGTTGGGTTCTTAAACTGTGTTATATCGTTTGAGCCCAAAATCTCTTGGTTTCCCAGAAATGAACTCTTGCTTGTAGGAAAACACAGATCCTGCGGTTATCTCCGTTTCTGAAGGGAAATTCAGAGCAGTGTTCTCATCCATGAAACACACTCTGTTTTAACGGAAGAAGCAAGGTCTTCTTTCCAGAATCTCTAATATAGCAAGAACCATGAGCATGCCCAGAAAAAAAGAACTGTGTTTCCTACGCATACAGACCATATATAGTGCAACTCTACTTATGAAAATGATACTAACACCCGATGCACTTACATAAATTCTCTTTAGTTAATAGTGAGAATCGCGGTGGGTTCGTGAACTGTGTAAAATCATTTGAGCCCAAAATGCACTTGGTTTACCAGAAATGAACTCTTGCTTGAAGCAATACAATGATCCAGGGGTTTAACTCCATTTCTGAAGGGAAATTCAGAGCAGTGTTCTCATCCATGAAACACAGTGTGTTTTAACACAATAAGCAAGCTCTTCTTTTGAGTGTCTCTAATACAGCAAGAACAATGAGCATGCCCAGAAAAAAAGAACTGTGTTTCCTACTCATACGGACCATATATAGTGCATCTATACTTATTAAAATGATACTAACCCCCGCTGCACTTACATAAATTCTCTTTAGTTAATAGTGAGAATCCGGTTGTGTTCGTTAACTGGGTAAAATCATTTGAGCCCATATTTCACTTGGTTTACCAGAAATCAACTCTTGTAGGAAGACACAGATCCTGTGGTTTAACTCCGTTCCTGAAGGGAAATTCAGAGCAGTGTTCTCATCCATGAAACACACTGTGTTTTAACGCAAGAAGCAAGGTCTTCTTTCCATCATCTCTAATATAGCAAGAACCATGAGCATGCCCAGAAAAAAAGAACTGTGTTTCCTACTCATACGGACCATACTTAGTTCAACTCTGCTTATTAAACTGATACAAACCACAGCTCCACTTACATAAATGCTCTTTAGTTAATTGTGAGAATCGCGTTGGGTTTGTGAACTGTGTTATATCATTTGAGCCCAAAATCTCTTGGTTTCCCAGAAATGAACTCTTGCTTGTAGAAAGACACAGATCCTGTGGTTTAACTCCGTTTCTGATGGGAAATTCAGTGCAGTGCTGTCATCCATGAAACACAGTCTGTTTTAACGCAAGAATCAAGATCTTCTTTCGAGTGTCTCTAATACATCAAGAACCATGAGCATGCCCAGAAAAAAAGAACTGTGTTTCCTACTCATACGAACCATATATAGTGCAACTCTACTTACGAAAATGTTACTAACTCCCACTTCACTTACATAAATTCTCTTTAGTTAATAGTGAGAATCGCGTTGGGTTCGTGAACTGTGTAAAATCATTTGAGCCCAAAATTCACTTGGTTTACCAGAAATGAACTCTTGCTTGTAGGAAGACACAGATCCTGGGGTTTAACTCCGTTTCTGAAGGGAAATTCAGAGCAGTGTTCTCATCCATAAAACACACTCTGTTTTAACGCAAGAAGCAAGGTCTTCTTTCCAGCATCTCTAATATAGCAAGAACCATGAGCATGCCCAGAAAAAAAGAACTGTGTTTCCTACTCATACGGACTATACTTAGTTCAACTCTGCTTATTAAACTGATGCAAACCACAGCTCCACTTACATAAATGCTCTTTAGTTAATTTTGAGAATCGCGTTGGGTTTGTGAACTGTGTTATATCATTTGAGGCCAAAATCTCTTGGTTTCCCAGATATGAACTCTTGCTTGTAGAAAGACACAGATCCCGTTGTTTAACTCCGTTTCTGATGGCAAATTCAGTGCAGTGTTCTCATCCATGAAACACACTCTGTTTTAACGCAATTCGCATGCTCTACTTTCCAGAATCTCTAAAGGAACAAGAACCTTGAGCATGTCCAAAAAAAAGAACTGGGTTTCCTACTCATACGGACCATACGTAGTTCAACTCTGCTTATGAAAGTGATACAAACCACAGCTCAACATACAAAAATGCTCTTTAGTTAATAGTGAGAATCGCGTTGGGTTTGTGAACTCTGTAAAATCATTTGTGCCCAAAATTCACTTGGTTTACCAGAAATGAACTCTTGCTTGTAGGAAGACACAGATCCTGGGGTTTAACTCCGTTTCTGAAGAGAAATTCAGAGCAGTGTTCTCATCCATTAAACACAGTCTGTTTTAACGCAAGAAGCAAGCTCTTCTGTCGAGTGTCTCTAATACAGCAAGAACCATGAGCATGCCCAGAAAAAATGAACTGTGTTTCCTACTCATACGGACCATATATAGTGCAACTCTACTTATGAAAATGATACTAACACCCGATGCACTTACATAAATTCTCTTTAGTTAATAGTGAGAATCGCGATGGGTTCGTGAACTGTGTAAAATCATTTGAGCCCAAAATTCACTTGGTTTACCAGAAATGAACCCTTGCTTGTAGGAAGACACAGATCCTGTGGTTTAACTCCGTTTCTGATGGGAAATTCAGTGCAGTGTTCTCATCCATGAAACACACTCTGTTTTAACGCAAGAAGCAAGCTCTTCTTTGGAGTGTCTCTAATATAGCAAGAACCATGAGCATGCCCAGAAATAAAGAACTGTGTTTCCTACTCATACGGACCATACTTAGTTCAACTCTGCTTATTAAACTGATACAAACCACAGCTCCACTTACATAAATGCTCTTTAGTTAATTGTGAGAATCGCGTTGGGATCGTGAACTGTGTTATATCGTTTGAGCCCAAAATGTCTTGGTTTCCCAGAAATGAACTCTTGCTTGTAGGAAAACACAGATCCTGTGGTTATCTCCGTTTCTGAAGGGAAATTCAGAGCAGTGTTCTCATCCATGAAACACAGTCTTTTTTAACACAATAAGCAAGCTCTTCTTTTGAGTGTCTCTAATACAGCAAGAACAATGAGCATGCCCAGAAAAAAAGAACTGTGTTTCCTACTCATACGGACCATATATAGTGCATCTATACTTATTAAAATGATACTAACCCCCGCTGCACTTACATAAATTCTCTTTAGTTAATAGTGAGAATCCGGTTGTGTTCGTGAACTGTGTAAAATCATTTGAGCCCAAATTTCACTTGGTTTAGAGAAATCAACTCTTATAGGAAGACACAGATCCCGTGGTTTAACTCCGTTCCTGAAGGGAAATTCAGAGCAGTGTTCTCATCCATGAAACACACTCTGTTTTAACGCAAGAAGCAAGGTCTTCTTTCCAGCATCTCTAATATAGCAAGAACCATGAGCATGCCCAGAAAAAAAGAACTGTGTTTCCTACTCATACGGACCATACATAGTTCAACTCTGCTTATGAAACTGATACAAAACACAGCTTCACTTACATAAATGATCTTTGGTTAATAGTGAGAATCACGTTGGGTTTGTGAACTCTGTAAAATCATTTGAGCCCAAAATTCACTTGGTTTACCATAAGTGAACTCTTGCTTGTAGCAATACACTGATCCTGGGGTTTAACTCGGTTTCTGAAGGGAAATTCAGAGCAGTGTTCTCATCCATGAAACACAGTCTGTTTTAACGCAAGAAGCAAGCTCTTCTTTGGAGTGTCTCTAATACAGCAAGAACCATGAGCATGCCCAGAAAAAAAGAACTGTGTTTCCTACTCATACGGACCATACTTAGTTCAACTCTGCTTATTAAACTGATACAAACCACAGCTCCACTTACATAAATGCTCTTTAGTTAATTGTGAGAATCGCGTTGGGTTTGTGAACTGTGTTATATCATTTGAGCCCAAAATCTCTTGGTTTCCCAGAAATGAACTCTTGCTTGTAGAAAGACAGAGATCCTGTGGTTTAACTCCGTTTCTGATGGGAAATTCAGTGTAGTGTTCTCATCCATGAAACACAGTCTGTTTTAACGCAAGAATCAAGATCTTCTTTCGAGTGTCTCTAATACAGCAAGAACCATGAGCATGCCCAGAAAAAAAGAACTGTGTTTCCTACTCATACGAACCATATATAGTGCAACTCTACTTACGAAAATGATACTAACTCCCGCTTCACTTACATAAATTCTCTTTAGTTAATAGTGAGAATCGCGTTGGGTTCGTGAGCTGTGTAAAATCATTTGAGCCCAAATTCTCTTAGTTTTCCAGAAATGAACTCTTGCTTGTAGGAAGACACAGATCCTGTGGTTTAACTCCGTTTCTGAAGGGAAATTCAGAGCAGTGTTCTCATCCATGAAACACACTCTGTTTTAACGCAAGAAGCAAGGTCTTCTTTCCAGAATCTCTAATATAGGAAGAACCATGACCATGCACAGAAAAAAAGAACTGTGTTTCCTACTCATATGGTCCATACGTAGTTCAACTCTGCTTATTAAAGTGATACAAACCACAGCTCAACATACAAAAATGCTCTTTAGTTAATAGTGAGAATCGCGTTGGGTTTGTGAACTTTGTAAAATCATTTGAGCCCAAAATTCACTTGGTTTACCAGAAATGAACTCTTGCTTGTAGGAAGACACAGATCCTGGGGTTTAACTCTGTTTCTAAAGGGAAATTTAGAGCAGTGTTCTCATCCATGAAACATACTCTGTTTTAACGCAAGAAGCAAGGTCTTCTTTCCAGCATCTCTAATATAGCAAGAACCATGAGCATGCCCAGAAAAAAAGAACTGTGTTTCCTACTCATACTGACCATATGTAGTTCAACTCTGCTTATGAAACTGATACAAACCACAGCTCCACTTACATAAATGCTCTTTAGTTAATTTTGAGAATCGCGTTGAGTTTGTGAACTGTGTTATATCATTTGAGCCCAAAATCTCTTGGTTTCCCAGAAATGAACTCTTGCTTGTAGAAAGACACAGATCCTGTGGTTTAACTCCGTTTCTGATGGGAAATTCAGTGCAGTGTTCTCATCCATGAAACACACTCTGTTTTAACGCAAGACGCATGCTCTACTTTCCAGAATCTCTAAAGGAACAAGAACCTTGAGCATGTCCAAAAAAAAGAACTGTGTTTCCTACTCGTACGGACCATACGTAGTTCAACTCTGCTTCTGAAACTGATACAAACCACAGCTCCACTTACAGAAATGCTCTTTAGTTAATTGTGAGAATCGCGTTGGGTTCTTAAACTGTGTTATATCGTTTGAGCCCAAAATCTCTTGGTTTCCCAGAAATGAACTCTTGCTTGTAGGAAAACACAGATCCTGCGGTTATCTCCGTTTCTGAAGGGAAATTCAGAGCAGTGTTCTCATCCATGAAACACACTCTGTTTTAACGGAAGAAGCAAGGTCTTCTTTCCAGAATCTCTAATATAGCAAGAACCATGAGCATGCCCAGAAAAAAAGAACTGTGTTTCCTACGCATACAGACCATATATAGTGCAACTCTACTTATGAAAATGATACTAACACCCGATGCACTTACATAAATTCTCTTTAGTTAATAGTGAGAATCGCGGTGGGTTCGTGAACTGTGTAAAATCATTTGAGCCCAAAATGCACTTGGTTTACCAGAAATGAACTCTTGCTTGAAGCAATACAATGATCCAGGGGTTTAACTCCATTTCTGAAGGGAAATTCAGAGCAGTGTTCTCATCCATGAAACACAGTGTGTTTTAACACAATAAGCAAGCTCTTCTTTTGAGTGTCTCTAATACAGCAAGAACAATGAGCATGCCCAGAAAAAAAGAACTGTGTTTCCTACTCATACGGACCATATATAGTGCATCTATACTTATTAAAATGATACTAACCCCCGCTGCACTTACATAAATTCTCTTTAGTTAATAGTGAGAATCCGGTTGTGTTCGTTAACTGGGTAAAATCATTTGAGCCCATATTTCACTTGGTTTACCAGAAATCAACTCTTGTAGGAAGACACAGATCCTGTGGTTTAACTCCGTTCCTGAAGGGAAATTCAGAGCAGTGTTCTCATCCATGAAACACACTGTGTTTTAACGCAAGAAGCAAGGTCTTCTTTCCATCATCTCTAATATAGCAAGAACCATGAGCATGCCCAGAAAAAAAGAACTGTGTTTCCTACTCATACGGACCATACTTAGTTCAACTCTGCTTATTAAACTGATACAAACCACAGCTCCACTTACATAAATGCTCTTTAGTTAATTGTGAGAATCGCGTTGGGTTTGTGAACTGTGTTATATCATTTGAGCCCAAAATCTCTTGGTTTCCCAGAAATGAACTCTTGCTTGTAGAAAGACACAGATCCTGTGGTTTAACTCCGTTTCTGATGGGAAATTCAGTGCAGTGCTGTCATCCATGAAACACAGTCTGTTTTAACGCAAGAATCAAGATCTTCTTTCGAGTGTCTCTAATACATCAAGAACCATGAGCATGCCCAGAAAAAAAGAACTGTGTTTCCTACTCATACGAACCATATATAGTGCAACTCTACTTACGAAAATGTTACTAACTCCCACTTCACTTACATAAATTCTCTTTAGTTAATAGTGAGAATCGCGTTGGGTTCGTGAACTGTGTAAAATCATTTGAGCCCAAAATTCACTTGGTTTACCAGAAATGAACTCTTGCTTGTAGGAAGACACAGATCCTGGGGTTTAACTCCGTTTCTGAAGGGAAATTCAGAGCAGTGTTCTCATCCATAAAACACACTCTGTTTTAACGCAAGAAGCAAGGTCTTCTTTCCAGCATCTCTAATATAGCAAGAACCATGAGCATGCCCAGAAAAAAAGAACTGTGTTTCCTACTCATACGGACTATACTTAGTTCAACTCTGCTTATTAAACTGATGCAAACCACAGCTCCACTTACATAAATGCTCTTTAGTTAATTTTGAGAATCGCGTTGGGTTTGTGAACTGTGTTATATCATTTGAGGCCAAAATCTCTTGGTTTCCCAGAAATGAACTCTTGCTTGTAGAAAGACACAGATCCCGTTGTTTAACTCCGTTTCTGATGGCAAATTCAGTGCAGTGTTCTCATCCATGAAACACACTCTGTTTTAACGCAATTCGCATGCTCTACTTTCCAGAATCTCTAAAGGAACAAGAACCTTGAGCATGTCCAAAAAAAAGAACTGGGTTTCCTACTCATACGGACCATACGTAGTTCAACTCTGCTTATGAAAGTGATACAAACCACAGCTCAACATACAAAAATGCTCTTTAGTTAATAGTGAGAATCGCGTTGGGTTTGTGAACTCTGTAAAATCATTTGTGCCCAAAATTCACTTGGTTTACCAGAAATGAACTCTTGCTTGTAGGAAGACACAGATCCTGGGGTTTAACTCCGTTTCTGAAGAGAAATTCAGAGCAGTGTTCTCATCCATTAAACACAGTCTGTTTTAACGCAAGAAGCAAGCTCTTCTGTCGAGTGTCTCTAATACAGCAAGAACCATGAGCATGCCCAGAAAAAATGAACTGTGTTTCCTACTCATACGGACCATATATAGTGCAACTCTACTTATGAAAATGATACTAACACCCGATGCACTTACATAAATTCTCTTTAGTTAATAGTGAGAATCGCGATGGGTTCGTGAACTGTGTAAAATCATTTGAGCCCAAAATTCACTTGGTTTACCAGAAATGAACCCTTGCTTGTAGGAAGACACAGATCCTGTGGTTTAACTCCGTTTCTGATGGGAAATTCAGTGCAGTGTTCTCATCCATGAAACACACTCTGTTTTAACGCAAGAAGCAAGCTCTTCTTTGGAGTGTCTCTAATATAGCAAGAACCATGAGCATGCCCAGAAATAAAGAACTGTGTTTCCTACTCATACGGACCATACTTAGTTCAACTCTGCTTATTAAACTGATACAAACCACAGCTCCACTTACATAAATGCTCTTTAGTTAATTGTGAGAATCGCGTTGGGATCGTGAACTGTGTTATATCGTTTGAGCCCAAAATGTCTTGGTTTCCCAGAAATGAACTCTTGCTTGTAGGAAAACACAGATCCTGTGGTTATCTCCGTTTCTGAAGGGAAATTCAGAGCAGTGTTCTCATCCATGAAACATACTCTGTTTTAACGCAAGAAGCAAGGTCTTCTTTCCAGCATCTCTAATATAGCAAGAACCATGAGCATGCCCAGAAAAAAAGAACTGTGTTTCCTACTCATACTGACCATATGTAGTTCAACTCTGCTTATGAAACTGATACAAACCACAGCTCCACTTACATAAATGCTCTTTAGTTAATTTTGAGAATCGCGTTGAGTTTGTGAACTGTGTTATATCATTTGAGCCCAAAATCTCTTGGTTTCCCAGAAATGAACTCTTGCTTGTAGAAAGACACAGATCCTGTGGTTTAACTCCGTTTCTGATGGGAAATTCAGTGCAGTGTTCTCATCCATGAAACACACTCTGTTTTAACGCAAGACGCATGCTCTACTTTCCAGAATCTCTAAAGGAACAAGAACCTTGAGCATGTCCAAAAAAAAGAACTGTGTTTCCTACTCGTACGGACCATACGTAGTTCAACTCTGCTTCTGAAACTGATACAAACCACAGCTCCACTTACAGAAATGCTCTTTAGTTAATTGTGAGAATCGCGTTGGGTTCTTAAACTGTGTTATATCGTTTGAGCCCAAAATCTCTTGGTTTCCCAGAAATGAACTCTTGCTTGTAGGAAAACACAGATCCTGCGGTTATCTCCGTTTCTGAAGGGAAATTCAGAGCAGTGTTCTCATCCATGAAACACACTCTGTTTTAACGGAAGAAGCAAGGTCTTCTTTCCAGAATCTCTAATATAGCAAGAACCATGAGCATGCCCAGAAAAAAAGAACTGTGTTTCCTACGCATACAGACCATATATAGTGCAACTCTACTTATGAAAATGATACTAACACCCGATGCACTTACATAAATTCTCTTTAGTTAATAGTGAGAATCGCGGTGGGTTCGTGAACTGTGTAAAATCATTTGAGCCCAAAATGCACTTGGTTTACCAGAAATGAACTCTTGCTTGAAGCAATACAATGATCCAGGGGTTTAACTCCATTTCTGAAGGGAAATTCAGAGCAGTGTTCTCATCCATGAAACACAGTGTGTTTTAACACAATAAGCAAGCTCTTCTTTTGAGTGTCTCTAATACAGCAAGAACAATGAGCATGCCCAGAAAAAAAGAACTGTGTTTCCTACTCATACGGACCATATATAGTGCATCTATACTTATTAAAATGATACTAACCCCCGCTGCACTTACATAAATTCTCTTTAGTTAATAGTGAGAATCCGGTTGTGTTCGTTAACTGGGTAAAATCATTTGAGCCCATATTTCACTTGGTTTACCAGAAATCAACTCTTGTAGGAAGACACAGATCCTGTGGTTTAACTCCGTTCCTGAAGGGAAATTCAGAGCAGTGTTCTCATCCATGAAACACACTGTGTTTTAACGCAAGAAGCAAGGTCTTCTTTCCATCATCTCTAATATAGCAAGAACCATGAGCATGCCCAGAAAAAAAGAACTGTGTTTCCTACTCATACGGACCATACTTAGTTCAACTCTGCTTATTAAACTGATACAAACCACAGCTCCACTTACATAAATGCTCTTTAGTTAATTGTGAGAATCGCGTTGGGTTTGTGAACTGTGTTATATCATTTGAGCCCAAAATCTCTTGGTTTCCCAGAAATGAACTCTTGCTTGTAGAAAGACACAGATCCTGTGGTTTAACTCCGTTTCTGATGGGAAATTCAGTGCAGTGCTGTCATCCATGAAACACAGTCTGTTTTAACGCAAGAATCAAGATCTTCTTTCGAGTGTCTCTAATACATCAAGAACCATGAGCATGCCCAGAAAAAAAGAACTGTGTTTCCTACTCATACAAACCATATATAGTGCAACTCTACTTACGAAAATGTTACTAACTCCCACTTCACTTACATAAATTCTCTTTAGTTAATAGTGAGAATCGCGTTGGGTTCGTGAACTGTGTAAAATCATTTGAGCCCAAAATTCACTTGGTTTACCAGAAATGAACTCTTGCTTGTAGGAAGACACAGATCCTGGGGTTTAACTCCGTTTCTGAAGGGAAATTCAGAGCAGTGTTCTCATCCATAAAACACACTCTGTTTTAACGCAAGAAGCAAGGTCTTCTTTCCAGCATCTCTAATATAGCAAGAACCATGAGCATGCCCAGAAAAAAAGAACTGTGTTTCCTACTCATACGGACTATACTTAGTTCAACTCTGCTTATTAAACTGATGCAAACCACAGCTCCACTTACATAAATGCTCTTTAGTTAATTTTGAGAATCGCGTTGGGTTTGTGAACTGTGTTATATCATTTGAGGCCAAAATCTCTTGGTTTCCCAGAAATGAACTCTTGCTTGTAGAAAGACACAGATCCCGTTGTTTAACTCCGTTTCTGATGGCAAATTCAGTGCAGTGTTCTCATCCATGAAACACACTCTGTTTTAACGCAATTCGCATGCTCTACTTTCCAGAATCTCTAAAGGAACAAGAACCTTGAGCATGTCCAAAAAAAAGAACTGGGTTTCCTACTCATACGGACCATACGTAGTTCAACTCTGCTTATGAAAGTGATACAAACCACAGCTCAACATACAAAAATGCTCTTTAGTTAATAGTGAGAATCGCGTTGGGTTTGTGAACTCTGTAAAATCATTTGTGCCCAAAATTCACTTGGTTTACCAGAAATGAACTCTTGCTTGTAGGAAGACACAGATCCTGGGGTTTAACTCCGTTTCTGAAGAGAAATTCAGAGCAGTGTTCTCATCCATTAAACACAGTCTGTTTTAACGCAAGAAGCAAGCTCTTCTGTCGAGTGTCTCTAATACAGCAAGAACCATGAGCATGCCCAGAAAAAATGAACTGTGTTTCCTACTCATACGGACCATATATAGTGCAACTCTACTTATGAAAATGATACTAACACCCGATGCACTTACATAAATTCTCTTTAGTTAATAGTGAGAATCGCGATGGGTTCGTGAACTGTGTAAAATCATTTGAGCCCAAAATTCACTTGGTTTACCAGAAATGAACCCTTGCTTGTAGGAAGACACAGATCCTGTGGTTTAACTCCGTTTCTGATGGGAAATTCAGTGCAGTGTTCTCATCCATGAAACACACTCTGTTTTAACGCAAGAAGCAAGCTCTTCTTTGGAGTGTCTCTAATATAGCAAGAACCATGAGCATGCCCAGAAATAAAGAACTGTGTTTCCTACTCATACGGACCATACTTAGTTCAACTCTGCTTATTAAACTGATACAAACCACAGCTCCACTTACATAAATGCTCTTTAGTTAATTGTGAGAATCGCGTTGGGATCGTGAACTGTGTTATATCGTTTGAGCCCAAAATGTCTTGGTTTCCCAGAAATGAACTCTTGCTTGTAGGAAAACACAGATCCTGTGGTTATCTCCGTTTCTGAAGGGAAATTCAGAGCAGTGTTCTCATCCATGAAACATACTCTGTTTTAACGCAAGAAGCAAGGTCTTCTTTCCAGCATCTCTAATATAGCAAGAACCATGAGCATGCCCAGAAAAAAAGAACTGTGTTTCCTACTCATACTGACCATATGTAGTTCAACTCTGCTTATGAAACTGATACAAACCACAGCTCCACTTACATAAATGCTCTTTAGTTAATTTTGAGAATCGCGTTGAGTTTGTGAACTGTGTTATATCATTTGAGCCCAAAATCTCTTGGTTTCCCAGAAATGAACTCTTGCTTGTAGAAAGACACAGATCCTGTGGTTTAACTCCGTTTCTGATGGGAAATTCAGTGCAGTGTTCTCATCCATGAAACACACTCTGTTTTAACGCAAGACGCATGCTCTACTTTCCAGAATCTCTAAAGGAACAAGAACCTTGAGCATGTCCAAAAAAAAGAACTGTGTTTCCTACTCGTACGGACCATACGTAGTTCAACTCTGCTTCTGAAACTGATACAAACCACAGCTCCACTTACAGAAATGCTCTTTAGTTAATTGTGAGAATCGCGTTGGGTTCTTAAACTGTGTTATATCGTTTGAGCCCAAAATCTCTTGGTTTCCCAGAAATGAACTCTTGCTTGTAGGAAAACACAGATCCTGCGGTTATCTCCGTTTCTGAAGGGAAATTCAGAGCAGTGTTCTCATCCATGAAACACACTCTGTTTTAACGGAAGAAGCAAGGTCTTCTTTCCAGAATCTCTAATATAGCAAGAACCATGAGCATGCCCAGAAAAAAAGAACTGTGTTTCCTACGCATACAGACCATATATAGTGCAACTCTACTCATGAAAATGATACTAACACCCGATGCACTTACATAAATTCTCTTTAGTTAATAGTGAGAATCGCGGTGGGTTCGTGAACTGTGTAAAATCATTTGAGCCCAAAATGCACTTGGTTTACCAGAAATGAACTCTTGCTTGAAGCAATACAATGATCCAGGGGTTTAACTCCATTTCTGAAGGGAAATTCAGAGCAGTGTTCTCATCCATGAAACACAGTGTGTTTTAACACAATAAGCAAGCTCTTCTTTTGAGTGTCTCTAATACAGCAAGAACAATGAGCATGCCCAGAAAAAAAGAACTGTGTTTCCTACTCATACGGACCATATATAGTGCATCTATACTTATTAAAATGATACTAACCCCCGCTGCACTTACATAAATTCTCTTTAGTTAATAGTGAGAATCCGGTTGTGTTCGTTAACTGGGTAAAATCATTTGAGCCCATATTTCACTTGGTTTACCAGAAATCAACTCTTGTAGGAAGACACAGATCCTGTGGTTTAACTCCGTTCCTGAAGGGAAATTCAGAGCAGTGTTCTCATCCATGAAACACACTGTGTTTTAACGCAAGAAGCAAGGTCTTCTTTCCATCATCTCTAATATAGCAAGAACCATGAGCATGCCCAGAAAAAAAGAACTGTGTTTCCTACTCATACGGACCATACTTAGTTCAACTCTGCTTATTAAACTGATACAAACCACAGCTCCACTTACATAAATGCTCTTTAGTTAATTGTGAGAATCGCGTTGGGTTTGTGAACTGTGTTATATCATTTGAGCCCAAAATCTCTTGGTTTCCCAGAAATGAACTCTTGCTTGTAGAAAGACACAGATCCTGTGGTTTAACTCCGTTTCTGATGGGAAATTCAGTGCAGTGCTGTCATCCATGAAACACAGTCTGTTTTAACGCAAGAATCAAGATCTTCTTTCGAGTGTCTCTAATACATCAAGAACCATGAGCATGCCCAGAAAAAAAGAACTGTGTTTCCTACTCATACGAACCATATATAGTGCAACTCTACTTACGAAAATGTTACTAACTCCCACTTCACTTACATAAATTCTCTTTAGTTAATAGTGAGAATCGCGTTGGGTTCGTGAACTGTGTAAAATCATTTGAGCCCAAAATTCACTTGGTTTACCAGAAATGAACTCTTGCTTGTAGGAAGACACAGATCCTGGGGTTTAACTCCGTTTCTGAAGGGAAATTCAGAGCAGTGTTCTCATCCATAAAACACACTCTGTTTTAACGCAAGAAGCAAGGTCTTCTTTCCAGCATCTCTAATATAGCAAGAACCATGAGCATGCCCAGAAAAAAAGAACTGTGTTTCCTACTCATACGGACTATACTTAGTTCAACTCTGCTTATTAAACTGATGCAAACCACAGCTCCACTTACATAAATGCTCTTTAGTTAATTTTGAGAATCGCGTTGGGTTTGTGAACTGTGTTATATCATTTGAGGCCAAAATCTCTTGGTTTCCCAGAAATGAACTCTTGCTTGTAGAAAGACACAGATCCCGTTGTTTAACTCCGTTTCTGATGGCAAATTCAGTGCAGTGTTCTCATCCATGAAACACACTCTGTTTTAACGCAATTCGCATGCTCTACTTTCCAGAATCTCTAAAGGAACAAGAACCTTGAGCATGTCCAAAAAAAAGAACTGGGTTTCCTACTCATACGGACCATACGTAGTTCAACTCTGCTTATGAAAGTGATACAAACCACAGCTCAACATACAAAAATGCTCTTTAGTTAATAGTGAGAATCGCGTTGGGTTTGTGAACTCTGTAAAATCATTTGTGCCCAAAATTCACTTGGTTTACCAGAAATGAACTCTTGCTTGTAGGAAGACACAGATCCTGGGGTTTAACTCCGTTTCTGAAGAGAAATTCAGAGCAGTGTTCTCATCCATTAAACACAGTCTGTTTTAACGCAAGAAGCAAGCTCTTCTGTCGAGTGTCTCTAATACAGCAAGAACCATGAGCATGCCCAGAAAAAATGAACTGTGTTTCCTACTCATACGGACCATATATAGTGCAACTCTACTTATGAAAATGATACTAACACCCGATGCACTTACATAAATTCTCTTTAGTTAATAGTGAGAATCGCGATGGGTTCGTGAACTGTGTAAAATCATTTGAGCCCAAAATTCACTTGGTTTACCAGAAATGAACCCTTGCTTGTAGGAAAACACAGATCCTGTGGTTTAACTCCGTTTCTGATGGGAAATTCAGTGCAGTGTTCTCATCCATGAAACACACTCTGTTTTAACGCAAGAAGCAAGCTCTTCTTTGGAGTGTCTCTAATATAGCAAGAACCATGAGCATGCCCAGAAATAAAGAACTGTGTTTCCTACTCATACGGACCATACTTAGTTCAACTCTGCTTATTAAACTGATACAAACCACAGCTCCACTTACATAAATGCTCTTTAGTTAATTGTGAGAATCGCGTTGGGATCGTGAACTGTGTTATATCGTTTGAGCCCAAAATGTCTTGGTTTCCCAGAAATGAACTCTTGCTTGTAGGAAAACACAGATCCTGTGGTTATCTCCGTTTCTGAAGGGAAATTCAGAGCAGTGTTCTCATCCATGAAACACAGTCTTTTTTAACACAATAAGCAAGCTCTTCTTTTGAGTGTCTCTAATACAGCAAGAACAATGAGCATGCCCAGAAAAAAAGAACTGTGTTTCCTACTCATACGGACCATATATAGTGCATCTATACTTATTAAAATGATACTAACCCCCGCTGCACTTACATAAATTCTCTTTAGTTAATAGTGAGAATCCGGTTGTGTTCGTGAACTGTGTAAAATCATTTGAGCCCAAATTTCACTTGGTTTAGAGAAATCAACTCTTATAGGAAGACACAGATCCCGTGGTTTAACTCCGTTCCTGAAGGGAAATTCAGAGCAGTGTTCTCATCCATGAAACACACTGTGTTTTAACGCAAGAAGCAAGGTCTTCTTTCCAGCATCTCTAATATAGCAAGAACCATGAGCATGCCCAGAAAAAAAGAACTGTGTTTCCTACTCATACGGACCATACATAGTTCAACTCTGCTTATGAAACTGATACAAAACACAGCTTCACTTACATAAATGATCTTTGGTTAATAGTGAGAATCACGTTGGGTTTGTGAACTCTGTAAAATCATTTGAGCCCAAAATTCACTTGGTTTACCATAAGTGAACTCTTGCTTGTAGCAATACACTGATCCTGGGGTTTAACTCGGTTTCTGAAGGGAAATTCAGAGCAGTGTTCTCATCCATGAAACACAGTCTGTTTTAACGCAAGAAGCAAGCTCTTCTTTGGAGTGTCTCTAATACAGCAAGAACCATGAGCATGCCCAGAAAAAAAGAACTGTGTTTCCTACTCATACGGACCATACTTAGTTCAACTCTGCTTATTAAACTGATACAAACCACAGCTCCACTTACATAAATGCTCTTTAGTTAATTGTGAGAATCGCGTTGGGTTTGTGAACTGTGTTATATCATTTGAGCCCAAAATCTCTTGGTTTCCCAGAAATGAACTCTTGCTTGTAGAAAGACAGAGATCCTGTGGTTTAACTCCGTTTCTGATGGGAAATTCAGTGTAGTGTTCTCATCCATGAAACACAGTCTGTTTTAACGCAAGAATCAAGATCTTCTTTCGAGTGTCTCTAATACAGCAAGAACCATGAGCATGCCCAGAAAAAAAGAACTGTGTTTCCTACTCATACGAACCATATATAGTGCAACTCTACTTACGAAAATGATACTAACTCCCGCTTCACTTACATAAATTCTCTTTAGTTAATAGTGAGAATCGCGTTGGGTTCGTGAGCTGTGTAAAATCATTTGAGCCCAAATTCTCTTAGTTTTCCAGAAATGAACTCTTGCTTGTAGGAAGACACAGATCCTGTGGTTTAACTCCGTTTCTGAAGGGAAATTCAGAGCAGTGTTCTCATCCATGAAACACACTCTGTTTTAACGCAAGAAGCAAGGTCTTCTTTCCAGAATCTCTAATATAGGAAGAACCATGACCATGCACAGAAAAAAAGAACTGTGTTTCCTACTCATATGGTCCATACGTAGTTCAACTCTGCTTATTAAAGTGATACAAACCACAGCTCAACATACAAAAATGCTCTTTAGTTAATAGTGAGAATCGCGTTGGGTTTGTGAACTTTGTAAAATCATTTGAGCCCAAAATTCACTTGGTTTACCAGAAATGAACTCTTGCTTGTAGGAAGACACAGATCCTGGGGTTTAACTCCGTTTCTGAAGGGAAATTCAGAGCAGTGTTCTCATCCATGAAACACAGTCTGTTTTAACGCAAGAAGCAAGCTCTTCTGTCGAGTGTCTCTAATACAGCAAGAACCATGAGCATGCCCAGAAAAAATGAACTGTGTTTCCTACTCATACGGACCATATATAGTGCAATTCTACTTATGAAAATGATACTAACCCCCGCTGCACTTACATAAATTCTCTTTAGTTAATAGTGAGAATCCGGTTGGGTTCGTGAACTGTGTAAAATAATTTGAGCCCAAAATCTCTTGGTTTGCCAGAAATGAACTCTTGCTTGTAGGAATACACAGATCCTGTGGTTACCTCCGTTTCTGAAGGGAAATTCAGAGCAGTGTTCTCATCCATGAAGCACACTCTGTTTTAACTCAAGAAGAAAGGTCTTCTTTCCAGTATCTCTAATATAGCAAGAACCATGAGCATGCCCAGAAAAAAAGAACTGTGTTTCCTACTCATACGGACCATATATAGTGCAATTCTACTTATGAAAATGATACTAACACCCGATGCACTTACATAAATTCTCTTTAGTTAATAGTGAGAATCGCGTTGGGTTCGTGAACTGTGTAAAATCATTTGAGCCCAAAATACACTTGGTTTACCAGAAATGAACTCTTGCTTGAAGCAATACACTGATCCTGGGGTTTAACTCCATTTCTGAAGGGAAATTCAGAGCACTGTTCTCATCCATGAAACACAGTCTGTTTTAACGCAAGAAGCAAGCTCTTCTGTCGAGTGTCTCTAATACAGCAAGAACCATGAGCATGCCCAGCATAAAAGAACTGTGTTTCCTACTCATATGGACCATACGTAGTTCAACTCTGCTTATGAAACTGATACAAACCACAGCTCCACTTACTTAAATGCTCTTTAGTTAATTGTGGGAATCGCGTTGGGTTCGTGAACTGTGTTATATAATTTGAGCCCAAAATCTCTTGGTTTCCCAGAAATGAACTCTTGCTTGTAGGAAAACACAGATCCTGTGGTTATCTCCGTTTCTGAAGGAAAATTCAGAGCAGTGTTCTCATCCATGAAACACACTGTTTTAACGCAAGAAGCAAGGTCTTCTTTCCAGCATCTCTAATATAGCAAGAACCATGAGCATGCCCAGAAAAAAAGAACTGTGTTTCCTACTCATACGGACCATATATAGTGCAACTCTACTTAGGAAAATGATACTAACCACCGCTGCACTTACATAAATTCTCTTTAGTTAATAGTGAGAATCGCGTTGGGTTCGTGAACAGTGTAAAATCATTTGAGCCCAAAATTCACTTGGTTTACCAGAAATGAACCCTTGCTTGTAGGAAGACACAGATCCTGGGGTTTAACTCTGTTTCTAAAGGGAAATTTAGAGCAGTGTTCTCATCCATGAAACATACTCTGTTTTAACGCAAGAAGCAAGGTCTTCTTTCCAGCATCTCTAATATAGCAAGAACCATGAGCATGCCCAGAAAAAAAGAACTGTGTTTCCTACTCATACTGACCATATGTAGTTCAACTCTGCTTATGAAACTGATACAAACCACAGCTCCACTTACATAAATGCTCTTTAGTTAATTTTGAGAATCGCGTTGAGTTTGTGAACTGTGTTATATCATTTGAGCCCAAAATCTCTTGGTTTCCCAGAAATGAACTCTTGCTTGTAGAAAGACACAGATCCTGTGGTTTAACTCCGTTTCTGATGGGAAATTCAGTGCAGTGTTCTCATCCATGAAACACACTCTGTTTTAACGCAAGACGCATGCTCTACTTTCCAGAATCTCTAAAGGAACAAGAACCTTGAGCATGTCCAAAAAAAAGAACTGTGTTTCCTACTCGTACGGACCATACGTAGTTCAACTCTGCTTCTGAAACTGATACAAACCACAGCTCCACTTACAGAAATGCTCTTTAGTTAATTGTGAGAATCGCGTTGGATTTGTGAACTTTGTAAAATCATTTGAGCCCAAAATTCAGTTGGTTTACCAGAAATGAACTCTTGCTTGTAGCAATACACTGATCATCGGGTTTAACTCCGTTTCTGAAGGGAAATTCAGAGCAGTGTTCTCATCCATGAAACACAGTCTGTTTTAACTCAAGAAGAAAGGTCTTCTTTCCAGCATCTCTAATATAGCAATAACCATTAGCATGCCCTGAAAAAAAGAACTGTGTTTCCTACTCATACGGACCATATATAGTGCAATTCTACTTATGAAAATGATACTAACACCCAATGCACTTACATAAATTCTCTTTAGTTAATAGTGAGAATCGAGTTGGGTTTGTGAACTGTGTAAAATCATTTGAGCCCAAAATACACTTGGTTTACCAGAAATGAACTCTTGCTTGAAGCAATACACTGATCCTGGGGTTTAACTCCATTTCTGAAGGGAAATTCAGAGCAGTGTTCTCATCCATGAAACACAGTCTGTTTTAACGCAAGAAGCAAGCTCTTCTGTCGAGTGTCTCTAATACAGCAAGAACAATGAGCATGCCCAGAAAAAAAGAACTGTGTTTCCTACTCATACGGACCATACGTAGTTCAATTCTTCTTATGAAAGTGATACAAACCACAGCTCAACATACAAAAATGCTCTTTAGTTAATAGTGAGAATCGCGTTGGGTTTGTGAACTCTGTAAAATCATTTGAGCCCAAAATTCACTTGGTTTACCAGAAATGAAATCTTGCTTGTAGGAAGACACAGATCCTGGGGTTTAACTCCGTTTCTGAAGGGAAATTCAGAGCAGTGTTCTCCTCCATGAAACACAGTCTGTTTTAACGCAAGAAGCAAGCTCTTCTGTCGAGTGTCTCTAATACAGCAAGAACCATTAGCATGCCCAGCATAAAAGAACTGTGTTTCCTACTCATATGGACCATACGTAGTTCAACTCTGCTTATGAAACTGATACAAACCACAGCTCCACTTACTTAAATGCTCTTTAGTTAATTGTGGGAATCGCGTTGGGTTCGTGAACTGTGTTATATAATTTGAGCCCAAAATCTCTTGGTTTCCCAGAAATGAACTCTTGCTTGTAGGAAAACACGGATCCTGTGGTTATCTCCGTTTCTGAAGGGAAATTCAGAGCAGTGTTCTCATCCATGAAACACACTGTTTTAACGCAAGAAGCAAGGTCTTCTTTCCAGCATCTCTAATATAGCAAGAACCATGAGCATGCCCAGAAAAAAAGAACTATGTTTCCTACTCATACTGACCATATGTAGTTCAACTCTGCTTATGAAACTGATACAAACCACAGTTCCACTTACATAAATGCTCTTTAGTTAATTTTGAGAATCGCATTGAGTTTGTGAACTGTGTTATATCATTTGAGCCCAAAATCTCTTGGTTTCCCAGAAATGAACTCTTGCTTGTAGAAAGACACAGATCCTGTGGTTTAACTCCGTTTCTGATGGGAAATTCAGTGAAGTGTTCTCATCCATGAAACACACTCTGTTTTAACGCAAGACGCATGCTCTACTTTCCAGAATCTCTAAAGGAACAAGAACCTTGAGCATGTCCAAAAAAAAGAACTGTGTTTCCTACTCATACGGACCATACTTAGTTCAACTCTGCTTATTAAACTGATACAAACCACAGCTCCACTTACATAAATGCTCTTTAGTTAATTGTGAGAATCGCGTTGGGTTCGTGAACTGTGTTATATCGTTTGAGCCCAAAATCTCTTGGTTTCCCAGAAATGAACTCTTGCTTGTAGGAAAACACAGATCTTGTGGTTATCTCCGTTTCTGAAGGGAAATTCAGAGCAGTGTTCTCATCCATGAAACACACTCTGTTTTAACGGAAGAAGCAAGGTCTTCTTTCCAGAATCTCTAATATAGCAAGAACCATGAGCATGCCCAGAAAAAAAGAACTGTGTTTCCTACTCATACAGACCATATATAGTGCAACTCTACTTATGAAAATGATACTAACACCCGATGCACTTACATAAATTCTCTTTAGTTAATAGTGAGAATCGCGTTGGGTTCGTGAACTGTGTAAAATCATTTGAGCCCAAAATACACTTGGTTTACCAGAAATGAACTCTTGCTTGAAGCAATACACTGATCCTGGGGTTTAACTCCGTTTCTGAAGGGAAATTCAGAGCACTGTTCTCATCCATGAAACACAGTCTGTTTTAACGCAAGAAGCAAGCTCTTCTGTCGAGTGTCTCTAATACGGCAAGAACCATGAGCATGCCCAGCATAAAAGAACTGTGTTTCCTACTCATATGGACCATACGTAGTTCAACTCTGCTTATGAAACTGATACAAACCACAGCTCCACTTACTTAAATGCTCTTTAGTTAATTGTGGGAATCGCATTGGGTTCGTGAACTGTGTTATATAATTTGAGCCCAAAATCTCTTGGTTTCCCAGAAATGAACTCTTGCTTGTAGGAAAACACAGATCCTGTGGTTATCTCCGTTTCTGAAGGGAAATTCAGAGCAGTGTTCTCATCCATGAAACACACTGTTTTAACGCAAGAAGCAAGGTCTTCTTTCCAGCATCTCTAATATAGCAAGAACCATGAGCATGCCCAGAAAAAAAGAACTGTGTTTCCTACTCATACGGACCATATATAGTGCAACTCTACTTAGGAAAATGATACTAACCACCGCTGCACTTACATAAATTCTCTTTAGTTAATAGTGAGAATCGCGTTGGGTTCGTGAACTGTGTAAAATCATTTGAGCCCAAAATTCACTTGGTTTACCAGAAATGAACCCTTGCTTGTAGGAAGACACAGATCCTGGGGTTTAACTCTGTTTCTAAAGGGAAATTCAGAGCAGTGTTCTCATCCATGAAACACACTCTGTTTTAACGCAAGAAGCAAGGTCTTCTTTCCAGCATCTCTAATATAGCAAGAACCATGAGCATGCCCAGAAAAAAAGAACTGTGTTTCCTACTCATACTGACCATATGTAGTTCAACTCTGCTTATGAAACTGATACAAACCACAGCTCCACTTACATAAATGCTCTTTAGTTAATTTTGAGAATCGCGTTGAGTTTGTGAACTGTGTTATATCATTTGAGCCCAAAATCTCTTGGTTTCCCAGAAATGAACTCTTGCTTGTAGAAAGACACAGATCCTGTGGTTTAACTCCGTTTCTGATGGGAAATTCAGTGCAGTGTTCTCATCCATGAAACACACTCTGTTTTAACGCAAGACGCATGCTCTACTTTCCAGAATCTCTAAAGGAACAAGAACCTTGAGCATGTCCAAAAAAAGAACTGTGTTTCCTACTCGTACGGACCATACGTAGTTCAACTCTGCTTCTGAAACTGATGAAAAACCACAGCTCCACTTACAGAAATGCTCTTTAGTTAATTGTGAGAATCGCGTTGGATTTGTGAACTTTGTAAAATCATTTGTTCCCAAAATTCAGTTGGTTTACCAGAAATGAACTCTTGCTTGTAGCAATACACTGATCATCGGGTTTAACTCCGTTCCTGAAGGGAAATTCAGAGCAGTGTTCTCATCCATGAAACACAGTCTGTTTTAACTCAAGAAGAAAGGTCTTCTTTCCAGCATCTCTAATATAGCAAGAACCATGAGCATGCCCAGAAAAAAAGATCTGTGTTTCCTACTCATACGGACCATATATAGTGCAATTCTACTTATGAAAATGATACTAACACCCAATGCACTTACATAAATTCTCTTTAGTTAATAGTGAGAATCGCGTTGGGTTCGTGAACTGTGTAAAATCATTTGAGCCCAAAATTCACTTGGTTTACCAGAAATGAACTCTTGCTTGAAGCAATACACTGATCCTGGGGTTTAACTCCATTTCTGAAGGGAAATTCAGAGCAGTGTTCTCATCCATGAAACACAGTCTGTTTTAACGCAATAAGCAAGCTCTTCTTACGAGTGTCTCTAATACAGCAAGAACAATGAGCATGCCCAGAAAAAAAGAACTGTGTTTCCTACTCATACGGACCATACGTAGTTCAATTCTGCTTATGAAAGTGATACAAACCACAGCTCAACATACAAAAATGCTCTTTAGTTAATAGTGAGAATCGCGTTGGGTTTGTGAACTCTGTAAAATCATTTGAGCCCAAAATTCACTTGGTTTAACAGAAATGAACTCTTGCTTGTAGGAAGACACAGATCCTGGGGTTTAACTCCGTTTCTGAAGGGAAATTCAGAGCAGTGTTCTCCTCCATGAAACACAGTCTGTTTTAACGCAAGAAGCAAGCTCTTCTGTCGAGTGTCTCTAATACAGCAAGAACCATGAGCATGCCCAGCGTAAAAGAACTGTGTTTCCTACTCATATGGACCATACGTAGTTCAACTCTGCTTATGAAACTGATACAAACCACAGCTCCACTTACTTAAATGCTCTTTAGTTAATTGTGGGAATCGCGTTGGGTTCGTGAACTGTGTTATATAATTTGAGCCCAAAATCTCTTGGTTTCCCAGAAATGAACTCTTGCTTGTAGGAAAACAGAGATCCTGTGGTTATCTCCGTTTCTGAAGGGAAATTCAGAGCAGTGTTCTCATCCATGAAACACACTGTTTTAACGCAAGAAGCAAGGTCTTCTTTCCAGCATCTCTAATATAGCAAGAACCATGAGCATGCCCAGAAAAAAAGAACTGTGTTTCCTACTCATACGGACCATATATAGTGCAACCCTACTTAGGAAAATGATACTAACCACCGCTGCACTTACATAAATTCTCTTTAGTTAATAGTGAGAATCGCGTTGGGTTCGTGAACTGTGTAAAATCATTTGAGCCCAAAATTCACTTGGTTTACCAGAAATGAACCCTTGCTTGTAGGAAGACACAGATCCTGGGGTTTAACTCTGTTTCTAAAGGGAAATTCAGAGCAGTGTTCTCATCCATGAAACACACTCTGTTTTAACGCAAGAAGCAAGGTCTTCTTTCCAGCATCTCTAATATAGCAAGAACCATGAGCATGCCCAGAAAAAAAGAACTGTGTTTCCTACTCATACTGACCATATGTAGTTCAACTCTGCTTATGAAACTGATACAAACCACAGTTCCACTTACATAAATGCTCTTTAGTTAATTTTGAGAATCGCATTGAGTTTGTGAACTGTGTTATATCATTTGAGCCCAAAATCTCTTGGTTTCCCAGAAATGAACTCTTGCTTGTAGAAAGACACAGATCCTGTGGTTTAACTCCGTTTCTGATGGGAAATTCAGTGAAGTGTTCTCATCCATGAAACACACTCTGTTTTAACGCAAGACGCATGCTCTACTTTCCAGAATCTCTAAAGGAACAAGAACCTTGAGCATGTCCAAAAAAAAGAACTGTGTTTCCTACTCATACGGACCATACTTAGTTCAACTCTGCTTATTAAACTGATACAAACCACAGCTCCACTTACATAAATGCTCTTTAGTTAATTGTGAGAATCGCGTTGGGTTCGTGAACTGTGTTATATCGTTTGAGCCCAAAATCTCTTGGTTTCCCAGAAATGAACTCTTGCTTGTAGGAAAACACAGATCTTGTGGTTATCTCCGTTTCTGAACGGAAATTCAGAGCAGTGTTCTCATCCATGAAACACACTCTGTTTTAACGGAAGAAGCAAGGTCTTCTTTCCAGAATCTCTAATATAGCAAGAACCATGAGCATGCCCAGAAAAAAAGAACTGTGTTTCCTACTCATACAGACCATATATAGTGCAACTCTACTTATGAAAATGATACTAACACCCGATGCACTTACATAAATTCTCTTTAGTTAATAGTGAGAATCGCGTTGGGTTCGTGAACTGTGTAAAATCATTTGAGCCCAAAATACACTTGGTTTACCAGAAATGAACTCTTGCTTGAAGCAATACACTGATCCTGGGGTTTAACTCCGTTTCTGAAGGGAAATTCAGAGCACTGTTCTCGTCCATGAAACACAGTCTGTTTTAACGCAAGAAGCAAGCTCTTCTGTCGAGTGTCTCTAATACGGCAAGAACCATGAGCATGCCCAGCATAAAAGAACTGTGTTTCCTACTCATATGGACCATACGTAGTTCAACTCTGCTTATGAAACTGATACAAACCACAGCTCCACTTACTTAAATGCTCTTTAGTTAATTGTGGGAATCGCATTGGGTTCGTGAACTGTGTTATATAATTTGAGCCCAAAATCTCTTGGTTTCCCAGAAATGAACTCTTGCTTGTAGGAAAACACAGATCCTGTGGTTATCTCCGTTTCTGAAGGGAAATTCAGAGCAGTGTTCTCATCCATGAAACACACTGTTTTAACGCAAGAAGCAAGGTCTTCTTTCCAGCATCTCTAATATAGCAAGAACCATGAGCATGCCCAGAAAAAAAGAACTGTGTTTCCTACTCATACGGACCACATATAGTGCAACTCTACTTAGGAAAATGATACTAACCACCGCTGCACTTACATAAATTCTCTTTAGTTAATAGTGAGAATCGCGTTGGGTTCGTGAACTGTGTAAAATCATTTGAGCCCAAAATTCACTTGGTTTACCAGAAATGAACCCTTGCTTGTAGGAAGACACAGATCCTGGGGTTTAACTCTGTTTCTAAAGGGAAATTCAGAGCAGTGTTCTCATCCATGAAACACACTCTGTTTTAACGCAAGAAGCAAGGTCTTCTTTCCAGCATCTCTAATATAGCAAGAACCATGAGCATGCCCAGAAAAAAAGAACTGTGTTTCCTACTCATACTGACCATATGTAGTTCAACTCTGCTTATGAAACTGATACAAACCACAGCTCCACTTACATAAATGCTCTTTAGTTAATTTTGAGAATCGCGTTGAGTTTGGGAACTGTGTTATATCATTTGAGCCCAAAATCTCTTGGTTTCCCAGAAATGAACTCTTGCTTGTAGAAAGACACAGATCCTGTGGTTTAACTCCGTTTCTGATGGGAAATTCAGTGCAGTGTTCTCATCCATGAAACACACTCTGTTTTAACGCAAGACGCATGCTCTACTTTCCAGAATCTCTAAAGGAACAAGAACCTTGAGCATGTCCAAAAAAAGAACTGTGTTTCCTACTCGTACGGACCAAGCGTAGTTCAACTCTGCTTCTGAAACTGATGAAAAACCACAGCTCCACTTACAGAAATGCTCTTTAGTTAATTGTGAGAATCGCGTTGGATTTGTGAACTTTGTAAAATCATTTGTTCCCAAAATTCAGTTGGTTTACCAGAAATGAACTCTTGCTTGTAGCAATACACTGATCATCGGGTTTAACTCCGTTCCTGAAGGGAAATTCAGAGCAGTGTTCTCATCCATGAAACACAGTCTGTTTTAACTCAAGAAGAAAGGTCTTCTTTCCAGCATCTCTAATATAGCAAGAACCATGAGCATGCCCAGAAAAAAAGAACTGTGTTTCCTACTCATACGGACCATATATAGTGCAATTCTACTTATGAAAATGATACTAACACCCAATGCACTTACATAAATTCTCTTTAGTTAATAGTGAGAATCGCGTTGGGTTCGTGAACTGTGTAAAATCATTTGAGCCCAAAATACACTTGGTTTACCAGAAATGAACTCTTGCTTGAAGCAATACACTGATCCTGGGGTTTAACTCCATTTCTGAAGGGAAATTCAGAGCAGTGTTCTCATCCATGAAACACAGTCTGTTTTAACGCAATAAGCAAGCTCTTCTTACGAGTGTCTCTAATACAGCAAGAACAATGAGCATGCCCAGAAAAAAAGAACTGTGTTTCCTACTCATATGGACCATACGTAGTTCAATTCTGCTTATGAAAGTGATACAAACCACAGCTCAACATACAAAAATGCTCTTTAGTTAATAGTGAGAATCGCGTTGGGTTTGTGAACTCTGTAAAATCATTTGAGCCCAAAATTCACTTGGTTTACCAGAAATGAACTCTTGCTTGTAGGAAGACACAGATCCTGGGGTTTAACTCCGTTTCTGAAGGGAAATTCAGAGCAGTGTTCTCCTCCATGAAACACAGTCTGTTTTAACGCAAGAAGCAAGCTCTTCTGTCGAGTGTCTCTAATACAGCAAGAACCATGAGCATGCCCAGCATAAAAGAACTGTGTTTCCTACTCATATGGACCATACCTAGTTCAACTCTGCTTATGAAACTGATACAAACCACAGCTCCACTTACTTAAATGCTCTTTAGTTAATTGTGGGAATCGCGTTGGGTTCGTGAACTGTGTTATATAATTTGAGCCCAAAATCTCTTGGTTTCCCAGAAATGAACTCTTGCTTGTAGGAAAACACAGATCCTGTGGTTATCTCCGTTTCTGAAGGAAAATTCAGAGCAGTGTTCTCATCCATGAAACACACTGTTTTAACGCAAGAAGCAAGGTCTTCTTTCCAGCATCTCTAATATAGCAAGAACCATGAGCATGCCCAGAAAAAAAGAACTGTGTTTCCTACTCATACGGACCATATATAGTGCAACTCTACTTAGGAAAATGATACTAACCACCGCTGCACTTACATAAATTCTCTTTAGTTAATAGTGAGAATCGCGTTGGGTTCGTGAACTGTGTAAAATCATTTGAGCCCAAAATTCACTTGGTTTACCAGAAATGAACCCTTGCTTGTAGGAAGACACAGATCCTGGGGTTTAACTCTGTTTCTAAAGGGAAATTCAGAGCAGTGTTCTCATCCATGAAACACACTCTGTTTTAACGCAAGAAGCAAGGTCTTCTTTCCCGCATCTCTAATATAGCAAGAACCATGAGCATGCCCAGAAAAAAAGAACTGTGTTTCCTACTCATACTGACCATATGTAGTTCAACTCTGCTTATGAAACTGATACAAACCACAGCTCCACTTACATAAATGCTCTTTACTTAATTTTGAGAATCGCGTTGAATTTGTGAACTGTGTTATATCATTTGAGCCCAAAATCTCTTGGTTTCCCAGAAATGAACTCTTGCTTGTAGAAAGACACAGATCCTGTGGTTTAACTCCGTTTTTGATGGGAAATTCAGTGCAGTGTTCTCATCCATGAAACACACTCTGTTTTAACGCAAGACGCATGCTCTACTTTCCAGAATCTCTAAAGGAACAAGAACCTTGAGCATGTCCAAAAAAAAGAACTGTGTTTCCTATTCATACGGACCATACGTAGTTCAACTCTGCTTCTGAAACTGATACAAACCACAGCTCCACTTACAGAAATGCTCTTTAGTTAATTGTGAGAATCGCGTTGGATTTGTGAACTTTGTAAAATCATTTGAGCCCAAAATTCAGTTGGTTTACCAGAAATGAACTCTTGCTTGTAGCAATACACTGATCATCGGGTTTAACTCCGTTCCTGAAGGGAAATTCAGAGCAGTGTTCTCATCCATGAAACACAGTCTGTTTTAACTCAAGAAGAAAGGTCTTCTTTCCAGCATCTCTAATATAGCAAGAACCATGAGCATGCCCAGAAAAAAAGAACTGTGTTTCCTACTCATACGGACCATATATAGTGCAATTCTACTTATGAAAATGATACTAACACCCAATGCACTTACATAAATTCTCTTTAGTTAATAGTGAGAATCGCGTTGGGTTCGTGAACTGTGTAAAATCATTTGAGCCCAAAATACACTTGGTTTACCAGAAATGAACTCTTGCTTGAAGCAATACACTGATCCTGGGGTTTAACTCCATTTCTGAAGGGAAATTCAGAGCAGTGTTCTCATCCATGAAACACAGTCTGTTTTAACGCCATAAGCAAGCACTTCTTACGAGTGTCTCTAATACAGCAAGAACAATGAGCATGCCCAGAAAAAAAGAACTGTGTTTCCTACTCATATGGACCATACGTAGTTCAACTCTGCTTATGAAACTGATACAAACCACAGCTCCACTTACATAACTGCCCTTTAGTTAATTGTGAGAATCGCGTTGGGTTCGTGAACTGTGTAAAATCATTTGAGCCCAAATTCTCTTAGTTTTCCAGAAATGAACTCTTGCTTGTAGGAAGACACAGATCCTGTGGTTTAACTCCGTTTCTGAAGGGAAATTCAGAGCAGTGTTCTCATCCATGAAACACACTCTGTTTTAACGCAAGAAGCAAGGTCTTCTTTCCAGCATCTCTAATATAGCAAGAACCATGAGCATGCCCAGAAAAAAAGAACTGTGTTTCCTACTCATACTGACCATATGTAGTTCAACTCTGCTTATGAAACTGATACAAACCACAGCTCCACTTACATAAATGCTCTTTAGTTAATTTTGAGAATCGCGTTGAGTTTGTGAACTGTGTTATATCGTTTGAGCCCAAAATCTCTTGGTTTCCCAGAAATGAACTCTTGCTTGTAGGAAAACACAGATCTTGTGGTTATCTCCGTTTCTGAAGGGAAATTCAGAGCAGTGTTCTCATCCATGAAACACACTCTGTTTTAACGGAAGAAGCAAGGTCTTCTTTCCAGAATCTCTAATATAGCAAGAACCATGAGCATGCCCAGAAAAAAAGAACTGTGTTTCCTACTCATACAGACCATATATAGTGCAACTCTACTTATGAAAATGATACTAACACCCGATGCACTTACATAAATTCTCTTTAGTTAATAGTGAGAATCGCGTTGGGTTCGTGAACTGTGTAAAATCATTTGAGCCCAAAATACACTTGGTTTACCAGAAATGAACTCTTGCTTGAAGCAATACACTGATCCTGGGGTTTAACTCCGTTTCTGAAGGGAAATTCAGAGCACTGTTCTCATCCATGAAACACAGTCTGTTTTAACGCAAGAAGCAAGCTCTTCTGTCGAGTGTCTCTAATACAGCAAGAACCATGAGCATGCCCAGCATAAAAGAACTGTGTTTCCTACTCATATGGACCATACGTAGTTCAACTCTGCTTATGAAACTGATACAAACCACAGCTCCACTTACTTAAATGGTCTTTAGTTAATTGTGGGAATCGCATTGGGTTCGTGAACTGTGTTATATCATTTGAGCCCAAAATCTCTTGGTTTCCCAGAAATGAACTCTTGCTTGTAGGAAAACACAGATCCTGTGGTTATCTCCGTTTCTGAAGGGAAATTCAGAGCAGTGTTCTCATCCATGAAACACACTGTTTTAACGCAAGAAGCAAGGTCTTCTTTCCAGCATCTCTAATATAGCAAGAACCATGAGCATGCCCAGAAAAAAAGAACTGTGTTTCCTACTCATACGGACGATATATAGTGCAACTCTACTTAGGAAAATGATACTAACCACCGCTGCACTAACATAAATTCTCTTTAGTTAATAGTGAGAATCGCGTTGGGTTCGTGAACTGTGTAAAATCATTTGAGCCCAAAATTCACTTGGTTTACCAGAAATGAACCCTTGCTTGTAGGAAGACACAGATCCTGGGGTTTAACTCTGTTTCTAAAGGGAAATTCAGAGCAGTGTTCTCATCCATGAAACACACTCTGTTTTAACGCAAGAAGCAAGGTCTTCTTTCCAGCATCTCTAATATAGCAAGAACCATGAGCATGCCCAGAAAAAAAGAACTGTGTTTCCTACTCATACTGACCATATGTAGTTCAACTCTGCTTATGAAACTGATACAAACCACAGCTCCACTTACATAAATGCTCTTTAGTTAATTTTGAGAATCGCGTTGAGTTTGTGAACTGTGTTATATCATTTGAGCCCAAAATCTCTTGGTTTCCCAGAAATGAACTCTTGCTTGTAGAAAGACACAGATCCTGTGGTTTAACTCCGTTTCTGATGGGAAATTCAGTGCAGTGTTCTCATCCATGAAACACACTCTGTTTTAACGCAAGACGCATGCTCTACTTTCCAGAATCTCTAAAGGAACAAGAACCTTGAGCATGTCCAAAAAAAGAACTGTGTTTCCTACTCGTACGGACCATACGTAGTTCAACTCTGCTTCTGAAACTGATACAAACCACAGCTCCACTTACAGAAATGCTCTTTAGTTAATTGTGAGAATCGCGTTGGATTTGTGAACTTTGTAAAATCATTTGAGCCCAAAATTCAGTTGGTTTACCAGAAATGAACTCTTGCTTGTAGCAATACACTGATCATCGGGTTTAACTCCGTTCCTGAAGGGAAATTCAGAGCAGTGTTCTCATCCATGAAACACAGTCTGTTTTAACTCAAGAAGAAAGGTCTTCTTTCCAGCATCTCTAATATAGCAAGAACCATGAGCATGCCCAGAAAAAAAGAACTGTGTTTCCTACTCATACGGACCATATATAGTGCAATTCTACTTATGAAAATGATACTAACACCCAATGCACTTACATAAATTCTCTTTAGTTAATAGTGAGAATCGCGTTGGGTTCGTGAACTGTGTAAAATCATTTGAGCCCAAAATACACTTGGTTTACCAGAAATGAACTCTTGCTTGAAGCAATACACTGATCCTGGGGTTTAACTCCATTTCTGAAGGGAAATTCAGAGCAGTGTTCTCATCCATGAAACACAGTCTGTTTTAACGCAATAAGCAAGCTCTTCTTACGAGTGTCTCTAATACAGCAAGAACAATGAGCATGCCCAGAAAAAAAGAACTGTGTTTCCTACTCATACGGACCATACGTAGTTCAATTCTGCTTATGAAAGTGATACAAACCACAGCTCAACATACAAAAATGCTCTTTAGTTAATAGTGAGAATCGCGTTGGGTTTGTGAACTCTGTAAAATCATTTGAGCCCAAAATTCACTTGGTTTAACAGAAATGAACTCTTGCTTGTAGGAAGACACAGATCCTGGGGTTTAACTCCGTTTCTGAAGGGAAATTCAGAGCAGTGTTCTCCTCCATGAAACACAGTCTGTTTTAACGCAAGAAGCAAGCTCTTCTGTCGAGTGTCTCTAATACAGCAAGAACCATGAGCATGCCCAGAATAAGAGAACTGTGTTTCCTACTCATATGGACCATACCTAGTTCAACTCTGCTTATGAAACTGATACAAACCACAGCTCCACTTACTTAAATGCTCTTTAGTTAATTGTGGGAATCGCGTTGGGTTCGTGAACTGTGTTATATAATTTGAGCCCAAAATCTCTTGGTTTCCCAGAAATGAACTCTTGCTTGTAGGAAAACAGAGATCCTGTGGTTATCTCCGTTTCTGAAGGGAAATTCAGAGCAGTGTTCTCATCCATGAAACACACTGTTTTAACGCAAGAAGCAAGGTCTTCTTTCCAGCATCTCTAATATAGCAAGAACCATGAGCATGCCCAGAAAAAAAGAACTGTGTTTCCTACTCATACGGACCATATATAGTGCAACCCTACTTAGGAAAATGATACTAACCACCGCTGCACTTACATAAATTCTCTTTAGTTAATAGTGAGAATCGCGTTGGGTTCGTGAACTGTGTAAAATCATTTGAGCCCAAAATTCACTTGGTTTACCAGAAATGAACCCTTGCTTGTAGGAAGACACAGATCCTGGGGTTTAACTCTGTTTCTAAAGGGAAATTCAGAGCAGTGTTCTCATCCATGAAACACACTCTGTTTTAACGCAAGAAGCAAGGTCTTCTTTCCAGCATCTCTAATATAGCAAGAACCATGAGAATGCCCAGAAAAAAAGAACTGTGTTTCCTACTCATACTGACCATATGTAGTTCAAGTCTGCTTATGAAACTGATACAAACCACAGTTCCACTTACATAAATGCTCTTTAGTTAATTTTGAGAATCGCATTGAGTTTGTGAACTGTGTTATATCATTTGAGCCCAAAATCTCTTGGTTTCCCAGAAATGAACTCTTGCTTGTAGAAAGACACAGATCCTGTGGTTTAACTCCGTTTCTGATGGGAAATTCAGTGAAGTGTTCTCATCCATGAAACACACTCTGTTTTAACGCAAGACGCATGCTCTACTTTCCAGAATCTCTAAAGGAACAAGAACCTTGAGCATGTCCAAAAAAAAGAACTGTGTTTCCTACTCATACGGACCATACTTAGTTCAACTCTGCTTATTAAACTGATACAAACCACAGCTCCACTTACATAAATGCTCTTTAGTTAATTGTGAGAATCGCGTTGGGTTCGTGAACTGTGTTATATCGTTTGAGCCCAAAATCTCTTGGTTTCCCAGAAATGAACTCTTGCTTGTAGGAAAACACAGATCTTGTGGTTATCTCCGTTTCTGAACGGAAATTCAGAGCAGTGTTCTCATCCATGAAACACACTCTGTTTTAACGGAAGAAGCAAGGTCTTCTTTCCAGAATCTCTAATATAGCAAGAACCATGAGCATGCCCAGAAAAAAAGAACTGTGTTTCCTACTCATACAGACCATATATAGTGCAACTCTACTTATGAAAATGATACTAACACCCGATGCACTTACATAAATTCTCTTTAGTTAATAGTGAGAATCGCGTTGGGTTCGTGAACTGTGTAAAATCATTTGAGCCCAAAATACACTTGGTTTACCAGAAATGAACTCTTGCTTGAAGCAATACACTGATCCTGGGGTTTAACTCCGTTTTTGAAGGGAAATTCAGAGCACTGTTCTCATCCATGAAACACAGTCTGTTTTAACGCAAGAAGCAAGCTCTTCTGTCGAGTGTCTCTAATACGGCAAGAACCATGAGCATGCCCAGCATAAAAGAACTGTGTTTCCTACTCATATGGACCATACGTAGTTCAACTCTGCTTATGAAACTGATACAAACCACAGCTCCACTTACAGAAATGCGCTTTAGTTAATTGTGAGAATCGCGTTGGATTTGTGAACTTTGTAAAATCATTTGAGCCCAAAATTCAGTTGGTTTACCAGAAATGAACTCTTGCTTGTAGCAATACACTGATCATCGGGTTTAACTCCGTTCCTGAAGGGAAATTCAGAGCATTGTTCTCATCCATGAAACACAGTCTGTTTTAACTCAAGAAGAAAGGTCTTCTTTCCAGCATCTCTAATATAGCAAGAACCATGAGCATGCCCAGAAAAAAAGAACTGTGTTTCCTACTCATACGGACCATATATAGTGCAATTCTACTTATGAAAATGATACTAACACCCAATGCACTTACATAAATTCTCTATAGTTAATAGTGAGAATCGCGTTGGGTTCGTGACCTGTGTAAAATCATTTGAGCCCAAAATACACTTGGTTTACCAGAAATGAACTCTTGCTTGAAGCAATACACTGATCCTGGGGTTTAACTCCATTTCTGAAGGGAAATTCAGAGCAGTGTTCTCATCCATGAAACACAGTCTGTTTTAACGCAATAAGCAAACACTTCTTACGAGTGTCTCTAAAACAGCAAGAACAATGAGCATGCCCAGAAAAAAAGAACTGTGTTTCCTACTCATATGGACCATACGTAGTTCAACTCTGCTTATGAAACTGATACAAACCACAGCTCCACTTACATAAATGCCCTTTAGTTAATTGTGAGAATCGCGTTGGGTTCGTGAACTGTGTAAAATCATTTGAGCCCAAATTCGCTTAGTTTTCCAGAAATGAACTCTTGCTTGTAGGAAGACACAGATCCTGTGGTTTAACTCCGTTTCTGAAGGGAAATTCAGAGCAGTGTTCTCATCCATGAAACACACTCTGTTTTAACGCAAGAAGCAAGGTCTTCTTTCCAGCATCTCTAATATAGCAAGAACCATGAGCATGCCCAGAAAAAAAGAACTGTGTTTCCTACTAATACTGACCATATGTAGTTCAACTCTGCTTATGAAACTGATACAAACCACAGCTCCACTTACATAAATGCTCTTAAGTTAATTTTGAGAATCGCGTTGAGTTTGTGAACTGTGTTATATCATTTGAGCCTAAAATCTCTTGGTTTCCCAGAAATGAACTCTTGCTTGTAGAAAGACACAGATCCTGTGGTTTAACTCCGTTTCTGATGGGAAATTCAGTGCAGTGTTCTCATCCATGAAACACACTCTGTTTTAACGCAAGACGCATGCTCTACTTTCCAGAATCTCTAAAGGAACAAGAACCTTGAGCATGTCCAAAAAAAGAACTGTGTTTCCTACTCGTACGGACCATACGTAGTTCAACTCTGCTTCTGAAACTGATACAAACCACAGCTCCACTTACAGAAATGCGCTTTAGTTAATTGTGAGAATCGCGTTGGATTTGTGAACTTTGTAAAATCATTTGAGCCCAAAATTCAGTTGGTTTACCAGAAATGAACTCTTGCTTGTAGCAATACACTGATCATCGGGTTTAACTCCGTTCCTGAAGGGAAATTCAGAGCAGTGTTCTCATCCATGAAACACAGTCTGTTTTAACTCAAGAAGAAAGGTCTTCTTTCCAGCATCTCTAATATAGCAAGAACCATGAGCATGCCCAGAAAAAAAGAACTGTGTTTCCTACTCATACGGACCATATATAGTGCAATTCTACTTATGAAAATGACACTAACACCCAATGCACTTACATAAATTCTCTTTAGTTAATAGTGAGAATCGCGTTGGGTTCGTGAACTGTGTAAAATCATTTGAGCCCAAAATACACTTGGTTTACCAGAAATGAACTCTTGCTTGAAGCAATACACTGATCCTGGGATTTAACTCCATTTCTGAAGGGAAATTCAGAGCAGTGTTCTCATCCATGAAACACAGTCTGTTTTAACGCAATAAGCAAGCTCTTCTTACGAGTGTCTCTAATACAGCAAGAACAATGAGCATGCCCAGAAAAAAAGAACTGTGTTTCCTACTCATACGGACCATACTTAGTTCAATTCTGCTTATGAACGTGATACAAACCACAGCTCAACATACAAAAATGCTCTTTAGTTAATAGTGAGAATCGCGTTGGGTTTGTGAACTCTGTAAAATCATTTCAGCCCAAAATTCACTTGGTTTACCAGAAATGAAATCTTGCTTGTAGGAAGACACAGATCCTGGGGTTTAACTCCGTTTCTGAAGGGAAATTCAGAGCAGTGTTCTCCTCCATGAAACACAGTCTGTTATAACGCAAGAAGCAAGCTCTTCTTTCGAGTGTCTCTAATACAGCAAGAACCATTAGCATGCCCAGCATAAAAGAACTGTGTTTCCTACTCATATGGACCATACGTAGTTCAACTCTGCTTATTAAACTGATACAAACCACAGCTCCACTTACTTAAATGCTCTTTAGTTAATTGTGGGAATCGCGTTGGGTTCGTGAACTGTGTTATATAATTTGATCCCAAAATCTCTTGGTTTCCCAGAAATGAACTCTTGCTTGTAGGAAAACACAGATCCTGTGGTTATCTCCGTTTCTGAAGGGAAATTCAGAGCAGTGTTCTCATCCATGAAACACACTGTTTTAACGCAAGAAGCAAGGTCTTCTTTCCAGCATCTCTAATATAGCAAGAACCATGAGCATGCCCAGAAAAAAAGAACTGTGTTTCCTACTCATATGGACCATATATAGTGCAACTCTACTTAGGAAAATGATACTAACACCCGATGCACTTACATAAATTCTCTTAAGTTAATAGTGAGAATCGCGTTGGGTTCGTGAACTGTGTAAAATCATTTGAGCCCAAAATTCACTTGGTTTACCAGAAATGAACCCTTGCTTGTAGGAAGACACAGATCCTGGGGTTTAACTCCGTTTCTGAAGGGAAATTTAGAGCAGTGTTCTCATCCATGAAACACACTCTGTTTTAACGCAAGAAGCAAGGTCTTCTTTCCAGCATCTCTAATATAGCAAGAACCATGAGCATGCCCAGAAAAAAAGAACTATGTTTCCTACTCATTCTGACCATATGTAGTTCAACTCTGCTTATAAAACTGATACAAACCACAGCTCCACTTACATAAATGCTCTTTAGTTAATTTTGAGAATCGCGTTGAGTTTGTGAACTGTGTTATATCATTTGAGCCCAAAATCTCTTGGTTTCCCAGAAATGAACTCTTGCTTGTAGAAAGACACAGATCCTGTGGTTTAACTCCGTTTCTGATGGGAAATTCAGTGAAGTGTTCTCATCCATGAAACACACTCTGTTTTAACGCAAGACGCATGCTCTACTTTCCAGAATCTCTAAAGGAACAAGAACCTTGAGCATGTCCAAAAAAAGAACTGTGTTTCCTACTCATACGGACCATACTTAGTTCAACTCTGCTTATTAAACTGATACAAACCACAGCTCCACTTACATAAATGCTCTTTAGTTAATTGTGAGAATCGCGTTGGGTTCGTGAACTGTGTTATATCGTTTGAGCCCAAAATCTCTTGGTTTCCCAGAAATGAACTCTTGCTTGTAGGAAAACACAGATCCTGTGGTTATCTCCGTTTCGGAAGGGAAATTCAGAGCAGTGTTCTCATCCATGAAACACACTCTGTTTTAACGGAAGAAGCAAGGTCTTCTTTCCAGAATCTCTAATATAGCAAGAACCATGAGCATGCCCAGAAAAAAAGAACTGTGTTTCCTACTCATACAGACCATATATAGTGCAACTCTACTTATGAAAATGATACTAACACCCGATGCACTTACATAAATTCTGTTTAGTTAATAGTGAGAATCGCGTTGGGTTCGTGAACTGTGTAAAATCATTTGAGCCCAAAATACACTTGGTTTACCAGAAATGAACTCTTGCTTGAAGCAATACACTGATCCTGGGGTTTAACTCCGTTTCTGAAGGGAAATTCAGAGCACTGTTCTCATCCATGAAACACAGTCTGTTTTACCGCAAGAAGCAAGCTCTTCTGTCGAGTGTCTCTAATACAGCAAGAACCATGAGCATGCCCAACATAAAAGAACTGTGTTTCCTACTCATATGGACCATACGTAGTTCAACTCTGCTTATGAAACTGATACAAACCACAGCTCCACTTACTTAAATGCTCTTTAGTTAATTGTGGGAATCGCGTTGGGTTCGTGAACTGTGTTATATAATTTGAGCCCAAAATCTCTTGGTTTCCCAGAAATGAACTCTTGCTTGTAGGAAAACACAGATCCTGTGGTTATCTCCGTTTCTGAAGGGAAATTCAGAGCAGTGTTCTCATCCATGAAACACACTGTTTTAACGCAAGAAGCAAGGTCTTCTTTCCAGCATCTCTAATATAGCAAGAACCATGAGCATGCCCAGAAAAAAAGAACTGTGTTTCCTACTCATACGGACCATATATAGTGCAACTCTACTTAGGAAAATGATACTAACCACCGCTGCACTTACATAAATTCTCTTTAGTTAATAGTGAGAATCGCGTTGGGTTCGTGAACTGTGTAAAATCATTTGAGCCCAAAATTCACTTGGTTTACCAGAAATGAACCCTTGCTTGTAGGAAGACACAGATCCTGGGGTTTAACTCTGTTTCTAAAGGGAAATTCAGAGCAGTGTTCTCATCCATGAAACACACTCTGTTTTAACGCAAGAAGCAAGGTCTTCTTTCCAGCATCACTAATATAGCAAGAACCATGAGCATGCCCAGAAAAAAAGAACTGTGTTTCCTACTCATACTGACCATATGTAGTTCAACTCTGCTTATGAAACTGATACAAACCACAGCTCCACTTACATAAATGCTCTTTAGTTAATTTTGAGAATCGTGTTGAGTTTGTGAACTGTGTTATATCATTTGAGCCCAAAATCTCTTGGTTTCCCAGAAATGAACTCTTGCTTGTAGAAAGACACAGATCCTGTGGTTTAACTCCGTTTCTGATGGGAAATTCAGTGCAGTGTTCTCATCCATGAAACACACTCTGTTTTAACGCAAGACGCATGCTCTACTTTCCAGAATCTCTAAAGGAACAAGAACCTTGAGCATGTCCAAAAAAAAGAACTGTGTTTCCTACTCGTACGGACCATACGTAGTTCAACTCTGCTTCTGAAACTGATACAAACCACAGCTCCACTTACAGAAATGCTCTTTAGTTAATTGTGAGAATCGCGTTGGATTTGTGAACTTTGTAAAATCATTTGAGCCCAAAATTCAGTTGGTTTACCAGAAATGAACTCTTGCTTGTAGCAATACACTGATCATCGGGTTTAACTCCGTTCCTGAAGGGAAATTCAGAGCAGTGTTCTCATCCATGAAACACAGTCTGTTTTAACTCAAGAAGAAAGGTCTTCTTTCCAGCATCTCTAATATAGCAAGAACCATGAGCATGCCCAGAAAAAAGAACTGTGTTTCCTACTCATACGGACCATATATAGTGCAATTCTACTTATGAAAATGATACTAACACCCAATGCACTTACATAAATTCTCTTTAGTTAATAGTGAGAATCGCGTTGGGTTCGTGAACTGTGTAAAATCATTTGAGCCCAAAATACACTTGGTTTACCAGAAATGAACTCTTGCTTGAAGCAATACACTGATCCTGGGGTTTAACTCCATTTCTTAAGGGAAATTCAGAGCAGTGTTCTCATCCATGAAACACAGTCTGTTTTAACGCAATAAGCAAGCTCTTCTTACGAGTGTCTCTAATACAGCAAGAACAATGAGCATGCCCAGAAAAAAAGAACTGTGTTTCCTACTCATACGGACCATATATAGTGCATCTATACTTATTAAAATGATACTAACCCCCGCTGCACTTACATAAATTCTCTTTAGTTAATAGTGAGAATCCGGTTGGATTCGTGACCTGTGTAAAATCTTTTGAGCCCAAATTTCACTTGGTTTAGAGAAATCAACTCTTATAGGAAGACACAGATCCTGTGGTTTAACTCCGTTCCTGAAGGGAAATTCAGAGCAGTGTTCTCATCCATGAAACACACTCTGTTTTAACGCAAGAAGCAAGGTCTTCTTTCCAGCATCTCTAATATAGCAAGAGCCATGATCATGCCCAGAAAAAAAGAACTGTGTTTCCTACTCATACGGACCATACGTAGTTCAACTCTGCTTATGAAACTGATACAAACCACAGCTTCACTTACATAAATGCTCTTTGGTTAATAGTGAGAATCACGTTGGATTTGTGAACTCTGTAAAATCATTTGAGCCCAAAATTCACTTGGTTTACCATAAGTGAACTCTTGCTTGTAGCAATACACTGATCCTGGGGTTTAACTCGGTTTCTGAAGGGAAATTCAGAGTAGTGTTCTCATCCATGAAACACAGTCTGTTTTAACGCAAGAAGCAAGCTCTTCTTTGGAGTGTCTCTAATACAGCAAGAACCATGAGCATGCCCAGAAAAAAAGAACTGTGTTTCCTACTCATACGGACCATACTTAGTTCAACTCTGCTTATTAAACTGATACAAACCCCAGCTCCACTTACATAAATGCTCTTTAGTTAATTGTGAGAATCGCGTTGGGTTTGTGAACTGTGTTATATCATTTGAGCCCAAAATCTCTTGGTTTCCCAGAAATGAACTCTTGCTTGTAGAAAGACACAGATCCTGTGGTTTAACTCCGTTTCTGATGGGAAATTCAGTGCAGTGTTCTCATCCATGTAACACAGTCTGTTTTAACGCAAGAATCAAGATCTTCTTTCGAGTGTCTCTAATACAGCAAGAACCATGAGCATGACCAGAAAAAAAGAACTGTGTTTCCTACTCATACGAACCATATATAGTGCAACTCTACTAACGAAAATGATACTAACTCCCGCTTCACTTACATAAATTCTCTTTAGTTAATAGTGAGAATCGCGTTGGGTTCGTGAACTGTGTAAAATCATTTGAGCCCAAATTCTCTTAGTTTTCCAGAAATGAACTCTTGCTTGTAGGAAGACACAGATCCTGTGGTTTAACTCCGTATCTGAAGGGAAATTCAGAGCAGTGTTCAAATCCATGAAACACACTCTGTTTTAACGCAAGAAGCAAGGTCTTCTTTCCAGAATCTCTAATATAGGAAGAACCATGACCATGCCCAGAAAAAAAGAACTGTGTTTCCTACTCATACGGACCATACGTAGTTCAACTCTGCTTATTAACGTGATACAAACCACAGCTCAACATACAAAAATGCTCTTTAGTTAATAGTGAGAATCGCGTTGGGTTTGTGAACTCTGTAAATTCATTTGAGCCCAAAATTCACTTGGTTTACCAGAAATGAACTCTTGCTTGTAGGAAGACACAGATCCTGGGGTTTAACTCCGTTTCTGAAGGGAAATTCAGAGCAGTGTTCTCATCCATGAAACACAGTCTGTTTTAACACAAGAAGCAAGCTCTTCTGTCGAGTGTCTCTAATACAGCAAGAACCATGAGCATGCCCAGAAAAAATGAACTGTGTTTCCTACTCATACGGACCATATATAGTGCAATTCTACTTATGAAAATGATACTAACCCCCGCTGCACTTACATAAATTCTCTTTAGTTAATAGTGAGAATCCGGTTGGGTTCGTGAACTGTGTAAAATCATTTGAGCCCAAAATCTCTTGGTTTCCCAGAAATGAACTCTTGCTTGTAGGAATACACAGATCCTGTGGTTACCTCCGTTTCTGAAGGGAAATTCAGAGCAGTGTTCTCATCCATGAAGCACACTCTGTTTTAACTCAAGAAGAAAGGTCTTCTTTCCAGTATCTCTAATATAGCAAGAACCATGAGCATGCCCAGAAAAAAAGAACTGTGTTTCCTACTCATACGGACCATATATAGTGCAATTCTACTTATTAAAATGATACTAACACCCGATGCACTTACATAAATTCTCTTTAGTTAATAGTGAGAATCGCGTTGGGTTCGTGAACTGTGTAAAATCATTTGAGCCCAAAATACACTTGGTTTACCAGAAATGAACTCTTGCTTGAAGCAATACATTGATCCTGGGGTTTAACTCCGTTTCTGAAGGGAAATTCAGAGCACTGTTCTCATCCATGAAACACAGTCTGTTTTAACGCAAGAAGCAAGCTCTTCTGTCGAGTGTCTCTAATACAGCAAGAACCATGAGCATGCCCAGCATAAAAGAACTGTGTTTCCTACTCATATGGACCATACGTAGTTCAACTCTGCTTATGAAACTGATACAAACCACAGCTCCACTTACTTAAATGCTCTTTAGTTAATTGTGGGAATCGCGTTGGGTTCGTGAACTGTGTTATATAATTTGAGCCCAAAATCTCTTGGTTTCCCAGAAATGAACTCTTGCTTGTAGGAAAACACAGATCCTGTGGTTATCTCCGTTTCTGAAGGGAAATTCAGAGCAGTGTTCTCATCCATGAAACACACTGTTTTAACGCAAGAAGCAAGGTCTTCTTTCCAGCTTCTCTAATATAGCAAGAACCATGAGCATGCCCAGAAAAAAAGAACTGTGTTTCCTACTCATACGGACCATATATAGTGCAACTCTACTTAGGAAAATGATACTAACCACCGCTGCACTTACATAAATTCTCTTTAGTTAATAGTGAGAATCGCGTTGGGTTCGTGAACTGTGTAAAATCATTTGAGCCCAAAATTCACTTGGTTTACCAGAAATGAACCCTTGCTTGTAGGAAGACACAGATCCTGGGGTTTAACTCCGTATCTGAAGGGAAATTCAGAGCAGTGTTCAAATCCATGAAACACACTCTGTTTTAACGCAAGAAGCAAGGTCTTCTTTCCAGAATCTCTAATATAGGAAGAACCATGACCATGCCCAGAAAAAAAGAACTGTGTTTCCTACTCATACGGACCATACGTAATTCAACTCTGCTTATTAACGTGATACAAACCACAGCTCAACATACAAAAATGCTCTTTAGTTAATAGTGAGAATCGCGTTGGGTTTGTGAACTCTGTAAATTCATTTGAGCCCAAAATTCACTTGGTTTACCAGAAATGAACTCTTGCTTGTAGGAAGACACAGATCCTGGGGTTTAACTCCGTTTCTGAAGGGAAATTCAGAGCAGTGTTCTCATCCATGAAACACAGTCTGTTTTAACACAAGAAGCAAGCTCTTCTGTCGAGTGTCTCTAATACAGCAAGAACCATGAGCATGCCCAGAAAAAATGAACTGTGTTTCCTACTCATACGGACCATATATAGTGCAATTCTACTTATGAAAATGATACTAACCCCCGCTGCACTTACATAAATTCTCTTTAGTTAATAGTGAGAATCCGGTTGGGTTCGTGAACTGTGTAAAATCATTTGAGCCCAAAATCTCTTGGTTTCCCAGAAATGAACTCTTGCTTGTAGGAATACACAGATCCTGTGGTTACCTCCGTTTCAGAAGGGAAATTCAGAGCAGTGTTCTCATCCATGAAGCACACTCTGTTTTAACTCAAGAAGAAAGGTCTTCTTTCCAGTATCTCTAATATAGCAAGAACCATGAGCATGCCCAGAAAAAAAGAACTGTGTTTCCTACTCATACGGACCATATATAGTGCAATTCTACTTATTAAAATGATACTAACACCCGATGCACTTACATAAATTCTCTTTAGTTAATAGTGAGAATCGCGTTGGGTTCGTGAACTGTGTAAAATCATTTGAGCCCAAAATACACTTGGTTTACCAGAAATGAACTCTTGCTTGAAGCAATACATTGATCCTGTGGTTTAACTCCGTTTCTGAAGGGAAATTCAGAGCAGTGTTCTCATCCATGAAACACAGTCTGTTTTAACGCAAGAAGCAAGCTCTTCTGTCGAGTGTCTCTAATACAGCAAGAACCATGAGCATGCCCAGCATAAAAGAACTGTGTTTCCTACTCATATGGACCATACGTAGTTCAACTCTGCTTATGAAACTGATACAAACCACAGCTCCACTTACTTAAATGCTCTTTAGTTAATTGTGGGAATCGCGTTGGGTTCGTGAACTGTGTTATATAATTTGAGCCCAAAATCTCTTGGTTTCCCAGAAATGAACTCTTGCTTGTAGGAAAACACAGATCCTGTGGTTATCTCCGTTTCTGAAGGGAAATTCAGAGCAGTGTTCTCATCCATGAAACACACTGTTTTAACGCAAGAAGCAAGGTCTTCTTTCCAGCTTCTCTAATATAGCAAGAACCATGAGCATGCCCAGAAAAAAAGAACTGTGTTTCCTACTCATACGGACCATATATAGTGCAACTCTACTTAGGAAAATGATACTAACCACCGCTGCACTTACATAAATTCTCTTTAGTTAATAGTGAGAATCGCGTTGGGTTCGTGAACTGTGTAAAATCATTTGAGCCCAAAATTCACTTGGTTTACCAGAAATGAACCCTTGCTTGTAGGAAGACACAGATCCTGGGGTTTAACTCTGTTTCTAAAGGGAAATTTAGAGCAGTGTTCTCATCCATGAAACACACTCTGTTTTAACGCAAGAAGCAAGGTCTTCTTTCCAGCATCTCTAATATAGCAAGAACCATGAGCATGCCCAGAAAAAAAGAACTGTGTTTCCTACTCATACTGACCATATGTAGTTCAACTCTGCTTATGAAACTGATACAAACCTCAGCTCCACTTACATAAATGCTCTTTAGTTAATTTTGAGAATCGCGTTGAGTTTGTGAACTGTGTTATATCATTTGAGCCCAAAATCTCTTGGTTTCCCAGAAATGAACTCTTGCTTGTAGAAAGACACAGATCCTGTGGTTTAACTCCGTTTCTGATGGGAAATTCAGTGCAGTGTTCTCATCCATGAAACATACTCTGTTTTAACGCAAGACGCATGCTCTACTTTCCAGAATCTCTAAAGGAACAAGAACCTTGAGCATGTCCAAAAAAAAAGAACTGTGTTTCCTACTCGTACGGACCATACGTAGTTCAACTCTGCTTCTGAAACTGATACAAACCACAGCTCCACTTACAGAAATGCTCTTTAGTTAATTGTGAGAATTGCGTTGGATTTGTGAACTTTGTAAAATCATTTGAGCCCAAAATTCAGTTGGTTTACCAGAAATGAACTCTTGCTTGTAGCAATACACTGATCATCGGTTTTAACTCCGTTCCTGAAGGGAAATTCAGAGCAGTGTTCTCATCCATGAAACACAGTCTGTTTTAACTCAAGAAGAAAGGTCTTCTTTCCAGCATCTCTAATATAGCAAGAACCATGAGCATGCCCAGAAAAAAAGAACTGTGTTTCCTACTCATACGGACCATATATAGTGCAATTCTACTTATGAAAATGATACTAACACCCAATGCACTTACATAAATTCTCTTTAGTTAATAGTGAGAATCGCGTTGGGTTCGTGAACTGTGTAAAATCATTTGAGCCCAAAATACACCTGGTTTACCAGAAATGAACTCTTGCTTGAAGCAATACACTGATCCTGGGGTTTAACTCCATTTCTGAAGGGAAATTCAGAGCAGTGTTCTCATCCATGAAACACAGTCTGTTTTAACGCAAGAAGCAAGCTCTTCTGTCGAGTGTCTCTAATACAGCAAGAACCATGAGCATGCCCAGCATAAAAGAACTGTGTTTCCTACTCATATGGACCATACGTAGTTCAACTCTGCTTATGAAACTGATACAAACCACAGCTCCACTTACTTAAATGCTCTTTAGTTAATTGTGGGAATCGCGTTGGGTTCGTGAACTGTGTTATATAATTTGAGCCCAAAATCTCTTGGTTTCCCAGAAATGAACTCTTGCTTGTAGGAAAACACAGATCCTGTGGTTATCTCCGTTTCTGAAGGGAAATTCAGAGCAGTGTTCTCATCCATGAAACACACTGTTTTAACGCAAGAAGCAAGGTCTTCTTTCCAGCATCTCTAATATAGCAAGAACCATGAGCATGCCCAGAAAAAAAGAACTGTGTTTCCTACTCATACGGACCATATATAGTGCAACTCTACTTAGGAAAATGATACTAACCACCGCTGCACTTACATAAATTCTCTTTAGTTAATAGTGAGAATCGCGTTGGGTTCGTGAACTGTGTAAAATCATTTGAGCCCAAAATTCACTTGGTTTACCAGAAATGAACCCTTGCTTGTAGGAAGACACAGATCCTGTGGTTTAACTCCGTTTCTGAAGGGAAATTCAGAGCAGTGTTCTCATCCATGAAACACACTCTGTTTTAACGCAAGAAGCAAGGTCTTCTTTCCAGCATCTCTAATATAGCAAGAACCATGAGCATGCCCAGAAAAAAAGAACTGTGTTTCCTACTCATACTGACCATATGTAGTTCAACTCTGCTTATGAAACTGATACAAAACACAGCTCCACTTACATAAATGCTCTTAAGTTAATTTTGAGAATCGCGTTGAGTTTGTGAACTGTGTTATATCATTTGAGCCCAAAATCTCTTGGTTTCCCAGAAATGAACTCTTGCTTGTAGAAAGACACAGATCCTGTGGTTTAACTCCGTTTCTGATGGGAAATTCAGTGCAGTGTTCTCATCCATGAAACACACTCTGTTTTAACGCAAGACGCATGCTCTACTTTCCAGAATCTCTAAAGGAACAAGAACCTTGAGCATGTCCAAAAAAAGAACTGTGTTTCCTACTCGTACGGACCATACGTAGTTCAACTCTGCTTCTGAAACTGATACAAACCACAGCTCCACTTACAGAAATGCTCTTTAGTTAATTGTGAGAATCGCGTTGGATTTGTGAACTTTGTAAAATCATTTGAGCCCAAAATTCAGTTGGTTTACCAGAAATGAACTCTTGCTTGTAGCAATACACTGATCATCGGGTTTAACTCCGTTCCTGAAGGGAAATTCAGAGCAGTGTTCTCATCCATGAAACACAGTCTGTTTTAACTCAAGAAGAAAGGTCTTCTTTCCAGCATCTCTAATATAGCAAGAACCATGAGCATGCCCAGAAAAAAAGAACTGTGTTTCCTACTCATACGGACCATATATAGGGCAATTCTACTTATGAAAATGATACTAACACCCAATGCACTTACATAAATTCTCTTTAGTTAATAGTGAGAATCGCGTTGGGTTCGTGAACTGTATAAAATCATTTGAGCCCAAAATACACTTGGTTTACCAGAAATGAACTCTTGCTTGAAGCAATACACTGATCCTGGGGTTTAACTCCATTTCTGAAGGGAAATTCAGAGCAGTGTTCTCATCCATGAAACACAGTCTGTTTTAACGCAATAAGCAAGCTCTTCTTACGAGTGTCTCTAATACAGCAAGAACAATGAGCATGCCCAGAAAAAAAGAACTGTGTTTCCTACTCATACGGACCATACTTAGTTCAATTCTGCTTATGAAAGTGATACAAACCACAGCTCAACATACAAAAATGCTCTTTAGTTAATAGTGAGAATCGCGTTGGGTTTGTGAACTCTGTAAAATCATTTGAGCCCAAAATTCACTTGGTTTACCAGAAATGAAATCTTGCTTGTAGGAAGACACAGATCCTGGGGTTTAACTCCGTTTCTGAAGGGAAATTCAGAGCAGTGTTCTCCTCCATGAAACACAGTCTGTTTTAACGCAAGAAGCAAGCTCTTCTGTCGAGTGTCTCTAATACAGCAAGAACCATTAGCATGCCCAGCATAAAAGAACTGTGTTTCCTACTCATATGGACCATACGTAGTTCAACTCTGCTTATTAACCTGATACAAACCACAGCTCCACTTACTTAAATGCTCTTTAGTTAATTGTGGGAATCGCGTTGGGTTCGTGAACTGTGTTATATAATTTGATCCCAAAATCTCTTGGTTTCCCAGAAATGAACTCTTGCTTGTAGGAAAACACAGATCCTGTGGTTATCTCCGTTTCTGAAGGGAAATTCAGAGCAGTGTTCTCATCCATGAAACACACTCTGTTTTAACGCAAGAAGCAAGGTCTTCTTTCCAGCATCTCTAATATAGCAAGAACCATGAGCATGCCCAGAAAAAAAGAACTGTGTTTCCTACTCATATGGACCATATATAGTGCAACTCTACTTAGGAAAATGATACTAACACCCGATGCACTTACATAAATTCTCTTTAGTTAATAGTGAGAATCGCGTTGGGTTCGTGAACTGTGTAAAATCATTTGAGCCCAAAATTCACTTGGTTTACCAGAAATGAACTCTTGCTTGTAGAAAGACACAGATCCTGTGGTTTAACTCCGTTTCTGATGGGAAATTCAGTGCAGTGTTCTCATCCATGAAACACACTCTGTTTTAACGCAAGACGCATGCTCTACTTTCCAGAATCTCTAAAGGAACAAGAACCTTGAGCATGTCCAAAAAAAAGAACTGTGTTTCCTACTCATACGGACCATACTTAGTTCAACTCTGCTTATTAAACTGATACAAACCACAGCTCCACTTACATAAATGCTCTTTAGTTAATTGTGAGAATCGCGTTGGGTTTGTGAACTGTGTTATATCATTTGAGCCCAAAATCTCTTGGTTTCCCAGAAATGAACTCTTGCTTGTAGAAAGACAGAGATCCTGTGGTTTAACTCCGTTTCTGATGGGAAATTCAGTGTAGTGTTCTCATCCATGAAACACAGTCTGTTTTAACGCAAGAATCAAGATCTTCTTTCGAGTGTCTCTAATACAGCAAGAACCATGAGCATGCCCAGAAAAAAAGAACTGTGTTTCCTACTCATACGAACCATATATAGTGCAACTCTACTTACGAAAATGATACTAACTCCCGCTTCACTTACATAAATTCTCTTTAGTTAATAGTGAGAATCGCGTTGGGTTCGTGAACTGTGTAAAATCATTTGAGCCCAAAATACACTTGGTTTACCAGAAATGAACTCTTGCTTGAAGCAATACATTGATCCTGGGGTTTAACTCCGTTTCTGAAGGGAAATTCAGAGCACTGTTCTCATCCATGAAACACAGTCTGTTTTAACGCAAGAAGCAAGCTCTTCTGTCGAGTGTCTCTAATACAGCAAGAACCATGAGCATGCCCAGCATAAAAGAACTGTGTTTCCTACTCATATGGACCATACGTAGTTCAACTCTGCTTATGAAACTGATACAAACCACAGCTCCACTTACTTAAATGCTCTTTAGTTAATTGTGGGAATCGCGTTGGGTTCGTGAACTGTGTTATATAATTTGAGCCCAAAATCTCTTGGTTTCCCAGAAATGAACTCTTGCTTGTAGGAAAACACAGATCCTGTGGTTATCTCCGTTTCTGAAGGGAAATTCAGAGCAGTGTTCTCATCCATGAAACACACTGTTTTAACGCAAGAAGCAAGGTCTTCTTTCCAGCTTCTCTAATATAGCAAGAACCATGAGCATGCCCAGAAAAAAAGAACTGTGTTTCCTACTCATACGGACCATATATAGTGCAACTCTACTTAGGAAAATGATACTAACCACCGCTGCACTACATAAATTCTCTTTAGTTAATAGTGAGAATCGCGTTGGGTTCGTGAACTGTGTAAAATCATTTGAGCCCAAAATTCACTTGGTTTACCAGAAATGAACCCTTGCTTGTAGGAAGACACAGATCCTGGGGTTTAACTCCGTATCTGAAGGGAAATTCAGAGCAGTGTTCAAATCCATGAAACACACTCTGTTTTAACGCAAGAAGCAAGGTCTTCTTTCCAGAATCTCTAATATAGGAAGAACCATGACCATGCCCAGAAAAAAAGAACTGTGTTTCCTACTCATACGGACCATACGTAGTTCAACTCAGCTTATTAACGTGATACAAACCACAGCTCAACATACAAAAATGCTCTTTAGTTAATAGTGAGAATCGCGTTGGGTTTGTGAACTCTGTAAATTCATTTGAGCCCAAAATTCACTTGGTTTACCAGAAATGAACTCTTGCTTGTAGGAAGACACAGATCCTGGGGTTTAACTCCGTTTCTGAAGGGAAATTCAGAGCAGTGTTCTCATCCATGAAACACAGTCTGTTTTAACACAAGAAGCAAGCTCTTCTGTCGAGTGTCTCTAATACAGCAAGAACCATGAGCATGCCCAGAAAAAATGAACTGTGTTTCCTACTCATACGGACCATATATAGTGCAATTCTACTTATGAAAATGATACTAACCCCCGCTGCACTTACATAAATTCTCTTTAGTTAATAGTGAGAATCCGGTTGGGTTCGTGAACTGTGTAAAATCATTTGAGCCCAAAATCTCTTGGTTTCCCAGAAATGAACTCTTGCTTGTAGGAATACACAGATCCTGTGGTTACCTCCGTTTCTGAAGGGAAATTCAGAGCAGTGTTCTCATCCATGAAGCACACTCTGTTTTAACTCAAGAAGAAAGGTCTTCTTTCCAGTATCTCTAATATAGCAAGAACCATGAGCATGCCCAGAAAAAAAGAACTGTGTTTCCTACTCATACGGACCATATATAGTGCAATTCTACTTATTAAAATGATACTAACACCCGATGCACTTACATAAATTCTCTTTAGTTAATAGTGAGAATCGCGTTGGGTTCGTGAACTGTGTAAAATCATTTGAGCCCAAAATACACTTGGTTTACCAGAAATGAACTCTTGCTTGAAGCAATACATTGATCCTGGGGTTTAACTCCGTTTCTGAAGGGAAATTCAGAGCAGTGTTCTCATCCATGAAACACAGTCTGTTTTAACGCAAGAAGCAAGCTCTTCTGTCGAGTGTCTCTAATACAGCAAGAACCATGAGCATGCCCAGCATAAAAGAACTGTGTTTCCTACTCATATGGACCATACGTAGTTCAACTCTGCTTATGAAACTGATACAAACCACAGCTCCACTTACTTAAATGCTCTTTAGTTAATTGTGGGAATCGCGTTGGGTTCGTGAACTGTGTTATATAATTTGAGCCCAAAATCTCTTGGTTTCCCAGAAATGAACTCTTGCTTGTAGGAAAACACAGATCCTGTGGTTATCTCCGTTTCTGAAGGGAAATTCAGAGCAGTGTTCTCATCCATGAAACACACTGTTTTAACGCAAGAAGCAAGGTCTTCTTTCCAGCTTCTCTAATATAGCAAGAACCATGAGCATGCCCAGAAAAAAAGAACTGTGTTTCCTACTCATACGGACCATATATAGTGCAACTCTACTTAGGAAAATGATACTAACCACCGCTGCACTTACATAAATTCTCTTTAGTTAATAGTGAGAATCGCGTTGGGTTCGTGAACTGTGTAAAATCATTTGAGCCCAAAATTCACTTGGTTTACCAGAAATGAACCCTTGCTTGTAGGAAGACACAGATCCTGGGGTTTAACTCTGTTTCTAAAGGGAAATTTAGAGCAGTGTTCTCATCCATGAAACACACTCTGTTTTAACGCAAGAAGCAAGGTCTTCTTTCCAGCATCTCTAATATAGCAAGAACCATGAGCATGCCCAGAAAAAAAGAACTGTGTTTCCTACTCATACTGACCATATGTAGTTCAACTCTGCTTATGAAACTGATACAAACCTCAGCTCCACTTACATAAATGCTCTTTAGTTAATTTTGAGAATCGCGTTGAGTTTGTGAACTGTGTTATATCATTTGAGCCCAAAATCTCTTGGTTTCCCAGAAATGAACTCTTGCTTGTAGAAAGACACAGATCCTGTGGTTTAACTCCGTTTCTGATGGGAAATTCAGTGCAGTGTTCTCATCCATGAAACATACTCTGTTTTAACGCAAGACGCATGCTCTACTTTCCAGAATCTCTAAAGGAACAAGAACCTTGAGCATGTCCAAAAAAAAAAGAACTGTGTTTCCTACTCGTACGGACCATACGTAGTTCAACTCTGCTTCTGAAACTGATACAAACCACAGCTCCACTTACAGAAATGCTCTTTAGTTAATTGTGAGAATTGCGTTGGATTTGTGAACTTTGTAAAATCATTTGAGCCCAAAATTCAGTTGGTTTACCAGAAATGAACTCTTGCTTGTAGCAATACACTGATCATCGGTTTTAACTCCGTTCCTGAAGGGAAATTCAGAGCAGTGTTCTCATCCATGAAACACAGTCTGTTTTAACTCAAGAAGAAAGGTCTTCTTTCCAGCATCTCTAATATAGCAAGAACCATGAGCATGCCCAGAAAAAAAGAACTGTGTTTCCTACTCATACGGACCATATATAGTGCAATTCTACTTATGAAAATGATACTAACACCCAATGCACTTACATAAATTCTCTTTAGTTAATAGTGAGAATCGCGTTGGGTTCGTGAACTGTGTAAAATCATTTGAGCCCAAAATACACCTGGTTTACCAGAAATGAACTCTTGCTTGAAGCAATACACTGATCCTGGGGTTTAACTCCATTTCTGAAGGGAAATTCAGAGCAGTGTTCTCATCCATGAAACACAGTCTGTTTTAACGCAAGAAGCAAGCTCTTCTGTCGAGTGTCTCTAATACAGCAAGAACCATGAGCATGCCCAGCATAAAAGAACTGTGTTTCCTACTCATATGGACCATACGTAGTTCAACTCTGCTTATGAAACTGATACAAACCACAGCTCCACTTACTTAAATGCTCTTTAGTTAATTGTGGGAATCGCGTTGGGTTCGTGAACTGTGTTATATAATTTGAGCCCAAAATCTCTTGGTTTCCCAGAAATGAACTCTTGCTTGTAGGAAAACACAGATCCTGTGGTTATCTCCGTTTCTGAAGGGAAATTCAGAGCAGTGTTCTCATCCATGAAACACACTGTTTTAACGCAAGAAGCAAGGTCTTCTTTCCAGCATCTCTAATATAGCAAGAACCATGAGCATGCCCAGAAAAAAAGAACTGTGTTTCCTACTCATACGGACCATATATAGTGCAACTCTACTTAGGAAAATGATACTAACCACCGCTGCACTTACATAAATTCTCTTTAGTTAATAGTGAGAATCGCGTTGGGTTCGTGAACTGTGTAAAATCATTTGAGCCCAAAATTCACTTGGTTTACCAGAAATGAACCCTTGCTTGTAGGAAGACACAGATCCTGTGGTTTAACTCCGTTTCTGAAGGGAAATTCAGAGCAGTGTTCTCATCCATGAAACACACTCTGTTTTAACGCAAGAAGCAAGGTCTTCTTTCCAGCATCTCTAATATAGCAAGAACCATGAGCATGCCCAGAAAAAAAGAACTGTGTTTCCTACTCATACTGACCATATGTAGTTCAACTCTGCTTATGAAACTGATACAAAACACAGCTCCACTTACATAAATGCTCTTAAGTTAATTTTGAGAATCGCGTTGAGTTTGTGAACTGTGTTATATCATTTGAGCCCAAAATCTCTTGGTTTCCCAGAAATGAACTCTTGCTTGTAGAAAGACACAGATCCTGTGGTTTAACTCCGTTTCTGATGGGAAATTCAGTGCAGTGTTCTCATCCATGAAACACACTCTGTTTTAACGCAAGACGCATGCTCTACTTTCCAGAATCTCTAAAGGAACAAGAACCTTGAGCATGTCCAAAAAAAGAACTGTGTTTCCTACTCGTACGGACCATACGTAGTTCAACTCTGCTTCTGAAACTGATACAAACCACAGCTCCACTTACAGAAATGCTCTTTAGTTAATTGTGAGAATCGCGTTGGATTTGTGAACTTTGTAAAATCATTTGAGCCCAAAATTCAGTTGGTTTACCAGAAATGAACTCTTGCTTGTAGCAATACACTGATCATCGGGTTTAACTCCGTTCCTGAAGGGAAATTCAGAGCAGTGTTCTCATCCATGAAACACAGTCTGTTTTAACTCAAGAAGAAAGGTCTTCTTTCCAGCATCTCTAATATAGCAAGAACCATGAGCATGCCCAGAAAAAAAGAACTGTGTTTCCTACTCATACGGACCATATATAGGGCAATTCTACTTATGAAAATGATACTAACACCCAATGCACTTACATAAATTCTCTTTAGTTAATAGTGAGAATCGCGTTGGGTTCGTGAACTGTATAAAATCATTTGAGCCCAAAATACACTTGGTTTACCAGAAATGAACTCTTGCTTGAAGCAATACACTGATCCTGGGGTTTAACTCCATTTCTGAAGGGAAATTCAGAGCAGTGTTCTCATCCATGAAACACAGTCTGTTTTAACGCAATAAGCAAGCTCTTCTTACGAGTGTCTCTAATACAGCAAGAACAATGAGCATGCCCAGAAAAAAAGAACTGTGTTTCCTACTCATACGGACCATACTTAGTTCAATTCTGCTTATGAAAGTGATACAAACCACAGCTCAACATACAAAAATGCTCTTTAGTTAATAGTGAGAATCGCGTTGGGTTTGTGAACTCTGTAAAATCATTTGAGCCCAAAATTCACTTGGTTTACCAGAAATGAAATCTTGCTTGTAGGAAGACACAGATCCTGGGGTTTAACTCCGTTTCTGAAGGGAAATTCAGAGCAGTGTTCTCCTCCATGAAACACAGTCTGTTTTAACGCAAGAAGCAAGCTCTTCTGTCGAGTGTCTCTAATACAGCAAGAACCATTAGCATGCCCAGCATAAAAGAACTGTGTTTCCTACTCATATGGACCATACGTAGTTCAACTCTGCTTATTAAACTGATACAAACCACAGCTCCACTTACTTAAATGCTCTTTAGTTAATTGTGGGAATCGCGTTGGGTTCGTGAACTGTGTTATATAATTTGATCCCAAAATCTCTTGGTTTCCCAGAAATGAACTCTTGCTTGTAGGAAAACACAGATCCTGTGGTTATCTCCGTTTCTGAAGGGAAATTCAGAGCAGTGTTCTCATCCATGAAACACACTCTGTTTTAACGCAAGAAGCAAGGTCTTCTTTCCAGCATCTCTAATATAGCAAGAACCATGAGCATGCCCAGAAAAAAAGAACTGTGTTTCCTACTCATATGGACCATATATAGTGCAACTCTACTTAGGAAAATGATACTAACACCCGATGCACTTACATAAATTCTCTTTAGTTAATAGTGAGAATCGCGTTGGGTTCGTGAACTGTGTAAAATCATTTGAGCCCAAAATTCACTTGGTTTACCAGAAATGAACTCTTGCTTGTAGAAAGACACAGATCCTGTGGTTTAACTCCGTTTCTGATGGGAAATTCAGTGCAGTGTTCTCATCCATGAAACACACTCTGTTTTAACGCAAGACGCATGCTCTACTTTCCAGAATCTCTAAAGGAACAAGAACCTTGAGCATGTCCAAAAAAAAGAACTGTGTTTCCTACTCATACGGACCATACTTAGTTCAACTCTGCTTATTAAACTGATACAAACCACAGCTCCACTTACATAAATGCTCTTTAGTTAATTGTGAGAATCGCGTTGGGTTCGTGAACTGTGTTATATCGTTTGAGCCCAAAATCTCTTGGTTTCCCAGAAATGAACTCTTGCTTGTAGGAAAACACAGATCCTGTGGTTATCTCCGTTTCTGAAGGGAAATTCAGAGCAGTGTTCTCATCCATGAAACACACTCTGTTTTAACGGAAGAAGCAAGGTCTTCTTTCCAGAATCTCTAATATAGCAAGAACCATGAGCATGCCCAGAAAAAAAGAACTGTGTTTCCTACTCATACAGATCATATATAGTGCAACTCTACTTATGAAAATGATACTAACACCCGATGCACTTACATAAATTCTGTTTAGTTAATAGTGAGAATCGCGTTGGGTTCGTGAACTGTGTAAAATCATTTGAGCCCAAAATACACTTGGTTTACCAGAAATGAACTCTTGCTTGAAGCAATACACTGATCCTGGGGTTTAACTCCGTTTCTGAAGGGAAATTCAGAGCACTGTTCTCATCCATGAAACACAGTCTGTTTTAACGCAAGAAGCAAGCTCTTCTGTCGAGTGTCTCTAATACAGCAAGAACCATGAGCATGCCCAGCATAAAAGAACTGTGTTTCCTACTCATATGGACCATACGTAGTTCAACTCTGCTTATGAAACTGATACAAACCACAGCTCCACTTACTTAAATTCTCTTTAGTTAATTGTGGGAATCGCGTTGGGTTCGTGAACTGTGTTATATAATTTGAGCCCAAAATCTCTTGGTTTCCCAGAAATGAACTCTTGCTAGTAGGAAAACACAGATCCTGTGGTTATCTCCGTTTCTGAAGGGAAATTCAGAGCAGTGTTCTCATCCATGAAACACACTGTTTTAACGCAAGAAGCAAGGTCTTCTTTCCAGCATCTCTAATATAGCAAGAACCATGAGCATGCCCAGAAAAAAAGAACTGTGTTTCCTACTCATACGGACCATATGTAGTTCAACTCTGCTTATGAAACTGATACAAACCACAGCTCCACTTACATAAATGCTCTTTAGTTAATTTTGAGAATCGCGTTGAGTTTGTGAACTGTGTTATATCATTTGAGCCCAAAATCTCTTGGTTTCCCAGAAATGAACTCTTGCTTGTAGAAAGACACAGATCCTGTGGTTTAACTCCGTTTCTGATGGGAAATTCAGTGCAGTGTTCTCATCCATGAAACACACTCTGTTTTAACGCAAGACGCATGCTCTACTTTCCAGAATCTCTAAAGGAACAAGAACCTTGAGCATGTCCAAAAAAAAGAACTGTGTTTCCTACTCGTACGGACCATACGTAGTTCAACTCTGCTTCTGAAACTGATACAAACCACAGCTCCACTTACAGAAATGCTCTTTAGTTAATTGTGAGAATCGCGTTGGATTTGTGAACTTTGTAAAATCATTTGAGCCCAAAATTCAGTTGGTTTACCAGAAATGAACTCTTGCTTGTAGCAATACACTGATCATCGGGTTTAACTCCGTTCCTGAAGGGAAATTCAGAGCAGTGTTCTCATCCATGAAACACAGTCTGTTTTAACTCAAGAAGAAAGGTCTTCTTTCCAGCATCTCTAATATAGCAAGAACCATGAGCATGCCCAGAAAAAAAGAACTGTGTTTCCTACTCATACGGACCATATATAGTGCAATTCTACTTATGAAAATGATACTAACACCCAATGCACTTACATAAATTCTCTTTAGTTAATAGTGAGAATCGCGTTGGGTTCGTGAACTGTGTAAAATCATTTGAGCCCAAAATACACTTGGTTTACCAGAAATGAACTCTTGCTTGAAGCAATACACTGATCCTGGGGTTTAACTCCATTTCTGAAGGGAAATTCAGAGCAGTGTTCTCATCCATGAAACACAGTCTGTTTTAACGCAATAAGCAAGCTCTTCTTACGAGTGTCTCTAATACAGCAAGAACAATGAGCATGCCCAGAAAAAAAGAACTGTGTTTCCTACTCATACGGACCATATATAGTGCATCTATACTTATTAAAATGATACTAACCCCCGCTGCACTTACATAAATTCTCTTTAGTTAATAGTGAGAATCCGGTTGGATTCGTGACCTGTGTAAAATCATTTGAGCCCAAATTTCACTTGGTTTAGAGAAATCAACTCTTATAGGAAGACACAGAACCTGTGGTTTAACTCCGTTCCTGAAGGGAAATTCAGAGCAGTGTTCTCATCCATGAAACACACTCTGTTTTAACGCAAGAAGCAAGGTCTTCTTTCCAGCATCTCTAATATAGCAAGAGCCATGATCATGCCCAGAAAAAAAGAACTGTGTTTCCTACTCATACGGACCATACGTAGTTCAACTCTGCTTATGAAACTGATACAAACCACAGCTTCACTTACATAAATGCTCTTTGGTTAATAGTGAGAATCACGTTGGATTTGTGCACTCTGTAAAATCATTTGAGCCCAAAATTCACTTGGTTTACCATAAGTGAACTCTTGCTTGTAGCAATACACTGATCCTGGGGTTTAACTCGGTTTCTGAAGGGAAATTCAGAGTAGTGTTCTCATCCATGAAACACAGTCTGTTTTAACGCAAGAAGCAAGCTCTTCTTTGGAGTGTCTCTAATACAGCAAGAACCATGAGCATGCCCAGAAAAAAAGAACTGTGTTTCCTACTCATACGGACCATACTTAGTTCAACTCTGCTTATTAAACTGATACAAACCACAGCTCCACTTACATAAATGCTCTTTAGTTAATTGTGAGAATCGCGTTGGGTTTGTGAACTGTGTTATATCATTTGAGCCCAAAATCTCTTGGTTTCCCAGAAATGAACTCTTGCTTGTAGAAAGACACAGATCCTGTGGTTTAACTCCGTTTCTGATGGGAAATTCAGTGCAGTGTTCTCATCCATGTAACACAGTCTGTTTTAACGCAAGAATCAAGATCTTCTTTCGAGTGTCTCTAATACAGCAAGAACCATGAGCATGACCAGAAAAAAAGAACTGTGTTTCCTACTCATACGAACCATATATAGTGCAACTCTACTAACGAAAATGATACTAACTCCCGCTTCACTTACATAAATTCTCTTTAGTTAATAGTGAGAATCGCATTGGGTTCGTGAACTGTGTAAAATCATTTGAGCCCAAATTCTCTTAGTTTTCCAGAAATGAACTCTTGCTTGTAGTAAGACACAGATCCTGTGGTTTAACTCCGTATCTGAAGGGAAATTCAGAGCAGTGTTCAAATCCATGAAACACACTCTGTTTTAACGCAAGAAGCAAGGTCTTCTTTCCAGAATCTCTAATATAGGAAGAACCATGACCATGCCCAGAAAAAAAGAACTGTGTTTCCTACTCATACGGACCATACGTAGTTCAACTCTGCTTATTAACGTGATACAAACCACAGCTCAACATACAAAAATGCTCTTTAGTTAATAGTGAGAATCGCGTTGGGTTTGTGAACTCTGTAAATTCATTTGAGCCCAAAATTCACTTGGTTTACCAGAAATGAACTCTTGCTTGTAGGAAGACACAGATCCTGGGGTTTAACTCCGTTTCTGAAGGGAAATTCAGAGCAGTGTTCTCATCCATGAAACACAGTCTGTTTTAACGCAAGAAGCAAGCTCTTCTGTCGAGTGTCTCTAATACAGCAAGAACCATGAGCATGCCCAGAAAAAAATGAACTGTGTTTCCTACTCATACGGACCATATATAGTGCAATTCTACTTATGAAAATGATACTAACCCCCGCTGCACTTACATAAATTCTCTTTAGTTAATAGTGAGAATCCGGTTGGGTTCGTGAACTGTGTAAAATCATTTGAGCCCAAAATCTCTTGGTTTCCCAGAAATGAACTCTTGCTTGTAGGAATACACAGATCCTGTGGTTACCTCCGTTTCTGAAGGGAAATTCAGAGCAGTGTTCTCATCCATGAAGCACACTCTGTTTTAACTCAAGAAGAAAGGTCTTCTTTCCAGTATCTCTAATATAGCAAGAACCATGAGCATGCCCAGAAAAAAAGAACTGTGTTTCCTACTCATAAGGACCATATATAGTGCAATTCTACTTATTAAAATGATACTAACACCCGATGCACTTACATAAATTCTCTTTAGTTAATAGTGAGAATCGCGTTGGGTTCGTGAACTGTGTAAAATCATTTGAGCCCAAAATACACTTGGTTTACCAGAAATGAACTCTTGCTTGTAGGAAGACACAGATCCTGGGGTTTAACTCCGTTTCTGAAGGGAAATTCAGAGCAGTGTTCTCATCCATGAAACACAGTCTGTTTTAACGCAAGAAGCAAGCTCTTCTGTCGAGTGTCTCTAATACAGCAAGAACCATGAGCATGCCCAGCATAAAAGAACTGTGTTTCCTACTCATATGGACCATACGTAGTTCAACTCTGCTTATGAAACTGATACAAACCACAGCTCCACTTACTTAAATGCTCTTTAGTTAATTGTGGGAATCGCGTTGGGTTCGTGAACTGTGTTATATAATTTGAGCCCAAAATCTCTTGGTTTCCCAGAAATGAACTCTTGCTTGTAGGAAAACACAGATCCTGTGGTTATCTCCGTTTCTGAAGGGAAATTCAGAGCAGTGTTCTCATCCATGAAACACACTGTTTTAACGCAAGAAGCAAGGTCTTCTTTCCAGCTTCTCTAATATAGCAAGAACCATGAGCATGCCCAGAAAAAAAGAACTGTGTTTCCTACTCATACGGACCATATATAGTGCAACTCTACTTAGGAAAATGATACTAACCACCGCTGCACTTACATAAATTCTCTTTAGTTAATAGTGAGAATCGCGTTGGGTTCGTGAACTGTGTAAAATCATTTGAGCCCAAAATTCACTTGGTTTACCAGAAATGAACCCTTGCTTGTAGGAAGACACAGATCCTGGGGTTTAACTCTGTTTCTAAAGGGAAATTTAGAGCAGTGTTCTCATCCATGAAACACACTCTGTTTTAACGCAAGAAGCAAGGTCTTCTTTCCAGCATCTCTAATATAGCAAGAACCATGAGCATGCCCAGAAAAAAAGAACTGTGTTTCCTACTCATACTGACCATATGTAGTTCAACTCTGCTTATGAAACTGATACAAACCTCAGCTCCACTTACATAAATGCTCTTTAGTTAATTTTGAGAATCGCGTTGAGTTTGTGAACTGTGTTATATCATTTGAGCCCAAAATCTCTTGGTTTCCCAGAAATGAACTCTTGCTTGTAGAAAGACACAGATCCTGTGGTTTAACTCCGTTTCTGATGGGAAATTCAGTGCAGTGTTCTCATCCATGAAACATACTCTGTTTTAACGCAAGACGCATGCTCTACTTTCCAGAATCTCTAAAGGAACAAGAACCTTGAGCATGTCCAAAAAAAAAGAACTGTGTTTCCTACTCGTACGGACCATACGTAGTTCAACTCTGCTTCTGAAACTGATACAAACCACAGCTCCACTTACAGAAATGCTCTTTAGTTAATTGTGAGAATTGCGTTGGATTTGTGAACTTTGTAAAATCATTTGAGCCCAAAATTCAGTTGGTTTACCAGAAATGAACTCTTGCTTGTAGCAATACACTGATCATCGGTTTTAACTCCGTTCCTGAAGGGAAATTCAGAGCAGTGTTCTCATCCATGAAACACAGTCTGTTTTAACTCAAGAAGAAAGGTCTTCTTTCCAGCATCTCTAATATAGCAAGAACCATGAGCATGCCCAGAAAAAAAGAACTGTGTTTCCTACTCATACGGACCATATATAGTGCAATTCTACTTATGAAAATGATACTAACACCCAATGCACTTACATAAATTCTCTTTAGTTAATAGTGAGAATCGCGTTGGGTTCGTGAACTGTTTAAAATCATTTGAGCCCAAAATACACTTGGTTTACCAGAAATGAACTCTTGCTTGAAGCAATACACTGATCCTGGGGTTTAACTCCATTTCTGAAGGGAAATTCAGAGCAGTGTTCTCATCCATGAAACACAGTCTGTTTTAACGCAATAAGCAAGCTCTTCTTTCGAGTGTCTCTAATACAGCAAGAACAATGAGCATGCCCAGAAAAAAAGAACTGTGTTTCCTACTCATATGGACCATACGTAGTTCAACTCTGCTTCTGAAACTGATACAAACCACAGCTCCACTTACATAAATGCCCTTTAGTTAATTGTGAGAATCGCGTTGGGTTCGTGAACAGTGTAAAATCATTTGAGCCCAAATTCTCTTAGTTTTCCAGAAATGAACTCTTGCTTGTAGGAAGACACAGATCCTGTGGTTTAACTCCGTTTCTGAAGCGAAATTCAGAGCAGTGTTCTCATCCATGAAACACACTCTGTTTTAACGCAAGAAGCAAGGTCTTCTTTCCAGAAGCTCTAATATAGCAAGAACCATGACCATGCCCAGAAAAAAAGAACTGTGTTTCCTACTCATACGGACCATACGTAGTTCAATTCTGCTTATGAAAGTGATACAAACCACAGCTCAACATACAAAAATGCTCTTTAGTTAATAGTGAGAATCGCGTTGGGTTTGTGAACTCTGTAAAATCATTTGAGCCCAAAATTCACTTGGTTTACCAGAAATGAAATCTTGCTTGTAGGAAGACACAGATCCTGGGGTTTAACTCCGTTTCTGAAGGGAAATTCAGAGCAGTGTTCTCCTCCATGAAACACAGTCTGTTTTAACGCAAGAAGCAAGCTCTTCTGTCGAGTGTCTCTAATACAGCAAGAACCATTAGCATGCCCAGCATAAAAGAACTGTGTTTCCTACTCATATGGACCATACGTAGTTCAACTCTGCTTATTAAACTGATACAAACCACAGCTCCACTTATTTAAATGCTCTTTAGTTAATTGTGGGAATCGCGTTGGGTTCGTGAACTGTGTTATATAATTTGAGCCCAAAATCTCTTGGTTTCCCAGAAATTAACTCTTGCTTGTAGGAAAACACAGATCCTGTGGTTATCTCCGTTTCTGAAGGGAAATTCAGAGCAGTGTTCTCATCCATGAAACACACTGTTTTAACGCAAGAAGCAAGGTCTTCTTTCCAGCTTCTCTAATATAGCAAGAACCATGAGCATGCCCAGAAAAAAAGAACTGTGTTTCCTACTCATACGGACCATATATAGTGCAACTCTACTTAGGAAAATGATACTAACCACCGCTGCACTTACATAAATTCTCTTTAGTTAATAGTGAGAATCGCGTTGGGTTCGTGAACTGTGTAAAATCATTTGAGCCCAAAATTCACTTGGTTTACCAGAAATGAACCCTTGCTTGTAGGAAGACCTAGATCCTGGGGTTTAACTCTGTTTCTAAAGGGAAATTTAGAGCAGTGTTCTCATCCATGAAACACACTCTGTTTTAACGCAAGAAGCAAGGTCTTCTTTCCAGCATCTCTAATATAGCAAGAACCATGAGCATGCCCAGAAAAAAAGAACTGTGTTTCCTACTCATACTGACCATATGTAGTTCAACTCTGCTTATGAAACTGATACAAACCTCAGCTCCACTTACATAAATGCTCTTTAGTTAATTTTGAGAATCGCGTTGAGTTTGTGAACTGTGTTATATCATTTGAGCCCAAAATCTCTTGGTTTCCCAGAAATGAACTCTTGCTTGTAGAAAGACACAGATCCTGTGGTTTAACTCCGTTTCTGTTGGGAAATTCAGTGCAGTGTTCTCATCCATGAAACATACTCTGTTTTAACGCAAGACGCATGCTCTACTTTCCAGAATCTCTAAAGGAACAAGAACCTTGAGCATGTCCAAAAAAAAAGAACTGTGTTTCCTACTCATACGGACCATACGTAGTTCAACTCTGCTTCTGAAACTGATACAAACCACAGCTCCACTTACAGAAATGCTCTTTAGTTAATTGTGAGAATTGTGTTGGATTTGTGAACTTTGTAAAATCATTTGAGCCCAAAATTCAGTTGGTTTACCACAAATGAACTCTTGCTTGTAGCAATACACTGATCATCGGTTTTAACTCCGTTCCTGAAGGGAAATTCAGAGCAGTGTTCTCATCCATGAAACACAGTCTGTTTTAACTCAAGAAGAAAGCTCTTCTTTCCAGCATCTCTAATATAGCAAGAACCATGAGCATGCCCAGAAAAAAAGAACTGTGTTTCCTACTCATACGGACCATATATAGTGCAATTCTACTTATGAAAATGATACTAACACCCAATGCACTTACATAAATTCTCTTTAGTTAATAGTGAGAATCGCGTTGGGTTCGTGAACTGTGTAAAATCATTTGAGCCCAAAATACACTTGGTTTACCAGAAATGAACTCTTGCTTGAAGCAATACACTGATCCTGGGGTTTAACTCCATTTCTGAAGGGAAATTCAGAGCAGTGTTCTCCTCCATGAAACACAGTCTGTTTTAACGCAATAAGCAAGCTCTTCTTTCGAGTGTCTCTAATACAGCAAGAACAATGAGCATGCCCAGAAAAAAAGAACTGTGTTTCCTACTCATATGGACCATACGTAGTTCAACTCTGCTTCTGAAACTGATACAAACCACAGCTCCACTTACATAAATGCCCTTTAGTTAATTGTGAGAATCGCGTTGGGTTCGTGAACTGTGTAAAATCATTTGAGCCCAAATTCTCTTAGTTTTCCACAAATGAACTCTTGCTTGTAGGAAGACACAGATCCTGTGGTTTAACTCCGTTTCTGAAGCGGAATTCAGAGCAGTGTTCTCATCCATGAAACACACTCTGTTTTAACGCAAGAAGCAAGGTCTTCTTTCCAGAAGCTCTAATATAGCAAGAACCATGACCATGCCCAGAAAAAAAGAACTGTGTTTCCTACTCATATGGACCATACATAGTTCAATTCTGCTTATGAAAGTGATACAAACCACAGCTCAACATACAAAAATGCTCTTTAGTTAATAGTGAGAATCGCGTTGGGTTTGTGAACTCTGTAAAATCATTTGAGCCCAAATTCTCTTAGTTTTCCACAAATGAACTCTTGCTTGTAGGAAGACACAGATCCTGTGGTTTAACTCCGTTTCTGAAGCGAAATTCAGAGCAGTGTTCTCCTCCATGAAACACAGTCTGTTTTAACGCAAGAAGCAAGCTCTTCTGTCGAGTGTCTCTAATACAGCAAGAACCATTAGCATGCCCAGCATAAAAGAACTGTGTTTCCTACTCATATGGACCATACGTAGTTCAACTCTGCTTATTAAACTGATACAAACCACAGCTCCACTTATTTAAATGCTCTTTAGTTAATTGTGGGAATCGCGTTGGGTTCGTGAACTGTGTTATATAATTTGAGCCCAAAATCTCTTGGTTTCCCAGAAATGAACTCTTGCTTGTAGGAAAACACAGATCCTGTGGTTATCTCCGTTTCTGAAGGGAAATTCAGAGCAGTGTTCTCATCCATGAAACACACTGTTTTAACGCAAGAAGCAAGGTCTTCTTTCCAGCTTCTCTAATATAGCAAGAACCATGAGCATGCCCAGAAAAAAAGAACTGTGTTTCCTACTCATACGGACCATATATAGTGCAACTCTACTTAGGAAAATGATACTAACCACCGCTGCACTTACATAAATTCTCTTTAGTTAATAGTGAGAATCGCGTTGGGTTCGTGAACTGTGTAAAATCATTTGAGCCCAAAATTCACTTGGTTTACCAGAAATGAACCCTTGCTTGTAGGAAGACACAGATCCTGGGGTTTAACTCTGTTTCTAAAGGGAAATTTAGAGCAGTGTTCTCATCCATGAAACACACTCTGTTTTAACGCAAGAAGCAAGGTCTTCTTTCCAGCATCTCTAATATAGCAAGAACCATGAGCATGCCCAGAAAAAAAGAACTGTGTTTCCTACTCATACTGACCATATGTAGTTCAACTCTGCTTATGAAACTGATACAAACCTCAGCTCCACTTACATAAATGCTCTTTAGTTAATTTTGAGAATCGCGTTGAGTTTGTGAACTTTGTAAAATCATTTGAGCCCAAAATTCAGTTGGTTTACCAGAAATGAACTCTTGCTTGTAGCAATACACTGATCATCGGTTTTAACTCCGTTCCTGAAGGGAAATTCAGAGCAATGTTCTCATCCATGAAACACAGTCTGTTTTAACTCAAGAAGAAAGGTCTTCTTTCCAGCATCTCTAATATAGCAAGAACCATGAGCATGCCCAGAAAAAAAGAACTGTGTTTCCTACTCATACGGACCATATATAGTGCAATTCTACTTATGAAAATGATACTAACACCCAATGCACTTACATAAATTCTCTTTAGTTAATAGTGAGAATCGCGTTGGGTTCGTGAACTGTTTAAAATCATTTGAGCCCAAAATACACTTGGTTTACCAGAAATGAACTCTTGCTTGAAGCAATACACTGATCCTGGGGTTTAACTCCATTTCTGAAGGGAAATTCAGAGCAGTGTTCTCATCCATGAAACACAGTCTGTTTTAACGCAATAAGCAAGCTCTTCTTTCGAGTGTCTCTAATACAGCAAGAACAATGAGCATGCCCAGAAAAAAAGAACTGTGTTTCCTACTCATATGGACCATACGTAGTTCAACTCTGCTTCTGAAACTGATACAAACCACAGCTCCACTTACATAAATGCCCTTTAGTTAATTGTGAGAATCGCGTTGGGTTCGTGAACAGTGTAAAATCATTTGAGCCCAAATTCTCTTAGTTTTCCAGAAATGAACTCTTGCTTGTAGGAAGACACAGATCCTGTGGTTTAACTCCGTTTCTGAAGCGAAATTCAGAGCAGTGTTCTCATCCATGAAACACACTCTGTTTTAACGCAAGAAGCAAGGTCTTCTTTCCAGAAGCTCTAATATAGCAAGAACCATGACCATGCCCAGAAAAAAAGAACTGTGTTTCCTACTCATACGGACCATACGTAGTTCAATTCTGCTTATGAAAGTGATACAAACCACAGCTCAACATACAAAAATGCTCTTTAGTTAATAGTGAGAATCGCGTTGGGTTTGTGAACTCTGTAAAATCATTTGAGCCCAAAATTCACTTGGTTTACCAGAAATGAAATCTTGCTTGTAGGAAGACACAGATCCTGGGGTTTAACTCCGTTTCTGAAGGGAAATTCAGAGCAGTGTTCTCCTCCATGAAACACAGTCTGTTTTAACGCAAGAAGCAAGCTCTTCTGTCGAGTGTCTCTAATACAGCAAGAACCATTAGCATGCCCAGCATAAAAGAACTGTGTTTCCTACTCATATGGACCATACGTAGTTCAACTCTGCTTATTAAACTGATACAAACCACAGCTCCACTTATTTAAATGCTCTTTAGTTAATTGTGGGAATCGCGTCGGGTTCGTGAACTGTGTTATATAATTTGAGCCCAAAATCTCTTGGTTTCCCAGAAATTAACTCTTGCTTGTAGGAAAACACAGATCCTGTGGTTATCTCCGTTTCTGAAGGGAAATTCAGAGCAGTGTTCTCATCCATGAAACACACTGTTTTAACGCAAGAAGCAAGGTCTTCTTTCCAGCTTCTCTAATATAGCAAGAACCATGAGCATGCCCAGAAAAAAAGAACTGTGTTTCCTACTCATACGGACCATATATAGTGCAACTCTACTTAGGAAAATGATACTAACCACCGCTGCACTTACATAAATTCTCTTTAGTTAATAGTGAGAATCGGGTTGGGTTCGTGAACTGTGTAAAATCATTTGAGCCCAAAATTCACTTGGTTTACCAGAAATGAACCCTTGCTTGTAGGAAGACCTAGATCCTGGGGTTTAACTCTGTTTCTAAAGGGAAATTTAGAGCAGTGTTCTCATCCATGAAACACACTCTGTTTTAACGCAAGAAGCAAGGTCTTCTTTCCAGCATCTCTAATATAGCAAGAACCATGAGCATGCCCAGAAAAAAAGAACTGTGTTTCCTACTCATACTGACCATATGTAGTTCAACTCTGCTTATGAAACTGATACAAACCTCAGCTCCACTTACATAAATGCTCTTTAGTTAATTTTGAGAATCGCGTTGAGTTTGTGAACTGTGTTATATCATTTGAGCCCAAAATCTCTTGGTTTCCCAGAAATGAACTCTTGCTTGTAGAAAGACACAGATCCTGTGGTTTAACTCCGTTTCTGTTGGGAAATTCAGTGCAGTGTTCTCATCCATGAAACATACTCTGTTTTAACGCAAGACGCATGCTCTACTTTCCAGAATCTCTAAAGGAACAAGAACCTTGAGCATGTCCAAAAAAAAAGAACTGTGTTTCCTACTCGTACGGACCATACGTAGTTCAACTCTGCTTCTGAAACTGATACAAACCACAGCTCCACTTACAGAAATGCTCTTTAGTTAATTGTGAGAATTGTGTTGGATTTGTGAACTTTGTAAAATCATTTGAGCCCAAAATTCAGTTGGTTTACCACAAATGAACTCTTGCTTGTAGCAATACACTGATCATCGGTTTTAACTCCGTTCCTGAAGGGAAATTCAGAGCAGTGTTCTCATCCATGAAACACAGTCTGTTTTAACTCAAGAAGAAAGGTCTTCTTTCCAGCATCTCTAATATAGCAAGAACCATGAGCATGCCCAGAAAAAAAGAACTGTGTTTCCTACTCATACGGACCATATATAGTGCAATTCTACTTATGAAAATGATACTAACACCCAATGCACTTACATAAATTCTCTTTAGTTAATAGTGAGAATCGCGTTGGGTTCGTGAACTGTGTAAAATCATTTGAGCCCAAAATACACTTGGTTTACCAGAAATGAACTCTTGCTTGAAGCAATACACTGATCCTGGGGTTTAACTCCATTTCTGAAGGGAAATTCAGAGCAGTGTTCTCCTCCATGAAACACAGTCTGTTTTAACGCAATAAGCAAGCTCTTCTTTCGAGTGTCTCTAATACAGCAAGAACAATGAGCATGCCCAGAAAAAAAGAACTGTGTTTCCTACTCATATGGACCATACGTAGTTCAACTCTGCTTCTGAAACTGATACAAACCACAGCTCCACTTACATAAATGCCCTTTAGTTAATTGTGAGAATCGCGTTGGGTTCGTGAACTGTGTAAAATCATTTGAGCCCAAATTCTCTTAGTTTTCCACAAATGAACTCTTGCTTGTAGGAAGACACAGATCCTGTGGTTTAACTCCGTTTCTGAAGCGGAATTCAGAGCAGTGTTCTCATCCATGAAACACACTCTGTTTTAACGCAAGAAGCAAGGTCTTCTTTCCAGAAGCTCTAATATAGCAAGAACCATGACCATGCCCAGAAAAAAAGAACTGTGTTTCCTACTCATATGGACCATACATAGTTCAATTCTGCTTATGAAAGTGATACAAACCACAGCTCAACATACAAAAATGCTCTTTAGTTAATAGTGAGAATCGCGTTGGGTTTGTGAACTCTGTAAAATCATTTGAGCCCAAATTCTCTTAGTTTTCCACAAATGAACTCTTGCTTGTAGGAAGACACAGATCCTGTGGTTTAACTCCGTTTCTGAAGCGAAATTCAGAGCAGTGTTCTCCTCCATGAAACACAGTCTGTTTTAACGCAAGAAGCAAGCTCTTCTGTCGAGTGTCTCTAATACAGCAAGAACCATTAGCATGCCCAGCATAAAAGAACTGTGTTTCCTACTCATATGGACCATACGTAGTTCAACTCTGCTTATTAAACTGATACAAACCACAGCTCCACTTATTTAAATGCTCTTTAGTTAATTGTGGGAATCGCGTTGGGTTCATGAACTGTGTTATATAATTTGAGCCCAAAATCTCTTGGTTTCCCAGAAATGAACTCTTGCTTGTAGGAAAACACAGATCCTGTGGTTATCTCCGTTTCTGAAGGGAAATTCAGAGCAGTGTTCTCATCCATGAAACACACTGTTTTAACGCAAGAAGCAAGGTCTTCTTTCCAGCATCTCTAATATAGCAAGAACCATGAGAATGCCCAGAAAAAAAGAACTGTGTTTCCTACTCATACGGACCATATATAGTGCAACTCTACTTATGAAAATGATACTAACACCCGATGCACTTACATAAATTCTCTTTAGTTAATAGTGAGAATCGCGTTGGGTTCGTGAACTGTGTAAAATCATTTGAGCCCAAAATTCACTTGGTTTACCAGAAATGAACCCTTGCTTGTAGGAAGACACAGATCCTGGGGTTTAACTCCGTTTCTGAAGGGAAATTTAGAGCAGTGTTCTCATCCATGAAACACACTCTGTTTTAACGCAAGAAGCAAGGTCTTCTTTCCAGCATCTCTAATATAGCAAGAACCATGAGCATGCCCAGAAAAAAAGAACTGTGTTTCCTACTCATACTGACCATATGTAGTTCAACTCTGCTTATGAAACTGATACAAACCACAGCTCCACTTACATAAATGCTCTTTAGTTAATTTTGAGAATCGCGTTGAGTTTGTGAACTGTGTTATATCATTTGAGCCCAAAATCTCTTGGTTTCCCAGAAATGAACTCTTGCTTGTAGAAAGACACAGATCCTGTGGTTTAACTCCGTTTCTGATGGGAAATTCAGTGAAGTGTTCTCATCCATGAAACACACACTGTTTTAACGCAAGAAGCAAGGTCTTCTTTCCAGCATCTCTAATATAGCAAGAACCATGAGCATGCCCAGAAAAAAAGAACTGTGTTTCCTACTCATACTGACCATATGTAGTTCAACTCTGCTTATGAAACTGATACAAACCACAGCTCCACTTACTTAAATGCTCTTTAGTTAATTGTGGGAATCGAGTTGGGTTCGTGAACTGAGTTATATAATTTGAGCCCAAAATCTCTTGGTTTCCCAGAAATGAACTCTTGCTTGTAGGAAAACACAGATCCTGTGGTTATCTCCGTTTCTGAAGGGAAATTCAGAGCAGTGTTCTCATCCATGAAACACACTCTGTTTTAACGCAAGAAGCAAGGTCTTCTTTCCAGCATCTCTAATATAGCAAGAACAATGAGCATGCCCAGAAAAAAAGAACTGTGTTTCCTACTCATACGGACCATATATAGTGCATCTATACTTATTAAAATGATACTAACCCCCGCTGCACTTACATAAATTCTCTTTAGTTAATAGTGAGAATCCGGTTGGGTTCGTGAACTGTGTAAAATCATTTGAGCCCAAATTTCACTTGGTTTAGAGAAATCAACTCTTGTAGGAAGACACCTATCCTGTGGTTTAACTCCGTTCCTGAAGAGAAATTCAGAGCAGTGTTCTCATCCATGAAACACACTCTGTTTTAACGCAAGAAGCAAGGTCTTCTTTCCAGCATCTCTAATATAGCAAGAACCATGAGCATGCCCACAAAAAAAGAACTGTGTTTCCTACTCATACGGACCATACGTAGTTCAACTCTGCTTATGAAACTGATACAAACCACAGCTTCACTTACATAAATGCTCTTTGGTTAATAGTGAGAATCGTGTTGGGTTTGTGAACTCTGTAAAATCATTTGAGCCCAAAATTCACTTGGTTTACCATAAATGAACTCTTGCTTGTAGCAATACACTGATCCTGGGGTTTAACTCGGTTTCTGAAGGGAAATTCAGAGCAGTGTTCTCATCCATGAAACTCAGTCTGTTTTAACGCAAGAAGCAAGCTCTTCTTTGGAGTGTCTCTAATACAGCAAGAACCATGAGCATGCCCAGAAAAAAAGAACTGTGTTTCCTACTCATAAGGACCATACTTAGTTCAACTCTGCTTATTAAACTGATACAAACCACAGCTCCACTTACATAAATGCTCTTTAGTTAATTGTGAGAATCGCGTTGGGTTTGTGAACTGTGTTATATCATTTGAGCCCAAAATCTCTTGGTTTCCCAGAAATGAACTCTTGCTTGTAGAAAGACACAGATCCTGTGGTTTAACTCCGTTTCTGAAGGGAAATTCAGAGCAGTGTTCTCATCCATGAAACACACTCTGTTTTAACGCAAGAAGCAAGGTCTTCTTTCCAGAATCTCTAATATAGTAAGAACCATGACCATGCACAGAAAAAAAGAACTGTGTTTCCTACCCATACGGACCATACGTAGTTCAACTCTGCTTATTAACGTGATACAAACCACAGCTCAACATACAAAAATGCTCTTTAGTTAATAGTGAGAATCGCGTTGGGTTTGTGAACTCTGTAAAATCATTTGAGCCCAAAATTCACTTGGTTTACCAGAAATGAACTCTTGCTTGTAGGAAGACACAGATCCTGGGGTTTAACTCCGTTTCTGAAGGGAAATTCAGAGCAGTGTTCTCATCCATGAAACACAGTCTGTTTTAACGCAAGAAGCAAGCTCTTCTGTCGAGTGTCTCTAATACAGCAAGAACCATGAGTATGCCCAGAAAAAATGAACTGTGTTTCCTACTCATACGGACCATATATAGTGCAATTCTACTTATGAAAATGATACTAATCCCCGCTGCACTTACATAAATTCTCTTTAGTTAATAGTGAGAATCCGGTTGGGTTCGTGAACTGTGTAAAATCATTTGAGCCCAAAATCTCTTGGTTTCCCAGAAATGAACTCTTGCTTGTAGGAATACACAGATCCTGTGGTTACCTACGTTTCTGAAGGGAAATTCAGAGCAGTGTTCTCATCCATGTAGCACACTCTGTTTTAACGCAAGAGGCAAGGTCTTCTTTCCAGCATCTCTAATATAGCAAGAACCATGAGCATGCCCAGAAAAAAAGAACTGTGTTTCCTACTCATACGGACCATACTTAGTTCAACTCTGCTTATTAAACTGATGCAAACCACAGCTCCACTTACATAAATGCTCTTTAGTTAATTTTGAGAATCGCGTTGGGTTTGTAAACTGTGTTATATCATTTGAGCCCAAAATCTCTTGGTTTCCCAGAAATGAACTCTTGCTTGTAGAAAGACACAGATCCCGTTGTTTAACTCCGTTTCTGATGCCAAATTCAGTGCAGTGTTCTCATCCATGAAACACACTCTGTTTTAACGCAATTCGCATGCTCTACTTTCCAGAATCTCTAAAGGAACAAGAACCTTGAGCATGTCCAAAAAAAAGAACTGTGTTTCCTACTCATACGGACCATACGTAGTTCAACTCTGCTTATGAAACTGATACAAACCACAGCTCCACTTACAGAAATGCTCTTTAGTTAATTGTGAGAATCGCGTTGGATTTGTGAACTTTGTAATATCATTAGAGCCCAAAATTCACTTGGTTTACCAGAAATGAACTCTTGCTTGTAGCAATACACTGATCATGGGGTTTAACTCCGTTCCTGAAGGGAAATTCAGAGCAGTGTTCTCATCCATGAAACACAGTCTGTTTTAACTCAAGAAGAAAGGTCTTCTTTCCAGTATCTCTAATATAGCAAGAACCATGAGCATGCCCAGAAAAAAAGAACTGTGTTTACTACTCACACGGACCATATATAGTGCAATTCTACTTATGAAAATAATACTAACACCCGATGCACTTACATAAATTCTCTTTAGTTAATAGTGAGAATCGCGTTGGGTTCGTGAACTGTGTAAAATCATTTGAGACCAAAATACACTTGGTTTACCAGAAATGTACTCTTGCTTGAAGCAATGCACTGATCCTGTGGTTTAACTCCGTTTCTGAAGGGAAATTCAGAGCACTGTTCTCATCCATGAAACACAGTCTGTTTTAACGCAATAAGCAAGCTCTTCTTTCCAGAAGCTCTAATATAGCAAGAACCATGACCATGCCCAGAATAAAAGAACTGTGTTTCCTACTCATACGGACCATACGTAGTTCAATTCTGCTTATGAAAGTGATACAAACCACAGCTCAACATACAAAAATGCTCTTTAGTTAATAGTGAGAATCGCGTTGGGTTTGTGAACTCTGTAAAATCATTTGAGCCCAAAATTCACTTGGTTTACCAGAAATGAAATCTTGCTTGTAGGAAGACACAGATCCTGGGGTTTAACTCCGTTTCTGAAGGGAAATTCAGAGCAGTGTTCTCATCCATGAAACACAGTCTGTTTTAACGCAAGAAGGAAGCTCTTCTGTCGAGTGTCTCTAATACAGCAAGAACCATGAGCATGCCCAGCATAAAAGAACTGTGTTTCCTACTCATATGGACCATACGTAGTTCAACTCTGCTTATGAAACTGATACAAACCACAGCTCCACTTACTTAAATGCTCTTTAGTTAATTGTGGGAATCGCGTTGGGTTCGTGAACTGTGTTATATAATTTGAGCCCAAAATCTCTTGGTTTCCCAGAAATGAACTCTTGCTTGTAGGAAAACACAGATCCTGTGGTTATCTCCGTTTCTGAAGGGAAATTCAGAGCAGTGTTCTCATCCATGAAACACACTGTTTTAACGCAAGAAGCAAGGTCTTCTTTCCAGCATCTCTAATATAGCAAGAACCATGAGCTTGCCCAGAAAAAAAGAACTGTGTTTCCTACTCATACGGACCATATATAGTGCAACTCTACTTAGGAAAATGATACTAACCACCGCTGCACTTACATAAATTCTCTTTAGTTAATAGTGAGAATCGCGTTGGGTTCGTGAACTGTGTAAAATCATTTGAGCCCAAAATTCACTTGGTTTACCAGAAATGAACCCTTGCTTGTAGGAAGACACAGATCCTGGGGTTTAACTCTGTTTCTAAAGGGAAATTTAGAGCAGTGTTCTCATCCATGAAACACACTCTGTTTTAACGCAAGAAGCAAGGTCTTCTTTCCAGCATCTCTAATATAGCAAGAACCATGAGCATGCCCAGAAAAAAAGAACTGTGTTTCCTACTCATACGGACCATACGTAGTTCAACTCTGCTTATGAAACTGATAAAACCACAGCTCCACTTACAGAAATGCTCTTTAGTTAATAGTGAGAATCGTGTTGGGTTTGTGAACTCTGTAAAATCATTTGAGACCAAAATTCACTTGGTTTACCAGAAATGAACTATTGCTTGTAGCAATACACTGATCCTGGGGTTTAACTCGGTTTCTGAAGGGAAATTCAGAGCAGTGTTCTCATCCATGAAACACAGTCTGTTTTAACGCAAGAAGCAAGCTCTTCTTTGGAGTGTCTCTAATACAGCAAGAACCATGAGCATGCCCAGAAAAAACGAACTGTGTTTCCTACTCATACGGACCATATATAGTGCAACTCTACTTATGAAAATCATACTAACACCCGATGCACTTACATAAATTCTCTTTAGTTAATAGTGAGAATCGCGTTGGGTTCATGAACTGTGTAAAATCATTTGAGCCCAAAATACACTTGGTTTACCAGAAATGAACTCTTGCTTGAAGCAGTAAAATGATCCTGGGGTTTAACTCCGTTTCTGAAGGGAAATTCAGAGCAGTGTTCTCATCCATGAAACACACTCTGTTTTAACGCAATAAGCAAGCTCTTCTTTCGAGTGTCTCTAATACAGCAAGAACCATGAGCATGCCCAGAAAAAAAGAAGTGTGTTTCCTACTCATACGGACCATATATAGTGCATCTATACTTATTAAAATGATACTAACCCCCGCTGCACTTACATAAATTCTCTTTAGTTAATAGTGAGAATCCGGTTGTGTTCGTGAACTGTCTAAAATCATTTGAGCCCAAATTTCACTTGGTTTACCAGAAATCAACTCTTGTAGGAAGACACAGATCCTGTGGTTTAACTCCGTTCCTAAAGGGAAATTCAGAGCAGTGTTCTCATCCATGAAACACACTCTGTTTTAACGCAAGAAGCAAGGTCTTCTTTCCAGCATCTCTAATATAGCAAGAACCATGAGAATGCCCACAAAAAAGAGCTGTTTTTTCCTACTCATACGGACCATAGGTAGTTCAACTCTGCTTATGAAACTGATACAAACCACAGCTCCACTTACATAAATGCTCTTTAGTTAATTTTGAGAATCGCGTTGGGTTTGTGAACTGTGTTTTATCATTTGAGCCCAAAATCTCTTGGTTTCCCAGAAATGAACTCTTGCTTGTAGAAAGACACAGATCCTGTGGTTTAACTCCGTTTCTGATGGGAAATTCAGAGCAGTGTTCTCATCCATGAAACACACTCTGTTTTAACTGAAGAAGCAAGGTGTTCTTTCCAGCATCTCTAATATAGCAAGAACCATGAGCATGCCCAGAAAAAAAGAACTGTGTTTCCTACTCATACGGACCATATATAGTGCAACTCTACTCATGAAAATGATACTAACACCCGATGCACTTACATAAATTCTCTTTAGTTAATAGTGAGAATCGCGTTGGGTTCGTGAACTGTGTAAAATCATTTGAGCCCAAAATACACTTGGTTTACCAGAAATGAACTCTTGCTTGAAGCAATACAATGATCCTGGGGTTTAACTCCGTTTCTGAAGGGAAATTCAGAGCAGTGTTCTCATCCATGAAACACAGTCTGTTTTAACGCAATAAGCAAGCTCTTCTTTCGAGTGTCTCTAATACAGCAAGAACAATGAGCATGCCCAGAAAAAAAGAAGTGTGTTTCCTACTCATACGGACCATATATAGTGCATCTATACTTATTAAAATGATACTAACCCCCGCTGCACTTACATAAATTCTCTTTAGTTAATAGTGAGAATCCGGTTGTGTTCGTGAACTGTCTAAAATCATTTGAGCCCAAATTTCACTTGGTTTACCAGAAATCAACTCTTGTAGGAAGACACAGAATCTGTGGTTTAACTCCGTTCCTAAAGGGAAATTCAGAGCAGTGTTCTCATCCATGAAACACACTCTGTTTTAACGCAAGAAGCAAGGTCTTCTTTCCAGCATCTCTAATATAGCAAGAACCATGAGAATGCCCACAAAAAAGAGCTGTTTTTTCCTACTCATACGGACCATAGGTAGTTCAACTCTGCTTATGAAACTGATACAAACCACAGCTCCACTTACATAAATGCTCTTTAGTTAATTTTGAGAATCGCGTTGGGTTTGTGAACTGTGTTTTATCATTTGAGCCCAAAATCTCTTGGTTTCCCAGAAATGAACTCTTGCTTGTAGAAAGACACAGATCCTGTGGTTTAACTCCGTTTCTGATGGGAAATTCAGAGCAGTGTTCTCATCCATGAAACACACTCTGTTTTAACTGAAGAAGCAAGGTGTTCTTTCCAGCATCTCTAATATAGCAAGAACCATGAGCATGCCCAGAAAAAAAGAACTGTGTTTCCTACTCATACGGACCATATATAGTGCAACTCTACTCATGAAAATGATACTAACACCCGATGCACTTACATAAATTCTCTTTAGTTAATAGTGAGAATCGCGTTGGGTTCGTGAACTGTGTAAAATCATTTGAGCCCAAAATACACTTGGTTTACCAGAAATGAACTCTTGCTTGAAGCAATACAATGATCCTGGGGTTTAACTCCGTTTCTGAAGGGAAATTCAGAGCAGTGTTCTCATCCATGAAACACAGTCTGTTTTAACGCAATAAGCAAGCTCTTCTTTCGAGTGTCTCTAATACAGCAAGAACAATGAGTATGCCCAGAAAAAAAGAACTGTGTTTCCTACTCATACGGACCATATATAGTGCATCAATACTTATTAAAATGATACTAACCCCTGCTGCACTTACATAAATTCTCTTTAGTTAATAGTGAGAATCGCGTTGGGTTCGTTAACTGTGTTATATCATTTGAGCCCAAAATCTCTTGGTTTCCCAGAAATGAACTCTTGCTTGTAGGAAAACACAGATACTGTGGTTAACTCCGTTTCTGAAGGGAAATTCAGAGCAGTGTTCTCATCCATGAAACACACTCTGTTTTAACGCAATTCGCATGCTCTACTTTCCAGAATCTCTAAAGGAACAAGAACCTTGAGCATGTCCAAAAAAAAGAACTGTGTTTCCTACTCATACGGACCATACGTAGTTCAACTCTGCTTATGAAACTGATACAAACCACAGCTCCACTTACAGAAATGCTCTTTAGTTAATTGTGAGAATCGCGTTGGATTTGTGAACTTTGTAATATCATTAGAGCCCAAAATTCACTTGGTTTACCAGAAATGAACTCTTGCTTGTAGCAATACACTGATCATGGGGTTTAACTCCGTTCCTGAAGGGAAATTCAGAGCAGTGTTCTCATCCATGAAACACAGTCTGTTTTGACTCAAGAAGAAAGGTCTTCTTTCCAGTATCTCTAATATAGCAAGAACCATGAGCATGCCCAGAAAAAAAGAACTGTGTTTACTACTCACACGGACCATATATAGTGCAATTCTACTTATGAAAATAATACTAACACCCGATGCACTTACATAAATTCTCTTTAGTTAATAGTGAGAATCGCGTTGGGTTCGTGAACTGTGTAAAATCATTTGAGACCAAAATACACTTGGTTTACCAGAAATGTACTCTTGCTTGAAGCAATGCACTGATCCTGTGGTTTAACTCCGTTTCTGAAGGGAAATTCAGAGCACTGTTCTCATCCATGAAACACAGTCTGTTTTAACGCAATAAGCAAGCTCTTCTTTCCAGAAGCTCTAATATAGCAAGAACCATGACCATGCCCAGAATAAAAGAACTGTGTTTCCTACTCATACGGACCATACGTAGTTCAATTCTGCTTATGAAAGTGATACAAACCACAGCTCAATATACAAAAATGCTCTTTAGTTAATAGTGAGAATCGCGTTGGGTTTGTGAACTCTGTAAAATCATTTGAGCCCAAAATTCACTTGGTTTACCAGAAATGAACTCTTGCTTGTAGGAAGACACAGATCCTGGGGTTTAACTCCGTTTCTGAAGGGAAATTCAGAGCAGTGTTCTCATCCATGAAACACAGTCTGTTTTAACGCAAGAAGCAAGCTCTTCTGTCGAGTGTCTCTAATACAGCAAGAACCATGAGCATGCCCAGCATAAAAGAACTGTGTTTCCTACTCATATGGACCATACGTAGTTCAACTCTGCTTATGAAACTGATACAAACCACAGCTCCACTTACTTAAATGCTCTTTAGTTAATTGTGGGAATCGCGTTGGGTTTGTGAACTGTGTTATATAATTTGAGCCCAAAATCTCTTGGTTTCCCAGAAATGAACTCTTGCTTGTAGGAAAACACAGATCCTGTGGTTATCTCCGTTTCTGAAGGGAAATTCAGAGCAGTGTTCTCATCCATGAAACACACTGTTTTAACGCAAGAAGCAAGGTCTTCTTTCCAGCATCTCTAATATAGCAAGAACCATGAGCTTGCCCAGAAAAAAAGAACTGTGTTTCCTACTCATACGGATCATATATAGTGCAACTCTACTTAGGAAAATGATACTAACCACCGCTGCACTTACATAAATTCTCTTTAGTTAATAGTGAGAATCGCGTTGGGTTCGTGAACTGTGTAAAATCATTTGAGCCCAAAATTCACTTGGTTTACCAGAAATGAACCCTTGCTTGTAGGAAGACACAGATCCTGGGGTTTAACTCTGTTTCTAAAGGGAAATTTAGAGCAGTGTTCTCATCCATGAAACACACTCTGTTTTAATGCAAGAAGCAAGGTCTTCTTTCCAGCATCTCTAATATAGCAAGAACCATGAGCATGCCCAGAAAAAAAGAACTGTGTTTCCTACTCATACGGACCATACGTAGTTCAACTCTGCTTATGAAACTGATAAAACCACAGCTCCACTTACAGAAATGCTCTTTAGTTAATAGTGAGAATCGTGTTGGGTTTGTGAACTCTGTAAAATCATTTGAGACCAAAATTCACTTGGTTTACCAGAAATGAACTCTTGCTTGTAGCAATACACTGATCCTGGGGTTTAACTCGGTTTCTGAAGGGAAATTCAGAGCAGTGTTCTCATCCATGAAACACAGTCTGTTTTAACGCAAGAAGCAAGCTCTTCTTTGGAGTGTCTCTAATACAGCAAGAACCATGAGCATGCCCAGAAAAAACGAACTGTGTTTCCTACTCATACGGACCATATATAGTGCAACTCTACTTATGAAAATGATACTAACACCCGATGCACTTACATAAATTCTCTTTAGTTAATAGTGAGAATCGCGTTGGGTTCGTGAACTGTGTAAAATCATTTGAGCCCAAAATACACTTGGTTTACCAGAAATGAACTCTTGCTTGAAGCAGTACAATGATCCTGGGGTTTAACTCCGTTTCTGAAGGGAAATTCAGAGCAGTGTTCTCATCCATGAAACACACTCTGTTTTAACGCAATAAGCAAGCTCTTCTTTCGAGTGTCTCTAATACAGCAAGAACAATGAGCATGCCCAGAAAAAAAGAAGTGTGTTTCCTACTCATACGGACCATATATAGTGCATCTATACTTATTAAAATGATACTAACCCCCGCTGCACTTACATAAATTCTCTTTAGTTAATAGTGAGAATCCGGTTGTGTTCGTGAACTGTGTAAAATCATTTGAGCCCAAATTTCACTTGGTTTACCAGAAATCAACTCTTGTAGGAAGACACAGATCCTGTGGTTTAACTCCGTTCCTAAAGGGAAATTCAGAGCAGTGTTCTCATCCATGAAACACACTCTGTTTTAACGCAAGAAGCAAGGTCTTCTTTCCAGCATCTCTAATATAGCAAGAACCATGAGAATGCCCACAAAAAAGAGCTGTTTTTTCCTACTCATACGGACCATAGGTAGTTCAACTCTGCTTATGAAACTGATACAAACCACAGCTCCACTTACATAAATGCTCTTTAGTTAATTTTGAGAATCGCGTTGGGTTTGTGAACTGTGTTTTATCATTTGAGCCCAAAATCTCTTGGTTTCCCAGAAATGAACTCTTGCTTGTAGAAAGACACAGATCCTGTGGTTTAACTCCATTTCTGATGGGAAATTCAGAGCAGTGTTCTCATCCATGAAACACACTCTGTTTTAACGGAAGAAGCAAGGTGTTCTTTCCAGCATCTCTAATATAGCAAGAACCATGAGCATGCCCAGAAAAAAAGAACTGTGTTTCCTACTCATACGGACCATACGTAGTTCAACTCTGCCTATGAAACTGATACAAACCACAGCTCCACTTACATAAATGCTCTTTAGTTAATTGTGAGAATCGCGTTGGGTTCGTGAACTGTGTTATATCGTTTGAGCCCAAAATCTCTTGGTTTCCCAGAAATGAACTCTTGCTTGTAGGAAAACACAGATCCTGTGGTTATCTCCGTTTCTGAAGGGAAATTCAGAGCAGTGTTCTCATCCATGAAACACACTCTGTTTTAACGCAAGAAGCAAGGTCTTCTTTCCAGCATCTCTAATATAGCAAGAACCATGAGCATGCCCAGAAAAAAAGAACTGTGTTTCCTACTCATACAGACCATATATAGTGCAACCCTACTTATGAAAATGATACTAACACCTGATGCACTTACATAAATTCTCTTTGGTTATCTGTGAGAATCGCGTTCGGTTCGTGAACTGTGTTATATCGTTTGAGCCCAAAATCTCTTGTTTTCCCAGAAATGAACTCTTGCTTGTAGGAAAACACAGATCCTGTGGTTATCTCCGTTTCTGAAGGGAAATTCAGAGCAGTGTTCTCATCCATGAAACACACTCTGTTTTAACGGAAGAAGCAAGCTCTTCTTTCGAGTGTCTCTAATACAGCAAGAACAATGAGCATGCCCAGAAAAAAAGAACTGTGTTTCCTACTCATATGGACCATATATAGTGCATCAATACTTATTAAAATGATACTAACCCCCGCTGCACTTACATAAATTCTCTTTAGTTAATAGTGAGAATCCGGTTGTGTTCGTGAACTGTGTAAAATCATTTGAGCCCAAATTTCACTTGGTTTACCAGAAATCAACTCTTGTAGGAAGACACAGATCCTGTGGTTTAACTCCGTTCCTAAAGGGAAATTCAGAGCACTGTTCTCATCCATGAAACACACTCTGTTTTAACGCAAGAAGCAAGGTCTTCTTTCCAGCATCTCTAAAATAGCAAGAACCATGAGCATGCCCACAAAAAAAGAACTGTTTTTTCCTACTCATACGGACCATAGGTAGTTCAACTCTCCTTATGAAACTGATACAAACCACAGCTCCACTTACATAAATGCTCTTTAGTTAATTTTGAGAATCGCGTTGGGTTTGTGAACTGTGTTTTATCATTTGAGCCCAAAATCTCTTGGTTTCCCAGAAATGAACTCTTGCTTGTAGGAAAACACAGATACTGTGGTTAACTCCGTTTCTGAAGGGAAATTCAGAGCAGTGTTCTCATCCATGAAACACACTCTGTTTTAACACAAGAAGCAAGGTCTTCTTTCCAGCATCTCTAATATAGCAAGAACCATGAGCATGCCCAGAAAAAAAGAACTGTGTTTCCTACTCATACAGACCATATATAGTGCAACCCTACTTATGAAAATGATACTAACACCTGATGCACTTACATAAATTCTCTTTAGTTATCTGTGAGAATCGCGTTGGGTTCGTGAACTGTGTTATATCGTTTGAGCCCAAAATCTCTAGGTTTCCCAGAAATGAACTCTTGCTTGTAGGAAAACACAGATCCTGTGGTTATCTCCGTTTCTGAAGGGAAATTCAGAGCAGTGTTCTCATCCATGAAACACACTCTGTTTTAACGGAAGAAGCAAGCTCTTCTTTCGAGTGTCTCTAATACAGCAAGAACAATGAGCATGCCCAGAAAAAAAGAACTGTGTTTCCTACTCATACGGACCATATATAGTGCATCAATGCTTATTAAAATTATACTAACCCCCGCTGCACTTACATAAATTCTCTTTAGTTAATAGTGAGAATCCGGTTGGGTTCGTGAACTGTGTAAAATCATTTGAGCCCAAATTTCACTTGGTTTACCAGAAATCAACTCTTGTAGGAAGACACAGATCCTGTGGTTTAACTCCGTTCCTGAAGGGAAATTCAGAGCGGTGTTCTCATCCATGAAACACACTCTGTTTTAACGCAAGAAGAAAGGTCTTCTTTCCAGCATCTCTAATATAGCAAGAACCATGAGCATGCCCAGAAAAAAAGAACTGTGTTTCCTACTCATACGGACCATATATAGTGCAACTCTAGTTATGAAAATGATACTAACACCCAATGCACTTACATAAATTCTCTTTAGTTAATAGTGAGAATCGTGTTGGGTTCGTGAACTGTGTAAAATCATTTGAGCCCAAAATTCACTTGGTTTACCAGAAATGAACCCTTGCTTGTAGGAAGACACAGATCCTGGGGATTAACTCCGTTTCTGAAGGGAAATTTAGAGCAGTGTTCTCATCCATGAAACACACTCGGTTTTAACGCAATAAGCATGGTCTTCTTTCCAGCATCTCTAATATCTCAAGAACCATTAGCATGCCAGGAAAAAAAGAACTGTGTTTCCTACTCATACGGACCAAACGTAGTTCAACTCTGCCTATGAAACTGATACAAACCACAGCTCCACTTACATAAATGCTCTTTAGTTAATTGTGAGAATCGCGTTGGGTTCGTGAACTGTGTTATATCGTTTGAGCCCAAAATCTCTTGGTTTCCCAGAAATGAACTCTTGCATGTATGAAAACAAAGATCCTGTGGTTATCTCCGTTTCTGAAGGGAAATTCAGAGCAGTGTTCTCATCCATGAAACACACTCTGTTTTAACGCAAGAAGCAAGGTCTTCTTTCCAGCATCTCTAATATAGCAAGAACCATGAGCATGCCCAGAAAAAAAGAACTGTGTTTCCTACTCATACAGACCATATATAGTGCAACCCTACTTATGAAAATGATACTAACACCTGATGCACTTACATAAATTCTCTTTAGTTATCTGTGAGAATCGCGTTGGGTTCGTGAACTGTGTTATATCGTTTGAGCCCAAAATCTCTAGGTTTCCCAGAAATGAACTCTTGCTTGTAGGAAAACACAGATCCTGTGGTTATCTCCGTTTCTGAAGGGAAATTCAGAGCAGTGTTCTCATCCATGAAACACACTCTGTTTTAACGGAAGAAGCAAGCTCTTCTTTCGAGTGTCTCTAATACAGCAAGAACAATGAGCATGCCCAGAAAAAAAGAACTGTGTTTCCTACTCATACGGACCATATATAGTGCATCAATGCTTATTAAAATGATACTAACCCCCGCTGCACTTACATAAATTCTCTTTAGTTAATAGTGAGAATCCGGTTGGGTTCGTGAACTGTGTAAAATCATTTGAGCCCAAATTTCACTTGGTTTACCAGAAATCAACTCTTGTAGGAAGACACAGATCCTGTGGTTTAACTCCGTTCCTGAAGGGAAATTCAGAGCAGTGTTCTCATCCATGAAACACACTCTGTTTTAACGCAAGAAGAAAGGTCTTCTTTCCAGCATCTCTAATATAGCAAGAACCATGAGCATGCCCAGAAAAAAAGAACTGTGTTTCCTACTCATACGGACCATATATAGTGCAACTCTAGTTATGAAAATGATACTAACACCCAATGCACTTACATAAATTCTCTTTAGTTAATAGTGAGAATCGTGTTGGGTTCGTGAACTGTGTAAAATCATTTGAGCCCAAAATTCACTTGGTTTACCAGAAATGAACCCTTGCTTGTAGGAAGACACAGATCCTGGGGATTAACTCCGTTTCTGAAGGGAAATTTAGAGCAGTGTTCTCATCCATGAAACACACTCGGTTTTAACGCAATAAGCATGGTCTTCTTTCCAGCATCTCTAATATCTCAAGAACCATTAGCATGCCAGGAAAAAAAGAACTGTGTTTCCTACTCATGCGGACCATACGTAGTTCAACTCTGCCTATGAAACTGATACAAACCACAGCTCCACTTACATAAATGCTCTTTAGTTAATTGTGAGAATCGCGTTGGGTTCGTGAACTGTGTTATATCGTTTGAGCCCAAAATCTCTTGGTTTCCCAGAAATGAACTCTTGCTTGTAGGAAAACACAGATCCTGTGGTTATCTCCGTTTCTGAAGGGAAATTCAGAGCAGTGTTCTCATCCATGAAACACACTCTGTTTTAACGCAAGAAGCAAGGTCTTCTTTCCAGCATCTCTAATATAGCAAGAACCATGAGCATGCCCAGAAAAAAAGAACTGTGTTTCCTACTCATACGGACCATATATAGTGCAACCCTACTTATGAAAATGATACTAACACCTGATGCACTTACATAAATTCTCTTTAGTTATCTGTGAGAATCGCGTTGGGTTCGTGAACTGTGTTATATCGTTTGAGCCCAAAATCTCTAGGTTTCCCAGAAATGAACTCTTGCTTGTAGGAAAACACAGATCCTGTGGTTATCTCCGTTTCTGAAGGGAAATTCAGAGCAGTGTTCTCATCCATGAAACACACTCTGTTTTAACGGAAGAAGCAAGCTCTTCTTTCGAGTGTCTCTAATACAGCAAGAACAATGAGCATGCCCAGAAAAAAAGAACTGTGTTTCCTACTCATACGGACCATATATAGTGCATCAATGCTTATTAAAATGATACTAACCCCCGCTGCACTTACATAAATTCTCTTTAGTTAATAGTGAGAATCCGGTTGGGTTCGTGAACTGTGTAAAATCATTTGAGCCCAAATTTCACTTGGTTTACCAGAAATCAACTCTTGTAGGAAGACACAGATCCTGTGGTTTAACTCCGTTCCTGAAGGGAAATTCAGAGCAGTGTTCTCATCCATGAAACACACTCTGTTTTAACGCAAGAAGAAAGGTCTTCTTTCCAGCATCTCTAATATAGCAAGAACCATGAGCATGCCCAGAAAAAAAGAACTGTGTTTCCTACTCATACGGACCATATATAGTGCAACTCTAGTTATGAAAATGATACTAACACCCAATGCACTTACATAAATTCTCTTTAGTTAATAGTGAGAATCGTGTTGGGTTCGTGAACTGTGTAAAATCATTTGAGCCCAAAATTCACTTGGTTTACCAGAAATGAACCCTTGCTTGTAGGAAGACACAGATCCTGGGGATTAACTCCGTTTCTGAAGGGAAATTTAGAGCAGTGTTCTCATCCATGAAACACACTCGGTTTTAACGCAATAAGCATGGTCTTCTTTCCAGCATCTCTAATATCTCAAGAACCATTAGCATGCCAGGAAAAAAAGAACTGTGTTTCCTACTCATACGGACCATACGTAGTTCAACTCTGCCTATGAAACTGATACAAACCACAGCTCCACTTACATAAATGCTCTTTAGTTAATTGTGAGAATCGCGTTGGGTTCGTGAACTGTGTTATATCGTTTGAGCCCAAAATCTCTTGGTTTCCCAGAAATGAACTCTTGCTTGTAGGAAAACACAGATCCTGTGGTTATCTCCGTTTCTGAAGGGAAATTCAGAGCAGTGTTCTCATCCATGAAACACACTCTGTTTTAACGCAAGAAGCAAGGTCTTCTTTCCAGCATCTCTAATATAGCAAGAACCATGAGCATGCCCAGAAAAAAAGAACTGTGTTTCCTACTCATACAGACCATATATAGTGCAACCCTACTTATGAAAATGATACTAACACCTGATGCACTTACATAAATTCTCTTTAGTTATCTGTGAGAATCGCGTTGGGTTCGTGAACTGTGTTATATCGTTTGAGCCCAAAATCTCTAGGTTTCCCAGAAATGAACTCTTGCTTGTAGGAAAACACAGATCCTGTGGTTATCTCCGTTTCTGAAGGGAAATTCAGAGCAGTGTTCTCATCCATGAAACACACTCTGTTTTAACGGAAGAAGCAAGCTCTTCTTTCGAGTGTCTCTAATACAGCAAGAACAATGAGCATGCCCAGAAAAAAAGAACTGTGTTTCCTACTCATACGGACCATATATAGTGCATCAATGCTTATTAAAATGATACTAACCCCCGCTGCACTTACATAAATTCTCTTTAGTTAATAGTGAGAATCCGGTTGGGTTCGTGAACTGTGTAAAATCATTTGAGCCCAAATTTCACTTGGTTTACCAGAAATCAACTCTTGTAGGAAGACACAGATCCTGTGGTTTAACTCCGTTCCTGAAGGGAAATTCAGAGCAGTGTTCTCATCCATGAAACACACTCTGTTTTAACGCAAGAAGAAAGGTCTTCTTTCCAGCATCTCTAATATAGCAAGAACCATGAGCATGCCCAGAAAAAAAGAACTGTGTTTCCTACTCATACGGACCATATATAGTGCAACTCTAGTTATGAAAATGATACTAACACCCAATGCACTTACATAAATTCTCTTTAGTTAATAGTGAGAATCGTGTTGGGTTCGTGAACTGTGTAAAATCATTTGAGCCCAAAATTCACTTGGTTTACCAGAAATGAACCCTTGCTTGTAGGAAGACACAGATCCTGGGGATTAACTCCGTTTCTGAAGGGAAATTTAGAGCAGTGTTCTCATCCATGAAACACACTCTGTTTTAACGCAAGAAGCAAGGTCTTCTTTCCAGCATCTCTAATATAGCAAGAACCATGAGCATGCCCAGAAAAAAAGAACTGTATTTCCTACTCATACGGACCATACGTAGTTCAACTCTGCTTATGAAACTGATACAAACCACAGCTCCACTTACATAAATGCTCTTTGGTTAATAGTGAGAATCGCGTTGGGTTTGTGAACTCTGTAAAATCATTTGAGCCTAAAATTCACTTGGTTTACCAGAAATGAACTCTTGCTTGTGTCAATACACTGATCCTGGGGTTTCACTCGGTTTCTGAAGGGAAATTCAGAGCAGTGTTCTCATCCATGAAACACAGTCTGTTTTAACGCAAGAAGCAAGCTCTTCTTTGGAGTGTCTCTAATACAGCAAGAACCATGAGCATGCCCAGAAAAAAAGAACTGTGTTTCCTACTCATAGGGACCATACGTAGTTCAACTCTGCCTATGAAACTGATACAAACCAAGGCTCCACTTACATAAATGCTCTTTAGTTAATTGTGAGAATCGCGTTGGGTTCGTGAACTGTGTTTTATCGTTTGAGCCCAAAATCTCTTGGTTTCCCAGAAATGAACTCTTGCTTGTAGGAAAACACAGATCCTGTGGTTATCTCCGTTTCTGAAGGGAAATTCAGAGCAGTGTTCTCATCCATGAAACACACTCTGTTTTAACGCAAGAAGCAAGGTCTTCTTTCCAGCATCTCTAATATAGCAAGAACCATGAGCATGCCCAGAAAAAAAGAACTGTGTTTCCTACTCATACGGACCATATATAGTGCAACTCTACTTATGAAAATGATACTAACACCTGATGCACTTACATAAATTCTATTTAGTTATCTGAGAGAATCGCGTTGGGTTCGTGAACTGTGTTATATCGTTTGAGCCCAAAATCTCTTGGTTTCCCAGAAATGAACTCTTGCTTGTAGGAAAACACAGATCCTGTGGTTATCTCCGTTTCTGAAGGGAAATTCAGAGCAGTGTTCTCATCCATGAAACACACTCTGTTTTAACGCAAGAAGAAAGGTCTTCTTTCCAGCATCTCTAATATAGCAAGAACCATGAGCATGCCCAGAAAAAAAGAACTGTGTTTCCTACTCATACGGACCATATATAGTGCAACTCTACATATGAAAATGATACTAACTCCCGCTGCACTTACATAAATTCTCTTTAGTTAATAGTGAGAATCGCGTTGGGTTCGTGAACTGTGTTATGTCATTTGAGCCCAAAATCTCTTGGTTTCCCAGAAATGAACTCTTGCTTGTAGGAAAACACAGATACTGTGGTTAACTCCGTTTCTGAAGGGAAATTCAGAGCAGTGTTCTCATCCATGAAACACACTCTGTTTTAACGCAAGAAGCAAGGTCTTCTTTCCAGCATCTCTAATATAGCAAGAACCATGAGCATGCCCAGAATAAAAGAACTGTGTTTCCTACTCATACGGACCATACGTAGTTCAACTCTGCTTATGAAACTGATACAAACCACAGCTCCACTTACATAAATGCTCTTTGGTTAATAGTGAGAATCGCGTTGGGTTTGTGAACTCTGTAAAATCATTTGAGCCTAAAATTCACTTGGTTTAGCAGAAATGAACTTTTGCTTGTGTCAATACACTGATCCTGGGGTTTCACTCGGTTTCTGAAGGGAAATTCAGAGCAGTGTTCTCCTCCATGAAACACAGTCTGTTTTAACGCAAGAAGCAAGCTCTTCTTTGGAGTGTCTCTAATACAACAAGAACCATGAGCATGCCCAGAAAAAAAGAACTGTGTTTCCTACTCATACGGACCATACGTAGTTGAACTCTGCTTATTAAACTGATACAAACCATAGCTCCACTTACATAAATGCTCTTTAGTTAATTGTGAGAATCGCGTTGGGTTCGTGAACTGTGTTATATCATTTGAGCCCCAAATCTCTTGGTTGACCAGAAATGAACTCTTGCTTGTAGGAAAACACAGATCCTGTGGTTACCTCCGTTTCTGAAGGGAAATTCAGAGCAGTGTTCTCATCCATGAAACACACTCTGTTTTAACGCAAGATGCAAGGTCTTCTTTCCAGCATCTCTAATATAGCAAAAACCATGAGCATGCCCAAAAAAAAGAACTGTGTTTCCTACTCATATGGACCATATATAGTGCAACTCAACTTATGAAAATGATACTAACACCCGATGCACTTACATAAATTCTCTTTAGATAATAGTGAGAATCGCGTTGGGTTCGTGAACTGTGTAAAATCATTTGAGCCCAAAATTCACTTGGTTTACCAGTAATGAACACTTGCTTGTAGGAAGACACAGATCCTGGGGTTTAACTCCGTTTCTGAAGGGAAATTTAGAGCAGTGTTCTCATCCATGAAACACACTCTGTTTTAACGCAAGAAGCAAGGTCTTCTTTCCAGCATCTCTAATATAGCAAGAACCATGAGCATGCCCAGAAAAGAAGAACTGTGTTTCCTACTCATATGGACCATACGTAGTTCAACTCTGCTTATGAAACTGATACAAACCACAGCTCCACTTACATAAATGCCCTTTAGTTAATTGTGAGAATCGCTTTGGGTTCGTGAACTGTGTAAAATCATTTGTGCCCAAAATACACTTGGTTTACCAGAAATGAACTCTTGCTTGTAGCAATATACTGATCCTGGGGTTTAACTCGGTTTCTGAAGGGAAATTCAGAGCAGTGTTCTCATCCATGAAACACAGTCTGTTTTAACGCAAGAAGCAAGCTCTTCTTTGGAGTGTCTCTAATACAGCAAGAACCATGAGCATGCCCAGAAAAAAAGAACTGTGTTTCCTACTCATACGGACCATACGTAGTTCAACTCTGCTTATTAAACTGATACAAACCACAGCTCCACTTACATAAATGCTCTTTAGTTAATTGTGAGAATCGCGTTGGGTTCGTGAACTGTGTTATATCATTAGAGCCCAAAATCGCTTGGTTTCCCAGAAATGAACTCTTGCTTGTAGGAAAACACAGATCCTGTGGTTATCTCCGTTTCTAAAGGGAAATTCAGAGCAGTGTTCTCATCCATGAAACACAGTCTGTTTTAACGCTAGAATCAAGATCTTCTTTCGAGTGTCTCTAATACAGCAAGAACCATGACCATGCCCAGAAAAAAACTGAACTGTGTTTCCTACTCATACGAACCATATATAGTGCAACTCTACTTATGAACATGATACTAACTCCCGCTGCACTTACATAAATTCTCTTTAGTTAATAGTGAGAATCGCGTTGGGTTCGTGAACTGTGTTATGTCATTTGAGCCCAAAATCTCTTGGTTTCCCAGAAATGAACTCTTGCTTGTAGGAAAACACAGATACTGTGGTTAACTCCGTTTCTGAAGGGAAATTCAGAGCAGTGTTCTCATCCATGAAACACACTCTGTTTTAACGCAAGAAGCAAGGTCTTCTTTCCAGCATCTCTAATATAGCAAGAACCATGAGCATGCCCAGAAAAAAAGAACTGTGTTTCCTACTCATACGGACCATATATAGTGCAACTCTACTTATGAAAATGATACTAACACCCGATGCACTTACATAAATTCTCTTTAGTTAATAGTGAGAATCGCGTTGGGTTCGTGAACTGTGTAAAATCCTTTGAGCCCAAAATTCACTTGGTTTACCAGAAATGAACCCTTGCTTGTCGGAAGACACAGATCCTGTGGTTTAACTCCGTTTCTGATGGGAAATTCAGTGCAGTGTTCTCATCCATGAAACACACTCTGTTTTAACAAAAGAAGCAAGGTCTTCTTTCCAGCATATCTAATATAGCAAGAACCATGAGCATGCCCAGAAAAAAAGAACTGTGTTTCCTACTCAAACGGACCATACGTAGTTCAACTCTGCCTATGAAACTGATACAAACCAAGGCTCCACTTACATAAATGCTCTTTAGTTAATTGTGAGAATCGCGTTGGGTTCGGGAACTGTGTTATATCGTTTGAGCCCAAAATTCACTTGGTTTACCAGTAATGAACACTTGCTTGTAGGAAGACACAGATCCTGGGGTTTAACTCCGTTTCTGAAGGGAAATTTAGAGCAGTGTTCTCATCCATGAAACACACTCTGTTTTAACGCAAGAAGCAAGGTCTTCTTTCCAGCATCTCTAATATAGCAAGAACCATGAGCATGCCCAGAAAAAAAGAACTGTGTTTCCTACTCATACAGACCATATATAGTGCAACCCTACTTATGAAAATGATACTAACACCTGATGCACTTACATAAATTCTCTTTGGTTATCTGTGAGAATCGCGTTCGGTTCGTGAACTGTGTTATATCGTTTGAGCCCAAAATCTCTTGTTTTCCCAGAAATGAACTCTTGCTTGTAGGAAAACACAGATCCTGTGGTTATCTCCGTTTCTGAAGGGAAATTCAGAGCAGTGTTCTCATCCATGAAACACACTCTGTTTTAACGGAAGAAGCAAGCTCTTCTTTCGAGTGTCTCTAATACAGCAAGAACAATGAGCATGCCCAGAAAAAAAGAACTGTGTTTCCTACTCATATGGACCATATATAGTGCATCAATACTTATTAAAATGATACTAACCCCCGCTGCACTTACATAAATTCTCTTTAGTTAATAGTGAGAATCCGGTTGTGTTCGTGAACTGTGTAAAATCATTTGAGCCCAAATTTCACTTGGTTTACCAGAAATCAACTCTTGTAGGAAGACACAGATCCTGTGGTTTAACTCCGTTCCTAAAGGGAAATTCAGAGCACTGTTCTCATCCATGAAACACACTCTGTTTTAACGCAAGAAGCAAGGTCTTCTTTCCAGCATCTCTAAAATAGCAAGAACCATGAGCATGCCCACAAAAAAAGAACTGTTTTTTCCTACTCATACGGACCATAGGTAGTTCAACTCTCCTTATGAAACTGATACAAACCACAGCTCCACTTACATAAATGCTCTTTAGTTAATTTTGAGAATCGCGTTGGGTTTGTGAACTGTGTTTTATCATTTGAGCCCAAAATCTCTTGGTTTCCCAGAAATGAACTCTTGCTTGTAGGAAAACACAGATACTGTGGTTAACTCCGTTTCTGAAGGGAAATTCAGAGCAGTGTTCTCATCCATGAAACACACTCTGTTTTAACACAAGAAGCAAGGTCTTCTTTCCAGCATCTCTAATATAGCAAGAACCATGAGCATGCCCAGAAAAAAAGAACTGTGTTTCCTACTCATACAGACCATATATAGTGCAACCCTACTTATGAAAATGATACTAACACCTGATGCACTTACATAAATTCTCTTTAGTTATCTGTGAGAATCGCGTTGGGTTCGTGAACTGTGTTATATCGTTTGAGCCCAAAATCTCTAGGTTTCCCAGAAATGAACTCTTGCTTGTAGGAAAACACAGATCCTGTGGTTATCTCCGTTTCTGAAGGGAAATTCAGAGCAGTGTTCTCATCCATGAAACACACTCTGTTTTAACGGAAGAAGCAAGCTCTTCTTTCGAGTGTCTCTAATACAGCAAGAACAATGAGCATGCCCAGAAAAAAAGAACTGTGTTTCCTACTCATACGGACCATATATAGTGCATCAATGCTTATTAAAATTATACTAACCCCCGCTGCACTTACATAAATTCTCTTTAGTTAATAGTGAGAATCCGGTTGGGTTCGTGAACTGTGTAAAATCATTTGAGCCCAAATTTCACTTGGTTTACCAGAAATCAACTCTTGTAGGAAGACACAGATCCTGTGGTTTAACTCCGTTCCTGAAGGGAAATTCAGAGCGGTGTTCTCATCCATGAAACACACTCTGTTTTAACGCAAGAAGAAAGGTCTTCTTTCCAGCATCTCTAATATAGCAAGAACCATGAGCATGCCCAGAAAAAAAGAACTGTGTTTCCTACTCATACGGACCATATATAGTGCAACTCTAGTTATGAAAATGATACTAACACCCAATGCACTTACATAAATTCTCTTTAGTTAATAGTGAGAATCGTGTTGGGTTCGTGAACTGTGTAAAATCATTTGAGCCCAAAATTCACTTGGTTTACCAGAAATGAACCCTTGCTTGTAGGAAGACACAGATCCTGGGGATTAACTCCGTTTCTGAAGGGAAATTTAGAGCAGTGTTCTCATCCATGAAACACACTCGGTTTTAACGCAATAAGCATGGTCTTCTTTCCAGCATCTCTAATATCTCAAGAACCATTAGCATGCCAGGAAAAAAAGAACTGTGTTTCCTACTCATACGGACCAAACGTAGTTCAACTCTGCCTATGAAACTGATACAAACCACAGCTCCACTTACATAAATGCTCTTTAGTTAATTGTGAGAATCGCGTTGGGTTCGTGAACTGTGTTATATCGTTTGAGCCCAAAATCTCTTGGTTTCCCAGAAATGAACTCTTGCATGTATGAAAACAAAGATCCTGTGGTTATCTCCGTTTCTGAAGGGAAATTCAGAGCAGTGTTCTCATCCATGAAACACACTCTGTTTTAACGCAAGAAGCAAGGTCTTCTTTCCAGCATCTCTAATATAGCAAGAACCATGAGCATGCCCAGAAAAAAAGAACTGTGTTTCCTACTCATACAGACCATATATAGTGCAACCCTACTTATGAAAATGATACTAACACCTGATGCACTTACATAAATTCTCTTTAGTTATCTGTGAGAATCGCGTTGGGTTCGTGAACTGTGTTATATCGTTTGAGCCCAAAATCTCTAGGTTTCCCAGAAATGAACTCTTGCTTGTAGGAAAACACAGATCCTGTGGTTATCTCCGTTTCTGAAGGGAAATTCAGAGCAGTGTTCTCATCCATGAAACACACTCTGTTTTAACGGAAGAAGCAAGCTCTTCTTTCGAGTGTCTCTAATACAGCAAGAACAATGAGCATGCCCAGAAAAAAAGAACTGTGTTTCCTACTCATACGGACCATATATAGTGCATCAATGCTTATTAAAATGATACTAACCCCCGCTGCACTTACATAAATTCTCTTTAGTTAATAGTGAGAATCCGGTTGGGTTCGTGAACTGTGTAAAATCATTTGAGCCCAAATTTCACTTGGTTTACCAGAAATCAACTCTTGTAGGAAGACACAGATCCTGTGGTTTAACTCCGTTCCTGAAGGGAAATTCAGAGCAGTGTTCTCATCCATGAAACACACTCTGTTTTAACGCAAGAAGAAAGGTCTTCTTTCCAGCATCTCTAATATAGCAAGAACCATGAGCATGCCCAGAAAAAAAGAACTGTGTTTCCTACTCATACGGACCATATATAGTGCAACTCTAGTTATGAAAATGATACTAACACCCAATGCACTTACATAAATTCTCTTTAGTTAATAGTGAGAATCGTGTTGGGTTCGTGAACTGTGTAAAATCATTTGAGCCCAAAATTCACTTGGTTTACCAGAAATGAACCCTTGCTTGTAGGAAGACACAGATCCTGGGGATTAACTCCGTTTCTGAAGGGAAATTTAGAGCAGTGTTCTCATCCATGAAACACACTCGGTTTTAACGCAATAAGCATGGTCTTCTTTCCAGCATCTCTAATATCTCAAGAACCATTAGCATGCCAGGAAAAAAAGAACTGTGTTTCCTACTCATGCGGACCATACGTAGTTCAACTCTGCCTATGAAACTGATACAAACCACAGCTCCACTTACATAAATGCTCTTTAGTTAATTGTGAGAATCGCGTTGGGTTCGTGAACTGTGTTATATCGTTTGAGCCCAAAATCTCTTGGTTTCCCAGAAATGAACTCTTGCTTGTAGGAAAACACAGATCCTGTGGTTATCTCCGTTTCTGAAGGGAAATTCAGAGCAGTGTTCTCATCCATGAAACACACTCTGTTTTAACGCAAGAAGCAAGGTCTTCTTTCCAGCATCTCTAATATAGCAAGAACCATGAGCATGCCCAGAAAAAAAGAACTGTGTTTCCTACTCATACGGACCATATATAGTGCAACCCTACTTATGAAAATGATACTAACACCTGATGCACTTACATAAATTCTCTTTAGTTATCTGTGAGAATCGCGTTGGGTTCGTGAACTGTGTTATATCGTTTGAGCCCAAAATCTCTAGGTTTCCCAGAAATGAACTCTTGCTTGTAGGAAAACACAGATCCTGTGGTTATCTCCGTTTCTGAAGGGAAATTCAGAGCAGTGTTCTCATCCATGAAACACACTCTGTTTTAACGGAAGAAGCAAGCTCTTCTTTCGAGTGTCTCTAATACAGCAAGAACAATGAGCATGCCCAGAAAAAAAGAACTGTGTTTCCTACTCATACGGACCATATATAGTGCATCAATGCTTATTAAAATGATACTAACCCCCGCTGCACTTACATAAATTCTCTTTAGTTAATAGTGAGAATCCGGTTGGGTTCGTGAACTGTGTAAAATCATTTGAGCCCAAATTTCACTTGGTTTACCAGAAATCAACTCTTGTAGGAAGACACAGATCCTGTGGTTTAACTCCGTTCCTGAAGGGAAATTCAGAGCAGTGTTCTCATCCATGAAACACACTCTGTTTTAACGCAAGAAGAAAGGTCTTCTTTCCAGCATCTCTAATATAGCAAGAACCATGAGCATGCCCAGAAAAAAAGAACTGTGTTTCCTACTCATACGGACCATATATAGTGCAACTCTAGTTATGAAAATGATACTAACACCCAATGCACTTACATAAATTCTCTTTAGTTAATAGTGAGAATCGTGTTGGGTTCGTGAACTGTGTAAAATCATTTGAGCCCAAAATTCACTTGGTTTACCAGAAATGAACCCTTGCTTGTAGGAAGACACAGATCCTGGGGATTAACTCCGTTTCTGAAGGGAAATTTAGAGCAGTGTTCTCATCCATGAAACACACTCGGTTTTAACGCAATAAGCATGGTCTTCTTTCCAGCATCTCTAATATCTCAAGAACCATTAGCATGCCAGGAAAAAAAGAACTGTGTTTCCTACTCATACGGACCATACGTAGTTCAACTCTGCCTATGAAACTGATACAAACCACAGCTCCACTTACATAAATGCTCTTTAGTTAATTGTGAGAATCGCGTTGGGTTCGTGAACTGTGTTATATCGTTTGAGCCCAAAATCTCTTGGTTTCCCAGAAATGAACTCTTGCTTGTAGGAAAACACAGATCCTGTGGTTATCTCCGTTTCTGAAGGGAAATTCAGAGCAGTGTTCTCATCCATGAAACACACTCTGTTTTAACGCAAGAAGCAAGGTCTTCTTTCCAGCATCTCTAATATAGCAAGAACCATGAGCATGCCCAGAAAAAAAGAACTGTGTTTCCTACTCATACAGACCATATATAGTGCAACCCTACTTATGAAAATGATACTAACACCTGATGCACTTACATAAATTCTCTTTAGTTATCTGTGAGAATCGCGTTGGGTTCGTGAACTGTGTTATATCGTTTGAGCCCAAAATCTCTAGGTTTCCCAGAAATGAACTCTTGCTTGTAGGAAAACACAGATCCTGTGGTTATCTCCGTTTCTGAAGGGAAATTCAGAGCAGTGTTCTCATCCATGAAACACACTCTGTTTTAACGGAAGAAGCAAGCTCTTCTTTCGAGTGTCTCTAATACAGCAAGAACAATGAGCATGCCCAGAAAAAAAGAACTGTGTTTCCTACTCATACGGACCATATATAGTGCATCAATGCTTATTAAAATGATACTAACCCCCGCTGCACTTACATAAATTCTCTTTAGTTAATAGTGAGAATCCGGTTGGGTTCGTGAACTGTGTAAAATCATTTGAGCCCAAATTTCACTTGGTTTACCAGAAATCAACTCTTGTAGGAAGACACAGATCCTGTGGTTTAACTCCGTTCCTGAAGGGAAATTCAGAGCAGTGTTCTCATCCATGAAACACACTCTGTTTTAACGCAAGAAGAAAGGTCTTCTTTCCAGCATCTCTAATATAGCAAGAACCATGAGCATGCCCAGAAAAAAAGAACTGTGTTTCCTACTCATACGGACCATATATAGTGCAACTCTAGTTATGAAAATGATACTAACACCCAATGCACTTACATAAATTCTCTTTAGTTAATAGTGAGAATCGTGTTGGGTTCGTGAACTGTGTAAAATCATTTGAGCCCAAAATTCACTTGGTTTACCAGAAATGAACCCTTGCTTGTAGGAAGACACAGATCCTGGGGATTAACTCCGTTTCTGAAGGGAAATTTAGAGCAGTGTTCTCATCCATGAAACACACTCTGTTTTAACGCAAGAAGCAAGGTCTTCTTTCCAGCATCTCTAATATAGCAAGAACCATGAGCATGCCCAGAAAAAAAGAACTGTATTTCCTACTCATACGGACCATACGTAGTTCAACTCTGCTTATGAAACTGATACAAACCACAGCTCCACTTACATAAATGCTCTTTGGTTAATAGTGAGAATCGCGTTGGGTTTGTGAACTCTGTAAAATCATTTGAGCCTAAAATTCACTTGGTTTACCAGAAATGAACTCTTGCTTGTGTCAATACACTGATCCTGGGGTTTCACTCGGTTTCTGAAGGGAAATTCAGAGCAGTGTTCTCATCCATGAAACACAGTCTGTTTTAACGCAAGAAGCAAGCTCTTCTTTGGAGTGTCTCTAATACAGCAAGAACCATGAGCATGCCCAGAAAAAAAGAACTGTGTTTCCTACTCATAGGGACCATACGTAGTTCAACTCTGCCTATGAAACTGATACAAACCAAGGCTCCACTTACATAAATGCTCTTTAGTTAATTGTGAGAATCGCGTTGGGTTCGTGAACTGTGTTTTATCGTTTGAGCCCAAAATCTCTTGGTTTCCCAGAAATGAACTCTTGCTTGTAGGAAAACACAGATCCTGTGGTTATCTCCGTTTCTGAAGGGAAATTCAGAGCAGTGTTCTCATCCATGAAACACACTCTGTTTTAACGCAAGAAGCAAGGTCTTCTTTCCAGCATCTCTAATATAGCAAGAACCATGAGCATGCCCAGAAAAAAAGAACTGTGTTTCCTACTCATACGGACCATATATAGTGCAACTCTACTTATGAAAATGATACTAACACCTGATGCACTTACATAAATTCTATTTAGTTATCTGAGAGAATCGCGTTGGGTTCGTGAACTGTGTTATATCGTTTGAGCCCAAAATCTCTTGGTTTCCCAGAAATGAACTCTTGCTTGTAGGAAAACACAGATCCTGTGGTTATCTCCGTTTCTGAAGGGAAATTCAGAGCAGTGTTCTCATCCATGAAACACACTCTGTTTTAACGCAAGAAGAAAGGTCTTCTTTCCAGCATCTCTAATATAGCAAGAACCATGAGCATGCCCAGAAAAAAAGAACTGTGTTTCCTACTCATACGGACCATATATAGTGCAACTCTACATATGAAAATGATACTAACTCCCGCTGCACTTACATAAATTCTCTTTAGTTAATAGTGAGAATCGCGTTGGGTTCGTGAACTGTGTTATGTCATTTGAGCCCAAAATCTCTTGGTTTCCCAGAAATGAACTCTTGCTTGTAGGAAAACACAGATACTGTGGTTAACTCCGTTTCTGAAGGGAAATTCAGAGCAGTGTTCTCATCCATGAAACACACTCTGTTTTAACGCAAGAAGCAAGGTCTTCTTTCCAGCATCTCTAATATAGCAAGAACCATGAGCATGCCCAGAATAAAAGAACTGTGTTTCCTACTCATACGGACCATACGTAGTTCAACTCTGCTTATGAAACTGATACAAACCACAGCTCCACTTACATAAATGCTCTTTGGTTAATAGTGAGAATCGCGTTGGGTTTGTGAACTCTGTAAAATCATTTGAGCCTAAAATTCACTTGGTTTAGCAGAAATGAACTTTTGCTTGTGTCAATACACTGATCCTGGGGTTTCACTCGGTTTCTGAAGGGAAATTCAGAGCAGTGTTCTCCTCCATGAAACACAGTCTGTTTTAACGCAAGAAGCAAGCTCTTCTTTGGAGTGTCTCTAATACAACAAGAACCATGAGCATGCCCAGAAAAAAAGAACTGTGTTTCCTACTCATACGGACCATACGTAGTTGAACTCTGCTTATTAAACTGATACAAACCATAGCTCCACTTACATAAATGCTCTTTAGTTAATTGTGAGAATCGCGTTGGGTTCGTGAACTGTGTTATATCATTTGAGCCCCAAATCTCTTGGTTGACCAGAAATGAACTCTTGCTTGTAGGAAAACACAGATCCTGTGGTTACCTCCGTTTCTGAAGGGAAATTCAGAGCAGTGTTCTCATCCATGAAACACACTCTGTTTTAACGCAAGATGCAAGGTCTTCTTTCCAGCATCTCTAATATAGCAAAAACCATGAGCATGCCCAAAAAAAAGAACTGTGTTTCCTACTCATATGGAGCATATATAGTGCAACTCAACTTATGAAAATGATACTAACACCCGATGCACTTACATAAATTCTCTTTAGATAATAGTGAGAATCGCGTTGGGTTCGTGAACTGTGTAAAATCATTTGAGCCCAAAATTCACTTGGTTTACCAGTAATGAACACTTGCTTGTAGGAAGACACAGATCCTGGGGTTTAACTCCGTTTCTGAAGGGAAATTTAGAGCAGTGTTCTCATCCATGAAACACACTCTGTTTTAACGCAAGAAGCAAGGTCTTCTTTCCAGCATCTCTAATATAGCAAGAACCATGAGCATGCCCAGAAAAGAAGAACTGTGTTTCCTACTCATATGGACCATACGTAGTTCAACTCTGCTTATGAAACTGATACAAACCACAGCTCCACTTACATAAATGCCCTTTAGTTAATTGTGAGAATCGCTTTGGGTTCGTGAACTGTGTAAAATCATTTGTGCCCAAAATACACTTGGTTTACCAGAAATGAACTCTTGCTTGTAGCAATATACTGATCCTGGGGTTTAACTCGGTTTCTGAAGGGAAATTCAGAGCAGTGTTCTCATCCATGAAACACAGTCTGTTTTAACGCAAGAAGCAAGCTCTTCTTTGGAGTGTCTCTAATACAGCAAGAACCATGAGCATGCCCAGAAAAAAAGAACTGTGTTTCCTACTCATACGGACCATACGTAGTTCAACTCTGCTTATTAAACTGATACAAACCACAGCTCCACTTACATAAATGCTCTTTAGTTAATTGTGAGAATCGCGTTGGGTTCGTGAACTGTGTTATATCATTAGAGCCCAAAATCGCTTGGTTTCCCAGAAATGAACTCTTGCTTGTAGGAAAACACAGATCCTGTGGTTATCTCCGTTTCTAAAGGGAAATTCAGAGCAGTGTTCTCATCCATGAAACACAGTCTGTTTTAACGCTAGAATCAAGATCTTCTTTCGAGTGTCTCTAATACAGCAAGAACCATGACCATGCCCAGAAAAAAACTGAACTGTGTTTCCTACTCATACGAACCATATATAGTGCAACTCTACTTATGAACATGATACTAACTCCCGCTGCACTTACATAAATTCTCTTTAGTTAATAGTGAGAATCGCGTTGGGTTCGTGAACTGTGTTATGTCATTTGAGCCCAAAATCTCTTGGTTTCCCAGAAATGAACTCTTGCTTGTAGGAAAACACAGATACTGTGGTTAACTCCGTTTCTGAAGGGAAATTCAGAGCAGTGTTCTCATCCATGAAACACACTCTGTTTTAACGCAAGAAGCAAGGTCTTCTTTCCAGCATCTCTAATATAGCAAGAACCATGAGCATGCCCAGAAAAAAAGAACTGTGTTTCCTACTCATACGGACCATATATAGTGCAACTCTACTTATGAAAATGATACTAACACCCGATGCACTTACATAAATTCTCTTTAGTTAATAGTGAGAATCGCGTTGGGTTCGTGAACTGTGTAAAATCCTTTGAGCCCAAAATTCACTTGGTTTACCAGAAATGAACCCTTGCTTGTCGGAAGACACAGATCCTGTGGTTTAACTCCGTTTCTGATGGGAAATTCAGTGCAGTGTTCTCATCCATGAAACACACTCTGTTTTAACAAAAGAAGCAAGGTCTTCTTTCCAGCATATCTAATATAGCAAGAACCATGAGCATGCCCAGAAAAAAAGAACTGTGTTTCCTACTCAAACGGACCATACGTAGTTCAACTCTGCCTATGAAACTGATACAAACCAAGGCTCCACTTACATAAATGCTCTTTAGTTAATTGTGAGAATCGCGTTGGGTTCGGGAACTGTGTTATATCGTTTGAGCCCAAAATTCACTTGGTTTACCAGTAATGAACACTTGCTTGTAGGAAGACACAGATCCTGGGGTTTAACTCCGTTTCTGAAGGGAAATTTAGAGCAGTGTTCTCATCCATGAAACACACTCTGTTTTAACGCAAGAAGCAAGGTCTTCTTTCCAGCATCTCTAATATAGCAAGAACCATGAGCATGCCCAGAAAAGAAGAACTGTGTTTCCTACTCATATGGACCATACGTAGTTCAACTCTGCTTATGAAACTGATACAAACCACAGCTCCACTTACATAAATGCCCTTTAGTTAATTGTGAGAATCGCTTTGGGTTCGTGAACTGTGTAAAATCATTTGTGCCCAAAATACACTTGGTTTACCAGAAATGAACTCTTGCTTGTAGCAATACACTGATCCTGGGGTTTAACTCGGTTTCTGAAGGGAAATTCAGAGCAGTGTTCTCATCCATGAAACACAGTCTGTTTTAACGCAAGAAGCAAGCTCTTCTTTGGAGTGTCTCTAATACAGCAAGAACCATGAGCATGCCCAGAAAAAAAGAACTGTGTTTCCTACTCATACGGACCATACGTAGTTCAACTCTGCTTATTAAACTGATACAAACCACAGCTCCACTTACATAAATGCTCTTTAGTTAATTGTGAGAATCGCGTTGGGTTCGTGAACTGTGTTATATCATTAGAGCCCAAAATCGCTTGGTTTCCCAGGAATGAACTCTTGCTTGTAGGAAAACACAGATCCTGTGGTTATCTCCGTTTCTAAAGGGAAATTCAGAGCAGTGTTCTCATCCATGAAACACAGTCTGTTTTAACGCTAGAATCAAGATCTTCTTTCGAGTGTCTCTAATACAGCAAGAACCATGACCATGCCCAGAAAAAAACTGAACTGTGTTTCCTACTCATACGAACCATATATAGTGCAACTCTACTTATGAACATGATACTAACTCCCGCTGCACTTACATAAATTCTCTTTAGTTAATAGTGAGAATCGCGTTGGGTTCGTGAACTGTGTTATGTCATTTGAGCCCAAAATCTCTTGGTTTCCCAGAAATGAACTCTTGCTTGTAGGAAAACACAGATACTGTGGTTAACTCCGTTTCTGAAGGGAAATTCAGAGCAGTGTTCTCATCCATGAAACACACTCTGTTTTAACGCAAGAAGCAAGGTCTTCTTTCCAGCATCTCTAATATAGCAAGAACCATGAGCATGCCCAGAAAAAAAGAACTGTGTTTCCTACTCATACGGACCATATATAGTGCAACTCTACTTATGAAAATGATACTAACACCCGATGCACTTACATAAATTCTCTTTAGTTAATAGTGAGAATCGCGTTGGGTTCGTGAACTGTGTAAAATCCTTTGAGCCCAAAATTCACTTGGTTTACCAGAAATGAACCCTTGCTTGTCGGAAGACACAGATCCTGTGGTTTAACTCCGTTTCTGATGGGAAATTCAGTGCAGTGTTCTCATCCATGAAACACACTCTGTTTTAACAAAAGAAGCAAGGTCTTCTTTCCAGCATATCTAATATAGCAAGAACCATGAGCATGCCCAGAAAAAAAGAACTGTGTTTCCTACTCAAACGGACCATACGTAGTTCAACTCTGCCTATGAAACTGATACAAACCAAGGCTCCACTTACATAAATGCTCTTTAGTTAATTGTGAGAATCGCGTTGGGTTCGTGAACTGTGTTATATCGTTTGAGCCCAAAATCTCTTGGTTTCCCAGTAATGAACTCTTGCTTGTAGGAAAACACAGATCCTGTGGTTATCTCCGTTTCTGAAGGGAAATTCAGAGCAGTGTTCTCATCCATGAAACACACTCTGTTTTAATGCAAGAAGCAAGGTCTTCTTTCTAGCATCTCTAATATAGCAAGAACCATGAGCATGCCCAGAAAAAAAGAACTGTGTTTCCTACTCATACGGACCATACATAGTGCAACTCTACTTATGAAAATGATACTAACACCCGATGCACTTACATAAATTCTCTTTAGTTAATAGTGAGAATCGCGTTGGGTTCGTGAACTGTATAAAATCATTTGAGCCCAAAATACTCTTGGTTTACCAGAAATGAACTCTTGCTTGAAGCAGTACAATGATCCTGGGGTTTAACTCCATTTCTGAAGGGAAATTCAGAGCAGTGTTCTCATCCATGAAACACAGTCTGTTTTAACGCAATAAGCAAGCTCTTCTTTCGAGTGTCTCTAATACAGCAAGAACAATGAGCATGCCCAGAAAAAAAGAACTGTGTTTCCTACTCATATGGACCATACGTAGTTCAACTCTGCTTATTAAACTGATACAAACCACAGCTCCACTTACATAAATGCTCTTTAGTTAATTGTGAGAATCGCGTTGGGTTCGTGAACTGTGTTATATCATTAGAGCCCAAAATCGCTTGGTTTCCCAGGAATGAACTCTTGCTTGTAGGAAAACACAGATCCTGTGGTTATCTCCGTTTCTAAAGGGAAATTCAGAGCAGTGTTCTCATCCATGAAACACAGTCTGTTTTAACGCTAGAATCAAGATCTTCTTTCGAGTGTCTCTAATACAGCAAGATCCATGACCATGCCCAGAAAAAAACTGAACTGTGTTTCCTACTCATACGAACCATATATAGTGCAACTCTACTTATGAAAATGATACTAACTCCCGCTGCACTTACATAAATTCTCTTTAGTTAATAGTGAGAATCGCGTTGGGTTCGTGAACTGTGTTATATCATTTGAGCCCAAAATCTCTTGGTTTCCCAGAAATGAACTCTTGCTTGTAGGAAAACACAGATACTGTGGTTAACTCCGTTTCTGAAGGGAAATTCAGAGCAGTGTTCTCATCCATGAAACACACTCTGTTTTAACGCAAGAAGCAAGGTCTTCATTCCAGCATCTCTAATATAGCAAGAACCATGAGCATGCCCAGAAAAAAAGAACTGTGTTTCCTACTCATACGGACCATATATAGTGCAACTCTACTTATGAAAATGATACTAACACCCGATGCACTTACATAAATTCTCTTTAGTTAATAGTGAGAATCGCGTTGGGTTCGTGAACTGTGTAAAATCCTTTGAGCCCAAAATTCACTTGGTTTACCAGAAATGAACCCTTGCTTGTCGGAAGACACAGATCCTGTGGTTTAACTCCGTTTCTGATGGGAAATTCAGTGCAGTGTTCTCATCCATGAAACACACTCTGTTTTAACAAAAGAAGCAAGGTCTTCTTTCCAGCATATCTAATATAGCAAGAACCATGAGCATGCCCAGAAAAAAAGAACTGTGTTTCCTACTCAAACGGACCATACGTAGTTCAACTCTGCCTATGAAACTGATACAAACCAAGGCTCCACTTACATAAATGCTCTTTAGTTAATTGTGAGAATCGCGTTGGGTTCGTGAACTGTGTTATATCGTTTGAGCCCAAAATCTCTTGGTTTCCCAGAAATGAACTCTTGCTTGTAGGAAAACACAGATCCTGTGGTTATCTCCGTTTCTGAAGGGAAATTCAGAGCAGTGTTCTCATCCATGAAACACACTCTGTTTTAATGCAAGAAGCAAGGTCTTCTTTCTAGCATCTCTAATATAGCAAGAACCATGAGCATGCCCAGAAAAAAAGAACTGTGTTTCCTACTCATACGGACCATATACATTGCAACTCTACTTATGAAAATGATACTAACACCCGATGCACTTACATAAATTCTCTTTAGTTAATAGTGAGAATCGCGTTGGGTTCGTGAACTGTATAAAATCATTTGAGCCCAAAATACTCTTGGTTTACCAGAAATGAACTCTTGCTTGAAGCAGTACAATGATCCTGGGGTTTAACTCCATTTCTGAAGGGAAATTCAGAGCAGTGTTCTCATCCATGAAACACAGTCTGTTTTAACGCAATAAGCAAGCTCTTCTTTCGAGTGTCTCTAATACAGCAAGAACAATGAGCATGCCCAGAAAAAAAGAACTGTGTTTCCTACTCATATGGACCATACGTAGTTCAACTCTGCTTATTAAACTGATACAAACCACAGCTCCACTTACATAAATGCTCTTTAGTTAATTGTGGGAATCGCGTTGGGTTCGTGAACTGTGTTATATCATTAGAGCCCAAAATCGCTTGGTTTCCCAGAAATGAACTCTTGCTTGTAGGAAAACACAGATCCTGTGGTTATCTCCGTTTCTAAATGGAAATTCAGAGCAGTGTTCTCATCCATGAAACACAGTCTGTTTTAACGCTAGAATCAAGATCTTCTTTCGAGTGTCTCTAATACAGCAAGAACCATGACCATGCCCAGAAAAAAACTGAACTGTGTTTCCTACTCATACGAACCATATATAGTGCAACTCTACTTATGAAAATGATACTAACTCCCGCTGCACTTACATAAATTCTCTTTAGTTAATAGTGAGAATCGCGTTGGGTTCGTGAACTGTGTTATATCATTTGAGCCCAAAATCTCTTGGTTGACCAGAAATGAACTCTTGCTTGTAGGAAAACACAGATACTGTGGTTAACTCCGTTTCTGAAGGGAAATTCAGAGCAGTGTTCTCATCCATGAAACACACTCTGTTTTAACGCAAGAAGCAAGGTCTTCATTCCAGCATCTCTAATATAGCAAGAACCATGAGCATGCCCAGAAAAAAAGAACTGTGTTTCCTACTTGCGGACCATATATAGTGCAACTCTACTTATGAAAATGATACTAACACCCGATGCACTTACATAAATTCTCTTTAGTTAATAGTGAGAATCGCGTTGGGTTCGTGAACTGTGTAAAATCCTTTGAGCCCAAAATTCACTTGGTTTACCAGAAATGAACCCTTGCTTGTCGGAAGACACAGATCCTGTGGTTTAACTCCGTTTCTGATGGGAAATTCAGTGCACTGTTCTCATCCATGAAACACACTCTGTTTTAACGCAAGAAGCAAGGTCTTCTTTCCAGCATCTCTAATATAGCAAGAACCATGAGCATGCCCAGAAAAAAAGAACTGTGTTTCCTACTCATACGGACCATACGTAGTTCAACTCTGCCTATGAAACTGATACAAACCAAGGCTCCACTTACATAAATGCTCTTTAGTTAATTGTGAGAATCGCGTTGGGTTCGTGAACTGTGTTTTATCGTTTGAGCCCAAAATCTCTTGGTTTCCCAGAAATGAACTCTTGCTTGTAGGAAAACACAGATCCTGTGGTTATCTCCGTTTCTGAAGGGAAATTCAGAGCAGTGTTCTCATCCATGAAACACACTCTGTTTTAACGCAAGAAGCAAGGTCTTCTTTCCAGCATCTCTAATATAGCAAGAACCATGAGCATGCCCAGAAAAAAAGAACTGTGTTTCCTACTCATACGGACCATATATAGTGCAACTCTACTTATGAAAATGATACTAACACCTGATGCACTTACATAAATTCTATTTAGTTATCTGTGAGAATCGCGTTGGGTTCGTGAACTGTGTTATATCGTTTGAGCCCAAAATCTCTTGGTTTCCCAGAAATGAACTCTTGCTTGTAGGAAAACACAGATCCTGTGGTTATCTCCGTTTCTGAAGGGAAATTCAGAGCAGTGTTCTCATCCATGAAACACACTCTGTTTTAACGCAAGAAGCAAGGTCTTCTTTCCAGCATCTCTAATATAGCAAGAACCATGAGCATGCCCAGAATAAAAGAACTGTGTTTCCTACTCATACGGACCATACGTAGTTCAACTCTGCTTATGAAACTGATACAAACCACAGCTCCACTTACATAAATGCTCTTTGGTTAATAGTGAGAATCGCGTTGGGTTTGTGAACTCTGTAAAATCATTTGAGCCTAAAATTCACTTGGTTTAGCAGAAATGAACTTTTGCTTGTGTCAATACACTGATCCTGGGGTTTCACTCGGTTTCTGAAGGGAAATTCAGAGCAGTGTTCTCCTCCATGAAACACAGTCTGTTTTAACGCAAGAAGCAAGCTCTTCTTTGGAGTGTCTCTAATACAACAAGAACCATGAGCATGCCCAGAAAAAAAGAACTGTGTTTCCTACTCATACGGACCATACGTAGTTGAACTCTGCTTATTAAACTGATACAAACCATAGCTCCACTTACATAAATGCTCTTTAGTTAATTGTGAGAATCGCGTTGGGTTCGTGAACTGTGTTATATCATTTGAGCCCCAAATCTCTTGGTTGACCAGAAATGAACTCTTGCTTGTAGGAAAACACAGATCCTGTGGTTACCTCCGTTTCTGAAGGGAAATTCAGAGCAGTGTTCTCATCCATGAAACACACTCTGTTTTAACGCAAGATGCAAGGTCTTCTTTCCAGCATCTCTAATATAGCAAAAACCATGAGCATGCCCAAAAAAAAGAACTGTGTTTCCTACTCATATGGAGCATATATAGTGCAACTCAACTTATGAAAATGATACTAACACCCGATGCACTTACATAAATTCTCTTTAGATAATAGTGAGAATCGCGTTGGGTTCGTGAACTGTGTAAAATCATTTGAGCCCAAAATTCACTTGGTTTACCAGTAATGAACACTTGCTTGTAGGAAGACACAGATCCTGGGGTTTAACTCCGTTTCTGAAGGGAAATTTAGAGCAGTGTTCTCATCCATGAAACACACTCTGTTTTAACGCAAGAAGCAAGGTCTTCTTTCCAGCATCTCTAATATAGCAAGAACCATGAGCATGCCCAGAAAAGAAGAACTGTGTTTCCTACTCATATGGACCATACGTAGTTCAACTCTGCTTATGAAACTGATACAAACCACAGCTCCACTTACATAAATGCCCTTTAGTTAATTGTGAGAATCGCTTTGGGTTCGTGAACTGTGTAAAATCATTTGTGCCCAAAATACACTTGGTTTACCAGAAATGAACTCTTGCTTGTAGCAATATACTGATCCTGGGGTTTAACTCGGTTTCTGAAGGGAAATTCAGAGCAGTGTTCTCATCCATGAAACACAGTCTGTTTTAACGCAAGAAGCAAGCTCTTCTTTGGAGTGTCTCTAATACAGCAAGAACCATGAGCATGCCCAGAAAAAAAGAACTGTGTTTCCTACTCATACGGACCATACGTAGTTCAACTCTGCTTATTAAACTGATACAAACCACAGCTCCACTTACATAAATGCTCTTTAGTTAATTGTGAGAATCGCGTTGGGTTCGTGAACTGTGTTATATCATTAGAGCCCAAAATCGCTTGGTTTCCCAGAAATGAACTCTTGCTTGTAGGAAAACACAGATCCTGTGGTTATCTCCGTTTCTAAAGGGAAATTCAGAGCAGTGTTCTCATCCATGAAACACAGTCTGTTTTAACGCTAGAATCAAGATCTTCTTTCGAGTGTCTCTAATACAGCAAGAACCATGACCATGCCCAGAAAAAAACTGAACTGTGTTTCCTACTCATACGAACCATATATAGTGCAACTCTACTTATGAACATGATACTAACTCCCGCTGCACTTACATAAATTCTCTTTAGTTAATAGTGAGAATCGCGTTGGGTTCGTGAACTGTGTTATGTCATTTGAGCCCAAAATCTCTTGGTTTCCCAGAAATGAACTCTTGCTTGTAGGAAAACACAGATACTGTGGTTAACTCCGTTTCTGAAGGGAAATTCAGAGCAGTGTTCTCATCCATGAAACACACTCTGTTTTAACGCAAGAAGCAAGGTCTTCTTTCCAGCATCTCTAATATAGCAAGAACCATGAGCATGCCCAGAAAAAAAGAACTGTGTTTCCTACTCATACGGACCATATATAGTGCAACTCTACTTATGAAAATGATACTAACACCCGATGCACTTACATAAATTCTCTTTAGTTAATAGTGAGAATCGCGTTGGGTTCGTGAACTGTGTAAAATCCTTTGAGCCCAAAATTCACTTGGTTTACCAGAAATGAACCCTTGCTTGTCGGAAGACACAGATCCTGTGGTTTAACTCCGTTTCTGATGGGAAATTCAGTGCAGTGTTCTCATCCATGAAACACACTCTGTTTTAACAAAAGAAGCAAGGTCTTCTTTCCAGCATATCTAATATAGCAAGAACCATGAGCATGCCCAGAAAAAAAGAACTGTGTTTCCTACTCAAACGGACCATACGTAGTTCAACTCTGCCTATGAAACTGATACAAACCAAGGCTCCACTTACATAAATGCTCTTTAGTTAATTGTGAGAATCGCGTTGGGTTCGGGAACTGTGTTATATCGTTTGAGCCCAAAATTCACTTGGTTTACCAGTAATGAACACTTGCTTGTAGGAAGACACAGATCCTGGGGTTTAACTCCGTTTCTGAAGGGAAATTTAGAGCAGTGTTCTCATCCATGAAACACACTCTGTTTTAACGCAAGAAGCAAGGTCTTCTTTCCAGCATCTCTAATATAGCAAGAACCATGAGCATGCCCAGAAAAGAAGAACTGTGTTTCCTACTCATATGGACCATACGTAGTTCAACTCTGCTTATGAAACTGATACAAACCACAGCTCCACTTACATAAATGCCCTTTAGTTAATTGTGAGAATCGCTTTGGGTTCGTGAACTGTGTAAAATCATTTGTGCCCAAAATACACTTGGTTTACCAGAAATGAACTCTTGCTTGTAGCAATACACTGATCCTGGGGTTTAACTCGGTTTCTGAAGGGAAATTCAGAGCAGTGTTCTCATCCATGAAACACAGTCTGTTTTAACGCAAGAAGCAAGCTCTTCTTTGGAGTGTCTCTAATACAGCAAGAACCATGAGCATGCCCAGAAAAAAAGAACTGTGTTTCCTACTCATACGGACCATACGTAGTTCAACTCTGCTTATTAAACTGATACAAACCACAGCTCCACTTACATAAATGCTCTTTAGTTAATTGTGAGAATCGCGTTGGGTTCGTGAACTGTGTTATATCATTAGAGCCCAAAATCGCTTGGTTTCCCAGGAATGAACTCTTGCTTGTAGGAAAACACAGATCCTGTGGTTATCTCCGTTTCTAAAGGGAAATTCAGAGCAGTGTTCTCATCCATGAAACACAGTCTGTTTTAACGCTAGAATCAAGATCTTCTTTCGAGTGTCTCTAATACAGCAAGAACCATGACCATGCCCAGAAAAAAACTGAACTGTGTTTCCTACTCATACGAACCATATATAGTGCAACTCTACTTATGAACATGATACTAACTCCCGCTGCACTTACATAAATTCTCTTTAGTTAATAGTGAGAATCGCGTTGGGTTCGTGAACTGTGTTATGTCATTTGAGCCCAAAATCTCTTGGTTTCCCAGAAATGAACTCTTGCTTGTAGGAAAACACAGATACTGTGGTTAACTCCGTTTCTGAAGGGAAATTCAGAGCAGTGTTCTCATCCATGAAACACACTCTGTTTTAACGCAAGAAGCAAGGTCTTCTTTCCAGCATCTCTAATATAGCAAGAACCATGAGCATGCCCAGAAAAAAAGAACTGTGTTTCCTACTCATACGGACCATATATAGTGCAACTCTACTTATGAAAATGATACTAACACCCGATGCACTTACATAAATTCTCTTTAGTTAATAGTGAGAATCGCGTTGGGTTCGTGAACTGTGTAAAATCCTTTGAGCCCAAAATTCACTTGGTTTACCAGAAATGAACCCTTGCTTGTCGGAAGACACAGATCCTGTGGTTTAACTCCGTTTCTGATGGGAAATTCAGTGCAGTGTTCTCATCCATGAAACACACTCTGTTTTAACAAAAGAAGCAAGGTCTTCTTTCCAGCATATCTAATATAGCAAGAACCATGAGCATGCCCAGAAAAAAAGAACTGTGTTTCCTACTCAAACGGACCATACGTAGTTCAACTCTGCCTATGAAACTGATACAAACCAAGGCTCCACTTACATAAATGCTCTTTAGTTAATTGTGAGAATCGCGTTGGGTTCGTGAACTGTGTTATATCGTTTGAGCCCAAAATCTCTTGGTTTCCCAGTAATGAACTCTTGCTTGTAGGAAAACACAGATCCTGTGGTTATCTCCGTTTCTGAAGGGAAATTCAGAGCAGTGTTCTCATCCATGAAACACACTCTGTTTTAATGCAAGAAGCAAGGTCTTCTTTCTAGCATCTCTAATATAGCAAGAACCATGAGCATGCCCAGAAAAAAAGAACTGTGTTTCCTACTCATACGGACCATACATAGTGCAACTCTACTTATGAAAATGATACTAACACCCGATGCACTTACATAAATTCTCTTTAGTTAATAGTGAGAATCGCGTTGGGTTCGTGAACTGTATAAAATCATTTGAGCCCAAAATACTCTTGGTTTACCAGAAATGAACTCTTGCTTGAAGCAGTACAATGATCCTGGGGTTTAACTCCATTTCTGAAGGGAAATTCAGAGCAGTGTTCTCATCCATGAAACACAGTCTGTTTTAACGCAATAAGCAAGCTCTTCTTTCGAGTGTCTCTAATACAGCAAGAACAATGAGCATGCCCAGAAAAAAAGAACTGTGTTTCCTACTCATATGGACCATACGTAGTTCAACTCTGCTTATTAAACTGATACAAACCACAGCTCCACTTACATAAATGCTCTTTAGTTAATTGTGAGAATCGCGTTGGGTTCGTGAACTGTGTTATATCATTAGAGCCCAAAATCGCTTGGTTTCCCAGGAATGAACTCTTGCTTGTAGGAAAACACAGATCCTGTGGTTATCTCCGTTTCTAAAGGGAAATTCAGAGCAGTGTTCTCATCCATGAAACACAGTCTGTTTTAACGCTAGAATCAAGATCTTCTTTCGAGTGTCTCTAATACAGCAAGATCCATGACCATGCCCAGAAAAAAACTGAACTGTGTTTCCTACTCATACGAACCATATATAGTGCAACTCTACTTATGAAAATGATACTAACTCCCGCTGCACTTACATAAATTCTCTTTAGTTAATAGTGAGAATCGCGTTGGGTTCGTGAACTGTGTTATATCATTTGAGCCCAAAATCTCTTGGTTTCCCAGAAATGAACTCTTGCTTGTAGGAAAACACAGATACTGTGGTTAACTCCGTTTCTGAAGGGAAATTCAGAGCAGTGTTCTCATCCATGAAACACACTCTGTTTTAACGCAAGAAGCAAGGTCTTCATTCCAGCATCTCTAATATAGCAAGAACCATGAGCATGCCCAGAAAAAAAGAACTGTGTTTCCTACTCATACGGACCATATATAGTGCAACTCTACTTATGAAAATGATACTAACACCCGATGCACTTACATAAATTCTCTTTAGTTAATAGTGAGAATCGCGTTGGGTTCGTGAACTGTGTAAAATCCTTTGAGCCCAAAATTCACTTGGTTTACCAGAAATGAACCCTTGCTTGTCGGAAGACACAGATCCTGTGGTTTAACTCCGTTTCTGATGGGAAATTCAGTGCAGTGTTCTCATCCATGAAACACACTCTGTTTTAACAAAAGAAGCAAGGTCTTCTTTCCAGCATATCTAATATAGCAAGAACCATGAGCATGCCCAGAAAAAAAGAACTGTGTTTCCTACTCAAACGGACCATACGTAGTTCAACTCTGCCTATGAAACTGATACAAACCAAGGCTCCACTTACATAAATGCTCTTTAGTTAATTGTGAGAATCGCGTTGGGTTCGTGAACTGTGTTATATCGTTTGAGCCCAAAATCTCTTGGTTTCCCAGAAATGAACTCTTGCTTGTAGGAAAACACAGATCCTGTGGTTATCTCCGTTTCTGAAGGGAAATTCAGAGCAGTGTTCTCATCCATGAAACACACTCTGTTTTAATGCAAGAAGCAAGGTCTTCTTTCTAGCATCTCTAATATAGCAAGAACCATGAGCATGCCCAGAAAAAAAGAACTGTGTTTCCTACTCATACGGACCATATACATTGCAACTCTACTTATGAAAATGATACTAACACCCGATGCACTTACATAAATTCTCTTTAGTTAATAGTGAGAATCGCGTTGGGTTCGTGAACTGTATAAAATCATTTGAGCCCAAAATACTCTTGGTTTACCAGAAATGAACTCTTGCTTGAAGCAGTACAATGATCCTGGGGTTTAACTCCATTTCTGAAGGGAAATTCAGAGCAGTGTTCTCATCCATGAAACACAGTCTGTTTTAACGCAATAAGCAAGCTCTTCTTTCGAGTGTCTCTAATACAGCAAGAACAATGAGCATGCCCAGAAAAAAAGAACTGTGTTTCCTACTCATATGGACCATACGTAGTTCAACTCTGCTTATTAAACTGATACAAACCACAGCTCCACTTACATAAATGCTCTTTAGTTAATTGTGGGAATCGCGTTGGGTTCGTGAACTGTGTTATATCATTAGAGCCCAAAATCGCTTGGTTTCCCAGAAATGAACTCTTGCTTGTAGGAAAACACAGATCCTGTGGTTATCTCCGTTTCTAAATGGAAATTCAGAGCAGTGTTCTCATCCATGAAACACAGTCTGTTTTAACGCTAGAATCAAGATCTTCTTTCGAGTGTCTCTAATACAGCAAGAACCATGACCATGCCCAGAAAAAAACTGAACTGTGTTTCCTACTCATACGAACCATATATAGTGCAACTCTACTTATGAAAATGATACTAACTCCCGCTGCACTTACATAAATTCTCTTTAGTTAATAGTGAGAATCGCGTTGGGTTCGTGAACTGTGTTATATCATTTGAGCCCAAAATCTCTTGGTTGACCAGAAATGAACTCTTGCTTGTAGGAAAACACAGATACTGTGGTTAACTCCGTTTCTGAAGGGAAATTCAGAGCAGTGTTCTCATCCATGAAACACACTCTGTTTTAACGCAAGAAGCAAGGTCTTCATTCCAGCATCTCTAATATAGCAAGAACCATGAGCATGCCCAGAAAAAAAGAACTGTGTTTCCTACTTGCGGACCATATATAGTGCAACTCTACTTATGAAAATGATACTAACACCCGATGCACTTACATAAATTCTCTTTAGTTAATAGTGAGAATCGCGTTGGGTTCGTGAACTGTGTAAAATCCTTTGAGCCCAAAATTCACTTGGTTTACCAGAAATGAACCCTTGCTTGTCGGAAGACACAGATCCTGTGGTTTAACTCCGTTTCTGATGGGAAATTCAGTGCACTGTTCTCATCCATGAAACACACTCTGTTTTAACGCAAGAAGCAAGGTCTTCTTTCCAGCATCTCTAATATAGCAAGAACCATGAGCATGCCCAGAAAAAAAGAACTGTGTTTCCTACTCATACGGACCATACGTAGTTCAACTCTGCCTATGAAACTGATACAAACCAAGGCTCCACTTACATAAATGCTCTTTAGTTAATTGTGAGAATCGCGTTGGGTTCGTGAACTGTGTTTTATCGTTTGAGCCCAAAATCTCTTGGTTTCCCAGAAATGAACTCTTGCTTGTAGGAAAACACAGATCCTGTGGTTATCTCCGTTTCTGAAGGGAAATTCAGAGCAGTGTTCTCATCCATGAAACACACTCTGTTTTAACGCAAGAAGCAAGGTCTTCTTTCCAGCATCTCTAATATAGCAAGAACCATGAGCATGCCCAGAAAAAAAGAACTGTGTTTCCTACTCATACGGACCATATATAGTGCAACTCTACTTATGAAAATGATACTAACACCTGATGCACTTACATAAATTCTATTTAGTTATCTGTGAGAATCGCGTTGGGTTCGTGAACTGTGTTATATCGTTTGAGCCCAAAATCTCTTGGTTTCCCAGAAATGAACTCTTGCTTGTAGGAAAACACAGATCCTGTGGTTATCTCCGTTTCTGAAGGGAAATTCAGAGCAGTGTTCTCATCCATGAAACACACTCTGTTTTAACGCAAGAAGAAAGGTCTTCTTTCCAGCATCTCTAATATAGCAAGAACCATGAGCATGCCCAGAAAAAAAGAACTGTGTTTCCTACTCATACGGACCATATATAGTGCAACTCTACTTATGAAAATGATACTAACACCCAATGCACTTACATAAATTCTCTTTAGTTAATAGTGAGAATCGCGTTGGGTTCGTGAACTGTGTAAAATCATTTGAGCCCAAAATTCACTTGGTTTACCAGAAATGAACCGTTGCTTGTAGGAAGACACAGATCCTGGGGATTAACTCCTTTTCTGAAGGGAAATTTAGAGCAGTGTTCTCATCCATGAAACACAGTCTGTTTTAACGCAAGAAGCAAGCTCTTCTTTGGAGTGTCTCTAATACAGCAAGAACCATGAGCATGCCCAGAAAAAAAGAACTGTGTTTCCTACTCATAGGGACCATACGTAGTTGAACTCTGCTTATGAAACTGATACAAACCACAGCTCCACTTACATAAATGCCCTTTAGTTAATTGTGAGAATCGCGTTGGGTTCGTGAACTGTGTAAAATCATTTGTGCCCCAAATACACTTGGTTTACCAGAAATGAACTCTTGCTTGTAGCAATACACTGATCCTGGGGTTTAACTCGGTTTCTGAAGGGAAATTCAGAGCAGTGTTCTCATCCATGAAACACAGTCTGTTTTAACGCAGGAAGCAAGATCTTCTTTCGAGTGTCTCTAATACAGCAAGAACCATGACCATGCCCAGAAAAAAACTGAACTGTGTTTCCTACTCATACGAACCATATATAGTGCAACTCTACTTATGAACATGATACTAACTCCCGCTGCACTTACATAAATTCTCTTTAGTTAATAGTGAGAATCGCGTTGGGTTCGTGAACTGTGTTATGTCATTTGAGCCCAAAATCTCTTGGTTTCCCAGAAATGAACTCTTGCTTGTAGGAAAACACAGATACTGTGGTTAACTCCGTTTCTGAAGGGAAATTCAGAGCAGTGTTCTCATCCATGAAACACACTCTGTTTTAACGCAAGAAGCAAGGTCTTCTTTCCAGCATCTCTAATATAGCAAGAACCATGAGCATGCCCAGAAAAAAAGAACTGTGTTTCCTACTCATACGGACCATATATAGTGCAACTCTACTTATGAAAATGATACTAACACCCGATGCACTTACATAAATTCTCTTTAGTTAATAGTGAGAATCGCGTTGGGTTCGTGAACTGTGTAAAATCCTTTGAGCCCAAAATTCACTTGGTTTACCAGAAATGAACCCTTGCTTGTCGGAAGACACAGATCCTGTGGTTTAACTCCGTTTCTGATGGGAAATTCAGTGCAGTGTTCTCATCCATGAAACACACTCTGTTTTAACAAAAGAAGCAAGGTCTTCTTTCCAGCATATCTAATATAGCAAGAACCATGAGCATGCCCAGAAAAAAAGAACTGTGTTTCCTACTCAAACGGACCATACGTAGTTCAACTCTGCCTATGAAACTGATACAAACCAAGGCTCCACTTACATAAATGCTCTTTAGTTAATTGTGAGAATCGCGTTGGGTTCGTGAACTGTGTTATATCATTAGAGCCCAAAATCGCTTGGTTTCCCAGAAATGAACTCTTGCTTGTAGGAAAACACAGATCCTGTGGTTATCTCCGTTTCTGAAGGGAAATTCAGAGCAGTGTTCTCATCCATGAAACACACTCTGTTTTAATGCAAGAAGAAAGGTCTTCTTTCCAGCATCTCTAATATAGCAAGAACCATGAGCATGCCCAGAAAAAAAGAACTGTGTTTCCTACTCATACGGACCATATATAGTGCAACTCTACTTATGAAAATGATACTAACACCCGATGCACTTACATAAATTCTCTTTAGTTAATAGTGAGAATCGCGTTGGGTTCGTGAACTGTATAAAATCATTTGAGCCCAAAATACTCTTGGTTTACCAGAAATGAACTCTTGCTTGAAGCAGTACAATGATCCTGGGGTTTAACTCCATTTCTGAAGGGAAATTCAGAGCAGTGTTCTCATCCATGAAAGACAGTCTGTTTTAACGCAATAAGCAAGCTCTTCTTTCGAGTGTCTCTAATACAGCAAGAACAATGAGCATGCCCAGAAAAAAAAAACTGTGTTTCCTACTCATATGGACCATACGTAGTTCAACTCTGCTTATGAAACTGATACAAACCACAGCTCCACTTACATAAATGCCCTTTAGTTAATTGTGAGAATCGCGTTGGGTTCGTGAACTGTGTAAAATCATTTGAGCCCAAATTCTCTTAGTTTTCCAGAAATGAACTCTTGCTTGTAGGAAGACACAGATCCTGTGGTTTAACTCCGTTTCTGAAGCGAAATTCAGAGCAGTGTTCTCATCCATGAAACACACTCTGTTTTAACGCAAGAAGCAAGGTCTTCTTTCCAGAAGCTCTAATATAGCAAGAACCATGACCATGCCCAGAAAAAAAGAACTGTGTTTCCTACTCATACGGACCATACGTAGTTCAATTCTGCTTATGAAAGTGATACAAACCACAGCTCAACATACAAAAATGCTCTTTAGTTAATAGTGAGAATCGCGTTGGGTTTGTGAACTCTGTAAAATCATTTGAGCCCAAAATTCACTTGGTTTACCAGAAATGAAATCTTGCTTGTAGGAAGACACAGATCCTGGGGTTTAACTCCGTTTCTGAAGGGAAATTCAGAGCAGTGTTCTCCTCCATGAAACACAGTCTGTTTTAACGCAAGAAGCAAGCTCTTCTGTCGAGTGTCTCTAATACAACAAGAACCATGAGCATGCCCAGCATAAAAGAACTGTGTTTCCTACTCATATGGACCATACGTAGTTCAACTCTGCTTATGAAACTGATACAAACCACAGCTCCACTTACTTAAATGCTCTTTAGTTAATTGTGGGAATCGCGTTGGGTTCGTGAACTGTGTTATATAATTTGAGCCCAAAATCTCTTGGTTTCCCAGAAATGAACTCTTGCTTGTAGGAAAACACAGATCCTGTGGTTATCTCCGTTTCTGAAGGGAAATTCAGAGCAGTGTTCTCATCCATGAAACACACTGTTTTAACGCAAGAAGCAAGGTCTTCTTTCCAGCATCTCTAATATAGCAAGAACCATGAGCATGCCCAGAAAAAAAGAACTGTGTTTCCTACTCATACGGACCATATATAGTGCAACTCTACTTAGGAAAATGATACTAACCACCGCTGCACTTACATAAATTCTCTTTAGTTAATAGTGAGAATCGCGTTGGGTTCGTGAACTGTGTAAAATCATTTGAGCCCAAAATTCACTTGGTTTACCAGAAATGAACCCTTGCTTGTAGGAAGACACAGATCCTGGGGTTTAACTCTGTTTCTAAAGGGAAATTTAGAGCAGTGTTCTCATCCATGAAACACACTCTATTTTAACGCAAGAAGCAAGGTCTTCCTTCCAGCATCTCTAATATAGCAAGAACCATGAGCATGCCCAGAAAAAAAGAACTGTGTTTCCTACTCATACTGACCATATGTAGTTCAACTCTGCTTATGAAACTGATGCAAACCACAGCTCCACTTACATAAATGCTCTTTAGTTAATTTTGAGAATCGCGTTGAGTTTGTGAACTGTGTTATATCATTTGAGCCCAAAATCTCTTGGTTTCCCAGAAATGAACTCTTGCTTGTAGAAAGACACAGATCCTGTGGTTTAACTCCGTTTCTGATGGGAAATTCAGTGAAGTGTTCTCATCCATGAAACACACTCTGTTTTAACGCAAGACGCATGCTCTACTTTCCAGAATCTCTAAAGGAACAAGAACCTTGAGCATGTCCAAAAAAAAGAACTGTGTTTCCTACTCATACGGACCATACGTAGTTCAACTCTGCTTATGAAACTGATACAAACCACAGCTCCACTTACAGAAATGCTCTTTAGTTAATTGTGAGAATCGCGTTGGATTTGTGAACTTTGTAAAATCATTTGAGCCCAAAATTCACTTGGTTTACCAGAAATGAACTCTTGCTTGTAGCAATACAGTGATCATGGGGTTTAACTCCGTTTCTGAAGGGAAATTCAGAGCAGTGTTCTCATCCATGAAACACAGTCTGTTTTAACTCAAGAAGAAAAGTCTTCTTTCCAGCATCTCTAATATAGCAAGAACCATGAGCATGCCCAGAATAAAAGGACTGTGTTTCCTACGCATACGGACCATAGGTAGTTCAACTCTGCATATGAAACTGATAAAACCACAGCTCCACTTACATAAATGCTCTTTAGTTAATTGTGAGAATCGCGTTGGGTTCGTGAACTGAGTGAAATCATTTGAGCCCAAAATTCACTTGGTTTACCAGAAATAAACTCTTGCTTGTAGCAATACACTGATCCTGGGGTTTAACTCGGTTTCTGAAGGGAAATTCAGAGCAGTGTCCTCATCCATGAAACACAGTCTGTTTTAACACAAGAAGCAAGCTCTTCTTTGGAGTGTCTCTAATACAGCAAGAACCATGAGCATGCCCAGAAAAAAAGAACTGTGTTTCCTACTCATACGGACCATATGTAGTTCAACTCTGGTTATTAAACTGATACAAACCACAGCTCCACTTACAGAAATGCTCTTTAGTTATTTGTGAGAATCGCGTTGGATTTGTGAACTGTGTAAAATCATTTGAGGCCAAAATTCACGTCGTTGACCAGAAATGAACTCTTGCTTGTAGCAATACACTGATCCTGGGGTTTCACTCGGTTTCTGAAGGGAAATTCAGAGCAGTGTTCTCATCCATGAAACACAGTCTATTTTAACGCAAGAAGCAAGCTCTTCTTTGGAGTGTCTCTAATACAACAAGAACCATGAGCATGCCCAGAAAAAAAGAACTGTGTTTCCTACTCATACGGACCATACGTAGTTGAACTCTGCTTATTAAACTGATACAAACCATAGCTCCACTTACATAAATGCTCTTTAGTTAATTGTGAGAATCGCGTTGGGTTCGTGAACTGTGTTATATCATTTGAGCCCCAAATCTCTTGGTTGACCAGAAATGAACTCTTGCTTGTAGGAAAACACAGATCCTGTGGTTACCTCCGTTTATGAAGGGAAATTCAGAGCAGTGTTCTCATCCATGAAACACACTCTGTTTTAACGCAAGATGCAAGGTCTTCTTTCCAGCATCTCTAATATAGCAAAAACCATGAGCATGCCCAAAAAAAAGAACTGTGTTTCCTACTCATACGGACCATATATAGTGCAACTCTACTTATGAAAATGATACTAACACCCGATGCACTTACATAAATTCTCTTTAGATAATAGTGAGAATCGCGTTGGGTTCGTGAACTGTGTAAAATCATTTGAGCCCAAAATTCACTTGGTTTACCAGTAATGAACCCTTGCTTGTAGGAAGACACAGATCCTGGGGTTTAACTCCGTTTCTGAAGGGAAATTTAGAGCAGTGTTCTCATCCATGAAACACACTCTGTTTTAACGCAAGAAGCAAGGTCTTCTTTCCAGCATCTCTAATATAGCAAGAACCATGAGCATGCCCAGAAAAGAAGAACTGTGTTTCCTACTCATATGGACCATACGTAGTTCAACTCTGCTTATGAAACTGATACAAACCACAGCTCCACTTACATAAATGCCCTTTAGTTAATTGTGAGAATCGCATTGGGTTCGTGAACTGTGTAAAATCATTTGTGCCCAAAATACACTTGGTTTACCAGAAATGAACTCTTGCTTGTAGCAATACACTGATCCTGGGGTTTAACTCGGTTTCTGAAGGGAAATTCAGAGCAGTGTTCTCATCCATGAAACACAGTCTGTTTTAACGCAAGAAGCAAGCTCTTCTTTGGAGTGTCTCTAATACAGCAAGAACCATGAGCATGCCCAGAAAAAAAGAACTGTGTTTCCTACTCATACGGACCATACGTAGTTCAACTCTGCTTATTAAACTGATACAAACCACAGCTCCACTTACATAAATGCTCTTTAGTTAATTGTGAGAATCGCGTTGGGTTCGTGAACTGTGTTATATCATTAGAGCCCAAAATCGCTTGGTTTCCCAGAAATGAACTCTTGCTTGTAGGAAAACACAGATCCTGTGGTTATCTCCGTTTCTAAAGGGAAATTCAGAGCAGTGTTCTCATCCATGAAACACAGTCTGTTTTAACGCTAGAATCAAGATCTTCTTTCGAGTGTCTCTAATACAGCAAGAACCATGACCATGCCCAGAAAAAAACTGAACTGTGTTTCCTACTCATACGAACCATATATAGTGCAACTCTACTTATGAACATGATACTAACTCCCGCTGCACTTACATAAATTCTCTTTAGTTAATAGTGAGAATCGCTTTGGGTTCGTGAACTGTGTTATGTCATTTGAGCCCAAAATCTCTTGGTTTCCCAGAAATGAACTCTTGCTTGTAGGAAAACACAGATACTGTGGTTAACTCCGTTTCTGAAGGGAAATTCAGAGCAGTGTTCTCATCCATGAAACACACTCTGTTTTAACGCAAGAAGCAAGGTCTTCTTTCCAGCATCTCTAATATAGCAAGAACCATGAGCATGCCCAGAAAAAAAGAACTGTGTTTCCTACTCATACGGACCATATATAGTGCAACTCTACTTATGAAAATGATACTAACACCCGATGCACTTACATAAATTCTCTTTAGTTAATAGTGAGAATCGCGTTGGGTTCGTGAACTGTGTAAAATCATTTGAGCCCAAAATTCACTTGGTTTACCAGAAATGAACCCTTGCTTGTCGGAAGACACAGATCCTGTGGTTTAACTCCGTTTCTGATGGGAAATTCAGTGCAGTGTTCTCATCCATGAAACACACTCTGTTTTAACAAAAGAAGCAAGGTCTTCTTTCCAGCATATCTAATATAGCAAGAACCATGAGCATGCCCAGAAAAAAAGAACTGTGTTTCCTACTCAAACGGACCATACGTAGTTCAACTCTGCCTATGAAACTGATACAAACCAAGGCTCCACTTACATAAATGCTCTTTAGTTAATTGTGAGAATCGCGTTGGGTTCGTGAACTGTGTTATATCGTTTGAGCCCAAAATCTCTTGGTTTCCCAGAAATGAACTCTTGCTTGTAGGAAAACAGAGATCCTGTGGTTATCTCCGTTTCTGAAGGGAAATTCAGAGCAGTGTTCTCATCCATGAAACACACTCTGTTTTAATGCAAGAAGCAAGGTCTTCTTTCTAGCATCTCTAATATAGCAAGAACCATGAGCATGCCCAGAAAAAAAGAACTGTGTTTCCTACTCATACGGACCATATATAGTGCAACTCTACTTATGAAAATGATACTAACACCCGATGCACTTACATAAATTCTCTTTAGTTAATAGTGAGAATCGCGTTGGGTTCGTGAACTGTATAAAATCATTTGAGCCCAAAATACTCTTGGTTTACCAGAAATGAACTCTTGCTTGAAGCAGTACAATGATCCTGGGGTTTAACTCCATTTCTGAAGGGAAATTCAGAGCAGTGTTCTCATCCATGAAAGACAGTCTGTTTTAACGCAATAAGCAAGCTCTTCTTTCGAGTGTCTCTAATACAGCAAGAACAATGAGCATGCCCAGAAAAAAAAAACTGTGTTTCCTACTCATATGGACCATACGTAGTTCAACTCTGCTTATGAAACTGATACAAACCACAGCTCCACTTACATAAATGCCCTTTAGTTAATTGTGAGAATCGCGTTGGGTTCGTGAACTGTGTAAAATCATTTGAGCCCAAATTCTCTTAGTTTTCCAGAAATGAACTCTTGCTTGTAGGAAGACACAGATCCTGTGGTTTAACTCCGTTTCTGAAGCGAAATTCAGAGCAGTGTTCTCATCCATGAAACACACTCTGTTTTAACGCAAGAAGCAAGGTCTTCTTTCCAGAAGCTCTAATATAGCAAGAACCATGACCATGCCCAGAAAAAAAGAACTGTGTTTCCTACTCATACGGACCATACGTAGTTAAATTCTGCTTATGAAAGTGATACAAACCACAGCTCAACATACAAAAATGCTCTTTAGTTAATAGTGAGAATCGCGTTGGGTTTGTGAACTCTGTAAAATCATTTGAGCCCAAAATTCACTTGGTTTACCAGAAATGAAATCTTGCTTGTAGGAAGACACAGATCCTGGGGTTTAACTCCGTTTCTGAAGGGAAATTCAGAGCAGTGTTCTCCTCCATGAAACACAGTCTGTTTTAACGCAAGAAGCAAGCTCTTCTGTCGAGTGTCTCTAATACAACAAGAACCATGAGCATGCCCAGCATAAAAGAACTGTGTTTCCTACTCATATGGACCATACGTAGTTCAACTCTGCTTATGAAACTGATACAAACCACAGCTCCACTTACTTAAATGCTCTTTAGTTAATTGTGGGAATCGCGTTGGGTTCGTGAACTGTGTAAAATCATTTGAGCCCAAAATTCACTTGGTTTACCAGAAATGAACCCTTGCTTGTAGGGAGACACAGATCCTGGGGTTTAACTCTGTTTCTAAAGGGAAATTTAGAGCAGTGTTCTCATCCATGAAACACACTCTATTTTAACGCAAGAAGCAAGGTCTTCCTTCCAGCATCTCTAATATAGAAAGAACCATGAGCATGCCCAGAAAAAAAGAACTGTGTTTCCTACTCATACTGACCATATGTAGTTCAACTCTGCTTATGAAACTGATGCAAACCACAGCTCCACTTACATAAATGCTCTTTAGTTAATTTTGAGAATCGCGTTGAGTTTGTGAACTGTGTTATATCATTTGATCCCAAAATCTCTTGGTTTCCCAGAAATGAACTCTTGCTTGTAGAAAGACACAGATCCTGTGGTTTAACTCCGTTTCTGATGGGAATTTCAGTGAAGTGTTCTCATCCATGAAACACACTCTGTTTTAACGCAAGACGCATGCTCTACTTTCCAGAATCTCTAAAGGAACAAGAACCTTGAGCATGTCCAAAAAAAAGAACTGTGTTTCCTACTCATACGGACCATACGTAGTTCAACTCTGCTTATGAAACTGATACAAACCACAGCTCCACTTACAGAAATGCTCTTTAGTTAATTGTGAGAATCGCGTTGGATTTGTGAACTTTGTAAAATCATTTGAGCCCAAAATTCACTTGGTTTACCAGAAATGAACTCTTGCTTGTAGCAATACAGTGATCATGGGGTTTAACTCCGTTTCTGAAGGGAAATTCAGAGCAGTGTTCTCATCCATGAAACACAGTCTGTTTTAACTCAAGAAGAAAAGTCTTCTTTCCAGCATCTCTAATATAGCAAGAACCATGAGCATGCCCAGAATAAAAGGACTGTGTTTCCTACGCATACGGACCATAGGTAGTTCAACTCTGCATATGAAACTGATAAAACCACAGCTCCACTTACATAAATGCTCTTTAGTTAATTGTGAGAATCGCGTTGGGTTCGTGAACTGAGTAAAATCATTTGAGCCCAAAATTCACTTGGTTTACCAGAAATAAACTCTTGCTTGTAGCAATACACTGATCCTGGGGTTTAACTCGGTTTCTGAAGGGAAATTCAGAGCAGTGTCCTCATCCATGAAACACAGTCTGTTTTAACGCAAGAAGCAAGCTCTTCTTTGGAGTGTCTCTAATACAGCAAGAACCATGAGCATGCCCAGAAAAAAAGAACTGTGTTTCCTACTCATACGGACCATATGTAGTTCAACTCTGGTTATTAAACTGATACAAACCACAGCTCCACTTACAGAAATGCTCTTTAGTTATTTGTGAGAATCGCGTTGGATTTGTGAACTGTGTAAAATCATTTGAGGCCAAAATTCACGTGGTTGACCAGAAATGAACTCTTGCTTGTAGCAATACACTGATCCTGGGGTTTATCTCCATTTCTGAAGGGAAATTCAGAGCAGTGTCCTCATCCATGAAACACACTCTGTCTTAACGCAAGAAGCAAGGTCTTCTTTCCAGCATCTCTTATATAGCAACAACATGAGCATGCCCAGAAAAAAAGAACTGTGTTTCATACTCATACAGATCATACGTAGTTCAACTCTGCTTATGAAACTGACACAAACCACAGCTCCACTTACATAAATTCACTTTAGTTAAGTGTGAGAATCACGTTGGGTTCGTGAACTGTGTAAAATCATTTGAGCCCAAAATACACTTGGTTTACCAGAAATGAACTCTTGCTTTTAGCAATACACTGATCCTGGGGATTAACTCCATTTCTGAAGGGAAATTCATAGCAGTGTTCTCATCCATGAAACACACTCTGTTTTAACGCAAGAATAAAGGTCTTCTTTCCAGCATCTCTAATATAGCAAGAACCATGAGCAAGCACAAAAAAAAAGAACTGTGTTTTCTATTCATACGGACCATACATAGTTCAATTCTGCGTATTAAACTGATACAAACCACAGCTCCACTTACAGAAATGCTCTTTAGTTATTTGTGAGAATCGCGTTGGATTTGTGAACTGTGTAAAATCATTTGAGGCCAAAATTCACGTGGTTTACCAGAAATGAACTCTTGCTTGTAGCAATACACTGATCCTGGGGTTTATCTCCATTTCTGAAGGGAAATTCAGAGCAGTGTTCTCATCCATGAAACACACTCTGTTTTAACGCAAGAAGAAAGGTCTTCTTTCCAGCATCTCTAATATAGCAAGAACCATGAGCATGCACAAAAAAAAAGAACTGTGTTTTCTATTCATAAGGACCATATGTAGTTCAACTCTGCGTATGAAACTGATAAAACCACAGCTCCACTTACATAAATGCTCTTTAGTTCATTGTGAGAATCTCGTTGGGTTCGTGAACTGTGTAAAATCTTTTGAGCCCAAAATTCACTTGGTTTACCAGAAATGAACTCTTGCTTGTAGCAATACACTGATCCTGGGGTTTTCACACCGTTTCTAAAGGGAAATTTAGAGCAGTGTTCTCATCCATGAAACACAGTCTGTTTTAACTCAAGAAGTAAGCTCTTCTTTCGAGTGTCTCTAATACAACAAGAACCATGAGCATGCCCAGAAAAAAAGAACTGTGTTTCCTACTCATACGGACCATACGTAGTTCAACTCTGCTTATGAAACTGATACAAACCACAGCTCCACTTACATAAATGCTCTTTAGTTAATTGTGAAAATCGCGTTGGGTTTGTGAACTGTGTTATATCATATGAGCCCAAAATCTCTTGGTTTCCCAGAAATGAACTCTAGCTTGTAGGAACACACAGATCCTGTGGTTATCTCCGTTTCTGAAGGGAAATTAAGAGCAGTGTTCTCATCCATGAAACACACTCTGTTTTAACGCAAGAAGCAAGGTCTTCTTTCCAGCATCTCTTATATAGCAAGAACATGAGCATGCCCAGAAAAAAAGAACTGTGTTTCATACTCATACAGACCATACGTAGTTCAACTCTGCTTATGAAACTGACACAAACCACAGCTCACTTACATAAATGCACTTTAGTTAATTGTGAGAATTACGTTGGGTTCGTGAACTGTGTAAAATCATTTGAGCCCAAAAATCACTTGGTTTACCAGAAATGAACTCTTGCTTGTAGCAATACACTGATCCTGAGGTTTAACTCCGATTCTGAAGGGAAATTTAGAGCAGTGTTCTCATCCATGAAACACAGTCTGTTTTAACACAAGAAGCAAGCTCTTCTTTGGAGTGTCTCTAATACAGCAAGAACCATGAGCATGCCCAGAAAAAAAGAACTGTGTTTCCTACTCATACGGACCACACGTAGTTCAACTCTGCTTATAAAACTGATACAAACCACAGCTCCACTTACATTAGTGCTCTTTAGTTAATTGTGAGAATCGCATTGGGTACGTGAACTGTGTTATATCATTTGAGCCTGAAATCTCTTGGTTTCCCAGAAATGAACTCTTGCCTGTAGGAAAACACAGATCCTCTGGTTATCTCCGTTTCTGAAGGATAATTCAGAGCAGTGTTCTCATCCATGAAACACACTCTGTTTTAACGCAAGAAGCAAGGTCTTCTTTCCAGCTTCTCTAACATAGCAAGAACCATGAGCATGCCCAGAAAAAAAGAACTGTGTTTCCTACTCATACGGACCATATATAGTGCAACCCTACTTATGAAAATGATTCTAACACCCGATGCACTTACAGAAATTCTCTTTAGTTAATAGTGAGAATCGTGTTGGGTTCGTGAACTGTGTAAAATCATTTGAGCCCAAAATTCACTTGGTTTACCAGAAATGAACTCTTGCTTGTAGGAAGACACAGATCCTGGGGTTTAACTCCGTTTCTGAAGGGAAATTTAGAGCAGTGTTCTCATCCATGAAACACACTCTGTTTTAACGCAAGAAGCAAAGTCTTCTTTCCAGCTTCTCTAATATAGCAAGAACCATGAGCATGCCCAGAAAAAAAGAACTGTGTTTCCTACTCATATGGACCATACGTAGTTCAACTCTGCATATGAAACTGATACAAACCACAGCTCCACTTACATAAATGCTCTTTAGTTAATTGTGAGAATCCTGTAGGGTTCATGAACTGTGTAAAATCATTTGAGCTCAAAATTCACTTGGTTTACCAGAAATGAACTCTTGCTTGTAGCAATACACTATTCCTGGGGTTTAACTCCGTTTCTGAAGGGAAATTCAGAGCAGTGTTCTCATCCATGAAACACAGTCTGTTTTAACGCAAAAAGTAAGCTCTTCTTTCGAGTGTCTCTAATACAGCAAGAACCATGAGCATACCTAGAAAAAAAGAACTGTGTTTCCTACTCATACGGTCAATATATAGTGCAACTCTACTTATGAAAATGATACTAACCACCTCTGCACATACATAAATTCTCTTTAGTTCATAGTGAGAATCGCGTTGGGTTCGTGAACTGTGTAAAATCATTTGAGCCCAAAATTCACTTGGATTACCAGAAATGAACTCTTGCTTGTAGAAGACACAGATCCTGTGGTTTAACTCCGATTCTGAAGGGAAATTTAGAGCAGTGTTCTCATCCATGAAACACACTCTGTTTTAAGGCAAGAAGCAAGGGCTTGTTTCCAGCATCTCTAATATAGCAAGAACCATGAGCATGCCCAGAAAAAAAGAACTGTGTTTCCTACTCATACGGACCATACGTAGTTCAACTCTGCTTATGAAACTGATACAAACCAGAGCGCCACTTACATAAATGCTCTTTAGTTAATTGTGAGAATCGCGTTGGGTTCGTGAACTGTGTAAAATCATTTGAGCCCAAAATTCACTTGGTTTACCAGAAATGAACTCTTGCTTGTAGGAAGTAACAGATCCTGTGGTTTAACTCCGTTTCTGAAGGGAAATTCAGAGCAGTGTTCTCATCCATGAAACACACTCTGTTTTAACACAAGAAGCAAGGTCTTCTTTCCAGCATCTCTAATATACCAAGAACCATGAGCATGCCCAGAAAAAAAGAACTGTGTTTCCTACTCATACAGACCATACGTAGTTCAACGCTGCTTATGAAACTGATACAAACCACAGCACACCTTACAGAAATGCTCTTTAGTTAATTGTGAGAATCGCGTTGGGTTCGTGAACGGTGTTAAATCATTTGAGCCCAAAATTCACTTGGTTTACCAGAAATGAACTCTTGCTTTTAGCAATACACTGATCCTGGGGTTTAACTCGGTTTCTGAAGGGAAATGCAAAGCAGTGTTCTCATCCATGAAACACAGTCTGATTTAACGCTAGAAGCAAGCTCTTCTTTGGAGTGTCTCAAATACAGCAAGAACCATGAGCTTGCCCAGAAAAAAAGAACTGTGTTTCCTACTCATACGGACAATATGTAGTTCAACTCTGCGTATGAAAATGATAAAACTACAGCTCCACTTACATAAATGCTCTTTAGTTAATTGTGAAAATCGCGTTGGGTTTGTGAACTGTGTTATATCATATGAGCCCAAAATCTCTTGGTTTCCCAGAAATGAACTCTTGCTTGTAGGAAAACACAGATCCTGTGGTTATCTCCGTTTCTGAAGGGAAATTAAGAGCAGTGTTCTCATCCATGAAACACACTCTGTCTTAACGCAAGAAGGAAGGTCTTCTTTCCAGCATCTCTTATATACCAAGAACATGAGCATGCCCAGAAAAAAAGAACTGTGTTTCATACTCATACAGACCATACATAGTTCAACTCTGCTTATGAAACTGACACAAACCACAGCTCCACTTACATAAATGCACTTTAGTTAAGTGTGAGAATCATGTTGGGTTCGTGAACTGTGTAAAATCATTTGAGCCCAAAATTCACTTGGTTTACCAGAAATGAACTCTTGCTTGTAGCAATACACTGATCCTGAGGTTTAACTCCGTTTCTGAAGGGAAATTCAGAGCATTGTTCTCATCCATGAAACACACTCTGTTTTAACGCAAGAAGAAAGGTCTTCTTTCCAGCATCTCTAATATAGCAAGAACCATGAGCAAGCACAAAAAAAAAGAACTGTGTTTTCTATTCATACGGACCATACGTAGTTCAATTCTGCGTATTAAACTGATACAAACCACAGCTCCACTTACAGAAATGCTCTTTAGTTAATTTTGAGAATCGCGTTGGATTTGTGAACTGTGTAAAATCATTTGAGGCCAAAATTCACGTGGTTTACCAGAAATGAACTCTTGCTTGTAGCAATACATTGATCCCGGGGTTTATCTCCATTTATGAAGGGAAATTCAGAGCAGTGTTCTCATCCATGAAACACACTCTGTTTTAACGCAAGAAGAAAGGTCTTCTTTCCAGCTTCTCTAATATAGCAAGAACCATGAGCATGCACACAAAAAAAAAAGAACTGTGTTTTCTATTCATAAGGACCATATGTAGTTCAACTCTGCGTATGAAACTGATAAAACCACAGCTCCACTTACAGAAATGCTCTTTAGTTCATTGTGAGAATCTCGTTGGGTTCGTGAACTGTGTAAAATCATTTGAGCCCAAAATTCACTTGGTTTACCAGAAATGAACTCTTGCTTGTAGCAATACACTGATCCTGGGGTTTAACTCGGTTACTGAAGGGAAATTCAGAGCAGTGTCTCATCCATGAAACACAGTCTTTTTTTTACACAAGAAGCAAGCTCTTCTTTGGAGTGTCTCTAATACAGCAAGAACCATGAGCATGCCCAGAAAAAAAGAACTGTGTTTCCTACTCATACGGACCACACGTAGTTCAACTCTGCTTATTAAACTGATACAAACCACAGCTCCACTTACATTAGTGCTCTTTAGTTAATTGTGAGAATCGCATTGGGTTCGTGAACTGTGTTATATCATTTGAGCCTGAAATCTCTTGGTTTCCCAGAAATGAACTCTTGCCTGTAGGAAAACAGAGATCCTCTGGTTATCTCCGTTTCTGAAGGATAATTCAGAGCAGTGTTCTCATCCATGAAACACACTCTGTTTTAACGCAAGAAGCAAGGTCTTCTTTCCAGCATCTCTAATATAGCAAGAACCATGAGCATGCCCAGAAAAAAAGAACTGTGTTTCCTACTCATACGGACCATATATAGTGCAACCCTACTTATGAAAATGATTCTAACACCCGATGCACTTACATAAATTCTCTTTAGTTAATAGTGAGAATCGTGTTGGGTTCGTGAACTGTGTAAAATCATTTGAGCCCAAAATTCACTTGGTTTACCAGAAATGAACTCTTGCTTGTAGGAAGACACAGATCCTGGGGTTTAACTCCGTTTCTGAAGGGAAATTTAGAGCAGTGTTCTCATCCATGAAACACACTCTGTTTTAACGAAAGAAGCAAAGTCTTCTTTCCAGCATCTCTAATATAGCAAGAACCATGAGCATGCCCAGAAAAAAAGAACTGTGTTTCCTACTCATACCGACCATACGTAGTTCAACTCTGCATATGAAACTGATACAAACCACAGCTCCACTTACATAAATGCTCTTTAGTTAATTGTGAGAATCCTGTAGGGTTCATGAACTGTGTAAAATCATTTGAGCTCAAAATTCACTTGTTTTCCCAGAAATGAACTCTTGCTTGTAGCAATACACTATTCCTGGGGTTTAACTCCGTTTCTGAAGGGAAATTCAGAGCAGTGTTCTCATCCATGAAACACAGTCTGTTTTAACGCAAAAAGTAAGCTCTTCTTTCGAGTGTCTCTAATACAGCAAGAACCATGAGCATACCTAGAAAAAAAGAACTGTGTTTCCTACTCATACGGTCCATATATAGTGCAATTCTACTTATGAAAATGATACTAACCACCTCTGCACATACATAAATTCTCTTTAGTTCATAGTGAGAATCGCGTTGGGTTCGTGAACTGTGTAAAATCATTTGAGCCCAAAATTCACTTGGATTACCAGAAATGAACTCTTGCTTGTAGAAGACACAGATCCTGTGGTTTAACTCCGTTTCTGAAGGGAAATTTAGAGCAGTGTTCTCATCCATGAAACACACTCTGTTTTAAGGCAAGAAGCAAGGGCTTGTTTCCAGCATCTCTAATATAGCAAGAACCATGAGCATGCCCTTAAAAAAAGAACTGTGTTTCCTACTCATACGGACCATACGTAGTTCAACTCTGCATTAGAAACTGATACAAACCAGAGCGCCACTTACATAAATGCTCTTTAGTTAATTGTGAGAATCGCGTTGGGTTCGTGAACTGTGTAAAATCATTTGAGCCCAAAATTCACTTGGTTTACCAGAAATGAACTCTTGCTTGTAGGAAGAAACAGATCCTGTGGTTTAACTCCGTTTCCGAAGGGAAATTCAGAGCAGTGTTCTCATCCATGAAACACACTCTGTTTTAACACAAGAAGCAAGTACTTCTTTCCAGCATCTCTAATATACCAAGAACCATGAGCATGCCCAGAAAAAAAGAACTGTGTTTCCTACTCATACGGACCATATGTAGTTCAACTCTGCGTATGAAAATGATAAAACTACAGCTCCACTTACATAAATGCTCTTTAGTTAATTGTGAAAATCGCGTTGGGTTTGTGAACTGTGTTATATCATATGAGCCCAAAATCTCTTGGTTTCCCAGAAATGAACTCTTGCTTGTAGGAAAACACAGATCCTGTGGTTATCTCCGTTTCTGAAGGGAAATTAAGAGCAGTGTTCTCATCCATGAAACACACTCTGTCTTAACGCAAGAAGCAAGGTCTTCTTTCCAGCATCTCTTATATAGCAAGAACATGAGCATGCCCAGAAAAAAAGAACTGTGTTTCATACTCATACAGACCATAAGTAGTTCAACTCTGCTTATGAAACTGACACAAACCACAGCTCCACTTACATAAATGCACTTTAGTTAAGTGTGAGAATCACGTTGGGTTCGTGAACTGTGTAAAATCATTTGAGCCCAAAATTCACTTGGTTTACCAGAAATGAACTCTTGCTTGTAGCAATACACTGATCCTGTGGTTTAACTCCGTTTCTGAAGCGAAATTCAGAGCAGTGTTCTCATCCATGAAACACACTCTGTTTTAACGCAAGAAGCAAGGTCTTCTTTCCAGCATCTGTAATATAGCAAGAACCAAGAGCATGCCCTGAAAAAAAGAAGTGTGTTTCCTACTCATACGGACCCTATGTAGTTCAACTCTACTTATGAAAATGATACTAAACCCCGCTGCACTTACATAAATCCTCTTTAGTTAATAGTTAGAATTGTGTTGGATTCGGGATCTGTGTAAAATCATTTGAGCCCATATTCACTTGGTTTACCAGAAATGAACTCTTGCTTGTAGGAAGACACAGATCCTGTGGTTTAACTCCGTTTCTGAAGGGAAATTTAGAGCAGTGTTCTCATCCATGAAACACACTCTGTTTTAACGCAAGAAGCAAGGACTTCTTTCCAGAAACTAATATAACAAGAACCATGAGCATGCCCAGAAAAAAATAACTTTGTTTCCTACTCATACGGACCATACGTAGTTCAACTCTGCTTATGGAACTGATACAAACCACAGCTCCACTTACATAAATGTTCTTTAGTTAATAGTGAGAATCGCGTTGGGTTCGTGAACTCTGTAAAATCATTTGAGCCCAAAATTCACTTGGTTTACCAGAAATGAACTCTTGCTTGTAGCAATACACTGATCCTGGGGTTTAACTCGGTTACTGAAGGGAAATTCAGAACAGTGTTCTCATCCATGAAACACAGTCTGTTTTAACACAAGAAGCAAGCTCTTCTTTGGAGTGTCTCTAATACAGCAAGAACCATGAGCATGCCCAGAAAAAAAGAACTGTGTTTCCTACTCATACGGACCACACGTAGTTCAACTCTGCTTATTAAACTGATACAAACCACAGCTCCACTTACATTAGTGCTCTTTAGTTAATTGTGAGAATCGCATTGGGTTCGTGAACTGTGTTATATCATTTGAGCCCAAAATCTCTTGGTTTCCCAGAAATGAACTCTTGCCTGTAGGAAAACACAGATCCTCTGGTTATCTCCGTTTCTGAAGGATAATTCAGAGCAGTGTTCTCATCCAAGAAACACACTCTGTTTTAACGCAAGAAGCAAGGTCTTCTTTCCAGCATCTCTAATATAGCAAGAACCATGAGCATGCCCAGAAAAAAAGAACTGTGTTTCCTACTCATACGGATCATATATAGTGCAACCCTACTTATGAAAATGATTCTAACACCCGATGCACTTACATAAATTCTCTTTAGTTAATAGTGAGAATCGTGTTGGGTTCGTGAACTGTGTAAAATCATTTGAGCCCAAAATTCACTTGGTTTACCAGAAATGAACTCTTGCTTGTAGGAAGACACAGATCCTGGGGTTTAACTCCGTTTCTGAAGGGAAATTTAGAGCAGTGTTCTCATCCATGAAACACACTCTGTTTTAACGCAAGAAGCAAAGTCTTCTTTCCAGCATCTCTAATATAGCAAGAACCATGAGCATGCCCAGAAAAAAAGAACTGTGTTTCCTACTCATATGGACCATACGTAGTTCAACTCTGCATATGAAACTGATACAAACCACAGCTCTACTTACATAAATGCTCTTTAGTTAATTGTGAGAATCCTGTAGGGTTCATGAACTGTGTAAAATCATTTGAGCTCAAAATTCACTTGGTTTACCAGAAATGAACTCTTGCTTGTAGCAATACACTATTCCTGGGGTTTAACTCCGTTTCTGAAGGGAAATTCAGAGCAGTGTTCTCATCCATGAAACACAGTCTGTTTTAACGCAAAAAGTAAGCTCTTCTTTCGAGTGTCTCTAATACAGCAAGAACCATGAGCATACCTAGAAAAAAAGAACTGTGTTTCCTACTCATACGGTCAATATATAGTGCAACTCTACTTATGAAAATGATACTAACCACCTCTGCACATACATAAATTCTCTTTAGTTCATAGTAAGAATCGCTTTGGGTTCGTGAACTGTGTAAAATCATTTGAGCCCAAAATTCACTTGGATTACCAGAAATGAACTCTTGCTTGTAGAAGACACAGATCCTGTGGTTTAACTCCGTTTCTGAAGGGAAATTTAGAGCAGTGTTCTCATCCATGAAACACACTCTGTTTTAAGGCAAGAAGCAAGGGCTTGTTTCCAGCATCTCTAATATAGCAAGAACCATGAGCATGCCCAGAAAAAAAGAACTGTGTTTCCTACTCATACGGACCATACGTAGTTCAACTCTGCATTAGAAACTGATACAAACCAGAGCGCCACTTACATAAATGCTCTTTAGTTAATTGTGAGAATCGCGTTGGGTTCGTGAACTGTGTAAAATCATTTGAGCCCAAAATTCACTTGGTTTACCAGAAATGAACTCTTGCTTGTAGGAAGAAACAGATCCTGTGGTTTAACTCCGTTTCTGAAGGGAAATTCAGAGCAGTGTTCTCATCCATGAAACACACTCTGTTTTAACACAAGAAGCAAGGTCTTCTTTCCAGCATCTCTAATATACCAAGAACCATGAGCATGCCCAGAAAAAAAGAACTGTGTTTCCTACTCATACAGACCATACGTAGTTCAACGCTGCTTATGAAACTGATACAAACCACAGCACACCTTACAGAAATGCTCTTTAGTTAATTGTGAGAATCGCGTTGGGTTCGTGAACGGTGTTAAATCATTTGAGCCCAAAATTCACTTGGTTTACCAGAAATGAACTCTTGCTTTTAGCAATACACTGATCCTGGGGTTTAACTCGGTTTCTGAAGGGAAATGCAGAGCAGTGTTCTCATCCATGAAACACAGTCTGATTTCACGCAAGAAGCAAGCTCTTCTTTGGAGTGTCTCTAATACAGCAAGAACCATGAGCTTGCCCAGAAAAAAAGAACTGTGTTTCCTACTCATACGGACCATATGTAGTTCAACTCTGCGTATGAAAATGATAAAACTACAGCTCCACTTACATAAATGCTCTTTAGTTAATTGTGAAAATCGCGTTGGGTTTGTGAACTGTGTTATATCATATGAGCCCAAAATCTCTTGGTTTCCCAGAAATGAACTCTTGCTTGTAGGAAAACACAGATCCTGTGGTTATCTCCGTTTCTGAAGGGAAATTAAGAGCAGTGTTCTCATCCATGAAACACACTCTGTCTTAACGCAAGAAGCAAGGTCTTCTTTCCAGCATCTCTTATATAGCAAGAACATGAGCATGCCCAGAAAAAAAGAACTGTGTTTCATACTCATACAGACCATAAGTAGTTCAACTCTGCTTATGAAACTGACACAAACCACAGCTCCACTTACATAAATGCACTTTAGTTAAGTGTGAGAATCACGTTGGGTTCGTGAACTGTGTAAAATCATTTGAGCCCAAAATTCACTTGGTTTACCAGAAATGAACTCTTGCTTGTAGCAATACACTGATCCTGAGGTTTAACTCCGTTTCTGAAGGGAAATTCAGAGCATTGTTCTCATCCATGAAACAGACTCTGTTTTAACGCAAGAAGAAAAGTCTTCTTTCCAGCATCTCTAATACAGCAAGAACCATGAGCAAGCACAAAAAAAAAGAACTGTGTTTTCTATTCATACGGACCATACGTAGTTCAATTCTGCATATTAAACTGATACAAACCACAGCTCCACATACAGAAATGCTCTTTAGTTAATTGTGAGAATCGCGTTGGATTTGTGAACTGTGTAAAATCATTTGAGGCCAAAATTCACGTGGTTTACCAGAAATGAACTCTTGCTTGTAGCAATACATTGATCCCGGGGTTTATCTCCATTTATGAAGGGAAATTCAGAGCAGTGTTCTCATCCATGAAACACACTCTGTTTTAACGCAAGAAGAAAGGTCTTCTTTCCAGCTTCTCTAATATAGCAAGAACCATGAGCATGCACAAAAAAAAAAGAACTGTGTTTTCTATTCATAAGGACCATATGTAGTTCAACTCTGCGTATGAAACTGATAAAACCACAGCTCCACTTACATAAATGCTCTTTAGTTCATTGTGAGAATCTCGTTGGGTTCGTGAACTGTGTAAAATCATTTGAGCCCAAAATTCACTTGGTTTACCAGAAATGAACTCTTGCTTGTAGCAATACACTGATTCTGGGGTTTTCACTCCGTTTCTGAAGGGAAATTTAGAGCAGTGTTCTCATCCATGAAACACAGTCTGTTTTAACTCAAGAAGTAAGCTCTTCTTTCGAGTATCTCTAATACAACAAAACCATGAGCATGCCCAGAAAAAAAGAACTGTGTTTCCTACTCATACGGACCATACGTAGTTCAACTCTGCTTATGAAACTGATACAAACCACAGCTCCACTTACATAAATGCTCTTTAGTTAATTGTGAGAATCCTGTAGGGTTCATGAACTGTGTAAAATCATTTGAGCTCAAAATTCACTTGGTTTACCAGAAATGAACTCTTGTTTGTAACAATACACTATTCCTGGGGTTTAACTCCGTTTCTGAAGGGAAATTCAGAGCAGTGTTCTCATCCATGAAACACAGTCTGTTTTAACGCAAAAAGTAAGCTCTTCTTTCGAGTGTCTCTAATACAGCAAGAACCATGAGCATACCTAGTAAAAAAGAACTGTGTTTCCTACTCATACGGTCCATATATAGTGCAACTCTACTTATGAAAATGATACTAACCACCTCTGCACATACATAAATTCTCTATAGTTCATAGTGAGAATCGCGTTGGGTTCGTGAACTGTGTAAAATCATTTGAGCCCAAAATTCACTTGGATTACCAGAAATGAACTCTTGCTTGTAGAAGACACAGATCCTGTGGTTTAACTCCATTTCTGAAGGGAAATTTAGAGCAGTGTTCTCATCCATGAAACACACTCTGTTTTAAGGCAAGAAGCAAGGGCTTGTTTCCAGCATCTCTAATATAGCAAGAACCATGAGCATGCCCAGAAAAAAAGAACTGTGTTTCCTACTCATACGGACCACACGTAGTTCAACTCTGCATTAGAAACTGATACAAACCAGAGCGCCACTTACATAAATGCTCTTTAGTTAATTGTGAGAATCGCGTTGGGTTCGTGAACTGTGTAAAATCATTTGAGCCCAAAATTCACTTGGTTTACCAGAAATGAACTCTTGCTTGTAGGAAGAAACAGATCCTGTGGTTTAACTCCGTTTCTGAAGGGAAATTCAGAGCAGTGTTCTCATCCATGAAACACACTCTGTTTTAACACAAGAAGCAAGGTCTTCTTTCCAGCATCTCTAATATACCAAGAACCATGAGCATGCCCAGAAAAAAAGAACTGTGTTTCCTACTCATACGGACCCTATGTAGTTCAACTCTACTTATGAAAATGATACTAAACCCCGCTGCACTTACATAAATCCTCTTTAGTTAATAGTGAGAATTGCGTTGGATTCGTGATCTGTGTAAAATCATTTGAGCCCATATTCACTTGGTTTACCAGAAATGAACTCTTGCTTGTAGGAAGACACAGATCCTGGGGTTTAACTCCGTTTCTGAAGTGAAATTTAGAGCAGTGTTCTCATCCATGAAACACACTCTGTTTTAACGCAAGAAGCAAGGACGTCTTTCCAGAAACTAATATAACAAGAACCATGAGCATGCCCAGAAAAAAAGAACTGTGTTTCCTACTCATACTGACCATACATAGTTCAACTCTGCGTATGAAAGTGATAAAACCACAGCTCCACTTACATAAATGCTCTTTAGTTAATAGTGAGAATCGCGTTGGGTTTGAGAACTCTGTAAAATCATTTGAGCCCAAAATGCACTTGGTTTACCAGAAATGAACTCTTGCTTGTAGCAATACACTGATCCTGGGGTTTAACTCGGTTACTGAAGGGAAATTCAGAGCAGTGTTCTCATCCATGAAACACAGTCTGTTTTAACACAAGAAACAAGCTCTTCTTTGGAGTGTCTCTAATACAGCAAGAACCATGAGCATGCCCAGAAAAAAAGAACTGTGTTTCCTACTCATACGGACCACACGTAGTTCAACTCTGCTTATTAAACTGATACAAACCACAGCTCCACTTACATTAGTGCTCTTTAGTTAATTGTGAGAATCGCATTGGGTTCGTGAACTGTGTTATATCATTTGAGCCTGAAATCGCTTGGTTTCCCAGAAATGAACTCTTGCCTGTAGGAAAACAGAGATCCTCTGGTTATCTCCGTTTCTGAAGGATAATTCAGAGCAGTGTTCTCATCCATGAAACAAACTCTGTTTTAACGCAAGAAGCAAGGTCTTCTTTCCAGCATCTCTAATATAGCAAGAACCATGAGCATGCCCAGAAAAAAAGAACTGTGTTTCCTACTCATACGGACCATATATAGTGCAACCCTACTTATGAAGATGATTCTAACACCCGATGCACTTACATAAATTCTCTTTAGTTTATAGTGAGAATCGTGTTGGGTTCGTGAACTGTGTAAAATCATTTGAGCCCAAAATTCACTTGGTTTACCAGAAATGAACTCTTGCTTGTAGGAAGACACAGATCCTGGGGTTTAACTCCGTTTCTGAAGGGAAATTTAGAGCAGTGTTCTCATCCATGAAACACACTCTGTTTTAACGCAAGAAGCAAAGCCTTCTTTCCAGCATCTCTAATATAGCAAGAACCATGAGCATGCCAGGAAAAAAAGAACTGTGTTTCCTACTCATACCGACCATACGTAGTTCAACTCTGCATATGAAACTGATACAAACCACAGCTCCACTTACATAAATGCTCTTTAGTTAATTGTGAGAATCCTGTAGGGTTCATGAACTGTGTAAAATCATTTGAGCTCAAAATTCACTTGGTTTACCAGAAATGAACTCTTGCTTGTAGCAATACACTATTCCTGGGGTTTAACTCCGTTTCTGAAGGGAAATTCAGAGCAGTGTTCTCATCCATGAAACACAGTCTGTTGTAACGCAAAAAGTAAGCTCTTCTTTCGAGTGTCTCTAATACAGCAAGAACCATGAGCATACCTAGAAAAAAAGAACTGTGTTTCCTACTCATACGGTCCATATATAGTGCAACTCTACTTATGAAAATGATACTAACCACCTCTGCACATACATAAATTCTCTTTAGTTCATAGTGAGAATCGCGTTGGGTTCGTGAACTGTGTAAAATCATTTGAGCCCAAAATTCACTTGGATTACCAGAAATGAACTCTTGCTTGTAGAAGACACATATCCTGTGGTTTAACTCCGTTTCTTAAGGGAAATTTAGAGCAGTGTTCTCATCCATGAAACACACTCTGTTTTAAGGCAAGAAGCAAGGGCTTGTTTCCAGCATCTCTAATATAGCAAGAACCATGAGCATGCCCAGAAAAAAAGAACTGTGTTTCCTACTCATACGGACCATACGTAGTTCAACTCTGCATTAGAAACTGATACAAACCAGAGCGCCACTTACATAAATGCTCTTTAGTTAATTGTGAGAATCGCGTTGGGTTCGTGAACTGTGTAAAATCATTTGAGCCCAAAATTCACTTGGTTTACCAGAAATGAACTCTTGCTTGTAGGAAGAAACAGATCCTGTGGTTTAACTCCGTTTCTGAAGGGAAATTCAGAGCAGTGTTCTCATCCATGAAACACACTCTGTTTTAACACAAGAAGCAAGGTCTTCTTTCCAGCATCTCTAATATACCAAGAACCATGAGCATGCCCAGAAAAAAAGAACTGTGTTTCCTACTCATACAGACCATACGTAGTTCAACGCTGCTTATGAAACTGATACAAACCACAGCACACCTTACAGAAATGCTCTTTAGTTAATTGTGAGAATCGCGTTGGGTTCGTGAACGGTGTTAAATCATTTGAGCCCAAAATTCACTTGGTTTACCAGAAATGAACTCTTGCTTTTAGCAATACACTGATCCTGGGGTTTAACTCGGTTTATGAAGGGAAATGCAGAGCAGTGTTCTCATCCATGAAACACAGTCTGATTTAACGCTAGAAGCAAGCTCTTCTTTGGAGTGTCTCTAATACAGCAAGAACCATGAGCTTGCCCAGAAAAAAAGAACTGTGTTTCCTACTCATACGGACCATATGTAGTTCAACTCTGCGTATGAAAATGATAAAACTACAGCTCCACTTACATAAATGCTCTTTAGTTAATTGTGAAAATCGCGTTGGGTTTGTGAACTGTGTTATATCATATGAGCCCAAAATCTCTTGGTTTACCAGAAATGAACTCGTGCTTGTAGCAATACATTGATCCCGGGGTTTATCTCCATTTATGAAGGGAAATTCAGAGCAGTGTTCTCATCCATGAAACACACTCTGTTTTAACGCAAGAAGAAAGGTCTTCTTTCCAACTTCTCTAATATAGCGAGAACCATGAGCATGCACAAAAAAAAGAACTGTGTTTTCTATTCATAAGGACCATATGTAGTTCAACTCTGCGTATGAAACTGATAAAACCACAGCTCCACTTACATAAATGCTCTTTAGTTCATTGTGAGAAACTCGTTGGGTTCGTGAACTGTGTAAAATCATTTGAGCCCAAAATTCACTTGGTTTACCAGAAATGAACTCTTGCTTGTAGCAATACACTGATCCTGGTGTTTTCACTCCGTTTCTGAAGGGAAATTTAGAGCAGTGTTCTCATCCATGAAACACAGTCTGTTTTAACTCAAGAAGTAAGCTCTTCTTTCGAGTGTCTCTAATACAACAAGAACCATGAGCATGCCCAGAAAAAAAGAACTGTGTTTCCTACTCATACGGACCATACGTAGTTCAACTCTGCTTATGAAACTGATACAAACCACAGCTCCACTTACATAAATGCTCTTTAGTTAATTGTGAGAATCCTGTAGGGTTCATGAACTGTGTAAAATCATTTGAGCTCAAAATTCACTTGGTTTACCAGAAATGAACTCTTGCTTGTAGCAATACACTATTCCTGGGGTTTAACTCCGTTTCTGAAGGGAAATTCAGAGCAGTGTTCTCATCCATGAAACACAGTCTGTTTTAACGCAAAAAGTAAGCTCTTCTTTCGAGTGTCTCTAATACAGCAAGAACCATGAGCATACCTAGAAAAAAAGAACTGTGTTTCCTACTCATACGGTCCATATATAGTGCAATTCTAATTATGAAAATGATACTAACCACCTCTGCACATACATAAATTCTCTTTAGTTAATAGTGAGAATCGCGTTGGGTTCGTGAACTGTGTAAAATCATTTGAGCCCAAAATTCACTTGGATTACCAGAAATGAACTCTTGCTTGTAGAAGACACAGATCCTGTGGTTTAACTCCGTTTCTGAAGGGAAATTTAGAGCAGTGTTCTCATTCATGAAACACACTCTGTTTTAAGGCAATAAGCAAGGACTTCTTTCCAGAAAGTAATATAACAAGAACCATGAGCATGCCCAGAAAAAAAGAACAGTGTTTCCTACTCATAGGGACCATACATAGTTCAACTCTGAGTATGAAAGTGATAAAACCACAGCTCCACTTACATAAATGCTCTTTAGTTAATAGTGAGAATCGCGTTGGGTTTGTGAACTCTGTAAAATCATTTGAGCCCAAAATGCACTTGGTTTACCAGAAATGAACTCTTGCTTGTAGCAATACACTGATCCTGGGGTTTAACTCGGTTACTGAAGGGAAATTCAGAGCAGTGTTCTCATCCATGAAACACAGTCTGTTTTAACACAAGAAGCAAGCTCTTCTTTGGAGTGTCTCTAATACAGCAAGAACCATGAGCATGCCCAGAAAAAAAGAACTGTGTTTCCTACTCATACGGACCACATGTAGTTCAACTCTGCTTATTAAACTGATACAAACCACAGCTCCACTTACATTAGTGCTCTTTAGTTAATTGTGAGAATCGCATTGGGTTCGTGAACTGTGTTATATCATTTGAGCCTGAAATCGCTTGGTTTCCCAGAAATGAACTCTTGCCTGTAGGAAAACAGAGATCCTCTGGTTATCTCCGTTTCTGAAGGATAATTCAGAGCAGTGTTCTCATCCATGAAACACACTCTGTTTTAACGCAAGAAGCAAGGTCTTCTTTCCAGCATCTCTAATATAGCAAGAACCATGAGCATGCCCAGAAAAAAAGAACTGTGTTTCCTACTCATACGGACCATATATAGTGCAACCCTACTTATGAAAATGATTCTAACACCCGATGCACTTACATAAATTCTCTTTAGTTAATAGTGAGAATCGTGTTGGGTTCGTGAACTGTGTAAAATCATTTGAGCCCAAAATTCACTTGGTTTATCAGAAATGAACTCTTGCTTGTAGGAAGACACAGATCCTCGGGTTTAACTCCGTTTCTGAAGGGAAATTTAGAGCAGTGTTCTCATCCATGAAACACACTCTGTTTTAACGCAAGAAGCAAAGTCTTCTTTCCAGCATCTCTAATATAGCAAGAACCATGAGCATGCCCAGAAAAAAAGAACTGTGTTTCCTACTCATACCGACCATACGTAGTTCAACTCTGCATATGAAAATGATATAAACCACAGCTCCACTTACATAAATGCTCTTTAGTTAATTGTGAGAATCCTGTAGGGTTCATGAACTGTGTAAAATCATTTGAGCCCAAAATCTCTTGGTTTCCCAGAAATGAACTCTTGCCTGTAGGAAAACACAGATCCTCTGGTTATCTCCGTTTCTGAAGGATAATTCAGAGCAGTGTTCTCATCCATGAAACACACTCTGTTTTAACGCAAGAAGCAAGGTCTTCTTTCCAGCATCTCTAATATAGCAAGAACCATGAGCAGGCCCAGAAAAAAAGAACTGTGTTTCCTACTCATACGGACCATATATAGTGCAACCCTACTTATGAAAATGATTCTAACACCCGATGCACTTACAGAAATTCTCTTTAGTTAATAGTGAGAATCGCGTTGGGTTCGTGAACTGTGTAAAATCATTTGAGCCCAAAATTCACTTGGTTTACCAGAAATGAACTCTTGCTTGTAGGAAGACACAGATCCTGGGGTTTAACTCCGTTTCTGAAGGGAAATTTAGAGCAGTGTTCTCATCCATGAAACACACTCTGTTTTAAGGCAAGAAGCAAGGGCTTGTTTCCAGCATCTCTAATATAGCAAGAACCATGAGCATGCCCAGAAAAAAAGAACTGTGTTTCCTACTCATACCGACCATACGTAGTTCAACTCTGCATATGAAAATGATACAAACCACAGCTCCACTTACATAAATGCTCTTTAGTTAATTGTGAGAATCCTGTAGGGTTCATGAACTGTGTAAAATCATTTGAGCCCCAAATCTCTTGGTTTCCCAGAAATGAACTCTTGCCTGTAGGAAAACACAGATCCTCTGGTTATCTCCGTTTCTGAAGGATAATTCAGAGCAGTGTTCTCATCCATGAAACACACTCTGTTTTAACGCAAGAAGCAAGGTCTTCTTTCCAGCATCTCTAATATAGCAAGAACCATGAGCAGGCCCAGAAAAAAAGAACTGTGTTTCCTACTCATACGGACCATATATAGTGCAACCCTACTTATGAAAATGATTCTAACACCCGATGCACTTACAGAAATTCTCTTTAGTTAATAGTGAGAATCGCGTTGGGTTCGTGAACTGTGTAAAATCATTTGAGCCCAAAATTCACTTGGTTTACCAGAAATGAACTCTTGCTTGTAGGACGACACAGATCCTGGGGTTTAACTCCGTTTCTGAAGGGAAATTTAGAGCAGTGTTCTCATCCATGAAACACACTCTGTTTTAAGGCAAGAAGCAAGGGCTTGTTTCCAGCATCTCTAATATAGCAAGAACCATGAGCATGCCCAGAAAAAAAGAACTGTGTTTCCTACTCATACGGACCAAATGTAGTTCAACTCTGCATTAGAAACTGATACAAACCAGAGCGCCACTTACATAAATGCTCTTTAGTTAATTGTGAGAATCGCGTTGGGTTCGTGAACTGTGTAAAATCATTTGAGCCCAAAATTCACTTGGTTTACCAGAAATGAACTCTTGCTTGTAGGAAGAAACAGATCCTGTGGTTTAACTCCGTTTCTGAAGGGAAATTCAGAGCAGTGTTCTCATCCATGAAACACACTCTGTTTTAACACAAGAAGCAAGGTCTTCTTTCCAGCATCTCTAATATACCAAGAACCATGAGCATGCCCAGAAAAAAAGAACTGTGTTTCCTACTCATACAGACCATACGTAGTTCAACGCTGCTTATGAAACTGATACAAACCACAGCACACCTTACAGAAATGCTCTTTAGTTAATTGTGAGAATCGCGTTGGGTTCGTGAACGGTGTTAAATCATTTGAGCCCAAAATTCACTTGGTTTACCAGAAATGAACTCTTGCTTTTAGCAATACACTGATCCTGGGGTTTAACTCGGTTTCTGAAGGGAAATTCAGAGCAGTGTTCTCATCCATGAAACACAGTCTGATTTAACGCTAGAAGCAAGCTCTTCTTTGGAGTGTCTCTAATACAGCAAGAACCATGAGCTTGCCCAGAAAAAAAGAACTGTGTTTCCTACTCATACGGACCATATGTAGTTCAACTCTGTGTATGAAAATGATAAAACTACAGCTCCACTTACATAAATGCTCTTTAGTTAATTGTGAAAATCGCGTTGGGTTTGTGAACTGTGTTATATCATATGAGCCCAAAATCACTTGGTTTCCCAGAAATGAACTCTTGCTTGTAGGAAAACACAGATCCTGTGGTTATCTCCGTTTCTGAAGGGAAATTAAGAGCAGTGTTCTCATCCATGAAACACACTCTGTCTTAACGCAAGAAGCAAGGTCTTCTTTCCAGCATCTCTTATATAGCAAGAACATGAGCATGCCCAGAAAAAAAGAACTGTGTTTCATACTCATACAGACCATAAGTAGTTCAACTCTGCTTATGAAACTGATACAAACCACAGCACCACTTACATAAATGCACTTTAGTTAAGTGTGAGAATCACGTTGGGTTCGTGAACTGTGTAAAATCATTTGAGCCCAAAATTCACTTGGTTTACCAGAAATGAACTCTTGCTTGTAGCAATACACTGATCCTGAGGTTTAACTCCGTTTCTGAAGGGAAATTTAGAGCAGTGTTCTCATCCATGAAACACACTCTATTTTAACGCAAGAAGCAAGGTCTTCTTTCCAGCATCTGTAATATAGCAAGAACCATGAGCATGCCCAGAAAAAAAGAACTGTGTTTCCTACTCATACGGACCATATGTAGTTCAACTCTGGTTATTAAACTGATACAAACCACAGCTCCACTTACAGAAATGCTCTTTAGTTATTTGTGAGAATCGCGTTGGATTTGTGAACTGTGTAAAATCATTTGAGGCCAAAATTCACGTGGTTTACCAGAAATGAACTCTTGCTTGTAGCAATACACTGATCCTGGGGTTTATCTCCATTTCTGAAGGGAAATTCAGAGCAGTGTTCTCATCCATGAAACACACTCTGTTTTAACGCAAGAAGAAAGGTCTTCTTTCCAGCATCTCTAATATAGCAAGAACCATGAGCATGCCCTGAAAAAAAGAACTGTGTTTCCTACTCATACGGACCCTATGTAGTTCAACTCTACTTATGAAAATGATACTAAACCCCGCTGCACTTACATAAATCCTCTTTAGTTAATAGTTAGAATTGTGTTGGATTCGGGATCTGTGTAAAATCATTTGAGCCCATATTCACTTGGTTTACCAGAAATGAACTCTTGCTTGTAGGAAGACACAGATCCTGTGGTTTAACTCCGTTTCTGAAGGGAAATTTAGAGCAGTGTTCTCATCCATGAAACACACTCTGTTTTAACGCAAGAAGCAAGGACTTCTTTCCAGAAACTAATATAACAAGAACCATGAGCATGCCCAGAAAAAAATAACTTTGTTTCCTACTCATACGGACCATACGTAGTTCAACTCTGCTTATGGAACTGATACAAACCACAGCTCCACTTACATAAATGCTCTTTAGTTAATAGTGAGAATCGCGTTGGGTTCGTGAACTCTGTAAAATCATTTGAGCCCAAAATTCACTTGGTTTACCAGAAATGAACTCTTGCTTGTAGCAATACACTGATCCTGGGGTTTAACTCGGTTACTGAAGGGAAATTCAGAACAGTGTTCTCATCCATGAAACACAGTCTGTTTTAACACAAGACGCAAGCTCTTCTTTGGAGTGTCTCTAATACAGCAAGAACCATGAGCATGCCCAGAAAAAAAGAACTGTGTTTCCTACTCATACGGACCACACGTAGTTCAACTCTGCTTATAAAACTGATACAAACCACAGCTCCACTTACATTAGTGCTCTTTAGTTAATTGTGAGAATCGCATTGGGTACGTGAACTGTGTTATATCATTTGAGCCTGAAATCTCTTGGTTTCCCAGAAATGAACTCTTGCCTGTAGGAAAACACAGATCCTCTGGTTATCTCCGTTTCTGAAGGATAATTCAGAGCAGTGTTCTCATCCATGAAACACACTCTGTTTTAACGCAAGAAGCAAGGTCTTCTTTCCAGCTTCTCTAACATAGCAAGAACCATGAGCATGCCCAGAAAAAAAGAACTGTGTTTCCTACTCATACGGACCATATATAGTGCAACCCTACTTATGAAAATGATTCTAACACCCGATGCACTTACAGAAATTCTCTTTAGTTAATAGTGAGAATCGTGTTGGGTTCGTGAACTGTGTAAAATCATTTGAGCCCAAAATTCACTTGGTTTACCAGAAATGAACTCTTGCTTGTAGGAAGACACAGATCCTGGGGTTTAACTCCGTTTCTGAAGGGAAATTTAGAGCAGTGTTCTCATCCATGAAACACACTCTGTTTTAACGCAAGAAGCAAAGTCTTCTTTCCAGCTTCTCTAATATAGCAAGAACCATGAGCATGCCCAGAAAAAAAGAACTGTGTTTCCTACTCATATGGACCATACGTAGTTCAACTCTGCATATGAAACTGATACAAACCACAGCTCCACTTACATAAATGCTCTTTAGTTAATTGTGAGAATCCTGTAGGGTTCATGAACTGTGTAAAATCATTTGAGCTCAAAATTCACTTGGTTTACCAGAAATGAACTCTTGCTTGTAGCAATACACTATTCCTGGGGTTTAACTCCGTTTCTGAAGGGAAATTCAGAGCAGTGTTCTCATCCATGAAACACAGTCTGTTTTAACGCAAAAAGTAAGCTCTTCTTTCGAGTGTCTCTAATACAGCAAGAACCATGAGCATACCTAGAAAAAAAGAACTGTGTTTCCTACTCATACGGTCAATATATAGTGCAACTCTACTTATGAAAATGATACTAACCACCTCTGCACATACATAAATTCTCTTTAGTTCATAGTGAGAATCGCGTTGGGTTCGTGAACTGTGTAAAATCATTTGAGCCCAAAATTCACTTGGATTACCAGAAATGAACTCTTGCTTGTAGAAGACACAGATCCTGTGGTTTAACTCCGATTCTGAAGGGAAATTTAGAGCAGTGTTCTCATCCATGAAACACACTCTGTTTTAAGGCAAGAAGCAAGGGCTTGTTTCCAGCATCTCTAATATAGCAAGAACCATGAGCATGCCCAGAAAAAAAGAACTGTGTTTCCTACTCATACGGACCATACGTAGTTCAACTCTGCTTATGAAACTGATACAAACCAGAGCGCCACTTACATAAATGCTCTTTAGTTAATTGTGAGAATCGCGTTGGGTTCGTGAACTGTGTAAAATCATTTGAGCCCAAAATTCACTTGGTTTACCAGAAATGAACTCTTGCTTGTAGGAAGTAACAGATCCTGTGGTTTAACTCCGTTTCTGAAGGGAAATTCAGAGCAGTGTTCTCATCCATGAAACACACTCTGTTTTAACACAAGAAGCAAGGTCTTCTTTCCAGCATCTCTAATATACCAAGAACCATGAGCATGCCCAGAAAAAAAGAACTGTGTTTCCTACTCATACAGACCATACGTAGTTCAACGCTGCTTATGAAACTGATACAAACCACAGCACACCTTACAGAAATGCTCTTTAGTTAATTGTGAGAATCGCGTTGGGTTCGTGAACGGTGTTAAATCATTTGAGCCCAAAATTCACTTGGTTTACCAGAAATGAACTCTTGCTTTTAGCAATACACTGATCCTGGGGTTTAACTCGGTTTCTGAAGGGAAATGCAAAGCAGTGTTCTCATCCATGAAACACAGTCTGATTTAACGCTAGAAGCAAGCTCTTCTTTGGAGTGTCTCAAATACAGCAAGAACCATGAGCTTGCCCAGAAAAAAAGAACTGTGTTTCCTACTCATACGGACCATATGTAGTTCAACTCTGCGTATGAAAATGATAAAACTACAGCTCCACTTACATAAATGCTCTTTAGTTAATTGTGAAAATCGCGTTGGGTTTGTGAACTGTGTTATATCATATGAGCCCAAAATCTCTTGGTTTCCCAGAAATGAACTCTTGCTTGTAGGAAAACACAGATCCTGTGGTTATCTCCGTTTCTGAAGGGAAATTAAGAGCAGTGTTCTCATCCATGAAACACACTCTGTCTTAACGCAAGAAGGAAGGTCTTCTTTCCAGCATCTCTTATATACCAAGAACATGAGCATGCCCAGAAAAAAAGAACTGTGTTTCATACTCATACAGACCATACATAGTTCAACTCTGCTTATGAAACTGACACAAACCACAGCTCCACTTACATAAATGCACTTTAGTTAAGTGTGAGAATCATGTTGGGTTCGTGAACTGTGTAAAATCATTTGAGCCCAAAATTCACTTGGTTTACCAGAAATGAACTCTTGCTTGTAGCAATACACTGATCCTGAGGTTTAACTCCGTTTCTGAAGGGAAATTCAGAGCATTGTTCTCATCCATGAAACACACTCTGTTTTAACGCAAGAAGAAAGGTCTTCTTTCCAGCATCTCTAATATAGCAAGAACCATGAGCAAGCACAAAAAAAAAGAACTGTGTTTTCTATTCATACGGACCATACGTAGTTCAATTCTGCGTATTAAACTGATACAAACCACAGCTCCACTTACAGAAATGCTCTTTAGTTAATTGTGAGAATCGCGTTGGATTTGTGAACTGTGTAAAATCATTTGAGGCCAAAATTCACGTGGTTTACCAGAAATGAACTCTTGCTTGTAGCAATACATTGATCCCGGGGTTTATCTCCATTTATGAAGGGAAATTCAGAGCAGTGTTCTCATCCATGAAACACACTCTGTTTTAACGCAAGAAGAAAGGTCTTCTTTCCAGCTTCTCTAATATAGCAAGAACCATGAGCATGCACACAAAAAAAAAAGAACTGTGTTTTCTATTCATAAGGACCATATGTAGTTCAACTCTGCGTATGAAACTGATAAAACCACAGCTCCACTTACAGAAATGCTCTTTAGTTCATTGTGAGAATCTCGTTGGGTTCGTGAACTGTGTAAAATCATTTGAGCCCAAAATTCACTTGGTTTACCAGAAATGAACTCTTGCTTGTAGCAATACACTGATCCTGGGGTTTAACTCGGTTACTGAAGGGAAATTCAGAGCAGGGTCTCATCCATGAAACACAGTCTTTTTTTTACACAAGAAGCAAGCTCTTCTTTGGAGTGTCTCTAATACAGCAAGAACCATGAGCATGCCCAGAAAAAAAGAACTGTGTTTCCTACTCATACGGACCACACGTAGTTCAACTCTGCTTATTAAACTGATACAAACCACAGCTCCACTTACATTAGTGCTCTTTAGTTAATTGTGAGAATCGCATTGGGTTCGTGAACTGTGTTATATCATTTGAGCCTGAAATCTCTTGGTTTCCCAGAAATGAACTCTTGCCTGTAGGAAAACAGAGATCCTCTGGTTATCTCCGTTTCTGAAGGATAATTCAGAGCAGTGTTCTCATCCATGAAACACACTCTGTTTTAACGCAAGAAGCAAGGTCTTCTTTCCAGCATCTCTAATATAGCAAGAACCATGAGCATGCCCAGAAAAAAAGAACTGTGTTTCCTACTCATACGGACCATATATAGTGCAACCCTACTTATGAAAATGATTCTAACACCCGATGCACTTACATAAATTCTCTTTAGTTAATAGTGAGAATCGTGTTGGGTTCGTGAACTGTGTAAAATCATTTGAGCCCAAAATTCACTTGGTTTACCAGAAATGAACTCTTGCTTGTAGGAAGACACAGATCCTGGGGTTTAACTCCGTTTCTGAAGGGAAATTTAGAGCAGTGTTCTCATCCATGAAACACACTCTGTTTTAACGAAAGAAGCAAAGTCTTCCTTCCAGCATCTCTAATATAGCAAGAACCATGAGCATGCCCAGAAAAAAAGAACTGTGTTTCCTACTCATACCGACCATACGTAGTTCAACTCTGCATATGAAACTGATACAAACCACAGCTCCACTTACATAAATGCTCTTTAGTTAATTGTGAGAATCCTGTAGGGTTCATGAACTGTGTAAAATCATTTGAGCTCAAAATTCACTTGTTTTCCCAGAAATGAACTCTTGCTTGTAGCAATACACTATTCCTGGGGTTTAACTCCGTTTCTGAAGGGAAATTCAGAGCAGTGTTCTCATCCATGAAACACAGTCTGTTTTAACGCAAAAAGTAAGCTCTTCTTTCGAGTGTCTCTAATACAGCAAGAACCATGAGCATACCTAGAAAAAAAGAACTGTGTTTCCTACTCATACGGTCCAAATATAGTGCAATTCTACTTATGAAAATGATACTAACCACCTCTGCACATACATAAATTCTCTTTAGTTCATAGTGAGAATCGCGTTGGGTTCGTGAACTGTGTAAAATCATTTGAGCCCAAAATTCACTTGGATTACCAGAAATGAACTCTTGCTTGTAGAAGACACAGATCCTGTGGTTTAACTCCGTTTCTGAAGGGAAATTTAGAGCAGTGTTCTCATCCATGAAACACACTCTGTTTTAAGGCAAGAAGCAAGGGCTTGTTTCCAGCATCTCTAATATAGCAAGAACCATGAGCATGCCCTTAAAAAAAGAACTGTGTTTCCTACTCATACGGACCATACGTAGTTCAACTCTGCATTAGAAACTGATACAAACCAGAGCGCCACTTACATAAATGCTCTTTAGTTAATTGTGAGAATCGCGTTGGGTTCGTGAACTGTGTAAAATCATTTGAGCCCAAAATTCACTTGGTTTACCAGAAATGAACTCTTGCTTTTAGCAATACACTGATCCTGTGGTTTAACTCCGTTTCTGAAGGGAAATTCAGAGCAGTGTTCTCATCCATGAAACACACTCTGTTTTAACACAAGAAGCAAGTACTTCTTTCCAGCATCTCTAATATACCAAGAACCATGAGCATGCCCAGAAAAAAAGAACTGTGTTTCCTACTCATACGGACCATATGTAGTTCAACTCTGCGTATGAAAATGATAAAACTACAGCTCCACTTACATAAATGCTCTTTAGTTAATTGTGAAAATCGCGTTGGGTTTGTGAACTGTGTTATATCATATGAGCCCAAAATCTCTTGGTTTCCCAGAAATGAACTCTTGCTTGTAGGAAAACACAGATCCTGTGGTTATCTCCGTTTCTGAAGGGAAATTAAGAGCAGTGTTCTCATCCATGAAACACACTCTGTCTTAACGCAAGAAGCAAGGTCTTCTTTCCAGCATCTCTTATATAGCAAGAACATGAGCATGCCCAGAAAAAAAGAACTGTGTTTCATACTCATACAGACCATAAGTAGTTCAACTCTGCTTATGAAACTGACACAAACCACAGCTCCACTTACATAAATGCACTTTAGTTAAGTGTGAGAATCACGTTGGGTTCGTGAACTGTGTAAAATCATTTGAGCCCAAAATTCACTTGGTTTACCAGAAATGAACTCTTGCTTGTAGCAATACACTGATCCTGTGGTTTAACTCCGTTTCTGAAGCGAAATTCAGAGCAGTGTTCTCATCCATGAAACACACTCTGTTTTAACGCAAGAAGCAAGGTCTTCTTTCCAGCATCTGTAATATAGCAAGAACCAAGAGCATGCCCTGAAAAAAAGAAGTGTGTTTCCTACTCATACGGACCCTATGTAATTCAACTCTACTTATGAAAATGATACTAAACCCCGCTGCACTTACATAAATCCTCTTTAGTTAATAGTTAGAATTGTGTTGGATTCGGGATCTGTGTAAAATCATTTGAGCCCATATTCACTTGGTTTACCAGAAATGAACTCTTGCTTGTAGGAAGACACAGATCCTGTGGTTTAACTCCGTTTCTGAAGGGAAATTTAGAGCAGTGTTCTCATCCATGAAACACACTCTGTTTTAACGCAAGAAGCAAGGACTTCTTTCCAGAAACTAATATAACAAGAACCATGAGCATGCCCAGAAAAAAATAACTTTGTTTCCTACTCATACGGACCATACGTAGTTCAACTCTGCTTATGGAACTGATACAAACCACAGCTCCACTTACATAAATGTTCTTTAGTTAATAGTGAGAATCGCGTTGGGTTCGTGAACTCTGTAAAATCATTTGAGCCCAAAATTCACTTGGTTTACCAGAAATGAACTCTTGCTTGTAGCAATACACTGATCCTGGGGTTTAACTCGGTTACTGAAGGGAAATTCAGAACAGTGTTCTCATCCATGAAACACAGTCTGTTTTAACACAAGAAGCAAGCTCTTCTTTGGAGTGTCTCTAATACAGCAAGAACCATGAGCATGCCCAGAAAAAAAGAACTGTGTTTCCTACTCATACGGACCACACGTAGTTCAACTCTGCTTATTAAACTGATACAAACCACAGCTCCACTTACATTAGTGCTCTTTAGTTAATTGTGAGAATCGCATTGGGTTCGTGAACTGTGTTATATCATTTGAGCCCAAAATCTCTTGGTTTCCCAGAAATGAACTCTTGCCTGTAGGAAAACACAGATCCTCTGGTTATCTCCGTTTCTGAAGGATAATTCAGAGCAGTGTTCTCATCCAAGAAACACACTCTGTTTTAAAGCAAGAAGCAAGGTCTTCTTTCCAGCATCTCTAATATAGCAAGAACCATGAGCATGCCCAGAAAAAAAGAACTGTGTTTCCTACTCATACAGATCATATATAGTGCAACCCTACTTATGAAAATGATTCTAACACCCGATGCACTTACATAAATTCTCTTTAGTTAATAGTGAGAATCGTGTTGGGTTCGTGAACTGTGTAAAATCATTTGAGCCCAAAATTCACTTGGTTTACCAGAAATGAACTCTTGCTTGTAGGAAGACACAGATCCTGGGGTTTAACTCCGTTTCTGAAGGGAAATTTAGAGCAGTGTTCTCATCCATGAAACACACTCTGTTTTAACGCAAGAAGCAAAGTCTTCTTTCCAGCATCTCTAATATAGCAAGAACCATGAGCATGCCCAGAAAAAAAGAACTGTGTTTCCTACTCATATGGACCATACGTAGTTCAACTCTGCATATGAAACTGATACAAACCACAGCTCCACTTACATAAATGCTCTTTAGTTAATTGTGAGAATCCTGTAGGGTTCATGAACTGTGTAAAATCATTTGAGCTCAAAATTCACTTGGTTTACCAGAAATGAACTCTTGCTTGTAGCAATACACTATTCCTGGGGTTTAACTCCGTTTCTGAAGGGAAATTCAGAGCAGTGTTCTCATCCATGAAACACAGTCTGTTTTAACGCAAAAAGTAAGCTCTTCTTTCGAGTGTCTCTAATACAGCAAGAACCATGAGCATACCTAGAAAAAAAGAACTGTGTTTCCTACTCATACGGTCAATATATAGTGCAACTCTACTTATGAAAATGATACTAACCACCTCTGCACATACATAAATTCTCTTTAGTTCATAGTAAGAATCGCTTTGGGTTCGTGAACTGTGTAAAATCATTTGAGCCCAAAATTCACTTGGATTACCAGAAATGAACTCTTGCTTGTAGAAGACACAGATCCTGTGGTTTAACTCCGTTTCTGAAGGGAAATTTAGAGCAGTGTTCTCATCCATGAAACACACTCTGTTTTAAGGCAAGAAGCAAGGGCTTGTTTCCAGCATCTCTAATATAGCAAGAACCATGAGCATGCCCAGAAAAAAAGAACTGTGTTTCCTACTCATACGGACCATACGTAGTTCAACTCTGCATTAGAAACTGATACAAACCAGAGCGCCACTTACATAAATGCTCTTTAGTTAATTGTGAGAATCGCGTTGGGTTCGTGAACTGTGTAAAATCATTTGAGCCCAAAATTCACTTGGTTTACCAGAAATGAACTCTTGCTTGTAGGAAGAAACAGATCCTGTGGTTTAACTCCGTTTCTGAAGGGAAATTCAGAGCAGTGTTCTCATCCATGAAACACACTCTGTTTTAACACAAGAAGCAAGGTCTTCTTTCCAGCATCTCTAATATACCAAGAACCATGAGCATGCCCAGAAAAAAAGAACTGTGTTTCCTACTCATACAGACCATACGTAGTTCAACGCTGCTTATGAAACTGATACAAACCACAGCACACCTTACAGAAATGCTCTTTAGTTAATTGTGAGAATCGCGTTGGGTTCGTGAACGGTGTTAAATCATTTGAGCCCAAAATTCACTTGGTTTACCAGAAATGAACTCTTGCTTTTAGCAATACACTGATCCTGGGGTTTAACTCGGTTTCTGAAGGGAAATGCAGAGCAGTGTTCTCATCCATGAAACACAGTCTGATTTCACGCTAGAAGCAAGCTCTTCTTTGGAGTGTCTCTAATACAGCAAGAACCATGAGCTTGCCCAGAAAAAAAGAACTGTGTTTCCTACTCATACGGACCATATGTAGTTCAACTCTGCGTATGAAAATGATAAAACTACAGCTCCACTTACATAAATGCTCTTTAGTTAATTGTGAAAATCGCGTTGGGTTTGTGAACTGTGTTATATCATATGAGCCCAAAATCTCTTGGTTTCCCAGAAATGAACTCTTGCTTGTAGGAAAACACAGATCCTGTGGTTATCTCCGTTTCTGAAGGGAAATTAAGAGCAGTGTTCTCATCCATGAAACACACTCTGTCTTAACGCAAGAAGCAAGGTCTTCTTTCCAGCATCTCTTATATAGCAAGAACATGAGCATGCCCAGAAAAAAAGAACTGTGTTTCATACTCATACAGACCATAAGTAGTTCAACTCTGCTTATGAAACTGACACAAACCACAGCTCCACTTACATAAATGCACTTTAGTTAAGTGTGAGAATCACGTTGGGTTCGTGAACTGTGTAAAATCATTTGAGCCCAAAATTCACTTGGTTTACCAGAAATGAACTCTTGCTTGTAGCAATACACTGATCCTGAGGTTTAACTCCGTTTCTGAAGGGAAATTCAGAGCATTGTTCTCATCCATGAAACAGACTCTGTTTTAACGCAAGAAGAAAAGTCTTCTTTCCAGCATCTCTAATACAGCAAGAACCATGAGCAAGCACAAAAAAAAAGAACTGTGTTTTCTATTCATACGGACCATACGTAGTTCAATTCTGCATATTAAACTGATACAAACCACAGCTCCACATACAGAAATGCTCTTTAGTTAATTGTGAGAATCGCGTTGGATTTGTGAACTGTGTAAAATCATTTGAGGCCAAAATTCACGTGGTTTACCAGAAATGAACTCTTGCTTGTAGCAATACATTGATCCCGGGGTTTATCTCCATTTATGAAGGGAAATTCAGAGCAGTGTTCTCATCCATGAAACACACTCTGTTTTAACGCAAGAAGAAAGGTCTTCTTTCCAGCTTCTCTAATATAGCAAGAACCATGAGCATGCACAAAAAAAAAAGAACTGTGTTTTCTATTCATAAGGACCATATGTAGTTCAACTCTGCGTATGAAACTGATAAAACCACAGCTCCACTTACATAAATGCTCTTTAGTTCATTGTGAGAATCTCGTTGGGTTCGTGAACTGTGTAAAATCATTTGAGCCCAAAATTCACTTGGTTTACCAGAAATGAACTCTTGCTTGTAGCAATACACTGATTCTGGGGTTTTCACTCCGTTTCTGAAGGGAAATTTAGAGCAGTGTTCTCATCCATGAAACACAGTCTGTTTTAACTCAAGAAGTAAGCTCTTCTTTCGAGTGTCTCTAATACAACAAGAACCATGAGCATGCCCAGAAAAAAAGAACTGTGTTTCCTACTCATACGGACCATACGTAGTTCAACTCTGCTTATGAAACTGATACAAACCACAGCTCCACTTACATAAATGCTCTTTAGTTAATTGTGAGAATCCTGTAGGGTTCATGAACTGTGTAAAATCATTTGAGCTCAAAATTCACTTGGTTTACCAGAAATGAACTCTTGCTTGTAACAATACACTATTCCTGGGGTTTAACTCCGTTTCTGAAGGGAAATTCAGAGCAGTGTTCTCATCCATGAAACACAGTCTGTTTTAACGCAAAAAGTAAGCTCTTCTTTCGAGTGTCTCTAATACAGCAAGAACCATGAGCATACCTAGTAAAAAAGAACTGTGTTTCCTACTCATACGGTCCATATATAGTGCAACTCTACTTATGAAAATGATACTAACCACCTCTGCACATACATAAATTCTCTATAGTTCATAGTGAGAATCGCGTTGGGTTCGTGAACTGTGTAAAATCATTTGAGCCCAAAATTCACTTGGATTACCAGAAATGAACTCTTGCTTGTAGAAGACACAGATCCTGTGGTTTAACTCCATTTCTGAAGGGAAATTTAGAGCAGTGTTCTCATCCATGAAACACACTCTGTTTTAAGGCAAGAAGCAAGGGCTTGTTTCCAGCATCTCTAATATAGCAAGAACCATGAGCATGCCCAGAAAAAAAGAACTGTGTTTCCTACTCATACGGACCACACGTAGTTCAACTCTGCATTAGAAACTGATACAAACCAGAGCGCCACTTACATAAATGCTCTTTAGTTAATTGTGAGAATCGCGTTGGGTTCGTGAACTGTGTAAAATCATTTGAGCCCAAAATTCACTTGGTTTACCAGAAATGAACTCTTGCTTGTAGGAAGAAACAGATCCTGTGGTTTAACTCCGTTTCTGAAGGGAAATTCAGAGCAGTGTTCTCATCCATGAAACACACTCTGTTTTAACACAAGAAGCAAGGTCTTCTTTCCAGCATCTCTAATATACCAAGAACCATGAGCATGCCCAGAAAAAAAGAACTGTGTTTCCTACTCATACGGACCCTATGTAGTTCAACTCTACTTATGAAAATGATACTAAACCCCGCTGCACTTACATAAATCCTCTTTAGTTAATAGTGAGAATTGCGTTGGATTCGTGATCTGTGTAAAATCATTTGAGCCCATATTCACTTGGTTTACCAGAAATGAACTCTTGCTTGTAGGAAGACACAGATCCTGGGGTTTAACTCCGTTTCTGAAGTGAAATTTAGAGCAGTGTTCTCATCCATGAAACACACTCTGTTTTAACGCAAGAAGCAAGGACGTCTTTCCAGAAACTAATATAACAAGAACCATGAGCATGCCCAGAAAAAAAGAACTGTGTTTCCTACTCATACTGACCATACATAGTTCAACTCTGCGTATGAAAGTGATAAAACCACAGCTCCACTTACATAAATGCTCTTTAGTTAATAGTGAGAATCGCGTTGGGTTTGAGAACTCTGTAAAATCATTTGAGCCCAAAATGCACTTGGTTTACCAGAAATGAACTCTTGCTTGTAGCAATACACTGATCCTGGGGTTTAACTCGGTTACTGAAGGGAAATTCAGAGCAGTGTTCTCATCCATGAAACACAGTCTGTTTTAACACAAGAAACAAGCTCTTCTTTGGAGTGTCTCTAATACAGCAAGAACCATGAGCATGCCCAGAAAAAAAGAACTGTGTTTCCTACTCATACGGACCACACGTAGTTCAACTCTGCTTATTAAACTGATACAAACCACAGCTCCACTTACATTAGTGCTCTTTAGTTAATTGTGAGAATCGCATTGGGTTCGTGAACTGTGTTATATCATTTGAGCCTGAAATCGCTTGGTTTCCCAGTAATGAACTCTTGCCTGTAGGAAAACAGAGATCCTCTGGTTATCTCCGTTTCTGAAGGATAATTCAGAGCAGTGTTCTCATCCATGAAACAAACTCTGTTTTAACGCAAGAAGCAAGGTCTTCTTTCCAGCATCTCTAATATAGCAAGAACCATGAGCATGCCCAGAAAAAAAGAACTGTGTTTCCTACTCATACGGACCATATATAGTGCAACCCTACTTATGAAGATGATTCTAACACCCGATGCACTTACATAAATTCTCTTTAGTTTATAGTGAGAATCGTGTTGGGTTCGTGAACTGTGTAAAATCATTTGAGCCCAAAATTCACTTGGTTTACCAGAAATGAACTCTTGCTTGTAGGAAGACACAGATCCTGGGGTTTAACTCCGTTTCTGAAGGGAAATTTAGAGCAGTGTTCTCATCCATGAAACACACTCTGTTTTAACGCAAGAAGCAAAGTCTTCTTTCCAGCATCTCTAATATAGCAAGAACCATGAGCATGCCAGGAAAAAAAGAACTGTGTTTCCTACTCATACCGACCATACGTAGTTCAACTCTGCATATGAAACTGATACAAACCACAGCTCCACTTACATAAATGCTCTTTAGTTAATTGTGAGAATCCTGTAGGGTTCATGAACTGTGTAAAATCATTTGAGCTCAAAATTCACTTGGTTTACCAGAAATGAACTCTTGCTTGTAGCAATACACTATTCCTGGGGTTTAACTCCGTTTCTGAAGGGAAATTCAGAGCAGTGTTCTCATCCATGAAACACAGTCTGTTGTAACGCAAAAAGTAAGCTCTTCTTTCGAGTGTCTCTAATACAGCAAGAACCATGAGCATACCTAGAAAAAAAGAACTGTGTTTCCTACTCATACGGTCCATATATAGTGCAACTCTACTTATGAAAATGATACTAACCACCTCTGCACATACATAAATTCTCTTTAGTTCATAGTGAGAATCGCGTTGGGTTCGTGAACTGTGTAAAATCATTTGAGCCCAAAATTCACTTGGATTACCAGAAATGAACTCTTGCTTGTAGAAGACACAGATCCTGTGGTTTAACTCCGTTTCTTAAGGGAAATTTAGAGCAGTGTTCTCATCCATGAAACACACTCTGTTTTAAGGCAAGAAGCAAGGGCTTGTTTCCAGCATCTCTAATATAGCAAGAACCATGAGCATGCCCAGAAAAAAAGAACTGTGTTTCCTACTCATACGGACCATACGTAGTTCAACTCTGCATTAGAAACTGATACAAACCAGAGCGCCACTTACATAAATGCTCTTTAGTTAATTGTGAGAATCGCGTTGGGTTCGTGAACTGTGTAAAATCATTTGAGCCCAAAATTCACTTGGTTTACCAGAAATGAACTCTTGCTTGTAGGAAGAAACAGATCCTGTGGTTTAACTCCGTTTCTGAAGGGAAATTCAGAGCAGTGTTCTCATCCATGAAACACACTCTGTTTTAACACAAGAAGCAAGGTCTTCTTTCCAGCATCTCTAATATACCAAGAACCATGAGCATGCCCAGAAAAAAAGAACTGTGTTTCCTACTCATACAGACCATACGTAGTTCAACGCTGCTTATGAAACTGATACAAACCACAGCACACCTTACAGAAATGCTCTTTAGTTAATTGTGAGAATCGCGTTGGGTTCGTGAACGGTGTTAAATCATTTGAGCCCAAAATTCACTTGGTTTACCAGAAATGAACTCTTGCTTTTAGCAATACACTGATCCTGGGGTTTAACTCGGTTTCTGAAGGGAAATGCAGAGCAGTGTTCTCATCCATGAAACACAGTCTGATTTAACGCTAGAAGCAAGCTCTTCTTTGGAGTGTCTCTAATACAGCAAGAACCATGAGCTTGCCCAGAAAAAAAGAACTGTGTTTCCTACTCATACGGACCATATGTAGTTCAACTCTGCGTATGAAAATGATAAAACTACAGCTCCACTTACATAAATGCTCTTTAGTTAATTGTGAAAATCGCGTTGGGTTTGTGAACTGTGTTATATCATATGAGCCCAAAATCTCTTGGTTTACCAGAAATGAACTCGTGCTTGTAGCAATACATTGATCCCGGGGTTTATCTCCATTTATGAAGGGAAATTCAGAGCAGTGTTCTCATCCATGAAACACACTCTGTTTTAACGCAAGAAGAAAGGTCTTCTTTCCAACTTCTCTAATAAAGCGAGAACCATGAGCATGCACAAAAAAAAGAACTGTGTTTTCTATTCATAAGGACCATATGTAGTTCAACTCTGCGTATGAAACTGATAAAACCACAGCTCCACTTACATAAATGCTCTTTAGTTCATTGTGAGAATCTCGTTGGGTTCGTGAACTGTGTAAAATCATTTGAGCCCAAAATTCACTTGGTTTACCAGAAATGAACTCTTGCTTGTAGCAATACACTGATCCTGGTGTTTTCACTCCGTTTCTGAAGGGAAATTTAGAGCAGTGTTCTCATCCATGAAACACAGTCTGTTTTAACTCAAGAAGTAAGCTCTTCTTTCGAGTGTCTCTAATACAACAAGAACCATGAGCATGCCCAGAAAAAAAGAACTGTGTTTCCTACTCATACGGACCATACGTAGTTCAACTCTGCTTATGAAACTGATACAAACCACAGCTCCACTTACATAAATGCTCTTTAGTTAATTGTGAGAATCCTGTAGGGTTCATGAACTGTGTAAAATCATTTGAGCTCAAAATTCACTTGGTTTACCAGAAATGAACTCTTGCTTGTAGCAATACACTATTCCTGGGGTTTAACTCCGTTTCTGAAGGGAAATTCAGAGCAGTGTTCTCATCCATGAAACACAGTCTGTTTTAACGCAAAAAGTAAGCTCTTCTTTCGAGTGTCTCTAATACAGCAAGAACCATGAGCATACCTAGAAAAAAAGAACTGTGTTTCCTACTCATACGGTCCATATATAGTGCAATTCTAATTATGAAAATGATACTAACCACCTCTGCACATACATAAATTCTCTTTAGTTAATAGTGAGAATCGCGTTGGGTTCGTGAACTGTGTAAAATCATTTGAGCCCAAAATTCACTTGGATTACCAGAAATGAACTCTTGCTTGTAGAAGACACAGATCCTGTGGTTTAACTCCGTTTCTGAAGGGAAATTTAGAGCAGTGTTCTCATTCATGAAACACACTCTGTTTTAAGGCAATAAGCAAGGACTTCTTTCCAGAAAGTAATATAACAAGAACCATGAGCATGCCCAGAAAAAAAGAACTGTGTTTCCTACCCATAGGGACCATACATAGTTCAACTCTGAGTATGAAAGTGATAAAACCACAGCTCCACTTACATAAATGCTCTTTAGTTAATAGTGAGAATCGCGTTGGGTTTGTGAACTCTGTAAAATCATTTGAGCCCAAAATGCACTTGGTTTACCAGAAATGAACTCTTGCTTGTAGCAATACACTGATCCTGGGGTTTAACTCGGTTACTGAAGGGAAATTCAGAGCAGTGTTCTCATCCATGAAACACAGTCTGTTTTAACACAAGAAGCAAGCTCTTCTTTGGAGTGTCTCTAATACAGCAAGAACCATGAGCATGCCCAGAAAAAAAGAACTGTGTTTCCTACTCATACGGACCACATGTAGTTCAACTCTGCTTATTAAACTGATACAAACCACAGCTCCACTTACATTAGTGCTCTTTAGTTAATTGTGAGAATCGCATTGGGTTCGTGAACTGTGTTATATCATTTGAGCCTGAAATCGCTTGGTTTCCCAGAAATGAACTCTTGCCTGTAGGAAAACAGAGATCCTCTGGTTATCTCCGTTTCTGAAGGATAATTCAGAGCAGTGTTCTCATCCATGAAACACACTCTGTTTTAACGCAAGAAGCAAGGTCTTCTTTCCAGCATCTCTAATATAGCAAGAACCATGAGCATGCCCAGAAAAAAAGAACTGTGTTTCCTACTCATACGGACCATATATAGTGCAACCCTACTTATGAAAATGATTCTAACACCCGATGCACTTACATAAATTCTCTTTAGTTAATAGTGAGAATCGTGTTGGGTTCGTGAACTGTGTAAAATCATTTGAGCCCAAAATTCACTTGGTTTACCAGAAATGAACTCTTGCTTGTAGGAAGACACAGATCCTCGGGTTTAACTCCGTTTCTGAAGGGAAATTTAGAGCAGTGTTCTCATCCATGAAACACACTCTGTTTTAACACAAGAAGCAAAGTCTTCTTTCCAGCATCTCTAATATAGCAAGAACCATGAGCATGCCCAGAAAAAAAGAACTGTGTTTCCTACTCATACCGACCATACGTAGTTCAACTCTGCATATGAAAATGATACAAACCACAGCTCCACTTACATAAATGCTCTTTAGTTAATTGTGAGAATCCTGTAGGGTTCATGAACTGTGTAAAATCATTTGAGCCCAAAATCTCTTGGTTTCCCAGAAATGAACTCTTGCCTGTAGGAAAACACAGATCCTCTGGTTATCTCCGTTTCTGAAGGATAATTCAGAGCAGTGTTCTCATCCATGAAACACACTCTGTTTTAACGCAAGAAGCAAGGTCTTCTTTCCAGCATCTCTAATATAGCAAGAACCATGAGCAGGCCCAGAAAAAAAGAACTGTGTTTCCTACTCATACGGACCATATATAGTGCAACCCTACTTATGAAAATGATTCTAACACCCGATGCACTTACAGAAATTCTCTTTAGTTAATAGTGAGAATCGCGTTGGGTTCGTGAACTGTGTAAAATCATTTGAGCCCAAAATTCACTTGGTTTACCAGAAATGAACTCTTGCTTGTAGGAAGACACAGATCCTGGGGTTTAACTCCGTTTCTGAAGGGAAATTTAGAGCAGTGTTCTCATCCATGAAACACACTCTGTTTTAAGGCAAGAAGCAAGGGCTTGTTTCCAGCATCTCTAATATAGCAAGAACCATGAGCATGCCCAGAAAAAAAGAACTGTGTTTCCTACTCATACCGACCATACGTAGTTCAACTCTGCATATGAAAATGATACAAACCACAGCTCCACTTACATAAATGCTCTTTAGTTAATTGTGAGAATCCTGTAGGGTTCATGAACTGTGTAAAATCATTTGAGCCCCAAATCTCTTGGTTTCCCAGAAATGAACTCTTGCCTGTAGGAAAACACAGATCCTCTGGTTATCTCCGTTTCTGAAGGATAATTCAGAGCAGTGTTCTCATCCATGAAACACACTCTGTTTTAACGCAAGAAGCAAGGTCTTCTTTCCAGCATCTCTAATATAGCAAGAACCATGAGCAGGCCCAGAAAAAAAGAACTGTGTTTCCTACTCATACGGACCATATATAGTGCAACCCTACTTATGAAAATGATTCTAACACCCGATGCACTTACAGAAATTCTCTTTAGTTAATAGTGAGAATCGCGTTGGGTTCGTGAACTGTGTAAAATCATTTGAGCCCAAAATTCACTTGGTTTACCAGAAATGAACTCTTGCTTGTAGGACGACACAGATCCTGGGGTTTAACTCCGTTTCTGAAGGGAAATTTAGAGCAGTGTTCTCATCCATGAAACACACTCTGTTTTAAGGCAAGAAGCAAGGGCTTGTTTCCAGCATCTCTAATATAGCAAGAACCATGAGCATGCCCAGAAAAAAAGAACTGTGTTTCCTACTCATACGGACCAAATGTAGTTCAACTCTGCATTAGAAACTGATACAAACCAGAGCGCCACTTACATAAATGCTCTTTAGTTAATTGTGAGAATCGCGTTGGGTTCGTGAACTGTGTAAAATCATTTGAGCCCAAAATTCACTTGGTTTACCAGAAATGAACTCTTGCTTGTAGGAAGAAACAGATCCTGTGGTTTAACTCCGTTTCTGAAGGGAAATTCAGAGCAGTGTTCTCATCCATGAAACACACTCTGTTTTAACACAAGAAGCAAGGTCTTCTTTCCAGCATCTCTAATATACCAAGAACCATGAGCATGCCCAGAAAAAAAGAACTGTGTTTCCTACTCATACAGACCATACGTAGTTCAACGCTGCTTATGAAACTGATACAAACCACAGCACACCTTACAGAAATGCTCTTTAGTTAATTGTGAGAATCGCGTTGGGTTCATGAACGGTGTTAAATCATTTGAGCCCAAAATTCACTTGGTTTACCAGAAATGAACTCTTGCTTTTAGCAATACACTGATCCTGGGGTTTAACTCGGTTTCTGAAGGGAAATGCAGAGCAGTGTTCTCATCCATGAAACACAGTCTGATTTAACGCTAGAAGCAAGCTCTTCTTTGGAGTGTCTCTAATACAGCAAGAACCATGAGCTTGCCCAGAAAAAAAGAACTGTGTTTCCTACTCATACGGACCATATGTAGTTCAACTCTGTGTATGAAAATGATAAAACTACAGCTCCACTTACATAAATGCTCTTTAGTTAATTGTGAAAATCGCGTTGGGTTTGTGAACTGTGTTATATCATATGAGCCCAAAATCACTTGGTTTCCCAGAAATGAACTCTTGCTTGTAGGAAAACACAGATCCTGTGGTTATCTCCGTTTCTGAAGGGAAATTAAGAGCAGTGTTCTCATCCATGAAACACACTCTGTCTTAACGCAAGAAGCAAGGTCTTCTTTCCAGCATCTCTTATATAGCAAGAACATGAGCATGCCCAGAAAAAAAGAACTGTGTTTCATACTCATACAGACCATAAGTAGTTCAACTCTGCTTATGAAACTGATACAAACCACAGCACCACTTACATAAATGCACTTTAGTTAAGTGTGAGAATCACGTTGGGTTCGTGAACTGTGTAAAATCATTTGAGCCCAAAATTCACTTGGTTTACCAGAAATGAACTCTTGCTTGTAGCAATACACTGATCCTGAGGTTTAACTCCGTTTCTGAAGGGAAATTTAGAGCAGTGTTCTCATCCATGAAACACACTCTATTTTAACGCAAGAAGCAAGGTCTTCTTTCCAGCATCTGTAATATAGCAAGAACCATGAGCATGCCCAGAAAAAAAGAACTGTGTTTCCTACTCATACGGACCATATGTAGTTCAACTCTGGTTATTAAACTGATACAAACCACAGCTCCACTTACAGAAATGCTCTTTAGTTATTTGTGAGAATCGCGTTGGATTTGTGAACTGTGTAAAATCATTTGAGGCCAAAATTCACGTGGTTTACCAGAAATGAACTCTTGCTTGTAGCAATACACTGATCCTGGGGTTTATCTCCATTTCTGAAGGGAAATTCAGAGCAGTGTTCTCATCCATGAAACACACTCTGTTTTAACGCAAGAAGAAAGGTCTTCTTTCCAGCATCTCTAATATAGCAAGAACCATGAGCATGCACAAAAAAAAAGAACTGTGTTTTCTATTCATAAGGACCATATGTAGTTCAACTCTGCGTATGAAACTGATAAAACCACAGCTCCACTTACATAAATGCTCTTTAGTTCATTGTGAGAATCTCGTTGGGTTCGTGAACTGTGTAAAATCATTTGAGCCCAAAATTCACTTGGTTTACCAGAAATGAACTCTTGCTTGTAGGAAAACACAGATCCTGTGGTTATCTCCGTTTCTGAAGGGAAATTAAGAGCAGTGTTCTCATCCATGAAACACACTCTGTCTTAACGCAAGAAGCAAGGTCTTCTTTCCAGCATCTCTTATATAGCAACAACATGAGCATGCCCAGAAAAAAAGAACTGTGTTTCATACTCATACAGATCATACGTAGTTCAACTCTGCTTATGAAACTGACACAAACCACAGCTCCACTTACATAAATTCACTTTAGTTAAGTGTGAGAATCACGTTGGGTTCGTGAACTGTGTAAAATCATTTGAGCCCAAAATACACTTGGTTTACCAGAAATGAACTCTTGCTTGTAGCAATACACTGATCCTGGGGATTAACTCCATTTCTGAAGGGAAATTCATAGCAGTGTTCTCATCCATGAAACACACTCTGTTTTAACGCAAGAAGAAAGGTCTTCTTTCCAGCATCTCTAATATAGCAAGAACCATGAGCAAGCACAAAAAAAAAGAACTGTGTTTTCTATTCATACGGACCATACATAGTTCAATTCTGCGTATTAAACTGATACAAACCACAGCTCCACTTACAGAAATGCTCTTTAGTTATTTGTGAGAATCGCGTTGGATTTGTGAACTGTGTAAAATCATTTGAGGCCAAAATTCACGTGGTTTACCAGAAATGAACTCTTGCTTGTAGCAATACACTGATCCTGGGGTTTATCTCCATTTCTGAAGGGAAATTCAGAGCAGTGTTCTCATCCATGAAACACACTCTGTTTTAACGCAAGAAGAAAGGTCTTCTTTCCAGCATCTCTAATATAGCAAGAACCATGAGCATGCCCTGAAAAAAAGAACTGTGTTTCCTACTCATACGGACCCTATGTAGTTCAACTCTACTTATGAAAATGATACTAAACCCCGCTGCACTTACATAAATCCTCTTTAGTTAATAGTTAGAATTGTGTTGGATTCGGGATCTGTGTAAAATCATTTGAGCCCATATTCACTTGGTTTACCAGAAATGAACTCTTGCTTGTAGGAAGACACAGATCCTGTGGTTTAACTCCGTTTCTGAAGGGAAATTTAGAGCAGTGTTCTCATCCATGAAACACACTCTGTTTTAACGCAAGAAGCAAGGACTTCTTTCCAGAAACTAATATAACAAGAACCATGAGCATGCCCAGAAAAAAATAACTTTGTTTCCTACTCATACGGACCATACGTAGTTCAACTCTGCTTATGGAACTGATACAAACCACAGCTCCACTTACATAAATGCTCTTTAGTTAATAGTGAGAATCGCGTTGGGTTCGTGAACTCTGTAAAATCATTTGAGCCCAAAATTCACTTGGTTTACCAGAAATGAACTCTTGCTTGTAGCAATACACTGATCCTGGGGTTTAACTCGGTTACTGAAGGGAAATTCAGAACAGTGTTCTCATCCATGAAACACAGTCTGTTTTAACACAAGACGCAAGCTCTTCTTTGGAGTGTCTCTAATACAGCAAGAACCATGAGCATGCCCAGAAAAAAAGAACTGTGTTTCCTACTCATACGGACCACACGTAGTTCAACTCTGCTTATTAAACTGATACAAACCACAGCTCCACTTACATTAGTGCTCTTTAGTTAATTGTGAGAATCGCATTGGGTTCGTGAACTGTGTTATATCATTTGAGCCCAAAATCTCTTGATTTCCCAGAAATGAACTCTTGCCTGTAGGAAAACACAGATCCTCTGGTTATCTCCGTTTCTGAAGGATAATTCAGAGCAGTGTTCTCATCCATGAAACACACTCTGTTTTAACGCAAGAAGCAAGGTCTTCTTTCCAGCATCTCTAATATAGCAAGAACCATGAGCATGCCCAGAAAAAAAGAACTGTGTTTCCTACTCATACGGATCATATATAGTGCAACCCTACTTATGAAAATGATTCTAACACCCGATGCACTTACATAAATTCTCTTTAGTTAATAGTGAGAATCGTGTTGGGTTCGTGAACTGTGTAAAATCATTTGAGCCCAAAATTCACTTGGTTTACCAGAAATGAACTCTTGCTTGTAGGAAGACACAGATCCTGGGGTTTAACTCCGTTTCTGAAGGGAAATTTAGAGCAGTGTTCTCATCCATGAAACACACTCTGTTTTAACGCAAGAAGCAAAGTCTTCTTTCCAGCATCTCTAATATAGCAAGAACCATGAGCATGCCCAGAAAAAAAGAACTGTGTTTCCTACTCATATGGACCATACGTAGTTCAACTCTGCATATGAAACTGATACAAACCACAGCTCCACTTACATAAATGCTCTTTAGTTAATTGTGAGAATCCTGTAGGGTTCATGAACTGTGTAAAATCATTTGAGCTCAAAATTCACTTGGTTTACCAGAAATGAACTCTTGCTTGTAGCAATACACTATTCCTGGGGTTTAACTCCGTTTCTGAAGGGAAATTCAGAGCAGTGTTCTCATCCATGAAACACAGTCTGTTTTAACGCAAAAAGTAAGCTCTTCTTTCGAGTGTCTCTAATACAGCAAGAACCATGAGCATACCTAGAAAAAAAGAACTGTGTTTCCTACTCATACGGTCAATATATAGTGCAACTCTACTTATGAAAATGATACTAACCACCTCTGCACATACATAAATTCTCTTTAGTTCATAGTAAGAATCGCTTTGGGTTCGTGAACTGTGTAAAATCATTTGAGCCCAAAATTCACTTGGATTACCAGAAATGAACTCTTGCTTGTAGAAGACACAGATCCTGTGGTTTAACTCCGTTTCTGAAGGGAAATTTAGAGCAGTGTTCTCATCCATGAAACACACTCTGTTTTAAGGCAAGAAGCAAGGGCTTGTTTCCAGCATCTCTAATATAGCAAGAACCATGAGCATGCCCAGAAAAAAAGAACTGTGTTTCCTACTCATACGGACCATACGTAGTTCAACTCTGCATTAGAAACTGATACAAACCAGAGCGCCACTTACATAAATGCTCTTTAGTTAATTGTGAGAATCGCGTTGGGTTCGTGAACTGTGTAAAATCATTTGAGCCCAAAATTCACTTGGTTTACCAGAAATGAACTCTTGCTTGTAGGAAGAAACAGATCCTGTGGTTTAACTCCGTTTCTGAAGGGAAATTCAGAGCAGTGTTCTCATCCATGAAACACACTCTGTTTTAACACAAGAAGCAAGGTCTTCTTTCCAGCATCTCTAATATACCAAGAACCATGAGCATGCCCAGAAAAAAAGAACTGTGTTTCCTACTCATACAGACCATACGTAGTTCAACGCTGCTTATGAAACTGATACAAACCACAGCACACCTTACAGAAATGCTCTTTAGTTAATTGTGAGAATCGCGTTGGGTTCGTGAACGGTGTTAAATCATTTGAGCCCAAAATTCACTTGGTTTACCAGAAATGAACTCTTGCTTTTAGCAATACACTGATCCTGGGGTTTAACTCGGTTTCTGAAGGGAAATGCAGAGCAGTGTTCTCATCCATGAAACACAGTCTGATTTCACGCTAGAAGCAAGCTCTTCTTTGGAGTGTCTCTAATACAGCAAGAACCATGAGCTTGCCCAGAAAAAAAGAACTGTGTTTCCTACTCATACGGACCATATGTAGTTCAACTCTGCGTATGAAAATGATAAAACTACAGCTCCACTTACATAAATGCTCTTTAGTTAATTGTGAAAATCGCGTTGGGTTTGTGAACTGTGTTATATCATATGAGCCCAAAATCTCTTGGTTTACCAGAAATGAACTCGTGCTTGTAGCAATACATTGATCCCGGGGTTTATCTCCATTTATGAAGGGAAATTCAGAGCAGTGTTCTCATCCATGAAACACACTCTGTTTTAACGCAAGAAGAAAGGTCTTCTTTCCAACTTCTCTAATATAGCAAGAACCATGAGCATGCACAAAAAAAAGAACTGTGTTTTCTATTCATAAGGACCATATGTAGTTCAACTCTGCGTATGAAACTGATAAAACCACAGCTCCACTTACATAAATGCTCTTTAGTTCATTGTGAGAATCCTGTAGGGTTCATGAACTGTGTAAAATCATTTGAGCCCAAAATCTCTTGGTTTCCCAGAAATGAACTCTTGCTTGTAGCAATACACTGATCCTGGGGTTTAACTCGGTTACTGAAGGGAAATTCAGAACAGTGTTCTCATCCATGAAACACAGTCTGTTTTAACACAAGAGGCAAGCTCTTCTTTGGAGTGTCTCTAATACAGCAAGAACCATGAGCATGCCCAGAAAAAAAGAACTGTGTTTCCTACTCATACGGACCACACGTAGTTCAACTCTGCTTATTAAACTGATACAAACCACAGCTCCACTTACATTAGTGCTCTTTAGTTAATTGTGAGAATTGCATTGGGTTCGTGAACTGTGTTATATCATTTGAGCCCAAAATCTCTTGGTTTCCCAGAAATGAACTCTTGCCTGTAGGAAAACACAGATCCTCTGGTTATCTCCGTTTCCGAAGGATAATTCAGAGCAGTGTTCTCATCCATGAAACACACTGTTTTAACGCAAGAAGCAAGGTCTTCTTTCCAGCATCTCTTATATAGCAAGAACATGAGCATGCCCAGAAAAAAAGAACTGTGTTTCATACTCATACAGACCATACATAGTTCAACTCTGCTTATGAAACTGACACAAACCACAGCTCCACTTACATAAATGCACTTTAGTTAAGTGTGAGAATCACGTTGGGTTCGTGAACTGTGTAAAATCATTTGAGCCCAAAATTCACTTGGTTTACCAGAAATGAACTCTTGCTTGTAGCAATACACTGATCCTGAGGTTTAACTCCGTTTCTGAAGGGAAATTTAGAGCATTGTTCTCATCCATGAAACACACTCTGTTTTAACTCAAGAAGAAAGGTCTTCTTTCCAGCATCTCTAATATAGCAAGAACCATGAGCAAGCACAAAAAAAAAGAACTGTGTTTTCTATTCATACGGACCATACGTAGTTCAATTCTGCGTATTAAACTGATACAAACCACAGCTCCACTTACAGAAATGCTCTTTAGTTAATTGTGAGAATCGCGTTGGATTTGTGAACTGTGTAAAATCATTTGAGGCCAAAATTCACGTGGTTTACCAGAAATGAACTCTTGCTTGTAGCAATACATTGATCCCGGGGTTTATCTCCATTTATGAAGGGAAATTCAGAGCAGTGTTCTCATCCATGAAACACACTCTGTTTTAACGCAAGAAGAAAGGTCTTCTTTCCAGCTTCTCAAATATAGCAAGAACCATGAGCATGCACAAAAAAAAAAGAACTGTGTTTTCTATTCATAAGGACCATATGTAGTTCAACTCTGCGTATGAAACTGATAAAACCACAGCTCCACTTACATAAATGCTCTTTAGTTCATTGTGAGAATCTCGTTGGGTTCGTGAAGTGTGTAAAATCATTTGAGCCCAAAATTCACTTGGTTTACCAGAAATGAACTCTTGCTTGTAGCAATACACTGATTCTGGGGTTTTCACTCCGTTTCTGAAGGGAAATTTAGAGCAGTGTTCTCATCCATGAAACACAGTCTGTTTTAACTCAAGAAGTAAGCTCTTCTTTCGAGTGTCTCTAATACAACAAGAACCATGAGCATGCCCAGAAAAAAAGAACTGTGTTTCCTACTCATACGGACCATACGTAGTTCAACTCTGCTTATGAAACTGATACAAACCACAGCTCCACTTACATAAATGCTCTTTAGTTAATTGTGAGAATCCTGTAGGGTTCATGAACTGTGTAAAATCATTTGAGCTCAAAATTCACTTGGTTTACCAGAAATGAACTCTTGCTTGTAACAATACACTATTCCTGGGGTTTAACTCCGTTTCTGAAGGGAAATTCAGAGCAGTGTTCTCATCCATGAAACACAGTCTGTTTTAACGCAAAAAGTAAGCTCTTCTTTCGAGTGTCTCTAATACAGCAAGAACCATGAGCATACCTAGAAAAAAAGAACTGTGTTTCCTACTCATACGGTCCATATATAGTGCAACTCTACTTATGAAAATGATACTAACCACCTCTGCACATACATAAATTCTCTATAGTTCATAGTGAGAATCGCGTTGGGTTCGTGAACTGTGTAAAATCATTTGAGCCCAAAATTCACTTGGATTACCAGAAATGAACTCTTGCTTGTAGAAGACACAGATCCTGTGGTTTAACTCCATTTCTGAAGGGAAATTTAGAGCAGTGTTCTCATCCATGAAACACACTCTGTTTTAAGGCAAGAAGCAAGGGCTTGTTTCCAGCATCTCTAATATAGCAAGAACCATGAGCATGCCCAGAAAAAAAGAACTGTGTTTCCTACTCATACGGACCATACGTAGTTCAACTCTGCATTAGAAACTGATACAAACCAGAGCGCCACTTACATAAATGCTCTTTAGTTAATTGTGAGAATCGCGTTGGGTTCGTGAACTGTGTAAAATCATTTGAGCCCAAAATTCACTTGGTTTACCAGAAATGAACTCTTGCTTGTAGGAAGAAACAGATCCTGTGGTTTAACTCCGTTTCTGAAGGGAAATTCAGAGCAGTGTTCTCATCCATGAAACACACTCTGTTTTAACACAAGAAGCAAGGTCTTCTTTCCAGCATCTCTAATATACCAAGAACCATGAGCATGCCCAGAAAAAAAGAACTGTGTTTCCTACTCATACGGACCCTATGTAGTTCAACTCTACTTATGAAAATGATACTAAACCCCGCTGCACTTACATAAATCCTCTTTAGTTAATAGTGAGAATTGCGTTGGATTCGTGATCTGTGTAAAATCATTTGAGCCCATATTCACTTGGTTTACCAGAAATGAACTCTTGCTTGTAGGAAGACACAGATCCTGGGGTTTAACTCCGTTTCGGAAGTGAAATTTAGAGCAGTGTTCTCATCCATGAAACACACTCTGTTTTAACGCAAGAAGCAAGGACGTCTTTCCAGAAACTAATATAACAAGAACCATGAGCATGCCCAGAAAAAAAGAACTGTGTTTCCTACTCATACTGACCATACATAGTTCAACTCTGCGTATGAAAGTGATAAAACCACAGCTCCACTTACATAAATGCTCTTTAGTTAATAGTGAGAATCGCGTTGGGTTTGTGAACTCTGTGAAATCATTTGAGCCCAAAATGCACTTGGTTTACCAGAAATGAACTCTTGCTTGTAGCAATACACTGATCCTGGGGTTTAACTCGGTTACTGAAGGGAAATTCAGAGCAGTGTTCTCATCCATGAAACACAGTCTGTTTTAACACAAGAAACAAGCTCTTCTTTGGAGTGTCTCTAATACAGCAAGAACCATGAGCATGCCCAGAAAAAAAGAACTGTGTTTCCTACTCATACGGACCACACGTAGTTCAACTCTGCTTATTAAACTGATACAAACCACAGCTCCACTTACATTAGTGCTCTTTAGTTAATTGTGAGAATCGCATTGGGTTCGTGAACTGTGTTATATCATTTGAGCCTGAAATCGCTTGGTTTCCCAGAAATGAACTCTTGCCTGTAGGAAAACAGAGATCCTCTGGTTATCTCCGTTTCTGAAGGATAATTCAGAGCAGTGTTCTCATCCATGAAACACACTCTGTTTTAACGCAAGAAGCAAGGTCTTCTTTCCAGCATCTCTAATATAGCAAGAACCATGAGCATGCCCAGAAAAAAAGAACTGTGTTTCCTACTCATACGGACCATATATAGTGCAACCCTACTTATGAAAATGATTCTAACACCCGATGCACTTACATAAATTCTCTTTAGTTTATAGTGAGAATCGTGTTGGGTTCGTGAACTGTGTAAAATCATTTGAGCCCAAAATTCACTTGGTTTACCAGAAATGAACTCTTGCTTGTAGGAAGACACAGATCCTGGGGTTTAACTCCGTTTCTGAAGGGAAATTTAGAGCAGTGTTCTCATCCATGAAACACACTCTGTTTTAACGCAAGAAGCAAAGTCTTCTTTCCAGCATCTCTAATATAGCAAGAACCATGAGCATGCCAGGAAAAAAAGAACTGTGTTTCCTACTCATACCGACCATACGTAGTTCAACTCTGCATATGAAACTGATACAAACCACAGCTCCACTTACATAAATGCTCTTTAGTTAATTGTGAGAATCCTGTAGGGTTCATGAACTGTGTAAAATAATTTGAGCTCAAAATTCACTTGGTTTACCAGAAATGAACTCTTGCTTGTAACAATACACTATTCCTGGGGTTTAACTCCGTTTCTGAAGGGAAATTCAGAGCAGTGTTCTCATCCATGAAACACAGTCTGTTTTAACGCAAAAAGTAAGCTCTTCTTTCGAGTGTCTCTAATACAGCAAGAACCATGAGCATACCTAGAAAAAAAGAACTGTGTTTCCTACTCATACGGTCCATATATAGTGCAACTCTACTTATGAAAATGATACTAACCACCTCTGCACATACATAAATTCTCTATAGTTCATAGTGAGAATCGCGTTGGGTTCGTGAACTGTGTAAAATCATTTGAGCCCAAAATTCACTTGGATTACCAGAAATGAACTCTTGCTTGTAGAAGACACAGATCCTGTGGTTTAACTCCGTTTCTGAAGGGAAATTCAGAGCAGTGTTCTCATCCATGAAACACAGTCTGTTTTAAGGCAAGAAGCAAGGGCTTGTTTCCAGCATCTCTAATATAGCAAGAACCATGAGCATGCCCAGAAAAAAAGAACTGTGTTTCCTACTCATACGGACCATACGTAGTTCAACTCTGCATTAGAAACTGATACAAACCAGAGCGCCACTTACATAAATGCTCTTTAGTTAATTGTGAGAATCGCGTTGGGTTCGTGAACTGTGTAAAATCATTTGAGCCCAAAATTCACTTGGTTTACCAGAAATGAACTCTTGCTTGTAGGAAGAAACAGATCCTGTGGTTTAACTCCGTTTCTGAAGGGAAATTCAGAGCAGTGTTCTCATCCATGAAACACACTCTGTTTTAACACAAGAAGCAAGGTCTTCTTTCCAGCATCTCTAATATACCAAGAACCATGAGCATGCCCAGAAAAAAAGAACTGTGTTTCCTACTCATACAGACCATACGTAGTTCAACGCTGCTTATGAAACTGATACAAACCACAGCACACCTTACAGAAATGCTCTTTAGTTAATTGTGAGAATCGCGTTGGGTTCGTGAACGGTGTTAAATCATTTGAGCCCAAAATTCACTTGGTTTACCAGAAATGAACTCTTGCTTTTAGCAATACACTGATCCTGGGGTTTAACTCGGTTTCTGAAGGGAAATGCAGAGCAGTGTTCTCATCCATGAAACACAGTCTGATTTAACGCTAGAAGCAAGCTCTTCTTTGGAGTGTCTCTAATACAGCAAGAACCATGAGCTTGCCCAGAAAAAAAGAACTGTGTTTCCTACTCATACAGACCATATGTAGTTCAACTCTGCGTATGAAAATGATAAAACTACAGCTCCACTTACATAAATGCTCTTTAGTTAATTGTGAAAATCGCGTTGGGTTTGTGAACTGTGTTATATCATATGAGCCCAAAATCTCTTGGTTTCCCAGAAATGAACTCTTGCTTGTAGGAAAACACAGATCCTGTGGTTATCTCCGTTTCTGAAGGGAAATTAAGAGCAGTGTTCTCATCCATGAAACACACTCTGTCTTAACGCAAGAAGCAAGGTCTTCTTTCCAGCATCTCTTATATAGCAAGAACATGAGCATGCCCAGAAAAAAAGAACTGTGTTTCATACTCATACAGACCATACATAGTTCAACTCTGCTTATGAAACTGACACAAACCACAGCTCCACTTACATAAATGCACTTTAGTTAAGTGTGAGAATCACGTTGGGTTCGTGAACTGTGTAAAATCATTTGAGCCCAAAATTCACTTGGTTTACCAGAAATGAACTCTTGCTTGTAGCAATACACTGATCCTGAGGTTTAACTCCGTTTCTGAAGGGAAATTTAGAGCATTGTTCTCATCCATGAAACACACTCTGTTTTAACGCAAGAAGAAAGGTCTTCTTTCCAGCATCTCTAATATAGCAAGAACCATGAGCAAGCACAAAAAAAAAGAACTGTGTTTTCTATTCATACGGACCATACGTAGTTCAATTCTGCGTATTAAACTGATACAAACCACAGCTCCACTTACAGAAATGCTCTTTAGTTAATTGTGAGAATCGCGTTGGATTTGTGAACTGTGTAAAATCATTTGAGGCCAAAATTCACGTGGTTTACCAGAAATGAACTCTTGCTTGTAGCAATACATTGATCCCGGGGTTTATCTCCATTTATGAAGGGAAATTCAGAGCAGTGTTCTCATCCATGAAACACACTCTGTTTTAACGCAAGAAGAAAGGTCTTCTTTCCAGCTTCTCAAATATAGCAAGAACCATGAGCATGCACAAAAAAAAAAGAACTGTGTTTTCTATTCATAAGGACCATATGTAGTTCAACTCTGCATATGAAACTGATAAAACCACAGCTCCACTTACATAAATGCTCTTTAGTTCATTGTGAGAATCTCGTTGGGTTCGTGAAGTGTGTAAAATCATTTGAGCCCAAAATTCACTTGGTTTACCAGAAATGAACTCTTGCTTGTAGCAATACACTGATTCTGGGGTTTTCACTCCGTTTCTGAAGGGAAATTTAGAGCAGTGTTCTCATCCATGAAACACAGTCTGTTTTAACTCAAGAAGTAAGCTCTTCTTTCGAGTGTCTCTAATACAACAAGAACCATGAGCATGCCCAGAAAAAAAGAACTGTGTTTCCTACTCATACGGACCATACGTAGTTCAACTCTGCTTATGAAACTGATACAAACCACAGCTCCACTTACATAAATGCTCTTTAGTTAATTGTGAGAATCCTGTAGGGTTCATGAACTGTGTAAAATCATTTGAGCTCAAAATTCACTTGGTTTACCAGAAATGAACTCTTGCTTGTAACAATACACTATTCCTGGGGTTTAACTCCGTTTCTGAAGGGAAATTCAGAGCAGTGTTCTCATCCATGAAACACAGTCTGTTTTAACGCAAAAAGTAAGCTCTTCTTTCGAGTGTCTCTAATACAGCAAGAACCATGAGCATACCTAGAAAAAAAGAACTGTGTTTCCTACTCATACGGTCCATATATAGTGCAACTCTACTTATGAAAATGATACTAACCACCTCTGCACATACATAAATTCTCTATAGTTCATAGTGAGAATCGCGTTGGGTTCGTGAACTGTGTAAAATCATTTGAGCCCAAAATTCACTTGGATTACCAGAAATGAACTCTTGCTTGTAGAAGACACAGATCCTGTGGTTTAACTCCATTTCTGAAGGGAAATTTAGAGCAGTGTTCTCATCCATGAAACACACTCTGTTTTAAGGCAAGAAGCAAGGGCTTGTTTCCAGCATCTCTAATATAGCAAGAACCATGAGCATGCCCAGAAAAAAAGAACTGTGTTTCCTACTCATACGGACCATACGTAGTTCAACTCTGCATTAGAAACTGATACAAACCAGAGCGCCACTTACATAAATGCTCTTTAGTTAATTGTGAGAATCGCGTTGGGTTCGTGAACTGTGTAAAATCATTTGAGCCCAAAATTCACTTGGTTTACCAGAAATGAACTCTTGCTTGTAGGAAGAAACAGATCCTGTGGTTTAACTCCGTTTCTGAAGGGAAATTCAGAGCAGTGTTCTCATCCATGAAACACACTCTGTTTTAACACAAGAAGCAAGGTCTTCTTTCCAGCATCTCTAATATACCAAGAACCATGAGCATGCCCAGAAAAAAAGAACTGTGTTTCCTACTCATACGGACCCTATGTAGTTCAACTCTACTTATGAAAATGATACTAAACCCCGCTGCACTTACATAAATCCTCTTTAGTTAATAGTGAGAATTGCGTTGGATTCGTGATCTGTGTAAAATCATTTGAGCCCATATTCACTTGGTTTACCAGAAATGAACTCTTGCTTGTAGGAAGACACAGATCCTGGGGTTTAACTCCGTTTCGGAAGTGAAATTTAGAGCAGTGTTCTCATCCATGAAACACACTCTGTTTTAACGCAAGAAGCAAGGACGTCTTTCCAGAAACTAATATAACAAGAACCATGAGCATGCCCAGAAAAAAAGAACTGTGTTTCCTACTCATACTGACCATACATAGTTCAACTCTGCGTATGAAAGTGATAAAACCACAGCTCCACTTACATAAATGCTCTTTAGTTAATAGTGAGAATCGCGTTGGGTTTGTGAACTCTGTGAAATCATTTGAGCCCAAAATGCACTTGGTTTACCAGAAATGAACTCTTGCTTGTAGCAATACACTGATCCTGGGGTTTAACTCGGTTACTGAAGGGAAATTCAGAGCAGTGTTCTCATCCATGAAACACAGTCTGTTTTAACACAAGAAACAAGCTCTTCTTTGGAGTGTCTCTAATACAGCAAGAACCATGAGCATGCCCAGAAAAAAAGAACTGTGTTTCCTACTCATACGGACCACACGTAGTTCAACTCTGCTTATTAAACTGATACAAACCACAGCTCCACTTACATTAGTGCTCTTTAGTTAATTGTGAGAATCGCATTGGGTTCGTGAACTGTGTTATATCATTTGAGCCTGAAATCGCTTGGTTTCCCAGAAATGAACTCTTGCCTGTAGGAAAACAGAGATCCTCTGGTTATCTCCGTTTCTGAAGGATAATTCAGAGCAGTGTTCTCATCCATGAAACACACTCTGTTTTAACGCAAGAAGCAAGGTCTTCTTTCCAGCATCTCTAATATAGCAAGAACCATGAGCATGCCCAGAAAAAAAGAACTGTGTTTCCTACTCATACGGACCATATATAGTGCAACCCTACTTATGAAAATGATTCTAACACCCGATGCACTTACATAAATTCTCTTTAGTTTATAGTGAGAATCGTGTTGGGTTCGTGAACTGTGTAAAATCATTTGAGCCCAAAATTCACTTGGTTTACCAGAAATGAACTCTTGCTTGTAGGAAGACACAGATCCTGGGGTTTAACTCCGTTTCTGAAGGGAAATTTAGAGCAGTGTTCTCATCCATGAAACACACTCTGTTTTAACGCAAGAAGCAAAGTCTTCTTTCCAGCATCTCTAATATAGCAAGAACCATGAGCATGCCAGGAAAAAAAGAACTGTGTTTCCTACTCATACCGACCATACGTAGTTCAACTCTGCATATGAAACTGATACAAACCACAGCTCCACTTACATAAATGCTCTTTAGTTAATTGTGAGAATCCTGTAGGGTTCATGAACTGTGTAAAATAATTTGAGCTCAAAATTCACTTGGTTTACCAGAAATGAACTCTTGCTTGTAACAATACACTATTCCTGGGGTTTAACTCCGTTTCTGAAGGGAAATTCAGAGCAGTGTTCTCATCCATGAAACACAGTCTGTTTTAACGCAAAAAGTAAGCTCTTCTTTCGAGTGTCTCTAATACAGCAAGAACCATGAGCATACCTAGAAAAAAAGAACTGTGTTTCCTACTCATACGGTCCATATATAGTGCAACTCTACTTATGAAAATGATACTAACCACCTCTGCACATACATAAATTCTCTATAGTTCATAGTGAGAATCGCGTTGGGTTCGTGAACTGTGTAAAATCATTTGAGCCCAAAATTCACTTGGATTACCAGAAATGAACTCTTGCTTGTAGAAGACACAGATCCTGTGGTTTAACTCCGTTTCTGAAGGGAAATTCAGAGCAGTGTTCTCATCCATGAAACACAGTCTGTTTTAAGGCAAGAAGCAAGGGCTTGTTTCCAGCATCTCTAATATAGCAAGAACCATGAGCATGCCCAGAAAAAAAGAACTGTGTTTCCTACTCATACGGACCATACGTAGTTCAACTCTGCATTAGAAACTGATACAAACCAGAGCGCCACTTACATAAATGCTCTTTAGTTAATTGTGAGAATCGCGTTGGGTTCGTGAACTGTGTAAAATCATTTGAGCCCAAAATTCACTTGGTTTACCAGAAATGAACTCTTGCTTGTAGGAAGAAACAGATCCTGTGGTTTAACTCCGTTTCTGAAGGGAAATTCAGAGCAGTGTTCTCATCCATGAAACACACTCTGTTTTAACACAAGAAGCAAGGTCTTCTTTCCAGCATCTCTAATATACCAAGAACCATGAGCATGCCCAGAAAAAAAGAACTGTGTTTCCTACTCATACAGACCATACGTAGTTCAACGCTGCTTATGAAACTGATACAAACCACAGCACACCTTACAGAAATGCTCTTTAGTTAATTGTGAGAATCGCGTTGGGTTCGTGAACTGTGTTAAATCATTTGAGCCCAAAATTCACTTGGTTAACCAGAAATGAACTCTTGCTTTTAGCAATACACTGATCCTGGGGTTTAACTCGGTTTCTGAAGGGAAATGCAGAGCAGTGTTCTCATCCATGAAACACAGTCTGATTTAACGCTAGAAGCAAGCTCTTCTTTGGAGTGTCTCTAATACAGCAAGAACCATGAGCTTGCCCAGAAAAAAAGAACTGTGTTTCCTACTCATACGGACCATATGTAGTTCAACTCTGCGTATGAAAATGATAAAACTACAGCTCCACTTACATAAATGCTCTTTAGTTAATTGTGAAAATCGCGTTTGGTTTGTGAACTGTGTTATATCATATGAGCCCAAAATCTCTTGGTTTACCAGAAATGAACTCGTGCTTGTAGCAATACATTGATCCCGGGGTTTATCTCCATTTATGAAGGGAAATTCAGAGCAGTGTTCTCATCCATGAAACACACTCTGTTTTAACGCAAGAAGAAAGGTCTTCTTTCCAACTTCTCTAATATAGCAAGAACCATGAGCATGCACAAAAAAAAGAACTGTGTTTTCTATTCATAAGGACCATATGTAGTTCAACTCTGCGTATGAAACTGATAAAACCACAGCTCCACTTACATAAATGCTCATTAGTTCATTGTGAGAATCTCGTTGGGTTCGTGAACTGTGTAAAATCATTTGAGCCCAAAATTCACTTGGTTTACCAGAAATGAACTCTTGCTTGTAGCAATACACTGATCCTGGGGTTTTCACTCCGTTTCTGAAGGGAAATTTAGAGCAGTGTTCTCATCCATGAAACACACTCTGTTTTAACTCAAGAAGTAAGCTCTTCTTTCGAGTGTCTCTAATACAACAAGAACCATGTGCATGCCCAGAAAAAAAGAACTGTGTTTCCTACTCATACGGACCATACGTAGTTCAACTCTGCTTATGAAACTGATACAAACCACAGCTCCACTTACATAAATGCTCTTTAGTTAATTGTGAGAATCCTGTAGGGTTCATGAACTGTGTAAAATCATTTGAGCTCAAAATTCACTTGGTTTACCAGAAATGAACTCTTGCTTGTAGCAATACACTATTCCTGGGGTTTAACTCCGTTTCTGAAGGGAAATTCAGAGCAGTGTTCTCATCCATGAAACACAGTCTGTTTTAACGCAAAAAGTAAGCTCTTCTTTCGAGTGTCTCTAATACAGCAAGAACCATGAGCATACCTAGAAAAAAAGAACTGTGTTTCCTACTCATACGGTCCATATATAGTGCAATTCTAATTATGAAAATGATACTAACCACCTCTGCACATACATAAATTCTCTTTAGTTCATAGTGAGAATCGCGTTGGGTTCGTGAACTGTGTAAAATCATTTGAGCCCAAAATTCACTTGGATTACCAGAAATGAACTCTTGCTTGTAGAAGACACAGATCCTGTGGTTTAACTCCGTTTCTGAAGGGAAATTTAGAGCAGTGTTCTCATTCATGAAACACACTCTGTTTTAAGGCAAGAAGCAAGGGCTTGTTTCCAGCATCTCTAATATAGCAAGAACCATGAGCATGCCCAGAAAAAAAGAACTGTGTTTCCTACTCATACGGACCATACGTAGTTCAACTCTGCATTAGAAACTGATACAAACCAGAGCGCCACTTACATAAATGCTCTTTAGTTAATTGTGAGAATCGCGTTGGGTTCGTGAACTGTGTAAAATCATTTGAGCCCAAAATTCACTTGGTTTACCAGAAATGAACTCTTGCTTGTAGGAAGAAACAGATCCTGTGGTTTAACTCCGTTTCTGAAGGGAAATTCAGAGCAGTGTTCTCATCCATGAAACACACTCTGTTTTAACACAAGAAGCAAGGTCTTCTTTCCAGCATCTCTAATATAGCAAGAACCATGAGCATGCCCAGAAAAAAAGAACTGTGTTTCCTACTCATACGGACCCTATGTAGTTCAACTCTACTTATGAAAATGATACTAAACCCCGCTGCACTTACATAAATCCTCTTTAGTTAATAGTGAGAATTGCGTTGGATTCGTGATCTGTGTAAAATCATTTGAGCCCATATTCACTTGGTTTACCAGAAATGAACTCTTGCTTGTAGGAAGACACAGATCCTGGGGTTTAACTCCGTTTGTGAAGGGAAATTTAGAGCAGTGTTCTCATCCATGAAACACACTCTGTTTTAACGCAAGAAGCAAGGACTTCTTTCCAGAAAGTAATATAACAAGAACCATGAGCATGCCCAGAAAAAAAGAACTGTGTTTCCTACTCATACGGACCATACATAGTTCAACTCTGCGTATGAAAGTGATAAAACCACAGCTCCACTTACATAAATGCTCTTTAGTTAATAGTGAGAATCGCGTTGGGTTTGTGAACTCTGTAAAATCATTTGAGCCCAAAATGCACTTGGTTTACCAGAAATGAACTCTTGCTTGTAGCAATACACTGATCCTGGGGTTTAACTCGGTTACTGAAGGGAAATTCAGAGCAGTGTTCTCATCCATGAAACACAGTCTGTTTTAACACAAGAAGCAAGCTCTTCTTTGGAGTGTCTCTAATACAGCAAGAACCATGAGCATGCCCAGAAAAAAAGAACTGTGTTTCCTACTCATACGGACCACACGTAGTTCAACTCTGCTTATTAAACTGATACAAATCACAGCTCCACTTACATTAGTGCTCTTTAGTTAATTGTGAGAATCGCATTGGGTTCGTGAACTGTGTTATATCATTTGAGCCTGAAATCTCTTGGTTTCCCAGAAATGAACTCTTGCCTGTAGAAAAAAGAGATCCTCTGGTTATCTCCGTTTCTGAAGGATAATTCAGAGCAGTGTTCTCATCCATGAAACACACTCTGTTTTAACGCAAGAAGAAAGGTCTTCTTTCCAGCATCTCTAATATAGCAAGAACCATGAGCATGCCCAGAAAAAAAGAACTGTGTTTCCTACTCATACGGACCATATATAGTGCAACCCTACTTATGAAAATGATTCTAACACCCGATGCAATTACATAAATTCTCTTTAGTTAATAGTGAGAATCGTGTTGGGTTCGTGAACTGTGTAAAATCATTTGAGCCCAAAATTCACTTGGTTTACCAGAAATGAACTCTTGCTTGTAGGAAGACACAGATCCTCGGGTTTAACTCCGTTTCTGAAGGGAAATTTAGAGCAGTGTTCTCATCCATGAAACACACTCTGTTTTAACGCAAGAAGCAAAGTCTTCTTTCCAGCATCTCTAATATAGCAAGAACCATGAGCATGCCCAGAAAAAAAGAACTGTGTTTCCTACTCATACCGACCATACGTAGTTCAACTCTGCATATGAAAATGATACAAACCACAGCTCCACTTACATAAATGCTCTTTATTAATTGTGAGAATCCTGTAGGGTTCATGAACTGTGTAAAATCATTTGAGCCCAAAATCTCTTGGTTTCCCAGAAATGAACTCTTGCCTGTAGGAAAACACAGATCCTCTGGTTATCTCCGTTTCTGAAGGATAATTCAGAGCAGTGTTCTCATCCATGAAACACACTCTGTTTTAACGCAAGAAGCAAGGTCTTCTTTCCAGCATCTCTAATATAGCAAGAACCATGAGCAGGCCCAGAAAAAAAGAACTGTGTTTCCTACTCATACGGACCATATATAGTGCAACCCTACTTATGAAAATGATTCTAACACCCGATGCACTTACAGAAATTCTCTTTAGTTAATAGTGAGAATCGTGTTGGGTTCGTGAACTGTGTAAAATCATTTGAGCCCAAAATTCACTTGGTTTACCAGAAATGAACTCTTGCTTGTAGGAAGACACAGATCCTGGGGTTTAACTCCGTTTCTGAAGGGAAATTTAGAGCAGTGTTCTCATCCATGAAACACTCTCTGTTTTAAGGCAAGAAGCAAGGGCTTGTTTCCAGCATCTCTAATATAGCAAGAACCATGAGCATGCCCAGAAAAAAAGAACTGTGTTTCCTACTCATACGGACCAAATGTAGTTCAACTCTGCATTAGAAACTGATACAAACCAGAGCGCCACTTACATAAATGCTCTTTAGTTAATTGTGAGAATCGCGTTGGGTTCGTGAACTGTGTAAAATCATTTGAGCCCAAAATTCACTTGGTTTACCAGAAATGAACTCTTGCTTGTAGGAAGAAATAGATCCTGTGGTTTAACTCCGTTTCTGAAGGGAAATTCAGAGCAGTGTTCTCATCCATGAAACACACTCTGTTTTAACACAAGAAGCAAGGTCTTCTTTCCAGCATCTCTAATATACCAAGAACCATGAGCATGCCCAGAAAAAAAGAACTGTATTTCCTACTCATACAGACCATACGTAGTTCAACGCTGCTTATGAAACTGATACAAACCACAGCACACCTTACAGAAATGCTCTTTAGTTAATTGTGAGAATCGCGTTGGGTTCGTGAACGGTGTTAAATCATTTGAGCCCAAAATTCACTTGGTTTACCAGAAATGAACTCTTGCTTTTAGCAATACACTGATCCTGGGGTTTAACTCGGTTTCTGAAGGGAAATTTAGAGCAGTGTTCTCATCCATGAAACACAGTCTGATTTAACGCTAGAAGCAAGCTCTTCTTTGGAGTGTCTCTAATACAGCAAGAACCATGAGCTTGCCCAGAAAAAAAGAACTGTGTTTCCTACTCATACGGACCATATGTAGTTCAACTCTGTGTATGAAAATGATAAAACTACAGCTCCACTTACATAAATGCTCTTTAGTTAAGTGTGAGAATCACGTTGGGTTCGTGAACTGTGTAAAATCATTTGAGCCCAAAATTCACTTGGTTTACCAGAAATGAACTCTTGCTTGTAGCAATACACTGATCCTGAGGTTTAACTCCGTTTCTGAAGGGAAATTTAGAGCAGTGTTCTCATCCATGAAACACACTCTGTTTTAACGCAAGAAGCAAGGACTTCTTTCCAGAAACTAATATAACAAGAACCATGAGCATGCCCAGAAAAAAATAACTTTGTTTCCTACTCATACGGACCATACATAGTTCAACTCTGCTTATGGAACTGATACAAACCACAGCTCCACTTACATAAATGCTCTTTAGTTAATAGTGAGAATCGCGTTGGGTTTGTGAACTCTTTAAAATCATTTGAGCCCAAAATTCACTTGGTTTACCAGAAATGAACTCTTGCTTGTAGCAATACACTGATCCTGGGGTTTAACTCGGTTACTGAAGGGAAATTCAGAACAGTGTTCTCATCCATGAAACACAGTCTGTTTTAACACAAGAAGCAAGCTCTTCTTTGGAGTGTCTCTAATACAGCAAGAACCATGAGCATGCCCAGAAAAAAAGAACTGTGTTTCCTACTCATACGGACCACACGTAGTTCAACTCTGCTTATTAAACTGATACAAACCACAGCTCCACTTACATTAGTGCTCTTTAGTTAATTGTGAGAATTGCATTGGGTTCGTGAACTGTGTTATATCATTTGAGCCCAAAATCTCTTGGTTTCCCAGAAATGAACTCTTGCCTGTAGGAAAACACAGATCCTCTGGTTATCTCCGTTTCCGAAGGATAATTCAGAGCAGTGTTCTCATCCATGAAACACACTGTTTTAACGCAAGAAGCAAGGTCTTCTTTCCAGCATCTCTAATATAGCAAGAACCATGAGCAGGCCCAGAAAAAAAGAACTGTGTTTCCTACTCATACGGACCATATATAGTGCAACCCTACTTATGAAAATGATTCTAACACCCGATGCACTTACAGAAATTCTCTTTAGTTAATAGTGAGAATCGTGTTGGGTTCGTGAACTGTGTAAAATCATTTGAGCCCAAAATTCACTTGGTTTACCAGAAATGAACTCTTGCTTGTAGGAAGACACAGATCCTGGGGTTTAACTCCGTTTCTGAAGGGAAATTTAGAGCAGTGTTCTCATCCATGAAACACAGTCTGTTTTAACGCCAAAAGTAAGCTCTTCTTTCGAGTGTCTCTTATACAGCAAGAACCATGAGCATACCTAGAAAAAAAGAACTGTGTTTCCTACTCATACGGTCAATATATAGTGCAACTCTACTTATGAAAATGATACTAACCACCTCTGCACATACATAAATTCTCTTTAGTTCATAGTGAGAATCGCGTTGGGTTCGTGAACTGTGTAAAGTCATTTGAGCCCAAAATTCACTTGGATTACCAGAAATGAACTCTTGCTTGTAGAAGACACAGATCCTGTGGTTTAACTCCGTTTCTGAAGGGAAATTTAGAGCAGTGTTCTCATCCATGAAACACACTCTGTTTTAAGGCAAGAAGCAAGGGCTTGTTTCCAGCATCTCTAATATAGCAAGAACCATGAGCATGCCCAGAAAAAAAGAACTGTGTTTCCTACTCATACGGACCATACGTAGTTCAACTCTGCATTAGAAACTGATACAAACCAGAGCGCCACTTACATAAATGCTCTTTAGTTAATTGTGAGAATCGCGTTGGGTTCGTGAACTGTGTAAAATCATTTGAGCCCAAAATTCACTTGGTTTACCAGAAATGAACTCTTGCTTGTAGGAAGAAACAGATCCTGTGGTTTAACTCCGTTTCTGAAGGGAAATTCAGAGCAGTGTTCTCATCCATGAAACACACTCTGTTTTAACACAAGAAGCAAGGTCTTCTTTCCAGCATCTCTAATATACCAAGAACCATGAGCATGCCCAGAAAAAAAGAACTGTGTTTCCTACTCATACAGACCATACGTAGTTCAACGTTGCTTATGAAACTGATACAAACCACAGCACACCTTACAGAAATGCTCTTTAGTTAATTGTGAGAATCGCGTTGGGTTCGTGAACGGTGTTAAATCATTTGAGCCCAAAATTCACTTGGTTTACCAGAAATGAACTCTTGCTTTTAGCAATACACTGATCCTGGGGTTTAACTCGGTTTCTGAAGGGAAATGCAGAGCAGTGTTCTCATCCATGAAACACAGTCTGATTTAACGCTAGAAGCAAGCTCTTCTTTGGAGTGTCTCTAATACAGCAAGAACCATGAGCTTGCCCAGAAAAAAAGAACTGTGTTTCCTACTCATACAGACCATATGTAGTTCAACTCTGCGTATGAAAATGATAAAACTACAGCTCCACTTACATAAATGCTCTTTAGTTAATTGTGAAAATCGCGTTGGGTTTGTGAACTGTGTTATATCATATGAGCCCAAAATCTCTTGGTTTCCCAGAAATGAACTCTTGCTTGTAGGAAAACACAGATCCTTTGGTTATCTCCGTTTCTGAAGGGAAATTAAGAGCAGTGTTCTCATCCATGAAACACACTCTGTCTTAACGCAAGAAGCAAGGTCTTCTTTCCAGCATCTCTTATATAGCAAGAACATGAGCATGCCCAGAAAAAAAGAACTGTGTTTCATACTCATACAGACCATACATAGTTCAACTCTGCTTATGAAACTGACACAAACCACAGCTCCACTTACATAAATGCACTTTAGTTAAGTGTGAGAATCACGTTGGGTTCGTGAACTGTGTAAAATCATTTGAGCCCAAAATTCACTTGGTTTACCAGAAATGAACTCTTGCTTGTAGCAATACACTGATCCTGAGGTTTAACTCCGTTTCTGAAGGGAAATTCAGAGCATTGTTCTCATCCATGAAACACACTCTGTTTTAACGCAAGAAGAAAGGTCTTCTTTCTAGCATCTCTAATATAGCAAGAACCATGAGCAAGCACAAAAAAAAAGAACTGTGTTTTCTATTCATACGGACCATACGTAGTTCACTTCTGCGTATTAAACTGATACAAACCACAGCTCCACTTACAGAAATGCTCTTTAGTTAATTGTGAGAATCGCGTTGGATTTGTGAACTGTGTAAAATCATTTGAGGCCAAAATTCACGTGGTTTACCAGAAATGAACTCTTGCTTGTAGCAATACATTGATCCCGGGGTTTATCTCCATTTATGAAGGGAAATTCAGAGCAGTGTTCTCATCCATGAAACACACTCTGTTTTAACGCAAGAAGAAAGGTCTTCTTTCCAGCTTCTCAAATATAGCAAGAACCATGAGCATGCACAAAAAAAAAAGAACTGTGTTTTCTATTCATAAGGACCATATGTAGTTCAACTCTGCGTATGAAACTGATAAAACCACAGCTCCACTTACATAAATGCTCTTTAGTTCATTGTGAGAATCTCGTTGGGTTCGTGAACTGTGTAAAATCATTTGAGCCCAAAATTCACTTGGTTTACCAGAAATGAACTCTTGCTTGTAGCAATACACTATTCCTGGGGTTTAACTCCGTTTCTGAAGGGAAATTCAGAGCAGTGTTCTCATCCATGAAACACAGTCTGTTTTAACGCAAAAAGTAAGCTCTTCTTTCGAGTGTCTCTAATACAGCAAGAACCATGAGCATACCTAGAAAAAAAGAAGTGTGTTTCCTACTCATACGGTCCATATATAGTGCAACTCTACTTATGAAAATGATACTAACCACCTCTGCACATACATAAATTCTCTTTAGTTCATAGTGAGAATCGCGTTGGGTTCGTGAACTGTGTAAAATCATTTGAGCCCAAAATTCACTTGGATTACCAGAAATGAACTCTTGCTTGTAGAAGACACAGATCCTGTGGTTTAACTCTGTTTCTGAAGGGAAATTTAGAGCAGTGTTCTCATCCATGAAACACACTCTGTTTTAAGGCAAGAAGCAAGGGCTTGTTTCCAGCATCTCTAATATAGCAAGAACCATGAGCATGCCCAGAAAAAAAGAACTGTGTTTCCTACTCATACGGACCATATATAGTGCAACCCTACTTATGAAAATGATTCTAACACCCGATGCAATTACATAAATTCTCTTTAGTTAATAGTGAGAATCGTGTTGGGTTCGTGAACTGTGTAAAATCATTTGAGCCCAAAATTCACTTGGTTTACCAGAAATGAACTCTTGCTTGTAGGAAGACACAGATCCTCGGGTTTAACTCCGTTTCTGAAGGGAAATTTAGAGCAGTGTTCTCATCCATGAAACACACTCTGTTTTAACGCAAGAAGCAAAGTCTTCTTTCCAGCATCTCTAATATAGCAAGAACCATGAGCATGCCCAGAAAAAAAGAACTGTGTTTCCTACTCATACCGACCATACGTAGTTCAACTCTGCATATGAAAATGATACAAACCACAGCTCCACTTACATAAATGCTCTTTATTAATTGTGAGAATCCTGTAGGGTTCATGAACTGTGTAAAATCATTTGAGCCCAAAATCTCTTGGTTTCCCAGAAATGAACTCTTGCCTGTAGGAAAACACAGATCCTCTGGTTATCTCCGTTTCTGAAGGATAATTCAGAGCAGTGTTCTCATCCATGAAACACACTCTGTTTTAACGCAAGAAGCAAGGTCTTCTTTCCAGCATCTCTAATATAGCAAGAACCATGAGCAGGCCCAGAAAAAAAGAACTGTGTTTCCTACTCATACGGACCATATATAGTGCAACCCTACTTATGAAAATGATTCTAACACCCGATGCACTTACAGAAATTCTCTTTAGTTAATAGTGAGAATCGTGTTGGGTTCGTGAACTGTGTAAAATCATTTGAGCCCAAAATTCACTTGGTTTACCAGAAATGAACTCTTGCTTGTAGGAAGACACAGATCCTGGGGTTTAACTCCGTTTCTGAAGGGAAATTTAGAGCAGTGTTCTCATCCATGAAACACTCTCTGTTTTAAGGCAAGAAGCAAGGGCTTGTTTCCAGCATCTCTAATATAGCAAGAACCATGAGCATGCCCAGAAAAAAAGAACTGTGTTTCCTACTCATACGGACCAAATGTAGTTCAACTCTGCATTAGAAACTGATACAAACCAGAGCGCCACTTACATAAATGCTCTTTAGTTAATTGTGAGAATCGCGTTGGGTTCGTGAACTGTGTAAAATCATTTGAGCCCAAAATTCACTTGGTTTACCAGAAATGAACTCTTGCTTGTAGGAAGAAATAGATCCTGTGGTTTAACTCCGTTTCTGAAGGGAAATTCAGAGCAGTGTTCTCATCCATGAAACACACTCTGTTTTAACACAAGAAGCAAGGTCTTCTTTCCAGCATCTCTAATATACCAAGAACCATGAGCATGCCCAGAAAAAAAGAACTGTATTTCCTACTCATACAGACCATACGTAGTTCAACGCTGCTTATGAAACTGATACAAACCACAGCACACCTTACAGAAATGCTCTTTAGTTAATTGTGAGAATCGCGTTGGGTTCGTGAACGGTGTTAAATCATTTGAGCCCAAAATTCACTTGGTTTACCAGAAATGAACTCTTGCTTTTAGCAATACACTGATCCTGGGGTTTAACTCGGTTTCTGAAGGGAAATTTAGAGCAGTGTTCTCATCCATGAAACACAGTCTGATTTAACGCTAGAAGCAAGCTCTTCTTTGGAGTGTCTCTAATACAGCAAGAACCATGAGCTTGCCCAGAAAAAAAGAACTGTGTTTCCTACTCATACGGACCATATGTAGTTCAACTCTGTGTATGAAAATGATAAAACTACAGCTCCACTTACATAAATGCTCTTTAGTTAAGTGTGAGAATCACGTTGGGTTCGTGAACTGTGTAAAATCATTTGAGCCCAAAATTCACTTGGTTTACCAGAAATGAACTCTTGCTTGTAGCAATACACTGATCCTGAGGTTTAACTCCGTTTCTGAAGGGAAATTTAGAGCAGTGTTCTCATCCATGAAACACACTCTGTTTTAACGCAAGAAGCAAGGACTTCTTTCCAGAAACTAATATAACAAGAACCATGAGCATGCCCAGAAAAAAATAACTTTGTTTCCTACTCATACGGACCATACATAGTTCAACTCTGCTTATGGAACTGATACAAACCACAGCTCCACTTACATAAATGCTCTTTAGTTAATAGTGAGAATCGCGTTGGGTTTGTGAACTCTTTAAAATCATTTGAGCCCAAAATTCACTTGGTTTACCAGAAATGAACTCTTGCTTGTAGCAATACACTGATCCTGGGGTTTAACTCGGTTACTGAAGGGAAATTCAGAACAGTGTTCTCATCCATGAAACACAGTCTGTTTTAACACAAGAAGCAAGCTCTTCTTTGGAGTGTCTCTAATACAGCAAGAACCATGAGCATGCCCAGAAAAAAAGAACTGTGTTTCCTACTCATACGGACCACACGTAGTTCAACTCTGCTTATTAAACTGATACAAACCACAGCTCCACTTACATTAGTGCTCTTTAGTTAATTGTGAGAATTGCATTGGGTTCGTGAACTGTGTTATATCATTTGAGCCCAAAATCTCTTGGTTTCCCAGAAATGAACTCTTGCCTGTAGGAAAACACAGATCCTCTGGTTATCTCCGTTTCCGAAGGATAATTCAGAGCAGTGTTCTCATCCATGAAACACACTGTTTTAACGCAAGAAGCAAGGTCTTCTTTCCAGCATCTCTAATATAGCAAGAACCATGAGCAGGCCCAGAAAAAAAGAACTGTGTTTCCTACTCATACGGACCATATATAGTGCAACCCTACTTATGAAAATGATTCTAACACCCGATGCACTTACAGAAATTCTCTTTAGTTAATAGTGAGAATCGTGTTGGGTTCGTGAACTGTGTAAAATCATTTGAGCCCAAAATTCACTTGGTTTACCAGAAATGAACTCTTGCTTGTAGGAAGACACAGATCCTGGGGTTTAACTCCGTTTCTGAAGGGAAATTTAGAGCAGTGTTCTCATCCATGAAACACAGTCTGTTTTAACGCCAAAAGTAAGCTCTTCTTTCGAGTGTCTCTTATACAGCAAGAACCATGAGCATACCTAGAAAAAAAGAACTGTGTTTCCTACTCATACGGTCAATATATAGTGCAACTCTACTTATGAAAATGATACTAACCACCTCTGCACATACATAAATTCTCTTTAGTTCATAGTGAGAATCGCGTTGGGTTCGTGAACTGTGTAAAGTCATTTGAGCCCAAAATTCACTTGGATTACCAGAAATGAACTCTTGCTTGTAGAAGACACAGATCCTGTGGTTTAACTCCGTTTCTGAAGGGAAATTTAGAGCAGTGTTCTCATCCATGAAACACACTCTGTTTTAAGGCAAGAAGCAAGGGCTTGTTTCCAGCATCTCTAATATAGCAAGAACCATGAGCATGCCCAGAAAAAAAGAACTGTGTTTCCTACTCATACGGACCATACGTAGTTCAACTCTGCATTAGAAACTGATACAAACCAGAGCGCCACTTACATAAATGCTCTTTAGTTAATTGTGAGAATCGCGTTGGGTTCGTGAACTGTGTAAAATCATTTGAGCCCAAAATTCACTTGGTTTACCAGAAATGAACTCTTGCTTGTAGGAAGAAACAGATCCTGTGGTTTAACTCCGTTTCTGAAGGGAAATTCAGAGCAGTGTTCTCATCCATGAAACACACTCTGTTTTAACACAAGAAGCAAGGTCTTCTTTCCAGCATCTCTAATATACCAAGAACCATGAGCATGCCCAGAAAAAAAGAACTGTGTTTCCTACTCATACAGACCATACGTAGTTCAACGTTGCTTATGAAACTGATACAAACCACAGCACACCTTACAGAAATGCTCTTTAGTTAATTGTGAGAATCGCGTTGGGTTCGTGAACGGTGTTAAATCATTTGAGCCCAAAATTCACTTGGTTTACCAGAAATGAACTCTTGCTTTTAGCAATACACTGATCCTGGGGTTTAACTCGGTTTCTGAAGGGAAATGCAGAGCAGTGTTCTCATCCATGAAACACAGTCTGATTTAACGCTAGAAGCAAGCTCTTCTTTGGAGTGTCTCTAATACAGCAAGAACCATGAGCTTGCCCAGAAAAAAAGAACTGTGTTTCCTACTCATACAGACCATATGTAGTTCAACTCTGCGTATGAAAATGATAAAACTACAGCTCCACTTACATAAATGCTCTTTAGTTAATTGTGAAAATCGCGTTGGGTTTGTGAACTGTGTTATATCATATGAGCCCAAAATCTCTTGGTTTCCCAGAAATGAACTCTTGCTTGTAGGAAAACACAGATCCTTTGGTTATCTCCGTTTCTGAAGGGAAATTAAGAGCAGTGTTCTCATCCATGAAACACACTCTGTCTTAACGCAAGAAGCAAGGTCTTCTTTCCAGCATCTCTTATATAGCAAGAACATGAGCATGCCCAGAAAAAAAGAACTGTGTTTCATACTCATACAGACCATACATAGTTCAACTCTGCTTATGAAACTGACACAAACCACAGCTCCACTTACATAAATGCACTTTAGTTAAGTGTGAGAATCACGTTGGGTTCGTGAACTGTGTAAAATCATTTGAGCCCAAAATTCACTTGGTTTACCAGAAATGAACTCTTGCTTGTAGCAATACACTGATCCTGAGGTTTAACTCCGTTTCTGAAGGGAAATTCAGAGCATTGTTCTCATCCATGAAACACACTCTGTTTTAACGCAAGAAGAAAGGTCTTCTTTCTAGCATCTCTAATATAGCAAGAACCATGAGCAAGCACAAAAAAAAAGAACTGTGTTTTCTATTCATACGGACCATACGTAGTTCACTTCTGCGTATTAAACTGATACAAACCACAGCTCCACTTACAGAAATGCTCTTTAGTTAATTGTGAGAATCGCGTTGGATTTGTGAACTGTGTAAAATCATTTGAGGCCAAAATTCACGTGGTTTACCAGAAATGAACTCTTGCTTGTAGCAATACATTGATCCCGGGGTTTATCTCCATTTATGAAGGGAAATTCAGAGCAGTGTTCTCATCCATGAAACACACTCTGTTTTAACGCAAGAAGAAAGGTCTTCTTTCCAGCTTCTCAAATATAGCAAGAACCATGAGCATGCACAAAAAAAAAAGAACTGTGTTTTCTATTCATAAGGACCATATGTAGTTCAACTCTGCGTATGAAACTGATAAAACCACAGCTCCACTTACATAAATGCTCTTTAGTTCATTGTGAGAATCTCGTTGGGTTCGTGAACTGTGTAAAATCATTTGAGCCCAAAATTCACTTGGTTTACCAGAAATGAACTCTTGCTTGTAGCAATACACTATTCCTGGGGTTTAACTCCGTTTCTGAAGGGAAATTCAGAGCAGTGTTCTCATCCATGAAACACAGTCTGTTTTAACGCAAAAAGTAAGCTCTTCTTTCGAGTGTCTCTAATACAGCAAGAACCATGAGCATACCTAGAAAAAAAGAAGTGTGTTTCCTACTCATACGGTCCATATATAGTGCAACTCTACTTATGAAAATGATACTAACCACCTCTGCACATACATAAATTCTCTTTAGTTCATAGTGAGAATCGCGTTGGGTTCGTGAACTGTGTAAAATCATTTGAGCCCAAAATTCACTTGGATTACCAGAAATGAACTCTTGCTTGTAGAAGACACAGATCCTGTGGTTTAACTCTGTTTCTGAAGGGAAATTTAGAGCAGTGTTCTCATCCATGAAACACACTCTGTTTTAAGGCAAGAAGCAAGGGCTTGTTTCCAGCATCTCTAATATAGCAAGAACCATGAGCATGCCCAGAAAAAAAGAACTGTGTTTCCTACTCATACGGACCATACGTAGTTCAACTCTGCATTAGAAACTGATACAAACCAGAGCGCCACTTACATAAATGCTCTTTAGTTAATTGTGAGAATCGCGTTGGGTTCGTGAACTGTGTAAAATCATTTGAGCCCAAAATTCACTTGGTTTACCAGAAATGAACTCTTGCTTGTAGGAAGAAACAGATCCTGTGGTTTAACTCCGTTTCTGAAGGGAAATTCAGAGCAGTGTTCTCATCCATGAAACACACTCTGTTTTAACACAAGAAGCAAGGTCTTCTTTCCAGCATCTCTAATATACCAAGAACCATGAGCATGCCCAGAAAAAAAGAACTGTGTTTCCTACTCATACGGACCCTATGTAGTTCAACTCTACTTATGAAAATGATACTAAACCCCGCTGCACTTACATAAATCCTCTTTAGTTAATAGTGAGAATTGCGTTGGATTCGTGATCTGTGTAAAATCATTTGAGCCCATATTCACTTGGTTTACCAGAAATGAACTCTTGCTTGTAGGAAGACACAGATCCTGGGGTTTAACTCCGTTTCTGAAGGGAAATTTAGAGCAGTGTTCTCATCCATGAAACACACTCTGTTTTAACGCAAGAAGCAAGGACTTCTTTCCAGAAACTAATATAACAAGAACCATGAGCATGCCCAGAAAAAAAGAACTGTGTTTCCTACTCATACGGACCATACATAGTTCAACTCTGCGTATGAAAGTGATAGAACCACAGCTCCACTTACATAAATGCTCTTTAGTTAATAGTGAGAATCGCGTTGGGTTTTTGAACTCTGTAAAATCATTTGAGCCCAAAATGCACTTGGTTTACCAGAAATGAACTCTTGCTTGTAGCAATACACTGATCCTGGGGTTTAACTCGGTTACTGAAGGGAAATTCAGAGCAGTGTTCTCATCCATGAAACACAGTCTGTTTTAACACAAGAAGCAAGCTCTTCTTTGGAGTGTCTCTAATACAGCAAGAACCATGAGCATGCCCAGAAAAAAATAACTGTGTTTCCTACTCATACGGACCACACGTAGTTCAACTCTGCTTATTAAACTGATACATACCACAGCTCCACTTACATTAGAGCTCTTTAGTTAATTGTGAGAATCGCATTGGGTTCGTGAACTGTGTTATATCATTTGAGCCTGAAATCTCTTGGTTTCCCAGAAATGAACTCTTGCCTGTAGGAAAACAGAGATCCTCTGGTTATCTCCGTTTCTGAAGGATAATTCAGAGCAGTGTTCTCATCCATGAAACACACTCTGTTTTAACGCAAGAAGCAAGGTATTCTTTCCAGCATCTCTAATATAGCAAGAACCATGAGCATGCCCAGAAAAGAAGAACTGTGTTTCCTACTCATACGGACCATATATAGTGCAACCCTACTTATGAAAATGATTCTAACACCCGATGCACTTACATAAATTCTCTTTAGTTAATAGTGAGAATCGTGTTGGGTTCGTGAACTGTGTAAAATCATTTGAGCCCAAAATTCACTTGGTTTACCAGAAATGAACTCTTGCTTGTAGGAAGACACAGATCCTGGGGTTTAACTCCGTTTCTGAAGGGAAATTTAGAGCAGTGTTGTCATCCATGAAACACACTCTGTTTTAACGCAAGAAGCAAAGTCTTCTTTCCAGCATCTCTAATATAGCAAGAACCATGAGCATGCCCAGAAAAAAAGAACTGTGTTTCCTCCTCATACCGACCATACGTAGTTCAACTCTGCATATGAAACTGATACAAACCACAGCTCCACTTACATAAATGCTCTTTAGTTAATTGTGAGAATCCTGTAGGGTTCATGAACTGTGTAAAATCATTTGAGCTCAAAATTCACTTGGTTTACCAGAAATGAACTCTTGCTTGTAGCAATACACTATTCCTGGGGTTTAACTCCGTTTCTGAAGGGAAATTCAGAGCAGTGTTCTCATCCATGAAACACAGTCTGTTTTAACACAAAAAGTAAGCTCTTCTTTCGAGTGTCTCTAATACAGCAAGAACCATGAGCATACCTAGAAAAAAAGAACTGTGTTTCCTACTCATACGGTCCATATGTAGTGCAACTCTACTTATGAAAATGATACTAACCACCTCTGCACATACATAAATTCTCTTTAGTTCATAGTGAGAATCGCGTTGGGTTCGTGAACTGTGTAAAATCATTTGAGCCAAAAATTCACTTGGATTACCAGAAATGAACTCCTGCTTGTAGAAGACACAGATCCTGTGGTTTAACTCCGTTTCTGAAGGGAAATTTAGAGCAGTGTTCTCATCCATGAAACACACTCTGTTTTAAGGCAAGAAGCAAGGGCTTGTTTCCAGCATCTCTAATAAAGCAAGAACCATGAGCATGACCAGAAAAAAAGAACTGTGTTTCCTACTCATACGGACCATATGTAGTTCAACTCTGCATTAGAAACTGATACAAACCAGAGCGCCACTTACATAAATGCTCTTTAGTTAATTGTGAGAATCGCGTTGGGTTCGTGAACTGTGTAAAATCATTTGAGCCCAAAATTCACTTGGTTTACCAGAAATGAACTCTTGCTTGTAGGAAGACACAGATCCTGGGGTTTAACTCCGTTTCTGAAGGGAAATTCAGAGCAGTGTTCTCATCCATGAAACACACTCTGTTTTAACACAAGAAGCAAGGTCTTCTTTCCAGCATCTCTAATATACCAAGAACCATGAGCATGCCCAGAAAAAAAGAACTGTGTTTCCTACTCATGCAGACCATACGTAGTTCAACGCTGCTTATGAAACTGATACAAACCACAGCACACCTTACAGAAATGCTCTTTAGTTAATTGTGAGAATCGCGTTGGGTTCGTGAACGGTGTTAAATCATTTGAGCCCAAAATTCACTTGGTTTACCAGAAATGAACTCTTGCTTTTAGCAATACACTGATCCTGGGGTTTAATTCGGTTTCTGAAGGGAAATGCAGAGCAGTGTTCTCATCCATGAAACACAGTCTGATTTAACGCTAGAAGCAAGCTCTTCTTTGGAGTGTCTCTAATACAGCAAGAACCATGAGCTTGCCCAGAAAAAAAGAACTGTGTTTCCTACTCATACGGACCATATGTAGTTCAACTCTGCGTATGAAAATGATAAAACTACAGCTCCACTTACATAAATGCTCTTTAGTTAATTGTGAAAATCGCGTTGGGTTTGTGAACTGTGTTATATCATATGAGCCCAAAATCTCTTGGTTTCCCAGAAATGAACTCTTGCTTGTAGGAAAACACAGATCCTGTGGTTATCTCCGTTTCTGAAGGGAAATTAAGAGCAGTGTTCTCATCCATGAAACACACTCTGTCTTATCGCAAGAAGCAAGGTCTTCTTTCCAGCATCTCTTATATAGCAAGAACATGAGCATGCCCAGAAAAAAAGAACTGTGTTTCATACTCATACAGACCATAAGTAGTTCAACTCTGCTTATGAAACTGACACAAACCACAGCTCCACTTACATAAATGCACTTTAGTTAAGTGTGAGAATCACGTTGGGTTCGTGAACTGTGTAAAATCATTTGAGCCCAAAATTCACTTGGTTTACCAGAAATGAACTCTTGCTTGTAGCAATACACTGATCCTGAGGTTTAACTTCGTTTCTGAAGGGAAATTTAGAGCAGTGTTCTCATCCATGAAACACACTCTATTTTAACGCAAGAAGCAAGGTCTTCTTTCCAGCATCTGTAATATAGCAAGAACCATGAGCATGCCCTGAAAAAAAGAACTGTGTTTCCTACTCATACGGACCACACATAGTTCAACTCTGCTTATTAAACTGATACAAACCACAGCTCCACTTACATTAGTGCTCTTTAGTTAATTGTGAGAATCGCATTGGGTTCGTGAACTGTGTTATATCATTTGAGCCCAAAATCTCTTGGTTTCCCAGAAATGAACTCTTGCCTGTAGGAAAACACAGATCCTCTGGTTATCTCCGTCTCTGAAGGATAATTCAGAGCAGTGTTCTCATCCATGAAACACACTCTGTTTTAACGCAAGAAGCAAGGTCTTCTTTCCAGCATCTCTAATATAGCAAGAACCATGAGCATGCCCAGAAAAAAAGAACTGTGTTTCCTACTCATAAGGACCATATGTAGTGCAACCCTACTTATGAAAATGATTCTAACACTCGATGCACTTACATAAATTCTCTTTAGTTAATATTGAGAATCGTGTTGGGTTCGTGAACTGTGTAAAATCAATTGAGCCCAAAATTCACTTGGTTTACCAGAAATGAACTCTTCCTTCTAGGAAGACACAGATACTGGGGTTTAACTCCGTTTCTGAAGGGAAATTTAGAGCAGTGTTCTCATCCATGAAACACAGTCTGTTTTAACGCAAGAAGCAAGGTCTACTTTCCAGCATCTCTAATATAGCAAGAACCATGAGCTTGCCCAGAAAAAAAGAAGTGTGTCTCCTACTCATAAGGTCCATATATAGTGCAACTCTACTTATGAAAATGATACTAACCACCGCTGCACTTACATAAATTCTCTTTAGTTAATAGTGAGAATCGCGTTGGGTTCGAGAACTGTGTAAAATCATTTGAGCCCAAAATTCACTTGGTTTACAAGAAATGAACTCTTCCTTTTAGCAAGACACTGATCCTGGGGTTTAACTTGGTTTCTGAAGGAAATTCATACAGTGTTCTCATCCATGAAACACAGTCTGATTTAACGCAAGAAGCAAGCTCTTCTTTCGAGTGTCTGTAATACAGCAAAAACCATGAGCATGCCCTGAATAAAAGAACGGTGTTTCCTACTCATACGGTCCATATATAGTGCAACTCTACTTATGAAAATGATACTAACCCCCGCTGCACTTACATAAATTCTCTTTAGTTAATAGTGAGAATCGCGTTGGGTTCGTGAACTGTGTAAAATGATTCGAGCCCAAATTCTCTTGGTTTACCAGAAATGAACTCTTTCTTGTAGGAAGACAAAGATCCTGTGGTTTAACTCCGTTTCTGAAGGGAAATTCAGAGGAGTGTTCTCATCCATAAAACACACTCTGTTTTAACGCAAGAAGCAAGGTCTTCTTTCCAGCATCTCTAATATAGCAAGAACCATGAGCATGCCCAGAAAAAAAAAGAACTGTGTTTCCTACTCATACGGACCATACGTAATTCAACTCTGCTTATGAAACTGATACAAACCACAGCTCCACTTACATAAATGCTCTTTAATTAATTGTGACAATCGCGTTGGATTCGTGAACTGTGTAAAATCATTTGAGCCCAAAATTCACTTGGTTTACCAGAAATAAACTCTTGCTTGTATCAATACACTGATCATGGGGTATAACTCCGTTCCTGAAGGGAAATTCAGAGCAGTGTTCTCATCCATGAAACACACTCTGTTTTAACGCAAGAAGAAAGGTCTTCTTTCCAGCATCTCTAATATAGCAAGAACCATGAGCATGCCCAGAAAAAAAGAACTGTGTTTCCTACACATAGGGACCATACGTAGTTCAACTCTGCATATGAAACTGATAAAAGCACAGCTCCACTTACATAAATGCTCTTTAGTTAATTGTGAGAATCGCGTTGGGTTCATGAACGGTGTAAAATCATTTGAGCCCAAAATCTCTTGGTTTACCAGAAATGAACTCTTGCTTGTAGCAAATCACTGACCCTGGTGTTTAACACCGTATCTGAAGGGAAATGCAGAGCAGTGTTCTTATCCATGCAACACAGTTTTTTTTTTAACGCAAGAAGTACGCTCTTCTTTCGAGTGTCTCTAATACAGCAAGAACCATGAGCATGCCCAGAAAAAAAGAACTGTGTTTCCTACTCATACAGACCATACGTAGTTCAACTCTGCTTATGAAACTGATACAAGCCACAGCTCCACTTACATAAATGCTCTTTAGATAATTGTGAGAATCGCGTTGGGTTTGTGAAGTGTGTTATATCATTTGAGCCGAAAATCTCTTGGTTTCCCAGAAATGAACTCTTGCTTGTAGGAAAACACAGATCCTGTGGTTATCTCCGTTTCTGAAGGGAAATTCAGAGCAGTGTTCTCATCCATGAAACACACTCTGTTTTAACGCAAGAAGCAAGGTCTTCTTTCCAGCATCTCTTATATAGCAAGAACATGAGCATGCCCAGAAAAAAAGAACTGTGTTTCCTACTGATACAGACCATACGTAGTTTAACTCTGCTTATGAAACTGACACAAACCACAGCTCAACTTACATAAAAGCACTTTAGTTAATTGTGAGAATCACATTGGGTTCGTGAACTGTGTAAAATCATTTGAGCCAAAAATTCACTTGGTTTACCAGAAATGAACTCTTGCTTGTAGCAATACACTGATCCTGAGGTTTAACTCCGTTTCTGAAGGGAAATTTAGAGCAGTGTTCCCATCCATGAAACACACTCTGTTTTAACGCAAGAAGCAAGGTCTTCTTTCCAGCATCTCTAATATAGCAAGAACCATGAGCATGCCCAGAAAAAAAAACTGTGTTTCTTACTCATACGGACCATATGTAGTTCAACTCTGCTTATGAAACTGATACAAACCACAGCTTCACTTACATAAATTCTCTTTAGTTAATTGTGAGAATCGCGTTGGGTTCGTGAACTGTGTAAAATCATTTGAGCCAATAATTCACTTGGTTTACCAGAAATGAACTCTTGCTTGTAGCAATACACTGATCAATGGTTTTAACTCCGTTTCTGAAGGGAAATTTACAGCAGTGTTCTCATCCATGAAACAAACTCTGTTTTAACGCAAGAAGCAAGGTCTTCTTTGCAGCATCTGTAATATAGCAAGAACCATGAGCATGCCCAGAAAAAAAGAACTGTGTTTCCTACTAATACGGACCACACGAAGTTCAACTCTGCTTATGAAACTGTTACAAACCACAGCTCCACTTACATAAATGCTCTTTAGTTACTTGTGAGAATAGCGTTGGGTTTGTGAACTGTGTTATATCATTTGAGCCCAAAATCTCTTGGTTTCCCAGAAATGAACTATTGCTTGTAGGAAAACACAGATCCTGTGGTTATCTCGGTTTCAGAAGGGAAATTCAGAGCAGTGTTCTCATCCGTGAAACACACTCTGTTTAAACGGAAGTAGCAAGGTCTTCTTTCCAGCATCTTTTATATAGCAAGAACATGAGCATGCCCAGAAAAAAAGAACTGTGTTTCCTACTCATACAGACCATACGTAGTTCAACTCTGCTTATGAAACTGACACAAACCACACCTCCACTTACATAAATGCACTTTAGTTAATTGTGAGAATCACGTTGGGTTCGTGAACTATGTAAAATCATTTGAGCCCTAAATTCACTTGGTTTACCAGAAATGAACACTTGCTTGTAGCAATACACTGATCTTGGGGTTTAACTCAGTTTCTGAAGGGAAATTCAGAGCAGTGTTCTCATCCATGAAACACAGTCTGTTTTAACGCAAGAAGTAAGCTCTTCTTTCGAGTGTCTCTAATACAGCAAGAACCATGAACATGCCCAGAAAAAAAGAACTGTGTTTCCCACTCATACAGACCATACATAGTTCAACTCTGCTCATGAAACTGTTACAAACCACAGCTCCACTTACATAAATTCTCTTTAGTTTATTGTGAGAATCGTGTTGGGTTCGTGAACTGTGTTATATCATTTGAGCCCAAAATCTCTTGGTTTCCCAGAAATGAACTCTTGCATGTAGAAAGACACAGATCCTGTGGTTTAACTCCGTTTCTGTTGGGAAATTCAGAGCAGTGTTCTCATCCATGAAACACACTCTGTTTTAACGCAAGACGCATGCTCTACTTTCCAGAATCTCTAACGGAACAAGAACCTTGAGCATGCCCAGAAAAAAAGAACTGTGTTTCCTACAAATACGGACCATATGTAGTTCAACTATGCGTATGAACCTGATACAAACCACAGCTCCACTTACATAAATGCTCTTTAGTTAATTGTGAGAATCGCGTTGGGTTCGTGAACTGTGTAAAATCATTTGAGCCCAAAATCACTTGGTTTACCAGAAATGAACTCTTGCTTGTAGCAATACACTGATCCTGGGGTTTAACTCCGTTTCTGAAGGGAAATTCAGAGCAGTGTTCTCATCCATGAAACACAGTCTGTTTTAACGCAAGAAGTAAGCTCTTCTTTCGCGTGTCTCTAATACAGCAAGAACCATGAGCATGCCCAGAAAAAAAGAACTGGGTTTTCTACTCATAGGGACCATACGTAGTTCATCTCTGCTTATGAAACTGATACAAACCACAGCTCCACTTACATAAATGCTTTTTAGTTAATTGTGAGAATCGTGTTGGGTTCATGAACTGTGTTATATCATTTGAGCCCAAAATCTCTTGGTTTCCCAGAAATGAACTCTTGCCTGTAGGAAAACACAGATCCTGTGGTTGTCTCCGTTTCTGAAGGGAAATTCAGAGCAGTGTTCTCATCCATGAAACACCCTCTGTTTTAACGCAAGAAGCAAGGTCTTCTTTCCAGCATCTCTAATATAGCAAGAACCATGAGCATGCCCAGAAAAAAAGAACTGGGTTTTCTACTCATACAGACCATACATAGTTCAACTCTGCTCATGAAACTGTTACAAACCACAGCTCCACTTACATAAATTCTCTTTAGTTTATTGTGAGAATCGTGTTGGGTTCGTGAACTGTGTTATATCATTTGAGCCCAAAATCTCTTGGTTTCCCAGAAATGAACTCTTGCATGTAGAAAGACACAGATCCTGTGGTTTAACTCCGTTTCTGTTGGGAAATTCAGAGCAGTGTTCTCATCCATGAAACACACTCTGTTTTAACGCAAGACGCATGCTCTACTTTCCAGAATCTCTAACGGAACAAGAACCTTGAGCATGCCCAGAAAAAAAGAACTGTGTTTCCTACAAATACGGACCATATGTAGTTCAACTATGCGTATGAACCTGATACAAACCACAGCTCCACTTACATAAATGCTCTTTAGTTAATTGTGAGAATCGCGTTGGGTTCGTGAACTGTGTAAAATCATTTGAGCCCAAAATTCACTTGGTTTACCAGAAATGAACTCTTGCTTGTAGCAATACACTGATCCTGGGGTTTAACTCCGTTTCTGAAGGGAAATTCAGAGCAGTGTTCTCATCCATGAAACACAGTCTGTTTTAACGCAAGAAGTAAGCTCTTCTTTCGCGTGTCTCTAATACAGCAAGAACCATGAGCATGCCCAGAAAAAAAGAACTGGGTTTTCTACTCATAGGGACCATACGTAGTTCATCTCTGCTTATGAAACTGATACAAACCACAGCTCCACTTACATAAATGCTTTTTAGTTAATTGTGAGAATCGTGTTGGGTTCATGAACTGTGTTATATCATTTGAGCCCAAAATCTCTTGGTTTCCCAGAAATGAACTCTTGCCTGTAGGAAAACACAGATCCTGTGGTTGTCTCCGTTTCTGAAGGGAAATTCAGAGCAGTGTTCTCATCCATGAAACACCCTCTGTTTTAACGCAAGAAGCAAGGTCTTCTTTCCAGCATCTCTAATATAGCAAGAACCATGAGCATGCCCAGAAAAAAAGAACTGGGTTTTCTACTCATACAGACCATACATAGTTCATCTCTGCTTTTGAAACTGATACAAACCACAGCTCCACTTACATAAATTCTCTTTAGTTAATAGTGAGAATCGCGTTGGGTTCGTGAACGGTGTTAAATCATTTGAGCCCAAAATTCACTTGGCTTACCAGAAATGAACTCTTGCTTTTAGCAAGACAATGATGCTGGGGTTTAACTTGGTTTCTGAAGGGAAATGCAGAGCAGTGTTCTCATCCATGAAACACAGTCTGATTTAACGCTAGAAGCAAGGTCTTCTTTGGAGTGTCTCTAATACAGCAAGAACCATGAGCATGCCCAGAAAAAAAGAACTGTGTTTCCTACTCATACGGACCATATGTAGTTCAACTCTGCGTATGAAACTGATAAAACCACAGCTCCACTTACATAAATGCTCTTTAGTTCATTGTGAGAATCTCGTTGGGTTCGTGAACTGTGTAAAATCATTTGAGCCCAAAATTCACTGGGTTTACCAGAAATGAACTCTTGCTTGTAGCAATACACTGATCCTGGGGTTTAACTCCATTTCTGAAGGGAAATTCATACAGTGTTCTCATCCATGAAACACAGTCTGATTTAACGCAAGAAGCAAGCTCTTCTTTCGAGTGTCTGTAATACAGCAAGAACCATGAGCATGCCCTGAATAAAAGAACGGTGTTTCCTACTCATACGGTCCATATATAGTGCAACTCTACTTATGAAAATGATACTAACCCCCGCTGCACTTACATAAATTCTCTTTAGTTAATAGTGAGAATCGCGTTGGGTTCGTGAACTGTGTAAAATGATTCGAGCCCAAATTCTCTTGGTTTACCAGAAATGAACTCTTTCTTGTAGGAAGACACAGATCCTGTGGTTTAACTCCGTTTCTGAAGGGAAATTCAGAGCAGTGTTCTCATCCATGAAACACACTCTGTTTTAACGCAAGAAGCAAGGTCTTCTTTCCAGCATCTTTTATATAGCAAGAACATGAGCATGCCCAGAAAAAAAGAACTGTGTTTCCTACACATAGGGACCATACGTAGTTCAACTCTGCTTATGAAACTGACACAAACCACAGCTCCACTTACATAAAAGCACTTTAGTTAATTGTGAGAATCACGTTGGGTTCGTGAACTGTGTAAAATCATTTGAGCCAAAAATTCACTTGGTTTACCAGAAATGAACTCTTCCTTGTAGCAATACACTGATCCTGAGGTTTAACTCCGTTTCTGAAGGGAAAATTAGAGCAGTGTTCCCATCCATGAAACACACTCTGTTTTAACGCAAGAAGCAAGGTCTTCTTTCCAGCATCTCTAATATAGCAAGAACCATGAGCATGCCCAGAAAAAAAGAACTGTGTTTCCTACTCATACGGACCATATGAGGTTCAACTCTGCTTATGAAACTGTTACAAACCACAGCTCCACTTACATAAATGCTCTTTAGTTAATTGTGAGAATAGCGTTGGGTTTGTGAACTGTGTTATATCATTTGAGCCCAAAATCTCTTGGTTTCCCAGAAATGAACTCTTGCTTGTAGGAAAACACAGATCCTGTGGTTATCTCCGTTTCAGAAGGGAAATTCAGAGCAGTGTTCTCATCCATGAAACACAGTCTGTTTTAACGCAAGAAGTAAGCTCTTCTTTCGAGTGTCTCTAATACAGCAAGAACCATGAACATGCCCAGAAAAAAAGAACTGTGGTTCCCACTCATACAGACCATACATAGTTCAACTCTGCTTATGAAACTGTTACAAACCACAGCTCCACTTACATAAATTCTCTTTAGTTTATTGTGAGAATCGTGTTGGGTTCGTGAACTGTGTTATATCATTTGAGCCCAAAATCTCTTGGTTTCCCAGAAATGAACTCTTGCATGTAGAAAGACACAGATCCTGTGGTTTAACTCCGTTTCTGTTGGGAAATTCAGAGCAGTGTTCTCATCCATGAAACACACTCTGTTTTAAGGCAAGACGCATACTCTACTTTCCAGAATCTCTAAAGGAACAAGAACCTTGAGCATGCCCAGAAAAAAAGAACTGTGTTTCCTACAAATACGGACCATATGTAGTTCAACTATGCGTATGAACCTGATACAAACCACAGCTCCACTTACATAAATGCTCTTTAGTTAATTGTGAGAATCGCGTTGGGTTCGTGAACTGTGTAAAATCATTTGAGCCCAAAATTCACTTGGTTTACCAGAAATGAACTGTTGCTTGTAGAAATACACTGATCCTGGGGTTTAACTCCGTTTCTGAAGGGAAATTCAGAGCAGTGTTCTCATCCATGAAACACAGTCTGTTTTAACGCAAGAAGTAAGCTCTTCTTTCGCGTGTCTCTAATACAGCAAGAACCATGAGCATGCCCAGAAAAAAAGAACTGGGTTTTCTACTCATACGGACCATACGTAGTTCATCTCTGCTTATGAAACTGATACAAAACACAGCTCCACTTACATAAATGCTTTTTAGTTAATTGTGAGAATCGCGTTGGGTTCATGAACTGTGTTATATCATTTGAGCCCAAATTCTCTTGGTTTCCCAGAAATGAACTCTTGCCTGTAGGAAAACACAGATCCTGTGGTTGTCTCCGTTTCTGAAGGGAAATTCAGAGCAGTGTTCTCATCCATGAAACACACTCTGTTTTAACGCAAGAAGCAAGGTCTTCTTTCCAGCATCTCTAATATAGCAAGAACCATGAGCATGCCCAGAAAAAAAGAACTGGGTTTTCTACTCATACGGACCATACATAGTTCTTCGCTGCTTTTGAAACTGATACAAACCACATCTCCACTTACATAAATTCTCTTTAGTTAATAGTGAGAATCGCGTTGGATTCGTGAACTGTGTAAAATCAATTGAGCCCAAAATTCACTTGGTTTACCAGAAATGAACTCTTGCTTGTAGGAAGACACTGATCAATGGTTTTAACTCCCTTTCTGAAGGGAAATTTAGAGCAGTGTTCCCATCCATGAAACACACTCTTTTTTAACGCAAGAAGCAAGGTCTTCTTTGCAGCATCTGTAATATAGCAAGAACCATGAGCATGCCCAGAAAAAAAGAACTGTGTTTCCTACTCATACGGACCATACGAGGTTCAACTCTGCTTATGAAACTGTTACAAACCACAGCTCCACTTACATAAATGCTCTTTAGTTAATTGTGAGAATAGCGTTGGGTTTGTGAAATGTGTTATATCATTTGAGCCCAAAATCTCTTGGTTTCCCAGAAATGAACTATTGCTTGTAGGAAAACACAGATCCTGTGGTTATCTCCGTTTCAGAAGGGAAATTCAGAGCAGTGTTCTCATCCATGAAACACACTCTGTTTTAACGCAAGAAGCAAGGTCTTCTTTCCAGCATCTCTTATATAGCAAGAACATGAGCATGCCCAGAAAAAAAGAACTGTGTTTCCTACTCATACAGACCATACGTAGTTCAACTCTGCTTATGAAACTGACACAAACCACAGCTCAACTTAAATAAAAGCACTTTAGTTAATTGTGAGAATCACATTGGGTTCGTGAACTGTGTAAAATCATTTGAGCCAAAAATTCACTTGGTTTACCAGAAATGAACACTTGCTTGTAGCAATACACTGATCCTGAGGTTTAACTCCGTTTCTGAAGGGAAATTTAGAGCAGTGTTCCCATCCATGAAACACACTCTGTTTTAACGCAAGAAGCAAGGTCTTCTTTCCAGCATCTCTAATATAGCAAGAACCATGAGCATGCCCAGAAAAAAAAACTGTGTTTCCTACTCATACGGACCATATGTAGTTCAACTCTGCTTATGAAACTGATACAAACCACAGCTTCACTTACATAAATTCTCTTTAGTTAATTGTGAGAATCACGTTGGGTTCGTGATCTGTGTAAAATCATTTGAGCCAATAATTCACTTGGTTTACCAGAAATGAACTCTTGCTTGTAGCAATACACTGATCAATGGTTTTAACTCCGTTTCTGAAGGGAAATTTACAGCAGTGTTCTCATCCATGAAACAAACTCTGTTTTAACGCAAGAAGCAAGGTCTTCTTTGCAGCATCTCTAATATAGCAAGAACCATGAGCATGCCCAGAAAAAAAGAACTGTGTTTCCTACTCATACGGACCACACGAGGTTCAACTCTGCTTATGAAACTGTTACAAACCACAGCTCCACTTACATAAATGCTCTTTAGTTAATTGTGAGAATAGCGTTGGGTTTGTGAACTGTGTTATATCATTTGAGCCCAAAATCTCTTGGTTTCCCAGAAATGAACTATTGCTTGTAGGAAAACACAGATCCTGTGGTTATCTCGGTATCAGAAGGGAAATTCAGAGCAGTGTTCTCATCCGTGAAACACACTCTGTTTTAACGGAAGTAGCAAGGTCTTCTTTCCAGCATCTCTTATATAGCAAGAACATGAGCATGCCCAGAAAAAAAGAACTGTGTTTCCTACTCATACAGACCATACGTAGTTCAACTCTGCTTATGAAACTGACACAAACCACACCTCCACTTACATAAATGCACTTTAGTTAATTGTGAGAATCACGTTGGGTTCGTGAACTTTGTAAAATCATTTGAGCCCAAAATTCACTTGGTTTACCAGAAATGAACACTTGCTTGTAGCAATACACTGATCTTGGGGTTTAACTCAGTTTCTGAAGGGAAATTCAGAGCAGTGTTCTCATCCATGAAACACAGTCTGTTTTAACGCAAGAAGTAAGCTCTTCTTTCGAGTGTCTCTAATACAGCAAGAACCATGAACATGCCCAGAAAAAAAGAACTGTGTTTCCCACTCATACAGACCATACATAGTTCAACTCTGCTCATGAAACTGTTACAAACCACAGCTCCACTTACATAAATTCTCTTTAGTTTATTGTGAGAATCGTGTTGGGTTCGTGAACTGTGTTATATCATTTGAGCCCAAAATCTCTTGGTTTCCCAGAAATGAACTCTTGCATGTAGAAAGACACAGATCCTGTGGTTTAACTCCGTTTCTGTTGGGAAATTCAGAGCAGTGTTCTCATCCATGAAACACACTCTGTTTTAACGCAAGACGCATGCTCTACTTTCCAGAATCTCTAACGGAACAAGAACCTTGAGCATGCCCAGAAACACAGAACTGTGTTTCCTACAAATACGGACCATATGTAGTTCAACTATGCGTATGAACCTGATACAAACCACAGCTCCACTTACATAAATGCTCTTTAGTAAATTGTGAGAATCGCGTTGGGTTCGTGAACTGTGTAAAATCATTTGAGCCCAAAATTCACTTGGTTTACCAGAAATGAACTCTTGCTTGTAGCAATACACTGATTCTGGGGTTTAACTCCGTTTCTGAAGGGAAATTCAGAGCAGTGTTCTCATCCATGAAACACAGTCTGTTTTAACGCAAGAAGTAAGCTCTTCTTTCGCGTGTCTCTAATACTGCAAGAACCATGAGCATGCCCAGAAAAAAAGAACTGGGTTTTCTACTCATAGGGACCATACGTAGTTCATCTCTGCTTATGAAACTGATACAAACCACAGCTCCACTTACATAAATGCTTTTTAGTTAATTGTGAGAATGGTGTTGGGTTCATGAACTGTGTTATATCATTTGAGCCCAAAATCTCTTGGTTTCCCAGAAATGAACTCTTGCCTGTAGGAAAACACAGATCCTGTGGTTGTCTCCGTTTCTGAAGGGAAATTCAGAGCAGTGTTCTCATCCATGAAACACCCTCTGTTTTAACGCAAGAAGCAAGGTCTTCTTTCCAGCATCTCTAATATAGCAAGAACCATGAGCATGCCCAGAAAAAAAGAACTGGGTTTTCTACTCATACAGACCATACATAGTTCATCTCTGCTTTTGAAACTGATACAAACCACAGCTCCACTTACATAAATTCTCTTTAGTTAATAGTGAGAATCGCGTTGGGTTCGTGAACTGTGTAAAATCATTTGAGCCCAAAATTCACTTGGTTTACCAGAAATGAACTCTTGCTTGTAGGAAGACACAGATCCTGGGGTTTAACTCCGTTTCTGAAAGGAAATTTAGAGCAGTGTTCTCATCCATGAAACACACTCTGTTTTAACGCAAGAAGCAAGGTCTTCTTTGCAGCATCTGTAATATACCAAGAACCATGAGCATGCCCAAAAAAAAAAGAACTGTGTTTCCTACTCATACAGACCATACGTAGTTCAACTCTGCTTATGAAACTGATACAAACCACAGCTCCCCTTACAGAAATGCTCTTTAGTTAATTGTGAGAATCGCGTTGGGTTCGTGAACGGTGTTAAATCATTTGAGCCCAAAATTCACTTGGCTTACCAGAAATGAACTCTTGCTTTTAGCAAGACAATGATGCTGGGGTTTAACTTGGTTTCTGAAGGGAAATGCAGAGCAGTGTTCTCATCCATGAAACACAGTCTGATTTAACGCTAGAAGTAAGGTCTTCTTTGGAGTGTCTCTAATACAGCAAGAACCATGAGCATGCCCAGAAAAAAAGAACTGTGTTTCCTACTCATACGGACCATATGTAGTTCAACTCTGCGTATGAAACTGATAAAACCACAGCTCCACTTACATAAATGCTCTTTAGTTCATTGTGAGAATCTCGTTGGGTTCGTGAACTGTGTAAAATCATTTGAGCCCAAAATTCACTGGGTTTACCAGAAATGAACTCTTGCTTGTAGCAATACACTGATCCTGGGGTTTAACTCCATTTCTGAAGGGAAATTCATACAGTGTTCTCATCCATGAAACACACTCTGTTTTAACGCAAGAAGCAAGGTCTTCTTTCCAGCATCTTTTATATAGCAAGAACATGAGCATGCCCAGAAAAAAAGAACTGTGTTTCCTACTCATACAGACCATACGTAGTTCAACTCTGCTTATGAAACTGACACAAACCACAGCTCCACTTACATAAAAGCACTTTAGTTAATTGTGAGAATCACGTTGGGTTCGTGAACTGTGTAAAATCATTTGAGCCAAAAATTCACTTGGTTTACCAGAAATGACCTCTTCCTTGTAGCAATACACTGATCCTGAGGTTTAACTCCGTTTCTGAAGGGAAATTTAGAGCAGTGTTCCCATCCATGAAACACACTCTGTTTTAACGCAAGAAGCAAGGTCTTCTTTCCAGCATCTCTAATATAGCAAGAACCATGAGCATGCCCAGAAAAAAAGAACTGTGTTTCCTACTCATACGGACCATATGAGGTTCAACTCTGCTTATGAAACTGTTACAAACCACAGCTCCACTTACATAAATGCTCTTTAGTTAATTGTGAGAATAGCGTTGGGTTTGTGAACTGTGTTATATCATTTGAGCCCAAAATCTCTTGGTTTCCCAGAAATGAACTCTTGCTTGTAGGAAAACACAGATCCTGTGGTTATCTCCGTTTCAGAAGGGAAATTCAGAGCAGTGTTCTCATCCATGAAACACACTCTGTTTTAACGCAAGTAGCAAGGTCTTCTTTCCAGCATCTCTTATATAGCAAGAACATGAGCATGCCCAGAAAAAAAGATCTGTGTTTCCTACTCATACAGACCATACGTAGTTCAACTCTGCTTATGAAACTGACACAAACCACAGCTCCACTTACATAAATGCACTTTAGTTAATTGTGAGAATCACGTTGGTTTCGTGAACTTTGTAAAATCATTTGAGCCCAAAATTCACTTGGTTTACCAGAAATGAACTCTTGCTTGTAGCAATACACTGATCTTGGGGTTTAACTCAGTTTCTGAAGGGAAATTCAGAGCAGTGTTCTCATCCATGAAACACAGTCTGTTTTAACGCAAGAAGTAAGCTCTTCTTTCGAGTGTCTCTAATACAGCAAGAACCATGAACATGCCCAGAAAAAAAGAACTGTGGTTCCCACTCATACAGACCATACATAGTTCAACTCTGCTTATGAAACTGTTACAAACCACAGCTCCACTTACATAAATTCTCTTTAGTTTATTGTGAGAATCGTGTTGGGTTCGTGAACTGTGTTATATCATTTGAGCCCAAAATCTCTTGGTTTCCCAGAAATGAACTCTTGCATGTAGAAAGACACAGATCCTGTGGCTTAACTCCGTTTCTGTTGGGAAATTCAGAGCAGTGTTCTCATCCATGAAATACACTCTGTTTTAAGGCAAGACGCATGCTCTTCTTTCCAGAATCTCTAAAGGAACAAGAACCTTGAGCATGCCCAGAAAAAAAGAACTGTGTTTCCTACAAATACGGACCATATGTAGTTCAACTATGCGTATGAACCTGATACAAACCACAGCTCCACTTACATAAATGCTCTTTAGTTAATTGTGAGAATCGCGTTGGGTTCGTGAACTGTGTAAAATCATTTGAGCCCAAAATTCACTTGGTTTACCAGAAATGAACTGTTGCTTGTAGAAATACACTGATCCTGGGGTTTAACTCCGTTTCTGAAGGGAAATTCAGAGCAGTGTTCTCATCCATGAAACACAGTCTGTTTTAACGCAAGAAGTAAGCTCTTCTTTCGCGTGTCTCTAATACAGCAAGAACCATGAGCATGCCCAGAAAAAAAGAACTGGGTTTTCTACTCATACGGACCATACGTAGTTCATCTCTGCTTATGAAACTGATACAAAACACAGCTCCACTTACATAAATGCTTTTTAGTTAATTGTGAGAATCGCGTTGGGTTCATGAACTGTGTTATATCATTTGAGCCCAAATTCTCTTGGTTTCCCAGAAATGAACTCTTGCCTGTAGGAAAACACAGATCCTGTGGTTGTCTCCGTTTCTGAAGGGAAATTCAGAGCAGTGTTCTCATCCATGAAACACACTCTGTTTTAACGCAAGAAGCAAGGTCTTCTTTCCAGCATCTCTAATATAGCAAGAACCATGAGCATGCCCAGAAAAAAAGAACTGGGTTTTCTACTCATAGGGACCATACATAGTTCTTCGCTGCTTTTGAAACTGATACAAACCACATCTCCACTTACATAAATTCTCTTTAGTTAATAGTGAGAATCGCGTTGGATTCGTGAACTGTGTAAAATCAATTGAGCCCAAAATTCACTTGGTTTACCAGAAATGAACTCTTGCTTGTAGGAAGACACTGATCAATGGTTTTAACTCCCTTTCTGAAGGGAAATTTAGAGCAGTGTTCCCATCCATGAAACACACTCTTTTTTAACGCAAGAAGCAAGGTCTTCTTTGCAGCATCTGTAATATAGCAAGAACCATGAGCATGCCCAGAAAAAAAGAACTGTGTTTCCTACTCATACGGACCATACGAGGTTCAACTCTGCTTATGAAACTGTTACAAACCACAGCTCCACTTACATAAATGCTCTTTAGTTAATTGTGAGAATCACGTTGGGTTTGTGAAATGTGTTATATCATTTGAGCCCAAAATCTCTTGGTTTCCCAGAAATGAACTATTGCTTGTAGGAAAACACAGATCCTGTGGTTATCTCCGTTTCAGAAGGGAAATTCAGAGCAGTGTTCTCATCCATGAAACACACTCTGTTTTAACGCAAGTAGCAAGGTCTTCTTTCCAGCATCTTTTATATAGCAAGAACATGAGCATGCCCAGAAAAAAAGAACTGTGTTTCCTACTCATACAGACCATACGTAGTTCAACTCTGCTTATGAAACTGACACAAACCACAGCTCCACTTACATAAAAGCACTTTAGTTAATTGTGAGAATCACGTTGGTTTCGTGAACTTTGTAAAATCATTTGAGCCCAAAATTCACTTGGTTTACCAGAAATGAACTCTTGCTTGTAGCAATACACTGATCTTGGGGTTTAACTCAGTTTCTGAAGGGAAATTCAGAGCAGTGTTCTCATCCATGAAACACAGTCTGTTTTAACGCAAGAAGTAAGCTCTTCTTTCGAGTGTCTCTAATACAGCAAGAACCATGAACATGCCCAGAAAAAAAGAACTGTGGTTCCCACTCATACAGACCATACATAGTTCAACTCTGCTTATGAAACTGTTACAAACCACAGCTCCACTTACATAAATTCTCTTTAGTTTATTGTGAGAATCGTGTTGGGTTCGTGAACTGTGTTATATCATTTGAGCCCAAAATCTCTTGGTTTCCCAGAAATGAACTCTTGCATGTAGAAAGACACAGATCCTGTGGTTTAACTCCGTTTCTGTTGGGAAATTCAGAGCAGTGTTCTCATCCATGAAACACACTCTGTTTTAAGGCAAGACGCATGCTCTACTTTCCAGAATCTCTAAAGGAACAAGAACCTTGAGCATGCCCAGAAAAAAAGAACTGTGTTTCCTACAAATACGGACCATATGTAGTTCAACTATGCGTATGAACCTGATACAAACCACAGCTCCACTTACATAAATGCTCTTTAGTTAATTGTGAGAATCGCGTTGGGTTCGTGAACTGTGTAAAATCATTTGAGCCCAAAATTCACTTGGTTTACCAGAAATGAACTGTTGCTTGTAGAAATACACTGATCCTGGGGTTTAACTCCGTTTCTGAAGGGAAATTCAGAGCAGTGTTCTCATCCATGAAACACAGTCTGTTTTAACGCAAGAAGTAAGCTCTTCTTTCGCGTGTCTCTAATACAGCAAGAACCATGAGCATGCCCAGAAAAAAAGAACTGGGTTTTCTACTCATACGGACCATACGTAGTTCATCTCTGCTTATGAAACTGATACAAAACACAGCTCCACTTACATAAATGCTTTTTAGTTAATTGTGAGAATCGCGTTGGGTTCATGAACTGTGTTATATCATTTGAGCCCAAATTCTCTTGGTTTCCCAGAAATGAACTCTTGCCTGTAGGAAAACACAGATCCTGTGGTTGTCTCCGTTTCTGAAGGGAAATTCAGAGCAGTGTTCTCATCCATGAAACACACTCTGTTTTAACGCAAGAAGCAAGGTCTTCTTTCCAGCATCTCTAATATAGCAAGAACCATGAGCATGCCCAGAAAAAAAGAACTGGGTTTTCTACTCATAGGGACCATACATAGTTCTTCGCTGCTTTTGAAACTGATACAAACCACATCTCCACTTACATAAATTCTCTTTAGTTAATAGTGAGAATCGCGTTGGATTCGTGAACTGTGTAAAATCAATTGAGCCCAAAATTCACTTGGTTTACCAGAAATGAACTCTTGCTTGTAGGAAGACACTGATCAATGGTTTTAACTCCCTTTCTGAAGGGAAATTTAGAGCAGTGTTCCCATCCATGAAACACACTCTTTTTTAACGCAAGAAGCAAGGTCTTCTTTGCAGCATCTGTAATATAGCAAGAACCATGAGCATGCCCAGAAAAAAAGAACTGTGTTTCCTACTCATACGGACCATACGAGGTTCAACTCTGCTTATGAAACTGTTACAAACCACAGCTCCACTTACATAAATGCTCTTTAGTTAATTGTGAGAATCACGTTGGGTTTGTGAAATGTGTTATATCATTTGAGCCCAAAATCTCTTGGTTTCCCAGAAATGAACTATTGCTTGTAGGAAAACACAGATCCTGTGGTTATCTCCGTTTCAGAAGGGAAATTCAGAGCAGTGTTCTCATCCATGAAACACACTCTGTTTTAACGCAAGTAGCAAGGTCTTCTTTCCAGTATCTCTTATATAGCAAGAACATGAGCATGCCCAGAAAAAAAGAACTGTGGTTCCTACTCATACAGACCATACGTAGTTCAACTCTGCTTATGAAACTGACACAAACCACAGCTCCACTTACATAAATTCTCTTTAGTTTATTGTGAGAATCGTGTTGGGTTCGTGAACTGTGTTATATCATTTGAGCCCAAAATCTCTTGGTTTCCCAGTAATGAACTCTTGCATGTAGAAAGACACAGATCCTGTGGTTTAACTCCGTTTCTGTTGGGAAATTCAGAGCAGTGTTCTCATCCATGAAACACACTCTGTTTTAACGCAAGACGCAGCTCTACTTTCCAGAATCTCTAAAGGAACAAGAACCTTGAGCATGCCCAGAAAAAAAGAACTGTGTTTCCTACAAATACGGACCATATGTAGTTCAACTATGAGTATGAACCTGATACAAACCACAGCTCCACTTACATAATTGCTCTTTAGTTAATTGTGAGAATCGCGTTGGGTTCGTGAACTGTGTAAAATCATTTGAGCCCAAAATTCACTTGGTTTACCAGAAATGAACTCTTGCTTGTAGCAATACACTGATCCTGGGGTTTAACTCCGTTTCTGAAGGGAAATTCAGAGCAGTGTTCTCATCCATGAAACACAGTCTATTTAACGCAAGAAGTAAGCTCTTCTTTCGCGTGTCTCTAATACAGCAAGAACCATGAGCATGCCCAGAAAAAAAGAACTGGGTTTTCTACTCATACGGACCATACGTAGTTCATCTCTGCTTATGAAACTGATACAAAACACAGCTCCACTTACATAAATGCTTTTTAGTTAATTGTGAGAATCGCGTTGGGTTCATGAACTGTGTTATATCATTTGAGCCCAAATTCTCTTGGTTTCCCAGAAATGAACTCTTGCCTGTATGAAAACACAGATCCTGTGGTTGTCTCCATTTCTGTTGGGAAATTCAGAGCAGTGTTCTCATCCATGAAACACACTCTGTTTTAACGCAAGAAGCAAGGTCTTCTTTCCAGCATCTCTAATATAGCAAGAACCATGAGCATGCCCAGAAAAAAAGAACTGGGTTTTCTACTCATACGGACCATACATAGTTCATCGCTGCTTTTGAAACTGATACAAACCACAGCTCCACTTACATAAATTCTCTTTAGTTAATAGTGAGAATCGCGTTGGGTTCGTGAACTGTGTAAAATCATTTGAGCCAAAAATTCACTTGGTTTACCAGAAATGAACTCTTGCTTTTAGGAAGACACAGATCCTGGGGTTTAACTCCGTTTCTGAAGGGAAATTTAGAGCAGTGTTCTCATCCATGAAACACACTCTGTTTTAACGCAAGAAGCAAGGTCTTCTTTGTAGCATCTGTAATATAGCAAGAACCATGAGCATGCCCAGAAAAAAAGAACTGTGTTTCCTACTCATAGGGACCATACGAGGTTCAACTCTGCTTATGAAACTGTTACAAACCACAGCTCCACTTACATAAATGCTCTTTAGTTAATTGTGAGAATCGCGTTGGGTTTGTGAACTGTGTTATATCATTTGAGCCCAAAATCTCTTGGTTTCCCAGAAATGAACTATTGCTTGTAGGAAAACACAGATCCTGTGGTTATCTCCGTTTCAGAAGGGAAATTCAGAGCAGTGTTCTCATCCATGAAACACACTCTGTTTTAACGCAACTAGCAAGGTCTTCTTTCCAGCATCTCTTATATAGCAAGAACATGAGCATGCCCAGAAAAAAAGAACTGTGTTTCCTACAAATACGGACCATATGTAGTTCAACTATGCGTATGAACCTGATACAAACCACAGCTCCACTTACATAAATGCTCTTTAGTTAATTGTGAGAATCGCGTTGGGTTCGTGAACTGTGTAAAATCATGTGAGCCTAAAATTCACTTGGTTTACCAGAAATGAACTCTTGCTTGTAGCAATACACTGATCCTGGGGTTTAACTCCGTTTCTGAAGGGAAATTCAGAGCAGTGTTCTCACCCATGAAACACACTCTGTTTTAACGCAAGAAGCAATGTCTTCTTTCCAGCATCTCTAATATAGCAAGAACCATAAGCATGTCCAGAAAAAAGGAACTGTGTTTCCTACTCATACGGACCATATATTGTGCAACCCTACTTATGAAAATGATTCTAACACCCGATGCAGTTACATAAATTCTCTTTAGTTAATAGTGAGAATCGCGTTGGGTTCGTGAACTGTGTAAAATCATTTGAGCCCAAAATTCACGTGGTTTACCAGAAATGAACTCTTGCTTGTAGGAAGACACAGATCCTGTGGTTTAACTCCGTTTCTGAAGGGAAATTTAGAGCAGTGTTCTCATCCATGAAACACACTCTGTTTTAACCCAAGAAGCAAGGTCTTCTTTCCAGCATCTGTAATATAGCAAGAACCATGAGCATGCCCAGAAAAAAAAGTACTGTGTTTCCTACTCAAACGGACCATATATAGTGCAACTCTACTTATGAAAATGATACTAACCCCCACTGCACTTACATAAATTCTCTTTAGTTAATAGTGAGAATCGCGTTGGGTTCGTGAACTGTGTAAAATGATTCGAGCCCAAATTCTCTTGGTTTACCAGAAATGAACTCTTGCTTGTAGGAAGACACAGATCCTGTGGTTTAACTCCGTTTCTGAAAGGAAATTCAGAGCAGTGTTCTCATCCATGAAACACACTCTGTTTTAACACAAGAAGCAAGGTCTTCTTTCCAGCATCTCTAATATACCAAGAACCATGAGCATGCCCAAAAAAAAAAGAACTGTGTTTCCTACTCATACAGACCATACGTAGTTCAGCTCTGCTTATGAAACTGATACAAACCACAGCTCCCCTTACAGAAATGCTCTTTAGTTAATTGTGAGAATCGCGTTGGGTTCGTGAACGGTGTTAAATCATTTGAGCCCAAAATTCACTTGGCTTACCAGAAATGAACTCTTGCTTTTAGCAAGACAATGATGCTGGGGTTTAACTTGGTTTCTGAAGGGAAATGCAGAGCAGTGTTCTCATCCATGAAACACAGTCTGATTTGACGCTAGAAGCAAGCTCTTCTTTGGAGTGTCTCTAATACAGCAAGAACCATGAGCTTTCCCAGAAAAAAAGAACTGTGTTTCCTACTCATACGGACCATATGTAGTTCAACTCTGCGTATGAAACTGATAAAACCACAGCTCCACTTACATAAATGCTCTTGAGTTCATTGTGAGAATCTCGTTGGGTTCGTGAACTGTGTAAAATCATTTGAGCCCAAAATTCACTGCGTTTACCAGAAATGAACTCTTGCTTGTAGCAATACACTGATCCTGGGGTTTAACTCCATTTCTGAAGGGAAATTCATACAGTGTTCTCATCCATGAAACACAGTCTGATTTAACGCAAGAAGCAAGCTCTTCTTTCGAGTGTCTGTAATACAGCAAGAACCATGAGCATGCCCTGAATAAAAGAACGGTGTTTCCTACTCATACGGTCCATATATAGTGCAACTCTACTTATGAAAATGATACTAACCCCCGCTGCACTTACATAAATTCTCTTTAGTTAATAGTGAGAATCGTGTTGGGTTCGGGAACTGTGTAAAATGATTCGAGCCCAAATTCTCTTGGTTTACTAGAAATGAACTCTTTCTTGTAGGAAGACACAGATCCTGTGGTTTAACTCCGTTTCTGAAGGGAAATTAAGAGCAGTGTTCTCATCCATGAAACACACTCTGTTTTAACGCAAGAAGCAAGGGCTTGTTTCCAGCATCTCTAATATACCAAGAACCATGAGCATGCCCAAAAAAAAAGAACTGTGTTTCCTACTCATACAGAACATACATAGTTCAGCTCTGCTTATGAAACTGATACAAACCACAGCTCCCCTTACAGAAATGCTCTTTAGTTAATTGTGAGAATCGCGTTGGGTTCGTGAACGGTGTTAAATCATTTGAGCCCAAAATTCACTTGGCTTACCAGAAATGAACTCTTGCTTTTAGCAAGACAATGATGCTGGGGTTTAACTTGGTTTCTGAAGGGAAATGCAGAGCAGTGTTCTCATCCACGAAACACAGTCTGATTTAACGCTAGAAGCAAGCTCTTCTTTGGAGTGTCTCTAATACAGCAAGAACCATGAGCTTGCCCAGAAAAAAAGAACTGTGTTTCCTACTCATACGGACCATATGTAGTTCAACTCTGCATATGAAACTGATAAAACCACAGCTCCACTTACATAAATGCTCTTGAGTTCATTGTGAGAATCTCGTTGGGTTTGTGAACTGTGTAAAATCATTTGAGCCCAAAATTCACTGGGTTTACCAGAAATGAACTCTTGCTTGTAGCAATACACTGATCCTGGGGTTTAACTCCATTTCTGAAGGGAAATTCATACAGTGTTCTCATCCATGAAACACAGTCTGATTTAACGCAAGAAGCAAGCTCTTCTTTCGAGTGTCTGTAATACAGCAAGAACCATGAGCATGCCCTGAATAAAAGAACGGTGTTTCCTACTCATACGGTCCATATATAGTGCAACTCTACTTATGAAAATGATACTAACCCCCGCTGCACTTACATAAATTCTCTTTAGTTAATAGTGAGAATCGCGTTGGGTTCGTGAACTGTGTAAAATGATTCGAGCCCAAATTCTCTTGGTTTACTAGAAATGAACTCTTTCTTGTAGGAAGACACAGATCCTGTGGTTTAACTCCGTTTCTGAAGGGAAATTAAGAGCAGTGTTCTCATCCATGAAACACACTTTGTTTTAACGCAAGAAGCAAGGTCTTCTTTCCAGCATCTCTTATATAGCAAGAACATGAGGATGCCCAGAAAAAAAGAACTGTGTTTCCTACTCATACAGACCATACGTAGTTCAACTCTGCTTATGAAACTGACACAAACCACAGCTCCACTTACATAAAAGCACTTTAGTTAATTGTGAGAATCACGTTGGGTTCGTGAACTGTGTAAAATCATTTGAGCCAAAAATTCACTTGGTTTACCAGAAATGAACTCTTGCTTGTAGCAATACACTGATCCTGAGGTTTAACTCCGTTTCTGAAGGGAAATTTAGAGCAGTGTTCCCATCCATGAAACACACTCTGTTTTAACGCAAGAAGCAAGGTCTTCTTTCCAGCATCTCTAATATAGCAAGAACCATGTGCATGCCCAGAAAAAAAAAAAACTGTGTTTCCTACTCATACGGACCATATGTAGTTCAACTCTGCGTATGAAACTGACACATACCACAGCTCCACTTACATAAATGCACTTTAGTTAATTGTGATAATCACGTTGGTTTCGTGAACTTTGTAAAATCTTTTGAGCCCAAAATTCACTTGGTTTACCAGAAATGAACTCTTGCTTGTAGCAATACACTGATCTTGGGGTTTAACTCAGTTTCTGAAGGGAAATTCAGAGCAGTGTTCTCATCGATGAAACACAGTCTGTTTTAATGCAAGAAGTAAGCTCTTCTTTCGAGTGTCTCTAATACAGCAAGAACCATGAACATGCCCAGAAAAAAAGAACTGTGTTTCCCACTCATACAGACCATACATAGTTCAACTCTGCTTATGAAACTGTTACAAACCACAGCTCCACTTACATAAATTCTCTTTAGTTTATTGTGAGAATCGTGTTGGGTTCGTGAACTGTGTTATATCATTTGAGCCCAAAATCTCTTGGTTTCCCAGAAATGAACTCTTGCATGTAGAAAGACACAGATCCTGTGGTTTAACTCTGTTTCTGATGGGAAATTCAGAGCAGTGTTCTCATCCATGAAACACACTCTGTTTTAACGCAAGACGCATGCTCTACTTTCCAGAATCTCTAAAGGAACAAGAACCTTGAGCATGCCCAGAAAAAAAGAACTGTGTTTCCTACAAATACGGACCATATGTAGTTCAACTATGTGTATGAACCTGATACAAACCACAGCTCCACTTACATAAATGCTCTTTAGTTAATTGTGAGAATCGCGTTGTGTTCGTGAATTGTGTAAAATCATGTGAGCCCAAAATTCACTTGGTTTACCAGAAATGAACTGTTGCTTATAGAAATACACTGATCCTGGGGTTTAACTCCGTTTCTGAAGGGAAATTCAGAGCAGTGTTCTCATCCATGAAACACACTCTGTTTTAACGCAAGAAGCAAGGTCTTCTTTCCAGCATCTCTAATATAGCAAGAACCATGAGCATGCCCAGAAAAAAAGAACTGGGTTTTCTACTCATACGGACCATACATAGTTCTTCGCTGCTTTTGAAACTGATACAAACCACAGCTCCACTTACATAAATTCTCTTTAGTTAATATTGAGAATCGCGTTGGATTCGTGAACTGTGTAAAATCATTTGAGCCCAAAATCTCTTGGTTTCCCAAAAATGAACTATTGCTTGTAGGAAAACACAGATCCTGTGGTTATCTCCGTTTCAGAAGGGAAATTCAGAGCAGTGTTCTCATCCATGAAACACACTCTGTTTTAACGCAAGTAGCAAGGTCTTCTTTCCAGCATCTCTTATATAGCAAGAACATGAGCATGCCCAGAAAAAAAGAACTGTGGTTCCTACTCATACAGACCATACGTAGTTCAACTCTGCTTATGAAACTGACACAAACCACAGCTCCACTTACATAAATTCTCTTTAGTTTATTGTGAGAATCGTGTTGGGTTCGTGAACTGTGTTATATCATTTGAGCCCAAAATCTCTTGGTTTCCCAGTAATGAACTCTTGCATGTAGAAAGACACAGATCCTGTGGTTTAACTCCGTTTCTGTTGGGAAATTCACAGCATTGTTCTCATCCATGAAACACACTCTGTTTTAACACAAGACGCATGCTCTACTTTCCAGAATCACTAAAGGAACAGGAACCTTGAGCATGCCCAGAAAAAAAGAACTGTGTTTCCTACAAATACGGACCATATGTAGTTCAACTATGCGTATGAACCTGATACAAACCACAGCTCCACTTACATAAATGCTCTTTAGTTAATTGTGAGAATCGCGTTGGGTTCGTGAACTGTGTAAAATCATTTGAGCCCAAAATTCACTTGGTTTACCAGAAATGAACTCTTGCTTGTAGCAATACACTGATCCTGGGGTTTAACTCCGTTTCTGAAGGGAAATTCAGAGCAGTGTTCTCATCCATGAAACACAGTCTGTTTTAACGCAAGAAGTAAGCTCTTCTTTCGCGTGTCTCTAATACAGCAAGAACCATGAGCATGCCCAGAAAAAAAGAACTGGGTTTTCTACTCATACGGACCATACGTAGTTCATCTCTGCTTATGAAACTGATACAAAACACAGCTCCACTTACATAAATGCTTTTTAGTTAATTGTGAGAATCGCGTTGGGTTCATGAACTGTGTTATATCATTTGAGCCCAAATTCTCTTGGTTTCCCAGAAATGAACTCTTACCTGTAGGAAAACACAGATCCTGTGGTTGTCTCCGTTTCTGTTGGGAAATTCAGAGCAGTGTTCTCATCCATGAAACACACTCTGTTTTAACGCAAGAAGCAAGGTCTTCTTTCCAGCATCTCTAATATGGCAAGAACCATGAGCATGCCCAGAAAAAAAGAACTGGGTTTTCTACTCATACGGACCATACATAGTTCATCGCTGCTTTTGAAACTGATACAAACCACAGCTCCACTTACATAAATTCTCTTTAGTTAATAGTGAGAATCGCGTTGGGTTCGTGAACTGTGTAAAATCATTTGAGCTCAAAATTCACTTGGTTTACCAGAAATGAACTCTTGCTTGTAGGAAGACACAGATCCAGGGGTTTAACTCCGTTTCTGAAGGGAAATTTAGAGCAGTGTTCTCATCCATGAAACACACTCTGTTTTAACGCAAGAAACAAGGTCTTCTTTGCAGCATCTGTAATATAGCAAGATCCATGAGCATGCCCAGAAAAAAAGAACTGTGTTTCCTACTCATACGGACCATACGAGGTTCAACTCTGCTTATGAAACTGTTACAAACCACAGCTCCACTTACATAAATGCTCTTTAGTTAATTGTGAGAATCGCGTTGGGTTTGTGAACTGTGTTATATCATTTGAGCCCAAAATCTCTTGGTTTCCCAGAAATGAACTATTGCTTGTAGGAAAACACAGATCCTGTGGTTATCTCCGTTTCAGAAGGGAAATTCAGTGCAGTATTCTCATCCATGAAACACACTCTGTTTTAACACAAGTAGCAAGGTCTTCTTTCCAGCATCTCTTATATAGCAAGATCATGAGCATGCCCAGAAAAAAAGAACTGTGTTTCCTACTCATACAGACCATATGTAGTTCAACTCTGCTTATGAAACTGACACAAACCACACCTCCACTTACATAAAAGCACTTTACTTAATTGTGAGAATCACGTTGGGTTCGTGAACTTTGTAAAATCATTTGAGCCCAAAATTTTCTCATCAATGAAACACAGTTTGTTTTAACGCAACATGTAAGGTCTTCTTTCGAGTGTCTCTAATACAGCAAGAACCATGAACATGCCCAGAAAAAAAGAACTGTGTTTCCCACTCATACAGACCATACATAGTTCAACACTGCTTATGAAACTGTTACAAACCACAGCTCCACTTACATAAATTCTCTTTAGTTTATTGTGAGAATCGTGTTGGGTTCGTGAACTGTGTTATATCATTTGAGCCCAAAATCTCTTGGTTTCCCAGAAATGAACTCTTGCATGTAGAAAGACACAGATCCTGTGGTTTAACTCCGTTTCTGTTGGGAAATTCAGAGCAGTGTTCTCATCCATGAAACACACTCTGTTTTATTGCAAGACGCATGCTCTACTTTCCAGAATCTCTAAAGCAACAAGAACCTTGAGCATGTCCAGAAAAAAAGAACTGTGTTTCCTACGCATACGGACAATATATAGTGCAACTCTACTTATGAAAATGATACTAACACCCGATGCACATACATAAATTCTCTTTAGTTAATAGTGAGACTCGCATTGGGTTCGTGAACTGTGTAAAATCATTTGAGCCCAAAATTCACTTGGTTTACCAGAAATGAACTCTTGCTTGTAGCAATACACTGATCTTGGGGTTTAACTCAGTTTTTGAAGGGAAATTCAGAGCAGTGTTCTCATCGATGAAACACAGTCTGTTTTAATGCAAGAAGTAAGCTCTTCTTTCGAGTGTCTCTAATACAGCAAGAACCATGAACATGCCCAGAAAAAAAGAACTGTGTTTCCCACTCATACAGACCATACATAGTTCAACTCTGCTTATGAAACTGTTACAAACCACAGCTCCACTTACATAAATTCTCTTTAGTTTATTGTGAGAATCGTGTTGGGTTCGTGACCTGTGTTATATCATTTGAGCCCAAAATCTCTTGGTTTCCCAGAAATGAACTCTTGCATGTAGAAAGACACAGATCCTGTGGTTTAACTCTGTTTCTGATGGGAAATTCAGAGCAGTGTTCTCATCCATGAAACACACTCTGTTTTAACGCAAGACGCATGCTCTACTTTCCAGAATCTCTAAAGGAACAAGAACCTTGAGCATGCCCAGAAAAAAAGAACTGTGTTTCCTACAAATACGGACCATATGTAGTTCAACTATGTGTATGAACCTGATACAAACCACAGCTCCACTTACATAAATGCTCTTTAGTTAATTGTGAGAATCGCGTTGTGTTCGTGAATTGTGTAAAATCATGTGAGCCCAAAATTCACTTGGTTTACCAGAAATGAACTGTTGCTTATAGAAATACACTGATCCTGGGGTTTAACTCCGTTTCTGAAGGGAAATTCAGAGCAGTGTTCTCATCCATGAAACACACTCTGTTTTAACGCAAGAAGCAAGGTCTTCTTTCCAGCATCTCTAATATAGCAAGAACCATGAGCATGCCCAGAAAAAAAGAACTGGGTTTTCTACTCATACGGACCATACATAGTTCTTCGCTGCTTTTGAAACTGATACAAACCACAGCTCCACTTACATAAATTCTCTTTAGTTAATATTGAGAATCGCGTTGGATTCGTGAACTGTGTAAAATCATTTGAGCCCAAAATCTCTTGGTTTCCCAAAAATGAACTATTGCTTGTAGGAAAACACAGATCCTGTGGTTATCTCCGTTTCAGAAGGGAAATTCAGAGCAGTGTTCTCATCCATGAAACACACTCTGTTTTAACGCAAGTAGCAAGGTCTTCTTTCCAGCATCTCTTATATAGCAAGAACATGAGCATGCCCAGAAAAACAGAACTGTGGTTCCTACTCATACAGACCATACGTAGTTCAACTCTGCTTATGAAACTGACACAAACCACAGCTCCACTTACATAAATTCTCTTTAGTTTATTGTGAGAATCGTGTTGGGTTCGTGAACTGTGTTATATCATTTGAGCCCAAAATCTCTTGGTTTCCCAGTAATGAACTCTTGCATGTAGAAAGACACAGATCCTGTGGTTTAACTCCGTTTCTGTTGGGAAATTCACAGCATTGTTCTCATCCATGAAACACACTCTGTTTTAACGCAAGACGCATGCTCTACTTTCCAGAATCACTAAAGGAACAGGAACCTTGAGCATGCCCAGAAAAAAAGAACTGTGTTTCCTACAAATACGGACCATATGTAGTTCAACTATGCGTATGAACCTGATACAAACCACAGCTCCACTTACATAAATGCTCTTTAGTTAATTGTGAGAATCGCGTTGGGTTCGTGAACTGTGTAAAATCATTTGAGCCCAAAATTCACTTGGTTTACCAGAAATGAACTCTTGCTTGTAGCAATACACTGATCCTGGGGTTTAACTCCGTTTCTGAAGGGAAATTCAGAGCAGTGTTCTCATCCATGAAACACAGTCTGTTTTAACGCAAGAAGTAAGCTCTTCTTTCGCGTGTCTCTAATACAGCAAGAACCATGAGCATGCCCAGAAAAAAAGAACTGGGTTTTCTACTCATACGGACCATACGTAGTTCATCTCTGCTTATGAAACTGATACAAAACACAGCTCCACTTACATAAATGCTTTTTTGTTAATTGTGAGAATCGCGTTGGGTTCATGAACTGTGTTATATCATTTGAGCCCAAATTCTCTTGGTTTCCCAGAAATGAACTCTTACCTGTAGGAAAACACAGATCCTGTGGTTGTCTCCGTTTCTGTTGGGAAATTCAGAGCAGTGTTCTCATCCATGAAACACACTCTGTTTTAACGCAAGAAGCAAGGTCTTCTTTCCAGCATCTCTAATATGGCAAGAACCATGAGCATGCCCAGAAAAAAAGAACTGGGTTTTCTACTCATACGGACCATACATAGTTCATCGCTGCTTTTGATACTGATACAAACCACAGCTCCACTTACATAAATTCTCTTTAGTTAATAGTGAGAATCGCGTTGGGTTCGTGAACTGTGTAAAATCATTTGAGCCCAAAGTTCACTTGGTTTACCAGAAATGAACTCTTGCTTGTAGGAAGACACAGATCCAGGGGTTTAACTCTGTTTCTGAAGGGAAATTTAGAGCAGTGTTCTCATCCATGAAACACACTCTGTTTTAACGCAAGAAACAAGGTCTTCTTTGCAGCATCTGTAATATAGCAAGATCCATGAGCATGCCCAGAAAAAAAGAACTGTGTTTCCTACTCATACGGACCATACGAGGTTCAACTCTGCTTATGAAACTGTTACAAACCACAGCTCCACTTACATAAATGCTCTTTAGTTAATTGTGAGAATCGCGTTGGGTTTGTGAACTGTGTTATATCATTTGAGCCCAAAATCTCTTGGTTTCCCAGAAATGAACTATTGCTTGTAGGAAAACACAGATCCTGTGGTTATCTCCGTTTCAGAAGGGAAATTCAGTGCAGTATTCTCATCCATGAAACACACTCTGTTTTAACACAAGTAGCAAGGTCTTCTTTCCAGCATCTCTTATATAGCAAGAACATGAGCATGCCCAGAAAAAAAGAACTGTGTTTCCTACTCATACAGACCATATGTAGTTCAACTCTGCTTATGAAACTGACACAAACCACACCTCAACTTACATAAAAGCACTTTACTTAATTGTGAGAATCACGTTGGGTTCGTGAACTTTGTAAAATCATTTGAGCCCAAAATTTTCTCATCAATGAAACACAGTCTGTTTTAACGCAACATGTAAGGTCTTCTTTCGAGTGTCTCTAATACAGCAAGAACCATGAACATGCCCAGAAAAAAAGAACTGTGTTTCCCACTCATACAGACCATACATAGTTCAACACTGCTTATGAAACTGTTACAAACCACAGCTCCACTTACATAAATTCTCTTTAGTTTATTGTGAGAATCGTGTTGGGTTCGTGAACTGTGTTATATCATTTGAGCCCAAAATCTCTTGGTTTCCCAGAAATGAACTCTTGCATGTAGAAAGACACAGATCCTGTGGTTTAACTCCGTTTCTGTTGGGAAATTCAGAGCAGTGTTCTCATCCATGAAACACACTCTGTTTTATTGCAAGACGCATGCTCTACTTTCCAGAATCTCTAAAGCAACAAGAACCTTGAGCATGTCCAGAAAAAAAGAACTGTGTTTCCTACGCATACGGACAATATATAGTGCAACTCTACTTATGAAAATGATACTAACACCCGATGCACATACATAAATTCTCTTTAGTTAATAGTGAGACTCGCATTGGGTTCGTGAACTGTGTAAAATCATTTGAGCCCAAAATTCACTTGGTTTACCAGAAATGAACTCTTGCTTGTATCAATACACTGATCTTGGGGTTTCACTCAGTTTCTGAAGGGAAATTCAGAGCAGTGTTCTCATCCATGAAACACAGTCTGTTTTAACGCAAGAAGTAAGCTCTTCTTTCGAGTGTCTCTAATACAGCAAGAACCATGAACATGCCCAGAAAAAAAGAACTGTGGTTCCCACTCATACAGACCATACATAGTTCAACTCTGCTTATGAAACTGTTACAAACCACAGCTCCACTTACATAAATTCTCTTTAGTTTATTGTGAGAATCGTGTTGGGTTCGTGAACTGTGTTATATCATTTGAGCCCAAAATCTCTTGGTTTCCCAGAAATGAACTCTTGCATGTAGAAAGACACAGATCCTGTGGTTTAACTCCGTTTCTGTTGGGAAATTCAGAGCAGTGTTCTCATCCATGAAACACAGTCTGTTTTAACGCAAGAAGTAAGCTCTTCTTTCACGTGTCTCTAATACAGCAAGAACCATGAGCATGCCCAGAAAAAAAGAACTGGGTTTTCTACTCATACGGACCATACGTAGTTCATCTCTGCTTATGAAACTGATACAAACCACAGCTCCACTTACATAAATGCACTTTAGTTAATTGTGAGAATCGCGTTGGGTTCGTGAAATGTGTAAAATCATTTGAGCCAAAAATTCACTTGGTTTACCAGAAATGAACTCTTGCTTGTAGCAATACACTGATCAATGGTTTTAACTCCGTTTCTGAAGGGAAATTTAGAGCAGTGTTCTCATCCATGAAACACACTCTGTTTTAACGCAAGAAGCAAAGTCTTCTTTCCAGCATCTGTAATATAGCAAGAACCATGAGCATGCCCAGAAAAAAGAACTGTGTGTCCTACTCATACGGACCATATTTAGTTCAACTCTGCGTATGAAACTGATACAAACCACAGCTCCACTTACATAAATGCTCTTTAGTTAATTGTGAGAATCGCGTTGGGTTCGTGAACTGTGTAAAATCATTTGAGCCCAAAATTCTCTTGGTTTACGAGAAATGAACTCTTGCTTGTAGCAATACACTGATCCTGGGGTTTAACTCCGTTTCTGAAGGGAAATTCAGAGCAGTGTTCTCATCCATGAAACACAGTCTGTTTTAACGCAAGAAGCAAGCTCTTCTTTCGCGTGTCTCTAATACAGCAAGAACCATGAGCATGCCCAGAAAAAAGAACTGGGTTTTCTACTCATACGGACCATACATAGTTCATCTCTGCTTATGAAACTGATACAAACCACAGCTCCACTTACATAAATTCTCTTTAGTTAATAGTGAGAATCGCGTTGGGTTCGTGAACTGTGTAAAATCATTTGAGCCCAAAATTCTCTTGGTTTACCAGAAATGAACTCTTGCTTGTAGCAATACACTGATCCTGGGGTTTAACTCCGTTTCTGAAGGGAAATTCAGATCAGTGTTCTCATCCATGAAACACACTCTGTTTTAACGCAAGTAGCAAGGTCTTCTTTCCAGCATCTCTTATATAGCAAGAACATGAGCATGCCCAGAAAAAAAGAACTGTGTTTCCTACCCATACAGACCATACGTAGTTCAACTCTGCTTATGAAACTGACACAAACCACACCTCCACTTACATGAATGCACTTTAGTTAATTGTGAGAATCACGTTGGGTTCATGAACTTTGTAAAATCATTTGAGCCCAAAATTCACTTGGTTTACCAGAAATGAACTGTTGCTTGTAGAAATACACTGACCTTGGGGTTTAACTCAGTTTCTGTTGGGAAATTCAGAGCAGTGTTCTCATCCATGAAACACAGTCTGTTTTAACGCAAGAAGTAAGCTCTTCTTTCGAGTGTCTCTAATACAGCAAGAACCATGAACATGCCCAGAAAAAAGGAACTGTGTTTCCCACTCATACAGACCATACATAGTTCAACTCTGCTTATGAAACTGTTACAAACCACAGCTCCACTTACATAAATGCTCTTTAGTTAATAGTGAGAATCGCGTTGGGTTCGTGAACTGTGTAAAATCATTTGAGCCCAAAATTCACTTGGTTTACCAGAAATGAACTCTTGCTTGTAGCAATACACAGATCCTGGGGTTTAACTCCGTTTCTGAAGGGAAATTCAGAGCAGTGTTCTCATCCATGAAACACACTCTGTTTTAACGCAAGAAGCAAGGTCTTCTTTGCAGCATCTGTAATATAGCAAGAACCATGAGCATGCCCAGAAAAAAAGAACTGTGTTTCCTACTCATACGGACCATACGAGGTTCAACTCTGCTTATGAAACTGTTACAAACCACAGCTCCACTTACATAAATGCTCTTTAGTTAATTGTGAGAATCGCGTTGGGTTTGTGAACTGTGTTATATCATTTGAGCCCAAAATCTCTTGGTTTCCCAGAAATGAACTATTGCTTGTAGGAAAACACAGATCCTGTGGTTATCTCCGTTTCAGAAGGGAAATTCAGAGCAGTGTTCTCATCCATGAAACACACTCTGTTTTAACGCAAGTAGCAAGGTCTTCTTTCCAGCATCTCTTATATGGCAAGAACATGAGCATGCCCAGAAAAAAAGAACTGTGTGTCCTACTCATACGGACCATATGTAGTTTAACTCTGCGTATGAAACTGATACAAACCACAGCTCCACTTACATAAATGCTCTTTAGTTAATTGTGAGAATCGCGTTGGGTTCGTGAACTGTGTAAAATCATTTGAGCCCAAAATTTTCTCATCCATGAAACACAGTCTGTTTTAACGCAAGATGTAAGCTCTTCTTTCGAGTGTCTCTAATAGAGCAAGAACCATGAACATGCCCAGAAAAAAAGAACTGTGTTTCCCACTCATACAGACCATACATAGTTCAACTCTGCTTATGAAACTGTTACAAACCACAGCTCCACTTACATAAATTCTCTTTAGTTTATTGTGAGAATCGTGTTGGGTTCGTGAACTGTGTTATATCATTTCAGCCCAAAATCTCTTGGTTTCCCAGAAATGAACTCTTGCATGTAGAAAGACACAGATCCTGTGGTTTAACTCCGTTTCTGTTGGGAAATTCAGAGCAGTGTTCTCATCCATGAAACACACTCTGTTTTAATGCAAGACGCATGCTCTACTTTCCAGAATCTCTAAATCAACAAGAACCTTGAGCATGTCCAGAAAAAAAGAACTGTGTTTCCTACTCATACAGACAATATATAGTGCAACTCTACTTATGAAAATGATACTAATACCCGATGCACATACATAAATTCTCTTTAGTTAATAGTGAGACTCGCATTGGGTTCGTGAACTGTGTAAAATCATTTGAGCCCAAAATTCACTTGGTTTACCAGAAATGAACTCTTGCTTGTAGGAAGACACAGATGCTGGGGTTTAACTCCGTTTCTGAAGGGAAATTTAGAGTAGTGTTCTCATCCATGAAACACACTCTGTTTTAAGGTAAGAAGCAAGGTCTTCTTTCCAGCATCTCTAATATAGCAAGAACCATGAGCATGCCAAGAAAAAAAGAACTGTGTTTCCTACTCATACCGACCATACGTAGTTCAACTCTGCGTATGAAACTGATACAAACCACAGCTCCACTTACATAAATGCACTTTAGTTAATTGTGAGAATCGCGTTGGGTTCGTGAAATGTGTAAAATCATTTGAGCCAAAAATTCACTTGGTTTATCAGAAATGAACTCTTGCTTGTAGCAATACACTGATCAATGGTTTTAACTCCGTTTCTGAAGGGAAATTTAGAGCAGTGTTCTCATCCATGAAACACACTCTGTTTTAACGCAAGAAGCAAGGTCTTCTTTCCAGCATCTGTAATATAGCAAGAACCATGACCATGCCCAGAAAAAAAGAACTGTGTATCCTACTCATACGGACCATATGTAGTTCAACTCTGCGTATGAAACTGATACAAACCACAGCTCCACTTACATAAATGCTCTTTAGTTAATTGTGAGAATCGCGTTGGGTTCGTGAACTGTGTAAAATCATTTGAGCCCAAAATTCTCTTGGTTTACCAGAAATGAACTCTTGCTTGTAGCAATACACTGATCCTGGGGTTTAACTCCGTTTCTGAAGGGAAATTCAGAGCAGTGTTCTCATCCATGAAACACAGTCTGTTTTAACGCAAGAAGCAAGCTCTTCTTTTGCGTGTCTCTAATACAGCAAGAACCATGAGCATGCCCAGAAAAAAAGAACTGGGTTTTCTACTCATACGGACCATACATAGTTCATCTCTGCTTATGAAACTGATACAAACCACAGCTCCACTTACATAAATTCTCTTTAGTTAATAGTGAGAATCGCGTTGGGTTCGTGAACTGTGTAAAATCATTTGAGCCCAAAATTCACTTGGTTTACCAGAAATGAACTCTTGCTTGTAGCAATACACTGATCTTGGGGTTTCACTCAGTTTCTGAAGGGAAATTCAGAGCAGTGTTCTCATCCATGAAACACACTCTGTTTTAACGCAAGAAGTAAGCTCTTCTTTCGAGTGTCTCTAATACAGCAAGAACCATGAACATGCCCAGAAAAAAAGAACTGTGTTTCCCACTCATACAGACCATACATAGTTCAACTCTGCTTATGAAACTGTTACAAACCACAGCTCCACTTACATAAATTCTCTTTAGTTTATTGTGAGAATCGTGTTGGGTTCGTGAACTGTGTTATATCATTTGAGCCCAAAATCTCTTGGTTTCCCAGAAATGAACTCTTGCATGTAGAAAGACACAGATCCTGTGGTTTAACTCCGTTTCTGTTGGGAAATTCAGAGCAGTGTTCTCATCCATGAAACACACTCTGTTTTAACGCAAGACGCATGCTCTACTTTCCAGAATCTCTAAAGGAACAAGAACCTTGAGCATGCCCAGAAAAAAAGAACTGTGTTTCCTACAAATACGGACCATATGTAGTTCAACTATGCGTATGAACCTGATACAAACCACAGCTCCACTTACATAAATGCTCTTTAGTTAATTGTGAGAATCGCGTTGGATTCGTGAACTGTGTAAAATCATTTGAGCCTAAAATTCACTTGGTTTACCAGAAATGAACTCTTGCTTGTAGCAATACACTGATCCTGGGGTTTAACTCCGTTTCTGATGGGAAATTCAGAGCAGTGTTCTCATCCATGAAACACAGTCTGTTTTAACGCAAGAAGTAAGCTCTTCTTTCACGTGTCTCTAATACAGCAAGAACCATGAGCATGCCCAGAAAAAAAGAACTGGGTTTTCTACTCATACGGACCATACGTAGTTCATCTCTGCTTATGAAACTGATACAAACCACAGCTCCACTTACATAAATGCACTTTAGTTAATTGTGAGAATCGCGTTGGGTTCGTGAAATGTGTAAAATCATTTGAGCCAAAAATTCACTTGGTTTACCAGAAATGAACTCTTGCTTGTAGCAATACACTGATCAATGGTTTTAACTCCGTTTCTGAAGGGAAATTTAGAGCAGTGTTCTCATCCATGAAACACACTCTGTTTTAACGCAAGAAGCAAGGTCTTCTTTCCAGCATCTGTAATATAGCAAGAACCATGAGCATGCCCAGAAAAAAGAACTGTGTGTCCTACTCATACGGACCATATTTAGTTCAACTCTGCGTATGAAACTGATACAAACCACAGCTCCACTTACATAAATGCTCTTTAGTTAATTGTGAGAATCGCGTTGGGTTCGTGAACTGTGTAAAATCATTTGAGCCCAAAATTCTCTTGGTTTACGAGAAATGAACTCTTGCTTGTAGCAATACACTGATCCTGGGGTTTAACTCCGTTTCTGAAGGGAAATTCAGATCAGTGTTCTCATCCATGAAACACACTCTGTTTTAACGCAAGTATCAAGGTCTTCTTTCCAGCATCTCTTATATAGCAAGAACATGAGCATGCCCAGAAAAAAAGAACTGTGTTTCCTACCCATACAGACCATACGTAGTTCAACTCTGCTTATGAAACTGACACAAACCACACCTCCACTTACATGAATGCACTTTAGTTAATTGTGAGAATCACGTTGGGTTCATGAACTTTGTAAAATCATTTGAGCCCAAAATTCACTTGGTTTACCAGAAATGAACTGTTGCTTGTAGAAATACACTGACCTTGGGGTTTAACTCAGTTTCTGTTGGGAAATTCAGAGCAGTGTTCTCATCCATGAAACACAGTCTGTTTTAACGCAAGAAGTAAGCTCTTCTTTCGAGTGTCTCTAATACAGCAAGAACCATGAACATGCCCAGAAAAAAGGAACTGTGTTTCCCACTCATACAGACCATACATAGTTCAACTCTGCTTATGAAACTGTTACAAACCACAGCTCCACTTACATAAATGCTCTTTAGTTAATAGTGAGAATCGCGTTGGGTTCGTGAACTGTGTAAAATCATTTGAGCCCAAAATTCACTTGGTTTACCAGAAATGAACTCTTGCTTGTAGCAATACACAGATCCTGGGGTTTAACTCCGTTTCTGAAGGGAAATTCAGAGCAGTGTTCTCATCCATGAAACACACTCTGTTTTAACGCAAGAAGCAAGGTCTTCTTTGCAGCATCTGTAATATAGCAAGAACCATGAGCATGCCCAGAAAAAAAGAACTGTGTTTCCTACTCATACGGACCATACGAGGTTCAACTCTGCTTATGAAACTGTTACAAACCACAGCTCCACTTACATAAATGCTCTTTAGTTAATTGTGAGAATCGCGTTGGGTTTGTGAACTGTGTTATATCATTTGAGCCCAAAATCTCTTGGTTTCCCAGAAATGAACTATTGCTTGTAGGAAAACACAGATCCTGTGGTTATCTCCGTTTCAGAAGGGAAATTCAGAGCAGTGTTCTCATCCATGAAACACACTCTGTTTTAACGCAAGTAGCAAGGTCTTCTTTCCAGCATCTCTTATATGGCAAGAACATGAGCATGCCCAGAAAAAAAGAACTGTGTGTCCTACTCATACGGACCATATGTAGTTTAACTCTGCGTATGAAACTGATACAAACCACAGCTCCACTTACATAAATGCTCTTTAGTTAATTGTGAGAATCGCGTTGGGTTCGTGAACTGTGTAAAATCATTTGAGCCCAAAATTTTCTCATCCATGAAACACAGTCTGTTTTAACGCAAGATGTAAGCTCTTCTTTCGAGTGTCTCTAATAGAGCAAGAACCATGAACATGCCCAGAAAAAAAGAACTGTGTTTCCCACTCATACAGACCATACATAGTTCAACTCTGCTTATGAAACTGTTACAAACCACAGCTCCACTTACATAAATTCTCTTTAGTTTATTGTGAGAATCGTGTTGGGTTCGTGAACTGTGTTATATCATTTGAGCCCAAAATCTCTTGGTTTCCCAGAAATGAACTCTTGCATGTAGAAAGACACAGATCCTGTGGTTTAACTCCGTTTCTGTTGGGAAATTCAGAGCAGTGTTCTCATCCATGAAACACACTCTGTTTTAATGCAAGACGCATGCTCTACTTTCCAGAATCTCTAAAGCAACAAGAACCTTGAGCATGTCCAGAAAAAAAGAACTGTGTTTCCTACTCATACAGACAATATATAGTGCAACTCTACTTATGAAAATGATACTAATACCCGATGCACATACATAAATTCTCTTTAGTTAATAGTGAGACTCGCATTGGGTTCGTGAACTGTGTAAAATCATTTGAGCCCAAAATTCACTTGGTTTACCAGAAATGAACTCTTGCTTGTAGGAAGACACAGATGCTGGGGTTTAACTCCGTTTCTGAAGGGAAATTTAGAGTAGTGTTCTCATCCATGAAACACACTCTGTTTTAAGGTAAGAAGCAAGGTCTTCTTTCCAGCATCTCTAATATAGCAAGAACCATGAGCATGCCAAGAAAAAAAGAACTGTGTTTCCTACTCATACCGACCATACGTAGTTCAACTCTGCGTATGAAACTGATACAAACCACAGCTCCACTTACATAAATGCACTTTAGTTAATTGTGAGAATCGCGTTGGGTTCGTGAAATGTGTAAAATCATTTGAGCCAAAAATTCACTTGGTTTACCAGAAATGAACTCTTGCTTGTAGCAATACACTGATCAATGGTTTTAACTCCGTTTCTGAAGGGAAATTTAGAGCAGTGTTCTCATCCATGAAACACACTCTGTTTTAACGCAAGAAGCAAGGTCTTCTTTCCAGCATCTGTAATATAGCAAGAACCATGAGCATGCCCAGAAAAAAAGAACTGTGTGTCCTACTCATACGGACCATATGTAGTTCAACTCTGCGTATGAAACTGATACAAACCACAGCTCCACTTACATAAATGCTCTTTAGTTAATTGTAGGAATCGCGTTGGGTTCGTGAACTGTGTAAAATCATTTGAGCCCAAAATTCTCTTGGTTTACCAGAAATGAACTCTTGCTTGTAGCAATACACTGATCCTGGGGTTTAACTCCGTTTCTGAAGGGAAATTCAGAGCAGTGTTCTCATCCATGAAACACAGTCTGTTTTAACGCAAGAAGCAAGCTCTTCTTTTGCGTGTCTCTAATACAGCAAGAACCATGAGCATGCCCAGAAAAAAAGAACTGGGTTTTCTACTCATACGGACCATACATAGTTCATCTCTGCTTATGAAACTGATACAAACCACAGCTCCACTTACATAAATTCTCTTTAGTTAATAGTGAGAATCGCGTTGGGTTCGTGAACTGTGTAAAATCATTTGAGCCCAAAATTCTCTTGGTTTACCAGAAATGAACCTTTGCTTGTAGCAATACACTGATCCTGGGGTTTAACTCCGTTTCTGAAGGGAAATTCAGAGCAGTGTTCTCATCCATGAAACACACTCTGTTTTAACGCAAGTAGCACGGTCTTCTTTCCAGCATCTTTTAAATAGCACGAACATGAGCATGCCCAGCAAAAAAGAACTGTGTTTCCTACTCATACAGACCATACATAGTTCAACTCTGTTTATGAAAATGTTACAAACCACAGCTCCACTTACATAAATGCTCTTTAGTTAATTGTGAGAATCACGTTGGGTTCGTGAACTGTGTAAAATCATTTGAGCCCAAAATTCACTTGGTTTACCAGAAATGAACTCTTTCTTGTAGCAATACACTGATCCTGGGATTTAACTCCGTTTCTGAAGGGAAATTTAGAGCACTGATCTCATCCATGAAATACACTCTGTTTTAACGCAAGAAGCAAGGTCTTCTTTCCAGCATCTGTAATATAGCAAGAACCATGAGCATGCCCAGAAAAAAAGAACTGTGTTTCCTACTCATACGCACCATATGTAGTTCCACTCTACTTATGAAAATGATACTAACCGCCGCTGCACTTACATAAATTCTCTTTAGTTAATAGTGAGAATCGCGTTCGGTTTGTGAACTGTGTAAAATCATTTGAGCCCAAAATTCACTTGGTTTACCAGAAATGAACTCTTGCTTGTAGGAAGACACAGATCCTGGGGTTTAACTCCGTTTCTAAAGGGAAATTCAGAGCAGTGTTCTCATCCATGAAACACAGTCTGTTGTAACGCAAGAAGCAAGCTCTTCTTTCGAGTGTCTCTAATACAACAAGAACCATGAACCTGCCCAGAAAAAAAGAACTGTGTTTCCCACTCATACAGACCATACATAGTTCAACTCTGCTTATGAAACTGACACAAACCACACCTCCACTTACATAAATGCACTTCAGTTAATTGTGAGAATCACGTTGGGTTCGTGAACTGTGTTATATCATTTGAGCCCAAAATCTCTTGGTTTCCCAGAAATGAACTCTTGCATGTAGAAAGACACAGATCCTGTGGTTTAACTCCGTTTCTGTTGGGAAATTCAGAGCAGTGTTCTCATCCATGAAACACACTCTGTTTTAACGCAAGACGCATGCTCTACTTTCCAGAATCTCTAAAGGAACAAGAACCTTGAGCATGCCGAGAAAAAAAGAACTGTGTTTCCTACTCATACGAACCATATGTAGTTCAACTCTGCGTATGAACCTGATACAAACCACAGCTCCACTTACATGAATGCTCTTTAGCTAATTGTGAGAATCACGTTGGGTTCGTGAACTGTGTAAAATCATTTGAGCCCAAAATTCACTTGGTTTACCAGAAATGATCTCTTGCTTGTAGCAATACACTGATCCTGGGGTTTGACTCCGTTTCTGAAGGGAAATTCAGAGCAGTGTTCTCATCCATGAAACACAGTCTGTTTTAACGCAAGACGTAAGCTCTTCTTTCGCGTGTCTCTAATATAGCAAGAACCATGAGCATGCCCAGGAAAAAAAGAACTGGGTTTTCTACTCATACGGACCATACGTAGTTCATCTCTGCTTATGAACCTGATACAAACCACAGCTCCACTTACATAAATGCTTTTTAGTTAATTGTGAGAATCGCGTTGGGTTCATGAACTGTGTTATATCATTTGAGCCCAAATTCTCTTGGTTTCCCAGAAATGAACTCTTGCCTGTAGGAAAACACAGATCCTGTGGTTGTCTCCGTTTCTGAAGGGAAATTCAGAGCAGTGTTGTCATCCATGAAACACACTCTGTTTTAACGCAAGAAGCAAGGACTTCTTTGCAGCATCTCTAATATAGCAAGAACATGAGCATGCCCAGAAAAAAAGAACTGTGTTTCCTACTCATACAGACCATATGTAGTTCAACTCTGCTTATGGAACTGATACAAACCACAGGTCCACTTACATAAATGCTCTTTAGTTATTTGACAATCGCGTTGGGTTCCTGAACTTTGTAAAATCATTTGAGCCCAAAATTCACTTGGTTTACCAGAAATGAACTCTTGCTTGTAGCAATACACTGATCTTGGGGTTTAACTCCGTTTCTGAAGGGAAATTCAGAGCAGTGTTCTCATCTATGAAACACAGTCTGTTTTAACGCAAGAAGTAAGCTCTTCTTTCGAGTGTCTCTAATAGAGCAAGAACCATGAACATGCCCAGAAAAAAAGAACTGTGTTTCCCACTCATACAGACCATACATAGTTCAACTCTGCTTATGAAACTGTTACAAACCACAGCTCCACTTACATAAATGCTCTTTAGTTAATTGTGAGAATCGTGTTGGGTTCGTGAACTGTGTTATATCATTTGAGCCCAAAATCTCTTGGTTTCCCAGATATGAACTCTTGCATGTAGAAAGACACAGATACTCTGGTTTAACTCCGTTTCTGTTGGGAAATTCAGAGCAGTGTTCTCATCCATGAAACACACTCTGTTTTAACGCAAGATGCATGCTCTACTTTCCAGAATCTCTAAAGGAACAAGAACCTTGTGCATGCCGATTAAAAAATAACTGTGTTTCCTACTCATACGGACCATATGTAGTTCAACTCTGCGTATGAACCTGATACAAACCACAGCTCCACTTACATAAATGCTCTTTAGCTTATTGTGAGAATCGCGTTGGTGTCGTGAACTGTGTTATATCATTTGAGCCCAAAATCTCTTGGTTTCCCAGAAATGAACTCTTGCCTGTAGAAAAACACAGATCCTGTGGTTGTCTCCGTTTCTGAAGGGAAATTCAGAGGAGTGTTCTCATCCATGAAACACACTCTGTTTTAACACAAGAAGCAAGGTCTTCTTTCCAGCATCTCTAATATAGCAGGAACTCTGAGCATGCTCAGAAAAAAAGAACTGGGTTTTCTACTCATACGAACCATACGTAGTTCATCTCTGCTTTTGAAACTCATACAAACCACAGCTCCACTTACATGAATTCTCTTTAATTAATAGTGAGAATCGCGTTGGGTTCGTGAACTGTGTAAAATCATTTGAGCCCAAAATTCACTTGGTTTACCAGAAATGAACTCTTGCTTGTAGGAAGACACAGATCCTGGGGTTTAACTCCGTTTCTGAAGGGAAATTTAGAGCAGAGTTCTCATCTATGAAACACACTCTGTTTTAACGCAAGAAGCAAGGTCTCTTTGCAGCATCTATAATATAGCAAGAACCATGAGCATGCCCAGAAAAAAAGAACTGTGTTTCCTACTCATACGGACCATATGAGGTTCAAATCTGCTTATGAAACTGTTACAAAACACAGCTCCACTTACATAAATGCTCTTTAGTTAATTGTGAGAATCACGTTGCGTTTGTGAACTGTGTTATATCATTTGAGCCCAAAATCTCTTGGTTTCCCAGAAATGAACTCTTGCTTGTAGGAAAACACAGATCCTGTGGTTATCTCCGCTTCAGAAGGGAAATTCAGAGCAGTGTTCTCATCCATGAAACACACTCTCTTTTAACGCAAGTAGCAAGGTCTTCTTTCCAGCATCTCTTATATAGCAAGAACATGAGCATGCCCAGAAAAAAAGAACTGTGTTTCCTACTCATACAGACCATACGTAGTTCAACTCTGCTTATGAAACTGTTACAAACCACAGCTCCACTTACATAAATTCTCTTTAGTTTATTGTGAGAATCGTGTTGGGTTCGTGAACTGTGTTATATCATTTGAGCCCAAAATCTCTTGGTTTCCCAGACATGAACTCTTGCATGTAGAAAGACACAGATCCTGTGGTTTAACTCCGTTTCTGTTGGGAAATTCAGAGCAGTGTTCTCATCCATGAAACACACTCTGTTTTAACGCAAGACGCATGCTCTACTTTCCAGAATCTCTAAAGGAACAAGAAACTTGAGCATGCCGAGAAAAAAAGAACTGTGTTTCCTACTCATACGGACCATATGTAGTTCAACTCTGCGTATGAACCTGATACAAACCACAGCTCCACTTACATAAATGCTCTTTAGCTAATTGTGAGAATCACGTTGGGTTCGTGAACTGTGTAAAATCATTTGAGCCCAAAATTCACTTGGTTTACCAGAAATGAACTCTTGCTTGTAGCAATACACTGATCCTGGGGTTTACCTCCGTTTCTGAAGGGAAATTCAGAGCAGTGTTCTCATCCATGAAACACAGTCTGTTTTAACGCAAGAAGTAAGCTCTTCTTTCGTGTTTCTCTATTATAGCAAGACCCATGAACATGCCCAGAAAAAAAGAACTGGGTTTTCTACTCATACGGACCATACGTAGTTCATCTCTGCTTATGAACCTGATACAAACCACAGCTCCACTTACATAAATGCTTTTTAGTTAATTGTGAGAATCGCGTTAGGTTCATGAACTGTGTTATATCATTTGAGCCCAAAATCTCTTGGTTTCCCAGAAATGAACTCTTGCCTGTAGGAAAACACAGATCCTGTGGTTGTCTCCATTTCTGAAGGGAAATTCAGAGCAGTGTTGTCATCCATGAAACACACTCTGTTTTAACGCAAGAAGCAAGGTCTTCTTTCCAGCATCTCTAATATAGCAAGAACCATGAGCATGCCCAGAAAAAAAGAACTGTGTGTCCTACTCATACGGACCATATGTAGTTTAACTCTGCGTATGAAACTGATACAAACCACAGCTCCACTTACATAAATGCTCTTTAGTTAATTGTGAGAATCGCGTTGGGTTCGTGAACTGTGTAAAATCATTTGAGCCCAAAATTCTCTTGGTTTACCAGAAATGAACTCTTGCTTGTAGCAATACACTGATCCTGGGGTTTAACTCCGTTTCTGAAGGGAAATTCAGAGCAGTGTTCTCATCCATGAAACACACTCCGTTTTAACGCAAGAAGCAAGCTCTTCTTTCGCGTGTCTCTAATACAGCAAGAACCATGAGCATGCCCAGAAAAAAAGAACTGGGTTTTCTACTCATAAGGACCATACGTAGTTCATCTCTGCTTATGAAACTGATACAAACCACAGCTCCACTTACATAAATTCTCTTTAGTTAATAGTGAGAATCGCGTTGGGTTCGTGAACTGTGTAAAATCATTTGAGCCCAAAATTCACTTTGTTTACCAGAAATGAACTCTTGCTTGTAGGAAGACACAGATCCTGGGGTTTAACTCCGTTTCTGAAGGGAAATTTAGAGCAGTGTTCTCATCTATGAAACACACTTTGTTTTAACGCAAGAAGCAAGGTCTTCTTTGCAGCATCTGTAGTATAGCAAGAACCATGAGCATGCCCAGAAAAAAAGAACTGGGTTTTCTACTCATACGGACCATACGTAGTTCATCTCTGCTTATGAACCTGATACAAACCACAGCTCCACTTACATAAATGCTTTTTAGTTAATTGTGAGAATCGCGTTAGTTTCATGAACTGTGTTATATCATTTGAGCCCAAATTCTCTTGGTTTCCCAGAAATGAACTCTTGCCTGTAGGAAAACACAGATCCTGTGGTTGTCTCCATTTCTGAAGGGAAATTCAGAGCAGTGTTGTCATCCATGAAACACACTCTGTTTTAACGCAAGAAGCAAGGTCTTCTTTCCAGCATCTCTAATATAGCAAGAACCATGAGCATGCCCAGAAAAAAAGAACTGGGTTTTCTACTCATAAGGACCATATGTAGTTCATCTCTGCTTATGAAACTGATATAAACCACAGCTCCACTTACATAAATTCTCTTTAGTTAATAGTGAGAATCGCGTTGGGTTCGTGAACTGTGTAAAATTATTTGAGCCCCAAATTCACTTTGTTTACCAGAAATGAACTCTTGCTTGTAGGAAGACACAGATCCTGCGGTTTAACTCCGTTTCTGAAGGGAAATTTAGAGCAGTGTTCTCATCTATGAAACACACTTTGTTTTAACGCAAGAAGCAAGGTCTTCTTTGCAGCATCTGTAGTATAGCAAGAACCATGAGCATGCCCAGAAAAAAAGAACTGTGTTTCCTACTCATACGAACCATACGAGGTTCAACTCTGCTTATGAAATTGATAGAAACCACAGCTCCACTTACATAAATGCTCTTTAGTTAATTGTGAGAATCGCGTTGGGTTTGTGAACTGTGTTATATCATTTGAGCCCAAAATCTCTTGGTTTCCCAGAAATGAACTCTTGCTTGTAGGAAAACACAGATCCTGTGGTTATCTCCGTTTCAGAACGGAAATTCAGAGCAGTGTTCTCATCCATGAAACACACTCTGTTTTAACGCAAGTAGCAAGGTCTTCTTTCCAGCATCTTTTATATAGCAAGAACATGAGCATGCCCAGCAAAAAAGAACAGTGTTTCCTACTCATACAGACCATACGTAGTTCAACTCTGCTTATGATACTGACACAAACCACACCTCCACTTACATAAATGCACTTTAGTTAATTGTGACAATCACGTTGGGTTCGTGAACTGTGTAAAATCTTTTGAGCCCAAAATTCACTTGGTTTACCAGAAATGAACTCTTGCTTGTAGCAATACACTGATCCTGGGATTTAACTCCGTTTCTGAAGGGAAATTTAGAGCACTGATCTCATACATGAAACACACTCTGTTTTAACGCAAGAAGCAAGGTCTTCTTTCCAGCATCTGTAGTATAGCAAGAACCATGAGCATGCCCAGAAAAAAAGAACTGTGTTTCCTACTCATACGCACCATATGTAGTTCCACTCTACTTATGAAAATGATACTAACCGCCGCTGCACTTACATAAATTCTCTTTAGTTAATAGTGAGAATCGCGTTCGGTTCGTGAACTGTGTAAAATCATTTGAGCCCAAAATTCACTTGGTTTACCAGAAATGAACTCTTGCTTGTAGGAAGACACAGATCCTGGGGTTTAACTCCGTTTCTAAAGGGAAATTCAGAGCAGTGTTCTCATCCATGAAACACAGTCTGTTTTAACGCAAGAAGCAAGCTCTTCTTTCGAGTGTCTCTAATACAAAAAGAACCATGAGCATGCCCAAAAAAAGAACTGTGTTTCCTACTCATACGGACCATATATAGTGCAACTCTACTTATGAAAATGATACTAACACCCGCTGCACTTACATAAATTCTCTTTAGTTAATAGTGAGAATCGTGTTGGGTTCGTGAACTGAGTAAAATCATTTGAGCCCAAAATCTCTTGGTTTCCCAGAAATGAACTCTTGCTTGTAGGAAAACACAGATCCTGTGGTTTTCTCCGTTTCAGAAGGGAAATTCAGAGCAGTGTTCTAATCCATGAAACACACTCTGTTTTAACGCAAGTAGCAAGGTCTTCTTTCCAGCATCTCTTATATAACAAGAACATGAGCATGCCCAGAAAAAAAGAACTGTGTTTCCTACTCATACAGACCATACGTAGTTCAACTCTGCTTATGAAACTGACACAAACCACACCTCCACTTACATAAATGCACTTTAGTTAATTGTGAGAATCACGTTGGGTTCGTGAACTTTGTAAAATCATTTGAGCCCAAAATTCACTTGGTTTACCAGAAATGAACTCTTGCTTGTAGCAATACACTGATCTTGGGTTTAACTCCGTTTCTGAAGGGAAATTCAGAGCAGTGTTCTCATCCATGAAACACAGTCTGTTTTAACGCAAGAAGTAAGCTCTTCTTTCGAGTTTCTCTAATACAGCAAGAACCATGAACATGCCCAGAAAAAAAGAACTGTGTTTCCCACTCATACAGACCATACATAGTTCAACTCTGCTTATGAAACTGTTACAAACCACAGCTCCACTTACATAAATTCTCTTTAGTTTATTGTGAGAATCGTGTTGGGTTCGTGAACTGTGTTATATCATTTGAGCTCAATTCTCTTGGTTTCCCAGAAATGAACTCTTGCATGTAGAAAGACACAGATCCTGTGGTTTAACTCCGTTTCTGTTGGGAAATTCAGAGCAGTGTTCTCATCCATGAAACACACTCTGTTTTAACGCAAGATGCATGCTCTACTTTCCAGAATATCTAAAGGAACAAGAACCTTGAGCATGTCCAGAAAAAAAGAACTGTGTTTCCTACTCATACGGACCATACATAGTTCAACTCTGCTTATGAAACTGATACAAACCACAGCTCCCCTTTCATAAATGCTCTTTAGTTAATAGTGAGAATCGCGTTGGATTTGTGAACTGTGTTATATCATTTGAGCCCAAAATCTCTTGGTTTCCCAGAAATGACCTCCTGCCTGTAGGAAAACACAGATCCTGTGGTTATCTCCGTTTCTGAAGGGAAATTCAGAGCAGTGTTCTCATCCATGAAACACACTCTGTTTTAACGCAAGAAGCAAGGTCTTCTTTCCATCATCTCTAATATAACAAGAACCATGAGCATGCCCAGAAAAAAAGAACTGTGTTTCCTACTCATACGGACGATATATAGTGCAACTCTACTTATGAAAATGATACTAACACCTGATGAACTTACATAAATTCTCTTTAGTTAATAGTGAGAATCGCGTTGGGTTCGTGAACTGTGTAAAGGCATTTGAGCCCAAAATTCACTTGGTTTACCAGAAATGAACTCTTGCTTGTAGGAAGACACAGATCCTGGGGTTTAACTCCGTTTCTGAAGGGAAATTTAGAGCAGTGTTCTTATCCATGAAACACACTCTGTTTTAACGCAAGAAGCAAGGTCTTCTTTCCATCATCTCTAATATAGCAAGAACCATGAGCATGCACAGAAAAAAAGAACTGTGTTTCCTACTCATATGGACCATACGTAGTTCAACTCTGCGTATGAAACTGATACAAACCACAGCTCCACTTACATAAATGCTCTTTAGTTAATTGTGAGAATCGCGTTGGGTTCGTGAAATGTGTAAAATCATTTGAGCCAAAAATTCACTTGGTTGACCAGAAATGAACTCTTACTTGTAGCAATACACTGATCAATGGTTTTAACTCCGTTTCTGAAGGGAAATTTAGAGCAGTGTTCTCATCCATGAAACACACTCTGTTTTAACGCAAGAAGCAAGCTCTTCTTTCCAGCATCTGTAATATAGCAAGAACCATGAGCATGCCCAGAAAAAAAATACTGTGTTTCCTACTCATACGGACCATATGTAGTTCAACTCTGCGTATGAAACTGATACAATCCACAGCTCCACTTACATAAATGCTCTTTAGTTAATTCTGAGAATCGCGTTGGGTTCGTGAACTTTGTAAAATCATTTGAGCCCAAAATTCACTTGGTTTACCAGAAATGAACTCTTGCTTGTAGGAAGACACAGATCCTGCGGTTTAACTCCGTTTCTGAAGGGAAATTCAGAGCAGTGTTCTCATCCATGAAACACAGTCTGTTTTAAGGCAAGAAGCAAGCTCTTCTTTCGCTTGTCTCTAATACAGCAAGAACCATGAGCATGCCCAGAAAAAACGAACTGGGTTTTCTACTCATAGGGACCATACGTAGTTCATCTCTGCTTATGAAACTGATACAAACCACAGCTCCACTTACATAAATTCTCTTTAGTTAATAGTGAGAATCGCGTTCGGTTCGTGAACTGTGTAAAATCATTTGAGCCCAAAATTCACTTGGTTTACCAGAAATGAACTCTTGCTTGTAGGAAGACACAGATCCTGCGGTTTAACTCCGTTTCTAAATGGAAATTCAGAGCAGTGTTCTCATCCATGAAACACAGTCTGTTTTAACGCAAGAAGCAAGCTCTTCTTTCGAGTGTCTCTAATACAACAAGAACCATGAGCATGCCCAGAAAAAAAGAACTGTGTTTCCCACTCATACAGACCATACATAGTTCAACAATGCTTATGAAACTGTTACAAACCTCAGCTCCACTTACATAAATGCTCTTTAGTTTATTGTGAGAATCGTGTTGGATTCGTGAACTGTGTTATATCATTTGAGCCCAAATCTCTTGGTTTCCCAGAAATGAACTCTTGAATGTAGAAAGACACAGATCCTGTGGTTTAACTCCGTTTCTGTTGGGAAATTCAGAGCAGTGTTCTCATCCCTGAAACACACTCTGTTGTAACGCAAGATGCATGCTCTACTTTCCAGAATCTCTAAAGGAACAAGAACATTGAGCATGTCCAGAAAAAAAGAATTGTGTTTCCTACTCATACGGACCATACGTAGTTCAACACTGCTTATGAAACTGATACAAACCACAGCTCCCCTTACATAAATGCTCTTTAGTTAATAGTGAGAATCGCATTGGGTTTGTGAACTGTGTTATATCATTTGAGACCAAAACTCTTGGTTTCCCAGAAATGACCTCTTGCCTGTAGGAAAACACAGATCCTGTGGTTATCTCTGTTTCTGAAGTGAAATTCAGCGCAGTGTTCTCATCCATGAAACACACTCTGTTTTAACGCAATAAGCAAGTTCTTCTTTCCAGCATCTCTAATATAGCAAGAACCATGAGCATGCCCAGAAAAAAAGAACTGTGTTTCCTACTCATACGGACGATATATAGTGCAACTCTACTTATGAAAATGATACTAACACCCGATGAACTTACATAAATTCTCTTTAGTTAATAGTGAGAATCGCGTTGGGTTCGTGAACTGTGTAAAGGCATTTGAGCCCAAAATTCACTTGGTTTACCAGAAATGAACTCTTGCTTGTAGCAATACACTGATCAATGGTTTTAACTCCGGTGCTGAAGGGAAATTTAGAGCAGTGTTCTCATCCATGAAACACACTCTGTTTTAACGCAAGAAGCAAGCTCTTCTTTCCAGCATCTGTAATATAGCAATAACCATGAGCATGCCCAGAAAAAAAGAACTGTGTTTCCTACTCATACGGACCATATGTAGTTCAACTCTGCGTATGAAACTGATACAAACCACAGCTCCACTTACATAAATGCTCTTTAGTTAATTTTGAGAATCGCGTTGGGTTCGTGAACTGTGTTATATCATTTGAGCCAAAAATCTCTTGGTTTCCCAGAAATGAACTCTTGCTTGTAGGAAAACAAAGATCCTGTGGTTATCTCCGTTTCTGAAGGGAAATTGAGAGCAGTGTTCTCATCCATGAAACACACTCTATTTTAACGTAAGAAGCAAGGTCTACTTTCCAGCATCTCTAATATAGCAAGAACCATGAGCATGCCCAGAAAAAAAGAACTGTGTTTCCTACTCATAGGGACCATACGTAATTCAACTCTGCTTATGAAACTGATACAAACCACAGCTCCACTTACATAAATGCTCTTTAGTTAATTGTGAAAATCACGTTGGGTTCGTGAACTGTGTAAAATCATTTGAGCCCAAAATTCACTTGGTTGACCAGAAATGAAATCTTGCTTGTAATAATACACTGATCCTGGTGTTTAACTCCATTTCTGTAGGGAAATTTAGAGCAGTGTACTCATCCATGAAACAAACTCTGTTTTAACGCAAGAAGCAAGGTCTTCTTTCCAGCATCTGTAATAAAGCAAGAACCATGAGCATGCCCAGAAAAAAAGAACTGTGTTTCCTACTCATACGGACCATACGAGGTTCAAATCTGCTAATGAAACTGATACCAACCACAGCTCCACTTACATAAATGCTCTTTAGTTAATTGTGAGAATCGCGTAGGGTTCGTGAACTGTGTAAAATCATTTGAGCCCAAAATTCACTTGGTTTACCAGAAATGAACTCTTGCTTGTAGCAATACACTATTCCTGGGCTTTAACTCTGTTTCTGAAGGTATTTTTAGAGCAGTGTTCTCATCCATGAAACACACTCTGTTTTAACGCAAGAAGCAAGGTCTTCTTTCCAGCATCTGTAATATAGCAAGAACCATGAGCATGCCCAGAAAAAAAGAACTGTGTTTCCTACTCATACGCACCATATGTAGTTCAACTATACTTATGAAAATGATACTAACTGCCGCTGCACTTACATAAATTCTCTAGTTAATAGTGAGAATCGCGTTGGATTCGTGAACTGTGTAAAATCATTTGAGCCCAAAATTCACTTGGTTTACCAGAAATGAACTCTTGCTTGTAGGAAGACACAGATCCTGGGGTTTAACTCCGTTTCTAAAGGGAAATTCAGAGCAGTGTTCTCATCCATGAAACACAGTCTGTTTTATCGCAAGAAGCAAGCTCTTCTTTCGAGTGTCTCTAATACAAAAAGAACCATGAGCATGCACAAAAAAAGAACTGTGTTTCCTACTCATACGGACCATATATAGTGCAACTCTACTTATGAAAATGATACTAACACCCGCTGCACTTACATAAATTCTCTTTAGTTAATAGTGAGAATCGCGTTGGGTTTGTGAACTGTGTAAAATCATTTCAGCCCAAAATTCACTTGGTTTACCAGAAATGAACTCTTGTTTGTAGGAAGACACAGATCCTGTGGTTTAACTCCGTTTCAGAAGAGAAATTTAGAGCAGTGTTCTCATCCATGAAACACACTCTGTTTTAACGCAAGAACCAAGGACTTCTTTCCAGCATCTCTAATATAGCAAGAACCATGAGCATGCCCAGAAAAAAAGAACTGTGTTTCCTACTCATACGGACCATACATAGTTTAACTCTGCTTATGGAACTGATACAAACCTCAGCTCCACTTACATAAATGCTCTTTAGTTAATTGTGAGAACCGTGTTGGGTTCGTGAACTGTGTTATATCATTTGAGCCCAAAATCTCTTGGTTTCCCAGAAATGAACTCTTGCTTGTAGCAATACACTGATCCTGGGGTTTAACTCCGTTTCTGAAGAGAAATTCAGAGCAGTGTTCTCATCCATGACACAGTCTGTTTTAACGCAAGAAGTAAGCTCTTCTTTCGAGTGTCTCTAATAGACCAAGAACCATGAACATGCCCAGAAAAAAAGAACTGTGTTTCCCACTCATACAGACCATACATAGTTCAACTCTGCTTATGAAACTGTTACAAACCACAGCTCCACTTACATAAATGCTCTTTAGTTAATTAAGAGAATCGTGTTGGGTTCGTGAACTGTGTTATATCATTTGAGCCCAAAATCCCTTGGTTTCCCAGAAATGAACTCTTGCTTGTAGAAAGACACAGATCCTATGGTTTAAGTCCGTTTCTGATGGGAAATTCAGAGCAGTGTTCTCATCCATGAAACACACTCTGTTTTAACGCAAGACGCATGCTCTACTTTCCAGAATCTCTAAAGGAACAAGAACCTTGAGCATGTCCAGAAAAAAAGAACTGTGTTTCCTACTCATACGGACCATACATAGTTCAACTCTGCTTATGAAACTGATACAAACCACAGCTCCACTTACATAAATGCTCTTTAGTTAATAGTGAGAATCGCGTTGGGCTTGTGAACTCTGTAAAATAATTTGAGCCAAAAATTCACTTGGTTTACCAGAAATGAACTCTTGCTTGTAGCAATAAACTGATCTGGGGTGTAACTCGGTTTCTGAAGGGAAATTCAGAGCTGTGTTCTCATCCATGAAACTCAGTCTGTTTTAACGCAAGAAGCTAGCTCTTCTTTGGAGTGTCTCTAAAAAAGCAAAAGCATGAGCATGCCCAGAAAAAAAGAACTGTGTTTCCTACTCATACGGACCATACGTTGTTGAACTCTGCTTATTAAACTGATACAAACCACAGCTCCACATACATAAATGCTCTATAGTTAATTGTCAGAATCGCTTTGGGTTTGTGAACTGTGTTATATCATTTGAGCCCAAAACCTCTTGGTTTCCCAGAAATGAACTCTTGCTTGTAGGAAAACAAAGATCCTGTGGTTATCTCCCTTTTTGAAGGGAAATTCAGAGCAGTGTTCTCATCCATGAAACACACTCTGTTTTAACGCAATAAGCAAGGTCTTCTTTCCAGCATCTCTAATGTAGAAAGATCCATGAGCATGCCCAGAAAAAAAGAACTGTGTTTCCTACTCAAACGGACCATATATAGTGCAACTATACTTAGGAAAATGATACTAACCACCGCTCCACGTACATAAACTCTCTTTAGTTAATAGTGAGAATCGTGTTGGGTTCGTGAACTTGTAAAATCAATGGAGCCCAATATTCACTTGGTTTACCAGAAATGAACTCTTGCTTGTAGGAAGACACAGATCCTGGGGTTTAACTCCGTTTCTGAAGGGAAATTTAGAGCAGTGTTCTCATCCATGAAACACACTCTGTTTTAACGCAAGAAGCAAGGTCTTCTTTCCAGCATCTCTAATACAGCAAGACCATGATCATGCCCAGAAAAAAAGAACTGTGTTTCCTACTCATGTGGACCATACATAGTTCAACTCTGCTTATGAAACTGATACAAACCACAGCTCCACTTACATAAATGCTCTTTAGTTAATTTTGAGAATCGCGTTGGGTTCGTGAACTGTGTTATATCATTTGAGACCAAAATCTCTTGGTTTCCCAGAAATGAACTCTTGCTTGTAGGAAAACAAAGATCCTGTGGTTATCTCCGTTTCTGAAGGGAATTTCAGAGCAGTGTTCTCATCCATGAAACACACTCTGTTTTAACGCAAGAAGCAAGGACTTCTTTCCAGCATCTCTAATATAGCAAGAACCATGAGCATGCCCAGAAAAAAAGAACTGTGTTTCCTACTCATACGCACCATATGTAGTTCAACTATACTTATGAAAATGATACTAACTGCCGCTGCACTTACATAAATTCTCTAGTTAATAGTGAGAATCGCGTTGGATTCGTGAACTGTGTAAAATCATTTGAGCCCAAAATTCACTTGGTTTACCAGAAATGAACTCTTGCTTGTAGGAAGACACAGATCCTGGGGTTTAACTCCGTTTCTAAAGGGAAATTCAGAGCAGTGTTCTCATCCATGAAACACAGTCTGTTTTAACGCAAGAAGCAAGCTCTTCTTTCGAGTGTCTCTAATACAAAAAGAACCATGAGCATGCACAAAAAAAGAACTGTGTTTCCTACTCATACGGACCATATATAGTGCAACTCTACTTATGAAAATGATACTAACACCCGCTGCACTTACATAAATTCTCTTTAGTTAATAGTGAGAATCGCGTTGGGTTTGTGAACTGTATAAAATCTTTTAAGTCCAAAATTCACTTGGTTTACCAGAAATGAACTCTTGCTTTTAGGAAGACACAGATCCTGTGGTTTAACTCCGTTTCAGAAGGGAAATTTAGAGCAGTGTTCTCATCCATGAAACACACTCTGTTTTAACGCAAGAAGCAAGGACTTCTTTCCAGCATCTCTAATATAGCAAGAACGATGAGCATGCCCAGAAAAAAAGAACTGTGTTTCCTACTCATACGGACCATACATAGTTTAACTCTGCTTATGGAACTGATACAAACCACAGCTCCACTTACATAAATGCTCTTTAGTTAATTGTGAGAATCGCGTAGGGTTCGTGAACTGTGTAAAATCATTTGAGCCCAAAATTCACTTGGTTTACCAGAAATGAACTCTTGCTTGTAGCAATACACTATTCCTGGGGTTTAACTCTGTTTCTGAAGGTATTTTTAGAGCAGTGTTCTCATCCATGAAACACACTCTGTTTTAACGTAAGAAGCAAGGTTTTCTTTCCAGCATCTCCAATATACCAAGAACCATGAGCATGCCCAGAAAAAAAGAACTGTGTTTCCTACTCATACGGACCATATGTAGTTCAATTCTGCATATGAACCTGATACAAACCACAGCTCCACTTACATAAATGCTATTTAGTTAATTGTGAGAATTGCGTTGGGTTCTTGAACTGTGTTATATCATTTGAGCCCAAAAACTCTGGGTTTCCCAGAAATGACCTCTTGCCTGTAGGAAAACAGAGATCCTGTGGTTATCTCCGTTTCTGAAGGGAAATTCAGAGCAGTGTTCTCATCCATGAAACACAGTCTGTTTTAAGGCAAGAAGGAAGCTCTTCTTTCGAGTGTCTCTAATAGAGCAAGAACCATGAACATGCCCAGAAAAAAGAACTGTGTTTCCCACTCATACAGACCATACATAGTTCAACTCTGTTTATGAAACTGTTACAAACCACAGCTCCACTTACATAAATGCTCTTTAGTTAATTGTGAGAATCGTGTTGGGTTCGTGAACTGTGTTATATCATTTGAGGCCAAAATCTCTTGGTTTCCCAGAAATGAACTCTTGCTTATAGAAAGACACAGATCCCGTCTTTTAACTCCGTTTCTGATGGGAAATTCAGAGCAGTGTTCTCATCCATGAAACACTCTGTTTTAACGCAAGAAGCAAGCACTTCTTTGGAGTGTCTCTAATACAGCAAGAATCATGAGCATGCCCAGAAAAAAAGAACTGTGTTTCCTACTCATACGGACCATACGTAGTTCAACTTTGCGTATGAAACTGATACAAACCACAGCTCCACTTACATAAATACTCTTTAGTGAATAGTGAGAATCCCGTTGGGTTTGTGAACTCTGTAAAATAATTTGAGCCCAAAATTCACTTGGTTTACCAGAAATGAACTCTTGCTTATAGCAATAAACTGATCCTGGGGTTTAACTCGGTTTCTGAAGGGAAATTCAGGGCTGTGTTCTCATCCATGAAACACAGTCTGTTTTAACGCAAAAAGCAATCTCTTCGTTGGAGTGTCTCTAATACAACAAAAAGCATGAGCATGCCCAGAAAAAAAGAACTGTGTTTCCTACTCATACGAACCATATGTTGTTCAACTCTGCTTATGAAACTGATACAAACCACAGCTCCACTTACATAAATGCTCTTTATTTAAATGTGAGAATCGCGTTGGGTTCGTGAACTGTGTTATATCATTTGAGCCCAAAATCTCTTGGTTTCCCAGAAATGAACTCTTGCTTGTAGGAAAACACAGATCCTGTGGTTATCTCCGTTTCTGAAGGGAAATTCAGAGCAGTCTTCTCATCCATGAAACACACACTGTTTTAACGAGAGAAGCAAGGTCTTCTTTCCAGGATCTCTAATATAGCAACAACCATGAGCATGCCCAGAAAAAAAGAACTGTGTTTCCTACTCATACGGACCATATATAGTGCAACTCTACTTATGAAAATGATACTAACACCCGATGCACTTACATAAATTCTCATTAGTTAATAGTGAGAATCGCGTTGGGTTCGTGAACTTTGTAAAATCATTTGAGCCCAAAATTCACTTGGTTTACCAGAAATGAACTCTTGCTTGTAGGAAGACACAGATCCTGGGGTTTAACTCCGTTTCTGAAGGGAAATTCAGAGTAGTGTTCTCATCCATGAAACACACTCTGTTTTAACGCAAGTAGCAAGCTCTTCTTTCCAGCATCTCTAATATACCAAGAACCATGAGCATGCCCAGAAAAAAAGAACTGTGTTTCCTACTCATACGGACCATACGTAGTTCAACTCTGCTTATGAAACTGTTACAAACCACAGCTCCACTTACATGAGTGCTCTTTAGTTAATTGTGAGAACCGTGTTGGGTTCGTGAACTGTGTTATGTCATTTGAGCCCAAAATCTCTTGGTTTCCCAGAAATGAACTCTTGCTTGTAGCAATACACTGATCCTGGGGTTTAACTCCGTTTCTGAAGAGAAATTCAGAGCAGTGTTCTCATCCATGAAACACAGTCTGTTTTAACGCAAGAAGTAAGCTCTTCTCTTGAGTGTCTCTAATAGACCAAGAACCATGAACATGCCCAGAAAAAAAGAACTGTGTTTCCCACTCATACAGACCATACATAGTTCAACTCTGCTTATGAAACTGTTACAAACCACAGCTCCACTTACATAAATGCTCTTTAGTTAATTGTGAGAATCGTGTTGGGTTCGTGAACTGTGTTATATCATTTGAGCCCAAAATCTATTGGTTTCCCAGAAATGAACTCTTTCTTGTAGAAAGACACAGATCCTGTGGTTTAACTCCGTTTCTGATGGGAAATTCAGAGCAGAGTTCTCATCCATGAAACACACTCTGTTTTAACGCAAGACGCATGCTCTACTTTCCAGAATCTCTAAAGGAACAAGAACCTTGAGAATGTCCAGAAAAAAAGAACTGTGTTTCCTACTCATACGGACCATACATAGTTCAACTCTGCTTATGAAACTGATACAAACCACAGCTCCACTTACATAAATGCTCTTTAGTTAATAGTGAGAATCGCGTTGGGCTTGTGAACTCTGTAAAAAATTTGAGCCAAAAATTCACTTGGTTTACCAGAAATGAACTCTTGCTTGTAGCAATAAACTGATCTGGGGTGTAACTAGGTTTCTGAAGGGAAATTCAGAGCTGTGTTCTCATCCATGAAACTCAGTCTGTTTTAACGCAAGAAGCTAGCTCTTCTTTGGAGTGTCTCTAATACTGCAAGAAGCATGAGCATGCCAAGAAAAAAAGAACTGTGTTTCCTACTCATATGGACCATACGTTGTTCAACTCTGCTTATTAAACTGATACAAACCACAGCTCCACTTACATAAATGCTCTATAGTTAATTGTCAGAATCGCATTGGGTTTGTGAACTGTGTTATATCATTTGAGCCCAAAACCTCTTGGTTTCCCAGAAATGAACTCTTGCTTGTAGGAAAACAAAGATCCTGTGGTTATCTCCCTTTCTGAAGGGAAATTCAGAGCAGTGTTCTCATCCATGAAACACACTCTGTTTTAACGCAATAAGCAAGGTCTTCTTTCCAGCATCTCTAATGTAGAAAGATCCATGAGCATGCCCAGAAAAAAAGAACTGTGTTTCCTACTCAAACGGACCATATATAGTGCAACTATACTTAGGAAAATGATACTAACCACTGCTCCACTTACATAAATGCTCTTTAGTTAATTGTGAGAATTGCGTTGGGTTCTTGAACTGTGTTATATCATTTGAGCCCAAAATCTCTGGGTTTCCCAGAAATGACCTCTTGCCTGTAGTTAAACAGAGATCCTGTGGTTATCTCCGTTTCTGAAGGGAAATTCAGAGCAGTGTTCTCATCCTTGAAACACAGTCTGTTTTAAGGCAAGAAGGAAGCTCTTCTTTTGAGTGTCTCTAATGGAGCAAGAACCATGAACATGCCCAGAAAAAAGAACTGTGTTTCCCACTCATACAGACCATACATAGTTCAACTCTGCGTATGATACTGATACAAACCACAGCTCCACTTACATAAATGCTCTTTAGTTAATAGTGAGAATCCCGTTGGGTTTGTGAACTCTGTAAAATAATTTGAGCCCAATATTCACTTGGTTTACCAGAAATGAACTCTTGCTTATAGCAATAAACTGATCCTGGGGTTTAACTCGGTTTCTGAAGGGAAATTCAGGGCTGTGTTCTCATCCATGAAACACAGTCTGTTTTAACGCAAAAAGCAATCTCTTCTTTGGAGTGTCTCTAATACAACAAGAAGCATGAGCATGCCCAGAAAAAAAGAACTGTGTTTCCTAATCATACGGACCATACGTAGTTCAACTCTGCGTATGAAACTGATACAAACCACAGCTCCACTTACATAAATGCTCTTTAGTTAATTGTGAGAATCGCGTTGGGTTCGTGAACTTTGTAAAATCATTTGAGCCAAAAATTCACTTGGTTTACCAGAAATGAACTCTTGCTTGTAGAAAGACACAGATCCTGTGGTTTAACTCCGTTTCTGATGGGAAATTCAGAGCAGTGTTCTCATCCATGAAACACACTCTGTTTTAACGCAAGACGCATGCTCTACTTTCCAGAATCTCTAAAGGAACAAGAACCTTGAGCATGTTCAGAAAAAAGAACTGTGTTTCCTACTCATACGGACCATACGTTGTTCAACTCTGCTTATTAAACTGATACAAACCACAGCTCCACTTACATAAATGCTCTATAGTTAATTGTCAGAATCGCATTGGGTTTGTGAACTGTGTTATATCATTTGAGCCCAAAACCTCTTGGTTTCCCAGAAATGAACTCTTGCTTGTAGGAAAACAAAGATCCTGTGGTTATCTCCCTTTCTGAAGGGAAATTCAGAGCAGTGTTCTCATCCGTGAAACACACTCTGTTTTAACGCAATAAGCAATGTCTCCTTTCCAGCATCTCTAATGTAGAAAAATCCATGAGCATGCCCAGAAAAAAAGAACTGTGTTTCCTACTCAAACGGACCATATATAGTGCAACTATACTTAGGAAAATGATACTAACCACCGCTCCACGTACATAAACTCTCTTTAGTTAATAGTGAGAATCGTGTTGGGTTCGTGAACTTGTAAAATCAATGGACCCCAAAATTCACTTGGCTTACCAGAAATGAACTCTTGCTTGTAGGAAAACAAAGATCCTATGGTTATCTCCGTTTCTGAAGGGAAATTCAGAGCAGTGTTCTCATCCATGAAACACACTCTGTTTTAACGCAAGAAGCAAGGACGTCTTTCCAGCATCTCTAATATAGCAAGAACCATGAGCATGCCCAGAAAAAAAGAACTGTGTTTCCTACTCATACGGACCATACATAGTTTAACTCTGCTTATGGAACTGATACAAACCACAGCTCCACTTACATAAATGTTCTTTAGTTAATTGTGAGAACCGTGTTGGGTTCGTGAACTGTGTTATATCATTTGAGCCCAAAATCTCTTGGTTTCACAGAAATGAACTCTTGCTTGTAGCAATACACTGATCCTGGGGTTTAACACCGTTTCTGAAGAGAAATTCAGAGCAGTGTTCTCATCCATGAAACACAGTCTGTTTTAACGCAAGAAGTAAGCTCTTCTTTCGAGTGTCTCTAATAGACCAAGAACCATGAACATGCCCAGAAAAAAAGAACTGTGTTTCCCACTCATACAGACCATACATAGTTCAACTCTGCTTATGAAACTGTTACAAACCACAGCTCCACTTACATAAATGCTCTTTAGTTAATTGTGAGAATCGTGTTGGGTTCGTGAACTGTGTTATATCATTTGAGCCCAAAATCTCTTGGTTTCCCAGAAATGAACTCTTTCTTGTAGAAAGACACAGATATTGTGGTTTAACTCCGTTTCTGATGGGAAATTCAGAGCAGTGTTCTCATCCATGAAACACACTCTGTTTTAACGCAAGACGCATGCTCTACTTTCCAGAATCTCTAAAGGAACAAGAACCTTGAGCATGTCCAGAAAAAAAGAACTGTGTTTCCTACTCATACGGACCATACATAGTTCAACTCTGCTTATGAAACTGATACAAACCACAGCTCCACTTACATAAATGCTCTTTAGTTAATAGTGAGAATCGTGTTGGGCTTGTGAACTCTGTAAAAAATTTGAGCCAAAAACTCACTTGGTTTACCAGAAATGAACTCTTGCTTGTAGCAATAAACTGATCTGGGGTGTAACTCGGTTTCTGAAGGGAAATTCAGAACTGTGTTCTCATCCATGAAACTCAGTCTGTTTTAACGCAAGAAGCTAGCTCTTCTTTGGAGTGTCTCTAATACAGCAAGAAGCATGAGCATGCCCAGAAAAAAAGAACTGTGGTTCCTACTCATACGGACCATACGTTGTTCAACTCTGCTTATTAAACTGATACAAACCACAGCTCCACTTACATAAATGCTCTATAGTTAATTGTCAGAATCACATTGGGTTTGTGAACTGTGTTATATCATTTGAGCCCAAAACCTCTTGGTTTCCCAGAAATGAACTCTTGCTTGTAGGAAAACAAAGATCCTGTGGTTATCTCCGTTTCTGAAGGGAAATTCAGAGCAGTGTTCTCATCCATGAAACACACTCTGTTTTAACGCAATAAGCAAGGTCTTCTTTCCAGCATCTCTAATGTAGAAAGATCCATGAGCATGCCCAGAAAAAAAGAACTGTGTTTCTACTCAAACGGACCATATATAGTGCAACTATACTTAGGAAAATGATACTAACCACCGCTCCACTTACATAAATTCTCTTTAGTTAATAGTGAGAATCGTGTTGGGTTCATGAAATTGTAAAATCAATGGAGCCCAAAATTAACTTGGTTTACCAGAAATGAACTCTTGCTTGTAGGAAGACACAGATCCTGGGGTTTAACTCCGTTTCTGAAGGGAAATTTAGAGCATTGTTCTCATCCATGAAACACACTCTGTTTTAACGCAAGAAGCAAGGTCTTCTTTCCAGCATCTCTAATACAGCAAGAACCATGATCATGCCCAGAAAAAAAGAACTGTGTTTCCTACTCATGTGGACCATACGTAGTTCAACTCTGCTTATGAAACTGATACAAACCACAGCTCCACTTACATAAATGCTCTTTAGTTAATTTTGAGAATTGCGTTGGGTTCGTGAACTGTCTTATATCATTTGAGCCCAAAATCTCTTGGTTTCCCAGAAATGAACTCTTGCTTGTAATAATACACTGATCCTGGTGTTTAACTCCATTTCTGTAGGGAAATTTAGAGCAGTGTACTCATCCATGGAACACACTCTGTTTTAACGCAAGAAGCAAGGTCTTCTTTCCAGCATCTGTAATAAAGCAAGAACCATGAGCATGCCCAGAAAAAAAGAACTGTGTTTCCTACTCATACGGACCATAAGAGGTTCAAATCTGCTAATGAAACTGATACCAACCACAGCTCCACTTACATAAATGCTCTTTAGTTAATTGTGAGAATCGCGTAGGGTTCGTGAACTGTGTAAAATCATTTGAGCCCAAAATTCACTTGGTTTACCAGAAATGAACTCTTGCTTGTAGCAATACACTATTCCTGGGGTTTAACTCCGTTTCTGAAGGGAAATTCAGAGCAGTGTTCTCATCCATGAAACACAGTATGTTTTAACTCAAAATGTAAGCTCTTCTTTCGAGTGTCTCTAATACAGCAAGAACCATGAGCATGCCCAGAAAAAAAGAACTGTGTTTCCTACTCATACGGTCCATATATAGTGCAACTCTACTTATGAAAATGATACTAACCACCGCTGCACTTACATAAATTCTCTTTAGTTATTAGTGAGAATCGCGTTGGGTTCGTGAACTGTGTAAAATCATTTGAGCCCAATATTCACTTGGTTTACAAGAAATGAACTCTTGCTTGTAGGAAGACACAGATCCTGGGGTTTAACTCTGTTTCTGAAGGTATTTTTAGAGCAGTGTTCTCATCCATGAAACACACTCTGTTTTAACGTAAGAAGCAAGGTTTTCTTTCCAGCATCTCTAATATACCAAGAACCATGAGCATGCCCAGAAAAAAAGAACTGTGTTTCCTACTCATACGGACCATATGTAGTTTAATTCTGCATATGAACCTGATACAAACCACAGCTCCACTTACATAAATGCTATTTAGTTAATTGTGAGAATTGCGTTGGGTTCTTGAACTGTGTTATATCATTTGAGCCCAAAATCTCTGTGTTTCCCAGAAATGACCTCTTGCCTGTAGGAAAACAGAGATCCTGTGGTTATCTCCGTTTCTGAAGGGAAATTCAGAGCAGTGTTCTCATCCATTAAACACAGTCTGTTTTAACGCAAGAAGGAAGCTCTTCTTTCGAGTGTCTCTAATAGAGCAAGAACCATGAACATGCCCAGAAAAAAGAACTGTGTTTCCCACTCATACAGACCATACATAGTTCAACTCTGTTTATGAAAATGTTACAAACCACAGCTCCACTTACATAAATGCTCTTTAGTTAATTGTGAGAATCGTGTTGGGTTCGTGAACTGTGTTATATCATTTGAGGCCAAAATCTCTTGGTTTCTCAGAAATGAACTCTTGCTTATAGAAAGACACAGATCCGGTCTTTTAACTCCGTTTCTGATGGGAAATTCAGAGCAGTGTTCTCATCCATGAAACACTCTGTTTTAACGCAAGAAGCAAGCTCTTCTTTGGAGTGTCTCTAATACAGCAAGAAGCATGAGCATGCCCAGAAAAAAAGAACTGTGTTTCCTACTCATACGGACCATACGTAGTTCAACTCTGCTTATGAAACTGATACAAACCACAGCTCCACTTACATAAATGCTCTTTAGTTAATAGTGAGAATCCCGTTGGGTTTGTGAACTCTGTAAAATAATTTGAGCCCAAAATTCACTTGGTTTACCAGAAATGAACTCTTGCTAATAGCAATAAACTGATCCTCGGGTTTAACTCGGTTTCTGAAGGGAAATTCAGGGCTGTGTTCTCATCCATGAAACACAGTCTGTTTTAACGCAAAAAGCAATCTCTTCTTTGGAGTGTCTCTAATACAACAAGAAGCATGAGCATGCCCAGAAAAAAAGAACTCTGTTTCCTACTCATACGGACCATACGTTGTTCAACTCTGCTTATGAAACTGATACAAACCACAGCTCCACTTACATAAATGCTCTTTATTTAAATGTGAGAATCGCGTTGGGTTCGTGAACAGTGTTATATCATTTGAGCCCAAAATCTCTTGGTTTCCCAGAAATAAACTCTTGCTTGTAGGAAAACACAGATCCTGTGGTTATCTCCGTTTCTGAAGGGAAATTCAGAGCAGTGTTCTCATCCATGAAACACACACTGTTTTAACGAGAGAAGCAAGGTCTTCTTTCAAGCATCTCTAATATACCAAGAACCATGAGCATGCCCAGAAAAAAAGAACTGTGTTTCCTACTCATACGGACCATACGTAGTTCAACTCTGCATATGAAACTGATACAAACCACAGCTCCACTTACATAAATGCTCTTTAGTTATTTGTGAGAATCGCGTTGGGTTCGTGAACTTTGTAAAATCATTTGAGCCAAAAATTCACTTGGTTTACCAGAAATGAACTCTTGCTTGTAGATAGACACAGATCCTGTGGTTTAACTCCGTTTCTGATGGGAAATTCAGAGCAGTGTTCTCATCCATGAAACACACTCTGTTTTAACGCAAGACGCATGCTCTACTTTCCAGAATCTCTAAAGGAACAAGAACCTTGATCATGTCCAGAAAAAAGAACTGTGTTTCCTACTCATACGGACCATATGTAGTTCAACTCTGCTTATGAAACTGATACAAACCACAGCTCCACTTACATAAATGCTCTTTAGTTAATAGTGAGAATCGCGTTGGGCTTGTGAACTCTGTAAAATAATTTGAGCCAAAAATTCACTTGGTTTACCAGAAATGAACTCTTGCTTGTAGCAATAAACTGATCTGGGGTGTAACTCGGTTTCTGAAGGGAAATTCAGAGCTGTGTTCTCATCCATGAAACTCAGTCTGTTTTAACGCAAGAAGCTAGCTCTTCTTTGGAGTGTCTCTAATACAGCAAGAAGCATGAGCATGCCCAGAAAAAAAGAACTGTGTTTCCTACTCATACGGACCATACGTTGTTCAACTCTGCTTATGAAACTGATACAAACCACAGCTCCACTTACATAAATGCTCTATAGTTAATTGTCAGAATCGCATTGGGTTTGTGAACTGTGTTATATCATTTGAGCCCAAAACCTCTTGGTTTCCCAGAAATGAACTCTTGCTTGTAGGAAAACAAAGATCCTGTGGTTATCTCCCTTTCTGAAGGGAAATTCAGAGCAGTGTTCTCATCCCTGAAACACACTCTGTTTTAACGCAATAAGCAAGGTCTTCTTTCCAGCATCTCTAATGTAGAAAGATCCATGAGCATGCCCAGAAAAAAAGAACTGTGTTTCCTACTCAAACGGACCATATATAGTGCAACTATACTTAGGAAAATGATACTAACCACCGCTCCACGTACATAAACTCTCTTTAGTTAATAGTGAGAATCGTGTTGGGTTCGTGAACTTGTAAAATCAATGGAGCCCAAAATTCACTTGGTTTACCAGAAATGAACTCTTGCTTGTAGGAAGACACAGATCCTGGGGTTTAACTCCGTTTCTGAAGGGAAATTTAGAGCAGTGTTCTCATCCATGAAACACACTCTGTTTTAACGCAAGAAGCAAGGTCTTCTTTCCAGCATCTCTAATACAGCAAGACCATGATCATGCCCAGAAAAAAAGAACTGTGTTTCCTACTCATGTGGACCATACATAGTTCAACTCTGCTTATGAAACTGATACAAACCACAGCTCCACTTACATAAATGCTCTTTAGTTAATTTTGAGAATCGCGTTGGGTTCGTGAACTGTGTTATATCATTTGAGCCCAAAATCTCTTGGTTTCCCAGAAATGAACTCTTGCTTGTAGGAAAACAAAGATCCTGTGGTTATCTCCGTTTCTGAAGGGAAATTCAGAGCAGTGTTCTCATCCATGAAACACACTCTGTTTTAACGCAAGAAGCAAGGACTTCTTTCCAGCATCTCTAATATAGCAAGAACCATGAGCATGCCCAGAAAAAAAGAACTGTGTTTCCTACTCATACGGACCATACATAGTTTAACTCTGCTTATGGAACTGATACAAACCACAGCTCCACTTACATAAATGCTCTTTAGTTAATTGTGAGAACCGTGTTGGGTTCGTGAACTGTGTTATATCATTTGAGCCCAAAATCTCTTGGTTTCCCAGAAATGAACTCTTGCTTGTAGCAATACACTGATCCTGGGGTTTAACTCCGTTTCTGAAGAGAAAATCAGAGCAGTGTTCTCATCCATGAAACACAGTCTGTTTTAACGCAAGAAGTAAGCTCTTCTTTCGAGTGTCTCTAATAGACCAAGAACTATGAACATGCCCAGAAAAAAAGAACTGTGTTTCCCACTCATACAGACCATACATAGTTCAACTCTGCTTATGAAACTGTTACAAACCACAGCTCCACTTACATAAATGCTCTTTAGTTAATTGTGAGAAATGTGTTGGGTTCGTGAACTGTGTTATATCATTTGAGGCCAAAATCTCTTGGTTTCTCAGAAATGAACTCTTGCTTATAGAAAGACACAGATCCGGTCTTTTAACTCCGTTTCTGATGGGAAATTCAGAGCAGTGTTCTCATCCATGAAACACTCTGTTTTAACGCAAGAAGCAAGCTCTTCTTTGGAGTGTCTCTAATACAGCAAGAAGCATGAGCATGCCCAGAAAAAAAGAACTGTGTTTCCTACTCATACGGACCATACGTAGTTCAACTCTGCTTATGAAACTGATACAAACCACAGCTCCACTTACATAAATGCTCTTTAGTTAATAGTGAGAATCCCGTTGGGTTTGTGAACTCTGTAAAATAATTTGAGCCCAAAATTCACTTGGTTTACCAGAAATGAACTCTTGCTTATAGCAATAAACTGATCCTCGGGTTTAACTCGGTTTCTGAAGGGAAATTCAGGGCTGTGTTCTCATCCATGAAACACAGTCTGTTTTAACGCAAAAAGCAATCTCTTCTTTGGAGTGTCTCTAATACAACAAGAAGCATGAGCATGCCCAGAAAAAAAGAACTCTGTTTCCTACTCATACGGACCATACGTTGTTCAACTCTGCTTATGAAACTGATACAAACCACAGCTACACTTACATAAATGCTCTTTATTTAAATGTGAGAATCGCGTTGGGTTCGTGAACTGTGTTATATCATTTGAGCCCAAAATCTCTTGGTTTCCCAGAAATAAACTCTTGCTTGTAGGAAAACACAGATCCTGTGGTTATCTCCGTTTTTGAAGGGAAATTCAGAGCAGTGTTCTCATCCATGAAACACACACTGTTTTAATGAGAGAAGCAAGGTCTTCTTTCCAGCATCTCTAATATACCAAGAACCATGAGCATGCCCAGAAAAAAAGAACTGTGTTTCCTACTCATACGGACCACACGTAGTTCAACTCTGCGTATGAAACTGATACAAACCACAGCTCCACTTACATAAATGCTCTTTAGTTAATTGTGAGAATCGCGTTGGGTTCGTGAACTTTGTAAAATCATTTGAGCCAAAAATTCACTTGGTTTACCAGAAATGAACTCTTGCTTGTAGATAGACACAGATCCTGTGGTTTAACTCCGTTTCTGATGGGAAATTCAGAGCAGTGTTCTCATCCATGAAACACACTCTGTTTTAACGCAAGACGCATGCTCTACTTTCCAGAATCTCTAAAGGAACAAGAACCTTGATCATGTCCAGAAAAAAGAACTGTGTTTCCTACTCATACGGACCATATGTAGTTCAACTCTGCTTATGAAACTGATACAAACCACAGCTCCACTTACATAAATGCTCTATAGTTAATTGTCAGAATCGCATTGGGTTTGTGAACTGTGTTATATCATTTGAGCCCAAAACCTCTTGGTTTCCCAGAAATGAACTCTTGCTTGTAGTAATAAACTGATCTGGGGTGTAACTCGGTTTCTGAAGGGAAATTCAGAGCTGTGTTCTCATCCATGAAACTCAGTCTGTTTTAACGCAAGAAGCTAGCTCTTCTTTGGAGTGTCTCTAATACAGCAAGAAGCATGAGCATGCCCAGAAAAAAAGAACTGTGTTTCCTACTCATACGGACCATACGTTGTTCAACTCTGCTTATGAAACTGATACAAACCACAGCTCCACTTACATAAATGCTCTATAGTTAATTGTCAGAATCGCATTGGGTTTGTGAACTGTGTTATATCATTTGAGCCCAAAACCTCTTGGTTTCCCAGAAATGAACTCTTGCTTGTAGGAAAACAAAGATCCTGTGGTTATCTCCCTTTCTGAAGGGAAATTCAGAGCAGTGTTCTCATCCCTGAAACACACTCTGTTTTAACGCAATAAGCAAGGTCTTCTTTCCAGCATCTCTAATGTAGAAAGATCCATGAGCATGCCCAGAAAAAAAGAACTGTGTTTCCTACTCAAACGGACCATATATAGTGCAACTATACTTAGGAAAATGATACTAACCACCGCTCCACGTACATAAACACTCTTTAGTTAATAGTGAGAATCGTGTTGGGTTCGTGAACTTGTAAAATCAATGGAGCCCAAAATTCACTTGGTTTACCAGAAATGAACTCTTGCTTGTAGGAAGACACAGATCCTGGGGTTTAACTCCGTTTCTGAAGGGAAATTTAGAGCAGTGTTCTCATCCATGAAACACACTCTGTTTTAACGCAAGAAGCAAGGTCTTCTTTCCAGCATCTCTAATACAGCAAGACCATGATCATGCCCAGAAAAAAAGAACTGTGTTTCCTACTCATGTGGACCATACATAGTTCAACTCTGCTTATGAAACTGATACAAACCACAGCTCCACTTACATAAATGCTCTTTAGTTAATTTTGAGAATCGCGTTGGGTTCGTGAACTGTGTTATATCATTTGAGCCCAAAATCTCTTGGTTTCCCAGAAATGAACTCTTGCTTGTAGGAAAACAAAGATCCTGTGGTTATCTCCGTTTCTGAAGGGAAATTCAGAGCAGTGTTCTCATCCATGAAACACACTCTGTTTTAACGCAAGAAGCAAGGACTTCTTTCCAGCATCTCTAATATAGCAAGAACCATGAGCATGCCCAGGAAAAAAGAACTGTGTTTCCTACTCATACGGACCATACATAGTTTAACTCTGCTTATGGAACTGATACAAACCACAGCTCCACTTACATAAATGCTCTTTAGTTAATTGTGAGAACCGTGTTGGGTTCGTGAACTGTGTTATATCATTTGAGCCCAAAATCTCTTGGTTTCCCAGAAATGAACTCTTGCTTGTAGCAATACACTGATCCTGGGGTTTAACTCCGTTTCTGAAGAGAAATTCAGAGCAGTGTTCTCATCCATGAAACACAGTCTGTTTTAACGCAAGAAGTAAGCTCTTCTTTCGAGTGTCTCTAATAGACCAAGAACTATGAACATGCCCAGAAAAAAAGAACTGTGTTTCCCACTCATACAGACCATACATAGTTCAACTCTGCTTATGAAACTGTTACAAACCACAGCTCCACTTAAATAAATGCTCTTTAGTTAATTGTGAGAATCGTGTTGGGTTCGTGAACTGTGTTATATCATTTGAGCCCAAAATCTCTTGGTTTCCCAGAAATGAACTCTTTCTTGTAGAAAGACACAGATCCTGTGGTTTAACTCCGTTTCTGATGGGAAATTCAGAGCAGTGTTCTCATCCATGAAACACACTCTGTTTTAACGCAAGACGCATGCTCTACTTTCCAGAATCTCTAAAGGAACAAGAACCTTGAGCATGTCCAGAAAAAAAGAACTGTGTTTCCTACTCATACGGACCATACATAGTTCAACTCTGCTTATGAAACTGATACAAACCACAGCTCCACTTACATAAATGCTCTTTAGTTAATAGTGAGAATCGCGTTGGGCTTGTGAACTCTGTAAAATTTGAGCCAAAAATTCACTTGGTTTACCAGAAATGAACTCTTGCTTGTAGCAATAAACTGATCTGGGGTGTAACTCGGTTTCTGAAGGGAAATTCAGAGCTGTGTTCTCATCCATGAAACTCAGTCTGTTTTAACGCAAGAAGCTAGCTCTTCTTTGGAGTGTCTCTAATACAGCAAGAAGCATGAGCATGCCCAGAAATAAAGAACTGTGTTTCCTACTCATACGGACCATACGTTGTTCAACTCTGCTTATTAAACTGATACAAACCACAGCTCCACTTACATAAATGCTCTATAGTTAATTGTCAGAATCGCATTGGGTTTGTGAACTGTGTTATATCATTTGAGCCCAAAACCTCTTGGTTTCCCAGAAATGAACTCTTGCTTGTAGGAAAACAAAGATCCTGTGGTTATCTCCCTTTCTGAAGGGAAATTCAGAGCAGTGTTCTCATCCATGAAACACACTCTGTTTTAACGCAATAAGCAAGGTCTTCTTTCCAGCATCTCTAATGTAGAAAGATCCATGAGCATGCCCAGAAAAAAAGAACTGTGTTTCCTACTCAAACGGACCATATATAGTGCAACTATACTTAGGAAAATGATACTAACCACTGCTCCACTTACATAATTGCTCTTTAGTTAATTGTGAGAATTGCGTTGGGTTCTTGAACTGTGTTATATCATTTGAGCCCAAAATCTCTGGGTTTCCCAGAAATGACCTCTTTCCTGTAGGAAAACAGAGATCCTGTGGTTATCTCCGTTTCTGAAGGGAAATTCAGAGCAGTGTTCTCATCCATGAAACACAGTCTGTTTTAACGCAAGAAGGAAGCTCTTCTTTCGAGTGTCTCTAATAGAGCAAGAACCATGAACATGCCCAGAAAAAAGAACTGAGTTTCCCACTCATACAGACCATACATAGTTCAACTCTGTTTATGAAAGTGTTACAAACCACAGCTCCACTTACATAAATGCTCTTTAGTTAATTGTGAGAATCGTGTTGGGTTCGTGAACTGTGTTATATCATTTGAGGCCAAAATCTCTTGGTTTCCCAGAAATGAACTCTTGCTTATAGAAAGACACAGATCCGGTCTTTTAACTCCGTTTCTGATGGGAAATTCAGAGCAGTGTTCTCATCCATGAAACACTCTGTTTTAATGCAAGAAGCAAGCTCTTCTTTGGAGTGTCTCTAATACAGCAAGAAGCAGGAGCATGCCCAGAAAAAAAGAACTGTGTTTCCTACTCATATGGACCATATGTAGTTCAACTCTGCGTATGAAACTGATACAAACCACAGCTCCACTTACATAAATGCTCTTTAGTTAATAGTGAGAATCCCGTTGGGTTTGTGAACTCTGTAAAATAATTTGAGCCCAAAATTCACTTGGTTTACCAGAAATGAACTCTTGCTTATAGCAATAAACTGATCCTGGGGTTTAACTCGGTTTCTGAAGGGAAATTCAGGGCTGTGTTCTCATCCATGAAACACAGTCTGTTTTAACGCAAAAAGCAATCTCTTCTTTGGAGTGTCTCTAATACAACAAGAAGCATGAGCATACCCAGAAAAAAAGAACTGTGTTTCCTACTCATGCGGACCATACGTTGTTCAACTCTGCTTATGAAACTGATACAAACCACAGCTCCACTTACATAAATGCTCTTTATTTAAATGTGAGAATCGCGTTGGGTTCGTGAACTGTGTTATATCATTTGAGCCCAAAATCTCTTGGTTTCCAAGAAATGAACTCTTGCTTGTAGGGAAACACAGATCCTGTGGTTATCTCCGTTTCTGAAGGGAAATTCAGAGCAGTGTTCTCATCCATGAAACACACACTGTTTTAACGAGAGAAGCAAGGTCTTCTTTCCAGGATCTCTAATATAGCAACAACCATGAGCATGCCCAGAAAAAAAGAACTGTGTTTCCTACTCATACGGACCATATATAGTGCAACTCTACTTATGAAAATGATACTAACACCCGATGCACTTACATAAATTCTCTTTAGTTAATAGTGAGAATCGCGTTGGGTTCGCGAACTTTGTAAAATCATTTGAGCCCAAAATTCACTTGGTTTACCAGAAATGAACTCTTGCTTGTAGGAAGACACAGATCCTGGGGTTTCACTCCATTTCTGAAGGAAAATTCAGAGTAGTGTTCTCATCCATGAAACACACTCTGTTTTAACGCAAGAAGCAAGCTCTTCTTTCCAGCATCTCTAATATACCAAGAACCATGAGCATGCCCAGAAAAAAAGAACTGTGTTTCCTACTCATATGGACCATACGTAGTTCAACTCTGCGTATGAAACTGATACAAACCACAGCTCCACTTACATAAATGCTCTTTAGTTAATTGTGAGAATCGCGTTGGGTTCGTGAACTTTGTAAAATCATTTGAGCCAAAAATTCACTTGGTTTACCAGAAATGAACTCTTGCTTGGAGAAAGACACAGATCCTGTGGTTTAACTCCGTTTCTGATGGGAAATTCAGAGCAGTGTTCTCATCCATGAAACACACTCTGTTTTAACGCAAGACGCATGCTCTACTTTCCAGAATCTCTAAAGGAACAAGAACCTTGAGCATGTCCAGAAAAAAAGAACTGTGTTTCCTACTCATACGGACCATACGTAGTTCAACTCTGCTTATGAAACTGATACAAACCACAGCTCCACTTACATAAATGCTCTTTAGTTAATAGTGAGAATCGCGTTGGGCTTGTGAACTCTGTAAAATAATTTGAGCCAAAAATTCACTTGGTTTACCAGAAATGAACTCTTGCTTGTAGGAAAACAAAGATCCTGTGGTTATCTCCCTTTCTGAAGGGAAATTCAGAGCAGTGTTCTCATCCATGAAACACACTCTGTTTTAACGCAATAAGCAAGGTCTTCTTTCCAGTATCTCTAATGTAGAAAGATCCATGAGCATTCCCAGAAAAAAAGAACTGTGTTTCCTACTCAAACGGACCATATATAGTTCAACTATACTTAGGAAAATGATGCTAACCACCGCTCCACGTACATAAACTCTCTTTAGTTAATAGTGAGAATCGTGTTGGGTTCGTGAACTTGTAAAATCAATGGAGCCCAAAATTCACTTGGTTTACCAGAAATGAACTCTTGCTTGTAGGAAGACACAGATCCTGGGGTTTAACTCCGTTTCTGAAGGGAAATTTAGAGCAGTGTTCTCATCCATGAAACACACTCTGTTTTAACGCAAGATGCAAGGTCTTCTTTCCAGCATCTCTAATACAGCAAGAACCATGATCATGCCCAGAAAAAAAGAACTGTGTTTCCTACTCATGTGGACCATACATAGTTCAACTCTGCTTATGAAACTGATACAAACCACAGCTCCACTTACATAAATGCTCTTTAGTTAATTTTGAGAATCGCGTTGGGTTCGTGAACTGTGTTATATCATTTGAGCCCAAAATCTCTTGGTTTCCCAGAAATGAACTCTTGCTTGTAGCAATACACTGATCCTGGGGTTTAACTCCGTTTCTGAAGAGAAATTCAGAGCAGTGTTCTCATTCATGAAACACAGTCTGTTTTAACGCAAGAAGTAAGCTCTTCTTTCGAGTGTCTCTAATAGACCAAGAACCATGAACATGCCCAGAAAAAAAGAACTGTGTTTCCCACTCATACAGACCATACACAGTTCAACTCTGCTTATGAAACTGTTACAAACCACAGCTCCACTTACATAAATGCTCTTTAGTTAATTGTGAGAATCGTGTTGGGTTCGTGAACTGTGTTATATCATTTGAGCCCAAAATCTCTTGGTTTCCCAGAAATGAACTCTTTCTTGTAGAAAGACACAGATCCTGTGGTTTAACTCCGTTTCTGATGGGAAATTCAGAGCAGTGTTCTCATCCATGAAACACACTCTGTTTTAACGCAAGATGCATGCTCTACTTTCCAGAATCTCTAAAGGAACAAGAACCTTGAGCATGTCCAGAAAAAAAGAACTGTGTTTCCTACTCATACGGACCATACATAGTTCAACTCTGCTTATGAAACTGATACAAACCACAGCTCCACTTACATAAATGCTCTTTAGTTAATAGTGAGAATCGCGTTGGGCTTGTGAACTCTGTAAAAAATTTGAGCCAAAAATTCACTTGGTTTACCAGAAATGAACTCTTGCTTGTAGCATTAAACTGATCTGGGGTGTAACACGGTTTCTGAAGGGAAATTCAGAGCTGTGTTCTCATCCATGAAACACAGTCTGTTTTAACGCAAGAAGCTAGCTCTTCTTTGGAGTGTCTCTAATACAGCAAGAAGCATGAGCATGCCCAGAAAAAAAGAACTGTGTTTCCTACTCATACGGACCATACGTTGTTCAACTCTGCTTATTAAACTGATACAAACCACAGCTCCACTTACATAAATGCTCTATAGTTAATTGTGAGAATCGCATTGGGTTTGTTAACTGTGTTATATCCTTTGAGCCCAAAACCTCTTGGTTTCCCTGAAATGAACTCTTGCTTGTAGGAAAACAAAGATCCTGTGGTTATCTCCCTTTCTGAAGGGAAATTCAGAGCAGTGTTCTCACCCATGAAACACACTCTGTTTTAATGCAATAAGCAAGGTCTTCTTTCCAGCATCTCTAATGTAGAAAGATCCATGAGCATTCCCAGAAAAAAAGAACTGTGTTTCCTACTCAAACGGACCATATATAGTGCAACTATACTTAGGAAAATGATACTAACCACTGCTCCACTTACATAAATTCTCTTTAGTTAATAGTGAGAATCGTGTTGGGTTCGTGAACTTGTAAAATCAATGGAGCCCAAAATTAACTTGGTTTACCAGAAATGAACTCTTGCTTGTAGGAAGACACAGATCCTGGGGTTTAACTCTGTTTCTGAAGGGAAATTTAGATCATTGTTCTCATCCATGAAACACACTCTGTTTTAATGCAAGAAGCAAGGTCTTCTTTCCAGCATCTCTAATACAGCAAGAACCATGATCATGCCCAGAAAAAAAGAACTGTGTTTCCTACTCATGTGGACCATACGTAGTTCAACTCTGCTTATGAAACTGATACAAACCACAGCTCCACTTACATAAATGCTCTTTAGTTAATTTTGAGAATCGCGTTGGGTTCGTGAACTGTGTTATATCATTTGAGCCAAAAATCTCTTGGTTTCCCAGAAATGAACTCTTGGTTGTAGGAAAACAAAAACCCTGTGGTTATCTCCGTTTCTGAAGGGAAATTCAGAGCAGTGTTCTCATCCATGAAACACACTCTATTTTAACGTAAGAAGCAAGGTCTACTTTCCAGCATCTCTAATATAGCAAGAACCATGAGCATGCCCAGAAAAAATGAACTGGGTTTCCTACTCATAGGGACCATACGTAGTTCAGCTCTACTTATGAAACTGATACAAACCACAGCTCCACTTACATAAATGCTCTTTAGTTAATTGTGAAAATCACGTTGGGTTCTTGAACTGTGTTAAATCATTTGAGCCCAAAATTCACTTGGTTTACCAGAAATGAACTCTTGCTTGTAATAATACACTGATCCTGGTGTTTAACTCCATTTCTGTAGGGAAATTTAGAGTAGTGTACTCATCCATGAAACACACTCTGTTTTAACGCAAGAAGCAAGGTCTTCTTTCCAGCATCTGTAATAAAGCAAGAACCATGAGCATGCCCAGAAAAAAAGAACTGTGTTTCCTACTCATACGGACCATACGAGGTTCAAATCTGCTAATGAAACTGATACCAACCACTGCTCCACTTACATAAATGCTCTTTAGTTAATTGTGAGAATCGCATAGGGTTCGTGAACTGTGTAAAATCATTTGAGCCCAAAATTCACTTGGTTTACCAGAAATGAACTCTTGCTTGTAGCAATACACTATTCCTGGGGTTTAACTCCGTTTCTGAAGGGAAATTCAGAGCAGTGTACTCATCCATGAAACACAGTCTGTTTTAACTCAAAAAGTAAGCTCTTCTTTCGAGTTTCTCTAATACAGCAAGAACCATGAGCATGCCCAGAAAAAAAGAACTGGGTTTCCTACTCATACGGTCCATATATAGTGCAACTCTACTTATGAAAATGATACTAACCACTGCTGCACTTACATAAATTCTCTTTAGTTAATAGTGAGAATCGCGTTGGGTTCGTGAACTGTGTAAAATCATTTGAGCCCAAAATTCACGTGGTTTACCAGAAATGAACTCTTGCTTGTAGGAAGACACAGATCCTGGGGTTTAACTCTGTTTCTGAAGGTATTTTTAGAGCAGTGTTCTCATCCATGAAACACACTCTGTTTTAACGTAAGAAGCAAGGTTTTCTTTCCAGCATCTCTAATATACCAAGAAACATGAGCATGCCCAGAAAAAAAGAACTGTGTTTCCTACTCATACGGACCATATGTAGTTCAATTCTGCATGTGAACCTGATACAAACCACAGCTCCACTTACATAAATGCTATTTAGTTAATTGTGAGAATTGCGTTGGGTTCTTGAACTGTGTTATATCATTTGAGCCCAAAATCTCTGGGTTTCCCAGAAATGACCTCTTGCCTGTAGGAAAACAGAGATCCTGTGGTTATCTCCGTTTCTGAAGGGAAATTCAGAGCAGTGTTCTCATCCATGAAACACTGTCTGTTTTAACGCAAGAAGGAAGCTCTTCTTTCGAGTGTCTCTAATAGAGCAAGAACCATGAACATGCCCAGAAAAAACAACTGTGTTTCCCACTCATACGGACCATACATAGTTCAACTCTGTTTATGAAACTGTTACAAACCACAGCTCCACTTACATAAATGCTCTTTAGTTAATTGTGAGAATCGTGTTGGGTTCGTGAACTGTGTTATATCATTTGAGGCCAAAATCTCTTGGTTTCCCAGAAATGAATTCTTGCTTATAGCAATAAACTGATCCTGGGGTTTAACTCGGTTTCTGAAGGGAAATTCAGAGTAGTGTTCTCATCCATGAAACACACTCTGTTTTAACGCAAAAAGCAAGCTCTTCTTTCCAGCATCTCTAATATACCAAGAACCATGAGCATGCCCAGAAAAAAAGAACTGTGTTTCCTACTCATACGGACCATACGTAGTTCAACTCTGCGTATGAAACTGATACAAACCACTGCTCCACTTACATAAATGCTCTTTAGTTAATTTTGAGAATCTCGTTGGGTTCGTGAACTTTGTAAAATCATTTGAGCCAAAAATTCACTTGGTTTACCAGAAATGAACTCTTGCTTGTAGAAAGACACAGATCCTGTGGTTTAACTCCGTTTCTGATGGGAAATTCAGAGCAGTGTTCTCATCCATGAAACACACTCTGTTTTAACGCAAGACGCATGCTCTACTTTCCAGAATCTCTAAAGGAACAAGAACCTTGAGCATGTCCAGAAAAAAAGAACTGTGTTTCCTACTCATACGGACCATACGTAGTTCAACTCTGCTTATGAAACTGATACAAACCACAGCTCCACTTACATAAATGCTCTTTAGTTAATAGTGAGAATCGCGTTGGGCTTGTGAACTCTGTAAAATAATTTGAGCCAAAAATTCACTTGGTTTACCAGAAATGAACTCTTGCTTGTAGCAATAAACTGATCCTGGGGTTTAACTCGGTTTCTGAAGGGAAATTCAGAGCTGTGTTCTCATCCATGAAACTCAGTCTGTTTTAACGCATGAAGCTAGATCTTCTTTGGAGTGTCTCTAATACAGCAAGAAGCATGAGCATGCCCAGAAAAAAAGAACTGTGTTTCCTACTCATACGGACCATACGTTGTTCAACTCTGCTTATTAAACTGATACAAACCACAGCTCCACTTACATAAATGCTCTTTAGTTAATTGTCAGAATCGCGTTTGGTTTTGAACTGTGTTATATCATTTGAGCCCAAAACCTCTTGGTTTCCCAGAAATGAACTCTTGCTTGTAGGAAAACAAAGATCCTGTGGTTATCTCCGTTTCTGAAGGGAAATTCAGAGCAGTGTTCTCATCCCTGAAACACACTCTGTTTTAACGCAATAAGCAAGGTCTTCTTTCCAGCATCTGTAATATAGCAAGAACCATGAGCATGCCCAGAAAAAAAGAACTGTGTTTCCTACTCATACGGACCATACGAGGTTCAACTCTGCTAATGAAACTGATACAAACCACAGCTCATCTTACATAAATGCTCTTTAGTTAATTGTGAGAATCGCGTAGGGTTCGTGAACTGTGTAAAATCATTTGAGCCCAAAATTCACTTGGTTTAACAGAAGTGAACTCTTGCTTGTAGGAAGACACAGATACTGGGGTTTAACTCCGTTTCTGAAGGGAAATTCAGAGTAGTGTTCTCATCCATGAAACACACTCTGTTTTAACGCAAGAAGCAAGCTCTTCTGTCCAGCATCTCTAATATAGCAAGAACCATGAGCATGCCCAGAAAAAAAGAACTGTGTTTCCTACTCATACGGACCATACATAGTTCAACTCTGCGTATGAAACTGATACAAACCACAGCTCCACTTACATAAATGCTCTTTAGTTAATTGTGAGAATCGCGTTGGGTTCGTGAACTTTGTAAAATCATTTGAGCCAAAAATTCACTTGGTTTACCAGAAATGAACTCTTGCTTATAGGAAGACACAGATACTGGGGTTTAACTCTGTTTCTGAAGGGAAATTTAGAGCAGTGTTCTCATCCATGAAACACACTCGGTTTTAACGCAAGAAGCAAGGTCTTCTTTCCAGCATCTCTAATATCTCAAGAACCATGAGCATGCCCAGAAAAAAAGAACTGTGTTTCCTACTCATATGGACCATACATAGTTCAACTCTGCTTATGAAACTGATACAAACCACAGCTCCACTTACATAAATGCTCTTTAGTTAATTGTGAGAATCGAGTTGGGTTTGTGAACTGTGTTATATCATTTGAGCCCAAAATCTCTGGGTTTCCCAGAAATGACCTCTTGCCTGTAGGAAAACAGAGATCCTGTGGTTATCTCCGTTTCTGAAGGGAAATTCAGAGCAGTGTTCTCATCCATGAAACACTGTCTGTTTTAACGCAAGAAGGAAGCTCTTCTTTCGAGTGTCTCTAATAGAGCAAGAACCATGAACATGCCCAGAAAAAACAACTGTGTTTCCCACTCATACGGACCATACATAGTTCAACTCTGTTTATGAAACTGTTACAAACCACAGCTCCACTTACATAAATGCTCTTTAGTTAATTGTGAGAATCGTGTTGGGTTCGTGAACTGTGTTATATCATTTGAGGCCAAAATCTCTTGGTTTCCCAGAAATGAATTCTTGCTTATAGCAATAAACTGATCCTGGGGTTTAACTCGGTTTCTGAAGGGAAATTCAGAGTAGTGTTCTCATCCATGAAACACACTCTGTTTTAACGCAAAAAGCAAGCTCTTCTTTCCAGCATCTCTAATATACCAAGAACCATGAGCATGCCCAGAAAAAAAGAACTGTGTTTCCTACTCATACGGACCATACGTAGTTCAACTCTGCGTATGAAACTGATACAAACCACTGCTCCACTTACATAAATGCTCTTTAGTTAATTTTGAGAATCTCGTTGGGTTCGTGAACTTTGTAAAATCATTTGAGCCAAAAATTCACTTGGTTTACCAGAAATGAACTCTTGCTTGTAGAAAGACACAGATCCTGTGGTTTAACTCCGTTTCTGATGGGAAATTCAGAGCAGTGTTCTCATCCATGAAACACACTCTGTTTTAACGCAAGACGCATGCTCTACTTTCCAGAATCTCTAAAGGAACAAGAACCTTGAGCATGTCCAGAAAAAAAGAACTGTGTTTCCTACTCATACGGACCATACGTAGTTCAACTCTGCTTATGAAACTGATACAAACCACAGCTCCACTTACATAAATGCTCTTTAGTTAATAGTGAGAATCGCGTTGGGCTTGTGAACTCTGTAAAATAATTTGAGCCAAAAATTCACTTGGTTTACCAGAAATGAACTCTTGCTTGTAGCAATAAACTGATCCTGGGGTTTAACTCGGTTTCTGAAGGGAAATTCAGAGCTGTGTTCTCATCCATGAAACTCAGTCTGTTTTAACGCATGAAGCTAGATCTTCTTTGGAGTGTCTCTAATACAGCAAGAAGCATGAGCATGCCCAGAAAAAAAGAACTGTGTTTCCTACTCATACGGACCATACGTTGTTCAACTCTGCTTATTAAACTGATACAAACCACAGCTCCACTTACATAAATGCTCTTTAGTTAATTGTCAGAATCGCGTTTGGTTTTGAACTGTGTTATATCATTTGAGCCCAAAACCTCTTGGTTTCCCAGAAATGAACTCTTGCTTGTAGGAAAACAAAGATCCTGTGGTTATCTCCGTTTCTGAAGGGAAATTCAGAGCAGTGTTCTCATCCCTGAAACACACTCTGTTTTAACGCAATAAGCAAGGTCTTCTTTCCAGCATCTGTAATATAGCAAGAACCATGAGCATGCCCAGAAAAAAAGAACTGTGTTTCCTACTCATACGGACCATACGAGGTTCAACTCTGCTAATGAAACTGATACAAACCACAGCTCATCTTACATAAATGCTCTTTAGTTAATTGTGAGAATCGCGTAGGGTTCGTGAACTGTGTAAAATCATTTGAGCCCAAAATTCACTTGGTTTAACAGAAGTGAACTCTTGCTTGTAGGAAGACACAGATACTGGGGTTTAACTCCGTTTCTGAAGGGAAATTCAGAGTAGTGTTCTCATCCATGAAACACACTCTGTTTTAACGCAAGAAGCAAGCTCTTCTGTCCAGCATCTCTAATATAGCAAGAACCATGAGCATGCCCAGAAAAAAAGAACTGTGTTTCCTACTCATACGGACCATACATAGTTCAACTCTGCGTATGAAACTGATACAAACCACAGCTCCACTTACATAAATGCTCTTTAGTTAATTGTGAGAATCGCGTTGGGTTCGTGAACTTTGTAAAATCATTTGAGCCAAAAATTCACTTGGTTTACCAGAAATGAACTCTTGCTTATAGGAAGACACAGATACTGGGGTTTAACTCTGTTTCTGAAGGGAAATTTAGAGCAGTGTTCTCATCCATGAAACACACTCGGTTTTAACGCAAGAAGCAAGGTCTTCTTTCCAGCATCTCTAATATCTCAAGAACCATGAGCATGCCCAGAAAAAAAGAACTGTGTTTCCTACTCATATGGACCATACATAGTTCAACTCTGCTTATGAAACTGATACAAACCACAGCTCCACTTACATAAATGCTCTTTAGTTAATTGTGAGAATCGAGTTGGGTTTGTGAACTGTGTTATATCATTTGAGCCCAAAATCTCTTGGTTTCCCAGAAATGAACTCTTGCTTATAGAAAGACACAGATCCTGTCTTTTAACTCTGTTTCTGATGGGAAATTCAGGGCTGTGTTCTCATCCATGAAACACAGTCTGTTTTAACGCAAGAAGCAAGCTCTTCTTTGGAGTGTCTATAATACAGCAAGAAGCATGAGCATTCCCAGCAAAAAGAACTGTGTTTCCTACACATACGGACCATACGTTGTTCAACTCTGCTTAAGAAACTGATACAAACCACAGCTCCACTTACATAAATGCTCTTTATTTAAATGTGTGAATCGCGTTGGGTTCGTGAACTGTGTTATATCATTTGAGCCCAAAATCTCTTGGTTTCCCAGAAATGAACTCCTGCTTGTAGGAAAACACAGATCCTGTGGTTATCTCTGATTCTGAAGGGAAATTCAGAGCAGTGTTCTCATCCATGAAACCCACACTGTTTTAACGAGAGAAGCAAGGTCTTCTTTCCAGCATCTCTAATATAGCAACAACCATGAGCATGCCCAGAAAAAAGAACTGTGTTTCCTACTCATACAGACCATATATAGTGCAACTCTACTTATGAAAATGATACTAACACCCGATGCACTTACATAAATTCTCTTTAGTTAATAGTGAGAATCACGTTGGGTTCGTGAACTTTGTAAAATCATTTGAGCCCAAAATTCACTTGGTTTACCAGAAATGAACTCTTGTTGTAGGAAGACACAGATCCTGGGGTTTAACTCCGTTTCTGAAGGGAAATACAGAGTAGTGTTCTCATCCATGAAACACACTCTGTTTTAACGCAAGAAGCAAGCTCTTCTTTCCAGCATCTCTAATATACCAAGAACCAGGAGCATGCCCAGAAAAAAAGAACTGTGTTTCCTATTCATGTTGACCATACGTAGTTCAACTCTGCTTATGAAACTGATACAAACCACAGCTCCACTTACATAAATGCTCTTTAGTTAATTTTGAGAATCGCGTTGGGTTCGTGAACTGTGTTATATCATTTGAGCCCAAAATCTCTTGGTTTCCCAGAAATGAACTCTTGCTTGTAGGAAAACACAGATCCTGTGGTTATCTCCGTTTCTGAAGGGAAATTCAGAGCAGTGTTCTCATCCATGAAACACACTCTGGTTTAACGTAAGAAGCAAGGTCTTCTTTCCAGCATCTCTAATATAGCAAGAACCATGAGCATGCCCAGAAAAAAAGAACTGGGTTTCCTACTCATAGGGACCATACGTAGTTCAACTCTGCTTATGAAACTGATACAAACCACAGCTCCACTTACATAAATGCTCTTTAGTTAATTGTGAGAATCGTGTTGGGTTCGTGAACTGTGTTATATCATTTGAGCCCAAAATCTCTTGGTTTCCCAGAAATGAACGCTTGCTTGTAGGAAGACACAGATCCTGGGGTTATCTCCGTTTCTGAAGGGAAATTCAGAGCAGTGTTCTCATCCATGAAACACACTCTGTTTTAACGCAAGAAGCAAGGTCTTCTTTCCAGCATCTCTAATATAGCAAGGACCATGAGCATGCCCAGAAAAAAAGAACTGTGTTTCCTACTCATACGGACCATATATAGTGCAACTCTACTTAGGAAAATGATACTAACCACCACTGCACTTACATAAATTCTCTTTAGTTAATAGTGAGAATCACGTTGGGTTCATGAACTTGTAAAATTACTGGAGCCCAAAATTCACTTGGTTTACCAGAAATGAACTCTTGCTTGTAGGAAGACACAGATCCTGGGGTTTAACTCCGTTTCTGAAGGGAAATTTAGAGCAGTGTTCTCATCCATGAAACACACTCTGTTTTAACGCAAGAAGCAAGTTCTTCTTTCCAGCATCTCTAATATAGCAAGAACCATGAGCATGCCCAGAAAAAAAAAACTGTGTTTCCTACTCATGTGGACCATACGTAGTTCAACTCTGCTTATGAAACTGATACAAACCACAGCTCCACTTACAAAAATGCTCTTTAGTTAATTTTGAGAATCGCGTTGGGTTCGTGAACTGTGTTATATCATTTGAGCCAAAAATCTCTTGGTTTCCCAGAAATGAACTCTTGCTTGTCGGAAAACACAGATCCTGTGGTTATCTCTGTTTCTGAAGGGAAATTCAGAGCAGTGTCCTCATCCATGAAACACACTCTGTTTTAACGTAAGAGGCAAGGTCTTCTTTCCAGCATCTCTAATATAGCAAGAACCATGAGCATGCCCAGAAAAAAAGAACTGGGTTTCCTACTCATACGGACCATACGTAGTTCAACCCTGCTTATGAAACTGATACAAACCACAGCTCCACTTACATAAATGCACTTTAGTTAATTGTGAGAATCACGTTGGGTTCGTGAACTGTGTAAAATCATTTGAGCCCAAAATTCACTTGGTTGACCAGAAATGAACTCTTGCTTGTAATAATACACTGATCCTGGTGTTTAACTCCATTTCTGAAGGGAAATTTAGAGCAGTGTTCTCATCCATGAAACACACTCTGTTTTAACGCAAGAAGCAAGGTCTTCTTTCCAGCATCTGTAATATAGCAAGAACCATAAGCATGCCCAGAAAAAAAGAACTGTGTTTCCTACTCATACGGACCATACGAGGTTCAACTCTGCTAATGAACCTGATACAAACCACAGCTCCACTTACATAAATGCTCTTTAGTTAATTGTGAGAATCACGTAGGGTTCGTGAACTGTTTAAAATCATTTGAGCCCAAAATTCACTTGGTTTACCAGACATTAACTCTTGCTTGTAGCAATACACTATTCCTGGGGTTTAACTCCGTTTCTGAAGCGAAATTCAGAGCAGTGTTCTCATCCATGAAACACAGTCTGTTTTAACGCAAGAAGTAAGCTATTCTTTCGAGTGTCTCTAATACAGCAAGAACCATGAGCATGCCCAGAAAAAAAGAATTGTGTTTCCTACTCATAGGGACCATACGTAGTTCAACTCTGCTTATGAAACTGATACAAACCACAGCTCCACTTACATAAATGCACTTCAGTTAATTGTGAGAATCACGTTGGGTTCGTGAACTGTGTAAAATCATTTGAGCCCAAAATTCACTTGGTTGACCAGAAATGAACTCTTGCTTGTAGGAGGACACAGATCCTGGGGTTTAACTCCGTTTTTGAAGGGAAATTCAGAGTAGTGTTCTCATCCATGAAACACACTCTGTTTTAACGCAAGAAGCAAGCTCTTCTTTCCAGCATCTCTAATATACCAAGAACCATGAGCATGCCCAGAAAAAAATAACTGTGTTTCCTACTCATACGGACCATATATAGTGCAACTCTACTTAGGAAAATGATACTAACCACCGCTGCACTTACAAAAATTCTCTTTAGTTAATAGTGAGAATCGCGTTGGGTTCGTGAACTTGTAAAATTATTGGAGCCCAAAATTCACTTGGTTTACCAGAAATGAACTCTTTCATGTAGGAAGACACAGATCCTGGGTTTTAACTCCGTTTCTGAAGGGAAATTTAGAGCAGTGTTCTCATCCATGAAACACACTCTGTTTTAACGCAAGAAGCAAGGTCTTCTTTCTAGCATCTCTAATACAGCAAGAACCATGAGCATGCCCAGAAAAAAAGAACTGTGTTTCCTACTCATGTGGACCACACATATTTCAACTCTGCTTATGAAACTGATACAAACCACAGTTCCACTTACATAAATGCTCTTTAGTTAATTGTGAGAATCACGTTGGGTTCGTGAACTGTGTAAAATCATTTGAGCCCAAAATCTCTTGGTTTCCCAGAAATGAACTCTTGCTTGTAGGAAAACACAGATCCTGTGGTTATCTCCGTTTCTGAAGGGAAATTCAGAGCAGTGTTCTCATCCATGAAACACACTCTGTTTTAACGTAAGAAGCAAGGTCTTCTTTCCAGCATCTCTAATATAGCAAGAACCATGAGCATGCCCAGAAAAAAAGAACTGGGTTTCCTAATCATAGGGACCATACGTAGTTCAACTCTGCTTATGAAACTGATACAAACCACAGCTCCACTTACATAAATGCACTTTAGTTAATTGTGAGAATCACGTTGGGTTCGTGAACTGTGTAAAATCATTTGAGCCCAAAATTCACTTGGTTGACCAGAAATGAATCTTGCTTATAATAATACACTGATCCTGGTGTTTAACTCCATTTCTGAAGGGAAATTTAGAGCAGTGTTCTCATCCATGAAACACACTCTGTTTTAACGCAAGAAGCAAGGTCTTCTTTCCAGCATCTCTAATATAGCAAGAACCATGTGCATGCCCAGAAAAAAATAACTGTGTTTCCTACTCATACGGACCATATATAGTGCAACTCTACTTATGAAAATGATACTAACACCCGATGCACTTACATAAATTCTCTTTAGTTAATAGTGAGAATCGTGTTGGGTTCGTGAACTGTGTAAAATCATTTGAGTCCAAAATTCACTTGGTTTACCAGAAATGAACTCTTCCTTGTAGGAAGACACAGATCCTGGGGTTTAACTCCGTTTCTGAAGGGAAATTCAGAGCAGTGTTCTCATACATGAAACACACTCTGTTTTAACGCAAGTAGCAAGGTCTTCTTTCCAGCATCTCTAATATAGCAAGAAACATGAGCATGCCCAGAAAAATGAACTGTGTTTCCTACTCATACGGACCATATATAGTGCAACTCTACTTAGGAAAATGATACTAACCACCACTGCACTTACATAAATGCTCTTTAGTTAATAGTGACAATCGCGTTGGGTTCGTGAACTTGTAAAATAATTGGAGCCCAAAATTCACTTGGTTTACCAGAAATGAACTCTTGCTTGTAGGAAGACACAGATCCTGGGGTTTAACTCCGTTTCTGAAGGGAAATTTAGAGCAGTGTTCTCATCCATGAAACACACTCTGTTTTAACGCAAGAAGCAAGGTCTTCTTTCCAGCATCTCTAATACAGCAAGAACCATGAGCATGCCCAGAAAAAAAGAACTGTGTTTCCTACTCATATGGACCATACGTAGTTCAACTCTGCTTATGAAACTGATACAAACCACAGCTCCACTTACATAAATGCTCTTTAGTTAATTGTGAGATTTGCGTTGGGTTCGTGAACTGTGTTATATCATTTGAGCCCAAAATCTCTTGGTTTCCCAGAAATGACCTCTTGCCTGTAGGAAAACACAGATCCTGTGGTTATCTCCGTTTCTGAAGGGAAATTCAGAGCAGTGTTCTCATCCATGAAACACAGTCTGTTTTAACGCAAGACGCATGCTCTACTTTCCAGCATCTCTAATATACCAAGAACCATGAGCATGCCCAGAAAAAAAGAACTGTGTTTCCTACTCATACGGACCATACGTAGTTCAACTCTGCTTATGAAACTGATACAAACCACAGCTCCACTTACATAAATGCTCTTTAGTTAATTATGAGAATCGTGTTGGGTTCGTGAACTTTGTAAAATCATTTGAGCCCAAAATCTCTTGGTTTCCCAGAAATGAACTCTTGCTTGTAGAAAGACACAGATCCTGTGGTTTAACTCCGTTTCTGATGGGAAATTCAGAGCAGTGTTCTCATCCATGAAACACACTCTGTTTTAACGCAAGACGCATGCTCTACTTTCCAGAATCTCTAATATCTCAAGAACCATGAGCATGCCCAGAAAAAAAGAACTGTGTTTCCTACTCATAAGGACCATACGTAGTTCAACTCTGCTTATGAAACTGATACAAACCACAGCTCCACTTACATAAATGCTCTTTAGTTAATTGTGAGAATCGCGTTGGATTTGTGAACTGTGTTATGTCATTTGAGCCCAAAATCTCTTGGTTTCCCAGAAATGAACGCTTGCTTGTAGTTAAACACAGTTCCTATGGTTATCTCCGTTTCTGAAGGGAAATTCAGAGCAGTGTTCTCATCCATGAAACACACTCTGTTTTAACGCAATAAGCAAGGTCTTCTTTCCAGCATCTCTAATATAGCAAGATCCATGAGCATGCCCAACAAAAAAGAACTGTGTTTCTTACTCATACGGACCATATATAGTGCAACTCTATTTATGAAAATGATACTAACACCCGATGCACTTACATAAATTCTCTTTAGTTAATAGTGAGAATCGCGTTGGGTTCGTGAACTGTGTTATATCATTTGAGCCCAAAATCTCTTGGTTTCCCAGAAATGAACTCTTGCTTGTAGGAAAACACAGATCCTGTGGTTATCTCCGTTTCTGAAGGGAAATTCAGAGCAGTGTTCTCATCCATGAAACACACTCTGTTTTAACGCAAGAAGCAAGGTCTTCTTTCCAGCATCTCTAATACAGCAAGTACCATGAGCATGCCCAGAAAAAAAGAACTGTGTTTCCTACTCATATGGACCATACGTAGTTCAACTCTGCTTATGAAACTGATACAAACCACAGCTCCACTTACATAAATGCTGTTTAGTTAATTGTGAGATTTGCGTTGGGTTCGTGAACTGTGTTATATAATTTGAGCCCAAAATCTCTTGGTTTCCCAGAAATGACCTCTTGCCTGTAGGAAAACACAGATACTGTGGTTATCTCCGTTTCTGAGGGGAAATTAAGAACAGTGTTCTCATCCATGAAACACAGTCTGTTTTAACGCAAGACGCATGCTCTACTTTCCAGAATCTCTAATATCTCAAGAACCATGAGCATACCCAGAAAAAAAGAACTGTGTTTCCTACTCATACGGTCCATATGTAGTTCAACTCTGCTTATGAAACTGATACAAACCACAGCTCCACTTACATAAATGCTCTTTAGTTAATTGTGAGAATCGTGTTGGGTTCGTGAACTGTGTTATATCATTTGAGCCCAAAATCTCTTGGTTTCCCAGAAATGAACTCTTGCTTGTAGAAAGACACAGATCCTGTGGTTTAACTCCGTTTCTGATGGGAAATTCAGAGCAGTGTTCTCATCCATGAAACACACTCTGTTTTAACGCAAGAAGCAAGGTCTTCTTTCCAGCATCTGTAATATAGCAAGAACCATGACCATGCCCAGAAAAAAAGAACTGTGTTTCCTACTCATACGGTCCATATATAGTGCAACTCTACTTATGAAAATGATACTAACCACCGCTGCACTTACATAAATTCTCTTTAGTTAATAGTGAGAATCGAGTTGGGTTCGTGAACTGTGTAAAATCATTTGATCCCAAAATTCACTTGGTTTACCAGAAATGAACTCTTGCTTGTAGGAAGACACAGATCCTGGGGTTTAACTCTGTTTCTGAAGGGATTTTTAGAGCAGTGTTCTCATCCATGAAACACACTCTGTTTTAACGCAAGAAGCAAGATTTTCTTTCCAGCATCTCTAATATAGCAAGAACCAGGAGCATGCTCAGAAAAAAAGAACTCTGTTTCCTACTTATACAGACCATATGTAGTTCAACTCTGCGTATGAACCTGATACAAACCACAACTCCACTTACATAAATGCTATTTAGTTAATTGTGAGAGTTGCGTTGGGTTCATGAACTGTGTTATATCATTTGAGCCCAAAATCTCTTGGTTTCCCAGAAATGACCTCTTGCCTGTAGGAAAACACAGTTCATGTGGTTATCTCCGTTTCTGAAGGGAAATTCAGAGCAGTGTTCTCATCAATGAAACACACTCTGTTTTAACGCAAGAAGCAAGGTCTTCTTTCCAGCATCTCTAATACAGCAAGAACCATGAGCATGCCCAGAAAAAAAGAACTGTGTTTCCTACTCATAAGGACCATACGTAGTTCAACTCTGCTTATGAAACTGATACAAACCACAGCTCCACTTACATAAATGCTCTTTAGTTAATTGTGAGAATCGCGTTGGGTTCGTGAACTGTGTTATATCATTTGAGCCCAAAATCTCTTGGTTTCCCAGAAATGAACGCTTGCTTGTAGTTAAACACAGTTCCTATGGTTATCTCCGTTTCTGAAGGGAAATTCAGAGCAGTGTTCTCATCCATGAAACACACTCTGTTTTAACGCAATAAGCAAGGTCTTCTTTCCAGCTTCTCTAATATAGCAAGACCCATGAGCATGCCCAACAAAAAAGAACTGTGTTTCTTACTCATACGGACCATATGTAGTGCAACTCTACTTATGAAAATGATACTAACATCCGATGCACTTACATAAATTCTCTTTAGTTAATAGTGAGAATCGCGTTGGGTTCGTGAACTGTGTTATATCATTTGAGCCCAAAATCTCTTGGTTTCCCAGAAATGAACTCTTGCTTGTAGAAAGACACAGATCCTGTGGTTTAACTCCGTTTCTGATGGGAAATTCAGAGCAGTGTTCTCATCCATGAAACACACTCTGTTTTAACGCAAGACGCATGCTCTACTTTCCAGAATCTCTAATATCTCAAGAACCATGAGCATGCCCAGAAAAAAAGAACTGTGTTTCCTACCCATACGGACCATACGTAGTTCAACTCTGCTTATGAAACTGATACAAACCACAGCTCCACTTACATAAATGCTCTTTAGTTAATTGTGAGAATCGCGTTGGGTTTGTGAACTGTGTTATATCATTTGAGCCCAAAATCTCTTGGTTTCCCAGAAATGAACCCTTGCTTGTAGGAAAACACAGATCCTGTGGTTATCTCCGTTTCTGAAGGGAAATTCAGAGCAGTGTTCTCATCCATGAAACTCACTCTGTTTTAATGTAAGAAGCAAGGTCTTCTTTCCAGCATCTCTAATATAGCAAGAACCATGAGCATGCCCAGAAAAAAAGAACTGTGTTTCCTACTCATAGGGACCATACGTAGTTCAACTCTGCTTATGAAACTGATACAAACCACAGCTCCACTTACATAAATGCACTTTAGTTAATTGTGAGAATCACGTTGGGTTCGTGAACTGTGTAAAGTCATTTGAGCCCAAAATTCACTTGGTTGACCAGAAATGAACTCTTGCTTGTAATAATACACTGATCCTGGTGTTTAACTCCATTTCTGAAGGGAAATTTAGAGCAGTGTTCTCATCCATGAAACACACTCTGTTTTAACGCAAGAAGCAAGGTCTTCTTTCCAGCATCTGTAATATAGCAAGAACCATGAGCATGCCCAGAAAAAAAGAACTGTGTTTCCTACTCATAAGCACCATACGTAGTTCAACTCTGCTTATGAAACTGATACAAACAACAGCTCCACTTACATAAATGCACTTCAGTTAATTGTGAGAATCACGTTGGGTTCGTGAACTGTGAAAAATCATTTGAGCCCAAAATTCACTTGGTTGACCAGAAATGAATTCTTGCTTGTAGGAAGACACAAATCCTGGGGTTTAACTCTGTTTCTGCAGGGTTTTTAGAGCAGTGTTCTCATCCATGAAACACACTCTGTTTTAACGTAAGAAGCAAGGTTTTCTTTCCAGCATATCTAATACAGCAAGAACCATGAGCATGCCCAGAAAAAAAGAACTGTGTTTCCTACTCATACGGACCATATGTAGTTCACCTCTGCATATGAACCTGATACAAACCACAGCTCCACTTACATAAATGCTATTTAGTTAATTGTGAGAATTGCGTTGGGTTCATGAACTGTGTTATATCTTTCGAGCCCAAAATCTCTTGGTTTCCCAGAAATGACCTCTTGACTGTAGGAAAACACAGATCCTGTGGTTATCTCCGTTTCTGATGGGAAATTCAGAGCAGTGTTCTCATCAATGAAACACAATCTGTTTTAACGCAAGAGGCATGCTCTACTTTCCAGAATCTCTAAAGGAACAAGAACCTTGAGCATGTCCACAAAAAAAGAACTGTGTTTCCTACTCATACGGACCATACGTAGTTCACCTCTGCTTATGAAACTCATACAAACCACAGCTCCACTTACATAAATGCTCTTTAGTTAATAGTGAGAATCGCGTTGGGTTTGTGAACTCTGTAAAATAATTTGAGCCCAAAATTCACTTTGTTTACCAGAAATGAACTCTTGCTTGTAGCAATAAACTGATCCTGGGGTTAAACTCAGTTTCTGAAGGGAAATTCAGAGCTGTGTTCTCATCCATGAAACACAGTCTGTTTTAACGCAAGAAGCAAGCTCTTCTTTGGAGTGTCTCTAATACAGCAAGAAGCATGAGCATGCCCAGAAAAAAAGAACAGTGTTTCCTACTCATACGGACCATATGTAGTTCAACTCTGCGTATGAAACTGATACAAACCACAGCTCCACTTACATAAATGCTCTTTAGTTAATTGTGAGAATCGCGTTGGGTTCGTGAACTGTGTAAAATCATTTGAGCCAAAAATTCACTTGGTTTACCAGAAATGAAGTCTTGCTTGTAGGAAGACACAGATCCTGGGGTTTAACTCTGTTTCTGAAGGGAAATTTAGAGCAGTGTTCACATCCAAGAAACACACTCGGTTTTAACGCAAGAAGCAAGCTCTTCTTTCCAGCATCTCTATTATCTCAAGAAGCATGAGCATGCCCAGAAATAAAGAACTGTGTTTCCTACTCATACGGACTATACGTAGTTCAACTCTGCTTATGAAACTGATACAAACCACAGCTCCACTTACATAAATGCTCTTTAGTTAATTGTGAGAATCGCGTTGGGTTTGTGAACTGTGTTATATCATTTGAGCCCAAAATCTCTTGGTTTCTCAGAAATGAACTCTTGCTTGTAGGAAAACACAGATCCTGTGGTTATCTCCGTTTCTGAAGGGAAATTCAGAGCAGTGTTCTAATCCATGAAACACACTCTGTTTTAACGCAAGAAGCAAGATTTTCTTTCCAGCATCTCTAATATAGCAAGAACCAGGAGCATGCTCAGAAAAAAAGAACTCTGTTTCCTACTTATACAGACCATATATAGTTCAACTCTGCGTATGAACCTGATACAAACCACAACTCCACTTACATAAATGCTATTTAGTTAATTGTGAGAGTTGCGTTGGGTTCATGAACTGTGTTATATCATTTGAGCCCAAAATCTCTTGGTTTCCCAGAAATGACCTCTTGCCTGTAGGAAAACACAGTTCATGTGGTTATCTCCGTTTCTGAAGGGAAATTCAGAGCAGTGTTCTCATCAATGAAACACACTCTGTTTTAACGCAAGAAGCAAGGTCTTCTTTCCAGCATCTCTAATACAGCAAGAACCATGAGCATGCCCAGAAAAAAAGAACTGTGTTTCCTACTCATAAGGACCATACGTAGTTCAACTCTGCTTATGAAACTGATACAAACCACAGCTCCACTTACATAAATGCTCTTTAGTTAATTGTGAGAATCGCGTTGGGTTCGTGAACTGTGTTATATCATTTGAGCCCAAAATCTCTTGGTTTCCCAGAAATGAACGCTTGCTTGTAGTTAAACACAGTTCCTATGGTTATCTCCGTTTCTGAAGGGAAATTCAGAGCAGTGTTCTCATCCATGAAACACACTCTGTTTTAACGCAATAAGCAAGGTCTTCTTTCCAGCTTCTCTAATATAGCAAGACCCATGAGCATGCCCAACAAAAAAGAACTGTGTTTCTTACTCATACGGACCATATGTAGTGCAACTCTACTTATGAAAATGATACTAACATCCGATGCACTTACATAAATTCTCTTTAGATAATAGTGAGAATCGCGTTGGGTTCGTGAACTGTGTAAAATCATTTGAGCCCAAAATTCACTTGGTTTACCAGAAATGAACTATTGCTTGTAGGAAGACACAGATCCTGGGGTTTAACTCCGTTTCTGAAGGGAAATTCAGAGCAGTGTTCTCATCCATGAAACACACTCTGTTTTAATGCAAGAAGCAAGGTCTTCTTTCCAGCATCTCTAATATAGCAAGAACCATGAGCATGCCCAGAAAAAAAGAACTGTGTTTCCTACTCATGTGGACCATACGTAGTTCAACTCTGCTTATGAAACTGATACAAACCCCAGCATCACTTACATAAATGCTCTTTAGTTAATTTTGAGAATCACGTTGGGTTCGTGAACTGTGTTATATCATTTGAGCCCAAAATCTCTTGGTTTCCCAGAAATGAACTCTTGCTTGTAGGAAAACACAGATCCTGTGGTTAACTCCGTTTCTGAAGGGAAATTCAGAGCAGTGTTCTCATCCATGAAACACACTCTGTTTTAACGCAAGAAGCAAGGTCTTCTTTCCAGCATCTCTAATACAGCAAGAACCATGAGCATGCCCAGAAAAAAAGAACTGTGTTTCCTACTCATATGGACCATACGTAGTTCAACTCTGCTTATGAAACTGATACAAACCACAGCTCCACTTACATAAATGCTATTTAGTTAATTGTGAGATTTGCGTTGGGTTCGTGAACTGTGTTATATCCTTTGAGCCCAAAATCTCTTGGTTTCCCAGAAATGACCTCTTGCCTGTAGGAAAACACAGATCCTGTGGTTATCTCCGTTTCTGAGGGGAAATTAAGAGCAGTGTTCTCATCCATGAAACACAGTCTGTTTTAACGCAGGACGCATGCTCTACTTTCCAGAATCTCTAATATCTCAAGAACCATGAGCATACCCAGAAAAAAAGAACTGTGTTTCCTACCCATACGGACCATACGTAGTTCAACTCTGCTTATGAAACTGATACAAACCACAGCTCCACTTACATAAATGCTCTTTAGTTAATTGTGAGAATCTTGTTGGGTTCGTGAACTGTGTTATATCATTTGAGCCCAAAATCTCTTGGTTTCCCAGAAATGAACTCTTGCTTGTAGAAAGACACAGATCCTGTGGTTTAACTCCGTTTCTGATGGGAAATTCAGAGCAGTGTTCTCATCCATGAAACACACTCTGTTTTAACGCAAGACGCATGCTCTACTTTCCAGAATCTCTAATATCTCAAGAACCATGAGCATGCCCAGAAAAAAAGAACTGTGTTTCCTACTCATAAGGACCATACGTAGTTCAACTCTGCTTATGAAACTGATACAAACCACAGCTCCACTTACATAAATGCTCTTTAGTTAATTGTGAGAATCGCGTTGGGTTTGTGAACTGTGTTATATCATTTGAGCCCAAAATCTCTTGGTTTCCCAGAAATGAACCCTTGCTTGTAGGAAAACACAGATCCTGTGGTTATCTCCGTTTCTGAAGGGAAATTCAGAGCAGTGTTCTCATCCATGAAACACACTCTGTTTTAACGCAAGAAGCAAGGTCTTCTTTCCAGCATCTGTAATATAGCAAGAACCATGAGCATGCCCAGAAAAAAAGAACTGTGTTTCCTACTCATAAGGACCATACGTAGTTCAACTCTGCTTATGAAACTGATACAAACAACAGCTCCACTTACATAAATGCACTTCAGTTAATTGTGAGAATCACGTTGGGTTCGTGAACTGTGAAAAATCATTTGAGCCCAAAATTCACTTGGTTGACCAGAAATGAATTCTTGCTTGTAGGAAGACACAAATCCTGGGGTTTAACTCTGTTTCTGCAGGGTTTTTAGAGCAGTGTTCTCATCCATGAAACACACTCTGTTTTAACGTAAGAAGCAAGGTTTTCTTTCCAGCATATCTAATACAGCAAGAACCATGAGCATGCCCAGAAAAAAACTGTGTTTCCTACTCATACGGACCATATGTAGTTCACCTCTGCATATGAACCTGATACAAACCACAGCTCCACTTACATAAATGCTATTTAGTTAATTGTGAGAATTGCGTTGGGTTCATGAACTGTGTTATATCTTTCGAGCCCAAAATCTCTTGGTTTCCCAGAAATGACCTCTTGACTGTAGGAAAACACAGATCCTGTGGTTATCTCCGTTTCTGATGGGAAATTCAGAGCAGTGTTCTCATCAATGAAACACAATCTGTTTTAACGCAAGAGGCATGCTCTACTTTCCAGAATCTCTAAAGGAACAAGAACATTGAGCATGTCCAGAAAAAAAGAACTGTGTTTCCTACTCATACGGACCATACGTAGTTCACCTCTGCTTATGAAACTCATACAAACCACAGCTCCACTTACATAAATGCTCTTTAGTTAATAGTGAGAATCGCGTTGGGTTTGTGAACTCTGTAAAATAATTTGAGCCCAAAATTCACTTTGTTTACCAGAAATGAACTCTTGCTTGTAGCAATAAACTGATCCTGGGGTTAAACTCAGTTTCTGAAGGGAAATTCAGAGCTGTGTTCTCATCCATGAAACACAGTCTGTTTTAACGCAAGAAGCAAGCTCTTCTTTGGAGTGTCTCTAATACAGCAAGAAGCATGAGCATGCCCAGAAAAAAAGAACAGTGTTTCCTACTCATACGGACCATATGTAGTTCAACTCTGCGTATGAAACTGATACAAACCACAGCTCCACTTACATAAATGCTCTTTAGTTAATTGTGAGAATCGCGTTGGGTTCGTGAACTGTGTAAAATCATTTGAGCCAAAAATTCACTTGGTTTACCAGAAATGAAGTCTTGCTTGTAGGAAGACACAGATCCTGGGGTTTAACTCTGTTTCTGAAGGGAAATTTAGAGCAGTGTTCACATCCAAGAAACACACTCGGTTTTAACGCAAGAAGCAAGCTCTTCTTTCCAGCATCTCTATTATCTCAAGAAGCATGAGCATGCCCAGAAATAAAGAACTGTGTTTCCTACTCATACGGACTATACGTAGTTCAACTCTGCTTATGAAACTGATACAAACCACAGCTCCACTTACATAAATGCTCTTTAGTTAATTGTGAGAATCGCGTTGGGTTTGTGAACTGTGTTATATCATTTGAGCCCAAAATCTCTTGGTTTCTCAGAAATGAACTCTTGCTTGTAGGAAAACACAGATCCTGTGGTTATCTCCGTTTCTGAAGGGAAATTCAGAGCAGTGTTCTAATCCATGAAACACACTCTGTTTTAACGCAAGAAGCAAGGTCTTCTTTCCAGCATCTCTAGTACAGCAAGAACAATGAGCATGCCGAGAAGAAAAGAACTGTGTTTCCTACTCATATGGACCATACGTAGTTCAACTCTGCTTATGAAACTGATACAAACCACAGCTCCACTTATATAAATGCTCTTTAGTTAATTTTGAGAATCGCGTTGGGTTCGTGAACTGTGTTATATCATTTGAGCCCAAACTCTTGGTTACCCAGAAATGAACTCTTGCTTGTAGAAAGACACAGATCCTGTGTTTTCACTCCGTTTCTGATGGGACATTCAGAGCAGTGTTCTCATCCATGAAACACACTCTGTTTTAACGCAAGACGCATGCTCTACTTTCCAGAATCTCTAAAGGAACAAGAACCTTGAGCTTGTCCAGAAAAAAAGAACTGTGTTTCCTACTCATACGGATCATATGTAGTTCAACTCTGCTTATGAAACTGATACAAACCACAGCTCCACTTACATAAATGCTCTTTAGTTATTTGTGAGAATAGCGTTGGGTTCATGAACTGTGTTATATCATTTGAGCCCAAAATCTCTTGGTTTCCCAGAAATGAACTCTTGCTTGTAGGAAAACACAGATCCTGTGGTTATCTCCGTTTCTGAAGAGAAATTCAGAGCAGTGTTCTCATCCATGAAACACACTCTCTTTTAACGCAAGAGAAAGGTCTTCTTTCCAGCATCTCTAATACAGCAAGAACAATGAGCATGCCCAGAAAAAAAGAACTGTGTTTCCTACCCATATGGACCATACGTAGTTCAACTCTGCTTATGAAACTGATACAAACCACAGCTCCACTTACATAAATGCACTTTAGTTAATTGTGAGAATCGCGTTGGGTTCGTGAACTGTGTAAAATCATTTGAGCCAAAAATTCACTTGGTTTACTAGAAATGAACTCTTGCTTGTAGCAATACACTGATCAATGGGTTTAACTCCGTTTCTGAATTGAAATTTAGAGCAGTGTTCTCATCCATGAAACACACTCTGTTTTAACGCAAGAAGCAAGGTCTTCTTTCCAGTTTCTGTAATATAGCAAGAACCATGAGCATGCCCAGAAAAAAAGAACTGTGTTTCCTACTCATATGGACCTTATGTAGTTCAACTCTGCTTTTGAAACTGATACAAACCACAGCTCCACTTACATAAATGCTCTTTAGTTAATTTTGATAATCGCGTTGGGTTTGTGAAATGTGTTATATCATTTGAGCCCAAAATCTCTTGGTTTCCCAGAAATGAACTCTTGCTTGTAGGAAAACACAGATCCTGTGGTTATCTCCGTTTCTGAAGGGAAATTCAGAGCAGTGTTCTCATCCATGAAACTCACTCTGTTTTAATGTAAGAAGCAAGGTCTTCTTTCCAGCATCTCTAATATAGCAAGAACCATGAGCATGCCCAGAAAAACTAACTGTGTTTCCTACTCATACGGACCATATATAGTGCAACTCTACTTAGGAAAATGATACTAACCACCGCTGCACTTACATAAATTATCTTTAGTTAATAGTGAGAATCGCGTTGGCTTCGTGAACTTGTAAAAACATTGGAGCCCAAAATTCACGTGGTTTACCAGAAATGAACTCTTGCTTGTAGGAAGACACAGATCCTGGGGATTAACTCCGTTTCTGAAGGGAAATTTAGAGCAGTGTTCTCATCCATGAAACACACTCTGTTTTAACGCAAGAAGCAAGGTCTTCTTTCCAGCATCTCTAATACAGGAATTACCATGACCATGCCCATAAAAAAAGAACTGTGTTTCCTACTCATATGGACCATACGTAGTTCAACTCTGCTTATGAAACTGATACAAACCACAGCTCCACTTACATAAATGCTCTTTAGTTAATTGTAAGAATCGCGTTGGGTTTGTGAACTGTGTTATATCATTTGAGACCAAAATCTCTTGGTTTCCCAGAAATGAACTCTTGCTTGTAGGAAAACACAGATCCTGTGGTTATCTCCGTTTCTGAAGGGAAATTCAGAGCAGTGTTCTCATCCATGAAACACACTCTGTTTTAAAGCAACAAGCAAGGTCTTCTTTCCAGCATCTCTAATATAGCAAGAACCATGAGCATGCCCAGAAAAAAAGAACTGTGTTTCCTACTCATAGGGCCATACGTAGTTCAACTCTGCTTATGAAACTGATACAAACCACAGCTCCACTTACATAAATGCTCTTTAGTTAATTGTGAGAAGCACGTTGGGTTCGTGAACTGTGTAAAATCATTTGAGCCCAAAATTCACTTGGTTGACCAGAAATGAACTCTGTCTTGTAGCAATACACTGATCCTGGGGTTTAACTCCGTTTCTGAAGGGAAATTCAGAGCAGTGTTCTCATCCATGAAACACACTCTGTTTTAACTCAAGAAGCAAGGACTTCTTTCCTGCATCTCTAATATAGCAAGAACCATGAGCATGCCCAGAAAAAAAGAACTGTGTTTCCTACTCATACGGACCATGTATAGTGCAACTCTACTTAGGAAAATGATACTAACCACCGCTGCACTTACATAAATTCTCTTTAGTTAATAGTGAGAATCGTGTTGGGTTCGTGAACTGTGTAAAATCATTTGAGCCCAAAATTCACTTGGTTTCCCAGAAATGAACTCTTGCTTGTAGGAAAACACAGAAGCTGTGGTTATCTCAGTTTCTGAAGGGAAATTCAGAGCAGTGTTCTCATCCATGAAACACACTCTTTTTTAACACAACTAGCAAGGTCTTCTTTCCAGCATCTCTAATATAGCGTGAACCATGAGCATGCCCAGAAAAAGAACTGTGTTTCCTACTCATACGGACCATATATAGTGCAACTCTACTTAGGAAAATGATACTAACCACAGCTGCACTTACATAAATTCTATTTAGTTAATAGTGAGAATCGCATTGGGTTCGTGAACTGTGTAAAATCATTTGAGCCCAAAATTCACGTGGTTTACCAGAAATGAACTCTTGCTTGTAGGAAGACACAGATCCTGGGGTTTAACTCTCTTTCTGAAGGGAGTTTTAGAGCAGTGTTCTCTTCCATGAAACACACTCTGTTTTAACGCAAGAAGCAAGGTCTTCTTTCCAGCATCTCTAATATAGCAAGAACCACGAGCATGCCCAGAAAAAAAGAACTGTGTTTCCTACTCATACGGACCATATGTAGTTCAACTCTGCGTATGAACCTGATACAAATCACAGCTCCACTTACATAAATGCTATTTAGTTAATTGTGAGAATCGCGTTGGGTTCATGAACTGTGTTATATCATTTGAGCCCATAATCTCTTGGTTTCCCAGAAATGACCTCTTGCCTGTAGGAAAACACAGATCCTGTGGTTATCTCCGTTTCTGAAGGGAAATTCAGAGCAATGTTCTCATCTATGAAACACACTCTGTTTTAACGCAAGAAGCAAGGTCTTCTTTCCAGCTTCTCTAATATAGCAAGAACCATGAGCATGCCCAGAAAAAAAGAACTCTGTTTCCTCCTCATACGGACCATACGTAGTTCAACTCTGCGTATGAAACTGATACAAACCACAGCTCCACTTACATAAATGTTCTTTAGTTAATTGTGAGAATCGCGTTGTGTTCGTGAACTGTGTTATATCATTTGAGCCTAAAATTCACTTGTTTTACCAGAAATGAACTCTTGCTTGTAGCAATACACTGATCCTGGGGTTTAACCCCGTTTCTGAAGGGAAATTCAGAGCAGTGTTCTCATCCATGAAACACAGTCTGTTTTAACGCAAGAAGTAAGCTCTTCTTTCGAGTCTCTCTAATACAGCAAGAACCATGAGCAGGCCCAGAAAAAAAGAACTGTTTTTCCTACTCATACGGACCTTATGTAGTTCAACTTTGCTTTTGAAACTGATACAAACCACAGCTCCACTTACATAAATGCTCTTTAGTTAATTGAGAGAGTCCCGTTGGGTTTGTGAACTCTGTTATATCATTTGAGCCCAAAATCTCTTGGTTTCCCAGAAATGAACTCTTGCTTGTAGGAAAACACAGATCCTGTGGTTATCTCCGTTTCTGAAGGGAAATTCAGAGCAGTGTTCTCATCCATGAAACACACTCTGTTTTAACGCAACAAGCAAGGTCTTCTTTCCAGCATCTCTAATATAGCAAGAACCATGAGCATGCTCAGAAAAAAGAACTGGGTTTCCTACTCATACGGACCATATATAGTGCAACTCTACTTAGGAAAATGATACTAACCACCGCTGCACTTACATAAATTCTCTTTAGTTAATAGTGAGAATCACGTTGGGTTCGTGAACTTGTAAAATCATTGGAGCCCAAAATTCACGTGGTTTACCAGAAATGAACTCTGCTTGTAGGAAGACACAGATCCTGGGGATTAACTCCGTTTCTGAAGGGAAATTTAGAGCAGTGTTCTCATCCATGAAACACACTCTGTTTTAACGCAAGAAGCAAGGTCTTCTTTCCAGCATCTCTAATATAGCAAGAACCATGAGCATGCCCAGAAAAAAAGAACTGTGTTTCCTACTCATACGGACCATATGTAGTTCAACTCTTCGTATGAACCTGATACAAACCACAGCTCCACTTACATAAATGCTATTTAGTTAATTGTGAGAATCGCGTTGTGTTCGTGAACTGTGTTATACCATTTGAGCCCAAAATTCACCTGTTTTACCAGAAATGAACCCCTGCTTGTAGCAATACACTGATCCTGGGGTTTAACCCCGTTTCTGAAGGGAAATTCAGAGCAGTGTTCTCATCCATGAAACACAGCCTGTTTTAACGCAAGAAGTAAGCGCTTCTTTCGAGTGTCTCTAATACAGCAAGAACCATGAGCATGCCCAGAAAAAAAGAACTGTGTTTCCTACTCATACGGACCTTATGTAGTTCAACTCTGCTTTTGAAACTGATACAAACCACAGCTCCACTTACATAAATGCTCTTTAGTTAATTCTGAGAATCCCGTTGCGTTTGTGAACTATGTTATATCATTTGAGCCCAAAATCTCTTGTTTTCCCAGAAATGAACTCTTGCTTGTAGGAAAACACAGATCCTGTGGTTATCTCCGTTTCTGAAGGGAAATTCAGAGCAGTATTCTCATCCATGAAACACACTCTGTTTTAACGCAACAAGCAAGGTCTTCTTTCCAGCATCTCTAATATAGAAAGAACCATGAGCATGCCCAGAAAAAAAGAACTGGGTTTCCTACTCATACGGACCATATATAGTGCAAATCTACTTAGGAAAATGATACTAACCACCGCTGCACTTACATAAATTCTCTTTAGTTAATAGTGAGAATCGTGTTGGGTTCGTGAACTTGTAAAATCATTGGAGCCCAAAATTCACGTGGTTTACCAGAAATAAACTCTTGCTTGTAGGAAGACACAGATCCTGAGGATTAACTCCGTTTCTGAAGGGAAATTTAGAGCAGTGTTCTCATCCATGAAACACACTCTGTTTTAAAGCAACAAGCAAGGTCTTCTTTCCAGCATCTCTAATATAGCAAGAACCATGAGCATGCCCAGAAAAAAAGAACTGTGTTTCCTACTCATAGGGCCATACGTAGTTCAACTCTGCTTATGAAACTGATACAAACCACAGCTCCACTTACATAAATGCACTTTAGTTAATTTTGCGAATCACGTTGGGTTCGTGAACTGTGTAAAATCATTTGAGCCCAAAATTCACTTGGTTGACCAGAAATGAAATCTTGCTTGTAGGAAAACCCAGATCCTGTGGTTATCTCCGTTTCTGAAGGGAAATTTAGAGCAGTGTTCTCATCCATGAAACACACTCTGTTTTAACGCAAGAAGCAAGGTCTTCTTTCCAGCATCTCTAAAACAGGAAGAACCATGAGCATGCCCAGAAAAAAAGAACTGTGTTTCCTACTCATATGGACCATACGTAGTCCAACTCTGCTTATGAAACTGATACAAACCACAGCTCCACTTACATAAATGCTATTTAGTTAATTGTGAGATTTGCGTTGGGTTCGTGTACTGTGTTACATCATTTGAGCCAAAAATCTCTTGGTTTCCCAGAAATGAACTCTTGCTTGTAGGAAAACACTGATCCTGTGGTTATGTCCCTTTCTGCAGGGAAATTCAGAGCAGTGTTCTCATCCATGAAACACACTCTGTTTTAACTCAAGAAGCAAGGACTTCTTTCCTGCATCTCTAATATAGCAAGAACCATGAGCATGCCCAGAAACAAAGAACTGTGTTTCCTACTCATAGGGCCATACGTAGTTCAACTCTGCTTATGAAACTGATACAAACCACAGCTCCACTTACATAAATGCTCTTTAGTTAATTGTGAGAATCGTGTTGGGTTCGTGAACTGTGTAAAATCATTTGAGCCCAAAATTCACTTGGTTTCCCAGAAATGAACTCTTGCTTGTAGGAAAACACAGAAGCTGTGGTTATCTCAGTTTCTGAAGGGAAATTCAGAGCAGTGTTCTCATCCATGAAACACACTCTGTTTTAACGCAACTAGCAAGGTCTTCTTTCCAGCATCTCTAATATAGCAAGAACCATGAGCATGCCCAGAAAAAGAACTGTGTTTCCTACTCATACGGACCATATATAGTGCAACTCTACTTAGGAAAATGATACTAACCACAGCTGCACTTAGATAAATTCTATTTAGTTAATAGTGAGAATCGCATTGGGTTCGTGAACTGTGTAAAATCATTTGAGCCCAAAATTCCCTTGATTTACCAGAAATGAACTCTTGCTTGTAGGAAGACACAGATCCTGGGGTTTAACTCTCTTTCTGAAGGGAGTTTTAGAGCAGTGTTCTCTTCCATGAAACACACTCTGTTTTAACGCAAGAAGCAAGGTCTTCTTTCCAGCATCTCTAATATAGCAAGAACCACGAGCATGCCCAGAAAAAAAGAACTGTGTTTCCTACTCATACGGAACATATGTAGTTCAACTCTGCGTATGAACCTGATACAAACCACAGCTCCACTTACATAAATGCTATTTAGTTAATTGTGAGAATCGCGTTGGGTTCATGAACTGTGTTATATCATTTGAGCCCATAATCTCTTGGTTTCCCAGAAATGACCTCTTGCCTGTAGGAAAACACAGATCCTGTGGTTATCTCCGTTTCTGAAGGGAAATTCAGAGCAATGTTCTCATCCATGAAACACACTCTGTTTTAACGCAAGAAGCAAGGTCTTCTTTCCAGCTTCTGTAATATAGCAAGAACCATGAGCATGCCCAGAAAAAAAGAACTGTGTTTCCTACTCATACGGACCATATGTAGTTCAACTCTGCGTATGAACCTGATACAAACCACAGCTCCACTTACATAAATGTTCTTTAGTTAATTGTGAGAATCGCGTTGTGTTCGTGAACTGTGTTATACCATTTGAGCCCAAAATTCACTTGTTTTACCAGAAATGAACTCTTGCTTGTAGCAATACACTGAATCTGGGGTTTAACCCCGTTTCTGAAGGGAAATTCAGAGCAGTGTTCTCATCCATGAAACACAGCCTGTTTTAACGCAAGAAGTAAGCGCTTCTTTCGAGTGTCTCTAATACAGCAAGAACCATGAGCATGCCCAGAAAAAAAGAACTGTGTTTCCTACTCATACGGACCTTATGTAGTTCAACTCTGCTTTTGAAACTGATACAAACCACAGCTCCACTTACATAAATGCTCTTTAGTTAATTCTGAGAATCCCGTTGCGTTTGTGAACTCTGTTATATCATTTGAGCCCAAAATCTCTTGTTTTCCCAGAAATGAACTCTTGCTTGTAGGAAAACACAGATCCTGTGGTTATCTCCGTTTCTGAAGGGAAATTCAGAGCAGTATTCTCATCCATGAAACACACTCTGTTTTAACGCAACAAGCAAGGTCTTCTTTCCAGCATCTCTAATATACAAAGAACCATGAGCATGCCCAGAAAAAAAGAACTGGGTTTCCTACTCATACGGACCATATATAGTGCAAATCTACTTAGGAAAATGATACTAACCACCGCTGCACTTACATAAATTCTCTTTAGTTAATAGTGAGAATCGTGTTGGGTTCGTGAACTTGTAAAATCATTGGAGCCCAAAATTCACGTGGTTTACCAGAAATAAACTCTTGCTTGTAGGAAGACACAGATCCTGAGGATTAACTCCGTTTCTGAAGGGAAATTTAGAGCAGTGTTCTCATCCATGAAACACACTCTGTTTTAAAGCAACAAGCAAGGTCTTCTTTCCAGCATCTCTAATATAGCAAGAACCATGAGCATGCCCAGAAAAAAAGAACTGTGTTTCCTACTCATAGGGCCATACGTAGTTCAACTCTGCTTATGAAACTGATACAAACCACAGCTCCACTTACATAAATGCACTTTAGTTAATTTTGAGAATCACGTTGGGTTCGTGAACTGTGTAAAATCATTTGAGCCCAAAATTCACTTGGTTGACCAGAAATGAAATCTTGCTTGTAGGAAAACACAGATCCTGTGGTTATCTCCGTTTCTGAAGGGAAATTTAGAGCAGTGTTCTCATCCATGAAACACACTCTGTTTTAACGCAAGAAGCAAGGTCTTCTTTCCAGCATCTCTAATACAGGAAGAACCATGAGCATGCCCAGAAAAAAAGAACTGTGTTTCCTACTCATATGGACCATACGTAGTCCAACTCTGCTTATGAAACTGATACAAACCACAGCTCCACTTACATAAATGCTATTTAGTTAATTGTGAGATTTGCGTTGGGTTCGTGTACTGTGTTACATCATTTGAGCCAAAAATCTCTTGGTTTCCCAGAAATGAACTCTTGCTTGTAGGAAAACACTGATCCTGTGGTTATGTCCCTTTCTGAAGGGAAATTCAGAGCAGTGTTCTCATCCATGAAACACACTCTGTTTTAACTCAAGAAGCAAGGACTTCTTTCCTGCATCTCTAATATAGCAAGAACCATGAGCATGCCCAGAAACAAAGAACTGTGTTTCCTACTCATAGGGCCATACGTAGTTCAACTCTGCTTATGAAACTGATACAAACTACAGCTCCACTTACATAAATGCTCTTTAGTTAATTGTGAGAAGCACGTTGGGTTCGTGAACTGTGTAAAATCATTTGAGCCCAAAATTCACTTGGTTGACCAGAAATGAACTCTGGCTTGTAGCAATACACTGATCCTGGGGTTTAACTCCGTTTCTGAAGGGAAATTCAGAGCAGTGTTCTCATCCATGAAACACACTCTGTTTTAACTCAAGAAGCAAGGACTTCTTTCCTGCATCTCTAATATAGCAAGAACCATGAGCATGCCCAGAAAAAAAGAACTGTGTTTCCTACTCATACGGACCATATATAGTGCAACTCTACTTAGGAAAATGATACTAACCACCGCTGCACTTACATAAATTCTCTTTAGTTAATAGTGAGAATCGTGTTGGGTTCGTGAACTGTGTAAAATCATTTGAGCCCAAAATTCACTTGGTTTCCCAGAAATGAACTCTTGCTTGTAGGAAAACACAGAAGCTGTGGTTATCTCAGTTTCTGAAGGGAAATTCAGAGCAGTGTTCTCATCCATGAAACACACTCTGTTTTAACGCAACTAGCAAGGTCTTCTTTCCAGCATCTCTAATATAGCAAGAACCATGAGCATGCCCAGAAAAAGAACTGTGTTTCCTACTCATACGGACCATATATAGTGCAACTCTACTTAGGAAAATGATACTAACCACAGCTGCACTTACATAAATTCTATTTAGTTAATAGTGAGAATCGCATTGGGTTCGTGAACTGTGTAAAATCATTTGAGCCCAAAATTCCCTTGATTTACCAGAAATGAACTCTTGCTTGTAGGAAGACACAGATCCTGGGGTTTAACTCTCTTTCTGAAGGGAGTTTTAGAGCAGTGTTCTCTTCCATGAAACACACTCTGTTTTAACGCAAGAAGCAAGGTCTTCTTTCCAGCATCTCTAATATAGCAAGAACCACGAGCATGCCCAGAAAAAAAGAACTGTGTTTCCTACTCATACGGACCATATGTAGTTCAACTCTGCGTATGAACCTGATACAAACCACAGCTCCACTTACATAAATGCTATTTAGTTAATTGTGAGAATCGCGTTGGGTTCATGAACTGTGTTATATCATTTGAGCCCATAATCTCTTGGTTTCCCAGAAATGACCTCTTGCCTGTAGGAAAACACAGATCCTGTGGTTATCTCCGTTTCTGAAGGGAAATTCAGAGCAATGTTCTCATCCATGAAACACACTCTGTTTTAACGCAAGAAGCAAGGTCTTCTTTCCAGCTTCTCTAATATAGCAAGAACCATGAGCATGCCCAGAAAAAAAGAACTCTGTTTCCTCCTCATACGGACCATACGTAGTTCAACTCTGCGTATGAAACTGATACAAACCACAGCTCCACTTACATAAATGTTCTTTAGTTAATTGTGAGAATCGCGTTGTGTTCGTGAACTGTGTTATATCATTTGAGCCTAAAATTCACTTGTTTTACCAGAAATGAACTCTTGCTTGTAGCAATACACTGATCCTGGGGTTTAACCCCGTTTCTGAAGGGAAATTCAGAGCAGTGTTCTCATCCATGAAACACAGTCTGTTTTAACGCAGGAAGTAAGCTCTTCTTTCGAGTCTCTCTAATACAGCAAGAACCATGAGCAGGCCCAGAAAAAAAGAACTGTGTTTCCTACTCATACGGACCTTATGTAGTTCAACTTTGCTTTTGAAACTGATACAAACCACAGCTCCACTTACATAAATGCTCTTTAGTTAATTGAGAGAGTCCCGTTGGGTTTGTGAACTCTGTTATATCATTTGAGCCCAAAATCTCTTGGTTTCCCAGAAATGAACTCTTGCTTGTAGGAAAACACAGATCCTGTGGTTATCTCCGTTTCTGAAGGGAAATTCAGAGCAGTGTTCTCATCCATGAAACACACTCTGTTTTAACGCAACAAGCAAGGTCTTCTTTCCAGCATCTCTAATATAGCAAGAACCATGAGCATGCTCAGAAAAAAGAACTGGGTTTCCTACTCATACGGACCATATATAGTGCAACTCTACTTAGGAAAATGATACTAACCACCGCTGCACTTACATAAATTCTCTTTAGTTAATAGTGAGAATCACGTTGGGTTCGTGAACTTGTAAAATCATTGGAGCCCAAAATTCACGTGGTTTACCAGAAATGAACTCTGCTTGTAGGAAGACACAGATCCTGGGGATTAACTCCGTTTCTGAAGGGAAATTTAGAGCAGTGTTCTCATCCATGAAACACACTCTGTTTTAACGCAAGAAGCAAGGTCTTCTTTCCAGCATCTCTAATACAGGAAGAACCATGAGCATGCCCAGAAAAAAAGAACTGTGTTTCCTACTCATATGGACCATACGTAGTTCAACTCTGCTTATGAAACTGATACAAACCACAGCTCCACTTACATAAATGCTCTTTAGTTAATTGTGAGATTTGCGTTGGGTTGGTGTACTGTGTTATATCATTTGAGCCCAAAATCTCTTGGTTTCCCAGAAATGAACTCTTGCTTGTAGGAAAACACAGATCCTGTGGTTATGTCCGTTTCTGAAGGGAAATTCAGAGCAGTGTTCTCATCCATGAAACACACTCTGTTTTAATGCAAGAAGCAAGATCTTCTTTCCTGCACCTCTAATATAGCAAGAACCATGAGCATGCCCAGAAAAAAAGAACTGTGTTTCCTACTCATAGGGCCATACATAGTTCAACTCTGCTTATGAAACTGATACAAACCACAGCTCCACTTACATAAATGCACTTTAGTTAATTTTGGAATCACGTTGGGTTCGTGAACTGTGTAAAATCATTTGAGCCCAAAATTCACTTGGTTGACCAGAAATGAACTCTGGCTTGTAGCAACACACTGATCCTGGGGTTTAACTCCGTTTCTGAAGGGAAATTCAGAGCAGTGTTCTCATCCATGAAACACAGTCTGTTTTAACCCAAAAAGTAAGCTCTTCTTTGGAGTGTCTCTAATACTGCAAGAACCATGAGCATGCCCAGAAAAAAGAACTGTGTTTCCTACTCATACGGACCATATATAGTGCAACTCTACTTAGGAAAATGATACTAACCACCGCTGCACTTACATAAATTCTCTTTAGTTAATAGTGAGAATCGCGTTGGGTTCGTGAACTGTGTAAAATCATTTGAGCCCAAAATTCACTTGGTTTCCCAGAAATGAACTCTTGCTTGTAGGAAAACACAGATCCTGTGGTTATCTCCGTTTCTGAAGGGAAATTCAGAGCAGTGTTCTCATCCATGAAACACACTCTGTTTTAACGCAACTAGCAAGGTCTTCTTTCCTGCATCTCTAATATAGCAAGAACCATGAGCATGCCCAGAAAAAAAAAACTGTGTTTCCTACTCATACGGACCATATATAGTGCAACTCTACTTAGGAAAATGATACTAACCACAGCTGCACTTACATAAATTCTATTTAGTTAATAGTGAGAATCGCGTTGGGTTCGTGAACTGTGTAAAATCATTTGAGCCCAAAATTCACGTGGTTTACCAGAAATGTACTCTTGCTTGTAGGAAGACACAGATCCTGGGGTTTAACTCTGTTTCTGAAGGGATTTTTAGAGCAGTGTTCTCTTCCATGAAACACACTCTGTTTTAACGCAAGAAGCAAGGTCTTCTTTCCAGCATCTCTAATATAGCAAGAACCATGAGCATGCCCAGAAAAAAAGAACTGTGTTTCCTACTCATACGGACCATATGTAGTTCAACTCTGCATATGAACCTGATACAAACCACAGCTCCACTTACATAAATGCTATTTAGTTAATTGTGAGAATCGCGTTGTGTTCGTGAACTTTGTTATACCATTTGAGCCCAAAATTCACTTGTTTTACCAGAAATGAACTCTTGCTTGTAGCAATACACTGATCCTGGGGTTTAACCCCGTTTCTGAAGGGAAATTCAGAGCAGTGTTCTCATCCATGAAACACAGCCTGTTTTAACGCAAGAAGTAAGCGCTTCTTTCGAGTGTCTCTAATACAGCAAGAACCATGAGCATGCCCAGAAAAAAAGAACTGTGTTTCCTACTCATACGGACCTTATGTAGTTCAACTCTGCTTTTGAAACTGATACAAACCACAGCTCCACTTACATAAATGCTCTTTAGTTAATTCTGAGAATCCCGTTGCGTTTGTGAACTCTGTTATATCATTTGAGCCCAAAATCTCTTGTTTTCCCAGAAATGAACTCTTGCTTGTAGGAAAACACAGATCCTGTGGTTATCTCCGTTTCTGAAGGGAAATTCAGAGCAGTATTCTCATCCATGAAACACACTCTGTTTTAACGCAACAAGCAAGGTCTTCTTTCCAGCATCTCTAATATAGAAAGAAACATGAGCATGCCCAGAAAAAAAGAACTGGGTTTCCTACTCATACGGACCATATATAGTGCAAATCTACTTAGGAAAATGATACTAACCACCGCTGCACTTACATAAATTCTCTTTAGTTAATAGTGAGAATCGTGTTGGGTTCGTGAACTTGTAAAATCATTGGAGCCCAAAATTCACGTGGTTTACCAGAAATGAACTCTTGCTTGTAGGAAGACACAGATCCTGAGGATTAACTCCGTTTCTGAAGGGAAATTTAGAGCAGTGTTCTCATCCATGAAACACACTCTGTTTTAACGCAAGAATCAAGGTCTTCTTTCCAGCATCTCTAATACAGGAAGAACAATGAGCATGCCCAGAAAAAAAGAACTGTGTTTCCTACTCATATGGACCATACAAAGTTCAACTCTGCTTATGAAACTGATACAAACCACAGCTCCACTTACATAAATGCTATTTAGTTAATTGTGAGATTTGCGTTGGGTTCGTGTACTGTGTTACATCATTTGAGCCCAAAATCTCTTGGTTTCCCAGAAATGAACTCTTGCTTGTAGGAATACACAGATCCTGTGGTTACCTCCGTTTCTGAAGGGAAATTCAGAGCAGTGTTCTCATCCATGAAGCACACTCTGTTTTAACTCAAGAAGAAAGGTCTTCTTTCCAGTATCTCTAATATAGCAAGAACCATGAGCATGCCCAGAAAAAAAGAACTGTGTTTCATACTCATAGGGCCATACGTAGTTCAACTCTGCTTATGAAACTGATACAAACCACAGCTCCACTTACATAAATGCTCTTTAGTTAATTGTGAGAAGCACGTTGGGTTCGTGAACTGTGTAAAATCATTTGAGCCCAAAATTCACTTGGTTGACCAGAAATGAACTCTTGCTTGTAGCAATACACTGATCCTGGGGTTTAACTCCGTTTCTGAAGGGAAATTCAGAGCAGTGTTCTCATCCATGAAACACAGTCTGTTTTAACGCAAAAAGTAAGCTCTTCTTTGGAGTGTCTCTAATACTGCAAGAACCATGAGCATGCCCAGAAAAAAGAACTGTGTTTCCTACTCATACGGACCATATATAGTGCAACTCTACTTAGGAAAATGATACTAACCACCGCTGCACTTACATAATTCTCTTTAGTTAATAGTGAGAATCGCGTTGGGTTCGTGAACTGTGTAAAATCATTTGAGCCCAAAATTCACTTGGTTTCCCAGAAATGAACTCTTGCTTGTAGGAAAACACAGATCCTGTGGTTATCTCCGTTTCTGAAGGGAAATTCAGAGCAGTGTTCTCATCCATGAAACACACTCTGTTTTAACGCAACTAGCAAGGTCTTCTTTCCAGCATCTCTAATATAGCAAGAACCATGAGCATGCCCAGAAAAAAGAACTGTGTTTCCTACTCATACGGACCATATATAGTGCAACTCTACTTAGGAAAATGATACTAACCACAGCTGCACTTACATAAATTCTATTTAGTTAATAGTGAGAATCGCGTTGGGTTCGTGAACTGTGTAAAATCATTTGAGCCCAAAATTCACGTGGTTTACCAGAAATGAACTCTTGCTTGTAGGAAGACACAGATCCTGGGGTTTAACTCTGTTTCTGAAGGGATTTTTAGAGCAGTGTTCTCTTCCATGAAACACACTCTGTTTTAACGCAAGAAGCAAGGTCTTCTTTCCAGCATCTCTAATATAGCAAGAACCATGAGCATGCCCAGAAAAAAAGAACTGTGTTTCCTACTCATAGGGACCATATGTAGTTCAACTCTGCGTATGAACCTGATACAAACCACAGCTCCACTTACATAAATGCTATTTAGTTAATTGTGAGATTTGCGTTGGGTTCATGAACTGTGTTATATCATTTGAGCCCATAATCTCTTGGTTTCCCAGAAATGACCTCTTGCCTGTAGGAAAACCCAGATCCTGTGGTTATCTCCGTTTCTGAAGGGAAATTCAGAGCAATGTTCTCATCCATGAAACACACTCTGTTTTAACGCAAGAAGCAAGGTCTTCTTTCTAGCTTCTCTAATATAGCAAGAACCATGAGCATGCCCAGAAAAAAAGAACTCTGTTTCCTCCTCATACGGACCATACAAAGTTCAACTCTGCATATGAAACTGATACAAACCACAGCTCCACTTACATAAATGCTCTTTAGTTAATTGTGAGAATCGCGTTATGTTCGTGAACTGTATTATATCATTTGAGCCCAAAATTTACTTGTTTTACCAGAAATGAACTCTTGCTTGTAGCAATACACTGATCCTGGGGTTTAACCCCGTTTCTGAAGGGAAATTCAGAGCAGTGTTCTCATCCATGAAACACAGTCTGTTTTAACGCAAGAAGTAAGCTCTTCTTTCGAGTGTCTCTAATACAGCAAGAACCATGAGCATGCCCAGAAAAAAAGAACTGTGTTTCCTACTCATACGGACCTTATATAGTTCAACTCTGCTTTTGAAACTGATACAAACCACAGCTCCACTTACATAAATGCACTTTAGTTAATTGTGAGAATCACGTTGGGTTCGTGAACTGTGTAAAATCATTTGAGCCCAAAATTCACTTGGTTGAAGAGAAATGAACTCTTGCTTGTAGCAATACACTGATCCTGGGGTTTAACTCCGTTTCTGAAGGGAAATTCAGAGCAGTGTTCTCATCCATGAAACACAGTCTGTTTTAACGCAAAAAGTAAGCTCTTCTTTCGAGTGTCTCTAATACTGCAAGAACCATGAGCATGCCCAGAAAAAAAGAACTGTGTTTCCTACTCATACGGACCATATATAGTGCAACTCTACTTAGGAAAATGATACTAACCACCGCTGCACTTACATAAATTCTCTTTAGTTAATAGTGAGAATCGCGTTGGGTTCGTGAACTGTGTAAAATCATTTGAGCCCAAAATTCACTTGGTTTCCCAGAAATGAACTCTTGCTTGTAGGAAAACACAGATCCTGTGGTAATCTCCGTTTCTGAAGGGAAATTCAGAGCAGTGTTCTCATCCATGAAACACACTCTGTTTTAATGCAACAAGCAAGGTCTTCTTTCCAGCATCTCTAATATAGCAAGAAATATGAGCATGCCCAGAAAAAAGAACTGTGTTTCCTACTCATACGGACCATATATAGTGCAACTCTACTTAGGAAAATGATACTAACCACCGCTGCACTTACATAAATTCTCTTTAGTTAATAGTGAGAATCGCGTTGTGTTCGTGAACTGTGTAAAATCATTTGAGCCCAAAATTCACGTGGTTTTCCAGAAATGAACACTAGCTTGTAGGAAGACACAGATCCTGGGGTTTAACTCTGTTTCTGAAGGGATTTTTAGAGCAGTGTTCTCTTCCATTAAACACACTCTGTTTTAGGGCAAGAAGCAAGGTCTTCTTTCCAGCATCTGTAATATAGCAAGAACCATGAGCATGCCCAGAAAAAAAGAACTGTGTTTCCTACTCATACAGACCATATGTATTTCAACTCTGCGTATGAACCTGATACAAACCACAGCTCCACTTACATAAATGCTATCTAGTTAATTGTGAGAATCTCGTTGGGTACATGAACTGTGTTATATCATTTGAGCCCAAAATCTCTTGGTTTCCCAGAAATGACCTCTTGCCTGTAGGAAAACCCAGATCCTGTGGTTATCTCCGTTTCTGAAGGGAAATTCAGAGCAATGTTCTCATCCATGAAACACTCTCTGTTTTAACGCAAGAAGCAAGGTCTTCTTTCCAGCTTCTCTAATATAGCAAGAACCATGAGCATGCCCAGAAAAAAAGAACTCTGTTTCCTCCTCATACGGACCATACGTAGTTCAACTCTGCGTATGAAACTGATACAAACCACAGCTCCACTTACATAAATGTTCTTTAGTTAATTGTGAGAATCCCGTTGTGTTCGTGAACTGTGTTATACCATTTGAGCCCAAAATTCACTTGTTTTACCAGAAATGAACTCTTGCTTGTAGCAATACACTGATCCTGGGGTTTAACCCCGTTTCTGAAGGGAAATTCAGAGCAGTGTTCTCATCCATGAAACACAGTCTGTTTTAACGCAAGAAGTAAGCTCTTCTTTCGAGTGTCTCTAATACAGCAAGAACCATGAGCATGCCCAGAAAAAAAGAACTGTGTTTCCTACTCATACGGACCTTATGTAGTTCAACTCTGCTTTTGAAACTGATACAAACCACAGCTCCACTTACATAAATGCTCTTTAGTTAATTCTGAGAATCCCGTGTCGTTTGTGAACTCTGTTATATCATTTGAGCCCAAAATCTCTTGTTTTCCCAGAAATGAACTCTTGCTTGTAGGAAAACACAGATCCTGTGGTTATCTCCGTTTCTGAAGGGAAATTCAGAGCAGTATTCTCATCCATGAAACACACTCTGTTTTAACGCAACAAGCAAGGTCTTCTTTCCAGCATCTCTAATATAGAAAGAACCATGAGCATGCCCAGAAAAAAAGAACTGGGTTTCCTACTCATACGGACCATATATAGTGCAACTCTACTTAGGAAAATGATACTAACCACCGCTGCACTTACATAAATTCTCTTTAGTTAATAGTGAGAATCGTGTTGGGTTCGTGAACTTGTAAAATCATTGGAGCCCAAAATTCACGTGGTTTACCAGAAATGAACTCTTGCTTGTAGGAAGACACAGATCCTGAGGATTAACTCTGTTTCTGAAGGGAAATTTAGAGCAGTGTTCTCATCCATGAAACACACTCTGTTTTAACGCAAGAAGCAAGGTCTTCTTTGAAGCATCTCTAATACAGGAAGAACCATGAGCATGCCCAGAAAAAAAGAACTGTGTTTCCTACTCATATGGACCATACGTAGTTCAACTCTGCTTATGAAACTGATACAAACCACAGCTCCACTTACATAAATGCTATTTAGTTAATTGTGAGATTTGCGTTGGGTTCGTGTACTGTGTTACATCATTTGAGACCAAAATCTCTTGGTTTCCCAGAAATGAACTCTTGCTTGTAGGAAAACACTGATCCTGTGGTTATGTCCCTTTCTGAAGGGAAATTCAGAGCAGTGTTCTCATCCATGAAACACACTCTGTTTTAACTCAAGAAGCAAGGACTTCTTTCCTGCATCTCTAATATAGCAAGAACCATGAGCATGCCCAGAAAAAAAGAACTGTGTTTCCTCCTCATACGGACCATACGTAGTTCAACTCTGCGTATGAAACTGATACAAACCACAGCTCCACTTACATAAATGTTCTTTAGTTAATTGTGAGAATCCCGTTGTGTTCGTGAACTGTGTTATACCATTTGAGCCCAAAATTCACTTGTTTTACCAGAAATGAACTCTTGCTTGTAGCAATACACTGATCCTGGGGTTTAACCCCGTTTCTGAAGGGAAATTCAGAGCAGTGTTCTCATCCATGAAACACAGTCTGTTTTAACGCAAGAAGTAAGCTCTTCTTTCGAGTGTCTCTAATACAGCAAGAACCATGAGCATGCCCAGAAAAAAAGAACTGTGTTTCCTACTCATACGGACCTTATGTAGTTCAACTCTGCTTTTGAAACTGATACAAACCACAGCTCCACTTACATAAATGCTCTTTAGTTAATTCTGAGAATCCCGTGTCGTTTGTGAACTCTGTTATATCATTTGAGCCCAAAATCTCTTGTTTTCCCAGAAATGAACTCTTGCTTGTAGGAAAACACAGATCCTGTGGTTATCTCCGTTTCTGAAGGGAAATTCAGAGCAGTATTCTCATCCATGAAACACACTCTGTTTTAACGCAACAAGCAAGGTCTTCTTTCCAGCATCTCTAATATAGAAAGAACCATGAGCATGCCCAGAAAAAAAGAACTGGGTTTCCTACTCATACGGACCATATATAGTGCAACTCTACTTAGGAAAATGATACTAACCACCGCTGCACTTACATAAATTCTCTTTAGTTAATAGTGAGAATCGTGTTGGGTTCGTGAACTTGTAAAATCATTGGAGCCCAAAATTCACGTGGTTTACCAGAAATGAACTCTTGCTTGTAGGAAGACACAGATCCTGAGGATTAACTCTGTTTCTGAAGGGAAATTTAGAGCAGTGTTCTCATCCATGAAACACACTCTGTTTTAACGCAAGAAGCAAGGTCTTCTTTGAAGCATCTCTAATACAGGAAGAACCATGAGCATGCCCAGAAAAAAAGAACTGTGTTTCCTACTCATATGGACCATACGTAGTTCAACTCTGCTTATGAAACTGATACAAACCACAGCTCCACTTACATAAATGCTATTTAGTTAATTGTGAGATTTGCGTTGGGTTCGTGTACTGTGTTACATCATTTGAGACCAAAATCTCTTGGTTTCCCAGAAATGAACTCTTGCTTGTAGGAAAACACTGATCCTGTGGTTATGTCCCTTTCTGAAGGGAAATTCAGAGCAGTGTTCTCATCCATGAAACACACTCTGTTTTAACTCAAGAAGCAAGGACTTCTTTCCTGCATCTCTAATATAGCAAGAACCATGAGCATGCCCAGAAAAAAAGAACTGTGTTTCCTACTCATAGGGCCATACGTAGTTCAACTCTGCTTATGAAACTGATACAAACCACAGCTCCACTTACATAAATGCTCTTTAGTTAATTGTGAGAAGCACGTTGGGTTCGTGAACTGTGTAAAATCATTTGAGCCCAAAATTCACTTGGTTGACCAGAAATGAACTCTTGCTTTTAGCAATACACTGATCCTGGGGTTTAACTCCGTTTCTGAAGGGAAATTCAGAGCAGTGTTCTCATCCATGAAACACAGTCTGTTTTAACGCAAAAAGTAAGCTCTTCTTTCGTGTGTCTCTAATACTGCAAGAACCATGAGCATGCCCAGAAAAAAGAACTGTGTTTCCTACTCATACGGACCATATATAGTGCAACTCTACTTAGGAAAATGATACTAACCACCGCTGCACTTACATAAATTCTCTTTAGTTAATAGTGAGAATCGCGTTGGGTTCGTGAACTGTGTAAAATCATTTGAGCCCAAAATTCACTTGGTTTCAAAGAAATGAACTCTTGCTTGTAGGAAAACACAGATCCTGTGGTTATCTCCGTTTCTGAAGGGAAATTCAGAGCAGTGTTCTCATCCATGAAACACACTCTGTTTTAACGCAACTAGCAAGGTCTTCTTTCCAGCATCTCTAATATAGCAAGAACCATGAGCATGCCAAGAAAAAAGAACTGTGTTTCCTACTCATACGGACCATATATAGTGCAACTCTACTTAGGAAAATGATACTAACCACAGCTGCACTTACATAAATTCTATTTAGTTAATAGTGAGAATCGCGTTGGGTTCGTGGACTGTGTAAAATCATTTGAGCCCAAAATTCACGTGGTTTACCAGAAATGAACTCTTGCTTGTAGGAAGACACAGATCCTGGGGTTTAACTCTGTTTCTGAAGGGATTTTTAGAGCAGTGTTCTCATCCATGAAACACACTCTGTTTTAACGCAAGAAGCAAGGTCTTCTTTCCAGCATCTCTAATATAGCAAGAACCATGAGCATGCCCAGAAAAAAAGAACTGTGTTTCCTACTCATACGGACCATATGTAGTTCAACTCTGCATATGAACCTGATACAAACCACAGCTCCACTTACATAAATGCTATTTAGTTAATTGTGAGATTTGCGTTGGGTTCATGAACTGTGTTATATCATTTGAGCCCATAATCTCTTGGTTTCCCAGAAATGACCTCTTGCCGGGAGGAAAACCCAGATCCTGTGGTTATCTCCGTTTCTGAAGGGAAATTCAGAGCAATGTTCTCATCCATGAAACACACTCTGTTTTAACGCAAGAAGCAAGGTCTTCTTTCCAGCTTCTCTAATATAGCAAGAACCATGAGCATGCCCAGAAAAAAAGAACTCTGTTTCCTCCTCATACGGACCATACAAAGTTCAACTCTGCATATGAAACTGATACAAACCACAGCTCCACTTACATAAATGCTCTTTAGTTAATTGTGAGAATCGCGTTATGTTCGTGAACTGTATTATATCATTTGAGCCCAAAATTTACTTGTTTTACCAGAAATGAACTCTTGCTTGTAGCAATACACTGATCCTGGGGTTTAACCCCGTTTCTGAAGGGAAATTCAGAGCAGTGTTCTCATCCATGAAACACAGTCTGTTTTAACGCAAGAAGTAAGCTCTTCTTTCGAGTGTCTCTAATACAGCAAGAACCATGAGCATGCAAAGAAAAAAAGAACTGTGTTTCCTACTCATACGGACCTTATGTAGTTCAACTCTGCTTTTGAAACTGATACAAACCACAGCTCCACTTACATAAATGCACTTTAGTTAATTGTGAGAATCACGTTGGGTTCGTGAACTGTGTAAAATCATTTGAGCCCAAAATTCACTTGGTTGACCAGAAATGAACTCTTTCTTGTAGCAATACACTGATCCTGGGGTTTAACTCCGTTTCTGAAGGGAAATTCAGAGCAGTGTTCTCATCCATGAAACACAGTCTGTTTTAAGGCAAAAAGTAAGCTCTTCTTACGAGTGTCTCTAATACTGCAAGAACCATGAGCATGCCCAGAAAAAAAGAACTGTGTTTCCTACTCATACGGACCATATATAGTGCAACTCTACTTAGGAAAATGATACTAACCACCGCTGCACTTACATAAATTCTCTTTAGTTAATAGTGAGAATCGCGTTGGGTTTGTGAACTGTGTAAAATCATTTGAGCCCAAAATTCACTTGGTTTCCCAGAAATGAACACTTGCTTGTAGGAAAACACACATCCTGTGGTTATCTCCGTTTCTGAAGGGAAATTCAGAGCAGTGTTCTCATCCATGAATCACACTCTGTTTTAATGCAACAAGCAAGGTCTTCTTTCCAGCATCTCTAATATAGCAAGAAACATGAGCATGCCCAGAAAAAAGAACTGTGTTTCCTACTCATACGGACCATATATAGTGCAACTCTACTTAGGAAAATGATACTAACCACCGCTGCACTTACATAAATTCTCTTTAGTTAATAGTGAGAATCGCGTTGGGTTCGTGAACTGTGTAAAATCATTTGAGCCCAAAATTCACGTGGTTTACCAGTAATGAACACTTGCTTGTAGGAAGACACAGATCCTGGGGTTTAACTCTGTTTCTGAAGGGATTTTTAGAGCACTGTCCTCTTCCATGAAACACACTCTGTTTTAGGGCAAGAAGCAAGGTCTTCTTTCCAGCATCTCTAATATAGCAAGAACCATGAGCATGCCCAGAAAAAAAGAACTGTGTTTCCTACTCATACAGACCATATGTAGTTCAACTCTGCATATGAACCTGATACAAACCACAGCTCCACTTACATAAATGCTATTTAGTTAATTGTGAGAATCTCGTTGGGTACATGAACTGTGTTATATCATTTGAGCCCAAAATCTCTTGGTTTCCCAGAAATGACCTCTTGCCTGTAGGAAAACCCAGATCCTGTGGTTATCTCCGTTTCTGAAGGGAAATTCAGAGCAATGTTCTCATCCATGAAACACACTCTGTTTTAACGCAAGAAGCAAGGTCTTCTTTCCAGCTTCTCTAATATAGCAAGAAACATGAGCATGCCCAGAAAAAAAGAACTGTGTTTCCTACTCATACGGACCATACGTAGTTCAACTCTGCCTATGAAACTGATACAAACCACAGCTCCACTTAGTTAAATGTTCTTTAGTTAATTGTGAGAATCGCGTTGTGTTCTTGAACTGTGTTATATCATTTGAGCCCAAAATTCACTTGTTTTACCAGAAATGAACTCTTGCTTGTAGCAATACACTGATCCTGGGGTTTAACCCCGTTTCTGAAGGGAAATTCAGAGCAGTGTTCTCATCCATGAAACACAGTCTGTTTTAACGCAAGAACTAATCTCTTCTTTCGAGTGTCTCTAATACAGCAAGAACCATGAGCATGCCCAGAAAAAAAGAACTGTGTTTCCTACTCATACGGACCTTATGTAGTTCAACTCTTCCTTTGGAACTGATACAAACCACAGCTCCACTTACATAAATGCTCTTTAGTGAATTGTGAGAATCGCGTTGGGTTTGTGAACTGTGTTATATAATTTGAGCCCAAAATCTCTTGGTTTCCCAGAAATGAACTCTTGCTTGTAGGAAAACACATATCCTGTGGTTATCTCCGTTTCTGAAGGGAAATTCAGAGCAGTGTTCTCATCCATGAAACACACTCTGTTTTAACGCAACAAGCAAGGTCTTCTTTCCAGCATCTCTAATATAGCAAGAACCATGAGCATGCCCAGAAAAAAGAACTGTGTTTCCTACTCATACGGACCATATATAGTGCAACTCTACTTAGGAAAATGATACTAACCACCGCTGCACTTACATAAATTCTCTTTAGTTAATAGTGAGAATCACGTTGGGTTCGTGAACTTGTAAAATCATTGGAGCCCAAATTTCACGTGGTTTACCAGAAATGAACTCTTGCTTGTAGGAAGACACAGATCCTGGGGATTAACTCCGTTCCTGAAGGGAAATTTAGAGCAGTGTTCTCATCCATGAAACACACTCTGTTTTAACGCAAGAAGCAAGGTCTTCTTTCCAGCATCTCTAATATAGCAAGAACCATGAGCATGCCCAGAAAAAAAGAACTGTGTTTCCTACTCATACGGACCATATATAGTGCAACTCTACTTATGAAAATGATACTAATCCCTGCTGCACTTACATAAATTCTCTTTAGTTAATAGTGAGAATCGCGTTGGGTTCTTGAACTGTGTAATATCTTTTGAGCCCAAAATTCACTTGGTTTACCAGAAATGAACTCTTGCTTGTAGGAAGACACAGATCCTGGGGTTTAACTCCGTTTCTGAAGGGAAATTTAGAGCAGAGTTCTCATTCATGAAACTCACTCTGTTTTAACGCAAGAAGCAAGGTCTTCTTTCCAGCTTCTCTAATATAGCAAGAACCATGAGCATGCCCAGAAAAAAAGAACTGTGTTTCCTACTCATACAGACCATATGTAGTTCAACTCTGCGTATGAACCTGATACAAACCACAGCTCCACTTACATAAATGCTATTTAGTTAATTGTGAGAATCTCGTTCGGTACATGAACTGTGTTATATCATTTGAGCCCAAAATCTCTTGGTTTCCCAGAAATGACCTCTTGCCTGTAGGAAAACCCAGATCCTGTGGTAATCTCCGTTTCTGAAGGGAAATTCAGAGCAATGTTCTCATCCATGAAACACACTCTGTTTTAACGCAAGAAGCAAGGTCTTCTTTCCAGCTTCTCTAATATAGCAAGAACCATGAGCATGCCCAGAAAAAAAGAACTGTGTTTCCTACTCATACGGACCATACGTAGTTCAACTCTGCCTATGAAACTGATACAAACCACAGCTCCACTTAGATAAATGTTCTTTAGTTAATTGTGAGAATCGCGTTGTGTTCTTGAACTGTGTTATATCATTTTAGCCCAAAATTCACTTGTTTTACCAGAAATGAACTCTTGCTTGTAGCAATACACTGATCCTGGGGTTTAACCCCGTTTCTGAAGGGAAATTCAGAGCAGTGTTCTCATCCATGAAACACAGTCTGTTTTAATGCAAGAACTAATCTCTTCTTTCGAGTGTCTCTAATACAGCAAGAACCATGAGCATGCCCAGAAAAAAAGAACTGTGTTTCCTACTCATACGGACCTTATGTAGTTCAACTCTTCCTTTGGAACTGATACAAACCACAGCTCCACTTACATAAATGCTCTTTAGTGAATTGTGAGAATCGCGTTGGGTTTGTGAACTGTGTTATATAATTTGAGCCCAAAATCTCTTGGTTTCCCAGAAATGAACTCTTGCTTGTAGGAAAACACAGATCCTGTGGTTATCTCCGTTTCTGAAGGGAAATTCAGAGCAGTGTTCTCATCCATGAAACACACTCTGTTTTAACGCAACAAGCAAGGTCTTCTTTCCAGCATCTCTAATATAGCAAGAACCATGAGCATGCCCAGAAAAAAGAACTGTGTTTCCTACTCATACGGACCATATATAGTGCAACTCTACTTAGGAAAATGATACTAACCACCGCTGCACTTACATAAATTCTCTTTAGTTAATAGTGAGAATCGCGTTGGGTTCGTGAACTTGTAAAATCATTGGAGCCCAAATTTCACGTGGTTTACCAGAAATGAACTCTTGCTTGTAGGAAGACACAGATCCTGGGGATTAACTCCGTTCCTGAAGGGAAATTTAGAGCAGTGTTCTCATCCATGAAACACACTCTGTTTTAACGCAAGAAGCAAGGTCTTCTTTCCAGCATCTCTAATACAGGAAGAACCATGAGCATGCCCAGAAAAAAAGAACTGTGTTTCCTACTCATACGGACCATATATAGTGCAATTCTATTTAGGAAAATGATACTAACCATCGCTGCACTTACATAAATTCTCTTTAGTTAATAGTGAGAAGCGCGTTGCGTTCGTGAACTTGTAAAATCATTGGAGCCCAAAATTCACTTGGTTTTCCAGAAATGAACTCTTGCTTGGAGGAAGACACAGATCCTTGGGTTTAACTCTGTTTCTGAAGGGAAATTTAGAGCAGTGTTCTCATACATGAAACACACTCTGTTTTAAGGCAAGAAGCAAGGTCTTCTTTCCAGCATCTCTAATACAGCAAGAACCATGAGCATGCCCAGAAAAAAAGAACTGTGTTTCCTACTCATATTGATCATACGTAGTTCAACTCTGCTAATGAAACTGATACAAACCACAGCTCCACTTACATAAATGCTCTTTAGTTAATTGTGAGAATTGCGTTGGGTTCGTGAAATGTGTTATATCATTTGAGCCCAAAATCTCTTGGTTTCCCAGAATAGAACTCTTGGTTGTAGGAAAAGACAGATCCTGTGGTTATCTCCGTTTCTGAAGGGAAATTCAGAGCAGGGTTCTCATCCATGAAACACACTCTGTTTTAACGCAAGAAGCAAGGTCTTCTTTCCAGCAACTCTAATATAGCAAGAACCATGAGCATGCCCAGAAAAAAAGAACTGTGTTTCCTACTCATAGGGACCATACATAGTTCAACTCTGCTTATGAAATGATAGAAACCACAGCTCCACTTACATAAATGCACTTTAGTTAATTGTGAGAATCACGTTGTGTTCGTGAACTGTGTAAATTCTTTTGAGCCCAAAATTCACTTGGTTGACCAGAAATGAACTCTTGCTTGTAATAATTCACTGATCCTGGTATTTAACTCCGTTTCTGACGGGAAATTTAGAGCAGTGTTCTCATCCATGAAACACATTCTGTTTTAAGGCAAGAAGAAAGGTCTTCTTTCCAGCATCTCTAATATCTCAAGAACCATGAGCATGCCCAGAAAAAAACAACTGTGTTTCCTACTCATACGGACCATATATAGTGCAACTCTACTTAGGAAAATGATACTAACCACCGCTGCACTTACATAAATTCTCTTTAGTTAATAGTGAGAATCGCGTTGGGTTCGTGAACTGTGTAAAATCATTTGAGCCCAAAATTCACTTGGTTTACCAGAAATGAACTCTTGCTTGTAGGAAGACACAGATCCTGGGGTTTAACTCTGTTTCTGAAGGGATTTTTAGAGCAGTGTTCTCATCCATGAAACACATTCTGTTTTAACGCAAGAAGCAAGGTCTTCTTTCCAGCTTCTGTAATATAGCAAGAACCATGAGCATGCCCAGAAAAAAAGAACTGTGTTTCCTACTCATACAGTCCATATGTAGTTCAACTCTGCGTATGAACCTGATACAAACCACAGCTCCACTTACAGAAATGCTATTTAGTTAATTGTGATAATCGTGTTGGGTTCATGAACTGTGTTATATCATTTGAGCCCAAAATCTCTTGGTTTCCCAGAAATGACCTCTTGCCTGTAGGAAAACCCAGATCCTGTGGTTATCTCCGTTTCTGAAGGGAAATTCAGAGCAGTGTTCTCATCCATGAAACACACTCTGTTTTAACGCATGAAGCCTTGTCTTCTTTCCAGCATCTCTAATATAGCAAGAACCATGAGCATGCCCAGAAAAAAAGAACTGTGTTTCCTACTCATACGGACCATATATAGTGCAACTCTAGTTATGAAAATGATACTAACCCCTGCTGCACTTACATAAATTCTCTTTAGTTAATAGTGAGAATCGCGTTGGGTTCGTGAACTGTGTAATATCTTTTGAGCCCAAAATTCACTTGGTTTACCAGAAATGAACTCTTGCTTGTAGGAAGACACAGATCCTGGGGTTTAACTCCGTTTCTGAAGGGAAATTTAGAGCAGTGTTCTCATTCATGAAACTCACTCTGTTTTAACGCAAGAAGCAAGGTCTTCTTTCTAGCATCTCTAATATAGCAAGAACCATGAGCATGCCCAGAAAAAAATAACTGTGTTTCCTACTCATACGGACCATACGTAGTTCAACTCTGCATATGAAACTGATACAAACCACAGCTCCACTTAGATAAATGTTCTTTAGTTAATTGTGAGAATCGCGTTGTGTTCGTGAACTGTTTAAAATCATTTGAGCTCAAAATTCACTTGGTTTACCAGAAATGAACTCTTGCTTGTAGCAATACACTGATCCTGGGGTTTAACTCCGTTTCTGAAGGGAAATTCAGAGCAGTGTTCTCATCCATGAAACACAGTCTGTTTCAAAGCAAGAAGTAAGCTCTTCTTTCAAGTGTCTCTGATACAGCAAGATCCATGAGCATGCCCAGAAAAAAAGAACTGTATTTCCTACTCATATTGATCATACGTAGTTCAACTCTGCTTATGAAACTGATACCAACCACAGCTCCACTTACATAAATGCACTTTAGTTAAATGTGAGAATCACATTGGGTTCGTGAATTGTGTAAAATCTTTTGAGCCCAAAATTCACTTGTTGACCAGAAATGAACTCTTGCTTGTAATAATTCACTGATCCTGGTGTTTAACTCCGTTTCTGAAGGTAAATTTAGAGCAGTGATCTCATCCATGAAACACACTCTGTTTTAAGGCAAGAAGCAAGGTCTTCTTTCCAGCATCTCTAATATAGCAAGAACCATGAGCATGCCCAGAAAAAAAGAACTGTGTTTCCTACTCATACGGACCATATGTAGTTCAACTCTGCGTATGAAACTGATACAAACCAGAGCTCCACTTACATAAATGCTCTTTAGTTAATTCTGAGAATCGCGTTCGGTTCGTGAACTGTATAAAATCATTTGAGCCAAAAATTCCCTTGGTTTACCAGAAATGAACTCTTGCTTGTAGCAATACACTGATCAATGGGTTTAACTCCGTTTCTGAAGGGAAATTTAGAGCAGTGTTCTCATCCATGAAACACACTCTGTTTTAACGCAAGAAGCAAGGTCTTCTTTCCAGCTTCTGTAATATAGCAAGAACCATGAGCATGCCCAGAAAAAAAGAACTGTGTTTCCTACTCATACGGACCATACGAGGTTCAACTCTGCTCATGAAACTGATACAAACCACAGCTCCACTACATAAATGCTCTTTAGTTAATTGTGAGAATCGCGTAGGGTTCGTGAACTGTGTAAAATCATATGAGCCCAAAATTCACTTGGTTTACCAGAAATTAACTCTTGCTTGTAGCAATACACTATTCCTGGGGTTTAACTCCGTTTCTGAAGGGAAATTCAGAGCAGTGTTCTCATCCATGAAACACAGTCTGTTTTAACGCAAAAAGTAAGCTCTTCTTTCGAGTGTCTAATACAGCAAGAACCATGAGCATGCCCAGAAAAAAAGAACTGTGTTTCCTACCCATCCGGACCATATATAGTGCAACTCTACTTAGGAAAATGATACTAACCACCGCTGCACTTACATAAATTCTCTTTAGTTAATAGTGAGAATCGCGTTGGGTTCGTGAACTGTGTAAAATCATTTGAGCCCAAAATTCACTTGGTTTACCAGAAATGAACACTTGCTTGTAGGAAGACACAGATCCTGGGGTTTAACTCTGTTTCTGAAGGGAAATTTAGAGCAGTGTTCTCATCCATGAAACACACTCTGTTTTAACGCAAGAAGCAAGGTCTTCTTTCCAGCATCTCTAATATAGCAAGAACCATGAGCATGCCCAGAAAAAAAGAACTGTGTTTCCTACTCATACGGTCCATATGTAGTTCAACTCTGCGTATGTACCTGATACAAACCACAGCTCTACTTACATAAATGCTATTTAGTTAATTGTGAGAATCGCGTTGGGTTCATGAACTGTGTTATATCATTTGAGCCCAAAATCTCTTGGTTTCCCAGAAATGAACTCTTGCCTGTAGGAAAACCCAGATCCTGTGGTTATCTCCGTTTCTGAAGGGAAATTCAGAGCAGTGTTCTCATCCATGAAACACACTCTGTTTTAACGCATGAAGCCTTGTCTTCTTTCCAGCATCTCTAATATAGCAAGAACCATGAGCATGCCCAGAAAAAAAGAACTGTGTTTCCTACTCATACGGTCCATATGTAGTTCAACTCTGCGTATGTACCTGATACAAACCACAGCTCCACTTACATAAATGCTATTTGGTTAATTGTGAGAATCGCGTTGGGTTTGTGAACTGTGTTATGTCATTTGAGCCCAAATTCTCTTGGTTTCCCAGAAATGAACTCTTGCTTGTAGGAAAACCCAGATCCTGTGGTTATCTCCGTTTCTGAAGGGAAATTCAGAGCAGTGTTCTCATCCATGAAACACACTCTGTTTTAACGCATGAAGCCTTTTCTTCTTTCCAGCATCTCTAATATAGCAAGAACCATGAGCATGCCCAGAAAAAAAGAACTGTGTTTCCTACTCATACGGACCATACGTAGTTCAACTATGCGTATGAAACTGATACAAACCACAGCTCCACTTACATAAATGTTCGTTAGTTAATTGTGAGAATCGCGTTGTGTTCGTGAACTGTTTAAAATCATTTGAGCTCAAAATTCACTTGGTTTACCAGAAATGAACTCTTGCTTGTAGCAATACACTGATCCTGGGGTTTAACTCCGTTTCTGAAGGGAAATTCAGAGCAGTGTTCTCATCCATGAAACACAGTCTGTTTCAAAGCAAGAAGTAAGCTCTTCTTTCAAGTGTCTCTAATACAGCAAGATCCATGAGCATGCCCAGAAAAAAAGAACTGTATTTCCTACTCATATTGATCATACGTAGTTCAACTCTGCTTATGAAACTGATACAAACCACAGCTCCACTTACATAAATGCACTTTAGTTAATTGTGAGAATCACATTGGGTTCGTGAATTGTGTAAAATCTTTTGAGCCCAAAATTCACTTGTTGACCAGAAATGAACTCTTGCTTGTAATAATTCACTGATCCTGGTGTTTAACTCCGTTTCTGAAGGAAAATTTAGAGCAGTGTTCTCATCCATGAAACACACTCTGATTTAAGGCAAGAAGCAAGGTCTTCTTTCCAGCATCTCTAATATAGCAAGAACCATGAGCATGCCCAGAAAAAAAGAACTGTGTTTCCTCCTCATACGGACCATACATAGTTCAACTCTGCGTATGAAACTGATACATACCACAGCTCCACTTACATAAATGTTCTTTAGTTAATTGTGAGAATTGCGTTTTATTCGTGAACTGTGTAAAATCATTTGAGCCCTAAATTCACATGGTTTACCAGAAATGAACTCTTGCTTGTAGCAATACACAGATCCTGGGGTTTAACTCTGTTTCTGAAGGGAAATTCAGAGCAGTGTTCTCATCCATGAAACACAGTCTGTTTTAACGCAAGAAGTAAGCTCTTCTTTCGAGTGTCTCTAATATAGCAGGAACAATGAGCATGCCCAGAAAAAAAGAACTGTGTTTCCTACTCATACGGACCATATGTAGTTCAACTCTGCTTATGAAACTGATACAAACCACAGCTCTACTTACATAAATGCTCTTTAGTTAATAGGGATAATCGCATTGGGTTCTAGAACTGTGTAAAATCATTTGAGCCAAAAATTCACTTGGTTCACCAGAAATGAACTCTTGCTTTTAGGAAGACACAGATCCTGGGGTTTAACTCCGTTTCTGATGGGATATTCAGACCATTGTGCTCATCCATGAAACACACTCTGTTTTATCGCAAGAAGCAAGCTCTTCTTTCCAGCTTCTGTAATATAGCAAGAACCATGAGCATGACCAGAAAAAAAGAACTGTGTTTCCTACTCATACGGACCATATGTAGTTCAACTCTGCGTATGAAACTGATAGAAACCAGAGCTCCACTTACATAAATATTCTTTAGTTAATTCTGAGAATCGCGTTCGGTTCGTGAACTGTATAAAATCATTTGAGCCAAAAATTCCCTTGGTTTACCAGAAATGAAATCTTGCTTGTAGCAATACACTGATCAATGGGTTTAACTCCGTTTCTGAAGGGAAATTCATAGCAGTGTTCTCATCCATGAAACACAGTCTGTTTTAACGCAAAAAGTAAGCTCTTCTTTCGAGTGTCTCTAATACAGCAAGAACCATGAGCATGCCCAGAAAAAAAGAACTGTGTTTCCTACCCATCCGGACCATATATAGTGCAACTCTACTTAGGAAAATGATACTAACCACCGCTGCACTTACATAAATTCTCTTTAGTTAATAGTGAGAATCGCGTTGGGTTCGTGAACTGTGTAAAATCATTTGAGCCCAAAATACACTTGGTTTACCAGAAATGAACTCTTGCTTGTAGGAAGACACAGATCCTGGGGTTTAACTCTGTTTCTGAAGGGAAATTTAGAGCAGTGTTCTCATCCATGAAACACACTCTGTTTTAACGCAAGAAGCAAGGTCTTCTTTCCAGCATCTCTAATATAGCAAGAACCATGAGCATGCCCAGAAAAAAAGAACTGTGTTTCCTACTCATACGGTCCATATGTAGTTCAACTCTGCGTATGTACCTGATACAAACCACAGCTCTACTTACATAAATGCTATTTAGTTAATTGTGAGAATCGCGTTGGGTTCATGAACTGTGTTATATCATTTGAGCCCAAAATCTCTTGGTTTCCCAGAAATGAACTCTTGCCTGTAGGAAAACCCAGATCCTGTGGTTATCTCCGTTTCTGAAGGGAAATTCAGAGCAGTGTTCTCATCCATGAAACACACTCTGTTTTAACGCATGAAGCCTTGTCTTCTTTCCAGCATCTCTAATATAGCAAGAACCATGAGCATGCCCAGAAAAAAAGAACTGTGTTTCCTACTCATACGGAGCATATGTAGTTCAACTCTGCTTATGAAACTGATACAAACCACAGCTCCACTTACATAAATTCTCTTTAGTTAATAGTGAGAATCGCGTTGGGTTCGTGAACGGTGTAAAATCAATTGAGCCAAAAATTCACTTGGTTTACCAGAAATGAACTCTTGCTTGTAGCAATACACTGATCAATGGGTTTAACTCCGTTTCTGAAGGGAAATTTAGAGCAGTGTTCTCATCCATGAAACACACTCTGTTTTATCGCAAGAAGCAAGGTCTTCTTTCCAGCTTCTGTAATATAGCAAGAACCATGAGCATGCCCAGAAAAAAATAACTGTGTTTCCTACTCATACAGACCATACGAGGTTCAACTCTGCTTATGAAACTGATACAAACCACAGCTCCACTTACATAAATGCTCTTTAGTTAATTGTGAAAATCGTGTAGGGTTCGTGAACTGTGTAAAATCATATGAGCCCAAAATTCACTTGATTTACCAGAAATTAACTCTTGCTTGTAGCAATAAACTATTCCTGGGGTTTAACTCCATTTCTGAAGGGAAATTCAGAGCAGTGTTCTCATCCATGAAACACACTATGTTTTAACGCAAAAAGTAAGCTCTTCTTTCGAGTGTCTCTAATACAGCAAGAACCATGAGCATGCCCAGAAAAAAAGAACTGTGTTTCCTACTCATACGGACCATATATAGTGCAATTCTACTTAGGAAAATGATACTAACCACCGCTGCACTTACATAAATTCTCTTTAGTTAATAGTGAGCATCGCGTTGGGTTCGTGAACTGTGTAAAATCATTTGAGCCCAAAATTCACTTGGTTTACCAGAAATGAACTCTTGCTTGTAGCAATACACTGATCATGGGGTTTATCTCCGTTTCTGAAGGGAAATTCAGAGCAGTGTTCTCATCCATGAAACACAGTCTGTTTTAACGCAAGAAGTAAGCTCTTCTTTCGAGTGTCTCTAATACAGCAAGAACCATGAGCATGCCAAGAAAAAAAGAACTGTGTTTCCTACTCATACGGTCCATATGTAGTTCAACTCTGTGTATGAACCTGATACAAACCACCGCTCCACTTACAGAAATGCTATTTAGTTAATTGTGAGAATCGCGTTTGGTTCATGAACAGTGTTATATCATTTGAGCCCAAAATCTCTTGGTTTCCCAGAAATGACCTCTTGCCTGTAGGAAAACCCAGATCCTGTGGTTATCTCCGTTTCTGAAGGGAAATTCAGAGCAGTGTTCTCATCCATGAAACACACTCTGTTTTATCGTATGAAGCCTTGTCTTCTTTCCAGCATCTCTAATATAGAATGAACCATGAGCATGCCCAGAAAAAAAGATCTGTGTTTCCTACTCATACGGACCATATATAGTGTAACTCTACTTATGAAAATGATACTAACCCCTGCTGCACTTACATAAATTCTCTTTAGTTAATAGTAAGAATCGCGTTGGGTTCTTGAACTGTGTAACATCTTTTGAGCCCAAAATTCACTTGGTTTACCAGAAATGAACTCTTGCTTGTAGGAAGACACAGATCCTGGGGTTTAACTCCGTTTCTGAAGGGAAATTTAGAGCAGTGTTCTCATCCATGAAACACACTCTGTTTTATCGCAAGAAGCAAGGTTTTCTTTCCAGCATCTCTAATATAGCAAGAACCATGAGCATGCCCAGAAAAAAAGAACTGTGTTTCCTAATCATACGGTCCATATGTAGTTCAACTCTGCGTATGAACCTGATACAAACCACAGCTCCACTTACATAAATGCTATTTAGTTAATTGTGAGAATCGTGTTGGGTTCATGAGCTCTGTTATATCATTTGAGCCCAAAATCTCTTGGTTTCCCAGAAATGACCTCTTGCCTGTAGGAAAACCCAGATCCTGTGGTTATCTCCGTTTCTGAAGGGAAATTCAGAGCAGTGTTCTCATCCATGAAACACACTCTGTTTTAACGCATGAAGCCTTGTCTTCTTTCCAGCATCTCTAATATAGCAAGAACCATGAGCATGCCCAGAAAAAAAGAACTGTGTTTCCTACTCATACGGACCATACATAGTTCAACTCTGCGTATGAAACTGATACAAACCACAGCTACACTTACATAAATGTTCGTTAGTTAATTGTGAGAATCGCGTTGTGTTCGTGAACTGTTTAAAATCATTTGAGCTCAAAATTCACTTGGTTTACCAGAAATGAACTCTTGCTTGTAGCAATACACTGATCCTGGGGTTTAACTCCGTTTCTGAAGGGAAATTCAGAGCAGTGTTCTCATCCATGAAACACAGTCTGTTTCAAAGCAAGAAGTAAGCTCTTCTTTCATGTGTCTCTAATACAGCAAGATCCATGAGCATGCCCAGAAAAAAAGAACTGTATTTCCTACTCATATTGATCATACGTAGTTCAACTCTGCTTATGAAACTGATACAAACCACACCTCCACTTACATAAATGCACTTTAGTTAATTGTGAAAATCACATTGGGTTCGTGAATTGTGTAAAATCTTTTGAGCCCAAAATTCACTTGTTGACCAGAAATGAACTCTTGCTTGTAATAATTCACTGATCCTGGTGTTTAACTCCGTTTCTGAAGGAAAATTTAGAGCAGTGTTCTCATCCATGAAACACACTCTGATTTAAGGCAAGAAGCAAGGTCTTCTTTCCAGCATCTCTAATATAGCAAGAACCATGAGCATGCCCAGAAAAAAAGAACTGTGTTTCCTACTCATACGGACCATACATAGTTCAACTCTGCGTATGAAACTGATACATACCACAGCTCCACTTACATAAATGTTCTTTAGTTAATTGTGAGAATTGCGTTGTATTCGTGAACTGTGTAAAATCATTTGAGCCCTAAATTCACATGGTTTACCAGAAATGAACTCTTGCTTGTAGCAATACACAGATCCTGGGGTTTAACTCTGTTTCTGAAGGGAAATTCAGAGCAGTGTTCTCATCCATGAAACACAGTCTGTTTTAACGCAAGAAGTAAGCTCTTCTTTCGAGTGTCTCTAATATAGCAGGAACAATGAGCATGCCCAGAAAAAAAGAACTGTGTTTCCTACTCATATGGACCATATGTAGTTCAACTCTGCTTATGAAACTGATACAAACCACAGCTCTACTTACATAAATGCTCTTTAGTTAATAGGGATAATCGCATTGGGTTCTAGAACTGTGTAAAATCATTTGAGCCAAAAATTCACTTGGTTCACCAGAAATGAACTCTTGCTTTTAGGAAGACACAGATCCTGGGGTTTAACTCCGTTTCTGATGGGATATTCAGACCATTGTGCTCATCCATGAAACACACTCTGTTTTAACGCAAGAAGCAAGCTCTTCTTTCCAGCTTCTGTAATATAGCAAGTACCATGAGCATGCCCAGAAAAAAAGAACTGTGTTTCCTACTCATACGGACCATATGTAGTTCAACTCTGCGTATGAAACTGATAGAAACCAGAGCTCCACTTACATAAATGCTCTTTAGTTAATTCTGAGAATCGCGTTCGGTTCGTGAACTGTATAAAATCATATGAGCCAAAAATTCCCTTGGTTTACCAGAAATGAACTCTTGCTTGTAGCAATACACTATTCCTGGGGTTTAACTCCGTTTCTGAAGGGAAATTCAGAGCAGTGTTCTCATCCATGAAACACAGTCTGTTTTAACGCAAAAAGTAAGCTCTTCTTTCGAGTGTCTCTAATACAGCAAGAACCATGAGCATGCCCAGAAAAAAAGAACTGTGTTTCCTACCCATCCGGACCATATATAGTGCAACTCTACTTAGGAAAATGATACTAACCACCGCTGCACTTACATAAATTCTCTTTAGTTAATAGTGAGAATCGCGTTGGGTTCGTGAACTGTGTAAAATCATTTGAGCCCAAAATTCACTTGGTTTACCAGAAATGAACTCTTGCTTGTAGGAAGACACAGATACTGGGGTTTAACTCTGTTTCTGAAGGGAAATTTAGAGCAGTGTTCTCATCCATGAAACACACTCTGTTTTAACGCAAGAAGCAAGGTCTTCTTTCCAGCATCTCTAATATAGCAAGAACCATGAGCATGCCCAGAAAAAAAGAACTGTGTTTCCTACTCATACGGTCCATATGTAGTTCAACTCTGCGTATGTACCTGATACAAACCACAGCTCTACTTACATAAATGCTATTTAGTTAATTGTGAGAATCGCGTTGGGTTCATGAACTGTGTTATATCATTTGAGCCCAAAATCTCTTGGTTTCCCAGAAATGAACTCTTGCCTGTAGGAAAACCCAGATCCTGTGGTTATCTCCGTTTCTGAAGGGAAATTCAGAGCAGTGTTCTCATCCATGAAACACACTCTGTTTTAACGCATTAAGCCTTGTCTTCTTTCCAGCATCTCTAATATAGCAAGAACCATGAGCATGCCCAGAAAAAAAGAACTGTGTTTCCTACTCATACGGAGCATACGAGGTTCAACTCTGCTTATGAAACTGATACAAACCACAGCTCCACTTACATAAATGCTCTTTAGTTAATTGTGAGAATCGCGTAGGGTTCGTGAACTGTGTAAAATCATATGAGCCCAAAATTCACTTGGTTTACCCGAAATGAACTCTTGCTTGTAGCAATACACTATTCCTGGGGTTTACCTCCGTTTCTGAAGGGAAATTCAGAGCAGTGTTCTCATCCATGAAACACAGTCTGTTTTAACGCAAAAAGTAAGCTCTTCTTTCGAGTGTCTCTAATACAGCAAGAACCATGAGCATGCCCAGAAAAAAAGAACTGTATTTCCTACTCATATTGATCATACGTAGTTCAACTCTGCTTATGAAACTGATACAAACCACAGCTCCACTTACATAAATGCACTTTAGTTAATTGTGAGAATCACATTGGGTTCGTGAATTGTGTAAAATCTTTTGAGCCCAAAATTCACTTGTTGACCAGAAATGAACTCTTGCTTGTAATAATTCACTGATCCTGGTGTTTAACTCCGTTTCTGAAGGAAAATTTAGAGCAGTGTTCTCATCCATGAAACACACTCTGATTTAAGGCAAGAAGCAAGGTCTTCTTTCCAGCATCTCTAATATAGCAAGAACCATGAGCATGCCCAGAAAAAAAGAACTGTGTTTCCTCCTCATACGGACCATACATAGTTCAACTCTGCGTATGAAACTGATACATACCACAGCTCCACTTACATAAATGTTCTTTAGTTAATTGTGAGAATTGCGTTTTATTCGTGAACTGTGTAAAATCATTTGAGCCCTAAATTCACATGGTTTACCAGAAATGAACTCTTGCTTGTAGCAATACACAGATCCTGGGGTTTAACTCTGTTTCTGAAGGGAAATTCAGAGCAGTGTTCTCATCCATGAAACACAGTCTGTTTTAACGCAAGAAGTAAGCTCTTCTTTCGAGTGTCTCTAATATAGCAGGAACAATGAGCATGCCCAGAAAAAAAGAACTGTGTTTCCTACTCATACGGACCATATGTAGTTCAACTCTGCTTATGAAACTGATACAAACCACAGCTCTACTTACATAAATGCTCTTTAGTTAATAGGGATAATCGCATTGGGTTCTAGAACTGTGTAAAATCATTTGAGCCAAAAATTCACTTGGTTCACCAGAAATGAACTCTTGCTTTTAGGAAGACACAGATCCTGGGGTTTAACTCCGTTTCTGATGGGATATTCAGACCATTGTGCTCATCCATGAAACACACTCTGTTTTATCGCAAGAAGCAAGCTCTTCTTTCCAGCTTCTGTAATATAGCAAGAACCATGAGCATGACCAGAAAAAAAGAACTGTGTTTCCTACTCATACGGACCATATGTAGTTCAACTCTGCGTATGAAACTGATAGAAACCAGAGCTCCACTTACATAAATATTCTTTAGTTAATTCTGAGAATCGCGTTCGGTTCGTGAACTGTATAAAATCATTTGAGCCAAAAATTCCCTTGGTTTACCAGAAATGAAATCTTGCTTGTAGCAATACACTGATCAATGGGTTTAACTCCGTTTCTGAAGGGAAATTCATAGCAGTGTTCTCATCCATGAAACACAGTCTGTTTTAACGCAAAAAGTAAGCTCTTCTTTCGAGTGTCTCTAATACAGCAAGAACCATGAGCATGCCCAGAAAAAAAGAACTGTGTTTCCTACCCATCCGGACCATATATAGTGCAACTCTACTTAGGAAAATGATACTAACCACCGCTGCACTTACATAAATTCTCTTTAGTTAATAGTGAGAATCGCGTTGGGTTCGTGAACTGTGTAAAATCATTTGAGCCCAAAATACACTTGGTTTACCAGAAATGAACTCTTGCTTGTAGGAAGACACAGATCCTGGGGTTTAACTCTGTTTCTGAAGGGAAATTTAGAGCAGTGTTCTCATCCATGAAACACACTCTGTTTTAACGCAAGAAGCAAGGTCTTCTTTCCAGCATCTCTAATATAGCAAGAACCATGAGCATGCCCAGAAAAAAAGAACTGTGTTTCCTACTCATACGGTCCATATGTAGTTCAACTCTGCGTATGTACCTGATACAAACCACAGCTCTACTTACATAAATGCTATTTAGTTAATTGTGAGAATCGCGTTGGGTTCATGAACTGTGTTATATCATTTGAGCCCAAAATCTCTTGGTTTCCCAGAAATGAACTCTTGCCTGTAGGAAAACCCAGATCCTGTGGTTATCTCCGTTTCTGAAGGGAAATTCAGAGCAGTGTTCTCATCCATGAAACACACTCTGTTTTAACGCATGAAGCCTTGTCTTCTTTCCAGCATCTCTAATATAGCAAGAACCATGAGCATGCCCAGAAAAAAAGAACTGTGTTTCCTACTCATACGGAGCATATGTAGTTCAACTCTGCTTATGAAACTGATACAAACCACAGCTCCACTTACATAAATTCTCTTTAGTTAATAGTGAGAATCGCGTTGGGTTCGTGAACGGTGTAAAATCAATTGAGCCAAAAATTCACTTGGTTTACCAGAAATGAACTCTTGCTTGTAGCAATACACTGATCAATGGGTTTAACTCCGTTTCTGAAGGGAAATTTAGAGCAGTGTTCTCATCCATGAAACACACTCTGTTTTATCGCAAGAAGCAAGGTCTTCTTTCCAGCTTCTGTAATATAGCAAGAACCATGAGCATGCCCAGAAAAAAATAACTGTGTTTCCTACTCATACAGACCATACGAGGTTCAACTCTGCTTATGAAACTGATACAAACCACAGCTCCACTTACATAAATGCTCTTTAGTTAATTGTGAAAATCGTGTAGGGTTCGTGAACTGTGTAAAATCATATGAGCCCAAAATTCACTTGATTTACCAGAAATTAACTCTTGCTTGTAGCAATACACTATTCCTGGGGTTTAACTCCATTTCTGAAGGGAAATTCAGAGCAGTGTTCTCATCCATGAAACACACTATGTTTTAACGCAAAAAGTAAGCTCTTCTTTCGAGTGTCTCTAATACAGCAAGAACCATGAGCATGCCCAGAAAAAAAGAACTGTGTTTCCTACTCATACGGACCATATATAGTGCAATTCTACTTAGGAAAATGATACTAACCACCGCTGCACTTACATAAATTCTCTTTAGTTAATAGTGAGCATCGCGTTGGGTTCGTGAACTGTGTAAAATCATTTGAGCCCAAAATTCACTTGGTTTACCAGAAATGAACTCTTGCTTGTAGCAATACACTGATCATGGGGTTTATCTCCGTTTCTGAAGGGAAATTCAGAGCAGTGTTCTCATCCATGAAACACAGTCTGTTTTAACGCAAGAAGTAAGCTCTTCTTTCGAGTGTCTCTAATACAGCAAGAACCATGAGCATGCCAAGAAAAAAAGAACTGTGTTTCCTACTCATACGGTCCATATGTAGTTCAACTCTGTGTATGAACCTGATACAAACCACCGCTCCACTTACAGAAATGCTATTTAGTTAATTGTGAGAATCGCGTTTGGTTCATGAACAGTGTTATATCATTTGAGCCCAAAATCTCTTGGTTTCCCAGAAATGACCTCTTGCCTGTAGGAAAACCCAGATCCTGTGGTTATCTCCGTTTCTGAAGGGAAATTCAGAGCAGTGTTCTCATCCATGAAACACACTCTGTTTTATCGTATGAAGCCTTGTCTTCTTTCCAGCATCTCTAATATAGAATGAACCATGAGCATGCCCAGAAAAAAAGATCTGTGTTTCCTACTCATACGGACCATATATAGTGTAACTCTACTTATGAAAATGATACTAACCCCTGCTGCACTTACATAAATTCTCTTTAGTTAATAGTAAGAATCGCGTTGGGTTCTTGAACTGTGTAACATCTTTTGAGCCCAAAATTCACTTGGTTTACCAGAAATGAACTCTTGCTTGTAGGAAGACACAGATCCTGGGGTTTAACTCCGTTTCTGAAGGGAAATTTAGAGCAGTGTTCTCATCCATGAAACACACTCTGTTTTATCGCAAGAAGCAAGGTTTTCTTTCCAGCATCTCTAATATAGCAAGAACCATGAGCATGCCCAGAAAAAAAGAACTGTGTTTCCTAATCATACGGTCCATATGTAGTTCAACTCTGCGTATGAACCTGATACAAACCACAGCTCCACTTACATAAATGCTATTTAGTTAATTGTGAGAATCGTGTTGGGTTCATGAGCTCTGTTATATCATTTGAGCCCAAAATCTCTTGGTTTCCCAGAAATGACCTCTTGCCTGTAGGAAAACCCAGATCCTGTGGTTATCTCCGTTTCTGAAGGGAAATTCAGAGCAGTGTTCTCATCCATGAAACACACTCTGTTTTAACGCATGAAGCCTTGTCTTCTTTCCAGCATCTCTAATATAGCAAGAACCATGAGCATGCCCAGAAAAAAAGAACTGTGTTTCCTACTCATACGGACCATACATAGTTCAACTCTGCGTATGAAACTGATACAAACCACAGCTCCACTTACATAAATGTTCGTTAGTTAATTGTGAGAATCGCGTTGTGTTCGTGAACTGTTTAAAATCATTTGAGCTCAAAATTCACTTGGTTTACCAGAAATGAACTCTTGCTTGTAGCAATACACTGATCCTGGGGTTTAACTCCGTTTCTGAAGGGAAATTCAGAGCAGTGTTCTCATCCATGAAACACAGTCTGTTTCAAAGCAAGAAGTAAGCTCTTCTTTCATGTGTCTCTAATACAGCAAGATCCATGAGCATGCCCAGAAAAAAAGAACTGTATTTCCTACTCATATTGATCATACGTAGTTCAACTCTGCTTATGAAACTGATACAAACCACACCTCCACTTACATAAATGCACTTTAGTTAATTGTGAAAATCACATTGGGTTCGTGAATTGTGTAAAATCTTTTGAGCCCAAAATTCACTTGTTGACCAGAAATGAACTCTTGCTTGTAATAATTCACTGATCCTGGTGTTTAACTCCGTTTCTGAAGGAAAATTTAGAGCAGTGTTCTCATCCATGAAACACACTCTGATTTAAGGCAAGAAGCAAGGTCTTCTTTCCAGCATCTCTAATATAGCAAGAACCATGAGCATGCCCAGAAAAAAAGAACTGTGTTTCCTACTCATACGGACCATACATAGTTCAACTCTGCGTATGAAACTGATACATACCACAGCTCCACTTACATAAATGTTCTTTAGTTAATTGTGAGAATTGCGTTGTATTCGTGAACTGTGTAAAATCATTTGAGCCCTAAATTCACATGGTTTACCAGAAATGAACTCTTGCTTGTAGCAATACACAGATCCTGGGGTTTAACTCTGTTTCTGAAGGGAAATTCAGAGCAGTGTTCTCATCCATGAAACACAGTCTGTTTTAACGCAAGAAGTAAGCTCTTCTTTCGAGTGTCTCTAATATAGCAGGAACAATGAGCATGCCCAGAAAAAAAGAACTGTGTTTCCTACTCATATGGACCATATGTAGTTCAACTCTGCTTATGAAACTGATACAAACCACAGCTCTACTTACATAAATGCTCTTTAGTTAATAGGGATAATCGCATTGGGTTCTAGAACTGTGTAAAATCATTTGAGCCAAAAATTCACTTGGTTCACCAGAAATGAACTCTTGCTTTTAGGAAGACACAGATCCTGGGGTTTAACTCCGTTTCTGATGGGATATTCAGACCATTGTGCTCATCCATGAAACACACTCTGTTTTAACGCAAGAAGCAAGCTCTTCTTTCCAGCTTCTGTAATATAGCAAGTACCATGAGCATGCCCAGAAAAAAAGAACTGTGTTTCCTACTCATACGGACCATATGTAGTTCAACTCTGCGTATGAAACTGATAGAAACCAGAGCTCCACTTACATAAATGCTCTTTAGTTAATTCTGAGAATCGCGTTCGGTTCGTGAACTGTATAAAATCATATGAGCCAAAAATTCCCTTGGTTTACCAGAAATGAACTCTTGCTTGTAGCAATACACTATTCCTGGGGTTTAACTCCGTTTCTGAAGGGAAATTCAGAGCAGTGTTCTCATCCATGAAACACAGTCTGTTTTAACGCAAAAAGTAAGCTCTTCTTTCGAGTGTCTCTAATACAGCAAGAACCATGAGCATGCCCAGAAAAAAAGAACTGTGTTTCCTACCCATCCGGACCATATATAGTGCAACTCTACTTAGGAAAATGATACTAACCACCGCTGCACTTACATAAATTCTCTTTAGTTAATAGTGAGAATCGCGTTGGGTTCGTGAACTGTGTAAAATCATTTGAGCCCAAAATTCACTTGGTTTACCAGAAATGAACTCTTGCTTGTAGGAAGACACAGATACTGGGGTTTAACTCTGTTTCTGAAGGGAAATTTAGAGCAGTGTTCTCATCCATGAAACACACTCTGTTTTAACGCAAGAAGCAAGGTCTTCTTTCCAGCATCTCTAATATAGCAAGAACCATGAGCATGCCCAGAAAAAAAGAACTGTGTTTCCTACTCATACGGTCCATATGTAGTTCAACTCTGCGTATGTACCTGATACAAACCACAGCTCTACTTACATAAATGCTATTTAGTTAATTGTGAGAATCGCGTTGGGTTCATGAACTGTGTTATATCATTTGAGCCCAAAATCTCTTGGTTTCCCAGAAATGAACTCTTGCCTGTAGGAAAACCCAGATCCTGTGGTTATCTCCGTTTCTGAAGGGAAATTCAGAGCAGTGTTCTCATCCATGAAACACACTCTGTTTTAACGCATTAAGCCTTGTCTTCTTTCCAGCATCTCTAATATAGCAAGAACCATGAGCATGCCCAGAAAAAAAGAACTGTGTTTCCTACTCATACGGAGCATACGAGGTTCAACTCTGCTTATGAAACTGATACAAACCACAGCTCCACTTACATAAATGCTCTTTAGTTAATTGTGAGAATCGCGTAGGGTTCGTGAACTGTGTAAAATCATATGAGCCCAAAATTCACTTGGTTTACCCGAAATGAACTCTTGCTTGTAGCAATACACTATTCCTGGGGTTTACCTCCGTTTCTGAAGGGAAATTCAGAGCAGTGTTCTCATCCATGAAACACAGTCTGTTTTAACGCAAAAAGTAAGCTCTTCTTTCGAGTGTCTCTAATACAGCAAGATCCATGAGCATGCCCAGAAAAAAAGAACTGTATTTCCTACTCATATTGATCATACGTAGTTCAACTCTGCTTATGAAACTGATACAAACCACAGCTCCACTTACATAAATGCACTTTAGTTAATTGTGAGAATCACATTGGGTTCGTGAATTGTGTAAAATCTTTTGAGCCCAAAATTCACTTGTTGACCAGAAATGAACTCTTGCTTGTAATAATTCACTGATCCTGGTGTTTAACTCCGTTTCTGAAGGAAAATTTAGAGCAGTGTTCTCATCCATGAAACACACTCTGATTTAAGGCAAGAAGCAAGGTCTTCTTTCCAGCATCTCTAATATAGCAAGAACCATGAGCATGCCCAGAAAAAAAGAACTGTGTTTCCTCCTCATACGGACCATACATAGTTCAACTCTGCGTATGAAACTGATACATACCACAGCTCCACTTACATAAATGTTCTTTAGTTAATTGTGAGAATTGCGTTTTATTCGTGAACTGTGTAAAATCATTTGAGCCCTAAATTCACATGGTTTACCAGAAATGAACTCTTGCTTGTAGCAATACACAGATCCTGGGGTTTAACTCTGTTTCTGAAGGGAAATTCAGAGCAGTGTTCTCATCCATGAAACACAGTCTGTTTTAACGCAAGAAGTAAGCTCTTCTTTCGAGTGTCTCTAATATAGCAGGAACAATGAGCATGCCCAGAAAAAAAGAACTGTGTTTCCTACTCATACGGACCATATGTAGTTCAACTCTGCTTATGAAACTGATACAAACCACAGCTCTACTTACATAAATGCTCTTTAGTTAATAGGGATAATCGCATTGGGTTCTAGAACTGTGTAAAATCATTTGAGCCAAAAATTCACTTGGTTCACCAGAAATGAACTCTTGCTTTTAGGAAGACACAGATCCTGGGGTTTAACTCCGTTTCTGATGGGATATTCAGACCATTGTGCTCATCCATGAAACACACTCTGTTTTATCGCAAGAAGCAAGCTCTTCTTTCCAGCTTCTGTAATATAGCAAGAACCATGAGCATGACCAGAAAAAAAGAACTGTGTTTCCTACTCATACGGACCATATGTAGTTCAACTCTGCGTATGAAACTGATAGAAACCAGAGCTCCACTTACATAAATATTCTTTAGTTAATTCTGAGAATCGCGTTCGGTTCGTGAACTGTATAAAATCATTTGAGCCAAAAATTCCCTTGGTTTACCAGAAATGAAATCTTGCTTGTAGCAATACACTGATCAATGGGTTTAACTCCGTTTCTGAAGGGAAATTCATAGCAGTGTTCTCATCCATGAAACACAGTCTGTTTTAACGCAAAAAGTAAGCTCTTCTTTCGAGTGTCTCTAATACAGCAAGAACCATGAGCATGCCCAGAAAAAAAGAACTGTGTTTCCTACCCATCCGGACCATATATAGTGCAACTCTACTTAGGAAAATGATACTAACCACCGCTGCACTTACATAAATTCTCTTTAGTTAATAGTGAGAATCGCGTTGGGTTCGTGAACTGTGTAAAATCATTTGAGCCCAAAATACACTTGGTTTACCAGAAATGAACTCTTGCTTGTAGGAAGACACAGATCCTGGGGTTTAACTCTGTTTCTGAAGGGAAATTTAGAGCAGTGTTCTCATCCATGAAACACACTCTGTTTTAACGCAAGAAGCAAGGTCTTCTTTCCAGCATCTCTAATATAGCAAGAACCATGAGCATGCCCAGAAAAAAAGAACTGTGTTTCCTACTCATACGGTCCATATGTAGTTCAACTCTGCGTATGTACCTGATACAAACCACAGCTCTACTTACATAAATGCTATTTAGTTAATTGTGAGAATCGCGTTGGGTTCATGAACTGTGTTATATCATTTGAGCCCAAAATCTCTTGGTTTCCCAGAAATGAACTCTTGCCTGTAGGAAAACCCAGATCCTGTGGTTATCTCCGTTTCTGAAGGGAAATTCAGAGCAGTGTTCTCATCCATGAAACACACTCTGTTTTAACGCATGAAGCCTTGTCTTCTTTCCAGCATCTCTAATATAGCAAGAACCATGAGCATGCCCAGAAAAAAAGAACTGTGTTTCCTACTCATACGGAGCATATGTAGTTCAACTCTGCTTATGAAACTGATACAAACCACAGCTCCACTTACATAAATTCTCTTTAGTTAATAGTGAGAATCGCGTTGGGTTCGTGAACGGTGTAAAATCAATTGAGCCAAAAATTCACTTGGTTTACCAGAAATGAACTCTTGCTTGTAGCAATACACTGATCAATGGGTTTAACTCCGTTTCTGAAGGGAAATTTAGAGCAGTGTTCTCATCCATGAAACACACTCTGTTTTATCGCAAGAAGCAAGGTCTTCTTTCCAGCTTCTGTAATATAGCAAGAACCATGAGCATGCCCAGAAAAAAATAACTGTGTTTCCTACTCATACAGACCATACGAGGTTCAACTCTGCTTATGAAACTGATACAAACCACAGCTCCACTTACATAAATGCTCTTTAGTTAATTGTGAAAATCGTGTAGGGTTCGTGAACTGTGTAAAATCATATGATCCCAAAATTCACTTGATTTACCAGAAATTAACTCTTGCTTGTAGCAATACACTATTCCTGGGGTTTAACTCCATTTCTGAAGGGAAATTCAGAGCAGTGTTCTCATCCATGAAACACACTATGTTTTAACGCAAAAAGTAAGCTCTTCTTTCGAGTGTCTCTAATACAGCAAGAACCATGAGCATGCCCAGAAAAAAAGAACTGTGTTTCCTACTCATACGGACCATATATAGTGCAATTCTACTTAGGAAAATGATACTAACCACCGCTGCACTTACATAAATTCTCTTTAGTTAATAGTGAGCATCGCGTTGGGTTCGTGAACTGTGTAAAATCATTTGAGCCCAAAATTCACTTGGTTTACCAGAAATGAACTCTTGCTTGTAGCAATACACTGATCATGGGGTTTATCTCCGTTTCTGAAGGGAAATTCAGAGCAGTGTTCTCATCCATGAAACACAGTCTGTTTTAACGCAAGAAGTAAGCTCTTCTTTCGAGTGTCTCTAATACAGCAAGAACCATGAGCATGCCAAGAAAAAAAGAACTGTGTTTCCTACTCATACGGTCCATATGTAGTTCAACTCTGTGTATGAACCTGATACAAACCACCGCTCCACTTACAGAAATGCTATTTAGTTAATTGTGAGAATCGCGTTTGGTTCATGAACAGTGTTATATCATTTGAGCCCAAAATCTCTTGGTTTCCCAGAAATGACCTCTTGCCTGTAGGAAAACCCAGATCCTGTGGTTATCTCCGTTTCTGAAGGGAAATTCAGAGCAGTGTTCTCATCCATGAAACACACTCTGTTTTATCGTATGAAGCCTTGTCTTCTTTCCAGCATCTCTAATATAGAATGAACCATGAGCATGCCCAGAAAAAAAGATCTGTGTTTCCTACTCATACGGACCATATATAGTGTAACTCTACTTATGAAAATGATACTAACCCCTGCTGCACTTACATAAATTCTCTTTAGTTAATAGTAAGAATCGCGTTGGGTTCTTGAACTGTGTAACATCTTTTGAGCCCAAAATTCACTTGGTTTACCAGAAATGAACTCTTGCTTGTAGGAAGACACAGATCCTGGGGTTTAACTCCGTTTCTGAAGGGAAATTTAGAGCAGTGTTCTCATCCATGAAACACACTCTGTTTTATCGCAAGAAGCAAGGTTTTCTTTCCAGCATCTCTAATATAGCAAGAACCATGAGCATGCCCAGAAAAAAAGAACTGTGTTTCCTAATCATACGGTCCATATGTAGTTCAACTCTGCGTATGAACCTGATACAAACCACAGCTCCACTTACATAAATGCTATTTAGTTAATTGTGAGAATCGTGTTGGGTTCATGAGCTCTGTTATATCATTTGAGCCCAAAATCTCTTGGTTTCCCAGAAATGACCTCTTGCCTGTAGGAAAACCCAGATCCTGTGGTTATCTCCGTTTCTGAAGGGAAATTCAGAGCAGTGTTCTCATCCATGAAACACACTCTGTTTTAACGAATGAAGCCTTGTCTTCTTTCCAGCATCTCTAATATAGCAAGAACCATGAGCATGCCCAGAAAAAAAGAACTGTGTTTCCTACTCATACGGACCATACATAGTTCAACTCTGCGTATGAAACTGATACAAACCACAGCTACACTTACATAAATGTTCGTTAGTTAATTGTGAGAATCGCGTTGTGTTCGTGAACTGTTTAAAATCATTTGAGCTCAAAATTCACTTGGTTTACCAGAAATGAACTCTTGCTTGTAGCAATACACTGATCCTGGGGTTTAACTCCGTTTCTGAAGGGAAATTCAGAGCAGTGTTCTCATCCATGAAACACAGTCTGTTTCAAAGCAAGAAGTAAGCTCTTCTTTCATGTGTCTCTAATACAGCAAGATCCATGAGCATGCCCAGAAAAAAAGAACTGTATTTCCTACTCATATTGATCATACGTAGTTCAACTCTGCTTATGAAACTGATACAAACCACACCTCCACTTACATAAATGCACTTTAGTTAATTGTGAAAATCACATTGGGTTCGTGAATTGTGTAAAATCTTTTGAGCCCAAAATTCACTTGTTGACCAGAAATGAACTCTTGCTTGTAATAATTCACTGATCCTGGTGTTTAACTCCGTTTCTGAAGGAAAATTTAGAGCAGTGTTCTCATCCATGAAACACACTCTGATTTAAGGCAAGAAGCAAGGTCTTCTTTCCAGCATCTCTAATATAGCAAGAACCATGAGCATGCCCAGAAAAAAAGAACTGTGTTTCCTACTCATACGGACCATACATAGTTCAACTCTGCGTATGAAACTGATACATACCACAGCTCCACTTACATAAATGTTCTTTAGTTAATTGTGAGAATTGCGTTGTATTCGTGAACTGTGTAAAATCATTTGAGCCCTAAATTCACATGGTTTACCAGAAATGAACTCTTGCTTGTAGCAATACACAGATCCTGGGGTTTAACTCTGTTTCTGAAGGGAAATTCAGAGCAGTGTTCTCATCCATGAAACACAGTCTGTTTTAACGCAAGAAGTAAGCTCTTCTTTCGAGTGTCTCTAATATAGCAGGAACAATGAGCATGCCCAGAAAAAAAGAACTGTGTTTCCTACTCATACGGACCATATGTAGTTCAACTCTGCTTATGAAACTGATACAAACCACAGCTCTACTTACATAAATGCTCTTTAGTTAATAGGGATAATCGCATTGGGTTCTAGAACTGTGTAAAATCATTTGAGCCAAAAATTCACTTGGTTCACCAGAAATGAACTCTTGCTTTTAGGAAGACACAGATCCTGGGGTTTAACTCCGTTTCTGATGGGATATTCAGACCATTGTGCTCATCCATGAAACACACTCTGTTTTAACGCAAGAAGCAAGCTCTTCTTTCCAGCTTCTGTAATATAGCAAGTACCATGAGCATGCCCAGAAAAAAAGAACTGTGTTTCCTACTCATACGGACCATATGTAGTTCAACTCTGCGTATGAAACTGATAGAAACCAGAGCTCCACTTACATAAATGCTCTTTAGTTAATTCTGAGAATCGCGTTCGGTTCGTGAACTGTATAAAATCATATGAGCCAAAAATTCCCTTGGTTTACCAGAAATGAACTCTTGCTTGTAGCAATACACTATTCCTGGGGTTTAACTCCGTTTCTGAAGGGAAATTCAGAGCAGTGTTCTCATCCATGAAACACAGTCTGTTTTAACGCAAAAAGTAAGCTCTTCTTTCGAGTGTCTCTAATACAGCAAGAACCATGAGCATGCCCAGAAAAAAAGAACTGTGTTTCCTACCCATCCGGACCATATATAGTGCAACTCTACTTAGGAAAATGATACTAACCACCGCTGCACTTACATAAATTCTCTTTAGTTAATAGTGAGAATCGCGTTGGGTTCGTGAACTGTGTAAAATCATTTGAGCCCAAAATTCACTTGGTTTACCAGAAATGAACTCTTGCTTGTAGGAAGACACAGATCCTGGGGTTTAACTCTGTTTCTGAAGGGAAATTTAGAGCAGTGTTCTCATCCATGAAACACACTCTGTTTTAACGCAAGAAGCAAGGTCTTCTTTCCAGCATCTCTAATATAGCAAGAACCATGAGCATGCCCAGAAAAAAAGAACTGTGTTTCCTACTCATACGGTCCATATGTAGTTCAACTCTGCGTATGTACCTGATACAAACCACAGCTCTACTTACATAAATGCTATTTAGTTAATTGTGAGAATCGCGTTGGGTTCATGAACTGTGTTATATCATTTGAGCCCAAAATCTCTTGGTTTCCCAGAAATGAACTCTTGCCTGTAGGAAAACCCAGATCCTGTGGTTATCTCCGTTTCTGAAGGGAAATTCAGAGCAGTGTTCTCATCCATGAAACACACTCTGTTTTAACGCATTAAGCCTTGTCTTCTTTCCAGCATCTCTAATATAGCAAGAACCATGAGCATGCCCAGAAAAAAAGAACTGTGTTTCCTACTCATACGGAGCATACGAGGTTCAACTCTGCTTATGAAACTGATACAAACCACAGCTCCACTTACATAAATGCTCTTTAGTTAATTGTGAGAATCGCGTAGGGTTCGTGAACTGTGTAAAATCATATGAGCCCAAAATTCACTTGGTTTACCCGAAATGAACTCTTGCTTGTAGCAATACACTATTCCTGGGGTTTACCTCCGTTTCTGAAGGGAAATTCAGAGCAGTGTTCTCATCCATGAAACACAGTCTGTTTTAACGCAAAAAGTAAGCTCTTCTTTCGAGTGTCTCTAATACAGCAAGAACCATGAGCATGCCAAGAAAAAAAGAACTGTGTTTCCTACTCTTACGGACCATATATACTGCAACTCTACTTAGGAAAATGATACTAACCACCGCTGCACTTACGTAAATTCTCTGTAGTTAATAGTGAGAATCGCGTTGGGTTCGTGAACTGTGTAAAATCATTTGAGCCCAAAATTCACTTGGTTTACCAGAAATGAACTCTTGCTTGTAGGAAGACACAGATCCTGGGGTTTAACTCTGTTTCTGAAGGGATTTTTAGAGCAGTGTTCTCATCCATGAAACACACTCTGTTTTAACGCAAGAAGCAAGGTCTTCTTTCCAGCATCTCTAATATAGCAAGAACCATGAGCATGCCCAGAAAAAAAGAACTGTGTTTCCTACTCATACGGTCCATATGTAGTTCAACTCTGCGTATGAACCTGATACAAACCACAGCTCCACTTACAGAAATGCTATTTAGTTAATTGTGAGAATCGCGTTGGGTTCATGAACTGTGTTATATCATTTGAGCTCAAAATCTCTTGGTTTCCCAGAAATGACCTCTTGCCTGTAGGAAAACCCAGATCCTGTGGTTATCTCCGTTTCTGAAGGGAAATTCAGAGCAGTGTTCTCATCCATGAAACACACTCTGTTTTATCGTATGAAGCCTTGTCTTCTTTCCAGCATCTCTAATATAGAATGAACCATGAGCATGCCCAGAAAAAAAGAACTGTGTTTCCTACTCATACGGACCATATATAGTGCAACTCTACTTATGAAAATGATACTAACCCCTGCTGCACTTACATAAATTCTCTTTAGTTAATAGTGAGAATCGCGTTGGGTTCTTGAACTGTGTAACATCTTTTGAGCATAAAATTCACTTGGTTTACCAGAAATGAACTCTTGCTTGTAGCAATACACTGATCAAAGGGTTTAACTCCGTTTCTGAAGGGAAATTTAGAGCAGTGTTCTCATCCATGAAACACACTCTGTTTTAACGCAAGAAGCAAGGTCTTCTTTCCAGCTTCTGTAATATAGCAAGAACCATGAACATGCCCAGAAAAAAAGAACTGTGTTTCCTACTCATACGGACCATACGAGGTTCAACTCTGCTTAATAAACTGATACAAACCACAGCTCCACTTACATAAATGCTCTTTAGTTAATTGTGAGAATCGCGTAGGGTTCGTGAACTGTGTAAAATCATATGAGCCCAAAATTCACTTGGTTTACCCGAAATTAACTCTTGCTTGTAGCAATACACTATTCCTGGGGTTTACCTCCGTTTCTGAAGGGAAATTCAGAGCAGTGTTCTCATCCATGAAACACAGTCTGTTTTAACGCAAAAGGTAAGCTCTTCTTTCGAGTGTCTCTAATACAGCAAGAACCATGAGCATGCCAAGAAAAAAATAACTGTGTTTCCTACTCATACGGACCATATATAGTGCAACTCTACTTAGGAAAATGATACTAACCACCGCTGCACTTACATAAATTCTCTTTAGTTAATAGTGAGAATCGCGTTGGGTTCGTGAACTGTGTAAAATCATTTGAGCCCAAAATTCACTTGGTTTACCAGAAATGAACTCTTGCTTGTAGGAAAACCCAGATCCTGTGGTTATCTCCGTTTCTGAAGGGAAATTCAGAGCAGTGTTCTCATCCATGAAACACACTCTGTTTTATCGTATGAAGCCTTGTCTTCTTTCTAGCATCTCTAATATAGAATGAACCATGAGCATGCCCAGAAAAAAAGAACTGTGTTTCCTACTCATACGGACCATATATAGTGCAACTCTACTTATGAAAATGATACTAACCCCTGCTGCACTTACATAAATTCTCTTTAGTTAATAGTGAGAATCGCGTTGGGTTCTTGAACTGTGTAACATCTTTTGAGCCCAAAATTCACTTGGTTTACCAGAAATGAACTCTTGCTTGTAGCAATACACTGATCAATGGGTTTAACTCCGTTTCTGAAGGGAAATTCAGAGCAGTGTTCTCATCCATGAAACACACTCTGTTTTAACGCAAGAAGCAAGGTCTTCTTTCCAGCTTCTGTAATATAGCAAGAACCATGAACATGCCCAGAAAAAAAGAACTGTGTTTCCTACTCATACGGACCATACGAGGTGCAACTCTGCTTATGAAACTGATAGAAACCACAGCTCCACTTACATAAATGCTCTTTAGTTAATTGTGAGAATCGCGTAGGGTTCGTGAACTGTGTAAAATCATATGAGCCCAAAATTCACTTGGTTTACCCGATATTAACTCTTGCTTGTAGCAATACACTATTCCTGGGGTTTACCTCCGTTTCTGAAGGGAAATTCAGAGCAGTGTTCTCATCCATGAAACACAGTCTGTTTTAACGCAAAAAGTAAGCTCTTCTTTGAGTGTCTCTAATACAGCAAGAACCATGAGCATGCCAAGAAAAAAAGAACTGTGTTTCCTACTCCTACGGACCATATATAGTGCAACTCTACTTAGGAAAATGATACTAACCACCGCTGCACTTACATAAATTCTCTTTAGTTAATAGTGAGAATCGCGTTGGGTTCGTGAACTGTGTAAAATCATTTGAGCCCAAAATTCACTTGGTTTACCAGAAATGAACTCTTGCTTGTAGGAAGACACAGATCCTGTGGTTATCTCCGTTTCTGAAGGGAAATTCAGAGCAGTGTTCTCATCCATGAAACACACTCTGTTTTATCGTATGAAGCCTTGTCTTCTTTCCAGCATCTCTAATATAGAATGAACCATGAGCATGCCCAGAAAAAAAGATCTGTGTTTCCTACTCAACGGACCATATATAGTGCAACTCTACTTATGAAAATGATACTAACCCCTGCTGCACTTACATAAATTCTCTTCAGTTAATAGTAAGAATCGCGTTGGGTTCTTGAACTGTGTAACATCTTTTGAGCCCAAAATTCACTTGGTTTACCAGAAATGAACTCTTGCTTGTAGGAAGACACAGATCCTGGGGTTTAACTCCGTTTCTGAAGGGAAATTTAGAGCAGTGTTCTCATTCATGAAACACACTCTGTTTTAACGCAAGAAGCAAGGTCTTCTTTCCAGCATCTCTAATACAGCAAGAACCATGAGCATGCCCAGAAAAAAAGAACTGCATTTCCTACTCATATTGATCATACGTAGTTCAACTCTGCTTATGAAACTGATACAAACCACAGCTCCACTTACATAAATGCACTTTAGTTAATTGTGAGAATCACATTGGGTTCGTGAATTGTGTAAAATCTTTTGAGCTCAAAATTCACTTGGTTGACCAGAAATGAACTCTTGCTTGTAATAATTCACTGATCCTGGTGTTTAACTCTGTTTCTGAAGGGAAATTTAGAGCAGTGTTCTCATCCATGAAACACACTCTGTTTTAAGTCAAGAAGCAAGGTCTTCTTTCCAGCATCTCTAATATAGAAAGAACCATGAGCATGCCCAGAAAAAAAGAACTGTGTTTCCTACTCATACAGACCATACATAGTTCAACTCTGCGTATGAAACTGATAAAAACCACAGCTCCACTTACATAAATGTTCTTTAGTTAATTGTGAGAATCTCGTTGTATTCGTGAACTGTGTAAAATCATTTGAGCCCTAAATTCATATGGTTTACCAGAAATGAACTCTTGCTTGTAGCAATACACTATTCCTGGGGTTTACCTCCGTTTCTGAAGGGAAATTCAGAGCAGTGTTCTCATCCATGAAACACAGTCTGTTTTAACGCAAAAAGTAAGCTCTTCTTTCGAGTGTCTCTAATACAGCAAGAACCATGAGCATGCCAAGAAAAAAAGAACTGTGTTTCCTACTCATACGGACCATATATAGTGCAACTCTACTTAGGAAAATGATACTAACCACCGCTGCACTTACATAAATTCTCTTTAGTTAATAGTGAGAATCGCGTTGGGTTCGTGAACTGTGTAAAATCATTTGAGCCCAAAATTCACTTGGTTTACCAGAAATGAACTCTTGCTTGTAGGAAGACACAGATCCTGGGGTTTAACTCTGTTTCTGAAGGGATTTTTAGAGCAGTGTTCTCATCCATGAAACACACTCTGTTTTAACGCAAGAAGCAAGGTCTTCTTTCCAGCATCTCTAATATAGCAAGAACCATGAGCATGCCCAGAAAAAAAGAACTGTGTTTCCTACTCATACGGTCCATATGTAGTTCAACTCTGCGTATGAACCTGATACAAACCACAGCTCCACTTACAGAAATGCTATTTAGTTAATTGTGAGAATCGCGTTGGGTTCATGAACTGTGTTATATCATTTGAGCCCAAAATCTCTTGGTTTCCCAGAAATGACCTCTTGCCTGTAGGAAAACCCAGATCCTGTGGTTATCTCCGTTTCTGAAGGGAAATTCAGAGCAGTGTTCTCATCCATGAAACACACTCTGTTTTATCGTATGAAGCCTTGTCTTCTTTCCAGCATCTCTAATATAGAATGAACCATGAGCATGCCCAGAAAAAAAGAACTGTGTTTCCTACTCATACGGACCATATATAGTGCAACTCTACTTATGAAAATGATACTAACCCCTGCTGCACTTACATAAATTCTCTTTAGTTAATAGTGAGAATCGCGTTGGGTTCTTGAACTGTGTAACATCTTTTGAGCATAAAATTCACTTGGTTTACCAGAAATGAACTCTTGCTTGTAGCAATACACTGATCAAAGGGTTTAACTCCGTTTCTGAAGGGAAATTTAGAGCAGTGTTCTCATCCATGAAACACACTCTGTTTTAACGCAAGAAGCAAGGTCTTCTTTCCAGCTTCTGTAATATAGCAAGAACCATGAACATGCCCAGAAAAAAAGAACTGTGTTTCCTACTCATACGGACCATACGAGGTTCAACTCTGCTTATTAAACTGATACAAACCACAGCTCCACTTACATAAATGCTCTTTAGTTAATTGTGAGAATCGCGTAGGGTTCGTGAACTGTGTAAAATCATATGAGCCCAAAATTCACTTGGTTTACCCGAAATTAACTCTTGCTTGTAGCAATACACTATTCCTGGGGTTTACCTCCGTTTCTGAAGGGAAATTCAGAGCAGTGTTCTCATCCATGAAACACAGTCTGTTTTAACGCAAAAAGTAAGCTCTTCTTTCGAGTGTCTCTAATACAGCAAGAACCATGAGCATGCCAAGAAAAAAATAACTGTGTTTCCTACTCACACGGACCATATATAGTGCAACTCTACTTAGGAAAATGATACTAACCACCGCTGCACTTACATAAATTCTCTTTAGTTAATAGTGAGAATCGCGTTGGGTTCGTGAACTGTGTAAAATCATTTGAGCCCAAAATTCACTTGGTTTACCAGAAATGAACTCTTGCTTGTAGGAAAACCCAGATCCTGTGGTTATCTCCGTTTCTGAAGGGAAATTCAGAGCAGTGTTCTCATCCATGAAACACACTCTGTTTTATCGTATGAAGCCTTGTCTTCTTTCTAGCATCTCTAATATAGAATGAACCATGAGCATGCCCAGAAAAAAAGAACTGTGTTTCCTACTCATACGGACCATATATAGTGCAACTCTACTTATGAAAATGATACTAACCCCTGCTGCACTTACATAAATTCTCTTTAGTTAATAGTGAGAATCGCGTTGGGTTCTTGAACTGTGTAACATCTTTTGAGCCCAAAATTCACTTGGTTTACCAGAAATGAACTCTTGCTTGTAGCAATACACTGATCAATGGGTTTAACTCCGTTTCTGAAGGGAAATTTAGAGCAGTGTTCTCATCCATGAAACACACTCTGTTTTAACGCAAGAAGCAAGGTCTTCTTTCCAGCTTCTGTAATATAGCAAGAACCATGAACATGCCCAGAAAAAAAGAACTGTGTTTCCTACTCATACGGACCATACGAGGTGCAACTCTGCTTATGAAACTGATAGAAACCACAGCTCCACTTACATAAATGCTCTTTAGTTAATTGTGAGAATCGCGTAGGGTTCGTGAACTGTGTAAAATCATATGAGCCCAAAATTCACTTGGTTTACCCGATATTAACTCTTGCTTGTAGCAATACACTATTCCTGGGGTTTACCTCCGTTTCTGAAGGGAAATTCAGAGCAGTGTTCTCATCCATGAAACACAGTCTGTTTTAACGCAAAAAGTAAGCTCTTCTTTGAGTGTCTCTAATACAGCAAGAACCATGAGCATGCCAAGAAAAAAAGAACTGTGTTTCCTACTCCTACGGACCATATATAGTGCAACTCTACTTAGGAAAATGATACTAACCACCGCTGCACTTACATAAATTCTCTTTAGTTAATAGTGAGAATCGCGTTGGGTTCGTGAACTGTGTAAAATCATTTGAGCCCAAAATTCACTTGGTTTACCAGAAATGAACTCTTGCTTGTAGGAAGACACAGATCCTGTGGTTATCTCCGTTTCTGAAGGGAAATTCAGAGCAGTGTTCTCATCCATGAAACACACTCTGTTTTATCGTATGAAGCCTTGTCTTCTTTCCAGCATCTCTAATATAGAATGAACCATGAGCATGCCCAGAAAAAAAGATCTGTGTTTCCTACTCAACGGACCATATATAGTGCAACTCTACTTATGAAAATGATACTAACCCCTGCTGCACTTACATAAATTCTCTTCAGTTAATAGTAAGAATCGCGTTGGGTTCTTGAACTGTGTAACATCTTTTGAGCCCAAAATTCACTTGGTTTACCAGAAATGAACTCTTGCTTGTAGGAAGACACAGATCCTGGGGTTTAACTCCGTTTCTGAAGGGAAATTTAGAGCAGTGTTCTCATTCATGAAACACACTCTGTTTTAACGCAAGAAGCAAGGTCTTCTTTCCAGCATCTCTAATACAGCAAGAACCATGAGCATGCCCAGAAAAAAAGAACTGCATTTCCTACTCATATTGATCATACGTAGTTCAACTCTGCTTATGAAACTGATACAAACCACAGCTCCACTTACATAAATGCACTTTAGTTAATTGTGAGAATCACATTGGGTTCGTGAATTGTGTAAAATCTTTTGAGCTCAAAATTCACTTGGTTGACCAGAAATGAACTCTTGCTTGTAATAATTCACTGATCCTGGTGTTTAACTCTGTTTCTGAAGGGAAATTTAGAGCAGTGTTCTCATCCATGAAACACACTCTGTTTTAAGTCAAGAAGCAAGGTCTTCTTTCCAGCATCTGTAATATAGAAAGAACCATGAGCATGCCCAGAAAAAAAGAACTGTGTTTCCTACTCATACAGACCATACATAGTTCAACTCTGCGTATGAAACTGATAAAAACCACAGCTCCACTTACATAAATGTTCTTTAGTTAATTGTGAGAATCTCGTTGTATTCGTGAACTGTGTAAAATCATTTGAGCCCTAAATTCATATGGTTTACCAGAAATGAACTCTTGCTTGTAGCAATACACTATTCCTGGGGTTTACCTCCGTTTCTGAAGGGAAATTCAGAGCAGTGTTCTCATCCATGAAACACAGTCTGTTTTAACGCAAAAAGTAAGCTCTTCTTTCGAGTGTCTCTAATACAGCAAGAACCATGAGCATGCCAAGAAAAAAAGAACTGTGTTTCCTACTCATACGGACCATATATAGTGCAACTCTACTTAGGAAAATGATACTAACCACCGCTGCACTTACATAAATTCTCTTTAGTTAATAGTGAGAATCGCGTTGGGTTCGTGAACTGTGTAAAATCATTTGAGCCCAAAATTCACTTGGTTTACCAGAAATGAACTCTTGCTTGTAGGAAGACACAGATCCTGGGGTTTAACTCTGTTTCTGAAGGGATTTTTAGAGCAGTGTTCTCATCCATGAAACACACTCTGTTTTAACGCAAGAAGCAAGGTCTTCTTTCCAGCATCTCTAATATAGCAAGAACCATGAGCATGCCCAGAAAAAAAGAACTGTGTTTCCTACTCATACGGTCCATATGTAGTTCAACTCTGCGTATGAACCTGATACAAACCACAGCTCCACTTACAGAAATGCTATTTAGTTAATTGTGAGAATCGCGTTGGGTTCATGAACTGTGTTATATCATTTGAGCCCAAAATCTCTTGGTTTCCCAGAAATGATCTCTTGCCTGTAGGAAAACCCAGATCCTGTGGTTATCTCCGTTTCTGAAGGGAAATTCAGAGCAGTGTTCTCATCCATGAAACACACTCTGTTTTATCGTATGAAGCCTTGTCTTCTTTCCAGCATCTCTAATATAGAATGAACCATGAGCATGCCCAGAAAAAAAGATCTGTGTTTCCTACTCATACGGACCATATATAGTGTAACTCTACTTATGAAAATGATACTAATCCCTGCTGCACTTACATAAATTCTCTTTAGTTAATAGTAAGAATCGCGTTGGGTTCTTGAACTGTGTAACATCTTTTGAGCCCAAAATTCACTTGGTTTACCAGAAATGAACTCTTGCTTGTAGGAAGACACAGATCCTGGGGTTTAACTCCGTTTCTGAAGGGAAATTTAGAGCAGTGTTCTCATTCATGAAACACACTCTGTTTTAACGCAAGAAGCAAGGTCTTCTTTCCAGCATCTCTAATACAGCAAGAACCATGAGCATGCCCAGAAAAAAAGAACTGCATTTCCTACTCATATTGATCATACGTAGTTCAACTCTGCTTATGAAACTGATACAAACCACAGCTCCACTTACATAAATGCACTTTACTTAATTGTGGGAATCACATTGGGTTCGTGAATTGTGTAAAATCTTTTGAGCCCAAAATTCACTTGGTTGACCAGAAATGAACTCTTGCTTGTAATAATTCACTGATCCTGGTGTTTAACTCTGTTTCTGAAGGGAAATTTAGAGCAGTGTTCTCATCCATGAAACACACTCTGTTTTAAGGCAAGAAGCAAGGTCTTCTTTCCAGCATCTCTAATATAGAAAGAACCATGAGCATGCCCAGAAAAAAAGAACTGTGTTTCCTACTCATACAGACCATACGTAGTTCAATTCTGCGTATGAAACTGATACAAACCACAGCACCACTTACATAAATGCTCTTTAGTTAATTGTGAGAATCGCGTAGGGTTCGTGAACTGTGTAAAATCATATGAGCCCAAAATTTACTTGGTTTACCCGAAATTAACTCTTGCTCAGAGCAATACACTATTCCTGGGGTTTAACACCGTTTCTGAAGGGAAATTCAGAGCAGTGTTCTCATCCATGAAACACACTCTGTTTTAACGCAAGAAGCAAGGTCTTCTTTCCATCATCTCTAATATAGCAAGAACCATGAGCATGCCCAGAAAAAAAGAACTGTGTTTCCTACTCATACGGACCATACGTAGTTCAACTCTGCGTATGAAACTGATACAAACCACAGCTCCACTTACATAAATGTTCTTTAGTTAATTGTGAGAATTGCGTTGTATTCGTGAAATGTGTAAAATCATTTGAGCCCTAAATTCGCATGGTTTACAAGAAATGAACTCTTGCTTGTAGCAATACACTGATCCTGGGGTATAACTCCATTTCTGAAGGGAAATTCAGAGCAGTGTTCTCATCCATGAAACACAGTCTGTTTTAACGCAAGAAGTAAGCTCCTCTTTCGAGTGTCTCTAATATAGCAGGAACCATGAGCATGCCCAGAAAAAAAGAACTGTGTTTCCTACTCATACGGACCATATGTAGTTCAACTCTGCTTATGGAACTGATACAAACCACAGCTCCACTTACATAAGTGCTCTTTAGTTAATTGTGAGAATCGCGTTGGGTTTGTGAACTGTGTTATGTCATTTGAGCCCAAATTCTCTTGGTTTCCCAGAACTGAACTCTTGCTTGTAGGAAAACACAGATCCTGTGGTTATCTCCGTTTCTGAAGGGAAATTCAGAGCAGTGTTCTCATCCATGAAACACACTCTGTTTTAACGCAACAAGCAAAGTCTTCTTTCCAGCATCTCTAATATAGCAAGAACCATGAGCATGCCCAGAAAAAAAGAACTGTGTTTCCTACTTATATTGATCATACGTAGTTCAACTCTGCTTATGAAACTGATACAAACCACAGCTCCACTTACATAAATGCTCTTTATTTAATAGTGAGAATCGCGTTGGGTTCGTGAACTGTGTAAAATCATTTGAGCCAAAAATTCACTTGGTTTACCAGAAATGAACTCTTGCTTGTAGCAATACACTGATCAATGGGTTTAACTCCGTTTCTGAAGGGAAATTTAGAGCAGTGTTCTCATCCATGAAACACGCTCTGTTTTAATGCAAGAAGCAAGGTCTTCTTTCTAGCTTCGGTAATATAGCAAGAACCATGAGCATGCCCAGAAAAAAGAACTGTGTTTCCTACACATACGGACCATACGAGGTTCAACTCTGCTTATGAAACTGATACAAACCACAGCACCACTTACATAAATGCTCTTTAGTTAATTGTGAGAATTGCGTAGGTTTCGTGAACTGTGTAAAATCATATGAGCCCAAAATTCACATGGTTTACCAGAAATTAACTCTTGCTTAGAGCAATACACTATTCCTGGGGTTTAACTCCGTTTCTGAAGGGAAATTCAGAGCAGTGTTCTCATCCATGAAACACAGTCTGTTTTAACGCAAAAAGTAACCTCTTCTTTCGAGTGTCTCTAATACAGCAAGAACCATGAGCATGCCCAGAAAAAAAGAACTGTGTTTCCTACTCATACGTACCATATATAGTGCAACTCTACTTAGGAAAATGATACTAACCACCGCTGCACTTACACAAATTCTCTTTAGTTAATAGTGAGAATCGCGTTGGGTTCGTGAACTGTGGAAAATCATTTGAGCCCAAAATTCACTTGGTTTACCAGAAATGAACTCTTGCTTGTAGGAAGACACAGATCCTGGGGTTTAACTCTGTTTCTGAAGGGATTTTTAGAGCAGTGTTCTCATCCATGAAACACACTCTGTTTTAACGCAAGAAGCAAGGTCTTCTTTCCAGCATCTCTAATATAGCAAGAACCATGAGCATGCCCAGAAAAAAAGAATTGTGTTTCCTACTCATACAGACCATATGTAGTTCAACTCTGCGTATGAACCTGATACAAACCACAGCTCCACTTACATAAATGCTATTTAGTTAATTGTGAGAATCGCGTTGGGTTCATGAACTGTGTTATATCATTTGAGCCCAAAATCTCTTGGTTTCCCAGAAATGACCTCTTGCCTGTAGGAACACCCAGATCCTGTGGTTATCTCTGTTTCTGAAGGGAAATTCAGAGCAGTGTTCTCATCCATGAAACACACTCTGTTTTAATGCAAGAAGCAAGGTCTTCTTTCCAGCATCTCTAATATAGCAGGAACCATGAGCATGCCCAGAAAAAAAGAACTGTGTTTCCTACTCATACGGACCATATATAGTGCAACTCTACTTATGAAAATGATACTAACCCCCGCTGCACTTACATAAATTCTCTTTAGTTAATAGTGAGAATCACGTTGGGTTCGTGAACTGTGTAAAATCATTTGAGCCCAAAATTCACTTGGTTTACCAGAAATGAACTCTTGCTTGTAGGAAGACACAGATCCTGGGGTTTAACTCCGTTTCTGTAGGGAAATTCAGAGCAGTGTTCTCATCCATGAAACACACTCTGTTTTAACGCAAGAAGCAAGGTCTTCTTTCCAGCATCTCTAATATAGCAAGAACCATGAGCATGCCCAGAAAAAAAGAACAGTGTTTCCTACTCATAGGGACCATACGTAGTTCAACTCTGCGTATGAAACTGATACAAACCACAGCTCCACTTACATAAATGCTCTTTAGTTAATTGTGAGAATCGCGTTGTGTTTGTGAACTGTGCTATATCATTTGAGCCCTAAATCTCTTGGTTTCCCAGAACTGAACTCTTGCTTGTAGGAAAACACAGATCCTGTGGTTATCTCCGTTTCTGAAGGGAAATTCAGAGCAGTGTTCTCATCCATGAAACACACTCTGTTTTAGCGCAAGAAGCAAGGTCTTCTTTCCAGCATCTCTAATACAGGAAGAACCATGAGCATGCCCAGAAAATAAGAACTGTGTTTCCTACTCATATGGACCATACGTAGTTCAACTCTGCTTATGAAACTGAAACAAACCACAGCTCAACTTACATAAATGCTCTTTAGTTAATTGTGAGAATTGCGTTGGGTTCGTGTACTGTGCTATATCATTTGAGCCCAAGATCTCTTGGTTTCCCAGAAATGAACTCTTGCTTGTAGGAAAACACTGATCCTGTGGTTATGTCTGTTTCTGAAGTGAAATTCAGAGCAGTATTCTCATCCATGAAACACACTCTGTTTTAACGCAAGAAGCAAGGTCTTCTTTCCTGCATCTCTAATATAGCAAGAAACATGAGCATGCCCAGAAAAAAAGAACTGTGTTTCCTACTCATAGGGACCATACATAGTTCAACTCTGCTTATGAAACTGATACAAACCACAGCTCCACTTACATAAATGCACTTTAGTTAATTGTGAGAATCACATTGGGTTCGTGAACTGTGTAAAATCATTTGAGCCCAAAATTCACTTGTTTGACCAGAAATGAACTCTAGCTTGTAGCAATACACTGATCCTGGAGTTTAACTCCGTTTCTGAAGGGAAATTCAGAGCAGTGTTCCCATCCATGAAACACACTCTGTTTTAACGCAAGCAGTAAGCTATTCTTTCACGTGTTTCTAATACAGCAAGAAACATGAGCATGCCCAGAAAAAAAGATCTGGGTTTTCTACTCATAGGGACCATACGTAGTTCAACTCTGCTTATGAAACTGATACAAACCAAAGCTCCAGTTACATAAATGCTATTTAGTTAATTGTGAGAATCGCGTTGGGTTTGTGAACTGTGTTATATCATTTGAGCCCAAAATTCACTTGGTTTACCAGAAATGAACTCTTGCCTGTAGGAAAACAAAGATCCTGTGGTTATCTCCTTTTCTGAAGGGAAATTCAGAACAGTGTTCTGATCCATGAAACACACTCTGTTTTAACGCAAGAAGCAAGATCTTCTTTCCAGCATCTCTAATATAGCAAGAACCATGAGCATGCCCAGAAAAAAAGAACTGTGTTTCCTACTCATACGGACCATATATAGTGCAACTCTATTCAGGAAAATGATACTAACCACCGCTGCACTTACATAAATTCTCTTTAGTTAATAGTGAGAATCGCATTGGGTTCGTGAACTTGTAAAAATCATTGGAGCCCAAAATTCACTTGGTTTACCAGAAATGAACTCTTGCTTGTAGGAAGACACAGATCCTGGGGTTTAACTCCGTTTCTGAAGGGAAATTTAGAGCAGTGTTCTCATCCTTGAAACACACTCTGTTTTAACGCAAGAAGCAAGGTCTACTTTCCAGCATCTCTAATAGAGCAAGAACTATGAGCATGCCCAGAAAAAAAGAACTGTGTTTCCTACTCATATTGATCATACGTAGTTCAACTCTGCTTATGAAACTGATACAAACCACAGCTCCACTTACATAAATGCTCTTTAGTTAGTTGTGAGAATTGCGTTGGGTTCGTGAACTGTGTTATATCATTTGAGCCCAAAATCTCTTGGTTTCCCAGAAATGAACTCTTGCTTGTAGGAAAACACAGATCCTGTGGTTATCTCCGTTTCTGAAGGGAAATTCAAAGCAGTGTTCTCATCCATGAAACACACTCTGTTTTAACGCAAGAAGCAAGGTCTTCTTTCCAGCATCTCTAATATAGCAAGAACCATGAGCATGCCCAGAAAAAAAGAACTGTGTTTCCTACTCATACCGACCATATGTAGTTCAACTCTGGTTAAGAAACTGATACAAACCACAGCTCCACTTATATAAATGTTCTTTATTTAATTGTGAGAATCGCGTTGGGTTTGTGAACTGTGTTATATCATTTGAGCCCCAAATCTCTTGGTTTCCAAGAAATGAACTCTTGCTTGTAGGAAAACACAGATCCTGTGGCTATCTCCGTTTCTGAAGGGAAATTCAGAGCAGTGTTCTCATCCATAAAACACACTCTGTTTTAACGCAACAAGCAAGGTCTTCTTTCCAGCATCTCTAATATAGCAAGAACCATGAGCATGCCCAGAAAAAAAGAACTGTGTTTCCTACTCATACGGACCATATATAGTGCAACTCTACTTATGAAAATGATACTAACCCCCGCTGCACTTACTTAAATTCTCTTTAGTTAATAGTGAGAATCGCGTTGGGTTCGTGAACTGTGTAAAATCATTTGAGCCAAAAATTCACTTGGTTTACCAGAAATGAACTCTTGCTTGTAGCAATACATTGATCAATGGGTTAAACTCCGTTTCTGAAGGGAAATTTAGAGCAGTGTTCTCATCCATGAAACACACTCTGTTTTAACGCAAGAAGCAAGGTCTTCTTTGCAGCTTCTGGAATATAGCAAGAACCATGAGCATGCAGAGAATAAAAGAACTGTGTTACCTACTCATACGGACCATAGGAGGTTCAACTCTGCTTATGAAACTGATACAAACCACAGCTCCACTTACATAAATGCTCTTTAGTTAATTGTGAGAATCACGTTGGGTTCATGAACTGGGTTATATCATTTGAGCCCAAAATCTCTTGGTTTCCAAGAAATGAACTCTTGCTTGTAGGAAAACACAGATCCTGTGGTTATCTCCGTTTCTGAAGGGAAATTCAGAACAGTGTTCTCATCCATGAAACATACTCTGTTTTAACGCAAGAAGCAAGGTCTTCTTTCCAGCATCTCTAATATAGCAAGAACCATGAGCATGCCCAGAAAAAAAGAACTGTGTTTCCTACTAATACGGACCATATATAGTGCAACTCTACTTAGGAAAATGATACTAACACCCGATGCACTTACATAAATTCTCTTTAGTTAATAGTGAGATTCGCGTTGGGTTCGTGAACTGTGTAAAATCATTTGAGCCAAAAATTCACTTGGTTTACCAGAAATGAACTCTTGCTTGTAGTAACACACTGATCAATGGGTTTAACTCCGTTTCTGAAGGGAAATTTAGAGCAGTGTTCTCATCCATGAAACACACTCTGTTTTAACGCAAGAAGCAAGGTCTTCTTTCCAGCTTCTGTAATATAGCAAGAACCATGAGCATGCCCAGAAAAAAATAACTGTGTTTCCTACTCATACGGACCATACGAGGTTCAACTCTGCTTATGAAACTGATACAAACCACAGCTCCACTTACATAAATGCTCTTTAGTTAATTGTGAGTATCGTGTAGGATTCGTGAAATGTGTAAAATCATATGAGCCCAAAATTCACTTGGTTTACCAGAAATCAACTCTTGCTTGTAGCAATACACTATTCCTGGGGTTTAAATCCCTTTCTGAAGGGAAATTCAGAGCAGTGTTCTCATCCATGAAACACAGTCTGTTTTAACGCAAAAAGTAAGCTCTTCTTTCGAGTGTCTCTAATACAGCAAGAACCATGAGCATGCCCAGAAAAAAAGAACTGTGTTTCCTACTCATACGGACCATATATAGTGCAACTCTACTTAGGAAAATGATACTAACCACCGCTGCACTTACATAAATTCTCTTTAGTTAATAGTGAGAATCATGTTGGGTTCGTAAACTGTGTAAAATCATATGAGCCCAAAATTCACTTGGTTTACCAGAAATCAACTCTTGCTTGTAGGAAGACATAGATCCTGGGGTTTAACTCTGTTTCTGAAGGGATTTTTAGAGCAGTGTTCTCATCCATGAAACACACTCTTTTTTAACGCAAGAAGCAAGGTCTTCTTTCCAGCATCTCTAATATAGGAAGAACCATGAGCATGCCCAGAAAAAAAGAACTCTGTTTCCTACTCATACAGACCATATGTAGTTCAACTCTGCATATGAACCTGAAACAAACCACAGCTCCACTTACATTAATGTTCTTTAGTTAATTGTGAGAATCGCGTTGTGTTCGTGAACTGTGTAAAATTTTTTGAGCCCAAAATTCACTTGTTTTACCAGAAATGAACTCTTGCTTCTAGCCATACACTGAACCTGGGGTTTAACTCCGTTTCTGAAGGGAAATTCAGAGCAGTGTTCTCATCCATGAAACACAGTCTTTTTTAACGCAAGAAGTAAGCTCTTCTTTCGAGTGTATCTAATACAACAAGAACCATGAGCATGCCCAGAAAAAAAGAACTGTTTTTCCTACTCATACCGACCATACGTAGTTAAACTCTGCTTATGAAACTGATACAAACCACAGACCCACTTACATAATTGCTCTTTATTTAATTGTGAGAATCGCGTTGGGTTTGTGAACTGTGTTATATCATTTGAGCCCCAAATCTCTTGGTTTCCAAGAAATGAACTCTTGCTTGTAGGAAAACACAGATCCTGTGGTTATCTCCGTATCTGAAGGGAAATTCAGAACAGTGTTCTCATCCATGAAACACACTCTGTTTTAACGCAAGAAGCAAGGTCTTCTTTCCAGCACCTCTAATACAGCAAGAAACATGAGCATGCCCAGAAAAAAAGAACTGTGTTTCCTACTCATATTGATCATATATTTCAACTCTGATTATGAAACTGATACAAACCACAGCTCCACTTACATAAATGCTCTTTATTTAATTGTGAGAATTGCGTTGGGTTCGTGAACTGTGTTATATCATTTGAGCCCAAAATCTCTTGGTTTCCCAGAAATGAACTCTTGCTTGTAGGAAAACACAGATCCTGTGGTTATCTCCGTTTCTGAAGGGAAATTCAGAGCAGTGTTCTCATCCATGAAACACACTCTGTTTTAAGGCAAGAAGAAAGGTCTTCTTTCCAGCATCTCTAATATAGCAAGAACCATGAGCATGCCCAGAAAAAAAGAACTGTGTTTCCTACACATACGGACCATATATAGTGCAACTCTACTTAGGAAAATGATACTAACCTCTGCTGCACTTACATAAATTCTCTTTAGTTAATAGTGAGAATCGCGTTGGGTTCGTGAACTGTGTAAAATCATTTGAGCCAAAAATTCACTTGGTTTACCAGAAATGAACTCTTGCTTGTAATAATTCACTGATCCTGGTGTTTAACTCCGTTTCTGAAGGGAAATTTAGAGCAGTGTTCTCATCCATGAAAGACACTCTGTTTTAAGGCAAGAAGAAAGGTCTTCTTTCCAGCATCTCTAATATAGCAAGAACCATGAACATGCCCAGAAAAAAAGAACTGTGTTTCCTACTCATACGGACCATATGTAGTTCACCTCTGCGTATGAAACTGATACAAAACACAGCTCCACTTACATAAATGCTCTTAAGTTAATTGTGAGAATCGCGCTGGGTTCGTGAACTGTGTAAAATCATTTGAGCCAAAAATTCTCTTGGTTTACCAGAAATGAACTCTTGCTTGTAGCAATAAACTGATCAATGGGTTTAACTCCGTTTCTGAAGGGAAATTTAGAGCAGTGTTCTCATCCATGAAACACATTCTGTTTTAACGCAAGAAGCAAGGTCTTCTTTCCAGCTTCTGTAATATAGCAAGGACAATGAGCATGCCCAGAAAAAAAAGAACTGTGTTTCCTACTCATACGGACCATACGAGGTTCAACTCTGCTTATGAAACTGATACAAACCACAGCTCCACTTACATAAAGGCTCTTTAGTTAATTGTGAGAATCGCGTAGGGTTCGTGAACTTTGTAAAATCATATGAGCCCAAAATTCACTTGGTTTACCAGAAATTAACTCTTGCTTGTAGCAATACACTATTCCTGGGGTGTAACTCCGTTTCTGAAGGGAAATTCAGAGCAGTGTTCTCATCCATGAAACACAGTCTGTTTTAACGCAAAAAGTAAGCTCTTCTTTCGAGTGTCTCTAATACAGCAAGAACCATGATCATGCACAGAAAAAAGAACTGTGTTTCCTACTCATACGGACCATATATAGTGCAACTCTACTTAGGAAAATGATACTAACCACCGCTGCACTTACATAAATTCTCTTTAGTTAATAGTGAGAATCGCGTTGGGTTCGTGAGCTGTGTAAAATCATTTGAGCCCAAAATTCACTTGGTTTACCAGAAATGAACTCTTGCTTGTAGGAAGACACAGATCCTGGGGTTTAACTCTGTTTCTGAAGGGATTTTTAGAGCAGTGTTCTCATCCATGAAACACACTCTGTTTTAACGCAAGAAGCAAGGTCTTCTTTCCAGCATCTCTAATATAGGAAGAACCATGAGCATGCCCAGGAAAAAAGAACTGTGTTTCCTACTCATACAGACCATATGTAGTTCAACTCTGCATATGAACCTGAAACAAACCACAGCTCCACTTACATAAATGCTCTTTAGTTAATTGTGAGAATCGCGTTGTGTTCGTGAACTGTGTAAAATCTTTTGAGCCCAAAATTCACTTGTTTTACCAGAAATGAACTCTCGCTTGTAGCCATACACTGATCCTGGGGTTTAACTCCGTTTCTGAAGGGAAATTCAGAGCAGTGTTCTCATCCATGAAACACAGTCTGTTTTAACGCAAGAAGTAAGCTCTTCTTTCGAGTGTCTCTAATACAACAAGAACCATGAGCATGCCCAGAAAAAAAGAACTGTGTTTCCTACTCATACCGACCATACGTAGTTCAACTTTGCTTATGAAACTGATACAAACCACAGATCCACTTACATAAATGCTCTTTATTTAATTGTGAGAATCACGTTGGGTTTGTGTACTGTGTTATATCATTTGAGCCCCAAATCTCTTGGTTTCCAAGAAATGAATTCTTGCTTGTAGGAAAACACAGATTCTGTGGTTATCTCCGTTTCTGAAGGGAAATTCAGAACAGTGTTCTCATCCTTGAAACACACTCTGTTTTAACGCAAGAAGCAAGGTCTTCTTTCCAGCATCTCTAATATAGCAAGAACCATGAGCATGCCCAGAAAAAAAGAACTGTGTTTCCTACTAATACGGACCATATATAGTGCAACTCTACTTAGGAAAATGATACTAACACCCGATGCACTTACATAAATTCTCTTTAGTTAATAGTGAGATTCGCGTTGGGTTCGTGAACTGTGTAAAATCATTTGAGCCAAAAATTCACTTGGTTTACCAGAAATGAACTCTTGCTTGTAGCAACACACTGATCAATGGGTTTAACTCCGTTTCTGAAGGGAAATTTAGAGCAGTGTTCTCATCCATGAAACACACTCTGTTTTAACGCAAGAAGCAAGGTCTTCTTTCCAGCTTCTGTAATATAGCAAGAACCATGAGCATGCCCAGAAAAAAATAACTGTGTTTCCTACTCATACGGACCATACGAGGTTCAACTCTGCTTATGAAACTGATACAAACCACAGCTCCACTTACATAAATGCTCTTTAGTTAATTGTGAGTATCGTGTAGGGTTCGTGAACTGTGTAAAATCATATGAGCCCAAAATTCACTTGGTTTACCAGAAATCAACTCTTGCTTGTAGCAATACACTATTCCTGGGGTTTAAATCCCTTTCTGAAGGGAAATTCAGAGCAGTGTTCTCATCCATGAAACACAGTCTGTTTTAACGCAAAAAGTAAGCTCTTCTTTCGAGTGTCTCTAATACAGCAAGAACCATGAGCATGCCCAGAAAAAAAGAACTGTGTTTCCTACTCATACGGACCATATATAGTGCAACTCTACTTAGGAAAATGATACTAACCACCGCTGCACTTACATAAATTCTCTTTAGTTAATAGTGAGAATCATGTTGGGTTCGTAAACTGTGTAAAATCATATGAGCCCAAAATTCACTTGGTTTACCAGAAATCAACTCTTGCTTGTAGGAAGACATAGATCCTGGGGTTTAACTCTGTTTCTGAAGGGATTTTTAGAGCAGTGTTCTCATCCATGAAACACACTCTTTTTTAACGCAAGAAGCAAGGTCTTCTTTCCAGCATCTCTAATATAGGAAGAACCATGAGCATGCCCAGAAAAAAAGAACTCTGTTTCCTACTCATACAGACCATATGTAGTTCAACTCTGCATATGAACCTGAAACAAACCACAGCTCCACTTACATTAATGTTCTTTAGTTAATTGTGAGAATCGCGTTGTGTTCGTGAACTGTGTAAAATTTTTTGAGCCCAAAATTCACTTGTTTTACCAGAAATGAACTCTTGCTTCTAGCCATACACTGAACCTGGGGTTTAACTCCGTTTCTGAAGGGAAATTCAGAGCAGTGTTCTCATCCATGAAACACAGTCTTTTTTAACGCAAGAAGTAAGCTCTTCTTTCGAGTGTATCTAATACAACAAGAACCATGAGCATGCCCAGAAAAAAAGAACTGTTTTTCCTACTCATACCGACCATACGTAGTTAAACTCTGCTTATGAAACTGATACAAACCACAGACCCACTTACATAATTGCTCTTTATTTAATTGTGAGAATCGCGTTGGGTTTGTGAACTGTGTTATATCATTTGAGCCCCAAATCTCTTGGTTTCCAAGAAATGAACTCTTGCTTGTAGGAAAACACAGATCCTGTGGTTATCTCCGTATCTGAAGGGAAATTCAGAACAGTGTTCTCATCCATGAAACACACTCTGTTTTAACGCAAGAAGCAAGGTCTTCTTTCCAGCACCTCTAATACAGCAAGAAACATGAGCATGCCCAGAAAAAAAGAACTGTGTTTCCTACTCATATTGATCATATATTTCAACTCTGATTATGAAACTGATACAAACCACAGCTCCACTTACATAAATGCTCTTTATTTAATTGTGAGAATTGCGTTGGGTTCGTGAACTGTGTTATATCATTTGAGCCCAAAATCTCTTGGTTTCCCAGAAATGAACTCTTGCTTGTAGGAAAACACAGATCCTGTGGTTATCTCCGTTTCTGAAGGGAAATTCAGAGCAGTGTTCTCATCCATGAAACACACTCTGTTTTAAGGCAAGAAGAAAGGTCTTCTTTCCAGCATCTCTAATATAGCAAGAACCATGAGCATGCCCAGAAAAAAAGAACTGTGTTTCCTACACATACGGACCATATATAGTGCAACTCTACTTAGGAAAATGATACTAACCTCTGCTGCACTTACATAAATTCTCTTTAGTTAATAGTGAGAATCGCGTTGGGTTCGTGAACTGTGTAAAATCATTTGAGCCAAAAATTCACTTGGTTTACCAGAAATGAACTCTTGCTTGTAATAATTCACTGATCCTGGTGTTTAACTCCGTTTCTGAAGGGAAATTTAGAGCAGTGTTCTCATCCATGAAAGACACTCTGTTTTAAGGCAAGAAGAAAGGTCTTCTTTCCAGCATCTCTAATATAGCAAGAACCATGAACATGCCCAGAAAAAAAGAACTGTGTTTCCTACTCATACGGACCATATGTAGTTCACCTCTGCGTATGAAACTGATACAAAACACAGCTCCACTTACATAAATGCTCTTAAGTTAATTGTGAGAATCGCGCTGGGTTCGTGAACTGTGTAAAATCATTTGAGCCAAAAATTCTCTTGGTTTACCAGAAATGAACTCTTGCTTGTAGCAATAAACTGATCAATGGGTTTAACTCCGTTTCTGAAGGGAAATTTAGAGCAGTGTTCTCATCCATGAAACACATTCTGTTTTAACGCAAGAAGCAAGGTCTTCTTTCCAGCTTCTGTAATATAGCAAGGACAATGAGCATGCCCAGAAAAAAAAGAACTGTGTTTCCTACTCATACGGACCATACGAGGTTCAACTCTGCTTATGAAACTGATACAAACCACAGCTCCACTTACATAAAGGCTCTTTAGTTAATTGTGAGAATCGCGTAGGGTTCGTGAACTTTGTAAAATCATATGAGCCCAAAATTCACTTGGTTTACCAGAAATTAACTCTTGCTTGTAGCAATACACTATTCCTGGGGTGTAACTCCGTTTCTGAAGGGAAATTCAGAGCAGTGTTCTCATCCATGAAACACAGTCTGTTTTAACGCAAAAAGTAAGCTCTTCTTTCGAGTGTCTCTAATACAGCAAGAACCATGATCATGCACAGAAAAAAGAACTGTGTTTCCTACTCATACGGACCATATATAGTGCAACTCTACTTAGGAAAATGATACTAACCACCGCTGCACTTACATAAATTCTCTTTAGTTAATAGTGAGAATCGCGTTGGGTTCGTGAGCTGTGTAAAATCATTTGAGCCCAAAATTCACTTGGTTTACCAGAAATGAACTCTTGCTTGTAGGAAGACACAGATCCTGGGGTTTAACTCTGTTTCTGAAGGGATTTTTAGAGCAGTGTTCTCATCCATGAAACACACTCTGTTTTAACGCAAGAAGCAAGGTCTTCTTTCCAGCATCTCTAATATAGGAAGAACCATGAGCATGCCCAGGAAAAAAGAACTGTGTTTCCTACTCATACAGACCATATGTAGTTCAACTCTGCATATGAACCTGAAACAAACCACAGCTCCACTTACATAAATGCTCTTTAGTTAATTGTGAGAATCGCGTTGTGTTCGTGAACTGTGTAAAATCTTTTGAGCCCAAAATTCACTTGTTTTACCAGAAATGAACTCTCGCTTGTAGCCATACACTGATCCTGGGGTTTAACTCCGTTTCTGAAGGGAAATTCAGAGCAGTGTTCTCATCCATGAAACACAGTCTGTTTTAACGCAAGAAGTAAGCTCTTCTTTCGAGTGTCTCTAATACAACAAGAACCATGAGCATGCCCAGAAAAAAAGAACTGTGTTTCCTACTCATACCGACCATACGTAGTTCAACTTTGCTTATGAAACTGATACAAACCACAGATCCACTTACATAAATGCTCTTTATTTAATTGTGAGAATCACGTTGGGTTTGTGTACTGTGTTATATCATTTGAGCCCCAAATCTCTTGGTTTCCAAGAAATGAATTCTTGCTTGTAGGAAAACACAGATTCTGTGGTTATCTCCGTTTCTGAAGGGAAATTCAGAACAGTGTTCTCATCCTTGAAACACACTCTGTTTTAACGCAAGAAGCAAGGTCTTCTTTCCAGCATCTCTAATATAGCAAGAACCATGAGCATGCCCAGAAAAAAAGAACTGTGTTTCCTACTCATACGGACCATATATAGTGCAACTCTACTTAGGAAAATGATACTAACCACCGCTGCACTTACATAAATTCTCTTTAGTTAATAGTGAGAATCACGTTGGGTTCGTGAGCTGTGTATAATCATTTGAGCCCAAAATTCACTTGGTTTACCAGAAATGAACTCTTGCTTGTAGGAAGACACAGATCCTGGGGTTTAACTCTGTTTCTGAAGGGATTTTTAGAGCAGTGTTCTCATCCATGAAACACACTCTGTTTTAAAGCAAGAAGCAAGGTCTTCTTTCCAGCATCTCTAATATAGGAAGAACCATGAGCATGCCCAGAAAAAAAGAATTGTGTTTCCTACTCATACGGACCATATGAAGTTCAACTCAGTGTATGAACCTGATACAAACCACAGCTCCACTTACATAAATGCTATTTAGTTAATTGTGAGAATCGCGTTGGGTTCATGAACTGTGTTATATCATTTGAGCCCAAAATCTCTTGGTTTCCCAGAAATGACCTCTTGCCTGTAGGAATACCCGGATCCTGTGGTTATCTCCGTTTCTGAAGGGAAATTCAGAGCAGTGTTCTCATCCATGAAACACACTCTGTTTTAACGCAAGAAGCAAGGTCTTCTTTCCAGCATCTCTAATCTACCAAGAACCATGAGCATGCCCAGAAAAAAAGAACTGTGTTTCCTACTCATACGGACCATATATAGTGCAACTCTACTTATGAAAATGATACTAACCCCTGCTGCACTTACATAAATTCTCTTTAGTTAATAGTGAGATTCGCGTTGGGTTCGTGAACTGCGTAAAATCATTTGAGCCCAAAATACACTTGGTTTACCAGAAATGAACTCTTGCTTGTAGGAAGACACAGATCCTGGGGTTTAACTCCGTTTCTGAAGGGAAATTTAGAGCAGTGTTCTCATCCATGAAACACACTCTGATTTAACGCAAGAAGCAAGGACTCCTTTCCAGCATCTCTAATATAGCAAGAACCATGAGCATGCCCAGAAAAAAAGAACTGTGTTTCCTACTCATATGGACCATACGTAGTTCAACTCTGCGTATCAAACTGATACAAACCACAGCTCCACTTACATAAATGTTCTTCAGTTAATTGTGAAAATCGCGTTGTGCTCGTGAACTGTGTAAAATCTTTTGAGCCCAAAATTCACTTGGTTTACCAGAAACGAACTCTTACTTGTAGCAATACACTGATCCTGGGGTTTAACTCCGTTTCTGAAGGGAAATTTAGAGCAGTGTTCTCATCCATGAAACACACTCTGTTTTAAGGCAAGAAGAAAGGTCTTCTTTCCAGCGTCTCTAATACAGCAAGAACCATGTGCATGCCCAGAAAAAAAGAACTGTGTTTCCTACTCATACGGACCATACATAGTTCAACTCTGCTTATGAAACTGATACAAACCACAGCTCCACTTACATAAATGCACTTTATTTACTTGTGAGAATCGCGTTTGGTTTGTAAACTGTGTTATATCATTTGAGCCCAAAATCTCTTGGTTTCCCAGAAATGAACTCTTGCTTGTAGGAAAACACAGATCCTGTGGTTATCTCCGTTTCTGAAGGGAAATACAGAGCAGTGTTCTCATCCATGAAACACACTCTGTTTTAACGCAAGAACCAAGGTCTTCTTTCCAGCATCTCTAATATAGCAAGAACCATGAGCATGCCCAGAAAAAAAGAACTGTGTTTCCTACTCATACGGACCATATATAGTAAAACTCTACTTAGGAAAATGATACTAACCACCGCTGCACTTACATGAATTCTCTTTAGTTAATAGTGAGAATCGCGTTGGGTTCGTGAACTTGTAAAATCATTGGAGCCCAAAATTCACTTGGTTTACCAGAAATGAACTCTTGCTTGTAGGAAGACAGAGATCCTGGGTTTTAACTGCGTTTCTGAAGGGAAATTTAGAGCAGTGTTCTCATCCATGAAACACACTCTGTTTTAACGCAAGAAGCAAGGCCTTCTTTCCAGCATCTCTAATATAGCAAGAACCATGAGCATGCCCAGAAAAAAAGAACTGTGTTTCCTACTCATAGGTACCATACGTAGTTCAACTCTGCTTATGAAACTGATAGAAACCACAGCTCCACTTACATAAATGCACTTTAGTTAATTGTGAGAATCACGTTGGGTTCGTGAAATGTGTAAAATCTTTTGAGCCCAAAATTCACTTGGTTGACCAGAAATGAACTCTTGCTTGTAATAATTCACTGATCCTGGTGTTTAACTCCGTTTCTGAAGGGAAATTTAGAGCAGTGTTCTCATCCATGAAAGACACTCTGTTTTAAGGCAAGAAGAAAGGTCTAGTTTTCCAGCATCTCTAATATAGCAAGAACCATGAGCATGCCCAGAAAAAAAGAACTGTGTTTCCTACTCATACGGACCATATGTAGTTCTCCTCTGCGTATGAAACTGATACAAAACACAGCTCCACTTACATAAATGCTCTTAAGTTAATTGTGAGAATCGCGCTGGGTTCGTGAACTGTGTAAAATCATTTGAGCCAAAAATTCACTTGGTTTACCAGAAATGAACTCTTGCTTGTAGCAATACACTGATCAATGGGTTTAACTCCGTTTCTGAAGGGAAATTTAGAGCAGTGTTCTCATCCATGAAACACATTCTGTTTTAACGCAAGAAGCAAGGTCTTCTTTCCAGCTTCTGTAATATAGCAAGAACAATGAGCATGCCCAGAAAAAAAGAACTGTGTTTCCTACTCATACGGACCATACGAGGTTCAACTCTGCTTATGAAACTGATACAAACCACAGCTCCACTTACATAAATGCTCTTTAGTTAATTGTGAGAATCGCGTAGGGTTCGTGAACTTTGTAAAATCATATGAGCCCAAAATTCACTTGGTTTACCAAAAATTAACTCTTGCTTGTAGCAATACACTATTCCTGGGGTTTAACTCCCTTTCTGAAGGGAAATTCAGAGCAGTGTTCTCATCCATGAAACACAGTCTGTTTTAACGCAAAAAGTAAGCTCTTCTTTCGAGTGTCTCTAATACAGCAAGAACCATGATCATGCACAGAAAAAAAGAACTGTGTTTCCTACTCATACGGACCATATATAGTGCCACTCTACTTAGGAAAATGATACTAACCACCGCTGCACTTACATAAATTCTCTTTAGTTAATAGTGAGAATCGCGTTGGGTTCGTGAGCTGTGTAAAATCATTTGAGCCCAAAATTCACTTGGTTTACCAGAAATGAACTCTTGCTTGTAGGAAGACACAGATCCTGGGGTCTAACTCTGTTTCTCTTGGGATTTTTAGAGCAGTGTTCTCATCCATGAAACACACTCTGTTTTAACGCAAGAAGCAAGGTCTTCTTTCCAGCATCTCTAATATAGGAAGAACCATGAGCATGCCCAGAAAAAAAGAACTGTGTTTCCTACTCATACAGACCATATGTAGTTCAACTCTGCATATGAACCTGAAACAAACCACAGCTCCACTTACATAAATGTTCTTTAGTTAATTGTGAGAATCGCGTTGTGTTCGTGAACTGTGTAAAATCTTTTGAGCCCAAAATTCACTTGGTTGACCAGAAATGAACTCTTGCTTGTAATAATTCACTGATCCTGGTGTTTAACTCCGTTTCTGAAGGTAAATTTAGAGCAGTGTTCTCATCCATGAAAGACACTCTGTTTTAAGGCAAGAAGAAAGGTCTAGTTTTCCAGCATCTCTAATATAGCAAGAACCATGAGCATGCCCAGAAAAAAAGAACTGTGTTTCCTACTCATACAGACCATACGTAGTTCAACTCTGCGTATCAAACTGATACAAACCACAGCTCCACTTACATAAATGTTCTTTAGTTAATTGTGAAAATCGCGTTGTGCTCGTGAACTGGGTAAAATCTTTTGAGCCCAAAATTCACTTGGTTTACCAGAAACGAACTCTTACTTGTAGCAATACACTGATCCTGGGGTTTAACTCCGTTTCTGAAGGGAAATTTAGAGCAGTGTTCTCATCCATGAAACACACTCTGTTTTAAGGCAAGAAGAAAGGTCTTCTTTCCAGCGTCTCTAATACAGCAAGAACCATGTTCATGCCCAGAAAAAAAGAACTGTGTTTCCTACTCATACGGACCATACATAGTTCAACTCTGCTTATGAAACTGATACAAACCACAGCTCCACTTACATAAATGCACTTTATTTACTTGTGAGAATCGCGTTTGGTTTGTGAACTGTGTTATATCATTTGAGCCCAAAATCTCTTGGTTTCCCAGAAATGAACTCTTGCTTGTAGGAAAACACAGATCCTGTGGTTATCTCCGTTTCTGAAGGGAAATACAGAGCAGTGTTCTCATCCATGAAACACACTCTGTTTTAACACAAGAAGCAAGGTCTTCTTTCCAGCATCTCTAATATAGCAAGAACCATGAGCATGCCCAGAAAAAAAGAACTGTGTTTCCTACTCATACGGACCATATATAGTAAAACTCTACTTAGGAAAATGATACTAACCACCGCTGCACTTACATGAATTCTCTTTAGTTAATAGTGAGAATCGCGTTGGGTTCGTGAACTTGTAAAATCATTGGAGCCCAAAATTCACTTGGTTTACCAGAAATGAACTCTTGCTTGTAGGAAGACAGAGATCCTCGGTTTTAACTCCGTTTCTGAAGGGAAATTTAGAGCAGTGTTCTCATCCATGAAACACACTCTGTTTTAAGGCAAGAAGAAAGCTCTTCTTTCCAGCATCTCTAATATAGCAAGAACCATGAGCATGCCCAGAAACAAAGAACTGTGTTTCCTACTCATATGGACCATACGTAGTTCAACTCTGCTTATGAAACTGATAGAAACCACAGCTCCACTTACATAAATGCACTTTAGTTAATTGTGAGAATCACGTTGGGTTCATGAACTGTGTAAAATCTTTTGAGCCCAAAATTCACTTGGTTGACCAGAAATGAACTCTTGCTTGTAATAATTCACTGATCCTGGTGTTTAACTCCGTTTCTGAAGGGAAATTTAGAGCAGTGTTCTCATCCATGAAAGACACTCTGTTTTAAGGCAAGAGGAAAGGTCTTCTTTCCAGCCTCTCTAATATAGCAAGAACCATGAGCATGCCAAGAAAAAAAGAACTGTGTTTCCTACTCATACGGACCATATGTAGTTCACCTCTGCGTATGAAACTGATACAAAACACAGCTCCACTTACATAAATGCTCTTAAGTTAATTGTGAGAATCGCGCTGGGTTCGTGAACTGTGTAAAATCATTTGGGCCAAAAATTCACTTGGTTTACCAGAAATGAACTGTTGCTTGTAGCAATACACTGATCAATGGGTTTAACTCCGTTTCTGAAGGGAAATTTAGAGCAGTGTTCTCATCCATGAAACACATTCTGTTTTAACGCAAGAAGCAAGATCTTCTTTCCAGCTTCTGTAATATAGCAAGAACAATGAGCATGCCCAGAAAAAAAGAACTGTGTTTCCTACTCATACGGACCATACGAGGTTCAACTCTGCTTATGAAACTGATACAAACCACAGCTCCACTTACATAAATGCTCTTAAGTTAATTGTGAGAATCGCGTAGGGTTCGTGAACTTTGTAAAATCATATGAGCCCAAAATTCACTTGGTTTACCAGAAATTAACTCTTGCTTGTAGCAATACACTATTCCTGGGGTGTAACTCCGTTTCTGAAGGGAAATTCAGAGCAGTGTTCTCATCCATGAAACACAGTCTTTTTTTAACGCAAAAAGTAAGCTCTTCTTTCGAGTGTCTCTAATACAGCAAGAAACATGATCATGCACAGAAAAAAAGAACTGTGTTTCCTACTCATACGGACCATATATAGTGCAACTCTACTTAGGAAAATGATACTAACCACCGCTGCACTTACATAAATTCTCTTTAGTTAATAGTGAGAATCGCGTTGGGTTCGTGAGCTGTGTAAAATCATTTGAGCCCGAAATTCACTTGGATTACCAGAAATGAACTCTTGCTTGTAGGAAGACACAGATCCTGGGGTTTAACTCTGTTTCTGAAGGGATTTTTAGAGCAGTGTTCTCATCCATGAAACACACTCTGTTTTAACGCAAGAAGCAAGGTCTTCTTTCCAGCATCTCTAATATAGGAAGAACCATGAGCATGCCCAGAAAAAAAGAACTGTGTTTCCTACTCATACAGACCATATGTAGTTCAACTCTGCATATGAACCTGAAACAAACCACAGCTCCACTTACATAAATGTTCTTTAGTTAATTGTGAGAACCGCGTTGTGTTCGTGAACTGTGTAAAATCTTTTGAGCCCAAAATTCACTTGTTTTACCAGAAATGAACTCTTGCTTGTAGCCATACACTGATCCTGGGGTTTAACTCCGTTTCTGAAGGGAAATTCAGAGCAGTGTTCTCATCCATGAAACACAGTCTGTTTTAACGCAAGAAGTAAGCTCTTCTTTCAAGTGTCTCTAATACAACAAGAACCATGAGCATGCCCAGAAAAAAAGAACTGTGTTTCTTACTCATACCGACCATACGTAGTTCAACTCTGCTTATGAAACTGATACAAACCACAGATCCACTTACATAAATGCTCTTTATTTAATTGTGAGAATCGCGTTGGGTTTGTGTACTGTGTTATATCATTTGAGCCCCAAATCTCTTTGTTTCCAAGAAATGAATTCTTGCTTTTAGGAAAACACAGATTCTGTGGTTATCTCCGTTTCTGAAGGGAAATTCAGAACAGTGTTCTCATCCATGAAACACACTCTGTTTTAACGCAAGAAGCAAGGTCTTCTTTCCAGCATCTCTAATATAGCAAGAACCATGAGCATGCCCAGAAAAAAAGAACTGTGTTTCCTACTCATACGGACCATATATAGTGCAACTCTACTTAGGAAAATGATACTAACCTCCGCTGCACTTACATAAATTCTCTTTAGTTAATAGTGAGAATCGCGTTGGGTTCCTGAGCTGTGTAAAATCATTTGAGCCCAAAATTCACTTGGTTTACCAGAAATGAACTCTTGCTTGTAGGAAGACACAGATCCTCGGTTTTAACTCCGTTTCTGAAGGGAAATTTAGAGCAGTGTTCTCATCCATGAAACACACTCTGTTTTAAGGCAAGAAGAAAGGTCTTCTTTCCAGCATCTCTAATATAGCAAGAACCATGAGCATGCCCAGAAAAAAGAACTGTGTTTCCTACTCATATGGACCATACGTAGTTCAACTCTGCTTATGAAACTGATAGAAACCACAGCTCCACATACATAAATGCACTTTAGTTAATTGTGAGAATCACGTTGGGTTCGTGAACTGTGTAAAATCTTTTGAGCCCAAAATTCACTTGGTTGACCAGAAATGAACTCTTGCTTGTAATAATTCACTGATCCTGGTGTTTAACTCCGTTTCTGAAGGGAAATTTAGAGCAGTGTTCTCATCCATGAAAGACACTCTGTTTTAAGGCAAGAAGAAAGGTCTTCTTTCCAGCATCTCTAATATAGCAAAAACCATGAGCATGCCCAGAAAAAAAGAACTGTGTTTCCTACTCATACGGACCATATGTAGTTCACCTCTGTTTATGAAACTGATACAAAACACAGCTCCACTTACATAAATGCTCTTAAGTTAATTGTGAGAATCGCGCTGGGTTCGTGAACTGTGTAAAATCATTTGAGCCAAAAATTCTCTTGGTTTACCAGAAATGAACTGTTGCTTGTAGCAATACACTGATCAATGGGTTTAACTCCGTTTCTGAAGGGAAATTTAGAGCAGTGTTCTCATCCATGAAACACATTCTGTTTTAATGCAAGAAGCAAGATCTTCTTTCCAGCTTCTGTAATATAGCAAGAACAATGAGCATGCCCAGAAAAAAATAACTGTGTTTCCTACTCATACGGACCATACGAGGTTCAACTCTGCTTATGAAACTGATACAAACCACAGCTCCACTTACATAAATGCTCTTTAGTTAATTGTGAGAATCGCGTAGGGTTCGTGAACTTTGTAAAATCATATGAGCCCAAAATTCACTTGGTTTACCAGAAATTAACTCTTGCTTGTAGCAATACACTATTCCTGGGGTTTAACTCCGTTTCTGAAGGGAAATTCAGAGCAGTGTTCTCATCCATGAAACACAGTCTGTTTTAACGCAAAAAGTAAGCTCTTCTTTCGAGTGTCTCTAATACAGCAAGAACCATGATCATGCACAGAAAAAAAGAACTGTGTTTTCTACTCATACGGACCATATATAGTGCAACTCTACTTAGGAAAATGATACTAACCACCGCTGCACTTACATAAATTCTCTTTAGTTAATAGTGAGAATCGCGTTGGGTTCGTGAGCTGTGTAAAATCATTTGAGCCCAAAATTCACTTGGTTTACCAGAAATGAACTCTTGCTTGTAGGAAGACACAGATCCTGGGGTTTAACTCTGTTTCTGAAGGGATTTTTAGAGCAGTGTTCTCATCCATGAAACACACTCTGTTTTAACGCAAGAAGCAAGGTCTTCATTCTAGCATCTCTAATATAGGAAGAACCATGAGCATGCCCAGAAAAAAAGAACTGTGTTTCCTACTCATACAGACCATATGTAGTTCAACTCTGCATATGAACCTGAAACAAACCACAGCTCCACTTACATAAATGTTCTTTAGTTAATTGTGAGAATCGCGTTGTGTTCGTGAACTGTGTAAAATCTTTTGAGCCCAAAATTCACTTGATTTACCAGAAATGAACTCTTGCTTGTAGCCATACACTGATCCTGGGGTTTAACTCCGTTTCTGAAGGGAAATTCAGAGCAGTGTTCTCATCCATGAAACACAGTCTGTTTTAACGCAAGAAGTAAGCTCTTCTTTCGAGTGTCTCTAATACAACAAGAACCATGAGCATGCCCAGAAAAAAAGAACTGTTTTTCCTACTCATACCGACCATACGTAGTTCAACTCTGCTTATGAAACTGATACAAACCACAGATCCACTTACATAAATGCTCTTTATTTAATTGTGAGAATCACGTTGGGTTTGTGAACTGTTTTATATCATTTGAGCCCCAAACCTCTTGGTTTCCAAGAAATGAACTCTTGCTTGTAGGAAAACACAGATCCTGTGGTTATCTCCGTTTCTGAAGGGAAATTCAGAACAGTGTTCTCATCCATGAAACACACTCTGTTTTAACGCAAGAAGCAAGGTCTTCTTTCCAGCATCTCTAATATAGCAAGAACCATGAGCATGCCCAGAAAAAAAGAACTGTGTTTCCTACTCATACGGACCATATATAGTGCAACTCTACTTAGGAAAATGATACTAACCTCCGCTGCACTTACATAAATTCTCTTTAGTTAATAGTGAGAATCGCGTTGGGTTCGTGAACTTGTAAAATCATTGGAGCCCAAAATTCACTTGGTTTACCAGAAATGAACTCTTGCTTGTAGGAAGACAGAGATCCTGGGTTTTAACTCCGTTTCTGAAGGGAAATTTAGAGCAGTGTTCTCATCCATGAAACACACTCTGTTTTAAGGCAAGAAGAAAGGTCTTCTTTCCAGCATCTCTAATATAGCAAGAACCATGAGCATGCCCAGAAAAAAGAACTGTGTTTCCTACTCATATGGACCATACGTAGTTCAACTCTGCTTATGAAACTGATAGAAACCACAGCTCCACATACATAAATGCACTTTAGTTAATTGTGAGAATCACGTTGGGTTCGTGAACTGTGTAAAATCTTTTGAGCCCAAAATTCACTTGGTTGACCAGAAATGAACTCTTGCTTGTAATAATTCACTGATCCTGGTGTTTAACTCCGTTTCTGAAGGGAAATTTAGAGCAGTGTTCTCATCCATGAAAGACACTCTGTTTTAAGGCAAGAAGAAAGGTCTTCTTTCCAGCATCTCTAATATAGCAAAAACCATGAGCATGCCCAGAAAAAAAGAACTGTGTTTCCTACTCATATGGACCATACGTAGTTCAACTCTGCTTATGAAACTGATAGAAACCACAGCTCCACTTACATAAATGCACTTTAGTTAATTGTGAGAATCACGTTGGGTTCATGAACTGTGTAAAATCTTTTGAGCCCAAAATTCACTTGGTTGACCAGAAATGAACTCTTGCTTGTAATAATTCACTGATCCTGGTGTTTAACTCCGTTTCTGAAGGGAAATTTAGAGCAGTGTTCTCATCCATGAAAGACACTCTGTTTTAAGGCAAGAGGAAAGGTCTTCTTTCCAGCCTCTCTAATATAGCAAGAACCATGAGCATGCCAAGAAAAAAAGAACTGTGTTTCCTACTCATACGGACCATATGTAGTTCACCTCTGCGTATGAAACTGATACAAAACACAGCTCCACTTACATAAATGCTCTTAAGTTAATTGTGAGAATCGCGCTGGGTTCGTGAACTGTGTAAAATCATTTGGGCCAAAAATTCACTTGGTTTACCAGAAATGAACTGTTGCTTGTAGCAATACACTGATCAATGGGTTTAACTCCGTTTCTGAAGGGAAATTTAGAGCAGTGTTCTCATCCATGAAACACATTCTGTTTTAACGCAAGAAGCAAGATCTTCTTTCCAGCTTCTGTAATATAGCAAGAACAATGAGCATGCCCAGAAAAAAAGAACTGTGTTTCCTACTCATACGGACCATACGAGGTTCAACTCTGCTTATGAAACTGATACAAACCACAGCTCCACTTACATAAATGCTCTTAAGTTAATTGTGAGAATCGCGTAGGGTTCGTGAACTTTGTAAAATCATATGATCCCAAAATTCACTTGGTTTACCAGAAATTAACTCTTGCTTGTAGCAATACACTATTCCTGGGGTGTAACTCCGTTTCTGAAGGGAAATTCAGAGCAGTGTTCTCATCCATGAAACACAGTCTTTTTTTAACGCAAAAAGTAAGCTCTTCTTTCGAGTGTCTCTAATACAGCAAGAAACATGATCATGCACAGAAAAAAAGAACTGTGTTTCCTACTCATACGGACCATATATAGTGCAACTCTACTTAGGAAAATGATACTAACCACCGCTGCACTTACATAAATTCTCTTTAGTTAATAGTGAGAATCGCGTTGGGTTCGTGAGCTGTGTAAAATCATTTGAGCCCGAAATTCACTTGGATTACCAGAAATGAACTCTTGCTTGTAGGAAGACACAGATCCTGGGGTTTAACTCTGTTTCTGAAGGGATTTTTAGAGCAGTGTTCTCATCCATGAAACACACTCTGTTTTAACGCAAGAAGCAAGGTCTTCTTTCCAGCATCTCTAATATAGGAAGAACCATGAGCATGCCCAGAAAAAAAGAACTGTGTTTCCTACTCATACAGACCATATGTAGTTCAACTCTGCATATGAACCTGAAACAAACCACAGCTCCACTTACATAAATGTTCTTTAGTTAATTGTGAGAACCGCGTTGTGTTCGTGAACTGTGTAAAATCTTTTGAGCCCAAAATTCACTTGTTTTACCAGAAATGAACTCTTGCTTGTAGCCATACACTGATCCTGGGGTTTAACTCCGTTTCTGAAGGGAAATTCAGAGCAGTGTTCTCATCCATGAAACACAGTCTGTTTTAACGCAAGAAGTAAGCTCTTCTTTCAAGTGTCTCTAATACAACAAGAACCATGAGCATGCCCAGAAAAAAAGAACTGTGTTTCTTACTCATACCGACCATACGTAGTTCAACTCTGCTTATGAAACTGATACAAACCACAGATCCACTTACATAAATGCTCTTTATTTAATTGTGAGAATCGCGTTGGGTTTGTGTACTGTGTTATATCATTTGAGCCCCAAATCTCTTTGTTTCCAAGAAATGAATTCTTGCTTTTAGGAAAACACAGATTCTGTGGTTATCTCCGTTTCTGAAGGGAAATTCAGAACAGTGTTCTCATCCATGAAACACACTCTGTTTTAACGCAAGAAGCAAGGTCTTCTTTCCAGCATCTCTAATATAGCAAGAACCATGAGCATGCCCAGAAAAAAAGAACTGTGTTTCCTACTCATACGGACCATATATAGTGCAACTCTACTTAGGAAAATGATACTAACCTCCGCTGCACTTACATAAATTCTCTTTAGTTAATAGTGAGAATCGCGTTGGGTTCCTGAGCTGTGTAAAATCATTTGAGCCCAAAATTCACTTGGTTTACCAGAAATGAACTCTTGCTTGTAGGAAGACACAGATCCTCGGTTTTAACTCCGTTTCTGAAGGGAAATTTAGAGCAGTGTTCTCATCCATGAAACACACTCTGTTTTAAGGCAAGAAGAAAGGTCTTCTTTCCAGCATCTCTAATATAGCAAGAACCATGAGCATGCCCAGAAAAAAGAACTGTGTTTCCTACTCATATGGACCATACGTAGTTCAACTCTGCTTATGAAACTGATAGAAACCACAGCTCCACATACATAAATGCACTTTAGTTAATTGTGAGAATCACGTTAAGTTCGTGAACTGTGTAAAATCTTTTGAGCCCAAAATTCACTTGGTTGACCAGAAATGAACTCTTGCTTGTAATAATTCACTGATCCTGGTGTTTAACTCCGTTTCTGAAGGGAAATTTAGAGCAGTGTTCTCATCCATGAAAGACACTCTGTTTTAAGGCAAGAAGAAAGGTCTTCTTTCCAGCATCTCTAATATAGCAAAAAACATGAGCATGCCCAGAAAAAAAGAACTGTGTTTCCTACTCATACGGACCATATGTAGTTCACCTCTGTTTATGAAACTGATACAAAACACAGCTCCACTTACATAAATGCTCTTAAGTTAATTGTGAGAATCGCGCTGGGTTCGTGAACTGTGTAAAATCATTTGACCAAAAAATTCTCTTGGTTTACCAGAAATGAACTGTTGCTTGTAGCAATACACTGATCAATGGTTTTAACTCCGTTTCTGAAGGGAAATTTAGAGCAGTGTTCTCATCCATGAAACACACTCTGTTTTAAGGCAAGAAGAAAGGTCTTCTTTCCAGCATCTCTAATATAGCAAGAACCATGAGCATGCCCAGAAAAAAGAACTGTGTTTCCTACTCATATGGACCATACGTAGTTCAACTCTGCTTATGAAACTGATAGAAACCACAGCTCCACATACATAAATGCACTTTAGTTAATTGTGAGAATCACGTTAAGTTCGTGAACTGTGTAAAATCTTTTGAGCCCAAAATTCACTTGGTTGACCAGAAATGAACTCTTGCTTGTAATAATTCACTGATCCTGGTGTTTAACTCCGTTTCTGAAGGGAAATTTAGAGCAGTGTTCTCATCCATGAAAGACACTCTGTTTTAAGGCAAGAAGAAAGGTCTTCTTTCCAGCATCTCTAATATAGCAAAAACCATGAGCATGCCCAGAAAAAAAGAACTGTGTTTCCTACTCATACGGACCATATGTAGTTCACCTCTGTTTATGAAACTGATACAAAACACAGCTCCACTTACATAAATGCTCTTAAGTTAATTGTGAGAATCGCGCTGGGTTCGTGAACTGTGTAAAATCAATTGAGCCAAAAATTCTCTTGGTTTACCAGAAATGAACTGTTGCTTGTAGCAATACACTGATCAATGGTTTTAACTCCGTTTCTGAAGGGAAATTTAGAGCAGTGTTCTCATCCATGAAACACATTCTGTTTTAATGCAAGAAGCAAGATCTTCTTTCCAGCTTCTGTAATATAGCAAGAACAATGAGCATGCCCAGAAAAAAATAACTGTGTTTCCTACTCATACGGACCATACGAGGTTCAACTCTGCTTATGAAACTGATACAAACCACAGCTCCACTTACATAAATGCTCTTTAGTTAATTGTGAGAATCGCGTAGGGTTCGTGAACTTTGTAAAATCATATGAGCCCAAAATTCACTTGGTTTACCAGAAATTAACTCTTGCTTGTAGCAATACACTATTCCTGGGGTTTAACTCCGTTTCTGAAGGGAAATTCAGAGCAGTGTTCTCATCCATGAAACACAGTCTGTTTTAACGCAAAAAGTAAGCTCTTCTTTCGAGTGTCTCTAATACAGCAAGAAACATGATCATGCACAGAAAAAAAGAACTGTGTTTTCTACTCATACGGACCATATATAGTGCAACTCTACTTAGGAAAATGATACTAACCACCGCTGCACTTACATAAATTCTCTTTAGTTAATAGTGAGAATCGCGTTGGGTTCGTGAGCTGTGTAAAATCATTTGAGCCCAAAATTCACTTGGTTTACCAGAAATGAACTCTTGCTTGTAGGAAGACACAGATCCTGGGGTTTAACTCTGTTTCTGAAGGGATTTTTAGAGCAGTGTTCTCATCCATGAAACACACTCTGTTTTAACGCAAGAAGCAAGGTCTTCATTCTAGCATCTCTAATATAGGAAGAACCATGAGCATGCCCAGAAAAAAAGAACTGTGTTTCCTACTCATACAGACCATATGTAGTTCAACTCTGCATATGAACCTGAAACAAACCACAGCTCCACTTACATAAATGTTCTTTAGTTAATTGTGAGAATCGCGTTGTGTTCGTGAACTGTGTAAAATCTTTTGAGCCCAAAATTCACTTGATTTACCAGAAATGAACTCTTGCTTGTAGCCATACACTGATCCTGGGGTTTAACTCCGTTTCTGAAGGGAAATTCAGAGCAGTGTTCTCATCCATGAAACACAGTCTGTTTTAACGCAAGAAGTAAGCTCTTCTTTCGAGTGTCTCTAATACAACAAGAACCATGAGCATGCCCAGAAAAAAAGAACTGTTTTTCCTACTCATACCGACCATACGTAGTTCAACTCTGCTTATGAAACTGATACAAACCACAGATCCACTTACATAAATGCTCTTTATTTAATTGTGAGAATCACGTTGGGTTTGTGAACTGTTTTATATCATTTGAGCCCCAAATCTCTTGGTTTCCAAGAAATGAACTCTTGCTTGTAGGAAAACACAGATCCTGTGGTTATCTCCGTTTCTGAAGGGAAATTCAGAACAGTGTTCTCATCCATGAAACACACTCTGTTTTAACGCAAGAAGCAAGGTCTTCTTTCCAGCATCTCTAATATAGCAAGAACCATGAGCATGCCCAGAAAAAAAGAACTGTGTTTCCTACTCATACGGACCATATATAGTGCAACTCTACTTAGGAAAATGATACTAACCTCCGCTGCACTTACATAAATTCTCTTTAGTTAATAGTGAGAATCGCGTTGGGTTCGTGAACTTGTAAAATCATTGGAGCCCAAAATTCACTTGGTTTACCAGAAATGAACTCTTGCTTGTAGGAAGACAGAGATCCTGGGTTTTAACTCCGTTTCTGAAGGGAAATTTAGAGCAGTGTTCTCATCCATGAAACACACTCTGTTTTAAGGCAAGAAGAAAGGTCTTCTTTCCAGCATCTCTAATATAGCAAGAACCATGAGCATGCCCAGAAAAAAGAACTGTGTTTCCTACTCATATGGACCATACGTAGTTCAACTCTGCTTATGAAACTGATAGAAACCACAGCTCCACATACATAAATGCACTTTAGTTAATTGTGAGAATCACGTTGGGTTCGTGAACTGTGTAAAATCTTTTGAGCCCAAAATTCACTTGGTTGACCAGAAATGAACTCTTGCTTGTAATAATTCACTGATCCTGGTGTTTAACTCCGTTTCTGAAGGGAAATTTAGAGCAGTGTTCTCATCCATGAAAGACACTCTGTTTTAAGGCAAGAAGAAAGGTCTTCTTTCCAGCATCTCTAATATAGCAAAAACCATGAGCATGCCCAGAAAAAAAGAACTGTGTTTCCTACTCATACGGACCATATGTAGTTCACCTCTGCTTATGAAACTGATACAAAACACAGCTCCACTTACATAAATGCTCTTAAGTTAATTGTGAGAATCGCGCTGGGTTCGTGAACTGTGTAAAATCATTTGGGCCAAAAATTCACTTGGTTTACCAGAAATGAACTGTTGCTTGTAGCAATACACTGATCAATGGGTTTAACTCCGTTTCTGAAGGGAAATTTAGAGCAGTGTTCTCATCCATGAAACACATTCTGTTTTAATGCAAGAAGCAAGATCTTCTTTCCAGCTTCTGTAATATAGCAAGAACAATGAGCATGCCCAGAAAAAAATAACTGTGTTTCCTACTCATACGGACCATACGAGGTTCAACTCTGCTTATGAAACTGATACAAACCACAGCTCCACTTACATAAATGCTCTTTAGTTAATTGTGAGAATCGCGTAGGGTTCGTGAACTTTGTAAAATCATATGAGCCCAAAATTCACTTGGTTTACCAGAAATTAACTCTTGCTTGTAGCAATACACTATTCCTGGGGTTTAATTCCGTTTCTGAAGGGAAATTCAGAGCAGTGTTCTCATCCATGAAACACAGTCTGTTTTAACGCAAAAAGTAAGCTCTTCTTTCGAGTGTCTCTAATACAGCAAGAACCATGATCATGCACAGAAAAAAAGAACTGTGTTTTCTACTCATACGGACCATATATAGTGCAACTCTACTTAGGAAAATGATACTAACCACCGCTGCACTTACATAAATTCTCTTTAGTTAATAGTGAGAATCGCGTTGGGTTCGTGAGCTGTGTAAAATCATTTGAGCCCAAAATTCACTTGGTTTACCAGAAATGAACTCTTGCTTGTAGGAAGACACAGATCCTGGGGTTTAACTCTGTTTCTGAAGCGATTTTTAGAGCAGTGTTCTCATCCATGAAACACACTCTGTTTTAACGCAAGAAGCAAGGTCTTCTTTCCAGCATCTCTAATATAGGAAGAACCATGAGCATGCCCAGAAAAAAAGAACTGTGTTTCCTACTCATACAGACCATATGTAGTTCAACTCTGCATATGAACCTGAAACAAACCACAGCTCCACTTACATAAATGTTCTTTAGTTAATTGTGAGAATCGCGTTGTGTTCGTGAACTGTGTAAAATCTTTTGAGCCCAAAATTCACTTGTTTTACCAGAAATGAACTCTTGCTTGTAGCCATACACTGATCCTGGGGTTTAACTCCGTTTCTGAAGGGAAATTCAGAGCAGTGTTCTCATCCATGAAACACAGACTGTTTTAACGCAAGAAGTAAGCTCTTCTTTCAAGTGTCTCTAATACAACAAGAACCATGAGCATGCCCAGAAAAAAAGAACTGTGTTTCTTAGTCATACCGACCATACGTAGTTCAACTCTGCTTATGAAACTGATACAAACCACAGATCCACTTACATAAATGCTCTTTATTTAATTGTGAGAATCGCGTTGGGTTTGTGTACTGTGTTATATCATTTGAGCCCCAAATCTCTTGGTTTCCAAGAAATGAATTCTTGCTTGTAGGAAAACACAGATTCTGTGGTTATCTCCGTTTCTGAAGGGAAATTCAGAACAGTGTTCTCATCCATGAAACACACTCTGTTTTAACGCAAGAAGCAAGGTCTTCTTTCCAGCATCTCTAATATAGCAAGAACCATGAGCATGCCCAGAAAAAAAGAACTGTGTTTCCTACTCATACGGACCATATATAGTGCAACTCTACTTAGGAAAATGATACTAACCTCCGCTGCACTTACATAAATTCTCTTTAGTTAATAGTGAGAATCGCGTTGGGTTCGTGAACTTGTAAAATCATTGTAGCCCAAAATTCACTTGGTTTACCAGAAATGAACTCTTGCTTGTAGGAAGACAGAGATCCTCGGTTTTAACTCCGTTTCTGAAGGGAAATTTAGAGCAGTGTTCTCATCCATGAAACACACTCTGTTTTAAGGCAATAAGCAAGGTCTTCTTTCCAGCATCTCTAATATAGCAAGAACCATGAGCATGCCCAGAAAAAAGAACTGTGTTTCCTACTCATATGGACCATACGTAGTTCAACTCTGCTTATGAAACTGATAGAAACCACAGCTCCACATACATAAATGCACTTTAGTTAATTGTGAGAATCACGTTGGGTTCGTGAACTGTGTAAAATCTTTTGAGCCCAAAATTCACTTGGTTGACCAGAAATGAACTCTTGCTTGTAATAATTCACTGATCCTGGTGTTTAACTCCGTTTCTGAAGGGAAATTTAGAGCAGTGTTCTCATCCATGAAAGACACTCTGTTTTAAGGCAAGAAGAAAGGTCTTCTTTCCAGCATCTCTAATATAGCAAAAACCATGAGCATGCCCAGAAAAAAAGAACTGTGTTTCCTACTCATACGGACCATATGTAGTTCACCTCTGCTTATGAAACTGATACAAAACACAGCTCCACTTACATAAATGCTCTTAAGTTAATTGTGAGAATCGCGCTGGGTTCGTGAACTGTGTAAAATCATTTGAGCCAAAAATTCTCTTGGTTTACCAGAAATGAACTGTTGCTTGTAGCAATACACTGATCAATGGGTTTAACTCCGTTTCTGAAGGGAAATTTAGAGCAGTGTTCTCATCCATGAAACACATTCTGTTTTAATGCAAGAAGCAAGATCTTCTTTCCAGCTTCTGTAATATAGCAAGAACAATGAGCATGCCCAGAAAAAAATAACTGTGTTTCCTACTCATACGGACCATACGAGGTTCAACTCTGCTTATGAAACTGATACAAACCACAGCTCCACTTACATAAATGCTCTTTAGTTAATTGTGAGAATCGCGTAGGGTTCGTGAACTTTGTAAAATCATATGAGCCCAAAATTCACTTGGTTTACCAGAAATTAACTCTTGCTTGTAGCAATACACTATTCCTGGGGTTTAATTCCGTTTCTGAAGGGAAATTCAGAGCAGTGTTCTCATCCATGAAACACAGTCTGTTTTAACGCAAAAAGTAAGCTCTTCTTTCGAGTGTCTCTAATACAGCAAGAACCATGATCATGCACAGAAAAAAAGAACTGTGTTTTCTACTCATACGGACCATATATAGTGCAACTCTACTTAGGAAAATGATACTAACCACCGCTGCACTTACATAAATTCTCTTTAGTTAATAGTGAGAATCGCGTTGGGTTCGTGAGCTGTGTAAAATCATTTGAGCCCAAAATTCACTTGGTTTACCAGAAATGAACTCTTGCTTGTAGGAAGACACAGATCCTGGGGTTTAACTCTGTTTCTGAAGGGATTTTCAGAGCAGTGTTCTCATCCATGAAACACACTCTGTTTTAACGCAAGAAGCAAGGTCTTCTTTCCAGCATCTCTAATATAGGAAGAACCATGAGCATGCCCAGAAAAAAAGAACTGTGTTTCCTACTCATACAGACCATATGTAGTTCAACTCTGCATATGAACCTGAAACAAACCACAATTCCACTTACATAAATGTTCTTTAGTTAATTGTGAGAATCGCGTTGTGTTCGTGAACTGTGTAAAATCTTTTGAGCCCAAAATTCACTTGTTTTACCAGAAATGAACTCTTGCTTGTAGCCATACACTGATCCTGGGGTTTAACTCCGTTTCTGAAGGGAAATTCAGAGCAGTGTTCTCATCCATGAAACACAGTCTGTTTTAACGCAAGAAGTAAGCTCTTCTTTCGAGTGTCTCTAATACAACAAGAACCATGAGCATGCCCAGAAAAAAAGAACTGTTTTTCCTACTCATACCGACCATACGTAGTTCAACTCTGCTTATGAAACTGATACAAACCACAGATCCACTTACATAAATGCTCTTTATTTAATTGTGAGAATCACGTTGGGTTTGTGAACTGTGTTATATCATTTGAGCCCCAAATCTCTTGGTTTCCAAGAAATGAACTCTTGCTTGTAGGAAAACACAGATCCTGTGGTTATCTCCGTTTCTGAAGGGAAATTCAGAACAGTGTTCTCATCCATGAAACACACTCTGTTTTAACGCAAGAAGCAAGGTCTTCTTTCCAGCATCTCTAATATAGCAAGAACCATGAGCATGCCCAGAAAAAAAGAACTGTGTTTCCTACTCATACGGACCATATATAGTGCAACTCTACTTAGGAAAATGATACTAACCTCCGCTGCACTTACATAAATTCTCTTTAGTTAATAGTGAGAATCGCGTTGGGTTCGTGAACTTGTAAAATCATTGGAGCCCAAAATTCACTTGGTTTACCAGAAATGAACTCTTGCTTGTAGGAAGACAGAGATCCTGGGTTTTAACTCCGTTTCTGAAGGGAAATTTAGAGCAGTGTTCTCATCCATGAAACACACTCTGTTTTAAGGCAAGAAGAAAGGTCTTCTTTCCAGCATCTCTAATATAGCAAGAACCATGAGCATGCCCAGAAAAAAGAACTGTGTTTCCTACTCATATGGACCATACGTAGTTCAACTCTGCTTATGAAACTGATAGAAACCACAGCTCCACATACATAAATGCACTTTAGTTAATTGTGAGAATCACGTTGGGTTCTTGAACTGTGTAAAATCTTTTGAGCCCAAAATTCACTTGGTTGACCAGAAATGAACTCTTGCTTGTAATAATTCACTGATCCTGGTGTTTAACTCCGTTTCTGAAGGGAAATTTAGAGCAGTGTTCTCATCCATGAAAGACACTCTGTTTTAAGGCAAGAAGAAAGGTCTTCTTTCCAGCATCTCTAATATAGCAAAAACCATGAGCATGCCCAGAAAAAAAGAACTGTGTTTCCTACTCATACGGACCATATGTAGTTCACCTCTGCTTATGAAACTGATACAAAACACAGCTCCACTTACATAAATGCTCTTAAGTTAATTGTGAGAATCGCGCTGGGTTCGTGAACTGTGTAAAATCATTTGAGCCAAAAATTCTCTTGGTTTACCAGAAATGAACTGTTGCTTGTAGCAATACACTGATCAATGGGTTTAACTCCGTTTCTGAAGGGAAATTTAGAGCAGTGTTCTCATCCATGAAACACATTCTGTTTTAATGCAAGAAGCAAGATCTTCTTTCCAGCTTCTGTAATATAGCAAGAACAATGAGCATGCCCAGAAAAAAATAACTGTGTTTCCTACTCATACGGACCATATGAGGTTCAACTCTGCTTATGAAACTGATACAAACCACAGCTCCACTTACATAAATGCTCTTTAGTTAATTGTGAGAATCGCGTAGGGTTCGTGAACTTTGTAAAATCATATGAGCCCAAAATTCACTTGGTTTACCAGAAATTAACTCTTGCTTGTAGCAATACACTATTCCTGGGGTTTAACTCCCTTTCTGAAGGAAATTCAGAGCAGTGTTCTCATCCATGAAACACAGTCTGTTTTAACGCAAAAAGTAAGCTCTTCTTTCGAGTGTCTCTAATACAGCAAGAACCATGATCATGCACAGAAAAAAAGAACTGTGTTTTCTACTCATACGGACCATATATAGTGCAACTCTACTTAGGAAAATGATACTAACCACCGCTGCACTTACATAAATTCTCTTTAGTTAATAGTGAGAATCGCGTTGGGTTCGTGAGCTGTGTAAAATCATTTGAGCCCAAAATTCACTTGGTTTACCAGAAATGAACTCTTGCTTGTAGGAAGACACAGATCCTGGGGTTTAACTCTGTTTCTGAAGGGATTTTCAGAGCAGTGTTCTCATCCATGAAACACACTCTGTTTTAACGCAAGAAGCAAGGTCTTCTTTCCAGCATCTCTAATATAGGAAGAACCATGAGCATGCCCAGAAAAAAAGAACTGTGTTTCCTACTCATACAGACCATATGTAGTTCAACTCTGCATATGAATCTGAAACAAACCACAGCTCCACTTACATAAATGTTCTTTAGTTAATTGTGAGAATCGCGTTGTGTTCGTGAACTGTGTAAAATCTTTTGAGCCCAAAATTCACTTGTTTTACCAGAAATGAACTCTTGCTTGTAGCCATACACTGATCCTGGGGTTTAACTCCGTTTCTGAAGGGAAATTCAGAGCAGTGTTCTCATCCATGAAACACAGTCTGTTTTAACGCAAGAAGTAAGCTCTTCTTTCGAGTGTCTCTAATACAACAAGAACCATGAGCATGCCCAGAAAAAAAGAACTGTTTTTCCTACTCATACCGACCATACGTAGTTCAACTCTGCTTATGAAACTGATACAAACCACAGATCCACTTACATAAATGCTCTTTATTTAATTGTGAGAATCACGTTGGGTTTGTGAACTGTGTTATATCATTTGAGCCCCAAATCTCTTGGTTTCCAAGAAATGAACTCTTGCTTGTAGGAAAACACAGATCCTGTGGTTATCTCCGTTTCTGAAGGGAAATTCAGAACAGTGTTCTCATCCATGAAACACACTCTGTTTTAACGCCAGAAGCAAGGTCTTCTTTCCAGCATCTCTAATATAGCAAGAACCATGAGCATGCCCAGAAAAAAAGAACTGTGTTTCCTACTCATACGGACCATATATAGTGCAACTCTACTTAGGAAAATGATACTAACCTCCGCTGCACTTACATAAATTCTCTTTAGTTAATAGTGAGAATCGCGTTGGGTTCGTGAACTTGTAAAATCATTGGAGCCCAAAATTCACTTGGTTTACCAGAAATGAACTCTTGCTTGTAGGAAGACAGAGATCCTGGGTTTTAACTCCGTTTCTGAAGGGAAATTTAGAGCAGTGTTCTCATCCATGAAACACACTCTGTTTTAAGGCAAGAAGCAAGGTCTTCTTTCCAGCATCTCTAATATAGCAAGAACCATGAGCATGCCCAGAAAAAAGAACTGTGTTTCCTACTCATATGGACCATACGTAGTTCAACTCTGCTTATGAAACTGATAGAAACCACAGCTCCACATACATAAATGCACTTTAGTTAATTGTGAGAATCACGTTGGGTTCGTGAACTGTGTAAAATCTTTTGAGCCCAAAATTCACTTGGTTGACCAGAAATGAACTCTTGCTTGTAATAATTCACTGATCCTGGTGTTTAACTCCGTTTCTGAAGGGAAATTTAGAGCAGTGTTCTCATCCATGAAAGACACTCTGTTTTAAGGCAAGAAGAAAGGTCTTCTTTCCAGCATCTCTAATATAGCAAAAACCATGAGCATGCCCAGAAAAAAAGAACTGTGTTTCCTACTCATACGGACCATATGTAGTTCACCTCTGCTTATGAAACTGATACAAAACACAGCTCCACTTACATAAATGCTCTTAAGTTAATTGTGAGAATCGCGCTGGGTTCGTGAACTGTGTAAAATCATTTGAGCCAAAAATTCTCTTGGTTTACCAGAAATGAACTGTTGCTTGTAGCAATACACTGATCAATGGGTTTAACTCCGTTTCTGAAGGGAAATTTAGAGCAGTGTTCTCATCCATGAAACACATTCTGTTTTAATGCAAGAAGCAAGATCTTCTTTCCAGCTTCTGTAATATAGCAAGAACAATGAGCATGCCCAGAAAAAAATAACTGTGTTTCCTACTCATACGGACCATACGAGGTTCAACTCTGCTTATGAAACTGATACAAACCACAGCTCCACTTACATAAATGCTCTTTAGTTAATTGTGAGAATCGCGTAGGGTTCGTGAACTTTGTAAAATCATATGAGCCCAAAATTCACTTGGTTTACCAGAAATTAACTCTTGCTTGTAGCAATACACTATTCCTGGGGTTTAACTCCCTTTCTGAAGGGAAATTCAGAGCAGTGTTCTCATCCATGAAACACAGTCTGTTTTAACGCAAAAAGTAAGCTCTTCTTTCGAGTGTCTCTAATACAGCAAGAACCATGATCATGCACAGAAAAAAAGAACTGTGTTTTCTACTCATACGGACCATATATAGTGCAACTCTACTTAGGAAAATGATACTAACCACCGCTGCACTTACATAAATTCTCTTTAGTTAATAGTGAGAATCGCGTTGGGTTCGTGAGCTGTGTAAAATCATTTGAGCCCAAAATTCACTTGGTTTACCAGAAATGAACTCTTGCTTGCAGGAAGACACAGATCCTGGGGTTTAACTCTGTTTCTGAAGGGATTTTTAGAGCAGTGTTCTCATCCATGAAACACACTCTGTTTTAACGCAAGAAGCAAGGTCTTCTTTCCAGCATCTCTAATATAGGAAGAACCATGAGCATGCCCAGAAAAAAAGAACTGTGTTTCCTACTCATACAGACCATATGTAGTTCAACTCTGCTTATGAACCTGAAACAAACCACAGCTCCACTTACATAAATGTTCTTTAGTTAATTGTGAGAATCGCGTTGTGTTCGTGAACTGTGTAAAATCTTTTGAGCCCCAAATTCACTTGTTTTACCAGAAATGAACTCTTGCTTGTAGCCATACACTGATCCTGGGGTTTAACTCCGTTTCTGAAGGGAAATTCAGAGCAGTGTTCTCATCCATGAAACACAGTCTGTTTTAACGCAAGAAGTAAGCTCTTCTTTCGAGTGTCTCTAATACAACAAGAACCATGAGCATGCCCAGAAAAAAAGAACTGTTTTTCCTACTCATACCGACCATACGTAGTTCAACTCTGCTTATGAAACTGATACAAACCACAGATCCACTTACATAAATGCTCTTTATTTAATTGTGAGAATCACGTTGGGTTTGTGAACTGTGTTATATCATTTGAGCCCCAAATCTCTTGGTTTCCAAGAAATGAACTCTTGCTTGTAGGAAAACACAGATCCTGTGGTTATCTCCGTTTCTGAAGGGAAATTCAGAACAGTGTTCTCATCCATGAAACACACTCTGTTTTAACGCAAGAAGCAAGGTCTTCTTTCCAGCATCTCTAATATAGCAAGAACCATGAGCATGCCCAGAAAAAAGAACTGTGTTTCCTACTCATATGGACCATAGGTAGCTCAACTCTGCTTATGAAACTGATAGAAACCACAGCTCCACTTACATAAATGCACTTTAGTTAATTGTGAGAATCACGTTGGGTTCGTGAACTGTGTAAAATCTTTTGAGCCCAAAATTCACTTGGTTGACCAGAAATGAACTCTTGCTTGTAGCAATACACTGATCAATGGGTTTAACTCCGTTTCTGAAGGGAAATTTAGAGCAGTGTTCTCATCCATGAAACACATTCTGTTTTAACGCAAGAAGCAAGATCTTCTTTCCAGCTTCTGTAATATAGCAAGAACAATGAGCATGCCCAGAAAAAAATAACTGTGTTTCCTACTCATACGGACCATACGAGGTTCAACTCTGCTTATGAAACTGATACAAACCACAGCTCCACTTACATAAATGCTCTTTAGTTAATTGTGAGAATCGCGTAGGGTTCGTGAACTTTGTAAAATCATATGAGCCCAAAATTCACTTGGTTTACCAGAAATTAACTCTTGCTTGTAGCAATACACTATTCCTGGGGTTTAACTCCGTTTCTGAAGGGAAATTCAGAGCAGTGTTCTCATCCATGGAACACAGTCTGTTTTAACGCAAAAAGTAAGCTCTTCTTTCGAGTGTCTCTAATACAGCAAGAACCATGATCATGCACAGAAAAAAAGAACTGTGTTTCCTACTCATACGGACCATATATAGTGCCACTCTACTTAGGAAAATGATACTAACCACCGCTGCACTTACATAAATTCTCTTTAGTTAATAGTGAGAATCGCGTTGGGTTCGTGAGCTGTGTAAAATCATTTGAGCCCAAAATTCACTTGGTTTACCAGAAATGAACTCTTGCTTGTAGGAAGACACAGATCCTGGGGTTTAACTCTGTTTCTGAAGGGATTTTTAGAGCAGTGTTCTCATCCATGAAACACACTCTGTTTTAACGCAAGAAGCAAGGTCTTCTTTCCAGCATCTCTAATATAGGAAGAACCATGAGCATGCCCAGAAAAAAAGAACTGTGTTTCCTACTCATACAGACCATATGTAGTTCAACTCTGCATATGAACCTGAAACAAACCACAGCTCCACTTACATAAATGTTCTTTAGTTAATTGTGAGAATCGCGTTGTGTTCGTGAACTGTGTAAAATCATTTGAGCCCAAAATTCACTTGTTTTACCAGAAATGAACTCTTGCTTGTAGCCATACACTGATCCTGGGGTTTAACTCCGTTTCTGAAGGGAAATTCAGAGCAGTGTTCTCATCCATGAAACACATTCTGTTTTAACGCAAGAAGCAAGGTCTTTTTTCCAGCTTCTGTAATATAGCAAGAATAATGAGCATTCCCAGAAAAAAAGAACTGTGTTTCCTACTCATACGGACCATATGTAGTTCAACTCTGCTTATGAAACTGATACAAACCACAGCTCCACGTACATAAATGCTCTTTAGTTAATTGTGAGAATCGCGTAGTGTTTGTGAACTTTGTAAAATCATATGAGCCCAAAATTCACTTGGTTTACCAGAAATTAACTCTTGCTTGTAGCAATACACTATTCCTGGGGTTTAACTCCGTTTCTGAAGGGAAATTCAGAGCAGTGTTCTCATCCATGAAACACAGTCTGTTTTAATGCAAAAAGTAAGCTCTTCTTTCGAGTGTCTCTAATACAGCAAGAACCAGGATCATGCACAGAAAAAAAGAACTGTGTTTCCTACTCATACGGACCATATATAGTGCAACTCTACTTAGGAAAATGATACTAACCACCAGTGCACATACATAAATTCTCTTTAGTTAATAGTGAGAATCGCGTTGGGTTCGTGAGCTGTGTATAATCATTTGAGCCCCAAATCTCTTGGTTTCGCAGAAATGACCTCTTGCCTGCAGGAAAACCCAGATCCTGTGGTTATCTCCGTTTCTGAAGGGAAATTCAGAGCAGTGTTCTCATCCATGAAAGACACTCTGTTTTAACGCAAGAAGCAAGGTCTTCTTTCCAGCATCTCTAATATACCAAGAACCATGAGCATGCCCAGAAAAAAAGAACTGTGTTTCCTACTCATACGGACCATATATAGTGCAACTCTACTTATGAAAATGATACTAACCCCCGGTGCACTTACATAAATTCTCTTTAGTTAATAGTGAGAATCGGGTTGGGTTCGTGAACTGTGTAAAATCTTTTGAGCCCAAAATTCACTTGGTTTACCAGAAAGGAACTCTTACTTGTAGCAATACACTGATCCTGGGGTTTAACTCAGTTTCTGAAGGGAAATTTAGAGCAGTGTTCTCATCCCTGAAACACACTCTGTTTTAAGGCAAGAAGAAAGGTCTTCTTTCCAGCGTCTCTAATACAGCAAGAACCATGTGCATGCCCAGAAAAAAAGAACTGTGTTTCCTACTCATACGGACCATACATACTTCAACTCTGCTTATGAAACTGATACAAACCACAGCTCCACTTACATAAATGCTCTTTATTTAATTGTGAGAATCGCGTTTGGTTTGTGAACTGTGTTATATCATTTGAGCCCAAAATCTCTTGGTTTCCCAGAAATGAACTCGTGCTTGTATGAAAACACAGATCCTGTGGTTATCTCCGTTTCTGAAGGGAAATTCAGAGCAGTGTTCTCATCCATGAAACACACTCTGTTTTAACGCAAGAAGCAAGGTCTTCTTTCCAGCATCTCTAATATAGCAAGAACCATGAGCATGCCCAGAAAAAAAGAAATGTGTTTCCTACTCATACGGACCATATATAGTGCAACTCTACTTAGGAAAATGATACTAACCACCGCTGCACTTACATGAATTCTCTTTAGTTAATAGTGAGAATCGCGTTGGGTTCGTGAACTTGTAAAATCATTGGAGCCCAAAATTCACATGGTTTACCAGAAATGAACTCTTGCTTGTAGGAAGACAGAGATCCTGGGTTTTAACTCCGTTTCTGAAGGGAAATTTAGAGCAGTGTTCTCATCCATGAAACACACTCTGTTTTAACGCAAGAAGGAAGGTCTTCTTTCCAGCATCTCTAATACAGCAAGAAACATGAGCATGCCCAGAAAAAAAGAACTGTGTTTCCTACTCATATTGATCATACGTAGTTCAACTCTGCTTATGAAACTGATACAAACCACAGCTCCACTTACATAAATGCACATTAGTTAATTGTGAGAATCACGTTGGGTTCGTGAACTGTGTAAAATCTTTTGAGCCCAAAATTCACTTGGTTGACCAGAAATGAACTCTTGCTTGTAGGAAAACACAGATCCTGTGGTTATCTCCGTTTCTGAGGGGAAATTCAGAGCAGTGTTCTCATCCATGAAACACACTCTGTTTTAACGCAAGAAACAAGGCCTTCTTCCCAGCATCTCTAATATAGCAAGAACCATGAGCATGCCCAGAAAAAAAGAACTGTGTTCCTACTCATAGGGACCATACGTAGTTCAACTCTGCTTATGAAACTGATAGAAACCACAGCTCCACTTACATAAATGCACATTAGTTAATTGTGAGAATCACGTTGGGTTCGTGAACTGTGTAAAATCTTTTGAGCCCAAAATTCACTTGGTTGACCAGAAATGAACTCTTGCTTGTAATAATTCACTGATCCTGGTGTTTAACTCCGTTTCTGAAGGGAAATTCAGAGCAGTGTTCTCATCCATGAAACACAGTCTGTTTTAACGCAAAAAGTAAGCTCTTTTTTCGAGTGTCTCTAATACAGCAAGAACCATGATCATGCACAGAAAAAAAGAACTGTGTTTCCTACTCATACGGACCATATATAGTGCAACTCTACTTAGGAAAATGATACTAACCACCGCTGCACTTACATAAATACTCTTTAGTTAATAGTGAGAATCGCGTTGGGTTCGTGAGCTGTGTAAAATCATTTGAGCCCAAAATTCACTTGGTTTACGAGAAATGAACTCTTGCTTGTAGGAAGACACAGATCCTGGGGTTTAACTCTGTTTCTGAAGGGATTTTTAGAGCAATGTTCTCATCCATGAAACACACTCTGTTTTAAAGCAAGAAGCAAGGTCTTCTTTCCAGCATCTCTAATATAGGAAGAACCATGAGCATGCCCAGAAAAAAAGAACTGTGTTTCCTACTCATACCGACCATATGTAGTTCAACTCTGTGTATGAACCTGATACAAACCACAGCTCCACTTACATAAATGCTATTTAGTTAATTGTGAGAATCGCGTTGGGTTCATGAACTGTGTTATATCATTTGAGCCCAAGTCTCTTGGTTTCCCAGAAATGACCTCTTGCCTGTAGGAAAACCCAGATCCTGTGGTTATCTCCGTTTCTGAAGGGAAATTCAGAGCAGTGTTCTCATCCATGAAACACACTCTGTTTTAACGCAAGAAGCAAGGTCTTCTTTCCAGCATCTCTAATATAGCAAGAACCATGAGCATGCCCAGAAAAAAAAAAACTGCGTTTCCTACTCATACGGACCATATATAGTGCAACTCTACTTATGAAAATGATACTAACCCCCGGAGCACTTACATAAATTCTCTTTAGTTAATAGTGAGAATCGCGTTGGGTTCGTGAACTGTGTAAAATCATTTGAGCCCAAAATTCACTTGGTTTACCAGAAATGAACTCTTGCTTGTAGGAAGACACAGATCCTGGGGTTTAACTCCGTTTCTGAAGGGAAATTTAGAGCAGTGTTCTCATCCATGAAACACACTCTGTTTTAACGCAAGAAGCAAGGTCTCCTTTCCAGCATCTCTAATATAGCAAGAACCATGAGCATGCCCAGAAAAAAAGAACTGTGTTTCCTACTCATATGGACAATACGTAGTTCAACTCTGCGTATCAAACTGATACAAACCACAGCTCCACTTACATAAATGTTCTTTATTTAATTGTGAGAATCGCGTTGTGTTCGTGAACTGTGTAAAATCATTTGAGCCCAAAATTCACTTGGTTTACCAGAAACAAACTCTTACTTGTAGCAATACACTGATCCTGGGGTTTAACTCCGTTTCTGAAGGGAAATTCAGAGCAGTGTTGTCATCCATGAAACACACTCTGTTTTAAGGCAAGAAGAAAGGTCTTCTTTCCAGCGTCTCTAATACAGGAAGAACCATGTGCATGCCCAGAAAAAAAGAACTGTGTTTCCTACTCATACGGACCATACATAGTTCAACTCTGCTTATGAAACTGATACAAACCACAGCTCCACTTACATAAATGCTCTTTATTTAATTGTGAGAATCGCGTTTGGTTTGTGAACTGTGTTATATCATTTGAGCCCAAAATCTCTTGGTTTCCCAGAAATGAACTCGTGCTTGTAGGAAAACAAAGATCCTGTGGTTATCTCCGTTTCTGAAGGGAAATTCAGAGCAGTGTTCTCATCCATGAAACACACTCTGTTTTAACGCAAGAAGCAAGGTCTTCTTTCCAGCATCTCTAATATAGCAAGAACCATGAGCATGCCCAGAAAAAAAGAACTGTGTTTCCTACTCATACGGACCATATATAGTGCAACTCTACTTAGGAAAATGATACTAACCACCGCTGCACTTACATGAATTCTCTTTAGTTAATAGTGAGAATCGCGTTGGGTTCGTGAACTTGTAAAATCATTGTAGGCCAAAATTCACTTGGTTTACCAGAAATGAACTCTTGCTTGTAGGAAGACAGAGATCCTGGGTTTTAACTCCGTTTCTGAAGGGAAATTTAGAGCAGTGTTCTCATCCATGAAACACACTCTGTTTTAACGCAAGAAGGAAGGTCTTCTTTCCAGCATCTCTAATACAGCAAGAAACATGAGCATGCCCAGAAAAAAAGAACTGTGTTTCCTACTCATATTGATCATACGTAGTTCAACTCTGCTTATGAAACTGATACAAACCACAGCTCCACTTACATAAATGCTCCGTAGTTAATTGTGAGAATTGCGTTGGGTTCGTGAACTGTGTTATATCATTTGAGCCCAAAATCTCTTGGTTTCCCAGAAATGAACTCTTGCTTGTAGGAAAACACAGATCCTGTGGTTATCTCCGTTTCTGAGGGGAAATTCAGAGCAGTGTTCTCATCCATGAAACACACTCTGTTTTAACGCAAGAAACAAGGCCTTCTTCCCAGCATCTCTAATATAGCAAGAACCATGAGCATGCCCAGAAAAAAAGAACTGTGTTTCCTACTCATAGGGACCATACGTAGTTCAACTCTGCTTATGAAACTGATAGAAACCACAGCTCCACTTACATAAATGCACATTAGTTAATTGTGAGAATCGCGTTGGGTTTGTGAACTGTGTAAAATCATTTGAGCCCCAAATTCACTTGTTTTACCAGAAATGAACTCTTGCTTGTAGCAATACACTGATCCTGGGGTTTAACTCCGTTTCTGAAGGGAAATTCAGAGCAGTGTTCTCATCCATGAAACACAGTCTGTTTTAACGCAAGAAGTAAGCTCTTCTTTAAAGTGTCTCTAATAGAGCAAGAACCATGAGCATGCCAAGCAAAAAAGAACTGTGTATCCTACTCATGAGGACCATATGTAGTTCAACTCTGCTTATGAAACTGATACAAACCACAGCTCCACTTACATAAATGCTCTTTAGTTAATTGTGAGAATCGCGTTGGGTTTGTGAACTGTGTAAAATCATTTGAGCCCCAAATTCACTTGTTTTACTAGAAATGAACTCTTGCTTGTAGGAAAACACTGATCCTGTGGTTATGTCCGTTTCTGAAGGGAAATTCAGAGCAGTGTTCTCATCCATGAAACACACTCTGTTTTAAAGCAAGAAGCAAGGTCTTCTTTCCAGCATCTCTAATAAAGCAAGACCCATGAGCATGCCCAGAAAAAAAGAACTGTGTTTCCTACTCATAGGGATCATACGTAGTTCAACTCTGCTTATGAAACTGATACAAACCACAGCTCCACTTACATAAATGCTCTTTATTTAATTGTGAGAATCGCGTTGGGTTTGTGAACTGTGTTATATCATTTGAGCCCAAAATCTCTTGGTTTCCCAGAAATGAACTCGTGCTTGTAGGAAAACAAAGATCCTGTGGTTATCTCCGTTTCTGAAGGGAAATTCAGAGCAGTGTTCTCATCCATGAAACACACTCTGTTTTAACGCAAGAAGCAAGGTCTTCTTTCCAGCATCTCTAATATAGCAAGAACCATGAGCATGCCCAGAAAAAAAGAACTGTGTTTCCTACTCATACGGACCATATATAGTGCAACTCTACTTAGGAAAATGATACTAACCACCGCTGCACTTACATGAATTCTCTTTAGTTAATAGTGAGAATCGCGTTGGGTTCGTGAACTTGTAAAATCATTGTAGGCCAAAATTCACTTGGTTTACCAGAAATGAACTCTTGCTTGTAGGAAGACAGAGATCCTGGGTTTTAACTCCGTTTCTGAAGGGAAATTTAGAGCAGTGTTCTCATCCATGAAACACACTCTGTTTTAACGCAAGAAGGAAGGTCTTCTTTCCAGCATCTCTAATACAGCAAGAAACATGAGCATGCCCAGAAAAAAAGAACTGTGTTTCCTACTCATATTGATCATACGTAGTTCAACTCTGCTTATGAAACTGATACAAACCACAGCTCCACTTACATAAATGCTCCGTAGTTAATTGTGAGAATTGCGTTGGGTTCGTGAACTGTGTTATATCATTTGAGCCCAAAATCTCTTGGTTTCCCAGAAATGAACTCTTGCTTGTAGGAAAACACAGATCCTGTGGTTATCTCCGTTTCTGAGGGGAAATTCAGAGCAGTGTTCTCATCCATGAAACACACTCTGTTTTAACGCAAGAAACAAGGCCTTCTTCCCAGCATCTCTAATATAGCAAGAACCATGAGCATGCCCAGAAAAAAAGAACTGTGTTTCCTACTCATAGGGACCATACGTAGTTCAACTCTGCTTATGGAACTGATAGAAACCACAGCTCCACTTACATAAATGCACATTAGTTAATTGTGAGAATCGCGTTGGGTTTGTGAACTGTGTAAAATCATTTGAGCCCCAAATTCACTTGTTTTACCAGAAATGAACTCTTGCTTGTAGCAATACACTGATCTTGGGGTTTAACTCCGTTTCTGAAGGGAAATTCAGAGCAGTGTTCTCATCCATGAAACACAGTCTGTTTTAACGCAAGAAGTAAGCTCTTCTTTAAAGTGTCTCTAATAGAGCAAGAACCATGAGCATGCCAAGCAAAAAAGAACTGTGTATCCTACTCATGAGGACCATATGTAGTTCAACTCTGCTTATGAAACTGATACAAACCACAGCTCCACTTACATAAATGCTCTTTAGTTAATTGTGAGAATCGCGTTGGGTTTGTGAACTGTGTAAAATCATTTGAGCCCCAAATTCACTTGTTTTACTAGAAATGAACTCTTGCTTGTAGGAAAACACTGATCCTGTGGTTATGTCCGTTTCTGAAGGGAAATTCAGAGCAGTGTTCTCATCCATGAAACACACTCTGTTTTAAAGCAAGAAGCAAGGTCTTCTTTCCAGCATCTCTAATAAAGCAAGACCCATGAGCATGCCCAGAAAAAAAGAACTGTGTTTCCTACTCATAGGGATCATACGTAGTTCAACTCTGCTTATGAAACTGATACAAACTACAGCTCCACTTACATAAATGCTCTTTATTTAATTGTGAGAATCGCGTTGGGTTTGTGAACTGTGTTATATCATTTGAGCCCAAAATCTCTTGGTTTCCCAGAAATGAACTCTTGCTTGTAGGAAAACACAGATCCTGTGGTTATCTCCGTTTCTGAAGGGAAATTCAGAGCAGTGTTCTCATCCATGAAACACACTCTGTTTTAACACAAAAAGCAAGGTCTTCTTTCCAGCATCTCTAATATAGCAAGAACCATGAGCATGCCCAGAGAAAAAGAACTGTGTTTCCAACTCATACGGACCATATATAGTGCAACTCTACTTAGGAAAATGATACTAACCACCGCTGCACTTACATAAATTCTCTTTAGTTAATAGTGAGAATCGCGTTGGGTTCGTGAACTTGTAAAATCATTGGAGCCCAAAATTCACTTGGTTTACCAGAAATGAACTCTTGCTTGTAGGAAGACACAGATCCTGGGTTTTAACTCCGTTTCTGAAGGGAAATTTAGAGCAGTGTTCTCCTCCATGAAACACACTCTGTTTTAACGCAAGAAGCAAGGTCTTCTTTCCACCATCTCTAATATAGCAAGAACCATGAGCATGCCCAGAAAAAAAGAACTGTGTTTCCTACTCATAGGGACCATACGTAATTCAACTCTGCTTATGAAACTGATACAAAACACAGCTCCACTTACATAAATTCACTTTAGTTAATTGTGAGAATAGCGTTGGGTTCATGAACTGTGTAAAATCATTTGAGCCCAAAATTCACTTGGTTGACCAGAAATGAACTCTTGCTTGTAGCAATACACTGATCCTGGGGTTTAACTCCGTTTCTGAAGGGAAATTCAGAGCAGTGTTCTCATCCATGAAACAAGGTCTGTTTTAACGCAAGAAGTAAGCTCTTCTTTCGAGTGTCTCTAATACAGCAAGAACCATGAGCATGCCCAGAAAAAAAGAACTGTGTTTCCTACTCATACGGACCATATGTATTTCAACTCTGCTTATGAAACTGATAGAAACCACAGCTCCACTTACATAAATGCTCTTTAGTTAATTGTGAGAATCGCGTTGGGTTTGTGAACTGTGTTATATCATTTGAGCCAAAAATCTCTTGGTTTCCCAGAAATGACTCTTGCTTGTAGGAAAACACAGATCCTGTCGTTATCTCTGTTTCTGAAGGGAAATTCAGAGCAGTGTTCTCTTCCATGAAACACACTCTGTTTTAATGCAACAAACAAGGTCTTCTTTCCAGCATCTCTAATATAGCAAGAACCATGAGCATGCCCAGAAAAAAAGAACTGTGTTTCCTACTCATAGGGACCATATGTAGTTCAACTCTGCTTATGAAACTGATACAAACCACAGCTCCACTTACATAAATGCTCTTTAGTTAATTGTGAGAATCGCGTTGGGTTTGTGAACTGTGTAAAATCATTTGAGCCCCAAATTCACTTGTTTTACCAGAAATGAACTCTTGCTTGTAGCAATACACTGATCCTGGGGTTTAACTCCGTTTCTGAAGGGAAATTCAGAGCAGTGTTCTCATCCATGAAACACAGTCTGTTTTAACGCAAGAAGTAAGCTCTTCTTTCGAGTGTCTCTAATACAGCAAGAACCATGAGCATGCCCAGAAAAAAAGAACTGTGTATCCTACTCATGAGGACCATATGTAGTGCAACTCTGCTTATGAAACTGATACAAACCACAGCTCCACTTACATAAATGCTCTTTAGTTAATTGTGAGAATCGCGTTGGGTTTGTGAACTGTGTAAAATCATTTGAGCCCCAAATTCACTTGTATTACTACAAATGAACTCTTGCTTGTAGGAAAACACTGATCCTGTGGTTATGTCCGTTTCTGAAGGGAAATTCAGAGCAGTGTTCTCATCCATGAAACACACTCTGTTTTAAAGCAAGAAGCAAGGTCTTCTTTCCAGCATCTCTAATATAGCAAGACCCATGAGCATGCCCAGAAAAAAAGAACTGTGTTTCCTACTCATAGGGATCATACGTAGTTCAACTCTGCTTATGAAACTGATACAAACCACAGCTCCACTTACATAAATGCTCTTTATTTAATTGTGAGAATCGCGTTGGGTTTGTGAACTGTGTTATATCATTTGAGCCCAAAATCTCTTGGTTTCCCAGAAATGAACTCTTGCTTGTAGGAAAACACAGATCCTGTGGTTATCTCCGTTTCTGAAGGGAAATTCAGAGCAGTGTTCTCATCCATGAAACACACTCTGTTTTAACGCAAAAAGCAAGGTCTTCTTTCCAGCATCTCTAATATAGCAAGAACCATGAGCATGCCCAGAAAAAAAGAACTGTGTTTCCAACTCATACGGACCATATATAGTGCAACTCTACTTAGGAAAATGATACTAACCACCGCTGCACTTACATAAATTCTCTTTAGTTAATAGTGAGAATCGCGTTGGGTTCGTGAACTTGTAAAATCATTGGAGCCCAAAATTCACTTGGTTTACCAGAAATGAACTCTTGCTTGTAGGAAGACACAGATCCTGGGTTTTAACTCCGTTTCTGAAGGGAAATTGAGAGCAGTGTTCTCCACCATGAAACACACTCTGTTTTAACGCAAGAAGCAAGGTCTTCTTTCCAGCATCTCTAATACAGCAAGAACCATGAGCATGCCCAGAAAAAAAGAACTGTGTTTCCTACTCATATGGACCATACGTTGTTCAACTCTGCTTATGAAACTGATAGAAACCACAGCTCCACTTACATAAATGCTCTTTAGTTAATTGTGAGATTTGCGTTGGATTCGTGAACTGTGTTATATCATTTGAGCCAAAAATCTCTTGGTTTCCCAGAAATGAACTCTTGCTTGTAGGAAAACACAGACCCTGTGGTTATCTCCGTTTCTGAAGGGAAATTCAGAGCAGTGTTCTCATCCATGAAACACACTCTGTTTTAACGCAAGAAGCAAGGTCTTCTTTCCAGCATCTCTAATATAGCAAGAACCATGAGCATGCCCAGAAAAAAAGAACTGTGTTTCCTACTCATAGGGACCATATGTAGTTCAACTCTGCTTATGAAACTGATACAAACCACAGCTCCACTTACATAAATGCTCTTTAGTTAATTGTGAGAATCGCGTTGGGTTTGTGAACTGTGTAAAATCATTTGAGCCCCAAATTCACTTGTTTTACCAGAAATGAACTCTTGCTTGTAGCAATACACTGATCCTGGGGTTTAACTCCGTTTCGGAAGGGAAATTCAGGGCAGTGTTCTCATCCATGAAACACAGTCTGTTTTAACGCAAGAAGTAAGCTCTTCTTTCGAGTGTCTCTAATACAGCAAGAACCATGAGCATGCCCAGAAAAAAAGAACTGTGTATCCTACTCATGAGGACCATATGTAGTGCAACTCTGCTTATGAAACTGATACAAACCACAGCTCCACTTACATAAATGCTCTTTAGTTAATTGTGAGAATCGCGTTGGGTTTGTGAACTGTGTAAAATCATTTGAGCCCCAAATTCACTTGTTTTACTAGAAATGAACTCTTGCTTGTAGGAAAACACTGATCCTGTGGTTATGTCCGTTTCTGAAGGGAAATTCAGAGCAGTGTTCTCATCCATGAAACACACTCTGTTTTAAAGCAAGAAGCAAGGTCTTCTTTCCAGCATCTCTAATATAGCAAGACCCATGAGCATGCCCAGAAAAAAAGAACTGTGTTTCCTACTCATAGGGATCATACGTAGTTCAACTCTGCTTATGAAACTGATACAAACCACAGCTCCACTTACATAAATGCTCTTTATTTAATTGTGAGAATCGCGTTGGGTTTGTGAACTGTGTTATATCATTTGAGCCCAAAATCTCTTGGTTTCCCAGAAATGAACTCTTGCTTGTAGGAAAACACAGATCCTGTGGTTATCTCCGTTTCTGAAGGGAAATTCAGAGCAGTGTTCTCATCCATGAAACACACTCTGTTTTAACGCAAAAAGCAAGGTCTTCTTTCCAGCATCTCTAATATAGCAAGAACCATGAGCATGCCCAGAAAAAAAGAACTGTGTTTCCAACTCATACGGACCATATATAGTGCAACTCTACTTAGGAAAATGATACTAACCACCGCTGCACTTACATAAATTCTCTTTAGTTAATAGTGAGAATCGCGTTGGGTTCGTGAACTTGTAAAATCATTGGAGCCCAAAATTCACTTGGTTTACCAGAAATGAACTCTTGCTTGTAGGAAGACACAGATCCTGGGTTTTAACTCCGTTTCTGAAGGGAAATTTAGAGCAGTGTTCTCCTCCATGAAACACACTCTGTTTTAACGCAAGAAGCAAGGTCTTCTTTCCAGCATCTCTAATACAGCAAGAACCATGAGCATGCCCAGAAAAAAAGAACTGTGTTTCCTACTCATATGGACCATACGTAGTTCAACTCTGCTTATGAAACTGATAGAAACCACAGCTCCACTTACATAAATGCTCTTTAGTTAATTGTGAGATTTGCGTTGGGTTCGTGAACTGTGTTATATCATTTGAGCCAAAAATCTCTTGGTTTCCCAGAAATGAACTCTTGCTTGTAGGAAAACACAGACCCTGTGGTTATCTCCGTTTCTGAAGGGAAATTCAGAGCAGTGTTCTCATCCATGAAACACACTCTGTTTTAACGCAAGAAGCAAGGTCTTCTTTCCAGCATCTCTAATATAGCAAGAACCATGAACATGCCCAGAAAAAAAGAACTGTGTTTCCTACTCATAGGGACCATACGTAATTCAACTCTGCTTATGAAACTGATACAAAACACAGCTCCACTTAAATAAATTCACTTTAGTTAATTGTGAGAATAGCGTTGGGTTCATGAACTGTGTAAAATCATTTGAGCCAAAAATTCACTTGGTTGACCAGAAATGAACTCTTGCTTGTAGCAATACACTGATCCTGGGGTTTAACTCCGTTTCTGAAGGGAAATTCAGAGCAGTATTCTCATCCATGAAACAAGGTCTGTTTTAACGCAAGAAGTAAGCTCTTCTTTCGAGTGTCTCTAATACAGCAAGAACCATGAGCATGCCCAGAAAAAAAGAACTGTGTATCCTACTCATGAGGACCATATGGAGTTCAACTCTGCTTATGAAACTGATACAAACCACAGCTCCACTTACTTAAATGCTCTTTATTTAATTGTGAGAATCGCGTTGGGTTTGTGAACTGTGTTATATCATTTGAGCCCAAAATCTCTTGGTTTCCCTGAAATGGACTCTTGCTTGTAGGAAAACAGAGATCCTGTGGTTATCTCCGTTTCTGAAGGGAAATTCAGAGCAGTGTTCTCATCCATGAAACACACTCTGTTTTAATGCAACAAACAAGGTCTTCTTTCCAGCATCTCTAATATAGCAAGAACCATGAGCATGCCCAGAAAAAAAGAACTGTGTTTCCTACTCATACGGACCATATGTAGTTCAACTCTGCTTATGAAACTGATACAAACCACAGCTCCACTTACATAAATGCTCTTTAGTTAATTGTGAGAATCGCGTTGGGTTTGTGAACTGTGTAAAATCATTTGAGCCCCAAATTCACTTGTTTTACCAGAAATGAACTCTTGCTTGTAGCAATACACTGATCCTGGGGTTTAACTCCGTTTCTGAAGGGAAATTCAGAGCAGTGTTCTCATCCATGAAACACAGTCTGTTTTAACGCAAGAAGTAAGCTCTTCTTTCAAGTGTCTCTAATAGAGCAAGAACCATGAGCATGCCCAGAAAAAAAGAACTGTGTATCCTACTCATGAGGACCATATGTAGTTCAACTCTGCTTATGAAACTGATACAAACCACAGCTCCACTTACATAAATGCTCTTTAGTTAATTGTGAGAATCGCGTTGGGTTTGTGAACTGTGTTATATCATTTGAGCCCAAAATCTCTTGGTTTCCCAGAAATGAACTCTTGCTTGTAGGAAAACACAGATCCTGTGGTTATCTCCGTTTCTGAAGGGAAATTCAGAGCAGTGTTCTCATCCATGAAACACACTCTGTTTTAACGCAAAAAGCAAGGTCTTCTTTCCAGCATCTCTAATATAGCAAGAACCATGAGCATGCCCAGAGAAAAAGAACTGTGTTTCCAACTCATACGGACCATATATAGTGCAACTCTACTTAGGAAAATGATACTAACCACCGCTGCACTTACATAAATTCTCTTTAGTTAATAGTGAGAATCGCGTTGGGTTCGTGAACTTGTAAAATCATTGGAGCCCAAAATTCACTTGGTTTACCAGAAATGAACTCTTGCTTGTAGGAAGACACAGATCCTGGGTTTTAACTCCGTTTCTGAAGGGAAATTTAGAGCAGTGTTCTCCTCCATGAAACACACTCTGTTTTAACGCAAGAAGCAAGGTCTTCTTTCCAGCATCTCTAATACAGCAAGAACCATGAGCATGCCCAGAAAAAAAGAACTGTGTTTCCTACTCATATAGACCATACGTAGTTCAACTCTGCTTATGAAACTGATAGAAACCACAGCTCCACTTACATAAATGCTCTTTAGTTGATTGTGAGATTTGCGTTGGGTTCGTGAACTGTGTTATATCATTTGAGCCAAAAATCTCTTGGTTTCCCAGAAATGAACTCTTGCTTGTAGGAAAACACAGACCCTGTGGTTATCTCCGTTTCTGAAGGGAAATTCAGAGCAGTGTTCTCATCCATGAAACACACTCTGTTTTAACGCAAGAAGCAAGGTCTTCTTTCCAGCATCTCTAATATAGCAAGAACCATGAACATGCCCAGAAAAAAAGAACTGTGTTTCCTACTCATAGGGACCATACGTAATTCAACTCTGCTTATGAAACTGATACAAAACACAGCTCCACTTACATAAATTCACTTTAGTTAATTATGAGAATAGCGTTGGGTTCATGAACTGTGTAAAATCATTTGAGCCCAAAATTCACTTGGTTGACCAGAAATGAACTCTTGCTTGTAGCAATACACTGATCCTGGGGTTTAACTCCGTTTCTGAAGGGAAATTCAGAGCAGTGTTCTCATCCATGAAACAAGGTCTGTTTTAACGCAAGAAGTAAGCTCTTCTGTCGAGTGTCTCTAATACAGCAAGAACCATGAGCATGCCCAGAAAAAAAGAACTGTGTTTCCTACTCATACGGACCATATGTATTTCAACTCTGCTTATGAAACTGATACAAACCACAGCTCCACTTACATAAATGCTCTTTAGTTAATTGTGAGAATCGCGTTGGGTTTGTGAACTGTGTTATATCATTTGAGCCAAAAATCTCTTGGTTTCCCAGAAATGAACTCTTGCTTGTAGGAAAACACAGATCCTGTGGTTATCTCCGTTTCTGAAGGGAAATTCAGAGCAGTGTTCTCATCCATGAAACACACTCTATTTTAATGCAACAAGCAAGGTCTTCTTTCCAGCATCTCTAATATAGCAAGAACCATGAGCATGCCCAGAAAAAAAGAACTGTGTTTCCTACTCATACGGACCATATGTAGTTCAACTCTGCTTATGAAACTGATACAAACCACAGCTCCACTTACATAAATGCTCTTTAGTTAATTGTGAGAATCGCGTTGGGTTTGTGAACTGTGTAAAATCATTTGAGCCCCAAATTCTCTTGTTTTACCAGAAATGAACTCTTGCTTGTAGCAATACACTGATCCTGGGGTTTAACTCCGTTTCTGAAGGGAAATTCAGAGCAGTGTTCTCATCCATGAAACACAGTCTGTTTTAATGCAAGAAGTAAGCTCTTCTTTCGAGTGTCTCTAATACAGCAAGAACCATGAGCATGCCCAGAAAAAAAGAAGTGTGTATCCTACTCATGAGGACCATATGTAGTTCAACTCTGCTTATGAAACTGATACAAACCACAGCTCCACTTACTTAAATGCTCTTTATTTAATTGTGAGAATCGCGTTGGGTTCGTGAACTGTGTTATATCATTTGAGCCCAAAATCTCTTGGTTTCCCAGAAATGAACTCTTGCTTGTAGGAAAACACAGATCCTGTGGTTATCTCCGTTTCTGAAGGGAAATTCAGAGCAGTGTTCTCATCCATGAAACACACTCTGTTTTAACGCAACAAGCAAGGTCTTCTTTCTAGCATCTCTAATATAGCAAGAACCATGAGCATGCCCAGAAAAAAAGAACTGTGTTTCCAACTCATACGGACCATATATAGTGCAACTCTACTTAGGAAAATGATACTAACCACCGCTGCACTTACATAAATTCTCTTTAGTTAATAGTGAGAATCGCGTTGGGTTCGTGAACTTGTAAAATCATTGGAGCCCAAAATTCACTTGGTTTACCAGAAATGAACTCTTGCTTGTAGGAAGACACAGATCCTGGGTTTTAACTCCGTTTCTGAAGGGAAATTTAGAGCAGTGTTCTCCTCCATGAAACACACTCTGTTTTAACGCAAGAAGCAAGGTCTTCTTTCCAGCATCTCTAATACAGCAAGAACCATGAGCATGCCCAGAAAAAAAGAACTGTGTTTCCTACTCATATGGACCATACGTAGTTCAACTCTGCTTATGAAACTGATAGAAACCACAGCTCCACTTACATAAATGCTCTTTAGTTAATTGTGAGATTTGCGTTGGGTTCGTGAACTGTGTTATATCATTTGAGCCAAAAATCTCTTGGTTTCCCAGAAATGAACTCTTGCTTGTAGGAAAACACAGACCCTGTGGTTATCTCCGTTTCTGAAGGGAAATTCAGAGCAGTGTTCTCATCCATGAAACACACTCTGTTTTAACGCAAGAAGCAAGGTCTTCTTTCCAGCATCTCTAATATAGCAAGAACCATGAACATGCCCAGAAAAAAAGAACTGTGTTTCCTACTCATAGGGACCATACGTAATTCAACTCTGCTTATGAAACTGATACAAAACACAGCTCCACTTACATAAATTCACTTTAGTTAATTGTGAGAATAGCGTTGGGTTCATGAACTGTGTAAAATCATTTGAGCCAAAAATTCACTTGGTTGACCAGAAATGAACTCTTGCTTGTAGCAATACACTGATCCTGGGGTTTAACTCCGTTTCTGAAGGGAAATTCAGAGCAGTATTCTCATCCATGAAACAAGGTCTGTTTTAACGCAAGAAGTAAGCTCTTCTTTCGAGTGTCTCTAATACAGCAAGAACCATGAGCATGCCCAGAAAAAAAGAACTGTGTATCCTACTCATGAGGACCATATGGAGTTCAACTCTGCTTATGAAACTGATACAAACCACAGCTCCACTTACTTAAAAGCTCTTTATTTAATTGTGAGAATCGCGTTGGGTTTGTGAACTGTGTTATATCATTTGAGCCCAAAATCTCTTGGTTTCCCTGAAATGGACTCTTGCTTGTAGGAAAACAGAGATCCTGTGGTTATCTCCGTTTCTGAAGGGAAATTCAGAGCAGTGTTCTCATCCATGAAACACACTCTGTTTTAATGCAACAAACAAGGTCTTCTTTCCAGCATCTCTAATATAGCAAAAACCATGAGCATGCCCAGAAAAAAAGAACTGTGTTTCCTACTCATACGGACCATATGTAGTTCAACTCTGCTTATGAAACTGATACAAACCACAGCTCCACTTACATAAATGCTCTTTAGTTAATTGTGAGAATCGCGTTGGGTTTGTGAACTGTGTAAAAACATTTGAGCCCCAAATTCACTTGTTTTACCAGAAATGAACTCTTGCTTGTAGCAATACACTGATCCTGGGGTTTAACTCCGTTTCTGAAGGGAAATTCAGAGCAGTGTTCTCATCCATGAAACACAGTCTGTTTTAACGCAAGAAGTAAGCTCTTCTTTCAAGTGTCTCTAATAGAGCAAGAACCATGAGCATGCCCAGAAAAAAAGAACTGTGTATCCTACTCATGAGGACCATATGTAGTTCAACTCTGCTTATGAAACTGATACAAACCACAGCTCCACTTACATAAATGCTCTTTAGTTAATTGTGAGAATCGCGTTGGGTTTGTGAACTGTGTAAAATCATTTGAGCCCCAAATTCACTTGTTTTACTAGAAATGAACTCTTGCTTGTAGGAAAACACTGATCCTGTGGTTATGTCCGTTTCTGAAGGGAAATTCAGAGCAGTGTTCTCATCCATGAAACACACTCTGTTTTAAAGCAAGAAGCAAGGTCTTCTTTCCAGCATCTCAAATAAAGCAAGACCCATGAGCATGCCCAGAAAAAAAGAACTGTGTTTCCTACTCATAGGGATCATACGTAGTTCAACTCTGCTTATGAAACTGATACAAACCACAGCTCCACTTACATAAATGCTCTTTATTTAATTGTGAGAATCGCGTTGGGTTTGTGAACTGTGTTATATCATTTGAGCCCAAAATCTCTTGGTTTCCCAGAAATGAACTCTTGCTTGTAGGAAAACACAGATCCTGTGGTTATCTCCGTTTCTGAAGGGAAATTCAGAGCAGTGTTCTCATCCATGAAACACACTCTGTTTTAATGCAACAAGCAAGGTCTTCTTTCCAGCATCTCTAATATAGCAAGAACCATGAGCATGCCCAGAGAAAAAGAACTGTGTTTCCAACTCATACGGACCATATATAGTGCAACTCTACTTAGGAAAATGATACTAACCACCGCTGCACTTACATAAATTCTCTTTAGTTAATAGTGAGAATCGCGTTGGGTTCGTGAACTTGTAAAATCATTGGAGCCCAAAATTCACTTGGTTTACCAGAAATGAACTCTTGCTTGTAGGAAGACACAGATCCTGGGTTTTAACTCCGTTTCTGAAGGGAAATTTAGAGCAGTGTTCTCCTCCATGAAACACACTCTGTTTTAACGCAAGAAGCAAGGTCTTCTTTCCAGCATCTCTAATACAGCAAGAACCATGAGCATGCCCAGAAAAAAAGAACTGTGTTTCCAACTCATATAGACCATACGTAGTTCAACTCTGCTTATGAAACTGATAGAAACCACAGCTCCACTTACATAAATGCTCTTTAGTTGATTGTGAGATTTGCGTTGGGTTCGTGAACTGTGTTATATCATTTGAGCCAAAAATCTCTTGGTTTCCCAGAAATGAACTCTTGCTTGTAGGAAAACACAGACCCTGTGGTTATCTCCGTTTCTGAAGGGAAATTCAGAGCAGTGTTCTCATCCATGAAACACACTCTGTTTTAACGCAAGAAGCAAGGTCTTCTTTCCAGCATCTCTAATATAGCAAGAACCATGAACATGCCCAGAAAAAAAGAACTGTGTTTCCTACTCATAGGGACCATACGTAATTCAACTCTGCTTATGAAACTGATACAAAACACAGCTCCACTTACATAAATTCACTTTAGTTAATTATGAGAATAGCGTTGGGTTCATGAACTGTGTAAAATCATTTGAGCCCAAAATTCACTTGGTTGACCAGAAATGAACTCTTGCTTGTAGCAATACACTGATCCTGGGGTTTAACTCCGTTTCTGAAGGGAAATTCAGAGCAGTGTTCTCATCCATGAAACAAGGTCTGTTTTAACGCAAGAAGTAAGCTCTTCTGTCGAGTGTCTCTAATACAGCAAGAACCATGAGCATGCCCAGAAAAAAAGAACTGTGTTTCCTACTCATACGGACCATATGTATTTCAACTCTGCTTATGAAACTGATACAAACCACAGCTCCACTTACATAAATGCTCTTTAGTTAATTGTGAGAATCGCGTTGGGTTTGTGAACTGTGTTATATCATTTGAGCCAAAAATCTCTTGGTTTCCCAGAAATGAACTCTTGCTTGTAGGAAAACACAGATCCTGTGGTTATCTCCGTTTCTGAAGGGAAATTCAGAGCAGTGTTCTCATCCATGAAACACACTCTGTTTTAATGCAACAAGCAAGGTCTTCTTTCCAGCATCTCTAATATAGCAAGAACCATGAGCATGCCCAGAAAAAAAGAACTGTGTTTCCTACTCATACGGACCATATGTAGTTCAACTCTGCTTATGAAACTGATACAAACCACAGCTCCACTTACATAAATGCTCTTTAGTTAATTGTGAGAATCGCGTTGGGTTTGTGAACTGTGTAAAATCATTTGAGCCCCAAATTCACTTGTTTTACCAGAAATGAACTCTTGCTTGTAGCAATACACTGATCCTGGGGTTTAACTCCGTTTCTGAAGGGAAATTCAGAGCAGTGTTCTCATCCATGAAACACAGTCTGTTTTAACGCAAGAAGTAAGCTCTTCTTTCGAGTGTCTCTAATACAGCAAGAACCATGAGCATGCCCAGAAAAAAAGAACTGTGTATCCTACTCATGAGGACCATATGTAGTTCAACTCTGCTTATGAAACTGATACAAACCACAGCTCCACTTACTTAAATGCTCTTTATTTAATTGTGAGAATCGCGTTGGGTTCGTGAACTGTGTTATATCATTTGAGCCCAAAATCTCTTGGTTTCCCAGAAATGAACTCTTGCTTGTAGGAAAACACAGATCCTGTGGTTATCTCCGTTTCTGAAGGGAAATTCAGAGCAGTGTTCTTATCCATGAAACACACTCTGTTTTAACGCAACAAGCAAGGTCTTCTTTCTAGCATCTCTAATATAGCAAGAACCATGAGCATGCCCAGAAAAAAAGAACTGTGTTTCCAACTCATACGGACCATATATAGTGCAACTCTACTTAGGAAAATGATACTAACCACCGCTGCACTTACATAAATTCTCTTTAGTTAATAGTGAGAATCGCGTTGGGTTCGTGAACTTGTAAAATCATTGGAGCCCAAAATTCACTTGGTTTACCAGAAATGAACTCTTGCTTGTAGGAAGACACAGATCCTGGGTTTTAACTCCGTTTCTGAAGGGAAATTTAGAGCAGTGTTCTCCTCCATGAAACACACTCTGTTTTAACGCAAGAAGCAAGGTCTTCTTTCCAGCATCTCTAATACAGCAAGAACCATGAGCATGCCCAGAAAAAAAGAACTGTGTTTCCTACTCATATGGACCATACGTAGTTCAACTCTGCTTATGAAACTGATAGAAACCACAGCTCCACTTACATAAATGCTCTTTAGTTAATTGTGAGATTTGCGTTGGGTTCGTGAACTGTGTTATATCATTTGAGCCAAAAATCTCTTGGTTTCCCAGAAATGAACTCTTGCTTGTAGGAAAACACAGACCCTGTGGTTATCTCCGTTTCTGAAGGGAAATTCAGAGCAGTGTTCTCATCCATGAAACACACTCTGTTTTAACGCAAGAAGCAAGGTCTTCTTTCCAGCATCTCTAATATAGCAAGAACCATGAACATGCCCAGAAAAAAAGAACTGTGTTTCCTACTCATAGGGACCATACGTAATTCAACTCTGCTTATGAAACTGATACAAAACACAGCTCCACTTACATAAATTCACTTTAGTTAATTGTGAGAATAGCGTTGGGTTCATGAACTGTGTAAAATCATTTGAGCCAAAAATTCACTTGGTTGACCAGAAATGAACTCTTGCTTGTAGCAATACACTGATCCTGGGGTTTAACTCCGTTTCTGAAGGGAAATTCAGAGCAGTATTCTCATCCATGAAACAAGGTCTGTTTTAACGCAAGAAGTAAGCTCTTCTTTCGAGTGTCTCTAATACAGCAAGAACCATGAGCATGCCCAGAAAAAAAGAACTGTGTATCCTACTCATGAGGACCATATGTAGTTCAACTCTGCTTATGAAACTGATACAAACCACAGCTCCACTTACTTAAATGCTCTTTATTTAATTGTGAGAATCGCGTTGGGTTTGTGAACTGTGTTATATCATTTGAGCCCAAAATCTCTTGGTTTCCCTGAAATGGACTCTTGCTTGTAGGAAAACAGAGATCCTGTGGTTATCTCCGTTTCTGAAGGGAAATTCAGAGCAGTGTTCTCATCCATGAAACACACTCTGTTTTAATGCAACAAACAAGGTCTTCTTTCCAGCATCTCTAATATAGCAAGAACCATGAGCATGCCCAGAAAAAAAGAACTGTGTTTCCTACTCATACGGACCATATGTAGTTCAACTCTGCTTATGAAACTGATACAAACCACAGCTCCACTTACATAAATGCTCTTTAGTTAATTGTGAGAATCGCGTTGGGTTTGTGAACTGTGTAAAATCATTTGAGCCCCAAATTCACTTGTTTTACCAGAAATGAACTCTTGCTTGTAGCAATACACTGATCCTGGGGTTTAACTCCGTTTCTGAAGGGAAATTCAGAGCAGTGTTCTCATCCATGAAACACAGTCTGTTTTAACGCAAGAAGTAAGCTCTTCTTTCAAGTGTCTCTAATAGAGCAAGAACCATGAGCATGCCCAGAAAAAAAGAACTGTGTATCCTACTCATGAGGACCATATGTAGTTCAACTCTGCTTATGAAACTGATACAAATCACAGCTCCACTTACATAAGTGCTCTTTAGTTAATTGTGAGAATCGCGTTGGGTTTGTGAACTGTGTAAAATCATTTGAGCCCCAAATTCACTTGTTTTACTAGAAATGAACTCTTGCTTGTAGGAAAACACTGATCCTGTGGTTATGTCCGTTTCTGAAGGGAAATTCAGAGCAGTGTTCTCATCCATGAAACACACTCTGTTTTAAAGCAAGAAGCAAGGTCTTCTTTCCAGCATCTCAAATAAAGCAAGACCCATGAGCATGCCCAGAAAAAAAGAACTGTGTTTCCTACTCATAGGGATCATACGTAGTTCAACTCTGCTTATGAAACTGATACAAACCACAGCTCCACTTACATAAATGCTCTTTATTTAATTGTGAGAATCACGTTGGGGTTGGGAACTGTGTTATATCATTTGAGCCCAAAATCTCTTGGTTTCCCAGAAATGATCTCTTGCTTGTAGGAAAACACAGATCCTGTGGTTATCTCCGTTTCTGAAGGGAAATTCAGAGCAGTGTTCTCATCCATGAAACACACTCTGTTTTAACGCAAAAAGCAAGGTCTTCTTTCCAGCATCTCTAATATAGCAAGAACCATGAGCATGCCCAGAGAAAAAGAACTGTGTTTCCAACTCATACGGACCATATATAGTGCAACTCTACTTAGGAAAATGATACTAACCACCGCTGCACTTACATAAATTCTCTTTAGTTAATAGTGAGAATCGCGTTGGGTTCGTGAACTTGTAAAATCATTGGAGCCCAAAATTCACTTGGTTTACCAGAAATGAACTCTTGCTTGTAGGAAGACACAGATCCTGGGTTTTAACTCCGTTTCTGAAGGGAAATTTAGAGCAGTGTTCTCCTCCATGAAACACACTCTGTTTTAACGCAAGAAGCAAGGTCTTCTTTCCAGCATCTCTAATACAGCAAGAACCATGAGCATGCCCAGAAAAAAAGAACTGTGTTTCCTACTCATATAGACCATACGTAGTTCAACTCTGCTTATGAAACTGATAGAAACCACAGCTCCACTTACATAAATGCTCTTTAGTTGATTGTGAGATTTGCGTTGGGTTCGTGAACTGTGTTATATCATTTGAGCCAAAAATCTCTTGGTTTCCCAGAAATGAACTCTTGCTTGTAGGAAAACACAGACCCTGTGGTTATCTCCGTTTCTGAAGGGAAATTCAGAGCAGTGTTCTCATCCATGAAACACACTCTGTTTTAACGCAAGAAGCAAGGTCTTCTTTCCAGCATCTCTAATATAGCAAGAACCATGAACATGCCCAGAAAAAAAGAACTGTGTTTCCTACTCATAGGGACCATACGTAATTCAACTCTGCTTATGAAACTGATACAAAACACAGCTCCACTTACATAAATTCACTTTAGTTAATTATGAGAATAGCGTTGGGTTCATGAACTGTGTAAAATCATTTGAGCCCAAAATTCACTTGGTTGACCAGAAATGAACTCTTGCTTGTAGCAATACACTGATCCTGGGGTTTAACTCCGTTTCTGAAGGGAAATTCAGAGCAGTGTTCTCATCCATGAAACATGGTCTGTTTTAACGCAAGAAGTAAGCTCTTCTGTCGAGTGTCTCTAATACAGCAAGAACCATGAGCATGCCCAGAAAAAAAGAACTGTGTTTCCTACTCATACGGACCATATGTATTTCAACTCTGCTTATGAAACTGATACAAACCACAGCTCCACTTACATAAATGCTCTTTAGTTAATTGTGAGAATCGCGTTGGGTTTGTGAACTGTGTTATATCATTTGAGCCAAAAATCTCTTGGTTTCCCAGAAATGAACTCTTGCTTGTAGAAATACAATGATCAATGGGTTTAACTCCGTTTCTGAAGGGAAATTTAGAGCAGTGTTCTCATCCCTGAAACACACTCTGTTTTAACGCAAGAAGCAAGGTCTTCTTTCCAGATTCTCTAATATAGCAAAAACCATGAGCATGCCCAGAAAAAAAGAACTGTGTTTCCTACTCATACGGACCATACGAGGTTCAACTCTGCTTATGAAACTGATACAAACCACAGCTCCACTTACATAAATGCTCTTTAGTTAATTGTGAGAATCGCGTTGGGTTCATGAAATGTGTTATATCATTTGAGCCCAAAATCTCTTGGTTTCCCAGAAATGACCTCTTTCCTGTAGGAAAACCCAGATCCTGTGGTTATCTCCATTTCTGAAGGGAAATTCAGAGCAGTGTTCTCATCCATGAAACACACTCTGTTTTAACGCAACAAGCAAGGTCTTCTTTCCAGCATCTCTAATATAGCAAGAACCATGAGCATGCCCAGAAAAAAAGAACTGTGTTTCCTACTCATAAGGACCATATATAGTGCAACTCTACTTATGAAAATGATACTAACCCCCGCTGCACTTATAAATTCTCTTTAGTTAATAGTGATAATCGCGTTGGGTTCGTGAACTGTGTAAAATCATTTGAGCCCAAAATTCACTTGGTTTACCAGAAATGAACTCTTGCTTGTAGGAAGATACAGATCCTGGGGTTTAACTCCGTTTCTGAAGTGAAATTTAGAGCAGTGTTCTCATCCATGAAACACACTCTGTTTTAAGGCAAGAAGCAAGGTCTCCTTTCCAGCATCTCTAATATAGCAAGAACCATGAGCATGCCCAGAAAAAAGAACTGTGTTTCCTACTCATACGGACCATCGTAGTTCAACTCTGCGTATCAAACTGATACAAACCACAGCTCCACTTACATAAATGTTCTTTAGTTAATTGTGAGAATCGCGTTGTGTTCGTGAACTGTGTAAAATCATTTGCGCCCAAAATTCACTTGGTTTACTAGAAACGAACTCTTGCTTGTAGCAATACACTGATCCTGGGGTTTAACTCCGTTTCTGAAGGGAAATTCAGAGCAGTGTTCTCATCCATGAAACACAGTCTGTTTTAAAGCAAGAAGTAAGCTCTACTTTCGAGTGTCTCTAATACAGCAAGAACCATGAGCATGCCCAGAAAAAATGAACTGTGTTTTCTACTCATATGGACCATACGTAGTTCAACTCTGCTTATGAAACTGATGCAAACCACAGCTCCACTTACATAAATGCTCTTTAGTTAATTGTGAGATTTGCGTTGGGGTCGTGAACTGTGTTATATCATTTGAGCCCAAAATCTCTTGGTTTCCCAGAAATGAACTCTTGGTTGTAGGAAAACACAGATCCTGTGGTTATCTCCGTTCCTGAAGGGAAATTCAGTGCAGTGTTCTCATCCATGAAACACACTCTGTTTTAACGCAAGAAGGAAGGTCTTCTTTCCAGCATCTCTAATATAGCAAGAACCATGAGCATGCCCAGAAAAAAAGAACTGTGTTTCCTACTCATAGGGACCATACGTAGTTCAACTCAGCTTATGAAACTGATACTAACCACCGCTGCACTTACATAAATTCTCTTTAGTTAATAGTGAGAATCGCGTTGGTTTTGTGAACTTGAAAAATCATTGGAGCCCAAAATTCACTTGGTTTACCAGAAATGAACTCTTGCTTGTAGGAAGACACAGATCCTGGGGTTTAACTCCGTTTCTGAAGGGAAATTTGGAGCAGTGTTCTCATCCATGAAACACAACTGTTTTAACGCAAGAAGCAAGGTCTTCTTTCCAGCATCTCTAATACAGCAAGAACCATGAGCATGCCCAGAAAAAAAAAAAACTGTGTTTCCTACTCATATTGACCATACGTAGTTCAACTCTGCTTATGAAACTGATTCAAACCACAGCTCCACTTACATAAATGCTCTTTAGTTAATTGTGAGAATTGCGTTCTGTTCGTGAACTGTGTTATATCATTTGACCCCAAAATCTCTTGGTTTCCCAGAAATGAACTCTTGCTTGTAGGAAAACACAGATCCTGTGGTTATCTCCGTTTCTGAAAGGAAATTCAGAGCAGTGTTCTCATCCATGAAACACACTCTGTTTTAACGCAAGAAGCAACGTCTTCTTTCCAGCATCTCTAATATAGCAAGAACCATGAGCATGCCCAAAAAAAAGAACTGTGTTTCCTACTCATAGGGACCATACGTAGTTCAACTCTGCTTATGAAACTGATAGAAACTACAGCTCCACTTACATAAATGAACTTTAGTTAATTGTGAGAATCACGTTGGGTTCGTGAACTGTGTAAAATCTTTTGAGCCCAAAATTCACTTGGTTGACCAGAAATGAACTCTTGCTTGTAATAATTCACTGATCCTGGTGTTTAACTTCGTTTCTGAAGGGAAATTTAGAGCAATGTTCTCATCCATGAAACACACTCTGTTTTAAGGCAAGAAGAAATGTCTTCTTTCCAGCATCTCTAATAGAGCAAGAACCATGAGCATGCCCAGAAAAAAAGAACTGTGTTTCCTTATCATACAGACCATATGTATGTAGTTCAACTCTGCATATGAAACTGATACAAACCACAGCTCCACTTACATAAATGCTCTTTTGTTAATTGTGTGAATCGCGTTGGGTTCGTGAACTGTGTAAAATCATTTGAGCCAAAAATTCACTTGGTTTACCAGAAATGAACTCTTGCTTGTAGAAATACAATGATCAATGGGTTTAACTCCGTTTCTGAAGGGAAATTTAGAGCAGTGTTCTCATCCCTGAAACACACTCTGTTTTAACGCAAGAAGCAAGGTCTTCTTTCCAGATTCTCTAATATAGCAAAAACCATGAGCATGCCCAGAAAAAAAGAACTGTGTTTCCTACTCATACGGACCATACGAGGTTCAACTCTGCTTATGAAACTGATACAAACCACAGCTCCACTTACATAAATGCTCTTTAGTTAATTGTGAGAATCGCGTTGGGTTCATGAAATGTGTTATATCTTTTGAGCCCAAAATCTCTTGGTTTCCCAGAAATGACCTCTTTCCTGTAGGAAAACCCAGATCCTGTGGTTATGTCCGTTTCTGAAGGGAAATTCAGAGCAGTGTTCTCATCCATGAAACACACTCTGTTTTAACGCAAGAAGCAAGGTCTTCTTTCCAGCATCTCTAATATAGCAAGAACCATGAGCATGCCCTGAAAAAAAGAACTAAGTTTCCTACTCATAGGGACCATACGTAATTCAACTCTGCTTATGAAACTGATACAAAACACAGCTCCACTTACATAAATTCACTTTAGTTAATTGTGAGAATAGCGTTTGTTTCATGAACTGTGTAAAATCATTTGAGCCCAAAATTCACTTGGTTGACCAGAAATGAACTCTTGCTTGTAGCAATACACTGATCCTGGGGTTTAACTCTGTTTCTGAAGGGAAATTCAGAGCAGTGTTCTCATCCATGAAACAAGGTCTGTTTTAACGCAAGAAGTAAGCTCTTCTTTCGAGTGTCTCTAATACAGCAAGAACCATGAGCATGCCCAGAAAAAAAGAACTGTGTTTCCTATTCATACGGACCATATGTATTTCAACTCTGCTTATGAAACTGATACAAACCACAGCTCCACTTACATAAATGCTCTTTAGTTAATTGTGAGAATCGCGTTGGGTTCATGAAATGTGTTATATCATTTGAGCCCAAAATCTCTTGGTTTCCCAGAAATGACCTCTTTCCTGTAGGAAAATCCAGATCCTGTGGTTATCTCCGGTTCTGAAGGGAAATTCAGAGCAGTGTTCTCATCCATGAAACACACTCTGTTTTAACGCAACAAGCAAGGTCTTCTTTCCAGCATCTCTAATATAGCAAGAACCATGAGCATGCCCAGAAAAAAAGAACTGTGTTTCCTACTCATACGGACCATCGTAGTTCAACTCTGCGTATCAAAGTGATACAAACCACAGCTCCACTTACATAAATGTTCTTTAGTTAATTATGGAAATCGCGTTGTGTTCGTGAACTGTGTAAAATCATTTGAGCCCAAAATTCACTTGGTTTACTAGAAACGAACTCTTGCTTGTAGCAATACACTGATCCTGGGGTTTAACTCCGTTTCTGAAGGGAAATTCAGAGCAGTGTTCTCATCCATGAAACACAGTCTGTTTTAACACAAGAAGTAAGCTCTACTTTCGAGTGTCTCTAATACAGCAAGAACCATGAGCATGCCCAGAAAAAAAGAACTGTGTTTCCTACTCATATGGACCATACATAGTTCAACTCTGCTTATGAAACTGATAGAAACCACAGCTCCACTTACATAAATGCTCTTTAGTTAATTGTGAGATTTGCGTTGGGTTCGTGAACTGTGTTATATCATTTGAGCCCAAAATCTCTTGGTTTCCCAGAAATGAACTCTTGCTTGTAGGAAAACACAGATCCTGTGGTTATCTCCGTTTCTGAAGGGAAATTCAGAGCAGTGTTCTCATCCATGAAACACACTCTGTTTTAACGCAAGAAGCAAGGTCTTCTTTCCAGCATCTCTAATATAGCAAGAACCATGAGCATGCCCAGAAAAAAAGAACTAAGTTTCCTACTCATAGGGACCATACGTAATTCAACTCTGCTTATGAAACTGATACAAAACACAGCTCCACTTACATAAATTCACTTTAGTTAATTGTGAGAATAGCGTTTGTTTCATGAACTGTGTAAAATCATTTGAGCCCAAAATTCACTTGGTTGACCAGAAATGAACTCTTGCTTGTAGCAATACACTGATCCTGGGGTTTAACTCCGTTTCTGAAGGGAAATTCAGAGCAGTGTTCTCATCCATGAAACAAGGTCTGTTTTAACGCAAGAAGTAAGCTCTTCTTTCGAGTGTCTCTAATACAGCAAGAACCATGAGCATGCCCAGAAAAAAAGAACTGTGTTTCCTATTCATACGGACCATATGTATTTCAACTCTGCTTATGAAACTGATACAAACCACAGCTCCACTTACATAAATGCTCTTTAGTTAATTGTGAGAATCGCGTTGGGTTTGTGAACTGTGTTATATCATTTGAGCCCAAAATCTCTTGGTTTCCCAGAAATGAACTCTTGCTTGTAGGAAAACACAGATCCTGTGGTTATCTCCGTTTCTGAAGGGAAATTCAGAGCAGTGTTCTCATCCATGAAACACACTCTGTTGTAATGCAACAAGCAAGGTCTTCTTTCCAGCATCTCTAATATAGAAAGAACCATGAGCATGCCCAGAAAAAAAGAACTGTGTTTCCTACTCATACGGACCATATGTAGTTCAACTCTGCTTATGAAACTGATACAAACCACAGCTCCACTTACATAAATGCTCTTTAGTTAATTGTGAGAATCGCGTTGGGTTTGTGAACTGTGTAAAATCATTTGTGCCCCAAATTCACTTGTTTTACCAGAAATGAACTCTTGCTTGTAGCAATACACTGATCCTGAGGTTTAACTCCGTTTCTGAAAGGAAATTCAGAGCAGTGTTCTCATCCATGAAACACAGTCTGTTTTAACGCAAGAAGTAAGCTCTTCTTTCGAGTGTCTCTAATACAGCAAGAACCATGAGCATGCCCAGAAAAAAAGAACTGTGTATCCTACTCATAGGGACCATACGTAGTTCAACTCTGCTTATGAAACTGATAGAAACCACAGTTCCACTTACATAAATGCACTTTAGTTAATTGTGAGAATCACGTTGGGTTCGTGAACTGTGTAAAACCTTTTGAGCCCAAAATTCACTTGGTTGACCAGAAATGAACTCTTGCTTGTAATAATTCACTGATCCTGGTGTTTAACTTCATTTCTGAAGGGAAATTTAGAGCAGTGTTCTCATCCATGAAACACACTCTGTTTTAAGGCAAGAAGAAATGTCTTCTTTCCAGCATCTCTAATAGAGCAAGAACCATGAGCATGCCCAGAAAAAAAGAACTGTGTTTCCTTATCATACAGACCATATGTATGTAGTTCAAATCTGCATATGAAACTGATACAAATCACAGCTCCACCTACATAAATGCTCTTTTGTTAATTGTGTGAATCTCGTTGGGTTCGTGAACTGTGTAAAATCATTTGAGCCAAAAATTCACTTGGTTTACCAGAAATGAACTCTTGCTTGTAGAAATACAATGATCAATGGGTTTAACTCCGTTTCTGAAGGGAAATTTAGAGCAGTGTTCTCATCCCTGAAACACACTCTGTTTTAACGCAAGAAGCAAGGTCTTCTTTCCAGCTTCTGTAATATAGCAAGAACCATGAGCATGCCAAGAAAAAAAGAATTGTGTCCTATTCATACGGACCATACGAGGTTCAACTCTGCTTATGAAACTGATACAAACCACAGCTCCACTTACATAAATGCTCTTTAGTTAATTGTGAGAATCGCGTTGGGTTCATGAAATGTGTTATATCATTTGAGCCCAAAATCTCTTGGTTTCCCAGAAATGACCTCTTTCCTGTAGGAAAATCCAGATCCTGTGGTTATCTCCGTTTCTGAAGGGAAATTCAGAGCAGTGTTCTCATCCATGAAACACACTCTGTTTTAATGCAACAAGCAAGGTCTTCTTTCCAGCATCTCTAATATAGCAAGAACCATGGGCATGCCCAGAAAAAAAGAACTGTGTTTCCTACTCATACGGACCATATATAGTGCAACTCTACTTAGGAAAATGATACTAGCCACCGCTGCACTTACATAAATTCTCTTTAGTTAATAGTTAGAATCACGTTGGGTTCGTGAACTTGTAAAATCATTGGAATCCAAAATTCACTTGGTTTACCAGAAATGAACTCTTGCTTGTAGGAAGACACAGATCCTGGGGTTTAACTCCGTTTCTGAAGGGAAATTTAGAGCAATGTTCTCATCCATGAAACACACTCTGTTTTAACGCAAGAAGCAAGGTCTTCTTTCCAGCATCTCTAATACAGCAAGAACCATGAGCATGCCCAGAAAAAAAGAACTGTGTTTCCTACTCATACGGACCATATGAGGTTCAACTCTGCCTATGAAATTGATACAAACCACAGCTCCACTTACATAAATTCACTTTAGTTAATTGTGAGAATCACGTTGGTTTCGTGAACTTGTAAAATCATTGGAGCCCAAAATTCACTTGGTTTACCAGAAATGAACTCTTGCTTGTAGGAAGACACAGATCCTGGGGTTTAACTCCGTTTCTGAAGGGAAATTTAGAGCAGAGTTCTCATCCATGAAACACACTCTGTTTTAACGCAAGAAGCAAGGTCTTCTTTCCAGCATCTCTAATACAGCAAGAACCATGAACATGCCCAGAAAAAAAGAACTGTGTTTCCTACTCATACGGACCACACGAGGTTCAACTCTGCTAATGAAACTGATACAAACCACAGCTCCACTTACATAAATGCTCTTTAGTTAATTGTGAGATTTGCGTTGGGTTCGTGAACTGTGTTATATCATTTGAGCCCAAAATCTCTTGGTTTCCCAGAAATGAACTCTTGGTTGTAGGAAAACACAGATCCTGTGGTTATCTCCGTTTCTGAAGGGAAATTCAGTGCAGTGTTCTCATCCATGAAACACACTCTGTTTTAACGCAAGAAGCAAGGTCTTCTTTCCAGCATCTCTAATATAGCAAGAACCATGAGCATGCCCAGAAAAAAAGAACTGTGTTTCCTACTCATAGGGACCATACGTAGTTCAACTCAGCTTATGAAAATGATACTAACCACCGCTGCACTTACATAAATTCTCTTTAGTTAATAGTGAGAATCGCGTTGGTTTTGTGAAATTGAAAAATCATTGGAGCCCAAAATTCACTTGGTTTACCAGAAATGAACTCTTGCTTGTAGGAAGACACAGATCCTGGGGTTTAACTCCGTTTCTGAAGGGAAATTTAGAGCAGTGTTCTCATCCATGAAACACACTATGTTTTAACGCAAGAATCAATGTCTTCGTTCCAGCATCTCTAATACAGGAAGAACCATGAGCATGCCCAGAAAAAAAGAACTGTGTTTCCTACTCATATGGACCATATGTAGTTCAACTCTGCTTATGAAACTGATACAAACCACAGCTCCACTTACATAAATGCTCTTTAGTTAATTGTGAGATTTGCGTTGGGTCCGTGTACTGTGTTATATCATTTGAGCCTAAAATCTCTTGGTTTCCCAGAAATGAACTCTTCCTTGTAGGAAAACACTGATCCTGTGGTTATGTCCGTTTCTGAAGGGAAATTCAGAGCAGTGTTCTCATTCATGAAACACACTCTGTTTTAACGCAAGAAGCAACGTCTTCTTTCCAGCATCTCTAATATAGCAAGAACCATGAGCATGCCCAGAAAAAAAGAACTGTGTTTCCTACTCATAGGGACCATACGTAGTTCAACTCTGCTTATGAAACTGATACAAACCACAGCTCCACTTACATAAATGCTATTTAGTTAATTGTGAGAATCGCGTTGGGTTTGTGAACTGTGTTATATCATTTGAGCCCAAAATTCACTTGGTTTACCAGAAATGAACTCTTGCCTGTAGGAAAAAAAACATCCTGTGGTTATCTCCGTTTCTGAAGGGAAATTCAAAGCAGTGTTCTCATCCATGAAACACACTCTGTTTTAACGCAACAAGCAAGGTCTTCTTTCTAGCATCTCTAATATAGCAAGAACCATGGGCATGCCCAGAAAAAAAGAACTGTGTTTCCTACTCATATGGACCATATATAGTGCAACTCTACTTAGGAAAATGATACTAGCCACCGCTGCACTTACATAAATTCTCTTTAGTTAATAGTGAAAATCGCGTTGGGTTCGTGAACTTGTAAAATCATTGGAGCCCAAAATTCACTTGGTTTACCAGAAATGAACTCTTGCTTGTAGGAAGACACAGATCCTGGGGTTTAACTCCGTTTCTGAAGGGAAATTTGGAGCAGTGTTCTCATCCACGAAACACAACTGTTTTAACGCAAGAAGCAAGGTCTTCTTTCCAGCATCTCTAATACAGCAAGAACCATGAGCATGCCCAGAAAAAAAAAACTGTGTTTCCTACTCATATTGACCATACGTAGTTCAACTCTGCTTATGAAACTGATTCAAACCACAGCTCCACTTACATAAATGCTCTTTAGTTAATTGTGAGAATTGCGTTCTGTTCGTGAACTGTGTTATATCATTTGAGCCCAAAATCTCTTGGTTTCCCAGAAATGAACTCTTGCTTGTAGGAAAACACAGATCCTGTGGTTATCTCCGTTTCTGAAGGGAAATTCAGAGCAGTGTTCTCATCCATGAAACACACTCTGTTTTAATGCAAGAAGCAACGTCTTCTTTCCAGCATCTCTAATATAGCAAGAACCATGAGCATGCCCAGAAAAAAAGAACTGTGTTTCCTACTCATAGGGACCATACGTAGTTCAACTCTGCTTATGAAACTGATAGAAACTACAGCTCCACTTACATAAATGCTCTTTAGTTAATTGTGAGAATCACGTTGGGTTCGTGAACTGTGTAAAATCTTTTGAGCCCAAAATTCACTTGGTTGACCAGAAATGAACTCTTGCTTGTAATAATTCACTGATCCTGGTGTTTAACTTCGTTTCTGAAGGGAAATTTAGAGCAGTGTTCTCATCCATGAAACACACTGTGTTTTAAGGCAAGAAGAAATGTCTTCTTTCCAGCATCTCTAATAGAGCAAGAACCATGAGCATGCCCAGAAAAAAAGAACTGTGTTTCCTTATCATACAGACCATATGTATGTAGTTCAACTCTGCATATGAAACTCATACAAACCACAGCTCCACTTACATAAATGCTCTTTTGTTAATTGTGTGAATCGCGTTGGGTTCGTGAACTGTGTAAAATCTTTTGAGCCCAAAATTCACTTGGTTTACCAGAAATGAACTCTTGCTTGTAGAAATACAATGATCAATGGGTTTAACTCCGTTTCTGAAGGGAAATTTAGAGCAGTGTTCTCATCCCTGAAACACACTCTGTTTTAACGCAAGAAGCAAGGTCTTCTTTCCAGCTTCTATAATATAGCAAGGACCATGAGCATGCTCAGAAAAAAAGAACTGTGTTTCCTACTCATACGGACCATACGAGGTTCAACTCTGCTTATGAAACTGATACAAACCACAGCTCCACTTACATAAATGCTCTTTAGTTAATTGTGAGAATCGCATTGGGTTCATGAAATGTGTTATATCTTTTGAGCCCAAAATCTCTTGGTTTCCCAGAAATGACCTCTTTCCTGTAGGAAAACCCAGATCCTGTGGTTATCTCCGTTTCTGAAGGGAAATTCCTAGCAGTGTTCTCATCCATGAAACACACTCTGTTTTAACGCAAGAAGCAAGGTCTTCTTTCCACCATCTCTAATATAGCAAGAACCATGAGCATGCCCAGAAAAAATGAACTGTGTTTCCTACTCATACGGACCATATATAGTGCAACTCTACTTATGAAAATGATACTAACCCCCGCTGCACTTATAAATTCTCTTTAGTTAATAGTGATAATCGCGTTGGGTTCGTGAACTGTGTAAAATCATTTGAGCCCAAAATTCACTTGGTTTACCAGAAATGAACTCTTGCTTGTAGGAAGATACAGATCCTGGGGTTTAACTCCGTTTCTGAAGTGAAATTTAGAGCAGTGTTCTCATCCATGAAACACACTCTGTTTTAAGGCAAGAAGCAAGGTCTCCTTTCCAGCATCTCTAATATAGCAAGAACCATGAGCATGCCCAGAAAAAAAGAACTGTGTTTCCTACTCATACGGACCATCGTAGTTCAACTCTGCGTATGAAACTGATACAAACCACAGCTCCACTTACATAAATGTTCTTTAGTTAATTATGAGAATCGCGTTGTGTTCGTGAATTGTGTAAAATCATTTGAGCCCAAAATTCACTTGGTTTACTAGAAACGAACTCTTGCTTGTAGCAATACACTGATCCTGGGGTTTAACTCCGTTTCTGAAGGGAAATTCAGAGCAGTGTTCTCATCCATGAAACACAGTCTGTTTTAACACAAGAAGTAAGCTCTACTTTCGAGTGTCTCTAATACAGCAAGAACCATGAGCATGCCCAGAAAAAATGAACTGTGTTTTCTACTCAAATGGACCATACGTAGTTCAACTCTGATTATGAAACTGATACAAACCACAGCTCCACTTACATAAATGCTCTTTATTTAATTGTGAGAATCGCGTTGGGTTTGTGAACTGTTTTATATCATTTGAGCCCAAAATCTCTTGGTTTCCCAGAAATGAACTCTTGCTTGTAGGAAAACACAGATCCTGTGGTTATCTCCGTTTCTGAAGGGAAATTCAGAGCAGTGTTCTCATCCATGAAACACACTCTGTTTTAATGCAACAAGCAAGGTCTTCTTTCCAGCATCTCTAATATAGCAAGAACCATGGGCATGCCCAGAAAAAAAGAACTGTGTTTCCTACTCATACGGACCATATATAGTGCAACTCTACTTAGGAAAATGATACTAGCCACCGCTGCACTTACATAAATTCTCTTTAGTTAATAGTGAGAATCACGTTGGGTTCGTGAACTTGTAAAATCTTTGGAGCCCAAAATTCACTTGGTTTACCAGAAATGAACTCTTGCTTGTAGGAAGACACAGATCCTGGGGTTTAACTCCGTTTCTAAAGGGAAATTTAGAGCAGTGTTCTCATCCATGAAACACACTCTGTTTTAACGCAAGAAGCAAGGTCTTCTTTCCAGCATCTCTAATACAGCAAGAACCATGAGCATGCCCAGAAAAAAAGAACTGTGTTTCCTACTCATATGGACCATATGAGGTTCAACTCTGCTTATGAAACTGATACAAACCACAGCTCCACTTACATAAATTCACTTTAGTTAATTGTGAGAATCACGTTGGGTTCGTGAACTTGTAAAATCATTGGAGCCCAAAATTCACTTGGTTTACCAGAAATGAACTCTTGCTTGTAGGAAGACACAGTTCCTGGGGTTTAACTCCGTTTCTGAAGGGAAATTTAGAGCAGAGTTCTCATCCATGAAACACACTCTGTTTTAACGCAAGAAGCAAGGTCTTCTTTCCAGCATCTATAATACAGCAAGAACCATGAGCATGCCCAGAAAAAAAGAACTGTGTTTCCTACTCATACGGACCACACGAGGTTCAACTCTGCTAATGAAACTGATACAAACCACAGCTCCACTTACATAAATGCTCTTTAGTTAATTGTGAGATTTGCGTTGGGTTCGTGTACTTGTTATATCATTTGAGCCTAAAATCTCTTGGTTTCCCAGAAATGAACTCTTGCTATTAGGAAAACACTGATCCTGGGGTTTAACTCCGTTTCTGAAGGGAAATTCAGAACAGTGTTCTCATCCATGAAACACACTCTGTTTTAACGCAACAAGCAAGGACTTCTTTCCAGCATCTCTAATATAGCAAGAACCTAGAGCATGCCCTGAAAAAAAGAACTGTGTTTCCTACTCATACGGACCATATATAGTGCAACTCTACTTATGAAAATGATACTAACCCCGGCTGCACTTACTTAAATTCTCTTTAGTTAATAGTGAGAATCGCGTTGGGTTCGTGAACTGTGTAAAATCATTTGAGCCCAAAATTCACTTGGTTTACCAGAAATGAACTCTTGCTTGTAGGAAGACACAGATCCTGGTGTTTAACTCCGTTTCTGAAGGGAAATTCAGAGCAGTGTTCTCATCCATGAAACACACTCTGTTTTAACGCAAGAAGCAATGTCTTCTTTCCAGCATCTCTAATATAGCAAAAACCATGAGCATGCCCAGAAAAAAAGAACTGTGTTTCCTACTCATATGGACCATACATAGTTCAAGTCTGCATATGAAACTGATACAAACCACAGCTCCACTTACATAAATGTTCTTTAGTTAATTGTGAGAATCGCGTTGTGTTCGTGAACTGTGTAAAATCATTTGAGCCCAAAATTCACTTGTTTTACCAGAAATGAACTCTTGCTTGTAGCAATACACTGATCCTGGGGTTTAACTCCATTTCTGAAGGGAAATTCAGAACAGTGTTCTCATCCATGAAACACACTCTGTTTTAACGCAACAAGCAAGGACTTCTTTCCAGCATCTCTAATATAGCAAGAACCATGAGCATGCCCAGAAAAAAAGAACTGTGTTTCCTACTTATACGGACCATATATAGTGCAACTCTACTTAGGAAAATGATACTAACCACCGCTGCACTTAAATAAATTCTCTTTAGTTAATAGTGAGAATCGCGTTGGGTTCGTGAACTGTGTTAAATCATTGGAGCCCAAAATTGACTTGGTTTACCAGAAATGAACTCTTGCTTGTAGGAAAACACAGATCCTGTGGGTATCTCCGTTTCTGAAGGGAAATTCATTGCAGTGTTCTCATCCATGAAACACACTATGTTTTAACGCAAGTAGCAAGGTCTTCTTTCCAGCATCTCTAATATAGCAAGAACCATGAGCATGCCCAGAAAAAAAAGCACTGTGTTTCCTACTCATAGGGACCATACGTAGTTCAACTCTGCTTATCAAACTGATACTAACCACCGCTGCACTTACATAAATTCTCTTTATTTAATAGTGAGAATCGCGTTGGTTTCGTGAACTTGAAAAATCATTGGAGCCCAAAATTCACTTGGTTTACCAGAAATGAACTCTTGCTTGTAGGAAGACACAGATCCTGGGATTTAACTCCGTTTCTGAAGGGAAATTTAGAGCAGTGTTCTCATCCATGAAACACACTCTGTTTTAACGCAAGAAGCAAGGACTTCTTTCCAGCATCTCTAATACAGCAAGAACCATGAGCATGCCCAGAAAAAAAGAACTGTGTTTCCTACTCATATGGACCATATGTAGTTCAACTCTGCTTATGAAACTGATACAAACCACAGCACCACTTACATAAATGCTCTTTAGTTAATTGTGAGATTTGCATTGTGTTCGTGTACTGTGATATATCATTTGAGCCTAAAATCTCTTGGTTTCCCAGAAATGAACTCTTGCTTGTAGGAAAACACTGATCCTGTGGTTATGTCCATTTCTGAAGGGAAATTCAGAGCAGTGTTCTCATCCATGAAACACACTCTGTTTTAAAGCAAGAAGCAAGGTCTTCTTTCCAGCATCTCTAATATAGCAAGAACCATGAGCATGCCCAGAAAAAAAGAACTGTGTTTGCTACTCATAGGGACCATACGTAGTTCAACTCTGCTTATGAAACTGATACAAACCAAAGCTCCACTTACAAAAATGCACTTTAGTTAATTGTGAGAATCACGTTGGGTTCGTGAACTGTGTAAAATCATTTGAGCCCAAAATTCACTTGGTTGACCAGAAATGAACTCTTGCTTGTAGCAATACACTGATCCTGAAGTTTAACTCTGTTTCTGAAGGGACATTCAGAGCAGTGTTCTCATCCATGAAACACACTCTGTTTTAACGCAAGAAGTAAGCACTTCTTTCGCCTTTCTCTAATATGGCAAGAACCATGAGCATGCCCAGAAAAAAAGAACTGGGTTTTCTACTCATACGGACCATACGTAGTTCAACTCTGCTTATGAAACTGTTACAAACCACAGCTCCACTTACATAATTGCTATTTAGTTAATTGTGAGAATCGCGTTGGGTTTGTGAACTGTGTTATATCATTTGAGACCAAAATTCACTTGGTTTATCAGAAATGAACTCTTGCCTGTAGGAAAACAACGATCCTGTGGTTATCTCCGTTTCTGAAGGGAAATTCAAAGCAGTGTTCTCATCCATGAAACACACTCTGTTTTAACGCAAGAAGCAATGTCTTCTTTCCAGCATCTCTAATAAAGCAAGAACCATGAGCATGCCCTGAAAAAAAGAACTGTGTTTCCTACTCATACGGACCATATATAGTGCAACTCTACTTATGAAAATGATACTAACCACCGCTGCACTTACATAAATTCTCTTTAGTTAATAGTGAGAATCGCGTTGGGTTAGTGAACTGTGTAAAATCATTTGAGCCCAAAATTCACTTGGTTTACCAGAAATGAACTCTTGCTTGTAGGAAGACACAGATCCTGGTGTTTAACTCCGTTTCTGAAGGGAAATTTAGAGTAGTGTTCTCATCCATGAAACACACTCTGTTTTAACGCAAGAAGCAAGGTCTTCTTTCCAGCTTCTGTAATATAGCAAGAACCATGAGCATGACCAGAAAAAAAGAACTGTGTTTCCTACTCATACGGACCATACGAGGTTCAACTCTGCTTTTGAAACTGATAAAAACCACAGCTCCACTTACATAAATGCTCTTTAGTTAATTGTGAGAATCGCGTTGGGTTCATGAAATGTGTTATATCATTTGAGCCCAAAATCTCTTGGTTTCCCAGAAATGACCTCTTGCCTGTAGGAAAACCCAGATCCTGTGGTTATCTCCGTTTCTGAAGGGAAATTCAGAGCAGTGTTCTCATCCATGAAACACACTCTGTTTTAACGCAAGAAGCAAGGTCTTCTTTCCAGCATCTCTAATATAGCAAGAACCATGTGCATGCCCAGAAAAAAAGAACTGTGTTTCCTACTCATACGGACCATATATAGTGCAACTCTACTTATGAAAATGATACTAACCGACGCTGCACTTATAAATTCTCTTTAGTTAATAGTGAGAATCGTGTTGGGTTCGTGAACTGTGTAAAATCATTTGAGCCCAAAATTCACGTGGTTTACCAGAAATGAACTCTTGCTTGTAGGAAGACACAGATCCTGGGGTTTAACTCCGTTTCTGAGGTGAAATTTAGAGCAGCGTTCTCATCCATGAAACACACTCTGTTTTAAGGCAAGAAGCAAGGTATCCTTTCCAGCATCTCTAATATAGCAAGAACCATGAGAATGCCCAGAAAAAAAGAACTGTGTTTCCTACTCATATTGACCATATGTAGTTCAACTCTGCTTATGAAACTGATTCAAACCACAGCTCCACTTACATAAATGTTCTTTAGTTAATTGTGAGAATCGCGTTGTGTTCGTGAACTGTGTAAAATCATTTGACACAAAATTCACTTGGTTTACCAGAAACGAACTCTTGCTTGTAGCAATACACTGATCCTGGGGTTTAACTCCGTTTCTGAAGGGAAATTCAGAGCAGTGTTCTCATCCATGAAACACAGTCTGTTTTAACAGAATAAGCAAGCTCTTCTTTCGTGTGTCTCTAATACAGCAAGAACCATGAACATGCCCAGAAAAAAAGAACTGTGTTTCCTACTCATATGGACCATACGTTATTCAACTCTGCTTATGAAACTGATACAAACCACAGCTCCACTTACATAAATCCACTTTAGTTAATTGTGAGAATCACGTTGGGTTCGTGAACTGTGTAAAATCATTTGAGCCCAAAATTCACTTCGTTTACCAGAAATGAACTGTTGCTTGTAATAATACACTGATCCTGGGGTTTAACTCCGTATCTGAAGGGAAATTTAGAGCAGTGTTCTCATCCATGAAACACACTCTGTTTTAAGGCAAGAAGAAAGGTCTTCTTTCCAGCATCTCTAATATAATAAGAACCATGAGCATGCCCCAAAAAAAGAACTGTGTTTCCTACTCATACGGACCATACGTAGTTCAACTCTGCATATGAAACTGATACAAACCACAGCTCCACTTACATAAATGCTCTTTAGTTAATTGTGAAAATCACGTTGGGTTCGTGAACTGTGTAAAATCATTTGAGCCCAAAATTCACTTGGTTTACCAGAAATGAACTCTTACTTGAAGCAATACAATGATCCTGGGGTTTAACTCCGTTTCTGAAGGGAAAATAAGAGCCGTGTTCTCATCCATGAAACACAGTCTGTTTTAACGCAATAAGCAAGCTATTCTTTCGAGTGTCTCTAATACAGCAAGAACCATGAGCATGCCAAGAAAAAAAGAACTGTGTTTCCTACTCATACGGACTATATATAGTGCAACTCTACTTATGAAAATGATACTAACCCCCGCTGCACTTACATAAATTCTCTTTAGTTAATCGTGAGAATCACGTTGGGATCGTGAACTGTGTAAAATCATTTGAGCCCAAAATTCACTTAGTTTACCAGAAATGAACTCTTGCTTGTAGGAAGACACAGATCCTGGGGTTTAACTCCGTTTCTGAAGGGAAATTTAGAGCAATGTTCTCATCCATGAAACACACTCTGTTTTAACGCAAGAAGCAAGGTCTTCTTTCTACCAACTCTAATACAGCAAGAACCATGAGCATGCCCAGAAAAAAAGAACTTTGTTTCATACTCATACAGACCATAAATAGTGAAACTCTACTTATGAAAATGATACTAACCCCCGCTGCACTTACATAAATTCTCTTTAGTTAATAGTGAGAATCACCTTGGGATCGTGAACTGTGTAAAATCATTTGAGCCTAAAATTCACTTTGTTTACCAGAAATGAACTCTTGCTTGTAGGAAGACACAGATCCTGGGGTTTAACTCCGTTTCTGAAGCGAAATTTAGAGCAGTGTTCTCATCCATGAAACACACTCTGTTTTAACGCAAGAAGCAAGGTCTTCTTTCTACCATCTCTAATACAGCAAGAATCATGAGCATGCCCAGAAAAAAAGAACTGTGTTTCCTACTCATATGGACCATACGACGTTCAACTCTGCTTATGAAACTGATACAAACCACAGCTCCACTTACATAAATGCTCTTTAGTTAATTGTGAGAATCGCGTTGGGTTCGGGAACTGTGTTATATCTTTTGAGCCCAAAATCTCTTGGTTTCCCAGAAATGAACTCTTGCTTGTAGGAAAACACAGATCCTGTGGTTATCTCCGTTTCTGAAGGGAAATTCAGAGCAGTGTTCTCATCCATGAAACACACTCTGTTTTAACGCAAGAAGCAAGGTCTTCTTTCCAGCATCTCTAATATAGGAAGAACCATGAGCATGCCCAGAAAAAAATAAACTGTGTTTGCTACTCATGGGGACCATACGTAGTTCAACTCTGCTTATGAAACTGATACAAACCACAGCTCCACTTACATAAATGCACTTTAGTTAATTGTGAGAATCACGTTGGGTCTGTGAACTGTGTAAAATCATTTGAGCCCAAAATACATTTGTTTTACCAGAAATGAAGTCTTGCTTGTAATAATACACTGATCCTGGGTTTTAACTCCGTTTCTGAAGGAAATTTAGAGCAGTGTTCTCATCCATGAAACACACTCTGTTTTAAGGCAAGAAGAAAGGTCTTCTATCCAGCATCTCTAATATAGCAAGAACCATGAGCATGCCCAGAAAAAAAGAACTGTGTTTCCTACTCATACGGACCATACGTAGTTCAACTCTGCATATGAAACTGATACAAACCACAGCTCCACTTACATAAATGCTCTTTAGTTAATTGTGAGAATCACGTTGGGTTCGTGAACTGTGTAAAATCATTTGAGCCCAAAATTCACTTGGTTTACCAGAAATGAACTCTTGCTTGAAGCAATACAATAATCCTGGGGTTTAACTCCGTTTCTGAAGGGAAATTCAGAGCAGTGTTCTCATCCATGAAACACAGTCCGTTTTAATGCAATAAGCAAGCTCTTCTTTCGAGTGTCTCTAATACAGCAAGAACCATGAGCATGCCCAGAAAAAAAGAACTGTGTTTCCTACTCATACAGACCATATATAGTGCAACTCTACTTATGAAAATGATACTAACCCCCATGAACTTACATAAATTCTCTTTACTTAATAGTTACAATTGCGTTGGATTCGTGAACTCTGTAAAATCATTTGAGCCCAAAATTCACTTAGTTTACCAGAAATGAACTCTTGCTTGTAGGAAGACACAGATCCTGGGGTTTAACTCCGTTTCTGAAGGGAAATTCAGAGCAGTTTTCTCATCCATGAAACACAGTCTGTTTTAACGCAATAAGCAAGCTCTTCTTTCGAGTGTCTCTAATTCAGCAAGAACCATGAGCATGCCCAGAAAAAAAGAACTGTGTTTCCTACTAATATGGACCATACGTAGTTCAACTGTGCTTATGAAACTGATACAAACCACAGCTCCACTTACATGAATTCTCTTTAGTGAATTGTGAAAATCGCGTTGGTTTCGGGAACTGTGTTATATCTTTTGAGCCCAAAATCTCTTGGTTTCCCAGAAATGAACTCCTGCTTGTAGGAAAACACAGATCCTGTGGTTATCTCCGTTTCTGAAGGGAAATTCAGAGCAGTGTTCTCATCCATGAAACACACTCTGTTTTAACGCAAGAAGCAAGGTCTTCTTTCCAGCATCTCTAATACATGAAGAACCATGAGCATGCCCAGAAAAAAATAAACTGTGTTTGCTACTCATAGGGACCATACGTAGTTCAACTCTGCTTATGAAACTGATACAAACCATAGCTCCACTTACATAAATGCACTTTAGTTAATTGTGAGATTCACGTTGGGTCTGTGAACTGTGTAAAATCATTTGAGCCCAAAATACACTTGTTTTACCAGAAATGAACTCTTGCTTGTAATAATACACTGATCCTGGGTTTTAACTCCGTTTCTGAATGAAATTTAGAGCAGTGTTCTCATCCATGAAACACACTCTGTTTTAAGGCAAAAAGAAAGGTCTTCTATCCAGCATCTCAAATATAGCAAGATCCATGAGCATGCCCAGAAAAAAAGAACTGTGTTTCCTACTCATACGTACCATACGTAGTTCAACTCTGCATATGAAATTGATATAAACCACAGCTCCACTTACATAAATGCTCTTTAGTTAATAGTGAGAATCGCGTTGGGTTTGTGAACTCTCTAAAATCATTTGAGCCCAAAATTCACTTGGTTTACCAGAAATGAACTCTTGCTTGTAGCAATACACTGATCCTGGGGTTTAACTCCGTTTCTGAAGGGAAATTCAGAGCAGTTTTCTCATCCATGAAACACAGTCTGTTTTAACGCAATAAGCAAGCTCTTCTTTCGAGTGTCTCTAATACACCAAGAACCATGAGCATGCCCAGAAAAAAAGAACTGTGTTTCCTACTCATACGGACCATATATAGTGCAACTCTACTTATGAAAATGACACTAACCCCCGCTGCACTTACATAAATTCTCTTTAGTTAATAGTGAGAATCGCGTTGGGTTCGTGAACTGTGTAAAATCATTTGACCAAAAAATTCACTTAGTTTACCAGAAATGAACTCTTGCTTGTAGGAAGACACAGATCCTGGGGTTTAACTCCGTTTCTGAAGGGAAATTTATAGCATTGTTCTCATCCATCAAACACACTCTGTTTTAAGGCAAGAAGCAAGGTCTTCTTTCCAGCATCTCTAATACAGCAAGAACCATGAGCATGCCCAGAAAAAAAGAACTGTGTTTCCTACTCATATGGACCATACGTAGTTCAACTCTGCTTATGAAACTGATACAAACCACAGCTCCACTTACATAAATGCTCTTTAGTTAATTGTGAGAATCATGTTGGGTTCGTGAACTGTGTTATATCTTTTGAGCCCAAAATCTCTTGGTTTCCCAGAAATGAACTCTTGCTTGTAGGAAAACACAGATCCTCTGGTTATCTCTGTTTCTGAAGGGAAATTCAGAGCAGTGTTCTCATCCATGAAACACACTCTGTTTTAACGCAAGAAGCAAGGTCTTCTTTCCAGCATCTCTAATATAGGAAGAACCATGAGCATGCCCAGAAAAAAAGAAGTGTGTTTCCTACTCATAGGGACCATACGTAGTTCATCTCTGCTCATGAAACTGATACAAACCACAGCTCCACTTACATAAATGCACTTTAGTTAATTGTGAGAATCACGTTGGGTCTGTGAATTGTGTAAAATCATTTGAGCCCAAAATTCACTTGGTTTACCAGAAATGAACTCTTGCTTGTAATAATACACTGATCCTGGGGATTAACTCCGTTTCTGAAGGGAAATTTAAAGCAGTGTTCTCATCCATGAAACACACTCTGTTTTAAGGCAAGAAGAAAGGTCTTCTTTCCAGCATCTCTAATATAGCAAGAACCATGAGCATGCCCAGAAAAAAAGAACTGTGTTTCCTACTCATACGGACCATACGTAGTACAACTCTGCATATGAAAGTGATACAAACCACAGCTCCACTTACATAAATGCTCTTTAGTTAATAGTGAGAATCGCGTTGGGTTTGTGAACTCTCTAAAATCATTTGAGCCCAAAATTCACTTTGTTTACCAGAAATGAACTCTTGCTTGTAGCAATACACTGATCCTGGGGTTTAACTCCGTTTCTGAAGGGAAATTCAGAGCAGTTTTCTCATCCATGAAACACAGTCTGTTTTAACGCAATAAGCAAGCTCTTCTTTCGAGTGTCTCTAATACACCAAGAACCATGAGCATGCCCAGAAAAAAAGAACTGTGTTTCCTACTCATACGGACCATATATAGTGCAACTCTACTTATGAAAATGATACTAACCCCCGCTGCACTTACATAAATTCTCTTTAGTTAATAGTGAGAATCGCGTTGGGTTCGTGAACTGTGTAAAATCATTTGACCAAAAAATTCACTAAGTTTACCAGAAATGAACTCTTGCTTGTAGGAAGACACAGGTCCTGGGGTTTAACTCCGTTTCTGAAGGGAAATTTATAGCATTGTTCTCATCCATCAAACACACTCTGTTTTAAGGCAAGAAGCAAGGTCTTCTTTCCAGCATCTCTAATAGAACAAGAACCTTGAGAATGTCCAGAAAAAAAGAACTGTGTTTCCTTATCATACGGACCATACGTAGTTCAACTCTGCTTATGAAACTGATACAAACCACAGCTTCACTTACATAAATGCTCTTTAGGTAATTGTGAGAATCGTGTTGGGTTCGTGAACTGTGTTATATCATTTGAGCCCAAAATTCACATGGTTTACCAGAGATGAACTCTTGCTTGAAGCAATACAATGATCCTGGGCATTAACTCCGTTTCGCAAGGGAAATTTAGAGCAGTGTTCTCATCCATGAAACACACTCTGTTTTAAGGCAAAAAGAAACGTCTTCTATCCAGCATCTCAAATATAGCAAGATCCATGAGCATGCCCAGAAAAAAAGAACTGTGTTTCCTACTCATACGTACCATACGTAGTTCAACTCTGCATATGAAATTGATATAAACCACAGCTCCACTTACATAAATGCTCTTTAGTTAATAGTGAGAATCGCGTTGGGTTTGTGAACTCTCTAAAATCATTTGAGCCCAAAATTCACTTTGTTTACCAGAATTGAACTCTTGCTTGTAGCAATACACTGATCCTGGGGTTTAACTCCGTTTCTGAAGGGAAATTCAGAGCAGTTTTCTCATCCATGAAACACAGTCTGTTTTAACGCAATAAGCAAGCTCTTCTTTCAAGTGTCTCTAATACACCAAGAACCATGAGCATGCCCAGAAAAAAAGAACTGTGTTTCCTACTCATACGGACCATATATAGTGCAACTCTACTTATGAAAATGATACTAACCCCCGCTGCACTTACATAAATTCTCTTTAGTTAATAGTGAGAATCGCGTTGGGTTCGTGAACTGTGTAAAATCATTTGACCAAAAAATTCACTTAGTTTACCAGAAATGAACTCTTGCTTGTAGGAAGACACAGATCCTGGGGTTTAACTCCGTTTCTGAAGGGAAATTTATAGCATTGTTCTCATCCATCAAAAACACTCTGGTTTAAGGCAAGAAGCAAGGTCTTCTTTCCAGCATCTCTAATAGAACAAGAACCTTGAGAATGTCCAGAAAAAAAGAACTGTGTTTCCTTATCATACGGACCATACGTAGTTCAACTCTGCTTATGAAACTGATACAAACCACAGCTTCACTTACATAAATGCTCTTTAGGTAATTGTGAGAATCGTGTTGGGTTCGTGAACTGTGTTATATCATTTGAGCCCAAAATTCACATGGTTTACCAGAGATGAACTCTTGCTTGAAGCAATACAATGATCCTGGGCATTAACTCCGTTTCTCAAGGGAAATTTAGAGCAGTGTTCTCATCCATGAAACACACTCTGTTTTAACGCAAGAAGCAAGGTCTTCTTTCCACCATCTCTAATACAGCAAGAACCATGAGCATGCCCAGAAAAAAAGAACTGTGTTTCCTACTCATATGGACCATACGTCATTCAACTCTGCTTATGAAACTGATACAAACCACAGCTCCACTTACATAAATGCTCTTTAGTTAATTGTGAGAATCGCGTTGGGTTCGAGAACTGTGATATATCTTTTGAGGCCAAAATCTCTTGGTTCCCGAGAAATGAACTCTTGCTTGTAGGAAAACACAGATCCTGTTGTTATCTCCGTTTCTGAAGGGAAATTCAGAGCAGTGTTCTCATCCATGAAACCCACTCTGTTTTAACGCAAGAAGCAAGGTCTTCTTTCCAGCATCTCTAATATAGGAAGAACCATGAGCATGCCCAGAAAAAAAGAAGTGTGTTTCCTACTCATAGGGACCATACGTAGTTCATCTCTGCTCATGAAACTGATACAAACCACAGCTCCACTTACATAAATGCACTTTAGTTAATTGTGAGAATCACGTTGGGTCTGTGAATTGTGTAAAATCATTTGAGCCCAAAATTCACTTGGTTTACCAGAAATGAACTCTTGCTTGTAATAATACACTGATCCTGGGGATTAACTCCGTTTCTGAAGGGAAATTTAAAGCAGTGTTCTCATCCATGAAACACACTCTGTTTTAAGGCAAGAAGAAAGGTCTTCTTTCCAGCATCTCTAATATAGCAAGAACCATGAGCATGCCCAGAAAAAAAGAACTGTGTTTCCTACTCATACGGACCATATATAGTGCAACTCTACTTATGAAAATGATACTAACCCCCGCTGCACTTACATAAATTCTCTTTAGTTAATAGTGAGAATCGCGTTGGGTTCGTGAATTGTGTAAAATCATTTGACCAAAAAATTCACTTAGTTTACCAGAAATGAACTCTTGCTTGTAGGAAGACACAGATCCTGGGGTTTAACTCCGTTTCTGAAGGGAAATTTATAGCATTGTTCTCATCCATCAAACACACTCTGTTTTAATGCAAGAAGCAAGGTCTTCTTTCCAGCATCTCTAATAGAACAAGAACCTTGAGAATGTCCAGAAAAAAAGAACTGTGTTTCCTTATCATACGGACCATACGTAGTTCAACTCTGCTTATGAAACTGATACAAACCACAGCTTCACTTACATAAATGCTCTTTAGGTAATTGTGAGAATCGTGTTGGGTTCGTGAACTGTGTTATATCATTTGAGCCCAAAATTCACATGGTTTACCAGAGATGAACACTTGCTTGAAGCAATACAATGATCCTGGGCATTAACTCCGTTTCTCAAGGGAAATTTAGAGCAGTGTTCTCATCCATGAAACACACTCTGTTTTAACGCAAGAAGCAAGGTCTTCTTTCCACCATCTCTAATACAGCAAGAACCATGAGCATGCCCAGAAAAAAAGAACTGTGTTTCCTACTCATATGGACCATACGTCATTCAACTCTGCTTATGAAACTGATACAAACCACAGCTCCACTTACATAAATGCTCTTTAGTTAATTGTGAGAATCGCGTTGGGTTCGGGAACTGTGATATATCTTTTGAGGCCAAAATCTCTTGGTTCCCGAGAAATGAACTCTTGCTTGTAGGAAAACACAGATCCTGTTGTTATCTCCGTTTCTGAAGGGAAATTCAGAGCAGTGTTCTCATCCATGAAACCCACTCTGTTTTAACGCAAGAAGCAAGGTCTTCTTTCCAGCATCTCTAATATAGGAAGAACCATGAGCATGCCCAGAAAAAAAGAAGTGTGTTTCCTACTCATAGGGACCATACGTAGTTCATCTCTGCTCATGAAACTGATACAAACCACAGCTCCACTTACATAAATGCACTTTAGTTAATTGTGAGAATCACGTTGGGTCTGTGAATTGTGTAAAATCATTTGAGCCCAAAATTCACTTGGTTTACCAGAAATGAACTCTTGCTTGTAATAATACACTGATCCTGGGGATTAACTCCGTTTCTGAAGGGAAATTTAAAGCAGTGTTCTCATCCATGAAACACACTCTGTTTTAAGGCAAGAAGAAAGGTCTTCTTTCCAGCATCTCTAATATAGCAAGAACCATGAGCATGCCCAGAAAAAAAGAACTGTGTTTCCTACTCATACGGACCATACATAGTACAACTCTGTATATGAAAGTGATACAAACCACAGCTCCACTTACATAAATGCTCTTTAGTTAATTGTGGGAATCACGTTGGGTTCGTGAACTGTGTCAAATCATTTGAGCCCAAAATTCACTTGGTTTACCAGAAATGAACTCTTGCTTGAAGCAATACAATGATCCTGGGGTTTAACTCCGTTTGTGAAGGGAAATTCAGAGCAGTTTTCTCATCCATGAAACACAGTCTGTTTTAACGCAATAAGCAAGCTCTTCATTCGAGTGTCTCTAATACAGCAAGAACCATGAGCATGCCCAGAAAAAAAGAACTGTGTTTCCTACTCATATGGACCATACGTAGTTCAACTCTGCTTATGAAACTGATACAAACCACAGCTCCACTTACATAAATGCTCTTTAGGTAATTGTGAGAATCGTGTTGGGTTCGTGAACTGTGTTATATCATTTGAGCCCAAAATTCACATGGTTTACCCTAGATGAACTCTTGCTTGAAGCAATACAATGATCCTGGGGTTTAACTCCGTTTCTGAAGGGAAATTCAGAGCTGTGTTCTCATCCATGAAACACACTCTGTTTTAAGGCAAAAAGAAAGGTCTTCTATCCAGCATCTCAAATATAGCAAGATCCATGAGCATGCCCAGAAAAAAAGAACTGTGTTTCCTACTCATACGTACCATACGTAGTTCAACTCTGCATATGAAATTGATATAAACCACAGCTCCACTTACATAAATGCTCTTTAGTTAATAGTGAGAATCGCGTTGGGTTTGTGAACTCTCTAAAATCATTTGAGCCCAAAATTCACTTGGTTTACCAGAAATGAACTCTTGCTTGTAGCAATACACTGATCCTGGGGTTTAACTCCGTTTCTGAAGGGAAATTCAGAGCAGTTTTCTCATCCATGAAACACAGTCTGTTTTAACGCAATAAGCAAGCTCTTCTTTCGAGTGTCTCTAATACACCAAGAACCATGAGCATGCCCAGAAAAAAAGAACTGTGTTTCCTACTCATACGGACCATATATAGTGCAACTCTACTTATGAAAATGACACTAACCCCCGCTGCACTTACATAAATTCTCTTTAGTTAATAGTGAGAATCGCGTTGGGTTCGTGAACTGTGTAAAATCATTTGACCAAAAAATTCACTTAGTTTACCAGAAATGAACTCTTGCTTGTAGGAAGACACAGATCCTGGGGTTTAACTCCGTTTCTGAAGGGAAATTTATAGCATTGTTCTCATCCATCAAACACACTCTGTTTTAAGGCAAGAAGCAAGGTCTTCTTTCCAGCATCTCTAATACAGCAAGAACCATGAGCATGCCCAGAAAAAAAGAACTGTGTTTCCTACTCATACGGACCATACGTAGTACAACTCTGCATATGAGAGTGATACAAACCACAGATCCACTTACATAAATGCTCTTTAGTTAATTGTGAGAATCACGTTGGGTTCGTGAACTGTGTAAAATCATTTGAGCCCAAAATTCACTTGGTTTACCAGAAATGAACTCTTGCTTGAAGCAATAAAATGATCCTGGGGTTTAACTCCGTTTGTGAAGGGAAATTCAGAGCAGTTTTCACATCCATGACACAGTCTGTTTGAACGCAATAAGCAAGCTCTTCTTTCGAGTGTCTCTAATACAGCAAGAACCATGAGCATGCAGAGAAAAAAAGAACTGTGTTTCCTACTCATATGGACCATACGTAGTTCAACTCTGCTTATGAAACTGATACAAACCACAGCTCCACTTACATAAATGCTCTTTAGGTATTTGTGAGAATCGTGTTGGGTTCGTAAACTGTGTTATATCATTTGAGCCCAAAATTCACATGGTTTACCCTAGATGAACTCTTGCTTGAAGCAATACAATGATCCTGGGGTTTAACTCCGTTTCTGAAGGGAAATTCAGAGCTGTGTTCTCATCCATGAAACACAGTCTGTTTTAACGCAAGACACATGCTCTATTTTCCAGAATCTCTAATAGAACAAGAACCTTGAGAATGTCCAGAAAAAAAGAACTGTGTTTCCTTATCATACGGACCATACGTAGTTCAACTCTGCTTATGAAACTGATACAAACCACAGCTTCACTTACATAAATGCTCTTTAGGTAATTGTGAGAATCGTGTTGGGTTCGTGAACTGTGTTATATCATTTGAGCCCAAAATTCACATGGTTTACCAGAGATGAACTCTTGCTTGAAGCAATACAATGATCCTGGGCATTAACTCCGTTTCTCAAGGGAAATTTAGAGCAGTGTTCTCATCCATGAAACACACTCTGTTTTAACGCAAGAAGCAAGGTCTTCTTTCCACCATCTCTAATACAGCAAGAACCATGAGCATGCCCAGAAAAAAAGAACTGTGTTTCCTACTCATATGGACCATACGTCATTCAACTCTGCTCATGAAACTGATACAAACCACAGCTCCACTTACATAAATGCTCTTTAGTTAATTGTGAGAATCGCGTTGGGTTCGGGAACTGTGATATATCTTTTGAGGCCAAAATCTCTTGGTTCCCGAGAAATGAACTCTTGCTTGTAGGAAAACACAGATCCTGTTGTTATCTCCGTTTCTGAAGGGAAATTCAGAGCAGTGTTCTCATCAATGAAACACACTCTGTTTTAACGCAAGAAGCAAGGTCTTCTTTCCAGCATCTCTAATATAGGAAGAACCATGAGCATGCCCAGAAAAAAAGAAGTGTGTTTCCTACTCATAGGGACCATACGTAGTTCATCTCTGCTCATGAAACTGATACAAACCACAGCTCCACTTACATAAATGCACTTTAGTTAATTGTGAGAATCACGTTGGGTCTGTGAATTGTGTAAAATCATTTGAGCCCAAAATTCACTTGGTTTACCAGAAATGAACTCTTGCTTGTAATAATACACTGATCCTGGGGATTAACTCCGTTTCTGAAGGGAAATTTAAAGCAGTGTTCTCATCCATGAAACACACTCTGTTTTAACGCAATAAGCAAGCTCTTCTTTCGAGTGTCTCTAATACAGCAAGAACCATGAGCATGCCCAGAAAAAAAGAACTGTGTTTCCTACTCATACGGACCATACGTAGTTCAACTCTGCTTATGAAACTGATACAAACCACAGCTCCACTTACATAAATGCTCTTTAGTTAATTGTGAGAATCGCGTTGGGTTCGGGAACTGTGATATATCTTTTGAGGCCAAAATCTCTTGGTTCCCGAGAAATGAACTCTTGCTTGTAGGAAAACACAGATCCTGTTGTTATCTCCGTTTCTGAAGGGAAATTCAGAGCAGTGTTCTCATCAATGAAACACACTCTGTTTTAACGCAAGAAGAAAGGTCTTCTATCCAGCATCTCAAATATAGCAAGATCCATGAGCATGCCCAGAAAAAAAGAACTGTGTTTCCTACTCATACGGACCATATATAGTGCAACTCTACTTATGAAAATGATACTAACACCCGCTGCACTTACATAAATTCTCTTTAGTTAATCGTGAGAATCACGTTGGGATCGTGAACTGTGAAAAATCATTTGAGCCCAAAATTCACTTAGTTTACCAGAAATGAACTCTTGCTTGTAGGAAGACACAGATCCTGGGGTTTAACTCCGTTTCTGAAGGGAAATTTAGAGCAGTGTTCTCATCCATGAAACACACTCTGTTTTAACGCAAGAAGCAAGGTCTACTTTCTACCATCTCTAATACAGCAAGAACCATGAGCATGCCCAGAAAAAAAGAACTGTGTTTCCCACTCATATGGACCATACGACGTTCAACTCTGCTTATGAAACTGATACAAACCACAGCTCCACTTACATAAATGCTCTTTAGTTAATTGTGAGAATCACGTTGGGTTCGTGAACTGTGTAAAATCTTTTGAGCCCAAAATTCACTTGGTTTACCAGAAATGAACTCTTGCTTGAAGCAATACAATGATCCTGGGGTTTAACTCCATTTCTGAAGGGAAATTCAGAGCAGTGTTCTCATCCATGAAACACAGTCCGTTTTAAGGCAATAAGCAAGCTCTTTTTTCGCGTGTCTCTAATACAGCAAGAACCATGAGCATGCCCAGAAAAAAAGAACTGTGTTTCCTACTCATACAGACCATATATAGTGCAACTCTACTTATGAAAATGATACTAAACCCCCTGCACTTACATAAATTCTCTTTACTTAATAGTTACAATTGCGTTGGATTCTTCAACTCTGTAAAATCATTTGAGCCCAAAATTCACTTAGTTTACCAGAAATGAACTCTTGCTTGTAGGAAGACACAGATCCTGAGGTTTAACTCCGTTTCTGAAGCGAAATTCAGAGCAGTGTTCTCATCGATGAAACACAGTCTGTTTTAAAGGAATTAGCAAGCTCTTCTTTCGAGTGTCTCTAATACAGCATGAACCATGAGCATGCCCAGAAAAAAAGAACTTTGTTTCCTACTAATACAGACCTTATATAGTGCAACTCTACTTATAAAAATGATACTAACCCCCGCTGCACTTACATAAATTCTCTTTAGTTAATAGTGAGAATCGCGTTGGGTTCGTGAACTGTGTAAAATCATTTGAGCCCAAAATTCACTTGGTTTACCAGAAATGAACTCTTGCTTGTAGCAATACACTGATCCTGGGGTTTAACTCCGTTTCTGAAGGGAAATTCAGAGCTGTGTTCTCATCCATGAAACACAGTCTGTTTTAACGCAAGACACATGCTCTATTTTCCAGAATCTCTAATAGAACAAGAACCTTGAGAATGTCCAGAAAAAAAGAACTGTGTTTCCTTATCATACGGACCATACGTAGTTCAACTCTGCTTATGAAACTGATACAAACCACAGCTTCACTTACATAAATGCTCTTTAGGTAATTGTGAGAATCGTGTTGGGTTCGTGAACTGTGTTATATCTTTTGAGCCCAAAATTCACATGGTTTACCAGAGATGAACTCTTGCTTGAAGCAATACAATGATCCTGGGCATTAACTCCGTTTCTCAAGGGAAATTTAGAGCAGTGTTCTCATCCATGAAACACACTCTGTTTTAACGCAAGAAGCAAGGTCTTCTTTCCACCATCTCTAATACAGCAAGAACCATGAGCATGCCCAGAAAAAAAGAACTGTGTTTCCTACTCATATGGACCATACGTCATTCAACTCTGCTCATGAAACTGATACAAACCACAGCTCCACTTACATAAATGCTCTTTAGTTAATTGTGAGAATCGCGTTGGGTTCGGGAACTGTGATATATCTTTTGAGGCCAAAATCTCTTGGTTCCCGAGAAATGAACTCTTGCTTGTAGGAAAACACAGATCCTGTTGTTATCTCCGTTTCTGAAGGGAAATTCAGAGCAGTGTTCTCATCAATGAAACACACTCTGTTTTAACGCAAGAAGCAAGGTCTTCTTTCCAGCATCTCTAATATAGGAAGAACCATGAGCATGCCCAGAAAAAAAGAACTGTGTTTCCTACTCATACGGACCATATATAGTGCAACTCTACTTATGAAAATGATACTAACCCCCGCTGCACTTACATAATTTCTCTTTAGTTAATAGTGAGAATCGCGTTGGGTTCGTGAACTGTGTAAAATCATTTGACCAAAAAATTCACTTAGTTTACCAGAAATGAACTCTTGCTTGTAGGAAGACACAGATCCTGGGGTTTAACTCCATTTCTGAAGGGAAATTTATAGCATTGTTCTCATCCATCAAACACACTCTGTTTTAAGGCAAGAAGCAAGGTCTTCTTTCCAGCATCTCTAATACAGCAAGAACCATGAGCATGCCCAGAAAAAAAGAACTGTGTTTCCTACTCATATGGACCATACGTAGTTCAACTCTGCTTATGAAACTGATACAAACCACAGCTCCACTTACATAAATGCTCTTTAGTTAATTGTGAGAATCATGTTGGGTTCGTGAACTGTGTTATATCTTTTGAGCCCAAAATCTCTTGGTTTCCCAGAAATGAACTCTTGCTTGTAGGAAAACACAGATCCTCTGGTTATCTCTGTTTCTGAAGGGAAATTCAGAGCAGTGTTCACATCCATGAAACACACTCTGTTTTAACGCAAGAAGCAAGGTCTTCTTTCCAGCATCTCTAATATAGGAAGAACCATGAGCATGCCCAGAAAAAAAGAAGTGTGTTTCCTACTCATAGGGACCATACGTAGTTCATCTCTGCTCATGAAACTGATACAAACCACAGCTCCACTTACATAAATGCACTTTAGTTAATTGTGAGAATCACGTTGGGTCTGTGAATTGTGTAAAATCATTTGAGCCCAAAATTCACTTGGTTTACCAGAAATGAACTCTTGCTTGTAATAATACACTGATCCTGGGGATTAACTCCGTTTCTGAAGGGAAATTTAAAGCAGTGTTCTCATCCATGAAACACACTCTGTTTTAAGGCAAGAAGAAAGGTCTTCTTTCCAGCATCTCTAATATAGCAAGAACCATGAGCATGCCCAGAAAAAAAGAACTGTGTTTCCTACTCATACGGACCATACGTAGTACAACTCTGCATATGAAAGTGATACAAACCACAGCTCCACTTACATAAATGCTCTTTAGTTAATTGTGAGAATCACGTTGGGTTCGTGAACTGTGTAAAATCATTTGAGCCATTATTCCCTTGGTTTACCAGAAATGAACTCTTGCTTGAAGCAATACAATGATCCTGGGGTTTAACTCCGTTTGTGAAGGGAAATTCAGAGCAGTTTTCTCATCCATGAAACACAGTCTGTTTTAACGCAATAAGCAAGCTCTTCTTTCGAGTGTCTCTAATACAGCAAGAACCATGAGCATGCCCAGAAAAAAAGAACTGTGTTTCCTACTCATATGGACCATACGTAGTTCAACTCTGCTTATGAAACTGATACAAACCACAGCTCCACTTACATAAATGCTCTTTAGGTATTTGTGAGAATCGTGTTGGGTTCGTGAACTGTGTTATATCATTTGAGCCCAAAATTCACATGGTTTACCCTAGATGAACTCTTGCTTGAAGCAATACAATGATCCTGGGGTTTAACTCCGTTTCTGAAGGGAAATTCAGAGCTGTGTTCTCATCCATTTAACACAGTCTGTTTTAACGCAAGACACATGCTCTATTTTCCAGAATCTCTAATAGAACAAGAACCTTGAGAATGTCCAGAAAAAAAGAACTGTGTTTCCTTATCATACGGACCATACGTAGTTCAACTCTGCTTATGAAACTGATACAAACCACAGCTTCACTTACATAAATGCTCTTTAGGTAATTGTGAGAATCGTGTTGGGTTCGTGAACTGTGTTATATCATTTGAGCCCAAAATTCACATGGTTTACCAGAGATGAACTCTTGCTTGAAGCAATACAATGATCCTGGGCATTAACTCCGTTTCTCAAGGGAAATTTAGAGCAGTGTTCTCATCCATGAAACACACTCTGTTTTAACGCAAGAAGCAAGGTCTTCTTTCCACCATCTCTAATACAGCAAGAACCATGATCATGCCCAGAAAAAAAGAACTGTGTTTCCTACTCATATGGACCATACGTCATTCAACTCTGCTTATGAAACTGATACAAACCACAGCTCCACTTACATAAATGCTCTTTAGTTAATTGTGAGAATCGCGTTGGGTTCGGGAAATGTGATATATCTTTTGAGGCCAAAATCTCTTGGTTCCCGAGAAATGAACTCTTGCTTGTAGGAAAACACAGATCCTCTGGTTATCTCTGTTTCTGAAGGGAAATTCAGAGCAGTGTTCTCATCCATGAAACACACTCTGTTTTAACGCAAGAAGCAAGGTCTTCTTTCCAGCATCTCTAATATAGGAAGAACCATGAGCATGCCCAGAAAAAAAGAAGTGTGTTTCCTACTCATAGGTACCATACGTAGTTCATCTCTGCTCATGAAACTGATACAAACCACAGCTCCACTTACATAAATGCACTTTAGTTAATTGTGAGAATCACGTTGTTTCTGTGAATTGTGTAAAATCATTTGAGCCCAAAATTCACTTGGTTTACCATAAATGAACTCTTGCTTGTAATAATACACTGATCCTGGGGATTAACTCCGTTTCTGAAGGGAAATTTAAAGCAGTGTTCTCATCCATGAAACACACTCTGTTTTAAGGCAAGAAGAAAGGTCTTCTTTCCAGCATCTCTAATATAGCAAGAACCATGAGCATGCCCAGAAAAAAAGAACTGTGTTTCCTACTCATACGGACCATACGTAGTACAACTCTGCATATGAAAGTGATACAAACCACAGCTCCACTTACATAAATGCTCTTTAGTTAATTGTGAGAATCACGTTGGGTTCGTGAACTGTGTAAAATCATTTGAGCCATTATTCACTTGGTTTACCAGAAATGAACTCTTGCTTGAAGCAATACAATGATCCTGGGGTTTAACTCCGTTTGTGAAGGGAAATTCAGAGCAGTTTTCTCATCCATGAAACACAGTCTGTTTTAACGCAATAAGCAAGCTCTTCTTTCGAGTGTCTCTAATACAGCAAGAACCATGAGCATGCCCAGAAAAAAAGAACTGTGTTTCCTACTCATATGGACCATACGTAGTTCAACTCTGCTTATGAAACTGATACAAACCACAGCTCCACTTACATAAATGCTCTTTAGGTATTTGTGAGAATCGTGTTGGGTTCGTGAACTGTGTTATATCATTTGAGCCCAAAATTCACATGGTTTACCCTAGATGAACTCTTGCTTGAAGCAATACAATGATCCTGGGGTTTAACTCCGTTTCTGAAGGGAAATTCAGAGCTGTGTTCTCATCCATTTAACACAGTCTGTTTTAACGCAAGACACATGCTCTGTTTTCCAGAATCTCTAATAGAACAAGAACCTTGAGAATGTCCAGAAAAAAAGAACTGTGTTTCCTTATCATACGGACCATACGTAGTTCAACTCTGCTTATGAAACTGATACAAACCACAGCTTCACTTACATAAATGCTCTTTAGGTAATTGTGAGAATCGTGTTGGGTTCGTGAACTGTGTTATATCATTTGAGCCCAAAATTCACATGGTTTACCAGAGATGAACTCTTGCTTGAAGCAATACAATGATCCTGGGCATTAACTCCGTTTCTCAAGGGAAATTTAGAGCAGTGTTCTCATTATGAAACACACTCTGTTTTAACGCAAGAAGCAAGGTCTTCTTTCCACCATCTCTAATACAGCAAGAACCATGAGCATGCCCAGAAAAAAAGAACTGTGTTTCCTACTCATATGGACCATACGTCATTCAACTCTGCTTATGAAACTGATACAAACCACAGCTCCACTTACATAAATGCTCTTTAGTTAATTGTGAGAATCGCGTTGGGTTCGGGAAATGTGATATATCTTTTGAGGCCAAAATCTCTTGGTTCCCGAGAAATGAACTCTTGCTTGTAGGAAAACACAGATCCTGTTGTTATCTCCGTTTCTGAAGGGAAATTCAGAGCAGTGTTCTCATCCATGAAACACAGTCTGTTTTAACGCAAGAAGCAAGGTCTTCTTTCGAGTGTCTCTAATACACCAAGAACCATGAGCATGCCCAGAAAAAAAGAACTGTGTTTCCTACTCATACGGACCATATATAGTGCAACTCTACTTATGAAAATGATACTAACCCCCGCTCACTTACATAAATTCTCTTTAGTTAATAGTGAGAATCGCGTTGGGTTCGTGAACTGTGTAAAATCATTTGACCAAAAAATTCACTTAGTTTACCAGAAATGAACTCTTGCTTGTAGGAAGACACAGATCCTGGGGTTTAACTCCGTTTCTGAAGGGAAATTTATAGCATTGTTCTCATCCATCAAACACACTCTGTTTTAAGGCAAGAAGCAAGGTCTTCTTTCCAGCATCTCTAATACAGCAAGAACCATGAGCATGCCCAGAAAAAAAGAACTGTGTTTCCTACTCATATGGACCATACGTAGTTCAACTCTGCTTATGAAACTGATACAAACCACAGCTCCACTTACATAAATGCTCTTTAGTTAATTGTGAGAATCATGTTGGGTTCGTGAACTGTGTTATATCTTTTGATCCCAAAATCTCTTGGTTTCCCAGAAATGAACTCTTGCTTGTAGGAAAACACAGATCCTCTGGTTATCTCTGTTTCTGAAGGGAAATTCAGAGCAGTGTTCTCATCCATGAAACACACTCTGTTTTAACGCAAGAAGCAAGGTCTTCTTTCCAGCATCTCTAATATAGGAAGAACCATGAGCATGCCCAGAAAAAAAGAAGTGTGTTTCCTACTCATAGGGACCATACGTAGTTCATCTCTGCTCATGAAACTGATACAAACCACAGCTCCACTTACATAAATGCACTTTAGTTAATTGTGAGAATCACGTTGGGTCTGTGAATTGTGTAAAATCATTTGAGCCCAAAATTCACTTGGTTTACCATAAATGAACTCTTGCTTGTAATAATACACTGATCCTGGGGATTAACTCCGTTTCTGAAGGGAAATTTAAAGCAGTGTTCTCATCCATGAAACACACTCTGTTTTAAGGCAAGAAGAAAGGTCTTCTTTCCAGCATCTCTAATATAGCAAGAACCATGAGCATGCCCAGAAAAAAAGAACTGTGTTTCCTACTCATACGGACCATACGTAGTACAACTCTGCATATGAAAGTGATACAAACCACAGCTCCACTTACATAAATGCTCTTTAGTTAATTGTGAGAATCACGTTGGGTTCGTGAACTGTGTAAAATCATTTGAGCCATTATTCACTTGGTTTACCAGAAATGAACTCTTGCTTGAAGCAATACAATGATCCTGGGGTTTAACTCCGTTTGTGAAGGGAAATTCAGAGCAGTTTTCTCATCCATGAAACACAGTCTGTTTTAACGCAATAAGCAAGCTCTTCTTTCGAGTGTCTCTAATACAGCAAGAACCATGAGCATGCCCAGAAAAAAAGAACTGTGTTTCCTACTCATATGGACCATACGTAGTTCAACTCTGCTTATGAAACTGATACAAACCACAGCTCCACTTACATAAATGCTCTTTAGGTATTTGTGAGAATCGTGTTGGGTTCGTGAACTGTGTTATATCATTTGAGCCCAAAATTCACATGTTTTACCCTAGATGAACTCTTGCTTGAAGCAATACAATGATCCTGGGGTTTAACTCCGTTTCTGAAGGGAAATTCAGAGCTGTGTTCTCATCCATTTAACACAGTCTGTTTTAACGCAAGACACATGCTCTATTTTCCAGAATCTCTAATAGAACAAGAACCTTGAGAATGTCCAGAAAAAAAGAACTGTGTTTCCTTATCATACGGACCATACGTAGTTCAACTCTGCTTATGAAACTGATACAAACCACAGCTTCACTTACATAAATGCTCTTTAGGTAATTGTGAGAATCGTGTTGGGTTCGTGAACTGTGTTATATCATTTGAGCCCAAAATTCACATGGTTTACCAGAGATGAACTCTTGCTTGAAGCAATACAATGATCCTGGGCATTAACTCCGTTTCTCAAGGGAAATTTAGAGCAGTGTTCTCATCCATGAAACACACTCTGTTTTAACGCAAGAAGCAAGGTCTTCTTTCCACCATCTCTAATACAGCAAGAACCATGAGCATGCCCAGAAAAAAAGAACTGTGTTTCCTACTCATATGGACCATACGTCATTCAACTCTGCTCATGAAACTGATACAAACCACAGCTCCACTTACATAAATGCTCTTTAGTTAATTGTGAGAATCGCGTTGGGTTCGGGAACTGTGATATATCTTTTGAGGCCAAAATCTCTTGGTTCCCGAGAAATGAACTCTTGCTTGTAGGAAAACACAGATCCTGTTGTTATCTCCGTTTCTGAAGGGAAATTCAGAGCAGTGTTCTCATCAATGAAACACACTCTGTTTTAACGCAAGAAGCAAGGTCTTCTTTCCAGCATCTCTAATATAGGAAGAACCATGAGCATGCCCAGAAAAAAAGAAGTGTGTTTCCTACTCATAGGGACCATACGTAGTTCATCTCTGCTCATGAAACTGATACAAACCACAGCTCCACTTACATAAATGCACTTTAGTTAATTGTGAGAATCACGTTGGGTCTGTGAATTGTGTAAAATCATTTGAGCCCAAAATTCACTTGGTTTACCAGAAATGAACTCTTGCTTGTAATAATACACTGATCCTGGGGATTAACTCCGTTTATGAAGGGAAATTTAAAGCAGTGTTCTCATCCATGAAACACACTCTGTTTTAACGCAATAAGCAAGCTCTTCTTTCGAGTGTCTCTAATACAGCAAGAACCATGAGCATGCCCAGAAAAAAAGAACTGTGTTTCCTACTCATACGGACCATACGTAGTTCAACTCTGCTTATGAAACTGATACAAACCACAGCTCCACTTACATAAATGCTCTTTAGGTAATTGTGAGAATCGTGTTGGGTTCGTGAACTGTGTTATATCATTTGAGCCCAAAATTCACATGGTTTACCCTAGATGAACTCTTGCTTGAAGCAATACAATGATCCTGGGGTTTAACTCCGTTTCTGAAGGGAAATTCAGAGCTGTGTTCTCATCCATGAAACACAGTCTGTTTTAACGCAAGACACATGCTCTATTTTCCAGAATCTCTAATAAACAAGAACCTTGAGAATGTCCAGAAAAAAAGAACTGTGTTTCCTTATCATACGGACCATACATAGTTCAACTCTGCTTATGAAACTGATACAAACCACAGCTTCACTTACATAAATGCTCTTTAGGTAATTGTGAGAATCGTGTTGGGTTCGTGAACTGTGTTATATCATTTGAGCCCAAAATTCACATGGTTTACCAGAGATGAACTCTTGCTTGAAGCAATACAATGATCCTGGGCATTAACTCCGTTTCGCAAGGGAAATTTAGAGCAGTGTTCTCATCCATGAAACACACTCTGTTTTAACGCAAGAAGCAAGGTCTTCTTTCCACCATCTCTAATACAGCAAGAACCATGAGCATGCCCAGAAAAAAAGAACTGTGTTTCCTACTCATATGGACCATACGTCATTCAACTCGGCTTATGAAACTGATACAAACCACAGCTCCACTTACATAAATGCTCTTTAGTTAATTGTGAGAATCGCGTTGGGTTCGGGAACTGTGATATATCTTTTGAGGCCAAAATCTCTTGGTTCCCGAGAAATGAACTCTTGCTTGTAGGAAAACACAGATCCTGTTGTTATCTCCGTTTCTGAAGGGAAATTCAGAGCATTGTTCTCATCCATGAAACACACTCTGTTTTAACGCAAGAAGAAAGGTCTTCTATCCAGCATCTCAAATATAGCAAGATCCATGAGCATGCCCAGAAAAAAAAGAACTGTGTTTCCTACTCATACGGACCATATATAGTGCAACTCTACTTATGAAAATGATACTAACACCCGCTGCACTTACATAAATTCTCTTTAGTTAATCGTGAGAATCACGTTGGGATCGTGAACTGTGTAAAATCATTTGAGCCCAAAATTCACTTAGTTTACCAGAAATGAACTCTTGCTTGTAGGAAGACACAGATCCTGGGGTTTAACTCCGTTTCTGAAGGGAAATTTAGAGCAGTGTTCTCATCCATGAAACACACTCTGTTTTAACGCAAGAAGCAAGGTCTACTTTCTACCATCTCTAATACAGCAAGAACCATGAGCATGCCCAGAAAAAAAGAACTGTGTTTCCTACTCATATGGACCATACGACGTTCAACTCTGCTTATGAAACTGATACAAACCACAGCTCCACTTACATAAATGCTCTTTAGTTAATTGTGAGAATCACGTTGGGTTCGTTAACTGTGTAAAATCTTTTGAGCCCAAAATTCACTTGGTTTACCAGAAATGAACTCTTGCTTGAAGCAATACAATGATCCTGGGGTTTAACTCCATTTCTGAAGGGAAATTCAGAGCAGTGTTCTCATCCATGAAACACAGTCCGTTTTAAGGCAATAAGCAAGCTCTTCTTTCGAGTGTCTCTAATACAGCAAGAACCATGAGCATGCCCAGAAAAAAAGAACTGTGTTTCCTACTCATACAGACCATATATAGTGCAACTCTACTTATGAAAATGATACTAACCCCCGCTGCACTTACATAAATTCTCTTTAGTTAATAGTGAGAATCGCGTTGGGTTCGTGAACTGTGTAAAATCATTTGAGCCCAAAATTCACTTGGTTTACCAGAAATGAACTCTTGCTTGTAGCAATACACTGATCCTGGGGTTTAACTCCGTTTCTGAAGGGAAATTCAGAGCAGTGTTCTCATCCATGAAACACAGTCTGTTTTAACGCAAGAAGTAAGCTCTTCTTTCGAGTGTCTCTAATACAGCAAGAACCATGAGCATGCCCAGAAAAAAAGAACTGTGTTTCCTACTCATATGGACCATACGTAGTTCAACTCTGCTTATAAAATTGTTACAAACCACAGCTCCACTTACATAAATGCTCTTTAGTTAATAGTGAGAAACGTGTTGGGTTCGTGAACTATGTTATATCATTTGAGCCCAAAATCTCTTGGTTTCCCAGAAATGAACTCTTGCTTGTAGAAAGACACAGATCCTGTGGTTTAACTCCGTTTCTGATGGGAAATTCAGAGCAGTGTTCTCATGCATGAAACACAGTCTGTTTTAACGCAAGACACATGCTCTATTTTCCAGAATCTCTAATAGAACAAGAACCTTAAGAATGTCCAAAAAAAAAGAATTGTGTTTCCTTATCATACGGACCATACATAGTTCAACTCTGCTTATGAAACTGATACAAACCACAGCTAAACTTACATAAATGCTCTTTACATAATAGTGAGAATCGCGTTGGGTTTGTGAACTCTCTAAAATCATTTGAGCCCAAAATTTACTTGGTTTACCAGAATTGAACTCTTGCTTGTAGCAATACACTGATCCTGGGGTTTAACTCCGTTTCTGAAGGGAAATTTAGAGCAGTGTTCTCATCCATGAAACACACTCTGTTTTAAGGCAAGAAGCAAGGTCTTCTTTCCAGCATCTCTAATACAGCAAGAACCATGAGCATGCCCAAAAAAAAGAACTGTGTTTCCTACTCATATGGACCATACGTAGTTCAACTCTGCTTATGAAACTGATACAAACCACAGCTCCACTTACATAAATGCTCTTTAGTTAATTGTGAGAATCGCGTTGGGTTCGTGAACTGTGTTATATCTTTTGAGCCCAAAATCTCTTGGTTTCCCAGAAATGAACTCTTGCTTGTAGGAAAAGACAGATCCTGTGGTTATCTCCGTTTCTGAAGGGAAATTCAGAGCAGTGTTCTCATCCATGAAACACACTCTGTTTTAACGAAAGAAGCAAGGTCTTCTTTCCAGCATCTCTAATATAGGAAGAACCATGAGCATGCCCAGAAAAAAAGAACTGTGTTTCCTACTCATACGGACCATACGTAGTTCAACTCTGCATATGAAAGTGATACAAACCACAGCTCCACTTACATAAATGCTCTTTAGTTAATTATGAGAATCACGTTGGGTTCGTGAACTGTGTAAAATCATTTGAGCCCAAAATTCACTTGGTTTACCAGAAATGAACTCTTGCTTGAAGCAATACAATGATCCTGGGGTTTAACTCCGTTTCTGAAGGGAAATTCAGAGCAGTGTTCTCAGCCATGAAACACAGTCTGTTTTAACGCAAGACACATGCTCTATTTTCCAGAATCTCTAATAGAACAAGAACCTTGAGAATGTCCAGAAAAAAAGAACTGTGTTTCCTTATCATACGGACCATACATAGTTCAACTCTGCTTATGAAACTGATACAAACCACAGCTCCGCTTACATAAATTCTCTTTAGTTAATAGTGAGAATCGCGTTGGGTTCTTGAACTGTGTAAAATCATTTGAGCCCAAAATTCACTTGGTTTACCAGAAATGAACTCTTTCTTGTAGCAATACACTGATCCTGGGGTTTAACTCCGTTTCTGAAGGGAAATTTAAAGCAGTGTTCTCATCCATGAAACACACTCTGTTTTAAGGCAAGAAGAAAGGTCTTCTTTCCAGCATCTCTAATATAGCAAGAACCATGAGCATGCCAAGAAAAAAAGAACTGTGTTTCCTACTCATATGGACCGTATGTAGTTCAACTCTGCTAATGAAACTGATACAAACCACAGCTCCACTTACATAAATGCTATTTAGTTAATTGTGAGAATCCTGTAGGGTTCATGAACTGTGTAAAATCATTTGAGCCCAAAATTCACTTGGTTTACCAGAAATGAACTCTTGCTTGAAGCAATACAATGATCCTGGGGTTTAACTCCGATTCTGAAGGGAAATTCAGAGCAGTGTTCTCAGCCATGAAACACAGTCTGTTTTAACGCAAGACACATGCTCTATTTTCCAGAATCTCTAATAGAACAAGAACCTTGAGAATGTCCAGAAAAAAAGAACTGTGTTTCCTTATCGTACGGACCATACATAGTTCAACTCTGCTTATGAAACTGATATAAACCACAGCTCCACTTACATAAATGCTCTTTAGTTAATTGTGAGAATCGCGTTGGCTTCGTGAACTGTGTTATATCTTTTGAGCCCAAAATCTCTTGGTTTCCCAGAAATGAACTCTTGCTTGTAGGAAAAGACAGATCCTGTGGTTATCTCCGTTTCTGAAGGGAAATTCAGAGCAGTGTTCTCATCCATGAAACACACTCTGTTTTAACGCAAGAAGCAAGGTCTTCTTTCCAGCATCTCTAATATAGGAAGAACCATGAGCATGCCCAGAAAAAAAGAACTGTGTTTCCTACTCATAGGGACCATACGTAGTTCATCTCTGCTCATGAAACTGATACAAACCACAGCTCCACTTACATAAATGCACTTTAGTTAATTGTGAGAATCACGTTGGGTCTGTGAATTGTGTAAAATTATTTGAGCCCAAAATTCACTTGGTTTACCAGAAATGAACTCTTGCTTGTAATAATACACTGATCCTGGGAATTAACTCCATTTCTGAAGGGAAATTTAAAGCAGTGTTCTCATCCATGAAACACACTCTGTTTTAAGGCAAGAAGAAAGTTGTTCTTTCCAGCATCTCTAATATAGCAAGAACCATGAGCATGCCCAGAAAAAAAGAACTGTGTTTCCTACTCATACGGACCATACGTAGTTCAACTCTGCATATGAAAGTGATACAAACCACAGCTCCACTTACATAAATGCTCTTTAGTTAATTGTGAGAATCACGTTGGTTTCATGAACTGTGTAAAATCATTTGAGCCCAAAATTCACTTGGTTTAGCAGAAATGAACTCTTGCTTGAAGCAATACAATGATCCTGGGGTTTAACTCCGTTTCTGAAGGGAAATTCAGAGCAGTGTTCTCAGCCATGAAACACAGTCTGTTTTAACGCAAGACACATGCTCCATTTTCCAGAATCTCTAATAGAACAAGAACCTTGAGAATGTCCAGAAAAAAAGAACTGTGTTTCCTTATCATACGGACCATACATAGTTCAACTTTGCTTATGAAACTGATACAAATCACAGCTCCGCTTACATAAATTCTCTTTAGTTAATAGTGAGAATCGCGTTGGGTTCTTGAACTGTGTAAAATCATTTGAGCCCAAAATTCACTTGGTTTACCAGAAATGAACTCTTGCTTGAAGCAATACAATGGTCCTGGGGTTTAACTCCGTTTCTGAAGGGAAATTCAGAGCTGTGTTCTCATCCATGAAACACAGTCTGTTTTAACGCAAGACACATGCTCTATTTTCCAGAATCTCTAATAGAACAAGAACCTTGAGAATGTCCAGAAAAAAAGAACTGTGTTTCCTTATCATACGGACCATACATAGTTCAACTCTGCTTATGAAACTATTACAAACCACAGCTCCACTTACATAAATGCTCTTTAGGTAATTGTGAGAATCGTGTTGGGTTTGTGAACTGTGTTATATCATTTGAGCCCAAAATTCACATGGTTTACCAGAGATGAACTCTTGCTTGAAGCAATACAATGATCCTGGGCATTAACTCTGTTTCTCAAGAGAAATTTAGAGCAGTGTTCTCATCCATGAGACACACTCTGTTTTAAGGCAAGAAGAAAGGTCTTGTTTCCAGCATCTCTAATTTAGCAAGAACCATGAGCATGCCCAGAAAAAAAGAACTGTGTTTCCTACTCATACGGACCATACGTAGTTCAACTCTGCATATGAAAGTGATACAAACCACAGCTCCACTTACATAAATGCTCTTTAGTTAATTATGAGAATCACGTTGGGTTCGTGAACTGTGTAAAATCATTTGAGCCCAAAATTCACTTGGTTTACCAGAAATGAACTCTTGCTTGAAGCAATACAATGATCCTGGGGTTTAACTCCGATTCTGAAGGGAAATTCAGAGCAGTGTTCTCAGCCATGAAACACAGTCTGTTTTGACGCAAGACACATGCTCTATTTTCCAGAATCTCTAATAGAACAAGAACCTTGAGAATATCCAGAAAAAAAGAACTGTGATTCCTTATCATACGGACCATACATAGTTCAACTCTGCTTATGAAACTGATACAAACCACAGCTCCACTTACATAAATGCTCTTTAGTTAATAGTGTGAATCGCGTTGGGTTTGTGAACACTCTAAAATCATTTGAGCCCAAAATTCACTTGGTTTACCAGAAATGAACTCTTTCTTGTAGCAATACACTGATCCTGGGGTTTAACTCCGTTTCTGAAGGGAAATTTAAAGCAGTGTTCTCATCCATGAAACACACTCTGTTTTAAGGCAAGAAGAAAGGTCTTCTTTCCAGCATCTCTAATATAGCAAGAACCATGAGCATGCCAAGAAAAAAAGAACTATGTTTCCTACTCATACGGACCATACGTAGTACAACTCTGCCTATGAAAGTGATACAAACCACAGCTCCATTTACATAAATGCTCTTTAGTTAATTGTGAGAATCGTGTTGGGTTCATGAACTGTGTAAAATCATTTGAGCCCAAAATTCACGTGGTTTACCAGAGATGAACTCTTGCTTGAAGCAATACAATGGTCCTGGGGTTTAACTCCGTTTCTGAAGGGAAATTCAGAGCTGTGTTCTCATCCATGAAACACAGTCTGTTTTAACGCAAGACACATGCTCTATTTTCCAGAATCTCTAATAGAACAAGAACCTTGAGAATGTCCAGAAAAAAAGAACTGTGTTTCCTTATCATACGGACCATACATAGTTCAACTCTGCTTATGAAACTATTACAAACCACAGCTCCACTTACATAAATGCTCTTTAGGTAATTGTGAGAATCGTGTTGGGTTTGTGAACTGTGTTATATCATTTGAGCCCAAAATTCACATGGTTTACCAGAGATGAACTCTTGCTTGAAGCAATACAATGATCCTGGGCATTAACTCCGTTTCTCAAGGGAAATTTAGAGCAGTGTTCTCATCCATGAAACACACTCTGTTTTAAGGCAAGAAGAAAGGTCTTCTTTCCAGCATCTCTAGTATAGCAAGAACCATGAGCATGCCCAGAAAAAAAGAACTGTGTTTCCTACTCTTACGGACAATACGTAGTTCAACTCTGCTTATGAAACTGATACAAACCACAGCTCCACTTACATAAATGCTCTTTAGTTAATTATGAGAATCACGTTGGGTTCGTGAACTGTGTAAAATCATTTGAGCCCAAAATTCACTTGGTTTACCAGAAATGAACTCTTGCTTGAAGCAATACAATGATCCTGGGGTTTAACTCCGATTCTGAAGGGAAATTCAGAGCAGTGTTCTCAGCCATGAAACACAGTCTGTTTTTACGCAAGACACATGCTCTATTTTCCAGAATCTCTAATAGAACAAGAACCATGAGAATGTCCAGAAAAAAAGAACTGTGTTTCCTTATCGTACGGACCATACATAGTTCAACTCTGCTTATGAAACTGATACAAACCACAGCTCCACTTACATAAATGCTCTTTAGTTAATAGTGTGAATCGCGTTGGGTTTGTGAACTCTCTAAAATCATTTGAGCCCAAAATTCACTTGGTTTACCAGAAATGAACTCTTTCTTGTAGCAATACACTGATCCTGGGGTTTAACTCCGTTTCTGAAGGGAAATTTAAAGCAGTGTTCTCATCCATGAAACACACTCTGTTTTAAGGCAAGAAGAAAGGTCTTCTTTCCAGCATCTCTAATATAGCAAGAACCATGAGCATGCCCAGAAAAAAAGAACTGTGTTTCCTACTCATACGGACCATACGTAGTACAACTCTGCATATGAAAGTGATACAAACCACAGCTCCACTTACATAAATGCTCTTTAGTTAATTGTGAGAATCACGTTGGGTTGGTTGAACTATGTAAAATCATTTGAGCCCAAAATTCACTTGGTTTACCAGAAATGAACTCTTGCTTGAAGCAATACAATGATCCTGGGGTTTAACTCCGTTTCTGAAGGGAAATTCAGAGCAGTGTTCTCAGCCATGAAACACAGTCTGTTTTAACGCAAGACACATGCTCTATTTTCCAGAATCTCTAATAGAACAAGAACCTTGAGAATGTCCAGAAAAAAAGAACTGTGTTTCCTTATCATAGCGACCATACATAGTTCAACTCTGGTTATGAAACTGATACAAACCACAGCTCCACTTACATAAATTCTCTTTAGTTAATAGTGAGAATCGCGTTGGGTTCTTGAACTGTGTAAAATCATTTGAGCCCAAAATTCACTTGGTTTACCAGAAATGAACTCTTGCTTGAAGCAATACAATGGTCCTGGGGTTTAACTCCGTTTCTGAAGGGAAATTCAGAGCTGTGTTCTCATCCATGAAACACAGTCTGTTTTAACGCAAGACACATGCTCTATTTTCCAGAATCTCTAATAGAACAAGAACCTTGAGAATGTCCAGAAAAAAAGAACTGTGTTTCCTTATCATACGGACCATACATAGTTCAACTCTGCTTATGAAACTATTACAAACCACAGCTCCACTTACATAAATGCTCTTTAGGTAATTGTGAGAATCGTGTTGGGTTTGTGAACTGTGTTATATCATTTGAGCCCAAAATTCACATGGTTTACCAGAGATGAACTCTTGCTTGAAGCAATACAATGATCCTGGGCATTAACTCCGTTTCTCAAGGGAAATTTAGAGCAGTGTTCTCATCCATGAAACACACTCTGTTTTAAGGCAAGAAGAAAGGTCTTCTTTCCAGCATCTCTAGTATAGCAAGAACCATGAGCATGCCCAGAAAAAAAGAACTGTGTTTCCTACTCTTACGGACAATACGTAGTTCAACTCTGCTTATGAAACTGATACAAACCACAGCTCCACTTACATAAATGCTCTTTAGTTAATTATGAGAATCACGTTGGGTTCGTGAACTGTGTAAAATCATTTGAGCCCAAAATTCACTTGGTTTACCAGAAATGAACTCTTGCTTGAAGCAATACAATGATCCTGGGGTTTAACTCCGATTCTGAAGGGAAATTCAGAGCAGTGTTCTCAGCCATGAAACACAGTCTGTTTTTACGCAAGACACATGCTCTATTTTCCAGAATCTCTAATAGAACAAGAACCATGAGAATGTCCAGAAAAAAAGAACTGTGTTTCCTTATCGTACGGACCATACATAGTTCAACTCTGCTTATGAAACTGATACAAACCACAGCTCCACTTACATAAATGCTCTTTAGTTAATAGTGTGAATCGCGTTGGGTTTGTGAACTCTCTAAAATCATTTGAGCCCAAAATTCACTTGGTTTACCAGAAATGAACTCTTTCTTGTAGCAATACACTGATCCTGGGGTTTAACTCCGTTTCTGAAGGGAAATTTAAAGCAGTGTTCTCATCCATGAAACACACTCTGTTTTAAGGCAAGAAGAAAGGTCTTCTTTCCAGCATCTCTAATATAGCAAGAACCATGAGCATGCCCAGAAAAAAAGAACTGTGTTTCCTACTCATACGGACCATACGTAGTACAACTCTGCATATGAAAGTGATACAAACCACAGCTCCACTTACATAAATGCTCTTTAGTTAATTGTGAGAATCACGTTGGGTTGGTTGAACTATGTAAAATCATTTGAGCCCAAAATTCACTTGGTTTACCAGAAATGAACTCTTGCTTGAAGCAATACAATGATCCTGGGGTTTAACTCCGTTTCTGAAGGGAAATTCAGAGCAGTGTTCTCAGCCATGAAACACAGTCTGTTTTAACGCAAGACACATGCTCTATTTTCCAGAATCTCTAATAGAACAAGAACCTTGAGAATGTCCAGAAAAAAAGAACTGTGTTTCCTTATCATACGGACCATACATAGTTCAACTCTGCTTATGAAACTATTACAAACCACAGCTCCACTTACATAAATGCTCTTTAGGTAATTGTGAGAATCATGTTGGGTTTGTGAACTGTGTTATATCATTTGAGCCCAAAATTCACATGGTTTACCAGAGATGAACTCTTGCTTGAAGCAATACAATGATCCTGGGCATTAACTCTGTTTCTCAAGAGAAATTTAGAGCAGTGTTCTCATCCATGAGACACACTCTGTTTTAAGGCAAGAAGAAAGGTCTTGTTTCCAGCATCTCTAATATAGCAAGAACCATGAGCATGCCCAGAAAAAAAGAACTGTGTTTCCTACTCATACGGACCATACGTAGTTCAACTCTGCATATGAAAGTGATACAAACCACAGCTCCACTTACATAAATGCTCTTTAGTTAATTATGAGAATCACGTTGGGTTCGTGAACTGTGTAAAATCATTTGAGCCCAAAATTCACTTGGTTTACCAGAAATGAACTCTTGCTTGAAGCAATACAATGATCCTGGGGTTTAACTCCGATTCTGAAGGGAAATTCAGAGCAGTGTTCTCAGCCATGAAACACAGTCTGTTTTAACGCAAGACACATGCTCTATTTTCCAGAATCTCTAATAGAACAAGAACCTTGAGAATGTCCAGAAAAAAAGAACTGTGTTTCCTTATCATACGGACCATACATAGTTCAACTCTGCTTATGAAACTATTACAAACCACAGCTCCACTTACATAAATGCTCTTTAGGTAATTGTGAGAATCGTGTTGGGTTTGTGAACTGTGTTATATCATTTGAGCCCAAAATTCACATGGTTTACCAGAGATGAACTCTTGCTTGAAGCAATACAATGATCCTGGGCATTAACTCCGTTTCTCAAGGGAAATTTAGAGCAGTGTTCTCATCCATGAAACACACTCTGTTTTAAGGCAAGAAGAAAGGTCTTCTTTCCAGCATCTCTAGTATAGCAAGAACCATGAGCATGCCCAGAAAAAAAGAACTGTGTTTCCTACTCATACGGACTATACGTAGTTCAACTCTGCTTATGAAACTGATACAAACCACAGCTCCACTTACATAAATGCTCTTTAGTTAATTATGAGAATCACGTTGGGTTCGTGAGCTGTGTAAAATCATTTGAGCCCAAAATTCACTTGGTTTACCAGAAATGAACTCTTGCTTGAAGCAATACAATGATCCTGGGGTTTAACTCTGATTCTGAAGGGAAATTCAGAGCAGTGTTCTCAGCCATGAAACACAGTCTGTTTTTACGCAAGACACATGCTCTATTTTCCAGAATCTCTAATAGAACAAGAACCATGAGAATGTCCAGAAAAAAAGAACTGTGTTTCCTTATCGTACGGACCATACATAGTTCAACTCTGCTTATGAAACTGATACAAACCACAGCTCCACTTACATAAATGCTCTTTAGTTAATAGTGTGAATCGCGTTGGGTTTGTGAACTCTCTAAAATCATTTGAGCCCAAAATTCACTTGGTTTACCAGAAATGAACTCTTTCTTGTAGCAATACACTGATCCTGGGGTTTAACTCCGTTTCTGAAGGGAAATTTAAAGCAGTGTTCTCATCCATGAAACACACTCTGTTTTAAGGCAAGAAGAAAGGTCTTCTTTCCAGCATCTCTAATATAGCAAGAACCATGAGCATGCCCAGAAAAAAAGAACTGTGTTTCCGACTCATACGGACCATACGTAGTACAACTCTGCATATGAAAGTGATACAAACCACAGCTCCACTTACATAAATGCTCTTTAGTTAATTGTGAGAATCACGTTGGGTTGGTTGAACTATGTAAAATCATTTGAGCCCAAAATTCACTTGGTTTACCAGAAATGAACTCTTGCTTGAAGCAATACAATGATCCTGGGGTTTAACTCCGTTTCTGAAGGGAAATTCAGAGCAGTGTTCTCAGCCATGAAACACAGTCTGTTTTAACGCAAGACACATGCTCTATTTTCCAGAATCTCTAATAGAACAAGAACCATGAGCATGCCCAGAAAAAAAGAACTGTGTTTCCTACTCATATGGACCATACGTAGTTCAACTCTGCTTATGAAACTGATACAAACCACAGCTCCACTTACATAAATGCTCTTTAGGTAATTGTGAGAATCGTGTTGGGTTCGTGAACTGCGTTATATCATTTGAGCCCAAAATTCACATGGTTTACCAGAGATGAACTCTTGCTTGAAGCAATACAATGATCCTGGGGTTTAACTCCGTTTCTGAAGGGAAATTCAGAGCTGTGTTCTCATCCATGAAACACAGTCTGTTTTAACGCATGACACATGCTCTATTTTCCAGAATCTCCAATAGAACAGGAACCTTGAGAAGGTCCAGAAAAAAAGAACTGTGTTTCCTTATCATACGGACCATACATAGTTCAACTCTGCTTATGAAACTATTACAAACCACAGCTCCACTTACATAAATGCTCTTTAGGTAATTGTGAGAATCGTGTTGGGTTTGTGAACTGTGTTATATCATTTGAGCCCAAAATTCACATGGTTTACCAGAGATGAACTCTTGCTTGAAGCAATACAATGATCCTGGGCATTAACTCCGTTTCTGAAAGGAAATTTAGAGCAGTGTTCTCATCCATGAAACACACTCTGTTTTAAGGAAAGAACTAAGGTCTTCTTTCCAGCATCTCTAATATAGCAAGAACCATGCATGCCCAGAAAAAAAGAAATGTGTTTCCTACTCATATGAACCATACGTAGTTCAACTCTGCATATGAAAGTGATACAAACCACAGCTCCACTTACATAAATGCTCTTTAGTTAATTATGAGAATCACGTTGGGTTCGTGAACTGTGTAAAATCATTTGAGCCCAAAATTCACTTGGTTTACCAGAAATGAACTCTTGCTTGAAGCAATACAATGATCCTGGGGTTTAACTCCGATTCTGAAGGGAAATTCAGAGCAGTGTTCTCAGCCATGAAACACACTCTGTTTTAACCCAACAAGCAAGATTTACTTTCCAGCATCTCTAATACAGCAAGAACCTTGAGCATGCCCAGAAAAGAAGAACTGTGTTTCCTACTCATACGGACCATACCTAGTTCAACTCTGCTTATGAAACTGATACAAACCATAGCTCCACTTACATAAATGTTTTTCAGTTAATAGTGAGAATCGCGTTGGGTTTGTGAACTCTGTAAAATCATTTGAGCCCAAAATTCACTTGGTTTACCAGAAATGAACTCTTGTTGTAGGAAGACACAGACCCTGGGGTTTAACTCGGTTTGGGAAGGGACATTCAGAGCAGTGTTCTCATCCATGAACACACTCTGTTTTAACGCAAGAAGCAAGCTCTTCTTTCGAGGGTCTATAATTCATCAAGAACCATGAGCATGCCCAGAAAAAAAGAACTGTATTTCCTACTCATACGGACCATATGTAGTTCAACTTTACTTATGAAACTGATAAAAACCACAGCTCCAATTTCAAAAATGCTCTTTAGTTCATTGTGAGAATCGCGTTGGATTCGTGAACAGTGTAATATCATTTGAGCCCAAAATTCACTTGGTTTCCCAGAAATGTACTCTTGCTTGTAGGAAGACACAGAACCTGGGGTTTTTCTCCATTTTGGAAGGGAAATTTAGAGCAATGTTCTCATCCATGCAACACAGTCTGTTTTAACGCAAGATATAAGCACTTCTTTTGAGGGTCTCTAATACAGAAAGAACCATGAGCATGCCCAGAAAAAAAGAACTGTGTTTCTACTCATACGGACCATATATATTTCAACTCTACTTATGAAACAGATACAAACCACAGCTCCACTTACATAAATGATCTTTAGTTAACTGTGAGATTCGCGTTGGGTTCGTGAACTGTGTTAAATCATTTGAGCCCAAAATTCTCTTGGTTTACCAGAAATGAACTCTTGCTTGTAGGAGGACACAGATCCTGTGGTTTAACTCCATTTCTGAAGGGAAATTCAGAGCAGTGCTCTCATCCGTGAAATACGCTCTGTTTTAACGCAAGAAGCAATGTCTTCTTTCCAGCATCTCTAATACAGCAGGAACCATGAGCATGCACAGAAAAAAAGAACTGTGTTTCCTACTCATACAGACCATATGTAGTTCAACTCTGCTTATGAAATTGATACAAACCACAGCTCCACTTACATAAATGCTCTTTAGTTAATTGTGAGATTCGGGTTGGTTCGTGAACTGTGTTAAATCATTTGAGCCCAAAATTCTCTGGGTTTACCAGAAATGAACTATTGCTTGTAGGAATACACAGATCCTGTGGTTTAACTCCGTTTCTGAATGGAAATTAAGAGCAGTGTTGTCATCCATGAAACACAATCTGTTTTAACACAACAAGCAAGATATACTTTCCAGCAACTCTAAAACAGCAAGAACCTTGAGCATGCCCAGAAATAAAGAACTGTTTCCTTCTCATACGGACCACACCTAGTTCAACTCTGCTTATGAAACTGATACAAACCACAGCTCCACTTACATAAATGCTCTTCAGTTAATAGGGAGAATCGCATTGGGTTTGTGAACTCTGTAAAATCATTTGAGCCCAAAATTCACTTTGTTTACCAGAAATGAACTCTTGTTGTAGCAAGACACAGACCCTGGGGTTTATCTAGGTTTGGGAAGGGACATTCAGAGCAGTGTTCTCATCCATGAACACACTCTGTTTTAACGCAAGAAGCAAGCTCTTCTTTCGAGGGTCTATAATACAGCAAGAACCATGAGCATGCCCAGAAAAAAAGAACTGTATTTCCTACTCATACGGACCATATGTAGTTCAACTTTACTTATGTAACTGATAAAATCCACAGCTCCAATTTCAAAAATGCTCTTTAGTTCGTGGGAGAATCGCGTTGGATTCGTGAACTGTGTAATATCATTTGAGCCCAAAATTCACTTGGTTTCCCAGAAATGAACTCTTGCTTGTAGGAATACACAGATCCTGTGGTTTAACTCCGTTTCTGAATGGAAATTAAGAGCAGTGTTCTCATCCTTGAAACACACTCTGTTTTAACGCAACAAGCAAGATTTACTTTCCAGCATCCCTAATACAGCAAGAACCTTGAGCATGCCCAGAAAAAAAGAACTGTGTTTCCTACTCATACGGACCATACCTAGTTCAACTCTGCTTATGAAACTGATACAAACCACTGCTCCACTTACATAAATGCTCTTTAGTTAATAGTGAGAATCGCGTTGGGTTTGTGAACTCTGTAAAATCATTTGAGCCCAAAATTCACTTGGTATAACAGAAAAGAACTCTTGCTTGTAGGAAGACACAGACCCTGGGGTTTAACTCCGTTTCTGAAGGGAAATTCAGAGCAGTGTTCTCATCCATAAAACACACTCTGTTTTAACGCAAGAAGCAAGGTCTTCTTTCCAGCATCTCTAATATAGCAAGAACCATGAACATGCCCAGAAAAAAAGAGCTGTGTTTCCTACTCAAATAGACCATATGTAGTTCAACTCTGCTTATGAAACTGATAAAAACCACAGTTCCACTTACATAAATGATCTTTAGTTAGTAGTGAGAATCGCGTTGGGTTCGTGAACTGTGTAAAATTATTTGAGACCAAAATTCACTTGGTTTACCAGAAATGAACACTTGCTTGTAGGAAGACACAGATCCTGGGTTTAACTCCGTTTCTGAGGGGAAATTCAGAGCATTGTTCTCATCCATGAAACACACTCTGTTTTAACGCAACAAGCAAGATTTACTTTCCAGCATCTCTAATACAGCAAGAACCATGAGCATGCCCAGAAAAAAAGAACTGTATTTCCTACTCATACGGACCACATGTAGTTCAACTTTACTCATGAATCTGATACAAACCACAGCTCCACTTACATAAATGCTCTTTAGTTAATTGTGAGAATCACGTTGGGTTCATGAACTGTGTAAAATCATTTGAGCCCAAAATTCACTTGGTTTACCAGAAATGAACTCTTGCTTGAAGCAGTACAATGATGCTGGGGTTTAACTCTGTTTCTGAAGGGAAATTCAGAGCAGTGATCTCATCCATGAAACACAGTCTGTTTTAACGCAATAAGCAAGCTCTTCTTTCGAGTCTCTCTAATACAGCAAGAACCATGAGCATGCCCAGAAAAAAAGAACTGTGTTTCCTACTCATACGGACCATATATAGTGCAACTCTACTTATGAAAATGATACTAACCCCCGCTGCACTTACGTAAATTTTCTTTAGTTAATAGTGAGAATCGTGTTGGGTTCGTGAACTCTGTAAAATCATTTGAGCCCAAAATTCAGTTGGTTTACCAGAAATGAACACTTGCTTGTAGGAAAACACAGATCCTGGGATTTAACTCGGTTTCTGAAGAGAAATTTAGAGCAGTGTTCTCATCCATGAAACACACTCTGTTTTAACGCAAGAAGAAAGGTCTACTTTCCAGCATCTCCAATATAGCAAGAACCATGAGCATGCCCAGAAAAAAAGAACTGTGTTTCCTACTCATACGGACCGTATGTAGTTCAACTCTGCTTATGGAACTGATACAAACCAGAGCTCCACTTACATAAATGTTCTTTAGTTAATAGTGAGAATCGCGTTGGGTTTGTGAACACTGTAAAATCATTTGAGACCAAAATTCGCTTGGTTTACCAGAAATGAACTCTTGCTTGTAGCAATACACTGATCCTGGGGTTTAACTCCGTTTCTGAAGGGAAATTCAGAGCAGTGTTCTCATCCATGAAACACAGTCTGTTTTAACACAAGAAGCAAGCTCTTCTTTCGAGTGTCTCTAATACAGCAAGAACCATGAGCATGCCCAGAAAAAAAGAACTGTGTTTCCTACTCATATGGACCATATATAGGGCAACTCTACTTATGAAAATGATACTAACCCCCGCTGCACTTACATAAATTCTCTTTAGTTAATAGTGAGAATCGCGTTGGGTTCGTGAACTGTGTAAAATCATTTGAGCCCAAAATTCACTTGGTTTACCAGAAATGAACTCTTGCTTGTAGGAAGACACAGATCTGGGGGTTTAACTCCGTTTCTGAAGGGAAATCCAGAGCAGTGTTCTCATCCATGAAACACAGTCTGTTTTAACGCAAGAAGCAAGCTCTTCTTTCGAGTGTCTCTAATACAGCAAGAACCATGAGCATGTCCAGAAAAAAAGAACTGTGTTTCCTACTCATACGGACCATACGTAGTTCAAATCTGCTTATGAAACTGATACAAATCATGGCTCCTCTTACATAAATTCTCTTTAGTTAATTGTGAGAATCGCATTGGGTTCATGAACTGTGTTAAATCATTTGAGCCCAAAATTCTCTGGGTTTACCAGAAATGAACTATTGCTTGTAGGAATACACAGATCCTGTGGTTTAACTCCGTGTCTGAGTGGAAATTAAGAGCAGTGTTCTCATCCATGAAACACACTCTGTTTTAACCCAACAAGCAAGATTTACTTTCCAGCATCTCTAATACAGCAAGAACCTTGAGCATGCCCAGAAAAGAAGAACTGTGTTTCCTACTCATACGGACCATACCTAGTTCAACTCTGCTTATGAAACTGATACAAACCATAGCTCCACTTACATAAATGTTTTTCAGTTAATAGTGAGAATCGCGTTGGGTTTGTGAACTCTGTAAAATCATTTGAGCCCAAAATTCACTTGGTTTACCAGAAATGAACTCTTGTTGTAGGAAGACACAGACCCTGGGGTTTAACTCGGTTTGGGAAGGGACATTCAGAGCAGTGTTCTCATCCATGAACACACTCTGTTTTAACGCAAGAAGCAAGCTCTTCTTTCGAGGGTCTATAATACAGCAAGAACCATGAGCATGCCCAGAAAAAAAGAACTGTATTTCCTACTCATACGGACCATATGTAGTTCAACTTTACTTATGTAACTGATAAAATCCACAGCTCCAATTTCAAAAATGCTCTTTAGTTCGTGGGAGAATCGCGTTGGATTCGTGAACTGTGTAATATCATTTGAGCCCAAAATTCACTTGGTTTCCCAGAAATGAACTCTTGCTTGTAGGAATACACAGATCCTGTGGTTTAACTCCGTTTCTGAATGGAAATTAAGAGCAGTGTTCTCATCCTTGAAACACACTCTGTTTTAACGCAACAAGCAAGATTTACTTTCCAGCATCCCTAATACAGCAAGAACCTTGAGCATGCCCAGAAAAAAAGAACTGTGTTTCCTACTCATACGGACCATACCTAGTTCAACTCTGCTTATGAAACTGATACAAACCACTGCTCCACTTACATAAATGCTCTTTAGTTAATAGTGAGAATCGCGTTGGGTTTGTGAACTCTGTAAAATCATTTGAGCCCAAAATTCACTTGGTATAACAGAAAAGAACTCTTGCTTGTAGGAAGACACAGACCCTGGGGTTTAACTCCGTTTCTGAAGGGAAATTCAGAGCAGTGTTCTCATCCATAAAACACACTCTGTTTTAACGCAAGAAGCAAGGTCTTCTTTCCAGCATCTCTAATATAGCAAGAACCATGAACATGCCCAGAAAAAAAGAGCTGTGTTTCCTACTCAAATAGACCATATGTAGTTCAACTCTGCTTATGAAACTGATAAAAACCACAGTTCCACTTACATAAATGCTCTTTAGTTAGTAGTGAGAATCGCGTTGGGTTCGTGAACTGTGTAAAATTATTTGAGACCAAAATTCACTTGGTTTACCAGAAATGAACACTTGCTTGTAGGAAGACACAGATCCTGGGTTTAACTCCGTTTCTGAGGGGAAATTCAGAGCATTGTTCTCATCCATGAAACACACTCTGTTTTAACGCAACAAGCAAGATTTACTTTCCAGCATCTCTAATACAGCAAGAACCATGAGCATGCCCAGAAAAAAAGAACTGTATTTCCTACTCATACGGACCACATGTAGTTCAACTTTACTCATGAATCTGATACAAACCACAGCTCCACTTACATAAATGCTCTTTAGTTAATTGTGAGAATCACGTTGGGTTCATGAACTGTGTAAAATCATTTGAGCCCAAAATTCACTTGGTTTACCAGAAATGAACTCTTGCTTGAAGCAGTACAATGATGCTGGGGTTTAACTCTGTTTCTGAAGGGAAATTCAGAGCAGTGATCTCATCCATGAAACACAGTCTGTTTTAACGCAATAAGCAAGCTCTTCTTTCAAGTCTCTCTAATACAGCAAGAACCATGAGCATGCCCAGAAAAAAAGAACTGTGTTTCCTACTCATACGGACCATATATAGTGCAACTCTACTTATGAAAATGATACTAACCCCCGCTGCACTTACGTAAATTTTCTTTAGTTAATAGTGAGAATCGTGTTGGGTTCGTGAACTCTGTAAAATCATTTGAGCCCAAAATTCAGTTGGTTTACCAGAAATGAACACTTGCTTGTAGGAAAACACAGATCCTGGGATTTAACTCGGTTTCTGAAGAGAAATTTAGAGCAGTGTTCTCATCCATGAAACACACTCTGTTTTAACGCAAGAAGAAAGGTCTACTTTCCAGCATCTCCAATATAGCAAGAACCATGAGCATGCCCAGAAAAAAAGAACTGTGTTTCCTACTCATACGGACCGTATGTAGTTCAACTCTGCTTATGGAACTGATACAAACCACAGCTCCACTTACATAAATGTTCTTTAGTTAATAGTGAGAATCGCGTTGGGTTTGTGAACACTGTAAAATCATTTGAGACCAAAATTCGCTTGGTTTACCAGAAATGAACTCTTGCTTGTAGCAATACACTGATCCTGGGGTTTAACTCCGTTTCTGAAGGGAAATTCAGAGCAGTGTTCTCATCCATGAAACACAGTCTGTTTTAACACAAGAAGCAAGCTCTTCTTTCGAGTGTCTCTAATACAGCAAGAACCATGAGCATGCCCAGAAAAAAAGAACTGTGTTTCCTACTCATATGGACCATATATAGGGCAACTCTACTTATGAAAATGATACTAACCCCCGCTGCACTTACATAAATTCTCTTTAGTTAATAGTGAGAATCGCGTTGGGTTCGTGAACTGTGTAAAATCATTTGAGCCCAAAATTCACTTGGTTTACCAGAAATGAACTCTTGCTTGTAGGAAGACACAGATCTGGGGGTTTAACTCCGTTTCTGAAGGGAAATCCAGAGCAGTGTTCTCATCCATGAAACACAGTCTGTTTTAACGCAAGAAGCAAGCTCTTCTTTCGAGTGTCTCTAATACAGCAAGAACCATGAGCATGTCCAGAAAAAAAGAACTGTGTTTCCTACTCATACGGACCATACGTAGTTCAAATCTGCTTATGAAACTGATACAAATCATGGCTCCTCTTACATAAATTCTCTTTAGTTAATTGTGAGAATCGCATTGGGTTCGTGAACTGTGTTAAATCATTTGAGCCCAAAATTCTCTGGGTTTACCAGAAATGAACTATTGCTTGTAGGAATACACAGATCCTGTGGTTTAACTCCGTGTCTGAGTGGAAATTAAGAGCAGTGTTCTCATCCATGAAACACACTCTGTTTTAACCCAACAAGCAAGATTTACTTTCCAGCATCTCTAATACAGCAAGAACCTTGAGCATGCCCAGAAAAGAAGAACTGTGTTTCCTACTCATACGGACCATACCTAGTTCAACTCTGCTTATGAAACTGATACAAACCATAGCTCCACTTACATAAATGTTTTTCAGTTAATAGTGAGAATCGCGTTGGGTTTGTGAACTCTGTAAAATCATTTGAGCCCAAAATTCACTTGGTTTACCAGAAATGAACTCTTGTTGTAGGAAGACACAGACCCTGGGGTTTAACTCGGTTTGGGAAGGGACATTCAGAGCAGTGTTCTCATCCATGAACACACTCTGTTTTAACGCAAGATATAAGCACTTCTTTCGAGGGTCTCTAATACAGAAAGAACCATGAGCATGCCCAGAAAAAAAGAACTGTGTTTCTACTCATACGGACCATATATATTTCAACTCTACTTATGAAACAGATACAAACCACAGCTCCACTTACATAAATGATCTTTAGTTAACTGTGAGATTCGCGTTGGGTTCGTGAACTGTGTTAAATCATTTGAGCCCAAAATTCTCTTGGTTTACCAGAAATGAACTCTTGCTTGTAGGAGGACACAGATCCTGTGGTTTAACTCCATTTCTGAAGGGAAATTCAGAGCAGTGCTCTCATCCGTGAAATACGCTCTGTTTTAACGCAAGAAGCAATGTCTTCTTTCCAGCATCTCTAATACAGCAGGAACCATGAGCATGCACAGAAAAAAAGAACTGTGTTTCCTACTCATACAGACCATATGTAGTTCAACTCTGCTTATGAAATTGATACAAACCACAGCTCCACTTACATAAATGCTCTTTAGTTAATTGTGAGATTCGGGTTGGTTCGTGAACTGTGTTAAATCATTTGAGCCCAAAATTCTCTGGGTTTACCAGAAATGAACTATTGCTTGTAGGAATACACAGATCCTGTGGTTTAACTCCGTTTCTGAATGGAAATTAAGAGCAGTGTTGTCATCCATGAAACACAATCTGTTTTAACACAACAAGCAAGATATACTTTCCAGCAACTCTAAAACAGCAAGAACCTTGAGCATGCCCAGAAATAAAGAACTGTTTCCTTCTCATACGGACCACACCTAGTTCAACTCTGCTTATGAAACTGATACAAACCACAGCTCCACTTACATAAATGCTCTTCAGTTAATAGGGAGAATCGCATTGGGTTTGTGAACTCTGTAAAATCATTTGAGCCCAAAATTCACTTTGTTTACCAGAAATGAACTCTTGTTGTAGCAAGACACAGACCCTGGGGTTTATCTAGGTTTGGGAAGGGACATTCAGAGCAGTGTTCTCATCCATGAACACACTCTGTTTTAACGCAAGAAGCAAGCTCTTCTTTCGAGGGTCTATAATACAGCAAGAACCATGAGCATGCCCAGAAAAAAAGAACTGTATTTCCTACTCATACGGACCATATGTAGTTCAACTTTACTTATGTAACTGATAAAATCCACAGCTCCAATTTCAAAAATGCTCTTTAGTTCGTGGGAGAATCGCGTTGGATTCGTGAACTGTGTAATATCATTTGAGCCCAAAATTCACTTGGTTTCCCAGAAATGAACTCTTGCTTGTAGGAATACACAGATCCTGTGGTTTAACTCCGTTTCTGAATGGAAATTAAGAGCAGTGTTCTCATCCTTGAAACACACTCTGTTTTAACGCAACAAGCAAGATTTACTTTCCAGCATCCCTAATACAGCAAGAACCTTGAGCATGCCCAGAAAAAAAGAACTGTGTTTCCTACTCATACGGACCATACCTAGTTCAACTCTGCTTATGAAACTGATACAAACCACTGCTCCACTTACATAAATGCTCTTTAGTTAATAGTGAGAATCGCGTTGGGTTTGTGAACTCTGTAAAATCATTTGAGCCCAAAATTCACTTGGTATAACAGAAAAGAACTCTTGCTTGTAGGAAGACACAGACCCTGGGGTTTAACTCCGTTTCTGAAGGGAAATTCAGAGCAGTGTTCTCATCCATAAAACACACTCTGTTTTAACGCAAGAAGCAAGGTCTTCTTTCCAGCATCTCAAATATAGCAAGAACCATGAACATGCCCAGAAAAAAAGAGCTGTGTTTCCTACTCAAATAGACCATATGTAGTTCAACTCTGCTTATGAAACTGATAAAAACCACAGTTCCACTTACATAAATGCTCTTTAGTTAGTAGTGAGAATCGCGTTGGGTAAGTGAACTGTGTAAAATTATTTGAGACCAAAATTCACTTGGTTTACCAGAAATGAACACTTGCTTGTAGGAAGACACAGATCCTGGGTTTAACTCCGTTTCTGAGGGGAAATTCAGAGCATTGTTCTCATCCATGAAACACACTCTGTTTTAACGCAACAAGCAAGATTTACTTTCCAGCATCTCTAATACAGCAAGAACCATGAGCATGCCCAGAAAAAAAGAACTGTATTTCCTACTCATACGGACCACATGTAGTTCAACTTTACTCATGAATCTGATACAAACCACAGCTCCACTTACATAAATGCTCTTTAGTTAATTGTGAGAATCACGTTGGGTTCATGAACTGTGTAAAATCATTTGAGCCCAAAATTCACTTGGTTTACCAGAAATGAACTCTTGCTTGAAGCAGTACAATGATGCTGGGGTTTAACTCTGTTTCTGAAGGGAAATTCAGAGCAGTGATCTCATCCATGAAACACAGTCTGTTTTAACGCAATAAGCAAGCTCTTCTTTCGAGTCTCTCTAATACAGCAAGAACCATGAGCATGCCCAGAAAAAAAGAACTGTGTTTCCTACTCATACGGACCATATATAGTGCAACTCTACTTATGAAAATGATACTAACCCCCGCTGCACTTACGTAAATTTTCTTTAGTTAATAGTGAGAATCGTGTTGGGTTCGTGAACTCTGTAAAATCATTTGAGCCCAAAATTCAGTTGGTTTACCAGAAATGAACACTTGCTTGTAGGAAAACACAGATCCTGGGATTTAACTCGGTTTCTGAAGAGAAATTTAGAGCAGTGTTCTCATCCATGAAACACACTCTGTTTTAACGCAAGAAGAAAGGTCTACTTTCCAGCATCTCCAATATAGCAAGAACCATGAGCATGCCCAGAAAAAAAGAACTGTGTTTCCTACTCATACGGACCGTATGTAGTTCAACTCTGCTTATGGAACTGATACAAACCACAGCTCCACTTACATAAATGTTCTTTAGTTAATAGTGAGAATCGCGTTGGGTTTGTGAACACTGTAAAATCATTTGAGACCAAAATTCGCTTGGTTTACCAGAAATGAACTCTTGCTTGTAGCAATACACTGATCCTGGGGTTTAACTCAGTTTCTGAAGGGAAATTCAGAGCAGTGTTCTCATCCATGAAACACAGTCTGTTTTAACACAAGAAGCAAGCTCTTCTTTGGAGTGTCTCTAATACAGCAAGAACCATGAGCATGCCCAGAAAAAAAGAACTGTGTTTCCTACTCATATGGACCATATATAGGGCAACTCTACTTATGAAAATGATACTAACCCCCGCTGCACTTACATAAATTCTCTTTAGTTAATAGTGAGAATCGCGTTGGGTTCGTGAACTGTGTAAAATCATTTGAGCCCAAAATTCACTTGGTTTACCAGAAATGAACTCTTGCTTGTAGGAAGACACAGATCTGGGGGTTTAACTCCGTTTCTGAAGGGAAATCCAGAGCAGTGTTCTCATCCATGAAACACAGTCTGTTTTAACGCAAGAAGCAAGCTCTTCTTTCGAGTGTCTCTAATACAGCAAGAACCATGAGCATGTCCAGAAAAAAAGAACTGTGTTTCCTACTCATACGGACCATACGTAGTTCAAATCTGCTTATGAAACTGATACAAATCATGGCTCCTCTTACATAAATTCTCTTTAGTTAATTGTGAGAACCGCATTGGGTTCGTGAACTGTGTTAAATCATTTGAGCCCAAAATTCTCTGGGTTTACCAGAAATGAACTATTGCTTGTAGGAATACACAGATCCTGTGGTTTAACTCCGTGTCTGAGTGGAAATTAAGAGCAGTGTTCTCATCCATGAAACACACTCTGTTTTAACCCAACAAGCAAGATTTACTTTCCAGCATCTCTAATACAGCAAGAACCTTGAGCATGCCCAGAAAAGAAGAACTGTGTTTCCTACTCATACGGACCATACCTAGTTCAACTCTGCTTATGAAACTGATACAAACCATAGCTCCACTTACATAAATGTTTTTCAGTTAATAGTGAGAATCGCGTTGGGTTTGTGAACTCTGTAAAATCATTTGAGCCCAAAATTCACTTTGTTTACCAGAAATGAACTCTTGTTGTAGGAAGACACAGACCCTGGGGTTTAACTCGGTTTGGGAAGGGACATTCAGAGCAGTGTTCTCATCCATGAACACACTCTGTTTTAACGCAAGAAGCAAGCTCTTCTTTCGAGGGTCTATAATACAGCAAGAACCATGAGCATGCCCAGAAAAAAAGAACTGTATTTCCTACTCATACGGACCATATGTAGTTCAACTTTACTTATGAAACTGATAAAAACCACAGCTCCAATTTCAAAAATGCTCTTTAGTTCATTGTGAGAATCGCGTTGGATTCGTGAACGGTGTAATATCATTTGAGCCCAAAATTCACTTGGTTTCCCAGAAATTTACTCTTGCTTGTAGGAAGACACAGAACCTGGGGTTTAACTCCATTTTGGAAGGGAAATTTAGAGCAATGTTCTCATCCATGCAACACAGTCTGTTTTAACGCAAGATATAAGCACTTCTTTCGAGGGTCTCTAATACAGAAAGAACCATGAGCATGCCCAGAAAAAAAGAACTGTGTTTCTACTCATACGGACCATATATATTTCAACTCTACTTATGAAACAGATACAAACCACAGCTCCACTTACATAAATGATCTTTAGTTAACTGTGAGATTCGCGTTGGGTTCGTGAACTGTGTTAAATCATTTGAGCCCAAAATTCTCTTGGTTTACCAGAAATGAACTCTTGCTTGTAGGAGGACACAGATCCTGTGGTTTAACTCCATTTCTGAAGGGAAATTCAGAGCAGTGCTCTCATCCGTGAAATACGCTCTGTTTTAACGCAAGAAGCAATGTCTTCTTTCCAGCATCTCTAATACAGCAGGAACCATGAGCATGCACAGAAAAAAAGAACTGTGTTTCCTACTCATACAGACCATATGTAGTTCAACTCTGCTTATGAAATTGATACAAACCACAGCTCCACTTACATAAATGCTCTTTAGTTAATTGTGAGATTCGGGTTGGTTCGTGAACTGTGTTAAATCATTTGAGCCCAAAATTCTCTGGGTTTACCAGAAATGAACTATTGCTTGTAGGAATACACAGATCCTGTGGTTTAACTCCGTTTCTGAATGGAAATTAAGAGCAGTGTTGTCATCCATGAAACACAATCTGTTTTAACACAACAAGCAAGATATACTTTCCAGCAACTCTAAAACAGCAAGAACCTTGAGCATGCCCAGAAATAAAGAACTGTTTCCTTCTCATACGGACCACACGTAGTTCAACTCTGCTTATGAAACTGATACAAACCACAGCTCCACTTACATAAATGCTCTTCAGTTAATAGGGAGAATCGCATTGGGTTTGTGAACTCTGTAAAATCATTTGAGCCCAAAATTCACTTTGTTTACCAGAAATGAACTCTTGTTGTAGCAAGACACAGACCCTGGGGTTTATCTAGGTTTGGGAAGGGACATTCAGAGCAGTGTTCTCATCCATGAACACACTCTGTTTTAACGCAAGAAGCAAGCTCTTCTTTCGAGGGTCTATAATACAGCAAGAACCATGAGCATGCCCAGAAAAAAAGAACTGTATTTCCTACTCATACGGACCATATGTAGTTCAACTTTACTTATGTAACTGATAAAATCCACAGCTCCAATTTCAAAAATGCTCTTTAGTTCGTGGGAGAATCGCGTTGGATTTGTGAACTGTGTAATATCATTTGAGCCCAAAATTCACTTGGTTTCCCAGAAATGAACTCTTGCTTGTAGGAATACACAGATCCTGTGGTTTAACTCCGTTTCTGAATGGAAATTAAGAGCAGTGTTCTCATCCTTGAAACACACTCTGTTTTAACGCAACAAGCAAGATTTACTTTCCAGCATCCCTAATACAGCAAGAACCTTGAGCATGCCCAGAAAAAAAGAACTGTGTTTCCTACTCATACGGACCATACGTAGTTCAAATCTGCTTATGAAACTGATACAAATCATGGCTCCTCTTACATAAATTCTCTTTAGTTAATTGTGAGAATCGCATTGGGTTCGTGAACTGTGTTAAATCATTTGAGCCCAAAATTCTCTGGGTTTACCAGAAATGAACTATTGCTTGTAGGAATACACAGATCCTGTGGTTTAACTCCGTGTCTGAGTGGAAATTAAGAGCACTGTTCTCATCCATGAATCACACTCTGTTTTAACCCAACAAGCAAGATTTACTTTCCAGCATCTCTAATACAGCAAGAACCTTGAGCATGCCCAGAAAAGAAGAACTGTGTTTCCTACTCATACGGACCATACCTAGTTCAACTCTGCTTATGAAACTGATACAAACCATAGCTCCACTTACATAAATGTTTTTCAGTTAATAGTGAGAATCGCGTTGGGTTTGTGAACTCTGTAAAATCATTTGAGCCCAAAATTCACTTGGTTTACCAGAAATGAACTCTTGTTGTAGGAAGACACAGACCCTGGGGTTTAACTCGGTTTGGGAAGGGACATTCAGAGCAGTGTTCTCATCCATGAACACACTCTGTTTTAACGCAAGAAGCAAGCTCTTCTTTCGAGGGTCTATAATACAGCAAGAACCATGAGCATGCCCAGAAAAAAAGAACTGTATTTCCTACTCATACGGACCATATGTAGTTCAACTTTACTTATGAAACTGATAAAAACCACAGCTCCAATTTCAAAAATGCTCTTTAGTTCATTGTGAGAATCGCGTTGGATTCGTGAACGGTGTAATATCATTTGAGCCCAAAATTCACTTGGTTTCCCAGAAATGTACTCTTGCTTGTAGGAAGACACAGAACCTGGGGTTTAACTCCATTTTGGAAGGGAAATTTAGAGCAATGTTCTCATCCATGCAACACAGTCTGTTTTAACGCAAGATATAAGCACTTCTTTCGAGGGTCTCTAATACAGAAAGAACCATGAGCATGCCCAGAAAAAAAGAACTGTGTTTCTACTCATACGGACCATATATATTTCAACTCTACTTATGAAACAGATACAAACCACAGCTCCACTTACATAAATGATCTTTAGTTAACTGTGAGATTCGCGTTGGGTTCGTGAACTGTGTTAAATCATTTGAGCCCAAAATTCTCTTGGTTTACCAGAAATGAACTCTTGCTTGTAGGAGGACACAGATCCTGTGGTTTAACTCCATTTCTGAAGGGAAATTCAGAGCAGTGCTCTCATCCGTGAAATACGCTCTGTTTTAACGCAAGAAGCAATGTCTTCTTTCCAGCATCTCTAATACAGCAGGAACCATGAGCATGCACAGAAAAATAGAACTGTGTTTCCTACTCATACAGACCATATGTAGTTCAACTCTGCTTATGAAATTGATACAAACCACAGCTCCACTTACATAAATGCTCTTTAGTTAATTGTGAGATTCGGGTTGGTTCGTGAACTGTGTTAAATCATTTGAGCCCAAAATTCTCTGGGTTTACCAGAAATGAACTATTGCTTGTAGGAATACACAGATCCTGTGGTTTAACTCCGTTTCTGAATGGAAATTAAGAGCAGTGTTGTCATCCATGAAACACAATCTGTTTTAACACAACAAGCAAGATATACTTTCCAGCAACTCTAAAACAGCAAGAACCTTGAGCATGCCCAGAAATAAAGAACTGTTTCCTTCTCATACGGACCACACCTAGTTCAACTCTGCTTATGAAACTGATACAAACCACAGCTCCACTTACATAAATGCTCTTCAGTTAATAGGGAGAATCGCATTGGGTTTGTGAACTCTGTAAAATCATTTGAGCCCAAAATTCACTTTGTTTACCAGAAATGAACTCTTGTTGTAGCAAGACACAGACCCTGGGGTTTATCTAGGTTTGGGAAGGGACATTCAGAGCAGTGTTCTCATCCATGAACACACTCTGTTTTAACGCAAGAAGCAAGCTCTTCTTTCGAGGGTCTATAATACAGCAAGAACCATGAGCATGCCCAGAAAAAAAGAACTGTATTTCCTACTCATACGGACCATATGTAGTTCAACTTTACTTATGTAACTGATAAAATCCACAGCTCCAATTTCAAAAATGCTCTTTAGTTCGTGGGAGAATCGCGTTGGATTCGTGAACTGTGTAATATCATTTGAGCCCAAAATTCACTTGGTTTCCCAGAAATGAACTCTTGCTTGTAGGAATACACAGATCCTGTGGTTTAACTCCGTTTCTGAATGGAAATTAAGAGCAGTGTTCTCATCCTTGAAACACACTCTGTTTTAACGCAACAAGCAAGATTTACTTTCCAGCATCCCTAATACAGCAAGAACCTTGAGCATGCCCAGAAAAAAAGAACTGTGTTTCCTACTCATACGGACCATACCTAGTTCAACTCTGCTTATGAAACTGATACAAACCACTGCTCCACTTACATAAATGCTCTTTAGTTAATAGTGAGAATCGCGTTGGGTTTGTGAACTCTGTAAAATCATTTGAGCCCAAAATTCACTTGGTATAACAGAAAAGAACTCTTGTTTGTAGGAAGACACAGACCCTGGGGTTTAACTCCGTTTCTGAAGGGAAATTCAGAGCAGTGTTCTCATCCATAAAACACACTCTGTTTTAACGCAAGAAGCAAGGTCTTCTTTCCAGCATCTCTAATATAGCAAGAACCATGAACATGCCCAGAAAAAAAGAGCTGTGTTTCCTACTCAAATAGACCATATGTAGTTCAACTCTGCTTATGAAACTGATAAAAACCACAGTTCCACTTACATAAATGCTCTTTAGTTAGTAGTGAGAATCGCGTTGGGTTCGTGAACTGTGTAAAATTATTTGAGACCAAAATTCACTTGGTTTACCAGAAATGAACACTTGCTTGTAGGAAGACACAGATCCTGGGTTTAACTCCGTTTCTGAGGGGAAATTCAGAGCATTGTTCTCATCCATGAAACACACTCTGTTTTAACGCAACAAGCAAGATTTACTTTCCAGCATCTCTAATACAGCAAGAACCATGAGCATGCCCAGAAAAAAAGAACTGTATTTCCTACTCATACGGACCACATGTAGTTCAACTTTACTCATGAATCTGATACAAACCACAGCTCCACTTACATAAATGCTCTTTAGTTAATAGTGAGAATCGTGTTGGGTTCATGAACTGTTTAAAATCATTTGACCCCGAAATTCCCATGGTTTTCCAGAAATGAACTCTTGCTTCTGGGAAGACACAGATCCTGTGGTTTAACTCCATTTCTGAAGGGAAATTCAGAGCAGTGTTCTCATCCATGGAAAACACTCTATTTTAACGCAAGAAGCATGCTCTTCTTTCCAGCATCTCTAATAGAGCAAGAACCTTGAGCAATCGCAGAAAAAAAGAACTGTATTTCCTACTCATACGGACCACATGTAGTTCAACTTTACTCATGAATCTGATACAAACCACAGTTCCACTTACATAAATGCTCTTTAGTTAATAGTGAGAATCGTGTTGGGTTCATGAACTGTGTAAAATCATTTGAGCCCAAAATTCTCTTGGTTTATCAGAAATGAACTCTTGCTTGTAGGAAGACACAGCACCTGTGGTTTATCTCCGTCTCTGAAGGGAAATTCAGAGCAGTGTTCTCATCCATGAAACACACTCTATTTTAACGCAATAAGCAAGGTCTTCTTTCCAGTATCTCTAATGTAGCAAGAACCATGAGCATGCCCAGAAAAAAAGAACTGTGTTTCCTACTCATAGTGACGATACGTTGTTCAACTCGGCTTATGAAACTGAAACAAACCACAGCTCCAGTTACATAAATGCTCTTTAGTTAATAGTGAGAATAGCGAGGGGTTCGTGAACTCTGTTAAATCATTTGAGGCCAAAATACACTTGGTTTACCAGAAATGAACTCTTGCTTGTAGAAAGACACAGATCCTGTGGTTTAACTCTGTTTCTGAATGGAAATTCAGAGCAGTGTTCTCATCCATGAAACACACTCTGTTTTAACGCAAGAAGCAACGTCTTCTTTCCAGCATCTCTAAAACAACAAGAACCATGAGCATGCCCAGAAAAAAAGAACTGTGATTCTACTTATACGGACCATACATAGTTCAACTCTGCTTATGAAACTGATACAAACCACAGTTCCACTTACATAAATGCTCTTTAGTTAATTGTGAAAATCACGTTGGGTTCGTGAAAGGTGTAAAATCATTTGAGCCAAAAATCACTTGGTTTACCAGAAATGAACTCTTGCTTGTAGCAATACACTGATCCTGGGGTTTAACTCCGTTTCTAAAGGGAAATTCAGAGCAGTGTTCTCATCCATGAAACACAGTCTGTTTTATTGCAAGAAGCAAGCTCCTCTTTCGAGTGTCTCTAATACAGTAAGAACATTGAGCATTCCCAGAAAAAAAGAACTGTGTTTGTACTTATACAGACCATACATAGTTCAACTCTGCTTATGAAACTGATACAAACCACAGCTCCACTTACATGAATGCTCTTTAGTTAATTATGAGAATCGCGTTGGGTTCGTGAACTGTGTTAAATCATTTGAGCCCAAAATTCTCTTGGTTTACCAGAAATGAACTCTTTCTTGTAGGAATCCACAGCCCCTGTGGTTGATCTCCGTTTCTGAAGGGAAATTCAGAGCAGTGTTCTCATCCATGAAATACACTCTGTTGTAACGCAATAAGCAAGGTCTTCTTTCCAGCATCCCTAATATAGCAAGAACCATCAGCATGCCCAGAAAAAAAGAACTGTGTTTCCTACTCTTACGGACCATACGTAGTACAACTCTGCTTATGAAACTGATACAAACCACAGTTCCACTTACATAAATGCTCTTTAGTTAATAGTGAGAATCGTGTTGGGTTCATGAACTGTGTAAAATCATTTGACCCCGAAATTCCCTTGGTTTACCAGAAATGAACTCTTGCTTGTAGGAAGACACAGAGCCTGTGGTTTAACTCCGTTTCTGAAGGGAAATTCAGAGCAGTGTTCTCATCCATGAAACACAGTCTGTTTTAACGCAAGAAGCAAGCTCTTCTTTCGAGTGTCTCTAATACAGCAAGAACCATGAGCATGCCCACAAATAAAGAACTGTGTTTCCTACTCATACGGACCATATATAGTACAACTCTATTTATGAAAATGATACTAACCCCCGTTTCAGTAATATTAATTCTCTTTAGTTAATTGTGAGAATCGCGTTGGGTTCGTGAACTGTGTAAAATCATTTGAGCCCAAAATTCACTTGGTTTACCAGAAATGTACTCTTGGTTGTAGCAATACACTGATCCTGGGGTTTAACTCCGTTTCTGAAGGGAAATTCAGAGCAGTGTTCTCATCCATGAAACACAGTCTGTTTTAATGCAAGAAGCAAGCTCCTCTTTCGAGTGTCTCTAATATAGTAAGAACCTTGAGCATTCCCAGAAAAAAAGAACTGTGTTTCTACTTATACAGACCATACATAGTTCAACTCTGCTTATGAAACTGATACAAACCACAGCTCCAATTACATGAATGCTCTTTAGTTAATTGTGAGAATCGCGTTGGGTTCGTGAACTGTGTTAAATCATTTGAGCCCAAAATTCTCTGGGTTTACCAGAAATGAACTATTGCTTGTAGGAATACACAGATCCTGTGGTTTAACTCCGTTTCTGAATGGAAATTAAGAGCAGTGTTGTCATCCATGAAACACAATCTGTTTTAACACAACAAGCAAGATATACTTTCCAGCAACTCTAAAACAGCAAGAACCTTGAGCATGCCCAGAAATAAAGAACTGTTTCCTTCTCATACGGACCACACCTAGTTCAACTCTGCTTATGAAACTGATACAAACCACAGCTCCACTTACATAAATGCTCTTCAGTTAATAGGGAGAATCGCATTGGGTTTGTGAACTCTGTAAAATCATTTGAGCCCAAAATTCACTTTGTTTACCAGAAATGAACTCTTGTTGTAGCAAGACACAGACCCTGGGGTTTATCTAGGTTTGGGAAGGGACATTCAGAGCAGTGTTCTCATCCATGAACACACTCTGTTTTAACGCAAGAAGCAAGCTCTTCTTTCGAGGGTCTATAATACAGCAAGAACCATGAGCATGCCCAGAAAAAAAGAACTGTATTTCCTACTCATACGGACCATATGTAGTTCAACTTTACTTATGTAACTGATAAAATCCACAGCTCCAATTTCAAAAATGCTCTTTAGTTCGTGGGAGAATCGCGTTGGATTCGTGAACTGTGTAATATCATTTGAGCCCAAAATTCACTTGGTTTCCCAGAAATGAACTCTTGCTTGTAGGAATACACAGATCCTGTGGTTTAACTCCGTTTCTGAATGGAAATTAAGAGCAGTGTTCTCATCCTTGAAACACACTCTGTTTTAACGCAACAAGCAAGATTTACTTTCCAGCATCCCTAATACAGCAAGAACCTTGAGCATGCCCAGAAAAAAAGAACTGTGTTTCCTACTCATACGGACCATACCTAGTTCAACTCTGCTTATGAAACTGATACAAACCACTGCTCCACTTACATAAATGCTCTTTAGTTAATAGTGAGAATCGCGTTGGGTTTGTGAACTCTGTAAAATCATTTGAGCCCAAAATTCACTTGGTATAACAGAAAAGAACTCTTGCTTGTAGGAAGACACAGACCCTGGGGTTTAACTCCGTTTCTGAAGGGAAATTCAGAGCAGTGTTCTCATCCATAAAACACACTCTGTTTTAACGCAAGAAGCAAGGTCTTCTTTCCAGCATCTCAAATATAGCAAGAACCATGAACATGCCCAGAAAAAAAGAGCTGTGTTTCCTACTCAAATAGACCATATGTAGTTCAACTCTGCTTATGAAACTGATAAAAACCACAGTTCCACTTACATAAATGCTCTTTAGTTAGTAGTGAGAATCGCGTTGGGTAAGTGAACTGTGTAAAATTATTTGAGACCAAAATTCACTTGGTTTACCAGAAATGAACACTTGCTTGTAGGAAGACACAGATCCTGGGTTTAACTCCGTTTCTGAGGGGAAATTCAGAGCATTGTTCTCATCCATGAAACACACTCTGTTTTAACGCAACAAGCAAGATTTACTTTCCAGCATCTCTAATACAGCAAGAACCATGAGCATGCCCAGAAAAAAAGAACTGTATTTCCTACTCATACGGACCACATGTAGTTCAACTTTACTCATGAATCTGATACAAACCACAGCTCCACTTACATAAATGCTCTTTAGTTAATTGTGAGAATCACGTTGGGTTCATGAACTGTGTAAAATCATTTGAGCCCAAAATTCACTTGGTTTACCAGAAATGAACTCTTGCTTGAAGCAGTACAATGATGCTGGGGTTTAACTCTGTTTCTGAAGGGAAATTCAGAGCAGTGATCTCATCCATGAAACACAGTCTGTTTTAACGCAATAAGCAAGCTCTTCTTTCGAGTCTCTCTAATACAGCAAGAACCATGAGCATGCCCAGAAAAAAAGAACTGTGTTTCCTACTCATACGGACCATATATAGTGCAACTCTACTTATGAAAATGATACTAACCCCCGCTGCACTTACGTAAATTTTCTTTAGTTAATAGTGAGAATCGTGTTGGGTTCGTGAACTCTGTAAAATCATTTGAGCCCAAAATTCAGTTGGTTTACCAGAAATGAACACTTGCTTGTAGGAAAACACAGATCCTGGGATTTAACTCGGTTTCTGAAGAGAAATTTAGAGCAGTGTTCTCATCCATGAAACACACTCTGTTTTAACGCAAGAAGAAAGGTCTACTTTCCAGCATCTCCAATATAGCAAGAACCATGAGCATGCCCAGAAAAAAAGAACTGTGTTTCCTACTCATACGGACCGTATGTAGTTCAACTCTGCTTATGGAACTGATACAAACCACAGCTCCACTTACATAAATGTTCTTTAGTTAATAGTGAGAATCGCGTTGGGTTTGTGAACACTGTAAAATCATTTGAGACCAAAATTCGCTTGGTTTACCAGAAATGAACTCTTGCTTGTAGCAATACACTGATCCTGGGGTTTAACTCAGTTTCTGAAGGGAAATTCAGAGCAGTGTTCTCATCCATGAAACACAGTCTGTTTTAACACAAGAAGCAAGCTCTTCTTTGGAGTGTCTCTAATACAGCAAGAACCATGAGCATGCCCAGAAAAAAAGAACTGTGTTTCCTACTCATATGGACCATATATAGGGCAACTCTACTTATGAAAATGATACTAACCCCCGCTGCACTTACATAAATTCTCTTTAGTTAATAGTGAGAATCGCGTTGGGTTCGTGAACTGTGTAAAATCATTTGAGCCCAAAATTCACTTGGTTTACCAGAAATGAACTCTTGCTTGTAGGAAGACACAGATCTGGGGGTTTAACTCCGTTTCTGAAGGGAAATCCAGAGCAGTGTTCTCATCCATGAAACACAGTCTGTTTTAACGCAAGAAGCAAGCTCTTCTTTCGAGTGTCTCTAATACAGCAAGAACCATGAGCATGTCCAGAAAAAAAGAACTGTGTTTCCTACTCATACGGACCATACGTAGTTCAAATCTGCTTATGAAACTGATACAAATCATGGCTCCTCTTACATAAATTCTCTTTAGTTAATTGTGAGAACCGCATTGGGTTCGTGAACTGTGTTAAATCATTTGAGCCCAAAATTCTCTGGGTTTACCAGAAATGAACTATTGCTTGTAGGAATACACAGATCCTGTGGTTTAACTCCGTGTCTGAGTGGAAATTAAGAGCAGTGTTCTCATCCATGAAACACACTCTGTTTTAACCCAACAAGCAAGATTTACTTTCCAGCATCTCTAATACAGCAAGAACCTTGAGCATGCCCAGAAAAGAAGAACTGTGTTTCCTACTCATACGGACCATACCTAGTTCAACTCTGCTTATGAAACTGATACAAACCATAGCTCCACTTACATAAATGTTTTTCAGTTAATAGTGAGAATCGCGTTGGGTTTGTGAACTCTGTAAAATCATTTGAGCCCAAAATTCACTTTGTTTACCAGAAATGAACTCTTGTTGTAGGAAGACACAGACCCTGGGGTTTAACTCGGTTTGGGAAGGGACATTCAGAGCAGTGTTCTCATCCATGAACACACTCTGTTTTAACGCAAGAAGCAAGCTCTTCTTTCGAGGGTCTATAATACAGCAAGAACCATGAGCATGCCCAGAAAAAAAGAACTGTATTTCCTACTCATACGGACCATATGTAGTTCAACTTTACTTATGAAACTGATAAAAACCACAGCTCCAATTTCAAAAATGCTCTTTAGTTCATTGTGAGAATCGCGTTGGATTCGTGAACGGTGTAATATCATTTGAGCCCAAAATTCACTTGGTTTCCCAGAAATTTACTCTTGCTTGTAGGAAGACACAGAACCTGGGGTTTAACTCCATTTTGGAAGGGAAATTTAGAGCAATGTTCTCATCCATGCAACACAGTCTGTTTTAACGCAAGATATAAGCACTTCTTTCGAGGGTCTCTAATACAGAAAGAACCATGAGCATGCCCAGAAAAAAAGAACTGTGTTTCTACTCATACGGACCATATATATTTCAACTCTACTTATGAAACAGATACAAACCACAGCTCCACTTACATAAATGATCTTTAGTTAACTGTGAGATTCGCGTTGGGTTCGTGAACTGTGTTAAATCATTTGAGCCCAAAATTCTCTTGGTTTACCAGAAATGAACTCTTGCTTGTAGGAGGACACAGATCCTGTGGTTTAACTCCATTTCTGAAGGGAAATTCAGAGCAGTGCTCTCATCCGTGAAATACGCTCTGTTTTAACGCAAGAAGCAATGTCTTCTTTCCAGCATCTCTAATACAGCAGGAACCATGAGCATGCACAGAAAAAAAGAACTGTGTTTCCTACTCATACAGACCATATGTAGTTCAACTCTGCTTATGAAATTGATACAAACCACAGCTCCACTTACATAAATGCTCTTTAGTTAATTGTGAGATTCGGGTTGGTTCGTGAACTGTGTTAAATCATTTGAGCCCAAAATTCTCTGGGTTTACCAGAAATGAACTATTGCTTGTAGGAATACACAGATCCTGTGGTTTAACTCCGTTTCTGAATGGAAATTAAGAGCAGTGTTGTCATCCATGAAACACAATCTGTTTTAACACAACAAGCAAGATATACTTTCCAGCAACTCTAAAACAGCAAGAACCTTGAGCATGCCCAGAAATAAAGAACTGTTTCCTTCTCATACGGACCACACGTAGTTCAACTCTGCTTATGAAACTGATACAAACCACAGCTCCACTTACATAAATGCTCTTCAGTTAATAGGGAGAATCGCATTGGGTTTGTGAACTCTGTAAAATCATTTGAGCCCAAAATTCACTTTGTTTACCAGAAATGAACTCTTGTTGTAGCAAGACACAGACCCTGGGGTTTATCTAGGTTTGGGAAGGGACATTCAGAGCAGTGTTCTCATCCATGAACACACTCTGTTTTAACGCAAGAAGCAAGCTCTTCTTTCGAGGGTCTATAATACAGCAAGAACCATGAGCATGCCCAGAAAAAAAGAACTGTATTTCCTACTCATACGGACCATATGTAGTTCAACTTTACTTATGTAACTGATAAAATCCACAGCTCCAATTTCAAAAATGCTCTTTAGTTCGTGGGAGAATCGCGTTGGATTTGTGAACTGTGTAATATCATTTGAGCCCAAAATTCACTTGGTTTCCCAGAAATGAACTCTTGCTTGTAGGAATACACAGATCCTGTGGTTTAACTCCGTTTCTGAATGGAAATTAAGAGCAGTGTTCTCATCCTTGAAACACACTCTGTTTTAACGCAACAAGCAAGATTTACTTTCCAGCATCCCTAATACAGCAAGAACCTTGAGCATGCCCAGAAAAAAAGAACTGTGTTTCCTACTCATACGGACCATACGTAGTTCAAATCTGCTTATGAAACTGATACAAATCATGGCTCCTCTTACATAAATTCTCTTTAGTTAATTGTGAGAATCGCATTGGGTTCGTGAACTGTGTTAAATCATTTGAGCCCAAAATTCTCTGGGTTTACCAGAAATGAACTATTGCTTGTAGGAATACACAGATCCTGTGGTTTAACTCCGTGTCTGAGTGGAAATTAAGAGCACTGTTCTCATCCATGAATCACACTCTGTTTTAACCCAACAAGCAAGATTTACTTTCCAGCATCTCTAATACAGCAAGAACCTTGAGCATGCCCAGAAAAGAAGAACTGTGTTTCCTACTCATACGGACCATACCTAGTTCAACTCTGCTTATGAAACTGATACAAACCATAGCTCCACTTACATAAATGTTTTTCAGTTAATAGTGAGAATCGCGTTGGGTTTGTGAACTCTGTAAAATCATTTGAGCCCAAAATTCACTTGGTTTACCAGAAATGAACTCTTGTTGTAGGAAGACACAGACCCTGGGGTTTAACTCGGTTTGGGAAGGGACATTCAGAGCAGTGTTCTCATCCATGAACACACTCTGTTTTAACGCAAGAAGCAAGCTCTTCTTTCGAGGGTCTATAATACAGCAAGAACCATGAGCATGCCCAGAAAAAAAGAACTGTATTTCCTACTCATACGGACCATATGTAGTTCAACTTTACTTATGAAACTGATAAAAACCACAGCTCCAATTTCAAAAATGCTCTTTAGTTCATTGTGAGAATCGCGTTGGATTCGTGAACGGTGTAATATCATTTGAGCCCAAAATTCACTTGGTTTCCCAGAAATGTACTCTTGCTTGTAGGAAGACACAGAACCTGGGGTTTAACTCCATTTTGGAAGGGAAATTTAGAGCAATGTTCTCATCCATGCAACACAGTCTGTTTTAACGCAAGATATAAGCACTTCTTTCGAGGGTCTCTAATACAGAAAGAACCATGAGCATGCCCAGAAAAAAAGAACTGTGTTTCTACTCATACGGACCATATATATTTCAACTCTACTTATGAAACAGATACAAACCACAGCTCCACTTACATAAATGATCTTTAGTTAACTGTGAGATTCGCGTTGGGTTCGTGAACTGTGTTAAATCATTTGAGCCCAAAATTCTCTTGGTTTACCAGAAATGAACTCTTGCTTGTAGGAGGACACAGATCCTGTGGTTTAACTCCATTTCTGAAGGGAAATTCAGAGCAGTGCTCTCATCCGTGAAATACGCTCTGTTTTAACGCAAGAAGCAATGTCTTCTTTCCAGCATCTCTAATACAGCAGGAACCATGAGCATGCACAGAAAAATAGAACTGTGTTTCCTACTCATACAGACCATATGTAGTTCAACTCTGCTTATGAAATTGATACAAACCACAGCTCCACTTACATAAATGCTCTTTAGTTAATTGTGAGATTCGGGTTGGTTCGTGAACTGTGTTAAATCATTTGAGCCCAAAATTCTCTGGGTTTACCAGAAATGAACTATTGCTTGTAGGAATACACAGATCCTGTGGTTTAACTCCGTTTCTGAATGGAAATTAAGAGCAGTGTTGTCATCCATGAAACACAATCTGTTTTAACACAACAAGCAAGATATACTTTCCAGCAACTCTAAAACAGCAAGAACCTTGAGCATGCCCAGAAATAAAGAACTGTTTCCTTCTCATACGGACCACACCTAGTTCAACTCTGCTTATGAAACTGATACAAACCACAGCTCCACTTACATAAATGCTCTTCAGTTAATAGGGAGAATCGCATTGGGTTTGTGAACTCTGTAAAATCATTTGAGCCCAAAATTCACTTTGTTTACCAGAAATGAACTCTTGTTGTAGCAAGACACAGACCCTGGGGTTTATCTAGGTTTGGGAAGGGACATTCAGAGCAGTGTTCTCATCCATGAACACACTCTGTTTTAACGCAAGAAGCAAGCTCTTCTTTCGAGGGTCTATAATACAGCAAGAACCATGAGCATGCCCAGAAAAAAAGAACTGTATTTCCTACTCATACGGACCATATGTAGTTCAACTTTACTTATGTAACTGATAAAATCCACAGCTCCAATTTCAAAAATGCTCTTTAGTTCGTGGGAGAATCGCGTTGGATTCGTGAACTGTGTAATATCATTTGAGCCCAAAATTCACTTGGTTTCCCAGAAATGAACTCTTGCTTGTAGGAATACACAGATCCTGTGGTTTAACTCCGTTTCTGAATGGAAATTAAGAGCAGTGTTCTCATCCTTGAAACACACTCTGTTTTAACGCAACAAGCAAGATTTACTTTCCAGCATCCCTAATACAGCAAGAACCTTGAGCATGCCCAGAAAAAAAGAACTGTGTTTCCTACTCATACGGACCATACCTAGTTCAACTCTGCTTATGAAACTGATACAAACCACTGCTCCACTTACATAAATGCTCTTTAGTTAATAGTGAGAATCGCGTTGGGTTTGTGAACTCTGTAAAATCATTTGAGCCCAAAATTCACTTGGTATAACAGAAAAGAACTCTTGCTTGTAGGAAGACACAGACCCTGGGGTTTAACTCCGTTTCTGAAGGGAAATTCAGAGCAGTGTTCTCATCCATAAAACACACTCTGTTTTAACGCAAGAAGCAAGGTCTTCTTTCCAGCATCTCTAATATAGCAAGAACCATGAACATGCCCAGAAAAAAAGAGCTGTGTTTCCTACTCAAATAGACCATATGTAGTTCAACTCTGCTTATGAAACTGATAAAAACCACAGTTCCACTTACATAAATGCTCTTTAGTTAGTAGTGAGAATCGCGTTGGGTTCGTGAACTGTGTAAAATTATTTGAGACCAAAATTCACTTGGTTTACCAGAAATGAACACTTGCTTGTAGGAAGACACAGATCCTGGGTTTAACTCCGTTTCTGAGGGGAAATTCAGAGCATTGTTCTCATCCATGAAACACACTCTGTTTTAACGCAACAAGCAAGATTTACTTTCCAGCATCTCTAATACAGCAAGAACCATGAGCATGCCCAGAAAAAAAGAACTGTATTTCCTACTCATACGGACCACATGTAGTTCAACTTTACTCATGAATCTGATACAAACCACAGCTCCACTTACATAAATGCTCTTTAGTTAATAGTGAGAATCGTGTTGGGTTCATGAACTGTTTAAAATCATTTGACCCCGAAATTCCCATGGTTTTCCAGAAATGAACTCTTGCTTCTGGGAAGACACAGATCCTGTGGTTTAACTCCATTTCTGAAGGGAAATTCAGAGCAGTGTTCTCATCCATGGAAAACACTCTATTTTAACGCAAGAAGCATGCTCTTCTTTCCAGCATCTCTAATAGAGCAAGAACCTTGAGCAATCGCAGAAAAAAAGAACTGTATTTCCTACTCATACGGACCACATGTAGTTCAACTTTACTCATGAATCTGATACAAACCACAGTTCCACTTACATAAATGCTCTTTAGTTAATAGTGAGAATCGTGTTGGGTTCATGAACTGTGTAAAATCATTTGAGCCCAAAATTCTCTTGGTTTATCAGAAATGAACTCTTGCTTGTAGGAAGACACAGCACCTGTGGTTTATCTCCGTCTCTGAAGGGAAATTCAGAGCAGTGTTCTCATCCATGAAACACACTCTATTTTAACGCAATAAGCAAGGTCTTCTTTCCAGTATCTCTAATGTAGCAAGAACCATGAGCATGCCCAGAAAAAAAGAACTGTGTTTCCTACTCATAGTGACGATACGTTGTTCAACTCGGCTTATGAAACTGAAACAAACCACAGCTCCAGTTACATAAATGCTCTTTAGTTAATAGTGAGAATAGCGAGGGGTTCGTGAACTCTGTTAAATCATTTGAGGCCAAAATACACTTGGTTTACCAGAAATGAACTCTTGCTTGTAGAAAGACACAGATCCTGTGGTTTAACTCTGTTTCTGAATGGAAATTCAGAGCAGTGTTCTCATCCATGAAACACACTCTGTTTTAACGCAACTAGCAACGTCTTCTTTCCAGCATCTCTAAAACAACAAGAACCATGAGCATGCCCAGAAAAAAAGAACTGTGATTCTACTTATACGGACCATACATAGTTCAACTCTGCTTATGAAACTGATACAAACCACAGTTCCACTTACATAAATGCTCTTTAGTTAATTGTGAAAATCACGTTGGGTTCGTGAAAGGTGTAAAATCATTTGAGCCAAAAATCACTTGGTTTACCAGAAATGAACTCTTGCTTGTAGCAATACACTGATCCTGGGGTTTAACTCCGTTTCTAAAGGGAAATTCAGAGCAGTGTTCTCATCCATGAAACACAGTCTGTTTTATTGCAAGAAGCAAGCTCCTCTTTCGAGTGTCTCTAATACAGTAAGAACATTGAGCATTCCCAGAAAAAAAGAACTGTGTTTGTACTTATACAGACCATACATAGTTCAACTCTGCTTATGAAACTGATACAAACCACAGCTCCACTTACATGAATGCTCTTTAGTTAATTATGAGAATCGCGTTGGGTTCGTGAACTGTGTTAAATCATTTGAGCCCAAAATTCTCTTGGTTTACCAGAAATGAACTCTTTCTTGTAGGAATCCACAGCCCCTGTGGTTGATCTCCGTTTCTGAAGGGAAATTCAGAGCAGTGTTCTCATCCATGAAATACACTCTGTTGTAACGCAATAAGCAAGGTCTTCTTTCCAGCATCCCTAATATAGCAAGAACCATCAGCATGCCCAGAAAAAAAGAACTGTGTTTCCTACTCTTACGGACCATACGTAGTACAACTCTGCTTATGAAACTGATACAAACCACAGTTCCACTTACATAAATGCTCTTTAGTTAATAGTGAGAATCGTGTTGGGTTCATGAACTGTGTAAAATCATTTGACCCCGAAATTCCCTTGGTTTACCAGAAATGAACTCTTGCTTGTAGGAAGACACAGAGCCTGTGGTTTAACTCCGTTTCTGAAGGGAAATTCAGAGCAGTGTTCTCATCCATGAAACACAGTCTGTTTTAACGCAAGAAGCAAGCTCTTCTTTCGAGTGTCTCTAATACAGCAAGAACCATGAGCATGCCCACAAATAAAGAACTGTGTTTCCTACTCATACGGACCATATATAGTACAACTCTATTTATGAAAATGATACTAACCCCCGTTTCAGTAATATTAATTCTCTTTAGTTAATTGTGAGAATCGCGTTGGGTTCGTGAACTGTGTAAAATCATTTGAGCCCAAAATTCACTTGGTTTACCAGAAATGTACTCTTGGTTGTAGCAATACACTGATCCTGGGGTTTAACTCCGTTTCTGAAGGGAAATTCAGAGCAGTGTTCTCATCCATGAAACACAGTCTGTTTTAATGCAAGAAGCAAGCTCCTCTTTCGAGTGTCTCTAATATAGTAAGAACCTTGAGCATTCCCAGAAAAAAAGAACTGTGTTTCTACTTATACAGACCATACATAGTTCAACTCTGCTTATGAAACTGATACAAACCACAGCTCCAATTACATGAATGCTCTTTAGTTAATTGTGAGAATCGCGTTGGGTTCGTGAACTGTGTTAAATCATTTGAGCCCAAAATTCTCTTGGTTTATCAGAAATGAACTCTTGCTTGTAGGAAGACACAGCACCTGTGGTCTATCTCCGTCTCTGAAGGGAAATTCAGAGCAGTGTTCTCATCCATGAAACACACTCTGTTTTAACGCAAGAAACAAGGCCTTCTTTCCAGCATCTCTAATGTAGCAAGAACCATGAGCATGCCCAGAAAAAAAGAACTGTGTTTCCTACTCATAGGGACGATACGTAGTTCAACTCTGATTATGAAACTGAAACAAACCACAGCTCCAGTTACATAAATGCTCTTTAGTTAATAGTGAGAATAGCGAGGGGTTCGTGAACTCTGTTAAATCATTTGAGGCCAAAATACACTTGGTTTACCAGAAATGAACTCTTGCTTGTAGAAAGACACAGATCCTGTGGTTTAACTCTGTTTCTGAATGGAAATTCAGAGCAGTGTTCTCATCCATGAAACACACTCTGTTTTAACGCAAGAAGCAACGTCTTCTTTCCAGCATCTCTAAAACAACAAGAACCATGAGCATGCCCAGAAAAAAAGAACTGTGTTTCCTACTCATACGGACCATACATAGTTCAACTCTGCTTATGAAACTGATAAAAACCACAGTTCCACTTACATAAATGCTCTTTAGTTAGTAGTGAGAATCGCGTTGGGTTCGTGAACTGTGTAAAATTATTTGAGACCAAAATTCACTTGGTTTACCAGAAATGAACACTTGCTTGTAGGAAGACACAGATCCTGGGTTTAACTCCGTTTCTGAGGGGAAATTCAGAGCATTGTTCTCATCCATGAAACACACTCTGTTTTAACGCAACAAGCAAGATTTACTTTCCAGCATCTCTAATACAGCAAGAACCATGAGCATGCCCAGAAAAAAAGAACTGTATTTCCTACTCATACGGACCACATGTAGTTCAACTTTACTCATGAATCTGATACAAACCACAGCTCCACTTACATAAATGCTCTTTAGTTAATAGTGAGAATCGTGTTGGGTTCATGAACTGTTTAAAATCATTTGACCCCGAAATTCCCATGGTTTTCCAGAAATGAACTCTTGCTTCTGGGAAGACACAGATCCTGTGGTTTAACTCCATTTCTGAAGGGAAATTCAGAGCAGTGTTCTCATCCATGGAAAACACTCTATTTTAACGCAAGAAGCATGCTCTTCTTTCCAGCATCTCTAATAGAGCAAGAACCTTGAGCAATCGCAGAAAAAAAGAACTGTATTTCCTACTCATACGGACCACATGTAGTTCAACTTTACTCATGAATCTGATACAAACCACAGTTCCACTTACATAAATGCTCTTTAGTTAATAGTGAGAATCGTGTTGGGTTCATGAACTGTGTAAAATCATTTGAGCCCAAAATTCTCTTGGTTTATCAGAAATGAACTCTTGCTTGTAGGAAGACACAGCACCTGTGGTTTATCTCCGTCTCTGAAGGGAAATTCAGAGCAGTGTTCTCATCCATGAAACACACTCTATTTTAACGCAATAAGCAAGGTCTTCTTTCCAGTATCTCTAATGTAGCAAGAACCATGAGCATGCCCAGAAAAAAAGAACTGTGTTTCCTACTCATAGTGACGATACGTTGTTCAACTCGGCTTATGAAACTGAAACAAACCACAGCTCCAGTTACATAAATGCTCTTTAGTTAATAGTGAGAATAGCGAGGGGTTCGTGAACTCTGTTAAATCATTTGAGGCCAAAATACACTTGGTTTACCAGAAATGAACTCTTGCTTGTAGAAAGACACAGATCCTGTGGTTTAACTCTGTTTCTGAATGGAAATTCAGAGCAGTGTTCTCATCCATGAAACACACTCTGTTTTAACGCAAGAAGCAACGTCTTCTTTCCAGCATCTCTAAAACAACAAGAACCATGAGCATGCCCAGAAAAAAAGAACTGTGATTCTACTTATACGGACCATACATAGTTCAACTCTGCTTATGAAACTGATACAAACCACAGTTCCACTTACATAAATGCTCTTTAGTTAATTGTGAAAATCACGTTGGGTTCGTGAAAGGTGTAAAATCATTTGAGCCAAAAATCACTTGGTTTACCAGAAATGAACTCTTGCTTGTAGCAATACACTGATCCTGGGGTTTAACTCCGTTTCTAAAGGGAAATTCAGAGCAGTGTTCTCATCCATGAAACACAGTCTGTTTTATTGCAAGAAGCAAGCTCCTCTTTCGAGTGTCTCTAATACAGTAAGAACATTGAGCATTCCCAGAAAAAAAGAACTGTGTTTGTACTTATACAGACCATACATAGTTCAACTCTGCTTATGAAACTGATACAAACCACAGCTCCACTTACATGAATGCTCTTTAGTTAATTATGAGAATCGCGTTGGGTTCGTGAACTGTGTTAAATCATTTGAGCCCAAAATTCTCTTGGTTTACCAGAAATGAACTCTTTCTTGTAGGAATCCACAGCCCCTGTGGTTGATCTCCGTTTCTGAAGGGAAATTCAGAGCAGTGTTCTCATCCATGAAATACACTCTGTTGTAACGCAATAAGCAAGGTCTTCTTTCCAGCATCCCTAATATAGCAAGAACCATCAGCATGCCCAGAAAAAAAGAACTGTGTTTCCTACTCTTACGGACCATACATAGTACAACTCTGCTTATGAAACTGATACAAACCACAGTTCCACTTACATAAATGCTCTTTAGTTAATAGTGAGAATCGTGTTGGGTTCATGAACTGTGTAAAATCATTTGACCCCGAAATTCCCTTGGTTTACCAGAAATGAACTCTTGCTTGTAGGAAGACACAGAGCCTGTGGTTTAACTCCGTTTCTGAAGGGAAATTCAGAGCAGTGTTCTCATCCATGAAACACAGTCTGTTTTAACGCAAGAAGCAAGCTCTTCTTTCGAGTGTCTCTAATACAGCAAGAACCATGAGCATGCCCACAAATAAAGAACTGTGTTTCCTACTCATACGGACCATATATAGTACAACTCTATTTATGAAAATGATACTAACCCCCGTTTCAGTAATATTAATTCTCTTTAGTTAATTGTGAGAATCGCGTTGGGTTCGTGAACTGTGTAAAATCATTTGAGCCCAAAATTCACTTGGTTTACCAGAAATGTACTCTTGGTTGTAGCAATACACTGATCCTGGGGTTTAACTCCGTTTCTGAAGGGAAATTCAGAGCAGTGTTCTCATCCATGAAACACAGTCTGTTTTAATGCAAGAAGCAAGCTCCTCTTTCGAGTGTCTCTAATATAGTAAGAACCTTGAGCATTCCCAGAAAAAAAGAACTGTGTTTCTACTTATACAGACCATACATAGTTCAACTCTGCTTATGAAACTGATACAAACCACAGCTCCAATTACATGAATGCTCTTTAGTTAATTGTGAGAATCGCGTTGGGTTCGTGAACTGTGTTAAATCATTTGAGCCCAAAATTCTCTTGGTTTATCAGAAATGAACTCTTGCTTGTAGGAAGACACAGCACCTGTGGTCTATCTCCGTCTCTGAAGGGAAATTCAGAGCAGTGTTCTCATCCATGAAACACACTCTGTTTTAACGCAAGAAACAAGGCCTTCTTTCCAGCATCTCTAATGTAGCAAGAACCATGAGCATGCCCAGAAAAAAAGAACTGTGTTTCCTACTCATAGGGACGATACGTAGTTCAACTCTGATTATGAAACTGAAACAAACCACAGCTCCAGTTACATAAATGCTCTTTAGTTAATAGTGAGAATAGCGAGGGGTTCGTGAACTCTGTTAAATCATTTGAGGCCAAAATACACTTGGTTTACCAGAAATGAACTCTTGCTTGTAGAAAGACACAGATCCTGTGGTTTAACTCTGTTTCTGAATGGAAATTCAGAGCAGTGTTCTCATCCATGAAACACACTCTGTTTTAACGCAAGAAGCAACGTCTTCTTTCCAGCATCTCTAAAACAACAAGAACCATGAGCATGCCCAGAAAAAAAGAACTGTGTTTCCTACTCATACGGACCATACATAGTTCAACTCTGCTTATGAAACTGATACAAACCACAGCTCCACTTACATAAATGCTCTTTAGTTAATTGTGAGAATCGCGTTGGGTTTGTGAACTGTGTATAATTATTTGAGTGCAAAATTCACTTGGTTTACCAGAAATGAACTCTTGCTTGTACGAGGACACAGATCCTGTGGTTTAAGTCCGCTTTGGAAGGGAAATTTAGAGAAGTGTTCTCATCCATGAAACACACTCTGTTTTAACCTAATAAGCAAGCGCTTCTTTCGAGCGTCTCTAATACAGCAAGAATCATGAGCATGCCCAGAAAAAAAAGAACTGTATTTCCTACTCATACGGACCACATGTAGTTCAACTTTACTCATGAATCTGATACAAACCACAGCTCCACTTACATAAATGCTCTTTAGTTAATAGTGAGAATCGTGTTGGGTTCATGAACTGTGTAAAATCATTTGAACCCGAAATTCCCTTGGTTTACCAGAAATGAACTCTTGCTTCTGGGAAGACACAGATCCTGTGGTTTAACTCCATTTCTGAAGGGAAATTCAGAGCAGTGTTCTCATCCATGGAAAACACTCTGTTTTAACGCAAGAAGCATGCTCTTCTTTCCAGCATCTCTAATAGAGCAAGAACCTTGAGCAATCCCAGAAAAAAAGAACTGTGATTCTACTTATACGGACCATACATAGTTCAACTCTGCTTATGAAACTGATACAAACCACAGTTCCACTTACATAAATACTCTTTAGTTAATTGTGAGAATCGCGTTGGGTTCATGAACTGTGTAAAATCATTTGAGCCCAAAATTCACTTGCTTTACCAGAAATGAACTCTTGCTTGTAGCAATACACTGATCCTGGGGTTTAACTCCGTTTCTGAAGGGAAATTCAGAGCAGTGTTCTCATCCATGAATCACACTCTGTTGTAACGCAATTAGCAAGGTCTTCTTTCCAGCATTCCTAATATAGCAAGAACCATCAGCATGCCCAGAAAAAAGAACTGTGTTTCCTACTCATACGGACCATACATAGTTCAACTCTGCTTATGAAACTGATACAAACCACAGCTCCACTTACATAAATGCTCTTTAGTTAATAGTGAGAATCGTGTTGGGTTCATGAACTGTGTAAAATCATTTGACCCCAAAATTCCATTGGTTTACCAGAAATGAACTCTTGCTTGTAGGAAGACACAGAGCCTGTGGTTTAACTCCGTTTCTGAAGGGAAATTCAGAGCAGTGTACTCATCCATGGAAAACACTCTGTTTTAACGCAAGAAGCATGCTCTTCTTTCCAGCATCTCTAATAGAGCAAGAACCTTGAGCAATCCCAGAAACAAAGAACTGTGTTTCTACTTATACGGACCATACATAGTTCAACTCTGCTTATGAAACTGATACAAACCACAGCTCCTATTACATGAATGCTCTTTAGTTAATTGTGAGAATCGCGTTGGGTTCATGAACTGTGTAAAATCATTTGAGCCCAAAATTCACGTGGTTTACCAGAAATGAACTCTTGCTTGTAGCAATACACTGATCCTGGGGTTTAACTCCGTTTCTGAAGGGAAATTCAGAGCAGTGTTCTCATCCATGAAACACAGTCTGTTTTAACACAAGAAGCAAGCTCTTCTTTCGAGTGTCTCTAATACAGCAAGAACCATGAGCATGCCCAGAAATAAAGAACTGTGTTTCCTACTCATACGGACCATATATAGTACAACTCTATTTATGAAACTGATACAAACCACAGCTCTACTTACATAAATGCTCTTTAGTTAATAGTGAGAATCGCGTTGGTGTTGTGAACTGTGTAAAATCATTTTAGCCTAAAATTCTCTTGATTTACCAGAAATGAACTCTTGCTTGTAGGAAGACACAGATCAAAGGGTTTAACTCCGTTTCGGAAGGGAAATTCAGAGCACTGTTCTCATCAATGAAACACACTCTGTTTTAACGCAAGACGCATTCTCTTCTCTCCAGCATCTCTAATACAGCAAGAAGCATGAGCATGCCAAGAAAAAAAGAACTGTGTTTCCTACTCAAACGGACCTTATGTAGTCTAACTCTGCTTATGAAACTGATACAAACCACAGCTCCACTTACATAAATGCTCTTCAAATAATTGTGACAATCACATTGTGTTCGTGAACTGTGTAAATCATTTGAGCCCAAAATTCACTTGGTTACCAGAAAGGAACTCTTGCTCGTAGCAAGACACAGATCCTGTGGATTACAACGTTTCTGAAGGGAAATTTAGGGCAGTGTTCTCATCCATGAAACACACGCTGTTTTAACGCAAGACTCATGCTCTTCTTTCCAGCATCTCTAATAGAGCAAGAACCTTGAGCATGCCCAGAAAAAAAGAGCTGTGTTTCCTACTCATACGGACCATACATAGTTCAACTCTGCTTATGAAACTGATACAAACCGCAGCTCCACTTACATAAATGCTCTTTAGTTAATTGTGAGAATCGCCTTGGGTTCGTGAACAGTGTTAAATCATTTGAGCCCCAAATACTCTTGGTTTACCAGAAATGAACTCTTGCTTGTAGAAAGACACACATCCGGTGGTTTAACTCCGTTTCTGAAGGGAAATTCAGATCAGTGTTCTCATCCATGGAAAACACTCTGTTTTAACGCAACACACATGTTCTTCTTTCCAGCATCTCTAATAGAGCAAGAAACATGAGCATGCCCAGAAAAAAAGAACTGTGTTTCCTACTCAAATGACCATATGAAGTTCAACTCTGCTTATGAAACTGATAAAAACCACAGCTCCACTTACATAAATGCTCATTAGTTAATTGAGAGAATCGCGTTGGGTTCGTGAACTGTGTTAAATCATTTGAGCCCAAAATTCTCTTGGTTTACCAGAAATGAACTCTTGCCTGTAGGAAGACACAGATCCTGGGGTTTAACTCCGTTTTGGAAGGGAAATTTAGAGCAGTGTTCTCATCCATGAAACACACTCTGTTTTAACATAATAAGCAAGCTCTTCTTTTGAGCGTCTCTACTACAGCAAGAACCATGAGCATGCCCAGAAAAAAAGAACTGTGTTTCCTTCTCATAGGGACCATATGTAGTTCAACACTACTTATGAAAATGATACTAACCACAGCTCCACTTACATAAATGCTCTTTAGTTAATTCAGAGAATCGTGTTGGGTTCATGAACTCTGTTAAATCATTTGAGCCCAAAATTCTCTTGGTTTACCAGAAATGAACTCTTGCTTGTAGGAAGACACACATCCGGTGGTTTAACTCCGTTTCTGAAGGGAAATTCTGAGCAGTGTTCTCATCCATGGAAAACACTCTGTTTTAACGCAAGAGGCATGCTATTCTTTCCAACATCTCAAATATAGGAAGAACCATGAGCATGCCCAGAACAAAGAACTGTGTTTCTACTAATACGGACCATACAAAGTTCAACTCTGCTTATGAAACTGATACAAACCACAGCTCCACTTACATAAATGCTCTTTAGTTAATTGTGAGAATCGCATTGGGTTCATGAACTGTGTATAATCATTTGAGCCCAAAATTCACGTGGTTTGCCAGAAATGAACTCTTGCTTGTAGCAATACACTGACCCTGGGGTTTAACTCCGTTTCTGAAGGGAAATTCAGAGCAGTGTTCTCATCCATGAAACACAGTCTGTTTTAACACAAGAAGCAAGCTCTTCTTTCGAGTGTCTCTAATACAGCAAGAACCATGAGCATGCCCAGAAATAAAGAACTGTGTTTCCTACTCATACGGACCATATATAGTACAACTCTATTTATGAAACTGATACAAACCACAGCTCTACTTACATAAATGCTCTTTAGTTAATAGTGAGAATCGCGTTGGTGTTGTGAACTGTGTAAAATCATTTTAGCCTAAAATTCCCTTGATTTACCAGAAATGAACTCTTGCTTGTAGGAAGACACAGATCAAAGGGTTTAACTCCGTTTCGGAAGGGAAATTCAGAGCACTGTTCTCATCAATGAAACACACTCTGTTTTAACGCAAGACGCATTCTCTTCTCTCCAGCATCTCTAATACAGCAAGAAGCATGAGCATGCCAAGAAAAAAAGAACTGTGTTTCCTACTCAAACGGACCTTATGTAGTCTAACTCTGCTTATGAAACTGATACAAACCACAGCTCCACTTACATAAATGCTCTTCAAATAATTGTGACAATCGCATTGTGTTCGTGAACTGTGTAAATCATTTGAGCCCAAAATTCACTTGGTTACCAGAAATGAACTCTTGCTTGTAGCAAGACACAGATCCTGTGGATTACAACGTTTCTGAAGGGAAATTTAGGGCAGTGTTCTCATCCATGAAACACACGCTGTTTTAACGCAAGACACATGCTCTTCTTTCCAGCATCTCTAATAGAGCAAGAACCTTGAGCATGCCCAGAAAAAAAGAGCTGTGTTTCCTACTCATACGGACCATACATAGTTCAACTCTGCTTATGAAACTGATACAAACCGCAGCTCCACTTACATAAATGCTCTTTAGTTAATTGTGAGAATCGCCTTGGGTTCGTGAACAGTGTTAAATCATTTGAGCCCAAAATACTCTTGGTTTACCAGAAATGAACTCTTGCTTGTAGAAAGACACACATCCGGTGGTTTAACTCCGTTTCTGAAGGGAAATTCAGATCAGTGTTCTCATCCATGGAAAACACTCTGTTTTAACGCAACACACATGTTCTTCTTTCCAGCATCTCTAATAGAGCAAGAAACATGAGCATGCCCAGAAAAAAAGAACTGTGATTCCTACTCAAATGACCATATGAAGTTCAACTCTGCTTATGAAACTGATAAAAACCACAGCTCCACTTACATAAATGCTCATTAGTTAATTGAGAGAATCGCGTTGGGTTCGTGAACTGTGTTAAATCATTTGAGCCCAAAATTCTCTTGGTTTACCAGAAATGAACTCTTGCTTGTAGGAAGACACACATCCGGTGGTTTAACTCCGTTTCTGAAGGGAAATTCTGAGCAGTGTTCTCATCCATGGAAAACACTCTGTTTTAACGCAAGAGGCATGCTATTCTTTCCAACATCTCAAATATAGGAAGAACCATGAGCATGCCCAGAACAAAGAACTGTGTTTCTACTAATACGGACCATACAAAGTTCAACTCTGCTTATGAAACTGATACAAACCACAGCTCCACTTACATAAATGCTCTTTAGTTAATTGTGAGAATCGCCTTGGGTTCGTGAACAGTGTTAAATCATTTGAGCCCAAAATACTCTTGGTTTACCAGAAATGAACTCTTGCTTGTAGAAAGACACACATCCGGTGGTTTAACTCCGTTTCTGAAGGGAAATTCAGATCAGTGTTCTCATCCATGGAAAACACTCTGTTTTAACGCAACACACATGTTCTTCTTTCCAGCATCTCTAATAGAGCAAGAAACATGAGCATGCCCAGAAAAAAAGAACTGTGATTCCTACTCAAATGACCATATGAAGTTCAACTCTGCTTATGAAACTGATAAAAACCACAGCTCCACTTACATAAATGCTCATTAGTTAATTGAGAGAATCGCGTTGGGTTCGTGAACTGTGTTAAATCATTTGAGCCCAAAATTCTCTTGGTTTACCAGAAATGAACTCTTGCTTGTAGGAAGACACACATCCGGTGGTTTAACTCAGTTTCTGAAGGGAAATTCTGAGCAGTGTTCTCATCCATGGAAAACACTCTGTTTTAACGCAAGAGGCATGCTATTCTTTCCAACATCTCAAATATAGGAAGAACCATGAGCATGCCCAGAACAAAGAACTGTGTTTCTACTAATACGGACCATACAAAGTTCAACTCTGCTTATGAAACTGATACAAACCACAGCTCCACTTACATAAATGCTCTTTAGTTAATTGTGAGAATCGCATTGGGTTCATGAACTGTGTATAATCATTTGAGCCCAAAATTCACGTGGTTTGCCAGAAATGAACTCTTGCTTGTAGCAATACACTGACCCTGGGGTTTAACTCCGTTTCTGAAGGGAAATTCAGAGCAGTGTTCTCATCCATGAAACACAGTCTGTTTTAACACAAGAAGCAAGCTCTTCTTTCGAGTGTCTCTAATACAGCAAGAACCATGAGCATGCCCAGAAATAAAGAACTGTGTTTCCTACTCATACGGACCATATATAGTACAACTCTATTTATGAAACTGATACAAACCACAGCTCTACTTACATAAATGCTCTTTAGTTAATAGTGAGAATCGCGTTGGTGTTGTGAACTGTGTAAAATCATTTTAGCCTAAAATTCCCTTGATTTACCAGAAATGAACTCTTGCTTGTAGGAAGACACAGATCAAAGGGTTTAACTCCGTTTCGGAAGGGAAATTCAGAGCACTGTTCTCATCAATGAAACACACTCTGTTTTAACGCAAGACGCATTCTCTTCTCTCCAGCATCTCTAATACAGCAAGAAGCATGAGCATGCCAAGAAAAAAAGAACTGTGTTTCCTACTCAAACGGACCTTATGTAGTCTAACTCTGCTTATGAAACTGATACAAACCACAGCTCCACTTACATAAATGCTCTTCAAATAATTGTGACAATCGCATTGTGTTCGTGAACTGTGTAAATCATTTGAGCCCAAAATTCACTTGGTTACCAGAAATGAACTCTTGCTTGTAGCAAGACACAGATCCTGTGGATTACAACGTTTCTGAAGGGAAATTTAGGGCAGTGTTCTCATCCATGAAACACACGCTGTTTTAACGCAAGACACATGCTCTTCTTTCCAGCATCTCTAATAGAGCAAGAACCTTGAGCATGCCCAGAAAAAAAGAGCTGTGTTTCCTACTCATACGGACCATACATAGTTCAACTCTGCTTATGAAACTGATACAAACCGCAGCTCCACTTACATAAATGCTCTTTAGTTAATTGTGAGAATCGCCTTGGGTTCGTGAACAGTGTTAAATCATTTGAGCCCAAAATACTCTTGGTTTACCAGAAATGAACTCTTGCTTGTAGAAAGACACACATCCGGTGGTTTAACTCCGTTTCTGAAGGGAAATTCAGATCAGTGTTCTCATCCATGGAAAACACTCTGTTTTAACGCAACACACATGTTCTTCTTTCCAGCATCTCTAATAGAGCAAGAAACATGAGCATGCCCAGAAAAAAAGAACTGTGATTCCTACTCAAATGACCATATGAAGTTCAACTCTGCTTATGAAACTGATAAAAACCACAGCTCCACTTACATAAATGCTCATTAGTTAATTGAGAGAATCGCGTTGGGTTCGTGAACTGTGTTAAATCATTTGAGCCCAAAATTCTCTTTGTTTACCAGAAATGAACTCTTGCCTGTAGGAAGACACAGATCCTGGGGTTTAACTCCGTTTCGGAAGGGAAATTTAGAGCAGTGTTCTCATCCATGAAACACACTGTGTTTTAACATAATAAGCAAGCTCTTCTTTCGAGCGTCTCTACTCCAGCAAGAACCATGAGCTTCCCCAGAAAAAAAGAACTGTGTTTCCTACTCATACGGACCATACGAGTTTCAACTCTGCTTATGAAACTGATACAAACCACAGCTCCACTTACACAAATGCTCTTATTTTATAATCAGAATCGTGTTGGGTTCGTGAACTTTGCAAAATCATTTGAGCCCCAAATTCACTTGGTTTTCCAGAAATGAACTCTTGCTTGTATGAAGACACATATCCTGGGGTCTAATTCCGTTTCTGAAGGGAAATTCAGAGCAGTGTTCTCATCCATGGAAAACACTCTCTTTTAACGCAAGACGCATGCTCTTCTTTCCAGCATCTCTAATAGAGCAAGAACCTTGAGCATGCCCAGAAAAAAAGAACTGTGTTTCCTACTCATACGGAACATACATAGTTCAAGTCTGCTTATGAAACTGATACAAACCACAACTCCACTTATATAAATGCTCTTTAGTTAATTGTGAGAATCGCGTTGTGTTTGTGAACAGTGTTAAATCATTTGAGCCCAAAATACTCTTGAGTTACCAGAAATGAACTCTTGCTTGTAGAAAGACACACATCTGGTGGTTTATCTCCGTTTCTGAAGGGAAATTCTGAGCAGTGTTCTCATCTATGGAAGATACTCTGTATTAACGCAAGACGCATGCTCTTCTTTCCAACATTTCAAATAGAGCAAGAAGCTTGAGCATGCCCAGAAAAGAAGAACTGTGTTTCCTACTCAAAAGGACCATATGTAGTCTAACTCGGCTTATGAAACTGATACAAACCACAGCTCCACTTACACAAATGCACTTTAGTTAATAATCAGAATCGTGTTGGGTTCGGGAACTTTGCAAAATCATTTGAGCCCAAAATTCACTTGGTTTACCAGAAATGAACTCTTGCTTGTATGAAGACACATATCCTGGGGTCTAATTCCGTTTCTGAATGGAAATTCAGAGCAGTGTTCTCATTCATGAAACACACGCTGTTTTAATGCTAGAAGCAAGCCCTTCTTGCGTGCATCTCTAATACAGCAAGAACCATGAGCATGCGCACAAAAATGAACTGTGTTTCCTACTCATACGGACCATATATAGTTCAACTCTACTTATGAAAATGATACTAACCACAGCACCACTTACATAAATGCTCTTTAGTTAATTGTGAAATCGCATTGGGTTCGTGAACTGTGTTAAATCATTTGAGCCCAAAATTCTCTTGGTTTACCAGAAATGAACTCTTGCTTGTAGGAAGACACAGATCCCAGGGTTTAACTCTGTTTCGGAAGGGAAATTCAGAGCACTGTTCTCATCAATGTAACACACTCTGTTTTAACGCAAGACACATTCTCTTCTCTCCAGCATCTCTAATAGAGCAAGAACCTAGAGCATGCCCAGAAAAAAAGAACTGTGTTTCCTACTCATACGGACCATATATAGTTCAACTCTACTTATGAAAATGATATTAACCACAGCTCCACTTACATAAATGCGCTTTAGTTAATTGTGAAATCGCATTGGGTTCGTGAACTGTGTTAAATCATTTGAGCCCAAAATTCTCTTGGTTTACCAGAAATGAACTCTTGCTTGTAGGAAGACACAGATCCCAGGGTTTAACTCTGTTTCAGAAGGGAAATTCAGAGCACTGTTCTCATCAATGTAACACACTCTGTTTTAACGCAAGACGCATTCTCTTCTCTCCAGCATCTCTAATAGAGCAAGAACCTTGAGCATGCCCAGAAAAAAAGAACTGTGTTTCCTACTCATACGGCCAATACGTAGTTCATCTCTGCTTATGAAACTGATACAAAACACAGCTCCACTTACATAAATGCTCTTTAGTTAATAGTGAGAATCGCGTTAGTTTTGTGAACTGTGTTAAATCATTTTAGCCTAAAATTCTATTGGTTTACCAGAAATGAACTCTTGCTTGTAGGAAGACACAGATACTGTGGTTTAACTCCATTTCTGAAGGGAAATTCAGAGCAGTGTTCTCATCCATGAAACACACTCTGTTTTAACGCAAGAAACAAGTTCTTCTTTCCAGCATCTCTAATACAGCAAGAACCATGAGCATGCCAAGAAAAAAAGAACTGTGTTTCCTACTCAAACGGACCTTATGTAGTCTAACTCTGCTTATGAAACTGATACAAACCACAGCTCCACTTACATAAATGCTCTTCAAATAATTGTGACAATCGCATTGTGTTCGTGAACTGTGTAAATCATTTGAGCCCAAAATACACTTGGTTACCAGAAATGAACTCTTGCTTGTAGCAAGACACAGATCCTGTGGATTACAACGTTTCTGAAGGGAAATTTAGGGCAGTGTTCTCATCCATGAAACACGCTGTTTTAATGCTAGAAGCAAGCCCTTCTTTCGTGCGTCTCTAATACAGCAAGAACCATGAGCATGCGCAACAAAAATGAACTGTGTTTCCTACTCATACGGACCATATACAGTTCAACTCTACTTATGAAAATGATACTAACCACAGCTCCACTTACATAAATGCTCTTTAGTTAATTGTGAGAATCGCATTGGGTTCATGAACTGTGTTAAATCATTTGAGCCCAAAATTCTCTTGGTTTACCAGAAATGAACTCTTGCTTGTAGGAAGACACAGATCCCAGGGTTTAACTCCGTTTCAGAAGGGAAATTCAGAGCACTGTTCTCATCCATGAAACACACTCTGTTTTAACGAAGACGCATTCTCTTCTCTCCAGCATCTCTAATAGAGCAAGAACCTTGAGCATGCCCAGAAAAAAAGAGCTGTGTTTCCTACTCATACGGACCATCCATAGTTCAACTCTGCTTATGAAACTGATAAAACCGCAGCTCCACTTACATAAATGCTCTGTAGTTAATTGTGAGAATCGCCTTGGGTTCGTGAACAGTGTTAAATCATTTGAGCCCAAAATACTCATGGTTTACCAGAAATGAACTCTTGCTTGTAGAAAGACACACATCTGGTGGTTTAACTCCGTTTCTGAAGGGAAATTCAGATCAGTGTTCTCATCCATGGAAAACACTCTGTTTTAACGCAAGACACATGTTCTTCTTTCCAGCATCTCTAATAGAGCAAGAAACATGAGCATGCCCAGGAAAAAAGAACTGTGTTTCCTACTCAAATGACCATGTGAAGTTCAACTCTGCTTATGAAACTGATAAAAACCACAGCTCCACTTACATAAATGCTCATTAGTTAATTGAGAGAATCGCGTTGTGTTCGTGAAATGTGTTAAATCATTTGAGCCCAAAATTCTCTTGTTTTACAAGAAATGAACTCTTGCCTGTAGGAAGACACAGATCCTGGGGTTTAACTCCGTTTCGGAAGGGAAATTTAGAGCAGTGTTCTCATCCATGAAACACACTCTGTTCTGTTTTAACATAATAAGCAAGCTCTTCTTTCGAGCGTCTCTACTACAGCAAGAACCATGAGCATGCCCAGAAAAAAAGAACTGTGTTTCCTACTCATACGGAACATACATAGTTCAACTCTGCTTATGAAACTGATACAAACCACAACTCCACTTACATAAATGCTCTTTAGTTAATTGTGAGAATCGCGTTGTGTTTGTGAACCGTGTTAAAGCATTTGAGCCCAAAATACTCTTGAGTTACCAGAAATGAACTCTTGCTTGTAGAAAGACACACATCTGGTGGTTTAACTCCGTTTCTGAATGGAAATTCTGAGCATTGTTCTCATCCATGGAAAATACTGTTTTAACACAAGACGCATGCTCTTCTTTCCAACATCTCAAATAGAGCAAGAAGCTTGAGCATGCCCAGAAAAGAAGAACTGTGTTTCCTACTCAAACGGACCATATGTAGTCTAACTCTGCTTATGAAACTGATACAAACCACAGCTCCACTTACATAAATGCTCTTTAGTTAATAATCAGAATCGTGTTGGGTTCGTGAACTTTGCAAAATCATTTGAGCCCACAATTCACTTGGTTTACCAGAAATGAACTCTTGCTTGTAGGAAGACACAGATACTGTGGTTTAACTCAATTTCTGAAGGGAAATTCAGAGCAGTGTTCTCATCCATGAAACACACTCTGTTTTAACGCAAGAAACAAGGTCTACTTTTCAGCATCTCTAATACAGTATGAACCATGAGCATGCCACGAAAAAAATAATTGTGTTTCCTACTCAAACGGACCTTATGTAGTCTACCCCTGCTTATGAAACTGATACAAACCACAGCTCCACTTACATAAATGCTCTTCAAATAATTGTGACAATCGCATTGTGTTCGTGAACTGTGTAAATCATTTGAGCCCAAAATTCACTTGGTTACCAGAAATGAACTCTTACTTGTAGCAAGACACAGATCCTGTGGATTACAACGTTTCTGAAGGGAAATTTAGGGCAGTGTTCTCATCCATGAAACACAGTCTGTTTTAACGCAAGAAGCAAGCTCTTCTTTCGAGCGTCTCTAATACAGCAAGAACATTGAGCATGCCCCGAAAAAACAACTGTGTTTCCCACTTATACGGACCATACATAGTTCAACTCTGCTTATGAAACTGGTACAAACCACAGCTCCACTTACATAAATGCCCTTACTTAATTGTGAGAATCGCGTTGGTTTCATAAACTGTGTTAAATCATTTGTGCCCAAAATTCTCTTGGTTTACTAGAAATGTACTCTTGCTTGTAGGAAGACACATATCCCGGGGTTTAACTCCGTTTCAGAAGGGATTTTCAGAGCAGTGTTCTCATCCATGGAAAACACTCTGTTTTAACGCAAGACGCATGCTCTTCTTTCCAGCATCTCTAATGGAGCAAGAACCTTGAGCATGCCCAGAAAAAAAGAACTGTGTTTCCTACTCATACGGACCATACATAGTTCAACTCTGCTTATGAAACTGGTACAAACAACAGCTCCACTTACATAAATGCTCTTTAGTTAATTGTGAGAATCGCGTTGCATTCATGAACAGTGTTAAATCATTTGAACCCAAAATACTCTTGGTTTACCAGAAATGAACTCTTGCTTGTAGAAAGACACACATCCGGTGGTTTAACTCCGTTTCTGAAAGGAAATTCTCAGCAGTGTTCTCATCCATGAAACACATGCTGTTTTAATGCTAGAAGCAAGCCCTTCTTTCGTGCGTCTCAAATCATTCAAGAACCATGAGCATGCGCACAAAAATGAACTGTGTTTCCTACTCATAGGGACCATATATAGTTCAACTCTACTTATGAAAATGATACTAACCACAGCTCCACTTACATAAATGCTCTTTAGTTAATTGTGAGAATCGCATTGCGTTCATGAACTGTGTTAAATCATTTGAGCCCAAAATTCTCTTGGTTTACCAGAAATGAACTTTTGCTTGTAGGAAGACACAGATCCCAGGGTTTAACTCCGTTTCGGGAGTGAAATTCAGAGCAATGTTCTCATCCATGAAACACACTCTGTTTTAACGCAAGAAGCATTCTCTTCTTTCCAGCATCCCTAATAGAGCAAGAACCTTGAGGATGCCCAGAAAAAAAGAACTGTGTTTCCTACTCATACGGCCAATACGTAGTTCAACTCTGCTTATGAAACTGATACAAACCACAGCTCCACTTACATAAATGCTCTTTAGTTAATAGTGAGAATCGTGTTGGTTTTGTGAAGTGTGTAAAATCATTTTAGCCCAAAATTCTATTGGTTTACCAGAAATGAACTCTTGCTTGTAGGAAGACACAGATACTGTGGTTTAACTCCATTACTGAAGGGAAATTCAGAGCAGTGTTCTCATCCATGAAACACACTCTGTTTTAACGCAAGAAACAAGGTCTTCTTTCGAGCATCTCTAATAGAGTATGAACCATGAGCATGCCACGAAAAAAAGAACTATGTTTCCTACTCAAACGGACCTTATGTAGTCTAACTCTGCTTATGAAACTGATAGAAACCACAGCTCCACTTACATAAATGCTCTTCAAATAATTGTGACAATCGCATTGTGTTCGTGAACTGTGTAAATCATTTGAGCCCAAAATTCACTTGGTTATCAGAAATGAACTCTTTCTTGTAGCAAGACACAGATCCTGTGGATTACAACGTTTCTGAAGGGAAATGTAGGGCAGTGTTCTCATCCATGAAACACAGTCTGTTTTAACGCAAGAAGCAAGCTCTTCTTTCGAGCGTCTCTAATACAGCAAGAACATTGAGCATGCCCCGAAAAAAAGAACTGTGTTTCTTACTTATACGGTCCATACATAATTCAACTCTGCTTATGAAACTGATAAAAACCACAGCTCCAATTACATAAATGCTCTTTAGTTAATTTTAGAATCGCGTTGGGTTCGTGAACTTTGTAAAATCATTTGATCCCCAAATTCCCTTGGTTTACCAGAAATGAACTCTTGCTTGTAGAAAGACACACATCCAGTGGTTTAACTCCGTTTCTGAAGGGAAATTCAGAGCAGTGTTCTCATCCATGGAAAACACTCTGTTTTTACGCAAGACGCATCCTCTTCTTTCCAGCATCTCTAATAGAGCAAGAACCTTGAGCATGCCCAGAAAAAAAGAACTGTGTTTCCTACTCATATGGACCATATGTAATCTAACTCTGCTTATGAAACTGATACAAACCACAGCTCCACTTACATAAATGCTCTTCAAATAATTGTGACAATCGCATTGTGTTCGTGAACTGTGTAAATCATTTGAGCCCAAAATTCACTTGGTTACCAGAAATGAACTCTTGCTTGTAGCAAGACACAGATCCTGTGGATTACAACGTTTCTGAAGGGAAATTTAGGGCAGTGTTCTCATCCATGAAACACACGCTGTTTTAACGCAAGACACATGCTCTTCTTTCCAGCATCTCTAAAGGAGCAAGAACCTTGAGCATGCCCAGAAAAAAAGAGCTGTGTTTCCTACTCATACGGACCATACATAGTTCAACTCTGCTTATGAAACTGATAAAACCGCAGCACCACTTACATAAATGCTCTTTAGTTAATTGTGAGAATCGCCTTGGGTTCGTGAACAGTGTTAAATCATTTGAGCCCAAAACACTCTTGGTTTCCAATAAATGAACTCTTGCTTGTAGAAAGACACACATCCGGTGGTTTAACTCCGTTTCTGAAGGGAAATTCAGATCAGTGTTCTCATCCATGGAAAACACTCTGTTTTAACGCAAGAGGCATGCTCTTCTTTCCAACATCTCAAATAGAGCAAGAAGCTTGAGCATGCCCAGAAAATAAGAACTGTGTTTCCTACTAAAATGACCATATGAAGTTGAACTCTGCTTATGAAACTGATAAAAACCACAGTTCTACTTATATAAATGCTCATTAGTTAATTGAGAGAATCGCGTTGGGTTCGTGAACTGTGTTAAATCATTTGAGTCCAAAATTCTCTTGGTTTACCAGAAATGAACTCTTGCTTGTATGAAGACACAAAACCTGGGGTCTAATTCCGTTTCTGAAGGGAAATTCAGAGCAGTGTTCTCATCCATGAAACGCGCTGTTTTAATGCTAGAAGCAAGCCCTTCTTTCGTGCGTCTCTAATACAGCAAGAACCATGAGCATGCGCAACAAAAATGAACTGTGTTTCCTACTCATACGGACCATATATAGTTCAACTCTACTTATGAAAATGATACTAACCACAGCTCCACTTACATAAATGCTCTTTAGTTAATTGTGAGAATCGCATTGGGTTCATGAACTGTGTTAAATCATTTGAGCCCAAAATTCTCTTGGTTTACCAGAAATGAACTCTTGCTTGTAGGAAGACACAGATCCCAGGGTTTAACTCCGTTTCGGAAGGGAAATTCAGAGCACTGTTCTCATCCATGAAACACACTCTGTTTTAACGAAGACGCATTCTCTTCTCTCCAGCATCTCTAATAGAGCAAGAACCTTGAGCATGCCCAGAAAAAAAGAGATGTGTTTCCTACTCATACGGACCATACATAGTTCAACTCTGCTTATGAAACTGATAAAACCGCAGCTCCACTTACATAAATGCTCTGTAGTTAATTGTGAGAATCGCCTTGGGTTCGTGAACAGTGTTAAATCATTTGAGCCCAAAATACTCATGGTTTACCAGAAATGAACTCTTGCTTGTAGAAAGACACACATCTGGTGGTTTAACTCCGTTTCTGAAGGGAAATTCAGATCAGTGTTCTCATCCATGGAAAACACTCTGTTTTAACGCAAGACACATATTCTTCTTTCCAGCATCTCTAATAGAGCAAGAAACATGAGCATGCCCAGGAAAAAAGAACTGTGTTTCCTACTCAAATGACCATGTGAAGTTCAACTCTGCTTATGAAACTGATAAAAACCACAGCTCCACTTACATAAATGCTCATTAGTTAATTGAGAGAATCGCGTTGTGTTCGTGAAATGTGTTAAATCATTTGAGCCCAAAATTCTCTTGTTTTACAAGAAATGAACTCTTGTCTGTAGGAAGACACAGATCCTGGGGTTTAACTCCGTTTCGGAAGGGAAATTTAGAGCAGTGTTCTCATCCATGAAACACACTCTGTTCTGTTTTAACATAATAAGCAAGCTCTTCTTTCGAGCGTCTCTACTACAGCAAGAACCATGAGCATGCCCAGAAAAAAAGAACTGTGTTTCCTACTCATACGGAACATACATAGTTCAACTCTGCTTATGAAACTGATACAAACCACAACTCCACTTACATAAATGCTCTTTAGTTAATTGTGAGAATTGCGTTGTGTTTGTGAACCGTGTTAAAGCATTTGAGCCCAAAATACTCTTGAGTTACCAGAAATGAACTCTTGCTTGTAGAAAGACACACATCTGGTGGTTTAACTCCGTTTCTGAATGGAAATTCTGAGCATTGTTCTCATCCATGGAAAATACTGTTTTAACACAAGACGCATGCTCTTCTTTCCAACATCTCAAATAGAGCAAGAAGCTTGAGCATGCCCAGAAAAGAAGAACTGTGTTTCCTACTCAAACGGACCATATGTAGTCTAACTCTGCTTATGAAACTGATACAAACCACAGCTCCACTTACATAAATGCTCTTTAGTTAATAATCAGAATCGTGTTGGGTTCGTGAACTTTGCAAAATCATTTGAGCCCACAATTCACTTGGTTTACCAGAAATGAACTCTTGCTTGTAGGAAGACACAGATACTGTGGTTTAACTCAATTTCTGAAGGGAAATTCAGAGCAGTGTTCTCATCCATGAAACACACTCTGTTTTAACGCAAGAAACAAGGTCTACTTTTCAGCATCTCTAATACAGTATGAACCATGAGCATGCCACGAAAAAAATAATTGTGTTTCCTACTCAAACGGACCTTATGTAGTCTACCCCTGCTTATGAAACTGATACAAACCACAGCTCCACTTACATAAATGCTCTTCAAATAATTGTGACAATCGCATTGTGTTCGTGAACTGTGTAAATCATTTGAGCCCAAAATTCACTTGGTTACCAGAAATGAACTCTTACTTGTAGCAAGACACAGATCCTGTGGATTACAACGTTTCTGAAGGGAAATTTAGGGCAGTGTTCTCATCCATGAAACACAGTCTGTTTTAACGCAAGAAGCAAGCTCTTCTTTCGAGCGTCTCTAATACAGCAAGAACATTGAGCATGCCCCGAAAAAACAACTGTGTTTCCCACTTATACGGACCATACATAGTTCAACTCTGCTTATGAAACTGGTACAAACCACAGCTCCACTTACATAAATGCCCTTACTTAATTGTGAGAATCGCGTTGGTTTCATAAACTGTGTTAAATCATTTGTGCCCAAAATTCTCTTGGTTTACTAGAAATGTACTCTTGCTTGTAGGAAGACACATATCCCGGGGTTTAACTCCGTTTCAGAAGGGATTTTCAGAGCAGTGTTCTCATCCATGGAAAACACTCTGTTTTAACGCAAGACGCATGCTCTTCTTTCCAGCATCTCTAATGGAGCAAGAACCTTGAGCATGCCCAGAAAAAAAGAACTGTGTTTCCTACTCATACGGACCATACATAGTTCAACTCTGCTTATGAAACTGGTACAAACAACAGCTCCACTTACATAAATGCTCTTTAGTTAATTGTGAGAATCGCGTTGCATTCATGAACAGTGTTAAATCATTTGAACCCAAAATACTCTTGGTTTACCAGAAATGAACTCTTGCTTGTAGAAAGACACACATCCGGTGGTTTAACTCCGTTTCTGAAAGGAAATTCTCAGCAGTGTTCTCATCCATGAAACACATGCTGTTTTAATGCTAGAAGCAAGCCCTTCTTTCGTGCGTCTCAAATCATTCAAGAACCATGAGCATGCGCACAAAAATGAACTTGTTTCCTACTCATACGGACCATATATAGTTCAACTCTACTTATGAAAATGATACTACCCACGGCTCCACTTACATAAATGCTCTTTAGTTAATTGTGAGAATCGCATTGCGTTCATGAACTGTGTTAAATCATTTGAGCCCAAAATTCTTTTGGTTTACCAGAAATGAACTTTTGCTTGTAGGAAGACAGAGATCCCAGGGTTTAACTCCGTTTCGGAAGTGAAATTCAGAGCAATGTTCTCATCCATGAAACACACTCTGTTTTAACGCAAGAAGCATTCTCTTCTTTCCAGCATCCCTAATAGAGCAAGAACCTTGAGGATGCCCAGAAAAAAAGAACTGTGTTTCCTACTCATACGGCCAATACTTAGTTCAACTCTGCTTATGAAACTGATACAAACCACAGCTCCACTTACATAAATGCTCTTTAGTTAATAGTGAGAATCGTGTTGGTTTTGTGAAGTGTGTAAAATCATTTTAGCCCAAAATTCTATTGGTTTACCAGAAATGAACTCTTGCTTGTAGGAAGACACAGATACTGTGGTTTAACTCCATTACTGAAGGGAAATTCAGAGCAGTGTTCTCATCCATGAAACACACTCTGTTTTAACGCCAGAAACAAGGTCTTCTTTCGAGCATCTCTAATAGAGTATGAACCATGAGCATGCCACGAAAAAAAGAACTATGTTTCCTACTCAAACGGACCTTATGTAGTCTAACTCTGCTTATGAAACTGATACAAACCACAGCTCCACTTACATAAATGCTCTTCAAATAATTGTGACAATCGCATTGTGTTTGTGTACTGTGTAAATCATTTGAGCCCAAAATTCACTTGGTTATCAGAAATGAACTCTTTCTTGTAGCAAGACACAGATCCTGTGGATTACAACGTTTCTGAAGGGAAATTTAGGGCAGTGTTCTCATCCATGAAACACAGTCTGTTTTAACGCAAGAAGCAAGCTCTTTTTTCGAGCGTCTCTAATACAGCAAGAACATTGAGCATGGCCCGAAAAAAAGAACTGTGTTTTTACTTATACGGTCCATACATAGTTCAACTCTGCTTATGAAACTGATACAAACCACAGCTCCAATTACATAAATGCTCTTTAGTTAATTTTAGAATCGCGTTGGGTTCGTGAACTTTGTAAAATCATTTGATCCCGAAATTCCCTTGGTTTACCAGAAATGAACTCTTGATTGTAGAAAGACACACATCAGGTGGTTTAACTCCGTTTCTGAAGGGAAATTCAGAGCAGTGTTCTCATCCATGGAAAACACTCTGTTTTTACGCAAGACGCATCCTCTTCTTTCCAGCATCTCTAATAGAGCAAGAACCTTGAGCATGCCCAGAAAAAAAGAACTGTGTTTCCTACTCATATGGACCATATGTAATCTAACTCTGCTTATGAAACTGATACAAACAACAGCTCCACTTACATAAATTCTCTTTAGTTAATAGTGAGAATCCGGTTGGGTTTGTGAACTGTGAAAAATCATTTGAGCCCAAAATTCACTGGGTTAACCAGAACTGAACACTTGCTTGTAGGAAGACACAGATCCTGGGGTTTAACACCGTTTCTGAAGGGAAATTCAGACCAGAGTTCTCATCCTTGAAACACGCTCTGTTTTAATGAAAGAAGCAAGTTCTTCTTTCCAGAGTCTAAAATACAGCAAGAAACATGAGCATGCCCTGAAAAAAAGAACTGTGTTTCCTAATCATAAGGACCATAGGTAGGTCAACTCTGCTTATGAAACTGATAAAAACCATGGCTCCTCTTACAAAAATGCTCTTTAGTTAATAGTGAGAATCATCTTGGGTTCGTGAACTGTGAAAAATCATTTGAGCCCAAAATTCACTGGGTTTACCAGAACTGAACTCTTGCTTGTATTAAGACACAGATCCTGGGGTTTAACTCCGTTTCTTAAGGGAAATTCAGAACAGAGTTCTCATCCATTAAACACACCCTGTTTTAATGCAAGAAGCAAGCTCTTCTTTCCAGCGTCACCAATACAGCAAGAACCATGAGCATGCCCTGAAAAAAATAACTGTGTTTCCGACTCATATGGACCAATGTAGTTCAACTCTGCTTATGAAACTGATACAAACCACAGCTCCTCTTACATAAATGATCTTTAGTTAATAGTAAGAATTGCGTTGGGTTCCTGAATTGCGAAAAAATCAATTGAGCCCCAAAATCACTGGGTTTACCAGAACTGAACTCTTGCTTGTAGGAAGACACAGATCCTTGGATTTAACTCTGTTCCTGATGGGAAATTCAGACCAGAGTTCTCATCCCTGAAACACACTCTGTTATAACGCAAGAAGCAAGCTCTTCTTTCCAGAGACTAAAATACAGCAAGAACCATGAGCATTCCCTAAAAAAAAGAACTGTGTTTCCCACTCAGACGAACCATATGTAATTCAACTCTACTTATGAAACTGATACAAACCACAGCTCCTCTTACATAAATGCTCTTTAGTTAATAGTGAAAATATCATTGGGTTCCTGAACTGCGAAAAATCATTTGAGCCCAAAAATACTGGGTTGACCAGAACTGAACTCTTGCTTATAGGTAGACACTGATCCTGGGGTTTAACTCCTTTTCTGAAGACAAATTCAGACCAGAGTTCTCATCCCTGAAAAACACTCTGTTTTAAGGCAAGAATCATCCTCTTCTTTCCAGGGTCTCCAATATAGTAAGAAACATGAGCATGCCCAGAAAAAAAGAACTGTGTTTCCTTCTCCTACAGACCATATGTAGTTCAACTCTGCTTATGAAACTGATACAGACCACAGCTCCTCTTACATAAATCCTCTTTAGTTAATAGTGAGAATAGCATATGGTTCTTGAACTGCAAAAAATCATTTGAGCCCCAAATTCCCTGGGTTTACCAGAAATGAACTCTTGCTTGTAGGAGGACACTGATGCTGGGGGTTAATTCCGTTTCTGAAGGCAAATTCAGACCAGAGTTCTCATCCCTGAAAAACACTCTGTTTTAAGGCATGAATCATTCTCTTCTTTCCAGCGTCTCCAATATAGTAAGAAACATGAGCATGCCAAAAAAAAAAGAACTGTGTTTCCTACTCACACAGACCATATGTAGTTCAACTCTGCTTATGAAACTGATACAAAGCACAGCTTCTCTTACTTAAATCCTCTTTGGTTAATAGTGAGAATAGCGTAGGGTTCTTGAACTGCGAAAAATCATTTGAGACCAAAATTCACTGGGTTTACCCGAAATGAACTCTTGCTTGTAGGAAGACACAGATCCTGGGGATTAACTCCGTTTCTGAAGGGAAATTCAGAGCAGTGTTCTCATCCATGAAACACACTCTGTTTTAATACAAGAAGCAATCTCTTCTTTCCAGAGTCTAAAATACAGCAAGAACCATGAGCATGCCCTGAAAAAAAGAACTGTGTTTCCTACTCATAAGGACCATAGGTAGTTCAACTCTGCTTATGAAACTGATAAAAACCACGGCTCCTCTTACATAAATGCTCTTTAGTTAATAGTGAGAATCATCTTGGGTTCGTGAACTGTGAAAAATCATTTGAGCCCAAAATTCACTGGGTTTACCAGAACTGAACTCTTGCTTGTAGGAAGACACAGATCCTGGGGTTTAACTCCTTTTTTTCAGGGAAATTCAGAACAGAGTTCTCATTCATTAAACACACCCTGTTTTAATGCAAGAAGCAAGCTCTTCTTTCCAGCTTCACCAATACAGCAAGAACCATAAGCATGCCCAGTAAAAAAGAACTGGTTTTCCTGCTCATACGTACCATATGTAGTTCAACTCTGCTCATGAAAATGATACAAACCACAGCTCCTCTTACATAAATGCTCTTTAGTTAATAGTGAGAATCCCGTTGGGTTTGTGAACTGCGAAAAATCATTTGAGCCCAAAATTCACTGGGTTAAACAGAACTGAACTCTTGCTTGTAGGAAGACACAGATCCTGGGGTTTAACACCGTTTCTGAAGGGAAATTCAGACCAGAGTTCTCATCCTTGAAACACGCTCTGTTTTAACGAAAGTAGCAAGCTCTTCTTTCCAGATTCTAAAATACAGCAAGAACCATGAGCATGCCCTGAAAAAAATAACTGTGTTTCCTACTCATAAGGACCATAGGTAGTTCAACTCTGCTTATGAAATGATACAGACCACAGCTCCTCTTAAATAAATGCTCTTTAGTTAATAGTAAGAATAGCGCTGGGTTCCTGACCTGCGAAAAATCAATTAAACCCAAATTCACTGGGTTTACCAGAACTGAACACTTGCTTCTAGGAAGACACAGATCCTAGGGTTTAACTCCGTGTCTGAAGGGAAATTCAGACCATAGTTCTCATCCGTGAAACACACTCTGTTTTAACATAATTAGCAAGCTCTTCTTTCTAGATTCTAAAATAGAGCAAGAACCATGAGCATGCCCTGAAAAAAGAACTGTGATTTCTACTCAGACAGACCATATGTAGTTCAACTCTGCTTATGAAACTGATACAAACCACAGCTCCTCTTACATAAATGCTCTTTAGTTAATAGTGAGAATCATCTTGTGTTCTTGAACTGGAAAAATCATTTGGGCCAAAAAATCACTGGGTTTACGAGAACTGAACTCTTGCTTGTAGGAAGACACAGATCCTGGGGTTTAACTCCGTTTCTGAAGGGAAATTCAGACCAGAGTTCTCATCCCTGAGAAACACTCTGTTTTAAGGCAAGAATCATCCTCTTCTTTCTAGCATCTCCCATAGAGTAAGAAACATGAGCATGCCCAGAAAAAAGAACTGTTTTTCCTACTCATACGACCATATGTAGTTCAACTCTGCTTATGAAACTGATACAAACCACAGCTCCTCTTACATTAATGCTCTTTAGTTAATAGTGAGAATCGGTTTGGGTTGCTGAACTGTGAAAAATCATTTGTGCCCAAAATTCACTTTGTTTACCAGAAATGAACACTTGCTTGTAGGAAGACACAGATCCTGGGGTTTAACTCCATTTCTGAAGGCAAATTCAGACCAGAGGTCTCATCCCTGAAACACACTCTGTTTTAACGCAAGAAGTAAGCTCTTTTTCCAGAGTCTAAAGTAAGCAAGAACCATGAGCATGGTTTGAAAAAAAGAACTGTGTTTCCTATTCATAAGGACGATATGTAGTTCAACTCTGCTTATGAAACTGATACAGACCACACCTCCTCTTACATAAATGCTCTTCAGTTAATAGTAAGAATAGTGTAGGGTTCCTGAACTGCGAAAAATCATTTGAGCCCAAAAATACTGGGTTTACCAGAACTGAACTCTTGCTTGCAGGAAGACACTGATCCTGGGGTTTAACTCCTTTTCTGAAGACAAATTCAGACCAGAGTTCTCATCCCTGAAAAACACTCTGTTTTAAGGCAAGAATCATCCTCTTCTTTCCAGCGTCTCCAATATAGTAAAAAACATGAGCATGCCCAGAAAAAAAGAACTATGTTTCCTTCTCCTACAGACCATATGTTGTTCAACTCTGCTTATGAAACTGATACAGACCACAGCTCCTCTTACATAAATCCTCTTTAGTTAATAGTGAGAATAGCGTATGGTTCGTGAACTGTGAAAAATCATTTGAGCCCCAAATTCCCTGGGTTTAACAGAAATGAACTCTTGCTTGTAGGAGGACACTGATGCTGGGGGTTAGTTCCGTTTCTGAAGGCAAATTCAGACCAGAGTTCTCATCCCTGAAAAACACTCTGTTTTAAGGCATGAATCATTCTCTTCTTTCCAGCGTCTCCAATATAGTAAGAAACATAAGCATGCACCAAAAAAAGAACTGTGTTTCCTAATCACACAGACCATATGTAGTTCAACTCTGCTTATGAAACTGATACAAAGCACAGCTGCTCTTACATAAAACCTCTTTGGTTAATAGTGAGATTAGCGTAGGGTTCTTGAACTGCGAAAAATCATTTGAGCCCAAAATTCACTGGGTTTTCCAGAAATGAACTCTTGCTTGTATGAAGACACAGATCCTCGGGTTTAACACCGTTTCTGAAGGGAAATTCAGACCAGAGTTCTCATCCCTGAAAAACACTCTGTTTTAAGGCATGAATCATTCTCTTCTTTCCAGCGTCTCCAATATAGTAAGAAACATAAGCATGCACCAAAAAAAGAACTGTGTTTCCTAATCACACAGACCATATGTAGTTCAACTCTGCTTATGAAACTGATACAAAGCACAGCTGCTCTTACATAAAACCTCTTTGGTTAATAGTGAGATTAGCGTAGGGTTCTTGAACTGCGAAAAATCATTTGAGCCCAAAATTCACTGGGTTTTCCAGAAATGAACTCTTGCTTGTATGAAGACACAGATCCTCGGGTTTAACACCGTTTCTGAAGGGAAATTCAGACCAGAGTTCTCATCCTTGAAACACGCTCTGTTTTTACGAAAGAAGCAAGCTCTTCTTTCCAGAGTCTAAAATACAGCAAGAAACATGAGCATGCCCTGAAAAAAAGAACTGTGTTTCCTAATCATAAGGACCAGAGGTAGGTCAACTCTGCTTATGAAACTGATAAAAACCACGGCTCCTCTTACAAAAATGCTCTTTAGTTAATAGTGAGAATCATCTTGGGTTCTTGAACTGTGAAAAATCATTTGAGCCCAAAATTCACTGGGTTTACCAGAACTGAACTCTTGCTTGTAGGAAGACACAGATCCTGGGGTTTAACTCCGTTTCTGAAGGGAAATTCAGAACAGAGTTCTCATCCATTAAACACACCCTGTTTTAATGCAAGAAGCAAGCTCTTCTTTCCAGCGTCACCAATACAGCAAGAACCATGAGCATGCCCTGAAAAAAATAACTGTGTTTCCGACTCATATGGACCAATGTAGCTCAACTCTGCTTATGAAACTGATACAAACCACAGCTCCTCTTACATAAATGATCTTTAGTTAATAGTAAGAATTGCGTTGGGTTCCTGAATTGCGAAAAAATCAATTGAGCCCCAAAATCACTGGGTTTACCAGAACTGAACTCTTGCTTGTAGGAAGACACAGATCCTTGGATATAACTCCGTTCCTGATGGGAAATTCAGACCAGAGTTCTCATCCCTGAAACACACTCTGTTATAACGCAAGAAGCAAGCTCTTCTTTCCAGAGACTAAAATACAGCAAGAACCATGAGCATTCCCTAAAAAAAAGAACTGTGTTTCCCACTCAGACGGACCATATGTAATTCAACTCTACTTATGAAACTGATACAAACCACAGCTCCTCTTACATAAATGCTCTTTAGTTAATAGTGAAAATATCATTGGGTTCCTGAACTGCGAAAAATCATTTGAGCCCAAAAATACTGGGTTGACCAGAACTGAACTCTTGCTTATAGGTAGACACTGATCCTGGGGTTTAACTCCTTTTCTGAAGACAAATTCAGACCAGAGTTCTCATCCCTGAAAAACACTCTGTTTTAAGGCATGAATCATTCTCTTCTTTCCAGCGTCTCCAATATAGTAAGAAACATAAGCATGCCCACAAAAAAAGAACTGTGTTTCCTAATCACACAGACCATATGTAGTTCAACTCTGCTTATGAAACAGATACAAAGCACAGCTGCTCTTACGTAAAACCTCTTGGTTAATAGTGAGATTAGCGTAGGGTTCTTGAACTGCAAAAAATCATTTGAGCCCAAAATTCACTGGGTTTTCCAGAAATGAACTCTTGCTTGCAGGAAGACACAGATCCTCGGGTTTAACACCGTTTCTGAATGGAAATTCAGACCATAGTTCTCATCCTTGAAACACGCTCTGTTTTTACGAAAGAAGCAAGCTCTTCTTTCCAGAGTCTAAAATACAGCAAGAAACATGAGCATGCCATGAAAAAAAGAACTGTGTTTCCTAATCATAAGGACCAGAGGTAGGTCAACTCTGCTTATGAAACTGATAAAAAACCACGGCTCCTCTTACAAAAATGCTCTTTAGTTAATAGTGAGAATCATCTTGTGTTCTTGAACTGCAAAAAATCATTTGAGCCCAAAATTCACTGGGTTTACCAGAACTGAACTCTTGCTTGTAGGAAGACACAGATCCTGGGGTTTAACTCCGTTTCTGAAGGGAAATTCAGACCAGAGTTCTCATCCCTGAGAAACACTCTGTTTTAAGGCAAGAATCATCCTCTTCATTCTAGCATCTCCCATAGAGTAAGAAACATGAGCATGCCCAGAAAAAAGAACTGTTTTTCCTACTCATACGACCATATGTAGTTCAACTCTGCTTATGAAACTGATACAAACCACAGCTCCTCTTACATTAATGCTCTTTAGTTAATAGTGAGAATCGGTTTGGGTTGCTGAACTGTGAAAAATCATTTGTGCCCAAAATTCACTTTGTTTACCAGAAATGAACACTTGCTTGTAGGAAGACACAGATCCTGGGGTTTAACTCCATTTCTGAAGGCAAATTCAGACCAGAGGTCTCATCCCTGAAACACACTCTGTTATAACGCAAGAAGTAAGCTCTTTTTTCAGAGTCTAAAGTAAGCAAGAACCATGAGCATGGTTTGAAAAAAAGAACTGTGTTTCCTATTCATAAGGACGATATGTAGTTCAACTCTGCTTATGAAACTGATACAGACCACACCTCCTCTTACATAAATGCTCTTCAGTTAATAGTAAGAATAGTGTAGGGTTCCTGAACTGCGAAAAATCATTTGAGCCCAAAAATACTGGGTTTACCAGAACTGAACTCTTGCTTGCGCGAAGACACTGATCCTGGGGTTTAACTCCTTTTCTGAAGACAAATTCAGACCAGAGTTCTCATCCCTGAAAAAGACTCTGTTTTAAGGCAAGAATCATCCTCTTCTTTCCAGCGTCTCCAATATAGTAAGAAACATGAGCATGCCCAGAAAAAAAGAACTATGTTTCCTTCTCCTACAGACCATATGTTGTTCAACTCTGCTTATGAAACTGATACAGACCACAGCTCCTCTTACATAAATCCTCTTTAGTTAATAGTGAGAATAGCGTATGGTTTGTGAACTGTGAAAAATCATTTGAGCCCCAAATTCCCTGGGTTTAACAGAAATGAACTCTTGCTTGTAGGAGGACACTGATGCTGGGGGTTAATTCCGTTTCTGAAGGCAAATTCAGACCAGAGTTCTCATCCCTGAAAAACACTCTGTTTTAAGGCATGAATCATTCTCTTCTTTCCAGCGTCTCCAATATAGTAAGAAACATGAGCATGCCAAAAAAAAAAGAACTGTGTTTCCTACTCACACAGACCATATGTAGTTCAACTCTGCTTATGAAACTGATACAAAGCACAGCTTCTCTTACTTAAATCCTCTTTGGTTAATAGTGAGAATAGCGTAGGGTTCTTGAACTGCGAAAAATCATTTGAGACCAAAATTCACTGGGTTTACCCGAAATGAACTCTTGCTTGTAGGAAGACACAGATCCTGGGGATTAACTCCGTTTCTGAAGGGAAATTCAGAGCAGTGTTCTCATCCATGAAACACACTCTGTTTTAATACAAGAAGCAATCTCTTCTTTCCAGAGTCTAAAATACAGCAAGAACCATGAGCATGCCCTGAAAAAAAGAACTGTGTTTCCTACTCATAAGGACCATAGGTAGTTCAACTCTGCTTATGAAACTGATAAAAACCACGGCTCCTCTTACATAAATGCTCTTTAGTTAATAGTGAGAATCATCTTGGGTTCGTGAACTGTGAAAAATCATTTGAGCCCAAAATTCACTGGGTTTACCAGAACTGAACTCTTGCTTGTAGGAAGACACAGATCCTGGGGTTTAACTCCTTTTTTTCAGGGAAATTCAGAACAGAGTTCTCATTCATTAAACACACCCTGTTTTAATGCAAGAAGCAAGCTCTTCTTTCCAGCTTCACCAATACAGCAAGAACCATAAGCATGCCCAGTAAAAAAGAACTGGTTTTCCTGCTCATACGTACCATATGTAGTTCAACTCTGCTCATGAAAATGATACAAACCACAGCTCCTCTTACATAAATGCTCTTTAGTTAATAGTGAGAATCCCGTTGGGTTTGTGAACTGCGAAAAATCATTTGAGCCCAAAATTCACTGGGTTAAACAGAACTGAACTCTTGCTTGTAGGAAGACACAGATCCTGGGGTTTAACACCGTTTCTGAAGGGAAATTCAGACCAGAGTTCTCATCCTTGAAACACGCTCTGTTTTAACGAAAGTAGCAAGCTCTTCTTTCCAGATTCTAAAATACAGCAAGAACCATGAGCATGCCCTGAAAAAAATAACTGTGTTTCCTACTCATAAGGACCATAGGTAGTTCAACTCTGCTTATGAAATGATACAGACCACAGCTCCTCTTAAATAAATGCTCTTTAGTTAATAGTAAGAATAGCGCTGGGTTCCTGACCTGCGAAAAATCAATTAAACCCAAATTCACTGGGTTTACCAGAACTGAACACTTGCTTCTAGGAAGACACAGATCCTAGGGTTTAACTCCGTGTCTGAAGGGAAATTCAGACCATAGTTCTCATCCGTGAAACACACTCTGTTTTAACATAATTAGCAAGCTCTTCTTTCTAGATTCTAAAATAGAGCAAGAACCATGAGCATGCCCTGAAAAAAGAACTGTGATTTCTACTCAGACAGACCATATGTAGTTCAACTCTGCTTATGAAACTGATACAAACCACAGCTCCTCTTACATAAATGCTCTTTAGTTAATAGTGAGAATCATCTTGTGTTCTTGAACTGGAAAAATCATTTGGGCCAAAAAATCACTGGGTTTACGAGAACTGAACTCTTGCTTGTAGGAAGACACAGATCCTGGGGTTTAACTCCGTTTCTGAAGGGAAATTCAGACCAGAGTTCTCATCCCTGAGAAACACTCTGTTTTAAGGCAAGAATCATCCTCTTCTTTCTAGCATCTCCCATAGAGTAAGAAACATGAGCATGCCCAGAAAAAAGAACTGTTTTTCCTACTCATACGACCATATGTAGTTCAACTCTGCTTATGAAACTGATACAAACCACAGCTCCTCTTACATTAATGCTCTTTAGTTAATAGTGAGAATCGGTTTGGGTTGCTGAACTGTGAAAAATCATTTGTGCCCAAAATTCACTTTGTTTACCAGAAATGAACACTTGCTTGTAGGAAGACACAGATCCTGGGGTTTAACTCCATTTCTGAAGGCAAATTCAGACCAGAGGTCTCATCCCTGAAACACACTCTGTTTTAACGCAAGAAGTAAGCTCTTTTTCCAGAGTCTAAAGTAAGCAAGAACCATGAGCATGGTTTGAAAAAAAGAACTGTGTTTCCTATTCATAAGGACGATATGTAGTTCAACTCTGCTTATGAAACTGATACAGACCACACCTCCTCTTACATAAATGCTCTTCAGTTAATAGTAAGAATAGTGTAGGGTTCCTGAACTGCGAAAAATCATTTGAGCCCAAAAATACTGGGTTTACCAGAACTGAACTCTTGCTTGCAGGAAGACACTGATCCTGGGGTTTAACTCCTTTTCTGAAGACAAATTCAGACCAGAGTTCTCATCCCTGAAAAACACTCTGTTTTAAGGCAAGAATCATCCTCTTCTTTCCAGCGTCTCCAATATAGTAAAAAACATGAGCATGCCCAGAAAAAAAGAACTATGTTTCCTTCTCCTACAGACCATATGTTGTTCAACTCTGCTTATGAAACTGATACAGACCACAGCTCCTCTTACATAAATCCTCTTTAGTTAATAGTGAGAATAGCGTATGGTTCGTGAACTGTGAAAAATCATTTGAGCCCCAAATTCCCTGGGTTTAACAGAAATGAACTCTTGCTTGTAGGAGGACACTGATGCTGGGGGTTAATTCCGTTTCTGAAGGCAAATTCAGACCAGAGTTCTCATCCCTGAAAAACACTCTGTTTTAAGGCATGAATCATTCTCTTCTTTCCAGCGTCTCCAATATAGTAAGAAACATAAGCATGCACCAAAAAAAGAACTGTGTTTCCTAATCACACAGACCATATGTAGTTCAACTCTGCTTATGAAACTGATACAAAGCACAGCTGCTCTTACATAAAACCTCTTTGGTTAATAGTGAGATTAGCGTAGGGTTCTTGAACTGCGAAAAATCATTTGAGCCCAAAATTCACTGGGTTTTCCAGAAATGAACTCTTGCTTGTATGAAGACACAGATCCTCGGGTTTAACACCGTTTCTGAAGGGAAATTCAGACCAGAGTTCTCATCCCTGAAAAACACTCTGTTTTAAGGCATGAATCATTCTCTTCTTTCCAGCGTCTCCAATATAGTAAGAAACATAAGCATGCACCAAAAAAAGAACTGTGTTTCCTAATCACACAGACCATATGTAGTTCAACTCTGCTTATGAAACTGATACAAAGCACAGCTGCTCTTACATAAAACCTCTTTGGTTAATAGTGAGATTAGCGTAGGGTTCTTGAACTGCGAAAAATCATTTGAGCCCAAAATTCACTGGGTTTTCCAGAAATGAACTCTTGCTTGTATGAAGACACAGATCCTCGGGTTTAACACCGTTTCTGAAGGGAAATTCAGACCAGAGTTCTCATCCTTGAAACACGCTCTGTTTTTACGAAAGAAGCAAGCTCTTCTTTCCAGAGTCTAAAATACAGCAAGAAACATGAGCATGCCCTGAAAAAAAGAACTGTGTTTCCTAATCATAAGGACCAGAGGTAGGTCAACTCTGCTTATGAAACTGATAAAAACCACGGCTCCTCTTACAAAAATGCTCTTTAGTTAATAGTGAGAATCATCTTGGGTTCTTGAACTGTGAAAAATCATTTGAGCCCAAAATTCACTGGGTTTACCAGAACTGAACTCTTGCTTGTAGGAAGACACAGATCCTGGGGTTTAACTCCGTTTCTGAAGGGAAATTCAGAACAGAGTTCTCATCCATTAAACACACCCTGTTTTAATGCAAGAAGCAAGCTCTTCTTTCCAGCGTCACCAATACAGCAAGAACCATGAGCATGCCCTGAAAAAAATAACTGTGTTTCCGACTCATATGGACCAATGTAGCTCAACTCTGCTTATGAAACTGATACAAACCACAGCTCCTCTTACATAAATGATCTTTAGTTAATAGTAAGAATTGCGTTGGGTTCCTGAATTGCGAAAAAATCAATTGAGCCCCAAAATCACTGGGTTTACCAGAACTGAACTCTTGCTTGTAGGAAGACACAGATCCTTGGATATAACTCCGTTCCTGATGGGAAATTCAGACCAGAGTTCTCATCCCTGAAACACACTCTGTTATAACGCAAGAAGCAAGCTCTTCTTTCCAGAGACTAAAATACAGCAAGAACCATGAGCATTCCCTAAAAAAAAGAACTGTGTTTCCCACTCAGACGGACCATATGTAATTCAACTCTACTTATGAAACTGATACAAACCACAGCTCCTCTTACATAAATGCTCTTTAGTTAATAGTGAAAATATCATTGGGTTCCTGAACTGCGAAAAATCATTTGAGCCCAAAAATACTGGGTTGACCAGAACTGAACTCTTGCTTATAGGTAGACACTGATCCTGGGGTTTAACTCCTTTTCTGAAGACAAATTCAGACCAGAGTTCTCATCCCTGAAAAACACTCTGTTTTAAGGCATGAATCATTCTCTTCTTTCCAGCGTCTCCAATATAGTAAGAAACATAAGCATGCCCACAAAAAAAGAACTGTGTTTCCTAATCACACAGACCATATGTAGTTCAACTCTGCTTATGAAACAGATACAAAGCACAGCTGCTCTTACGTAAAACCTCTTGGTTAATAGTGAGATTAGCGTAGGGTTCTTGAACTGCAAAAAATCATTTGAGCCCAAAATTCACTGGGTTTTCCAGAAATGAACTCTTGCTTGCAGGAAGACACAGATCCTCGGGTTTAACACCGTTTCTGAATGGAAATTCAGACCATAGTTCTCATCCTTGAAACACGCTCTGTTTTTACGAAAGAAGCAAGCTCTTCTTTCCAGAGTCTAAAATACAGCAAGAAACATGAGCATGCCATGAAAAAAAGAACTGTGTTTCCTAATCATAAGGACCAGAGGTAGGTCAACTCTGCTTATGAAACTGATAAAAAACCACGGCTCCTCTTACAAAAATGCTCTTTAGTTAATAGTGAGAATCATCTTGTGTTCTTGAACTGCAAAAAATCATTTGAGCCCAAAATTCACTGGGTTTACCAGAACTGAACTCTTGCTTGTAGGAAGACACAGATCCTGGGGTTTAACTCCGTTTCTGAAGGGAAATTCAGACCAGAGTTCTCATCCCTGAGAAACACTCTGTTTTAAGGCAAGAATCATCCTCTTCATTCTAGCATCTCCCATAGAGTAAGAAACATGAGCATGCCCAGAAAAAAGAACTGTTTTTCCTACTCATACGACCATATGTAGTTCAACTCTGCTTATGAAACTGATACAAACCACAGCTCCTCTTACATTAATGCTCTTTAGTTAATAGTGAGAATCGGTTTGGGTTGCTGAACTGTGAAAAATCATTTGTGCCCAAAATTCACTTTGTTTACCAGAAATGAACACTTGCTTGTAGGAAGACACAGATCCTGGGGTTTAACTCCATTTCTGAAGGCAAATTCAGACCAGAGGTCTCATCCCTGAAACACACTCTGTTATAACGCAAGAAGTAAGCTCTTTTTTCAGAGTCTAAAGTAAGCAAGAACCATGAGCATGGTTTGAAAAAAAGAACTGTGTTTCCTATTCATAAGGACGATATGTAGTTCAACTCTGCTTATGAAACTGATACAGACCACACCTCCTCTTACATAAATGCTCTTCAGTTAATAGTAAGAATAGTGTAGGGTTCCTGAACTGCGAAAAATCATTTGAGCCCAAAAATACTGGGTTTACCAGAACTGAACTCTTGCTTGCGCGAAGACACTGATCCTGGGGTTTAACTCCTTTTCTGAAGACAAATTCAGACCAGAGTTCTCATCCCTGAAAAAGACTCTGTTTTAAGGCAAGAATCATCCTCTTCTTTCCAGCGTCTCCAATATAGTAAGAAACATGAGCATGCCCAGAAAAAAAGAACTATGTTTCCTTCTCCTACAGACCATATGTTGTTCAACTCTGCTTATGAAACTGATACAGACCACAGCTCCTCTTACATAAATCCTCTTTAGTTAATAGTGAGAATAGCGTATGGTTTGTGAACTGTGAAAAATCATTTGAGCCCCAAATTCCCTGGGTTTAACAGAAATGAACTCTTGCTTGTAGGAGGACACTGATGCTGGGGGTTAATTCCGTTTCTGAAGGCAAATTCAGACCAGAGTTCTCATCCCTGAAAAACACTCTGTTTTAAGGCATGAATCATTCTCTTCTTTCCAGAGTCTAAAATACAGCAAGAAACATGAGCATGCCATGAAAAAAAGAACTGTGTTTCCTAATCATAAGGACCAGAGGTAGGTCAACTCTGCTTATGAAACTGGTAAAAACCACGGCTCCTCTTACAAAAATGCTCTTTAGTTAATAGTGAGAATCATCTTGGGTTCGTGAACTGTGAAAAATCATTTGAGCCCAAAATTCACTGGGTTTACCAGAACTGAACTCTTGCTTGTAGGAAGACACAGATCCTGGGGTTTAACTCCGTTTCTGAAGGGAAATTTAGAACAGAGTTCTCATCCATTAAACACACCCTGTTTTAATGCAAGAAGCAAGCTCTTCTTTCCAGCGTCACCAATACAGCAAGAACCATGAGCATGCCCTGAAAAAAATAACTGTGTTTCTGACTCATATGGACCAATGTAGTTCAACTCTGCTTATGAAACTGATACAAACCACAGCTCCTCTTACATAAATGATCTTTAGTTAATAGTAAGAATTGCGTTGGGTTCCTGAATTGCGAAAAAATCAATTGAGCCCCAAAATCACTGGGTTTACCAGAACTGAACTCTTGCTTGTAGGAAGACACAGATCCTTGGATTTAACTCCGTTCCTGAAGGAAAATTCAGACCAGAGTTCTCATCCCTGAAACACACTCTGTTATAACGCAAGAAGCAAGCTCTTCTTTCCAGAGACTAAAATACAGCAAGAACCATGAGCATTCCCTAAAAAAAAGAACTGTGTTTCCCACTCAGACGGGCCATATGTAATTCAACTCTACTTATGAAACTGATACAAACCACAGCTCCTCTTACATAAATGCTCTTTAGTTAATAGTGAAAATATCATTGGGTTCCTGAACTGCGAAAAATCATTTGAGCCCAACAATACTGGGTTGACCAGAACTGAACTCTTGCTTATAGGTAGACACTGATCCTGGGGTTTAACTCCTTTTCTGAAGACAAATTCAGACCAGAGTTCTCATCCCAGAAAAACACTCTGTTTTAAGGCATGAATCATTCTCTTCTTTCCAGCGTCTCCAATATAGTAAGAAACATAAGCATGCACCAAAAAAAAGAACTGTGTTTCCTAATCACACAGACCATATGTAGTTCAACTCTGCTTATGAAACTGATACAAAGCACAGCTGCTCTTACATAAAACCTCTTTGGTTAATAGTGAGATTAGCGTAGTGTTCTTGAACTGCGAAAAATCATTTGAGCCCAAAATTCACTGGGTTTTCCAGAAATGAACTCTTGCTTGTAGGAAGACACAGATCCTCGGGTTTAACACCGTTTCTGAATGGAAATTCAGACCAGAGTTCTCATCCTTGAAACACGCTCTGTTTTTACGAAAGAAACAAGCTCTTCTTTCCAGAGTCTAAAATACAGCAAGAAACATGAGCATGCCCTGAAAAAAAGAACTGTGTTTCCTAATCATAAGGACCAGAGGTAGGTCAACTCTGCTTATGAAACTGATAAAAACCACGGCTCCTCTTACAAAAATGCACTTTAGTTAATAGTGAGAATCATCTTGGGTTCGTGAACTGTGAAAAATCATTTGAGCCCAAAATTCACTGGGTTTACCAGAACTGAACTCTTGCTTGTAGGAAGACACAGATCCTGGGGTTTAACTCCGTTTCTGAAGGGAAATTCAGAACAGAGTTCTCATCCATTAAACACACCCTGTTTTAATGCAAGAAGCAAGCTCTTCTTTCCAGCTTCACCAATACAGCAAAACCATAAGCATGCCCAGTAAAAAAGAACTGGTTTTCCTGCTCATACGTACCATATGTAGTTCAACTCTGCTCATGAAAATGATACAAACCACAGCTCCTCTTACATAAATGCTCTTTAGTTAATAGTAAGAATAGCGTATGGTTCGTGAACTGCGAAAAATCATTTGAGCTCCAAATTCCCTGGGTTTACCAGAAATGAACTCTTGCTTGTAGGAGGACACTGATGCTGGGGGTTAATTCCGTTTCTGAAGACAAATTCAGACCAGAGTTCTCATCCCTGAAAAACACTCTGTTTTAAGGCATGAATCATTCTCTTCTTTCCATCGTCTCCAATATAGTAAGAAACATGAGTATGCCAAAAAAAAAAAAAAAAAAAAGAACTGTGTTTCCTACTCACACACACCATATGTAGTTCAACTCAGCTTATGAAACTGATACAGACCACAGCTCCTCTTACATAAATCCTCTTTGGTTAATAGTGAGAATAGCGTAGGGTTCTTGAACTACAAAAAATCATTTGAGACCAAAATTCACTGGGTTTACCCGAAATGAACTCTTGCTTGTAGGAAGACACAGATCCTGGGGATTAACTCCGTTTCTGAAGGGAAATTCAGACCAGTGTTCTCATCCATGAAATACACTCTGTTTTAATACAACAAGCAAGCTCTTCTTTCCAGAGTCTAAAATACAGCAAGAACCATGAGCATGCCCTGAATAAAAGAACTGTGTTTCCTCCTCATAAGGACCATAGGTAGTTCAACTCTGCTTATGAAACTGATAAAAACCACGGCTCCTCTTACATAAATGCTCTTTAGTTAATAGTGAGAATCATCTTGGGTTCGTGAACTGTGAAAAATCATTTGAGCCCAAAATTCACTGGGTTTACCAGAACTGAACTCTTGCTTGTAGGAAGACACAGATCCTGGGGTTTAACTCCGTTTCTGAAGGGAAATTCAGAACAGAGTTCTCATCCCTGAAAAACACTATGTTTTAAGGCAAGAATCATCCTCTTCTTTCCAGCTTCTCCAATACATTATGAACCATGAGCATGCCCAGAAAAAAAGAACTGGGTTTCCTACTCATAAGGACCATATGTAGTTCAACTCTGCTTATGAAATGATACAGACCACAGCTCCTCTTAAATAAATGCTCTTTAGTTAATAGTAAGAATAGCGCTGGGTTCCTGACCTGCGAAAAATCAATTAAACCCAAATTCACTGGGTTTACCAGAACTGAACACTTGCTTCTAGGAAGACACAGATCCTAGGGTTTAACTCCGTGTCTGAAGGGAAATTCAGACCATAGTTCTCATCCGTGAAACACACTCTGTTTTAACATAATTAGCAAGCTCTTCTTTCTAGATTCTAAAATAGAGCAAGAACCATGAGCATGCCCTGAAAAAAGAACTGTGATTTCTACTCAGACAGACCATATGTAGTTCAACTCTGCTTATGAAACTGATACAAACCACAGCTCCTCTTACATAAATGCTCTTTAGTTAATAGTGAGAATCATCTTGTGTTCTTGAACTGGAAAAATCATTTGGGCCAAAAAATCACTGGGTTTACCAGAACTGAACTCTTGCTTGTAGGAAGACACAGATCCTGGGGTTTAACTCCGTTTCTGAAGGGAAATTCAGACCAGAGTTCTCATCCCTGAGAAACACTCTGTTTTAAGGCAAGAATCATCCTCTTCTTTCTAGCATCTCCCATAGAGTAAGAAACATGAGCATGCCCAGAAAAAAGAACTGTTTTTCCTACTCATACGACCATATGTAGTTCAACTCTGCTTATGAAACTAATACAAACCACAGCTCCTCTTACATTAATGCTCTTTAGTTAATAGTGAGAATCGGTTTGGGTTGCTGAACTGTGAAAAATCATTTGTGCCCAAAATTCACTTTGTTTACCAGAAATGAACACTTGCTTGTAGGAAGACACAGATCCTGGGGTTTAACTCCATTTCTGAAGGCAAATTCAGACCAGAGGTCTCATCCGTGAAACACACTCTGTTTTAACGCAAGAAGTAATCTCTTTTTCCAGAGTCTAAAGTAAGCAAGAACCATGAGCACGGTTTGAAAAAAAGAACTGTGTTTCCTATTCATAAGGACGATATGTAGTTCAACTCTGCTTATGAAACTGATACAGACCACACCTCCTCTTACATAAATGCTCTTCAGTTAATAGTAAGAATAGTGTAGGGTTCCTGAACTGCGAAAAATCATTTGAGCCCAAAAATACTGGGTTTACCAGAACTGAACTCTTGCTTGCAGGAAGACACTGATCCTGGGGTTTAACTACTTTTCTGAAGACAAATTCAGACCAGAGTTCTCATCCCTGAAAAAGACTCTGTTTTAAGGCAAGAATCATCCTCTTCTTTCCAGCGTCTCCAATATAGTAAAAAACATGAGCATGCCCAGAAAAAAAGAACTATGTTTCCTTCTCCTACAGACCATATGTTGTTCAACTCTGCTTATGAAACTGATACAGACCACAGCTCCTCTTACATAAATCCTCTTTAGTTAATAGTGAGAATAGCGTATGGTTCGTGAACTGTGAAAAATCATTTGAGCCCCAAATTCCCTGGGTTTAACAGAAATGAACTCTTGCTTGTAGGAGGACACTGATGCTGGGGGTTAATTCCGTTTCTGAAGGCAAATTCAGACCAGAGTTCTCATCCCTGAAAAACACTCTGTTTTAAGGCATGAATCATTCTCTTCTTTCCAGCGTCTCCAATATAGTAAGAAACATAAGCATGCACCAAAAAAAGAACTGTGTTTCCTAATCACACAGACCATATGTAGTTCAACTCTGCTTATGAAACTGATACAAAGCACAGCTGCTCTTACATAAAACCTCTTTGGTTAATAGTGAGATTAGCGTAGGGTTCTTGAACTGCGAAAAATCATTTGAGCCCAAAATTCACTGGGTTTTCCAGAAATGAACTCTTGCTTGTAGGAAGACACAGATCCTCGGGTTTAACACCGTTTCTGAAGGGAAATTCAGACCAGAGTTCTCATCCTTGAAACACGCTCTGTTTTTACGAAAGAAGCAAGCTCTTCTTTCCAGAGTCTAAAATACAGCAAGAAACATGAGCATGCCCTGAAAAAAAGAACTGTGTTTCCTAATCATAAGGACCAGAGGTAGGTCAACTCTGCTTATGAAACTGATAAAAACCACGGCTCCTCTTACAAAAATGCTCTTTAGTTAATAGTGAGAATCATCTTGGGTTCTTGAACTGTGAAAAATCATTTGAGCCCAAAATTCACTGGGTTTACCAGAACTGAACTCTTGCTTGTAGGAAGACACAGATCCTGGGGTTTAACTCCGTTTCTGAAGGGAAATTCAGAACAGAGTTCTCATCCATTAAACACACCCTGTTTTAATGCAAGAAGCAAGCTCTTCTTTCCAGCGTCACCAATACAGCAAGAACCATGAGCATGCCCTGAAAAAAATAACTGTGTTTCCGACTCATATGGACCAATGTAGCTCAACTCTGCTTATGAAACTGATACAAACCACAGCTCCTCTTACATAAATGATCTTTAGTTAATAGTAAGAATTGCGTTGGGTTCCTGAATTGCGAAAAAATCAATTGAGCCCCAAAATCACTGGGTTTACCAGAACTGAACTCTTGCTTGTAGGAAGACACAGATCCTTGGATATAACTCCGTTCCTGATGGGAAATTCAGACCAGAGTTCTCATCCCTGAAACACACTCTGTTATAACGCAAGAAGCAAGCTCTTCTTTCCAGAGACTAAAATACAGCAAGAACCATGAGCATTCCCTAAAAAAAAGAACTGTGTTTCCCACTCAGACGGACCATATGTAATTCAACTCTACTTATGAAACTGATACAAACCACAGCTCCTCTTACATAAATGCTCTTTAGTTAATAGTGAAAATATCATTGGGTTCCTGAACTGCGAAAAATCATTTGAGCCCAAAAATACTGGGTTGACCAGAACTGAACTCTTGCTTATAGGTAGACACTGATCCTGGGGTTTAACTCCTTTTCTGAAGACAAATTCAGACCAGAGTTCTCATCCCTGAAAAACACTCTGTTTTAAGGCATGAATCATTCTCTTCTTTCCAGCGTCTCCAATATAGTAAGAAACATAAGCATGCCCACAAAAAAAGAACTGTGTTTCCTAATCACACAGACCATATGTAGTTCAACTCTGCTTATGAAACAGATACAAAGCACAGCTGCTCTTACGTAAAACCTCTTGGTTAATAGTGAGATTAGCGTAGGGTTCTTGAACTGCAAAAAATCATTTGAGCCCAAAATTCACTGGGTTTTCCAGAAATGAACTCTTGCTTGCAGGAAGACACAGATCCTCGGGTTTAACACCGTTTCTGAATGGAAATTCAGACCATAGTTCTCATCCTTGAAACACGCTCTGTTTTTACGAAAGAAGCAAGCTCTTCTTTCCAGAGTCTAAAATACAGCAAGAAACATGAGCATGCCATGAAAAAAAGAACTGTGTTTCCTAATCATAAGGACCAGAGGTAGGTCAACTCTGCTTATGAAACTGATAAAAAACCACGGCTCCTCTTACAAAAATGCTCTTTAGTTAATAGTGAGAATCATCTTGTGTTCTTGAACTGCAAAAAATCATTTGAGCCCAAAATTCACTGGGTTTACCAGAACTGAACTCTTGCTTGTAGGAAGACACAGATCCTGGGGTTTAACTCCGTTTCTGAAGGGAAATTCAGACCAGAGTTCTCATCCCTGAGAAACACTCTGTTTTAAGGCAAGAATCATCCTCTTCATTCTAGCATCTCCCATAGAGTAAGAAACATGAGCATGCCCAGAAAAAAGAACTGTTTTTCCTACTCATACGACCATATGTAGTTCAACTCTGCTTATGAAACTGATACAAACCACAGCTCCTCTTACATTAATGCTCTTTAGTTAATAGTGAGAATCGGTTTGGGTTGCTGAACTGTGAAAAATCATTTGTGCCCAAAATTCACTTTGTTTACCAGAAATGAACACTTGCTTGTAGGAAGACACAGATCCTGGGGTTTAACTCCATTTCTGAAGGCAAATTCAGACCAGAGGTCTCATCCCTGAAACACACTCTGTTATAACGCAAGAAGTAAGCTCTTTTTTCAGAGTCTAAAGTAAGCAAGAACCATGAGCATGGTTTGAAAAAAAGAACTGTGTTTCCTATTCATAAGGACGATATGTAGTTCAACTCTGCTTATGAAACTGATACAGACCACACCTCCTCTTACATAAATGCTCTTCAGTTAATAGTAAGAATAGTGTAGGGTTCCTGAACTGCGAAAAATCATTTGAGCCCAAAAATACTGGGTTTACCAGAACTGAACTCTTGCTTGCGCGAAGACACTGATCCTGGGGTTTAACTCCTTTTCTGAAGACAAATTCAGACCAGAGTTCTCATCCCTGAAAAAGACTCTGTTTTAAGGCAAGAATCATCCTCTTCTTTCCAGCGTCTCCAATATAGTAAGAAACATGAGCATGCCCAGAAAAAAAGAACTATGTTTCCTTCTCCTACAGACCATATGTTGTTCAACTCTGCTTATGAAACTGATACAGACCACAGCTCCTCTTACATAAATCCTCTTTAGTTAATAGTGAGAATAGCGTATGGTTTGTGAACTGTGAAAAATCATTTGAGCCCCAAATTCCCTGGGTTTAACAGAAATGAACTCTTGCTTGTAGGAGGACACTGATGCTGGGGGTTAATTCCGTTTCTGAAGGCAAATTCAGACCAGAGTTCTCATCCCTGAAAAACACTCTGTTTTAAGGCATGAATCATTCTCTTCTTTCCAGAGTCTAAAATACAGCAAGAAACATGAGCATGCCATGAAAAAAAGAACTGTGTTTCCTAATCATAAGGACCAGAGGTAGGTCAACTCTGCTTATGAAACTGGTAAAAACCACGGCTCCTCTTACAAAAATGCTCTTTAGTTAATAGTGAGAATCATCTTGGGTTCGTGAACTGTGAAAAATCATTTGAGCCCAAAATTCACTGGGTTTACCAGAACTGAACTCTTGCTTGTAGGAAGACACAGATCCTGGGGTTTAACTCCGTTTCTGAAGGGAAATTTAGAACAGAGTTCTCATCCATTAAACACACCCTGTTTTAATGCAAGAAGCAAGCTCTTCTTTCCAGCGTCACCAATACAGCAAGAACCATGAGCATGCCCTGAAAAAAATAACTGTGTTTCTGACTCATATGGACCAATGTAGTTCAACTCTGCTTATGAAACTGATACAAACCACAGCTCCTCTTACATAAATGATCTTTAGTTAATAGTAAGAATTGCGTTGGGTTCCTGAATTGCGAAAAAATCAATTGAGCCCCAAAATCACTGGGTTTACCAGAACTGAACTCTTGCTTGTAGGAAGACACAGATCCTTGGATTTAACTCCGTTCCTGAAGGAAAATTCAGACCAGAGTTCTCATCCCTGAAACACACTCTGTTATAACGCAAGAAGCAAGCTCTTCTTTCCAGAGACTAAAATACAGCAAGAACCATGAGCATTCCCTAAAAAAAAGAACTGTGTTTCCCACTCAGACGGGCCATATGTAATTCAACTCTACTTATGAAACTGATACAAACCACAGCTCCTCTTACATAAATGCTCTTTAGTTAATAGTGAAAATATCATTGGGTTCCTGAACTGCGAAAAATCATTTGAGCCCAACAATACTGGGTTGACCAGAACTGAACTCTTGCTTATAGGTAGACACTGATCCTGGGGTTTAACTCCTTTTCTGAAGACAAATTCAGACCAGAGTTCTCATCCCAGAAAAACACTCTGTTTTAAGGCATGAATCATTCTCTTCTTTCCAGCGTCTCCAATATAGTAAGAAACATAAGCATGCACCAAAAAAAAGAACTGTGTTTCCTAATCACACAGACCATATGTAGTTCAACTCTGCTTATGAAACTGATACAAAGCACAGCTGCTCTTACATAAAACCTCTTTGGTTAATAGTGAGATTAGCGTAGTGTTCTTGAACTGCGAAAAATCATTTGAGCCCAAAATTCACTGGGTTTTCCAGAAATGAACTCTTGCTTGTAGGAAGACACAGATCCTCGGGTTTAACACCGTTTCTGAATGGAAATTCAGACCAGAGTTCTCATCCTTGAAACACGCTCTGTTTTTACGAAAGAAACAAGCTCTTCTTTCCAGAGTCTAAAATACAGCAAGAAACATGAGCATGCCCTGAAAAAAAGAACTGTGTTTCCTAATCATAAGGACCAGAGGTAGGTCAACTCTGCTTATGAAACTGATAAAAACCACGGCTCCTCTTACAAAAATGCACTTTAGTTAATAGTGAGAATCATCTTGGGTTCGTGAACTGTGAAAAATCATTTGAGCCCAAAATTCACTGGGTTTACCAGAACTGAACTCTTGCTTGTAGGAAGACACAGATCCTGGGGTTTAACTCCGTTTCTGAAGGGAAATTCAGAACAGAGTTCTCATCCATTAAACACACCCTGTTTTAATGCAAGAAGCAAGCTCTTCTTTCCAGCTTCACCAATACAGCAAGAACCATAAGCATGCCCAGTAAAAAAGAACTGGTTTTCCTGCTCATACGTACCATATGTAGTTCAACTCTGCTCATGAAAATGATACAAACCACAGCTCCTCTTACATAAATGCTCTTTAGTTAATAGTGAGAATCCCGTTGGGTTTGTGAACTGCGAAAAATCATTTGAGCCCAAAATTCACTGGGTTAACCAGAACTGAACTCCTGCTTGTAGGAAGACACAGATCCTGGGGTTTAACACCGTTTCTGAAGGGAAATTCAGACCAGAGTTCTCATCCTTGAAACACGCTCTGTTTTAACGAAAGTAGCAAGCTCTTCTTTCCAGAGTCTAAAATACAGCAAGAACCATGAGCATGCCCTGAAAAAAAGAACTGTGTTTACTACTCATAAGGACCATAGGTAGTTCAACTCTGCTTATGAAACTGATACAGACCACACATGCACTTAAATAAATGCTCTTTAGTTAATTGTGAGAATAGCGTTGGGTTCCGGAACTGCGAAAAATCATTTGAGCCCAAAATTCACTGGGTTTACCAGAAATGATCTCTTGCTTGTGGTAAGGCACAGATCCTGGGGTTTACCTCCGTTTATGAAGGCAAATTCAGACCTGAGTTCTCATCCCTGAAAAACACTCTGTTTTAAGGCAAGAATCATCCTCTTCTTTCCAGCTTCTCCAATACATTATGAACCATGAGCATGCCCAGAAAAAAGAACTGGGTTTCCTACTCATATGGACCATATGTACTTCAACTCTGCTTATGAAATGATACAGACCGCAGCTCCTCTTACATAAATGCTCTTTGTTAATAGTGAGAATCATGTTGGGTTCTTTAACCGTGAAAAATCATTTGGGCCAAAAAATCACTGGGTTTACCAGAAATGAACTCTTGCTTGTAGGAAGACACTGATCCTGGGGTTTAATTCCATTTCTGAAGGCAAATTCAGAACTGAGGTCTCATCCCTGAAAAACACTCTGTTTTAAGGCAAGAATCATCCTCTTCTTTCCAGGGTCTCCAATATAGTAAGAAACATGAGCATGCCCAGAAAAAAAGAACTGTGTTTCCTTCTCCTACAGACCATATGTAGTTCAACTCTGCTTATGAAACTGATACAGACCACAGCTCCTCTTACATAAATCCTCTTTAGTTACTAGTGAGAATAGCATATGGTTGGTGAACTGCGAAAAATCATTTGAGCTCCAAATTCCCTGGGTTAACCAGAAAAGAACTCTTGCTGGTAGGACGACACTGATGCTGGGGGTTAATTCCGTTTCTGAAGGCAAATTCAGACCAGAGTTCTCATCCCTGAAAAACACTCTGTTTTAAGGCATGAATCATTCTCTTCTTTCCAGCGTCTCCAATATAGTAAGAAACATGAGCATGCCAAAAAAAAAAAAGAACTGTGTTTCCTACTCACACAGACCATATGTAGTTCAACTCTGCTTATGAAACTGATACAAAGCACAGCTGCTCTTACATAAATCCTCTTTTGTTAATAGTGAGAATAGCGTAGGTTTCTTGAACTGCGAAAAATCATTTGAGACCAAAATTCACTGGGTTTACCCGAAATGAACTCTTGCTTGTAGGAAGACACAGATCCTGAGGATTAACTCCGTTTCTGAAGGGAAATTCAGACCAGTGTTCTCATCCATGAAACACACTCTGTTTTAATACAAGAAGCAAGTTCTTCTTTCCAGAGTCTAAAATACAGCAAGAACCATGAGCATGCCCTGAAAAAAAGAACTGTGTTTCCTACTCATAAGGACCATAGGTAGTTCAACTCTGCTTATGAAACTGATAAAAACCACGGCTCCTCTTACATAAATGCTCTTTAGTTAATAGTGAGAATCATCTTGGGTTCGTGAACTGTGAAAAATCATTTGAGCCCAAAATTCACTGGGTTTACCAGAATTGAACTCTTGCTTGTAGGAAGACACAGATCCTGGGGTTTAACTCCGTTTCTGAAGGGAAATTCAGAACAGAGTTCTCATCCATTAAACACACCCTGTTTTAATGCAAGAAGCAAGCTCTTCTTTCCAGCTTCACCAATACAGCAAGAACCATAAGCATGCCCAGTAAAAAAGAACTGGTTTTCCTGCTCATACGTACCATATGTAGTTCAACTCTGCTCATGAAAATGATACAAACCACAGCTCCTCTTACATAAATGCTCTTTAGTTAATAGTGAGAATCCCGTTGGGTTTGTGAACTGCGAAAAATCATTTGAGCCCAAAATTCACTGGGTTAACCAGAAATGAACTCTTGCTTGTAGGAAGACACAGATCCTGGGGTTTAAAACAGTTTCTGAAGGGAAATTCAGACCAGAGTTCTCATCCTTGAAAAACGCTCTGTTTTAACGAAAGTAGCAAGCTCTTCTTTCCAGAGTCTAAAATACAGCAAGAACCATGAGCATGCCCTGAAAAAAAGAACTGTGTTTCCTACTCATAAGGACCATAGGTAGTTCAACTCTGCTTATGAAACTGATAAAAACCACGGCTCCTCTTACATAAATGCTCTTTAGTTAATAGTGAGAATCATCTTGGGTTCGTGAACTGTGAAAAATCATTTGAGCCCAAAATTCACTGGGTTTACCAGAACTGAACTCTTGCTTGAAGGAAGACACAGATCCTGGGGTTTAACTCCGTTTCTGAAGGGAAATTCAGAACAGAGTTCTCATCCATTAAACACACCCTGTTTTAATGCAAGAAGCAAGCTCTTCTTTCCAGAGTCTAAAATACAGCAAGAACCATAAGCATGCCCAGTAAAAAAGAACTGGTTTTCCTGCTCATACGTACCATATGTAGTTCAACTCTGCTCATGAAAATGATACAAACCACAGCTCCTCTTACATAAATGCTCTTTAGTTAATAGTGAGAATCCCGTTGGGTTTGTGAACTGCGAAAAATCATTTGAGCCCAAAATTCACTGGGTTAACCAGAAATGAACTCTTGCTTGTAGGAAGACACAGATCCTGGGGTTTAAAACAGTTTCTGAAGGGAAATTCAGACCAGAGTTCTCATCCTTGAAAAACGCTCTGTTTTAACGAAAGTAGCAAGCTCTTCTTTCCAGAGTCTAAAATACAGCAAGAACCATGAGCATGCCCTGAAAAAAAGAACTGTGTTTCCTACTCATAAGGACCATAGGTAGTTCAACTCTGCTTATGAAACTGATAAAAACCACGGCTCCTCTTACATAAATGCTCTTTAGTTAATAGTGAGAATCATCTTGGGTTCGTGAACTGTGAAAAATCATTTGAGCCCAAAATTCACTGGGTTTACCAGAACTGAACTCTTGCTTGAAGGAAGACACAGATCCTGGGGTTTAACTCCGTTTCTGAAGGGAAATTCAGAACAGAGTTCTCATCCATTAAACACACCCTGTTTTAATGCAAGAAGCAAGCTCTTCTTTCCAGAGTCTAAAATACAGCAAGAACCATGAGCATGCCCTGAAAAAAAGAACTGTGTTTCCTACTCATAAGGACCATATGTACTTCAACTCTGCTTATGAAAGTGATAAAAACCATGGCTCCTCTTACATAAATGCTCTTTAGTTAATAGTGAGAATCATCTTGGGTTCCTGAACCTCGAAAAATCATTTGAGCCCAAAATTCACTGGGTTTACCAGAAATGATCTCTTGCTTGTAGGAAGACACTGATCCTGGGCTTTAACTCCGTTTCTGAAGGCAAATTCAGTCCAGAGTTCTCACCCTGAAAATCACTGTGTTTTAAGGCAAGAATCATCCTCTTCTTTCCAGCGTCTCCAATACAGTAAGAATCGTGAGCATGCCCAGAGGAAAAAAAAAAACTGTGTTTCCTACTCATACGGACCATATGTAGTTCAGCTCTGCTTATGAAATGATACAGACCACAGCTCCTGTTACATAAATGCTCTTTAGTTAATTGTGATAATCCCGTTGGGTTCTAGAACTGTGTAAACTCATTTGAGACGAAAAATCACTTGGTTTACCAAAAATGAACACTTGCTTGTAGGAAGACACAGATCCTGGGGTTTAACTCCGTTTCTGAAGGGAAATTCAGACCACAGTTCTCATCCCTGAAACACACTCTGTTTTAAGGCAAGACTCATCCTCTTCTTTCCAGCGTCTTCAATATAGTAAGTAACATGAGCATGCCCAGAAAAAAAGAACTGTGTTTCCTATTCATACGGACCATATGTAGTTCAACTCTGTTAATCAAACTGATACAGACCACACTTCCTCTTACATAAATGCTCTTTAGTTAATAGTCACAATAGCGTTGGGTTCCTGAACTGCGAAAAATCATTTGAGCACAAAATTCACTGGGTTTATCAGAAATGAACTCTCGCTTGTAGGAAGACACAGATCCTGGGGTTTAACTCAATTTCTGAAAGGAAATTCAGACCAGAGTTCTCATCCCTGAAACACACTCTGTTTAAATGAAGAAGCACGCTCTTCTTCCAGAGTCTAAAATACAGCAATATCCATGACCATGGCCTGAAAAAAGAACCCTGTTTCCCATTCATATGGACCATATGTAGCTCAACTCTGCTTATGAAACTGAAACAGACCACACCTCCTACATAAATGCTCTTTAGTTAATAGTGAGAATCATGTTGGGTTCGTGAACTGCGAAAAATCATTTGACCCCAAAATTCACTGGGTTTACCAGAAATGAACTCTTGCTTGTTGGAAGACACAGATCATGGGGATTAACTCCGTTTCTGAAGGGAAATCCAGACCAGTGTTCTCATCCAAGAAACACACTCTGTTTTAACGCAAGAAGCAAGCTCTTCTTTCCAGAGTCTAAAATACAGCAAGAACCATGAGCATACCCTGAAAAAATGAACTGTGTTTCCTACTCAGACGGACCATATGTAGTTCACCTCTGCTTATGAAACTGATACAATCCACAGCTCCTCTTACATAAATGCTCTTTAGTTAATAGTGAAAATATCATTGGGTACCTGAACTTCGAATAATCATTTGAGCCCAAAATTCACTTGGTTTACCAGAAATGAACACTTGCTTGTAGGAAGACACAGATCCTGGGGTTTAACTCCGTTTCTGAAGGGAAATTCAGACCAGAGTTCTAATCCCTGAAAAACACTCTGTTTTAAGGCAAGAATCATCCTCTTCTTTCCAGATTCTCCAATATAGTAAGAAACAGGAGCATGCCCAGAAAATAAAGAACTGTGTTTCCTACTCATACGGATCATATGAAGTCAAATCTTCTTATGAAACTGATACAAACCACAAGTCCTCTTAGATTAATGCTCTTTAGTTAATAGTGAGAATCATCTTGGGTTCGTGAACTGTGAAAAATCATTTGAGCCCAAAAGTCACTGGGTTTACCAGAACTGAACTCTTGCTTGTAGGAAGACACAGATCCTGGGGTTTAACACCGTTTCTGAAGGGAAATTCAGACCAGAGTTCTCATCCTTGAAACACGCTCTGTTTTAACGAAAGTAGCAAGCTCTTCTTTCCAGAGTCTAAAATACAGCAAGAACCATGAGCATGCCCTGAAAAAAATAACTGTGTTTCCTACTCATAAGGACCATAGGTAGTTCAACTCTGCTTATGAAACTGATACAGACCACACATGCACTTAAATAAATGCTCTTTAGTTAATTGTGAGAATAGCGTTGGGTTCCGGAACGGCGAAAAATCATTTTAGCCTAAAATTCACTGGGTTTACCAGAACTGAACTCTTGCTTGTGTTAAGGTACAGATCCTGGGGTTTACCTCCATTTATGAAGGCAAATTCAGACCTGAGTTCTCATCCCTGAAAAACACTCTGTTTTAAGGCAAGAATCACCCTCTTCTTTCCAGCTTCTCCAATACATTATGAAACATGAGCATGCCCAGAAAAAAAGAACTGGGTTTCCTACTCATACGGACCATATGTACTTCAACTCTGCTTATGAAATGATACAGACCGCAGCTCCTCTTACATTAATGCTCTTTAGTTAATAGTGAGAACCGGTTTGGGTTGCTGAACTGTGAAAAATCATTTGTGTCCAAAATTCACTTTGTTTACCAGAAATGAACACTTGCTTGTAGGAAGACACAGATCCTGGGGTTTAACTCCATTTCTGAAGGCAAATTCAGACCAGAGGTCTCATCCCTGAAACACACTCTGTTATAACGCAAGAAGTAAGCTCTTCTTTCCAGAGTCTGAAATACAGCAAGAACGATGAGCATGTCCTGAAAAAATGAACTGTGTTTCCGACTCATACGGACCATATGTAGTTCAACTCTGCTTATGAAACTGATACAAACCACAGCACCTCTTACATAAATGCTCTTTAGTTAATAGTGAGAATCACGTTGGGTTCATGAACTGAGAAAAATCATTTGAGCCAAAAATTCACTGGGTTAACCAGAAATGAACTCTTGCTTGTAGGAAGACACAGATCCTGGGGTTTAACTCCGTTTCTAAAGGCAAATTCAGACTTGAGTTCTCATCCCTGAAAAGCGCTCTGTTTTAAGGCAAGAAGGAAGCTCTTCTTTCTAGCGTTTCCAATATAGTAAGAAACATGAGCATGCCCAGAAAAAAAGAACTGTGCTTCCGACTCATACAGAAAATATGTAGATCAACTCTGCTTATGAAATGATACAGACCGCAGCTCCTCTTAAATAAATGCTCTTTATTTAATAGTAATAATAGCGTTGTGTTCCTGAACTGCGAAAAATCAATTGAGCAAAAAATTCACTGCGTTTACCAGAAGTGAACTCTTGATTGTAGTAAGACACAGATCCTGGGGTTTAACTCCGTTTATGAAGGAAAATTCATACCAGAATTCTCAAGCGTGTAAAACACTCTGTTTTGAGGCAAGAATCATCCTCTTCTTTCCAGCGTCTCCAATATGGTAAGAACCATGAGCATGCCCCCAAAAAAGAACTGTTTTTCCTACTCATATGGACCATATGTAGTTCAACTCTGCTTATGAAATGACACAGACCACACCTCCTCTTACATTAATGCTCTTTAGTTAATAGTGAGAATCGGTTTGGGTTGTTGAACTGTGAAAAATAATTTGAGCCCAAAATTCACTTTGTTTACCAGAAAAGAACACTTGCTTGTAGGAAGACACAGATCCTGGGGTTTAACTCCTTTTCTGAAGGGAAATTCAGACCAGAGTTCTCTTCCCTAAAACACAGTATGTTATAACGTAAGAAGCAAGATCTGCTTTCCAGAGTCTAAAATAGAGCAAGAACCATGAGCATGCATTGAGAAAAAGAACTGTGTTTCCTAATCATAAGGAAAATATGTAGTTGAACTCTGCCTATGAAACTGATGCAAACCACGGCTCCTCTTATATAAATGCTCAATAGTTACTAGTGAGAATCATGTTGGGTTCGTTAACTGCGAAAAATCATTTGAGCCCAAAATTCACTGGGTTTACCAGAAATGAACTATCGCTTGTAGGAAGACACAGATCATGGGGTTTAACGCCTTTTCTGAAGGGAAATTCAGACCAGAATTCTCAACCGTGAAAAACACTCTGTTTTAAGGCAAGAATAATCTTCTTCTTTCCAGCGTCTCCAATACAGTAAGAATCATGAGCATGCCCAGAAAAAATGAACTGTGTTTCCTACTCATACAAACCATATGTAGTTCAACTCTGCTTATGAAATGATACAGACCGCAGGTCCTCCTACATACATGCTCTTTAGTTAAAAGTGATAATCGCGTTGGGTTCTAGAACTGTCTAAAGTCATTTGAGTGGAAAATTTTCTTGGTTTACCAGAAATGAACACTTGCTTGTAGGAAGACACAGATCCTGTGGTTTAACCCCGTTTCTGAAGGGAAATTCAGACCAGTGTTCTCATCCATGAAACACACTCTGTTTTAACGCAAGAAGCAAGCTCTTCTTTCCAGAATCTAAAATAAAGCAAGAACCATGAGCAGGCACTGAAAAAAAAACTGTGTTTCCTACACATAAGGACCATAGGTAGTTCAACTCTGCTTATGAAACTGATACAAACCACAGCTCCTCTTACATAAATGCTCTTTAGTTAATAGTGAGAGTCATGTTGGGTTCTTGAACTGCCAAAAATCATTTGGGCCAAAAAATCACTGGGTTTACCAGAACTGAACTCTTGCTTGTAGGAAGACACAGATCCTGGGGTTTAACTCCATTTCTGAAGGCAAATTCAGACCAGAGTTCTCATCCCTAAGACACGCTATGTTATAACGCAAGAAGCAAGCTCTTTTTTCCAGAGTCTAAAATACAGCTAGAATAATGAGCCTGCCCTGAAAAAAAGAACTGTGTTTCCTACTTATAAGGACCATATGTAGTTCAACTTTGCTTATCAAACTGATACAAACCACGGCTCCTCTTACATAAATGCTCTTTAGTTAATAGTGAGAATCATGTTGGGTTCGTGAACTGCGAAAAATCATTTGAACCCAAAATTCATTGTGTTTACCAGAAATGAACTTGCTTGTAAGAAGACACAGATCCTTGGTTTTAACTAAGTTTCAACAGGGAAATTTAGACCAGAGTTCTCATCCCTGAAATACACTCTGTTTTAAGGCAAGAATCATCCTCTTCTTTCCAATGTCTCCAATATAGTAACGAACATGAGCATGCCAAGAAAAAAGAACTGTGTTTCCTTCTCCTACAGACCATATGTAGTTCAACTCTGCTTATGAAACTGATACAGACTGCAGCTCCTCTTACATAAATCCTCTTTAGTTAATAGTGAGAATAGCGTAGGGTTCGTGAACTGCGAAAAATCATTTCACCACAAAATTCACTGGGTTTACCAGAAATTAAATCTTGCTTGTAGGCAGACACAGATCCTAGGGTTTAACTCCATTTCTGAAGTGAATTTCAGACCAGAGTTCTCATCCCTAAAACACACTCTGTTATAACACAAGAAGCAAGCTCTTCTTTCCAGAGTCTAAAATACAGCAAGAACCATGAGCATGCCCTGAAAAAAATAACTGTGTTTCCTATTCATACGGACCATATGTAGTTCAACTCTGCTAATCAAACTGATACAGACCACACTTCCTCTTACATAAATGCTCTTTAGTTAATAGTCAGAATAGCGTTGGGTTCCTAAACTGCGAAAAATCATTTGAGCACAAAATTCATAGGTTTACCAGAAATGAACTCTCGCTTGTAGGAAGACACAGATCCTGGCGTTTAACTCCGTTTCTGAAAGGAAATTCAGACCAGAGTCTCATCCCTGAAACACACTCTGTTTAAACGAAGAAACACGCTCTTCTTTCCAGAGTCTAAAAAACAGCAATAACCATGACCATGGCCTGAAAAAAAGAACTCTGTTTCCTATTTATACGGACCATATGTATTTCAACTCTGCTTATGAAACTGATACAGACCATGCCTCCTCTTACATAATTGTTCATTAGTTAATAGTGTGAATAGCGTAGGGTTTGTGAACTGCGAAAAATCATTTTAGCCCAAAATTCACTGGGTTTACCAGAAATAAACTCTTGCTTGTAGGAAGACACAGGTCCTGGGGATTAACTACGTTTCTGAAGTGAAATTCAGACCAGAGTTCTCATCCCTAAAACACACTCTGTTATAACGCAAGAAGCAAGCTCTTCTTTCCAGAGTCTAAAATACAGCAAGAAACATGAGCATGCCTTGAAAAAAAGAACTGTGTTTCCTACTCATAAAGACCATATGTACTTCAACTCTGCTTATGAAAGTGATAAAAACCACGGCTCCTCTTACATAAATGCTCTTTAGTTAATAGTGAGAATCATCTTGGGTTCCTGAACCTCGAAAAATCATTTGAGCCCAAAATTCACTGGGTTTACCAGAAATGATCTCTTGCTTGTAGGAAGACACTGATCCTGGGCTTTAACTCCGTTTCTGAAGGCAAATTCAGTCCAGAGTTCTCACCCTGAAAATCACTGTGTTTTAAGGCAAGAATCATCCTCTTCTTTCCAGCGTCTCCAATACAGTAAGAATCGTGAGCATGCCCAGAAAAAAAAAACTGTGTTTCCTACTCATACGGACCATATGTAGTTCAGCTCTGCTTATGAAATGATACAGACCACAGCTCCTGTTACATAAATGCTCTTTAGTTAATTGTGATAATCCCGTTGGGTTCTAGAACTGTGTAAACTCATTTGAGCCGAAAATTCACTTGGTTTACCAGAAATGAACACTTGCTTGTAGGAAGACACAGATCCTGGGGTTTAACTCCGTTTCTGAAGGGAAATTCAGACCACAGTTCTCATCCCTGAAACACACTCTGTTTTAAGGCAAGACTCATCCTCTTCTTTCCAGCGTCTTCAATATAGTAAGTAACATGAGCATGCCCAGAAAAAAAGAACTGTGTTTCCTATTCATACGGACCATATGTAGTTCAACTCTGTTAATCAAACTGATACAGACCACACTTCCTCTTACATAAATGCTCTTTAGTTAATAGTCACAATAGCGTTGGGTTCCTGAACTGCGAAAAATCATTTGAGCACAAAATTCACTGGGTTTACCAGAAATGAACTCTCGCTTGTAGGAAGACACAGATCCTGGGGTTTAACTCCGTTTCTGAAAGGAAATTCAGACCAGAGTTCTCATCCCTGAAACACACTCTGTTTAAATGAAGAAGCACGCTCTTCTTCCAGAGTCTAAAATACAGCAATAACCATGACCATGGCCTGAAAAAAAGAACTCTGTTTCCCATTCATATGGACCATATGTAGTTCAACTCTGCTTATGAAACTGAAACAGACCACACCTCCTACATAAATGCTCTTTAGTTAATAGTGAGAATCATGTTGGGTTCGTGAACTGCGAAAAATCATTTGACCCCAAAATTCACTGGGTTTACCAGAAATGAACTCTTGCTTGTTGGAAGACACAGATCATGGGGATTAACTCCGTTTCTGAAGGGAAATCCAGACCAGTGTTCTCATCCAAGAAACACACTCTGTTTTAACGCAAGAAGCAAGCTCTTCTTTCCAGAGTCTAAAATACAGCAAGAACCATGAGCATACCCTGAAAAAATGAACTGTGTTTCCTACTCAGACGGACCATATGTAGTTCACCTCTGCTTATGAAACTGATACAATCCACAGCTCCTCTTACATAAATGCTCTTTAGTTAATAGTGAAAATATCATTGGGTACCTGAACTTCGAATAATCATTTGAGCCCAAAATTCACTTGGTTTACCAGAAATGAACACTTGCTTGTAGGAAGACACAGATCCTGGGGTTTAACTCCGTTTCTCAAGGGAAATTCAGACCAGAGTTCTCATTCCTAAAACACACTATGTTATAACGGAAGAAGCAAGGTCTTCTTTCCAGAGTCTAAAATAGAGCAAGAAGCATTGAGCATGCCCTGAAAAAAAAACTGTGTTTCCTACTCATGAGGACCATATGTAGTTCAACTCTGCTTATGAGACTGATACAAACCACAGCTCCTCTTACATAAATTCTCCTTAGTTAATAGTGAGAATCATGTTTGGTTCGTGAACTGCGAAAAATCATTTGAACCCAAAATCACTGTATTTACCAGAAATGAACTTGCTTGTAGGAAGACACAGATCCTGTGGTTTAACTCCGTTTCTGAAGGGAAATTCAGACCTGAGTTCTCATCCCTGAAAAACACTCTGTTTTAAGGCAAGAATCATCCTCTTCTTTCCAGCGTTTCCAATATAATAAGAACCATGAGCATGGCCTGAAAAAAAGAACTGTGTTTCCTATTCATATGGACCATATGTAGTTCGACTCTGTTTATGAAACTGATACCAACCACACCTGCTCTTACATAAATGCTCTTTAGTTAATAGTGAAAATAGCGTTGGGTTCCTGAACTGCGAAAAATCATTTGAGCCCAAAATTCACTGGTTTTCCAGAACTGAACTCTTGCTTGTAGTAAGACATAGTTCCTGGGGTTTAACTCCGTTTATGAAGGCAAATTCAGACCAGAATTCTCAACCATGAAAAACACTCTGTTTTAAGGCAAGAATCATCCTCTTCTTTCCAGCGTCTCCAATACAGTAAGAAACATGAGCATGCCCAGAAAAAAAGAACTGTGTCCGACTCATACAGAAAATATGTAGTTCAACTCTGCTTATGAAATGATACAGACCGCAGCTCCTATTAAATAAATGCTCTTTAGTTAATAGTAAGAATAGCGCTGGGTTCGTGAACTGCGAAAAATCAATTGAGCCCCAAAATCACTATGATTACCAGAACTGAACTCTTGCTTGTAGGAAGACACAGATCATGGGGTTTAACTCCGTTTATGAAGGCAAATTCAGACCAGAGTTCTCATCCCGGAAAAAGAATCTGTTTTAACGCAAGAAGCAAGCTCTTCTCTCTAGATTCTAAAATACAGCAAGAACCATGAGCATGCCCTGAAAAAAAGAACTGTGTTTCCTCCTCAGACAGACCATATGTAGTTCAACTCTCCTTATGAAACTGATACAAACCACAGCTCCTCTTACATAAATGCTCTTTAGTTAATAGTGATAATCATGTTGGGTTCTGGAACTGCGAAAATCATTTGGGCCAAAAAATCACTGGGTTTACCAGAACTGAACTCTTGCTTATAGGAAGACACAGATCCTGGGGTTTAAATTCCGTTTCTGAAGGCAAATTCAGACCAGAGTTCTCTTCCATGAAAAATACTCTGTTTTAAGGCAAGAATCATCCTCTTCTGTCCAGCGTCTCCAATATAGTAAGAAACAAGAGCATGCCCAGAAAAAAGGAACTGTGTTTCCTACTCATACGACCATATGTAGTTCAACTCTGCTTATGAAATTGATACAAACCACAGCTCCTCTTCCATCAATGCTCTTTAGTTAATAGTGAGAATCATGTTGGGTTCTGGAACTGGGAAAAAATCATTTGGGCCAAAAAATCACTGGGTTTACCAGAACTGAACTCTTGCTTGTAGGAAGACACAGATCCTGGGGGTTAAATTCCGTTTCTGAAGGCAAATTCAGACCAGAGTTCTCATCCATGAAAAATACTCTGTTTTAAGGCAAGAATCATCCTCTTCTGTCCAGCGTCTCCAATACAGTAAGAAACATGAGCATGCCCAGAAAAAAGTAACTGTGTTTCCTACTCATACGACCATATGTAGTTCAACTCTGCTTATGAAATTGATACAAACCACAGCTCCTCTTACATCAATGCTCTTTAGTTAATAGTGAGATTCGGTTTGGGTTGCTGAACTGTAAAAAATCATTTGAGCCCAAAATTCACTTTGTTTACCAGAAATGAACACTTGCTTGTAGGAAGACACCGATCCTGGGGTTTAACTCCATCTCTGAAGGGAAATGCAGAACAGAGTTCTCATCCCTGAAACACACTCTGTTTTAACGCAAGAAGCAAGCTCTTCTTTCTAGAGTCTAAAATACTGCAAGAACCATGAGCATGCCCTGAAAAAAAGAACTGTGTTTCCTACTCAGACAGTCCATATGTAGTTCAACTCTACTTATGAAACTGATACAAACCACAGCTCCTCTTACATAAATGCTCTTTAGTTAATAGTGAGAATCATGTTGGGTTCTTGAATTGTGAAAAATCATTTGTGGCAAAAAATCTCTGGGTTAGCAGAACTGAACTCTTGCTTGTAGGAAGTCACAGATCATGGGGTTTAACTCCGTTTCTGAAGGCAAATTCAGACCAGAGTTCTCATCCCTGAAAAACAATCTGTTTTAAGGCAAGAATCATCCTCTTCTTTCCAGCGTCTCCAATATAGTAAGAAACATGACCATGCCCAGAAAAAAAAACTGTGTTTCCTCTCATGAGGACCATATGTAGTTCAACTCTGCTTATGACACTGATACAAACCACAGCTCCTCTTACATAAATTCTCTTTAGTTAATAGTGAGCATCATGTTGGGTTCGTGAACTGTGAAAAATCATTTGAACCCAAAATCACTGTATTTACCAGAAATGAACTTGCTTGTAGGAAGACACAGATCCTGCGGTTTAACTCCGTGTCTGAACGGAAATTCAGACCTGAGTTCTCATCCCTGAAAAACACTCTGTTTTAAGGCACGAATCATCCTCTTCTTTACAGCTTCTCCATTACATTATGAACCATGAGCATGCCCAGAAAAAAAGAACTGGGTTTCCTACTCATACGGACCATATGTAGTTCAACTCTGCTTATGAAATGATACAGACCGCAGCTCCTCTTACATAAATGCTCTTTAGTTAATAGTGAGAATCATGTTGGGTTCTTTAACTGAGAATAATAATTTGGGCCAAAAAATCACTGGGTTTACCTGGAATGACCTCTTGGTTGTAGGAAGACACTGATCCTGGGGTTTAATTCCATTTCTGAAGGCAAATTCAGACCTGAGTTCTCATCCCTGAAAAACACTCTGTTTTAAGGCAAGAATCATCCTCTTCTTTCCAGCGTTTCCAATATAGTAAGAAACATTAGCATGCCCAGAAAAAAAGAACTGTGTTTCCGACTCATACAGAAAACATGTAGTTCAACTCTGCTTATGAAATGATACAGACCACAGCTCCTCTTACATAAATGCTCTTTAGTTAATAGTAAGAATAGCGCTGGGTTCCTGAACTGCCAAAAATCAATTGAGCCCAAAATTCACTGGGTTTACCAGAACTGAAGTCTTGCTTGTAGGAAGACACAGATTATTTGGTTTCACTCCGTTTCTGACAGCAAATTAGGACCAGAATACTCAACCCTGAAAAACAATCTGTTTTAAGGCAAGAATCATCCTCTTCTTTCCAGTGTCTCCAATATACTAAGAAACATGAGCATGTCCAGAAAAAAGAACTGTGTTTTCTACTCATACGGACCATATGTAGTTCAACTCCTCTTATGAAACTGATACAAACCACAGCTCCTCTTACACTAATGCTCTTTAGTTAATAGTGAGAATCAGTTTGGGTTGCTGAACTGCGAAAAATCATTTGAGCCCAAAATTCACTTTGTTTACCAGAAATGAACACTTGCTTGTAGGAAGACACAGATCCTGGGGTTTAACTCCGATTATGAAGGGAAATTCAGACCAGAGTTCTCATCCCTGAAACACACTCTGTTTTAACGCAAGAAGCTTGAATGAAAAGCATTGGATGTTAGAGGACCTGTCGTTTGTTTCAGTTTCAGAAGCTGAGTTGAACTAAATATGGTCCGTATGTGTAGGAAACACCATTCTTTTGTTCTGAGCACACTCACGTTTCCTGCTGTATTAGAGACTCTAGAAAGCAAGTGCGTGCTTCTTGCTCTAAAGCAGAGTGTGTTTCATGGCTGAGAACTATGCTGTGTGTTTCCCTTCGGAAATGGAGTTAAATCCCAGGCTCTGTGTCTTCCTACAAGCAACATTTCGTTTCATGTAAACGCAGTCCCTTTTCAGCTCAAAGGAAGCAACATCGTTCACGAAGTTCAACGTTTCTCGTGCATAACTGAAAAGCATTGGATGTTAGAGGACCTGTGGTTTGTATCAGTTTCAGAAGCAGAGTTGAAGTAGATGTGGTCCATATGGGTAGGAAACACGGTTCTTTTGTTTTGGGCACAGTCATGTTTCCTTCTGTATTAGAGACTCTAGAAAGCAAGAGCGTTCTTCTTGTTCTAAGTCAGAGTTTGTTTCATGGATGGGAACTGTGCTGAGTGCTGCTCTTCAGAAATGGCATTAAATCCCATACTCTCTGTCTTCCTAAAAGCAAGACATCTTTTCAAGTATACACAGTCCCTATTCAGCTCAAAGGAAGCTGCATCGTTCACGAAGCTCACAAGTTTATCGCAACTGACTGAAAAGCATCGGATGTTAGAGTACCTGTGGTTTGTATCAGTTTCAGAAGCTGAGTTGAACTAAATATGATCTGTATGTATAGCAAACACCGTTCTTTTGTTCTGAGCACACTCACGTTTCTTGCTGTATTAGGGAATCTAGAAAGCAAGAGCGTGCTTATCGCTCTAAAGCATTGTGTGTTTCATGGATGGGAACTGTGCAGTTTGTTTCACTTCAGAAATGGAGTTGAATCCTAGGCTCTGTGTCTTCCTAAAAGCAACACATAATTCAGGTAAACGCAGTCCCTTGTCATCTCAAAGGAGGCCACATCGTTCACAAAGCTCACACATTTCTCGCTCTTAACTGAAAAGCATTGGTTGTTAGAGTACCTGTGGTTTGTGTCAGTTTCAGAAGCAGACTTGAACTAGATGTGGTCCATATGGTTAGTAAACATGATTCTTTTGTTTTGAGCCCACTCATGTTTCCTGCTGTATTAGAGACTCTAGAAAGCAAGAGCGTGCTTCTCGCTCTAAAGCAGAGTGTGTTCCATGAATGGGAACTGTGCAGTTTGATTCACTTCAGAAATGAAGTTAAATCCTAGGCTCTGTGTCTTCCTACAAGCAACACTTAATTCAGGTAAACACAGTCCCTTGTCAGTTCAAAGGAGGCTACATCGTTCAAAAAGCTCACACATTTCTCTCACATAACTGAAAAGCATTGGATGTTAGAGGACGTATGGTTTCTATTAGTTTGAGAAGCAGAGTTGAACTAGATGTGGGCCATATGGGTGGGAAACACCGTTCTTTTGTTTTGAGCACACTCACATTTCCTGCTGCATTAGAGACTCTAGAAAGCAAGAGCATGCTTCTTGCTGTAAAGCAGAGTGTGTTTCATGGCTGAGAACTGTGCTGTGTGTTTCCCTTCAGAAATGCAGTTAAATCCCAGGCTCTGTGTCTTCCTACAAGCAAGACTTCCTTTCAGGTAAATGCAGTCACTTTTCAGATCAAACAAAGCAACAATGTTCAAGAAGCTCACACGTTTCTCGCTCTTACATGAAAAGCATTGGATATTAGAGAATCTGTGGTCTGTATAAGTTTCAGAAGCAGAGTTGAACTAGATACGGTCCGTATGTGTAGGAAACACCGCTCTTTTGTTCTGAGCACACTCAGTTTTCTTGCTCTATTAGAGACTCTACAAAGCAACAGCATGCTTCTTGCTCTAAAGCAGAGTGTGTTTGATGGATGGGAACTGTGCTGAGTGTTGACCTTCAGAAATGGAGTTAAATCCAATACTCTGTGTCTTCCTACAAGCAAGACTTCTTTTCAGGTATACACAGTCCCTATTAAGCTCAAAGGAAGCTACATGGTTCAGGAAGCTCACACGTTTATTGCGCTTGAATGAAAAGCATTGGATGTTAGAGGACCTGTCGTTTGTTTCAGTTTCAGAAGCTGAGTTGAACTAAATATGGTCCGTATTTGTAGGAAACACCATTCTTTTGTTCTGAGCACACTCACGTTTCCTGCTGTATTAGAGACTCTAGAAAGCAAGTGCGTGCTTCTTGCTCTAAAGCAGAGTGTGTTTCATGGCTGAGAACTGTGCTGTGTGTTTCCCTTCAGAAATGGAGTTAAATCCCAGGCTCTGTGTCTTCCTACAAGCAACATTTCGTTTCATGTAAACACAGTCCCTTTTCAGCTCAAAGGAAGCAACATCTTTCACGAAGTTCAACGTTTCTCGTGCGAAACTGAAAAGCATTGGACGTTAGAGGACCTGTGGTTTGTATCAGTTTCAGAAGCAGACTTGAACTAGATGTGGTCCATATGAGTAGGAAACACGGTTCTTTTGTTTTGGGCACAGTCACGTTTCCTTCTGTATTAGAGACTCTAGAAATCAAGAGCGTGCTTCTTGCTCTAAAACAGAATGTGTTTCATGGCTGAGAACTGTGCAGTGTGTTTCCCTTCAGAAATGGAGTTAAATCCCAGGCTCTGTGTCTTCCTACTAGTAAGACTTCTTTTCAGGTAAACGCAGTCACTTTTCAGCTCAAACAAAACGACAACGTTCACGAAGCTCACACGTTACTCGCTCTTAACTTCAAAAGCATTGGATGTTAGAGGACCTGTTGTTTGTATCAGTTTCAGAAGCAGAGTTGAACTAGATGTGGTCCATATGCGCAGGAATCACAGTTCTTTTGTTCTGAGCACACTCATGTTTCCTGCTGTATTACAGATTCTAGAAAGCAATAGCGTGCTTCATGCTCTAAAGCAGAGTGTGTTTCTTGGATGGGAACTGCGCTGAATGCTGCTCTTCAGAAATGGACTTAAATCCCATGTTCTCTGTCTTCCTACAAGCAAGACTTCATTCCAGGTAAACGCAGTCACTTCTGGCTCAAACGAAGCTACATCATTCACAAAGCTCACACGTTTCTCGCGCTTAACTGAAAAGCACTGGATGTTAGAGGTCCTGTGGTTTATATCAGTTAAAGAAGCAGAATTGAACTCGATATGGTCTGTATGTGTAGGAAACACAGTCCTTTGGTTATCATCACACTCACGTTCCTGCTGTATTACAGACTCTAGAAAGCATGTGCGTGCTTCTTGCTCTAAAGCAGAGTGTGTTTCATGGATGGGAACTGTGCTAAGTGCTGCTCTTCAGAAATGGTGTTAAATCCCATACTCTGTGTCTTCCTACAAGCAAGACATCTTTTCGGGTATACACAGTCCCTATTCAGCACAAACGAAGCTACATCATTCACGAAGCTCACATGTTTCTCGTGCTTAATGGAAAAACATTGGATGTTAGAGGTCCTGTAGTTTGTGTCAGTTTCAGAAGCAGAGTTGAAGTCGATATGGTCCGTATGTGTAGGAAACACAGTCCTTTGGTTATCATCACACTCATGTTCCTGCTGTATTACAGACTCTAGAAAGCAAGAGCGTGCTTGTTGCTCTAAAGCAGAGTGTGTTTCATGGATGGGAACTGTGCTGAGTGCTGCTCTTCAGAAATGGAGTTAAATCCCAGGATATGTGTTTTCCTACAAGCAACACTTTGTTTCATGTAAACGCAGCCCCTTTTCAGCTCAAAGGAGGCTACATCCTTCATGAAGCTGACACGTTACTCGCGCTTAACTGAAAAGCATTGGATGTTAGAGGATCTGTGGTTTGTATCAGTTTCAGAAGCAGAGTTGAACTAGATGTGGTCCATATGAGTAGGAAACACTGTTCTTTGTTTTGAGCACACTCACATTTCCTGCTGTATTAGAGACTCTAGAATGCAAGAGCGTGCTTCTTCCTCTAAAGCACAGTGTGTTTCATGGCTGAGAACTGTGCTGTGTGTTTCCCTTCAGAAATGAAGTTAAATCCCAGGCTCTGTGTCTTCCTACACTCAAGACTTTGTTTCAGGTAAACGAAGTCACTTTTCAGCTCATAAAAAACTAAAACGTTCATGAAGCTCACACGTTTCTCGCTCTTAACTTGAAGAGCATTTAATGTTACAGGATCTGTGGTTTGTATCAGTTTCCGAAGCATAGTTTAACTAGATGTGGTCCATATGCGTAGGAAACACAGTTCTTTTGTTCTGAGCACACTAACGTTTAATGCACTATTAGAGACTCTAGAAAGCAATAGCGTGCTTCATGCTCTAAAGCAGAGTGTGTTTCATGGATGGGAACTATGCTGAATGCTGCCCTTCGGAAATGGACTTAAATATCATGTTCTCTGTCTTCCTACAAGCAAGACATAGTTTCAGGTAAACGCAGTCACTTTTCAGCTCAAACGAAGCCACATCCTTCACAAAGCTCACAGGTTTCTCGTGCTTAACTGAAAAGCATTGGATGTTAGAGGTCCTTTGGTTTGTATCAGTTTCAGAAGCAGAGTTGAACTCGATATGGTCTGTATGTGTAGGAAACACAGTCCTTTGGTTATGATCACAGACACGTTCCTGCTGTATTACAGATTCTAGAAAGCAAGAGCATGCTTCTTGCTCTAAAGCAGAGTGTGTTTCATGGATGGGAACTGTGCTGAGTGCTGCTCTTCAGAAATGGCGTTAAATCCCATACTCTGTGTCTTCCTACAAGCAAGACATCTTTGCAGGTATACGCAGTCCCTATTCAGCACAAACGAAGCTACATCGTTCACGAAGCTCACACGTTTATCGTGCTTGACTGAAAAGCTTTGGATGTTAGAGGTACTGTGGTTTGTATCAGTTTCAGAAGCTGAGTTGAACTAAATATGGTCCGTATGTGTAGGAAACACTGTTCTCTTGTTCTGAGCACACTCATGTTTCCTGCTGTATTAGAGATTCTAGAAATCAAGGGCATGCTTCTTGCTCTAAAGCAGAGTGTCTTTCAGGAATGAGAACTTTGCAGTTTGTTTCCCTTCAGAAATGGAGTTAAATCCCAGGCTCTGTGTCTTCCTACAAGCAAGACTTCGTTTCAGGTTAACACAGTCGATTTTCAGCTCAAAAGAAGCTACATCGTTCACACAGCTCACAAGTTTTAGCTCTTAACTGAGAAGCATTGTATGTTAGATGATCTGTGGTTTCTAACAGTTTCAGAAGCAGACTTGAACTAGATGTGTTCCATATTGGTAGGAAACACTGTTCTTTTGTTTTGAGCATCCACGTTTCCTGATATATTAGAGACTCTAGAAAGCAAGAGCGTGCTTCATGCAATAAAGCAGAGTGTGTTTGATGGATGGGAACTGTGCTGTGTGTTTCCCTTCATAAATGGAGTTAAATCTCAGGCTCTGTTTCTTCCTACAAGCAATAATCCATTTCAGTTCAACGCAATCACTTTTCAGCTTAAACAAAACGACAACTTTCATGAAGCTCACAAGTTTCTCGCTCTTAACTTGAAAAGCATTGGATGTTAGAGGACCTGTGGTTTCTATCAGTTTCAGAAGCAGAGTTGAACTAGATGTGGTCCATATGCATAGGAAATACAGTTTTTTGTTCTCATCACACTCACGTTTCCTCCTGTTTTAGAGATTCTAGAAAGCAATAGCATGCTTCATGCTCTAAAGCATAGTGTGTTTCATGGATGGGAACTGTGCTGAATGATGCTCTTCAGAAATGGACTTAAATCCCATGTTGTCTGTCTTCCTACAAGCAAGACATCATTTCAGGTAAACAGTCACTTTTCAGCTCAAACGAAGCTACATCATTCCCAAAGCTCACACGTTTCTAGCGCTTCACTGAAAAGCATTGGATGTTAGAGTTCCTGTGGTTTGTATCAGTTTAAGAAGCAGAAATGAACTCGATATGGTCCGTATGTGTAGGAAACACAGTCCTTTGGTTATCATCACACTCACGTTCCTGTTGTATTACAGATTCTAGAAAGCATGTGCATGCTTCTTTCTCTAAAGCAGAGTGTGTATCATGGATGGGAACTGTGCTGAGTGCTGCTCTTCAGAAATGGGGTTAAATCCCAGGCTCTGTGTCTTCCTACAAGCTACACATCATTTCAGGAAAATGCAGTCCCTTTTCAGCTCAAAGGAGGCTACATCCTTCACGAAGCTGACATGTTTCTCTCGCTTAACTGAAAAGCATTGGATGTTAGAGGTCCTGTGGTTTGTATCAGTTTCAGAAGAGTTGACCTAGATGTGGTCCATATGGGTATGAAACACAGTTCTTTTGTTCTGAGCACACTTACGTTTCCTGCTGTATCAGAAAGCAAGAGCGTGCTTCTTGCTCTAAAGCAGAGTGTGTTTCATGGATGGGAACTGTGCTGAATGCTGTTCTTCAGAAATGGCGTGAAATCCCATACTCTGTGTCTTCCTACAAGTAAGACTTCGTTTCAGGTAAACCCAGTTCCTATTCAGCTCATAGAAAGCTACATCGATCACAAAGCTCACACGTTTATCGGGCTTGACTGAAAAGCATTGGATGTTAGACGTCTTGTGCTGTGTATCACTTTTAGAAGCAGAGTGGAAGTAAATATGATCAGTATGTGTAGGAAACACTGTTCTTTTGTTCTGAGCACACTCACTTTCCTGCTGTATTAGAGACTCTAGAGAGCAAGAGCATGCTTCTCGATCTAAAGCAGAGTGTGTTTCATGGATGGGAACTGTGGTGTTTGTTTCACTTCAGAAATGGAGTTAAATCCCAGGCTCTGTGTCTTCCTACAAGCAAGACTTCGTTTCAGGAAAACTCAGTAACTTTAAAGCAAAAACAACACTACAACGTTCACGAAGATCACACGTTTCTCGCTCTTAACTTGAAAAGAATTGGATGTTAGAGGACCTGTGGTTTGTATCAGTTTCAGAAGCAGAGTTGAACTAGATGTGGTCCATATGCATAGAAAACAGAGTTCATTTGTTCTGAGCACACTCATGTTTCCTGCTGTATTAGAGACTCTAGAAAGCAAGAGCATGCTTCTTGCTCTAAAGCAGAGTGTCTTTCATGGATGAGAACTGTGTAGTTTGTTTCCCTTCAGAAATGGAGTTAAATACCAGGCTCTGTGTTTTCCTATAAGCAAGACTCCTTTTCAGGTTAACACAGTCCCTTTTCAGCTCAAAGGAAGCTACATCGTTCACACAGCTCACAAGTTTTCGATCTTAACTGCGAAGCATTGGATGTTAGAGGATCTGTGGTTTCTATCAGTTTCAGAAGCAGTGTTGAACTAGATGTGGTCCATATGGGTAGGAAACACCGTTCTTTTGTTTTGAGCACACTCACGTTGTCTGCTGTATTAGAGACTCTAGAAAGCAAGAGCATGCTTCTTGCTCTAAAGCAGAGTGTGTTTCATGGATGAGAACTGTGCTGTGTATTTCCCTTCAGAAATGGAGTTAAATCCCAGGCTCTGTGTCTTCCTACAAACAAGAATTCGTTTCAGGTAAACGCAGTCACTTTTCAGCTCAAACAAAATGACAACGTTCACGAAGCTCACACGTTTCACGCTCTTAACTTGAAAAGCATTTGATGTTAGAGGACCTGTGGTTTGTATCAGTTTCAGAAGCAGAGTTGAACTAGATGTGGTCCATATGCATAGGAAACACAGTTCTTTTGTTCTGAGCACACTCACGTTTCTGGCTTTATTAGAGACTCTAGAAAGCAAGAGCGTGCTTCTTGCTCTAAAGCAGAGTGTGTTTCAAAGAGGAGAACTGTGCTGTGTGTTTCCCTTCAAAAATGGACTTAAATCCCAGGCTCTGTGTCTTCCTACAAGCAACACTTCATTTCAGGTAAACACAGTCACTTTTCAGCTCAAATGAAGCTACAACATTCACAAAGCTCACACGTTTCCCGTGCTTAACTGAAAAGCATTGGATGTTAGAGGTCCTGTGGTTTGTATAAGTTTCAGAAGCAGAGTTGTACTCGATATGGTCTGTATGTGTAGGAAACACAGTCCTTTGTTTATGATCACACTCACGTTCCTGCTGCATTACAGATTCTAGAAAGCAATAGCGTGCTTCTTGCTCTAAAGCAGAGTGTGTTTCATGGATGGGACCTGTGCTGAATGCTGCTCTTCAGAAATGGACTTAAATTCCATGTTCTCTGTCTTCCTACAAGCAAGACTTCTTTTCAGGTATACGCAGTCCCTATTCAGGTCAAAGGAAACTACATCGTTCACAAAGCTCACACGTTTATCGCGCTTGAATGAAAACCATTGGATGTTAGAGGACCTGAGGTTTGTATCAGTTTCCGAAGCTGATTTGAACTGAATATGGTCTGTTTGTGTTGGAAACACCGTTCGTTTGTTCTGAGCACACTTATTTTCCTGCTGTATTAGAGACTCTAGAAAGCAAGAGCATGCTTCTCGCTCTAAAGCAGAGTGTGTTTCATGGATGGGATCTGTGCAGTGCGTTTCCCTTCAGAAATGGAGTTAAATCCCAGGCTCTGTGTCTTCCTACAAGCAAGACTTCGTTTCAGTTAAACGCAGTAACTTTAAAGCTCAAACAAAACTACAACGTTCTCGAAACTCATACGTTTCTCACTCTTAACTTGAAAAGCATTGGATGTTAGAGGACCTGTGGTTTGTATCATTTCAGAAGCAGAGTTGAACTAGATGTGGTCCATATGCATAGGAAACACAGTTGTTTTCTTCTGAGCACACTCATGTTTCCTGCTGTATTAGAGATTCTAGAAAGCAATAGCGTGCTTCATGCTCTAAAGCAGAGTATGTTTCATGGATGGGAACTGTGCTGAATGCTGCACTTCAGAATTGGACTTAAATCCCATGTTCTCTGTCTTCCTACAAGCAAGACTTCGTTTCACGTAAACACGGTCATTTTTCACCTCAAACGAAGCTACATCATTCACAAAGCTCACACGTTTCTCCCGCTTATCTGAAAAGCATTGTATGTTAGAGGACCTGTGTGTTTATCAGTTTCAGAAGCAGAGCTGAACTCGATATGGTCTGTTCATGTAGGAAACACAGTCATTTGGTTATGATCACACTCACGTTCCTGCTGTATCACAGACTCTAGAAAGCCATAGCGTGCTTCTTGCTCTAAAGCAGAGTGTGTTTCATGGCTGGGAACTGTGCTGAGTGCTGCTCTTCAGAAATGGCATTAAATCCGATACTCTGTGTCTTCCAACATGCAAGACTTCGTTTCAGGTAAACCCAGTTCCTATTCAGCTCAAACGAAACTACATCATTCACAAAGCTCACATGCTTCTTGCTTTTAACTGAAAAGGATTGGATGTTAGAGGACCTGTGGTGTGGATCAGTTTCAGAAGCAGAGTTGAACTAGATATGGTCAGTATGTGTAGTTAACAGCGCTCTTTTGTTCTGAGCACACTCACGTTTCCTGCTGTATCATAGACTCTAGAAAGCAAGAGCGTGCTTCTTGGTCTAAAGCAGAGTGTGTTTCATGGATGAGAACTGTGCTGAGTGCTGCTATTCAGAAATGGCATTAAATCCCATACTCTGTGTCTTCTTATAAGCAAGACTTCGTTTCAGGTAAATGCAGTCCCTTTTCAGCTCATACAAAGCTCCATCATTCACAAAACTCACACGCTTCTCGCTCTTAACTGAAAAGCATTGGATGTTAGAGGACCTTTAGTTTGTATCAGTTTCAGAAGCAGAGTTGAAGTCGATATGGTCCGTATGTGTAGGAAACACAGTCCTTTGGTTATCATCACACTCATGTTCCTGCTGTATTACAGACTCTAGAAAGCAAGAGCGTGCTTCTTGCTCTAAAGCAGAGTGTGTTTCATGGATGGGAACTGTGCTGAGTGCTGCTCTTCAGAAATGGCGTTAAATCCCATACTCTGTGTCTTCTTATAAGCAAGACTTCGTTTCAGGTAAACGCAGTCCCTTTTCAGCTCATACAAAGCTCCATCATTCACAAAACTCACACGCTTCTCGCTTTTAACTGAAAAGGATTGGATGTTAGAGGACCTGTGGTGTGGATCAGTTTCAGAAGCAGAGTTGAACTAGATATGGTCAGTATGTGTAGTTAACAGTGCTCTTTTGTACTGAGCACACTCACGTTTCCTGCTGTATTATAGACTCTAGAAAGCAAGAGCGTGCTTCTTGCTCTAAAGCAGAGTGTGTTTCATGGATGGGAACTGTGCTGAGTGCTGCTCTTCAGAAATGGCGTTAAATCCCATACTCTGTGTCTTCCTACAAGCAAGACTTCGTTTCAGGTATCCCCAGACCCTATTCAGCTCAAACGAAACTACATCATTCAAGAAGCGCACACGTTTATCGCGCTTGACAGAAAAGCATTGGATGTTATAGGACCTATGGTTTTTATCAGTTTCAGAAGCTGAGTTGAACTAAATGTGGTCCATATGCATAGGAAACACAGTTCTTTGTTTTGAGCACACTCATGTTTCCTGCTGTATTAGAGATTCTAGAAATCAATAGCGTGCTTCTTGCTCTAAAGCAGAGTGTGTTTCATTAATGGGAACTGGGCTGATTGCTGCTCTTCAGAAATGGACTTAAATCCCATGTTCTCTGTCTTCCTACAAGCAAGATTTCGTTTCAGGTATACTCAGTTCCTATTCAGCTCAAACAAAGGTACACCGTTCATGAAGCTCACATGTTTCTTGCTTTTAACTGAAAAGCATTGCATGTTAGAGGACCTGTGGTGTGTATCAGTTTCAGAAGCAGAGTTGAACTAGATACGGTTTGTATGTTTAGTTAACACCGATCTTTTGTTCTGAGCACTCTCACATTTCCTGCTGTATTAGAGACTCTATAAAGCATGAGTGTCCTACTTGCTTTAAAGCACAGAGTGTTTCATGGATGGGAACTGTGCTGAGCGCTGCTCTTCAGAAATGGACTTAAATCCCATGTTTTCTGTCTTGCTACAAGCAAGACTTTGTTTCAGGTAAAACCAGTCACTTTTCAGCTCAAAAGAAGCTACATCATTCACAAAGCTCACACGTTTCTCATGCTTAACTGAAAAGCATTAGATTTTACAGGACCTGTGGTTTATATCAGATTCAGAAGCAGAGTTGAACTCGATATGGTCTGTATGTGTAGGAAACACAGTCCTTTGGTTATGATCACACTCAAGTTCCTGCTGTATTACGGACTCTAGAAAGCAAGAGCGTGCTTCTTACTCTAAAGCAGAGTGTGTTTCATGGCTGAGAACTGTGCTGTGTGTTTTCCTTCAGAAATGGAGTTAAATCCCAGGCTCTGTGTCTTCCTACAAGCAAGACTTAGTTTCAGGTAAACGCAGTACCATTTCAGCTCAAACGAATCTACATCATTCACAAAGCTCACATGCTTCTCGCTTGTAACTGAAAAGGATTGGATGTTAGAGGACCTGTGGTGTGGATCAGTTTCAGAAGCAGAGTTGAACTAGATACTTTCAGTATGTGTAGTTAACAGCGCTCTTTTGTTCTGAGCACACTCACGTTTCCTGCTGTATTATAGACTCTAGAAAGCAAGAGCGTGCTTCTTGCTCTAAAGCAGAGTGTGTTTCATGGATGAGAACTGTGCTGAGTGCTGCTCTTCAGAAATGGCATTAAATCCCATACTCTGTGTCTTCCTACAAGCAAGACTTCGTTTCAGGTATCCCCAGACCCTATTCAGCTCAAACGAAGCTACATCATTCAAGAAGCTCACACGTTTATCGCGCTTGACAGAAAAGCATTGGATGTTATAGGACCTATGGTTTGTATCAGTTTCAGAAGCAAAGTTGAACTAAATATAGTTCGTATGTGTAGGAAACATCGTTCTTTTGTTCTGGGAACACACACGTTTCCTGGTTTATTAGAGACTTTAGAAATCTAGAGCGTGCTTCTTGCTCTAAAGCAGAGTGTGTTTCATGGATGGGAACTGTGCTGAGTGTTGCCCTAAAGAAATGGTTTTAAATCCCACGCTCTGTGTCTTCCTACAAGCATGACTTCGTTTCAGGTAAACCCAGTTCCTATTCTGCTCAAACGAAGCTACATCAATCACAAGCTAACACGTTTCTTGCTCTTAACTGAAAAGCATTTAATGTTAGAGGATCTGTTGCTTCTATCAGTTTCAGAAGCAGAGTTGAACTAGATGTGGTCCATATGGATAGGAAACACCGTACTTTTGTTTTGAGCACACTCAAGTTTCGTGATATTTGAGACTCTAGAAAGCAAGAGCGAGCTTCTTGCTCTAAAGCAGAGTGTGTTTCATGGCTGAGAACTTTGCTGTGTGTTTCCCTTCAGAAATGGAGTTAAATCCCAGGCTCTGTGTCTTCCTACAAGAAAGACTTCGTTTCAGGTAAACGCAGTCCCTTTTCATCTCAAACCAATCTACATCGTTCACGAAGCTCACACGTTTATCGCGCTTGACTGAAAAGTATTGGAAGTTAGAGTAACTGTGGTTTGCATCAGTTTTTGAAGCTGAGTTGAACTAAATATGGTCCTCATATATAGGAAACACTGTTCCTCTGTTCTGAGCACACTCACGTTTCCTGCTGTATTAGAGATTCTAGAAGCAATAGCATGCATCTCAGTCTAAAGCAGAGTGTGTTTTATGGATGAGAACAGTGCATTTGTTTCCCTTTAGAAGAGGAGTGAAATCCCAGGCTCTGTGTCTTCCTACAAGCAAGACTCCATTTCAGGAAATCGCAGACTCTTTTCAGCTCAAACGATGCTGCATCGTTCACAAAGCTCACACGTTTACCGCTCTTAACTGAAAAGCATTGGATGTTAAAGGACCTGTGGTGTGTATCAGTTTCAGAAGCAGAGTTGAACTCCATATGGTCTGTATGTGTAGGAAACACAGTCCTTTGGTTATGGTCACACTCACGTTCCTGCTGTATTACAGACTCTAGAAAGCAAGATCGTGCTTCTTCCTCTAAAGCAGAGTGTGTTTCATGGATGGGAACTGTGCTGAGTTTTGCTCTTCAGAAATGGCATTAAATGACATACTCTGTGTCTTCCTACATGCAAGACTTCGTTTCAGGTAAACGCAGTCCCTATTCAGCTCAAATGAAACTAAATCTTTCACAAAGCGCACACGTTTATCGCACTTGAGTGAAAAGCATTGGATGTTAGAGGACCTATAGTTTGTATCAGTTTCAGAAGCAGAGTTGAACTAAATATCGTCCATATGTGTAGGAAACACCGTTCTTTTGTTCTGGGAACACACATGTTTCCTGCTTTATTAGAGACTTTAGAGACAAGAACGTGCTTCTTGCTCTAAAGCAGAGTGTGTATCATGAATGGGAACTGTGCAGTTTGTTTCCCTTCAGAAATGGAGTTAAATCCCAGGCTCTGTGTCTTCCTACAAGCAAGACTTCGTTTCAGGTAAAAGCAGTCACTTTTCAGCTGAAACAAAACTACATCATTCACGAAGCTCACACGTTTAACGCGCATGACTGAAATGCATTGGATGTTAGAGGACCTGTGGTTTGTATCAGTTTCAGAAGCTGAGTTGAACTAAATATGGTCCGTATGTGTAGGAAACAACGTTCTTTTGTTCTGAGCACGCTCACGTTTCCTGCTGTATTAGAGACTCTAGAATGCAAGAGCGTGCTTCTTGCTCTAAAGCAGAGTGTGTTTCATGGATGAGAACTGTGCTGAGTGATTCCCTTCAGAAATGGAGTTAAATCCCAGGCTCTGTGTCATCCTACATGCAAGACTTATTTTCAGGTAAACACGATCACTTTTCAGCAAAAAAGATGCTACATCGTTCACGAAGCTCTCATGTTTCCCGCTCTTAACTGAAAAGCATTGGATGTTAGAGGACCTGTGGTGTGAATCAGTTTCAGAAGCAGTGTTGAACTAGATACAGTCTGTATGTGTAGTTAACACCGCTCATTTGTTCTGAGCACACTCACGTTTCCTCCTATATTAGAAACTCTAGAAAGCAAGAGCGTGCTTCTTGCTCTAAAGCAGAGTGTGTTTCAAGGATGAGAACTGTGCTGTGAGTTTCGCTTCAGAAATGGAGTTAAAAAACAGGCTCTGTGTCTTCCTACAAGCAAGATTTCGTTTCAGGTAATAGAGGTCACTTTTCAGCTGAAACAAAACTACAACGTTCACGAGGCTCAAAAGATACTCGCTCTTAACTGAAAAGCATTGGATGTTAGAGAACCGTGGTTTGTATCAGTTTAAAAAGCAGAGTTGAAATAGATAAGGTCTGTACGTGTAGGAAACACCATTATTTTGTTCTGGGAACACACATGTTTCCTGCTTTATTAGAGACTTTAGAAAACAAGAACGTGCTTCTTGCTCTAAAGCAGAGTGTGTTTTATGGATGGGAACTGTGCTGAGAGTTGCCATTCAGAAATGGTTTTAAATCCAAGGCTATGTGTCTTCCTACAAGGAAGACTTCCTTTCAGGTAAACGCAAACACTTTTCAGCTAAAACAAAGCAACAACGTACTAGAAGCTCACACGTGTCTCGCTCTTAACCGACAAGCATGAGATGTTAGAGGACCTGTGGTTTGTATCAGTTTCCTGAACAGAGTTGAACTCGATATGGTCCGTATATGTAGGAAACTCAGTCCTTTGGTTGTGATCACACTCAGGTTTCATGATCTATTAGAGAATCTAGAAAGTAAGAGATTGCTTCTTGTTCTAAAGCAGTGTGTGTTTCATTGCTGGGAACTGTGCTGAGTATTGCCCTTCAGAAATAGAGTTAAATCCCAGGCTCTGTGTCTTCCTACAAACAAGACTTCATTTCAGGTAAATGCAGTCCCTTTTTAGCTCATATGAAGCTACATTGATCACGAAACTCACACGTTTCTCACGCTTAACTGAAAAGCATTGGATGTTAGAGGACCTGTGGTTTGTATCAGTTTCAGAAGCAGAGTAGAACTAGATATGGTCCGTATGTGTAGGAAACACAGTTCTTTATTTATGATCACACTCACATTTCCTGCTGTACTAAAGACTCTAGAAAGCAAGATCGTGTTTCTTGCTGTAAAGCAGAGTGTGTTTCATTGCTATAAACTGTGCTGAGTGTTGCCCTTCAGAAATGGAGTTAAATACCAAGCTCTGTGTCTTCCTACAAGAAAGACTTCGTTTCAGGTAAACGCAGTCCCTTTTCAGCTCAACCGAAGCTACATCGGTCACGAAGCTAACACGTTTCTTGCTCTTAACTGAAAAGCATTGGATGTTAGAGGATCTGTTGTTTCTATCAGTTTCAGAAGCAGAGTTGAACTAGATGTGGTCCATATGGGAATGAAACACCGTTCTTTTGTTTTGAGCACTTTCACATTTCCTGATTATTAGAGACTCTACAAAGCAAAACAAGCTTCTTGCTCTAAAGCAGATTGTGTTTCATGGCTGAGAACTGTGCTGTGTGTTTCCCTTCAGAAATGGAGTTAAATCCCAGGCTCTGTGTCTTCCTACAAGCAAGAATTAGTTTCAGGTAAACGCAGAACCTTTTCAGCTCAAACGAAGCTACATCATTCACAAAGCTCACATGCTTCTTGCTTTTAACTGAAAAGGATTGGATGTTAGAGGACCTGTGGTGTGGATCAGTTTCAGAAGCAGAGTTGAACTAGATACAGTTAGTATGTGTAGTTAACACCGCTCTTTTGTTCTGAGCACACTCACGTTTCCTGCTGTATTAGAGACTCTAGAAAGGAAGAGCGTCCTACTTGATCTAAAGCAGAGTGTGTTTCATGGCTGGGAACTGTGCTGTGTGTTTCCCTTCATAAATGGAATTAAATCCCAGGCTCTGTGTCTTCCTACAAGCAAGACTTCGTTTCAGGTAAAAGCAGTTACTTTTCAGCTCAAGCGAAGCTACACCATTCACAAAGCTCACACGTTTCTCGCTCTTAACTGAGAAGCACTGGATGTTAAGGACCTCTGGTTTGTATCAGTTTCAGAATCAGAGTTGAACTCGATATGGTCCGTATGTGTAGGAAACACAGTCCTTTGGTTATCATCACACTCACGTTCCTGCTGTATTACAGACTCTAGAAAGCAAGAGCATGCTTCTTGCTCTAAAGCAGAGTGTGTTTCTTGGATGGGAACTGTGCTGAGTGCTGCTCTTCAGAAATGGCGTTAAATCCCATACTCTGCGTCTTCCTACAAGAAAGACTTTGTTTCAGTTATCCGCAGACCATATTCAGCTCAAACGAAGCTACATTGTTCACGAATCTCACACGTTTCTCGCTTTTACCTGAAAAGCATTGTATGTTATAGGACCTGTGGTGTGCATCAGTTTCAGAAGCAGAGTTGAACTAGATACAGTCTGTATGGGTAGGAAAAAGAGTCCTTTTGTTATGATCACACTCATGTTTCCTGCTGTATTAGATAATTTAGAAAGCAAGAGCATGCTTCTCGCTCTAACAGAGTGTGTTTCTTGGATGAGAACAGTGTAGTGTGTTTCCCGTTAGAAAAGGAGTTAAATCCCAGGCTCTGTGTCTTCCTACAAGCAAGAGTTCGTTTCATGTAAACGCTGTCACTTTTCAGCTCAAAGGAAGCTACATCGTTCACGAAGCTCACAAGATTCTTGCTCTTAAGTGAGAAGCATTGGATGTTAGAGGGTCTGTGGTTTCTATCAGTTTCCGAAGCAGAGTTGAACTAGATGTGGTCCATATGGGTAGGAAACACCGTTCTTTTGTTTTTGCACACTCATGTTTCCTGCTCTATTAGAGACTCTAGAAAGCAAGTGTATACTTCTTGCACTAATGCAGAGTGTGTTTCATGGATGAGAACTGTGCTGTGTGTTTCCCTAAAGAAACGGAGTTAAATCCCAGGCTCTGTGTCATACTACATGCAAGACTTTGTTTCAGGTAAACAAAATCATTTTTCAGCTCAAACGATGCTGCATCGTGCACAAAGCTCACATGTTTCTCGCTCTTAACTGAAAAGCATTGGATGTTAAAGGACCTGTGGTGTGTATCAGTTTCTGAAGCAGAGTTGAACTAGATATGGTCCGTCTGTGTAGTTAACACCGCTCTTTTGTTCTGAGCACACTCACGTTTCCTGCTGTATTAGAGAGTCTAGAAAGAAAGAGCGTGCTTCTTGCTCTAAAGCAGAGTGTGTTTCATGGATGAGAACTGTGCTGTGTGTTTCCCTTCAAAATGGAGTTAAATCACAGGCAATGTGTCTTCCTACAAGCAAGACTTCGTTTCAGGTAAAAGCAGTCACTTTTCAGCTGAAACAAAACTATGATGTTCACGAAGCTCACACGATTCTCCCTCTTAACTGAAAAGCATTGCATGTTAGAGAACCTGTGTTTTGTATCAGTTTAAGAAGCAGAGTTGAAATAGATAAGGTCTGTATGTGTAGGAAACACTATTCTTTTGTTCTGGGAACACACACATTTCCTGCTTTATTAGAGACTTTAGAAAACAAGAATGTGCTTCTTGCTCTAAAGCAGAGTGTGTTTAATGGATGGGAACTGTGCTGAGTGTTGCCCTTCAGAAATGGTGTTAAATCCAAGGCTCTGTGTCTTCCTACAAGAAAGACTTCGTTTCAGGTAAAAGCAGTCCCTTTTCAGCTCAAACGAAGCTACATCGTTCACGAAGCACACACGTTTACTGCGCTTGACCGAAGAGCATTGAATGTTAGAGGACCTGTGATTTGTATCAGTTTCAGAGGCTGAGTTGAACTAAATATGGTCCTTTTGTGTAGGAAACATCGTTCTTTTGTTCTGAGCACACACAAGTTTCCTGGTGTATTAGAGACTCTAGAAAGCAAGAGCTTGCTCCTTGCTCTAAAGCAGTGTGTTTCATGGATGGGATCTTTGCTGAGTGCTGGTCTTCAGAAATGGCGTTAAGTCCCATACTCTGCGTCTTCCTACAAGAAAGAATTCGTTTCAGGTAAACCCAGATCCTACTAAGCTCAAACGAAGCTACATCGTTCACGAAGCTCACACGTTTCTCGCTCTTCACTGAGAAGCATTGGGTGTTAGAGGATCTATGTTTTCTTTCAGTTTCAGAAGCAGAGTTGAACTACATGTGGTCCATAGGGGTAGGAAACACCGTTCTCTGTTTTGAGCACACTCATGTTCCTGCTGTATTAGAGACTCTAGAAAGCAAGTGTGTACTTCTTGCACTAATGCAGAGTGTGTTTCATGGATGAGAACTGTGCTGTGTGTTTCCCTTCAGAAATGGAGTTAAATCCCAGGCTCTGTGTCTTCCTACAAGCAAGACTTAGTTTCAGGTAAACGCAGACCCTTTTCAGCTCAAACGAAGCAACTTCGTTCACAAAACTCACACGTTTCTCGCTCTTAACTGAAAAGCTTGGATGTTAGAGGATCTGTGGTTTCTATCAGTTTCAGAAGCAGAGTTGAACTAGATGTGTTCCATTTAGGTAGGAAACAGCGTCCTTTTGTATGGAGCACACTCACGTTTCCTGCTGTATTAGAGACTCTAGAAAGCAAGAGCGTGCCACCTGCTCTAAAGCAGAGTGTGTTTCATGGATGAGAACTGTGCTATGTGTTTCCCTTCACAAATGGAGTTTAATCCCAGGCTCTGTTTCTTCCTACAAGGAAGACTTCTTTTCAGGTAAACGCAAACACTTTTCAGCTAAAACAAAGCAACAACGTACAAGAAGCTCACAAGTGTCTCGCTCTTAACTGACAAACATGAGATATTAGAGAACCTGTGCTTTGTATCAGTTTCCTGAGCAGAGTTGAACTCGATATGGTCTGTATATGTAGGAAACTCAGTCCTTTGGTTGTGATCACACTCAAGTTTACTGCTGTACTAGAGACTCTAGAAAGCAATAGCTTGCTTCTTGCTCTAAAGCAGACTGTGTTTCATGGACAGGGACTGTGCTGAGTGTTGCCTTCAGAAACGGAGTTAAATCCCAAGCTCTATGTCTTCTACAAGCAAGACTTCATTTCAGGTAAATGCAGTCCCGTTTCAGGTCATAAGAAGCTACATCGTTCACAAAGCTAACACGTTTGTTGCTCTTAACTGAGAAGCATTGTATGTTAGAGGATCTGTTGTTTCTCTCAGTTTCAGAAGCAGTGTTGAACTAGATGTGGTCCATATGGGTATGAAACACCGTTCTTTTGTTTTAAGCACACTCACGGTTCCTGATGTATTAGAGAATCTAGAAGGCCAGAGTGAGCTTCTTGCTCTAAAGCAGAGTGTGTTTCATGGCTTAGAACTGTGCTGTGTGTTTCCCTTCTGAAATGGAGTTAAATCCCAGGCTCTGTGTCTTCCTAAAAGCAAGACTTAGTTTCACATAAACACAGTCCCTTTTCAGATCAAACAAAGCAACAATGTTCACGATGCTCACACGTTTATCGCTCTTAACTGAGAAGCATTGGATGTTAGAGGACCTGTGGTTTTTATCAGTTTCAGAAGCAGAGTTGAACTAGATACGGTCCATATGTGTAGTTAACACTGATCCAGTTTTCTGAGCACACTCACATTTCCTGCTGTATTAGAGATTCTAGAAAGCAATAGCGTGCTTCCTGCTCAAAAGCAGAGTGTGTTTCCTGGATGGGAACTGTGCTGATTGCTGCTCTTCAGAAATGGACTTAAATCCCATGTTCTCTGTCTTCCTACAAGCAAGACTTCGTTTCAGGTAAAAACAGTTCCATTTCAGCTCAAACAAAGCTACATCATTCACGAAGCTCACATGTTTCTCGCTTTTTACTGAATAGCATTGGATGTTAGAGGACCTGTGTTGTATATCAGTTTCAGAAGCAGAGTTGAACTAGATACAGTCTGTATGTGTAGGAAACACTGTTCATTTGTTTTGAGCACACTCACGTTTCCTGCTGTATTAGAGACTCTAGAAATCAAGAGCGTGCTTCTTGCTCTAAAGCAGGGTGTGTTTCATGGATGAGCACTGTGATGTGTGTTTCCCTTCAGAAATGGAGTTAAATTCCAGGGTCTGTGTTTTCCTACACTCAAGACATTGTTTCAGGTAAACGCAGTCACTTTTCAGCTCAATCAAAACTACAACGTTCAAGAAGATCACACACATCTCGCTGTTAACTGAAAGCATTGTATGTTAGAGGACCTGTTGTTTATATCAGTTTCAGAAGCAGAGGTGAACTCGATATGGTCCGTTTGTGTAGGAATCACAGTCCTTTGGTTATGATGACACTCACGTTCCTGCTGTATTACAGACTCTAGAAAGCATGAGCGTCCTTCTTGCTCTAAAGCAGAGTGTGTTTCATGCATGGGAACTGTGCTGAGTGTTGCCCTTCAGAAATGGTGTTAAATCCCAGGCTCTGTGTCTTCCTACATGAAAGACTTCGTTTCAGGTAAACCCAGTTCCTATTCAGCTCAAAGGAAGCTACATCATTCAAGAAGCTCACACGTTTCTCGCGCTTAACTGAAAAGCTTGGATGTTAGAGGACCTGTTGTTTGTATCAGTTTCAGATGAAGAGTTGAACTAGATGTGGTCCATATGGGTAAGAAACACAGTTCTTTTGTTCTGAGCACACTTACGTTTCCAGCTGTATTAGAGACTCTAGAAAATAAGAGCGTGCTACGTGCTCTAAAGTAGATTGTGTTTCATGGTTGAGAACTGTGCTGTGTGTTTCCCTTCAGAAATGGAGTTAAATTCCAGGGTCTGTGTCTTCCTACACTCAAGACATTGTTTCAGGTAAACGCAGTCACTTTTCAGCTCAATCAAAACTACAATGTTCACGAAGATCACACGCTTCTCGCTGTTAACTGAAAAGCATTGTATGTTATAGGACCTGTTGTTTATATCAGTTTCAGAAGCAGAGGTGAACACAATATGGTCCGTTTGTGTAGGAATCACAGTCCTTTGGTTATGATCATACTCATGTTCCTTCTGTATTACAGACTCTAGAAAGCAAGAGAGTCCTTCTTGCTCCAAAGCAGAGTGTGTTTCATGCATGGGAACTGTGCTGAGTGTTGCCCTTCAGAAATGGTGTTAAATCCCAGACTCTGTGTCTTCCTACATGAAAGACTTCGTTTCAGGTAAACGCAGTACCTTTTCTGCTCAAACGAAGCTACATTGTTCACGCAGCTCACATATTTATCGCGCTTGACTGAAATGCAATGGATGTTAGAGGACCTGTGGTTTGTATCAGTTTCAGAAGCTGAGTTGAACTCGATATGGTCTGTATTTGTGGGAAACACAGTCCTTTGCTTATTATCACACTCACGTTCCTGCTGTATTAGAGACTCTATAAAGCAAGAACGTGTTTTTTGCTCTAAAGCAGAGTGTATTTCATGGATGAGAACTGTGGTGTGTGTTTCCCTTCAGAAATGGAGTTAAATCCCAGGCTCTGTGTCTTCCTACAAGCAAGATTTAGTTTCAGGTAAACGCAGTCCCTTTTCAGCTTAGACAAAGCAACAAAATACACGAACCTCACACGTTTCTCGCTCTTAACTGAAAAGCATTGGATGTTAGAGGACCTGTGGTTTCTATCAGTTTCATAAGCAGAGTTGAACTAGATGTGGTCCATATGGGTAGGAAACTCCGTTCTTTTGTTTTGAGCACACTCACGTTTCCTGATGTATTAGAGACTCTAGAAAGCAAGACCGTGCTTCTTGCTCTAAAGCAGAGTGTGTTTCAAGGATGACAACAGTGCAGTGTGTTTCCCTTTAGAAATGGAGTTAAATCCGAAGCTCTGTGTCTTCCTACATGCAAGACGTCGTTTCAGGTAAACGCAATCACTTTTCAGCTCAAACAAAACTACAATGTTCACAAAGCTCACAAGCATCTCGCACTTAACTGAAAAGCATTGGATGTTAGAGGACCTGTGGTTTGTAACAGTTTCAGAATCATAGTTTTACTAGATGTTGTCCATATGCGAAGGAAACACAGTTCTTTTGTTCTGAGCACACTCACGTTTCCTGCTGTATTAGAGATTCTATATAGCAATAGCATGCTTCTTGCTCTAAAGCAGAGTGTGTTTCATAGATGGGAACTGTGCTGAGGGCTGCTCTTCAGTAATGGAGTTAAATCACAGGCTCTTTGTCTTCCTACAAGCAAGACTTCATTACAAGTTAACGCAGTCCCTTTTCAGCACAAACGAAGCTACTTCATTCACAAAGCTCACACGTTTCTCACGCTTAATGAAAAGCATTGGATGTTAGATGAAGATTAGATTCAGAGGTTTGGTTAAAGAAAGAAAAGGAAAAAGAGAAAATAGATATGAGGTAGATTACTGAATCTACCCTGAGAAAAAAGACAAAGAAATAATAGGATAAATGGGTAGATCACTGAATCTACTCTAAAAAGAAAAAGGAGAAGATATAAAAATGACAAAAGGTAGACTACTGAATCTATTATGAAAAGAAAAGATAGGATAAGTAAGGAAAATTTTTGTCTGTTTATCAAATGTTACTAGACTGGACATTATTATAGATAATGGAGTTTTTCACCTGAATCTGTCAAATGTTAATGGACTAGACATCATTAATGTAATCTTGACTGTGTATATTGTATATACTTATTGGATATGATTTTTCTTGTATTAGTTATAACCTTTTTTAATTTTAGACAAAAACAGGGGAAATGTGGTGGGTATTGTGTTCCCTGAAATATTGTGTGTTCCCCGAAATAAACATAGCTGGGGTCAGAGAACAGACAGCCACTAGAACAGAGCCAGAAATGGTGGCTAGAAAATGGGAAGAGTAAGCCATAAATGAAGTTGGGTGGTGGTGGTACACACCTTTAATCCCAGCACTTGGGAGGCAGAGCTAGCCGGATCTCTGAGTTCAAGGCCACTTTAGAAACAGCTAAGCATGGTGACCCACGCCATTAATCCAGGGAGTGGGGGCAGAAAGAAAAAGGTATATAAGGCGTGAGGACCAGGAACTAAAGAGGAAAAAGCATGTAGTTAGTTTAAGCTTTGGAGCAACACAGTTCAGCTGAGATTCATGTGGAGGAGGACTCAGAAGCTTCCAGCCTGAGGAAACAAGATCACCTGAGGAACTAGCAAGATGAGATAGCTGTGGCTTGTTCTGCTTCTCTGATCTTCCAGCATTCACCCCAATAACTGGCCTCGGGTTTGACTTCATTAATAAGAACTTTTAAGTTTCCTACTACACCTTTGGGTTGTAACAGTTTCAGACGCAGATTTGAAATAGATGTTGTCCATATGCGTAGGAAACACAGTTCTTTTGTTCTGATCACACTCACGTTTCCTGCTGTATTAGGGACTGTAGAAAGCAAGAGCGTGCTACTTGCTCTAAAGCAGAGTGTATTTCATGGAAGGGAACTGTGCTGAGTGCTGTTCTTCAAAAATGGCGTTAAATCCCATTTTTTCTGTCTTCCTACAAGCAAGACTTCATTTCAGGTAAACCCAGTTCCTATTCAGCTCAAAGGAAGCTACACCGTTCACGAAGCTCACACTTATCTTGCTCTTAACTGAGAAGCATTGGATGTTAGAGGACCTGTGGTTTGTATCAGTTTCAGAAGCAGAGTTGAACTAGATGTGGTCCATATGGGTAGGAAACTCCTTTCTTTTGTTTTTGAACAGTCACGTTTCCTGCTCTATTAGAGACTCTAGCAAGCAAAAGCGTGCTTCTTGCTCTAAAGTAGAGTGTGATTCATGGATGAAAACTGTGCTGTGTGTTTCCCTTCAGAAATGGAGTTAAATCCCAGGCTCTGTATCTTCCTACAAGCAAGATTTTGTTTCAGGTAAACACAGTTACTTTTCAGCTCAAACAAAACTACAACGTTCACAAAGCCTACGTGTTTATCACTCTTAACTGAAAATCATTGGATGTTAGAGGATCCGTGGTTTTTATCAGTTTCAGAAGCACACTTGAACTAGATGTGGTTCAGTAATGGACTTAAATCCCGTGGTCTCTGTCTTCCTACAAGCAAGAATTCATTTCAGGTAAACACAGTCACTTTTCAGCTCAAATGAAGCTACATCATTCAAAAAGCTCAAAAGTTTCTCGCGCTTAACTGAAATGCATTGGATGTTAGAAGACCTGTGGTTTTTATCAGTTTCAGAAGCAGAGTTGAAGTAGATAAGGTCTGTATGTGTAGAAAACACCGTTCTTTTGTTCTGAGCACACTCACGTTTCCTGCTCTATTAGAGAATTTAGAAAGCTAGACAGTGCTTGTCGCTCTAAATCAGAGTGTATTTCATGGATGAGAACAGTGCAGTGTGTTTCCCTTTATAAATGGAGTTAAATCCGAGGCTCTGTGTCTTCCTACAAGCAAGACTTTGTTTCAGGTAAACACCATCACTTTTCAGCTCAAACAAAACTACAACGTTCACGAAGCTGACACGCTTCTCACTCTTAACCGAAAAGCATTGGATGTTAGAGGACCTGTGGTTTATATCAGTTTCAGAAGCAGAGTTGAACTCGATATGGTCCGTATGTGTAGGAAACACAGTCCTTTGGTATGATCACACTCACGTTCCTGCTTTATTAGAGATTCTAGAAAGGAAGAGCTTGATTCTTGCTCTAAAGTAGACTGTGTTTCATGGATGGGAACTGTGCCGTGTGTTTCCCTTCAGAAATGGAGTTAAATCCCAGGCTATGTTTCTTCCTACAAGGAAGACTTCGTTTCAGGTAAACGCAAACACTTTTCAGTTAAAACAAAGCGACAACGTACAAGAAGCTCACACGTGTCTCGCTCTTAACTGACATGCATGAGATGTTAGAGGACCTGTGATTTCTATCAGTCTCCTGAGCAGAGTTGATCTAGATGTTGTCCATATGCGAAGGAAACACACTTCTTTTGTTCTGAGCACACTCACGTTTCCTGCTGTATTAGAGATTCTAGAAAGCAAGAGCGTGCTGCTTGCTCTAAAGCTGAGTGTGTTTCATGGATGGGAATTGTGCTGAGTGCTGCTCTTCAGAAATGGACTTAAATCCCATGTTCACTGTCTTCGACAAGCAAGACTTCATTTCTGGTAAATGCAGTCCCTTTTCAGCTCAAACGAAGCTACATCATTCACAAAGCTCACACGTTTCTCCCTCTTAACTGAAAAGCATTGGATGTTAGAGGACCTGTGGTGTGTATCAGTTTCAGAAGCAGAGTTGAACTAGATATGATTAGTATGTGTAGTTAACCCTGCTCTTTTGTTCTGAGTACACTCACGTTTCCTCCTGTATTAGAGACTCTAGAAAGCAAGAGCTTGTTTCTTGCTCTAAAGCAGAGTGTGTTTCATGGATGATAACTATGCTGTTTGTTTCCCTTCAGAAATGGAGTTAAATCACAGGCTCTGTATCTTCCTACAAGCAAGACTTCTTTTCAGGTAAAAGCAGTCACTTTTCAGCTCAAACAAAACTACAACTTTCACAAAGCTCACATGATTCTCGCGCTTAACTGAAAAGCATTGGATGTTAGAGAACCTGTGGTTTGTATCAGTTTAGCAACCAGAGTTGATATAGACAAGGTCTGTATGTGTAGGAAACACCATTCTTTTGTTCTGGGAACACACGCGTTTCCTGCTTTATTAGAGACTTTAGAAAACAAGAGCGTGCTTCTTGCTATAAAGCAGAGTGTGTTTCATGGATGTGAACTGTGCTGAGTGTTGCCCTTCAGAAATGGTGTTAAATCCAACGCTCTGTGTCTTCCTACAAGAAAGACTTCGTTTCAGGTAAACGCAGTCCTTTTTCTGCTCAAACGAAGCTACATCATTCACGAAGCTCACACGTTTCTCGCTCTTAACTAAAAAGCTTGGATGTTAGAGGACCTGTTGTTTGTATCAGTTTCAGACGAAGAGTTGAACTAGATGTGGTCCATATGGGTAGGAAACACATTACTTTGGTTATGATCACACTCACTTTCATGCTGTATTACAGACTCTAGAATGCAAGAGGGTCCTTCTTGCTCTAAAGCAGAGTGTGTTTCATGGATGGGAACTGTGCTGAGTGTTGCCCTACAGAAATGTTGTTAAATCCCAGGCTCTGTGACTTCCTACAAGAAGACTTCCTTTCAGGTAAATGCAATCCCTTTTTAGCTCAAAGAAGCTACATCGTTCATGAAGCTCACACTTTTCTCGCTCTTAACTGAGAAGCATTGTATGTTAGAGGAACTGTGGTTTATATCAGTTTCAGAAGCAGAGTTGAACTAGATGTGGTCCATATGGGTAGGAAACACCGTTCTTTTGTTTTGAGCACACTCACGTTTCCTGATGTATTAGAGACTCTAGAAAGCAAAACCGTGCTTCTTGCTCTAAAGTAGAGTGTGTTTCATGGATGAGAATGGTGCAGTGTGTTTCCCTTTAGAAATGGAGTTAAATCCGAAGCTCTGTGTCTTCCTACAAGCAAGACGTCTTTTCAGGTAAACACAGTCACTTTTCAGCTCAAACAAAACTACAATGTTCACAAAGCTCACACGCATCTCGCTCTTAACTGAAAAGCATTGGATGTTAGAGGACCTGTGGTTTGTAACAGTTTCAGAAGCATAGTTGTACTAGATGTTGTCCATATGTGTATGAAACACAGTTCTTTTTTTCTGAGCACACACATGTTTCCTGCTGTATTAGAGATTCTAGAAAGCAATAGCGTGCTTCTTGCTCTAAAGCAGAGTGTGTTTCATGGATGAGAACTGTGCTGAGTGCTGCTCTTCAGAAATGTACTTAAAACCCATATTTCCTGTTTTCCTACAAGCAAGACTTCATTTCAGGTAAACGCAGTCCCTTTTCAGCTCAAACAAAGCTACATCATTCCCAAAGCTCACACGTTCCTCGCGCTTAACTGAAAAGCATTGGATGTTAGAGGACCTGTGGTTTGTAACAGTTTCAGAAGGAGAGTTCACCTAGATGTTGTCCATATGCGTAGGAAACCCAGTTCTTTGTTCTGATCACACTCACGTTTCCTGCTGTATTAGAGACTCTAGAAAGCAAGAGCGTGCTACTTGCTCTAAAGCAGAGTGTATTTCATGGAAGGGAACTGTGCTGAGTGCTGTTCTTCAAAAATGGCGTTAAATCCCATTTTTTCTGTCTTCCTACAAGCAAGACTTCGTTTCAGGTAAACCCAGTTCCTATTCAGCTCAAAGGAAGCTACACCGTTCACGAAGCTCATACTTTTCTTGCTCTTAACTGAGAAGCATTGGATCTTAGAGGACCTGTGGTTTGTATCAGTTTCAGAAGCAGAGTTGAACTAGATGTGGTCCATATGGGTAGGAAACGCCTTTCTTTTGTTTTTGAACAGTCACGTTTCCTACTCTATTAGAGACTCTAGCAAGCAAGAGCGTGCTTCTTGCTCTAAAGTAGAGTGTGATTCATGGATGAAAACTGTGCTGTGTGTTTCCCTTCAGAAATGGAGTTAAATCCCAGGCTCTGTATCTTCCTACAAGCAAGATTTTGTTTCAGGTAAACACAGTTACTTTTCAGCTCAAACAAAACTACAACGTTCACAAATCCCACGTGTTTATCACTCTTAACTGAAAATCATTGGATGTTAGAGGATCCGTGGTTTTTATCAGTTTCAGAAGCACACTTGAACTAGATGTGGTTCAGTAATGGACTTAAATCCTGTGGTCTCTGTCTTCCTACAAGCAAGAATTTGTTTCAGGTAAACACCATCACTTTTCAGCTCAAACAAAACTACAACGTTCACGAAGCTGACACGCTTCTCACTCTTAACCGAAAAGCATTGGATGTTAGAGGACCTGTGGTTTATATCAGTTTCAGAAGCAGAGTTGAACTCGATATGGTCCGTATGTGTAGGAAACACAGTCCTTTGGTATGATCACACTCACGTTCCTGCTTTATTAGAGATTCTAGAAAGGAAGAGCTTGATTCTTGCTCTAAAGTAGACTGTGTTTCATGGATGGGAACTGTGCTGAGTGTTGCCCTTCAGAAATGGAGTTAAATCCCAGGCTCTGTGTCTTTCTACAAGTCAGACATAGTTTCAGGTAAACGCAGTCCCTTTTCAGCTCAAACAAATCAACAACGTTCACGAAGCTAACACGTTATGTGCTCTTAACTGAAAAGCATTGGATGTTAGAGGACCTGTGGTTTGTATCAGTTTCAGAAGCAGAGTTGAACTAGATGTGGTCCATATGGGTAGGAAACACCGTTCTTTTGTTTTTGCACAGTCACGTTTCCTGCTCTATTAGAGACTCTAGCAAGCAAGAGCTTGCTTCTTGCTCTAAAGTAGAGTGTGATTCATGGATGAGAACTGTGCTTTGTGTTTCCCTTCAGAAATGGAGTTAAATCCCGGCTCTGTGTCATCCTACAAGCAAGACTTTGTTTCAGGTAAACACAATCACTTTTCAGCTCACACGATGCTACATCGTTCACAAAGCTCACATGCTTCTCGCTCTTAACTGAAAAGCAGTGGATGGTAGACAACCTGTGGTGTGTATCAGATTCAGAAGCAGAGTTGAACTAGATACGGTTAGTATGTGTAGTTAACACCGCTCTTTTTTTCCCGAGCACACTCACGTTTCCTCCTGTATTAGAGATTCTAGAAAGGAAGAGCTTGATTCTTGCTCTAAAGTAGACTGTGTTTCATGGATGGGAACTGTGCTGAGTGTTGCCCTTCAGAAATGGAGTTAAATCCCAGGCTCTGTGTCTTCCTACAAGTCAGACATAGTTTCAGGTAAACGCAGTCCCTTTTCAGCTCAAACGAATCAACAACGTTCACGAAGCTAACACGTTATGTGCTCTTAACTGAAAAGCATTGGATGTTAGAGGACCTTTAGTTTCCATCACTTTCCGAAGCATTGTTGAAATCGATATGGTCCGTGTATGTAGGAAACACAGTCCTTTGGTTATGATCATACTCACGTTCCTGCTGTATTACATACTCTAGAAAGCAAGAGTGTGCTTCCTGCTCTAAGGCAGAGTGTGTTTCATGGATAAGATCTGTGCTGTGTATTTCCCTTCAGAAATGGAGTTAAATCCCAGGCTCAGTTTCTTTGTACAAGGAAGACTTCGTTTGAGGTAAACACAAACACTTTTCAGCTAAAAGAAAGCAACAACGTACAAGAAGCTCACACGTGTCTCGCTCTTAACTGACAAGGATGAGATGTTAGAGGACCTGTGGTTTGTATCAGTGTCCTGGGCAGAGTGGAATTCGATATGGTCCGTATATGTAGGAAACTCAGTCCTTTGGTTTTGATCACACTCACATTTACTGCTGTATTAGAGACTCTAGAAAGCAAGAGCGTGCTTCTTGTTCTAAAGCAGAGTATGTTTCATGGATGGCACCTGTGCTGAGTGTTGCCCTTCAGAAATGGAGTTAAATCCCAAGCTCTGTGTCTTCCTACAAGCAAGACTTCGTTTCAGGTAAACGCAGTCCCTTTTCAGCTCAAACGAATCAACAACGTTCACGAAGCTTACACGTTTCTTGCTCTTAACTGAAAAGCATTGGATGTTAGAGGACCTGTGGTTTATATCAGTTTCAGAAGCAGAGTTGAACCCGATATGGTCCATATGTGTAGGAAACACAATCCTTTGGTTATGATCACACTCACGTTCCTGATATATTAAAGACTCTAGAAAGCAAGAGTGTGCTTCTTGACATAAAGCAGAGTGTGCTTCATGGAGGGGAACTGTGCTGAGTGCTGCTCATCAGAAATGCACTGAAATCCCATACTCTCTGTCTTCCTACAAGCAAGATTTCGTTTCAGGTAAACGCAGTTCCTTATCAGCTCAAAGGAAGCTACATCGTTCACGAAGCTCACACGTTTTTCGCTCTTAACTAAAAAGCATTGGATGTTAGAAAACCTGTGGTTTGTATCAGTTTCAGAAGAAGAGTTGTACTAGATGTGGTCCATATGGGTAGGAAACACAATTCTTTTGTTCTGAGCACACTCACGTTTCCTGCTGTATTAGAGACTCTAGAAAGCAAGAGGGTGCTTCTTGCTCTAAAGCAGAGTGTGTTTCATGGATGAGAACTGTGCTGTGTGTTTCCCTTCAGATATGGACTTAAATCCCAGTCCTGTGTTTTCCTACAAGCAAGAATTAGTTTCAGGTAAACGCAGTACCTTTTCAGCTCAAACAAAGCAACATCTTTCACGACGCTAACACGTTTCTCGCTCTTAACTGAAAAGCATTGGATGTAAGAGGACCTGTGGTTTCTATCAGTTTCAGAAGCAGAGTTCAACTTGATATGGTCCGTATGTGGAGGAAACACAGTCCTTTGGTTATGATCACACTCACGTTCCTACAGTATTACATACTCTAGAATGTAAGAGCGTGCTTCTTGCCATAAAGCAGAGTGTGTTTCATGGAACGGTAGTGAGTGCTGGTCTTCAGAAATGGCGTTAAATCCCATACTCTGTGTCTTCCTATAAGCAAGACTCCTTTTCAGGTAAACGCAGTTCCTATTCAGCTCAAAGGAAGCTACATCGTTCACAAAGCTCACATGTTTCTCGCTCTTAACTGAGAAGCATTGGATGTTAGAGGATCTATGTTTTCTATAAGTTTCAGAAGCAGAGTTGAACTAGATGTGGTCCACATCGGTAGAAAACCCCGATCTTTTCTTTTGAGCACACTAACGTTTCCTGCTGCATAGAGACTCTAGAAAGCAAGAGCATGCTTCTTGCTCTAAAGCAGAGTGTGTTTCTTGGATGAGAACTGCGCTGTGTGTTTCCCTTCAGATATGGAGTTAAATTCCAGGCTCTGTGTCTTCCTACAAGCCAGACTTAGTTTCAGGTAAACGCAGTGCCTTTTCAGCTCAAACGAATCAACAACGTTCACGAAGATCAAAAGTTTCTCGATCTTAACTGAAAAGTGTGGATGTTAGAGGACCTGTGGTTTGTATCAGTTTCAGAAGAAGAGTGGAACTAGATGTGGTCCATATGGGTAGGAAACACAGTTATTTTGTTCTGAGCACACTTACGTTTCCTGCTGTATTAGAGACTCTAGAAAATAAGAGCATGCTCCGTGCTCTAAAGTAGAGTGTTTTTCATGGTTGAGAACTGTGCTGTGTGTTTACCTTCAGAAATGGACTTAAATCCCATGTTTTCTGTCTTCCTACAAGCAAGATTTCGTTTCAGGTAAACGCAGTCACTTTTCAGCTCAAAGGAAGCTACATCATTCACAAAGCTCACACTTTTCTCGCGCTTAACTGAAAAGCATTGTATGTTAGAGCACCTGTGGTTTATATCAGTTTCAGAAGCAGAGTTGAACTCGATATGGTCCGCATGTGTTGGAAACACAGTCCTTTGGTTATGATCACACTCAAGTTCCTGCTGTATTACAGACTCTAGAAAGCAAAAGCGTGCTTCTTGCTCTAAAGCAGAGTGTGTTTCATGGATAAGAACTGTACTATGTGTTTCCCTTCAGAAATGGAGTTAAATCCAAGGCTCTGTTTCTTCCTACAAGGAAGACTTCGTTTCAGGTAAACACAAAATCTTTTCAGCCAAATCAAAGCAACAAAGTACAAGAAACTCACACTTGTCTTGCTCTTAACTGACAAGCATGAGATGTTAGAGGACCTGTGGTTTGTATGAGTTTCCTGAGCAGAGTTGAACTCGATATGGTCCGTATATGTAGGAAACTCAGTCCTTTGGTTGTGATCACACCCACGTTTCCTGCTGTATTAGAGACTCTAGAAATCAAGAGCATGCTTCTTGCTCTAAAGCAGAGTGTGTTTCATGGATGAGAACTGTGCAGTTTGTTTCCCTTCAGAAATGGATTTAAATCCCAGGCTCTCTGTCTTCCTACAAGCCAGACATCTTTTCAGGTTAACTCAGTCCCTTTTCAGCTCAAAGGAAGCTACATCATTCACAAAGCTCACAAGTTTTCGCTCTTAAATGAGAAGCATTGGATGTTAGAGGATCTGTGTTTCCTATCAGTTTCAGAAGCAGAATTGAACTAGATGTGATCCATTTGGGTAGGAAACACAGTTCTTTTGTTCTGAGCACACTCACGTTTCCTGCTGTATTAGTGACACTAGAAAGCAAGAGCGTGCTTCTTGCACCTAAGCTGAGTGTGTTTCATGGATGGAAAATGTGCTGAGTGCTGCTCTTCAGAAAGGGACTTAAATCCCAGGTTCCCTGCCTTGCTACAAGCAAGAATTCGTTTCACGTAAACGCAGTCCCTTTTCTGCTTAAACGAAGCTACATCGTTCACGGAGCTCACACGTTTCTCGCGCTTAAATGAAAAGCATTGCATGTTAGAGGACCTGTGGTTTGTATCAGTTTCAGAAGAAGAGTTGAACTAGATGTGGTCCATGTGGGTAGGAAACACAGTTCTTTTGTTCTGAGCACACTCACGTTTCCTGCTGTATTAGACTCTAGAAAGTAAGAGCGTGCTACGTGCTCTAAAGTAGAGTGTGTTTCATGGTTGAGAACTGTAGTGTGTGTTTCCCTTCAGAAATGGAGTTAAATACCAGGATCTGTGTCTTCGTACATGCAAGACTTCGTTTCAGATAAACGCAATCACTTTTGAGCTCAAACAAAACTACAACGTTCAGGAAGGTCACACGTTTCTCGCTCTTAACTGACAATCATGAGATGTTAGAGGACCTGTGGTTTGTATCAGTTTCCTGAGCAGAGTTGAACTCGATATTGTCTGGTTATGTAGGAAACTGAGTCCTTTGGTTGTGATCACACTCACATTCCTGCTTTATTACAGACTCTAGAAAGCAAGGGCTTGCTTCTTGCCATAAAGCAGAGTGTGTTTCATGGATGGCACCTGTGCTGAGTGTTGCCCTTCAGAAATGGAGTTAAATCCCAAGCTCTGTGTCTTCCTACAAGAATGACTTCGTTTCAGGTAAACGCAGTACCTTTTCAGCTCAAATGAAACTACATCTTTCACAAAGCTAACACGTTTCTTCTGTTAACTGAAAAGTATTGGATGTTAGAGGACCTGTGGTTTCTATCAGTTTCAGAAGCAGAGTTGAACTCGATATGGTCCATATGTGTAGGAAACACAGTCCTTTGGTTATGATCACACTCACGTTCCTGATATATTACAGACTCTAGAAAGCAAGAGCGTGCTTCTTAACATAAAGCAGAGTGTGCTTCATGGAGGGGAACTGTGCTGAGTGCTGCTCATCAGAAATGGACTGAAATCCCATACTCTCTGTCTTCCTCCAAGCAAGATTTCGTCAGGTAAACGCAGTTCCTTATCAGCTCAAAGGAAGCTACATCGTTCACGAAGCTCACACGTTTTTAGCTCTTAACTAAAAAGCATTGGATGTTAGAGAACCTATGGTTTGTATCAGTTTCAGAAGAAGAGTTGTACTAGATGTGGTCCATATGGGTAGGAAACACAATTCTTTTGTTCTGAGCACACTCACGTTTCCTGCTGTATTAGAGACTCTAGAAAGCAAGAGGGTGCTTCTTGCTCTAAAGCAGAGTGTGTTTCATGGATGAGAACTGTGCTGTGTGTTTCCCTTCAGATATGGAGTTAAATCCCAGTCTCTGTGTTTTCCTACAAGCAAGAATTAGTTTCAGGTAAACGCAGTCCCTTTTCAGCTCAAACAAAGCTATATCATTCACAAAGCTAACAGGTTTCTTGGTCTTAACTGAAAAGCATTGGATGTTAGAGGACCTGTGGTTTCTATCAGTTTCAGAAGCAGAGTTGAACTCGATACGGTCCGTATGTGTAGGAAATACAGTCCTTTGGTATGATCACACTCAGGTTCCTGCTGTATTAGAGACTCTAGAAAGCAAGAGGGTGCTTCTTGATCTAAAGCAAAGTGTGTTTCATGGCTGAGAACTGTGCTGTCTGTTTCTCTTCAGAAATGGTGTTAAATCCCAGCCTCTGTGTCTTCCTAAAAGCAAGACTTAGTTTCAGGTAAACACAGTCCCTTTTCAGCTCAAACGAAGCAACAACGTTCACGGAGCTCACTCGTTTCCCACTCTTAACTGAAAAGCATTGGATGTTAGAGGACATCTGGTTTGTGTCAGTTTCAGAAGCAGAGTTGAACTCGATATGGTCCGTATAGGTAGGAAACACACTTCTTTGTTTATGATCACACTCACATTTCCTGCTGTATTACAGAATCTAGAAAGCAAGACCGTGTTTCTTGCTCTAAAGCAGAGTTTGTATGATGGATGTGAACTGTGCTGAGTGTTTCCGTTCAGAAATGGAGTTAAATCCCAGACTCTGTGTCTTCCTACAATAATGCCTTCGTTTCAGGTAATCGCAGTCCCTTTTCAGCTCAAACGTAGCTACATCATACACGAAGCTAACATGTTTATTGCCTTGGGGTAAATCATTGGATGATAGAGGACCTGTGGTTTGTAACAGTTTCAGAAGCAGAGTTGAACTAAATATGGTCCATATGTGTAGGAAAGACCGTTCTTTTGTTCTCAGCAAACTCACGTTTCCTGCTGTATTAGAGACCCTAGAAATCAAGAGCATGCTTCTTGCTCTAAAGCAGAGTGTGTTTCATGGATGAGAACTGTGCAGTTTGTTTCCCTTCAGAAATGGATTTAAATCCCAGGCTCTCTGTCTTCCTACAAGCCAGACATCTTTTCAGGTTAACTCAGTCACTTTTCAGCTCAAAGGAAGCTACATCATTCACAAAGCTCACAAGTTTTCGCTCTTAAATGAGAAGCATTGGATGTTAGAGGATCTGTGTTTCCTATCAGTTTCAGAAGCAGAATTGAACTAGATAAGGTCCGTATGTGTAGGAAACACCGCTCTTTTGTTCTGAGCACACTCACGTTCCCTGCTGTATTAGAGACTCTAGAAAGCAAGAGCGTGCTTCTTGCTCTAAAGCAGAGTGTGTTTCATGGATGAGAACTGTGCTGTGTGTTTCCCTTCAGAAATGGAGTTCAATACCAGGCTCTGTGTCTTCATACAAGCAAGAATTCATTTAAGGTAAACGCAGTCACTTTTCAGATCAAACAAACCAAAAACGTTCACGAAGCTCACACATGTCTTGCTCTTAACTGTCAAGCATGGGATGTTAGAGGCCCTGTGGTTTGTATTAGTTTCCTGAGCAGAGTTGAACTCGATATGGTCCATATATGTAGGATACACAATCCTTTGGTTGTGATCACACTCACGTTTCCTCCTGTATTAGAGAATCGAGAAAACAAGATCGTGCTTCTTGCTCTAAAGCAGATTGTGTTTCATGGATGGGAACTGCGCTGAGTGTTGACCTTCAGAAATTGAGTTAAATCCCAGGCTCTGTGTCTTCCTACAAGCATGGTTTCATTTCAGGTAAATGCAGGCCCTTTTCAGCTCAAAGGAAGCTACATCTTTCAAGAAGGTCACACGTTTCTCGCGCTTAACTAAAAAGCATTGGATGTTAGATTACCTGTGATTTGTGTCAGTTTCAGAAGCAGAGTTGAACTAGATGTGGTCCATATGGGTAGGAAACACCGATCTTTTGTTTTGAGCACACTCACGTTTCCTGCTGTATTAGAGACTCTAGAAACCAAGAGCGTGCTTTTTGCTCTAAAGCAGAGTGTGTTTCATTAATGGAACTCTGCTGTGTGTTTCCCTTCAGAAATGTAGTTAAATCCCAGGCTCTGTGTCTTCCTACAAGCAAGACTTCGTTTCAAGTAGACGCAGTCAGTTTCCAGCTCAAACAAAACAACAATGTTCACGAAGCTCACACGTTTCTCGCTGTTAAATGAAAAGCATTGGACGTTGGAGGACCTGTGGTTTGTATCAGTTTCAGAAGCAGATTTGAACTCGATATGGTCCGTGTGTGTAGGAAACACAGTTCTTTTTTTATGATCACACTCACATTTCCTGCTGTTTTACAGACTCTAGAAAGCAAGAGCATGCTACTTGCTCTAAAGCAGAGTGTGTTTCATGGATGGAAACTGTGCTGAGTGTTGCCTTTAAGAAATGGAGTTAAATCCCAGGCTCTGTGTCTTCCTACAAGAAAGTCCTCGTTTCAGGTAAACACAGTCACTTTTCCACTCAAATGAAGCTACACCGTTTACGAAGCTCACACATTTCTCACGCTTAACTGAGAAGCATTGGATGTTAGAGGATATGTGTTTTCTATCAGTTTCAGAAGCAGAGTTGAACTATATGATCCGTATGTGTAGGAAACACCGCTCTTTTGTTCTGAGCACACTCACATTTCCTGCTCTATTAGAGACTCTAGAAAGCAAAAGTGTGCTTCTTGCTCTAAAGCAGAGTGTGTTTCATGGATGAGAACTGTGCTGTGTGTTTCCCTTCAGAAATGGAGTTAGATCCCAGCCTCTGTCTTCCTACAATCAAGACTTCGTTTAAGGTAAACGCAGTCACTTTTCACATCAAACAAAACAAAAACGTTCATGAAGCTCACATGTGTCTCGCTCTTAACTGTCAAGCATGGGATGTTAGAGGTCCTGTGGTTTGTATCAGTTTCCTGAGCAGAGTTGAACTCGATATGGTCCATATATGTAGGAAACACAGTCCTTTGTTTGTGATCACACTCACGTTTCCTGCTGTATTAGAGACTCTAGAAAGCAAAAGCGGGCTTCTTGCTCTAAAGCAGATTGTGTTTCATGGATGGGAACTGTGCTGAGTGTTGCCCTACAGAAATGGAGTTAAATCCCAGGCTCTGTGTCTTCCTACAAGCATGGTTTCATTTCAGGTAAATGCAGGCCCTTTTCAGCTCAAAGGAAGCTACATCTTTCAAGAAGGTCACACGTTTCTCGCGCTTAACTAAAAAGCATTGGATGTTAGATTACCTGTGATTTGTGTCAGTTTCAGAAGCAGAGTTGAACTAGATGTGGTCCATATGGGTAGGAAACACCGATCTTTTGTTTTGAGCACACTCACGTTTCCTGCTGTATTGGAGACTCTAGAAACCAAGAGCGTGCTTTTTGCTCTAAAGCAGAGTGTGTTTCATTAATGGAACTCTGCTGTGTGTTTCCCTTCAGAAATGTAGTTAAATCCCAGGCTCTGTGTCTTCCTACAAGCAAGACTTCGTTTCAAGTAGACGCAGTCACTTTCCACCTCAAACAAAACAACAATGTTCACAAAGCTCACACGTTTCTCGCTGTTAACTGAAAAGCATTGGATGTTGGAGGACCTGTGGTTTGTATCAGTTTCAGAAGCAGTGTTGAACTCGATATGGTCCGTGTGTGTAGGAAACACAGTTCTTTTTTTTATGATCACACTCACATTTCCTGCTGTATTACAGACTCTAGAAAGCAAGAGCATGCTACTTGCTCTAAAGCAGAGTGTGTTTCATGGATGGTAACTGTGCTTAGTGTTGATATTCAGAAATGGAGTTAAATCCCAGGCTCTGTGTCTTCCCACAAGAAAGACTTCGTTTCAGGTAAAAGCAGTCCCTTTTCAGCTCAAATGTAGCTACATCATTCACGAAGTTCACACGATTATCGCGCTTAACTGAGTAGCATTGGATGTTAGAGGATCTGTGATTTGTGTCAGTTTGAGAAGGAGAATTGAAGTAGATGAGGTCTGTATTGTAGAAAACACCGTTTTCTTGTTCTGAGAGCACTCACGTTTCCTGCTGTATTAGAGATTCTAGAAAGCAAGAGCGTGCTTCTTGCTCTAAAGCAGAGTGTGTTTCATGGATGGGAACTGCGCTGAGTGTTGACCTACAGAAATGGAGTTAAATCCCAGGCTCTGTGTCTTCCTACAAGCATGACTTCATTTCAGGTAAATGCAGTCCCTTTTTAGCCATAACGAAGCTACATCGTTCAAGAAGCTCACACCTTTCTCGTGCTTACCTGAAAAGAATTCGATGTTAGAGGATCTGTGATTTGTGTCAGTTTCAGAAGCATAGTTGAAGTAGATAAGGTCTGTATGTGTAGAAAACACCGTTCTCTTGTTCTGAGAACACTCACATTTCCTGCTGTATTAGAGACTTTAGAAAGCAAGAGCGTGCTTCTTGCTCTAAAGCAGAGTGTGTTTCATGGATGGGAACTCTGCAGTGTGTTTCCCTTCAGAAATGGAGTTAAATCCCAGGCGCTGTGTCTTCCTACATGCAAGACTTCGTTTCAGGTAAACGCAGTCACTTTTCAGCTCAAAGGAAGCTACATCGTTCACAAAACTCACACGTTTCTCGTGCTTAATTGAAATGCATTGGATGTTAGAGGACCTGTGGTTTGTATCAGTTTCAGAAGAAGAGTTGAACTAGATGTGGTCCATATGAGTACGAAGCACCATTCTTTGTTTTGAGCACACTCACGTTTTCTGCTGTATTAGACACTCTAGAATGCAAGAGCGTGCTTCTTGCTCTAAAGCAGAGTGTCTTTCATGGATTAGAACTGTGCTGTGTGTTTCCCTTCAGAAATGGAGTTAAATCCCAGGCTATGTTGCTTTCTACAAGGAAGACTTCGTTTCAGGTAAACGCCATCCCTTTTCAGAGAAAATAAAGCAACAACGTACAAGAAGCTCACACGTTTCTCGCTCTTAACTGAAAAGCATTGGATGATAGAGGACCTCTTGTTTGTATCAGTTTCAGAAGCAGAGTTGAAGTAGATAGTGTCCATATGTGTAGTTAGCACCGCTCTTTTGTTCTGAGCACACTAACGTTTCCGTCTGTATTAGAGACTCTAGAAAGCAAAAGTGTGCTTCTTGCTCTAAAGCAGAGTGTGTTTCATGCATGAGAACTGTGCTTTGTGTTTCCTTCAGAAATGGTGTTAAATCCCAGGCTCTGTCTTCCTACAAGCAAGATTCCGTTTCAAGTACGCAGTCCCATTTCATCTCAAATGAAGCTACACCGTTCACGAAGCTCACACGTTTCTCTCGCTTAACTGAGAAGCATTGGATGTTAGAGGATCTGTGGTTTCTATCAGTTTCAGAAGCAGAGTTCAAGTATATATGATCCATATGTGTAGGAAACACCGCTCTTTTGTTCTGAGCCCACTCACGTTTCCTGCTCTATTACAGACTCTAGAAAGCAAAAGTGTGCTTCTTGCTCTAAAGCAGAGTGTGTTACATGGATGAGAACAGTGCTGTATATTTCCCTTCAGAAATGGAGTTAAATCCCAGCCTCTGTGTCTTCCTACAAGCAAGAATTCGTTTAAGGTAAATGCAGTCACATTTCAGATCAAAGAAAACAACAAAGTTCACGAAGCTCACACGTTTCACACGCTTAATTGAAATGCATTGGATGTTAGAGGACCTGTGGTTTGTATGAGTTTCAGAAGAAGAGTTGAACTCGATATGGTCCATATGTGTAGGAAACACAGTCCGTTGGTTATGATCACACTCACATTTCCTGCTATATTACAGACTCTAGAAAGCAAGAACGTCCTTCTTGCTCCTAAGCAGAGTGTGTTTAATGGATGGGAACTGTGCTGAGTGTTGCCATTCAGAAATGGAGTTAAATCCCAGCCCCTGTGTCTTCCTACAAGCATGACTTCATTTCATGTAAATGCAGTCCCTTTTCAGCACAAACGAAGCTACATCATTCAAGAAGCTCACATGTTTTTCGTGCTAAACTGAAAAGCATTGGATGTTAGAGGATCTGTGATTTGTGTCAGTTCCAGAAGCAGAATTGAAGTAGATAAGGTCTGTGTGTGTACAAAACACCGTTCTTTTGTTCTGAGCACCCTCACGTTTCCTGCTGTATTAGAGACTTTAGAAAGAAAGAAGATGCTTCTTGCTGTAAAGCAGAGTGTGTTTCATGGATGAGAACTGTGCTGTATGTTTCCCTTCAGAAATGGAGTTAAATCCCATGCTCTGTGTCTTCCTACAAGCAAGACTTCGTTTCAGGTAAACACAATCACTTTTCAGCTCCAACAAAACTACAACGTTCACGAAGCTCACACGTTTCTCACTTTTAACTAAAAACATTGGATGTTAGAGGACCTGTGGTTTGTATCAGTTTCAGAGGCAGAGTTGAACTAGATGTGGTCCATATGGGTAGGAAACACCGTCCTATTATTTTGAGCACACTCACGTTTCCTGCTCTATTAGAGACTCTAGAAAGCAAGAGCATGCTTTTTGCTCTAAAGCAGAGTGAGTTTCATGAAAGAGAACTGTGCTGTGTGTTTCCCTTCAGAAATGGAGTTAAATCCCAGGCTCTGTGTCTTCCTACAAGGAAGACTTCGTTTCCGGTAAACGCCATCACTTTTAAGCTACAATAAAGCAACAACGTACAGGAAGCTTACATGCGTCTCGCTCTTAACTGACAAGCATGGAATGTAAGAGGATCTGTGGTTTGTATCAGTTTCCTGAGCAGAGGTGAACTCGATGTGGTGCGTATATGTAGTAAACACAGTCCTTTCGTTGTGATCACACTCATGTTTCCTGCTGTATTAGAGAGTCTAGAAAGCAAGAGCATGCTACTTTCTCTAAAGCAGAGTGTGTTTCATGGATCAGAACTGTGCTGTGTGTTTCCCTTCAGAAATGGAGTTCAATCCCTGGCTCTGTGTCTTCCTACAAGCAAGATATCATTTCAGGTAAACGCAGTCACTTTTCAGCTCAAACACAACAATAATGTTCACGAAGCTCACACATTTCTCGCTCTTAACTGAAAAGCATTGGATGTTAGAGGAACTGTGGTGCGTTTCAGTTTCAGAAGCAGAGTTGAACTAGATATGGTCTGTATTTGTAGGAAACACCGCTCTTTTGTTCTGAGCACACTCACGTTTCCTGCTGTAATAGAGACTCTAGAAAGCGAGAGCGTGCTTCTTGCTCTATAGCAGAGTGTGTTTAATGGATGGGAACTTTGCAGTATGTTTCCCTTCAGAAATGGAGTTAAATCTCAGGTGCTGTGTCTTTCTACAAGCAAGACTTCGTTTCAGGTAAACGCAGACCAATTACAGCTCAAAGGAAGCTACATCGTTAATGAAGCTCACACGTTTCTCGCTCTTAACTGAAAAGCATTGGATGTTAGAGGACCTGTGGTGTGTATCAATTTCAGAAGGAGAGTTGAACTAGATGCAGTCGGTATGTGTAGTTCACACTGCTCTTTTGTTCTGAGCACACTCACGTTCCCTGCTGTATTAGAGACTCTAGAAAGCAAGAGCGTGCTTCTTGCTCTAAAGCAGAGTGTGTTTCATGGATGAGAACTGTGCTGTGTGTTTCCCTTCAGAAATGGAGTTCAATACCAGGCTCTGTGTCTTCATACAAGCAAGAATTCATTTAAGGTAAACGCAGTCACTTTTCAGATCAAACAAACCAAAAACGTTCACGAAGCTCACACATGTCTTGCTCTTAACTTTCAAGCATGGGATGTTAGAGGCCCTGTGGTTTGTATTAGTTTCCTGAGCAGAGTTGAACTCGATATGGTCCATATATGTAGGATACACAATCCTTTGGTTGTGATCACACTCACGTTTCCTCCTGTATTAGAGAATCTAGAAAACAAGATCGTGCTTCTTGCTCTAAAGCAGATTGTGTTTCATGGATGGGAACTGCGCTGAGTGTTGACCTTCAGAAATTGAGTTAAATCCCAGGCTCTGTGTCTTCCTACAAGCATGACTTCATTTCAGGTAAATGCAGTCCCTTTTTAGCCGTAACGAAGCTACATCGTTCAAGAAGCTCACACCTTTCTCGTGCTTACCTGAAAAGCATTCGATGTTAGAGGATCTGTGATTTGTGTCAGTTTCAGAAGCATAGTTGAAGTAGATAAGGTCTGTATGTGTAGAAAACACCGTTCTCTTGTTCTGAGAACACTCACATTTCCTGCTGTATTAGAGACTTTAGAAAGCAAGAGCGTGCTTCTTGCTCTAAAGCAGAGTGTGTTTCATGGATGGGAACTGTGCAGTGTGTTTCCCTTCAGAAATGGAGTTAAATCCCAGGCGCTGTGTCTTCCTACCAGCAAGACTTCGTTTCAGGTAAACGCAGTCACTTTTCAGCTCAAAGGAAGCTACATCATTCACAAAACTCACACGTTTCTCGTGCTTAATTGAAATGCATTGGATGTTAGAGGACCTGTGGTTTGTATCAGTTTCAGAAGAAGAGTTGAACTAGATGTGGTCCATATGAGTACGAAGCACCATTCTTTGTTTTGAGCACACTCACGTTTTCTGCTGTATTAGACACTCTAGAATGCAAGAGCGTGCTTCTTGCTCTAAAGCAGAGTGTCTTTCATGGATTAGAACTGTGCTGTGTGTTTCCCTTCAGAAATGGAGTTAAATCCCAGGCTATGTTGCTTTCTACAAGGAAGACTTCGTTTCAGGTAAACGCCATCCCTTTTCAGAGAAAATAAAGCAACAACGTACAAGAAGCTCACACGTTTCTCGCTCTTAACTGAAAAGCATTGGATGATAGAGGACCTCTTGTTTGTATCAGTTTCAGAAGCAGAGTTGAAGTAGATAGTGTCCATATGTGTAGTTAACACCGCTCTTTTGTTCTGAGCACACTAACGTTTCCGTCTGTATTAGAGACTCTAGAAAGCAAAAGTGTGCTTCTTGCTCTAAATCAGAGTGTGTTTCATGCATGAGAACTGTGCTTTGTGTTTCCTTCAGAAATGGTGTTAAATCCCAGGCTCTGTCTTCCTACAAGCAAGATTCCGTTTCAAGTACGCAGTCCCATTTCATCTCAAATGAAGCTACAACGTTCACGAAGCTCACACGTTTCTCTCGCTTAACTGAGAAGCATTGGATGTTAGAGGATCTGTGGTTTCTATCAGTTTCAGAAGCAGAGTTCAAGTATATATGATCCATATGTGTAGGAAACACCGCTCTTTTGTTCTGAGCCCACTCACGTTTCCTGCTCTCTTACAGACTCTAGAAAGCAAAAGTGTCCTTCTTGCTCTAAAGTAGAGTATGTTACATGGATGAGAACTGTGCTGTATATTTCCCTTCATCGATGGAGTTAATTCCCAGCCTCTGTGTCTTTCTACAAGCAAGAATTCGTTTAAGGTAAATGCAGTCACATTTCAGATCAAAGAAAACAACAACGTTCACGAAGCTCACACGTTTCACACGCTTAATTGAAATGCATTGGATGTTAGAGGACCTGTGGTTTGTATGAGTTTCAGAAGAAGAGTTGAACTCGATATGGTCCATATGTGTAGGAAACACAGTCCGTTGGTTATGATCACACTCACATTTCCTGCTATATTACAGACTCTAGAAAGCAAGAACGTCCTTCTTGCTCCTAAGCAGAGTGTGTTTAATGGATGGGAACTGTGCTGAGTGTTGCCATTCAGAAATGGAGTTAAATCCCAGCCCCTGTGTCTTCCTACAAGCATGACTTCATTTCAGGTAAATGCAGTCCCTTTTCAGCACAAACGAAGCTACATCATTCAAGAAGCTCACACGTTTTTCGTGCTAAACTGAAAAGCATTGGATGTTAGAGGATCTGTGATTTGTGTCAGTTTCAGAAGCAGAGTTGAAGTAGATGAGGTCTGTATTGTAGAAAACACCGTTTTCTTGTTCTGAGAACACTCAAGTTTCCTGCTGTATTAGAGATTCTAGAAAGCAAGTGCGTGCTTCTTGCTCTAAAGCAGAGTGTGTTTCATGAATGGGAACTGTGCAGCGTGTTTCCCTTCAGAAATGGAGTTAAATCCTAGGTGCTGTGTCTTCCTACAAGCAAGACTTCATTTCGGGTAAACGCCATCACTTTTCAGCTAAAATAAAGCTACATCATTCAAGAAGCTCACAAGTCTCGCGCTTAACTGAAAAGCATTGGATGTTAGAGGATCTGTGATTTGTGTCAGTTCCAGAAGCAGAATTGAAGTAGATAAGGTCTGTATGTGTAGAAAACACCGCTCTTTTGTTCTGAGCACACTCACGTTTCCTGCTCTATTAGAGACTCTAGAAAGCAAAAGTGTGCTTCTTGCTCTAAAGCAGAGTGTGTTTCATGGATGAGAACTGTGCTGTGTGTTTCCCTTCAGAAATGGAGTTAGATCCCAGCCTCTGTGTCTTCCTACAATCAAGACTTCTTTTAAGGTAAACGCAGTCACTTTTCACATCAAACAAAACAAAAACGTTCATGAAGCTCACACGTGTCTCGCTCTTAACTGTCAAGCATGGGATGTTAGAGGTCCTGTGGTTTGTATCAGTTTCCTGAGCAGAGTTGAACCCGATATGGTCCATATATGTAGGAAACACAGTCCTTTGTTTGTGATCACACTCACGTTTCCTGCTGTATTAGAGACTCTAGAAAGCAAAAGCAGGCTTCTTGCTCTAAAGCAGATTGTGTTTCATGGATGGGAACTGTGCTGAGTGTTGCCCTACAGAAATGGAGTTAAATCCCAGGCTCTGTGTCTTCCTACAAGCATGGTTTCATTTCAGGTAAATGCAGGCCCTTTTCAGCTCAAAGGAAGCTACATCTTTCAAGAAGGTCACACGTTTCTCGCGCTTAACTAAAAAGCATTGGATGTTAGATTACCTGTGATTTGTGTCAGTTTCAGAAGCAGAGTTGAACTAGATGTGGTCCATATGGGTAGGAAACACCGATCTTTTGTTTTGAGCACACTCACGTTTCCTGCTGTATTGGAGACTCTAGAAACCAAGAGCGTGCTTTTTGCTCTAAAGCAGAGTGTGTTTCATTAATGGAACTCTGCTGTGTGTTTCCCTTCAGAAATGTAGTTAAATCCCAGGCTCTGTGTCTTCCTACAAGCAAGACTTCGTTTCAAGTAGACGCAGTCACTTTCCACCTCAAACAAAACAACAATGTTCACAAAGCTCACACGTTTCTCGCTGTTAACTGAAAAGCATTGGATGTTGGAGGACCTGTGGTTTGTATCAGTTTCAGAAGCAGTGTTGAACTCGATATGGTCCGTGTGTGTAGGAAACACAGTTCTTTTTTTTATGATCACACTCACATTTCCTGCTGTATTACAGACTCTAGAAAGCAAGAGCATGCTACTTGCTCTAAAGCAGAGTGTGTTTCATGGATGGTAACTGTGCTTAGTGTTGATATTCAGAAATGGAGTTAAATCCCAGGCTCTGTGTCTTCCCACAAGAAAGACTTCGTTTCAGGTAAAAGCAGTCCCTTTTCAGCTCAAATGTAGCTACATCATTCACGAAGTTCACACGATTATCGCGCTTAACTGAGTAGCATTGGATGTTAGAGGATCTGTGATTTGTGTCAGTTTGAGAAGGAGAATTGAAGTAGATGAGGTCTGTATTGTAGAAAACACCGTTTTCTTGTTCTGAGAGCACTCACGTTTCCTGCTGTATTAGAGATTCTAGAAAGCAAGAGCGTGCTTCTTGCTCTAAAGCAGAGTGTGTTTCATGGATGGGAACTGCGCTGAGTGTTGACCTACAGAAATGGAGTTAAATCCCAGGCTCTGTGTCTTCCTACAAGCATGACTTCATTTCAGGTAAATGCAGTCCCTTTTTAGCCATAACGAAGCTACATCGTTCAAGAAGCTCACACCTTTCTCGTGCTTACCTGAAAAGAATTCGATGTTAGAGGATCTGTGATTTGTGTCAGTTTCAGAAGCATAGTTGAAGTAGATAAGGTCTGTATGTGTAGAAAACACCGTTCTCTTGTTCTGAGAACACTCACATTTCCTGCTGTATTAGAGACTTTAGAAAGCAAGAGCGTGCTTCTTGCTCTAAAGCAGAGTGTGTTTCATGGATGGGAACTGTGCAGTGTGTTTCCCTTCAGAAATGGAGTTAAATCCCAGGCTATGTTGCTTTCTACAAGGAAGACTTCGTTTCAGGTAAACGCCATCCCTTTTCAGAGAAAATAAAGCAACAACGTACAAGAAGCTCACACGTTTCTCGCTCTTAACTGAAAAGCATTGGATGATAGAGGACCTCTTGTTTGTATCAGTTTCAGAAGCAGAGTTGAAGTAGATAGTGTCCATATGTGTAGTTAGCACCGCTCTTTTGTTCTGAGCACACTAACGTTTCCGTCTGTATTAGAGACTCTAGAAAGCAAAAGTGTGCTTCTTGCTCTAAATCAGAGTGTGTTTCATGCATGAGAACTGTGCTTTGTGTTTCCTTCAGAAATGGTGTTAAATCCCAGGCTCTGTCTTCCTACAAGCAAGATTCCGTTTCAAGTACGCAGTCCCATTTCATCTCAAATGAAGCTACACCGTTCACGAAGCTCACACGTTTCTCTCGCTTAACTGAGAAGCATTGGATGTTAGAGGATCTGTGGTTTCTATCAGTTTCAGAAGCAGAGTTCAAGTATATATGATCCATATGTGTAGGAAACACCGCTCTTTTGTTCTGAGCCCACTCACGTTTCCTGCTCTATTACAGACTCTAGAAAGCAAAAGTGTGCTTCTTGCTCTAAAGCAGAGTGTGTTACATGGATGAGAACAGTGCTGTATATTTCCCTTCAGAAATGGAGTTAAATCCCAGCCTCTGTGTCTTCCTACAAGCAAGAATTCGTTTAAGGTAAATGCAGTCACATTTCAGATCAAAGAAAACAACAAAGTTCACGAAGCTCACACGTTTCACACGCTTAATTGAAATGCATTGGATGTTAGAGGACCTGTGGTTTGTATGAGTTTCAGAAGAAGAGTTGAACTCGATATGGTCCATATGTGTAGGAAACACAGTCCGTTGGTTATGATCACACTCACATTTCCTGCTATATTACAGACTCTAGAAAGCAAGAACGTCCTTCTTGCTCCTAAGCAGAGTGTGTTTAATGGATGGGAACTGTGCTGAGTGTTGCCATTCAGAAATGGAGTTAAATCCCAGCCCCTGTGTCTTCCTACAAGCATGACTTCATTTCATGTAAATGCAGTCCCTTTTCAGCACAAACGAAGCTACATCATTCAAGAAGCTCACATGTTTTTCGTGCTAAACTGAAAAGCATTGGATGTTAGAGGATCTGTGATTTGTGTCAGTTCCAGAAGCAGAATTGAAGTAGATAAGGTCTGTGTGTGTACAAAACACCGTTCTTTTGTTCTGAGCACCCTCACGTTTCCTGCTGTATTAGAGACTTTAGAAAGAAAGAAGATGCTTCTTGCTGTAAAGCAGAGTGTGTTTCATGGATGAGAACTGTGCTGTATGTTTCCCTTCAGAAATGGAGTTAAATCCCATGCTCTGTGTCTTCCTACAAGCAAGACTTCGTTTCAGGTAAACACAATCACTTTTCAGCTCCAACAAAACTACAACGTTCACGAAGCTCACACGTTTCTCACTTTTAACTAAAAACATTGGATGTTAGAGGACCTGTGGTTTGTATCAGTTTCAGAGGCAGAGTTGAACTAGATGTGGTCCATATGGGTAGGAAACACCGTCCTATTATTTTGAGCACACTCACGTTTCCTGCTCTATTAGAGACTCTAGAAAGCAAGAGCATGCTTTTTGCTCTAAAGCAGAGTGAGTTTCATGAAAGAGAACTGTGCTGTGTGTTTCCCTTCAGAAATGGAGTTAAATCCCAGGCTCTGTGTCTTCCTACAAGGAAGACTTCGTTTCCGGTAAACGCCATCACTTTTAAGCTACAATAAAGCAACAACGTACAGGAAGCTTACATGCGTCTCGCTCTTAACTGACAAGCATGGAATGTAAGAGGATCTGTGGTTTGTATCAGTTTCCTGAGCAGAGGTGAACTCGATGTGGTGCGTATATGTAGTAAACACAGTCCTTTCGTTGTGATCACACTCATGTTTCCTGCTGTATTAGAGAGTCTAGAAAGCAAGAGCATGCTACTTTCTCTAAAGCAGAGTGTGTTTCATGGATCAGAACTGTGCTGTGTGTTTCCCTTCAGAAATGGAGTTCAATCCCTGGCTCTGTGTCTTCCTACAAGCAAGATATCATTTCAGGTAAACGCAGTCACTTTTCAGCTCAAACACAACAATAATGTTCACGAAGCTCACACATTTCTCGCTCTTAACTGAAAAGCATTGGATGTTAGAGGAACTGTGGTGCGTTTCAGTTTCAGAAGCAGAGTTGAACTAGATATGGTCTGTATTTGTAGGAAACACCGCTCTTTTGTTCTGAGCACACTCACGTTTCCTGCTGTAATAGAGACTCTAGAAAGCGAGAGCGTGCTTCTTGCTCTATAGCAGAGTGTGTTTAATGGATGGGAACTTTGCAGTATGTTTCCCTTCAGAAATGGAGTTAAATCTCAGGTGCTGTGTCTTTCTACAAGCAAGACTTCGTTTCAGGTAAACGCAGACCAATTACAGCTCAAAGGAAGCTACATCGTTAATGAAGCTCACACGTTTCTCGCTCTTAACTGAAAAGCATTGGATGTTAGAGGACCTGTGGTGTGTATCAATTTCAGAAGGAGAGTTGAACTAGATGCAGTCGGTATGTGTAGTTCACACTGCTCTTTTGTTCTGAGCACACTCACGTTTCCGGCTGTATTAGAGACTCTGAGAAGCAAGAGCATGCTTCTTGCTCTATAGCAGACTGTATTTCATGGATGAGAACTGTGCTGTGTGTTTCCCTTCAGAAATCGAGTTAATCCCAGCCTCTGTGTCTTCCTACAAGCAAAACTTCGTTTAAGGTAAACGCAGTCACTTTTAAGCTCAAAGGATGCTACATCGTTAACGAAGCTCACACGTTTCTCGCTCTTACCTGAAAAGCATTGGATGTTAGAGGACCTGTGGTTTGTATCAGTTTCAGTAACAGAGTTGAACTAGATATGGTCTGTATGTGTAGGAAACACAGTTCTTTTTTTGATCACACTCACATTTCCTGCTGTATTACAGACTCTAGAAATCAAGAGCATGCTACTTGCTCTAAAGCAGAGTGTGTTTCATGGATGAGAACTGTGCTGTGTGTTTCCCTTCAGAAATGGAGTTAAATCCCAGGCTCTGTGTCTTCCTACAAGCAAGACTTCCTTTCAGGTAAACACATTCCCTTTTCAGCTCAAACGAAGCTACATCATTCACAAAGCTCACATGTTTCTCGCTCTTAACTGAAAAGCATTGGATGTTAGAGGACCTTTGGTTTGTAACAGTTTCAGAGGCAGAGTTGATGTGCTCCATATGCGTAGGAAACACCATTCTTTTGTTCTGAGCACACTCACGTTTCCTGCTGTATTAGAGACTCTAGAAAGCAAGAGCGTGCTTCTTGCTTAAAGCAGACTTTGTTTCGTGGAAGAGAACTGTGCTGTGTGTTTCCCTTCAGAAATGGAGTTAAATCCCATGCTCTGTGTCTTGCTACAAGCAAGACTTCATTTCAGGTAAAAGCAGTCACTTTTCAGCTGAAACAAAACTATAACGTTCACGAAGCTCACACACTTCTTGCTCTTAACTGAAAAGCATTGGATGTTGGAGGACCTTTGGATTGTAACAGTTTCAGAGGCAGAGTTGAACTAGATGTGGTCCATATGCGTAGGAAACACCATTCTTTTGTTCTGAGCACACTCACGTTTCCTGCTATATTAGAGTTTCTAGAGCAATAGCGTGCTTCTTGTTCTAAAGAAGAGTGTGTTTCACAAATGGGAACTGTGCTGGGTACTGCTCTTCGGAAATGGACTTAAATCCCTTGTTTTCTGTCTTCCTACAAGCAAGACTTCATTTCAGGTAAAAGCAGTCACTTTTCTGCTCAAACGAAATTACATCATTCACAAAGCTAACACGTTTCTCGCGCTTAAATGAAAAGAATTGTATGTTAGAGGACCTGTGGTTTATATCAGATTCAGAAGCAGAGTTGAACTCGATATGGTCTGTATGTGTAGGAAACACAGTCCTTTGGTTATGATCACACTCACGTTCCTGCTGTATTACAGTCTCTAGAAAGCAAGAGCATGCTTCTTGCTCTAAAGCAGAGTTTGTTTCGTGGATTGTAACTGTGCTGAGATCTGCTCTTCATAAATGGCGTTAAGTCCCATACTCTGTGTCTTCCTACAAGCAAGACTTCGTTTCAGGTAAACCCAGTTCCTATTCAGCTCAAACGAAGCTACATCATCCACGAAGCTCACACGTTTCTTGCTCTTAACTGAGTGGCATTGGATGCTAGAGGATCTATGTTTTCTATCAGTTTCAGAAGCTGATTTGAACTAGATGTGGTCCATATGGGTAGTAAACACCGTTCTTTTGTTTTGAGCACACTCATGTTTCCTGCTGTATTAGAGAATCTAGAAAGCAAGTGCGTGCTTCTTGCTCTAAAGCAGAGCATGTTTCATCAATGGGAACTGTGCTGATTGCTGCTCTTTAGAAATGGACTTAAATCCCTTCTTCTCTGTCTAACTACAAGCAATACATCGTTTCAGGTAAACGCAGTTCATATTCACCTCAAACAAATCTACATCATTCACGAAGCTCACACGATTCTCGCTTTTAACTGAAAAGCATTGGATGTTAGAGGACCTGTGTTGTGTATCAGTTTCAGAAGCAGAGTTGAAGTAGATATGGTCCGTATGTGTAGTTAAACCCGATCTTTGGTCTGAGCACACTCACGTTTTCTGCTGTACTAGAGACTCTAAAGCAAGAGCGTCCTACTTGCTCTAAAGCAGAGTGTGTTTCATGGATGGGAACTGTGCTGAGTGCTGCTATTCAGAAATGGCGTTAAATGCCATACTCTGTGTCTTCCTACATGCAAGACTTCGTTTCAGGTAAAGGCAGTCCCTATTCAGCTCTAATGAAACTACATCGTTCACGAAGCTCACACGTTTATCGTGCTTGACGGAAAAGTACTGGATGTTAGAGGACCTATGGTTTGTATCAGTTTCAGAACAGAGTTGAACTATATATGGTCCGCATGTATAGGAAATACCATTCTTTGGTTCTGAGCACACTCAAGTTTCCTGCTGTATTAGAGACTCTAGAAAGCAAGAGCGTGCTTCTTGCTCTAAAGCAGAGTGTGTTTCATGGATGAGAAATGTGCTGTGTGTTTCCCTTCAGAAATGGAGTTAAATCCAAGGCACTGGTTCTTCCAAAAGCAAGAATTTGTTTCAGGTAAACGCAGTCACTTTTCAGCTCAAACAAAACAACAATGTTCACGATGCTCACACTCTTCTCGCTCTTAACTGAAAAGCATTGGATGTTAGAGGGCCTTTGGATTGTAACTGTTTCAGAGGCAGAGTTGAACTAGATGTGGTCCATATGCATAGGAAACACAGTTCTTTTGTTATGAGCTCACTCAGTTTCCTGCTGGATTAGAGATTCTAGAGCAATAGCGTGCTTCTTGCTCTAAAGCAGAGTGTGTTTCACGGATGGGAACTGTACTGAGTGCTGCACTTCAGAAATGGACTTAAATCCCATGTTTTCTGTCTTCCTACAAGCAAGACTTCGTTTCAGGTAAAAGCAGTCACTTTTCAGCTCAAACGAAGTTACATCATTCACAAAGCTCACACTTTTTGCGCACTAAACAAAAAGGATTGTATGTTAGAGGATCTATATTTTCTATCAGTTTCAGAAGCAGAGTTGAACTAGATATGTTCCATATGGGTAGGAAACACCGTTCTTTTGTTTTGAGCACACTCATGTTTCCTGCTGTGTTAGAGACTCTAGAAAGCAAGTACGTGCTTCTTGCTCTAAAGAAGTGTGTGTTTCATGGATGGGAACTGTGCTGATTGCTGCCCTTCAGAAATGGTTTTAAATCCCAGGCTCAGTGTCTTCCTAAAAGGAAGACTTTGTTTCAGGTAAAAGCAAACACTTTTCAGCTTAAAGCAACAACGTACAAGTAGCTCACACGTGTCTCGCTCTTAACTGACAAGCATGAGATGTTAGAGGACCTGTGGTTCTACTCTGCTTATGAAACTGATACAGACCACACCTCCACTTAAATAAATGCTCTTTAGTTAACTGTGAGAATACCGTTGGGTTCCTGAACTGCGAAAAATCATTTGAGCCAAAAATTCACTGGATTAACCAGAACTGAACTCTTGCTTGTAGTAAGACACAGATCCTGGGGTTTAACTACGTTTATGAAGGCAAATTCAGACCAGAATTCTCAACCCTGAAAAACACTCTGTTTTAAGGCAAGAATCATCCTCTTCTTTCCAGCGTCTCCAATACAGTAAGAACCATGAACATGCCCAGAAAAAAAGAACTGTGTTTCCTACTCATACGGACCATATGTAGTTCAACTCTGCTTATGAAATGATACAGACCGTAGCTCCTCTTACATAAATGCTCTTCAGTTAAAAGTGATAATCACGTTGGGTTCTAGAACTGTCTAAAGTCATTTGAGCAGAAAATTATCTTGATTTACCAGAAATGGACACTTGCTTGTAGGAAGACAGAGATCCTGGGGTTTAACTCCATTTCTGAAGGGAAATTCAGACCAGAGTTCTCATCCCTGAAACACACTCTGTTTTACTCAAGAAGCAAGCTCTTCTTTCTAGAATCTAAAATACAGCAAGAACCATGAGCATGCCCTGAAAAAAAGAACTGTATTTCCTACTCAGACAGACCATATGTAGTTCAACTCTGCCTATGAAACTGATACAAACCACAGCTCCTCTTACATAAATGCTCTTTACTTAATAGTGAGAATCTTGTTGGGTTCTTGAACTGCGAAAAACCATTTGGGCCAAAAAAATCCCTGGGTTTACCAGAACTGAACTCTTGCTTGTAGGAAGACACAGATCCTGGGATTTAACTCCGTTTCTGAAGGGAAATTCAGACCAGATTTCTCATCCCCAAAACACACTATGTTATAACGCAAGAAGCAAGCTCTTCTTTCCAGAGTCTAAAATAGAGCAAGAACCATGAGCATGCCCTGAAAAAGAGAACTGTGTTTCCTACTCAGACGGACCATATGTAGTTCAACTCTGCTTATGAAACTGATACAAACCACAGCTCCTCTTATATAAATCCTCTTTAGTTAATAGAGATAGTAGTTTTGGGTTCCTGAACTGCAAAAAATCATTTGAGCCAAAATTCACTGGGTTTACCAGAAATGAACTCTTGCTTCTAGGAAGACGCAGATCCTGGGGTTTAACTCCGTTTCTGAAGGCAAATTCAGACCTGAGTTCTCATCCGTGAAAAACACTCTGTTTTAATGCAAGAATTATCCTCTTCTTTTCAGCTTCTCTTATATAGTAAGAAACATGAGCATGCCCTGAAAAAAAGAACTGTGTTTCCGACTGTTACGGCCATATGTAGTTCAACTCTGCTTATGAAACTGATACAAACCACAGCTCCTCTTACATTAGTGCTCTTTAGTTAATAGTGAGAATCGGTTTGGGTTGCTGAACTGTGAAAAATCATTTGAGCCCAAAATTCACTTTGTTCACTAGAAATGAACACTTGCTTGTAGGAAGACACATATCCTGGGGTTTAAATCCGTTTCTGCAGGGAAATTCAGACGAGAGTTCTCATCCCTGAAACACACTCTCTTTAAATGAAGAAGCAAGCTCTTCTTTCCAGAGTCTAAAATACAGCAAGAACCATGAGCATGCCCTGAAAAAAATACTGTGTTTCGTACTCATACAGACCATATGTGGTTAAACTCTGCTTATGAAACTGATACAAACCTCGGCTCCTCTTACATAAATGCTCTTAAGTTAATACTGAGAATAGCATAGTGTTTGTGAACTGCGAAAAATCATTTGATCCCAAAATTCACTGGGTTTACGAGAAATGAACTCTTGCTTGTAGGAAGACACTGATCCTGGGGTTTAACTCCGGTTCTGAAGGCAAATTCAGACCAGAGTTCTCATCCCTGAAAAACACTCTGTTTTAAGGCAAGAATCATCCTCCTCTTTCCAGCGTCTCAAATAAAGAAAGAAACATGAGCCTGCCCAGAAAAAAAGAACTGTGTTTCCGAATCATACAGACCATATGTAGTTCAACTCTGCTTATGAAACTGATACAGACAACACCTCCTCTTACATAAATGCTCTTTAGTTAATATTGAGAATAGCGTTGGGTTCCTGAACTGCAAATAATCATTTGAGCCCAAAATTCACTGGGTTTACCAGAATAGAACTCTTGCTTGTAGGAAGACACAGATCCTGGGTTTTAACTCCGTTTCTGAAGGGAAATTCAGACCAGAGTTCTCATCCCTGAAACACACACTGTTATAATACAAGAAGCAAGCTCTTATTTTCAGAGTCTTAAATACAGCAAGAACCATGAGCATGCCATGAAAAAAAGAACTGTGTTTCCTACTCATACGGACCATATGTAGTTCAACTCTGCTTATGAAACTGATACAAACCACAGCTCATCTTACATAAATGATCTTTAGTTAATAGTAATAATAGCGTTGGGTTCCTGAACTGCGAAAAATCATTTGAGACAAAATTCACTGGGTTTACCAGAAATGAACTCTTGCTTCTAGGAAGACACAGATCCTGGGGTTAAACTACGTTTCTGAAGGCAAATTCAGACCAGAGTTCTCATTCCTGAAAAACACTCTGTTTTAAGGCAAGAATTATCCTCTTCTTTCCAGCGACTCTTATATAGTAAGAAACATGAGCATGCCCAGAAAAAAAGAACTGTATTTCCTACTCATACGGACCATATGTAGTTAAACTCTGCTTATGAAACTGATACAAACCACAGCTCCTCTTACATTAATGCTCTTTAGTTAATAGTGAGAATCGGTTTGGGTTGCTGAACTTCGAAGAATCATTTGAGACCAAAATTCACTTTGTTTACCAGAAATGAACACTTGCTTGTAGGAAGACACAGATCTTGGAATTTAACTACGTTTCTGAAGGCAAATTCAGACCAGATATCTCAACCCTGAAAAACACTCTGTTTTAATGCAAGATTCATCCTCTTCTTTCCAGCGTCTCCAATACAGTAAGAACCATGAGCATGCCAAGAAAAAAAGAACTGTGTTTCCTAATCATACTGACCATATGTAGTTCAACTCTGCTTATGAAATGATACAGACCGTAGCTCCTCTTACATAAATGCTCTTTAGTTAAAAGTGATAATCGCGTTGGGTTCTAGAACTGTCTAGAGTCATTTGAGTGGAAAATTATCTTGATTTACCAGAAATGAACACTTGCTTGTAGGAAGACACAGATCCTGGGGTTTAACTCCATTTCTGAAGGGAAATTCAGACCAGAGTTCTCATCCCTGAAACACACTCTGTTTTAACTCAAGAAGCAAGCTCTTTTTTCTAGAATCTAAAATACAGCAAGAACCATGAGCATGCCCTGAAAAAAAGAACTGTGTTTCCTACTCAGACAGACCATATGTAGTTCAACTATGCTTATGAAACTGATACAAACCACAGCTCCTCTTACATAAATGCTCTTTACTTAATAGTGAGAATCATGTTGGGTTCTTGAACTGCGAAAAACCATTTGGGCCAAAAAAAATCACTGGGTTTACCAGAACTGAACTCTTGCTTGTAGGAAGACACAGATCCTGGGATTTAACTCCGTTTCTGAAGGGAAATTCAGACCAGATTTCTCATCCCCAAAACACACTATGTTATAACGCAAGAAGCAAGCTCTTCTTTCCAGAGTCTAAAATAGAGCAAGAACCATGAGCATGCCCTAAAAAAAAGAACTGTGTTTCCCACTCAGACAGACCATATGTAGTTCAACTCTGCTTATGAAACTGATACAAACCCCAGCTCCTCTTATATAAATCCTCTTTACTTAATAGAGATAGTAGTGTTGGGTTCCTGAACTGCAAAAAATCATTTGAGCCTAAATTCACTGGGTTTACCAGAAATGAACTCTTGCTTCTAGGAAGATGCAGATCCTGGGGTTTAACTCCGTTTCTGAAGGCAAATTCAGACCTGAGTTCTCATCCGTGAAAAACGCTCTGTTTTAATGCAAGAATTATCCTCTTTCCAGCTTCTCTTATATAATAAGAAACATGAGCATGCCCAGAAAAAAAGAACTGTGTTTCCTACTCATAAGGACCATATGTAGTTCAACTCTGCTAATGAAATTGATACAAACCACCGCTCCTCTTGCATAAATGCTCTTTAGTTAATAGTGAGAATCATGTTGGGTTCGTGAACTGCAAAAAATCATTTGAGCCCAAAATTCATTGGGTTTACCAGAAATGAACTCTTGCTTGGAGGAAGAAACTGATCCTGTCGTTTCACTCCGTTTCTGAAGGCAAATTCAGACCAGAGTTCTCATCCCTGAAACACACTCTGTTTAAATGAAGAAGCAAGCTCTTCTTTCCAGAGTCTAAAATACCACAAGAACCATGAGCATCGCATGAAAAAAGAACTGTGTTTCGTACTCATACAGACCATATGTAGTTCAACTCTGCTTATGAAACTGATACAAACCACAGCTCCTCTTACATAAATCCTCTTATGTTAATAGTGAGAATAGCGTGCGGTTCGTGAACTGCGAAAAATCATTTGAGCCCAAAATCCGCTGGGTTTACCAGAAATGAACTCTTGCTTGTAGGAAGACACAGATCCTGGGGTTTAACTCCGGTTCTGAAGGCAAATTCAGACCAGAGTTCTCATCCCTGAAAAACACTCTGTTTTAAGGCAAGAATCATCCTCTTCTTTCCAGCGTCTCCAATATAGAAAGAAACATGAGCATGCCCAGAAATAAAGAACTGTGTTTCCGAATCATACAGACCATATGGAGTTCAACTCTGCTTATGAAACTGATACAAACCACAGCTCCACTTACATAAATCTTCTTTAGTTAATATTGAAAATAGCGTAGTGTTCGTGAACTGCGAAAAATCATTTGATCCCAAAATTCACTGTGTTTACCATAAATGAACTCTTGCTTGTAGCAAGACACAGATCCTGGGTTTTAACTAAGTTTCTACAGGGAAATTCAGACCAGAGTTCTCATCAATGAAACACACTCTGTTTAAACGAAGAAGCAGGCTCTTCTTTCCAGAGTCTAAAATACAGCAAGAACGATGAGCATGGCCTGTAAAAAAGAACTGTGATTCCTATTCATACAGACCATATGTAGTTCAACTCTGCTTATGAAACTGATACAGACAACACCTCCTCTTACATAAATGTTCTTTACTTAATATTGAGAATAGCGTTGGGTTCCTGAACTGCAAATAATCATTTGAGCCCAAAATTCACTGGGTTTACCAGAATGGAACTCTTGCTTGTAGGAAGACACAGATCCTGGGGTTTAACTCCGTTTCTGAAGGAAAATTCAGACCAGAGTTCTCATCCCTGAAACACACACTATTATAACACAAGAAGCAAGCTCTTATTTCCAGAGTCTAAAATACAGCAAGAACCATGAGCATGCCATGAAAAAAAGAACTGTGTTTAGTACTCATAAGGACCATATGTAGTTCAACTCTGCTAATGAAATTGATACAAACCACGGCTCCTCTTACATAAATGCTCTTTAGTTAATAGTGAGAATCATGTTGGGTTCGTGAACTGCAAAAAATCATTTGAGCCCAAAGTTCACTGGGTTTACCAGAAATGAACTCTTGCTTGTAGGAAGACACTGATGCTGTCATTTAACTCCGTTTCTGAAGGCAAATTCAGACCAGAGTTCTCATCCCTGAAAAACACTCTGTTTTAAGGCAAGAATCATCCTCTTCTTTCCAGCGTCTCCAATATATTAAGAAATATGAGCATGCCCAGAAAAAAGAATTGTGTTTCCTACTCATACAGATCATATGTAGTTCAACTCTGCTTATGAAACTGATACAAACCACAGCACCGCTTACATAAATGCTCTTTAGTTAATAGTGAGAATCACGTAGGGTTCGTGAACTGTGAAAAATCATGTGAGCCCAAAATTAACTGGGTTAAGCAGAAATGAACTCTTGCTTGTAGGAGGACACAGATCCTGTGGTTTAACTCCGTTTCTGAAGGGAAATTCAGACCAGAGTTCTCATCCCTGAAACACTCTCTGTTATAACGCAAGAAACAAGCTCTTCATTCCAGAGTCTAAAATACAGCAAGAACCATGAGCATGCCCTGAATAAATGAACGGTGTTTTCTACTCATAAGGACCATATATACTTTAACTCTTCTTATAAAACTGATTCAAACCACGGCTCCCCTTACATAAATGCTCTTTAGTTAATAGTGAGAATAGCGTAGGGTTCATGAACTGCGAAAAATCATTTGAGCGCAAAAATCACTGGGTTTACCAGAAATGAACTCTTGCTTGTAGGAAGACACAGATCCTGGGGTTTAACTCCGTTTCTTCAGGGAAATTCAGACCAGAGTTCTCACCCCTGAAAAACACTCTGTTTTAAGGCAAGAATCATCCTCTATTTTCCAGCGTCTATAATATTGTAAGAAACATGAGCATGCCCAGAAAAAAAGAACTGTGTTTCTGACTCATAAGGACCATATGTAGTTAAACTCTGCTTATGAAGCTGATACAAACCACAGCTCCCCTTACATAAATCCACTTTAGTTAATAGTGAGAATCATGTTGGGTTCGTGAACTGCGAAAAATCATTTGAGCCCCAAAATCACTGGGCTTACAAGAAATGAACTCTTGCTTGTAGGAAGACACATATCCTGGGGTTTAAATCTGTTTCTGCAGGGAAATTCAGACCAGAGTTCGCATCCCTGAAACACACTCTGTTTTAACGAAGATTCAAGCTCTTTTTTCCAGAGTCTAAAATACAGCAAGAACCATGAACATGGCCTGAAAAAAAGAACTGTGTTTCCTATTCATACTCACCATATTTAGATCAACTCTGCTTTCGAAACTGATACAGACCACACCTCCTCTTACATAATTGCTCTTTATTTCATAGTGGTGATAACGATGGGTTCCTGAATAGCGAAAAATCATTTGAGCCCAAAATTCACTGCGTTTACCAGAACTGAACTCTTGCTTTTGGGAAGACACAGATCCTGGGGTTCATCTCCGTTTCTGAAGGAAAATTCAGACCAGAGTTCTCATCCCTGAAACACACTCTGTTATAACACAAGAAGCAAGCTCTTCTTTCCAGAGTCTAAAATACAGCAAGAACCATGAGCATGCCATGAAAAAAAGAACTGTGTTTCCTACTCATAAGGACCATATGTAGTTCCACTCTTCCTATGAAACTGATACAAACCACGACTCTTCTTACATAAATGCTCTTTAGTTAATAGTTAGAATCATATTGGTTTTGTGAACTGCGAAAAATCATTTGAGCCCAAAATTCACTGTGTTTACCACAAATGAATTCTTGCTTATAGGAAGACACTGATCCTGGGGTTTAACTCCAGTTCTGAAGGCAAATTCAGACCAGAGTTCTCATCCCTGAAACACTCTCTGTTATAACGCAAGAAGCAAGCTCTTCATTCCAGAATCTAAAATACAGCAAGAACCATGAGCATGCCCTGAATAAAGTAACTGTGTTTCCTACTCATAAGGACCATATATAGTTTAACACTTCTTATAAAACTGATTCAAGCCACAGCTCCTCTTTCATAAATGCTCTTTAGTTAATACTGAGAATAGCGTAAGGTTCATGAACTGCGAAAAATCATTTGAGCCCAAAAATCACTGGGTTTACCAGAAATGAACTCTTGCTTGTAGGAAGACACTGATCCTGGGGTTTAACTCCATTTCTGAAGGCAAATTCAGAACAGAGTTCTCATCCCTGAAAAACACTCTGTTTTAAGGGAAGAATCATCCTCTTCTTTCCAGCGTCTAAAATATATTAAGAAATATGAGCATGCCCAGAAAAAAAATATGTGTTTCCTACTCATACAGACCATATGTAGTTCAACTCTGCTTATTAAACTGATACAAACCACAGCTCCTCTTACATAAATCCTCTTTAGTTAATAGTGAGAATAGAATAGGGTTCATGAACGGCAAAAAATCCTTTGAGGCCAAAATTCACTGGGTTTACCAGAAATGAACTCTTGCTTGTAGGAAGACACAGATCCTGGGGTTTAACTCCGTTTCTGAAGGAAAATTCAGACCAGAGTTCTCATCCCTGAAAAACACTCTGTTTTAAGGCAAGTAACAAGTTCTTCTTTCCAGCGTCTCGAATACCGCAAGAACCATGAGCATGCCCTGAAAAAATGAACTGTGTTTCCTATTCATACGGACCATATTTAGATCAACTCTGCTTTTGAAACTGATACAGACCACACCTCCTCTTACATAATTGCTCTTTATTTCATAGCGAGAAAAGCGATGGGTTCCTGAATTGCGAAAAATCATTTGAGGCCAAAATACACTGGGTTTACCAGAACTGAACTCTTTCTTTTAGGAAGACACAGATCCTGGAGTTTAACTCCGTTTCTGAAGGAAAATTCAGACCAGAGTTCTCATACCTGAAAAACACTCTGTTTCAAGGCAAGTAGCAAGTTCTTCTTTCCAGCGTCTCCAATACCGCAAGAACCATGAGCATGCCCTGAAAAAATGAACTGTGTTTCCTACTCATACAGACCACATGTAGTTCAACTCTGCTTATGAAACTGATACAAACCACAGCTCCACTACATAAATCCTCTTTAGTTAATATTTAGAATGGCCTAGTGTTCGTGAACTGCGAAAAATCATTTGATCCCAAAATTCACTGTTTTTACCAGAAATGAACTCTTGCTTGTAGCAAGACACAGATCCTGGGGTTTAAATCCGTTTCTGCACGGAAATATAGACCAGAGTTCTCATCCCTGAAACACACTCTGTTTAAACGAAGTAGCAAGCTCTTCTTTCCAGAGTCTAAAATACTGCAAGAACCATTAGCATGACCTGAAAAAAAATACTGTGTTTCGTACTCATACAGACCATATGTAGTTCAACTCTGCTTATGAAACTGATACAAACCACAGCTCCTCTTATATAAATGCTCTTTAGATAATAGTGAGAATAGCGTAGGGTTCGCGAAATGCAAAAAAACCTTTGATGCCAAAATTCTCTGGTTTTAAGAGAAATGAACTCTTGCTTGTAGGAAGACACTGATGCTGGGGTTTAACTCCGTTTCTGAAGGCAAATTCAGACCAGAGTTCTCATCCCTGAAACACACCCTGTTTTAACGAAGAAGCAAGCTCTTCTTTCTGGAGTCTAAAATACAGCAAGAACCATCAGAATGGCCTGAAAAAAAGAACTGTGATTATTATTCATACGGACCATAATTAGTTAGTTCAACACTGCTTATGAAACTGATACAGACCACACCTCCTCTTACATAAATGCTCTTTAGTTAATAGTGAGAATCATGTTGGGTTCGTGAAATGTGAAAAATCATTTGAGCCCAAAATTCACTGAGTTTCCCAGAAATGAACTCTTGCTTGGATGAAGACGCTGATCCTGGGGTTTAACTCCGTTTCTGAAGGCAAATTCAGACCAGAGTTCTCATCCCTGAAAAACACTCTGTTTTAAGGCAAGAATCATCCTCTTCTTTCCAGAATCTCCAATTTATTAAGAAATATGAGCATCCCCAAAAAAGAACTGTGTTTCCTACTCATACAGATCAAATGTAGTTCAACTCTGCTTATGAAACTGTTACAAACAACAGCTCCACTTAAATAAATCCTCTTTATTTAATATTGAGAATAGCATAGTGTTCCTGAACTGCGAATAATCATTTGAGCCCAAAATTCACTGTGTTTACCAGAAATGAACTCTTGCTTGCAGGAAGACACAGATCCTGGGGTTTAACTCCGTTTCTGCAGGGAAATTCAGACCAGAGTTCCCATCAATGAAACACACTCTGTTTAAACGAAGAAGCAAGCTCTTCTTTCCAGAGTCTAAAATAAAGCAAGAACCATGAGCATGGCTGGTAAAAGAACTGTGTTTCCTATTCATACAGACCATATGTAGTTCAACTCTGCTTATGAAACTGATACAGACAACACCTCCTCTTACATAAATGCTCTTTAGTTAATAGTGAGAATAGCGTTAGGTTCCTGAACTGCAAAAAATCATTTTAGCCCAAAATTCACTGGGTTTACCAGAAATGAACTCTTGCTTGTAGGAAGACACAGATCCTGGGCTTTAACTCCATTTCTGAAGGGGAATTGAGACCAGAGTTCTCATCCATGAAACACTCTGTTATAACGCAAGAAGCAAGCTCTTCTTTCCAGAGTCTAAAATACAGCAAGACCCATCAGAATGGCCTAAAAAAAAGAACTGTGTTTACTATTCATACAGACCATAATTAGTTCAACTCTGCTTATGAAACTGATACAGACCACACCTCCTCTTACATAAATGCTCCCTAGTTAAAAGTGAGAATCATGTTGGGTTCGTGAACTGTGAAAAATCTTTTGAGCCCAAAATTCACTGAGTTTCCCAGAAATGAACTCTTGCTTGTAGGAAGACGCTGATCCTGGGGTTTAACTCCGTTTCTGAATACAAATTCTGACCAGAATTCTCAACCCTGAAAATCACTCTGTTTTAAGGCAAGAAGCAAGTTCTTCTTTCCAGCGTCTCCAATACAGCAAGGACAATGAGCATGCCCTGAAAAACAGAACTGTGTTTCCTACTCATACGGACCTTATGTAGTTCAACTCTGCTTATGAAACTGATACAAACCACAGCGCCTCTTACATAAATGCTCTTTAGTTAATAGTGAGAATAGCGATGGGTTCCTGAATTGCAAAAAATCATTTGTGCCCAAAATTCACTTGGTTTACCAGAACTGAACTCTTGCTTGTAGGAAGACACAGATCCTGGGGTTTAACTCCATTTGTGAAGGAAAATTCAGACCAGAGTTCTCATCCCTGAAACACACTCTGTTATAACACAAGAAGAAGCTCTTCTTTCCAGAGTCTAAAATACAGCAAGAACCATGAGCATGCCATGAATAAAAGAACTGTGTTTCCTACTCATGAGGACCATATGTAGTTCCACTCTGCTTATGAAACTGATACAAACCACGGCTCCTCTTACATAAATGCTCTTTAGTTAATAGTGAGAATCATGTTGGGTTCGTGAAATGCAAAAAATCCTTTGAGGCCAAAATTCACTGTGTTTACCAGAAATGAACTCTTGCTTGTAGGAAGACACTGATCCTTGGTTTAACTCCGTTTCTGAAGGCAAATTCAGACCAGAGTTCTCATCCCTGAAACACACCCTGTTTTAATGAAGAAGCAAGCTCTTCTTTCCGGAGTCTAAAATACAGCAAGAACCATGAGTATGCCCTGAAAAAAATAACTGTGTTTCCAACTCATACAGACCATATGTGGTTGAACTCTGCTTATGAAACTGATACAAACCACAGCTCCTCTTACATAAATCCACTTTAGTTAATAGTGAGAATCTTGTTGGGTTCGTGAACTGCGAAAAATCATTTGAGCCCCAAAATCACTGGGTTTACCAGAAATGAACTCTTGCTTTTAGGAAGAGACATATCCTGGGGTTTAAAACCGTTTCTGCAGGGAAATTCAGAACAGAGTTCTCATCCCTGAAACACACTCTGTTTAAACGAACTGGCAAGCTCTTCTTTCCAGAGTCTAAAATACAGCAAGAACCATGAGCATGGCCTGAAAAAAAGAACTGTGTTTCCTATTCATATGGACCATATTTAGATCAACTCTGCTTTCGAAATTGATACAGACCACACCTCTTCTTACATAATTGCTCTTTATTTCATAGTGAGAATGGTGATGTGTTCCTGAACTGCGAAAAATCATTTGAGCCCAAAATTCACTGAGTCTACCAGAAATGAACTCTCGCTTGTAGGAAGACACTGATCCTGGGGTTTAACTCCGTTTCTGAAGGCAAATTGAGACCAGAGTTCTCATCCCTGAATAACACTCTGTTTTAAGGCAAGAATCATCCTCTTCTTTCCAGCATCTCCAATATAGAAAGAAACATGAGTATGCCCAGAAAAAAAGAACTGTGTTTCCGAATCATACAGACCATATGTAGTTCAACTCTGCTTATGAAACTGATACAAACCACAACTCCACTACATAAATCCTCTTTAGTTAATATTTAGAATAGCGTAGTGTTCGTGAACTGCAAAAAATCATTTGATCCCAAAATTCACTGTGTTTACCAGAAATGAACTCTTGCTTGTAGCAAGACACAGTTCCTGGGGTTTAAATCCGTTTCTGCAGGGAAATTCAGACCAGAGTTCTCATCCCTGAAACACACTCTGTTTAAGCGAAGAAGCAAGCTCTTATTTCCACAGTCTAAAATACAGCAAGAACCATGAGCATGGCCTGAAAAAAAGAACTGTGTTTCCTATTCATACGGACCATATTTAGATCAACTCTGCTTTTGAAACTGATACAAACAACAGCTCCTCTTACATAAATGCTCTTTAGTTAATAGTGAGAATCATGTTGGGTTCGTGAACTGCGAAAAATCATTTGAGCCCAAAGTTCACTGGGTTTACCAGAAATGAACTCTTGCTTGTAGGAAGTCACTGATCCTGGGTTTAACTCTGTTTCTGAAGGCAAATTCAGACCAGAGTTCTCATCCCAGAAAAACCCTCTGTTTTTAGGCAAGAATCATCCTCTTCTTTCCAGCGTCTCCAATATAGAAAGAAACATGAGCATGCCCAGAAAAAAAGAACTGTGTTTCAGACTCATACAGACCATATGTAGTTCAACTCTGCTTATGACACTGATACAAACCACAGCTCCTCTTACAAAAATCCTCTTTAGTTAATAGTGAGAATAGCGATGGTTCGCAAACTGCGAAAAATCATTTGAGCCCAAAATTCACTGCGTTTACCAGAAATGAACTCTTGCTTGTAGGAAAACACAGATCCTGGGGTTTAACTCCGTTTCTGCAGGGAAATTCAGACCAGAGTTCTCATCACTGAAACACACCCTGTTTTAAGGAAGAAGCAAGCTCTTCTTTCCGGAGTCTAAAATACAGCAACAACCATGAGAATGGACTGAAAAAAGGAACTGTGTTTACTATTCATACGGACCATACTTAGTTCAACACTGCTTTCGAAACTGATACAGACCAAATCTCCTCTTACATAATTACTCTTTATTTAATAGTGACAATAGCGTTGGTTGCCTGAATTTCAAAAAATCATTTGAGCCGAAAAATTCAGTAGCTTCACCAGAAATGAACTCTTGCTTGTAGGAAGACATAGATCATGGGGTTTAATCCATTTGTGAAGGGAAATTCAGACCAGAGTTCTCATCCATGAAACACACCTTGTTTTAATGCAAGAAGCAAGCTCTTCTTTCCAGAATCTAAAATACAGCAAGAACCATGAGTATGCCCTGAAAAAAATAATTGTGTTTCCAACTCATACAGACCATATGTGGTTCAACTCTGCTTATGAAACTGATCCAAACCACAGCTCCTCTTACATAAATCCACTTTAGTTAATAGTGAGATTCTTGTTGGGTTCGTGAACTGCAAAAAATCATTTGAGCCCCCAAATCACTGGGTTTACCACAAATGAACTCTTCCTTGTAGGAAGACACAGATCCTGGGGTTTAACTCCGTTTCTTCAGGGAAATTCAGATCAGAGTTCTCATCCCTGAAACACACCGTGTTTTAAGGAAGAAGCAAGCTCTTCTTTCCAGAGTCTAAAATACAGCAAGAACCATGAGCATGGCCTGAAAAAAAGAATTGTGTTTCCTATTCATACGGACCATATTTAGATCAACTCTGCTTTCGAAACTGATACAGACCACACCTCCTCTTACATAATTGCTCTTTATTTCATAGCGAGAATAGCGATGGGTTCCTGAATTGCGAAAAATCATTTGAGCCCAAAATTTACTGGGTTTACCAGAACTGAACTATTGCTTTTAGGAAGACACAGATCCTGGGGTTTAACTCTGTTTCTGAAGGAAAATTCAGACCAGAGTTCTCATCCCAGAAACACACTCTGTTGTAAAACAAGAAGTAAGCTCTTCTTTCCAGAGTCTAAAATACAGCAAGGACAATGAGCATGCCATTAAAAAAATAACTGTGTTTCCTACTCATAAGGACCATATATAGTTCAACTCTGCTTATGAAACTGATACAAACCACGGCTCCTCTTACATAAATGCTCTTTAGTTAATAGTGAGAATCATGTTGGGTTCATGAACTGGGAAAAATCATTTGAGCCCAAAATTCACTGGGTTTACCAGAAATGAACTCTTGCTTGTAGGAAGACCCTGATCCTGGGGTTTAACTCCGTTTCTGAAGGCAAATTCAGACCAGAGTTCTCATCCCTGAATAACACTCTGTTTTAAGGCAAGAATCATCCTCTTCTTTCCAGCATCTCCAATATAGAAAGAAACATGAGCATGCCCAGAAAAAAAGAACTGTTTTTCCGAATCATACAGACCATATGTAGTTCAACTCTGCTTATGAAACTGATACAAACCACAACTCCACTACATAAATCCTCTTTAGTTAATATTTAGAATAGCGTAGGGTTCGCAAACTGTGAAAAATCATTTGAGCCCAAAAATCACTGCATTTACCAGAAATGACCTCTTCCTTGTAGGAAGACACAGATCCTGGGGTTTAACTCCGTTTCTGAAGGCAAATTCAGACCAGAGTTCTAACCCTGAAACTCTCTCTGTTATAACGCAAGAAGCAAGCTCTTCTTTCCAGAGTCTAAAATACAGCAAGAAGCATGAGCATGCCCTGAAAAATGAACTGTGTTTCCTACTCATGAGGACCATATGTAGTTCAACTCTGCTTATGAAACTGATACAAACCACAGCTGCTGTTACATAAATCCACTTTAGTTAATAGTGAGAATCATGTTGGGTTCGTGAACAGCGAAAAATCATTTGTGCCCAAAAATCACTGGGTTTACCAGAAATGAACTCTTGCTTGTAGGAAGGCACATATCCTGGGGTTTAAATCCGTTTCTGCAGGGAAATTCAGACCAGAGTTCTCATCCCTGAAACACACTCTGTTTAAACGAAGATTTAAGATCTTCTTTCCAGAGTCTAAAATAACGCAAGAACCATGAGCATGGCCTGAAAAAAAGAACTGTGTATCCAACTCATACAGACCATATGTGGTTCAACTCTGCTTATGAAACTGATCCAAACCACAGCTCCTCTTACATAAATCCACTTTAGTTAATAGTGAGAATCTTGTTGGGTTCGTGAACTGCGAAAAATCATTTGAGCCCCCAAATCACTGGGTTTACCACAAATGAACTCTTGCTTGTAGGAAGACACAGATCCTGGGGTTTAACTCCGTTTCTTCAGGGAAATTCAGATCAGAGTTCTCATCCCTGAAACACACCGTGTTTTAACGAAGAAGCAAGCTCTTCTTTCCAGAGTCTAAAATACAGCAAGAACCATGAGCATGGCCTGAAAAAAAGAACTGTGTTTCCTATTCATACGGACCATATTTAGATCAAATCTGCTTTCGAAACTGATACAGACCACACCTCCTCTTACATAATTGCTCTTTATTTCATAGCGAGAATAGCGATGGGTTCCTGAATTGCGAAAAATCATTTGAGCCCAAAATTTACTGGGTTTACCAGAACTGAACTATTGCTTTTAGTAAGACACAGATCCTGGGGTTTAACTCTGTTTCTGAAGGAAAATTCAGAAAAGAGATCTCATCCAAGAAACACACTCTGTTGTAAAACAAGAAGCAAGCTCTTCTTTCCAGAGTCTAAAATACAGCAAGAAAAATGAGCATGCCATTAAAAAAATAACTGTGTTTCCTACTCATAAGGACCATATATAGTTCAACTCTACTTATGAAACTGATACAAACCTCGGCTCCTCTTACATAAATGCTCTTTATTTAATAGTGAGAATCATGTTGGGTTCATGAACTGCAAAAAATCATTTGAGCCCAAAATTCACTGGGTTTACCAGAAATGAACTCTTGCTTGTAGGAAGACACTGATCCTGGGGTTTAACTCCGTTTCTGAAGGCAAATTCAAACCAGAGTTCTCATCCCTGAATAACACTCTGTTTTAAGGCAAGAATCATCCTCTTCTTTCCAGCATCTCCAATATAGAAAGAAACATGAGCATGCCCAGAGACAAAGAACTGTGTTTCCGAATCATACAGACGATATGTAGTTCAACTCTGCTTATGAAACTGATACAAACCACAGCTCCACTACATAAATCCTCTTTAGTTAATATTTAGAATAGCGTAGTGTTCGTGAACTGCGAAAAATCATTTGATCCCAAAATTCACTGTGTTTACCAGAAATGAACTCTTGCTTGTAGCAAGACAAAGATCCTGGGTTTTAACCAAGTTTCTACAGGGAAATTCAGACCAGAGTTCTCATCAATGAAACACACTCTGTTTAAAAGAAGAAGCAAGCTCTTCTTTCCAGAGTCTAAAATACAGCAAGAACCATGACCATGGCCTGTAAAAAAGAACTGTGTTTCCTACTCATACAGACCATATGTAGTTCAACACTGCTTATGAAACTGATACAGACAACACCTCCTCTTACATAAATGCTCTTTAGTTAATAGTGAGAGTAGCGTTGGGTTCCTGAACTGCAAATAATCATTTGAGCCCAAAATTCACTGGGTTTACCAGAAATGAACCCTTGCTTGTCGGAAGACACAGATCCTGGGGTTTATCTCCGTTTCTGAAGGGGAATTGAAACCAGCGTTCTCATCCCTGAAACACACTCTGTTATAACGCAAGAAGCAAGCTCTTCTTTCCAGAGTCTAAAATACAGCAAGAACCATGAGAATGGACTGAAAAAAAGAACTGTGTTTACTATTCATACGGACCATAATTAGTTCAACTCTGCGTATGAAACTAATACAGACAACATCTCCTCTTACAAAAATTCTCTTTAGTTAATAGTGAGAATCATGTTGGGTTCGTGAACTGTGAAAAATTATATGAGCCCAAAATACACTGAGTCTACCAGAAATGAACTCTTGCTTGTAGGAAGACACAGATCCTGGGGTTTAACTCCGTTTCTGAAGACAAATTCTGACCAGAATTTTCAACCCTGAAAAACACTCTGTTTTAAGGCAAGAAACAAGTTCTTCTTTCCAGCACCTCCAATACAGCAAGAACAATGAGCATTTCCTGAAAAAAGAACTGTGTTTCCTACTCATACGGACCATATGTAGTTCAACTCTGCTTATGAAACTGATACAAACCACAGCTCCTCTTACATAAATGCTCTTTAGTTAATAGTGAGAATCGCATTGGGTTTGTGAAGTGCGAAAAATCATTTGAGCCCAAAATTTACCTGGTTAACCAGAAATGAACTCTTTCTTGTAGGAAGACACTGACCCTGGGTTTAACTCCGTTTCTGAAGGCAAATTCAGACCAGAGTTCTCATCCCTGAAAAACACTCTGTTTTAAGGCAAGAATCATTCTCTTCTTTCCAGCGTCTCCAATATAGAAAGAAACATGAGCATGCCCAGAAAAAAAGAACTGTGTTTCAGACTCATACAGACCATATGTAGTTCAACTATGCTTATGAAACTGATACAAACCACAGCTCCTCTTACATAAATCCTCTTTAGTTAATAGTGAGAATAGCGTAGGCTTCGCGAACTGCGAATAGTCATTTGAGCCAAAAAATTCACTGGGTTTACCAGAAATGAACTCTTGCATGTAGGAAGACACAGATGCTGGGGTTTAACTCCGTTTCTTCAGGGAAATTCAGACCAGAGTTCTCATCCCTGAAACAAACCGTGTTTTATCGAAGAAGCAAGCTCTTCTTTCCAGAGTCTAAAATACAGCAAGAACCATGAGCATGGCCTGAAAAAAAGAATTGTGTTTCCTATTCATACGGAACATATTTAGATCAACTCTGCTTTCAAAACTGATACAGACCACACCTCCTCTTACATAATTGCTCTTTATATCATAGCGAGAATAGCGATTGGTTCCTGAATTGTGAAAAATTATTTGAGCCCAAAATTCACTGGGTTTACCAGAAATGAACTCTTCCTTATAGGAAGACACAGATCCTGGTGTTGAACTCCGTTTCTGCAGGGAAATTCGGACCAGAGTTCTCAACCCTGAAACACACTCTGCTTTAACATAAGGAGCAAGGTCTTCTTTCCAGAGTCTAAAATACGGGAAGAACCATGAACATGCCCTGAAAAAAAGAACTGTGTTTCCTACTCATCTGGACCATATGTAGTTCAACTCTGCTTATGAAACTGATACAAACCACAGCTCCTCTTACATAAATGCTCTTTAGTTAATAGTGAGACTCGCGTTTTGGTTCGTGAACTGCTGAAAATCATTTGAGCCCAAAATTCACTGGTTTAACAGAAATGAACTCTTGCTTGTAGAAAGACACAGATCCTGGGGTTTAACTCCGTTTCTGAAGGCAAATTCAGACCAGAGTTCTCATCCCTGAAACACAATCTGTTTTATCGGAAGAAGCAAGCTCTTATTTCCAGAGTCTAATATACAGCAAGAACCATGAGCATGTCCTAAATAAAAGAACTGTGTTTCCTACTCATACGGACCGTATTTAGTCCAACTCTGGTTATGAAACTGATACAGACCACAGCTCCTCTTACATAAATGCTCTTTAGTTAATAGTGATAATCTCGTTGTGTTCTAGAACTGTGTAAAGTCATTTGAGCCGAATATTCACTTGGTTTACCAGAAATGAACTCATGCTGGTAGGAAGACCCAGATCCTGCAGTTTAACTCCGTTTCTGCAGGGAAATTCAGACCAGAGTTCTCATGCCTGACACAAACTCTGTTTTACCAAAGTAGCAAGCTCTTCTTTCCACAGTCTAAAATACAGCAAGAACCATGAGAATGGCCTGAAAAAAAGAACTGTGTTTACTATTCTTGCGGACCATTATTAGATCAACTCTGCTTATGAAAGTGATACAGACCACATCCCCTCTTACATAATTGCTCCTTATTTATTAGTGAGAATAGCGTTGGTTAACTGAACTGTGAAAAATCATTTGAGCCCAAAATTGAATGGGTTTACCAGAACTGAACTCTTACTTATAGGAAGAGACAGATCCTGGGGTTTAACTCAGTTTCTGAAGGCTCATTAAGACCAGAGTTCTCATCCCTGAAAAACACTCTATTTTAAGGCAAGAATCATCCTCTTCTTTCCAGCGTGTCCAATAGAGTACGAACCATGATAATGCCCAGAAAAAAAGAACTGTGTTTGTACTTATACAGACCAAATATAGTTCAACTCTGCTTATGAAATGATACGGACCACAGCTCTTCTTACATAAATTCTCTTTAGTTAATAGTGATAATCGCGTTGGGTACTAGAACTGTGTAAAGGCATTTGAGCCAAAAATTAACCTGGTTTACCAGAAATGATCTCTTGCTTGCAGGAAGACACAGATCATGGGGTTTAACTCCGTTTGTGAAGGGAAATTCAGACCAGAGTTCTCATCCATAAAACACACCCTGTTTTAATGCAAGAAGCAAGCTCTTCTTTCCAGAGTCTAAAATACAGCAAGAAGCATGAGGATGCCCTGAAAAAAAGAACTGTGTTTCCTACTCATACGGACCATATGTAGTTCAACTCTGCTTATGAAACTGATACAAACCACAGCTCCTCTGACATAAATGCTCTTTATTTAATAGTGAGAATCGCGTTTTGGTTTGTGAACTGCAAAAAATCATTTGAGCCAAAAATTCACTGGGTTTACCAGAAATGAACTCTTGCTTGTAGGAAGACACAGATTCTGGGGTTTAACTCCATTTCTGTAGGGAAATTCAGACCAGAGTTCTCATCCCTGAAACACACTGTGTTTTATCGAAGAAGCAAGCTCTTCTTTCCAGAGGCTAAAATACAGCAAGAACCATGAGCATGGCCTGAAAAAAGATCTGTGTTTCCTATTCATACAGACCATATTTAGATCAACTCTGCTTTCGAAACTGATACAGACCGCACCTCCTCTTACATAATTACTCTTTATTTAATAGTGAGAATAGCGTTGGTTTGCAGAATTTTGAAAAAACATTAGAGCCGAAAATTTCACTAGCTTCACCAGAAATGAACTCTTGCGTGTAGGAAGACACAGATCCTGGGGTTTAACTCCCTTTCCGAAGGAAAATTCAGACCAGAGTTCTCATCCCTGAAAAACACTCTGTTATAACACAAGAAGCAAGCTCTTCTTTCCAGAGTCTAAAATACAGCAAGAACCATGAGCATGCCATGAAAAAAAGAACTGTGTTTCCTACTCATAAGGACCATATGTAGTTCAACTCTGCTTATGAAACTGATACAAACCACGGGTCCTCTTACATAAATGCTCTTTAGTTAATAGTGAGAATCATGTTGGGTTCGTGAACTGTGAAAATTCATTTGAGCCCAAAATTAACTGGGTTAACCAGAAATGAACTCTTGCTTGTCAGAAGACACTGACCCTGGGTTTAACTCCGTTTCTGAAGGCAAATTCAGACCAGAGTTCTCATCCCTGAAAAACACTGTTTTAAGGCAAGAATCATTCTCTTCTTTCCAGCGTCTCCAATATAGAAAGAAACATGAGCATGCCCAGAAAAAAAGAACTGTGTTTCAGACTCATAAAGACCATATGTAGTTCAACTATGCTTATGAAACTGATACAAACCACAGCTCCTCTTACATAAATCCTCTTTAGTTAATAGTGAGAATAGCGTAGGCTTCGCGAACTGCGAATAGTCATTTGAGCCCAAAATTCACTGGGTTTACCAGAAATGAACTCTTGCATGTAGGAAGACACAGATGCTGGGGTTTAACTCCGTTTCTTCAGGGAAATTCAGACCAGAGTTCTCATCCCTGAAACAAACCGTGTTTTATCGAAGAAGCAAGCTCTTCTTTCCAGAGTCTAAAATACAGCAAGAACCATGAGCATGGCCTGAAAAAAAGAATTGTGTTTCCTATTCATACGGAACATATTTAGATCAACTCTGCTTTCAAAACTGATACAGACCACACCTCCTCTTACATAATTGCTCTTTATTTCATAGCGAGAATAGCGATGGGTTCCTGAATTGTGAAAAATTATTTGAGCCCAAAATTCACTGGGTTTACCAGAAATGAACTCTTCCTTATAGGAAGACACAGATCCTGGTGTTGAACTCCGTTTCTGCAGGGAAATTCGGACCAGAGTTCTCAACCCTGAAACACACTCTGCTTTAACATAAGGAGCAAGGTCTTCTTTCCAGAGTCTAAAATACGGGAAGAACCATGAACATGCCCTGAAAAAAAGAACTGTGTTTCCTACTCATCTGGACCATATGTAGTTCAACTCTGCTTATGAAACTGATACAAACCACAGCTCCTCTTACATAAATGTTCTTTAGTTAATAGTGAGACTCGCGTTTTGGTTCATGAACTGCTGAAAATCATTTGAGCCCAAAATTCACTGGTTTAACAGAAATGAACTCTTGCTTGTAGAAAGACACAGATCCTGGGGTTTAACTCCGTTTCTGAAGGCAAATTCAGACCAGAGTTCTCATCCCTGAAACACAATCTGTTTTATCGCAAGAAGCAAGCTCTTATTTCCAGAGTCTAATATACAGCAAGAACCATGAGCATGCCCTAAATAAAAGAACTGTGTTTAGTACTCATACGGACCATATTTAGTCCAACTCTGGTTATGATACTGATACAGACCACAGCTCCTCTTACATAAATGCTCTTTAGTTAATAGTGATAATCTCGTTGTGTTCTAGAACTGTGTAAAGTCATTTGAGCCGAATATTCACTTGGTTTACCAGAAATGCACTCATGCTGGTAGGAAGACCCAGATCCTGCAGTTTAACTCCGTTTCTGCAGGGAAATTCAGACCAGAGTTCTCATGCCTGACACACACTCTGTTTTACCAAAGTAGCAAGCTCTTCTTTCCAGAGTCTAAAATACAGCAAGAACCATGAGCATGGCCTGAAAAAAAGAACTGTGTTTACTATTCATGCGGACCCTAATTAGTTAAACTCTGCTTATAAAACTGATACAGACCACACCTCCTCTTACATAGTTGCTCTTTATTTATTAGTGAGAATAGCGTTGGTTTCCTGAACTGCGAAAAATCATTTGAGCCCAAAATTGAATGGGTTTACCAGAACTGAACTCTTGCTTGTAGGAAGACACAGATCCTGGCATTTAACTCCGTTTATGATGGAAAATTCAGACCAGAGTTCTCATCCCTGAAAAACTCTCTATTGTAAGGCAAGAATCATCCTCTTCTTTCCAGCGTGTTCAATAGAGTACGAACCATGATCATGCCCAGAAAAAAAGAACTGTGTTTGTACTCATACAGACCAAATATAGATCAATTCTGCTTATGACATGATACAGAACACAGCTCTTCTTACATAAATGCTCTTTAGTTAATAGTGATAATCGCGTTGGGTACTAGAACTGTGTAAAGGCACTTGAGCCAAAAATTAACCTGGTTTACCAGAAATGATCTCTTGCTTGCAGGAAGACACAGATCATGGGGTTTAACTCCGTTGTGAAGGGAAATTCAGACCAGACTTCTCATCCATGAAACACACCCTGTTTTAATGCAAGAAGCAAGCTCTTTTTTTTAGAGTCTAAAATACAGCAAGAACCATGAGCATGCCCTGAAAAAAAGAACTATGTTTCCTACTCATACAGATCATATGTAGTTCAACTCTGCTTATGAAAATGATACAAACCACAGCTCCTCTTACATAAATGCTCTTTAGTTAATTGTGAGAATCGTGTTTTGGTTCGTGAACTGCGAAAATAATTTGAGCCCAAAATTCACTGGGTTTACCAGAAATGAACTCTTGCTTGTAAGAAGACAATGATCCTGGGGTTTAACTCCGTTTCTGAAGGCAAATTCAGACCAAAATTGTCATCCCAGAAAAACACCCTGTTTTAAGGCAAGAAAGATCCTCTTCTTTCTAGCTTCTCCAATACAGTAAGAACCATGAGCATGTCCAGAAAAAAGAACTGTGTTTCCTATTCAAACAGACCATATGTAGTTCAACTCCTGTTATGCAACTAAATACAAATCACAGCTCCTCTAACATAAATCGTCTTTAGTTAATAGTGAGAATCGCGTTTTGGTTCTAGAATTGAGAAAAATCATTTGAGCTGAAAATTCACTGGGTTTATCAGAACTGAACTCTTGCTTGTAGGAAGACACTGATCCTGTGGTTTAACTCCATTTCTGAAGGCAAATTCAGACCAGAATTCTCATCCCTGAAAAACACTCTGTTTTAAGGCAAAACTCATCCTCTTCTTTCCAGCGTCTCCAATATAGTAAGAAACATGAACATGTCCAGAAATAAAGAACTGTGTTTCCTACTCATACAGACCATATGTAGTTCAACTCCTGTTATGAAACTGATACAAACCACAGCTCCTCTTACATAAATCCTCTTTAGTAATATTGAGAATCGCGTTTTGGTTCGTGAACTGCGAAAAATCATTTGAGCCTAAAATTCAATGAGTTTACCAGAAAAGAACTCTTGCTTATAGGAAGACACAGATCCTGGCGTTTAACTCCGTTTCTGAAGGAAAATTCAGACCAGAGTTCTCATCCATGAAACACACCATGTTTTAATGCAAGAAGCAAGCTCTTCTTTCCAGAGTCTAAAATACAACAAGAACCATGAGCATGCCCTGAAAAAAATAACTGTGTTTCCGACTCATAAGGACCATAAGTAGTTCAACTCTGCTTGTGAAACTGATACAAACAAGGGCTCCTCTTACATAAATGCTCTTTAGTTAATTGTGAGGATCATGTTGGGTTCGTGAACTGTGAAAAATCATTTGAGCCCAAAATTCACTGGGTTTACCAGAAATGAAGTCTTGCTTGCAGGAAGACACTGATCCTGGGGTTTAACTCCATTTCGGAAGGCATATTCAGACCAGAGTTCTCATTCCTGAAAAACACTCTGTTTTAAGGCAAGAATCATCCTCTTCTTTCCAGCGTCTCCAATATGGTAAGAAAAATAAGCATGTCCAGAAAAAAAGAACTGTGTTTCCTACTCATACAGACCATATGTAGTTCAACTCTACTTATGGAACTGATACAAACCACAGCTCCCCTTAAATAAATCCTCTTTAGTTAATAGTGAGAATAGCATAGGGTTCGTGAATTGCAAAATTCATTTGAGCCCAAAATTCACTGCGTTTACCAGAAAGGAACTCTTGCATGTAGGAAGACACAGATCCTGGGGTTGAACTCCATTTCTGAAGGGAAATTCAGACCAGAGTTCTCATCCACTAAACACACCCTGTGTTAAAGCAAGAAGCAAGCTCTTCTTTCCAGAGTCTAAAATACAGCAAGAACCATGAGCATGCCCTGAAAAAAAGAACTGTGTTTCCTACTCATACAGACCATATGTAGTTCAACTCTGCTTATGAAAATGATACAAACCACAGCTCCTCTTACATAAATGCTCTTTAGTTAATTGTGAGAATCGTGTTTTGGTTCGTGAACTGTGAAAATAATTTGAGCCCAAAATTCACTGGGTTTACCAGAAATGAACTCTTGCTTCTAAGAAGACAATGATCCTGGGGTTTAACTCCGTTTCTGAAGGCAAATTCAGACCAAAATTGTCATCCCTGAAAAACACCCTGTTTTAAGGCAAGAAAGATCCTCTTCTTTCCAGCTTCTCTGATACAATAAGAACCATGAGCATATCCAGAAAAAAGAACTGTGTTTCCTATTCATACAGACCATATGTAGTTCAACTCCTGTTATGAAACTGATGCAAACCACAGCTCCTCTTTCATAAATCGTCTTTAGTTAATAGTGAGAATCGCGTTTTGGTTCTAGAATTGTGAAAAATCATTTGTGCCGAAAATTCAATGAGTTTACCAGAAAAGAACTCTTGCTTGTAGGAAGACACAGATCCTGGGGTTTAACTCCGTTTCTGAAGGTAAATTTAGACCAGAGTTTTCATCCCTGAAACACACTCTGATTTAACGCAAGAAGCAAGCTCTTCCTTCCAGAGTCTAAAATACGGCAGGAACAGAGAGCATGCCCTGAAAAAAAGAACTGTGTTTCCTACTCATATTGACCATATGTAGTTCAACTCTGCTTATGAAACTGATACAAACCACAGCTCCTCTTACATAAATGCTCTTTAGTTAATAGTGATAATCGCGTTTTGGTTCGTGAAATGCAAAAAATCATTTGAGCCGAAAATTCACTTGGTTTACCAGAAATAAACTCTTGCTGGTAGGAAGACAAAGATCATGGTGTTTAACTCCGTATGTAAAGGAAAATTCAGACCAGAGTTCTCATCCATGAAACACTCCCTGTTTTAATTCAAGAAGCAAGCTCTTCCTTCCAGAGTCTAAAATACAGCATGAACCGTGAGCATGCCCTGAAAAAAAGAACTGTGTTTCCTACTCATGCTGACCATATGTAGTTCAACTCTGCTTATGAAACTGATACAAACCACGGCTCCTCTTACATAAATGCTCTTTTGTTAATAGTGAGAATCATGTTGAGTTTGAGAACTGCGAAAAATCATTTCAGCCAAAATTCACTGGTTTTACCAGAAAGGAACTCTTGCTTGTAGGAAGACACTGATCCTGGGGTTTAACTCCATTTCTGTAGGCATTTTCAGACCAAAATTCTCATCCCTGAAAAACACTCTGCTTTAAGGCAAGAAAGATCCTCTTCTTTCCAGCTTCTCCAATACACTAAGAACCATGAGCATGTCCAGAAAAAAGAACTCTGTTTCCTATTCATACAGACCATATGTAGTTCAACTCCTGTTATGAAACTGATAAAAACCACAGCTCCTCTTACATGAATCATCTTTAGTTAATAGTGAGAATCGCGTTTTGGTTCGTGAAATGCTAAAAATCATTTGAGCCGAAAATTCACTTGGTTTACCAGAACTGAACTCTTGCTTGTAGGAAGACACTGAGCCTGGGTTTTAACTCCGTTTCTGAAGGCAAATCCAGACCAGAGTTCTAATCCCTGAAAAATAGTCTCTTTTAACGCAAGAAGCAAGCTCTTATTTCCAGAGTCTAAAATATAGCAAGAACCATGAGCATGCCCTGAAAAAAAGAACTGTGTTTCCTAATCATACAGACCATATGTAGTCCCACTCTGCTTATGAAACTGATACAGGCCACAGCTCCTCTTACAAAAACGCTCTTTAGTTAATAGTGATAATCTCGTTGGGTTCTAGAACTGTGTAAAGTCATTTGAGCCGAAAATTCACTTGGTTTACCAGAAATGAACTCTTGCTTGTAGGAAGACACTGATCCTGGGGTTTAACTCCGTTTCTGAAGGCAAATTCAGACCAGAATTCTCATCCCTGAAACACACTCAGTTTTAATGCAAGATAGATCCTCTTCTTTCCAGCTTCTCCAATACAGTAAGAATAAATGAGAATGCACAGAAAGAAGAACTGTGTTTCCTACTCATACGGACCATATTTAGTTCAACTCTGCTTATGAAACTGACACAAACCACAGCTCGTCTTACATAAATGCTCTTAAGTTAATAGTGAGAATTGCGTTTTAGTTCGTGAACTGCGGAAAATCATTTGAGCCCAAAAGTCACTGGTTTAACCAGAAATGAACTCTTGCTTTTATGAAGACACAAATCCTGGGGTTTAACTCCGGTTCTGAAGGAAAATTCAGAACAAAATTCTCATCCCTGAAAAACACTCTGTTTTAAGGCAAGAAAGATCCTCTTCTTTCCAGCTTCTCCAATACAGTAAGAACCATGATCATCTCCAGAAAAAAGAACTGTGTTTCCTATTCATACAGACCATATTTAGTTCAACTCTGATTATGAAACTGATACAAACCACTGCTCCTCTTACATAAATGCTCTTTAGTTAATAGTGAGAATCGCATTTTGGTTAGAGAAATGCAAAAAATCATTTGAGCCGAAAATTCACTTGGTTTACCAGAAATGAACTCTTGCTGATAGGAAGGCACAGATCATGGTGTTAACTCCGTATGTAAAGGAAAATTCAGACCAGTGTTCTCATCCATGAAACACACCCTGTTTTAATGCAAGAAGCAAGCTCTTCCTTCCAGAGTCTCAAATACAGCAAGAAACATGAGCATGCCCGGAAAAAAATAACTGTGTTTCCTACTCATACAGACCATATGTAGTTCAACTCTGCTTATGAAACTGATACAAACCACAGCTCCTCTTACATAAATCCTCTTTAGTTAATAGTGAGAATCGCGTTTTGGTTCGTGAACTGCGAAAAATCATTTGAGCCGAAAATTCAATGAGTTCACCAGAAAAGAACTCTTGCTTGTAGGAAGACACAGATCCTGGCGTTTAACTCCGTTTCTGAAGACAAATTCAGACCACAATTCTCAACCCTGACAAACACTCTGTTTTAAAGCAAGAAGCAAGCTCTTCTTTCCAGCGTCTCCAATAGAACAGGAACAATGAGCATTCCCTGAAAAAAAGAACTGTGTTTCCTACTCCTACGGACCATATTAGATCATCTCTGCTTATGAAACTGATACAAATCACAGTTCCTCTTACATAAATCCTCTTTAGTTAATAGTGAGAATCATGTTGGGTTCGATAACTGCGAAAAATCATTTGAGCCCAAAATTCACTGGTTTTACCAGAAATGAACTCTTGCTTGTGGGTACACACTGATCCTGGGGTTTAACTCCGTTTCTGAAAGCAAATTCTGAAAGAATTCTCATCCCTGAAAAACACTCTGTTTTAAGGCTAGAAAGATCCTCTTCTTGCCAGCTTCTCCAATTAAGTAAGAACCATGAGCATGCTCAGAAAAAACAACTGTGTTTCCTATTCATACAGACCATATGTAGTTCAACTCCTGTTATGAAACTCATACAAACCACAGCTCATCTTACATAAATCCTCTTTAGTTATTAGTGAGAATCATGTTTTGGTTCTAGAACTGCGCAAAATTATTTGAGCCGAAAATACAATGTGTTTACCTGAAAAGAACTCTTGCTTGTAGGAAGACGCAGATCCTGGGGTTTAACTCCGTTTCTGAAGGGAAATTCAGACCAGTGTTCTCATCCCTGAAACACACTCTGTTTTAACGCAAGGAGCAAGCTCTTCTTTCCAGAGTCTAAAATACAGCAAGAACCATGAGCATGCCCTGAAAAAAAGAACTGTGTTTCCTACTCATACGGACCATATGTAGTCGAACGCAGCTTATGAAACTGATACAGACCACAGCTCCTCTTACATAAATGATCTTTAGTTAATAGTGATAATCGCGTTGGGCTCTAGAAATGTGTAAAATCATTTGAGCCGAAAATTCACTTGGTTTACATGAAATGAACTCTTGTTTGTAGGAAGACACAGATCATGGGGTACAACTCAGTTTCTGAAGGGAAATTCAGACCAGAGTTGTCATCCATTAAACACACTCTGTTTTAACACAAGAATCAAGCTCTTATTTCCAGAGTCTAAAATACAGCAAGAACCATGAGCATTCCGTGAAAAAAAGAAATGTGTTTCCTACTCATACGGATCATATGTAGTTCATCTCTGCTTATGAAACTGATACAAAGCATAGCTCCTTTTATATAAATGCTCTTTAGTTAATAGTGAGAATCATGTTGGGTTTGAGAACTGCAAAAAATCACTGGTTTTACCAGAAATGAACTCTTGCTTGAAGGAAGACACTGATCCTGGGGTTTAACTCCTGTTCTGAAGGAAAATTCAGAATAAAATTCTCATCCCTGAAAAACACTCTGTTTTAAGGCAAGAAAGATCCTCTTATTTCCTGCTTCTCCAATACAGTAAGAACCATGAGCATGTCCAGAGAAAAGAACTGTGTTTCCAATTCATACAGACCATATTTATTTCAACTCTGCTTATGAAACTGATACAAACCACAGCTCCTCTTACATAAATGCTCTTTAGTTAATAGTGATAATCGCGTTGGGCTCTAGAAATGTGTAAAATCATTTGAGCCGAAAATTCACTTGGTTTACATGAAATGAACTCTTGTTTGTAGGAAGACACAGATCATGGGGTACAACTCAGTTTCTGAAGGGAAATTCAGACCAGAGTTCTCATCCATTAAACACACTCTGTTTTAACACAAGAAGCAAGCTCTTATTTCCAGAGTCTAAAATACAGCAAGAACCATGAGCATTCCGTGAAAAAAAGAAATGTGTTTTCTACTCATACGGATCATATGTAGTTCATCTCTGCTTATGAAACTGATACAAAGCATAGCTCCTTTTATATAAATGCTCTTTAGTTAATAGTGAGAATCATGTTGGGTTTGAGAACTGCAAAAAATCACTGGTTTTACCTGAAATGAACTCTTGCTTGAAGGAAGACACTGATCCTGGGGTTTAACTCCTGTTCTGAAGGAAAATTCAGAATAAAATTCTCATCCCTGAAAAACACTCTGTTTTAAGGCAAGAAAGATCCTCTTATTTCCTGCTTCTCCAATACAGTAAGAACCATGAGCATGTCCAGAGAAAAGAACTGTGTTTCCAATTCATACAGACCATATTTATTTCAACTCTGCTTATGAAACTGATATAAACCACAGCTCCTCTTACATAAATGCTCTTTAGTTAATAGTGAGAATCGCATTTAGGTGCATGAAATGCAAAAAATCATTTGAGCCGAAAATTCACTTGGTTTACCAGAAATGAACTCTTGCTGTTAGGAAGGCACATATCATGGTGTTTAACTCCGTATGTAAAGGAAAATTCAGACCAGTTTTCATCCATGAAACACACCCTGTTTTAATGCAAGAAGGAAGCACTTCTTTCCAGAGTCTAAAATACAGCAGGAAACATGAGCATGCAAGAAAAAAAAAATAACTGTGTTTCCTACTCATGCAGACCATATGTAGTTCAACTCTGCTTATGAAACTGATACAAACCACGGCTCCTATTACATAAATTCTCTTTAGTTAATAGTGAGAATCATATTGTGTTCTTGAACTGCGAAAAATCATTTGGGCCAAAAAATCACTGGGTTTACCAGAAAAGAACTCTTGCTTGTAGGAAGACACAGATCCTGGCGTTTAACTCCGTTTCTGAAGACAAATTCAGACCAGAATTCTCAACCCTGAAAAACACTCTGTTTTAAAGCAAGAAGCAAGCTCTTCTTTCCAGTGTCTCCAATACAGCAAGAACCATGAGCATTCCCTGAAAAAAAGAACTGTGTTTCCTATTCGTACAGACCTTATGTAGTTCAACTCCTGTTATAAAACTGATACAACCCACAGCTCCTCTTACATAAATGCTCTTTAGTTAATAGTGAGAATCGCGTTTTGGTTCGTGAAATGCTAAAAACCATTTGAGCCGAAAATTCACTTGGTTTACCAGAAATGAACTCTTGCTGGTAGGAAGACACAGATCATGGTGTTTAACTCCGTATGTAAAGGGAAATTCAGACCAGAGTTCTCATCCATGAAACACACCCTGTTATAATGCAAGAAGCAAGCTCTTCTTTCCAGCTTCTCCAATACAGCAGGAACCATGAGCATTCCCTGAATAAAAGAACTGTGTTTCCTACTCATGCGGACCATATGAAGTTCAACTCTGCTTATGAAACTGATACAAACCACAGCTCCTGTTACATAAATGCTCTTTAGTTAATAGTGAGAATCGCATTTTGGTTCGTGAAATGCAAAAAATCATTTGAGCAGAAAATTCACTTGGTTTACCAGAAATGAACACTTGATGGTAGGAAGGCACTGATCATGGTGTTTAACTCCGTATGTAAAGGAAAATTCAGACCAGAGTTCTCATCCATGAAACACACCCTGTTTTAATGCAAGAAGCAAGCTCTTCCTTCCAGAGTCTCAAATACAGCAAGAAACATGAGCATGCCCGGAAAAAAATAACTGTGTTTCCTACTCATACAGACCATATGTAGTTCAACTCTGCTTATGAAACTGATACAAACCACAGCTCCTCTTACATAAATCCTCTTTAGTTAATAGTGAGGATCGCGTTTTGGTTCGTGAACTGCGAAAAATCATTTGAGCCGAAAATCAATGAGTTTACCAGAAAAGAACTCTTGCTTGTAGGAAGACACAGATCCTGGCGTTTAACTCCATTTCTGAAGACAAATTCAGACCACAATTCTCAACCCTGACAAACACTCTGTTTTAAAGCAAGAAGCAAGCTCTTCTTTCCAGCGTCACCAATAGAGCAGGAACAATGAGCATTCCCTGAAAAAAAGAACTATGTTTCCTACTCCTACGGACCATATTTAGATCATCTCGGCTTATGAAACTGATACAAAAGACAGCTCCTCTTACATAAATCGTCTTTAGTTAATAGTGAGAATCGTGTTTTGGTTCTAGAACTGCGCAAAATTATTTGAGCCGAAAATTCAATGTGTTTACCAGAAAAGAACTCTTGCTTGTAGGAAGACACAGATCCTGGGGTTTAACTCCGTTTCTGAAGGGAAATTCAGACCAGTGTTCTCATCCCTGAAACACACTCTGTTTTAAAGCAAGGAGCAAGCTCTTCTTTCCAGAGTCTAAAATACAGCAAGAACCATGAGCATGCCCTGAAAAAAAGAACTGTGTTTCCTACTCATACGGACCATATGTAGTCCAACTCTGCTTATGAAACTGATACAGACCACAGCTCCTCTTACATAAATGATCTTTAGATAATAGTGATCATCGCGTTGGGCTCTGTTAATGTGTAAAATCATTTGAGCCGAAAATTCACTTGGTTTACATGAAATGAACTCTTGTTTGTAGGAAGACACAGATCATGGGGTACACCTCAGTTTCTGAAGGGAAATTCAGACCAGAGTTCTCATCCATTAAACACACTCTGTTTTAACACAAGAAGCAAGCTCTTATTTCCAGAGTCTAAAATACAGAAAGAACCATGAGCATGCCCTGAAAAAAAGAACTGTGTTTCCTACTCATACGGACGATATGTAGTTCAACTCTGCTTATGAAACTGATACAAACCATAGCTCCTCTTATATAAATGCTCTTTAGTTAATAGTGAGAATCATGTTGGGTTTGAGAACTGCAAAAAATCATTTAAGCACAAAATTCACTGGTTTTACCAGAAATGAACTCTTGCTGGTAGGAAGGCACTGATCCTGGGGTTTAACTCCGGTTCTGAAGGAAAATTCAGAACAAAATTCTCATCCCTGAAAAACACTCTGTTTTAAGGCAAGAAAGATCCTCTTCTTTCCAGCTTCTCCAATGCAGTAAGAACCATGAACATCTCCAGAAAAAAGAACTGTGTTTCCTATTCATACAGACCATATTTAGTTCAACTCTGCTTATGAAACTGATACAAACCACAGCTCCTCTTACATAAATGCTCTTTAGTTAATAGTGAGAATCGCATTTTGGTTCGAGAAATGCAAAAAATCATTTGAGCCGAAAATTCACTTGGTTTACCAGAAATGAACTCTTGCTGGTAGGAAGTCACAGATCATGGTGTTTAACTCCGTATGTAAAGGAAAATTCAGACCAGAGTTCTCATCCATGAAACACACCCTGTTCTAATGCAAGAAGCAAGCTCTTCCTTCCAGAGTCTCAAATACAGCAAGAAACATGAGCATGCCCGGAAAAAAATAACTGTGTTTCCTACTCATACAGACCATATGTAGTTCAACTCTGCTTATGAAACTGATACAAACCACAGCTCCTCTTACATAAATCCTCTTTAGTTAATAGTGAGAATCGCGTTTTGGTTCGTGAACTGCGAAAAATCATTTGAGCCGAAAATTCAATGAGTTTACCAGAAAAGAACTCTTGCTTGTAGGGAGACACAGATCCTGGCGTTTAACTCCGTTTCTGAAGACAAATTCAGACCACAATTCTCAACCCTGACAAACACTCTGTTTTAAAGCAAGAAGCAAGCTCTTCTTTCCAGCGTCTCCAATAGAGCAGGAACCATGAGCATTCCCTGAAAAAAAGAACTGAGTTTCCTACTCCTACGGAGCATATTTAGCTCATCTCTGCTTATGAAACTGATACAAACCACAGCTCCTCTTACATAAATGCTCTTAATTAATAGTGAGAATCGCCTTTTGGTTCGTGAAATGCAAAAAATCATTTGAGCCGAAAATTCACTTGGTTTACCAGAAATGATCTCTTGCTGGTAGGAAGGCACAGATCATGGTGTTTAACTCCGTATGTAAATGAAAATTCAGACCAGAGTTCTCATCCATGAAACACACCCTGTTTTAATGCAAGAAGGAAGCTCTTTTTTCCAGCTTCTCCAATACAGCAAGAACCATGAGCATTCCCTGCAAAAAAGAACTGTGTTTCCTATTCATACAGACCATATGTAGTTCAACTCCTGTTATGAAACTGATACAACCCACAGCTCCTCTTACATAAACGCTCTTTAGTTAATAGTGAGAATTGCGTTTTGGTTCGTGTAATTCAAAAAATCATTTGAGCCGAAAATTCATTTGTTTTAACAGAAATAAACTCTTGCTGGTAGGAAGACAAAGATCATGGTGTTTAACTCCGTATGTAAAGCGAAATTCAGACCAGAGTTCTCATCCATGAAACACTCCCTTTTTTCATGCAAGAAGCAAGCTCTTCCTTCCAGAGTCTAAAATACAGCATGAACCCTGAGCATGCCCTGAAAAAAAGAACTGTGTTTCCTACTCATGCTGACCATATGTAGTTCAACTCTGCTTATGAAACTGATACAAACCACAGCTCCTCTTATATAAATGCTCTTTAGTTAATAGTGAGAATCATGTTGGGTTCGATAACTGCGAAAAATCATTTCAGCCAAAATTCACTGGTTTTACCAGAAAGGAACTCTTGCTTGTAGAAAGACATTGATCCTGGGGTTTAACTCTGTTTCTGTAGGCATTTTCAGACCAAAATTCTCATCCCTGAAAAACACTCTGTTTTAAGGCAAGAAAGATCCTCTTCTTTTCAGCTTCTCCAATGCAGTAAGAACCATGAGCATGTCCAGAAAAAAGAACTGTGTTTCCTATTCATACAGACCATATGTAGCTCAACTCCTGTTATGAAACTGATAAAAACCACAGCTCCTCTTACATAAATCGTCTTTAGTTAATAGTGAGAATCGCGTTTTGGTTCTAGAATTGCGAAAAATCATTGGAGCCAAAAATTCAATGAGTTTACCAGAAAAGAAATCTTGCTTGTAGGAAGACACAGATCCTGGCGTTTAACTCCGTTTCTGAAGACAAATTCAGACCAGAATTCTCAACCCTGAAAAACACTCTGTTTTAAAGCAAGAAGCAAGCTCTTCTTTCCAGTGTCTCCAATACAGCAAGAACCATGAGCATTCCCTGAAAAAAAGAACTGTGTTTCCTATTCGTACAGACCTTATGTAGTTCAACTCCTGTTATGAAACTGATACAACCCACAGCTCCTCTTACATAAATGCTCTTTAGTTAATAGTGAGAATCGCGTTTTGGTTCGTGAAATGCTAAAAACCATTTGAGCCGAAAATTCACTTGGTTTACCAGAAATGAACTCTTGCTGGTAGGAAGACACAGATCATGGTGTTTAACTCCGTATGTAAAGGGAAATTCAGACCAGAGTTCTCATCCATGAAACACACCCTGTTATAATGCAAGAAGCAAGCTCTTCTTTCCAGCTTCTCCAATACAGCAGGAACCATGAGCATTCCCTGAAAAAAAGAACTGTGTTTCCTACTCATGCGGACCATATGAAGTTCAACTCTGCTTATGAAACTGATACAAACCACAGCTCCTGTTACATAAATGCTCTTTAGTTAATAGTGAGAATCGCGTTGGGTTCCTGAACTGGGAAAAATCATTGGAGCCCAAAATTCACTGGGTTTACCAGAAATGAACTCTTGCTTGTAGGAAGACACTGATCCTGGGGTTTAACTCCGTTTCTGAAGGTAAATTCAGACCAGAGTTGTAATTCTTTTAACACACTCTGATTTAGCACAAGAAGCAAGCTCTTATTTCCGGAGTCTAAAATACGGCAAGAACCATGAGCATGCCCTGAAAAAAAGAACTGTGTTTCCTACTCATACGGACCATATGTAGTTCAACTGTGCTTATGCAACTGATACAGAGCACACCTCCTCTTACATAAATGCTCTTTAGTTAATAGTGAGAATCATGTTGGATTCGTGAACTGCGAAAAATCATTTGAGCCCAAAATTCACTGGTTTTACCCGAAATGAACTCTTGCTTGTAGGAAGACACTGAGCCTGGGGTTTAACTCCGTTTCTGAAGGCAAATTCAGACCAGAGTTCTCATCCCTGAAAAACACTCTGTTTTAAGGCAAGAATCATCCTCTTCTTTCAAGCGTCTCCAATATAGTAAGAAACATGAGCATGTCCAGAAAAAAAGAACTGTTTCCTACTTATACAGACCATATGTAGTTCAACTATACTTATGAAACTGATACAAACCACAGTTCCTATTACTTTAATCCTCTTTAGTTAATAATGAAAATAGCATAGGGTTCGTGAATTGCTAAAAATCATTTGAGCCCAAAATTCACTGGGTTTACCAGAAATTAACTCTTGCTTGTAGGAAGACACAGATCCTGGGTTTTAACTCCGTTTCTGAAGGCAAATCCAGACCAGAGTTCTAATCCCTGAAAAATAGTCTCTTTTAACGCAAGAAGCAAGCTCTTATTTCCAGAGTCTAAAATATAGCAAGAACCATGAGCATGCCCTGAAAAAAAGAACTGTGTTTCCTACTCATACGGACCATATGTAGTCCCACTCTGCTTATGAAACAGATACAGACCACAGCTCCTCTTACATAAATGCTCTTTAGTAAATAGTGATAATCTCGTTGGGTTCTAGAACTGTGTAAAGTCATTTGAGCCGAAAATTCAATTGGTTTACCAGAAATGAACTCTTGCTGGTAGGAAGAAACAGATCCTGCTGTTTAACTCCGTTTCTGAAGGGAAATTCAGACCAGTTTTCATCCATGAAACACACCCTGTTTTAATGCAAGAAGGAAGCACTTCTTTCCAGAGTCTAAAATACAGCAGGAAACATGAGCATGCAAGAAAAAAAAAATAACTGTGTTTCCTACTCATGCAGACCATATGTAGTTCAACTCTGCTTATGAAACTGATACAAACCACGGCTCCTATTACATAAATTCTCTTTAGTTAATAGTGAGAATCATATTGTGTTCTTGAACTGCGAAAAATCATTTGGGCCAAAAAATCACTGGGTTTACCAGAAAAGAACTCTTGCTTGTAGGAAGACACAGATCCTGGCGTTTAACTCCGTTTCTGAAGACAAATTCAGACCAGAATTCTCAACCCTGAAAAACACTCTGTTTTAAAGCAAGAAGCAAGCTCTTCTTTCCAGTGTCTCCAATACAGCAAGAACCATGAGCATTCCCTGAAAAAAAGAACTGTGTTTCCTATTCGTACAGACCTTATGTAGTTCAACTCCTGTTATAAAACTGATACAACCCACAGCTCCTCTTACATAAATGCTCTTTAGTTAATAGTGAGAATCGCGTTTTGGTTCGTGAAATGCTAAAAACCATTTGAGCCGAAAATTCACTTGGTTTACCAGAAATGAACTCTTGCTGGTAGGAAGACACAGATCATGGTGTTTAACTCCGTATGTAAAGGGAAATTCAGACCAGAGTTCTCATCCATGAAACACACCCTGTTATAATGCAAGAAGCAAGCTCTTCTTTCCAGCTTCTCCAATACAGCAGGAACCATGAGCATTCCCTGAATAAAAGAACTGTGTTTCCTACTCATGCGGACCATATGAAGTTCAACTCTGCTTATGAAACTGATACAAACCACAGCTCCTGTTACATAAATGCTCTTTAGTTAATAGTGAGAATCGCATTTTGGTTCGTGAAATGCAAAAAATCATTTGAGCAGAAAATTCACTTGGTTTACCAGAAATGAACACTTGCTGGTAGGAAGGCACTGATCATGGTGTTTAACTCCGTATGTAAAGGAAAATTTAGACCAGAGTTCTCATCCATGAAACACACCCTGTTTTAATGCAAGAAGCAAGCTCTTCCTTCCAGAGTCTCAAATACAGCAAGAAACATGAGCATGCCCGGAAAAAAATAACTGTGTTTCCTACTCATACAGACCATATGTAGTTCAACTCTGCTTATGAAACTGATACAAACCACAGCTCCTCTTACATAAATCCTCTTTAGTTAATAGTGAGGATCGCGTTTTGGTTCGTGAACTGCGAAAAATCATTTGAGCCGAAAATTCAATGAGTTTACCAGAAAAGAACTCTTGCTTGTAGGAAGACACAGATCCTGGCGTTTAACTCCATTTCTGAAGACAAATTCAGACCACAATTCTCAACCCTGACAAACACTCTGTTTTAAAGCAAGAAGCAAGCTCTTCTTTCCAGCGTCACCAATAGAGCAGGAACAATGAGCATTCCCTGAAAAAAAGAACTATGTTTCCTACTCCTACGGACCATATTTAGATCATCTCGGCTTATGAAACTGATACAAACGACAGCTCCTCTTACATAAATCGTCTTTAGTTAATAGTGAGAATCGTGTTTTGGTTCTAGAACTGCGCAAAATCATTTGAGCCGAAAATTCAATGTGTTTACCAGAAAAGAACTCTTGCTTGTAGGAAGACACAGATCCTGGGGTTTAACTCCGTTTCTGAAGGGAAATTCAGACCAGTGTTCTCATCCCTGAAACACACTCTGTTTTAAAGCAAGGAGCAAGCTCTTCTTTCCAGAGTCTAAAATACAGCAAGAACCATGAGCATGCCCTGAAAAAAAGAACTGTGTTTCCTACTCATACGGACCATATGTAGTCCAACTCTGCTTATGAAACTGATACAGACCACAGCTCCTCTTACATAAATGATCTTTAGTTAATAGTGATCATCGCGTTGGGCTCTATAAATGTGTAAAATCATTTGAGCTGAAAATTCACTTGGTTTACATGAAATGAACTCTTGTTTGTAGGAAGACACAGATCTTGGGGTACACCTCAGTTTCTGAAGGGAAATTCAGACCAGAGTTCTCATCTATTAAACACACTCTGTTTTAACACAAGAAGCAAGCTCTTATTTCCAGAGTCTAAAATACAGAAAGAACCATGAGCATGCCCTGAAAAAAAGAACTGTGTTTCCTACTCATACGGACGATATGTAGTTCAACTCTGCTTATGAAACTGATACAAACCATAGCTCCTCTTATATAAATGCTCTTTAGTTAATAGTGAGAATCATGTTGGGTTTGAGAACTGCAAAAAATCATTTAAGCACAAAATTCACTGGTTTTACCAGAAATGAACTCTTGCTGGTAGGAAGGCACTGATCCTGGGGTTTAACTCCGGTTCTGAAGGAAAATTCAGAACAAAATTCTCATCCCTGAAAAACACTCTGTTTTAAGGCAAGAAAGATCCTCTTCTTTCCAGCTTCTCCAATGCAGTAAGAACCATGAACATCTCCAGAAAAAAGAACTGTGTTTCCTATTCATACAGACCATATTTAGTTCAACTCTGCTTATGAAACTGATACAAACCACAGCTCCTCTTACATAAATGCTCTTTAGTTAATAGTGAGAATCGCATTTTGGTTCGAGAAATGCAAAAAATCATTTGAGCCGAAAATTCACTTGGTTTACCAGAAATGAACTCTTGCTGGTAGGAAGTCACAGATCATGGTGTTTAACTCCGTATGTAAAGGAAAATTCAGACCAGAGTTCTCATCCATGAAACACACCCTGTTCTAATGCAAGAAGCAAGCTCTTCCTTCCAGAGTCTCAAATACAGCAAGAAACATGAGCATGCCCGGAAAAAAATAACTGTGTTTCCTACTCATACAGACCATATGTAGTTCAACTCTGCTTATGAAACTGATACAAACCACAGCTCCTCTTACATAAATCCTCTTTAGTTAATAGTGAGAATCGCGTTTTGGTTCGTGAACTGCGAAAAATCATTTGAGCCGAAAATTCAATGAGTTTACCAGAAAAGAACTCTTGCTTGTAGGAAGACACAGATCCTGGCGTTTAACTCCGTTTCTGAAGACAAATTCAGACCACAATTCTCAACCCTGACAAACACTCTGTTTTAAAGCAAGAAGCAAGCTCTTCTTTCCAGCGTCTCCAATAGAGCAGGAACCATGAGCATTCCCTGAAAAAAAGAACTGAGTTTCCTACTCCTACGGAGCATATTTAGCTCATCTCTGCTTATGAAACTGATACAAACCACAGCTCGTCTTACATAAATGCTCTTAATTAATAGTGAGAATCGCCTTTTGGTTCGTGAAATGCAAAAAATCATTTGAGCCGAAAATTCACTTGGTTTACCAGAAATGATCTCTTGCTGGTAGGAAGGCACAGATCATGGTGTTTAACTCCGTATGTAAATGAAAATTCAGACCAGAGTTCTCATCCATGAAACACACCCTGTTTTAATGCAAGAAGGAAGCTCTTTTTTCCAGCTTCTCCAATACAGCAGGAACCATGAGCTTTCCCTGCAAAAAAGAACTGTGTTTCCTATTCATACAGACCATATGTAGTTCAACTCCTGTTATGAAACTGATACAACCCACAGCTCCTCTTACATAAACGCTCTTTAGTTAATAGTGAGAATTGCGTTTTGGTTCGTGAAATTCAAAAAATCATTTGAGCCGAAAATTCATTTGTTTTAACAGAAATAAACTCTTGCTGGTAGGAAGACAAAGATCATGGTGTTTAACTCCGTATGTAAAGCGAAATGAAACACTCCCTTTTTTCATGCAAGAAGCAAGCTCTTCCTTCCAGAGTCTAAAATACAGCATGAACCGTGAGCATGCCCTGAAAAAAAGAACTGTGTTTCCTACTCATGCTGACCATATGTAGTTCAACTCTGCTTATGAAACTGATACAAACCACAGCTCCTCTTATATAAATGCTCTTTAGTTAATAGTGAGAATCATGTTGGGTTCGATAACTGCGAAAAATCATTTCAGCCAAAATTCACTGGTTTTACCAGAAAGGAACTCTTGCTTGTAGAAAGACATTGATCCTGGGGTTTAACTCTGTTTCTGTAGGCATTTTCAGACCAAAATTCTCATCCCTGAAAAACACTCTGTTTTAAGGCAAGAAAGATCCTCTTCTTTTCAGCTTCTCCAATGCAGTAAGAACCATGAGCATGTCCAGAAAAAAGAACTGTGTTTCCTATTCATACAGACCATATGTAGCTCAACTCCTGTTATGAAACTGATAAAAACCACAGCTCCTCTTACATAAATCGTCTTTAGTTAATAGTGAGAATCGCGTTTTGGTTCTAGAATTGCGAAAAATCATTTGAGCCAAAAATTCAATGAGTTTACCAGAAAAGAAATCTTGCTTGTAGGAAGACACAGATCCTGGCGTTTAACTCCGTTTCTGAAGACAAATTCAGACCAGAATTCTCAACCCTGAAAAACACTCTGTTTTAAAGCAAGAAGCAAGCTCTTCTTTCCAGTGTCTCCAATACAGCAAGAACCATGAGCATTCCCTGAAAAAAAGAACTGTGTTTCCTATTCGTACAGACCTTATGTAGTTCAACTCCTGTTATGAAACTGATACAACCCACAGCTCCTCTTACATAAATGCTCTTTAGTTAATAGTGAGAATCGCGTTTTGGTTCGTGAAATGCTAAAAACCATTTGAGCCGAAAATTCACTTGGTTTACCAGAAATGAACTCTTGCTGGTAGGAAGACACAGATCATGGTGTTTAACTCCGTATGTAAAGGGAAATTCAGACCAGAGTTCTCATCCATGAAACACACCCTGTTATAATGCAAGAAGCAAGCTCTTCTTTCCAGCTTCTCCAATACAGCAGGAACCATGAGCATTCCCTGAAAAAAAGAACTGTGTTTCCTACTCATGCGGACCATATGAAGTTCAACTCTGCTTATGAAACTGATACAAACCACAGCTCCTGTTACATAAATGCTCTTTAGTTAATAGTGAGAATCGCGTTGGGTTCCTGAACTGGGAAAAATCATTGGAGCCCAAAATTCACTGGGTTTACCAGAAATGAACTCTTGCTTGTAGGAAGACACTGATCCTGGGGTTTAACTCCGTTTCTGAAGGTAAATTCAGACCAGAGTTGTAATTCTTTTAACACACTCTGATTTAGCACAAGAAGCAAGCTCTTATTTCCGGAGTCTAAAATTCGGCAAGAACCATGAGCATGCCCTGAAAAAAAGAACTGTGTTTCCTACTCATACGGACCATATGTAGTTCAACTGTGCTTATGCAACTGATACAGAGCACACCTCCTCTTACATAAATGCTCTTTAGTTAATAGTGAGAATCATGTTGGATTCGTGAACTGCGAAAAATCATTTGAGCCCAAAATTCACTGGTTTTACCCGAAATGAACTCTTGCTTGTAGGAAGACACTGAGCCTGGGGTTTAACTCCGTTTCTGAAGGCAAATTCAGACCAGAGTTCTCATCCCTGAAAAACACTCTGTTTTAAGGCAAGAATCATCCTCTTCTTTCCAGCGTCTCCAATATAGTAAGAAACATGAGCATGTCCAGAAAAAAAGAACTGTTTCCTACTTATACAGACCATATGTAGTTCAACTATACTTATGAAACTGATACAAACCACAGTTCCTATTACTTTAATCCTCTTTAGTTAATAATGAAAATAGCATAGGGTTCGTGAATTGCTAAAAATCATTTGAGCCCAAAATTCACTGGGTTTACCAGAAATTAACTCTTGCTTGTAGGAAGACACAGATCCTGGGTTTTAACTCCGTTTCTGAAGGCAAATCCAGACCAGAGTTCTAATCCCTGAAAAATAGTCTCTTTTAACGCAAGAAGCAAGCTCTTATTTCCAGAGTCTAAAATATAGCAAGAACCATGAGCATGCCCTGAAAAAAAGAACTGTGTTTCCTACTCATACGGACCATATGTAGTCCCACTCTGCTTATGAAACAGATACAGACCACAGCTCCTCTTACATAAATGCTCTTTAGTAAATAGTGATAATCTCGTTGGGTTCTAGAACTGTGTAAAGTCATTTGAGCCGAAAATTCACTTGGTTTACCAGAAATGAACTCTTGCTGGTAGGAAGAAACAGATCCTGCTGTTTAACTCCGTTTCTGAAGGGAAATTCAGACCAGTTTTCATCCATGAAACACACCCTGTTTTAATGCAAGAAGCAAGCTCTTCTTTCCAGAGTCTAAAATACAGCAGGAAACATGAGCATGCAAGAAAAAAAAATAACTGTGTTTCCTACTCATGCAGACCATATGTAGTTCAACTCTGCTTATGAAACTGATACAAACCACGGCTCCTATTACATAAATTCTCTTTAGTTAATAGTGAGAATCATCTTGTGTTCTTGAACTGCGAAAAATCATTTGGGCCAAAAAATCACTGGGTTTTCCAGAAAAGAACTCTTGCTTGTAGGAAGACACAGATCCTGGCGTTTAACTCCGTTTCTGAAGACAAATTCAGACCAGAATTCTCAACCCTGAAAAACACTCTGTTTTAAAGCAAGAAGCAAGCTCTTCTTTCCAGTGTCTCCAATACAGCAAGAACCATGAGCATTCCCTGAAAAAAAGAACTGTGTTTCCTATTCGTACAGACCTTATGTAGTTCAACTCCTGTTATAAAACTGATACAACCCACAGCTCCTCTTACATAAATGCTCTTTAGTTAATAGTGAGAATCGCGTTTTGGTTCGTGAAATGCTAAAAACCATTTGAGCCGAAAATTCACTTGGTTTACCAGAAATGAACTCTTGCTGGTAGGAAGACACAGATCATGGTGTTTAACTCCGTATGTAAAGGGAAATTCAGACCAGAGTTCTCATCCATGAAACACACCCTGTTATAATGCAAGAAGCAAGCTCTTCTTTCCAGCTTCTCCAATACAGCAGGAACCATGAGCATTCCCTGAATAAAAGAACTGTGTTTCCTACTCATGCGGACCATATGAAGTTCAACTCTGCTTATGAAACTGATACAAACCACAGCTCCTGTTACATAAATGCTCTTTAGTTAATAGTGAGAATCGCATTTTGGTTCGTGAAATGCAAAAAATCATTTGAGCAGAAAATTCACTTGGTTTACCAGAAATGAACACTTGCTGGTAGGAAGGCACTGATCCTGGTGTTTAACTCCGTATGTAAAGGAAAATTCAGACCAGAGTTCTCATCCATGAAACACACCCTGTTTTAATGCAAGAAGCAAGCTCTTCCTTCCAGAGTCTCAAATACAGCAAGAAACATGAGCATGCCCGGAAAAAAATAACTGTTTTTCCTACTCATACAGACCATATGTAGTTCAACTCTGCTTATGAAACTGATACAAACCACAGCTCCTCTTACATAAATCCTCTTTAGTTAATAGTGAGGATCGCGTTTTGGTTCGTGAACTGCGAAAAATCATTTGAGCCGAAAATTCAATGAGTTTACCAGAAAAGAACTCTTGCTTGTAGGAAGACACAGATCCTGGCGTTTAACTCCATTTCTGAAGACAAATTCAGACCACAATTCTCAACCCTGACAAACACTCTGTTTTAAAGCAAGGAGCAAGCTCTTCTTTCCAGAGTCTAAAATACAGCAAGAACCATGAGCATGCCCTGAAAAAAAGAACTGTGTTTCCTACTCATACGGACCATATGTAGTCCAACTCTGCTTATGAAACTGATACAGACCACAGCTCCTCTTACATAAATGATCTTTAGTTAATAGTGATCATCGCGTTGGGCTCTATAAATGTGTAAAATCATTTGAGCTGAAAATTCACTTGGTTTACATGAAATGAACTCTTGTTTGTAGGAAGACACAGATCTTGGGGTACACCTCAGTTTCTGAAGGGAAATTCAGACCAGAGTTCTCATCCATTAAACACACTCTGTTTTAACACAAGAAGCAAGCTCTTATTTCCAGAGTCTAAAATACAGAAAGAACCATGAGCATGCCCTGAAAAAAAGAACTGTGTTTCCTACTCATACGGACGATATGTAGTTCAACTCTGCTTATGAAACTGATACAAACCATAGCTCCTCTTATATAAATGCTCTTTAGTTAATAGTGAGAATCATGTTGGGTTTGAGAACTGCAAAAAATCATTTAAGCACAAAATTCACTGGTTTTACCAGAAATGAACTCTTGCTGGTAGGAAGGCACTGATCCTGGGGTTTAACTCCGGTTCTGAAGGAAAATTCAGAACAAAATTCTCATCCCTGAAAAACACTCTGTTTTAAGGCAAGAAAGATCCTCTTCTTTCCAGCTTCTCCAATGCAGTAAGAACCATGAACATCTCCAGAAAAAAGAACTGTGTTTCCTATTCATACAGACCATATTTAGTTCAACTCTGCTTATGAAACTGATACAAACCACAGCTCCTCTTACACAAATGCTCTTTAGTTAATAGTGAGAATCGCATTTTGGTTCGAGAAATGCAAAAAATCATTTGAGCCGAAAATTCACTTGGTTTACAAGAAATGAACTCTTGCTGGTAGGAAGTCACAGATCATGGTGTTTAACTCCGTATGTAAAGGAAAATTCAGACCAGAGTTCTCATCCATGAAACACACCCTGTTCTAATGCAAGAAGCAAGCTCTTCCTTCCAGAGTCTCAAATACAGCAAGAAACATGAGCATGCCCGGAAAAAAATAACTGTGTTTCCTACTCATACAGACCATATGTAGTTCAACTCTGCTTATGAAACTGATACAAAAGACAGCTCCTCTTACATAAATCGTCTTTAGTTAATAGTGAGAATCGCGTTTTGGTTCGTGAACTGCGAAAAATCATTTGAGCCGAAAATTCAATGAGTTTACCAGAAAAGAAATCTTGCTTGTAGGAAGACACAGATCCTGGCGTTTAACTCCGTTTCTGAAGACAAATTCAGACCACAATTCTCAACCCTGACAAACACTCTGTTTTAAAGCAAGAAGCAAGCTCTTCTTTCCAGCGTCTCCAATAGAGCAGGAACCATGAGCATTCCCTGAAAAAAAGAACTGTGTTTCCTATTCGTACAGACCTTATGTAGTTCAACTCCTGTTATAAAACTGATACAACCCACAGCTCCTCTTACATAAATGCTCTTAATTAATAGTGAGAATCGCCTTTTGGTTCGTGAAATGCAAAAAATCATTTGAGCCGAAAATTCACTTGGTTTACCAGAAATGATCTCTTGCTGGTAGGAAGGCACAGATCATGGTGTTTAACTCCGTATGTAAATGAAAATTCAGACCAGAGTTCTCATCCATGAAACACACCCTGTTTTAATGCAAGAAGCAAGCTCTTTTTTCCAGCTTCTCCAATACAGCAGGAACCATGAGCATTCCCTGCAAAAAAGAACTGTGTTTCCTATTCATACAGACCATATGTAGTTCAACTCCTGTTATGAAACTGATACAACCCACAGCTCCTCTTACATAAACGCTCTTTAGTTAATAGTGAGAATTGCGTTTTGGTTCGTGAAATTCAAAAAATCATTTGAGCCGAAAATTCATTTGTTTTAACAGAAATAAACTCTTGCTGGTAGGAAGACAAAGATCATGGTGTTTAACTCCGTATGTAAAGCGAAATTCAGACCAGAGTTCTCATCCATGAAACACTCCCTTTTTTCATGCAAGAAGCAAGCTCTTCCTTCCAGAGTCTAAAATACAGCATGAACCGTGAGCATGCCCTGAAAAAAAGAACTGTGTTTCCTACTCATGCTGACCATATGTAGTTCAACTCTGCTTATGAAACTGATACAAACCACAGCTCCTCTTATATAAATGCTCTTTAGTTAATAGTGAGAATCATGTTGGGTTCGATAACTGCGAAAAATCATTTCAGCCAAAATTCACTGGTTTTACCAGAAAGGAACTCTTGCTTGTAGAAAGACATTGATCCTGGGGTTTAACTCTGTTTCTGTAGGCATTTTCAGACCAAAATTCTCATCCCTGAAAAACACTCTGTTTTAAGGCAAGAAAGATCCTCTTCTTTTCAGCTTCTCCAATGCAGTAAGAACCATGAGCATGTCCAGAAAAAAGAACTGTGTTTCCTATTCATACAGACCATATGTAGCTCAACTCCTGTTATGAAACTGATAAAAACCACAGCTCCTCTTACATAAATCGTCTTTAGTTAATAGTGAGAATCGCGTTTTGGTTCTAGAATTGCGAAAAATCATTTGAGCCAAAAATTCAATGAGTTTACCAGAAAAGAAATCTTGCTTGTAGGAAGACACAGATCCTGGCGTTTAACTCCGTTTCTGAAGACAAATTCAGACCAGAATTCTCAACCCTGAAAAACACTCTGTTTTAAAGCAAGAAGCAAGCTCTTCTTTCCAGTGTCTCCAATACAGCAAGAACCATGAGCATTCCCTGAAAAAAAGAACTGTGTTTCCTATTCGTACAGACCTTATGTAGTTCAACTCCTGTTATGAAACTGATACAACCCACAGCTCCTCTTACATAAATGCTCTTTAGTTAATAGTGAGAATCGCGTTTTGGTTCGTGAAATGCTAAAAACCATTTGAGCCGAAAATTCACTTGGTTTACCAGAAATGAACTCTTGCTGGTAGGAAGACACAGATCATGGTGTTTAACTCCGTATGTAAAGGGAAATTCAGACCAGAGTTCTCATCCATGAAACACACCCTGTTATAATGCAAGAAGCAAGCTCTTCTTTCCAGCTTCTCCAATACAGCAGGAACCATGAGCATTCCCTGAAAAAAAGAACTGTGTTTCCTACTCATGCGGACCATATGAAGTTCAACTCTGCTTATGAAACTGATACAAACCACAGCTCCTGTTACATAAATGCTCTTTAGTTAATAGTGAGAATCGCGTTGGGTTCCTGAACTGGGAAAAATCATTGGAGCCCAAAATTCACTGGGTTTACCAGAAATGAACTCTTGCTTGTAGGAAGACACTGATCCTGGGGTTTAACTCCGTTTCTGAAGGTAAATTCAGACCAGAGTTGTAATTCTTTTAACACACTCTGATTTAGCACAAGAAGCAAGCTCTTATTTCCGGAGTCTAAAATACGGCAAGAACCATGAGCATGCCCTGAAAAAAAGAACTGTGTTTCCTACTCATACGGACCATATGTAGTTCAACTGTGCTTATGCAACTGATACAGAGCACACCTCCTCTTACATAAATGCTCTTTAGTTAATAGTGAGAATCATGTTGGATTCGTGAACTGCGAAAAATCATTTGAGCCCAAAATTCACTGGTTTTACCCGAAATGAACTCTTGCTTGTAGGAAGACACTGAGCCTGGGGTTTAACTCCGTTTCTGAAGGCAAATTCAGACCAGAGTTCTCATCCCTGAAAAACACTCTGTTTTAAGGCAAGAATCATCCTCTTCTTTCAAGCGTCTCCAATATAGTAAGAAACATGAGCATGTCCAGAAAAAAAGAACTGTTTCCTACTTATACAGACCATATGTAGTTCAACTATACTTATGAAACTGATACAAACCACAGTTCCTATTACTTTAATCCTCTTTAGTTAATAATGAAAATAGCATAGGGTTCGTGAATTGCTAAAAATCATTTGAGCCCAAAATTCACTGGGTTTACCAGAAATTAACTCTTGCTTGTAGGAAGACACAGATCCTGGGTTTTAACTCCGTTTCTGAAGGCAAATCCAGACCAGAGTTCTAATCCCTGAAAAATAGTCTCTTTTAACGCAAGAAGCAAGCTCTTATTTCCAGAGTCTAAAATATAGCAAGAACCATGAGCATGCCCTGAAAAAAAGAACTGTGTTTCCTACTCATACGGACCATATGTAGTCCCACTCTGCTTATGAAACAGATACAGACCACAGCTCCTCTTACATAAATGCTCTTTAGTAAATAGTGATAATCTCGTTGGGTTCTAGAACTGTGTAAAGTCATTTGAGCCGAAAATTCACTTGGTTTACCAGAAATGAACTCTTGCTGGTAGGAAGAAACAGATCCTGCTGTTTAACTCCGTTTCTGAAGGGAAATTCAGACCAGTTTTCATCCATGAAACACACCCTGTTTTAATGCAAGAAGCAAGCTCTTCTTTCCAGAGTCTAAAATACAGCAGGAAACATGAGCATGCAAGAAAAAAAAATAACTGTGTTTCCTACTCATGCAGACCATATGTAGTTCAACTCTGCTTATGAAACTGATACAAACCACGGCTCCTATTACATAAATTCTCTTTAGTTAATAGTGAGAATCATGTTTGGTTCGTGAACTGTGAAAAATCATTTGAGCCCAAAATTCACTGGTTTGACCAGAAATGAACTCTTGCTTGTAGGAAGACACTGATCCTGTGGTTTAACTCCGTTTCTGAAGGCAAATTCAGACCAGAATTCTCATCCCTGAAAAACACCCTGTTTTAAGGCAAGATAGATCCTCTTCTTTCCAGCTTCTCCAATACAGTAAGAATAAATGAGCATGCACAGAAAAAAGAACTGTGTTTCCTACTCATTCGGACCAGATTTAGTTCAACTCTGCTTATGAAACTGACACAAACCACAGCTCGTCTTACATAAATGCTCTTAAGTTAATAGTGAGAATTGAGTTTTAGTTCGTGAACTGAGGAAAATCATTTGTGCCCAAAAGTCACAGATTTAACCAGAAATGATCTCTTGCTTTTAGGAAGACACAGATCCTGGGGTTTAACTCCGTTTCTGAAGGGAAATTCAGACCAGTGTTCTCATCCCTGAAACACACTCTGTTTTAACGCAAGGAGCAAGCTCTTCTTTCCAGAGTCTAAAATACAGCAAGAACCATGAGCATGCCCTGAAAAAAAGAACTGTGTTTCCTACTCATACCTTCCATATGAAGTCCAACTTTGCTTATGAAACTGATACAGACCACAGCTCCTCTTACATAAATGATCTTTAGTTAATAGTGAGAAACATGTTGGGTTCGATAACTGCGAAAAATCATTTGAGCCCAAAAATCACTGGTTTTACCAGAAATGAACTCTTGCTTGTGGGAGGACACTGATCCTCGGGTTTAACTCCGTTTCTGAAGGCAAATTCTGACCAGAATTCTCATCCCTGAAAACCACTCTGTTTTAAGGCAAGAAAGATCCTCTTCTTGCCAGCTTCTCCAATTAAGTAAGAACCATGAACATGCTCAGAAAAAAGAACTGTGTTTCCTATTCATACAGACCATATGTAGTTCAACTCCTGTTATGAAACTGATACAAACAACAGCTCCTCTTACATAAATCCTCTTTAGTTAATAGTGAAAATCGCGTTTTAGTTCTAGAACTGCGAAAAATCATTTGAGCCGAAAATTCAATGAGTTTACCAGAAAAGAACTCTTGCTTGTAGGAAGACACAGATCCTGGCGTTTCACTCCGTTTCTGAAGACAAATTCAGACCACAATTCTCAACCCTGACAAACACTCTGTTTTAAAGCAAGAAGCAAGCTCTTCTTTCCAGCGTCGGCAATAGAGCAGGAACCATGAGCATTCCCTGAAAAAAGGAACTGTGTTTCCTACTCATAACGACCATATGTAGTACAACTCTGCTTATGAAACTGATAGAGAACACAGCTCCTCTTACATAAATGCTCTTTTGTTAATAGTGATAATCGCGTTGGGTTCTAGAACTGTGTAAAATCATTTGAGCCGAAAATTCACTTGGTTTACCACAAATGAACTCTGGCTTGTAGGAAGACACAGATCATGGGGTTTAACTGCATTTGTGAAGGGAAATTCAGATGAGAGTTCTCATCCATGAAACACACCTTGTTTTAATGCCAGAAGGAAGCTCTTCTTTCCAGACTCTAAAATACAGCAAGAACAATGAGCATGCCCTGAAGAAAAGAACTGTGTTTCCTACTCATACGGACCATATTTAGGTCAACGCTGCTTATGAAACTGATACAAACCACAGCTCGTCTTACATAAATGCTCTTTAGTTAGTATTGAGAATCGCGTTTTTGGTCGTAAATGCGTAAAATCATTTGAGTCCAAAATTCACTGGTTTAACCAGAAATGAACTCTTGCTTGTAGAAAGACACAGATCCTGGGGTTTAACTCCGTTTCTGAAGGGAAATTCAGACCAATGTTCTCATCCCTGAAACACACTCTGTTTTATCGCAAGAAGCAAGCTCTTATTTCCGGAGTCTAAAATACGGCAAGAACCATGAGCATGCCCTGAAGAAAAGAACTGTGTTTCCTAATCATACGGACAATATTTAGTTCAACTCTGCTTATGAAACTGATACAAACCACAGCTCGGCTTACATAAATGTTCTTTAGTTAATAGTGAGAATCGCGTTTTGGTTCGTGAACTGCAAAAAATCATTTGAACCCAAAATTCACTGGTTTAACCAGAAATGAACTCTTGCTTGTAGGAAGACACAGATCCTGGGGTTTAACTCCGTTTCTGAAGGGAAATTCAGACCAATGTTCTCATCCCTGAAACACACTCTGTTTTAACCCAAGAAGCAAGCTCTTATTTCCGGAGTCTAAAATATGGCAAGAACCATGAGCATGCCCTGAAAAAAAGAACTGTGTTTCCTACTCATACGGACCATATGGAGTCCAACTTTCCTTATGAAACTTATACACACCACAGCTCCTCTTACATAAATAATCTTTAGTTAATAGTGAGAATCACGTTGGGTACTATAACTGTGTAAAGTCATTAGAGCCGAAAATTCACTGGGATTACCACAAATGAACTCTTGCTTGTAGGAAGACAAAGATCCTGGGGTTTAACTCCGTTTCTGAAGGCAAATTCCCACCAGAGTTCTCATCCATGAAACACACCCTCTTTTAATGCAAGAAGCAAGCACTTATTTCCAGAGTCTAAAATACAGCAAGAACTATGAGCATGCCCTGAAAAACAGACATGTTTTTACTATTCATGCGGACCATTATTAGTTCAACTCTGTTTATGAAACAGATACAGACCACACCTCCTCTTACATAATTGCTCTTTATTTAATAGTGAGAATAGCGTTGGTTTCCTGAAATTCAAAAAATAATTTGAGCCCAAAATTCACTGGGTTTACCAGAACTAAACTCTTGCTTGTAGGAAGACACAGATCATGGGGGTTTAACTCCGTTTCTGAAGGGAAATTCAGACCAATGTTCTCATCCCTGAAACACACTCTGTTTTATCGCAAGAAGCAAGCTCTTATTTCCGGAGTCTAAAATACGGCAAGAACCATGAGCATGCCCTGAAGAAAAGAACTGTGTTTCCTAATCATACGGACAATATTTAGTTCAACTCTGCTTATGAAACTGATACAAACCACAGCTCGGCTTACATAAATGTTCTTTAGTTAATAGTGAGAATCGCGTTTTGGTTCGTGAACTGCAAAAAATCATTTGAACCCAAAATTCACTGGTTTAACCAGAAATGAACTCTTGCTTGTAGGAAGACACAGATCCTGGGGTTTAACTCCGTTTCTGAAGGGAAATTCAGACCAATGTTCTCATCCCTGAAACACACTCTGTTTTAACGCAAGAAGCAATCTCTTATTTCCAGAGTCTAAAATACGGCAAGAACCATGAGCATGCCCAGAAAAAAAGAACTGTGTTTCCTACTCATACAGACCATAAGTAGTTCAACTCTGCTTATGTAATGATACAAACCACAGCTCCTCTTACATAAATCCTCTTTAGTTAATAGTGAGAATCGCGTTTTGTTTGTGAACTTTGAAAAATCATTTGAGTTCAAAATACCCTGGGTTTACCAGAAAAGAACTCTTGCTTGTAGGAAGACACACATCCTGGGGTTTAAGTCTGTTTCAGAAGGTAAATTCATACCAGTGTTCTCATCCCTGAAACACACTCAGATTTAATGTAAGAAGCAAGCTCTTCTTTCCTGAGTCTAAAATACAGCAGGAAACATGAGCATGGCCTAAAAAACAGAACTGTGTTTCCTAATGATGCGGACCATATGTAGTTCATCTCTGCTTATGAAACTGATACAGACCATATCTCCTCTTACATAAATGCTCTTTAGTTAATAGTGATAATCGCGTTCGGTTCTAGAACTGTGTAAAATCATTTGAGCACAAAATTCACTTGGTTTAACAGAAATGAACTCTTGCTTGTAGGAAGACACAGATCATGGGGTTTACCTCCGTTTCTGAAGGAAAATTCAGATCAGAGTTCTCATCCATGAAACACACTCTGTTTTAATGCAAGAAGCAACCTCTTCTTTCCAGCATCTCCAATATAGGAAGAACAATGAGCATGCCCAGGAAAAAAGAACTGTGTTTCATACTCATACGGACCATATATTTTTCAACTCTGCTTATGAAACTGAAACAAACCGCAGCTCTTCTTACATGAATACTCTTTAGTTAATAGTGAGAATCACGTTGTGTTCGTGAACGACGAATAATCATTTGAGCCCAAAATTCACTGGGTTAACCAGAAATGAACTATTGCTTGTAGGAAAACACAGATCCTGGGGTTTAACTCCGTTTCTGAAGGGAAATTCAGACCAGAGTACTCATCCCTGAAACACACTCTGTTTTGACGCAAGAAGCAAGCTCTTCTTTCCAGAGTCTAAAATACAGCAAGAACCATGAGCATGCCCTGAAAAAAAGAACTGTGTATCCTACTCATAAGGACCATATGTATTCAGCTCTGTTTATGAAACTTATACAAACCGCCGCTCTGCTTACATCAATGCTCTTTAGTTAATAGTGATAATTGTGTTGTGTTTGTGAACTGTTTAAAGTCATTTGAGCCGAAAATTCACTTGGTTTACCAGAAATGAACTCTTGCTTGGAGGAAGACACAGATTCTGGGGTTTAACTCCGTTTCTGAAGGGAAATTCAGACCAGAATTCTCATCCCTGAAAAACACTCTGTTTTATGGCATGAATCATCCTCTTCTTTCCAGGTTCTCCAATACAGTAAGAACCAAGAGCAGGCCAAGAAAAAAAGAACTATGCTTCCTACTCATACGGACCATATGTAGTTCAACTCTGCTTATGAAATGATACAGACCACAGCTCCTCTTACATAAATGGTATTTAGTTAATAGTGATAATCGCATTGGGTTCTAGAACTGTGCAAAGTCATTTGACCCGAAAATTCACTTGGTTTACCAGAACTGAACTCTTGCAGGTAGGAACACACAGATCATGCGGTTTAACTCCGTTTGTAAAGGGAAATTCAGACCAGAGTTCTCATCCATGAAACACACCCTGTTTTAATGCAAGAAGCAAGCTCTTCTTTCCAGCGTCTCCAATACAGCAAGTACCATGAGCATGCCCTAAAAAAAACAACTGTTTTTCCTACTCATACGGACCATATGCAGTTCATCTCTGCTTATGAAACTGATACAAACCACAGCTCCTCTTACATAAATGCTCTTTAGTTAATAGTGAGATTGGCGTTGGGTTCGTGAACTGCAAAATATCATTTAATCGCAAAAATCACTTGGTTTACCAGAAATGAACTCTTGCTTGTAGGAAGACACAGATCCAGGGGTTTAACTCCGTTTCAGAAGGGAAATTCAGACCAGAGTTCTCATGCCTGAAACACACTCTGTTTTAAAGCAAGAAGCAAGCTCTTTTCTCCAGAGTCTAAAATACAGCAAGAACCATGAGCATCCCCAGAAAATAGAACTGTGTTTCCTACTCATACAGACCATAAGTACTTCAACTCTGCTTATGAAATGATACAAACCACAGCTTCTCTTACATAAATCCTCTTTAGTTAATAGTGAGAATCGCGTTTTGGTTCGTGAACTGCTGAAAATCATTTGAGCCCAAAATTCACTGGTTCTACCAGAAATGAACTCTTGCTTGTAGGAAGACACTGATCCTGGGGTTTAACTCCGTTTCTTAATGGAAATTCAGACCAGTGTTCTTATCCCTGAAACACACTCTGTTTTGACGCAGGAAGCAAGCTCTTATTTCCAGAGTCTAAAATACTGCAAGAACCATGAGCATGCCCAGAAAATAGAACTGTGTTTGTACTCATACGGAACAAATGTAGTTCAACGATGCTTATGAAATGATACAGACAACAGCTCCTCTTACATAAAAGCTCTTTAGTTAATAGTGATAATCGAATTGGGTAATAGAACTGTGTAAAGTCATTTCAGCCGAAAATTCACTTGGTTTAGCACAAATGAACTCTTGCTTGTAGGAAGAAGCAGATCATGGGATTTAACTACATTTGTGAAGGGAAATTCAGACCACAGTTCTCATCCATGAAACACATCTTGTTTTAATGCAAGAAGCAAGCTCTTCTTTCCAGAGTCTAAACTACAGCAAGAACCATGAGCATGCCCTGAAATAAAGAACTGTGTATCCTACTCATAAGGTCCATATGTATTCAACTCTGCTTATGAAACTTATACAAACCGCCGCTCTGCTTACATCAATGTTCTTAAGTTAATAGTGATAATCGTGTTGGGTTTGTGAACTGTGTAAGTCATTTGAGCCGAAAATTCACTTGGTTTACCAGAAATGAACTCTTGCTTGGAGGAAGACACAGATCCTGGGGTTTAACTCCGTTTCTGAAGGCAAATTCAGAACAGAATTCTCAACCCTGAAAAACACTCTGTTTTAAGGCAAGAAGCAATCTCTTCTTCCCAGAGTCTAAAATACAGCAAGAACCATGAGCATGCCCAGAAAAAAAGAACTGTGTTTCCTACTCATACGGAACATATGGAGTCCAACTCTGCTTATGAAACTGATACAGACCACAGCTCCTCTAACATAAATGCTCTTTAGTTAATAGTGAGAATCGCGTTGGGTACTATAACTGTGTAAAGTCATTAGAGCCAAAAAATCCCCTGGATTACCACAAATGCACTCTTGCTTTTAGCAATACAAAGATCCTGGGTTTTAACTCCGTTTCTGAAGGGAAATTCCCACCAGAGTTCTCATCCATAAAACACACTCTCTTTTAATGCAAGAAGCAAGCTCTTATTTCCAGAGTCTAAAATACAGCAAGAACCATGAGCATGCCCTGAAAAAAAGAACTGTGTTTCGTACTCATACGGACCATATGTAGTACAACTCTGCTTATGAAACTGATACAAAACACGGCTCCTCTTACATAAATGCTCTTTAGTTAAAAGTGAGAATCATGTTGGGTTCGTGAACTGCGAAAAATCATTTGAGAGCAAAATTCACTGGTTTAACCAGAAATGAACTCTTGCTTGTAGGAAGACACTGATCCTGGGGTTTAACTCTGTTTCTGAAGGCAAATCCAGACCAGAATTCTCATCCCTGAAAAACACTCTGCTTTAATGCAAGTAGCAAGCTCTTCTTCCCAGAGTCTAAAATACAGCAAGAACAATGAGCATGCCCAGAAAAAAAGAACTGTGTTTCCTACTCATACAGACCACAAGTAGTTCAACTCTGCTTATGAAATGATACAAACCACAGCTCCTCTTACATAAATCCTCTTTAGTTAATAGTGAGAATCGCGTTTAGGTTCGAGAACTGTGAAAAATCATTTGAGTTCAAAATACCCTGGGTTTACCAGAAAAGAACTCTTACTTGTAGGAAGACACACATCCCGGGGATTAAGCCCGTTTCAGAAGGTAGATCATACCAGAGTTCTCATCGCTGAAACACACTCAGATTTAATGCAAGAAGCAAGCTCTTCTTTCCTGAGTCTAAAATACAGCAGGAACCATGAGCATGGCCTGAAAAAAGAGATGTGTTTCCTACTCATGTGGACCATATGTAGTTCAACTCTGCTTATGAAACTGATACAGACCATATCTCCTCTTACATAAATGCTCTTTAATTAATAGTGATAATCGCGTTCGGATCTAGAACTGTGTAAAATCATTTCAGCACAAAATTCACTTTGTTTAACAGAAATGAACTCTTGCTTGTAGGAAGACACAGATCATGGGGTTTAACTCAGTTTCTGAAGGAAAATTCAGAACAGAGTTCTCATCCATGGAACACACTCTGTTTTAATGCAAGAAGCAAGCTCTTCTTACCAGCATCTCCCATATAGCAAGAACAATGAGCATGCCCAGAAAAAAAGAACTCTGTTTCATACTCATACAGACCATATGTTGTTCAAGTCTGCTTATGAACCTGAAACAAACTACAGCTCCTCTTACATAAATGCTCTTTAGTTAATAGTGATAATTGCGTTAGGTTCTAGAACAGTGTAAAATCATTCGAGCACATATTCACTTGGTTTAACAGAAATGAACTCTTGCTTGTAGGAAGACACAGATCATGGTGTTTAACTCCGTTTCTGAAGGGAAATTCAGACCAGAGTTCTCATCCCTGAAACACACTCTGCTTTAATGCAAGAAGCAAGCTCTTCTTTCCAGAGTCTAAAATATAGCAAGAACCATGAGCATGCCCTGACAAAAAACTGTTTTTCCTACTCATATGGAACATATGTAGTTCAACTGTGATTATGAAACTGATACAAACCACAGCTGCTCTTACATAAATCCTCTTTAGTTAATAGTGAGAATCGCCTTTTGGTTTGTGAACTGTGAAAAATCATTTGAGTTCAAAATACCCTTGGTTTACCAGAAAAGAACTCTTGCTTGTAGGAAGACACACATCCTGGGGTTTAAATCCGTTTCAGAAGGTAAATTCAGACCAGAGTTCTCATCCCTGAAGCACTCTCAGATTTAATGCAAGAAGCAAGATCTTCTTTCCTGAGTCTAAAATACAGCAGGAACTATGAGCATGGCCTGAAAAAAAGAGATGTGTTTCCTACTCATGCGGACCATATGTAGTTCAACTCTGCTTATGGAACTGATACAAACAACAGCTCCTCTTACATAAATCCTCTTTAGTTAATAGTGAGAATAGCGTAGGATTCGTGAACTGTGAAAAATCATTTGAGCAGAAAATTCACTAGGTTTACCAGAAATGACCTCTTGCAGGTAGGAACACACAGATCATACGGTTTAACTCCGTTTGTAAAGGGAAATTCAGACCAGAGTTCTCATCCCTGAAACTCACTCTGTTTTGAGGCATGAGTCATCTTCTTCTGTCCAGGGTCTCCAATACAGTAAGAACAATGAGCATGCCCTGAAAAAAAGAACTGTGTATCCTACTCATAAGGACCATATGTATTCAACTTTGCTTATGAAACTTATACAAACCACCGCTCTGCTTACATCAATGCTCTTTAGTTAATAGTGATAATCGTGTTGGGTTTGTGAACTGTGTAAAGTAATTTGATCCAAAAACTCACTTGGTTTACCAGAAATGAACTCTTGCTTGGAGGAAGACACAGATCCTGGGGATTAACTCCGTTTCTGAAGGCAAATTCAGACCAGAATTCTCATCCCTGAAACACACTCTGTTGTAAGGCATGAATCATCGTCTTCTTTCCAGGTTCTCCAATACAGTAAGAACCATGAGCATGCCAAGAAAAAAAGAACTGTGTTTCCTACTCATATGGACCGTATGTAGTTCTACTCTACTTATGAAATGATAGAGACCACAGCTCCTCTTACATAAATGGTCTTTAGTTAATAGTGATAATCGCATTGTGTTCCAGAACTGTGCAAAGTCATTTGACCCGAAAATTCACTTGGTTTACCAGAACTGAACTCTTGCTTATAGGAAGACACAGATCCAGGGGTTTAACTCCGTTTCAAAAGGGAAATTCAGACTAGAGTTCTCATGCCTGAAACACACTCTGTTTTAACGCAAGAAGCAAGCTCTTCTTTCCAGAGTCTAAAATAGAGCAAGAACCATGAGCATGCCCTGAAAAAAAGAACTGTGTTTCCTACTCACGCGTACCATATGTAGTTCAACTCTGCTTATGAAACTGATACAAACAATAGCTCCTCTTACATAAATCCTCTTTAGTTAATAGTGAGAATACCGTAGGGTTCCTGAACTGTGAAAAATCATTTGAGCCAAAAATTCACTGGGTTTACCAAAAATGAACTTGCTTGTAAGAAGACACAGATCCTGGGGTTTAACTCCATTTCTGAAGGGAAATTGAGACCAGAATTCTCATCCCTGAAAAACACTCTGTTTTAAGGCATGAATCATCCTCTTCTTTCCAGGTTCTCCAATACAGTAAGAACCATGAGCATGCCAAGAAAAAAAGAACTGTGTTTCCTACTCATACGGACCCTATGTAGTTCAACTCTGCTTATGAAATGATACAGACCATATGTCCTCTTACATAAATGCTCTTTAGTTAATAGTGATAATCGCGTTCAGATCTAGAACTTTTTAAAATCATTTGAGCACAAAATTCACTTGGTTTACCAGAAATGAACTCTTGCTTGCAGGAAGACCCAGATCATTGGGTTTAACTCCGTTTCTGATGGAAAATTCAGATCAGAGTTCTCATCATTGAAAAACACTCTGTTTTAATGCAAGAAGCAAGCTCATCTTTCCAGAGTCTCCAATATAGCAAGAACAATGAGCATGGCCAGAAAAAAAGAACTGTGTTTCCTACTCATACGGACCATATGTAGTTCAACTCTGCTTATGAAACTGATACAAGCCATATCTCCTCTTACATAAATGCTCCTTAGTTAATAGTGAGAATCGCGTTGTATTTGTGAATGAAAAATAATCATTTGAGACCAAAACTCACTGGGTTAACCAGAAATGAAGTCTTGCTTGTACGAAAACACAGATCCTGGGGATTAACTCCGTTTCTGAAGGGAAATTCAGCCCAGAGTACTCATCCCTGAAACATACTGTTTTAAGGCAAGAAGCAAGCTCTTCTTTCCAGAGTCTAAATTACAGCAAGAACCATGAGCATGCCCTGAAAAAATCTACTGTGTTTCCTACTCATGCGGACCATATGTAGTTCAACTCTGCTTATGAAATGATACAGACCACAGCTCCTCTTACATACATGCTCTTTAGTTAATTGTGAGAATCGTGTTGGGTTCCTGAACTGCTAAAAATCATTTGAGCCCAAAATTCACAGGGTTTACCTGAAATGAACTCTTGCTTATAGGCAGACACAGATCCTGGGGTTTAACTACGTTTGTGAAGGGATATTCAGACCAGAGTTCTCATCCCTGAAAAAGACTCTGTTTTAAGGCAAGAATCATCCTCTTCTTTCCAGCTTCTCCAATACAGTAAGAACAATGAGCATGCCCAGAAAAAAAAACTGTGTTTCCTACTCATACGGACCATATGTAGTTCAACTCTGCTTATGAAATGATACAGAATACAGCTCCTCTTCCATAAGTACTCTTTAGTTAATAGTGATAATCGCGTAGGGTTCTAGAACTGTGTAAAGTCATTGGAGCCGAAAATTCACTTGGTTTACCATAAATGAACACTTGCTGGTAGGAAGACTCTGATACTGGGGTTTAACTCCGTTTCTCAAGGCAAATTCAGACCAGAGTTCTCATCCCTGAAAAACACTCTGATTTTAGGCAAGAATCATCCTCTTCTTTCCAGCCTCTCCAATATAGTAAGAACCATGATCATGCCAAGAAGAAATGAACTGTGTTTCCTACTCATATGGACCATATGTAGTTCAATTCTGCTTATGAAACTGATACAAACCATATCTCCTCTTACATAAATGCTCCTTAGTTAATAGTGAGAATCGCGTTGTATTTGTGAACGACAAATAATCATTTGAGACCAAAATTCACTGGGTTAACCAGAAATGAACTCTTGCTTGTACGAAAACACAGATCCTGGGGATTAACTCCGTTTCTGAAGGGAAATTCAGCCCAGAGTACTCATCCCTGAAACACACTCTTTTAAGGCAAGATGCAAGCTCCTCTTTCCAGAGTCTAAATTACAGCAAGAACCATGAGCAAGCCCTGAAAAAAATAACTGTGTTTCCCACTCATACAGACCATATGTAGTTCAAATGTGCTTATGAAAATGATACAAACCACAGCTCCTGTTACATACATGCTCTTTAGTTAATAGTGAGAATCGTGTTGGGTTCCTGAACTGCGAAAAATCATTTGACTCCAAAATTCACTGGGTTTACCAGAAATGAAATCTTGCTTGTAGGAAGACACAGATCTTGGGGTTTCACTCCGTTTCTGAAGGGAGATTCAGACCAGAATTCTCATCCCTGAAACACACACTGTTTTAACACAAGAAGCGACCTCTTCTTTCCAGAGTCTAAAATACAGCAAGAACCATGAGCATGCCCTGAAAAAGAGAACTGTGTATCCTACTGATAAGGACCATATGTATTCAAGTCTGCTTATGAAACTTATACAAACCACAGCTCTGCTTACATCAATGCTCTTTAGTTAATAGTGAGAATCGCGTTGGGTTCGTGAACTGCGAATAATCATTTGAGCTCAAAATTCACTGGGTTTACCTGAAATGAACTCTTGCTTGGAGGAAGACACAGATCCTGGGGTTTAACTCCATTTCTGAAGGCAAATTCAGACCAGAGTTCTTATCCCTGAAACTCACTTGTTTTGAGGCATGAATCATCCTCTTCTGTCCAGGGTCTCCAATACAGTAAGAACCATGAGCATGCCCAGCTATAAAGAACTGTGTTTCCTACTCATACGGATCATATGTAGTCCAACTCTGCTTATGAAACTGATACAGACCATATGTCCTCTTACATAAATGCTCTTTAGTTAATAGTGGTAATCGCGTTCGGTTCTAGAACTGTTTAAAATCATTTGAGCACAAAATTCATTTGGCTTAAAAGAAATGAACTCTTGCTTGTAGGAAGACACAGATCATGGGGTTTAACTCCGTTTCTGAAGGAAAATTCAGATCATAGTTCTCATCCCTGAAACACACTCTGTTTTAACGCAAGAAGCAAACTTTTCTTTCCAGAGTCTAAAATACAGCAAGAACCATGAGCATGCTCTGAAAAAAAGAACTGTGTTTCCTACTCATACAGACCAAATGTAGTTAAACTCTGCTTATGAAACTGATTCAACCCACAGTTCTTCTTACATAATTCCTCTTTAGTTAATAGTGAGAATCGCGTAGGGTTCCTGAACTGCGAAAAATCATTTGAGCACAGAATTCACTGGGTTTACCTGAAATGAACTCTTGCTTGTAGGAAGACACAGATCCTGGGGTTTAACTCCAATTCTTAAGGCAAATTCAACCAGAATTCCAAACCTGAAAAACACTCTGTTTTAAGGGAAGAATCATCCTCTTCTTTCCATCTTCTCCTATACAGTAGGAACAATGAGCATGCCCAGAAAAATAACTGTATTTCCGACTCATACGGACCATATGAAGTTAAACTCTGCTTATGAAATGAAACAGACTACAGCTCCTCTTACATAAGTGCTCTTTAGTTATTAGTAATAATCGCGTAGGGTTCTAGAACTGTGTAAAGTCACTTGAGCCGAAAATTCACTTGGTTTACCAGAAATGAACTCTTGCTGGTAGGAAGACACCAATACTTGGGTTTAACTCCATTTCTGAGGGCAAATTCAGACAAGAATTCTCAACCCTGAAAAACACTCTGTTTGAAGGAAAGAATCATCCTCTTCTTTCCAGCGTCTCCAATATAGTAAGTAACATGAGCATGCCCAGAAAAAAAGAACTGTGTTTCCTACTCATACATAACATATGTAGTTCAACTCTGCTTATGAAACTGATACAAACCACAGCTCCTATAACATAAATCCTCTTTAGATAATAGTGAGAATAGCGTTGGGTTCGTGAACTGCAAAATATCATTTGAGCCCAAAATTCACTGGGTTTACCAGAAATGAACTCTTGCTTGTAGGAAGACACAGATCCAGGGGTTTAACTCCATTTCTGAAGGCAAATTCAACCAGAATTCTCAACCCTGAAAAACACTATGTTTTAAGGCAAGAATCATCCTCTTCTTTCCAGCTTCTCCAATACAGTAACAACAATGAGCATGCCCAGAAAAAAAAAACTGTATTTCCTACTCATACAGACCATATGTACTTCAACTTGCTTATGAAAATGATACAAACCACAGCTCCTGTTACATACATGCTCTTCAGTTAATAGTGAGAATCTTGTTGGGTTCCTGAACTGCGAAAAATCATTTGAGCCCAAAATTCACTGGGTTTACCAGAAATGAACTTTTGCTTGTAGGAAGACACAGATCCTGGGGTTTAACACCGTTTCTGAAGGGAGATGTAGACCAGAATTCTCATCCCTGAAACACACACTGTTTTAACATAAGAAGCGAGCTCTTCTTTCCAGTGTCTAAAATACAGCAAGAACCATGAGCATGCCATGAAAAAAAGAACTGTGTATCCTACTCATAAGGACCATATGTATTCAACTCTGCTTATGAAACTCATACAAACCACAGCTCTGCTTACATCAATGCTCTTTAGTTAATAGTGAGAATCGCGTTGGTTTCGTGAACAGCGAATAATCATTTGAGCTCAAAATTCACTGGGTTTACCTGAAATGAACTCTTGCTTGGAGGAAAACACAGATCCTGGGGTTTAACTCCGTTTCTGAAGGCAAATTCAGACCAGAATTCTCATCCCTGAAAAACACTGTGTTTTAAGGCATGAATCATCCTCTTCTTTCCATGTTCTCCAATACAGTAAGAACCTTGAGCATGCCAAGAAAAAAAGGACTGTGTTTCCTACTCATACGGACTATATGTAGTTCAACTCTGCTTATGAAAAGATACAGACCACAGCTCCTCTTATATAAATGGTCTTTAGTTAATAGTGATAATCGCATTTGTTCTAGAACTGTGTAAAGTCATTTGACCCGAAAATTCTCTTGGTTTACCAGAACTGAACTCTTGCAGGTAGGAAGACACAGATAATGGGGATTAACTCCGTTTGTGAAGGGAAGTTCAGACCAGAGTTCTCATCAAAGAATCACACCCTGTTTTAATGCAAGAAGCTGGCTCTTCTTTCTGAGTCTAAAATACAGCAAGAACCACGAGCATGCCCCCAAAAAAAAAAAAACAACTGTATTTCTTACTCATACAGACCATATGTAGTTCAACTCTGCTTATGAAACTGATACAAAACACTGCTCCTATTACATGAATGCTCTTTAGTTAATAGTGAGAATCATGTTGGGTTCATGAACTGCGAAAAAAATTTGACCCCAAAATTTACTGAGTTTACCAGAAATGAACACTTGCTCGTAGGAAGACACAGATCCTGGGGTTTAACTCCGTTTCTGAAGGCAAATTCAGAACCGAGTTCTCATCCCTGAAAAAAACTCTGTTTTAAGGCAAGAATCATCCTCTTCTATCCAGCTTCTCCAATACAGTAAGAAACATGAGCAATTCCAGAAAAAATGAACTGTGTTTCCTAATCATACAGACCATATGTAGTTAAACTCTGCTTATGAAAATGATACAGACCACAGCTCCTCTTACATAATTCCTCTTTAGTTAATAGTGAGAATCGCGTTGGGTTCCTGAACTGCGAAAAATCATTTGAGCACAAAATTCACTGGGTTTACCTGAAATGAACTCTTGCTTGTAGGAAGACACAGATCCTGGGGTTTAACTCCGTCTCTGAAGGGAAATTCAGACCAGAGTTCTCATCCCTGACACAACACTGTTTTAACACAAAAGCAAGCTCTTCTTTCCAGTGTCTAAAATAAAGCAAGAACCATGAGCATGCCCAGAAAAAAAGAACTGTGTTTCCTACTCATACGGACCATATGTAGTCCAACTCTGCTTATGAAATGATACAGACCACAGCTCCTCTTACATAAATGCTCTTCAGTTAATAGTGAGAATCATGTTGGGTTCGTGAACTGCAAAAAATCATTTGAGCCCAAAATTCACTTGGTTTACCAGAAATGAACTCTTGCTTGTAGGTAGACACAGATCCTGGCGTTTAATTCCGTTTCTGAAGAGAAATTCAGACCAGAGTTCTCATCCCTGAAACACACTCTGTTTTATTGCAAGAAGCAGGCTCTTCTTTCCATTGTCTAAAATACAGCAAGAACCATGAGCATGCCCTAAAAAAATAACTGTGTTTCCTACTCATACGGACCATAAGTAGTTCAACTCTGCATATGAAACTGATACAAACCACAGCTCTTCTTATATAAATGCTCTTTAGTTAATAGTGAGAATCATGTTGGGTTCGTCAATTGCAAAAAATCATTTGAGCCCAAAATTCACTGGGTTTACCAGAAATGAACTCTTGCTTGTAGGAAGTCAATGATACTGGGGTTTAACTCCGTTTCTTTAGGCAAATTCAGATAGAGTTCTCATCCCTGAAAAACACTCTGTTTGAAGGCAAGAATCATCCTCTTGTTTCCAGCGTCTCCAATATAGGAAGAAACATGAGCATGCCCAGAAAAAAAAGAATTGTGTTTCCTACTCATACGTAACATATGTAGTTCACCTCTATTAATGAAACTGATACAAACCACAGCTCCTCTAACATAAATCCTTAGTTAATAGTGAGAATAGCGTTGGGTTCATGAACTGCAAAATATCATTTGAGCCCAAAATTCACTGGGTTTACCAGAAATGAACTCTTGCTTGTAGGAAGACACAGATCCTGGGGTTTAACTCCATTTCTGAAGGGAAATTCAGATCAGAGTTTTCATCCCTGAAACACACTCTGTTTTAATGCAAGAAGCAAGCTCTTCTTTCCAGAGTCTAAAATACAGCAAGAACCATGAGCATGGACTGAATAAACAACTGTGTTTCCTATTCATATGGACCATATGTAGTTCAACTCTGCTTATTAAACTGATAAAAACCACACCTCCTCTTGCATAAATGCTCTTTATTTAATAGTGAGAAACACGTTCGGTTCGTGAACTGCTTAAAATTATTTGAGCCCAAAATTCACTGGGTTTACCAGAAATGAACTCTTGCTTGGAGGAAGACACAGATCCTGGGGTTTAACTCCGTTTCTGAAGGGTATTTCAGACCAGAATTCTCATCCCTGAAAAACACTATGTTTTAAGGCAAGAATCATCCTCTTCTTTCCAGGGTCTCCAATATAGTAAGAACCATGAGCATGCCCAGAAAAAAAGAACTGTGTTTCCTACTCATTCGGACCATATATAGTTCTACTCTCCTTATGAAAGTAATATAGACCACAGCTCCTCTTACATAAATGCTCTTTAGTTAATAGTGATAATCGCGTTGTGTTCTAGAACTGTGTAAATTCATTTGAGCCAAAAATTCACTTGGTTTACTAGAAATGAACTCTTGCTTGTAGGTGTCGCGCCCGCCTCGACCAGCATGGAAGACACAACACCGGGATCCTTCTCATCACAGATTATTCGGACCTTTGATTAATTGCATTGTGTCTCTCTCGTTGGGGCAAGCCTCTCCCAGCACCTAAGTAGGGCTGGGCTGCCAACCCCAAGCAGCCACGTGGGCACTGTCCACAGGTTCACGCTTTTGCCAGCAACACACGAATCCAGCCATAGCCAAATAATGAGCTGTTTACCTTAAAGAGTGTTTGCCATCGGGATGGCAGAGGGGAGAAGCCAGCACCATCGTAGGGTGCGGCTACTTGTGGCTCTCTACAGTTTCCCCCTTTTTGTTTTACAAAGCAACAGGCAAGAGTAGAGTTCTGATCTCTGCTAAAATGGAACATGTACTAATGTTTGTCCAGGCGTCGTCCACCCAGAGAACACTAGACCCGTCTGATACCCTTTTCACAGAGGTTGGAGTTAGGGTACCAACCCACATGCAATCAGACTTGCTCTTCTTGAGGTCAGCGTATCATAACCTCAAGTGCAGTGCGCAGGCCTCGCATCCTGTGGAAAAACAAACAGAACCTCCTGCCCATGTCAGCACCGGATCAGGTCCATGCCAGACACCTGTCAAGGCATCTTTCCATTTCACCATTCCTTTGGAAGGACTGTGCTGACAATGATGCCTGTCTGCAGCAGAACAATTGGAAGCATCCAAATTCAAAAAATTCAGAGTAAATAATGCAAGAGAAAATCTGTCCTTAGGGGTACAGCCATAGTCTATTCCCCCTTTTTGTTTTTGAAGCAACTCCTTCAAGGAGCGATGAGCATGCTCCACAATGCCTTGACCTTGTGGATTATATGGTAGGCCATGTACAAGTTGCACATTCATCTGTTGACAGAAGGAAGTGAACTTCTGTACAGTATATGCAGGACCATTGACTGTCTTTAACTGTTGATGCTTACCCCATGCTGCCCAAGCTTCTAAGCAATGAGCAATGACATGAGAGGCCTTTTCTCCTGCCATTGGGGTGGCATGAATGATTCCAGAACAGGTATCAACAGATACATGTACATATTTGACACGTCCAAATTCAGAGATGTTTGTAACATCCATTTGCCATATTTTTAGGGGGAGCAAACCACGAGGGTTAACTCCTAATGTAGAAGGATGATGAAAAATGACACATTGGGAACAATCTAGTACCACCTTTCGTGCCTCTGCCCGTGAGATAGAAAACTTTTGTTGTAATGTCCTTGCATTAACATGAAATTCTTTGTGGAAAGCATATGCTCATTGTATGGCAGAAGCCACAAACATCCATTCCTGTCTAGTGCACTGATCCACTATGTCATTGCCTTTAGCCAATGGACCTGGCAGATTAGTATGTGCATGGATGTGTTGCACAAAAAAGGGATTTTTACGTTGCCAGATCAGTTTCTGTAACTGGCCAAACAATGAGCTAACCGGGCTAGACGATTTGATGGGCGCTGCACATTCAAGGCTTTTCAAAGCATTAACAACATGACTAGAATCTGACACTAAATTAAATGCAAATGGACAAGCCTTGAAAACTTCAAGAACTATTGAAAGCTCCACCTGTTGAGGTGCACCTGGCAAGAATTGATGCTTTACAGGTTCATTAGAATGCACCATATAAGCACCATAGCCTGTCTTAGACCCATCTGTAAATATAACACTTGCTCCTGGAATGGGCTTTGAAGCAGTTACTTTAGGGAAAACTACAGGATGTTCTTTAAAGAAAGTTAATAGTGGATGTTTAGGATAATGGCAATCTATGTATCCTGGATAGGTACAACGCAGTATTGCCCAATCATCTATGGCAGCACATAATACCTTGACTTGAGTAGAATCATAAGGAACAACTAGCGTTTGTGGTGATGTCCCAAAATATTGTAAACATTGTTGAATACCCTGTTGCACAAGTAATGCCACAGCAATAGGATAATACTCAATTGATTTTGCAGGTGAGATTTCAGTATAAATCCATAACAAGGGTCCTTTTTGCCATAAAATTCCCGTAGGTTGCAACTGGGTAGGCAGAATGCACAGGGTAATATCCTCATTATTTTGTACTCTTTGAAGAAAAGCTCTTTGTAGTTTATCTTCTAATTTTGTTAAGGCTTCTCGGGCTTTATTGGTTAATTGCCTCGGTGAATCCAAGGCTGCATCTCCAATTAAAATATCATATAATGGTTTTAACTCATAATTGGCCATTCCTAAACTTCCTCTTATCCAATTTATATCTCCTAATAATTTTTGAAAATCATTCAGTGTGCAAAGATGATCCTTCCTTAACTCTACCTTTTGTGGCATGATATGATGTTTAGTTATTTTAGAGCCAAGATAATTGACAACTTTGTTTGTTGCACCTTCTCAGGGGCAATACAGAGTCCCTTTGCTTTAGCAGTTCTACAAGTGAGTTATATGCTTCTTGAAGAATGCTCCCTTCTTTAGCTGCTAACAGTATATCATCCATATAATGGAGGCATTTTAGGCCTGGAAAACGTGCTCTCAAAGGTTCTAAAGCAGTAGCTACAAATAATTGACACATTGTAGGACTATTGGCCATGCCTTGTGGCAATACAACCCACTGATATCTTTTATCAGGTTCCTCATGATTAGTGGACAGTAAAGTGAAAGCGAATCTCTCACTGTCCTTGCTATTCAGTGGAATGGAAAAGAAGCAGTCCTTAATATCTACCACAATAATAGGCCAATTTTCAGGCAAGGCTGACAGCAATGGAAGACCACGCTGTACAGGTCCCATAATTCTCATTTGTTCATTTATAGCTCTAAGATCATGTAACAATCTCCATTTTCCTGATTTCTTCTTGATGACAAATATGGGTGTATTCCAGGGAGAAAGGGAGGGTTTAATATGCCCTTTCTCTAATTGCTCTTTCACTAATTGAAAAGCAGCATGCAATTTCTCAGAGGAGAGTGGCCACTGAGGAACCCAAACTGGCTCCTCTGTTACCCAGGTTATGGGAATGCCCTCCTCAGCGGCCTCTAGGAAAAACCCAACCCTTGTTTGGGTTTCCTAGGTACTGTTTGTATTGGCTCCTTTTTCCCTTGTAAAAATTTTCCCAGGCCAAAATCAGGATGACACCCCATGTTTTTCATAATATTTTTAGATTCTTTGGAGTATTCGTTACTCATCTGAAAGACCATGGATTTCATAAGATCCCTCCCCCAGAGGGACACTGGAAGCTCAAGGACATAGGGTTGCATAACGCCAGAGTGACCTTCGGAATCTTGCCAATTTAACAAATTTGCACTAACATTTGGAACACTGGCATAACCCAGTCCCTGCAATGTTTGTGAGGAAGCCTGTATAGGCCAACCTCGAGGCCAATCTTTGCTAGCTATGATACTGCGATCTGCACCAGTATCCAAAAGTCCCATTATCTTGATGCCATTAATAGTTAACTGTAATGTGGGTCTCTGATCTAAGTCTAAAGATAAAAATGTTAAATCTGTGCCTGAGGAGCCGAATCCGTTACTTCCTCTTTCTCTGTCATAGGCTGGGTGAGAATCATGTAAGCTGGGTAGCAGGATAAGTTGTGCAATTCTGTCTCCTGGGGAAATGGCAGTGATTCCTTTTGGTGACTCAACCATGATTTTAACTATACCTGTATAATCTGAGTCAATTATCCCAGGATGGACTCGTAATCCCCTTAAGGTAGTAGATGATCTCCCTATTAACAATCCCACTGTCCCAGGGTCAAGGGGGCCTTGAAAATCAGACTCCACTACTTGCACCCCCATTTGCGGGGTTAATACGAGTCTGGAGGTGGCACGGATGTCCAATCCTGCTGAACCTGCAGTGGCTCGCCACGGTGTTTGGGATGTCTGAGGGTTGGCCACTGCTCTTGGTTCCCTTCCTGTCTCTGATCCTCCATTGCCCCATATATTTGCGGGCCCTGAGGCTGGGGGTACCGCTGTCCATTTTTTGAAGGAGTATTATTCCTGAAAGGCTGTCCATTAACGTCCTTGACTGATCTGCACTCACTCGCCCAATGTTTTCCTTTCTTACACTTAGGGCACAGTCCCGGGGCCAGGCGTTGGGCACTGTTTGGTCTCTGGTTAATTTCCCCTTGATTACTTCCTCCTTGGGGGCAGTTGCGTCTCATATGCCACATTTTACCACATCGGAAGCAAGTCCCAGTGCCACCTGCCCTTTTCTGGCTAATTTGTAAAACTGCAGCAGCCAGCCCATCATTGGTTAGTGGTCCCCCTAGTTCCCTGCATACTTTCATCCAAACCTCTAATCCTTTAGTTTTATAAGGTGTAATAGCAGCTCTACATTCCTTAGTGCACTGCTCATAAACCAACTGCTTAACTAAAGGCATGGCTGTATCAGGATCACCAAATATCTTTCCAGCTGCATCCACTAGGCGAGCTACGAAATCTGAAAAGTGTTCCATGGGTCCTTGGACAATTTTAGTGAGATTACCACTAACTTCTCCTCTATTGGGCAATGCCTTCCAAGCTCTGGTAGCAATGTTGTTAATTTGCTCATAAACCTGGATAGGATACCCATTTTGCTGATTTGCAAATCTACCTTGTCCAAGTAACATATCCATATCGCAATCAGCCTGACCTCCACCGGCAGCCCTATTAGCTGCAGCCTGTTCACTAGCGAACTCTATCAGAAATGCTTTCCAATCTAAATACTGACCAGAGCTTAAACAGGCTCGTGCAAGGTTCATCCAGTCTGAGGGAGTCATAGCATGCCTATGCAGAGCTTCCAACTGAGATACTATAAAGGAAGCTGTAATGCCATATGTCCTGACAGACTCTGCTAATGATTTTACAACCTTGAATTCTAGAGGTTCATGATACCTCTGATTCTGAAATACAGGGAATGCAACTTGCATCTCCGTTCTGACTTTTCTCCATACTCTAGGATTGAAAGACATTCCGCCCTCTGCCCCCATTGCCCCAGGATACGGAGGGGGAGCAGAAGGGATCATGCTCTCATGGCCCTTTTCTAACTGTTTGAATCCTCCTCTTTCTTTTCTTTCTAACCCTTACTCGTTGCAACGACTCACAAATGGATTCAACATCCTCATCATCTGAGACAGAATCAGAGAGATCAGAAACACACGAGTAAACATCGGAAGCACACGAGTCTTCCAACTCAGAAAGGCTAGGATAAAATTTTGTGTCTTTTTTCTCAGCTTTTGTCTCCTTTTTTACCTGCCCTGTCTTTCCTGGTACTGTTCTCTTTGTGGCTGTCTTGTCCGAGGCTGCCCTGTCAGATCTCTCTTCCTGCAGTATTTCCAGAGCAGTTTGACCATTCTCAACTGCCTCACTGCATCTCTGATCTTTTAAAAATCCTCTTATTAGTCTCCAGACTGGTCTAACCCCCTGCTTAAGTGTGCCCTGTTCTGCGGCAAAATCTAAGTCTCTTCCCAACTTCTCCCAGGAAGGCACTGTGAGGCTTCCAGAAATTGCAAACCAAGGAGCAATTACATCACACTGTTCAAGAAATCGCTCTAGGGTGCGTTTTTTTATTTTCAGTTTCTTAGAGAGAAGCAGCTCGTTAAGAGGCAAAAAAATTGGGTGCGAGGAGGAGGCGCCCATGTTAGTATACCTTTTTTTTTTCTTTCCTCAATTTGAGAAGTTTCTGGGAGGTTTCTCAGAGCCTTTGCAGAATTGCTCCAGCCCTCCGGTTTACCTGTTTGTTTTGTTTTACCTGCTGGTTTTGTTTAACCTGCGGGTTTTGTTATGCAAATTACCCGTCCACTGTAGTCCCAGAACAGGTTCCACATGTTGACTTTGTTATTTTAATTACCCGTCCACTATAGTCGCGGCTCTGCTTTCCCACTCTGCCTTCTACAGGTGAGCGTTACCCGCTTTTGTCGCGGATCCCCAGTTTTTTCTGAGGACTTATCGGTATACTGCCTGACTGTAAATGAGATCTGGATCCGGAGAGAGCCGTGGTAATAGTCCCCGTAGGAGGCTACCACTTGTCGCGCCCGCCTCGACCAGCAAGGAAGACGCAACACCGGGATCCTTCTCATCACAGTTTATTCAGACCTTTGATTAATTGCATTGTGTCTCTCTCGTTGGGGCAAGCCTCTCCCAGCACCTAAGTAGGGCTGGGCTGCCAACCCCAAGCAGCCACGTGGGCACTGTCCACAGGTTCACGCATATGCCAGCAACACACGAATCCAGCCATAGACAAATAAGGAGCTGTTTACCTTAATGAGTGTTTGCCATCGGGAAGGCAGAGGGTAGAAGCCAGCACCATCATTAGGGTGCGGCTACACCTGGCTTTCTACATGTAGGGAGACACAGATCATGGGGTTTAACTTCGATTCTGAAGGGAAATTCCAACCAGAGTTCTGATCCATGAAACACACTCAGTTTTAATGCAAAAACCAAACTCTTCTTTCCAGCGTCTCCAATACAGCAAGAACCATGTGCATGCCCAGAAAAAAAGAACTGTGTTTCCTAATCATAAGGACCATATGTAGTTCAACTCTGCTTATGAAACTGATACAAACCACAGCTCCTCTTACATAAATGCTCTTTAGTTAATAGTGAGAATCGGTTTGGGTTGGTGAACTGCGAAAAATCATTTGAGCCCAAAATTCACTGGGTTGACCAGAAATGAACTCTTGCTTGTAGAAAGACACAGAACCTGGGGATTAACTCCATTTCTGAAGGGAAATTCAGACCAGAGTTCTCATCCCTGAAAAACACTCTGTTTTAAGGCAAGAATCATCCTCTTCTTTCCAGCTTCTCCAATACAATAAGACACATGAGCATTCCCAGAAAAAAAGAACTGTGTTTCCTACTCATACGGACCATATGGAGTTCCACTCTGCTTATGAAACTGATATAAACCACAGCTCCTCTTACATAAATCCTCTTTAGTTAATAGTGAGAATAGCCTAGAGTTCATGAACTGTGAAAATCATTTGAGCCCATAATTCATTGGGTTTATCAGCAATGAACTCTTGCTTGTAGGAAGACACAGACCCTGGGTTTTAACTCCGTTTCTGAAGGGAAATTCAAACCAGAGTTCTCATCCCTGAAACACACTCTGTTTTAACGAAGAAGCAAGCTCTAGTTTCCAGAGTCTAAAATACAGCAAGAACAATGAGCATGGACTGAAAAAAGGAACTGTGTTTCCTATTCATACGGGCCATATGTAGTTCAACTCTGCTTATGAAACTGATACAAACTACACCTCCTATTACATAAATGCTCTTTAGTTAATAGTGAGAATAGCATTCGGTTCGTGAACTAGAAAAAATAATTTGAGCCCAAAATTCACTGGGTTTACCAGAAATGAGCTCTTGCTTGTAGGAAGACACAGATCATGGGGTTTTACTCCTTTCTGAAGGGAAATTCAGACCAGAGTTCTCATCCATGAAACACACTCTGTTTTAATGCAAGAAGCAAGCTCTTCTTTCCAGCGTCTCTAATACAGCATGAACCATGTGCATGCCCAGAAAAAAAGAACTGTGTTTCCTACTCATACGGACCATATGGAGTTCCACTCTGCTTATGAAACTGATATAAACCACAGCTCCTCTTACATAAATCCTCTTTAGTTAATAGTGAGAATAGCCTAGAGTTCATGAACTGTGAAAATCATTTGAGCCCATAATTCATTGGGTTTATCAGCAATGAACTCTTGCTTGTAGGAAGACACAGACCCTGGGTTTTAACTCCGTTTCTGAAGGTAAATTCAAACCAGAGTTCTCATCCCTGAAACACACTCTGTTTTAACAAAGAAGCAAGCTCTAGTTTCCAGAGGCTAAAATACAGCAAGAACCATGAGCATGGACTGAATAAACAACTGTGTTTCCTATTCATATGGACCATATGTAGTTCAACTCTGCTTATTAAACTGATAAAAACCACACCTCCTCTTGCATAAATGCTCTTTATTTAATAGTGAGAAACACGTTCGGTTCGTGAACTGCTTAAAATTATTTGAGCCCAAAATTCACTGGGTTTACCAGAAATGAACTCTTGCTTGGAGGAAGACACAGATCCTGGGGTTTAACTCCGTTTCTGAAGGGTATTTCAGACCAGAATTCTCATCCCTGAAAAACACTATGTTTTAAGGCAAGAATCATCCTCTTCTTTCCAGGGTCTCCAATATAGTAAGAACCATGAGCATGCCCAGAAAAAAAGAACTGTGTTTCCTACTCATTCGGACCATATATAGTTCTACTCTCCTTATGAAAGTAATATAGACCACAGCTCCTCTTACATAAATGCTCTTTAGTTAATAGTGATAATCGCGTTGTGTTCTAGAACTGTGTAAATTCATTTGAGCCAAAAATTCACTTGGTTTACTAGAAATGAACTCTTGCTTGTAGGTGTCGCGCCCGCCTCGACCAGCATGGAAGACACAACACCGGGATCCTTCTCATCACAGATTATTCGGACCTTTGATTAATTGCATTGTGTCTCTCTCGTTGGGGCAAGCCTCTCCCAGCACCTAAGTAGGGCTGGGCTGCCAACCCCAAGCAGCCACGTGGGCACTGTCCACAGGTTCACGCTTTTGCCAGCAACACACGAATCCAGCCATAGCCAAATAATGAGCTGTTTACCTTAAAGAGTGTTTGCCATCGGGATGGCAGAGGGGAGAAGCCAGCACCATCGTAGGGTGCGGCTACTTGTGGCTCTCTACAGTTTCCCCCTTTTTGTTTTACAAAGCAACAGGCAAGAGTAGAGTTCTGATCTCTGCTAAAATGGAACATGTACTAATGTTTGTCCAGGCGTCGTCCACCCAGAGAACACTAGACCCGTCTGATACCCTTTTCACAGAGGTTGGAGTTAGGGTACCAACCCACATGCAATCAGACTTGCTCTTCTTGAGGTCAGCGTATCATAACCTCAAGTGCAGTGCGCAGGCCTCGCATCCTGTGGAAAAACAAACAGAACCTCCTGCCCATGTCAGCACCGGATCAGGTCCATGCCAGACACCTGTCAAGGCATCTTTCCATTTCACCATTCCTTTGGAAGGACTGTGCTGACAATGATGCCTGTCTGCAGCAGAACAATTGGAAGCATCCAAATTCAAAAAATTCAGAGTAAATAATGCAAGAGAAAATCTGTCCTTAGGGGTACAGCCATAGTCTATTCCCCCTTTTTGTTTTTGAAGCAACTCCTTCAAGGAGCGATGAGCATGCTCCACAATGCCTTGACCTTGTGGATTATATGGTAGGCCATGTACAAGTTGCACATTCATCTGTTGACAGAAGGAAGTGAACTTCTGTACAGTATATGCAGGACCATTGACTGTCTTTAACTGTTGATGCTTACCCCATGCTGCCCAAGCTTCTAAGCAATGAGCAATGACATGAGAGGCCTTTTCTCCTGCCATTGGGGTGGCATGAATGATTCCAGAACAGGTATCAACAGATACATGTACATATTTGACACGTCCAAATTCAGAGATGTTTGTAACATCCATTTGCCATATTTTTAGGGGGAGCAAACCACGAGGGTTAACTCCTAATGTAGAAGGATGATGAAAAATGACACATTGGGAACAATCTAGTACCACCTTTCGTGCCTCTGCCCGTGAGATAGAAAACTTTTGTTGTAATGTCCTTGCATTAACATGAAATTCTTTGTGGAAAGCATATGCTCATTGTATGGCAGAAGCCACAAACATCCATTCCTGTCTAGTGCACTGATCCACTATGTCATTGCCTTTAGCCAATGGACCTGGCAGATTAGTATGTGCATGGATGTGTTGCACAAAAAAGGGATTTTTACGTTGCCAGATCAGTTTCTGTAACTGGCCAAACAATGAGCTAACCGGGCTAGACGATTTGATGGGCGCTGCACATTCAAGGCTTTTCAAAGCATTAACAACATGACTAGAATCTGACACTAAATTAAATGCAAATGGACAAGCCTTGAAAACTTCAAGAACTATTGAAAGCTCCACCTGTTGAGGTGCACCTGGCAAGAATTGATGCTTTACAGGTTCATTAGAATGCACCATATAAGCACCATAGCCTGTCTTAGACCCATCTGTAAATATAACACTTGCTCCTGGAATGGGCTTTGAAGCAGTTACTTTAGGGAAAACTACAGGATGTTCTTTAAAGAAAGTTAATAGTGGATGTTTAGGATAATGGCAATCTATGTATCCTGGATAGGTACAACGCAGTATTGCCCAATCATCTATGGCAGCACATAATACCTTGACTTGAGTAGAATCATAAGGAACAACTAGCGTTTGTGGTGATGTCCCAAAATATTGTAAACATTGTTGAATACCCTGTTGCACAAGTAATGCCACAGCAATAGGATAATACTCAATTGATTTTGCAGGTGAGATTTCAGTATAAATCCATAACAAGGGTCCTTTTTGCCATAAAATTCCCGTAGGTTGCAACTGGGTAGGCAGAATGCACAGGGTAATATCCTCATTATTTTGTACTCTTTGAAGAAAAGCTCTTTGTAGTTTATCTTCTAATTTTGTTAAGGCTTCTCGGGCTTTATTGGTTAATTGCCTCGGTGAATCCAAGGCTGCATCTCCAATTAAAATATCATATAATGGTTTTAACTCATAATTGGCCATTCCTAAACTTCCTCTTATCCAATTTATATCTCCTAATAATTTTTGAAAATCATTCAGTGTGCAAAGATGATCCTTCCTTAACTCTACCTTTTGTGGCATGATATGATGTTTAGTTATTTTAGAGCCAAGATAATTGACAACTTTGTTTGTTGCACCTTCTCAGGGGCAATACAGAGTCCCTTTGCTTTAGCAGTTCTACAAGTGAGTTATATGCTTCTTGAAGAATGCTCCCTTCTTTAGCTGCTAACAGTATATCATCCATATAATGGAGGCATTTTAGGCCTGGAAAACGTGCTCTCAAAGGTTCTAAAGCAGTAGCTACAAATAATTGACACATTGTAGGACTATTGGCCATGCCTTGTGGCAATACAACCCACTGATATCTTTTATCAGGTTCCTCATGATTAGTGGACAGTAAAGTGAAAGCGAATCTCTCACTGTCCTTGCTATTCAGTGGAATGGAAAAGAAGCAGTCCTTAATATCTACCACAATAATAGGCCAATTTTCAGGCAAGGCTGACAGCAATGGAAGACCACGCTGTACAGGTCCCATAATTCTCATTTGTTCATTTATAGCTCTAAGATCATGTAACAATCTCCATTTTCCTGATTTCTTCTTGATGACAAATATGGGTGTATTCCAGGGAGAAAGGGAGGGTTTAATATGCCCTTTCTCTAATTGCTCTTTCACTAATTGAAAAGCAGCATGCAATTTCTCAGAGGAGAGTGGCCACTGAGGAACCCAAACTGGCTCCTCTGTTACCCAGGTTATGGGAATGCCCTCCTCAGCGGCCTCTAGGAAAAACCCAACCCTTGTTTGGGTTTCCTAGGTACTGTTTGTATTGGCTCCTTTTTCCCTTGTAAAAATTTTCCCAGGCCAAAATCAGGATGACACCCCATGTTTTTCATAATATTTTTAGATTCTTTGGAGTATTCGTTACTCATCTGAAAGACCATGGATTTCATAAGATCCCTCCCCCAGAGGGACACTGGAAGCTCAAGGACATAGGGTTGCATAACGCCAGAGTGACCTTCGGAATCTTGCCAATTTAACAAATTTGCACTAACATTTGGAACACTGGCATAACCCAGTCCCTGCAATGTTTGTGAGGAAGCCTGTATAGGCCAACCTCGAGGCCAATCTTTGCTAGCTATGATACTGCGATCTGCACCAGTATCCAAAAGTCCCATTATCTTGATGCCATTAATAGTTAACTGTAATGTGGGTCTCTGATCTAAGTCTAAAGATAAAAATGTTAAATCTGTGCCTGAGGAGCCGAATCCGTTACTTCCTCTTTCTCTGTCATAGGCTGGGTGAGAATCATGTAAGCTGGGTAGCAGGATAAGTTGTGCAATTCTGTCTCCTGGGGAAATGGCAGTGATTCCTTTTGGTGACTCAACCATGATTTTAACTATACCTGTATAATCTGAGTCAATTATCCCAGGATGGACTCGTAATCCCCTTAAGGTAGTAGATGATCTCCCTATTAACAATCCCACTGTCCCAGGGTCAAGGGGGCCTTGAAAATCAGACTCCACTACTTGCACCCCCATTTGCGGGGTTAATACGAGTCTGGAGGTGGCACGGATGTCCAATCCTGCTGAACCTGCAGTGGCTCGCCACGGTGTTTGGGATGTCTGAGGGTTGGCCACTGCTCTTGGTTCCCTTCCTGTCTCTGATCCTCCATTGCCCCATATATTTGCGGGCCCTGAGGCTGGGGGTACCGCTGTCCATTTTTTGAAGGAGTATTATTCCTGAAAGGCTGTCCATTAACGTCCTTGACTGATCTGCACTCACTCGCCCAATGTTTTCCTTTCTTACACTTAGGGCACAGTCCCGGGGCCAGGCGTTGGGCACTGTTTGGTCTCTGGTTAATTTCCCCTTGATTACTTCCTCCTTGGGGGCAGTTGCGTCTCATATGCCACATTTTACCACATCGGAAGCAAGTCCCAGTGCCACCTGCCCTTTTCTGGCTAATTTGTAAAACTGCAGCAGCCAGCCCATCATTGGTTAGTGGTCCCCCTAGTTCCCTGCATACTTTCATCCAAACCTCTAATCCTTTAGTTTTATAAGGTGTAATAGCAGCTCTACATTCCTTAGTGCACTGCTCATAAACCAACTGCTTAACTAAAGGCATGGCTGTATCAGGATCACCAAATATCTTTCCAGCTGCATCCACTAGGCGAGCTACGAAATCTGAAAAGTGTTCCATGGGTCCTTGGACAATTTTAGTGAGATTACCACTAACTTCTCCTCTATTGGGCAATGCCTTCCAAGCTCTGGTAGCAATGTTGTTAATTTGCTCATAAACCTGGATAGGATACCCATTTTGCTGATTTGCAAATCTACCTTGTCCAAGTAACATATCCATATCGCAATCAGCCTGACCTCCACCGGCAGCCCTATTAGCTGCAGCCTGTTCACTAGCGAACTCTATCAGAAATGCTTTCCAATCTAAATACTGACCAGAGCTTAAACAGGCTCGTGCAAGGTTCATCCAGTCTGAGGGAGTCATAGCATGCCTATGCAGAGCTTCCAACTGAGATACTATAAAGGAAGCTGTAATGCCATATGTCCTGACAGACTCTGCTAATGATTTTACAACCTTGAATTCTAGAGGTTCATGATACCTCTGATTCTGAAATACAGGGAATGCAACTTGCATCTCCGTTCTGACTTTTCTCCATACTCTAGGATTGAAAGACATTCCGCCCTCTGCCCCCATTGCCCCAGGATACGGAGGGGGAGCAGAAGGGATCATGCTCTCATGGCCCTTTTCTAACTGTTTGAATCCTCCTCTTTCTTTTCTTTCTAACCCTTACTCGTTGCAACGACTCACAAATGGATTCAACATCCTCATCATCTGAGACAGAATCAGAGAGATCAGAAACACACGAGTAAACATCGGAAGCACACGAGTCTTCCAACTCAGAAAGGCTAGGATAAAATTTTGTGTCTTTTTTCTCAGCTTTTGTCTCCTTTTTTACCTGCCCTGTCTTTCCTGGTACTGTTCTCTTTGTGGCTGTCTTGTCCGAGGCTGCCCTGTCAGATCTCTCTTCCTGCAGTATTTCCAGAGCAGTTTGACCATTCTCAACTGCCTCACTGCATCTCTGATCTTTTAAAAATCCTCTTATTAGTCTCCAGACTGGTCTAACCCCCTGCTTAAGTGTGCCCTGTTCTGCGGCAAAATCTAAGTCTCTTCCCAACTTCTCCCAGGAAGGCACTGTGAGGCTTCCAGAAATTGCAAACCAAGGAGCAATTACATCACACTGTTCAAGAAATCGCTCTAGGGTGCGTTTTTTTATTTTCAGTTTCTTAGAGAGAAGCAGCTCGTTAAGAGGCAAAAAAATTGGGTGCGAGGAGGAGGCGCCCATGTTAGTATACCTTTTTTTTTTCTTTCCTCAATTTGAGAAGTTTCTGGGAGGTTTCTCAGAGCCTTTGCAGAATTGCTCCAGCCCTCCGGTTTACCTGTTTGTTTTGTTTTACCTGCTGGTTTTGTTTAACCTGCGGGTTTTGTTATGCAAATTACCCGTCCACTGTAGTCCCAGAACAGGTTCCACATGTTGACTTTGTTATTTTAATTACCCGTCCACTATAGTCGCGGCTCTGCTTTCCCACTCTGCCTTCTACAGGTGAGCGTTACCCGCTTTTGTCGCGGATCCCCAGTTTTTTCTGAGGACTTATCGGTATACTGCCTGACTGTAAATGAGATCTGGATCCGGAGAGAGCCGTGGTAATAGTCCCCGTAGGAGGCTACCACTTGTCGCGCCCGCCTCGACCAGCAAGGAAGACGCAACACCGGGATCCTTCTCATCACAGTTTATTCAGACCTTTGATTAATTGCATTGTGTCTCTCTCGTTGGGGCAAGCCTCTCCCAGCACCTAAGTAGGGCTGGGCTGCCAACCCCAAGCAGCCACGTGGGCACTGTCCACAGGTTCACGCATATGCCAGCAACACACGAATCCAGCCATAGACAAATAAGGAGCTGTTTACCTTAATGAGTGTTTGCCATCGGGAAGGCAGAGGGTAGAAGCCAGCACCATCATTAGGGTGCGGCTACACCTGGCTTTCTACATGTAGGGAGACACAGATCATGGGGTTTAACTTCGATTCTGAAGGGAAATTCCAACCAGAGTTCTGATCCATGAAACACACTCAGTTTTAATGCAAAAACCAAACTCTTCTTTCCAGCGTCTCCAATACAGCAAGAACCATGTGCATGCCCAGAAAAAAAGAACTGTGTTTCCTAATCATAAGGACCATATGTAGTTCAACTCTGCTTATGAAACTGATACAAACCACAGCTCCTCTTACATAAATGCTCTTTAGTTAATAGTGAGAATCGGTTTGGGTTGGTGAACTGCGAAAAATCATTTGAGCCCAAAATTCACTGGGTTGACCAGAAATGAACTCTTGCTTGTAGAAAGACACAGAACCTGGGGATTAACTCCATTTCTGAAGGGAAATTCAGACCAGAGTTCTCATCCCTGAAAAACACTCTGTTTTAAGGCAAGAATCATCCTCTTCTTTCCAGCTTCTCCAATACAATAAGACACATGAGCATTCCCAGAAAAAAAGAACTGTGTTTCCTACTCATACGGACCATATGGAGTTCCACTCTGCTTATGAAACTGATATAAACCACAGCTCCTCTTACATAAATCCTCTTTAGTTAATAGTGAGAATAGCCTAGAGTTCATGAACTGTGAAAATCATTTGAGCCCATAATTCATTGGGTTTATCAGCAATGAACTCTTGCTTGTAGGAAGACACAGACCCTGGGTTTTAACTCCGTTTCTGAAGGGAAATTCAAACCAGAGTTCTCATCCCTGAAACACACTCTGTTTTAACGAAGAAGCAAGCTCTAGTTTCCAGAGTCTAAAATACAGCAAGAACAATGAGCATGGACTGAAAAAAGGAACTGTGTTTCCTATTCATACGGGCCATATGTAGTTCAACTCTGCTTATGAAACTGATACAAACTACACCTCCTATTACATAAATGCTCTTTAGTTAATAGTGAGAATAGCATTCGGTTCGTGAACTAGAAAAAATAATTTGAGCCCAAAATTCACTGGGTTTACCAGAAATGAGCTCTTGCTTGTAGGAAGACACAGATCATGGGGTTTTACTCCTTTCTGAAGGGAAATTCAGACCAGAGTTCTCATCCATGAAACACACTCTGTTTTAATGCAAGAAGCAAGCTCTTCTTTCCAGCGTCTCTAATACAGCATGAACCATGTGCATGCCCAGAAAAAAAGAACTGTGTTTCCTACTCATACGGACCATATGGAGTTCCACTCTGCTTATGAAACTGATATAAACCACAGCTCCTCTTACATAAATCCTCTTTAGTTAATAGTGAGAATAGCCTAGAGTTCATGAACTGTGAAAATCATTTGAGCCCATAATTCATTGGGTTTATCAGCAATGAACTCTTGCTTGTAGGAAGACACAGACCCTGGGTTTTAACTCCGTTTCTGAAGGTAAATTCAAACCAGAGTTCTCATCCCTGAAACACACTCTGTTTTAACAAAGAAGCAAGCTCTAGTTTCCAGAGGCTAAAATACAGCAAGAACCATGAGCATGGACTGAAAAAAGGAACTGTGTTTCCTATTCATACGGGCCATATGTAGTTCAACTCTGCTTATGAAACTGATACAAACTACACCTCCTATTACATAAATGCTCTTTAGTTAATAGTGAGAATAGCATTCAGTTCGTGAACTAGAAAAAATAATTTGAGCCCAAAATTCACTGGGTTTACCAGAAATGAGCTCTTGCTTGTAGGAAGACACAGATCATGGGGTTTTACTCCTTTCTGAAGGGAAATTCAGACCAGAGTTCTCATCCATGAAACACACTCTGTTTTAATGCAAGAAGCAAGCTCTTCTTTCCAGCGTCTCTAATACAGCATGAACCATGTGCATGCCCTGAAAAAAAGAACTGTGTTTCCTACTCATCTGGACCATATGTAGTTCAACTCTGCTTATGAAACTGATACAAACCACAGCTCAGCTTTCATAAATGCTCTTTAGTTAATAGTGAGAATCGCGATTTGGTTCATGAACTGCGAAAAATCATTTGAGTCCAAAATTGCCTGGGTTTACCTGAAATGCACTACTCATTGTAGGAAGACACAGATCCTGGGGTTAACTCCGTTTCTGAAGGCAAATTCAGACAAGAATTCTCATTTCTAAAAAACAATCTGTTTTAAGGCAAGATTAATCCTCTTCTTTCGAGCGTGTCCAATACAGTACGAACCATGAGCATGCCCAGAAAAAAAGAACTGTGTTTCCTACTCATATGGACCATATTTAGTTCAACTCTGCTTATGAAACTGATACAAACCACAGCTCCTCTTACATAAATCCTCTTTAGTTAATAGTGAGAATCATGTTGGGTTCTTTAACTGCGAAAAATCATTTGGGCCAAAAAATCACTGGGTTTACCAGAAATGAACTTTTGTTTGTAGGAAGACACTGATCCTGGGGTTTAATTCCGTTTCTAAAGTGAAATCAGACCAGAGTTCTCATCCCTGAAAAACACTGTTTTAAGGCAAGGATCATCCTCTTCATTCTGGCGTCTCCAATATAATAAGAAACATATGCATGCCCAGAAAAAAAGAACTGTGTTTCCGACTAATACAGACCATATATAGTTCAACTCTGCTTATGAAACTGATACAAACCACAGCTCCTCTTACATACATCTTCTTTAGTTAATGGTGAGAATAGCGTAGGGTTCATGAACTGCGAAAAATCATTTGAGCCTAAAATTCAATGGGTTTACCAGAAATGAACTCTTGCTTGTAGGAAGACACAGATCCTGGGGTTTAACACTGAATCTGAAGGCAAATTCAGACCAGAGTTCTCATCAGTAAAACACACTCTGTTTAAATGAAGAAGCAAGCTCTTCTTTCCAGAGTCTAAAATACAGCAAGAAACATGAGCATGGCATGAAAAAAAGAAGTATGTTTCCTATTCATACGGACCATATGTAGTTCCACTCTGCTTATGAAACTGATACAGACCACAGCTCCTCTTACATAATTGCTCTTTATATAATAGTGAGAATAGCGTTGGGTCCCTGAACTGGGAAAAATCATTTGAGCCCAAAATTCACCGGGTTTACCAGAACTGAACTCTTGCTGGTAAGAAGACACAGATTCTGGGGTTTAACGCCGTTTCTGAAGACAAATTCAGACCAGAGTTCTCATCCCTGAAACACATTCTGTTATAACGCAAGAAGCAAGCTCTTCTTTCCAGAGTCTAAAATACAGCAAGAACCATAAGCATGCCCTGAAAAAAGAACTGTGTTTCATACTCTTACGGACCATATGTAGTTCAACTCTGCTTATGAAACTGATACAAACCACGGCTACTTTTACATAAATGCTCTTTAGTTAATAATGAGAATCATGTTGGGTTTGTGAACTGCGAATAATCATTTGAGCCCAAAAATCACTGGGTTTACCAGAAATGATCTCTTGCTTGTAGCAAGACACTAATCCTGAGGTTGAACTCCATTTCTCAAGGCAAATTCAGACCAGAGTTCTCATCCCTGAAAAACACTATGTTTTAAGGCAAGAATCACCCTCTTCTTTCCAGCATCTCCAATATAGTAGGAAACATGAGCATGCCCAGAAAAAAAGAACAGTGTTTCCGACTAATACAGACCATATGTAGTTCAACTCTGCTTATGACACTGATACAAACCACAGCTCCTCTTACATACATCTTCTTTAGTTAATAGTGAGAATAGCGTAGGGTTCGTGAACTGCAAAAAATCATTTGTGCCTGAAATTCACTGGGTTTACCAGAAATTAACTCTTGCTTGTAGCAAGACACAGATCCTGGGGTTTAACTCCGTTTCTGCATGGAAATTCAGACCAGAGTTCTCATCCCTGAAACACACTCTGTTTAAACGAAGAAGCAAGCTCTTCTTTCCAGAGTCTAAAATACAGCCATAACCACGAGCATGTACTGAAAAAAAAGAAGTATGTTTCCTATACATACAGACCATATGTAGTTCCACTCTGGTAATGAAAGTGATACAGACCACAGCTCCTCTTACATAATTGCTCTTTAGTTAATAGTGAGAATCGCCTTCTGATCGTGAACTGTGAAAAAACCGTTTGAGCCCTAAATTCACGGGGTTAACCAGAAATGAACTCTTGCTTGTAGGAAGACACAGATCCTGGCGTTTAACACTGTTTCTGAAGGGAAATTCAGACCAGAGTTCTCATCCCTAAAACCCTCTCTGCTATAATGCAAGAACCAAGCTCTTCTTTCCAGAGTCTAAAATACAGCATGAACCATGAGCATGCCCGGATAAAAAGAACTGTGTTTCCTACTCATAGGGACCATATGTAGTTCAACTCTGCTTATGAAACTGATACAAACCACGGCTCCTTTTACTTAAATGTTCTTTAGTTAATGATGAGAATCATGTTGGGCTTGTGAACTGTGAATAATCATTTGAGCCCAAAATTCACTGGGTTTACCAGAAATGAACTCTTGCTTCTAGGAAGACACTGATCCTGGGGTTTAACTCTGGGTCTGAAGGCAAATTCAGACCAGAGTTCTCATCCCTGAAAAAACTCTGTTTTAAGGCAAGAATCATCCTCTTCTTTCCAGCGTCTCCAATATAGTAAGAAACATGAGCATGCCCAGAGAAAAACAACTGTGTTTCCAACTAATACTGACCATATGTAGTTCAACTCTGCTAATGAAACTGATACAAACCACAGCTCCTCATACATACATCTTCTTTAGTTAATAGTGAGAATAGCGTTTTGTTCCTGAACTGCGAAAAATCATTTGAGCCCAAAATTCACTGGGTTAACCAGAAGTGAACTCTTGTTTGTAGGAAGACACAGATCCTGGGGTTTAACTCCGTTTCTGAAGGGAAATTCAGACCAGAGTTCTCATCCCTGAAACACTGTGTTATAACGAAAGAAGCAAGCTCTTCTTTCCAGAATATTAATACAGCAAGAACCATGAGCATTGTCTGAAAAAAGAACTGTGTTTGCTATTCATATGGACGATATGTAGTTCAATTCTGCTTATCAAACTGATACAGACGACACCTCCTCTTACATAAATGCTCTTTATTTAATAGTGAGAATCCCGTTGTGTTCGTGAACTGCGAAAAATCATTTGAGCACAAAATTCACTGGGTTAAAGCGAAATGAACTCTTGCTTTTAGGAGGAGAAAGATCCTGGGGTTCAACTCTGTTTCTGAAGGGAAATTCACACCAGAGTTCTCTTCCCTTAAACACACTCTGTTATAACGCAAGAAGCAAGCTCTTCTTTCCAGAGTCTAAAATACAGCAAGAACCATGAGCGTGCCCTGAAAAAAAGAAATGTGTTTCCTACTCATAAGGAATATATGTAGATCAACTCTGCTTATGAAACTGATAAAAACCATGGCTCCTCTTACATAAATGCTCTTTAGTTAATAGTGAGAATCATGTTGGGTTCATGAACTGCGAAAAATAATTTGATCCCAAAATTCACTGGGTTTACAAGAAATGAACTCTTGCTTGTAGGAAGACACTGATCCTGGGGATTAACTCCGTTTCTGTAGGCAAATTCAGACCAGAGTTCTCATCCCTGAAAAACACTCTGTTTTAAGGCAAGAATCATCCTCTTCTTAATAGCTTCTCCAATATAGTAAGAAACATGAGAATGCCCAGAAAAAAAGAACTGTGTTTCGTATTCATACGGACCATATGTAGTTCAACTCTGCTTATGAAACTGATACAGACCACACCTCCTCTTACATAAATGCTCTTTAGTTTGTAGTGAGAATAGCGTTGGGTTCCTGAACTGCAAAAAATCAATTGTGCCCAAAATTCAACGGGTTTACCAGAACTGAACTCCTGCTTGTAGGAACACACAGATCCTGTGGTTTAACGCCGTTTCTGAAGGCAAAATCAGACTAGAGTTCTCATCCCGGAAAAACACTCTGTTTTAAGGCAACAATTATCCTCTTCTTTCCAGCATCTCCAATATAGTAAGAAACATGAGGATGCCCAGAAAAAAGAACTGTGTTTCCAACTAATACAGACCATATGTATTTCAACTCTCCTAATGAAACTGATACAAAACACAGCTCCTCTTACATACATCTTCTTTAGTTAATAGTGAGATTAGCGTAGGGTTTGTGAACTGCGAAAAATCATTTGAGCCTAAAATTCACTGGGTTTATTAGAAATGAACTCTTGATTGTAGGAAGACACAGATCCTGGGGTTTAACTCCGTTTCTGATGGGAAATTCAGACCAGAGTTCTCATTCCTGAAACAGACTCTGTTTAAACGAGGAAGCAAGCTCTTTTTTCCAGAGTCTAAAATACAGCAAGAAACTTGAGCATGTCCTGAAAAAAAGAAGCATGTTTCATATTCATGTGGACCATGTGTAGTTCAACCATGCTTATGAAACTGATACATACCACCCCTCCTCTTACATAAATGCTCTTTAGTTAGTAGTGAGAATAGCGTTGGGTTCCTGAACTGCGAAAAATCATTTGAGCCCAAAATTCACCGGGTTTACCAGAACTGAACTCTTGCATGTAGGTAGACACAGATCCTGGGGTTTAACGCCGTTTCTGAAGACAAATTCAGACCTGAATTCTCAACCGTGAAAAACACTCTTTTTTAAGGCAAGAAGCAAGCTCTTCTTTCCAGCATCTCCAATATGGTAAGAAACATGATCATGCCCCCCCAAAAAATAACTGTGTTTCCAACTAATACAGAACATATGTAGTTCAACTCTGCATATGAAAAGGATACAAACCACAGCTCATCTTACATACATCTTCTGTAGTTAATAGTGAGAATAGCGTTGGGTTCCTGAATTGCGAAAAATCATTTGGGCACAAAATTCATTGGGTTTTCAAGAAATGTACTCTCGCTTGTTTGAAGACACAGATCCTGGGGTTTATCTCCGTTTCTGAAGGGAAATTCAGACGAGAGTTCTCATCCATGAAACACACTCTGTTATAACACAAGAAGCAAGCTCTTCTTTCCAGAGTCTAAAATACAGCAAGAACCATGATCACGGCCTGAAAAAAAGAACTGTGTTTCCTACTCATACGGACAATATGTAGTTCAACTCTGCTTATGATACAGATACAGACCACACCTCCTCTTACATAAATGCTCTTTAGTTAGTAGTGAGAATAGCGTTGGGTTCCTGAACTGAAAAAAATTTTTTAGCCCAAATTTCACTGGGTTTACCTGAAATGAACTCTTGCTTGTAGCAAGACACAGATCATGGGGTTTCACTCTCTTTGTGAAGGGAAATTCAGACCAGAGTTCTCATCCATGAAACACACCCTGTTTTAATGCAAGAATCATCCTCTTCTATCCAGCGTCTCCAATACAGTAAAAACATGAGGATTGCCAGAAAAAATGAACTGTGTTGCCTACTCATACAGACCATATGTACTTAAACTCTGCTTATGAAACTGATTCAAACCACAGCGCCTCTTACATAATTCCTCTTTAGTTAATAGTGAGAATCGTGTTGGGTTCCTGAACTGCGAAAAATCATTTGAGCACAAATTTCACTGGGTTTACCTTAAATGAACTCTTGCTTGTAGGAAGACACAGATCCTGGGATTTAACTCCGTTTCTGAAGTCAAATTCAACCAGATTCCTCAACCCAGAAAAACACTCTGTTTTAAGGCAGGAATCATGCTCCTCTTTCCAGAGTCTCCAATACAGTAAGAATCATGAGCATTCCCAGAAAAAAAGAACTGTGTTTCCTACTCATACGGACTATATGTAGTTCAACTCTGATTATGAAACTGATACACACCACAGGTCCTCTTACATAAATGCTCTTTAATTAATAGTGAGAATCATTTTGGGTTGGTGAACTGCAAAAAATCATTTGAGCCCAACATTCACTTGGTTTACCAGAAATGAACTCCTGCTTGTAGGAAGACACAGATCTGGGGGTTTAACTCCGTTTCTGAAGGGATATTCAGACCAGAGTTCTCATCCCTGAAACACACTCTGTATTAAGGCAAGAAGCAAGCTCTTCTTTCCAGATTGTAAATTACAGCAAGAAACATGAGCATGCCCAGAAAAAAAGAAATGTGTTTCCTACTCTTATGGACCATATGAAGTTCAACTCTGCTTATGAAACTGATACAAACCACAACTCCTCTTACATAAATCCTCTTTAGTTAATAGTGAGAATATCGTAGGTTTCATGAACTGAGAAAAAACATTTCATCCCAAAATTCACTGGGTTTAACAGAAACGAACTCTTGCTTATAGGAAGACACAGATCCTGGGGTTTCACTCCGATTCTGATGGGAAATTCAGAACATAGTTCTCATTACTGAAAAACACTCTCTTTTAAGGCAAGAATCATCCTCTTCTTTCCAAGTTCTCCAATACACTAAGAACCATGAGCATGCCAAGAAAAAAAGAACTGTGTTTCCTACTCATAGGTTCCATATGTAGTACCACTCTGCTTATGAAATGATACAGACCAGAGCTCCTCTTACATAGGTACTCTTTTGTTAATAGTGATAATCGCTTTGGGTTCTAGAACTGTGTAAACTCATTTGAGCCAAAAATTCACATGGTTTACCAGAAATGACCTATTGCTTGTAGGAAGACACAAATCCTGGGGTTAAACTCCGTTTCAGAAGGGAAATTCAGACCAGAGTTCTCATCCCTGAAACACACTCTGTTTTAACACAAGAAGCAAGCTCTTCTTTCCAGAGTCTAAAGTACAGCAAGAACCATTAGCATGCCCTGAATAAAAGAACTTTGTTTCCTACTCATACAAACCATATGTAGTTCAACTCTGCTCATGAAACTGATACAAACCGCAGTTCTTCTTACACAAATGCTCTTTTGTTAATAGTGAGAATCAGGTTGAGTTCGTGAACTTTGAAAAATCATTTGAGCCTAAAATTCACTGGGTTTACCAGAAATGAACTCTTTTTGTAGGAAGACACTGATCCTGGTGTTTAACTCCGTTTCTGAAGGCAAATTCAGACTAAAGTTCTCATCCCTGAAATACACTCTGTTTTAAGGCATGAGTCATCCTCTTCTTTCCAGGGTCTCCAAAACAGTAAGAACAATGAGCATGCCAAGAAAAAAGGAACTGTGTTTCCTACTCATACCGACCATATGTAGTTCAACTCTGCTTATGAAACTGATACAAACCTCAGCTCTGCTTAAATAAATGCTCTTTAGTTAATAGTGAGAATCGCGTTGGGTTTGTGAACTGCTTATGAAACTGATACACACCACAGCTCCTCTTACATAAACGTTCTTTATTTAATAGTGATCATTTCGTTGGGATCTAGAACTGTGTAAAGTCATTTGAGCTGAAAATTCACTTGGTTTACCACAAATGTACTCTTGCTGGTAGGAAGACACAGATCATGGGGTTTAACTCCGTTTGTGAAGGGAAATTCAGACCAGAGTTCTCATCCATGAAGCACACCCTGTTTTAATGCAAGAAGAGAGCTCTTATTTCAAGAGTCTAAAATACAGCAAGAACCATGAGCATGCCCAGAAAAAAAGAACTGTGTTTCCTACTCATATGGACCATATTAGTTCAACTCTGCTTATGAAACTGATACAAACCACAGCTCCTCTTACAGAAATGCTCTTTAGTTAATTGTGAGAATTGCGTTGGGTTCGTGAACTGCGAAAAATCATTTGAGCCCAAAATTCACTGTGTTTACCTGAAATGTACTTTTGATTGTAGGAAGACACAGATCCTGGGGTTTAACTCCGTTTCTGAAGGCAAATTCAGAAGGGAATTCTCATCCCTGAAACACACACTGTTTTAACACAAGAAGCCAGCTCTTCTTCCCACAGTCTAAAATAAAGTAAGAACCATTTCTGAAGGCAAATTCAGCCTGAAAAAATTAACTGTGTTTCCTACTCATACTGAGCGTATGTAGTTCAACTCTGCTTATGAAACTGATACAAACCACAGCTCCCCTTACATGAAGGCTCTTTAGTTAATAGTGAGAATCGAGTTTTGTTGGTGTACTTTGTAAAACCATTTTAGCCCAAAATTCACTTTGTTTACCAGAAATGAACTCCTGCTTGTAGGAAGACAGAGATCCTGCGGTTTAAATCCGTTTCTGAATGGAAATTCAGACCAGTGTTCCCCTCCATGGAACAATGCTGTTTTATCGCAAGAATCAGCCCCTTCTTTCGAGGGTCTCCAATACAGAAAGAACCATGAGAATGCCCCGAAAAAAAGAACTGTGTTTCCTAGTCATACAGACAATATGCAGTTCAACTCTGCTTATGAAGCTGATACAAACCACAGCTCCTCTTACATAAAGGCTCTTTAGTTAATAGTGAGAATAGCATTGGGTTCGTGAACTGCAAAAAATCATTTGAGCACGAATTTCACTTGGTTTACCACAAATTAACTCCTGCTTGTTAGAAGACCGAGGTCCTTGGGTTTAAATCCGTTTCTGAATGGATATTCAGACCAGTTTTCTCATCCATGAAACACCTGCTGTATTAACGCAAGAAACAGCCTCTTCTTTCCAGAGTCTCCAATACAGCAAGAACCATGAGAGTGCCCAGAAAAAAAGAGCGGTGTTTCCTACTCATACAGATCATGTGCTGTTCAACTCCGCTAATGAAACTGATACAAACCACATCTCCTCTTACATAAAGGCTCTTTAGTTAATAGTGAGAATCGTGTTGGGTTCGTGAACTGCTAAAAATCATTTAAACCCAAAATACACTGCGTTTACCTGGAATGAACTCCTGCTTGTAGGAAGACACAAATGCTGGGGTTTAACTCCGTTTCTGAAGGGAAATTCAGACCAGTGTTCTCATCCATGAAACACACTCTGTTTTCACGCAAGAAGCAAGCTCTTGTTTCCAGAATCTCCAATGCAGCAAGAACCAAGAGAATGGCCATAAAAAAAGAACTGTGTTTCCTGCACATACGGACTATATGTAGTTCAACTCTGCTTGTGAAACTTATAAAAAACACAGCTCCTCTTACATAAATGCTCTTTAGTTAATAGTGAGAATCACGATGGGTTTGTGAACTTTGTAAAATCATTTGAGCCCAAAATTCTCTAGGTTTACCAGAAAAGTACTCTTGCTTGTTGGAAGATACAGACCCTGTGGTTTAACTCCGTTTTTTGAATGCAAATTCAGACCAGTGTTCTCATCCATGCAACACACTCTGTTTTAATGCAACAAGCAAGCTCTTCTTTCCAGCATCTCCAATACAGCAAGTACCATGAGCATGCCCTGAAAAAAAAATGTGTTTCCTAATCATACGGACGATATGTAGTTCCACTCTGCTTATGAAACTGATACAAACCACAGCACCTCTTACATAAATGCTCTTTAGTTAATAGTGAGAATCGCGTTGGGTTCGTGAACTGGGAAAAATCATTTGAGCACAAAATTCCCTGGGTTTAGCAGAAATGAACTCTTGCTTGTAGGATGACACAGATCCTGGGGTTTAACTCCGTTTCTGAAGGAAAATTCAGGCCAAAGTTCTCATCCATGTAAAACACTCTGTTTTAATGCAAGAAGCAAGCTCTTGTTTCTAGCGTCTGCAATACAGCAAGAACCATGAGCATTCCCAGAAAAAAACAACTGATTTTTCTACTCATACGGACCATATGTAGTTCAACTCTGCTTATGAAACTGATACAAACCACAACTCCACTTACATAAATGCTCTTTAGTTAGTAGTGAGAATCATGTTGGGTTCATGAGATTTGAAAAATCATTTGAGCCCAAAATTCATTTGGTTTACCATAAATGAACTCTTGCTTGTAGGAAGATAATGATCCTGGTGTTAACTCCGCGTCTGAAGGCAAATACAGACCAGAATTCTCATCCCTGAAAAACACTCTGTTTTAAGGCAATAATAATCCTCTTCTTTTCAGCGTCTCCAATATAGTAAGAACCATGAGCATTCCCTGAAGAAAAGAACTGATTTTCCTACTCATACGGACCATATCTAGTTCAACACTGCTTATGAAACTGACACAAATCAAAGCTCCTCTTACATAAATGCTCTTTATTGAATAGTGAGAATCGCGTTGGGTTCTTGAACTGTGAAAAATCATTTGAGCCCAAAATTCACTGGGTTTACCAGAAATGAACTCTTGCTTGTAGGAAGACACAGATCCTGGTGTTCAACTCCGTTTCTGAAGGCAAATTCAGACCAGATTTCTAATCCCTGAAAAACACTCAGTTTTAAGGCATGTATCATCCTCTTCTTTCCAGGGTCTCCAATACAGTAAGAACCATGAGCCTGGCCTGAAAAAAAGAACTGTGTTTGCTTCTCATACGGACCATAGGTAGTTCAACTCTGCTTATGAAACTGATACAGACCACACCTCCTCTTAGATAAATGCTGTTTAGTTAATAGTGATAATCGAGTTTGGTTCTAGAACTGTGTAAAGTCATTTGAGCCCCAAAATCATGTGCTTTACCAGAAATGAACTCTTGCTGGTAGGAAGACACAGATCCTTGGGTTTAACTCCATTTCTGAAGGTAAATTCAGAACAGAGTTCTCATCCCTGAAACACACTCTGTTTTAAGGCATGAATCATCCCCTCTTTCCACGGTCTCCAATACATTAAGAACCATGAGCATGCCAAGAAAAAAGGAACAGTGTTTCCTACTCATACGGACCATATGTAGTCCAACTCTGCTTATGAAAGTAATACAGACCACAGCTCCTCTTACATAAATGCTCTTTAGTTAATAGTGATAATCGCGTTGGGTTCTAGAACTGTGTAAAATCATTTGAGCCCAAAATTCACTGGTTTACCAGAAATGAACTCTTGATTGTAGGAAGACACAGATCCTGGGGTTTACCTCCGTTTCTGAAGGGAAATTCAGACCAGAGTTCTCATCCCTGAAAAACACTCTGTTTTAAGGCAAGAATCATCCTCTTCTTTTCAGCGTCTCCAATATAGTAAGAACCATGAGCATTCCCAGAAAAAAAGAACTGATTTTCCTACTCATACGGACCATATCTAGTTCAACTCTGCTTATGAAAGTGATACAGACCACACATCCTCTTAGATAAATGCTCTTTAGTTAATAGTGATAATCAAGTTGGGTTCTAGAACTGTGTAAAATCATTTGAGCCCAAAAATCATGTGCTTTACCAGAAATGAACTCTTGCTGGTAGGAAGACACAGATGCTTGGGATTAACTCTGTTTCTGAAGAGAAATTCAGACCAGAGTTCTCATCCATGAAACACACCCTGTTTTAATGCAAGAAGCAAGCTCTTGTTTCCAGCGTCTCCAATACAACAAGAACCATCAGCATTCCCAGAAAAAAACAACTGATTTTCCCACTCATACGGACCATAGGTAGTTCAACTCTGCTTATGAAACTGATACAAACCACAGCTCCTCTTACATAAATGCTCTTTAGTTAATAGTGAGAATCGCATTGGGTTCTTGAACTGTGAAAAATCATTTGAGCCCAAAATTCACTGGGTTTACCAGAAATGAACTCTTGCTTGTAGGAAGACACAGATCCTGGTGTTTCACTCCGTTTCTGAAGGCAAATTCATACCAGATTTCTAATCCCTGAAAAACACTCTGTTTTAAGGCATGTATCATCCTCTTCTTTCCAGGGTCTCCAATACAGCAAGAACCATGAGCATCCCTGAAAAAAGAACTGTGTTTCCTACTCATACGGACCATATGTAGTCCAACTCTGCATATGAAAATGATAAAGACCACAGCTCCTCTTACATAAATGCTCTTTAGTTAATAGTGATAATCAAGGTTGTGTTCTAGAACTGTGTAAAATCATTTGAGCCCAAAATTCACTTGGTTTAGCAGAAATGAACTCTTGCTTGTAGGGAGACACAGATCATGGGGTTTAACTCCGTTTCTTAAGGGAAATTCAGATTAGATTTCTCATGCATGAAACACACTCTGTTTTAAGTCAAGAAGCAAGCTCTTCTTTCCAACGTCTCCAATACAGTAAGAACCATGAGCATGCCCAGAAAAAAAGAACTGTCTTTCCTACTCATACGGACCATATGTAGTTCAACTCTGCTTATAAAATGATACAGACCCCATCTCCTCTTACATAAATGCTCTTTAGTTAATAGTGATAATCGCGTTGGGCTCTAGAACTGTGTAAAATCATTTGAGCACAAAATTCTCTTGGTTTACCAGAAATGAAATCTTGCTTGTAGTAAGACACAGATAATTGGGTTTAACTCCGTTGCTGAAGGGAAATTCAGACCAGAGTTCTCATCCCTGAAACACACTCTGTTTTAAAGCAAGAAGCAAGCTCTTCTTTCCAGTGTCTCAAATACAGTAAGTAACATGACCATGGCCTGAAAAAAAGAAAAGTGTTTCTTTCTCATACGGACCATATGTAGTTCAACCCTGGTTATGAAACTTATACAAACCACAGCTCCTCTAACATAAATCCTCTTTAGTTAATAGTGAGAATAGCGAAGGTTTCGTGAACTGCGAAAAATCATTTGAGCCCAAAATTTACTGGGTTAACCAGAAATGAACTCTTGCTTATAGGAAGACAGAGATCCTGGGGTTTAAATCCGTTTCTGAAGGGAAATTCAGACCAGTGCTCTCATGCATGAAACATACTCTGATTTAAGGCAAGAAGCAAGCTCTTCTTTCCAGAGTCTAAAATAGAGCAAGAACCATGAGCATGGCCTGAAAAAAGGAACTGTGTGTCCTACTCAGGGGGACCATATGTAGTTCAACTCTGCTTATGAAACTGATACAAAAAACTGCTCCTCTTACATAAATGCTCTTTAGTTAATAGTGAGAATCGCGTTGGGTTCATGAAGTGCAAAAAATCATTTGAACCCAAAATTCAATGGGTTTATGAGAAATGAACTCTTGCATGTGGGAAGACAGAGATCCTGGGGTTAACTCCGTTTCTGAAGCGAAATTCAGACAAGAGTTCTCATCCATGAAACACACCCTGTTCTAATGCAAGAAGCAAGCTCTTCTTTCCAGCATCTCCAATACAGCAAGAAACATGAGCATGCCCTGAAAAAAGAACTGTGTTTCCTGCACATACAGACCATATGTAGTTCAACACTGCTTATGAAACTGATACAAACCACAGCCCCACTTACATAAATCCTCTTTAGATAATAGTGAGAATAGCATTGGGTTAGTGAACTGTGAAAAATCATTTAAGCCCAAAATTCACTGGGTTTACCAGAACTGACCTCTTGCTTGTAGGAAGACAAAGATCCTGGGGTTTAACTCCATTTCGGAAGGGAAATTCAGACCACAGTTCTCATCCCTGAAACACACTATGTTTTAACGAAGAAGCAAGCTCTTCTTTCCATAGTCTAAAATACAGCAAGAACAATGAGCATGGCCTGCAAAAAAGAACTGTGTTTCCTATTCATATGGACCATAAGTAGTTCAACTCTGCTTATGAAACTGATACAGACCACACCTCCTCTTAGATAAATGCTCTTTAGTGAATAGTGATAATCGAGTTGGGTTCTAGAACTGTGTAAATTCATTTGAGCCCCAAAATCATGTGCTTTACCAGAAATGAACTCTTGCTGGTAGGAAGACACAGATCCCTGGGTTTAACTCCGTTTCTGAAGGGAAATTCAGACCAGAGTTCTCATCCCTGAAACACACTCTGTTTTAAGGCATGAATCATCCTCTTTCCACGATCTCCAATACATTAAGAACCATGAGCATGCCAAGAAAAAAGGAACAGTGTTTCCTACTCATACGGACCATATGTAGTCTAACTCTGCTTATGAAAGTAATGCAGAACACAGCTCCTCTTACATAAGTGCTCTTTAGTTAATAGTGATAAACGCGTTGGGTTCTAGAACTGTGTAAAATCATTTGAGTCCAACATTCACTGGTTTACCAGAAATGAACTCTTGATTGTAGGAAGACACAGATCCTGGGGTTTACCTCCGTTTCTGAAGGGAAATTCACACCAGAGTTCTCATCCATGAAACACACCCTGTTTTAATGCAAGAAGCAAGCTCTTCTTTCCAGCGTCTCCAATACAGCAAGAACCATGAGCATTCCCAGAAAAAAAGAACTGATTTTCCTACTCATACGGACCATATCTAGTTCATCTCTGCTTATGAAACTGATGCAAACCACAGCTCATCTTACATAAATCCTCTTTAGTTAATAATGAGAATCGCGTTGGGTTCGTGAAATGTGAAGAATCATTTGAGCCCAAAATTCACTGGGTTTACCAGAAATGAACTCTTGCTTGTAAGAAGACACAGATCCTGTGGTTTCACTCCGTTTCTGAAGTGAAATTCAGACCAGAGTTCTCATCCCTAAAACACACTCTTTTTTAACGCAAGTAGCATGCTCTTCTTTTCAGGGTCTAAAATTCAGCAAGAACCATGAGCATGCCCTGAAAAAAAGAACTGTGTTTCCTACTCATACGGACTATATGTAGTTCAACCCAGCTTATGAAACTGATAAAAACCACGGTTCCTCTTACCTAAATGCTCTTTAGTTAATACAGAGAATCATGTTGGTTTCATGAACTGCGAAAAATCATTTAGCCCAAAATTCATTGGGTTTACCAGAAATGAACTCTTGCTTATAGGAAGACACTGATCCTGGGGATTAACTCCGTTTCTGAAGGCAAATTCAGACCAGAGTTCTCATCCCAGAAAAACACTCTGTTTTAAGGCAAGAATCATCCTCTTCTTTCCAGCGTCTCCAATATAGTAAGAATCATGGTCATGCCCAGAAAAAAAAACTGTGTTTAGTACTCCTACAGTCCATATGTAGTAAAACTCTGCTTATGAAACTGATACAAACCACAGCTCCTCTTATATAAATGCTCTTTAGTTAATTATGAGAATCAAGATGGTTCATGAACTGCGAAAAATCATTTGAGCCCAAAAATCACTGGATTTACCAGAAATGAACACTTGCTTGTAGGAGACAATGATCCTGGGGTTTAACTCTGTTTCTGAAGGGAAATTCAGACCAGAGTTCTCATCCCTGAAAAACACTCTGTTTTAAGGCATGAATCCTCCTCTTCATTCCAGGGGCTGCAATACAGTGAGAACAATGGACATGCCAAGAAAAAAGAACTGTGTTTCCTACTCATACGGACCATATGTAGTTCAACTCTGCTTATGAAATGATACAGACCACAGCTTCTCTTACATAAATGCTCTTTAGTTAATAGAGTTAATCACATTGGGATCATGAACTGCGTAAAATCATTTGAGCCCAAAATTCACTGGATTAACCAGGAATGAACTCTTGCTTGTAAGAAGACACAGATCATGGGGTTTAACTCTGTTTCTGAAGGCAAATTCAGTCCAGAGTTCTAATCCCTGAAACACACTCTGTTTTAATGAAGAAGCAAGCTCTTCTTTCCAGATTCTAAAATAAAGCAAGCACCATGAGCATGGCCTTAAAAAAGTACTGTGTTTCCTATTCATACGGACCATATGTACTTCAACTCTGCTCATGAAACTGATACAGACCACACCTCCTTTTCCAAAAATGCTCTTTAGTTCATAATGATAATAGCGTAGGGTTCGTGAACTTCGAAAATCATTTGAGCCTAAAATCACTGGGGTTACCAGAAATGAACTCTTGCTTGTAGGAAGACATAGATCCTGGGGTTTGACTCCGTTTCTGAAGGCAACTTCAGACCAGAGTTCTCATCCCTGAAACACACTCTGTTTTAAGTCAAGAATCATCCACTTCTTTCCAGCGTCTCCAATATAGTAAGAAAAATGAGCATGCCCAGAAAAAAAAACCAGTGTTTGCTACTCCTACAGTCCATATGTAGTTCAACTCTGCTTATGAAACTGATACAAACCACAGCTCCTCTTACATAAATCCTCTTTAGTTAATAGTGAGAATAGCGTAGGTTTCGTGAACTGCGAAAAAACATTTGAGCCCAAAATTCACTGTGTTTCCCAGAAATGAACTCTTGATTGTAGGAAGACAGACATCCTGGGGTTTAACTCCATTTCTGAAGGCAATTTCATACCAGAGTTCTCATGCCTGAAACACACGCTGTTTCAATGAAGAAGCAAGCTCTTCTTTCCAGAGTCTAAAATACAGCAAGAACCATAATCATTGCCTGAAATAAAAAACTGTGTGTCCTACTCATATGGACCATATTTAGTACCACTCTGCTTATGAAACTGATACAGACCACACCTCCTCTTACATAATTGCACTTTATTTAATAGACAGAATAGCGTTGGGTTCCTGAACTTCGAAATTTCATTTGAGCCCAAAATTCACTGGGTTTACCGGAACTGAACTCTTGCTTGTAGGAAGACACAGATTCTGGGGTTTAACTCTGGTTCAGAAGACAAATTCAGACCAGAATTCTCATCCCTGAAAAACACTCTGTTTTAAGGCAAGAATCATCCTCTTCTTTCCAGCGTCTTCAATAAAGTAAGAACCATGAGCATGCCCAGAAAAAAGGAACTGAGTTTCCTAATAATACGAACCATATGTATTTCCACCCTGCTTATGAAATGATACACACCACAGCTCCTCTTACATAAATGCTCTTTAATTAATATTGATAATCTCATTGGGTTCTGGAATTGTGTAATGTCATTTGAGCCAAAAATTCACTTGGTTTACCAGAACTGAACTCTTGCTGGTAGGAAGACACAGATCATGGGTTTGAACTTGTTTGTGAAGGGAAATTCAGACCAGAGTTCTCATCTATGAAACACACTCTGTTTTCACGCAAGACGCAAGCTCTTCTTTCCAGCTGCTCCAATACATCAAGAACCATGTGCATGCCCAGACAAAAAGACTGTGTTTCCTACTCATATGGACCATATGTAGTCCAACTCTGCTTATGAAACTGATACAAACCACATCTCCTCTTACATAAATGCTCTTTAGTTAATAGTGAGAATCATGTTGAGTTCGTGAACTGAGAAAAATCATTTGAGCCCAAAATTCACTGGTTTTACCAGAAATGAACCCTTCCTTTTAGGAAGACACTGATCCTAGGGATTAACTCCGTTTCTGAAGGGAAATTCAGACCAGAGTTCTCATCCCTGAAAAACACTCTGTTTTAAGGCATGAATCTTCCTCTTCTTTCCAGGGTCTCCAATACAGTAAGAACCATGGACATGCCAAGAAAAAAAGAACTGTGTTTCCTACTCATACGGACCATATGTAGTTCAACTCTGCTTATGAAATGATACAGACCACAGCTTACCTTACATAAATGCTCTTTAGTTAATAGTGAGAATCGCTTTGGGTTCGTGAACTGCGAAAAATCATTTGAGCCCAAAATTCACTGGGTTAATCAGAAATGAAATCTGGATGGTTGGAAGACACAGATCATTGTGTTTATCTCCGTTTCTGAAGGGAAATTCAGACCAGAGTTCGCATCCCTTAAACACACTCTGTTTTAACGCTAGAAGCAACCTCTTCTTTCCAGAGTCTAAAATATAGCCAAAACCATGAGCATGGCCTAAAAAAAAGAACTGTGTTTCCTATTCATATGGAACATATGTAGTACAACTCTGCTTATGAAACTGAAAGAAACCACAGCTGCTCTAGATAAATCCTCCTTAGTTAATAGTGAGAATCGCGTTTTGGTTGTGAACTGCAAAAAATCTTTTCAGCCCAAAATTCCCTGGCTTTACCAGAAAAGAACTCTTGCTTGTAGGAAGACACAGATCCTGGGGTTTAACTCTGTTTCTGAAGGGAAATTCAGACCAGAGTTCTCATCCCTGAAACACACTCTGTTTTAATGAAGAAGCAAGCTCTTGTTTCCAGAGCCTAAAATACAGCAAGAACCATAAGCATGGCCTGAAAAAAGAACTGTGTTTCCTACTCATATGGACCATATTTAGTTCAACTCTGCTTATGAAACTGATATGGATCACGCCTCCTCTTACATAATTGCACTTTATTTAATAGTCAGAATTGCGTTGGGTTCCTGAACTTCGAAATTTCATTTGAGTCCAAAATTCACTGGGTTTACCGGAAATGAACTCTTGCTTGTAGGAAAACACAGATTCTGGGGTTTAACTCTGGTTCAGAAGACAAATTCAGACCAGAATTCTCATCCCTGAAAAACACTCTGTTTTAAGGCAAGAATCATCCTCTTCTTTCCAGCGTCTTCAATAAAGTAAGAACCATGAGCATGCCCAGAAAAAAGGAACTGAGTTTCCTAATAATACGGACCATATGTATTTCCACCCTGCTTATGAAATGATACACACCACAGCCCCTCTTACATAAATGCTCTTTAGTTAATAGTGAGAATCATATTGTGTTCTGGAACTGTGTAACGTCATTTAGCCAAAAATTCACTTGGTTTACCAGAAATGAACTCTTGCTGGTAGGAAGACACAGATCATGGAGTTGAACTTGTTTGTGAAGGGAAATTCAGACCAGAGTTCTCATCTATGAAACACACCCTGTTTAGATGCAAGAAGAAAGCTCTTCTTTCCAGAGTCTAAAATACAGCAAGAACCATGAGCATGCCCTGAAAAAAAAAAACATTGTTTCCTACTCATACCGACCATATGTAGTTCAACTCTGCTTATGAAACTGATACAAACCAAGGCTCCTCTTACATAAATGCTCTTCAGGTAATAGTGAGAATCATGTTGGGTTCGTGAACTGGGAAAAATCATTTGAGCCCAAAATTCACTGGGTTTACCAGAAATGAACTCTTGTTTGTAGGAAGAAACTGATCCTGGGGTTTAACTCTGTTTTTGAAGGGATATTCAGACCAGTGTTCTCTTCCATGAAACACACTCTATTTTCACACAAGACGCAAGCTCTTATTTCCAGCTGCTCCAATACATCAAGAACCATCAACATGCCCAGAAAAAAAGAACTGTGTTTCCTACTCATACGGATCATATGTAGTTCAACTCTGCTTATGAAACTGATACAAACCACAGCTCCTCTTACATAAATGCTCTTTAGTTAATTGTGAGAATCATGTTGGGTTCATGAACTGCGAAAAATCATTTGAGCACAAAAATCACTGGGTTTTCCAGAAATGAACTCTTGCTTGTAGGAAGACACAGATCCTGGGTTTTAACACCGTTTCTGAAGGGAAATTCAGACCAGAGTTCTCATTCTGAAAAACACTCTGTTTTAAGGCATGAATCATCCTCTTCTTTCCAGGGTCTCCAATACAGTAAGAACCATTGACATGCCAAGAAAAAAAGAACTGTGTTTCCTACTCATAGGGACCATATGTAGTTCAACTCTGCTTATGAAACTGAAACAAACCACAGCTGCTCTTAGATAAATCCTCCTTAGTTAATAGTGAGAATCACGTTTTGGGTCGTTAACTGAAAAAAATCATTTGAGCCCAAAATTCCCTGGCTTTACCAGAGAAGAACTCTTGCTTGTATCAAAACACAGATCATGGGGTTTATCTCCGTTTCTGAATGGAATTCATACCATAGTTCTCATTCCTTAAACACACTCTGTTTTAACGCTAGAAGCAAGCTCTTCTTTCCAGAGTCTAAAATACAGCAAGAACCATGAGCATGGCCTGAAAAAAAGAACTGTGTTTCCTACTCATACGGACCATATATAGTTCAACTCTGCTTATGAAACTGAAACAAACCACAGCTGCTCTTAGATGAATCCTCCTTAGTTAATAGTGAGAATCGGGTTTTGGTTCGTGAACTGCAAAAAATCATTTGAGCCCAAAATTCCCTGGCTTTACCAGAAAAGAACTCTTGCTTGTAGGAAGACACAGATCCGGGGTTTTAACTCCCTTTCTGAAGGGAAATTCAGACCAGAGTTCTCGTCCCTGAAACACACTCTGTTTCAATGAAGAAGGAAGCTCTTCTTTCCAGAGTCTAAAATACAGCAAGAACCATGAGCATGCCCAGAAAAAAAGAACTGTTTGTCCTACTCATAGGGACCATATGTAGTTCAACTCTGCTTATAAAACTGATACAAACCACAGCTTCTCTTACATAAATGCTCTTTAGTTAATTTGAGAATCATGTTCGGTTCATGACCTGCGAAAAATCATTTGAGCCTAAAAATCACTGGGTTTACCAGAAATGAACTCTTGCTTATAGGAAGACAATTATCTTGGGGTTTAACTCCGTTTCTGAAGGGAAATTCAGACCAGATTTCTCATCCCTGAAAAACACTCTGTTTTAAGGCATGAATCTTCCTCTTCTTTCCAGGGTCTCCAATACAGTAAGAACCATGGACATGCCAAGAAAAAAAGAACTGTGTTTCCTACTCATACGGACCATGTGTAGTTCAACTCTGCTTATGAAATGATACAGACCACAGCTTACCTTACATAAATGCTCTTTAGTTAATAGTGAGAATCGCTTTGGGTTCGTGAACTGCGAAAAATCATTTGAGCCCAAAATTCCCTGGCTTTACTAGAAAAGAACTCTTGCTTGTAGGAAGACACAGATCATGGGGTTTAACTCCGTTTCTGAAAGGAAATTCAGACCAGAGTTCTCATCCCTTCAATACACTCTGTTTAAACGCTAGAAGCAAGCTCTCCTTTCCAGAGTCTAAAATACAGCAAGAACCATGAGCATGGCCTGAAAAAAAGAACTGTGTTTCCTACTCAAACGGACCATATGTAGTTCAACTTTGCTTATGAAACTGAAACAAACCACAGCTGCTCTTAGATAAATCCTCCTTAGTTAATAGTGAGAATCGAGTTTTGGTTCGTGAACTGCAAAAAATCATTTGAGCCCAAAATTCACTGGCTTTACCAGAGAAGAACTCTTGATGTAGGAAGACACAGATCCTGGGGTTTAACTCCATGTCTGAAGGTAAATTCAGACCTGAGTTCTCATCCCTGAAACACACTCTGTTTTAATGAAGAGGCAAGCTCTTCCTTCCAGAGTCTAAAATACAGCAAGAACTATGAGCATGGCCTGAAATAAAGAACTGTGTTTCCTACTCATAAGGACCATATTTAGTTCAACTCTGCTTATGAAACTGATACAGACCACACCTCCTCTTACATAATTGCACTTTATTTAATAGGGAGAATAGCGTTGTGTTCATGAATTTCGAAAATTCATTTGAGCCCAAAATTCACTGGGTTTACCAGAACTGAACTCTTGCTTGTAGGAAGACACAGATCCTGGGGTTTAACTCCGTTTCTGAAGGGAAATTCAGACCAGAGTTCTCGTCCCTGAAAAACACTCTGTTTTAAGGCAAGAATCATCCTCTTCTTTCCCGCATCTTCAATATAGTAAAAAGATGAGCATGCCCAGAACTGTGTTTCCCACTCATACGGACCATATGTATTTCAACTCTGCTTATGAAATGATACACACCACAGCTGCTCTTACATAAATGCTCTTTAGTTAATAGTGATAATCGCGTTGGGTTCTGGAACTGTGTAACGGCATTTGAGCCTAAAAAATCACATGGTTTACCAGAAATGGACTCTTGCTGGTAGGAAGACACAGATCATGGCGTTTAACTTGTTTGTGAAGGGAAATTCAGACCAGAGTTCTCATCCCTGAAAAACACTCTGTTTTAAGGCATGAGTCTTCCTCTTCTTTCCAGGGTCTCCAATACAGTAAGAAACATGGACATGCCAACAAAAAAACAACTGTATTTCCTACTCATACGGACCATATGTAGTTCAACTCTGCTTATGAAATGATACAGACCACAGCTTCTCTTACATAAATGCTCTTTAGTTAATAGTGAGAATCGCATTGGTTTCGTGAATTGCAAAAAATCACTTGAACCCAAAATACCCTGGCTTTACCAGAGAAGAACTCTTGCTTGTATGAAGACACAGATCATGGGGTTTATCTCCGTTTCTGAATGGAATTCAGACCATAGTTCTCATTCCTTAAACACACTCTGTTTTAACGCTAGAAGCAAGCTCTTCCTTCCAGAGTCTAAAATACAGCAAGAACCATGAGCATGGCCTGAAAAAAAGAACTGTGTTTCCTACTCATACGGACCATATGTAGTTCAACTCTGCTTATGAAACTGAAACAAACCACAGCTGCTCTAAGATGAATCCTCCTTAGTTAATAGTGAGAATCGAGTTTTGGTTCGTGAACTGCAAAAAATCATTTTAGCCCCAAATTCCCTGGCTTTACCAGAAAAGAACTCTTGCTTGTAGGAAGACACAGATCCTGGGTTTTAACTCCGTTTCTGAAGGGAAATTCAGACCAGAGTTCTCATCCCTGAAACACACTCTGTTTCAATGAAGAAGCAAGTTCTTCTTTCCAGAGTCTAAAATACAGCAAGAACCATGATCATTGCATGAAATAAAAAACGTGTTTCCTACTCACATGGACCATATTTAGTTCAACTCTGCTTATGAAACTGATACAGACAACACCTCCTCTTACATAATTGCACTTTATTTAATAGTCAGAATAGCGTTGGGTTCCTGAACTTCGAAATTTCATTTGAGCCCAAAATTCACTGGGTTTACCGGAACTGAACTCTTGCTTGTAGGAAGACACAGATTCTGGGGTTTAACTCTGGTTCAGAAGACAAATTCAGACCAGAATTCTCATCCCTGAAAAACACTCTGTTTTAAGGCAAGAATCATCCTCTTCTTTCCAGCGTCTTCAATAAAGTAAGAACCATGAGCATGCCCAGAAAAAAGGAACTGAGTTTCCTAATAATACGGACCATATGTATTTCCACCCTGCTTATGAAATGATACACACCACAGCTCCTCTTACATAAATGCTCTTTAGTTAATAGTGAGAATCATATTGTGTTCTGGAACTGTGTAACGTCATTTGAGCCAAAAATTCACTTGGTTTACCAGAACTGAACTCTTGCTGGTAGGAAGACACAGATCATGGGTTTGAACTTGTTTGTGAAGGGAAATTCAGACCAGAGTTCTCATCTATGAAACACACTCTGTTTTCACGCAAGACGCAAGCTCTTCTTTCCAGCTGCTCCAATACATCAAGAACCATGTGCATGCCCAGACAAAAAGAACTGTGTTTCCTACTCATATGGACCATATGTAGTCCAACTCTGCTTATGAAACTGATACAAACCACAGCTCCTCTTACATAAATGCTCTTTAGTTAATAGTGAGAATCATGTTGAGTTCGTGAACTGAGAAAAATCATTTGAGCCCAAAATTCACTGGTTTTACCAGAAATGAACTCTTCCTTTTAGGAAGACACTGATCCTAGGGATTAACTCCGTTTCTGAAGGGAAATTCAGACCAGTGTTCTCTTCCATGAAACACACTCTGTTTTCACCCAAGACACAAGCTCTTCTTTCCAGCTGCTCCAATATATCAAGAACCATGAGCATGCCCATAAAAAAAGAACTGTGTTTCCTACTCATATGGACCATATGTAGTTCAACTCTGCTTTTGAAACTGATACAAACCACAGCTCCTCTTACATAAATGCTCTTTAGTTAATTGTGAGAATCATGTTGGGTTCATGAACTGCAAAAAATCATTTGAGCCCAAAATTCCCTGGCTTTACCAGAAAAGAAGTCTTGCTTGTAGGAAGACACAGATCCTGGTGTTTAAATCCGTTCCTGAAGGGAAATTCAGACCAGAGTTCTCATCCCTGAAACACACTCTGTTTTAATGAAGAAGCAAACTCTTTTTTCCAGAGTCTAAAATACAGCAAGAACCATGATCATGCCCTGAAAAAAAGAACTGTGTTTTCTACTCATAAGGACCTTATGTAGTTCAACTCTCCTTATGAAACTGATACAAACCACAGCTCCTCTTACATAAATGCTCTTTAGTTAATAGTGAGAATCGCATTGGGATCGTGAACTGCAAAAAATCATTTGAGCCCAAAATTCCCTGACTTTACCACAAAAGAACTCTTGCTTGTAGGAAGACACAGATCCTGGGGTTTAAATCCGTTTCTGAAGGGAAATTCAGACCAGAGTTCTCATCTCTGAAACACACTCTGTTTTAATGAAGAAGCAATCTCTTTTTTCCAGAGTCTAAAATACAGCAAGAACCATGATCATGCCCTGAAAAAAAGAACTGTGTTTTCTACTCATAAGGACCTTATGTAGTTCAACTCTCCTTTTGAAACTGATACAAACCACAGCTCCTCTTACATAAATGCTCTTTAGTTAATAGTGATAATCGCATTGGGATCGTGAACTGCAAAAAATCATTTGAGCCCAAAATTCCCTGACTTTACCACAAAAGAACTCTTGCTTGTAGGAAGACACAGATCCTGGGGTTTAAATCCGTTTCTGAAGGGAAATTCAGACCAGAGTTCTCATCTCTGAAACACACTCTGTTTTAATGAAGAAGCAATCTCTTTTTTCCAGAGTCTAAAATACAGTAAGCACCATGAGCATGGCCTGAAAAAAACAACTGTGTTTCCTACTCATACCGACGATATGTAGTTCAACTGTGCTTATGAAACTGATACAAACCACGGTTCCTCTTACATGTATGCTCTTTAGATAATAGTGAGAGTCATGTTGGGTTCATGAACTGCGAAAAATCATTTGAGCCATAAATTCACTGGGTTAACCAGAAATTAACTCTTTATTGTATTAAGACACAGATCATGGGGTTTAACTCCGTTTCTGAAGGGAAATTCACACCAGAGTTCTCAAGGCTGAAACACACTCTGTTTTAACGCAAGAAGCAAGCTCTTCTTTCCAGAGTCTAAAATACAGCAAGAACCATGATCATGCCCTGAAAAAAAGAACTGTGTTTTCTACTCATAAGGACCTTATGTAGTTCAACTCTGCTTATGAAACTGATACAAACCACAGCTCCTCTTACATAAATGCTCATTAGTTAATTGTGAGAGTCATGTTTGGTTCATGAACTGTGAAAAATCATTTGAGCCCAAAAATCACTAGGTTTACCATAAATGAACTCTTGCTTGTAGGAATCCAATGATCCTGGGGTTTAACTCCGTGTCTGAAGGCAAATTCAGACCAGAGTTCTCATCCCTGAAACACACTCTGTTATAACGCAAGAAGCAAGCACTTCATTCCGGAGTCTTTAATACAGAAAGAACCGTGAGCATGGCCTGAAGAAAAGAACTGTGTTTCCTATTAATATGGACCGTATGTAGTTCAACTCTGCTTATGGAACTGATACAGACCACAGCTCCTCTTACATAAATGCTCTTTAGTTAATTGTGAGAATCGTGTTGGGTTCGTGAACTGCGAAAAATCATTTGAGCCCAAAAATCACTGGGTTTACCAGAAATGAACTCTTGCTGGTAGGAAGACACAGATCATGGAGTTGAACTTGTTTGTGAAGGGAAATTCAGACCAGAGTTCTCATCTATGAAACACACCCTGTTTAGATGCAAGAAGAAAGCTCTTCTTTCCAGAGTCTAAAATACAGCAAGAACCATGAGCATGCCCTGAAAAAAAAAAACATTGTTTCCTACTCATACCGACCATATGTAGTTCAACTCTGCTTATGAAACTGATACAAACCAAGGCTCCTCTTACATAAATGCTCTTCAGGTAATAGTGAGAATCATGTTGGGTTCGTGAACTGGGAAAAATCATTTGAGCCCAAAATTCACTGGGTTTACCAGAAATGAACTCTTGTTTGTAGGAAGAAACTGATCCTGGGGTTTAACTCTGTTTTTGAAGGGATATTCAGACCAGTGTTCTCTTCCATGAAACACACTCTATTTTCACACAAGACGCAAGCTCTTATTTCCAGCTGCTCCAATACATCAAGAACCATCAACATGCCCAGAAAAAAAGAACTGTGTTTCCTACTCATACGGATCATATGTAGTTCAACTCTGCTTATGAAACTGATACAAACCACAGCTCCTCTTACATAAATGCTCTTTAGTTAATTGTGAGAATCATGTTGGGTTCATGAACTGCGAAAAATCATTTGAGCACAAAAATCACTGGGTTTTCCAGAAATGAACTCTTGCTTGTAGGAAGACACAGATCCTGGGTTTTAACACCGTTTCTGAAGGGAAATTCAGACCAGAGTTCTCATTCTGAAAAACACTCTGTTTTAAGGCATGAATCATCCTCTTCTTTCCAGGGTCTCCAATACAGTAAGAACCATTGACATGCCAAGAAAAAAAGAACTGTGTTTCCTACTCATAGGGACCATATGTAGTTCAACTCTGCTTATGAAACTGAAACAAACCACAGCTGCTCTTAGATAAATCCTCCTTAGTTAATAGTGAGAATCACGTTTTGGGTCGTTAACTGAAAAAAATCATTTGAGCCCAAAATTCCCTGGCTTTACCAGAGAAGAACTCTTGCTTGTATCAAAACACAGATCATGGGGTTTATCTCCGTTTCTGAATGGAATTCATACCATAGTTCTCATTCCTTAAACACACTCTGTTTTAACGCTAGAAGCAAGCTCTTCTTTCCAGAGTCTAAAATACAGCAAGAACCATGAGCATGGCCTGAAAAAAAGAACTGTGTTTCCTACTCATACGGACCATATATAGTTCAACTCTGCTTATGAAACTGAAACAAACCACAGCTGCTCTTAGATGAATCCTCCTTAGTTAATAGTGAGAATCGGGTTTTGGTTCGTGAACTGCAAAAAATCATTTGAGCCCAAAATTCCCTGGCTTTACCAGAAAAGAACTCTTGCTTGTAGGAAGACACAGATCCGGGGTTTTAACTCCCTTTCTGAAGGGAAATTCAGACCAGAGTTCTCGTCCCTGAAACACACTCTGTTTCAATGAAGAAGGAAGCTCTTCTTTCCAGAGTCTAAAATACAGCAAGAACCATGAGCATGCCCAGAAAAAAAGAACTGTTTGTCCTACTCATAGGGACCATATGTAGTTCAACTCTGCTTATAAAACTGATACAAACCACAGCTTCTCTTACATAAATGCTCTTTAGTTAATTTGAGAATCATGTTCGGTTCATGACCTGCGAAAAATCATTTGAGCCTAAAAATCACTGGGTTTACCAGAAATGAACTCTTGCTTATAGGAAGACAATTATCTTGGGGTTTAACTCCGTTTCTGAAGGGAAATTCAGACCAGATTTCTCATCCCTGAAAAACACTCTGTTTTAAGGCATGAATCTTCCTCTTCTTTCCAGGGTCTCCAATACAGTAAGAACCATGGACATGCCAAGAAAAAAAGAACTGTGTTTCCTACTCATACGGACCATGTGTAGTTCAACTCTGCTTATGAAATGATACAGACCACAGCTTACCTTACATAAATGCTCTTTAGTTAATAGTGAGAATCGCTTTGGGTTCGTGAACTGCGAAAAATCATTTGAGCCCAAAATTCCCTGGCTTTACTAGAAAAGAACTCTTGCTTGTAGGAAGACACAGATCATGGGGTTTAACTCCGTTTCTGAAAGGAAATTCAGACCAGAGTTCTCATCCCTTCAATACACTCTGTTTAAACGCTAGAAGCAAGCTCTCCTTTCCAGAGTCTAAAATACAGCAAGAACCATGAGCATGGCCTGAAAAAAAGAACTGTGTTTCCTACTCAAACGGACCATATGTAGTTCAACTTTGCTTATGAAACTGAAACAAACCACAGCTGCTCTTAGATAAATCCTCCTTAGTTAATAGTGAGAATCGAGTTTTGGTTCGTGAACTGCAAAAAATCATTTGAGCCCAAAATTCACTGGCTTTACCAGAGAAGAACTCTTGATGTAGGAAGACACAGATCCTGGGGTTTAACTCCATGTCTGAAGGTAAATTCAGACCTGAGTTCTCATCCCTGAAACACACTCTGTTTTAATGAAGAGGCAAGCTCTTCCTTCCAGAGTCTAAAATACAGCAAGAACTATGAGCATGGCCTGAAATAAAGAACTGTGTTTCCTACTCATAAGGACCATATTTAGTTCAACTCTGCTTATGAAACTGATACAGACCACACCTCCTCTTACATAATTGCACTTTATTTAATAGGGAGAATAGCGTTGTGTTCATGAATTTCGAAAATTCATTTGAGCCCAAAATTCACTGGGTTTACCAGAACTGAACTCTTGCTTGTAGGAAGACACAGATCCTGGGGTTTAACTCCGTTTCTGAAGGGAAATTCAGACCAGAGTTCTCGTCCCTGAAAAACACTCTGTTTTAAGGCAAGAATCATCCTCTTCTTTCCCGCATCTTCAATATAGTAAAAAGATGAGCATGCCCAGAACTGTGTTTCCCACTCATACGGACCATATGTATTTCAACTCTGCTTATGAAATGATACACACCACAGCTGCTCTTACATAAATGCTCTTTAGTTAATAGTGATAATCGCGTTGGGTTCTGGAACTGTGTAACGGCATTTGAGCCTAAAAAATCACATGGTTTACCAGAAATGGACTCTTGCTGGTAGGAAGACACAGATCATGGCGTTTAACTTGTTTGTGAAGGGAAATTCAGACCAGAGTTCTCATCCCTGAAAAACACTCTGTTTTAAGGCATGAGTCTTCCTCTTCTTTCCAGGGTCTCCAATACAGTAAGAAACATGGACATGCCAACAAAAAAACAACTGTATTTCCTACTCATACGGACCATATGTAGTTCAACTCTGCTTATGAAATGATACAGACCACAGCTTCTCTTACATAAATGCTCTTTAGTTAATAGTGAGAATCGCATTGGTTTCGTGAATTGCAAAAAATCACTTGAACCCAAAATACCCTGGCTTTACCAGAGAAGAACTCTTGCTTGTATGAAGACACAGATCATGGGGTTTATCTCCGTTTCTGAATGGAATTCAGACCATAGTTCTCATTCCTTAAACACACTCTGTTTTAACGCTAGAAGCAAGCTCTTCCTTCCAGAGTCTAAAATACAGCAAGAACCATGAGCATGGCCTGAAAAAAAGAACTGTGTTTCCTACTCATACGGACCATATGTAGTTCAACTCTGCTTATGAAACTGAAACAAACCACAGCTGCTCTAAGATGAATCCTCCTTAGTTAATAGTGAGAATCGAGTTTTGGTTCGTGAACTGCAAAAAATCATTTTAGCCCCAAATTCCCTGGCTTTACCAGAAAAGAACTCTTGCTTGTAGGAAGACACAGATCCTGGGTTTTAACTCCGTTTCTGAAGGGAAATTCAGACCAGAGTTCTCATCCCTGAAACACACTCTGTTTCAATGAAGAAGCAAGTTCTTCTTTCCAGAGTCTAAAATACAGCAAGAACCATGATCATTGCATGAAATAAAAAACGTGTTTCCTACTCACATGGACCATATTTAGTTCAACTCTGCTTATGAAACTGATACAGACAACACCTCCTCTTACATAATTGCACTTTATTTAATAGTCAGAATAGCGTTGGGTTCCTGAACTTCGAAATTTCATTTGAGCCCAAAATTCACTGGGTTTACCGGAACTGAACTCTTGCTTGTAGGAAGACACAGATTCTGGGGTTTAACTCTGGTTCAGAAGACAAATTCAGACCAGAATTCTCATCCCTGAAAAACACTCTGTTTTAAGGCAAGAATCATCCTCTTCTTTCCAGCGTCTTCAATAAAGTAAGAACCATGAGCATGCCCAGAAAAAAGGAACTGAGTTTCCTAATAATACGGACCATATGTATTTCCACCCTGCTTATGAAATGATACACACCACAGCTCCTCTTACATAAATGCTCTTTAGTTAATAGTGAGAATCATATTGTGTTCTGGAACTGTGTAACGTCATTTGAGCCAAAAATTCACTTGGTTTACCAGAACTGAACTCTTGCTGGTAGGAAGACACAGATCATGGGTTTGAACTTGTTTGTGAAGGGAAATTCAGACCAGAGTTCTCATCTATGAAACACACTCTGTTTTCACGCAAGACGCAAGCTCTTCTTTCCAGCTGCTCCAATACATCAAGAACCATGTGCATGCCCAGACAAAAAGAACTGTGTTTCCTACTCATATGGACCATATGTAGTCCAACTCTGCTTATGAAACTGATACAAACCACAGCTCCTCTTACATAAATGCTCTTTAGTTAATAGTGAGAATCATGTTGAGTTCGTGAACTGAGAAAAATCATTTGAGCCCAAAATTCACTGGTTTTACCAGAAATGAACTCTTCCTTTTAGGAAGACACTGATCCTAGGGATTAACTCCGTTTCTGAAGGGAAATTCAGACCAGTGTTCTCTTCCATGAAACACACTCTGTTTTCACCCAAGACACAAGCTCTTCTTTCCAGCTGCTCCAATATATCAAGAACCATGAGCATGCCCATAAAAAAAGAACTGTGTTTCCTACTCATATGGACCATATGTAGTTCAACTCTGCTTTTGAAACTGATACAAACCACAGCTCCTCTTACATAAATGCTCTTTAGTTAATTGTGAGAATCATGTTGGGTTCATGAACTGCAAAAAATCATTTGAGCCCAAAATTCCCTGGCTTTACCAGAAAAGAAGTCTTGCTTGTAGGAAGACACAGATCCTGGTGTTTAAATCCGTTCCTGAAGGGAAATTCAGACCAGAGTTCTCATCCCTGAAACACACTCTGTTTTAATGAAGAAGCAAACTCTTTTTTCCAGAGTCTAAAATACAGCAAGAACCATGATCATGCCCTGAAAAAAAGAACTGTGTTTTCTACTCATAAGGACCTTATGTAGTTCAACTCTCCTTATGAAACTGATACAAACCACAGCTCCTCTTACATAAATGCTCTTTAGTTAATAGTGAGAATCGCATTGGGATCGTGAACTGCAAAAAATCATTTGAGCCCAAAATTCCCTGACTTTACCACAAAAGAACTCTTGCTTGTAGGAAGACACAGATCCTGGGGTTTAAATCCGTTTCTGAAGGGAAATTCAGACCAGAGTTCTCATCTCTGAAACACACTCTGTTTTAATGAAGAAGCAATCTCTTTTTTCCAGAGTCTAAAATACAGCAAGAACCATGATCATGCCCTGAAAAAAAGAACTGTGTTTTCTACTCATAAGGACCTTATGTAGTTCAACTCTCCTTTTGAAACTGATACAAACCACAGCTCCTCTTACATAAATGCTCTTTAGTTAATAGTGATAATCGCATTGGGATCGTGAACTGCAAAAAATCATTTGAGCCCAAAATTCCCTGACTTTACCACAAAAGAACTCTTGCTTGTAGGAAGACACAGATCCTGGGGTTTAAATCCGTTTCTGAAGGGAAATTCAGACCAGAGTTCTCATCTCTGAAACACACTCTGTTTTAATGAAGAAGCAATCTCTTTTTTCCAGAGTCTAAAATACAGTAAGCACCATGAGCATGGCCTGAAAAAAACAACTGTGTTTCCTACTCATACCGACGATATGTAGTTCAACTGTGCTTATGAAACTGATACAAACCACGGTTCCTCTTACATGTATGCTCTTTAGATAATAGTGAGAGTCATGTTGGGTTCATGAACTGCGAAAAATCATTTGAGCCATAAATTCACTGGGTTAACCAGAAATTAACTCTTTATTGTATTAAGACACAGATCATGGGGTTTAACTCCGTTTCTGAAGGGAAATTCACACCAGAGTTCTCAAGGCTGAAACACACTCTGTTTTAACGCAAGAAGCAAGCTCTTCTTTCCAGAGTCTAAAATACAGCAAGAACCATGATCATGCCCTGAAAAAAAGAACTGTGTTTTCTACTCATAAGGACCTTATGTAGTTCAACTCTGCTTATGAAACTGATACAAACCACAGCTCCTCTTACATAAATGCTCATTAGTTAATTGTGAGAGTCATGTTTGGTTCATGAACTGTGAAAAATCATTTGAGCCCAAAAATCACTAGGTTTACCATAAATGAACTCTTGCTTGTAGGAATCCAATGATCCTGGGGTTTAACTCCGTGTCTGAAGGCAAATTCAGACCAGAGTTCTCATCCCTGAAACACACTCTGTTATAACGCAAGAAGCAAGCACTTCATTCCGGAGTCTTTAATACAGAAAGAACCGTGAGCATGGCCTGAAGAAAAGAACTGTGTTTCCTATTAATATGGACCGTATGTAGTTCAACTCTGCTTATGGAACTGATACAGACCACAGCTCCTCTTACATAAATGCTCTTTAGTTAATTGTGAGAATCGTGTTGGGTTCGTGAACTGCGAAAAATCATTTGAGCCCAAAAATCACTGGGTTTACCAGAAATGAACTCTTGCTTGTAGGAAGACAATGATCCTGGGGTTTAACTCCGTTTCTGAAGGGACATTCAGACCAGAGTTCTCATCCCTGAAAAACACTCTGTTTTAAGGCTTGAATCATCCTCTTCTTTCCAGGGTCTCCAATACAGTAAGAACCATGGACATGCCAAGAAAAAAAGAACTGTGTTTCCTACTCATACGGACCATATGTAGTTCAACTCTGCTTATGAAACTGATACAAACCACAGCTGCTCTTAGATAAATCCTCCTTAGTTAATAGTGAGAATCACGTTTTGGTTTGTGAACTGCAAAAAATCATTTGAGTCCAAAATTCCCTGGCTTTACCAGAAAAGAACTCTTGCTTGTAGGAAGACACAGATCCTGGGGTTTAACTCTGTTTCTGAAGGCAAATTCAGACCATAGTTCTCATCCCTGAAACACACTCTGTTTTAACGCAAGAAGCAAGCTCTTCTTTCCCGAGTCTAAAATACAGCAAGAACCATGAGCATGCACTGAAAAAAAGAACTGTGTTTCCTGCTCAAGCGGACCATATGTAGTTCAACTTCGCTTATGAAACTGATACAAACCACGGTTCCCCTTACATACATTCCCTTTAGATAATAGTGAGAATCATGTTGGCTTCTTGAACTGCCAAAAATCATATGAGCCCAAAAATCACTGGGTATACCAGAAATGAACTCTTGCTTGTAGGAAGACACTGATCCTGGATTTTAACTCCGTTTCTGAAGGCAAATTCAGAACAGAGTTCTCATCCTGGAAAAACACTCTGTTATAAGGCAAGAATCATCCTCTTCTTTCCAGCATCTCCAATATAGTAAGAAACATGAGCATGCCCAGAAAAAAAAACTGTGTTTCCTACTCCTACAGTCCATATGTAGTTCAACTCTGCTTATGAAACTCATACAAAACACAGCTCCTCTTACATAAATCCTCTTTAGTTAATAGTGAGAATAGCGTAGGTTTCGTGAACTGCGAAAAAACATTTGAGCCCAAAATTCACTGTGTTTACCAGAAATGAACTCTTGATTGTAGGAAGACACACATCCTGGGCTTTAACTCCGTTTCTAAAGGCAAATTCAGATGAGAGTTCTCATCCCTGAAACACACTCTGTTATAACGCAAGAAGCAAGCTCTTCTTTCCAGAGTCTTTAATACAGCAAGAACCAAGAGCAAGGCCTGAAAAAAAGAACTGTGTTTCCTATTCACACGGACCATATGTAGTACAACTCTGCTTATGAAACTGATACAGACCAAACATCCTCTTACATAAATGCTCTTTAGTTAATAGTGAGAATAGCGTTGGGTTCCTGAACTGCGAAAAATCATTTGAGCCAAAAATTCACTGGGTTTACAAGAAATGAACTCTAGCTTGTAGGAAGACACAGATCCTGGGGTTTAACTCCGTTTCTGAAAGGAAATTCAGACCAGAGTTCTCATCCAAGAAACACACTCTGTTATAATGCAAGAAGCAATCTCTTCTTTCCAGATTCTAAAATACAGCAAGAACCCGGAGCATGCCCTGAAAAAAAAATTGTGTTTCCTACACATACGGACCATATGTAGTTCAACTCTGCTTATGAAACTGATACAAACCACAGCTGCTCTTAGATAAATCCTCCTTAGTTAATAGTGAGAATCACGTTTTGGTTTGTGAACTGCAAAAAATCATTTGAGTCCAAAATTCCCTGGCTTTACCAGAAAAGAACTCTTGCTTGTAGGAAGACACAGATCCTGGTGTTTAACTCTGTTTCTGAAGGCAAATTCAGACCATAGTTCTCATCCCTGAAACACACTCGGTTTTAACGCAAGAAGCAAGCTCTTCTTTCCCGAGTCTAAAATACAGCAAGAACCATGAGCATGCACTGAAAAAAAGAACTGTGTTTCCTGCTCAAGCGGACCATATGTAGTTCAACTTCGCTTATGAAACTGATACAAACCACGGTTCCCCTTACATATATTCCCTTTAGATAATAGTGAGAATCATGTTGGCTTCTTGAACTGCCAAAAATCATATGAGCCCAAAAATCACTGGGTATACCAGAAATGAACTCTTGCTTGTAGGAAGACACTGATCCTGGAGTTTAACTCCGTTTCTGAAGGCAAATTCAGAACAGAGTTCTCATCCTGGAAAAACACTCTGTTATAAGGCAAGAATCATCCTCTTCTTTCCAGCATCTCCAATATAGTAAGAAACATGAGCATGCCCAGAAAAAAAAAAACTGTGTTTACTACTCCTACAGTCCATATGTAGTTCAACTCTGCTTATGAAACTGATACAAACCACATTTCCTCTTACATAAATCCTCTTTAGCTAATAGTGATAATACCGTAGGGTTCGTGAACAGCGAAAAAACATTTGAGCCCAAAATTCACTGGGTTTACCAGAAATGAACTCTTGCTTGTAGGAAGACACAGATCATGGGGTTTAACTCCGTGTCTGAAGGCAAATTCAGACCAGAGTTCTCATCCCTGAAACACACTCTGTTATAACGCAAGAAGCAAGCTCTTCTTTCCAGAGTCTTTAATACAGCAAGAACCAAGAGCATGGACTGAAAAAAAGAACTGTGCTTCCTATTCATACGGACCATATGTAGTTCAACTCTGCTTATGCAACTGATACAGACCACACCTCTTCTTACATAAATGCTCTTTAGTTACTAGTGAGAATTGCATTGGGTTCCTGAACTGCGAAAAACCATTTGAGCCCAAAATTCACTGGGTTAATCAAAAATGATCTCTTACTTGTAGGAAGACACAGATCCTGGGGTTTAACTCCATTTCTGAAGGAAAATTCAGACCAGAGTTCTCATCCCTCAAACACACTCTGTTATAACGCAAGAAGCAAGCTCTTCTTTCCAGAGTCTAAAATACAGCAAGAACCATGAGCATGCCCTCGAAAAATAACTGTGTTTCCTACTCATACGGACCATATGTAGTTCAACTCTGCTTATGAAACTGATACAGACCACACCTCCTCTTACATAAATGCTCTGTAGTTAATAGTGAGAATAATGTTGGTTAGTGAACTGCGAAAATCCATTTGAGCCTAAAATCACTGGGGTAAGCAGAACTGATTTCTTGCTTGTAGGAAGACATAGATCCTGGGGTTTGACTCCGTTTCTGAAGGCAAATTCAGACCTGAGTTCTCTTCCCTGAAACACACTCTGTTTTAAGTCAAGAATCATCCTCTTCTTTCCAGCGTCTCCAATATAGTAAGAAAAATGAGCATGCGCAGAAAAAAAAAACTGTGTTTCCTACTCCTACAGTCCATATGTAGTTCAACTCTGCTTATGAAACTGATACAAAACACAGCTCCTCTTACATAAATCCTCTTTAGTTAATAGTGAGAATAGCGTAGGTTTCGTGAACTGCGAAAAAACATTTGAGCCCAAAATTCACTGTGTTTACCAGAAATGAACTCTTGATTGTAGGAAGACACACATCCTGGGCTTTAACTCCGTTTCTAAAGGCAAATTCAGATGAGAGTTCTCATCCCTGAAACACACTCTGTTATAACGCAAGAAGCAAGCTCTTCTTTCCAGAGTCTTTAATACAGCAAGAACCAAGAGCAAGGCCTGAAAAAAAGAACTGTGTTTCCTATTCACACGGACCATATGTAGTACAACTCTGCTTATGAAACTGATACAGACCAAACATCCTCTTACATAAATGCTCTTTAGTTAATAGTGAGAATAGCGTTGGGTTCCTGAACTGCGAAAAATCATTTGAGCCCAAAATTCACTGGGTTTACAAGAAATGGACTCTAGCTTGTAGGAAGACACAGATCCTGGGGTTTAACTCCGTTTCTGAAAGGAAATTCAGACCAGAGTTCTCATCCAAGAAACACACTCTGTTATAATGCAAGAAGCAATCTCTTCTTTCCAGATTCTAAAATACAGCAAGAACCAGGAGCATGCCCTGAAAAAAAAATTGTGTTTCCTACTCATACGGACCATATGTAGTTCAACTCTGCTTATGAAACTGATACAAACCACAGCTCGTCTTACATAAATGCTCTTTAGTTAATCGTGATAATAGCGTTGGGTTCTAGAACTGTGTAAAGTCATTTAAGCCAAATATTCACTTGTTTTACCAGAAATGAACTCTTGCTTGTATGAAGACACAGATCATGGGATTTAACTCTGTTTATGAAGGGAAATTCAGACCAGTGTTCTCTTCAATGAAACACACTTTGTTTTAACGCTAGATGTAAGCTCTTCTTTCCAGAGTCTAAAATACAGCAAGAACCATGAGCATGCCCTGAAAAAAAGAACTGTGTTTCCTACTCATATGGATCATATGTAGTTCAACTCTGCTTATGCAACTGATACAGACCACACCTCTTCTTACATAAATGCTCTTTAGTTACTAGTGAGAATTGCATTGGGTTCCTGAACTGCGAAAAACCATTTGAGCCCAAAATTCACTGGGTTAATCAAAAATGATCTCTTACTTGTAGGAAGACACAGATCCTGGGGTTTAACTCCATTTCTGAAGGAAAATTCAGACCAGAGTTCTCATCCCTCAAACACACTCTGTTATAACGCAAGAAGCAAGCTCTTCTTTCCAGAGTCTAAAATACAGCAAGAACCATGAGCATGCCCTCGAAAAATAACTGTGTTTCCTACTCATACGGACCATATGTAGTTCAACTCTGCTTATGAAACTGATACAGACCACACCTCCTCTTACATAAATGCTCTGTAGTTAATAGTGAGAATAATGTTGGTTAGTGAACTGCGAAAATCCATTTGAGCCTAAAATCACTGGGGTAAGCAGAACTGATTTCTTGCTTGTAGGAAGACATAGATCCTGGGGTTTGACTCCGTTTCTGAAGGCAAATTCAGACCTGAGTTCTATTCCCTGAAACACACTCTGTTTTAAGTCAAGAATCATCCTCTTCTTTCCAGCGTCTCCAATATAGTAAGAAAAATGAGCATGCGCAGAAAAAAAAAACTGTGTTTCCTACTCCTACAGTCCATATGTAGTTCAACTCTGCTTATGAAACTGATACAAAACACAGCTCCTCTTACATAAATCCTCTTTAGTTAATAGTGAGAATAGCGTAGGTTTCGTGAACTGCGAAAAAACATTTGAGCCCAAAATTCACTGTGTTTACCAGAAATGAACTCTTGATTGTAGGAAGACACACATCCTGGGCTTTAACTCCGTTTCTAAAGGCAAATTCAGATGAGAGTTCTCATCCCTGAAACACACTCTGTTATAACGCAAGAAGCAAGCTCTTCTTTCCAGAGTCTTTAATACAGCAAGAACCAAGAGCAAGGCCTGAAAAAAAGAACTGTGTTTCCTATTCACACGGACCATATGTAGTACAACTCTGCTTATGAAACTGATACAGACCAAACATCCTCTTACATAAATGCTCTTTAGTTAATAGTGAGAATAGCGTTGGGTTCCTGAACTGCGAAAAATCATTTGAGCCCAAAATTCACTGGGTTTACAAGAAATGGACTCTAGCTTGTAGGAAGACACAGATCCTGGGGTTTAACTCCGTTTCTGAAAGGAAATTCAGACCAGAGTTCTCATCCAAGAAACACACTCTGTTATAATGCAAGAAGCAATCTCTTCTTTCCAGATTCTAAAATACAGCAAGAACCAGGAGCATGCCCTGAAAAAAAAAATTGTGTTTCCTACTCATACGGACCATATGTAGTTCAACTCTGCTTATGAAACTGATACAAACCACAGCTCGTCTTACATAAATGCTCTTTAGTTAATCGTGATAATAGCGTTGGGTTCTAGAACTGTGTAAAGTCATTTAAGCCAAAAATTCACTTGTTTTACCAGAAATGAACTCTTGCTTGTATGAAGACACAGATCATGGGATTTAACTCTGTTTATGAAGGGAAATTCAGACCAGTGTTCTCTTCAATGAAACACACTTTGTTTTAACGCTAGATGTAAGCTCTTCTTTCCAGAGTCTAAAATACAGCAAGAACCATGAGCATGCCCAGAAAAAAAGAACTGTGTTTCCTACTCATATGGATCATATGTAGTTCAACTCTGCTTATGAAACTGATACAAACCACAGCTGCTCTTAGATAAGACCTCCTTAGTTAGTAGTGAGAATCGCGTTTTGGTTCGTGAATTGCAAAAAATCATTTGAGCTCAAAATTCCCTGGCTTTACCAGAAAAGAACTCTTGCTTGTAGGAAGACACAGATCCTGGGGTTTAACTCTGTTTCTGAAGGCAAATTCAGACCAGAGTTCTCATCCCTGAAACACACTCTGTTTTAACGCAAGAAGCAAGCTCTTCTTTCCCGAGTCTAAAATACAGCAAGAACCATGAGCATGCACTGAAAAAAAAAATTGTGTTCCCTACTCATACGGACCATATGTAGTTCAACTCTGCTTATGAAACTGATACAGACCACACCTCCTCTTACATAAATGCTTTGTAGTTAATAGTGAGAATAATGTTGGTTAGTGAACTGCGAAAAACCATTTGAGCCTAAAATCACTGGGATAACCAGAACTGATTTCTTGCTTGTAGGAAGACATAGATCCTGGGGTTTGACTCCGTTTCTGAAGGCAAATTCAGACCTGAGTTCTCATCCCTGAAACACACTCTGTTTTAAGTCAAGAATCATCCTCTTCTTTCCAGCATCTCCAATATAGTAAGAAAAATGAGCATGCGCAGAAAAAAAATCTGTGTTTCCTACTCCTACAGTCCATATGTAGTTCAACTCTGCTTATGAAACTGATACAAAACACAGCTCCTCTTACATAAATCCTCTTTAGTTAATAGTGAGAATAGCGTAGGTTTCGTGAACTGCGAAAAAACATTTGAGCCCAAAATTCACTGTGTTTACCAGAAATGAACTCTTGCTTGTAGGAAGACAATGATCCTGGGGTTTAACTCCGTTTCTGAAGGGACATTCAGACCAGAGTTCTCATCCCTGAAAAACACTCTGTTTTAAGGCTTGAATCATCCTCTTCTTTCCAGGGTCTGCAATACAGTAAGAACCATGGACATGCCAAGCAAAAAAGAACTGTGTTTCCTACTCATACTTACCATTTATAGTTCAACTCTGCTTATGAAACTGATACAAACCACAGCTGCTCTTAGATAAATCCTCCTTAGTTAATAGTGAGAATCACGTTTTGGTTTGTGAACTGCAAAAAATCATTTGAGCCAAAAATTCCCTGGCTTTACCAGAAAGAACTCTTGCTTGTAGGAAGACACAGATCCTGGGGTTTAACTATGTTTCTGAAGGCAAATTCAGACCATAGTTCTCATCCCTGAAACACACTCTGTTTTAACGCAAGAAGCAAGCTCTTCTTTCCCGAGTCTAAAATACAGCAAGAACCATGAGCATGCACTGAAAAAAAGAACTGTGTTTCCTGCTCAAGCAGACCATATGTAGTTCAACTTCGCTTATGAAACTGATACAAACCACGGTTCCCCTTACATATATTCCCTTTAGATAATAGTGAGAATCATGTTGGCTTCTTGAACTGCCAATAATCATATGAGCCCAAAAATCACTGGGTATACCAGAAATGAACTCTTGCTTGTAGGAAGACTCTGATCCTGGAGTTTAACTCCGTTTCTGAAGGCAAATTCAGAACAGAGTTCTCATCCTGGAAAAACACTCTGTTATAAGGCAAGAATCATCCTCTTCTTTCCAGCATCTCCAATATAGTAAGAAACATGAGCATGCCCAGAAAAAAAAAAACTGTGTTTACTACTCCTACAGTCCATATGTAGTTCAACTCTGCTTATGAAACTGATACAAACCACATTTCCTCTTACATAAATCCTCTTTAGTTAATAGTGATAATACCGTAGGGTTCGTGAACAGGGAAAAAACATTTGAGCCCAAAATTCACTGGGTTTACCAGAAATGAACTCTTGCTTGTAGGAAGACACAGATCATGGGGTTTAACTCCGTGTCTGAAGGCAAATTCAGAAGAGAGTTCTCATCCCTGAAACACACTCTGTTATAACGCAAGAAGCAAACTCTTCTTTCCAGATTCTTTAACACAGCAAGAACCAAGAGCATGGCCTGAAAAAAAGAACTGTGCTTCCTATTCATACGGACCATATGTAGTTCAACTCTGCTTATGAAACTGATACAGACCACACCTCTTCTTACATAAATGCTCTTTAGTTACTAGTGAGAATTGCATTGGGTTCCTGAACTGCGAAAAACCATTTGAGCCCAAAATTCACTGGGTTAATCAAAAATGATCTCTTACTTGTAGAAAGACACAGATCCTGGGGTTTAACTCCGTTTCTGAAGGAAAATTCAGACCAGAGTTCTCATCCCTCAAACACACTCTGTTATATCGCAAGAAGCAAGCTCTTCTTTCCAGAGTCTAAAATACAGCAAGAACCATGAGCATGCCCTCGAAAAAGAACTGTGTTTCCTACTCATACGGACCATATGTAGTTCATCTCTGCTTATGAAACTGATACAGACCACACCTCCTCTTACATAAATGCTCTGTAGTTAATAGTGAGAATAATGTTGGTTAGTGAACTGCAAAACCATTTGAGCCTAAAATCACTGGGGTAACCAGAACTGATCTCTTGCTTGTAGGAAGACATAGATCCTGGGGTTTGACTCCGTTTCTGAAGGCAAATTCAGACCTGAGTTCTCATCCCTGAAATACACACTGTTTTAAGTCAAGTATCATCCTCTTCTTTCCAGCGTCTCCAATATAGTAAGAAAAATGAGCATGCGCAGAAAAAAAAATCTGTGTTTCCTACTCCTACAGTCCATATGTACTTCAACTCTGCTTATGAAACTGATACAGACCACACCTCTTCTTACATAAATGCTCTTTAGTTACTAGTGAGAATTGCATTGGGTTCCTGAACTGCGAAAAACCATTTGAGCCCAAAATTCACTGGGTTAATCAAAAATGATCTCTTACTTGTAGAAAGACACAGATCCTGGGGTTTAACTCCATTTCTGAAGGAAAATTCAGACCAGAGTTCTCATCCCAGAAACACACTCTGTTATAATGCAAGAAGCAATCTCTTCTTTACAGAGTCTAAAATACAGCAAGAACCATGAGCATGCCCTGAAAAAAAAATTGTGTTTCCTACTCATACGGACCATATGTAGTTCAACTCTGCTTATGAAACTGATACAAACCACAGCTCCTCTTACATAAATGCTCTTTAGTTAATCGTGATAATCGCGTTGGGTTCTAGAACTGTGTAAAGTCATTTAAGCCAAAAATTCACTTGTTTTACCAGAAATGAACTCTTGCTTTTATGAAGACACAGATCATGGGATTTAACTGTGTTTATGAAGGGAAATTCAGACCAGTGTTCTCTTCAATGAAACACACTCTGTTTTAACGCTAGAAGTAAGCTCTTATTTCCAGAGTCTAAAATACAGCAAGAACCATGAACATGCGCTGAAAAAAAGAACTGTGTTTCCTACTCATCTGGACCATATGTAGTTCAACTCTGCTTATGAAACTGATACAAACCACAGCTGCTCTTAGATAAGTCCTCCTTAGTTAGTAGTGAGAATCGCGTTTTGGTTCGTGAACTGCAAAAAAACATTTGAGCCCAAAATTCACTGGGTTAACCAGAAATGAACTCTTGCTTGTATGAACACAGATCACGGGGTTTACTCCGTTTCTGAAGGGAAATTCAGAGCAGAGTTCTCATCCCTGAAAAACACTCTGTTTTAAGGCATGAATCATCCTCTTCTTTCCAGGGTCTCCAATACAGTAAGAACCATGGACATGCCAGAAAAAAAGAACTGTGTTTCCTAATCATACGGACCATACGTAGTTCAACTCTGCTTATGAAACTGAAACAAACCACAACTGCTCTTAGATATATCCTCCTTAGTTAATAGTGAGAATCGCGTTTTGGTTCGTGAACTGAAAAAAATCATTTGAGCCCAAAATTCCCTAGCTTTACCAGAAAAGAACTCTTGCTTTTAGGAAGACACAGATCCTGGGGTTTAACTGCGTTTCTGAAGGGAAATTCAGACCGGAGTTCTCATCCCTTAAACACACTCTGTTTTAAGGCATGAATCATCCTCTTCTTTCCAGGGTCTCCAATACAGTAAGAACCATGGACATGCCAAGAAAAAACGAACTGTGTTTTCTACTCATACGGACCATATGTAGTTCAACTCTGCTTATGAAATGATACAGACCACAGCTTCTCTTACATAAATGTACTTTAGTTGATAGTGAGAATCACATTGGGTTCGTGAACTGCGAAAAATCATTTGAGCCCAAAATTCACTGGTTTAACTAGAAATGAACTCTTGCTTGTATGAAGACAGAGATCATGGGATTTATCTCAGTTTCTGAAGGGAAATTCAGACCAGAGTTTTCATCCCTTAAACACACTCTGTTTTAACGCTAGAAGTAAGCTCCTCTTTCCAGAGTCTAAAATACAGCAAGCACCATGAGCATGGCCTGAAAAAAAGAACTGTGTTTCCTACTCATACGAACCATATGTAGTTCAACTCTGCTTATGAAACTGAAACAAACCACAGCTGCTCTTAGATAAATCCTCCTTAGTTAATAGTGAGAATCGCATTTTGGGTCGTGAACTGCAAAAAATCATTTGAGCCCAAAATTCCCTGGCTTTACCAGAAAAGAACTCTTGCTTGTAGGAAGACACAGATCCTGGGGTTTAACTCTGTTTCTGAAGGGAAATTCAGACCAGAGTTCTCATCCCTGAAACACACTCTGTTTTAATGAAGAGGCAAGCTCTTCTTTCCCGAGCCTAACATACAGCAAGAACCATCATAATGGCCTGAAAAATAGAACTGTGTTTCCTACTCATACGGACCATATTTAGTTCAACTCTGCTTATGACACTGATACAGAACACACGTCCTCTTACATAATTGCACTCTACTTAATAGTGAGAATAGCGTAGGGTTCCTAAACTTCGAAAATTCATTTGAGTCCAAAATTCACTGGGTTTACAGAACTGAACTCTTGCTTGTAGGAAGACAAGGATCATGGGGTTTAACTCCGGTTCTGAAGACAAATTCAGACCAGTATTCTCATCCCTGAAAAACACTCTGTTTTAAGGCAAGAATCATCCTCTTCTTTCCAGCATCTTCAATATCGTAAGAACCATGAGCATGCCCAGAAAAAAGGAACTGAGTTTCCTACTAATACGGACCATATGTATTTCCACCCTGCTTATGAAATGATACACACCACAGCTCTCTTACATAAATGCTCTTTAGTTAATAGTCATAATCGCGTTGTGTTCTGGAACTGTGTAACGTCATTTAAGCCAAAAATTCACTTGGTTTACCAGAAATGAACTCTTGCTGGTAGGAAGACACCGTTCATGGGGTTTAATTCTGTTTGTGAAGGGAAATTCAGACCAGAGTTCTCATACATGAAACACACCCTGTTTTAATGCAAGACGCAAGCTCTTCTTTCCAGGTGCGCCAATATATCAAGAACCATGAACATGCCCAGAAAAAAAGAACAGTGGTTCCTACACATACAGACCACATGTAGTTCAACTCTGCTTATGAAAGTGATAAAAACCTCAGCTCCTCTTACATAAATGCTCTATAGTTAATTGTGAGAATCATGTTGGGTTCATGAACTGCGAAAAATCATTTGAGCCCAAAAATCACTGGGTTTACCAAAAATGAACTCTTGCTTGTTTGAAGACACAGATCCTGGGGTTTAACTTCGTTTCTGAAGGGATATTCAGACCAGAGTTATCATCCCTGAAAAACACTCTGTTTTAAGGCATGAATCATCCTCTTCTTTCCAGGGTCTCCAATACAGTAAGAACCATGGACATGCCAGAAAAAAAGAACTGTGTTTCCTACTCATACGGACCATATGTAGTTCAACTCTGCTTATGAAATGATACAGACCACAGCTTCTCTTACATAAATGCTCTTTATTTAATAGTGAGAATCGCATTGGGTTTGTGAACTGCGAAAAATCATTTGAGCCCAAAATTCACTGGGTTAACCAGAAATGAACTCTTGCTTGTATGAAGACACAGATCATGGGGTTTAACTCCGTTCTGAAGGGAAATTCAGACCAGAGTTCTCATCCCTGAAACACACTCTGTTTTAATGAAGAAGCAAGCTCTTCTTTCCAGATTCTAAAAAAAAGCAAGCACCATGAGCATGGCCTGAAAAAAGAACTGTGTTTCCTATTCATAAGGACCATATGTACTTCAACTCTTCTCAAGAAACTGATACAGACCTCACCACCTTTTCCAAAAATGCTCGTTAGTTCATAGTGATAATAGCGTAGGGTTCGTGAACTTCGAAAAATCATTTGAGCCTAAAATCACTGGGGCTACCAGAACTGAACTCTTGCTTGTAGGAAGACATAGATCCTGGGGTTTGACTCCGTTTCTGAAGGCAAATTCAGACCTGAGTTCTCATCCCTGAAACACACTCTGTTTTAAGTCAAGAATCATCCTCTTCTTTCCAGCATCTCCAATATAGTAAGAATCATGAGCATGCCCAGAAAAAAAAAACTGTGTTTACTACTCCTACAGTCCATATGTAGTTCAACTCTGCTTATGAAACTGATACAAACCACAGTTCCTCTTAAATAAATCCTCTTTATTAATAGTGATAATACCGTAGGGTTCGTGAACAGCGAAAAAACATTTGAGCCCAAAATTCACTGGGTTTACCAGAAATGAACTCTTGATTGTAGGAAGACACAGATCATGGGGTTTAACTCCGTGTCTGAAGGCAAATTCAGACCAGAGTTCTCATTCCTGAAACACACTCTGTTATAACGCAAGAAGCATGCTCTTCTTTCCAGAGTCTTTAATACAGCAAGAACCATGAGCATGCCCTGAAAAAAAAAACTGTGTTTCCTACTCATACGGACCATATGTAGTTCAACTCTGCTTATGAAACTGATACAGACCACACCTCCTCTTACATAAATGCTCTTTAGTTACTAGTGAGAATTGCATTGGGTTCCTGAACTGCAAAAAATCATTTGAGCCCAAAATTCACTGGCTTTACCAGAAAAGAACTCTTGCTTGTAGGAAGACACAGATCCTGGGGTTTAACTCTGTTTCAGAAGGCAAATTCAGACCAGAATTCTCATCCCTGAAACACACTCTGTTTTAACGCAAGAAGCAAGCTCTTCTTTCCCGAGTCTAAAATCCAGCAAGAACAATGAGCATGCACTGAAAAAAAGAACTGTGTTTCCTGCTCAAGCGGACCATATGTAGTTCAACTTCGCTTATGAAACTGATACAAACCACGGTTCCCCTTACATATATTCCCTTTAGATAATAGTGAGAATCATGTTGGCTTCTTGAACTTCCAAAAATCGTATGAGCCCAAAAATCACTGGGAATACCAGAAATGAACTCTTGCTTGTAGGAAGACACTGATCCTGGAGTTTAACTCCGTTTCTGAAGGCAAATTCAGAACAGAGTTCTCATCCTGGAAAAACACTCTGTTATAAGGCAAGAATGATCCTCTTCTTTCCAGCATCTCCAATATAGTAAGAAACATGAGCATGCCCAGAAAAAAAAACTGTGTTTACTACTCCTACAGTCCATATGTAGTTCAACTCTGCTTATGAAACTGATACAGACCACACCTCCTCTTACATAAATGCTCTGTAGTTAATAGTGAGAATAATGTTGGTTAGTGAACTGCGAAAAACCATTTGAGCCTAAAATCACTGGGGTAACCGGAACTGATCTCTTGCTTGTAGGAAGACATAAATCCTGGGGTTTGACTCCGTTTCTGAAGGCAAATTCAGACCTGAGTTCTCATCCCTGAAACACACTCTGTTTTAAGTCAAGAATCATCCTCTTCTTTCCAGCGTCTCCAATATAGTAAGAAAAATGAGCATGCGCAGAAAAAAAATCTGTGTTTCCTACTCCTACAGTCCATATGTAGTTCAACTCTGCTTATGAAACTGATACAAAACACAGCTCCTCTTACATAAATCCTCTTTAGTTAATAGTGAGAATAGCGTAGGTTTCGTGAACTGCGAAAAAACATTTGAGCCCAAAATTCACTGTGTTTACCAGAAATGTACTCTTGATTGTAGGAAGACACACATCCTGGGCTTTAACTCCGTTTCTAAAGGCAAATTCAGATGAGAGTTCTCATCCCTGAAACACACTCTGTTATAACGCAAGAAGCAAGCTCTTCTTTCCAGAGTCTTTAATACAGCAAGAACCAAGAGCAAGGCCTGAAAAAAAGAACTGTGTTTCCTATTCACATGGACCATATGTAGTACAACTCTGCTTATGAAACTGATACAGACCACACATCCTCTTACAGAAATGCTCTTTAGTTAATAGTGAGAATAGCGTTGGGTTCCTGAACTGCGAAAAATCATTTGAGCCCAAAATTCACTGGGTTTAAAAGAAATGAACTTTCGCTTGTAGGAAGACACAGATCCTGGGGTTCAACTCCGTTTCTGAAGGGAAATTCAGACCAGAGTTCTCATCCCAGAAACACACTCTGTTATAATGCAAGAAGCAAGCTCTTCTTTCCCGAGTCTAAAATACAGCAAGAACCATGAGCATGCCCTGAAAAAAAAATTGTGTTTCCTACTCATACGGACCATATGTAGTTCAACTCTGCTTATGAAACTGATACAAACCACAGCTCCTCTTACATAAATGCTCTTTAGTTAATCGTGATAATCGCGTTGGGTTCTAGAACTGTGTAAAGTCATTTAAGCCAAAAATTCACTTGTTTTACCAGAAATGAACTCTTGCTTGTATGAAGACACAGATCATGGGATTTAACTCTGTTTATGAAGGGAAATTCAGACCAGTGTTCTCTTCAATGAAACACACTCTGTTTTAACGCTAGAAGTAAGCTCTTCTTTCCAGAGTCTAAAATACAGCAAGAACCATGAGCATGCCCTGAAAAAAAGAACTTTGTTTCCTACTCATACGGACCATATGTAGTTCAACTCTGCTTATGAAACTGATACAAACCACAGCTGCTCTTAGATAAGACCTCCTTAGTTAGTAGTGAGAATCGCGTTTTGGTTCGTGAACTGCAAAAAATCATTTGAGCCCAAAATTCCCTGGCTTTACCAGAAAAGAACTCTTGCTTGTAGGAAGACACAGATCCTGGGGTTTAACTATGTTTCTGAAGGCAAATTCAGACCATAGTTCTCATCCCTGAAACACACTCTGTTTTAACGCAAGAAGCAAGCTCTTCTTTCCCGAGTCTAAAATACAGCAAGAACCATTAGCATGCACTGAAAAAAAGAAATGTGTTTCCTGCTCAAGCGGACCATATGTAGTTCAACTTCGCATATGAAACTGATACAAACCACGGTTCCCCTTACATATATTCCCTTTAGATAATAGTGAGAATCATGTTGGCTTCTTGAACTGCCAAAAATCATATGAGCCCAAAAATCCCTGGGAATACCAGAAATGAACTCTTGCTTGTAGGAAGACACTGATCCTGGAGTTTAACTCCGTTTCTGAAGGCAAATTCAGAACAGAGTTCTCATCCTGGAAAAACACTCTGTAATAAGGCAAGAATCATCCTCTTCTTTCCAGCGTCTCCAATATAGTAAGAAACATGAGCATGCCCAGAAAAAAAAAAACTGTGTTTACTACTCCTACAGTCCATATGTAGTTCAACTCTGCTTATGAAACTGATACAAACCACATTTCCTCTTAAATAAATCCTCTTTAGTTAATAGTGATAATACCGTAGGGTTCGTGAACAGCGAAAAAACATTTGAGCCCAAAATTCACTGAGTTTACCAGAAATGAACTCTTGCTTGTAGGAAGACACAGATCATGGGGTTTAACTCCGTGTCTGAAGACAAATTAAGACCAGTGTTCTCATCCCAGAAACACACTCTGTTATAACGCAAGAAGCAAGCTCTTCTTTCCAGAGTCTTTAATACAGCAAGAACCAAGAGCATGGCCTGAAAAAAAGAACTGTGCTTCCTATTCATACGGACCATATGTAGTTCAACTCTGCTTATGAAACTGATACAGACCACACCTCTTCTTACATAAATGCTCTTTAGTTACTAGTGAGAATTGCATTGGGTTCCTGAACTGCGAAAAACCATTTGAGCCCAAAATTCACTGGGTTAATCAAAAATGATCTCTTACTTGTAGGAAGACACAGATCCTGGGGTTTAATTCTGTTCCTGTAGGAAAATTCAGACCAGAGTTCTCATCCCTCAAAAACACTCTGTTATAACGCAAGAAGCAAGCTCTTCTTTCCAGAGTCTAAAATACAGCAAGAACCATGAGCATGCAATCGAAAAAGAACTGTGTTTCCTACTCATACGGAGCATATGTAGTTCAACTCTGCTTATGAAACTGATACAGACCACACCTCCTCTTACATAAATGCTCTGTAGTTAATAGTGAGAATAATGTTGGTTAGTGAACTGCGAAAAACCATTTGAGCCTAAAATCACTGGGGTAACCAGAACTGATCTCTTGCTTGTAGGAAGACATAAATCCTGGGGTTTGACTCCGTTTCTGAAGGCAAATTCAGACCTGAGTTCTCATCCCTGAAACACACTCTGTTTTAAGTCAAGAATCATCCTCTTCTTTCCAGCGTCTCCAATATAGTAAGAAAAATGAGCATGCGCAGAAAAAAAATCTGTGTTTCTTACTCCTACAGTCCATATGTAGTTCAACTCTGCTTATGAAACTGATACAAAACACAGCTCCTCTTACATAAATCCTCTTTAGTTAATAGTGAGAATAGCGTAGGTTTCGTGAACTGCGAAAAAACATTTGAGCCCAAAATTCACTGTGTTTACCAGAAATGAACTCTTGATTGTAGGAAGACACACATCCTGGGCTTTAACTCCGTTTCTAAAGGCAAATTCAGATTAGAGTTCTCATCCCTGAAACACACTCTGTTATAACGCAAGAAGCAAGCTCTTCTTTCCAGAGTCTTTAATACAGCAAGAACCAAGAGCAAGGCCTGAAAAAAAGAACTGTGTTTCCTATTCACACGGACCATATGTAGTACAACTCTGCTTATGAAACTGATACAGACCACACATCCTCTTACATAAATGCTCTTTAGTTAATAGTGAGAATAGCGTTGGTTTCCTGAACTGCGAAAAATCATTTGAGCACAAAATTCACTGGGTTTACAAGAAATGAACTCTCACTTGTAGGAAGACACAGATCCTGGGGTTTAACTTCCTTTCTGAAGGGAAATTCAGACCAGAGTTCTCATCCCAGAAACACACTCTGTTATAATGCAAGAAGCAATCTCTTCTTTCCCGAGTCTAAAATACAGCAAGAGCCATGAGCACGCCCTGAAAAAAAAATTGTGTTTCCTACTCATACGGACCATATGTAGTTCAACTCTGCTTATGAAACTGATACAAACCACAGCTGCTCTTAGATAAGACCTCCTTAGTTAGTAGTGAGAATCGTGTTTTGGTTCGTGAACTGCAAAAAATCATTTGAGCCCAAAATTCCCTGGCTTTACCAGAAAAGAACTCTTGCTTGTAGGAAGACACAGATCCTGGGGTTTAACTCTGTTTCTGAAGGCAAATTCAGACCAGAGTTCTCATCCCTGAAACACACTCTGTTTTAACGCAAGAAGCAAGCTCTTCTTTCCCGAGTCTTAAATACAGCAAGAACCATGAGCATGCACTGAAAAAAAGAACTGTGTTTCCTGCTCAAGCGGACCGTATGTTGTTCAACTTCGCTTATGAAACTGATACAAACCACGGTTCCCCTTACATATATTCCCTTTAGATAATAGTGAGAATCATGTTGGCTTCTTGAAGTGCCAAAAATCATATGAGCCCAAAAATCACTGGGAATACCAGAAATGAACTCTTGCTTGTAGGAAGACACTGATCCTGGAGTTTAACTCCGTTTCTGAAGGCAAATTCAGAACAGAGTTCTCATCCTGGAAAAACACTCTGTTATAAGGCAAGAATCATCCTCTTCTTTCCAGCGTCTCCAATATAGTAAGAAACATGAGCATGCCCAGAAAAAAAAAACTGTGTTTACTACTCCTACAGTCCATATGTAGTTCATCTCTGCTTATGAAACTGATACAAACCACATTTCCTCTTACATATATCCTCTTTAGTTAATAGTGATAATGCCGTAGGGTTCGTGAACAGCGAAAAAACATTTGAGCCCAAAATTCACTGAGTTTACCAGAAATGAACTCTTGCTTGTAGGAAGACACAGATCCTGGGGTTTAACTCCGTTTCTGAAGGAAAATTCAGACCAGAGTTCTCATCCCTCAAACACACTCTGTTATAACGCAAGAAGCAAGCTCTTCTTTCCAGAGTCTAAAATACAGCAAGAAACATGAGCATGCCCTCGAAAAAGAACTGTGTTTCCTACTCATATGGACCATATGTAGTTCAACTCTGCTTATGAAACTGATACAGACCACACCTCCTCTTACATAAATGCTCTGTAGTTAATAGTGAGAATAATGTTGGTTCGTGAACTGCGAAAAACCATTTGAGCCTAAAATCACTGGGGTAACCAGAACTGATCTCTTGCTTGTAGGAAGACATAGATCCTGGGCTTTGACTCCGTTTCTGAAGGCAAATTCAGACCTGAGTTCTCATCCCTGAAACACACTCTGTTTTAAGTCAAGAATCATCCTCTTCTTTCCAGTGTCTCCAATATAGTAAGAAAAATGAGCATGCGCAGAAAAAAAATCTGTGTTTCCTACTCCTACAGTCCATATGTAGTTCAACTCTGCTTATGAAACTGATACAAAACACAGCTCCTCTTACATAAATCCTCTTTAGTTAATAGTGAGAATAGCGTAGGTTTCGTGAACTGCGAAAAAACATTTGAGCCCAAAATTCACTGTGTTTACCAGAAATGAACTCTTGATTGTAGGAAGACACACATCCTGGGCTTTAACTCCGTTTCTAAAGGCAAATTCAGATGAGAGTTCTCATCCCTGAAACACACTCTGTTATAACGCAAGAAGCAAGCTCTTCTTTCCAGAGTCTTTAATACAGCAAGAACCAAGAGCAAGGCCTGAAAAAAAGAACTGTTTCCTATTCACACGGACCATATGTAGTACAACTCTGCTTATGAAACTGATACAGACCACACCTCTTCTTACATAAATGCTCTTTAGTTACTAGTGAGAATTGTATTGGGTTCCTGAACTGCGAAAAACCATTTAAGCCCAAAATTCACTGGGTTAATCAAAAATAATCTCTTCCTTGTAGGAAGACACAGATCCTGGGGTTTAACTCCGTTTCTGAAGGGAAATTCAGACCAGAGTTCTCATCCCAGAAACACACTCTGTTATAATGCAAGAAGCAATCTCTTCTTTCCAGAGACTAAAATACAGCAAGAACCATGAGCATGCCCGGAAAAAAAAATCGTGTTTTCTACTCATACAGACCATATGTAGTTCAACTCTGCTTATGAAACTGATACAAACCACAGCTCCTCTTACATAAATGCTCTTTAGTTAATCGTGATACTGGCGTTGGGTTCTAGAACTGTGTAAAGTCATTTAAGCCAAAAATTCACTTGTTTTACCAGAAATGAACTCTTGCTTGTATGAAGACACAGATCATGGGATTTAACTCTGTTTATGAAGGGAAATTCAGACCAGTGTTCTCTTCAATGAAACACACTCTGTTTTAACGCTAGAAGTAAGCTCTTCTTTCCAGAGTCTAAAATACAGCAAGAACCATGAGCATGCCCTGAAAAAAAAAACTGTGTTTCCTACTCATACGGACCATATGTAGTTCAACTCTGCTTATGAAACTGATACAAACCACAGCTGCTCTTAGATAAGACCTCCTTAGTTAGTAGTGAGAATCGCGTTTTGGTTCGTGAACTGCAAAAAAACATTTGAGCCCAAAATTCACTGGGTTAACCAGAAATGAACTCTTGCTTGTATGAACACAGATCACGGGGTTTACTCCGTTTCTGAAGGGAAATTCAGAGCAGAGTTCTCATCCCTGAAAAACACTCTGTTTTAAGGCATGAATCATCCTCTTCTTTCCAGGGTCTCCAATACAGTAAGAACCATGGACATGCCAGAAAAAAAGAACTGTGTTTCCTAATCATACGGAACATATGTAGTTCAACTCTGCTTATGAAACTGAAACAAACCACAACTGCTCTTAGATATATCCTCCTTAGTTAATAGTGAGAATCGCGTTTTGGTTCGTGAACTGAAAAAAATCATTTGAGCCCAAAATTCCCTAGCTTTACCAGAAAAGAACTCTTGCTTTTAGGAAGACACAGATCCTGGGGTTTAACTGCGTTTCTGAAAGGAAATCCAGACCAGAGTTCTCATCCCTGAAACACACTCTGTTTTAGTGAAGAGGCAAGCTCTTCTTTCCCGAGCCTAACATACAGCAAGAACCATCAGAATGGCCTGAAAAAAAGAACTGTGTTTCCTACTCATACGGACCATATTTAGTTCAACTCTGCTTATGACACTGATACAGACCACACGTCCTCTTACATAATTGCACTCTACTTAATAGTGAGAATAGCGTAGGGTTCCTAAACTTCGAAAATTCATTTGAGTCCAAAATTCACTGGGTTTACAGAACTGAACTCTTGCTTGTAGGAAGACAAGGATCATGGGGTTTAACTCCGGTTCTGAAGACAAATTCAGACCAGTATTCTCATCCCTGAAAAACACTCTGTTTTAAGGCAAGAAGCATCCTCTTCTTTCCAGTGTCTTCAATATCGTAAGAACCATGAACATGCCCAGAAAAAAGGAACTGAGTTTCCTACTAATACGGACCATATGTATTTCCACCCTGCTTATGAAATGATACACACCACAGCTCTCTTACATAAATGCTCTTTAGTTAATAGTCATAATCGCGTTGTGTTCTGGAACTGTGTAACGTCATTTAAGCCAAAAATTCACTTGGTTTACTAGAAATGAACTCTTGCTGGTAGGAAGACACCATTCATGGGGTTTAATTCTGTTTGTGAAGGGAAATTCAGACCAGAGTTCTCATACATGAAACACACCCTGTTTTAATGCAAGAAGCAAGCTCTTCTTTCCAGAGTCTAAAATACAGCAAGAACCATGAGCATGCCCTGAAAAAAATAACTTGTTTCCTACTCATACGGACCATATTAGTTCAATTCTGCTTATGAAACTGAGACAAACCACGGCTCCTCTTACATAAATGCTCTTTAGTTAATAGTGAGAATCATGTTGGGTTTGTGAACTGCGAAAAATCATTTGAGCCCAAAATTCACTGGGTTTACCAGAAATGAACTCTTGCTTGTAGGAAGACACTGATCCTTGGGTTTAACTCTGTTTCTGAAGGGAAATTCAGACCAGTGTTCTCTTCCATGAAATACACTCTGTTTTCACGCAAGACGCAAGCTCTTCTTTCCAGGTGCGCCAATACATGAACCATGAACATGCCCAGAAAAAAAGAACAGTGGTTCCTACACATACAGACCACATGTAGTTCAACTCTGCTTATGAAACTGATAAAAACCTCAGCTCCTCTTACATAAATGCTCTATAGTTAATTGTGAGTATCATGTTGGGTTCATGAACTGCGAAAAATCATTTGAGCCCAAAAATCACTGGGTTTACCAGAAATGAACTCTTGCTTGTTTGAAGACACAGATCCTGGGGTTTAATTCCGTTTCTGAAGGGATATTCAGACCAGAGTTATCATCCCTGAAAAACACTCTGTTTTAAGGCATGAATCATCCTCTTCTTTCCAGGGTCTCCAATACCGTAAGAACCATGGACATGCCAGAAAAAAAGAACTGTGTTTCCTACTCATACGGACCATATGTAGTTCAACTCTGCTTATGAAATGATACAGACCACAGCTTCTCTTACATAAATGCTCTTTAGTTAATAGTGAGAATCGCATTGGGTTTGTGAACTGCGAAAAATCATTTGAGCCCAAAATTCACTGGGTTAACCAGAAATGAACTCTTGCTTGTATGAAGACACAGATCATGGGTTTTAACTCCGTTCTGAAGGGAAATTCAGACCAGAATTATCATCCCTGAAAAACACTCTGTTTTAAGGCATGAATCATCCTCTTCTTTCCAGGGTCTCCAATACCGTAAGAACCATGGACATGCCAGAAAAAAAGAACTGTGTTTCCTACTCATACGGACCATATGTAGTTCAACTCTGCTTATGAAATGATACAGACCACAGCTTCTCTTACATAAATGCTCTTTAGTTAATAGTGAGAATCGCATTGGGTTTGTGAACTGCGAAAAATCATTTGAGCCCAAAATTCACTGGGTTAACCAGAAATGAACTCTTGCTTGTATGAAGACACAGATCATGGGTTTTAACTCCGTTCTGAAGGGAAATTCAGACCAGAGTTCTCATCCCTGAAACACACTCTGTTTTAATGAAGAAGCAAGCTCTTCTTTCCAGATTCTAAAAAAAAGCAAGCACCATGAGCATGGCCTGAAAAAAGAACTGTGTTTCCTATTCATAAGGACCATATGTACTTCAACTCTTCTCAAGAAACTGATACAGACCACACCACCTTTTCCAAAAATGCTCGTTAGTTCATAGTGATAATAGCGTAGGGTTCATGAACTTCGAAAAATCATTTGAGCCTAAAATCACTGGGGCTACCAGAACTGAACTCTTGCTTGTAGGAAGACATAGATCCTGGGGTTTGACTCCGTTTCTGAAGGCAAATTCAGACCTGAGTTCTCATCCCTGAAACACACTCTGTTTTAAGTCAAGAATCATCCTCTTCTTTCCAGCATCTCTAATATAGTAAGAAACATGAGCATGCCCAGAAAAAAAAAAAAAACTGTATTTACTACTCCTACAGTCCATATGTAGTTCAACTCTGCTTATGAAACTGATACAAACCACAGTTCCTCTTAAATAAATCCTCTTTAGATAATAGTGATAATACCGTAGGGTTCGTGAACAGCGAAAAATCATTTGAGCCCAAAATTCACTGGGTTTACCAGAAATGAACTCTTGATTGTAGGAAGACACAGATCCTGGGGTTTAACTCTGTTTCTGAAGGCAAATTCAGACCAGAGTTCTCATCCCTGAAACACACTCTGTTATAACGCAAGAAGCAAGCTCTTCTTTCCAGAGTCTTTAATACAGCAAGAACCAAGAGCCTGGCCTGAAAAAAAGAACTGTGTTTCCTATTCATTCGGACCATATGTAGTTCAACTCTGCTTATGAAACTGATACAGACCACACCTCCTCTTACATAAATGCTCTTTAGTTACTAGTGAGAATTGCATTGGGTTCCTGAACTGCAAAAAATCATTTGAGCCCAAAATTCCCTGACTTTACCAGAAACGAACTCTTGCTTGTAGGAAGACACAGATCCTGGGGTTTAACTCTGTTTCTGAAGGCAAATTCAGACGAGAGTTCTCATCCCTGAAACACACTCTGTTTTAACGCAAGAAGCAAGGTCTTCTCTCCAGAGTCTAAAATACAGCAAGAACCATGAGCATGCACTGAAAAAAAGAACTGTGTTTCCTGCTCAAGCGGACCATATGTAGTTCAACTTTACTTATGAAACTGATACAAACCACGGTTCCCCTTACATATATTCCCTTTAGATAATAGTGTGAATCATGTTGGCTTCTTGAACTGCCAAAAATCATATGAGCCCAAAAATCACTGGGTATACCAGAAATGAACTCTTGCTTGTACGAAGACACTGATCCTGGAGTTTAACTCCGTTTCTGAAGGCAAATTCAGACCAGAGTTCTCATCCCTGAAACTCACTCTGTTATAACGCAAGAAGCAAGCTCTTCTTTCCCGAGTCTTTAATACAGCAAGAACCAAGAGCATGGCCTGAAAAAAGAACTGTGCTTCAATTCATACAGACCATATGTAGTTCAACTCTGCTTATGAAACTGATACAGACCACACCTCTTCTTACATAAATGCTCTTTAGTTACTAGTGAGAATTGCATTGGGTTCCTGAACTGCGAAAAACCATTTAAGCCCAAAATTCACTGGGTTAATCAAAAATAATCTCTTACTTGTAGGAAGACACAGATCCTGGGGTTTAACTCTGTTTCTGAAGGGAAATTCAGACCAGAGTTCTCATCCCAGAAACACACTCTGTTATAATGCAAGAAGCAATCTCTTCTTTCCAGAGTCTAAAATGCCCTGAAAAAAAAATCGTGTTTCCTACTCATACAGACCATATGTAGTTCAACTCTGCTTATGAAACTGATACAAACCACAGCTCCTCTTACATAAATGCTCTTTAGTTAATCGTGATACTGGCGTTGTGTTCTAGAACTGTGTAAAGTCATTTAAGCCAAAAATTCACTTGTTTTACCAGAAATGAACTCTTGCTTGTATGAAGACACAGATCATGGGATTTAACTCTGTTTATGTAGGGAAATTCAGACCAGTGTTCTCTTCAATGAAACACACTCTGTTTTAACGCTAGAAGTAAGCTCTTCTTTCCAGAGTCTAAAATACAGCAAGAACCATGAGCATGCCCTGAAAAAAAGAACTGTGTTTCCTACTCATACGGACCATATGTAGTTCAACTCTGCTTATGAAACTGATACAAACCACAGCTGCTCTTAGATAAGACCTCCTTAGTTAGTAGTGAGAATCGCGTTTTGGTTCCTGAACTGCAAAAAAACATTTGAGCCCAAAATTCACTGGGTTAACCAGAAATGAACTCTTGCTTGTATGAACACAGATCACGGGGTTTACTCCGTTTCTGAAGGGAAATTCAGAGCAGAGTTCTCATCCCTGAAAAACACTGTGTTTTAAGACATGAATCATCCTCTTCTTTCCGGGGTCTCCAATACAGTAAGAACCATGGACATGCCAGAAAAAAAGAACTGTGTTTCCTAATCATACGGACCATATGTAGTTCAACTCTGCTTATGAAACTGAAACAAACCACAGTTGCTCTTAGATATATCCTCCTTAGTTAATAGTGAGAATCGCGTTTTGGTTCGTGAACTGAAAAAAATCATTTGAGCCCAAAATTCCCTAGCTTTACCAGAAAAGAACTCTTGATTTCAGGAAGACACAGATCCTGGGGTTTAACTCCGTTTCTGAAGGGAAATTCAGACCGGAGTTCTCATCCCTTAAACACACTCTGTTTTAATGCATGAATCATCCTCTTCTTTCCAGGGTCTCCAATACAGTAAGAACCATGGACATGCCAAGAAAAAACGAACTGTGTTTTCTACTCATACAGACCATATGTAGTTCAACTCTGCTTATGAAATGATACAGACCACAGCTTCTCTTACATAAATGTACTTTAGTTAATAGTAAGAATCACATTGGGTTCGTGAACTGCGAAAAATCATTTGAGCCCAAAATTCACTGGTTTAACCAGAAGTGAACTCTAGCTTGTATGAAGACACAGATCATGGGGTTTATCTCAGTTTCTGAAGGGAAATTCAGACCAGAGTTTTCATCCCTTAAACACACTCTGTTTTAACGCTAGAAGTAAGCTCCTCTTTCCAGAGTCTAAAATACAGCAAGCACCATGAGCATGGCCTGAAAAAAAGAACTGTGTTTCCTACTCATACGAACCATATGTAGTTCAACTCTGCTTATGAAACTGAAACAAACCACAGCTGCTCTTAGATAAATCCTCCTTAGTTAATAGTGAGAATCGCGTTTTGGGTCGTGAACTGCAAAAAATCATTTGAGCCCAAAATTCCCTGGCTTTACCAGAAAAGAACTCTTGCTTGTAGGAAGACACAGATCCTGGGGTTTAACTCTGTTTCTGAAGGGAAATTCAGACCAGAGTTCTCATCCCTGAAACACACTCTGTTTTAATGAAGAGGCAAGCTCTTCTTTCCCGAGCCTAACATACAGCAAGAACCATCATAATGGCCTGAAAAATAGAACTGTGTTTCCTACTCATACGGACCATATTTAGTTCAACTCTGCTTATGACACTGATACAGAACACACGTCCTCTTACATAATTGCACTCCACTTAATAGTGAGAATAGCGTGGGGTTCCTAAACTTCGAAAATTCATTTGAGTCCAAATTTCACTGGGTTTTCAGAACTGAACTCTTGCTTGTAGGAAGACAAGGATCATGGGGTTTAACTCCGGTTCTGAAGACAAATTCAGACCAGTATTTTCATCCCTGAAAAACACTCTGTTTTAAGGCCAGAATCATCCTCTTCTTTCCAGCGTCTTCAATATCGTAAGAACCATGAGAATGCCCAGAAAAAAGGAACTGAGTTTCCTACTAATACAGACCATATGTATTTCCACCCTGCTTATGAAATGATACACACCACAGCTCTCTTACATAAATGCTCTTTAGTTAATAGTCATAATCGCGTTGTGTTCTGGAACTGTGTAAAGTCATTTAAGCCAAAAATTCACGTGGTTTACCAGAAATGAACTCTTGCTGGTAGGAAGACACCGTTCATGGGGTTTAATTCTGTTTGTGAAGGGAAATTCAGACCAGAGTTCTCATACATGAAACACACCCTGTTTTAATGCAAGAAGCAAGCTCTTCTTTCCAGAGTCTAAAATACAGCAAGAACCATGAGCATGCCCTGAAAAAAATAACTTGTTTCCTACTCATACGGACCATATTAGTTCAATTCTGCTTATGAAACTGAGACAAACCACGGCTCCTCTTACATAAATGCTCTTTAGTTAATAGTGAGAATCATGTTGGGTTCGAGAACTGCGAAAAATCATTTGAGCCCAAAATTCACTGGGTTTACCAGAAATGAACTCTTGCTTGTAGGAAGACACTGATCCTTGGGTTTAACTCTGTTTCTGAAGGGAAATTCAGACCAGTGTTCTCTTCCATGAAACACACTCTGTTTTCACGCAAGACGCACGCTCTTCTTTCCAGGTGCGCCAATACATCAAGAACCATGAACATGCCAGAAAAAAAGAACAGTGGTTCCTACACATACAGACCACATGTAGTTCAACTCTGCTTATGAAACTGATAAAAACCTCAGTTCCTCTTACATAAATGCTCTATAGTTAATTGTGAGAATCATGTTGGGTTCATGAACTGGGAAAATTCATTTGAGCCCCAAAATCACTGGGTTTACCAGAAATGAACTCTTGCTTGTTTGAAGACACAGATCCTGGGGTTTAACTCCGTTTCTGAAGGGATATTCAGACCAGAGTTCTCATCCCTGAAAAACACTCTGTTTTAAGGCATGAATCATCCTCTTCTTTCCAGGGTCTCCAATACAGTAAGAACCATGGACATGCCAGAAAAAAAGAACTGTGTTTCCTACTCATACGGACCATATGTAGTTCAACTCTGCTTATGAAATGATACAGACCACAGCTTCTCTTACGTAAATGCTCTTTAGTTAATAGTGAGAATCACATTGGGTTTGTGAACTGCGAAAAATCATTTGAGCCCAAAATTCCCTGGGTTAACCAGAAATGAACTCTTGCTTGTATGAAGACACAGGTCATGGGGTTTAACTCCGTTTCTGAAGGGAAATTCAGACCTGAGTTCTCATCCCTGAAACACACTCTGTTTTAATGAAGAAGCAAGCTCTTCTTTCCAGATTCTAAAAAAAAGCAAGCACCATGAGCATGGCCTGAAAAAAGAACTGTGTTTCCTATTCATAAGGACCATATGTACTTCACCTCTTCTCAAGAAACTGATACAGACCACACCACCTTTTCCAAAAATGCTCGTTAGTTCATAGTGATAATAGCGTAGGGTTCGTGAACTTCGAAAAATCATTTGAGCCTAAAATCACTGGGGCTACCAGAACTGAACTCTTGCTTGTAGGAAGACATAGATCCTGGGGTTTGACTCCGTTTCTGAAGGCAAATTCAGACCTGAGTTCTCATCCCTGAAACACACTCTGTTTTAAGTCAAGAATCATCCTCTTCTTTCCAGCGTCTCCAATATAGTAAGAAACATGAGCATGCCCAGAAAAAAAAACTGTGTTTACTACCCCTACAGTCCATATGTAGTTCAACTCTGCTTATGAAACTGATACAAACCACAGTTCTGCTTAAATAAATCCTCTTTAGTTAATAGTGATAATACCGTAGGGTTCGTGAACAGCGAAAAAACATTTGAGCCCAAAATTCACTGTGTTTACCAGAAATGAACTCTTGATTGTAGGAAGACACACATCCTGGGCTTTAACTCCGTTTCTAAAGGCAAATTCAGATGAGAGTTCTCATCCCTGAAACGCACTCTGTTATAACGCAAGAAGCAAGCTCTTCTTTCCAGAGTCTTTAATACAGCAAGAACCAAGAGCAAGGCCTGAAAAAAAGAACTGTGTTTCCTATTCACACGGACCATATGTAGTACAACTCTGCTTATGAAACTGATACAGACCACACATCCTCTTACATAAATGCTCTTTAGTTAATAGCGAGAATAGCGTTGGGTTCCTGAACTGCGAAAAATCATTTGAGCCCCAAATTCCCTGGCATTACCAGAAACGAACTCTTGCATTTAGGAAGACACAGATCCTGGGGTTTAACTCCGTTTCTGAAGGGAAATTCAGACCAGAGTTCTCATTCCTGAAACACACTCTTTTTTAATGAAGAGGCAAGCTCTTCTTTCCCGAGTCTAAAATACAGCAAGTACCATGAGCATGGCCTGAAAAAAAGAACTGTGTTTCCTACTCATACGGACCATATTTAGTTCAACTCTGCTTATGAAACTGATACAGACCACACCTCCTCTTACATAATTGCACTCTACTTAATAGTGAGAATAGCGTAGGGTTCCTAAACTTCTAAAATTCATTTGAGTCCAAAATTCACTGGGTTTACCAGACCGGAACTCTTGCTTGTAGGAAGACACAGAACCTGGGGTTTAACTACGTTTCTGAAGGGAAATTCAGACCAGAGTTCTCATCCCTGAAAAACACTCTGTTTTAAGGCATGAATCATCCTCTTCTTTCCAGTCTTTCCAATACAGTAAGAACCATGGACATGCCAATAAAAAAAGAACTGTGTTTTCTACACATACGGATCATATGTAGTTCAACTCTGCTTATGAAATGATACAGACCACAACTTCTCTTACATAAATGTACTTTAGTTAATAGTGAGAATCACATTGGGTTCGTGAACTGCGAAAAATCATTTGAGCCCAAAATTAACTGGGTTAACCAGGAATGAACTCTTGCTTGTATGAACACACAGATCATGGGGTTTAACTCCGTTTCTGAAGGGAAATTCAGACCAGAGTTCTCATTCCTGAAACACACTCTGTTTTAATGAAGAAGCAAGCTCTTCTTTCTAGATTCTAAAAAAAAGAAAGCACCATGAGCATGGCCTGAAAAAAGAACTGTGTTTCCTATTCATAAGGACCATATGTACTTCAACTCTTCTCAAGAAACTGATACAGACCACACCTCCTTTTCCAAAAATGCTTGTTAGTTCATAGTGATAATAGCATAGGGTTCGTGAACTTCAAAAAATCATTTGAGTCTAAAATCACTGGGGCTACCAGAACTGAACTCTTGCTAGTAGGAAGACATAGATCCTGGGGTTTGACTCCGTTTCTGAAGGCAAATTCAGACCTGAGTTCTCATCCCTGAAACACACTCTGTTTTAAGTCAAGAATCATCCTCTTCTTTCCAGCGTCTCCAATATAGTAAGAAAAATGAGCATGCCCAGAAAAAAAAAACTGTGTTTCCTACTCCTACAGTCCATATGTAGTTCAACTCTGCTTATGAAACTGATACAGACCACAGCTCCTCTTACATAAATCCTCTTTAGTTAATAGTGAGAATAGCGTAGGTTTCGTGAACTGCGAAAAAACATTTGAGCCCAAAATTCACTTTGTTTACCAGAAATGAACTCTTGATTGTAGGAAGACACACATCCTGGGCTTTAACTCCGTTTCTAAAGGCAAATTCAGATGAGAGTTCTCATCCCTGAAACACACTCTGTTATAACGCAAGAAGCAAGCTCTTCTTTCCAGAGTCTTTAAAACAGCAAGAACCAAGAGCAAGGCCTGAAAAAAAGAACTGTGTTTCCTATTCACACGGACCATATGTAGTAAAACTCTGCTTATGAAACTGATACAGACCACACATCCTCTTACATAAATAATCTTTAGTTAATAGTGAGAATAGCCTTGGGTTCCTGAACTGCGAAAAATCATTTGAGCCCAAAATTCACTGGGTTTACAAGAAATGAACTCTCGCTTGTAGGAAGACACAGATCCTGGGGTTTAACTGCGTTTCTGAAGGGAAATCCAGACCATTGTTCTCATCCCTGAAACACACTCTGTTTTAATGAAGAGGCAAGCTCTTCTTTCCCGAGCCTAACATACAGCAAGAACCATGAGCATGCCCTGAAAAAAAGAACTGTGTTTCCTACTCATACGGACCATATGTAGTACAACTCTGCTTATGAAACTGATACAAACCACAGCTGCTCTTAGATAAATCCTCCTCAGTTAGTAGTGAGAATCGCGTTTTGGTTTGTGAACTGCAAAAAATCATTTGAGACCAAAATTCACTGGGTTAACTAGAAATGAACTCTTGCTTGTATGAACACAGATCATGGGGTTTACTCCGTTTCTGAAGGGATTCAGACCAGAGTTCTCATCCCTGAAACCCACTCTGTTTTAATGAAGAGGCAAACTCTTCTTTCCCGAGTCTAAAATACAGCAAGAACCATGATTATGGCCTGAAAAAAAGAACTGTGTTTCCTACTCATACTGACCATATTTAGTTCAACTCTGCTTATGAAACTAATACAGACCACACCTCCTCTTACATAATTGCACTCTACTTAATAGTAAGAATAGCGTAGGGTTCCTAAACTTCGAAAATTCATTTGAGTCCAAAATTCACTGGGTTTACCAGAACTGAACTCTTCCTTGTAGGAAGACACAGATCCTGGGGTTTAACTCCGTTTCTGAAGGGAAATTCTGACCGGAGTTCTCATCCCTTAAACACACTCTGTTTTAAGGCTAGAATCAAGCGCTTCTTTCCAGAGTCTAAAATACAGCAAGAACCATGAGCATGGCCTGAAAAAAAGAACTGTGTTTCCTACTCATATGGACCATATGTAATTCAACTCTGCTTATGAAACTGAAACAAACCACAGCTGCTCTTAGAAAAATCCTCCTTAGTTAATAGTGGGAATCGCGTTTTTGTTCTTGAACTGCAAAAAATCATTTGAGCCCTAAATTCCCTGGCTTTACCAGAAAAGAACTCTTGCTTGTAGGAAGACACAGATCCTGGGGTTTAACTCTGTTTCTGAAGGGAAATTCAGACCAGAGTTCTCATCCCTAAAAAAAACACTCTGTTTTAAGGCATGAATCATCCTCTTCTTTCCAGGGTCTCCAATACAGTAAGAACCATGGACATGCCAAGATAAAAAGAACTGTGTTTTCTACTCATAAGGACCATATGTAGTTCAACTCTGCTTATGAAATGATACAGCCCACAGCTTCTCTTACATAAATGTACTTTAGTTAATACTGAGAATCACATTTGGGTCGTGAACTGCGAAAAATCATTTGAGCCCAAAATTCACTGGGTTAACCAGAAATGAACTCTTGCTTGTATGAAGACACAGATCATGGGGTTTGACTCCATTTCGGAAGGGAAATTCAGACCAGAGTTCTCATCCCTGAAACTCACTCTGTTTTAACGAAGAAGCAAGCTCTTCTTTCAAGAGTCTAAAACACAGCAAGAACCATGAGCATGGTCTAAAAAAAAGAACTGTGTTTCCTAATCATACGGACCATATGTAGTTCAACTCGGCTTATGAAACTGATACAGACCACACCTCCTCTTAGATAAATGCTCCTTAGTTAATAGTGATAATTGGGTTGGGTTCTAGAACTGTGTAAAGTCATTTGAGCCTAAAAATCATGTCCTTTACCAGAAATGAACTCTTGCTGGTAGGAAGACATAGATCCTTGGGTTTAACTCCGTTTCTGAAGGGAAATTCAGACCAGTATTCTCATCCCTGAAACACACTCTGTTTTAACGCAAGAAGCAAGCTCTTCTTTCCAGGGTCTAAAATACAGCAAGAACCATGACCATGCCCTGAAAAAAAGAACTGTGTTTCCTACTCATACTGACCATATGTAGTTCAACTCTGCTTATGAAACTGATACAAACCACAGCTCATCTTACGTAAATCCTAATTAGTTAATAGTGAGAATCGCGTAGTGTTCGTGAACTGTGAAAAAATTATTTGAGCCCAAAATTCACTGGGTTTACCAGAAATGAACACTTGCTTGTAAGAAGACACAGATCCTGGGGTTTCACTCCGTTTCTGAAGGGAAATTCAGACCAGAGTTCTCAACCCTGAAACACACTCTGTTTTAACGCAAGTAGCAAGCTCTTCTTTCCAGGGTCTGAAATACAGCAAAAACATGACCATGCCCTGAAAAACAGAACTGATTTTCCTACTCATATGGACCATATGTAGTTCAACTCTGCTTATGAAACTGATACAAACCACAGCTCCTCTTACATAAATGCTCTTTAGTTAATACTGAGAATCATGTTGGTTTCGTGAACTGCGAAAAATGATTTACCCCAAAATTCATTGGGTTTACCAGAAATGAACTCTTGCTTCTAGGAAGACACTGATCCTGGGGTTTAAATCCGCGTCTGAAGGCAAATTCAGACCAGAGTTCTCATCCCTGAAAAACACTCTGTTTTAAGGCAAGAATCATCCTCTTCTTTCCAGCGTCTCCAATATAGTAAGAAACATGAGCATGCCCAGAAAGAAAGAACTATGTTTCCTACTCATACAGACCATTAGTAGTTCAACTCTCCTTATGAAACTGATGCAAACCACATCTCCTATTACATAAATGCTCTTTAGTTAATAGTGAGAATAGCGTAGGGTTCGTGAACTGCGAAAAATCATTTGAGCCCAAAATTCACTGGGTTTACCAGAAATGAACTCTTGCTTGTAGGAAGACACAGATCCTGGGGTTTGACTCCATTTCGGAAGGGAAATTCAGACCAGAGTTCTCATCCCTGAAACTCACTCTGTTTTAACCAAGAAGCAAGCTCTTCTTTCAAGAGTCTAAAATACAGCAAGAACCATGAGCATGATCTGAAAAAAAGAACTGTGTTTCCAATTCATACGGACCATATGTAGTTCAAATCTGCTTATGAAACTCATACAGACCACACCTCCACTTATATACACGCTCTTTAGTTAATAGTGATAATCGAGTTGGGTTCTAGAACTGTGTAAAGTCATTTGAGCCCAAAAATCATGTCCTTTACCAGAAATGAACTCTTGCTGATAGGAAGACACAGATCCTGGGGTTTAAATCCGTTTCTGAAGGGAAATTCAGAGCGCTATTCTCATCAAAGAAACACAATCTGTTTTAACGCAAGAAGGATCCTCTTCTTTCCAGTGTCTCGAATACAGCAATGACCATGATAATGCCCAGAAAGAAAGAACTATGTTTCCTACTCATCCGGATCATATGCAGTTCAACTCTCCTTATGAAACTCATACAAACCATAGCTCCACTTACATAAATGCTCTTTAGTTAAAAGTGGGAATCGCAATGTGTTTCTGAAGTGTGTAAAATCACTTGAGCCCAAAATTCTCTTTGTTGACCACAAATGAACTCTTGCTTGTAGGAAGACACAGAACCTGGGGTTTAACTCCGTTTCTGATGGGAAATTCGGACCAGTGTTCTCATCCATAAAACACACTCTGTTTTAACACAAGAAGCAAGCTCCTCTTTCTAGCGCTTCAATACAGCAAGTAAGATGAGCATGCCCTGAAAAAAGAACTGTGTTTCCTACTCATACGGACCATATGTAGTTCACCTCTGCATATGAAACTGATATAAACCACAGCTCCACTTATATAAATGCTCTTTAGTTGCTAGAGAGAATCGCGTTGGGTTCTTAAACTGTGTAAAATCATTTGAGCCCAAAATTCACTGGGTTAACGAGAAATTAATTCTTGATTGTAGGATGGCACAGATCCTGGGGTTTACTTCCGTTTCTGATTGGAAATTCAGACCAATGTTCTCATTTATGAAACACACTCTGTTTTATCGCAAGAAGCAAGCTCCTCTTTCTAGCCTCTCTAATACAGCAAGTACCATGTGCATGACCCGAAAAAAAGAACTGTGTTTCCTACTCATACGGAGCATATGTATTTCAACTCTGCATATGAAACTGAGAAAACCACTTATATAAATGCTCTATAGTTACTAGTGAGAATCAGGTTGGGTTCTTGAACTCTGTAAAATAATTTGAGCCCAAATTCCCTGGGTTTTACAGAAATGAACTCTTGCTTGTTGGAAGACACAGATCCTGGGGTTTAAATCCGTTTCTGAAGGGAAATTGAGAGCGCTATTCTCATCAAAGAAACACAATCTGTTTTAACGCAAGAAGCATCCCCTTCTTTCCAGAGTCCCCAATACAGCAATGACCATGAGAATGCCCATGAAAAAAAATGTGTTTCCTACTCATACGGATCATATGCAGTTCAACACTGCTTACGAAACTGATAGAAACCACAGCTCCACTTACATAAATCCTCTTTAGTTAATAGTGAGAATCACGATTGGATTCTGAACTGTGTAAAATCACTTGAGCCCAAAATTCTCTTTGTTTACCAAAAATGAACTCTTGCTTGTAGGAAGACAAAGATACTTTGTTTTAACTCTGTTTTTGAAGGGAAATTCAGACCACGGTTCTCATCCATGGTACATACTCTGTTTTAACGCAAGAAGCAAGCTATTCTTTCCAGCGTCTCCAATACAGCAAGTTCCATGTGCATGCCCTGAAAAAGAACTGTGTTTCCTACTCATACGGACCATACGTATTTCAACTCTGCTTATGAAACTGCTACAAAGCACATCTCCTCTTACATAAATGCTCTTTAGTTAGTAGTGAGAAACGAGTTGTGTTCTTGAACTGTGTAAAATCATTTGAGCCCAAAATTCACTGGGTTGACCAGAAAGGATTCCTGCTTGTAGGAAGAAACAGATCCCGTGGTTTACCTCGGTTTATGAAGGGAAATTCAGACCAGGGTTCTCACCATGGATCACACTCTGTTTTAACGCAAGAAACATGCTCTTCTTTCCTGCTTCTTCAATAAAGCATGGACCATGAGCATGCCCTGAAAAAAAGAAGTGTGTTTCCTACTCATACGGACCATATGTGGTTCAAGACTGCTTATGAAACTGATACAAACCACAGCTCGTCTTACATAAAAGCTCTTTTGTTAATAGTGAGAATCACGATGGCGTTCTGAACTGTGTAAAATCACTTGAGCCCAAAATTCTCTTTGTTTACCAGAAATGAACTCTTGCATGTAGGAAGACACAGATCCTGGGGTTTAACTACTTTTCTGAGGGGAAATTCAGACCAGTGTTCTCATCCATGGAACACACTCTGTATTAACGCAAGAAGCAAGCTCTTCTTTCCAGCATCTCCAATACAGCAAGAACCATGAGCTTGCCCAGAAAAAAGAACTGTGCTTCCTACTCATATGGACCATATGAAGTTCAGCTCTGCTAATGCAACTGATACAAACCACAGCTCCAGTTAAATAAATGCTCATTAGTTAATACTGAGAAACGCGTTGGGTTTGTAAATTTGTAAATTCATTTGAGTCCAAAATTGAGTGCGTTTACCAGAAATGATATTTTGCTTGTAGAAATACACAGATCCTGGACCTTAAATCCATTTGAGAAGGGAAATTCACACCGGTCTTCTCATCCATGAAACACACTTTTGTTTAACGCTAGAAGCATACTCTTCTTTCCAGCGTCTGCACTATAACAAGTAACATGAGAAAAAACTGAAAATAAGAACTGTGTTTCCTACTCTTAAGGACCATATCTAGTTCAACTCTGCTTATGAAACTGATACAAACCAGAAGTCCTCTTACATAAATGCTCTTAGTAAATAGTGAGAATCGTGTTGCGTTCTTGAACTGAGTAAAATCATGTGAGCCCAAAATTCACTTGGATTACCAGAAATGAACTCTTGCTTGTAGGAAGACACAGATTCTGTGGTTTAAACGGTTTGTGAAGGGAAATTCAGACAACGCTTCTCATCCATGGAACACACTCTGATTTATCGCAAGAAGCAAGCTCTTCTTTCCAGCGTCTCCAATACAGCAAAAACCATGAGCATGCCCAGAAGAAAAAAAACTGTGCTTCCTACTCATATGGACCATATGAAGTTCAACTCTGATTATGAAACTGATACAAATCACAGCTCCTCTTACATAAATGCTCTTTAGTTAGTAGTGAGAATCGTGTTGGGTTCTTGAACTGTGTAAAATCATTTGAGCCCAAAATTCACTGGGTTTACCAGAAATGAACTCTTGTTTGTAGGAAGACACAGATCCTGGGGTTTAACTCCTTTTCTGAAGGGAAATTAAGAGCAGTGTTCTCATCCATGGAACACACTCTGTATTAACGCAAGAAGCAAGCTCTTCTTTCCAGCATCTCCAATACAGCAAGAACCATGAGCTTGCCCAGAAAAAAAGAACTGTACTTCCTACTCATATGGACCATATGAAGTTCAACTCTGCTAATGCAACTGATACAAACCACAGCTCCTGTTAAATAAATGCTCTTTAGTTAATAGTGAGAAACGCATTGGGTTTGTGAAATGTGTAAATTCATTTGAGTCAAAAATTGAGTGGGTTTACCAGAAATGACATTTTGCTTGTAGAAATACACAGATCCTGGACCTTAAATCCATTTGAGAAGGGAAATTCACACCGGTCTTCTCATCCATGAAACACACTTTTGTTTAACGCTAGAAGCATACTCTTCTTTCCAGCGTCTGCACTATAACAAGTAACATGAGAAAAAACTGAAAATAAGAACTGTGTTTCCTACTCTTAAGGACCATATCTAGTTCAACTCTGCTTATGAAACTGATACAAACCAGAAGTCCTCTTACATAAATGCTCTTTAGTAAATAGTGAGAATCGTGTTGCGTTCTTGAACTGAGTAAAATCATTTGAGCCCAAAATTCACTTGGTTTACAAGAAATGAACTCTTGCTTGTAGGAAGACACAGATTCTGTGGTTTAAACGGTTTGTGAAGGAAAATTCAGACAAGGCTTCTCATCCATGGAACACACTTTAATTTATCGCAAGAAGCAAGCTCTTCTTTCCAGCATCTCCAATACAGCAAGAACCATGAGCTTGCCCAGAAAAAAAGAACTGTGCTTCCTACTAATATGGACCATATGAAGTTCAACTCTGCTTATGAATCTGATACAAACCACAGTTCCTCTTACATAAATGCTCTTTAGTTAATAGTGAGACACGCGATGGGTTTCTGAATTGTGTAAATTCATTTGAGACCAAAATTCTCTTTGTTTACCAGAAATGAACTCTTGCTTGTAGGAAGACACAGATCCTGGGGTTTAACGCCGTTTCTGAAGTGAAATTCAGAGCGCTGTTCTCATCCTTGAAACACAATCTTTTTTAACGCAAGAAGCATCCTCTTCTTTCTAGCGTCTCCAATACAGCAAGTATCATGAGCATGCCCTGAAAGAATAACTGTGCTTCCTACTCATACGGACCCTATTTATTTCAACTCTGCGTATGAAACTGATACAAACCACAGCTCCACTAATATAAATGCTCTTTAGTTACTAGTGAGATTCTCGTTGGGTTCTTGAACTGTGTAAAATCATTTGAGCCCAAAATTCCCTGGTTTTAACAGAAATGAACTCTTGCTTGTTGGAAGACACTGATCCTTTGGTTTAACTCCGTTTTTGAAGTGAAATTCAGAGTGCTGTTCTCATCGTTGAAACACAATCTGTTTTAACGCAAGAAGCAAGCTCTTCTTTCCAGCATCTCCAAACAACAAGTTCCATGAGCATGCCCTGAAAAAAAGAACTGTGTTTCCTAATCATACGGACCATATGTACTTCAAGTCTGATTATGAAACTGATACAAACAACAGCTCCCCTTATATAAATGCTCTTTAGTTAGTAGTGAGAATCGTGTTGGGTTCTTGAACTGTGTAAAATCATTTGAGCCCAAAATTCACTGGGTTTACCAGAAATGAACTCTTGTTTGTAGGAAGACACAGATCCTGGGGTTTAACTCCTTTTCTGAAGGGAAATTAAGAGCAGTGTTCTCATCCATGGAACACACTCTGTATTAACGCAAGAAGCAAGCTCTTCTTTCCAGCATCTCCAATACAGCAAGAACCATGAGCTTGCCCAGAAAAAAAGAACTGTACTTCCTACTCATATGGACCATATGAAGTTCAACTCTGCTAATGCAACTGATACAAACCACAGCTCCTGTTAAATAAATGCTCTTTAGTTAATAGTGAGAAACGCATTGGGTTTGTGAAATGTGTAAATTCATTTGAGTCAAAAATTGAGTGGGTTTACCAGAAATGACATTTTGCTTGTAGAAATACACAGATCCTGGACCTTAAATCCATTTGAGAAGGGAAATTCACACCGGTCTTCTCATCCATGAAACACACTTTTGTTTAACGCTAGAAGCATACTCTTCTTTCCAGCGTCTGCACTATAACAAGTAACATGAGAAAAAACTGAAAATAAGAACTGTGTTTCCTACTCTTAAGGACCATATCTAGTTCAACTCTGCTTATGAAACTGATACAAACCAGAAGTCCTCTTACATAAATGCTCTTTAGTAAATAGTGAGAATCGTGTTGCGTTCTTGAACTGAGTAAAATCATTTGAGCCCAAAATTCACTTGGTTTACAAGAAATGAACTCTTGCTTGTAGGAAGACACAGATTCTGTGGTTTAAACGGTTTGTGAAGGAAAATTCAGACAAGGCTTCTCATCCATGGAACACACTTTAATTTATCGCAAGAAGCAAGCTCTTCTTTCCAGCATCTCCAATACAGCAAGAACCATGAGCTTGCCCAGAAAAAAAGAACTGTGCTTCCTACTAATATGGACCATATGAAGTTCAACTCTGCTTATGAATCTGATACAAACCACAGTTCCTCTTACATAAATGCTCTTTAGTTAATAGTGAGACACGCGATGGGTTTCTGAATTGTGTAAATTCATTTGAGACCAAAATTCTCTTTGTTTACCAGAAATGAACTCTTGCTTGTAGGAAGACACAGATCCTGGGGTTTAACGCCGTTTCTGAAGTGAAATTCAGAGCGCTGTTCTCATCCTTGAAACACAATCTTTTTTAACGCAAGAAGCATCCTCTTCTTTCTAGCGTCTCCAATACAGCAAGTATCATGAGCATGCCCTGAAAAAATAACTGTGCTTCCTACTCATACGGACCCTATTTATTTCAACTCTGCATATGAAACTGATACAAACCACAGCTCCACTAATATAAATGCTCTTTAGTTACTAGTGAGATTCTCGTTGGGTTCTTGAACTGTGTAAAATCATTTGAGCCCAAAATTCCCTGGTTTTAACAGAAATGAACTCTTGCTTGTTGGAAGACACTGATCCTTTGGTTTAACTCCGTTTTTGAAGTGAAATTCAGAGTGCTGTTCTCATCGTTGAAACACAATCTGTTTTAACGCAAGAAGCAAGCTCTTCTTTCCAGCATCTCCAAACAACAAGTTCCATGAGCATGCCCTGAAAAAAAGAACTGTGTTTCCTAATCATACGGACCATATGTACTTCAAGTCTGATTATGAAACTGATACAAACAACAGCTCCCCTTATATAAATGCTCTTTAGTTAGTAGTGAGAATCGAGTTGGGTTCTTGAACTGTGTAAAATCATTTGAGCCCAAAATTCACTGGCTTTATCAGAAATGAACTCTTGTTTGTAGGAAGACACAGATCCTCTTGTTTAATTCCGTTTCTGAAGGGAAATTAAGAGCAGTGTTCTCATCCATGGAACACACTCTGTTTTAACGCAAGAAGCAAGCTCTTCTTTCCAGCATCTAAAATACAGCAAGAACCATGAGCTTGCCCAGAAAAAAAGAACTGTGTTTCCTACTCATATGGACCATATGAAGTTCAACTCTGCTTATGAATCTGATACAAACCACAGCTCCTCTTACATAAATGCTCTTTAGTTAATAGTGAGACTCGCGATGGGTTTCTGAATTGTGTAAATTCACTTGTGACCAAAATTCTCTTTGTTTACCAAAAATGAACTCTTGTTTGTAGGAACACACAGATCCTTGGGTTTAACTCCGTTTCTGAATGGAAATTCACACCAGTGTTCTCTTCCTTGAAACACACTCTGTTTTAACGCAGGAAACAAGCTCTTCTTTCTAGTGTCTCCAATACAGCAAGTATCATGAGCATGCCCTGAAAAAAAAAGAACTGTGTTTCCTACTCATACGGACCCTATTTATTTCAACTCTGCATATGAAACTGTTACAAACCAAAGCTCCACTTATATAAATGCTCTTTAATTACTAGTGAGATTCTCGTTGGGTTCTTGAACTGTGTAAAATCATTTGAGCCCAAAATTCCCTGGTTTTAACAGAAATGAACTCTTGCTTGTTGGAAGACACTGATCCTTCGGTTTAACTAAGTTTCTGAAGTGAAATTCAGAGCTCTGTTCTCATCGTTGAAACACAATCTGGTTTAACGCAAGAAGCAAGCTCTCCTTTCCAGCATCTCCAAACAACAAGTTCCATAAGCATGCCCTGAAAAAAAGAACTGTGTTTCCTAATCATACGGACCATATGTACTTCAAGTCTGATTATGAAACTGATACAAACCACAGCTCCCCTTATATAAATGCTCTTTAGTTACTAGTGAGATTCGCGTTGGGTTCTTGAACTGTGTAAAATCATTTGCGCCCAAAATTCCCTGGTTTTAATAGAAATGAACTCTTGCTTGTTGGAAGACCCAGATCCTTTGGTTTAACTCCGTTTCTGAAGGGAAATTCAGAGCGCTGTTCTCATCGTTGAAACACAATCTGTTTTAACGCAAGAAGCATCCTCTTCTTTCCAGAGTCTCCAATACAGCAATGACCATGAGAATGCCCATGAAAAAAACTGTGTTTCCTATTCATAAGGATCATATGCAGTTCAACACTGCTTATGAAACTGATACAAACCACAGCTCCACTTAAATAAATGCTCTTTAGTTAATAGTGAGAATCGAGTTGAGTTCTTGAATTGTGTAAAATCATTTGAGCACAAAATTCACTCTGTTTACCAGATATGAACTCTTGCTTGTAGGAAGACACAGATCCTTTGGTTTAACTCCGTTTTTGAAGGGAAATTCAGACCAGTGTTCTCATCCATGAAACACACTCTGTATGGATGCAAAATGCAAGCTCTTCTTTCCAGCGTCTCCAATACACCAAGAACGATGAGCATGCCCAGAAAAAAAGAACTGTGTTTCCTACTCATACGGACCATGTGTAGTTCACCTATGCATATGAATCTGTTACAAACGACAGCTCCTCTTACATAAATGCTCTTTAGTTAATAGTGAGACTCGCTATGGGTTTCTGAATTGTGTAAATTAACTTCAGACCAAAATTCTCTTTGTTTACCAGAAATGAACTCTTGCATGCAGGAAGACACAGATCCTGGGGTTGAACTACGTTTCTGAAGGGAAATTCAGACCAGTGTTCTCATCCATGAAACACACTCTGTTTTAACGCAAGAAGCAAGCTCCTCTTTCTAGATTCTCCAATACAGCAAGTACCATGAGCATGCCCTGAAAAAAAGAACTGTGTTTCCTCCTCACACGGACCATAGGTAGGTCAACTCCGCTAATGAAACTGATTCATCCCACAGCTCCATTTACATAATGGTTCTTTAGTTAATAGTGAGAATCACATTGGGTTCTTGAACTGTGTAAAATCACTTGAGCCCAAAATTCATTTGGTTTACCAGAAATGAACTCTTGCTTGTAGGAAGACACAGATCCTCTGGTTTAACTCCGTTTGTGAAAGGAAATTCAGACAAGGCTTCTCATCCATGGAACACACTCTGATTTATTGTAAGAAGCAAGCTCTTCTTTCCAGCATCTCCAATACAACAAGTTCCATGAGCATGCCCTGAAAAAAAGAACTGTGTTTCCTAATCATACGGACCATATGTACTTCAACTCTGATTATGAAACTGATACAAACCACAGCTCCCCTTATTTAAATGCTCTTTAGTTAGTAGTGAGAATCGAGTTGGGTTCTTGAACTGTGTAAAATCACTTGAGCCCATAATTCTCTTTGTTTACCAGAAATGAACTCTTGCTTGTAGGAAGACACAGATCCTGGGGTTTAAGTCCGTATCTGAATAGAAATTCCTATCAGTGTTCTCTTCCATAGAACACACTCTGTATAACCGAAGAAGCAAGCTCTTCTTTCCAGAGTCTCCAATACAGCAAGAACCGTGAGCATGCCCAGACAAAAAGAACTGTGCTTCCTACTCATACGGACCATATGAAGTTAAACTCTGTGTGTGAAACTGATACAAACCACAGCTCCTCTTACATAAATGCTCTTTAGTTAATAGTGAGAATCGCGATGAGTTTTTGAAATGTGTAAAATCACCTGAGTCCAAAATTCTCTTTGTTTACCAGAAATGAACTCTTGCTTGTAGGAAGACACAGATCCTTTGGTTTAACTCCGTTTTTGAAGGGAAATTCAGACCAGTGTTCTCATGCATGAAACACACTCTGTAAGGATGGAAAATGCAAGCTATTCTTTCCAGCATCTCCAATACACCAAGAACCATGAGCATGCCCAGAAAAAAAGAACTGTGTTTCCTACTCATACGGACATATGTAGTTCACCTCTGCATATGAAACTGATATAAACCACAGCTCCACTTACATAAATGCTCTTTAGTTACTAGAGAGAATCACGTTGGGTTCTTGAACTGTGTAAAATCATTTGAGCCCAAAATTCACTGGGTTAATGAGAAATGAACTCTTGCTTGTAGGATGACACAGATCCTGGGGTTTAACTCTGGTTCTGTTGGGAAATTCAGACCAGTGTTCTCATCCATGAAACACACTCTGTTTTAACGCAAGAAGCAAGCTCCTCTTTCTAGCGTCTCCAATACAGCAAGTACCATGAGCATGACCTGAAAAAAAGAACTGTGTTTCCTACTCATACGGACGATATGTATTTCAACTCTGATATGAAACTGATACAAACCACTTATATAAATGCTCTTTAGTTACCAGTGAGAATCGGGTTCTTGAACTCTGTAAAGTAATTTCAGCCCAAAATTCCCTGGGTTTTACAGAAATGAACTCTTGCTTGTTGGAAGACACTGATCCTGGGGTTTAAATCCGTTTCTGAAGGGAAATTCAGAGCGCTATTCTCATCAATGAAACACACTCTGTTTTAACGCAAGAAGCAAGCTCCTCTTTCTATAGTCTCCAATACAGCAAGTACCATAAGCATGCCCTGAAAAAAATAACTGTGTTTCCTACTCATATGGACCATATGTAGGTCAATTCCACTTATGAAACTGATACAAACCACCGCTCCATTTACATAAAGCTTCTTTAGTTAATAGTGAGAATTACATTGGGTTCTTGAACTGTGTAAAATCATTTGAGCCCAAAATTCACTTGGTTTACCAGAAATGAACCCTTGCTTGTATGAAGACACAGATCCTCTGGTTTAACTCCGTTTGTGAAGGGTAATTCAGACAAGGCTTCTCAACCATGGAACACACTCTGATTTATCGCAAGAAGCAAGCTCTTCTTTCTAGCATCTACAATACAACAAGTTCCATGAGCATACTCTGAAAAAAAGAACTGTGTTTCCTAATCATACGGACCATATGTACTTCAACTCTGATTATGAAACTGATACAAACCACAGCTCCACTTATATAAATGCTCTTTAGTTAAAAGTGAGAATCATGATGGGTTTATGAACTGTGTAAAATCACTTGAGCCCAAAATTCTCTTTGTTTACCATAAATGAACTATTGTTTGTAGGAAGACACAGATCCTGGGGTTTAACTCCGTTTCTGAAGGGAAATTAAGAGCAGTGTTCTCATCCATGGAACACACTCTGTTTTAACGCAAGAAGCAAGCTCTTCTTTCCAGCGTCTCCAATACAGCAAGAACCATGAGCTTGCCCAGAAAAAAAGAACTGTGCTTCTGACTCAAACAGACCATATGAAGTTCAACTCTGCTTATGAATCTGATACAAACCACAGCTCCTCTTACATAAATGCTCTTTAGTTAATAGTGAGACTCACGATGGGTTTATGAAATGTGTAAAATCACTTGAGCCCAAAATTCTCTTTGTTTACCAGAAATGAACTCTTGCTTGTAGGAAGACACAGATCCTGGGGTTTAACTCCGTTTCTTAAGTGAAATTCAGAGCGCTGTTCTCATTGTTGAAACACAATCTGTTTTAACGCAAGAACCATCCCTTCTTTCCAGAGTCTCCAATACAGCAATGACCATGAGAATGCTCATGAAAAAAACAGTGTTTCCTACTCGTAAGGATCATATGCAGTTCAACACTGCTTATGAAACTGATACAAACCACAGCTCCACTTAAATAAATGCTCTTTAGTTAATAGTGAGAATCGAGTTGAGTTCTTGAATTGTGTAAAATCTTTTGAGCACAAAATTCACTCTGTTTACCAAATATGAACACTTGCTTGTACAAAGACACAGATCCTGGCGTTTAAGGCTGTTTCTGAACAGAAATTCAGATCAGTGTTCTCTTCCATAGAACACACTCTGTTTTAACGTTAACGGAAGAAGCAAGCTCTTCTTTCCAGCATCTCCAATACAGCAAGAACCGTGAGCAAGCCCAGAAAAAAAGAACTGAGCTTCCTACTCATAGGGATCATATGAAGTTCAACTCTGTGTGTGAAACTGATACAAACCACAGCTCCTCTTACATAAATGCTCTGTAGTTAATAGTGAGAATCGCGATGGGTTTTTGAAATGTGTAAAATTACATGAGCACAAATTCTCTTTGTTTACCAGAAATGAACTCTTGCTTGTAGGAAGACACAGATCCTGTGGTTTAACTCCGTTTTTGAAGGAAAAATCAGACCAGTGTTCTCATCTATGAAACACACTCTGTTTGGATGTAAAAAGCAAGCTCTTCTTTCCAGCGTCTCCAATACACAAAGAACCATGAGCATGCCCAGAAAAAAAGAACTGTGTTTCCTACTCATACGGACCATATGTAGTTCACCTCTGCATATGAAACTGATATAAGCGACAGCTCCACTTATATAAATGCTCTTTAGTTACTAGAGAGAATCGCGTTGGTTTCTTGAACTGTGTAAAATCTTTTGAGCCCAAAATTCACTGGGTTAACGAGAAATGAACTCTTGCTTGTAGGATGACACAGATCCTGGGGTTTAACTCTGTTTCTGTTGGGAAATTCAGACCAGTGTTCTCATCCATGAAACACACTCTGTTTTAACGCAAGAAGCAAGCTCCTCTTTCTAGCGTCTCCAATACAGCAAGTACCATGAGCATGACCTGAAAAAAAGAACTGTGTTTCCTACTCATACGGATCATATGCAGTTCAACACTGCTTATGAAACTGATACAAACCACAGCTCCACTTACATAAATGCTCTTTAGTTAATAGTGAGAATCATGATGGGTTTCTTAACTGTGTAAAATCACTTGAGCCCAAAATTCTCTTTGTTTACCAGAAATGAACTCTTGCTTGTAGGAAGACACATATCCTGAGGTTTAACTCCGTTTCTGAAGGGAAAATCAGACCAGTGTTCTCATCCATGAAACACACTCTGTTTTAACGCAAGAAGCAAGCTCCTCTTTCTAGCGTCTCCAATACAGCAAGTACCATGAGCATGCACTGAATAAAAGAACTGTGTTTCCTACTCATACGGATAATATGCAGTTCAACACTGCTTTTGAAACTGATACAAACCACAGCTCCACTTACATAAATGCTCTTTAGTTAATAGTGAGAATCGCGATGGGTTTCTTTACTGTGTAAAATCATTTGAGCCCAAAATTCTCTTTGTTTACCAGAAATGAACTCTTGCTTATAGGAAGACACAGATCCTGCAGTTTAACTCCGTTTATGAAGGGAAATTCTGACCAGTGTTCTCATCCATGAAACACACTCTGTTTTAAAGTAAGAAGCAAGCTCTTCTTTCCAGTGTCTCCAATACAGCAAGCACCATGAGCATGCCCTGAAAAAAAGAACTGTGTTTCCTACTCATACCGACATTATGTAGTTCAACTCTGCTAATGAAACTGATGCAAACTACAGCTCCATTTACATAAAGGCTCTTTAGTTAATAGTGAGAATCGCGTTGGGTTCTTGAATTGTGTAAAATCATTTGAGCCCAAAATTTACTTGGTTTACCAGAAATGAACTCTTGCTTGTAGGAAGGCACAGATCCTCTTGTTTAACTCCATTCATGAAGGGAAAATCAAACAAGGATTCTCATCCATGGAACACACTCTGATTTATCACAAGGAGCAAGCTGTTCTTTCCAGTATCTCCAATACAACAAGTTCCATGAGCATGCCCTGATAAAAAGAACTGTGTTTCCTACTCATATGGAACATATTTAGTTCAACTCTGCTTATGAAACTGATACAAACCACAGCTCCACTTACATAAAGGCTCTTTACTTAATAATGAGAATCACGTTGGGTTCTTGAACAATGTAAAATCATTTCAGCCCAAAATTCACTTGGTTTACCAGAAAAGAACTCTTGCTTGAAGGAAGACACAGATCCTGTGGTTTAACTCCGTTTTTTGACGGGAAATTCAGATCAGGGTTCTCATCCTTGGAACACACTCTGTTTTAACGCAAGAAGCAAGCTCTTCTTTCCAGTGTCTCCAATACAGCAAGTTCCATGACGATGACATGAAAAAAGACCTGTGTTTGCTACTCATATGGAAAATACGTAGTTCAACTCGGCTCATGAACTGATACAAAGCACAGCTCCTCTTACATAAATGCTCTTTAGTTAAAAGTGAGAATCGCAACGTGTTTCTGAAGTGTGTAAAATCACTTGAGCTCAAAATTCTCTTTGTTTACCAGAAATGAATACTTACTTGTAGGAAGACACAGATCCTGTGGTTTAACTCTGTTTCTGACGGGAAATTCACACCAGTGTTCTCATCCATGAAACACACTCTGTTTTAACACAAGAAGCAAGCTCCTCTTTCTAGCATCTTCAATACAGCACATACATTGATCATGCCCTGAAAAAAAGAACTTTGTTTCCTACTCATACAGACCATATGTATTTCAACTCTGCATATGAAACTGATACAAACCACAGCTCCACTTATATAAATGATCATAAGTTACTAGAGAGAATCGCGTTGGGTTCGTAAACTCTGAAAAATAATTTGAGGCCAAAATTCCCTGGGTTTTACAGAAATGAACTCTTGCTTGTTGGAAGACACAGATCCTGGGGTTTAAATCCGTTTCTGAAGGGAAATTCAGAGCGCTATTCTCATCAATGAAACACAATCTGTTTTAACGCAAGAAGCATCCCCTTCTTTCCAGAGTCTCCAATACAGCAATGACCATGAGAATGCCCATGAAAAAAACTGTGTTTCCTACTCATACGGATCATATGCAGTTCAACACTACTTATGAAACTGATACAAACCACAGCTCCACTTACATAAATGCTCTTTAGTTAATAGTGAGAATCATGATGGGTTTCTGAACTGTGTAAAATCACTTGAGCCCAAAATTCTCTTTGTTTACCAGAAATGAACTCTTGCTTATAGGAAGACACATATCCTGAGGTTTAACTCCATTTCTGAAGGGAAAATCAGACCAGTGTTCTCATCCATGAAACACACTCTGTTTTAACGCATGAAGCAAGTTCCTCTTTCTAGCGTTTCCAATACAGCAAGTACCATGAGCATGCACCGAATAAAAGAACTGTGTTTCCTACTCATACGGATAATATGCAGTTCAACATTGCTTATGAAACTGATACAAACCACAGCTCCACTTACATAAATGCTCTTTAGTTAATAGTGAGAATCACGATGGGTTTCTGAACTGTGTAAAATCATTTGAGCCCAAAATTCTCTTTGTTTACCCGAAATGAACTCTTGCTTATAGGAAGACACAGATCCTGCAGTTTAACTCCGTTTCTGAAGGGAAATTCTGACCAGTGTTCTCATCCATGAAACACACTCTGTTTTAAAGTAAGTAGCAAGATCTTCTTTCCAGTGTCTCCAATACAGCAAGTACCAAGAGCATGCCCTGAAAAAAAGAACTGTGTTTCCTACTCATACCGACTATATGTAGTTCAACACTGCTTATGAAACTGATGCAAACCACAAGTCCATTTACATAAAGGCTGTTTATTTAATAGTGAGAATCGCATTGGGTTCTTGAACTGTGTAAAAATATTTGAGCCCAAAATTTACTTGGTTTACCAGAAATGAACTCTTGCTTGTAGGAAGACACAGATTCTGTGGCTTATCTCTGTTTTTGACGGGAAATTCAGACCAGGGTTCTCATCCATGGAAAACACTCTGTTTTAAAGCAAGAAGCAAGCTCTTCTTTCAAGCGTCTCCAATACAGCAAGTTCCATGAGCATACCCTGAAAAAAAGAATTGTACTTCCTACTCATACGGACAGTATTAAGTACAACTCTGCTTATGACACTGATACAAACCACAGCTCCTCTTACATAAATGCTCTCTAGTTAATAGTGAGAATCACGAAGGGTTTCTGAACTGTGTAAAATCACCTGAGCCCAAAATTCTCTTAGTTTACCAGAAATGAACACTTGCTTGTAGGAAGACAAAGATCCTGGCGTTTAACTCAGATTCTGAAGGGAAATTCAGACCAGTGTTCTCATCCATGAAACATACTCTGTTTTAACGCAAGAAGCATGCTCTTCTTTCCAGTGTGTCCAATACAGCAAGTACCATGAGCATGCCCTGAAAAAAAGAACTGTGTTTCCTACTCATATGGACAATATGAAGTTCAACTCCGCTTATGAAACTGATACACACCACAGCTCTACTTACATAAATGCTCTTTAGTTAATAGTGAGAATTGAGTTGTGTTCTTGAACTGTGTTAAATCATTTGAGCCCAAAATTCAATGGGTTTACCAGAAATGAACTCTTGCTTGTAGGATGACACAGATCCTGGGGTTTAACTCCGTTTCTGAAGGGAAATTCAGACCATTGTTCTCATCCATGGAACACACTCTGTTTTAACGCAAGAAGCATGCTCTTCTTTCCAGTGTGTCCAATACAGCAAGTACCATGAGCATGCCCTGAAAAAAAGAACTGTGTTTCCTACTCATAAGGACCAGATGTATTTCAACTCTGCATATGAAACTGATACTAACCACAGCTCGCCTTACATAAATGCTCTTTAGTTAATAGTGAGAATTGAGTTGGGTTCTTGCACTGTGTAAAATCATTTGAGCCCAAAATTCACTGGGTTTACCGCAAATGAACTCTTGCTTGTAGGATGACACAGATCCTTGGGTTTAACTCCGTTTCTGAAGGGAAATTCAGACCAGTGTTCTCATCCATGGAACACACTCTGTTTTAACGGAAGAAGCAAGCTCTTCTTTCCAGCGTCTCCAATACAGCAGGAAGAATGAGCAAGCAAAGAAAAAAAGAAGGGTATTTCCTTCTCATATGTACAATATGAAGTTCAACTCTGCTTATGAAACTGATACAGAGCACTGCTCCTCTTTCATAAATGCTCTTTAGTTAAAAGTGAGAATCACAATGTGTTTCTGAAGTGTGTAAAATCACTTGAGCCCAAAATTCTCTTTGTTGACCAGAAATGAATTCTTGCTTGTAGGAAGACACAGATCCGGGGGTTTAACTCCATTTCTGATGGGAAATTCAGACCAGTGTTCTCATCCATGAAACACACTCTGTTTTAACGCAAGAAGCAAGCTCCTCTTTCTAGCGTCTCCAATACAGCAAGTACCATGAGCATGACCTGAAAAAAAGAACTGTGTTTCCTACTCATACGGACCATATGTATTTTAACTCTGCATATGAAACTGATACAAACCACTTATATAAATGCTCTTTAGTTACTAGTTTGAATCAGGTTGGGTTCTTGAACTCTGTAAAATAATTTGAGCCCAAAATACCCTGGGTTTAACAGAATTGAACTCTTGCTTGTTGGAAGACACAGATCCTGGGTTTTAAATCCGTTTCAGAAGGGAAATTCAGAGCGCTATTCTCATCAATGAAACACAATCTGTTTTAACGCAAGAAGCATCCTCTTCTTTACAGAGTCTCCAATACAGCAATGACCATGAGAATGCCCATGAAAAAAACTGTGTTTCCTATTCATACGGATCATATGCAGTTCAACACTGCTTATGAAACTGATACAAACCACAGCTCCACTTACATAAATGCTCTTTAGTTAATAGTGAGAATCACGATTGGATTCTGAACTGTGTAAAATCACTTGAGCCCAAAATTCCCTGGGTTTAACAGAAATGAACTCTTGCTTGTAGGAAGACACAGATCCTGGGCTTTAACTTCGTTTCTGAAGGGAAATTCAGAGCGCTATTCTCATCAATGAAACACAATCTGTTTTAACGCAAGAAGCATCCTTTTCCTTCCAGAGTCTCCAATACAGCAAGTACCATGAGCATGCGCTGAAAAAAAAAAACTGTGTTTCCTACTCATATGGACCATATGTAGTTCAATTCTGCATATGAAACTGATACAAAACACAGCTCCCCTTACATAAATGGTCTTTAGTTAATAGTGAGAATCGAGTTGTGTTCATGAACTGTGTGAAATCATTTGAGCCCAAAATTCACTGGGTTTACCAGAAATGAATTCTTGCCTGTAGGAAGACACAGATCCCGTGGTTTACCTCTGTTTCTGAAGGGAAATTCAGACCAAGTTTCTCATCCATGGATCACACTCTGTTTTAATGCAAGAAACAAGCTCTTCTTTCATGCTTCTTCAATAGAGCATGTACCATGAGCATGCCCTGAAAAAAAGAAGTGTGTTTCCTACTCATACGTACCATATGTAGTTCAAGACTGCTTATGAAACTGATACAAACCAAAGCTCCTCTTACATAAATCCTCTTTAGTTAATAGTGAGAATCGCAATGGGTTTCTGAACTGTGTAAAATCACTTGAGCCCAAAATTCTATTTGTTTACCAGAAATGAACTCTTGCTTGTAGGAAGACACCGATCCTGGGGTTTAACTCCATTTCTGAAGGGAAATTCAGACAAGTGTTCTCATCCATGGAACACACTCTGTTTTCACGCAAGAAAGAAGCTCTTCTTTACAGCGTCTACAAAACAGCAAGAACGATGAGAATGCCCAGAAAAAAAGAACTGTGTGTCCTTCTCATATGGACCATATGTGGATCAACTCTGCTTATGAAACTGATACAAACCAGAGCTCCTCTTACCTAAATGCGCTTTAGTAAATAGTGAGAATCATGTTGCATTCTTGAACTGTGTAAAATCATTTGAGCCCTAAAATCACTTGGTTTACCAGAAATGAACTCTTGCTGTAGGAAGACAAAGATCCTGTGGTTTAACTCCGTTTATGACGGGAAATTCAGACCAGGGTTCTCATCCATGGATCACACTCTGTTTTAACGCAAGAAGCAAGTTCTTCTTTCCAGCGTGTCCAATACAGCAAGTTCCATGAGCATGCCCTGAAAAAAAGAAATGTGTTTCCTACTCATACGGACCATACATAGTTCAACTTTGCTTATGAAACTGATACAAAGCACAGCTCCTCTTACATAAATGCCCTTAGTTAATAGTGAGAATTGAGTTGGGTTCTTGTACTGTGTACAATCTTTTGAGCCGAAAATTCACTGGGTTTAACAGAAATAAAATCACTTGAGCCCAAAATTCTCTTTGTTTACCAGAAATGAACTATAGCTTGTAGGAAGACACAGATCCAGGGGTTTAACTCCATTTCTGAAGGGAAATGCAGACCAGTGTTGTCATCCATGGAAAACACTGTTTTAACGCAAGAAACAAGCTCTTCTTTGCAGCCTCTCCCATACAGCAAGAACCATGAGAATGCCCAGAAAAAAGAACTGTGTTTCCTTCTCAAATGTACCATATGTACTGCAAGTCTGCTTATGAAACTGATACAAAACACATCTCCTCTTACATAAATGCTCTTTAGCTAATAGTGAGAATCGCGATGGGTTTCTGAACTTTGTAAAAGCACTAGAGCTCAAAATTCTCTTTGTTTACCAGAAATGAGCTCTTGTTCGTAGGAAGACACAGATCCTGTGGTTTAACTCCGTTTCTGACGGGAAATTCAGACCACTGTTCTCATCCATGAAACACAGTCTGTTTTAAAACAAGAAGCAAGATCTTCTTTAAAGGGTCTCCAATACAGAAAGTACCATGAGCATACCCTGAAAAAAAAGAACTGTGTTTCCTACTCATTCAGACCATATGCAGTTCAACTCTGCTTATGAAACTGATACAAACCAAGCTCCACTTTCATAAATGCTCTTTAGTTAATAGTGAGAATCGAGTTGGGTTCTTGAACTGTGTAAAATCTTTTGAGCCGAAAAGTCTCTGGGTTTACCAGAAATAAACTCTTGCTTGTAGGAAGACAGAGATCCTGGGGTTTAACTCCGATTCTGAAGGGAAATTCAGACCAGTCTTCTCATCCATGGAACACACTCTGTTTTAACGCAAGAAGCAAGCTCTTCTTTACAGGGTCTCCAATACAGAAAGTACCATGAGCATGCCCTGAAAAAAGAACTGTGTTTCCTAATCATACAGACCATATGTAGTTCCACTCTCCATATGTAACTGACAAACCACAGCTACAGTTACATAAATGCTCTTTAGTTACTAGTGAGAATCGTGTTGGGTTCTTGATCGGTGTAAAATCATTTGAGCCCAAAATTCACTGGGTTTACCAGAAATGAACTCTTGCTTGTAGGGAGACACAGATCCTGGCGTTTAACTCGGTTTCTGAAAGGAAATTCAGAGCGCTGTATTCATCGATGAAACACACTGTGTTTTAACGCAAGAACCAAGCTCTTCTTTCCAGCGTCTCCAATATGGCAAGTTCCATGAGCATGACCTGAAAAAAAGAACTGTGTTTCCTACTCATACGAACCATACGTTGTTCAACTTGGCTTATGAAACTGAAACAAAGCACAGCTCCTCTTACATAAATGCCCTTAGTTTATAGTGAGAATCACGATGGGTATCTGAACTGTGTAAAATCACATGAGTCCAAAATTCTCTTTGTTTTACAGACATATACTCTTGCTTGTAGGAAGACACAGATCCTGGGGTTTAACTCCGTTTGTGAAGGGAAATTCAGACCAATGTTCTCATCCTTGAAACACACTCTGTTTTAACGCAAGAAGCAAGCTCTTATTTCCAGCGTCTCCAATACAGCAGGACCCATGAGCATGCCCTCAAAAAAATAACTGTGTTTCCTTCTCATACTGACCGTGTGAAATTCAAGTCTGCATATGCAACTGATAAAAACTACAGCTCCACTTATATAAATGCTCTTTAGTTAACAGTGTGAATAGCGTTGGGTCTTGAACTGTGTAAAATCATTTAAGCCCAAAATTGACTTTGTTTATCAGAAATGAAGGCTTGCTTGTAGGAACAAACAGAACCTGGGGTTTAAGTCCGATTATGAAGGGAAATTCAGACCAGTGTTCTCATCCATGGAACACACTCTGTTTTAATGCAAGAAGCAAGCTCTTCTTTACAGGGTCTCCAATAAAGAAAGTACCATAGCATGCCATGAAAAAAAGAACTGTGTTTCCTAATCATACAGACTATATGTAGTTCAACTCTGCATATGTAACTGATACAAACCACAGCTGCAGTTACATAAATGCTCTTTAGTTAATAGTGACAATCTTGATGGGTTTCTGAACTGTGTAAAATCAATTGAGCCCAAAATTCTCTTCGTTTACCAGAAATGAACTCTTGCTTGTAGGGAGACACAGATCCTGGCGTTTAACTCCGTTTCTGAAAGGAAATTCAGACAAGAGTTCTCATCCATGGAACACACTCTGATTTAACGCAAGAAGCAAGCTCTTCTTTCTAGCTTCTCCAATACAGCAAGTACCACGAGCATGCCTTGAAAAAAAGAACTGTGTTTCCTTCTCATACTAACCGTATGTAATTCAAGTCTGCATATGCAACTGATACAAACCACAGCTCCACTTATATAAATGCTCTTTAGTTAATACTTAGAATCGAGATGGGTTCTTGAACTGTGTAAAATCAATTCATTTGAGCACAAAATTCACTTGGTTTACCAGAAATCAACTCTGGCTTGTAGGAATACACAGATCCTGAGGTTTAACTCCGTTTCTGAAGGGAAATTCCGACAAGGGTTCTCATCCATGGAACACACTCTGATTTAACGCAAGAAGCAAGCTCTTCTTTCCAGCGTCTACAATACAGCAAGTACAACTACAATGCCTGAAAAAAAAACTGTGTTTACTACTCATAAGGACCATATGTAGTTCAAGTCTGCAAATGCAACTGATACAAACCACAGCTCCACTTACATAAATGCTCTTTAGTTAATACTGAGTATAGCCTTGGGTTCTTTAACTGTGTAAAATCATTTAAGCCCAAAATTGACTGGTTTACCAGAAATGAACTCTTGCTTTTAGGAAGACACAGATCCTTGGGTTTAACTCCGTTCCTGAAGGGAAATTCTGAACAGTGTTCTCATCCATGAAACACACTCTGTTTTATTGCAAGAAGCAAGCTCTTCTTTCCAGCGTCTCCAATAGAGCAAGAACCATGAGCATACCCTCAAAAAAAGAACTGTGTTTCCTCCTCATATGGACCATATATAAATCAACTCTGCTTATGAAACTGATACAAACCAGAGCTCTTCTTACATAAATGCTCTTTAGTAAGTAGTGAGAATTGTGTTGGGTACTAGAACTGTGTATAATCATTTAACCCCAAAATTCACTTGGTTTACCAGAAATGAATTCTTGATTGTAGAAAGACACAGATTCTGTGGTTTAACTCCATTTCTGAAGGGAAATTCAGACCAGGGTTCTCATTCATGGAACACACTCTGATTTAACGCAAGAAGCAAGCTCTTCTTTCCAGCGTCTCCAATACAGCAAGTACAACTAGCAGGCCTGAAAAAAGAACTGTGTGTCCTACTCATATGGACCATATGTAGTATAAGTCTGCATATGCAATTGATACAAACCACAGCTCCACTTACATAAATGCTCTTTAGTTAATAGTGAGAATCACGAGGGGTTTCTAAACTGTGTAAAATCATTTGAGCCCAAAATCCTCTTTGTTTTCCAGAAATGAACTCTGACTTGTAGGAAGACATAGATCCTGTGGTTTAACTCCGTGTCTGAAGGGAAATTCAGACCAGGGTTCTCATCCATGGAACCCACTCTGTTTTAACGCAAGAAGCAAGCTCTACTTTCCAGCGTCTCCAATAGAGCAAGAACCATGAACATTCCCAGAAAAAAAGAACTGTGTTTCCTCCTCATACGTACCATATATAAATCCACTCTGCTTATGAAACTGATACAAAGCACATCTCCACTTACATAAATGCTCTTTAGTAAATAGTGAGAATCGTGTTGGGTTCTTGAACTGTGTAAAATCATTTGAGCCCAATATTCACTTGGTTTACCAGAAATCAACTCTTGCTTGTAGGAAGACACAGATCCTGGGGTTTAACTCCATCTCTGAAGGGAAATTAAGACCAGTGTTCTCAATGAAACACACTCTGTTTCCACGCAAGAAGCAAGCTCTTCTTTGAAGCGTCTCCAGTGCAACAAGAACCAGGGGCATCCCCAGAAAAAAAGGAACTGTGTTTCCTACTCATACGGACCATATTTAGTTCAACTCTGCTTATGAAACTGATAAAAACCACAGGTCCTCTAACATCGAATGCTTTTCAGTAAAGAACGAGAATCGTGTGAGCTTCGTGAATGATTTATATTCGTTTGAGTTAAAAGTGACTGCGTTCACCTGAAATGATGTCTTGTTGTAGGAAGACACAGAGCCTGTGATTTAACTCCATTTCTGAAGGGATACAATCAGCACAGTTGTCGTCCACGAAACACACTCTGCTTTAGAGCAAGAAGCATGCTCTTGCTTTCTAGAGCCTCTAATAAAGCAGGAAACGTGAGTGTGATCAGAACAAAAGAACGGTGTTTCCTACACATACGGACCATATCTAGGTCAACTCTTCTTCTGAAACTGATACAAACCACAATTCCTCTAACATGCAATGCTTTCCAGTTATGAACGAGAAACATGTGAGCAACGTAAATGATGTAGCTTTGTTTGAGGTGAAACGTGAGTGAGTTTACCTGAAACGAAGTCTTGGTGGTAGGAAGACACAGAGCCTGGGATTTAACTCCATTTCTGAAGGAAAACACACAGCACAGTTCTCATCCATGAAACACACTCTGCTCTAGAGCAAGAAGCACACTTTTTATTTTCTAGAGTCTCTAATACAGCATGTAAAGTGAGTGTGGTCAGAACAAAAGAACGGTGTTTCCTACACATACTGACAATATCTAGTTCCACTCTGTTACTGAATTTAATAAAAACCACATATCCTCTAACATGCAATGTTTTCCACTTAAGAACGAGAAACATGTGAGCTTTGTGAACGTTTTAGCTCTGTTGAGCTGAAAAGTGACTGAGTTTACCTGAAAAGATGTCTTGTTGTAGGAAGACACAGGGCTTTAGATTTAACTCCATTTCTGAAGGGAAACATACAGTACCGTTGTCATCCATGACGCACACTCTACTTTAGAGCAAGAAGCACGCTCTTGCATTCTAGATTCTCTAGTAAAGCAGGAAACATGAGTGTGCTCAGAACAAAAGAACAGTTTTTCTTACACATACAGACCATATCCAGTTCAACTCTGCTTCTGAAACTGATACAAACCACAGTTCTGCTAACATCCAATGCTTTACATTTAAGAGCAGGAAACGTGTGAGCAACGTAAACGATGTACCTTTGTTTGAGGTGAAACGTGAGTGAGTTTACCTGAAACAAAGTCTTGGTGGTAGGAAGACACAGAGCCTGTGATTTAACTCTATTTCTGAAGGGAAACACACAGCACAGTTCTCATCCATGAAACACACTCTGCTTTAGAGCAAGAAGCACGCTCTTGCTTTCAAGGGTCTCTAATTCAGCAGGTAAAGTGGGTGTGGTAAGAACAACAGAATGGTGTTTCTTACACATAAGTTCCATATCTAGTTCAACTCTGCTTCTGAAACTGATACAAACCACAGGTCCTCTAACATCCAATGCTTTTCAGTTAAGAGGGAGAAACATGTGAACTATGTGAATGATGTAGTTTTGTTTGAGCTGAAAAGTGACTCCGTTTACCTGAAATGATGTCTTGCATGTAGGAAGAAACAGAGCCTGGAATTTAACTCCATTTCGAAGGAAAACACACAGCACAGTTCTCATCCATGAAACACACTCTGCTTTAGAGCAAGAAGCACACTCTTGCATTCTAAGAGTCTAATTCAGCAGGAAACGTGACTGTGGTCAGAAGAAAATAACGGTGTTTCCTACACATAAAGACCATATCTAGTGCAACTCTTTTTCTGAAACTGATACAAACCACAGTTCCTCTAACATGCAATGCTTTCCAGTTAAGAGGGAGAAACGAGTGAACTTCGTGAACGATGTAGATTCCTTTGAGCTGAAAAGTGACTGAGTTTACCTGAAAAGATATCTTGCTTGCAGGAAGACACAGAGCCTGGGATTTAAATCCAATTCTGAAGTGAAACACACAGCACAGTTCTAATCCATGAAGCACACTCTGCTTTAGAGCAAGAAGCATTCTCTTGCTTTCTAGAGTCTCTAATACAACAGAAAACATGAGTGCGCTCAGAAAAAAAGAACGGTGTTTCCTACAAATAAGGACCATTGCTAGTTCAACTCTGCTTCTAAAACTGATACAAACCACAGGTCCTCTAATATCCAATGCTTTACAGTTAAGAATGAGAAACGTTTGAGCTATGAGAACTATGTATTTTTGTTTGAGCTGAAAGGTGACTGAGTTTACCTTAAAAGAAGTCTTGCTTTTAGGAATACACAGAGCCTGGGATTTAACTCCATTTCTGAGGGGAAACACACAGCACAGTTCTCATCCATGAAACACATTCTACTTTAGAGCAAGAAGCATGCTCATGCTTTCTAGATTCTCTAATACAGCAGGAAACGTGTGTGTGATCAGAACAAAAGAACGATTTTTCCTACACATACAGACCATATCCAGTTCAACTCTGCTTCTTAACTGATACAAACCACAGGTCCTCTAATATCCAATGCTTTACAGTTAAGAGCAAGAAACGTGTGAGCAACGTAAACGATGTAGCTTTCTTTGAGCTGAAACGTGAGTGAGTTTACCTGAAACGAAGTCTTGGTGGTAGGAAGACACAGATCCTGGGATTTAACTCCATTTCTGAAGGGAAACACACAGCACAGTTCTCATCCATGAAACACACTCTGCTTATAGCAAGAAGCACGCTCTGGCTTTCTAGAGTCTCTAATAGAGCAGGAAACGTTTGTATGCTCAGAACAAAAGAACGGTGTTTAGTGCACCTATGGACCATTGCTAGTTCAACTCTGCATCTGAAACTGAAAGAAACCACAGGTCATCTAACATCCAATGCTTTTCAGTTAAGAGTGACAAACGTGTGAGCTTCGTGAAAGATTTATAATCGTTTGAGCTAAAAGTGACTGCGTTTACCTGAAATAATATCTTGTTGTAGGAACACACGGACCTAGGGATTTAACTCCATTTCTGAAGGGAAACAAACAGCACAGTTCTCATCCATGAAACACACTATGCTTTAGAGCAAGAAGCACGCTCTTGCTTTCAAGGGTCTCTAATTCAGCAGGTAAAGTGGGTGTGGTAAGAACAACAGAACAGTGTTTCCTACACATAAGTTCCATATCTAGTTCAACTCTGCTTCTGAAACTGTTACCAACCACAGGTCCTCTAAAATCCAATGCTTTTCAGTTAAGAGCGGGAAACATGTGAACTATGTGAACAATGTAGTTTTGTTTTAGATAAAAAGTGACTCCGTTTACCTGAAATGATGTCTTGCATGTAGGAAGACACAGAGCCTGGAATTTAACTCCATTTCTGAAGGGAAACACATAGCACAGTTCTCATCCATGAAACACACTCTGCTTTAGAGCAAGAAGCAAACTCTTGCTTTCTAAGAGTCTCTAATTCAGCACGAAACGTTAGTGTGCTCAGAACAAAAGAACGGTGTTTCCTACACATACAGACCATTGCTAGTTCAACTCTGCTTCTGAAACTGATACAAACCACAGGTCATCTAACATCTAATACTTTTCAGTAAAGAGCAAGAAACGTGTGAGCTTTGTGAATGGTTTATATTCGTTGGAGTTAAAAGTGACTGCGTTTACCTGAAATGATGTCTTTTTTTAGGAAGACACAGAGTCTGGAATTTAACTCCATTTCTGAATGGAAACACACAGCATAGTTGTCATCCATGAAACATACTCTGACTTAGAGCAAGAAGCACACTCTTGATTTCTAGAGTCTCCAATAGAGCCAGAAACTTGAAAGTATGCATAGAACAAAAGAACGGGGTTTCCTACACATACGGACCATTGCTAGTTCAACTCTGCTTCTGAAACTGATACAAACCACAAGTCATCTAACATCCAGTGCTTTTCAGTTAAGAACGAGAAACGTGTGAACTTCGTGAACGATGTAGCATTCTTTGATCTTAAAGGTGACTGAGAAAACCTGAAATGAAGTCTTGCTTGTAGGAAGACACAGAGCCTGTGATTTAACTCCATTTCTGAAGAGAAACACACAGCACAGTTGTCATCCATGAAACACACTCTGCTTTAGAGCAAGAAGCACGCTCTTTCTTTATAGAATCTCTAATAGAGCAGGAAACGTGAGTGTGCTCAGAACAAAACAACGGTGTTTCCTACACATAAGAACCATTGCTAGTTCAACTCTAGTTCTGAAACTGATACAAACCACAGGTCCTCTAATATCCAATGCTTTAAAGTTAAGAGCAAGAAACGTGTGAGCTACGAGAACTATGTATCTTTGTTAGAGCTGAAAGAAGACTGAGTTTACCATAAACGACATTTTGCTTTTAGGAAAACACAGAGCCTGAGATTTAACTCCATTTCTGAAGGGAAACACACAGCACAGTTCTCATCCATGAAACAAACTCTGCTTATAGCAAGAAGCACGCTCTTGCTTTCTGGAGTCTATAATAGAGCAGGAAACAAGAGTGTCCTCAGGACATAAGAACGTTTCTTCCTACACATACAGACCATATCTATTTCAACTCTGCTTCTGAAACTGATAAAAAAAACCACAGGTCACCTAACATCCAATGCTTTTCAGTTAAGAGCGAGAAACCTGTGATCTTTGTGAATGATTTATATTCGTTTGAGTTAAAAGTGACTGCATTTACGTGAAATGATGTCTTTTTGTAGGAAGACACAGAGCCTGGGATTTAACTCCATTCCTGAAGGGAATCACACAGCAGAGTTGTCATGCATGAAACACACTCTGCCTTACAGCAAGAAGCACGCTCTTGCTTTATAGAGCCTCTAATAAAGCAAGAAACATGAGTGTGCTCAGAAAAAAAGAACGGTGTTTCATAAACATACGGACCATATCTAGGTCAACTCTTCTACTGATACTGATACAAACCACAGTTCCTCTAACATGCAATGCTTTCAAGTTAAGAGAGAGAAATGTGTGAGCTTCGTGAACGATGTAGCTTACATTGAGCTGAAAAGTGACTAAGTATACCTGAAAAGATGTCTTGCTTGTAGGAAGACACAGAGACTGGGATTTAATTCCATTTCTGAAGGGAACCACACAGCACAGTTCTCATCCATGAAACACACTCTGCTTTAGAGCAAGAAGCACGCTCTTGCCCTCCAGAGTCTCTAATAAATCAGGAAATGTGAGTGTGCTCAGAACAAAAGAACAGTGTTTCCTACACAAACGGACCATATCTAGTTCAACTCTGCTTCTGAAACTGATAAAAACCACAGGTCCTTCAACATCCTTTTCAGTTAAGAGCCAGAAACGTGTGAGCGACGTGAACGATGTAGCCATGTTGGAGCTGAAAAGTTACTGAGTTTATATTAAAAGAAGTCTTGCTTGTAGGAAGATACAGAGCCTGGGATTTAACCTCATTTCTGAAGGGAAACCACAGCACAGTTCTCATCAATTAAACACAGTCTGCTGTATACCAAGAAGGACGCTCTTGCTTTCTAGAGTCTCTAATACAGCAGGAAATGTGAGTGTGCTCAGAACAAAAGAACTGTGTTTCCCACACATACAGACCATATCTAGTCCAACTCTGCTTCTGAAACTGAACAAACCAGAGTTCCTCTAATATCCAATGCTTTTCAGTTAGAGCAAGAAACGTGTGACCTACATAAACGATGTAGCATTGTTTGAGCTGAAACCTAGGTGAGTTTACCTGAAACGAAGTCTTGCTTGTAGGAAGACACAGAGCCTGGGATTTAACTACATTTCTGAAGGGAAACACACAGCACAGTTGTACTCCGTGAAACACACTCTCCTTTAGAGCAAGAAGCACGCTCTTGCCTTCTAGATTCTCTACTAAAGCAGGAAACGTGAGTGTGCTCAGAACAAAAGAACCGTGTTTCCTACACATACGGACCATATCTAGTTCCACTCTGCTTCAGAAAATGATACAAACCACAGGTCCTTTAACATCCAATGCTTTTCAGTTAAGAGCCAGAAACATGTGAGCTACGTGAATGATATAGATTTGTTTGAGCTGAAAAGTTACTGAGTTTACATGAAAAGAAGTCTTGCTTGTAGGAAGATACAGAGCCTGGGATTTAACTCCATTTCTGAAGGGAAACACACAGCACAGTTGTCCTCCATGAAACACACTCTGCTTTAAAGCAAGAAGCACACTCTTGATTTCTAGAGTCTCGAATAGAGCCAGAAATTTGAGTGTGCTCAGAACAAAAGATCGGTGTTTCCTACACATACAGACCATATCTAGTTCAACTCTGCTTCTGAAACTGATACAAACCACAGGTGCTTTAACATCCAATGCTTTTCAGTTAATAGCTAGAAATGTGTGAGCTACGTAAATGATGTAGCTTTGTGTGAGCTGAAATGTTACTGAGTTTACATGAAAAGAAGTCTTGCTTGTAGGAAGATACAGAGCCTGGGATTTAACTCCATTTCTGAAGGTAAACACACTGCAGAGTTCTCATCGATTAAACACAGTCTGCTTTAGAGCAAGAAGGACACTCTTGCTTTCTAGAGTCTCCAATACAGCAGGAAACGTGAGTGTGCTCAGAACAAAGAATGGTGTTTCCTACAAATACAGACCATATCTAGGCCAACTCTGCTTCTGAAACTGATACAAACCACAGTTCCTCTAATATCCAATGCTTTTCAGTTAAGAGCCAGAAACGTGTGAGCTACGTAAATGATGTAGCTTTGTGTGAGCTAAAAGTTACTGAGTTTAAATGAAAAGAAGTCTTGCTTGTAGGAAGATACAGAGCCTGGGATTTAACTCCATTTCTAAAGGTTAACACACAGCAGAGTTCTCATCAATTAAACACAGTGTGCTTTAGAGCAAGAAGGACACTCTTGCTTTCTAGAGTCTCTAATACAGCAGGAAACGTGAGTGTGCTCAGAACAAAAGAATGGTGTTTCCTACACATGCAGACCATATCTAGTCCAACTCTGCTTCTGAAAATGAACAAACCAGAGTTCCTCTAATATCCAATGCTTTTCAGTTAGAGCAAGAAACGTGTGAGCTACATAAACGATGTAGCATTGTTTGAGCTGAAACATAGGTGAGTTTACCTGAAATGAACTCTTGCTTGTAGGAAGACACACAGCCTGGGATTTAACTACATTTCTGAAGGGAAACACACAGCACAGTTGTCCTCCGTGAAACACACTCTCCTTTAGAGCAAGAAGCATACTCTTAACTTGTAGATTCTCTACTAAAGCAGGAAATGTGAGTGTGCTCAGAACAAAAGAACGGTGTTTCCCACACATACGGACCATATCAAGTTCCACTCTGCTTCTGAAACTGATACAAACCACAGGTCCTTTAACATCCAATGCTTTTCAGTTAAGAGCCAGAATCGTGTGAGCTACGTGAACGATGTCGCATTGTTTGAGCTGAAAAGTTACTGATTTTACATGAAAACAAGTCTTGCTTGTAGGAAGATACAGAGCCTGGGATTTAACTCCATTTCTGAAGGGAAACACACAGCACAGTTATCCTCCATGAAACACACTCTGCTTTAGAGCAAGAAGCACGCTCTTGCCCTCCAGAGTCTCTAATAAATCAGGAAATGTGAGTGTGCTCAGAACAAAAGAACGGTGTTTCCTACACAAACGGACCATATCTAGTTCAACTCTGCTTCTGAAACTGATAAAAACCACAGGTCCTTCAACATCCTTTTCAGTTAAGAGCCAGAAACGTGTGAGCTACATGAACGATGTAGCTTTGTTTGAGCTGAAAAGTTACTGAGTTTATATTAAAAGAAGTCTTGCTTGTAGGAAGATACAGAGCCTGGGATTTAACCTCATTTCTGAAGGGAAACCACAGCACAGTTCTCATCAATAAAACACAGTCTCCTGTATACCAAGAAGGACGCTCTTGCTTTCTAGACTCTCTAATACACCAGGAAACGTGAGTGTGCTCAGAACAAAAGAACTGTGTTTCCCACACATACAGACCATATCTAGTCCAACTCTGCTTCTGAAAATGAACAAACCAGAGTTCCTCTAATATCCAAAGCTTTTCAGTTACAGCAAGAAACGTGTGAGCTAAATAAACGATGTAGCATTGTTTGAGCTGAAACCTAGGTGAGTTTACCTGAAACGAAGTCTTGCTTGTAGGAAGACACAGAGCCTGGGATTTAACTACATTTCTGAAGGGAAACACACAGCACAGTTGTCCTCCGTGAAACACACTCTCCTTTAGAGCAAGAAGCACGCTCTTGCCTTCTAGATTCTCTACTAAAGCAGGAAACGTGAGTGTGCTCAGAACAAAAGAACCGTGTTTACTACACATACGGACCATATCTAGTTCCACTCTGCTTCTGAAACTGATACGAACCACAGGTCCTTTAACATCCAATGCTTTTCAGTTAAGAGCCAGAAACATGTGAGCTACGTGAATGATATAGCTTTGTTTGAGCTGAAAAGTTACTGAGTTTACATGAAAAGAAGTCTTGCTTGTAGGAAGATACAGAGCCTGGGATTTAACTCCATTTCTGAAGGGAAACACACAGCACTGTTATCCTCTGTGAAACACACTCTGCTTTAGAGCAAGAAGGACGATCTTTCTTTCTAGAGTCTCTAATAAAGCAGAAAACGTGAGTGTGCTCAGAACAAAAGAACGGTGTTTCCTACACATACGGACCATATCTAGTTCCACTCTGCTTCTGAAACTGATACAAACCACAGGTCCTTTAACATCCAATGCTTTACAGTTAAGAGCCAGAAACGTGTGAGCTACGTGAACGATGTAGATATGTTTGAGCTGATAAGTTACTGTGTTTACATGAAAAGAAGTCATGCTAGTAGGAAGACACAGAGCCTGTGATTTAACTCCATTTCTGAAGGGAAGCACACAGCACAGTTCTCATCCATGAAACACACTCTGCGGATAGGAAGATGCACGCTCTTTCTTTCTAAAGTCTCTAATAGAGCACGAAAATTGTGTGTGCTCAGAACAAAAGAAAGATATTTCCTATACATACGGACCATTGCTAGTTCAACTATGCTTCTGAAACTGATACAAACCACAGGTCATCTAACATCCAATGCTTTTCAGTTAAGAGCGAGAAACGTGTGGGCTTTGTGAATGATTTATATTGGTTTGAGCTAAAATTGACTGCGTTTATGGGAAATGATGTCATTTTGTAGGAAGACACAGAGCCTGGGATTTAAATCCATTTCTGAAGGGAAACACACAGCACAGTTGTCATCCATGAAACACACTCTGCTTTAGAGCAAGAATCACGCTCTTGCTTTCTAAGGGTCTCTAATACAGCAGGAAACGTGACTGTGGTCAGAACAAAATAACGGTGTTTCCTACACATACGGACCATATCTAGGTCAACTGTTCTTCTGAAACTGATACCATCCAAAGTTCCTCTAACATGCAATGCTTTCCAGTTACGAACAAGAAACGTGTGAGCTTCGGGAACGGTGTAGCTTACTTTGAGCTGAAAAGTGACTGAGTATACCTGAAAAGATGTCTCGCTTGTATGAAGACACAGAGCCTGGTTTTTAACACCATGTCTGAAGGGAAACACACAGCACAGTTCTCATCCATGAAACACATTCTGCTTTAGAGCAAGAAGCACGCTCTTGCTTTCTAGAGTCACCAATAGAGCCAGAAACTTGAAAGTGTGCTCCGAACAAAAGAACATTGTTTCCTACACATACGGACCATTGCTAGTTCAACTCTGCTTCAGAAACTGATACAAACCACATGTCCTCTATTATCCAATGCTTTTCAGTTAGAGCAAGAAACGTGTGAGCTACGTAAAGAATGCAGCTTTGTTTGAGCTGAAATGTGAGTAAGTTTGCCTGAAACGAAGTCTTGCTTGTAGGAAGACACAGAGCCTTGGATTTAACTCCCTTTCTGAAGGGAAACACACAGCACAGTTCTCAACAATTAAACACAGTCTACTGTAGAGCAAGAAGGACGCTCATGCTTTCTAGAATCTCTAATACAGCAAGAACCGTGAGTGTGCTCAGAACAAAAGAACGATGTTTCCTACACATACAGACCATATCTAGTCCAACTCTGCTTCTGAAAATGAACAAACCAGAGTTCCTCTAATATCCAATGCTTTTCAGTTAGAGCAAGAAACGTGTGAGCTACATAAACGATGTAGCATTGTTTGAGCTGAAACCTAGGTGAGTTTACCTGAAACGAAGTCTTGCTTGTAGGAAGACACAGAGCCTGGGATTTAACTACATTTCTGAAGGGAAACACACAGCACAGTTGTCCTCCGTGAAACACACTCTCCTTTAGAGCAAGAAGCACGCTCTTGCCTTCCAGAATCTCTAATAAATCAGGAAATGTGAGTGTGCTCAGAACAAAAGTACGGTGTTTCCTACACAAACGGACCATATCTAGTTCAACTCTGCTTCTGAAACTGATAAAATCCACAGGTCCTTTAACATCCTTTTCAGTTAAGAGCCAGAAACTTGTGAGCTACATGAACGATGTAGCTTTGTTTGAGCTGAAAATTACTGAGTTTATATTAAAAGAAGTCTTGCTTGTAGGAAGATACAGAGCCTGGGATTTAACTTCATTTCTGAAGGGAAACACACAGTACAGTTCTCATCAATTAAACACAGTCTGCTGTTGAGCAAGAAGGATGCTCTTGCTTTCTAGCGTCTCTAATACACTAGGAAACGTGAGTGGGCTCAGAACAAAAGAACGGTGTTTCCTACACACACAGACCATATCTAGTACAACTCTGCTTCTGAAACTGAACAAACCAGAGTTCCTCTAATATCCAATGCTTTTCAGTTAGAGCAAGAAAAGTGTGAGCTACGTAAATGATGTAGCATTGTTTGAGCTGAAACTTAGGTGAGTTTACCTAAAACGAAGTCTTGCTTGTAGGAAGACACACAGCCTGGGATTTAACTCTATTTCTGAAGGGAAGCACACAGCACAGTTCTCATCCATGAAACACACTCTGCTTATAGGAATAAGCACACTCTTTCTTTCTAAAGTCTCTAATAAAGCAAGAAACGTGAGTGTGCTCAGAGCACAAGTAAGGTGTTTCCTACACATACGGACCATTGCTAGTTCAACTCTGCTTCTGAAACTGATACAAACCACAGTTCCTCTAACATTCAATGCTTTACAGTTAAGAGCCAGAAACGTGTGAGCTATGTAAATGCTGTAGCTTTGTTTGAGCTGAAACGTGAGTGAGTTTACCTGAAATGAAATCTTGCTTGTAGGAAGACACAGAGCCTGGGATTTAACTCCATTTCTGAAGGGAAACACACAGCACAGTTGTCCTCCATGAAACACACTCTGCTTTAGAGCAAGAAGCACACTCTTGATTTCTAGAGTCTCGAATATGCCAGAAATTTGAGTGTGCTCAGAACAAAAGTTCGGTGTTTCCTACACATACAGACCGTATCTAGTTCAAATCTGCTTCTGAAACTGATACAAACCACAGGTCCTTTAACATCCAATGCTTTTCAGTTAAGAGCCAGAAACGTGTGAGCTACGTAAATGATGTAGCTATGTGTGAGCTGAAAAGTTACTGAGTTTACATGAAAAGAAATCTTGCTTGTAGGAAGATACAGAGCCTGGCATTAAACTCCATTTCTGAAGGGAAACACACAGCACAGTTATCCTCCGTGAAACACACTCTGCTTTAGAGCAAGAAGCACCCTATTGCCTTCCAGAGTATCTAATAAATCAGGAAATGTGAGTGTGCTTAGAACAAAAGAACAGTGTTTCCTACACATACAGATCATTGCTAGTTCAACTCGGCTTCTGAAACTGATACAAACCACAGGTCCTTTAACATCCTTTTCAGTTAATAGCCAGAAACATGTGAGCTACATGAACGATGTATCTTTATTTGAGCTGAAATGTTACTGAGTTTACATGAAAAGAAGTCTTGCTTGTAGGAAGATACAGAGCCTGAGATTTAACTCCATTTCTGAAGGGAAACACACAGCACAATTCTCAGTAATTAAACACAGTCTGCTGTAGAGCATGAAGGACGGTCTTGCTTTCTAGAGTCTCTAATAATGCAGGAAACGTGAGTGTGCTCAGAACAAAAGAACGGTGTTTCCTACACATACGGACCATATCTAGTTCCACTCTGCTTCTGAAACTGTTACAAACCACAGGTCCTTTAACATCCAATGCTTTTCAGTTAAGAGCCAAAAACATGTGAGCTACGTGAATGATATAGCTTTGTTTGAGCTGAAAAGTTACTGAGTTTACATGAAAAGAAGTCTTGCTTGTAGGAAGATACAGAGCCTGGGATTTAACTCCATTTCTGAAGGGAAACACACAGCACTGTTATCCTCTGTGAAACACACTCTGCTTTAGAGGAAGAAGGACGCTCTTTCTTTCTAGAGTCTCTAATAAAGCAGGAAATGTGAGTGTGCTCAGAACAAAAGAACGGTGTTTCCTACACATACGGACCATATCTAGTTCCACTCTGCTTCTGAAACTGATACAAACCACAGGCCCTTTCACATCCAATGCTTTTCAGTTAAGAGCCAGAAACGTGTGAGCTACGTGAACGATGTAAATATGTTTGAGCTGATAAGTTACTGTGTTTACATGAAAAGAAGTCATGCTTGTAGGAAGACACAGAGCCTGTGATTTAACTCCATTTCTGAAGGGAAGCACACAGCACAGTTCTCATCCATGAAACACACTCTGCGGATAGGAAGATGCACGCTCTTTCTTTCTAAAGTCTCTAATAGAGCAGGAAAATTGTGTGTGCTCAGAACAAAAGAAAGATATTTCCTACACATACGGACCATTGCTAGTTCAACTATGCTTCTGAAACTGATACAAACCACAGGTCATCTAACATCCAATGCTTTTCAGTTAAGAGCGAGAAACGTGTGAGCTTTGTGAATGATTTATATTGGTTTGAGCTAAAATTGACTGCGTTTATGGGAAATGATGTCATTTTGTAGGAAGACACAGAGCCTGGGATTTAAATCCATTTCTGAAGGGAAACACACAGCACAGTTGTCATCCATGAAACACACTCTGCTTTAGAGCAAGAATCACGCTCTTGCTTTCTAAGGGTCTCTAATACAGCAGGAAACGTGACTGTGGTCAGAACAAAATAACGGTGTTTCCTACACATACGGACCATATCTAGGTCAACTGTTCTTCTGAAACTGATACCATCCAAAGTTCCTCTAACATGCAATGCTTTCCAGTTACGAACAAGAAACATGTGAGCTTCGGGAACGGTGTAGCTTACTTTGAGCTGAAAAGTGACTGAGTATACCTGAAAAGATGTCTCGCTTGTATGAAGACACAGAGCCTGGTATTTAAGTCCATGTCTGAAGGGAAACACACAGCACAGTTGTCCTCCGTGAAAGACACTCTCCTTTAGAGCAAGAAGCACGCTCTTGCCTTCCAGAATCTCTAATAAATCAGGAAATGTGAGTGTGCTCAGAACAAAAGTACGGTGTTTCCTACACAAACGGACCATATCTAGTTCAACTCTGCTTCTGAAACTGATAAAATCCACAGGTCCTTTAACATCCTTTTCAGTTAAGAGCCAGAAACGTGTGAGCTACGTGAGCGATTTAGCTTTGTTTGAGCTGAAAAGTTACTGAGTTTATATTAAAAGAAGTCTTGCTTGTAGGAAGATACAGAGCCTGGGATTTAACTTCATTTCTGAAGGGAAACACACAGAACAGTTCTCAACAATTAAACACAGTCTGCTGTAGAGCAAGAAGGATGCTCTTGCTTTCTAGCGTCTCTAATACACCAGGAAATGTGAGTGGGCTCAGAACAAAAGAACGGTGTATCCTACAAATACAGACCATATCTAGTACAACTCTGCTTCTGAAACTGAACAAACCAGAGTTCCTCTAATATCCAATGCTTTTCAGTTAGAGCAAGAAAAGTGTGAGCTATGTAAATGATGTAGCATTGTTTGAGCTGAAACTTAGGTGAGTTTACCTAAAACGAAGTCTTGCTTGTAGGAAGACACACAGCCTGGGATTTAACTCTATTTCTGAAGGGAAGCACACAGCACAGTTCTCATCCATGAAACACACTCTGCTTATAGGAATAAGCACACTCTTTCTAAAGTCTCTAATAAAGCAGGAAATGTGAGTGTGCTCAGAACAAAAGAACGGTGTTTCCTACACATATGGTCCATATCTAGTTCCACTCTGCTTCTGAAACTGATACAAACCACAGTTCCTTTAACATCCAATGCTTTTCAGTTAAGAGCCAGAAACGTGTGAGCTACATGAACGATGTAGCTTTGTTTGAGCTGAAAAGTTACTGAGTTTACATGAAAAGAAATCTTGCTTGTAGGAAGATACAGAGCCTGGCATTAAACTCCATTTCTGAAGGGAAACACACAGCACAGTTATCCTCCGTGAAACACATTCTGCTTTAGAGCAAGAAGCACCCTATTGCCTTCCAGAATCTCTAATAAATCAGGAAATGTGAGTGTGCTCAGAACAAAAGAACAGTGTTTCCTACACATACAGATCATTGCTAGTTCAACTCGGCTTCTGAAACTGATACAAACCACAGGTCCTTTAACATCCTTTTCAGTTAATAGCCAGAAACATGTGAGCTACATGAACGATGTAGCTTTGTTTGAGCTGAAATGTTACTGAGTTTACATGAAAAGAAGTCTTGCTTGTAGGAAGATACAGAGCCTGGGATTTAACTCCATTTCTGAAGGGAAACACACAGCAAAATTCTCATCAATTAAACACAGTCTGCTGTAGAGCATGAAGGACGGTCTTGCTTTCTAGAGTCTCTAATAAAGCAGGAAACGTGAGTGTGCTCAGAACAAAAGAACGTTGTTTCCTACACATACGGACCATATCTAGTTCCACTCTGCTTCTGAAACTGATACAAACCACAGGTCCTTTAACATCCAATGCTTTTCAGTTAAGAGCCAGAATCGTGTGAGCTACGTGAACGATGTCGCATTGTTTGAGCTGAAAAGTTACTGATTTTACATGAAAAGAAGTCTTGCTTGTAGGAAGATACAGAGCATGGGATTTAACTCCATTTCTGAAGGTAAAGACACAGCACAGTTATCCTCCATGAAACACACTCTGCTTTAGAGCAAGAAGCACGCTCTTGCCTTCCAGAGTCTCTAATAAATCAGGAAATGTGAGTGTGCTCAGAACAAAAGAACGGTGTTTCCTACACAAACGGACCATATCTAGTTCAACTCTGCTTCTGAAACTGATGAAAACCACAGGTCCTTCAATATCCTTTTCAGTTAAGAGCCAGAAACGTGTGAGCTACGTGAACGATGTAGCTTTGTTTGAGCTGAAAATTTACTGAGTTTATATTAAAAGAAGTCTTGCTTGTAGGAAGATACAGAGCCTGGGATATAACGTCATTTCTGAAGGGAAACCACAGCACAGTTCTCATCAATTAAACACAGTCTGCTGTAGACCAAGAAGGACGCTCTTGCTTTCTAGAGTCTCTAATACACCAGGAAACGTGAGTGTGCTCAGAACAAAAGAACTGTGTTTCCTGCACATACAGACCATATCTAGTCCAACTCTGCTTCTGAAACTGAACAAACCAGAGTTCCTCTAATATCCAATGCCTTTCAGTTAGAGCAAGAAACGTGTGAGCTACATAAATGATGTAGCATTGTTTGAGCTGAAACTTAGGTGAGTTTACCTGAAACGAAGTCTTGCTTGTAGGAAGACACAGAGCCTGGGATTTAACTACATTTCTGAAGGGAAACACACAGCACAGTTGTCCTCCGTGAAACACACTCTCCTTTAGAGCAAGAAGCACGCTCTTGCCTTCTAGATTCTCTACTAAAGCAGGAAACGTGAGTGTGCTCAGAACAAAAGAACCGTGTTTCCTACACATACGGACCATATCTAGGTCCACTCTGCTTCTGAAACTGATACAAACCACAGGTCCTGTAACATCCAATGCTTTTCAGTTAAGAGCCAGAAACATGTGAGCTACGTGAATGATATAGCTTTGTTTGAGCTGAAAAGTTACTGAGTTTACATGAAAAGAAGTCTTGCTTGTAGGAAGATACAGAGCCTGGGATTTAACTCCATTTCTGAAGGGAAACACACAGCACAGTTATCCTCTGTGAAACACACTCTGCTTTAGAGCAAGAAGGACACTCTTTCTTTCTAGAGTCTCTAATAAAGCAGGAAACGTGAGTGTGCACAGAACAAAAGAATGGTGTTTCCTACACATATGGACCATATCTAGTTCCACTCTGCTTCTGAAACTGATACAAACCACAGGTCCTTTAACATCCAATGCTTTTCAGTTAAGAGCCAGAAACGTGTGAGCTACGTGAACGATGTAGATATGTTTGAGCTGATAAGTTACTGAGTTTACATGAAAAGAAGTCATGCTTGTAGGAAGACACAGAACCTGTGATTTTACTCGATTTCTGAAGGGAAGCACACAGCACAGTTCTCATCCATGAAACACACTCTGCGGATAGGAAGAAGCACGCTCTTTCTTTCTAAAGTCTCTAATAGAGCAGGAAAATTGTGTGTGCTCAGAACAAAAGAAAGATATTTCCTACACATACCGACCATTGCTAGTTCAACTATGCTTCTGGAACTGATACAAACCACAGGTCATCTAACATCCAATGCTTTTCAGTTAAGAGCGAGAAACGTGTGAGCTTTGTGGATGATTTATATTCGTTTGAGCTAAAATTGACTGCGTTTACATGAAATGATGTCTTTTTATAGGAAGACACAGAGCCTGGGATTTAAATCCATTTCTGAAGGGAAACACACAGCACAGTTGTCATCCATGAAACACACTCTGCTATAGAGCAAGAAGCACGCTCTTGCATTCTAAGGGTCTCTAATACAGCAGGAAATGTGACTGTGGTCAGAACAAAATAACGGTGTTTCCTACACATACGCACCATATCTAGGTCAACTCTTCTTCTGAAACTGATACAAGCCAAAGTTCCTCTAACATGCAATGCTTTCCAGTTACGAACAAGAAACGTGTGAGCTTCGGGAACGGTTTAGCTTACTTTGAGCTGAAAAGTGACTGAGTATACCTGAAAAGATGTCTTGCATGTATGAAGACACAGAGCCTGGTATTTAACTCCATGTCTGAAGGGAAACACACAGCACAGTTCTCATCCATGAAACACATTCTGCTTTAGAGCAAGAAGCACGCTCTTGCTTTCTAGAGTCTCCAATAGAGCCAGAAACTTGAAAGTGTGCTCCGAACAAAAGAACGTTGTTTCCTACACATACGGACCATTACTAGTTCAACACTGCTTCTGAAACTGATACAAACCTCAGGTCCTCTATTATCCAATGCTTTTCATTTAGAGCAAGAAATGTGTGAGCTACGTGAAGAATGCAGCTTTGTTTGAGCTGAAATGTGAGTGAGTTGCCTGAAAGGAAGTCTTGCTTGTAGAAAGACACAGAGCCTTGGATTTAACTCCATTTCTGAAGGGAAACACACAGCACAGTTCTCATCAATTAAACACAGTCTGCTGTAGAGCAAGAAGCACGCTCTTGCTTTCTAGAGTCTCTAATAAACCAGGAAACTTGAGTGTGCTCAGAACAAAAGAACAATGTTTCCTACACATACAGACCATATCTAGTCCAACTCTGCTTCAGAAACTGAACAAACCAGAGTTCCTCTAATATCCAATGATTTTCAGTTAGAGCAAGAAACGTGTGAGCTACATAAACGATGTAGCATTGTTTGCGCTGAAACTTAGGTGAGTTTACCTGAAACGAAGTCTTGCTTGTAGGAAGACACAGAGCCTGGGATTTAACTCCATTTCTGAATGGAAACACACAACACAGTTATCCTCCTTGAAACACACTCTGCTTTAGAGCAAGAAGCACGCTCTTGCCTTCTAGATTCTCTACTAAAGCAGGAACCGTGAGTGTGCTCAGAAAAAAAGAACCGTGTTTCCTACACATACGGAACATATCTAGTTCCACTCTGCTTCTGGAACTGATACAAACCACAGGTCCTTTAACATCCAATGCTTTTCAGTTAAGAGCCAGAAACATGTGAGCTACGTGAATGATGTAGCTTTGTTTGAGCTGAAAAGTTACTGGGTTTACATGAAAAGAAGTCTTGCTTGTAGGAAGACACAGAGCCTAGGATTTAACTCCATTTCTGAATGGAAACACACAGTACAGTTATCCTCCATGAAACACACTCTGCTTTAGAGCAAGAAGGACGCTCTTTCTTTCTAGAGTCTCTAATAAAGCAGTAAACGTGAGTGTGCTCAGAACAAAAGAACGGTGTTTCCTACACATACGGACCATATCTAGTTCCACTCTGCTTCTGAAACTGATACAAAACACAGGTCCTTTAACATCCAATGCTTTTCAGTTAAGAGCCAGAAACGTGTGAGCTACGTGAATGATGTAGCTTTGTTTGAGCTGATAAGTTACTGAGTTTACATGAAAAGAAATCATGCTTGTAGGAAGACACAGAGCCTGTGATTTAACTCCATTTCTGAAGGGAAGCTCACAGCACAGTTCTCATCCATGAAACACACTCTGCGGATAGGAAGAAGCACGCTCTTTCTTTCTAAAGTCTCTAATAGAGCAGGAAAATTGTGTGTGCTCAGAACAAAAGAAAGATATTTCCTACACATACCGACCATTGCTAGTTCAACTATGCTTCTGAAACTGATACAAAACACAGGTCATCTAACATCCAATGCTTTTCAGTTAAGAGCGAGAAACGTGTGAGCTTTGTGGATGATTTATATTCGTTTGAGCTAAAATTGACTGCGTTTACATGAAATGATGTCTTTTTATAGGAAGACACAGAGCCTGGGATTTAAATCCATTTCTGAAGGGAAACACACAGCACAGTTGTCATCCATGAAACACACTCTGCTTTAGAGCAAGAAGCACGCTCTTGCATTCTAAGGGTCTCTAATACAGCAGGAAATGTGACTGTGGTCAGAACAAAATAACGGTGTTTCCTACACATACGCACCATATCTAGGTCAACTCTTCTTCCGAAACTGATACAAACCAAAGTTCCTCTAACATGCAATGCTTTCCAGTTACGAACAAGAAACGTGTGAGCTTCGGGAACTGTTTAGCTTACTTTGAGCTGAAAAGTGACTGAGTATACCTGAAAAGATGTCTTGCTTGTATGAAGACACAGAGCCTGGTATTTAACTCCATGTCTGAAGGGAAACACACAGCACAGTTCTCATCCATGAAACACATTCTGCTTTAGAGCAAGAAGCACGCTCTTGCTTTCTAGAGTCTCCAATAGAGCCAGAAACTTGAAAGTGTGCTCCGAACAAAAGAACATTGTTTCCTACACATATGGACCATTGCTAGTTCAACACTGCTTCTGAAACTGATACAAACCACAGGTCCTCTATTATCCAATGCTTTTCAGTTAAGAGCCAGAAACGTGTGAGCTACGTGAATGATGTAGCTTTGTTTGAGCTGATAAGTTACTGAGTTTACATGAAAAGAAATCTTGATTGTAGGAAGATACAGAGCCTGGCATTAAACTCCATTTCTGAAGGGAAACACACAGCACAGTTATCCTCCGTGAAACACACTCTGCTTTAGAGCAAGAAGCACCCTATTGCCTTCCAGAGTCTCTAATAAATCAGGAAATGTGAGGGTGCTGAGAACAAAAGAACAGTGTTTCCTACACATACAGACCATTGCTAGTTCAACTCGGCTTATGAAACTGATACAAACCACAGGTCCTTTAACATCCTTTTCAGTTAAGAGCCAGAAACATGAGAGCTACATGAACGATGTAGCTTTTTTTGAGCTGAAATGTTACTGAGTTTACATGAAAAGAAGTCTTGCTTGTAGGAAGATACAGAGCCTGGGATTTAACTCCATGTCTGAAGGGAAACACACAGCACAGTTCTCATCCATGAAACACATTCTGCTTTAGAGCAAGAAGCACGCTCTTGCTTTCTAGAGTCTCCAATAGAGCCAGAAACTTGAAAGTGTGCTCCGAACAAAAGAACGTTGTTTCCTACACATACGGACCATATCTAGTTCCACTCTGCTTCTGAAACTGATACAAACCACAGGTCCTTTAACATCCAATGCTTTTCAGTTAAAAGCCAGAATCGTGTGAGCTACGTGAACGATGTCGCATTGTTTGAGCTGAAAAGTTACTGATTTTACATGAAAAGAACTCTTGCTTGTAGGAAGATACAGAGCCTGGGATTTAACTCCATTTCTGAAGGGAAACACAGCACAGTTATCCTCCATGAAAAACACTCTACTTTAGAGCAAGAAGCACGCTCTTGCCTTCCAGAGTCTCTAATAAATCAGGAAATGTGAGTGTGCTCAGAACAAAAGAACGGTGTTTCCTACACAAACGGACCATATCTAGTTCAACTCTGCTTCTGAAACTGATAAAAACGACAGGTCCTTCAACATCCTTTTCAGTTAAGAGCCAGAAACGTGTGAGCTACGTGAACGATGTAGCTTTGTTTGAGCCCAAAACTTACTGAGTTTATATTAAAAGAAGTCTTGCTTGTAGGAAGATACAGAGCCTGGGATTTAACCTCATTTCTGAAGGGAAACCACAGCACAGTTCTCATCAATTAAACACAGTCTGCTGTAGACCAAGAAGGACGCTCTTGCTTTCTAGCTTCTCTAATACACAAGGAAACCTGAGTGTGCTCAGAACAAAAGAACTGTGTTTCCTACACATACAGACCATATCTAGTCCAACTCTGCTTCTGAAACTGAACAAACCAGAGTTCCACTAATATCCAATGCTTTTCATTAGAGCAAGAAATGTGTGAGCTACATAAATGTTGTAGCATTGTTTGAGCTGAAACATAAGTGAGTTTACCTTAAAGGAATTCTTGCTTGTAGGAAGACACACAGCCTGGGATTTAACTCCATTTCTGAAGGGAAGCAGACAGCACAGTTCTCATCCATGAAACACACTCTGCTTATAGGAATAAGCACACTCTTTCTTTCTAAAGTCTCTAATAGAGCAGGAAACGTGATTGTGCTCAGAGCAAAAGAACGGTGTTTCCTACACATACGGGCCATTGCTAGTTCAACTCTGCTTCTGAAACTGATACAAACCACTGGTCATCTAACATCCAATGCTTTTCAGTTAAGAGCAAGAAACATGTGAGCTTTGTGAATGATTTATATTCGTTTGAGCTAAAATTGACTGCGTTTACGTGAAATGATGTCTTTTTGTAGGAAGACACTGAGCCTGGGAATTAACTGCATTACTGAAGGGAAACACACAGCACAGTTCTCATCAATTAAACACAGTCTGCTGTAGAGCAAGAAGCACGCTCTTGCTTTCTAGAGTCTCTAATACACCAGGAAACGTGAGTGTGTTCAGAACAAAAGAACGATGTTTCCTACACATACAGACCATATCTAGTCCAACTCTGCTTCTGAAACTGAACAAACCAGAGTTCCTCTAATATCCAATGCTTTTCAGTTAGAGCAAGAAACGTGTGAGCTACGTAAAGAATGCAGCTTTGTTTGAGCTGAAACGTGAGTGAGTTTGCCTGAAACGAAGTCTTGCTTGTAGGAAGACACAGAGCCTTGGATTTAACTCCATGTCTGAAGGGAAACACACAGCACAGTTGTCCTCCGTTAAACACACTCTCCTTTAGAGCAAGCAGCACGCTCTTGCCTTCCGGAATCTCTAATAAATCAGGAAATGTTAGTGTGCTCAGAACAAAAGAACGGTGTTTCCTACACAAACGGACCATATCTAGTTCAACTCTGCTTCTGAAACTGATAAAATCCATAGGTCCTTTAATATCCTTTTCAGTTAAGAGCCAGAAACGTGTGAGCTACATGAACGATGTAGCTTTGTTTGAGCTGAAAAGTTACTGAGTTTATATTAAAAGAAGTCTTGCTTGTAGGAAGATACAGAGCCTGGCATTTAACTCCATTTCTGAAGGGAAACACACAGCACAGTTCTCATCCATGAAACACATTCTGCTTTAGAGCAAGAAGCAAGCTCTTGCTTTCTAGAGTCTCCAATAGAGCCAGAAACTTGAAAGTGTGCTCCAAACAAAAGAACGGTGTTTCCTACACAAACGGACCATATCTAGTCCAACTCTGCTTCTGAAACTGAACAAACCAGAGTTCCACTAATATCCAATGCTTTTCAGTTAGAGCAAGAAATGTGTGAGCTACGTAAATGATGTAGCATTGTTTGAGCTGAAACTTAGGTGAGTTTACCTAAAAGGAATTCTTGCTTGTAGGAAGACACACAGCCTGGGATTTAACTCCATTTCTGAAGGGAAGCACACAGCACAGTTCTCATCCATGAAACACACTCTGCTTATAGGAATAAGCACACTCTTTCTTTCTAAAGTCTCTAATAGAGCAGGAAACGTGAGTTTGCTCAGAGCAAAAGAACGGTGTTTCCTACACATACGGACCATTGCTAGTTCAACTCTGCTTCTGAAACTGATACAAACCACTGGTCATCTATCATCCAATGCTTTTCAGTTAAGAGCGAGAAACATGTGAGCTTTGTGAATGATTTATATTCGTTTGAGCTAAAATTGACTGCGTTTACGTGAAATGATGTCTTTTTGTAGGAAGACACAGAGCCTGGGAATTAACTCCATTACTGAAGGGAAACACACAGCACAGTTCTCATCAATTAAACACAGTCTGCTGTAGAGCAAGAAGCGCACTCTTGCTTTCTAGAGTCTCTAATACACCAGGAAACGTGAGTGTGCTCAGAACAAAAGAACGATGTTTCCTACACATACAGACCATATCTAGTCCAACTCTGCTTCTGAAACTGAACAAACCAGAGTTCCTCTAATATCCAATGCTTTTCAGTTAGAGCAAGAAACGTGTGAGCTACGTAAACGATGTAGCATTGTTTGAGCTGAAACTTAGGTGAGTTTACCTGAAACGAAGTCTTCCTTGTAGGAAGACACAGAGCCTGGGATTTAACTACATTTCTGAAGGGAAACACACAGCACAGTTGTCCTCCGTGAAACACACTCTCCTTTAGAGCAAGAAGCACGCTCTTTCCTTGTAGATTCTCTACTAAAGCAGGAAACCTGAGTGTGCTCAGAACAAAAGAACAGTGTTTCCTACACATACGGACCATATCTAGTTACACTCTGCTTCTGAAACTGATACAAACCACAGGTCCTTTAAAATCCAATGCTTTTCAGTTAACAGCCAGAATCGTGTGAGCTACGTGAACGATGTCGCATTGTTTGAGCTGAAAAGTTACTGATTTTACATGAAAAGAAGTCTTGCTTGTAGGAAGATACAGAGCCTGGCATTTAACTCCATTTCTGAAGGGAAACACACAGCACAGTTCTCATCATTTAAACACAGTCTGCTGTAGTGTAAGAAGGATGCACTTGCTTTCTAGAGTCTCTAATACACCAGGAAACGTGCGTGTGCTCAGAACAAAAGAACGGTGCTTCCTACACATACAGACCATATCTAGTCCAACTCTGCTTCTGAAACTGAACAAACCAGAGTTCCTCTAATATCCAATGCTTTTCATTTAGAGCAAGAAACGTGTGAGCTACGTAAACAATGTAGCATTGTTTGAGCTGAAACTTAGTTGAGTTTACCTGAAACGAAATCTTGCTTGTAGCTAGACACAGAGCCTTGGATTTAACTCCATTTCTAAAGGGACACACACAGCACAGTTGTCCTCTGTGAAACACACTGTGCTTTAGGCAAAGAAGCATGCTCTTGTCTTCTAGAGTCTCTAATAAAGCACGAAAATTGAGAATGCTCAGAACAAAAGAACGGTCTTTCCTACACATACAGACCATATCTAGTTCAACTCTGCTTCTGAAACTGATACAAACAACAGGTCCTCTAACATTCAATGCTTTTCGGTTAAGAGAAAAAAACGTGTGAGCTACCTGAACGATGTAGCTTTGTTTGAGCTGAAAAGTTACTGAGTTTACATGAAAAGAAGTCTTTCTTGTAGGAAGATACAGACCCTTGGATTTACCTCCATTTCTGAAGGGAAACACATAGCACAGTTGTCATCCATAAAACACACTCTGACTTAGAGCAAGAAGCACGCTCTTGCTTTGTACAGTCTCCAATAGAGCAAGAAACTTGAAAGTGTGCTCCAAACAAAAGAACATTGTTTCCTACTCATACGGACCATTGCTAGTTCAACTGTGCTCCTGAAACTGATACAAACCACAGGTCCTCTAATATCCAATGCTTTTCAGTTAGAGCAAGAAACGTGTGAGCTACGTAAAGAATGTAGTCTTGTTTGAGCTGAAACGTGAGTGAGTTTACCTGATATTAAGTCTTGCTTGTAGGAAGACACAGAGCCTTGGATTTAACTCCATTTCTGAAGGGAAACACACAGCACAGTTCTCATCATTTAAACACAGTCTGCTATAGAGCAAGAAGGACGCTCTTCCTTTCTAGAGTCTCTAATACAGCAGGAAACGTGAGTGTGCTCAGAACAAAAGAACTGTGTTTCCTACACATACAGACCATATCTAGTCCAACTCTGCTTCTGAAACTGAACAAACCAGAGTTCCTCTAATATCCAATGCTTTTCAGTTAGAGCAAGAAACGTGTGAGCTGCATAAACGATGTAGCATTGTTTGAGCTGAAACTTAGGTGAGTTTACCTGAAACGAAATCTTGCTTGTAGGAAGACACAGAGCCTGGGATTTAACTCCATATCTAAAGGGACACACACAGCACAGTTGTCCTCCGTGAAACACACTGTGCTTTAGAGAAAGAAGCATGCTCTTGCCTTCTAGAGTCTCTAATAAAGCAGGAAACGTGAGAGTGCTCAGAACAAAAGAGCGGTGATTCCTACACATAAGGACCATATCTAGTTCAACTCTGCTTCTGAAACTGATACAAACCACAGGTCCTCTAACATCCAATGCTTTTCAGTTAAGAGCCAGAAACGTGTGAGCTACGTGAACGATGTAGCTTTGTTTGAGCTGAAAATTTACTGAGTTTACATGAAAAGAAGTCTTGCTTGTAGGAAGATACAGAGCCTTGGATTTAACTCCATTTCTGAAGGGAACCACACAGCACAGTTGTCCTCCATGAAACATACTCTGCTTTAGGGCAAGAAGCACGCTCTTGATTTCTAGAGTCTCCAATAGAGCCAGAAACTTGAGTGTGCTCCTAACAAAAGAACGGTGTTTCCTACACATACGGACAATATCTAGTTCAACTCTGCTTCTGAAACTGATACAAACCACAGGTAATCTAATATCCAATGCTCTACAGTTAAGAGCCAGAAACGAGTGAGCTACGTGAATGATGTAGCTTTGTTTGAGCAGAATGGTTTTTGAGTTTACGTGAAACGAAGTCTTGCTTGTAGGAAGATACAGAGCCTGGGATTTAAATCTATTTCTGAAGAGAAAAACACAGCACAGTTGTCATCCATGGAACACACTCTGCTTTAGAGCAAGAAGGACGCTCTTGCTTTCTAGAGTCTCTAATACAGCAGGAAACGTGAGTGTGCTCAGAACAATAAACTGTGTTTCCTACACATACAGACCATATCTAGTCCAACTCTGCTTCTGACACAGAACAAACCAGAGTTCCTCTAATATCCAATGCTTTTCAGTTAGAGCAAGAAACTTGTGAGCTACTTAAATGATGTAGCATTGTTTGAGCTGAAACTTAAGTGAGTTTACCTGAAACGAAGTCTTGCTTGTAGGAAGACACAGAGCCTGGGATTTAACTCCATTTCTGAAGGGAAGCACACAGCACAGTTCTCATCCATGAAACACACTCTGCCTTAGAGCAAGAAGCATGCTCTTGCTTTCTAGAGCCTCTAATAAAGCAAGAAACCTGAGTGTGCTCAGAACAAAAGAGCGGTGTTTCCTACACATAAGGACCATATCTAGTTCAACTCTTCTTCTGAAACTGATACAAACCACACTTCCTCTAACATGCAATGCTTTCCAGTTACGAACAAGAAACTTGTGAGCTACGGGAACGATGTAGCTTCCTTTGAGCTGAAAAGTGACTGAGTTTACCTCAAAAGTTGTCTAGCTTGTATGAAGACACAGAGCCTGGTATTTAACTACATTTCTGAGGGGAAACACACAGCACAGTTCTCATCCATTAAACACATACTGCTTTAGAGCAAGAAGCACACTCTTGCTTTCTAGAGACTCTAATAGACCCAGAAACTTGAGGGTACACAGAAAAAGGAATGGTGTTGCCTACACATACGGACCACTGCTAGTTAAACTCTGCTTCTGAAACTGATACAAACCACAGGTCCTCTAATATCCAATGCTTTACAGTTAAGAGCCAGAAACGTGTGAGCTACGTGAACGATGTAGCTTTGTTTGAGCTGAAAGATGACTGAGTTTACGTGAAACGAAGACTTGCTTGTAGGAAGATACAGAGCCTTAGATTTAACTCCATTTCTGAAGGGAAACACACAGCACAGTTGTGCTCCGTGAAACACACTCTGCTTTAGAGCAAGAATCACGCTCTTGCCTTCTAGAGTCTCTAAAAAAGCAGGAAACGTGAGTGTGCTCAAAACAAAAGAACAGTGTTTCCTACACTTTCGGACCTTTGCTAGTTCGACTCTGCTTCTTAAAATGATACAAACCACAGTTCCTCTAACATGCAATGCTTTCCAGTTACGAACAAGAAACGTGTGAGCTTCGGGAACGATGTAGCTTCCTTTGAGTTGAGAAGTGACTGTGTATACCTGAAAGGATGTCTTGCGTGTATGAAGACACAGAGCCTGGTATTTAACTCCATTTAAGAAGGGAAACACACAACACAGTTCTCATCCATGAAACACACTCTGCGTATGGGAAGAAACACGCTCTTGCTTTCTATAGTCTCTAATAGAGCAGGAAATGTGAATGTGCTCAGAACAAAAGAACGGTGTTTCCTACACATAAGGACCATTGATAGTTCAACTCTTCTTCTGAATCTGATACAAACCACATGTCATCTAACATCCAATGCTTTTCATTTAAGAGCGAGAAATATGTGAGCTTCCTGTATGATTTATATTCGTTAGAGCTGAAAAGTGACTGAGTTTACCTGAAAAGATGTCTTGACTGTAGGAAGACACAGAGCCTGGGATTTAACTCCATTTCTGAAGAGAAACACAAAGCACAGTTCTCATCCATGAAAAACACTCTGCTTATAGCAAGAAGCACGCTCTTGCTTTCTAGAGTCTGTAATACAGAAGGAAACGTGAGTGTGCTCAGAACAAAAGAACGGTGTTTCCTATACGTACAGACCATATCAAGTTCAACTCTGCTTCTGAAACTGATAGAAACCACAGGTCTTCTAATATCCAATGCTTTTCAGTTAAGAGCGAGAAACATGTGAGCTTCTTATATGATTTATATTCATTTGAGCTGAAACATTAGTGAGTTTACCTGAAACAAGTCTTGGTGGTAGGAAGACACAGAGCCTGGGATTTAACTCCATTTCTGAAGGGAAACACACAGCACAGTTGTCATCCATGAAACACATTATGCCTAGGAGCAAGAAGCATGCTCTTGCTTTCTAGAGCCTCTAATAAAGCAAGAAACATGAGTGTGCTCAGAACAAAAGAACGGTGTTTCCTACACATATGGACCATTGCTCATTCAAGTCTGCTTCTGAAACTGATACAAACCACAAGTCATCTAACATCCAATGCTTTTCAGTTAAGAGGGAGAAACGTGTGAGATTCGTAAACGATTTATATTCATTTGAGCTGAAAAGTGACTGTGTTTACCTGAAATGATATCTGGCTTGTAGGAAGACACAGAACCTGGAATTTAACTCCATATCTGAAGGGAAACACACAGCACAGTTCTCATCCATGAAACACACTCTACTTTAAACCAAGAAGCATGCTCTTGCTTTCTAGAGTCTCTAATAGAGCCAGAAACTTGAGGGTACTCAGAACAAAAGAACGGTGTTTCCTACACATACGGACAATTGTTAGTTCAACTCTGCTTCTGAAACAGATACAAACCACAGGTCCTCTAACATCCAATGCTTTACAGTTAAGAGCAAGAAACGTGTGAGCTACATAAACGATGTAGCTTTGTTTGAGCTGAAAGGTGACTGAGTTTACCTGAAATGAAGTCTTGCTTGTGGGAAGATACGGAGCCTGGGATTTAACTACATTTAGGAAGGGAAACACACAGCACAGTTGTCATCCGTGAAACACACTCTGCTTTAGAGCAAGAAGCACGCTCTTGCTTTCCAGAGTCTCTAATACAGAAGGAAACGTGAGTGTGCTCAGAACAAAAGAACGGTGTTTCCTACACATATGGACCATATCTAGTTCAACTCTGCTTCTGAAACAGATACAAACCACAGGTCCTATAACATGCAATGCTTTTCAGTTAAGAGCCAGAAACGTGTGAGCTACGTGAACGATGTAGTTATGTTTGAGCTGAAATGATACTGAGTTTACATGAAAAGAAGTCATGCTTGTAGGAAGACACAGAGCCTGTGATTTAACTCCATTTCTGAAGGGAACCCTACAGCACAGTTCTCATCCATGAAACACACTCTGCTTATAGCAAGAAGCACGCTCTTGCTTTCTAGAGTCTCTAATACAGAAGGAAACGTGAGTGTGCTCAGAACAAAAGAACAGTGTTTCCTATACATACAGACCATATCAAGTTCAACTCTGCTTCTGAAACTGATAGAAAGCACAGGTCATCTAATATCCAATGCTTTTCAGTTAAGAGCGAGAAACATGTGAGCTTCTTGTATGATTTATATTCGTTTGAGCTGAAATGTTAGTGAGTTTACCTGAAAAAAAGTCTTGGTGGTAGGAAGACACAGAGCCTGGGATTTAACTCCATTTCAGAAGGGAAACACACTGCACAGTTGTTGTCCATGAAACACACTCTGATTTAGAGCAAGAAGCACGCTCTTGCCTTCTAGAGTCTCTAAAAAAGCAGGAAATGTGAGTGTCCTCAGAACAAAAGAATGGTGTTTCCTACATATATAGACCATATCTAGTTCAACTCTGCTTCTGAAACTGATACAAACCACAGGTCCTATAACATCCAATGCTTTTCAGTTAAGAGCCAGAAACGTGTGAGCTATGTGAACGATGTAGTTATGTTTGAGCTGAAATGTTACTGAGTTTACATATAAAGAAGTCGTGCTTGTAGGAAGACACAGAGCCTGTGATTTAACTCCATTTCTGAAGGGAAACATACAGCACAGTTGTCATCCATGAAACACACTCTGCGTATAGGAAGAAGCACGCTCTTGCTTTCTAGAGTCTCTAATAGAGCAGGAAACGAGAGTGTGCTCAGAACAAAAGAATGGTGTTTCCTACACATACGGACCATTGCTAGTTCAACTCTTCTTCTGAAACTGATACAAACTACAAGTCATCTAATATCCAATGCTTTTCAGTTAAGAGCGAATAACGTGTGAGATTCTTGAACAATGTAGCTTCGTTTAAGATGAAAAGTGACTGTGTTTACCTGAAACACAGTCTTCCTTGTAGGAAGACACAGACCCTGGGATTTAACTCCATTTCTGAAGGGAAACACACAGCACAGTTCTCATCTGTGAAACGTACTCTGCTGAAGAGCACGAAGCACCCTCTTACTTTCTAGACTCTCTAATAGAGCAGAAAAAGCGAGTGTGCTCAGAACAAAGAACGGTGTTTCCTACATATACGGACCATTGCTAGTTCAACTCTGAATCTGAACCTGATACAAACCACAGGTCCCCTAATATCCAATGCTTTTAAGTAGAGAGCGAGAAACGTGTGAGCTTCGTGAGCTATGTAGATTCCATTGAGCTGAAAAGTGACTGAGTCTACCTGAATAGAAGACTTGCTTGTAGGAAGACACAGAGCCTGGCATTTACCTCCATTTCTGAAGGGAAACACACAGCACAGTTCTCATCCATGAAACACACTCTGCTTTAGAGCAAGAAGCACACTCTTACTTTCTAGAGTCTCTAATATACCATGAATTGTGAGTGTGTTCAGAACAAAGAACAGTGTTTCCTATATTTACATACCATATCTAGATCAACTCTGCTTCTGAAACTGATACAAACCAAAGTTCCTCTATCATCTTATGCTTTTCAGTTAAGAGCGAGAAACGTGTTGAGCTTCGTGAATCCTGTAGCTTCGTTTGAGCTGAAAAGTGACTGGGTTTACCTGAAACGCAGTCTTCCATTTAGGAAGACACAGAGCCTGTGATTTAACTCCATTTCAGAAGGGAAACACACAGCACAGTTCTCATCCCTGAAACACACTCTGCTTTAGAGCAAGAAGCACACTCTTACTTTCTAGAGTCTCTAATATACCAGGAAATGTGAGTGTGCTCAGAACAAAAGAACGGTGTTTCCTACACATACGGACCATTGCTAGTTCAACTCTGCATCTGAAACTTATACAAAACACGTCAATTAACATCCAATCTTTTCAATTAAGAGCGAGAAAAGTTTGGGCTTTGTGCACGATGTAGCTTCATTTGAGCTGAAAAGTGACTGAGCTTACCTGAAAAGAATTCTTGCCTGTAGGAAGACACAGAGCCTGGGATTTAACTAAATTTCTGAAGGAAACACACAGCACAGTTTTCCTCTATGAAACACAATCTGCTTTAGAGCAAGAAGCACGCTCTTACTTTCTAGTGTCTCTAATATAGCAGGAAACATGAGTGTACTTAGAACAAAAGAACGGTGTTTGCTGCACATACGGACCAATGCTAGTTCAACTCTGCTTCTGAAATTGATTCAAACCAAAGATCCTCTATCATCTTATGCTTTTCAGTTAAGAGCGAGAAACGTGTTGAGCTTCGTGAATCATGTAGCTTCGTTTGTGCTGAAAAGTGACTGTGTTTACCTGAATCGCAGTCTTCCTTTTAGGAAGACACAGACCCTGGGATTTAACTCCATTTCTGAAGGGAAACACACAGCACAGTTCTCATCCATGAAACGTACTCTGCTGTAGAGCACGAAGCACCCTCTTACTTTCTAGACTCTCTAATAGAGCAGAAAATGCGATTGTGCTCAGAACAAAGAATGGTGTTTCCTACATATACGGACCATTGCTAGTTCAACTCTGAATCTGAACCTGATACAAACCACAGGTCCCCTAACATCCAATGCTTTTCAGTACAGAGCGAGAAACGTGTGAGCTTCGTGAACTATGTAGATTCCTTTGAGCTGAAAAGTGACTGAGTCTACCTGAAAAGAAGACTTGCTTGTAGGAAGACACAGAGCCTGGGATTTAACTAAATTTCTGAAGGAAACACACAGCACAGTTCTCCTCTATGAAACACACTCTGCTTTAGAGCAATAAGCACGCTCTTTCTTTCTAGTGTCTCTAATATAGCAGGAAACATGAGTGTACTTAGAACAAAAGAACGGTGTTTGCTGCACATACGGACCAATGCTAGTTCAACTCTGCTTCTGAAATTGATTCAAACCACAGTTCCTCTGTCATCCAAAGCTTTTCAGTTAAGAGCGAGAAACGTGTGAGCTTCGTGAATGATGTAGATTCTTTTGACCTGAAAAGTAACTGAGTTTACCTGAAAAGACGTCTTGCTTTTAGGAAGACACAGAGCTCGGGATTTAACTACATTTTGAAGGGAAACACACAGCACAGTTATCATCCATGAAACACACTCTGCTTTAGAGCAAGAATCATGCTTTTGCTTTTTAGAGTGTCTAATAGAACAGAAAACGTGAGTGTGCTCTCAACAAAAGAACAGTGTTTCCTACATATACGGACCATATCTACTTCACCTCTGCTTCTGCAACTGATACCAACCACAGGTCCTCTAACATCCAATGCTTTTCAGTTAAGAGCGAATAACGTCTGAGATTCTTAAACAATGCAGCTTCGTTTGAGATGAAAATTGACTGTGTTCACCTGTAACGCAGTCTTCCTTGTAGGAAGACACAGAACCTGGGATTGAACTCCATTTCTGAAGGAAAACACACAGCACAGTTCTCCTCTATGAAACACACTCTGCTTTAGAGCAAGAATCACGCTCTTTCTTTCTAGAATCTCTAATACAGCATGAAACATGAGTGTGCTCAGAACAAAAGAACGGTGTTTCCTACACATACGGACCATTGCTAGTTCAACTCTGCTTCTGAAATTGATTCAAACCACAGTTCCTCTGTCATCCAATGCTTTTCAGTTAAGAGCGAGAATCGTTTGAGCTTGGAGAATGATGTAGCATCGTTTCAGCTGAAAAGGGACTGAGTTTACCTGAAAAGAACTCTTGACTGTAGGAAGACACAGAGTCTGGGATTTAACTCCATTTCTGAAGGAAACACACAACACAGATCTCATCCATGAAGCACACTCTGCTTTAGAGCAAGAAGCATGCTCTTGCTTTTTAGAGTGTCTAATAGAGCAGAAAACGTGAGTGTGCTCATAACAAAAGAACAGTGTTTCCTACACATACGGACCATTGCTAGTTCAACTCTGCTTCTGAAATTGATTCAAACCACAGTTCCACTGTCATCCAATGCTTTTCAATTAAAAGCGAGAATCGTTTGAGATTGAAGAACGATGTAGCTTCGTTAGACCTGAAAAGTGACTGAGTTTACCTGAAAAGAACTCTTGACTGTGGGAAGACACAGAGCCTCGGATTTAACTCCATTTCTGAAGGAAACACACAGCACAGTTCTCATCCATGGAGCACACTCTGCTTTAGAGCAAGAAGCACGCTCTTACTTTCTAGAGTCTCTAATATAGCAGGAAACGTTTGCGTGCTCAGAACCAAGAACAGTGTTTCCTACATTTACATACCATATCTAGATCAACTCTGATTCTGAAACTGATACAAACCAAAGTTCCTCTATCATCTTATGCTTTTCAGTTAAGAGCGAGAAACGTGTTGAGCTTCGTGAATCATGTAGCTTCGTTTGAGCTGAAAAGTGACTGTGTTTACCTGAAACGCATTCTTCCTTTTAGGAAGACACAGAGCCTGTGATTTAACTCCATTTCAGAAGGGAAACACACAGCACAGTTCTCATCCATGAAACACACTCTGCTTTAGAGCAAGAAGCACGCTCTTACTTTCTAGAGTCTCTAATATACCAGGAAACGTGAGTGTGCTCAGAACAAAAGAACGGTGTTTCCTACACATAGGGACCATTGCTAGTTCATCTCTGCATCTGAAACTGATACAAACCACAGGTCCTCTAATATCCAATGCTTTTCAGTTAAGAGCAAATAACGTGTGAGCTTCTTCAACTATGTAGCTTCGTTTGATGAAAAGTGACTGTGTTTACCTGAAACGCAGTCTTCCTTGTAGGAAGACACTTACCCTGGGATTTAACTCCATATCTGAAGGGAAACACAAAGCACAGTTCTCATCCGTGAAACGTACTCTGCTGTAGAGCACGAAGCACCCTCTTACTTTCTAGAGTCTGTAATAGAGCAGAAAACGCGAGTGTGCTAGAACAAAGAACGGTGTTTCCTACATATACGGACCATTGCTAGTTCAACTCTGAATCTGAACCTGAAACAAACCACAGGTCCCCTAACATCCAATGCTTTTCAGTACAGGGCGAGAAACGTGTGAGCTTCGTGAACTATGTAGATTCCATTGAGCTGAAAAGTGACTGAGTCTACCTGAAAAGAAGACTTGCTTGTAGGAACACACAGAGCCTGGCATTTAACTAAATTTCTGAAGGAAACACACAGAGCAGTTCTCCTCTATGAAACACACTCTGCTTTAGAGCAAGAAGCACGCTCTTTCTTTCTAGTGTCTCTAATATAGCAGGAAACATGAGTGTACTTAGAACAAAAGAACGGTGTTTGCTGCACATACGGACCAATGCTAGTTCAACTCTGCTTCTGAAATTGATTCAAACCACAGTTCGCTGTCATCCAATGCTTTTCAGTTAAGAGCGAGAATCGTTTGAGCTTGGAGAACGATGGAGCTTCGTTTCAGCTGAATAGTGACTGAGTTTACCCGAAAAGAACTCTTGCCTATAGGAAGACACAAAGCCAGTGATTTAATTCCATTTCTGAAGGAAACACACAGCACAGTTCTCATCCATTAAACACACTCTGCTTTAGAGCAAGAAGCACGCTCTTACTTTCTAGAGTCTCTAATATAGCAGGAAACGTTTGTGTGCTCAGAACAAAGAACAGTGTTTCCTACATTTACATACCATATCTAGATCAACTCTGCTTCTGAAACTGATACAATCCAAAGATCCTCTATCATCTTATGCTTTTCAGGTAAGAGCGAGAAACATGATGAGCTTCGTGAATCATGTAGCTTCGTTTGTGCTGAAAAGTGACTGTGTTTACCTGAAACGCAGTCTTCCTTTTAGGAAGACACAGAGCCTGGGATTTAACTCCATTTCTGAAGGGAAACACACAGCACAGTTCTCATCCATGAAACACACACTGCTTTAGAGCAAGAAGCACACTCTTACTTTCTAGAGTCTCTAATACACCAGTAAACGTGAGTGTGCTCAGAACAAAAGAACGGTGTTTCCTACACATACGGACCATTGCTAGTTCAACTCTGCATCTGAAACTGATACAAAACACGTCCCTTAACATCCAATGCTTTTCAATTAAGAGCGAGAAAAGTTTGGGATTTGTGAACGATGTAGCTTCGTTTGAGCTGAAAAGTGACTGAGTTTACCTGAAAAGAATTCTTGCCTGTATGAAGACACAGAGCCTGGCTTTTAACTAAATTTCTGAAGGAAACAGACAGCACAGTTCTCCTCTACGAAACACACTCTGCTTTAGAGCAAGAAGCATGCTCTTACTTTCTAGTGTCTCTAATATAGCAGGAAACATGTGTGTACTTAGAACAAAAGAACGGTGTTTGCTGCACATACGGACCAATGCTAGTTCAACTCTGCTTCTGAAATTGATTCAAACCACAGTTCCTCTGTCATCCAATACTTTTCAGTTAAGAGGGGAGAATCGTTTGAGCTTGGAGAACGATGTAGCATTGTTTCAGCTGAAAAGGGACTGAGTTTACCCGAAAAGAACTCTTGACTGTAGGAAGACACAGAGCCTGGGATTTACCTCCATTTCTGAAGGAAACACACAGTACAGTTCTCATCCATGAAGCACACTCTGCTTTAGAGCAAGAAGCACGCTCTTACTTTCTAGAGTCTCTAATAGACCAGAAAACGCGAGTGTGCTCAGAACAAAATAACCGTGTTTCCTACACATACAGACCACTGCTAGTTCAACTCTGCATCTGAACCTGACACAAACCAAAGTTGCCCTAACATCCAATGCTTTTCAGTTAAGAGCGAGAAACGTGTGAGCTTCGTGAACGATGTAGATTCCTTTGAGCTGAAAAGTGACTGAGTTTACCTGAAAAGAAGTCTTGCATTTAGGAAGACACAGAGCTCGGACTTTAACTCCATTTTGAAGGGAAACACACAGCACAGTTCTCATCCATGAAACACACTCTGCTTTAGAGCAAGAAGCATGCTCTTGCTTTTTATAGTGTCTAATAGAGCAGAAAACGTGAGTGTGCTCACAACAAAAGAACAGTGTTTCCTACACATAAAGACCATTGCTAGTTCAACTCTGTTTCTGAAATTGATTCAAACCACAGTTCCTCTGTCATCCAATGCTTTTCAGTTAAGAGCGAGAATCTTTTGAGCTTGGAGAACGATGTAGCTTCGTTAGACCTGAAAAGTGACTGAGTTTACCTGAAAAGAACTCTTGACTGTGGGAAGACACAGAGCCTCGGATTTTACTCCATTTCTGAAGGAAACACACAGCACAGTTCTCATCCATGGAGCACACTCTGCTTTAGAGCAAGAAGCATGCTCTTACTTTCTAGAATCTCTAATATAGCAGGAAAAGTTTGCGTGCTCAGAACCAAGAACAGTGTTTCCTACATTTACATACCATATCTAGATCAACTCTGCTTCTGAAACTGATACAAACCAAAGTTCCTCTATCATCTTATGCTTTTCAGTTAAGAGCGAGAAACGTGTTGAGCTTCGTGAATCATGTAGCTTCGTTTGAGCTGAAAAGTGACTGTGTTTACCTGAAACGCAGTCTTTCTTTTAGGAAGACACAGAGCCTGTGATTTAACTCCATTTCAGAAGGGAAACACACAGCACAGTTCTCATCCATGAAGCACACTCTGCTTTAGAGCAAGAAGCATGCTCTTACTTTCTAGAGTATCTAATATACCAGGAAACGTGAGTGTGCTCAGAACAAAAGAACGGTGTTTCCTACACATACGGACCATTGCTAGTTCATCTCTGCATCTGAAACTGATACAAAACACATCCCTTAATATCCAAAGCTTTTCAGTTAAGAGCGAGAAACGTGTCAGGTTCGTGAACGATGTAGATTTCTTTGAGGTAAAATTTGACTGAGTTTACCTGAAAAGAAGTCTTGCTTTTAGGAAGACACAGAGCTTGGGATTTAACTCCATTTTGAAGGGAAACACACAGCACAGTTCTCATCCATGAAACACACTCTGCTTTAGAGCAAGAAGCACGATCTTGCTTTTTAGAGTGTCAACAGAGCAGAAAACGTGAGTGTGCTCACAACAAAAGAACAGTGTTTCCTACATATACGGACCATATCTAGTTCAACTCTGCTTCTGCAACTGATACAAACCACAGGTCCTCTAAAATCCAATGCTTTTCAGTTAAGAGCAAATAACGTGTGAGCTTCTTCAACTATGTAGCTTCGTTTGATGAAAAGTGACTGTGTTTACCTGAAACACAGTCTTCCTTGTAGGAAGACACAGACCCTGGGATTTAACTCCATTTCTGAAGGGAAACACACAGCACAGTTCTCATCTGTGAAACGTACTCTGCTGTAGAGCACGAAGCACCCTCTTACTTTCTAGACTCTCTAATAGAGCAGAAAACGCGAGTGTGCTCAGAACAAAGAACGGTGTTTCCTACATATACTGACCATTGCTCGTTCAACTCTGAATCTGAACCTGATACAAACCACAGGTCCCCTAACATCCAATGCTTTTCAGTACAGAGCGAGAAACATATGAGCTTCGTGAACTATGTAGATTCCATTGAGCTGAAAAGTGACTGAGTCTACCTGAAAAGAAGACTTGCTTGTAGGAAGACACAGAGCCTGGCATTTACCTCCATTTCTGAAGGGAAACACAGAGCTCAGTTCTCATCCATGAAACACACTCTGCTTTAGAGCAAGAAGCACGCTCTTTCTTTCTAGATTCTCTAATACAGCATGATACGTGAGTGTGCTCAGAACAAAAGAACGGTGTTTCCTACACATACGGACCATTGCTAGTTCAACTCTGCTTCTGAAACTGATTCAAACCACAGTTCCTCTGTTATCCAATGCTTTTCAGTTAAGAGCGAGAATCGTTTGAGCTTGGAGAACGATGTAGCTTCGTTTCAACTGAATAGTGACTGAGTTTACCCAAAAAGAACTCTAGCCTATAGGAAGACACAGAGCCTGGGATTTCATTCCATTTCTGAAGGAAACACACAGCACAGTTCTCATCCATGAAACACACTCTGCTTTAGAGCAAGAAGCACGCTCTTACTTTCTAGAGTCTCTAATATAGCCGGAAACGTTTGTGAGCTCAGAACAAAGAACAGTGTTTCCTACATTTACATACCATATCTAGATCAACTCTGCTTCTGAAACTGATACAAAACACGTCCCTTAACATCCAATGCTTTTCAATTAAGAGCGAGAAAAGTTTGGGCTTTGTGAACGATGTAGCTTCGTTTGAGCTGAAAAGTGACTGAGTTTACCTGAAAAGAATTCTTGCCTGTAGGAAGACACAGAGCCTGGGATTTAACTAAATTTCTGAAGGAAACACACAGCACAGTTCTCCTCTATGAAACACACTTTGCTTTAGAGCAAGAAGCACGCTCTTATTTTCTAGTGTCTCTAATATAGCAGGAAACATGAGTGTACTTAGAACATAAGAACGGTGTTTGCTGCACATACGGACCAATGCTAGTTCAACTCTGCTTCTGAAATTGATTCAAACCACAGTTCCTCTGTCATCCAATGCTTTTCAGTTAAGAGCGAGAAACGTGTGAGCTTCGTGAACGATGTAAATTCTTATGAGCTGAAAAGTGACTGAGTTTACCTGAAAAGAAGTCTTGCTTTTAGGAAGACACAGAGCTCGGGATTTAACTCCATTTTGAAGGGAAACACACAGCACAGTTCTCATCCATGAAACACACTCTGCTTTAGAGCAATAATCACGCTTTTGCTTTTTAGAGTGTCTAATAGAACAGAAAACGTGAGTGTGCTCACAAGAAAAGTACAGAGTTTCCTACACATACGGACCATATCTAGTTCAACTCTGCTTCTGCAACTGATACAAACCACAGGTCCTCTAACATCCAATGCTTTTCAGTTAAGAGCGAATAACGTGTGAGCTTCTTCAACTATGTAGCTTCGTTTGAGATGAAAAGTGACTGTGTTTACCTGAAACACAGTCTTCCTTGTAGGAAGACACAGACCCTGTGATTTAACTCCATTTCTGAAGGGAAACACACAGCACAGTTCTCCTCTATGAAACACACTCTGCTTTAGAGCAAATATCACGCTCTTTCTTTCTAGGATCTCTAATACAGCATGAAACATGAGTGTTCTCAGAACAAAAGAACGGTGTTTCCTACATATACGGACCATTGCTAGTTCAACTCTGCTTCTGAAAATGATTCAAACCACAGTTCCTCTGTCATCCAATGCTTTTCAGTTAAGAGTGAGAATCGTTCGAGCTTGGAGAACGATGTAGCATCGTTTCAGCTGAAAAGGGACTGAGTTTACACGAAAAGAACTCTTGACTGTAGGAAGACACAGAGCCTGGGATTTAACTCCATTTCTGAAGGAAACACACAGCACAGTTCTCATCCATGAAGCACAATCTGCTTTAGAGCAAGAAGCACGCTCTTACTTTCTAGAGTCTCTAATAGACCAGAAAACGCGAGTGTGCTCAGAAGAAAATAACCGTGTTTCCTACACATACAGACCACTGCAAGTTCAACTCTGCATCTGAACCTGATACAAACCAAAGGTGCCCTAACATCCAATGCTTTTCAGTTAAGAGCGAGAAACGTGTGAGCTTCGTGAACGATGTAGATTCCTTTGAGCTGAAAAGGGACTGAGTTTACCTGAAAAGAAGTCTTGCTTTTAGGAAGATACAGAGCTCGGACTTTAACTCCATTTTGAAGGGAAACACACAGCACAGTTCTCATCCATGAAACACACTCTGCTTTAGAGCAAGAAGCACGCTCTTACTTTCTAGAGTCTCTAATATAGCAGGAAAAGTTTGTGTGCTCAGAACAAAGAACAGTGTTTCCTACATTTACATACCATATCTAGATCAACTCTGATTCTGAAACTGATACAAACCAAAGTTCCTCTATCATCTTATGCTTTTCAGTTAAGAGCGAGAAACCTGTTGAGCTTCGTGAATCATGTAGCTTCGTTTGAGCTGAAAAGTGACTATGTTTACCTGAAACGCAGTCTTCCTTTTAGGAAGACACAGAGCCTGTGATTTAACTCCATTTCTGAAGGGAAACACACAGCACAGTTCTCATCCATGAAACACACTCTGCTTTCGAGCAAGAAGCACGCTCTTACTTTCTAGAGTCTCTAATATACCAGGAAACGTGAGTGTGCTCAGAACAAAAGAACGGTGTTTCCTACACATAAAGACCATTGCTAGATCATCTCTCCATCAGAAACTGATACAAAACAGGTCCCGTAACATCCAATGCTTTTCAGTTAAGAGCGAGAAACGTGTGAGCTTCGTGAACGATGTAGATTTCTTTGAGGTGAAATTTGACTGAGTTTACCTGAAAAGAAGTCTTGCTTTTAGGAAGACACAGAGCTTGGGACTTAACTCCATTTTGAAGGGAAATACACAGCACAGTTCTCATCCATGAAACACAGTCTGCTTTAGAGCAAGAAGCACGACCTTGCTTTTTAGAGTGTCTAATAGAGCAGAAAACGTGAGTGTGCTCACAACAAAAGAGCAGTGTTTCCTACATGTACAGACCATATCTAGTTCAACTTTGCTTCTGCAACTGATACCAACCACATTTCCTCTAACATCCAATGCTTTTCAGTTAAGAGCGAATAACGTGTGAGATTGTTGAACAATGTAGTTTCGTTTGAGATGAAAAGTGACTGTGTTTACCTGAAACGGAGTCTTCCTTGTAGGAAGACACAGACCCTGGGATTTAACTCCATTTCTGAAGGGAAACACACAGCACAGTTCTCCTCTATGAAACACACACTGCTTTAGAGCAAGAAGCACGCTCTTTCTTTCTAGATTCTCTAATACAGCATGAAACATGAGTGCTCAGAACAAAAGAACGGTGTTTCCTACACATACGGACCATTGCTAGTTCAACTATGCTTCTTAAACAGATACATACCACAGGTCCTCTGTCATCCAATGCTTTTCAATTAAGAGCGAGAATTGTTTGAGATTGAGGAACAATGTAGTTTCGTTTGAGCTGAAAAGTGTCTGTGTTTACCTGAAAAGAACTCTTGCCTATAGGAAGACACAGAGCCTGGGATTTAACTCCATTTCTGACGCAAGCACACAGCACAGTACTTATCCATGAAGCACACTCTGCTTTAGAGCAAGAGTCACGCTCTTGCTTTCTAGTGTCTCTAATAGAACAGGAAAAGTTTGTGTGCTCAGAACAAAGAACAGTGTTTCGTACATTTACAGACCATATCTAGATCATTTCTGCTTCCGAAACTGGTACAAACCAAGGTGCCCTAACATCCAATGCTTTTCAGTTAAGAGCGAGAAACGTGTGAGCTTCGTAAACGATGTAGAATCCTTTGAGCTGAAAAGTGACTGAGTTTACCTGAAAAGAAGTCTTGCTTTTAAGAAGACACAGAGCTCGGAATTTAACTCCATTTTGAAGGGAAACACACAGCACAGTTTTCACCCATGAAACACACTCTGCTTTAGAGCAAGAAGCATGCTCTTGCTTTTTAGAGTGTCTAATAGAGCAGAAAACATGAGTGTGCTCACAACAAAAGAACAGTGTTTCCTACACATACGGAACATATCTAGCTCAACTCTGCTTCTGCAACTGATACAAACCACAGGTCCTCTAACATCCAATGCTTTTCAGTTAAGAGCGAATAACGTGTGAGCTTCTTGAACTATGTAGCTTCGTTTCAGATGAAAAGTGACTGTGTTTACCTGAAACGCAGTGTTCCTTGTCAGAAGACAAAGAACCTGGGATTTAACTCCATTTCTGAAGGCAAACACACAGCACAGTTCTCCTCTATGAAACACACTCTGCTTTAGAGCAAGAAGCACGCTCTTTCTTTCTAGATTCTCTAATAGAGCATGAAACATGAGTGTGCTCAGACCAAAAGAATGGTGTTTCCTACACATACGGATCATTGCTAGTTCAACTCTCCTTCTGTAATTGATTCAAACCACAGTTCCTCTGTCATCCAATGCTTTTCAGTTAAGAGCGAGAATCGTTTGAGCTTGGAGAACGATGTAGCTTTGTTTCAGCTGAATAGTGACTGAGTTTACCCGAAAAGAACTCTTGCCTATAGGAAGACACAGAGCCTGGGATTTAACTCCATTTCTGAAGGAAACACACAGCACAATTCTCATCCATGAAACACACTCTGCTTTAGAGCAAGAAGCACGCTCTTACTTTCTAGAGTCTCTAATACACCAGGAAACGTGAGTGTGCTCAGAACAAAAGAACGGTGTTTCCTACTCATACGGACCATTGCTAGTTCATCTCTGCATCTGAAATTGATACAAAACACATCCCTTAACATCCAATGCTTTTCAGTTAAGAGCGAGAAACGTGTGAGCTTCGTGAACGATGTAGATTTCTTTGAGGTAAAATTTGACTGATTTTACCTGAAAAGAAGTCTTGCTTTTAGGAAGACACAGAGCTTGGGATTTAACTCCATTTTGAAGGGAAACACACAGCACAGTTCTCATCCATGAAACACACTCTGCTTTAGAGCAAGAAGCACGATCTTGCTTATTAGAGTGTCTAATAGAGCAGAAAACGTGAGTGTGCTCACAACAAAAGAACAGTGTTTCCTACACATACGGAACATATCTAGCTCAACTCTACTTCTGCAACTGATACAAATCACAGGTCCTCTAAAATCCAATGCTTTTCAGTTAAGAGCGAATAACGTGTGAGCTTCTTCAAGTATGTAGCTTCGTTTGAGATGAAAAGTGACTGTGTTTACCTGAAACGCAGTCTTCCTTGTAGGAAAACACAGACCCTGGGATTTAACTCCATTTCTGAAGGGAAACACACAGCACAGTTCTCCTCTATGAAACACACTCTGTTTTATAGCAAGAAGCACGCTCTTTCTTTCTAGATTCTCTAATACAGCATGAAGCATGAGTGCTGAGAAAAAAAGAACGGTGTTTCCTACACATACGGACCATTGCTAGTTCAACTATGCTTCTTAAACAGATACTTACCCCAGGTCCTGTGTCATCCAATGCTTTTCAGTTAAGAGCAAGAATTGTTTGAGATTGGGGAACGATGTAGTTTCATTTGAGCTGAAAAGTGACTGTGTTTACCTGAAATGAACTCTTGCCTGTAGGAAGACACAGAGCCTGGGATTTAACTCCATTTCTGACGGAAACACACAGCACAGTTCTTATCCATGAAGCACACTCTGCTTTAGAGCAAGAATCCTGCTCTTACTTTCTAGAGTCTCTAATAGAACAGGAAAAGTTTGTGTGCTCAGAACAAAGAACAGTGTTTCCTACATTTACGGACCATATCCAGATCAACTGTGCCTCTGAAACTGGTAAAAACCAAAGGTGCCCTAACATCCAATGCTTTTCAGTTTAGAGCGAGAAATGTGTGAGCTTCGTAAACGATGTAGATTCCTTTGAGCTGAAAAGTGACTGAGTTTACCTGAAAAGAAGTCTTGCTTTTACGAAGACACAGAGCTCGGAATTTAACTCCATTTTGAATGGAAACACACAGGACAGTTGTCATCCATGAAACACACTCTGCTTTAGATCAAGAAGCATGCTCTTGCTTTTTAGAGTGTCTAATAGAGCAGAAAACAAGAGTGTGCTCACAACAAAATAACAGTGTTTCCTACACATACAGACCATATCTAGTTCAACTCTGCTTCTGCAACTGATACAAACCACAGGTCCTCTAACATCCAATGCTTTTCAGTTAAGAGCGAATAACGTGTGAGCTTCTTCAACTATGTAGCTTCGTTTGAGATGAAAAGTGACTGTGTTTACCTGAAACGCAGTCTTCCTTGTAGGAAGACACAGACCCTGGGATTTAACTCCATTTTTGAAGGGAAACAAACAGCACAGTTCTCCTCTATGAAACACACTCTGCTTTAGAGCAAGAAGCACGCTCTTTCTTTCTAGATTCTATAATACAGCATGAAACATGAGTGCTCAGAACAAAAGAACGGTGTTTCCTACACATACGGACCATTGCTAGTTCAACTCTGCTTCTGTAATTGATTCAAACCACAGTTCCTCTGTCATCCAATGCTTTTCAGTTAAGAGCGAGAATCGTTTGAGCTTGGAGAACGATGTAGCTTTGTTTCAGCTGAATAGTGACTGAGTTTACCCGAAAAGAACTCTTGCCTATAGGAAGACACAGAGCCTGGGATTTAACTCCATTTCTGAAGGAAACACACAGCACAGTTCTCATCCATGAAGCACACTCTGCTTTAGAGCAAGAAGCATGCTCTTAATTTCTAGAGTCTCTAATATAGCAGGAAACGTTTGTGTGCTCAGAACAAAGAACAGTGTTTCCTACATTTACATACCATATCTAGATTAACTCTGCTTCTAAAACTGATACAAACCAAAGTTCCTCTATCATCTTATGCTTTTCAGTTAAGAGCGAGAATCGTTTGAGCTTGGAGAACGATGTAGCTTTGTTTCAGCTGAATAGTGACTGAGTTTACCCGAAAAGAACTCTTGCCTATAGGAAGACACAGAGCCTGGGATTTAACTCCATTTCTGAAGGAAACACACAGCACAGTTCTCATCCATGAAGCACACTCTGCTTTAGAGCAAGAAGCATGCTCTTAATTTCTAGAGTCTCTAATATAGCAGGAAACGTTTGTGTGCTCAGAACAAAGAACAGTGTTTCCTACATTTACATACCATATCTAGATTAACTCTGCTTCTAAAACTGATACAAACCAAAGTTCCTCTGTCATCTTATGCTTTTCAGTTAAGACTGAGAAACGTGTTGAGCTTCGTGAATCATGTAGCATCGTTTGAGCTGAATAGTGACTGTGTTTACCTGAAACGCAGTCTTCCTTTTAGGAAGACACAGAGCCTGTGATTTAACTCCATTTCTGAAGGGAAACACACAGCACAGTTCTCATCCATGAAACACACTCTTCTTTAGAGCAAGAAGCACACTCTTACTTCTAGAGTCTCTAATATACCAGGAAACGTGAGTGTGCTCAGACCAAAGAACGGTGTTTCCTACACATACAGACCATTGCTAGTTCAACTCTGCATCTGAAACTGATGCAAACCACAGTTCCTCTGTCATCCAATGCTTTTCAGTTAAGAGCGAGAATAGTATGAGCTTGGAGAACGATGTAGCTTCGTTACAGCTGAAAAGGGACTGCGTTTACCCGAAACGAACTCTTGACTGTAGGAAGACACAGAGCCTGGGATTTAACTCCATTTCTGAAGGAAACACAAAGAACAGTTCTCATCCATGAAGCATACTCCGCTTTAGAGCAAGAAGCACGCTCTTACTTTCTATAGTCTCTAATAGACCACAAAACGCGAGTGTGCTCAGAACAAAATAACTGTGTTTCCTACACATACAGACCATTGCTAGTTCTACTCTGCTTCTTAACCTGATACAAACCAAAGGTGCCCTAACATCCAATGCTTTTCAGTTAAGAGCGAGAAACGTGTGAGCTTCGTGAACAATGTAGATTCCTTTGAGCTGAAAAGTGACTGAGTTTACCTGAAAAGAAATCTTGCTTTTAGGAAGACACAGAGCTCGGAATTTAACTCCATTTTGAAGGGAAACACACAGCACAGTTCTCATCCATGAAGCACACTCTGCTTTAGAGCAAGAAGCATGCTCTTAATTTCTAGAGTCTCTAATATAGCAGGAAACGTTTGTGTCCTCAGAACAAAGAACAGTGTTTCCTACATTTACATACCATATCTAGATTAACTCTGCTTCTAAAACTGATACAAACCAAAGTTCCTCTATCATCTTATGCTTTTCAGTTAAGAGCGAGAATCGTTTGAGCTTGGAGAACGATGTAGCTTTGTTTCAGCTGAATAGTGACTGAGTTTACCCGAAAAGAACTCTTGCCTATAGGAAGACACAGAGCCTGGGATTTAACTCCATTTCTGAAGGAAACACACAGCACAGTTCTCATCCATGAAGCACACTCTGCTTTAGAGCAAGAAGCATACTCTTAATTTCTAGAGTCTCTAATATAGCAGGAAACGTTTGTGTGCTCAGAACAAAGAACAGTGTTTCCTACATTTACATACCATATCTAGATTAACTCTGCTTATGAAACTGGTACAAACCAAAGGTGCCCTAACATCCAATGTTTTTCAGTTAAGAGCGAGAAATGTGTTGAGCTTCGTGAATCATGTAGCTTCGTTTGAGATGAAAAGTGACTGTGTTTACCTGAAACGCAGTCTTCCTTGTAGGAAGACACAGAACCTGGCATTTAACTCCATTTCTGAAGGGAAACACACAGCACAGTTCTACTCTATGAAACACACTCTGCTTTAGAGCAAGAATCACGCTCTTTCTTTCTAGAATCTCTAATACAGCATGAAACATGAGTGTGCTCAGAACAAAAGAACGGAGTTTCCTACACATACGGACCATTGCTAGTTCAACTCTGCATCTGAAACTGATACAAAACACAGGTCCCTTAACATCCAATGCTTTTCAGTTAAGAGCGAGAAACGTGTGAGCTTCGTGAACGATGTAGATTCCTTTGAGCTGAAAAGTGACTGAGTTTACCAGAAAAGAAGTCTTGTTTTTAGGAAGACACAGAGCTTGATTTAACTCCATTTTGAAGGGAAACACACAGCACAGTTCTCATCCATGAAACACACTCTGCTTTAGAGCAAGAAGCACGGTCTTGCTTTTTAGAGTGTCAAATAGAGCAGAAAACGTGAGTGTGCTCACAACAAAAGAACAGAGTTTCCTACACATACGGACCATATCTAGTTCAACTCTGCTTCTGCAACTGATACAAACCACAGGTCCTCTAACATCCAATGCTTTTCAGATAAGAGCAAATAACGTGTGAGCTTCTTCAACTATGTAGCTTCGTTTGAGATGAAAAGTAACTGTGTTTACCTGAAAGGCAGTCTTCCTTGTAGGAAGACACAGACCCTGGGATTTAACTCCATTTCTGAAGGGAAACACACAGCACAGTTCTCCTCTATGAAACACACTCTGCTTTAGAGCAAGAAGCACGCTCTGTCTTTCTAGATTCTCTAATAGAGCATGAAACATTAGTGCTCAATACAAAAGAACGGTGTTTCCTACACGTACGGACCACTGCTAGTTCAACTCTGCTTCTTAAACAGATACATACCACAGGTCCTCTGTCACCCAATGCTTTTTAGTTAAGAGCGAGAATTGTTTGAGATTGGGATACGATGTAGATTTGTTAGAGCTGAAAAGTGACTGTGTTAACCTGAAAAGAACTCTTGCCTGTAGGAAGACACAGAGCCTGGGATTTAACTCCATTTCTGAAGGAAACACACAGCACAGTTCTTATCCATGAAGCACACTCTGCTTTAGAGCAAGAAGCACGCTCTTACTTTCTAGAGTCTCTAATAGAACAGGAAACGTTTGTGTGCTCAGAACAAAGAACAGTGTTCCCTACATTTACAGACCATATCTAGATCAACTCTGCTTCTGAAACTGATACAAACCAAAGTTCCTCTATCATCTAAGGCTTTTCATTTAAGAGCGAGAAACGTGTTGAGCTTCGTGAATCATGTAGCTTCGTTTGAGATGAAAAGTGACTGTGTTTACCTGAAACGCAGTCTTCCTTGTAGGAAGACACAGAGCCTGGGATTTAACTCCATTTCTGAAGGGAAACACACAGCACAGTTCTCCTCTATGAAACACACTCTGCTTTAGAGCAAGAATCACGCTCTTTCTTTCTAGAATCTCTAATACAGCATGAAACATGAGTGTGCTCAGAACAAAAGAACGGTGTTTCCTACACATAAGGATCATTGCTAGTTCAACTCTGCTTCTGAAATTGATTCAAACCACAGTTCCTCTCTCATCCAGTGCTTTTCAGTTAAGAGCGAGATACGTGTGAGATTCGTGAACGATGTAGATACTTTTGAGCTGAAAAGTGACTGAGTTTATCTGAAAAGAAGTCTTGCTTTTAGGAAGACACAGACCCTGGGATTTAACTCCATTTCTGAAGGGAAACACACAGCACAGTTCTCCTCTATGAAACGCACTCTGCTTTAGAGCAAGAAGCACGGTCTTGCTTTTTAGAGTGTCAAATAGAGCAGAAAACGTGAGTGTGCTCACAACAAAAGAACAGAGTTTCCTACACATACGGACCATATCTAGTTCAACTCTGCTTCTGCAACTGATACAAACCACAGGTCCTCTAACATCCAATGCTTTTCAGATAAGAGCAAATAACGTGTGAGCTTCTTCAACTATGTAGCTTCGTTTGAGATGAAAAGTAACTGTGTTTACCTGAAAGGCAGTCTTCCTTGTAGGAAGACACAGACCCTGGGATTTAACTCCATTTCTGAAGGGAAACACACAGCACAGTTCTCCTCTATGAAACACACTCTGCTTTAGATCAAGAAGCACGCTCTGTCTTTCTAGATTCTCTAATAGAGCATGAAACATTAGTGCTCAATACAAAAGAACGGTGTTTCCTACACGTACGGACCACTGCTAGTTCAACTCTGCTTCTTAAACAGATACATACCACAGGTCCTCTGTCACCCAATGCTTTTTAGTTAAGAGCGAGAATTGTTTGAGATTGGGATACGATGTAGATTTGTTAGAGCTGAAAAGTGACTGTGTTTACCTGAAAAGAACTCTTGCCTGTAGGAAGACACAGAGCCTGGGATTTAACTCCATTTCTGAAGGAAACACACAGCACAGTTCTTATCCATGAAGCACACTCTGCTTTAGAGCAAGAAGCACGCTCTTACTTTCTATAGTCTCTAATAGAACAGGAAACGTTTGTGTGCTCAGAACAAAGAACAGTGTTCCCTACATTTACAGACCATATCTAGATCAACTCTGCTTCTGAAACTGATACAAACCAAAGTTCCTCTATCATCTAAGGCTTTTCATTTAAGAGCGAGAAACGTGTTGAGCTTCGTGAATCATGTAGCTTTGTTTGAGATGAAAAGTGACTGTGTTTACCTGAAACGCAGTCTTCCTTGTAGGAAGACACAGAGCCTGGGATTTAACTCCATTTCTGAAGGGAAACACACAGCACAGTTCTCCTCTATGAAACACACTCTGCTTTAGAGCAAGAATCACGCTCTTTCTTTCTAGAATCTCTAATACAGCATTAAACATGAGTGTGCTCAGAACAAAAGAACGGTGTTTCCTACACATAAGGATCATTGCTAGTTCAACTCTGCTTCTGAAATTGATTCAAACCACAGTTCCTCTCTCATCCAGTGCTTTTCAGTTAAGAGCGAGATACGTGTGAGATTCGTGAACGATGTAGATACTTTTGAGCTGAAAAGTGACTGAGTTTATCTGAAAAGAAGTCTTGCTTTTAGGAAGACACAGACCCTGGGATTTAACTCCATTTCTGAAGGGAAACACACAGCACAGTTCTCCTCTATGAAACGCACTCTGCTTTAGAGCAAGAAGCACGCTCTTTCTTTCCAGATTCTCTAATACAGCATGAAACATGAGTGCTCAGAACAAAAGAACGGTGTTTCCTGCACATACGGACCATTGCTAGTTCAACTCTGCTTCCTAAACTGATACATACCACAGGTCCTCTGTCATCCAATGCTTTTCAGTTAAGAGCAAGAATTGTTTGAGATTGGGGAACGATGTAGTTTCGTTTGAGCTGAAAAGTGACTGTGTTTACCTGAAAAGAACTCTTGGCTGTAGGAAGACACAGAGTCTGGGATTTAACTCCATTTCTGAAGGAAACACACAGCACAGTTCTTATCCATGAAGCACACTCTGCTTTAGAGCAAGAATTACGCTCTTATTTTCTAGAGTCTCTAATAGAACAGGAAAAGTTTGTGTGCTCAGAACAAAGAACAGTGTTTCCTACATTTACCGACCATATCTAGATCAACTCTGCTTATGAAACTGGTACAAACCAAAGGTGCCCTAACATCCAATGTTTTTCAGTTAAGAGCGAGAAACGTGTTGAGCTTCGTGAATCATGTAGCTTCGTTTGAGATGAAAAGTGACTGTGTTTACCTGAAAGGTAAACTTGCATTTAGGAAGACACAGAGCCTGGGATTTAACTCCAGTTCTGAAAGAAAACACACAGCACAGTTCTCATCCATGAAACACATTCTGGTTTAGAGCACGAAGCACGCTCTTACTTTCTAGAATCTGTAATAGAGCAGAAAACGCGAGTGTGCTCAGAACAAAATAACGGTGTTTCCTACACATACAGACCATTGCTAGTTCAACTCTGCATCTGAACCTGATACAAACAAAAGTCCCCTAACATCCAATGCTTTTCAGTTAAGAACGAGAAACGTGTGAGCTTCGTGAACAATGTAGATTCCTTTGAGCTGAAAAGTGACTGAGTTTACCTGAAAAGAAGTCTTGCTTTTAGGAAGACACAGAGCTTGGGATTTAACTCCATTTTGAAGGGAAACACACAGCACAGTTCTCATCCATGAAACACACTCTGCTTTAGAGCAAGAAGCACGCTCTTGCTTTTTAGAGTGTCTAATAGAGCAGAAAACGAGAGTGTGCTCACAAGAAAAGTACAGAGTTTCCAACACATACGGACCATATCTAGTTCAACTCTGCTTCTGCAACTGATACAAAACACAGGTCCTCTAACATCCAATGCTTTTCAGTTAAGAGCAAATAACGTGTGAGCTTCTTCAACTATGTAGCTTCGTTTGAGATGAAAAGTGACTGTGTTTACCTGAAAGGCAGTCTTCCTTGTAGGAAGACACAGACCCTGGGATTTAACACCATTTCTGAAGGGAAACACACAGCACAGTTCTCCTCTATGAAACACACTCTGCTTTAGAGCAAGAAGCACGCTCTTTCTTTCTAGATTCTTTAATAGAGCATGAAACATTAGTGCTCAATACAAAAGAACGGTGTTTCCTACACATACGGACCACTGCTAGTTCAACTCTGCTGCTTAAACAGATACATACCACAGGTCCTCTGTCACCCAATGCTTTTCAGTTAAGAGCGAGAATTGTTTTAGATTGGGATAAGATGTAGATTTGTTAGAGCTGAAAAGTGACTGTGTTTACCTGAAAAGAACTCTTGCCTGTAGGAAGACACAGAGCCTGGGATTTAACTCCATTTCTGAAGGAAACACACAGCACAGTTCTTATCCATGAAGCACACTCTGCTTTAGAGCAAGAAGCACGCTCTTACTTTCTAGAGTCTCTAATAGAACAGGAAACTTTTGTGTGCTCAGAACAAAGAACAGTGTTTCCTACATTTACGGACCATATCTAGATCAACTCTGCTTCTGAAACTGATACAAACCAAAGTTCCTCTATCATCTAATGCTTTTCAGTTAAGAGCGAGAAACGTGTTGAGCTTCGTGAATCATGTAGCATCGTTTGAGATGAAAAGTGACTGTGTTTACCTGAAACGCAGTCTTCCTTGTAGGAAGACACAGAACCTGGGATTTAACTCCATTTCTGAAGGGAAACACACAGCACAGTCATCCTCTATGAAACACACTCTGCTTTAGAGCAAGAATCACGATCTTTCTTTCTAGAATCTCTAATACAGCATGAAACATGACTGTGCTCAGAACAAAAGAACGGTGTTTCCTACACATACAGATCATTGTTAGTTCAACTCTGCTTCTGAAAATGATTCAAACCACAGTTCCTCAGTCATCCAATGCTTTTCAGTTAAGAGCGAGAAACGTGTGAGCTTCGTGAACGATGTAGATTCTTTTGAGCTGAAAAGTGACTGAGTTTACCTGAAAAGAAGTCTTGCTTTCAGGAAGACACAGAGCTTGAGATTTAACTCCATTTTGAAGGGAAACACACAGCACAGTTCTCATCCATGAAACACACTCTGCTTTAGAGCAAGAAGCACGCTTTTGCTTTTTAGAGTGTCTAATAGAGCAGAAAACGAGAGTGTGCACACAACAAAAGAACAGTGTTTCCTACATATACGGACCATATCTAGTTCAACTCTGCTTCTGCAACTGATACAAACCACAGGTCCTCTAACATCCAATGCTTTTCAGTTAAGAGCGAAGAACGTGTGAGCTTCTTGAACTATGTAGCTTCGTTTGAGATGAAAAGTGACTGTGTTTACCTGAAACGCAGTCTTCCTTGTAGGAAGACACAGACCCTGGGATTTAACTCCATTTCTGAAGGGAAACAAACAGCACAGTTCTCCTCTATGAAACACACTCTGCTTTAGAGCAAGAAGCACGCTCTTTCTTTCTAGATTCTATAATACAGCATGAAACATGAGTGCTCAGAACAAAAGAACGGTGTTTCCTACACATACGGACCATTGCTGGTTCAACTCTGCTTCTGTAATTCATTCAAACCACAGTTCCTCTGTCATCCAATGCTTTTCAGTTAATAGCGAGAATCGTTTGAGCTTGGAGAACGATGTAGCTTTGTTTCAGCTGAATAGTGACTGAGTTTACCCGAAAAGAACTCTTGCCTATAGGAAGACACAGAGCCTGGGATTTAACTCCATTTCTGAAGGAAACACACAGCACAGTTCTCATCCATGAAGCACACTCTGCTTTAGAGCAAGAAGCATGCTCTTAATTTCTAGAGTCTCTAATATAGCAGGAAACGTTTGTGTGCTCAGAACAAAGAACAGTGTTTCCTACATTTACATACCATATCTAGATTAACTCTGCTTCTAAAACTGATACAAACCAAAGTTCCTCTATCATCTTATGCTTTTCAGTTAAGAGCGAGAATCGTTTGAGCTTGGAGAACGATGTAGCTTTGTTTCAGCTGAATAGTGACTGTGTTTACCCGAAAAGAGCTCTTGCCTATAGGAAGACACAGAGCCTGGGATTTAACTCCATTTCTGAAGGAAACACACAGCACAGTTCTCATCCATGAAGCACACTCTGCTTTAGAGCAAAAAGCATGCTCTTAATTTCTAGAGTCTCTAATGTAGCAGGAAACGTTTGTGTGCTCAGAACAAAGAACAGTGTTTCCTACATTTACATACCATATCTAGATTAACTCTGCTTCTAAAACTGATACAAACCAAAGTTCCTCTGTCATCTTATGCTTTTCAGTTAAGAGTGAGAAACGTGTTGAGCTTCGTGAATCATGTAGCATCGTTTGAGCTGAATAGTGACTGTGTTTACCTGAAACGCAGTCTTCCTTTTAGGAAGACACAGAGCCTGTGATTTAACTCCATTTCTGAAGGGAAACACACAGCACAGTTCTCATCCATGAAACACACTCTGCTTTAGAGCAAGAAGCACACTCTTACTTCTAGACTCTCTAATATACCAGGAAACGTGAGTGTGCTCAGACCAAAGAACGGTGTTTCCTACACATACAGACCATTGCTAGTTCAACTCTGCATCTGAAACTGATACAAAACACGTCCCTTAACATCCAATGCTTTTCAGTTAAGAGCGAGAATCGTTTGAGCTTGGAGAACGATGTAGCTTCGTTTCAGCTGAAGAGTGACTGAGTTTACCCGAAAAGAACTCTTGCCTATGGGAAGACACAGACCCTGGGATTTAACTCCATTTCTGAAGGAAACACACAGCACAGTTCTCATCCATGAAGCACACTCTGCTTTAGAGCAAGAAGCACGCTCTTACTTTCTACAGTCTCTAATATAGCAGGAAAAGTTTGTGTGCTCTGAACGAAGAACAGTGTTTCCTACAATTAAATACCATATCTAGATCAACTCTGCTTCTAATACTGATACAAACCAAAGTTCCTCTATCATCTTATGCTTTTCAGTTAAGAGCGAGAAACGTGTTGAGCTTTGTGAATCATGTAGCTTCGTTTGAGCTGAAAAGTGACTGTGTTTACCTGAAACGCAGTCTTCCTTTTAGGAAGACACAGAGCCTGTGATTTAACTCCATTTCTGAAGGGAAACACACAGCACAGTTCTCATCCATGAAACACACTCTGCTTTAGACCAAGAAGCACACTCTTACTTTCTAGAGTCTCTAATATACCAGGAAACGTGAGTGTGCTCAGAACCAAAGAACGGTGTTTCCTACACATACGGACCATTGCTAGTTCAACTCTGCATCTGAAACTGATACAAAACACGTCCCTTAACATCCAATGCTTTTCAATTAAGAGCGAGAAAAGTTTGGGCTTTGTGAACGATGTAGCTTCCTTTGAGCTGAAATGTGACTGTGTTTACCTGAAAGGTAAACTTGCTTTTAGGAAGACACAGAGCCTGGGATTTAACTCCACTTCTGAAAGGAAACACACAGTACAGTTCTCATCCATGAAACACACTCTGTTTTAGAGCAAGAAGCACACACTTACTTTCTAGAGTCTCTAATATACCAGGAAACGTGACTGTGCTCGGAACAAATGAACGGTGTTTCCTACACATACAGACCATTGCTAGTTCAACTCTGCTTCTGAAATTGATGCAAACCACAGTTCCTCTGTCATCCAATGCTTTTCAGTTAAGAGCGAGAATAGTTTGAGCTTGGAGAACGATGTAGCTTCGTTACAGCTGAAAAGGGACTGCGTTTACCCGAAACGAACTCTTGACTGTAGGAAGACACAGAGCCTGGGATTTAACTCCATTTCTGAAGGAAACACAAAGAACAGTTCTCCTCCATGAAGCACACTATGCTTTAGAGCAAGAAGCACGCTCTTACTTTCTATAGTCTCTAATAGACCACAAAACGCGAGTGTGCTCAGAACAAAATAACGGTGTTTCCTACACATACAGACCATTGCTAGTTCTACTCTGCTTCTTAACCTGATAAAAACCAAAGGTGCCCTAACATCCAATGCTTTTCAGTTAAGAGCGAGAAACGTGTGAGCTTCGTGAACAATGTAGATTCCTTTGAGCTGAAAAGTGACTGAGTTTACCTGAAAAGAAATCTTGCTTTTAGGAAGACACAGAGCTCGGAATTTAACTCCATTTTGAAGGGAAACACACAGCACAGTTCTTATCCATGAAGCACACTCTGCTTTAGAGCAAGAATTACGCTCTTATTTTCTAGAGTCTCTAATAGAACAGGAAAAGTTTGTGTGCTCAGAACAAAGAACAGTGTTTCCTACATTTACCGACCATATCTAGAACAACTCTGCTTATGAAACTGGTACAAACCAAAGGTGCCCTAACATCCAATGTTTTTCAGTTAAGAGCGAGAAATGTGTTGAGCTTCGTGAATCATGTAGCTTCGTTTGAGATGAAAAGTGACTGTGTTTACCTGAAACGCAGTCTTCTTTGTAGGAAGACACAGAACCTGGGATTTAACTCCATTTCTGAAGGGAAACACACAGCACAGTTCTACTCTATGAAACACACTCTGCTTTAGAGCAAGAATCACGCTCTTTCTTTCTAGAATCTCTAATACAGCATGAAACATGAGTGTGCTCAGAACAAAAGAACGGTGTTTCCTACACATACGGACAATTGCTAGTTCAACTCTGCATCTGAAACTGATACAAAACACAGGTCCCTTAACATCCAATGCTTTCCAGTTAAGAGCGAGAAACGTGTGAGCTTCGTGAACGATGTAGATTCCTTTGAGCTGAAAAGTGACTGAGTTTACCTGAAAAGAAGTCTTGTTTTTAGGAAGACACAGAGCTTGAGATTTAACTCCATTTTGAAGGGAAACACACAGCACAGTTCTCATCCATGAAACACACTCTGCTTTAGAGCAAGAAGCACGGACTTGCATTTTAGAGTGTCAAATAGAGCAGAAAACGTGAGTGTGCTCACAACAAAAGAACAGAGTTTCCTACACATACGGACCATATCTAGTTCAACTCTGCTTCTGCAACTGATACAAACCACAGGTCCTCTAACATCCAATGCTTTTCATTTAAGAGCAAATAACGTGTGAGCTTCTTCAACTATGTAGCTTCGTTTGAGATGAAAAGTGACTGTGTTTACCTGAAAGGCAGTCTTCCTTGTAGGAAGACACAGACCCTGGGATTTAACTCCATTTCTGAAGGGAAACACACAGCACAGTTCTCCTCTATGAAACACACTCTGCTTTAGAGCAAGAAGCACGCTCTTTCTTTCTAGATTCTCTAATAGAGCATGAAACATTAGTGCTCAATACAAAGAACGGTGTTTCCTACACGTACGGACCACTGCTAGTTCAACTCTGCTTCTTAAACAGATACATACCACAGGTCCTCTGTCACCCAATGCTTTTTAGTTAAGAGCGAGAATTGTTTGAGGTTGGGATACGATGTAGATTTGTTAGAGCTGAAAAGTGACTGTGTTTACCTGAAAAGAACTCTTGCCTGTAGGAAGACACAGAGCCTGGGATTTAACTCCATTTCTGAAGGAAACACACAGCACAGTTCTTATCCATGAAGCACACTCTGCTTTAGAGCAAGAAGCACGCTCTTACTTTCTAGAGTCTCTAATAGAACAGGAAATGTTTGTGTGCTCAGAACAAAGAACAGTGTTTCCTACATTTACAGACCATATCTAGATCAACTCTGCTTCTGAAACTGATACAAACCAAAGTTCCTCTATCATCTAAGGCTTTTCAGTTAAGAGCGAGAAACGTGTTGAGCTTCGTGAATCATGTAGCTTCGTTTGAGATGAAAAGTGACTGTGTTTACCTGAAACGCAGTCTTCCTTGTAGGAAGACACAGAGCCTGGGATTTAACTCCATTTCTGAAGGGAAACACACAGCACAGTTCTCCTCTATGAAACACACTCTGCTTTAGAGCAAGAATCACGCTCTTTCTTTCTAGAATCTCTAATACAGCATGAAACATGAGTGTGCTCAGAACAAAAGAACGGTGTTTCCTACACATAAGGATCATTGCTAGTTCAACTCTGCTTCTGAAATTGATTCAAACCACAGTTCCTCTCTCATCCAGTGCTTTTCAGTTAAGAGCGAGAAACGTGTGAGATTCGTGAACGATGTAGATACTTTTGAGCTGCAAAGTGACTGAGTTTACCTGAAAAGAAGTCTTGCTTTTAGGAAGACACAGAGCTTGGGATATAACTCCATTTTGAAGGGAAACACACAGCATAGTTCTCATCCATGAAACACACTCTGCTTTAGATCAAGAAGCATGCTCTTGCTTTTTAGAGTGTCTAATAGAGCAGAAAACGAGAGTGTGCACACAACAAAAGAACAGTGTTTCCTACATATACGGACCATATCTAGTTCAACTCTGCTTCTGCAACTGATACAAACCACAGGTCCTCTAACATTCAATGCTTTTCAGTTAAGAGCGAATAACGTGTGAGCTTCTTCAACTATGTAGCTTCGTTTGAGATGAAAAGTGACTGTGTTTACCTGAAACGGAGTCTTCCTTGTAGGAAGACACAGACCCTGGGATTTAACTCCATTTCTGAAGGGAAACAAACAGCACAGTTCTCCTCTATGAAACACACTCTGCTTTAGAGCAAGAAGCACGCTCTTTCTTTCTAGATTCTATAATACAGCATGAAACATGAGTGCTCAGAACAAAAGAACGGTGTTTCCTACACATACGGACCATTGCTAGTTCAACTCTGCTTCTGTAATTGATTCAAACCACAGTTCCTCTGTCATCCAATGCTTTTCAGTTAATAGCGAGAATCGTTTGAGTTTGGAGAACGATGTAGCTTTGTTTCAGCTGAATAGTGACTGAGTTTACCCGAAAAGAACTCTTGCCTATAGGAAGACACAGAGCCTGGGATTTAACTCCATTTCTGAAGGAAACACACAGCACAGTTCTCATCCATGAAGCACACTCTGCTTTAGAGCAAGAAGCATGCTCTTAATTTCTAGAGTCTCTAATGTAGCAGGAAACGTTTGTGTGCTCAGAACAAAGAACAGTGTTTCCTACATTTACATACCATATCTAGATTAACTCTGCTTCTAAAACTGATACAAACCAAAGTTCCTCTGTCATCTTATGCTTTTCAGTTAAGAGTGAGAAACGTGTTGAGCTTCGTGAATCATGTAGCATCGTTTGAGCTGAATAGTGACTGTGTTTACCTGAAACGCAGTCTTCCTTTTAGGAAGACACAGAGCCTGTGATTTAACTCCATTTCTGAAGGGAAACACACAGCACAGTTCTCATCCATGAAACACACTCTGCTTTAGAGCAAGAAGCACACTCTTACTTCTAGAGTCTCTAATATACCAGGAAACGTGAGTGTGCTCAGACCAAAGAACGGTGTTTCCTACACATACAGACCATTGCTAGTTCAACTCTGCATCTGAAACTGATACAAAACACGTCCCTTAACATCCAATGCTTTTCAGTTAAGAGCGAGAATCGTTTGAGCTTGGAGAACGATGTAGCTTCGTTTCAGCTGAATAGTGACTGAGTTTACCCGAAAAGAACTCTTGCCTATGGGAAGACACAGACCCTGGGATTTAACTACATTTCTGAAGGAAACACACAGCACAGTTCTCATCCATGAAGCACACTCTGCTTTAGAGCAAGAAGCACGCTCTTACTTTCTACAGTCTCTAATATAGCAGGAAAAGTTTGTGTGCTCTGAACAAAGAACAGTGTTTCCTACAATTAAATACCATATCTAGATCAACTCTGTTTCTAAAACTGATACAAACCAAAGTTCCTCTATCATCTTATGCTTTTCAGTTAAGAGCGAGAAACGTGTTGAGCTTTGTGAATCATGTAGCTTCGTTTGAGCTGAAAAGTGACTGTGTTTACCTGAAACGCAGTCTTCCTTTTAGGAAGACACAGAGCCTGTGATTTAACTCCATTTCTGAAGGGAAAGACACAGCACAGTTCTCATCCATGAAACACACTCTGCTTTAGAGCAAGAAGCACACACTTACTTTCTAGAGTCTCTAATATACCAGGAAACGTGAGTGTGCTCAGAACCAAAGAACGGTGTTTCCTACACATACGGACCATTGCTAGTTCAACTCTGCATCTGAAACTGATACAAAACACGTCCCTTAACATCCAATGCTTTTCAATTAAGAGCGAGAAAAGTTTGGGCTTTGTGAACGATGTAGCTTCCTTTGAGCTGAAATGTGACTGTGTTTACCTGAAAGGTAAACTTGCTTTTAGGAAGACACAGAGCCTGGGATTTAACTCCACTTCTGAAAGGAAACACACAGTACAGTTCTCATCCATGAAACACACTCTGTTTTAGAGCAAGAAGCACACTCTTACTTTCTAGAGTCTCTAATATACCAGGAAACGTGACTGTGCTCGGAAAAAATGAACGGTGTTTCCTACACATACAGACCATTGCTAGTTCAACTCTGCTTCTGAAATTGATGCAAACCACAGTTCCTCTGTCATCCAATGCTTTTCAGTTAAGAGCGAGAATAGTATGAGCTTGGAGAACGATGTAGCTTCATACAGCTGAAAAGGGACTGCGTTTACCCGAAACGAACTCTTGACTGTAGGAAGACACAGAGCTTGGGATTTAACTCCATTTCTGAAGGAAACACAAAGAACAGTTCTCCTCCATGAAGCACACTCTGCTTTAGAGCAAGAAGCACGCTCTTACTTTCTATAGTCTCTAATAGACCACAAAACGCGAGTGTGCTCAGAACAAAATAACGGTGTTTCCTACACATACAGACCATTGCTAGTTCTACTCTGCTTCTTAACCTGATTAAAACCAAAGGTGCCCTAACATCCAATGCTTTTCAGTTAAGAGCGAGAAACGTGTGAGCTTCGTGAACAATGTAGATTCCTTTGAGCTGAAAAGTGACTGAGTTTACCTGAAAAGAAATCTTGCTTTTAGGAAGACACAGAGCTCGGAATTTAACTCCATTTTGAAGGGAAACACACAGCACAGTTCTTATCCATGAAGCACACTCTGCTTTAGAGCAAGAATTACGCTCTTATTTTCTAGAGTCTCTAATAGAACAGGAAAAGTTTGTGTGCTCAGAACAAAGAACAGTGTTTCCTACATTTACCGACCATATCTAGAACAACTCTGCTTATGAAACTGGTACAAACCAAAGGTGCCCTAACATCCAATGTTTTTCAGTTAAGAGCGAGAAATGTGTTGAGCTTCGTGAATCATGTAGCTTCGTTTGAGATGAAAAGTGACTGTGTTTACCTGAAACGCAGTCTTCTTTGTAGGAAGACACAGAACCTGGGATTTAACTCCATTTCTGAAGGGAAACACACAGCACAGTTCTACTCTATGAAACACACTCTGCTTTAGAGCAAGAATCACGCTCTTTCTTTCTAGAGTCTCTAATATACCAGGTAACGTGAGTGTGCTCAGAACAAAAGAACGGTGTTTCCTACACATAAGGACCATTGCTAGTTCAACTCTGCTTCTGAAACTGATTCAAACCACAATTCCTCTGTCATCCAATGCTTTTCAGTTAAGAGCGAGAATCGTTTGAGCTTGGAGGATGATTTAGCTTCGTTTCAGCTGAAAAGTGACAGAGTTTACCCGAAAAGTACTCTTGCCTGTAAGAAGACACAGATCCTGGGATTTAACTGCATTTCTGAAAGAAACACACAGCACTGTTCTCATCCATGAAGCACACTCTGTTTTAGAGCAAAAAGCACACTCTTATTTTCTAGAGTCTCTAATATTGCAGGAAACATGAGTGTGCTCAGAACAAAAGAACGGTGTTTACTGCACATACGTACCATTGCAGTTCCACTCTGCTTCTGAATCTGATACAAACCCGAGGTCCTCTAACTTCCAATGATTTTCAGTTAAGAGCGAGAAAGGTGTGAGCTTCGTGAACGATGTAGCTTCATTTGAGCTGAAACGTGACTGAGTTTACCTGAAAAGAAGTCTTGCCTGTAGGAAGACACAGAGCATGGGATTTAACTCCATTTCTGAAGGAAACTCACAGCACAGTTCTCATCCGTGAAACGTACTCTGCTTTAGAGCACGAAGCACGCTCTTACTTTCTAGAGTCTCTAATAGAGCAGAAAACACAAGTGTGCTCAGAACAAAAGAACGTTGTTTGCTACATATACGGACCATTGCTAGTTCAACTCTGAATCTGAACCTGATACAAACCACAGGTCGCCTAACAATCAATGCTTTTCAGTACAGAGCGAGTAACGTGTGAGCTTCGTGAACTATGTAGATTCCTTTGAGCTGAAAAGTGAGTGTGTGTACCTGAAAAGAAGTCTTGCTTGTAGGAAGACACAGAGCCTGGCATTTACCACCATTTCTGAAGGGAAACAAAGAGCTCAGTTCTCATCCATGAAACACACTCTGTTTAGAGCACGAAGCACGCTCTTTCTTTCTAGAGTCTCTAATAGAGCAGAAAACACAAGTGTGCTCAGAACAAAAGAACGTTGTTTGCTACATATACGGACCATTGCTAGTTCAACTCTGAATCTGAACCTGATACAAACCACAGGTCGCCTAACAATCAATGCTTTTCAGTACAGAGCGAGTAACGTGTGAGCTTCGTGAACTATGTAGATTCCTTTGACCTGAAAAGTGAGTGTGTGTACCTGAAAAGAAGTCTTGCTTGTAGGAAGACACAGAGCCTGGCATTTACCACCATTTCTGAAGGGAAACAAAGAGCTCAGTTCTCATCCATGAAACACACTCTGTTTAGAGCACGAAGCACGCTCTTACTTTCTAGAGTCTCTAATAGAGCAGAAAACACAAGTGTGCTCAGAACAAAAGAACGGTGTTTGCTACATATACAGACCATTGCTAGTTCAATTCTGAATCTGAACCTGATACAAACCACAGGTCCCCTAACATCCAATGGTTTTCAGTACAGAGCGAGTAACGTGTGAGCTTCGTGAACTATGTAGATTCCTTTGAGCTGAAAAGTGATTGTGTGTACCTGAAAAGAAGTCTTGCTTGTAGGAAGACACAGAGCCTGGCATTTACCACCATTTCTGAAGAGAAACACAGAGCTCAGTTCTCATCCATGAAACACACTCTGCTTTAGAGCAAGAAGCATGCTCTTGCTTTCTAGAGTCTATAATACAGCAGGAAACGTGAGTGTGCTCAGAAAAAAAGAACGGTGTTTTCTACACATATGGACCATTGCTAGTTCAACTCTGCTTCTGAAACAGATACAAACCACAGGTCCTCTGTCATCCAATGCTTTTCAGTTTAGAGCGAGAATTATTTGAGATTGGGAACGATGTAGTTTTGTTTGAGCTGAAAATTGACTGAGTTTACCTGAAAAGAACTATTGCCTGTAGGAAGACGCAGAGCCTGGGATTTAACTCCATTTCTGAAGGAAACACACAGCACAGTTCTCATCCATGAAACACACTCTGTTTAGAGCAGGAAGCACACTCTTACTTTCTAGAGTCTCTAATAGAGCAGAAAACACATGTGTGCTCAGAACAAAAGAACGTTGTTTGCTACATATATGGACCATTGCTAGTTCAACTCTGAATCTGAACCTGATACAAACCACAGGTCCGCTAACAATCAATGCTTTTCAGTACAGAGCGAGTAACGTGTGAGCTTCGTGAACTATGTAGATTCCTTTGAGCTGAAAAGTGAGTGTGTGTACCTGAAAAGAAGTCTTGCTTGTAGGAAGACACAGAGCCTGGCATTTACCACCATTTCTGAAGGGAAACAAAGAGCTCAGTTCTCATCCATGAAACACACTCTGTTTAGAGCAGGAAGCACACTCTTACTTTCTAGAGTCTCTAATATAGAAGGAAACGTGAGTGTGCTCAGAACAAAAGTACAGTGTTTCCTACACATACGGACCATATCTAGTTCAACTCTGCTTCTGAAATTGATACAAACCACAGGTACTCTAACATCTAATGCTTTTTAGTTAAGAGGGAATAACGTGTGAGCTTCTTGAACTATGTAGCTTCGTTTGAGATGAAAAGTGACTGTGTTTACCTGAAACGCCGTCTTCCTTGTAGGAAGACACAGAAACTGGGATTTAACTCCATTTCTGAAGGGAAACACACAGCACAGTTCTCCTCTATGAAACACACTCTGCTTTAGATCAAGAAGCACACCCTTACTTTCTAGAGTCTCTAATACAGCAGGAAACGTGAGTGTGCTCAGAAAAAAAGAACGGTGTTTCCTACACATACAGACCATTGCTAGTTCAACTCTGCTTCTGAAACAGATAGAAACCACAGGTCCTCTGTCATCCAATGCTTTTCAGTTAAGAGCGAGAATTGTTTGAGATTGGGGAACGATGTAGTTTTGTTTGAGCTGAAAATTGACTGAGTTTACCTGAAAAGAACTCTTGCCTGTTGGAAGACACAGAGCCTGGGATTTAGTCCATTTCTGAAGGAAACACACAGCACAGTTCTCATCCATGAAACACACTCCTTTTAGAACAGGAAGCACACTCTTACTTTCTAGAGTCTCTAATGTAGAAGGAAACGTGAGTGTGCTCAGAACAAAAGTACAGTGTTTCCTACACATACTGACCATATCTAGTTCAACTCTGCTTCTGAAATTGATACAAACCACAGGTACTCTAACATCCAATGCTTTACAGTTAAGAGGGAATAACGTATGAGCTTCTTGAACTATGTAGCTTTGTTTGAGATGAAAAGTGACTGTGTTTACATGAAACGCAGTCTTCCTTGTAGGAAGACACAGAAACTGGGATTTAACTCCATTTCTGAAGGGAAACACACAGCACAGTTCTCCTCTATGAAACACACTCTGCTTAGAGCAAGAAGCACGATCTTTCTTTCTAGATTCTCTAATACAGCATGAAACGTGAGTGTGCTCAGAACAAAAGAACGGTGTTTCCTACATGTACGGACCATTGCTAGTTCAACTCTGCTTCTGAAACTGATTCAAACCACAATTCCTCTGTCATCCAATGCTTTTCAGTTAAGAGCAAGAATCGTTTGAGCTTGGAGGATGATTTAGCTTTGTTTCAGCTGAAAAGTGACTGAGTTTACCCGAAAAGTACTCTTGCCTGTAGGAAGACACAGAGCCTGGGATTTAACTGCATTTCTGAAAGAAACACACAGCACTGTTCTCATCCATGAAGCACACTCTGCTTTAGAGCAAAAAGCACGCTCTTACTTTCTAGAGTCTCTAATATTGCAGGAAACATGAGTGTGCTCAGAACAAAAGAACGGTGTTTACTGCACATACATACCATTGCAGTTCCACTCTGCTTCTGAATCTGATACAAACCCGAGGTCCTCTAACTTCCAATGCTTTTCAGTTAAGAGCGAGAAACGTGTGAGCTTCGTGAACGATGTAGCTTCGTTTGAGCTGAAACGTGACTGAGTTTACCTGAAAAGAAGTCTTGCCTGTAGGAAGACACAGAGCATGGGATTTAACTCCATTTCTGAAGGAAACTCACAGCACAGTTCTCATGCGTGAAACGTACTCTGCTTTAGAGCACGAAGCACGCTCTTACTTTCTAGAGTCTCTAATAGATCAGAAAACACAAGTGTGCTCAGAACAAAAGAACGTTGTTTGCTACATATACGGACCATTGCTAGTTCAATTCTGAATCTGAACCTGATACAAACCACAGGTCCCCTAACATCCTATGCTTTTGAGTACAGAGCGAGTAACGTGTGAGCTTCGTGAACTATGTAGATTCCTTTGAGCTGAAAAGTGAGTGTGTGTACCTGAAAAGAAGTCTTGCTTGTAGGAAGACACAGAGCCTGGCATTTACCACCATTTGTGAAGAGAAACACAGAGCTCAGTTCTCATCCATGAAGCACACTCTGCTTTAGATCAAGATGCACACCCTTACTTACTAGAGTCTCTAATACGCAGGAAACGTGAGTGTGCTCAGAAAAAAAGAACGGTGTTTCCTACACATACAGACCATTGCTAGTTCAACTCTGCTTCTGAAACAGATACAAACCACAGGTCCTCTGTCATCCAATGCTTTTCAGTTAAGAGCGAGAATTGTTTGAGATTGGGGAACGATGTTGTTTTGTTTGAGCTGAAAATTGACTGAGTTTACCTCAAAAGAACTCTTGCCTGTTGCAAGACACAGAGCCTGGGATTTAGTCCATTTCTGAAGGAAACACACAGCACAGTTCTCATCCATGAAACACACTCCTTTTAGAACAGGAAGCACACTCTTACTTTCTAGAATCTCTAATGTAGAAGGAAACGTGAGTGTGCTCAGGACAAAAGTACAGTGTTTCCTACACATACGGACCATATCTAGTTCAACTCTGCTTCTGAAATTGATACAAACCACAGGTACTCTAACATCCAATGCTTTACAGTTAAGAGGGAATAACGTATGAGCTTCTTGAACTATGTAGCTTCGTTTGAGATGAAAAGTGACTGTGTTTACCTGAAACGCAGTCTTCCTTGTAGGAAGACACAGAAACTGGGATTTAACTCCATTTCTGAAGAGAAACACACAGCACAGTTCTCCTCTATGAAACACACTCTGCTTTAGAGCAAGAAGCACGATCTTTCTTTCTAGATTCTCTAATACAGCATGAAACGTGAGTGTGCTCAGAACAAAAGAACGGTGTTTCCTACATATACGGACCATTGCTAGTTCAACTCTGCTTCTGAAACTGATTCAAACCACAATTCCTCTGTCATCCAATGCTTTTCAGTTAAGAGCGAGAATCGTTTGAGGTTGGAGGATGATTTAGCTTTGTTTCAGCTGAAAAGTGACTGAGTTTACCCGAAAAGTACTCTTGCCTGTAGGAAGACACAGAGCCTGGGATTTAACTGCATTTCTGAAAGAAACACACAGCACTGTTCTCATCCATGAAGCACACTCTGCTTTAGAGCAAAAAGCACACTCTTACTTTCTAGAGTCTCTAATATTGCAGGAAACCTGAGTGTGCTCAGAACAAAAGAACGGTGTTTACTGCACATACATACCATTGCAGTTCCACTCTGCTTCTGAATCTGATACAAACCCGAGGTCCTCTAACTTCCAATGCTTTTCAGTTAAGAGCGAGAAACGTGTGAGCTTCGTGAACGATGTAGCTTCGTTTGAGCTGAAACGTGACTGAGTTTACCTGAAAAGAAGTCTTGCCTGTAGGAAGACACAGAGCATGGGATTTAACTCCATTTCTGAAGGAAACTCAAAGCACAGTTCTCATCCGTGAAACGTACTCTGCTTTAGAGCACGAAGCACGCCCTTACTTTCTAGAGTCTCTAATAGAGCAGAAAACACAAGTGTGCTCAGAACAAAAGAACAGTGTTTGCTACATATACGGACCATTGCTAGTTCAATTCTGAATCTGAACCTGATACAAACCACAGGTCCCCTAACATCCAATGGTTTTCAGTACAGAGCGAGTAACGTGTGAGCTTCGTGAACTATGTAGATTCCTTTGAGCTGAAAAGTGATTGTGTGTACCTGAAAAGAAGTCTTGCTTGTAGGAAGACACAGAGCCTGGCATTTACCACCATTTCTGAAGAGAAACACAGAGCTCAGTTCTCATCCATGAAACACACTCTGCTTTAGAGCAAGAAGCATGCTCTTGCTTTCTAGAGTCTATAATACAGCAGGAAACGTGAGTGTGCTCAGAAAAAAAGAACGGTGTTTTCTACACATATGGACCATTGCTAGTTCAACTCTGCTTCTGAAACAGATACAAACCACAGGTCCTCTGTCATCCAATGCTTTTCAGTTTAGAGCGAGAATTGTTTGAGATTGGGGAACGATGTAGTTTTGTTTGAGCTGAAAATTGACTGAGTTTACCTGAAAAGAACTATTGCCTGTAGGAAGACGCAGAGCCTGGGATTTAACTCCATTTCTGAAGGAAACACACAGCACAGTTCTCATCCATGAAACACACTCTGTTTAGAGCAGGAAGCACACTCTTACTTTCTAGAGTCTCTAATGTAGAAGGAAACGTGAGTGTGCTCAGAACAAAAGTACAGTGTTTCCTACACATACGGACCATATCTAGTTCAACTCTGCTTCTGAAATTGATACAAACCACAGGTACTCTAACATCCAATGCTTTTCAGTTAAGAGGGAATAACGTGTGAGCTTCTTGAAATATGTAGCTTCGTTTGAGATGAAAAGTGACTGTGTTTACCTGAAACGCAGTCTTCCTTGTAGGAAGACACAGAAACTGGGATTTAACTCCATTTCTGAAGGGAAACACACAGCACAGTTCTCCTCTATGAAACACACTCTGCTTTAGAGCAAGAAGCACGATCTTTCTTTCTAGATTCTCTAATACAGCATGAAACGTGAGTGTGCTCAGAACAAAAGAACGGTGTTTCCTACATATACGGACCATTGCTAGTTCAACTCTGCTTCTGAATCTGATACAAACCTGAGGTCCTCTAACTTCCAATGCTTTTCAGTTAAGAGCGAGAAACGTGTGAGTTTCGTGAACTATGTAGCTTCATTTGAGCTGAAACGTGACTGAGTGTACCTGAAAAGAAGTCTTGCCTGTAGGAAATCACAGACCATGGGATTTAACTCCATTTCTGAAGAAAACTCACAGCACAGTTCTCATCCGTGAAATGTACTCTTCTTTAGAGCACGAAGCACGCTCTTACTTTCTAGAGTCTCTAATAGAGCAGAAAACACATGTGTGCTCAGAACAAAAGAACGTTGTTTGCTACATATATGGACCATTGCTAGTTCAACTCTGAATCTGAACCTGATACAAACCACAGGTCCCCTAACAATCAATGCTTTTCAGTACAGAGCGAGTAACGTGTGACCTTCGTGAACTATGTAGATTCCTTTGAGCTGAAAAGTGAGTGTGTGTACCTGAAAAGAAGTCTTGCTTGTAGGAAGACACAGAGCCTGGCATTTACCACCATTTCTGAAGGGAAACAAAGAGCTCAGTTCTCATCCATGAAACACACTCTGTTTAGAGCAGGAAGCACACTCTTACTTTCTAGAGTCTCTAATATAGAAGGAAACGTGAGTGTGCTCAGAACAAAAGTACAGTGTTTCCTACACATATGGACCATATCTAGTTCAACTCTGCTTCTGAAATTGATACAAACCACAGGTACTCTAACATCTAATGCTTTTTAGTTAAGAGGGAATAACGTGTGAGCTTCTTGAACTATGTAGCTTCGTTTGAGATGAAAAGTGACTGTGTTTACCTGAAACGCAGTCTTCCTTGTAGGAAGGCACAGAAACTGGGATTTAACTCCATTTCTGAAGGGAAACACACAGCACAGTTCTCCTCTATGAAACACACTCTGCTTTAGAGCAAGAAGCACGATCTTTCTTTCTAGATTCTCTAATACAGCATGAAACGTGTGTGTGCTCAGAAAAAAAGAACGGTGTTTCCTACACATACGGACCATTGCTAGTTCAACTCTGCTTCTGAAACTGATTCAAACCACAATTCCTCTGTCATCCAATGCTTTTCAGTTAAGAGCGAGAATCTTTTGAGCTTGGAGGATGATTTAGCTTTGTTTCAGCTGAAAAGTGACTGAGTTTACCCGAAAAGTACTCTTGCCTGTAGGAAGACACAGAGCCTGGGATTTAACTGCATTTCTGAAAGAAACACACAGCACTGTTCTCATCCATGAAGCACACTCTGCTTTAGAGCAAAAAGCACACTCTTACTTTCTAGAGTCTCTAATATTGCAGGAAACATGAGTGTGCTCAGAACAAAAGAACGGTGTTTACTGCACATACGTACCATTGCCGTTCCACTCTGCTTCTGAATCTGATACAAACCCGAGGTCCTCTAACTTCCAATGCTTTTCAGTTAAGAGCGAGAAACGTGTGAGCTTCGTGAACGATGTAGCTTCGTTTGAGCTGAAACGTGACTGAGTTTACCTGAAAAGAAGTCTTGCCTGTAGGAAGACACAGAGCATGGGATTTAACTCCATTTCTGAAGGAAACTCAAAGCACAGTTCTCATCCGTGAAACGTACTCTGCTTTATAGCACGAAGCACACTCTTACTTTCTAGAGTCTCTAATAGAGCAGAAAACACAAGTGTGCTCAGAACAAAAGAACAGTGTTTGCTACATATACGGACCATTGCTAGTTCAATTCTGAATCTGAACCTGATACAAACCACAGGTCCCCTAACATCCAATGCTTTTCAGTACAGAGCGAGTAACGTGTGAGCTTCGTGAACAATGTAGATTCCTTTGAGCTGAAAAGTGACTGAGTTTACCTGAAAAGAAGTCTTGCCTGTAGGAAGACACAGAGCCTGGGATTTAACTGCATTTCTGAAAGAAACACACAGCACTGTTCTCATCCATGGAGCACACTCTGCTTTAGAGCAAAAAGCACACTCTTACTTTCTAGAGTCTCTAATATTGCAGGAAACATGAGTGTGCTCAGAACAAAAGAACGGTGTTTACTGCACATACGTACCATTGCAGTTCCACTCTGCTTCTGAATCTGATACTAACCCGAGGTCCTCTAACATCCAATGCTTTTCAGTTAAGAGTGAGAAACGTGTGAGCTTCGTGAACGATGTAGCTTCATTTGAGCAGAAACGTGACTGAGTTTACCTGAAAAGAAGTCTTGCCTGTAGGAAGTCGCAGACAATGGGATTTAACTCCATTTCTGAAGGAAACTCACAGCACAGTTCTCATCCGTGAAAAGTACTCTGCTTTAGAGCACGAAGCACACACTTACTTACTATGTCTCTAATAGAGCAGAAAACACAAGTGTGCTCAGAACAAAAGAACGTTGCTTGCTACATATACGGACCATTGCTAGTTCAACTCTGAATCTGAACCTGATACAAACCACAGGTCTCCTAACAATCAATGCTTTTCAGTACAGAGCGAGTAACGTGTGAGCTTCGTGAACTATGTAGATTCCTTTGAGCTGAAAAGTGAGTGTGTGTACCTGAAAAGAAGTCTTGCTTGTAGGAAGACACAGAGCCTGGCATTTACCACCATTTCTGAAGGGAAACAAAGAGCTCAGTTCTCATCCATGAAACACACTCTGCTTTAGAGAAAGAAGCACGCTCTTGCTTTCTAGAGTCTATAATACAGCAGGAAACGTGAGTGTGCTCAGAAAAAAAGAACGGTGTTTCCTACACATACGGACCATTGCTAGTTCAACTCTGCTTCTGAAACAGATACAAACCACAGGTCCTCTGTCATCCAATGCTTTTCAGTTAAGAGCGAGAATTGTTTGAGATTGGGGAACGATGTAGTTTTGTTTGAGCTGAAAATTGACTGAGTTTACCTGAAAAGAACTATTGCCTGTAGGAAGACGCAGAGCCTGGGATTTAACTCCATTTCTGAAGGAAACACGCAGCACAGTTCTCATCCATGAAACACACTCTGTTTAGAGCAGGAAGCACACTCTTACTTTCTAGAGTCTCTAATATAGAAGGAAACGTGAGTGTGCTCAGAACAAAAGTACAGTGTTTCCTACACATACGGACCATATCTAGTTCAACTCTGCTTCTGAAATTGATACAAACCACAGGTACTCTAACATCCAATGCTTTTCAGTTAAGAGGGAATAACGTGTGAGCTTCTTGAACTATGTAGCTTCGTTTGAGATGAAAAGTGACTGTGTTTACCTGAAACGCAGTCTTCCATGTAGGAAGACACAGAAACTGGGATTTAACTCCATTTCTGAAGGGAAACACACAGCACAGTTCTCCTCTATGAAACACACTCTGCTTTAGAGCAAGAAGCACGATCTTTCTTTCTAGATTCTCTAATACAGCATGTAACGTGAGTGTGCTCAGAACAAAAGAACGGTGTTTCCTACATATACGGACCATTGCTAGTTCAACTCTGCTTCTGAAACTTTTTCAATCCACAATTCCTCTGTCATCCAATGCTTTTCAGTTAAGAGCGAGAATCGTTTGAGCTTGGAGGATGATTTAGGTTCGTTTCAGCTGAAAAGTGACTGAGTTTACCCGAAAAGTACTCTTGCCTGTACGAAGACACAGTTCCTGGGATTTAACTGCATTTCTGAAAGAAACACACAGCACTGTTCTCATCCATGAAGCACACTCTGCTTTAGAGCAAAAAGCACACTCTTACTTTCTAGAGTCTCTAATATTGCAGGAAACATGAGTGTGCTCAGAACAAAAGAACGGTGTTTACTGCACATACGTACCATTGCAGTTCCACTCTGCTTCTGAATCTGATACAAACCCGAGGTCCTCTAACTTCCAATGCTTTTCAGTTAAGAGCGAGAAACGTGTGAGCTTCGTGAATGATGTAGCTTCGTTTGAGCTGAAACGTGACTGAGTTTACCTGAAACGAAGTCTTGCCTGTAGGAAGACACAGAGCATGGGATTTAACTCCATTTCTGAAGGAAACTCAAAGCACAGTTCTCATCCGTGAAAAGTACTCTGCTTTATAGCACGAAGCACACTCTTACTTTCTAGAGTCTCTAATAGAGCAGAAAACACAAGTGTGCTCAGAACAAAAGAACAGTGTTTGCTACATATACGGACCATTGCTAGTTCAATTCTGAATCTGAACCTGATACAAACCACAGGTCCCCTAACATCCAATGCTTTTCAGTACAGAGCGAGTAACGTGTGAGCTTCGTGAACAATGTAGATTCCTTTGAGCTGAAAAGTGAGTGTGTGTACCTGAAAAGAAGTCTTGCTTGTAGGAAGACACAGAGCCTGGCATTTACCACCATTTGTGAAGAGAAACACAGAGCTCAGTTCTCATCCATGAAGCACACTCTGCTTTAGAGAAAGAAGCACACCCTTACTTTCTAGAGTCTCTAATATAGCAGGAAACATGAGTGTTCTCAGAACAAAAGAACGGTGTTTACTGCACATACGTACCATTGCAGTTCCACTCTGCTTCTGAATCTGATACAAACCCGAGGTCCTCTAACATCCAATGCTTTTCAGTTAAGAGCGAGAAACGTGTGAGCTTCGTGAACGATGTAGCTTCATTTGAGCTGAAGCGTGGCTGAGTTTACCTGAAAAGAAGTCTTGCCTGTAGGAAGACACAGACCATGGGATTTAACTCCATTTCTGAAGGAAACTCACAGCACAGTTCTCATCCGTGAAACGTACTCTGCTTTAGAGCACGAAGCACGCACTTACTTTCTAGTGTCTCTAATAGAGCAGAAAACACAAGTGTGCTCAGAACAAAAGAACAGTGTTTGCTACATATACGGACCATTGCTAGTTCAACTCTGAATCTGAACCTGATACAAACCACAGGTCCCCTAACAATCAATGCTTTTCAGTACAGAGCGAGTAACGTGTGAGCTTCGTGAACTATGTAGATTCCTTTGAGCTGAAAAGTGAGTGTGTGTACCTGAAAAGAAGTCTTGCTTGTAGGAAGACACAGAGCCTGGCATTTACCACCATTTCTGAAGGGAAACAAAGAGCTCAGTTCTCATCCATAAAACACACTCTGCTTTAGAGAAAGAAGCACGCTCTTGCTTTCTAGAGTCTATAATGCAGCAGGAAACGTGAGTGTGCTCAGAAAAAAAGAACGGTGTTTCCTACACATACGGACCATTGCTAATTCAACTCTGCTTCTGAAACAGATACAAACCACAGGTCCTCTGTCATCCAATGCTTTTCAGTTAAGAGCGAGAATTGTTTGAGATTGGGGAACGATGTAGTTTTGTTTGAGCTGAAAATTGACTGAGTTTACCTGAAAAGAACTCTTGCCAGTTGGAAGACACAGAGCCTGGGATTTAAATCCATTTCTGAAGGAAACACACAGCACAGTTCTCATCCATGAAACACACTCTGTTTAGAGCAGGAAGCACACTCTTACTTTCTAGAGTCTCTAATGTAGAAGGAAATGTGAGTGTGCTCAGAACAAAAGTACAGTGTTTCTTACACATATGGACCATATCTAGTTCAACTCTGCTTCTGAAATTGATACAAACCACAGGTACTCTAACATCCAATGCTTTTCAGTTAAGAGGGAATAACGTGTGAGCTTCTTGAACTATGTAGCTTCGTTTGAGATGAAAAGTGACTGTGTTTACCTGAAACGTATTCTTCATTGTAGGAAGAGACATAACCTGGGATTTAACTCCATTTGTGAAGGGAAACACACAGCACAGTTGTAATCCACGGAACACACTCTGATTTAGAGCAAGAATCATGCTATTGCTTTCTACATTCCCTAATACAGCAAGAAATGAGAGTGACCTCAGAACATAATAACAGTGTTTCCTACACATACGGACCACATCTAGTTCAACTCTGCATCTGAAACTGATACAAAACACAGGTCCCATAACATCCAATTCTTTTCATTTAAGAGTGAGAAACGTGTGAGCTTCTTGAACTATGTAGATTCCTTTGAGCTGAAAAGTGACTGAGTGTACGTGAAAAGAAGTCTTGCTGACTGCGTTTACCTGAAACTAAATCTGGTTTGTAGGTGACACAGAGCATGGCATTTACCACCATTTCTGAAGGGAAACACAGAGCTCAGCTCTCATCCATGAAACACACTCTGCTTTAGAGCAAGAAGCACGCTCTTGCTTTCTTGAGACTCTAATACAGCAGGAAACGTGAGTGTGCTCAGAAAAAAAGAACGGTGTTTTCTACACATACTGACCATTGCTAGTTCAACTCTGCTTCTGAAACTGATACGAACCACAGATCCTCTGTCATCCAATCCTTTTCAGTTTAGAGCAAGAATTGTTTGAGTTTGGGGAACGATGTAGTTTTGTTTGAGCTGAAAATTGACTGAGTTTACGTGAAAAGAACGCTTGCCTGTTGGAAGACACAGAGCCTGGGATTTAAATCCATTTCTGAAGGAAACACACAGCACCGTTCTCATCCATGAAACACACTCTGTTTAGAGCAAGAAGCACACTCTTGACTTCTAGAGTCTCTAATATTGCAGGAAACGTGAGTGTGCTCAGAACAAAAGTACAGTGTTTCCTACACATACGGACCATATCTAGTTCAACTCTGCTTCTGAAACTGATAGAAACCACAGGTACTCTAACATCCAATGCTTTTCGGTTAAGAGGGAATAACGTGTGAGCTTCTTGAACTATGTAGCATCGTTTGAGATGAAAAGTGACTGTGTTTACCTGAAACGCAGTCTTCCTTGTAGGAAGTCACAGTAACTGCGATTTAATCCATTTCTGAAGGGAAACAAACAGCACAGTTCTCCTCTATGAAACACACTCTGCTTTAGAGCAAGAAGCACGCTCTTTCTTTCTAGATTCTCCCATAGAGCATGTAACGTGAGTGTGCTCAGAACAAAAGAACGGTGTTTCCTACACATATGGACCATTGCTAGTTCAACTCTGCTTCTGAAACTTTTTCAATCCACAATTCCTCTGTCATCCAATGCTTTTCAGTTAGGAGCGAGAATAGTTTGAGCTTGGACAATGATGTAACTTTGTTTCAGCTGAAAAGTGACTGAGTTTCACCGAAAAGAACTCTTGCCTGTAGGAAGACACAGAGCCTGGGCTTTAACTCCATTTCTGAAGGAAACACACAGCTCAGTTCTCATCCATGAAGCACACTCTGCTTTAGAGCAAGAAGCACGCTCTTACTTTCAAGAATCTCTAATATAGTAGGAAACATGAGTGTACTCAGAACAAAAGAACAGTGTTTACTGCACATACGGACCATTGCTAGTTCAACTCTGAATATGAACCTGATACAAAGCACAGGTCCCTTAATCCAATGCTTATCAGTACAGAGCAAGAAACGTGTGAGCTTCGTGAACTATGTAGATTCCTTTGAGTTGAAAAGTGACTGAGTGTACCTGAAAAGAAATCTTGCTTGTAGGAAGACACAGAGCATGGGATTTAACTCCATTTCTGAATGAAACACACACCACAGTTCTCATCCATGAAATACACTCTGCTTTAGAGCAAGAAGCACGCTCTTACTTTCTAGAGTCTCTAATAGAGCAGAAAACGTGAGTGTGCTCAGAACAAAGAACAGTGTTTCCTACATTTACAGACCATCTCACGATCAAATCTGCTTCTGAAACTGACAAAAACCAAAGTTCCCCTATCATCTAATGCTTTTCAGTTAAGAGCGACAAACATGTGAGCTCCGTGAATCATGTTGCTTCATTGAGCTGAAAAGTGACTGTGTTTACCTGAAACGCATTCTTCCTTGTAGGAAGAGACATAACATGGGATTTAACTCCATTTGTGAAGGGAAACACACAGCACATTTGTAATCCACGGAACACACTCTGATTTAGAGCAAGAATCATGCTCTTGCTTTGAAGATTCCCTAATACAGCAAGAAATGAGAGTGACCTCAGAACAAAAGAACAGTGTTTCCTACACATCCGGACCATATCTAGTTCAACTCTGCATCTGAATCTGATACAAAACACAGGTCCCATAACATCCAATTCTTTTCATTTAAGAGCGAGAAACGTGTGACCTTCATGAACGGTGTAGTTTTGTTTGAGCTGAAAAGTGACTGCGTTTACCTGAAACTAAATCTGGTTTGTAGGTGACACAGAGCCTGAGATTTACCTCCATTTCTGAAGGGAAACACAGAGCTCAGTTCTCCTCCATGAATCACACTCTGCTTTAGAGTACGAAGCACGCTCCTACTTTCTAGAGTCTCTAATAGAGCCGAAAACGCGAGTGTGCTCAGAAAAAAAGAACGGTGTTTCCTACACATACGGACCATTGCTAGTTCAACTCTGAATATGAACCTGATACAAACCACAGGTTCCCTAACATCCAATGCTTTTCAGTACAGAGCGAGAAATGTGTGAGCTTCGTGAACTATGTAGATTCCTTTGAGCTGAAAAATGACTGAGTGTAAGTGAAAAGAAGTCTTGCTTGTAGGAAGACACAGAGCCTGGCATTTACCACCATGTCTGAAGGGAAACACAGAGCTCAGTTCTCATCCATGAAACACACTCTGGTTTAGAGCAAGAATCACGCTCTTGCTTTCTAGGGTCTCTAATACTGCAGGAAACATGAGTGTGCTCAGAACAAAAGAACGGTATTTCCTACACATATGGATCATCGCTAGTTCAACTCTGCTTCTGAAACTGATAAAAACCACTGGTCCTCTGTCATCCAATGCTTTTCAGTTAAGAGCGACAAACATGTGAGCTCCGAGAATCATGTAACTTCATTTGAGCTGAAAAGTGACTGTGTTTACCTGAAACGCAGTCTTCCTTGTAGGAAGAGACATAACCTGGGATTTAACTCCATTTGTGAAGGGAAACACACAGCACAGTTGTAATCCATGGAACACACTCCGATTAAGAGCAAGAATCATGCTCTTGCTTTCTAGAATCCCTAATATATCAAGAAATGAGAGTGAACTCAGAAGAAAAGAACAGTATTTCCAACACATACGGACCATATCTTATTCAACTCTGCATCTGAAACTGATACAAAACACAAGTCCCATAGCATCCAATGCTTTTCAGTTAAGAGCGAGAATTGTTTGAGATTGGGGAACGATGTAGTTTTGTTTGAGCTGAAAATTGACTGAGTTTTCCTGAAAAGAACTCTTGCCTGTCGGAAGACACAGAGCCTGGGATTTAACTCCATTTCTGAAGGAAACACACAGCACAGTTCTTATCCATGAAACACACTCTGCATTAGAGCAAGAAGCACGCTCTATTTCTAGACTCTGTAATAGAGCAGGAAACGTGATTGTGCTCAGAACAAAGAACAGTGTTTCCTACATTTACGGACCATATCTCTATCAAATCTGCTTGTGAAACTGACACAAACCAAAGTTCCTCTATCATCTAATGCTTTTCAGTTTAAGAGCGACAAACATGTGAGCTCCGTGAATCATGTAGCTTCATTTGAGCTGAATAGTGATTGTGTTTACCTAAAACGCAGTCTTCCTTGTAGGAAGAGACATAACCTGGGATTTAACTCCATTTCTGAAGGGAAACACACAGCACAGTTCTAATTCTTGGAACACACTCTGATTTACAGCAAGAATCATGCTCTTGCTTTTTAGAGTGTCTAATAGAGCAGAAAACGTGAGTGTGCTCACAAAAAAAGAACACTGTTTCCTACACATAAGGACCATTGCTAGTTCAACTCTGCATCTGAAACTGATACAAACCACAGGTCCTCTAACTACCAATGCTTTTCAGTTAAGAGTGAGAAACGTGTGACCTTCGTGAATGGTGTAGCTTTGTTTGAGCTGAAAAGTGACTGCGTTTACCTGAAACTAAATCTGGTTTGTAGGTGACACAGAGCCTGAGATTTACCTCCATTTCTGAAGGGAAACACAGAGCTCAGTTCTCCTCCATGAAACACAATCTGCTTTTGAGCAAGATTGATGCTCTTATTTTCTAGAGTCTCTAATATAGCATGAAACGTGAGTGTGCTCAGAACCAAAGAACGGTGTTTCCTACACATACGGACCATTGCTAGTTCAACTCTGCTATTGAAACTGATACAAAACACAGGTCCCTTAACATCCAATGCTTTTCATTTAAGAGTGAGAAACGTTTGGGCTTCGTGAACGATGTAGCTTGGTTTGAGCTGAAAAGTGACTGAGTTTACCTGAAAGGTAAACTTGCTTTTAGGAAGACACAGAGCCTGGGCTTTAACTCCATTTCTGAAGGAAACACACAGCTCAGTTCTCATCCATGAAGCACACTCTGCTTTAGAGCAAGAAGCACGCTCTTACTTTCAAGAATCTCTAATATAGTAGGAAACATGAGTGTACTCAGAACAAAAGAACAGTGTTTACTGCACATACGGACCATTGCTAGTTCAACTCTGAATATGAACCTGATACAAAGCACAGGTCCCTTAATCCAATGCTTATCAGTACAGAGCAAGAAACGTGTGAGCTTCGTGAACTATGTAGATTCCTTTGAGTTGAAAAGTGACTGAGTGTACCTGAAAAGAAATCTTGCTTGTAGGAAGACACAGAGCATGGGATTTAACTCCATTTCTGAATGAAACACACACCACAGTTCTCATCCATGAAATACACTCTGCTTTAGAGCAAGAAGCACGCTCTTACTTTCTAGAGTCTCTAATAGAGCAGAAAACGTGAGTGTGCTCAGAACAAAGAACAGTGTTTCCTACATTTACAGACCATCTCACGATCAAATCTGCTTCTGAAACTGACAAAAACCAAAGTTCCCCTATCATCTAATGCTTTTCAGTTAAGAGCGACAAACATGTGAGCTCCGTGAATCATGTTGCTTCATTGAGCTGAAAAGTGACTGTGTTTACCTGAAACGCATTCTTCCTTGTAGGAAGAGACATAACATGGGATTTAACTCCATTTGTGAAGGGAAACACACAGCACATTTGTAATCCACGGAACACACTCTGATTTAGAGCAAGAATCATGCTCTTGCTTTGAAGATTCCCTAATACAGCAAGAAATGAGAGTGACCTCAGAACAAAAGAACAGTGTTTCCTACACATCCGGACCATATCTAGTTCAACTCTGCATCTGAATCTGATACAAAACACAGGTCCCATAACATCCAATTCTTTTCATTTAAGAGCGAGAAACGTGTGACCTTCATGAACGGTGTAGTTTTGTTTGAGCTGAAAAGTGACTGCGTTTACCTGAAACTAAATCTGGTTTGTAGGTGACACAGAGCCTGAGATTTACCTCCATTTCTGAAGGGAAACACAGAGCTCAGTTCTCCTCCATGAATCACACTCTGCTTTAGAGTACGAAGCACGCTCCTACTTTCTAGAGTCTCTAATAGAGCCGAAAACGCGAGTGTGCTCAGAAAAAAAGAACGGTGTTTCCTACACATACGGACCATTGCTAGTTCAACTCTGAATATGAACCTGATACAAACCACAGGTTCCCTAACATCCAATGCTTTTCAGTACAGAGCGAGAAATGTGTGAGCTTCGTGAACTATGTAGATTCCTTTGAGCTGAAAAATGACTGAGTGTAAGTGAAAAGAAGTCTTGCTTGTAGGAAGACACAGAGCCTGGCATTTACCACCATGTCTGAAGGGAAACACAGAGCTCAGTTCTCATCCATGAAACACACTCTGGTTTAGAGCAAGAATCACGCTCTTGCTTTCTAGGGTCTCTAATACTGCAGGAAACATGAGTGTGCTCAGAACAAAAGAACGGTATTTCCTACACATATGGATCATCGCTAGTTCAACTCTGCTTCTGAAACTGATAAAAACCACTGGTCCTCTGTCATCCAATGCTTTTCAGTTAAGAGCGACAAACATGTGAGCTCCGAGAATCATGTAACTTCATTTGAGCTGAAAAGTGACTGTGTTTACCTGAAACGCAGTCTTCCTTGTAGGAAGAGACATAACCTGGGATTTAACTCCATTTGTGAAGGGAAACACACAGCACAGTTGTAATCCATGGAACACACTCCGATTAAGAGCAAGAATCATGCTCTTGCTTTCTAGAATCCCTAATATATCAAGAAATGAGAGTGAACTCAGAAGAAAAGAACAGTATTTCCAACACATACGGACCATATCTTATTCAACTCTGCATCTGAAACTGATACAAAACACAAGTCCCATAGCATCCAATGCTTTTCAGTTAAGAGCGAGAATTGTTTGAGATTGGGGAACGATGTAGTTTTGTTTGAGCTGAAAATTGACTGAGTTTTCCTGAAAAGAACTCTTGCCTGTCGGAAGACACAGAGCCTGGGATTTAACTCCATTTCTGAAGGAAACACACAGCACAGTTCTTATCCATGAAACACACTCTGCATTAGAGCAAGAAGCACGCTCTATTTCTAGACTCTGTAATAGAGCAGGAAACGTGATTGTGCTCAGAACAAAGAACAGTGTTTCCTACATTTACGGACCATATCTCTATCAAATCTGCTTGTGAAACTGACACAAACCAAAGTTCCTCTATCATCTAATGCTTTTCAGTTTAAGAGCGACAAACATGTGAGCTCCGTGAATCATGTAGCTTCATTTGAGCTGAATAGTGATTGTGTTTACCTAAAACGCAGTCTTCCTTGTAGGAAGAGACATAACCTGGGATTTAACTCCATTTCTGAAGGGAAACACACAGCACAGTTCTAATTCTTGGAACACACTCTGATTTACAGCAAGAATCATGCTCTTGCTTTTTAGAGTGTCTAATAGAGCAGAAAACGTGAGTGTGCTCACAAAAAAAGAACACTGTTTCCTACACATAAGGACCATTGCTAGTTCAACTCTGCATCTGAAACTGATACAAACCACAGGTCCTCTAACTACCAATGCTTTTCAGTTAAGAGTGAGAAACGTGTGACCTTCGTGAATGGTGTAGCTTTGTTTGAGCTGAAAAGTGACTGCGTTTACCTGAAACTAAATCTGGTTTGTAGGTGACACAGAGCCTGAGATTTACCTCCATTTCTGAAGGGAAACACAGAGCTCAGTTCTCCTCCATGAAACACAATCTGCTTTTGAGCAAGATTGATGCTCTTATTTTCTAGAGTCTCTAATATAGCATGAAACGTGAGTGTGCTCAGAACCAAAGAACGGTGTTTCCTACACATACGGACCATTGCTAGTTCAACTCTGCTATTGAAACTGATACAAAACACAGGTCCCTTAACATCCAATGCTTTTCATTTAAGAGTGAGAAACGTTTGGGCTTCGTGAACGATGTAGCTTGGTTTGAGCTGAAAAGTGACTGAGTTTACCTGAAAGGTAAACTTGCTTTTAGGAAGACACAGAGCCTGGGCTTTAACTCCATTTCTGAAGGAAACACACAGCTCAGTTCTCATCCATGAAGCACACTCTGCTTTAGAGCAAGAAGCACGCTCTTACTTTCAAGAATCTCTAATATAGTAGGAAACATGAGTGTACTCAGAACAAAAGAACAGTGTTTACTGCACATACGGACCATTGCTAGTTCAACTCTGAATATGAACCTGATACAAAGCACAGGTCCCTTAATCCAATGCTTATCAGTACAGAGCAAGAAACGTGTGAGCTTCGTGAACTATGTAGATTCCTTTGAGTTGAAAAGTGACTGAGTGTACCTGAAAAGAAATCTTGCTTGTAGGAAGACACAGAGCATGGGATTTAACTCCATTTCTGAATGAAACACACACCACAGTTCTCATCCATGAAATACACTCTGCTTTAGAGCAAGAAGCACGCTCTTACTTTCTAGAGTCTCTAATAGAGCAGAAAACGTGAGTGTGCTCAGAACAAAGAACAGTGTTTCCTACATTTACAGACCATCTCACGATCAAATCTGCTTCTGAAACTGACAAAAACCAAAGTTCCCCTATCATCTAATGCTTTTCAGTTAAGAGCGACAAACATGTGAGCTCCGTGAATCATGTTGCTTCATTGAGCTGAAAAGTGACTGTGTTTACCTGAAACGCATTCTTCCTTGTAGGAAGAGACATAACATGGGATTTAACTCCATTTGTGAAGGGAAACACACAGCACATTTGTAATCCACGGAACACACTCTGATTTAGAGCAAGAATCATGCTCTTGCTTTGAAGATTCCCTAATACAGCAAGAAATGAGAGTGACCTCAGAACAAAAGAACAGTGTTTCCTACACATCCGGACCATATCTAGTTCAACTCTGCATCTGAATCTGATACAAAACACAGGTCCCATAACATCCAATTCTTTTCATTTAAGAGCGAGAAACGTGTGACCTTCATGAACGGTGTAGTTTTGTTTGAGCTGAAAAGTGACTGCGTTTACCTGAAACTAAATCTGGTTTGTAGGTGACACAGAGCCTGAGATTTACCTCCATTTCTGAAGGGAAACACAGAGCTCAGTTCTCCTCCATGAATCACACTCTGCTTTAGAGTACGAAGCACGCTCCTACTTTCTAGAGTCTCTAATAGAGCCGAAAACGCGAGTGTGCTCAGAAAAAAAGAACGGTGTTTCCTACACATACGGACCATTGCTAGTTCAACTCTGAATATGAACCTGATACAAACCACAGGTTCCCTAACATCCAATGCTTTTCAGTACAGAGCGAGAAATGTGTGAGCTTCGTGAACTATGTAGATTCCTTTGAGCTGAAAAATGACTGAGTGTAAGTGAAAAGAAGTCTTGCTTGTAGGAAGACACAGAGCCTGGCATTTACCACCATGTCTGAAGGGAAACACAGAGCTCAGTTCTCATCCATGAAACACACTCTGGTTTAGAGCAAGAATCACGCTCTTGCTTTCTAGGGTCTCTAATACTGCAGGAAACATGAGTGTGCTCAGAACAAAAGAACGGTATTTCCTACACATATGGATCATCGCTAGTTCAACTCTGCTTCTGAAACTGATAAAAACCACTGGTCCTCTGTCATCCAATGCTTTTCAGTTAAGAGCGACAAACATGTGAGCTCCGAGAATCATGTAACTTCATTTGAGCTGAAAAGTGACTGTGTTTACCTGAAACGCAGTCTTCCTTGTAGGAAGAGACATAACCTGGGATTTAACTCCATTTGTGAAGGGAAACACACAGCACAGTTGTAATCCATGGAACACACTCCGATTAAGAGCAAGAATCATGCTCTTGCTTTCTAGAATCCCTAATATATCAAGAAATGAGAGTGAACTCAGAAGAAAAGAACAGTATTTCCAACACATACGGACCATATCTTATTCAACTCTGCATCTGAAACTGATACAAAACACAAGTCCCATAGCATCCAATGCTTTTCAGTTAAGAGCGAGAATTGTTTGAGATTGGGGAACGATGTAGTTTTGTTTGAGCTGAAAATTGACTGAGTTTTCCTGAAAAGAACTCTTGCCTGTCGGAAGACACAGAGCCTGGGATTTAACTCCATTTCTGAAGGAAACACACAGCACAGTTCTTATCCATGAAACACACTCTGCATTAGAGCAAGAAGCACGCTCTATTTCTAGACTCTGTAATAGAGCAGGAAACGTGATTGTGCTCAGAACAAAGAACAGTGTTTCCTACATTTACGGACCATATCTCTATCAAATCTGCTTGTGAAACTGACACAAACCAAAGTTCCTCTATCATCTAATGCTTTTCAGTTTAAGAGCGACAAACATGTGAGCTCCGTGAATCATGTAGCTTCATTTGAGCTGAATAGTGATTGTGTTTACCTAAAACGCAGTCTTCCTTGTAGGAAGAGACATAACCTGGGATTTAACTCCATTTCTGAAGGGAAACACACAGCACAGTTCTAATTCTTGGAACACACTCTGATTTACAGCAAGAATCATGCTCTTGCTTTTTAGAGTGTCTAATAGAGCAGAAAACGTGAGTGTGCTCACAAAAAAAGAACACTGTTTCCTACACATAAGGACCATTGCTAGTTCAACTCTGCATCTGAAACTGATACAAACCACAGGTCCTCTAACTACCAATGCTTTTCAGTTAAGAGTGAGAAACGTGTGACCTTCGTGAATGGTGTAGCTTTGTTTGAGCTGAAAAGTGACTGCGTTTACCTGAAACTAAATCTGGTTTGTAGGTGACACAGAGCCTGAGATTTACCTCCATTTCTGAAGGGAAACACAGAGCTCAGTTCTCCTCCATGAAACACAATCTGCTTTTGAGCAAGATTGATGCTCTTATTTTCTAGAGTCTCTAATATAGCATGAAACGTGAGTGTGCTCAGAACCAAAGAACGGTGTTTCCTACACATACGGACCATTGCTAGTTCAACTCTGCTATTGAAACTGATACAAAACACAGGTCCCTTAACATTCAATGCTTTTCATTTAAGAGTGAGAAACGTTTGGGCTTCGTGAACGATGTAGCTTGGTTTGAGCTGAAAAGTGACTGAGTTTACCTGAGAAGAAGTATTGCCTGTAGGTAATCACAGAGCATGGGATTTAACTCCATTTCTGAAGGAAACACCAAGCACAGTTCTCATCCATGAAACGCACTCTGCTTTAGAGCAAGAAGCACGCTCTTACTTTCTGGAGACTCTAATAGAACAAAAAACGCGAGTGTGCTCAGAACAAAATAACGGTGTTTCCTACACATACGGACTATTGCTAGTTCAACTCTGCTTCTGAAACTGATTCAAACCACAGTTCTTCTGTCATCCAATGCTTTTCAGTTAAGAGCGAGAAACCTGTGAGCTTCGTGAACGATGTAGATTCCTTTGAGCTGAAAAGTGACTGAGTTTACCTGAAAAGAAGACTTGCTTGTAGGAAGACACAGAGCCTGGGATTGAACTCCTTTTCTGAAGGGAAACACACAGCACAGTTCTCATCCATGAAACACACTCTGCTTTAGAGCAAGAAGCACGCTCTTGATATTTAGAGTCTCTAATAGAGCAGGAAACTTGAGTGTGCTCACAACAAAAGAACGGTGTTTCCTACACATACAGACCATTGCTAGTTCAACTCTGCTTCTGATACTGATACAAACCACAGTTCCTCTGTCATCCAACGCTTCTCTGTTAAGAGCGAGAATCGTTTGAGCTTGGAGAACGATGTAGCTTCGTTTGAGCTGAAAAGTGACTGAGTTTACCCGAAAGAACTCTTGCCTGTAGGAAGACACAGAGCATGGGATTTAACTCCATTTCTGAAGGAAACACACAGCACAGTTCTCATCCATGATCCGTACTTTGCTTTAGAGCATGAGCACGCTCTTACTTTCTAGATTCTCTAATAGAGCAGAAAACGCGAGTGTGCTCAGAACAAAATAACGGTATTTCCTACACATACGTACCATTGCTAGTTCAACTCTGCATCTGAACCTGATACAAACAACAGGTCCCCTAACATCCAATGCTTTTCAGTTAAGAGCGAGATACGTGTGAGCTTCGTGAACGATGTAGCTTCGTTTGAGCTGAAAAGAGACTGAGTTTACCTGAAAAGAAGTCTTGCCTGTAGGAAGACACAGAGCATGGGATTTAACTCCATTTCTGAAGGAAACACACAGCACAGTTCTCATCCATGAACCGTACTCTGCTTATAGCACGAGCACGCACTTACTTTCTAGAGTCTCTAATAGTGCAGAAAACGCGAGTGTGCTCAGAACAAAGGAAAGGTGTTTGCAACATATTCGGACCATTGCTAGTTCAACTCTGAATCTGAACCTGCTACAAACCACAGGTCCCCTAACATCAAATGCTTTTCAGTACAGAGCGTGAAACGTCTGAGCTTCTTGAACGATGTAGATTCCTTTGAGCTGAAACATGACTGAGTTTACCTGAAAAGAAGTCTTGCTTGTAGGAAGACACCGAGCCTGGCATTCAACTCCATTTCTGAAGGGAAACACAGAGTTCAGTTCTCATCCATGAAACACACTCTGCTTTAGAGCAAGAAGCACGCTCTTGCTTTCTAGGTTCTCTAATACAGCAGGAAACGTGAGTGTGCTCATAACAAAAGAACGGTGTTTCCTACACATAAGGAAAATATCTAGTTCAACTCTGCTTCTGAAACTGATAGAAACGACAGGTCCTCTAACATACAATGCTCTTCAGTTAAGAGCAAGAAACGTGTGAGCTTTGTGAATGATGTAGCTTCATTTGAGCTGAAAAGAGACTGTGCTTACGTGAAATGAATTCTTGCTTTAGGAAGACATAGAGCCAGGAATTTAACTCCCTTTCTGAAGGGAAACACACAGCACAGTTCTCATCCATGTAGCACACCTTGCTTTAGAGCAAGAAGCACGCTCTTGCTTTTGAGAGTCTCTAATAGAGCAGGAAACGTGAGAGTGCTCAGAACAAAAGAACGGTGTTCCCTACACATGCAAATCATATTGAGTTCAACTTGGTTCTGAAACTGATATAAACCAACGATCCTCTAACATCGAAGCTTTTCAGGTAAGAGCGAAAAAACGTGTGAGCTTCGAGAACGATGTAGCTTGGTTTGAGCTGAAAAGTGACTGTGTTTATCTGCAACGAAGTCTTGCCTGTAGGAAGATACAGAGACTGGGATTTAACACCATTTCTGAAGGGAAACACACAGCACAGTTCTCATCTAAGAAACACACTCTGCTTTATAGCAAGAAGCACGCCTTTGCTTTCTAGAGTCTCTAATAAAGCAGGAAACGTGAGTGTGCTCAGAACAAAAGAACGGTGTTTTATACACATAGGGACCATATCTAGTTCAACTATGCTTCAGAACTTTATACAAACCATAGGTCCTCTAACATCCAATGCTTTTCATTTAAGAGCGAGAAACATGTGAGCTTCGTGAACCTTGTAGCTTCGTTTGAGCTGAAAAGGTACTGCGTTTAGTTGAAACAAAGTCTTGCTTATAGGAGGACACAGAGCCTGGTATTTAACCTCATTTCTGTAGGGAAACACACAGGACAGTCCTCGTCCATGAAGCAAACCTTGCTTTAGAGCAAAAAGCACACACTTGCATTCTAGAGTCTCTAATAAAGCAGGAAATGTGAGAGTGCTCCAAACAAAATAACGGTGTTTCCTACACACACGGACCATATCTAGTTCAACTCTGCTTCTGAAACTGATACAAACCACAGGTTCTCTAACATCCAATGATTTTCTGTTAAGAGTGAGAAACGTTTGAGCTTCGTGTACGATGTAGCTTCGTTTGTGCTGAAAAGTGACGCATTTAACTGAAACGAACTCTTGCTTGTAGGGAGACACAGTGCCTGGGATTTAACTCCACTTCTGAAGGTAAACACACAGCACAGTTCTCATCCATGAAACACACTCTGCTTTAGAGCAAGAAGCACACTCTTGCATTCTAGAATCTCTTATACAGCAGGAAATGTGAGTGTTCTCTCTAAAAAGAACTCTGTTTCCTACACACACGGACCATATCTAGGTCAACTCTGTTTCTGAAACTGATACAAACCACAGGTTCTCTAACATTTAATGCTTTTCAGTGTAGAGCGAGAAACATGTGAGCTTCGTGAAATATGTAGCTTCCTTTGAGCTGAAATGTGACTGCGTTTACCTGAAAAGAGGTCTTGCTTGTAGGAAGACACAGAGCCTGTTATTTAACTCAATTTCTGGAGATAAACAACAGCATAATTCCTATCCATGAAACACACTCTGCTTTAGAGCAAGAAGCACATTCTTGCATTCTAGAATCTCTAATAGAGCAGGAAATGTGAGTGTGCTGTGAACAAAAGAACTGTGTTTCCTACACATGGCCCATATCTAGTTCAACTCTGTTTCAGAAACTGATACAAAACACAGGAACTCTACCATCCAATGCTTTTCAAAATGAACGAGAACTTTTTGTGCTTTTTGAACGATGTAGCTTTGTTTGAGCTGAAAAGTGACTGCGTTTACATGAAAAGAAGTCTTGCTGGTAGGAAGACACAGTGCTTGGGATTTGACTCAATTTCTGAAGGGAAAAACACAGCACAGTTCTCATCCATGAAACACACTGTGCTTTAGAACAAGACGTACGTACTTGCTTCTAGATTCTCTAATACAACAGTAAACATGTGTGCGCTCAGAACAAAATAACTGTGTTTCCTACACACACGACCCATATCTAATTTAACTCTGCTTCTGAAACTGATTCAAAACACAAGACCTCTAACATCCAATGCTCTTCAGTTAAGAGCGAGAAACGTGTGAGCTTCGTGAACGATTTAGCTTCGTTTGAGCTGAAAAGTGACTGTGTTTACCTGAAATGAAGTCTTGCTTGTAGGAAGACACAGAGCCTGGGATTAATCTCCATTTCTGAAGGGAAACACAGCACAGTTCTCAACCATGAAACACAATCTGCTTTAGAGCAAGAACCACGCTCTTGCTTTCTAGAGTCTCTAAGAGAGGAGGAAACGAGAGTCTGCTCAGAACAAAAGAACTGTGTTTCCTACACAAATGGGTCATATCGAGTTCAACTCTGCTTCTGCAACTGATAAAAAACACAGGTCCTCTATCATCCAATGATTTTCATTTAAGAGCGAGAAACGTGTGAGCTTCGTGTACGATGTATCTTTAGTTGAGCTAAAAAAGTGACTGCGTTGACCTGAAAGGAAGTCTTGATTGTAGGAATACACAGAGCATGGGATTTACCTACATTTCTGACGGGAAACACACAGAACAGTTCTCATCCATGATACACCCTCTGCTTTAGAGCAAGAAGCACACACTTGCTTTCTACCGTCTCTAATACAGCAGGAAACATGAGTTTTCTATGAACAAAAGAACTGTGTTTCCTACACACATGGACCATATCTAGTTCAACTCTTTTTCTGAAACTGATACAAACCACAGGACCTCTAACATCCAATGCTTTTCAGTTAAGAGCAAGAAACGTGTGAGCTTCGTGAACAATGTTGCTTTGTTTGAGCTGAAAAGTGACTGAGCTTTCCTGAAGCGAAGTCTTGCTTGTAGGAAGACACAGAGCCTGGGATTTAACTCCACTTCTGAAGGTAAACACACAGCACATTTCTCATCCATGAAACACACTCTGCTTTAGAGCAAGAAGCACACTCTTGCATTTTAGAATCTCTAATACAGCAGGAAATGTGAGTGTGCTCTGTAAAAAGAACTCTTTTTCCTACACACACGGACCATTTCTAGTTCAACTCTGCTTCTGAAACTGATACAAACCACAGGTTTTCTCACATCGAATGCTTTTCAGTTACGAGCCAGAAACATGTGAGCTTCGTGAAATATGTAGCTTCCTTTGAGCTGAAAAGTGAATCGTTTACCTGAAAAGAGGTCTTACTTGTAGGAAGTCAAAGAGCCTGGGATTGAACCCCATTTCTGAAGATAAACAACAGCATAGTTCCTATCCATGAAACACACTCTGCTTTAGAGCAAGAAGCACACTCTTGCATTCTAGAATCTCTAATAGAGCAGGAAATGTGAGTGTGCTGTGAACAAAAGAACTGTGTTTCCTACACACACAGCCCATAGCGAGTTCAACTCTGCTTTGGAAACTGATACAAAACACAGGAACTCTACCATCCAATGCTTTTCAATAAGAGCGAGAACTGTTTGTGATTTGTGAACGATATGGCTTTGTTTGAGCTAAAAATTGACTGCGATTACATGAAAAGAAGTCTTGCTGGTAGGAAGACACAGGGCTTGGGATTTGACCCAGTTTCTCAAGGAAAAAAAACACAGCACATTTCTCATCCATGAAACACACTGTGCTTTAGAACAAGACGCACGGTCTTGCTTCTAGATTCTATAATACAACAGTAAACGTGCGTACCCTCAGAAAAAAATAACTGTGTTACCTAGACACACGGCCCATATCTAGTTCAACACTGCTTCTGAAACTGATACAAAACACAGGACCTCTAACATCCAATGCTTTTCAGTTAAGAGCGAGAACCGTGTGTGCTTGGTGAACAATGAACCTTCGTTTGAGCTAAATGTGACTGCGTTTACCTGAAAGGAAGTCTTGCTTGTAGGAAGACCGAGAGGCTTGGATTTAACTCCATGTCTTAAGGGAAACACACAGCACAGTTCACATCCTGAAATACAATCTGCTTTAGAGCAAGAACAACGCTCTTCCTTTCTAGAGTCTCTAAGACAGAAAGACACGTGAGTATGCTCAGAACAAAAGAACTGTGTTTCCTACACTCATGGATCATATCTAGTTCAACTCTGCTTCTGGAACTGAATAAAAACATAGGTCCTCTAACATCCAATGTTTTTCAGTTAAGAGCGAGAACCGTGTGTGCTTGGTGAACAAAGAAACTTCATTAGAGCTGAAAAATTACTGCGTTCACCTGAAACGAAGTCTTGCTTGTATGAAGACACAGAGCCAGGGATTTAACACCTTTTCTGAAGGGAAACACACAGCACAGTGCTCATCCATGAAACAGACTGTGCTTTAGAGCAAGAAGCACACACTTGCTTTCTACAGTCTCTAATAAAGCAGGAAACATGAGAATGCTCTGAACAAAAGAACTATGTTGGGTACACATACAGACCGTATCTAGTTCAACTTTGCTTGTGAAACAGGTACAAACCACTGGTCCTCTAACATCCAATGGTTCTCACTTAAGAGCGAGAAACGTTTGAGCTTCGTGTACAATGTTGCTTATTTTGAGCTGAAAAGTGAATGAGTTTACCTGAAGCGAAGTCTTGCTTGTAGGAAGACACAGAGCCTGGGATGTCACTCCACTTCTGAAGGTAAACACACAGCACAGTTCTCATCCATAAAACACACTCTGTTTAGAGCAAGAAGCATGCTCCTGCATTCTAGTGTCTCTAATGCTGCAAGAAATGTGAGTGTGCTCTGAACAATGAACTGTGTTTCCTACACACACGGACCATATCTAGTTCAACTCTTCCTCTGAAACTGATATAAACCTCAGGTCCTCTAACATCCAATGATTTTCAGTTAAGAGCGATAAACGTGTGAGATTTGGGAACAATGTAGCTTCTTTGAGCTGACAAGTGACTGCGTTTACATGAAACGAAGTATTGCTTGTAGGAAGACACAGAGCCTGGGATAAACTCCATTTCTGATGGGAAACACACAGCACTGTTCTCATCCATGAAACACACTCTGCTTTAGAGCAAGAACCATGCTCTTGCTTTCTAGAGTCTCTAAGAGAGGAGGAAACGTGAGTTTGCTCAGAACAAAAGAACTGTGTTTCCTACACAAAGGGATCATATCTAGTTCAACTCTGCTTCTGGAACTGATAAAAAATACAGGTCCTCTAACATCCAATGCTTATCTGTTAAGAGCGAGATACGTGTTAGCTTCGTGTACGATGTAGCTTTGGTTGAGCTAAAAAAGTGACTGCGTTTATCTGAAACGAAGTCTTGATTGTAGGAAGACACCGACCATGGGATTTACCTCCATTTCTGAAGGGAAACACACAGAACAGTTCTCATCCATGGTACACACTCTGCTTTAGAGCAAGAAGCACACACTTTCTTTCTACCGTCTCTAATACAGCAGGCAACATGAGTTTGCTCTGAACAAAAGAACTGTGTTTCCTACATACACGGACCATATCTAGTTCAAGTCTTTTTCTGAAACTGATACAAACCACAGGTCCTCTAACATCCAATGTTTTTCAGTTAAGAGCGAGAAACGTGTGATCTTCTTGAACAATGTTGTTTCGTTTGAACTGAAAAGTGACTGAGCATTCCTGAAACGAGGTCTTGCTTGTAGGAAGACACAGAGCCAGGGATTTAACACCACTTTTGAAGCTAAACACACAGCACAGTTCTCATCCATAAAACACACTCTGCTTTAGAGCAAGAAGCACACTCTTGCATTCTAGAATCTCTTATACAGCAGGAAATGTGAGTGTGCTCTGTAAACAGAACTGTGTTTCCTACACAAACGGACCATATCTAGGTCAACTCTGCTTCTGAAACTGATACAAACCACAGGTTCTCTAACATTTAATGCTTTTCATTTTAGAGCGAGAAACATTTGAGCTTCGTGAAATATGTAGCTTCCTTTGAGCTGAAATGTGACTGCGTTTACCTGAAAAGAGGTCTTGCTTGTAGGAAGACACAGAGCCTGGGATTTAACTCCATTTCTGGAGATAAACCACAGCTTAGTTCCTATCCATGAAACACACTCTGCTTTAGAGCAAGAACCACGCTCTTGCTTTCTAGAGTCTCTAAGAGAGGAGGAAACTTGAGTGTGCTAAGAACAAAAGAACTGTGTTTCCTACACTCATGGATCATATCTAGTTCAACTCTGCTTCCGAAACTGATACAAACGACAGGCCCTCTAACATCCAAGGCTTTTCAGTAAAGAGCGAGAAACGTGAGAGCTTCATGAATGATTTAGCTTCGTTTGAGCTGAAAAGTGACTGTGTTTACCTGAAATGAAGTCTTGCTTGTAGGAAGACACAGAGCCTGGGATTAATCTCCATTTCTGAAGGGAAACACAAAGCACAGTTCTCATCCATGGAACACACTCTGCTTTAGAGCAAGAACCACGCTCTTGCTTTCTAGAGTCTCTAAGAGAGGAGGAAACGTGTGTTTGCTCAGAACAAAAGAACTGTGTTTCCTACACAAATGGATCATATCTTGTTCAACTCTGCTTCTGTAACTGATAAAAAACACAGGTCCTCTAAAATCCCATGATTTTCAGTTAAGAGCGAGAAACGTGTGAGCTTCGTGTACGATGTAGCTTTGGTTAAGCTAAAAAAGTGACTGCGTTTACCTGAAACGAAGTCTTGATTGTAGGAAGACACCGAGCATGGGATTTACCTCCATTTCTGAAGGGAAACACACAGCACAGTTCTCATCCTGAAACACACTCTGCTTTAGAGCCAGAAGCACACTATTTCATTCTAGAATCTCTAATACAGCAGGAAATGTGAGTGTACTCTGTAAACAGAACTGTGTTTCCTACACACATGGACCATTTCTAGTTCAACACTGCTTCTGAAACTGATACAAACCACAGGTTCTCTAACATCTAATGATTTTCAGTTAAGTGCGAGAAATATGTGAGCTTCGTGAAATATGTAGCTTCCTTTGAACTGAAAATTGACTGCGTTTACCTGAAAAGAGGTCTTGCTTGTAGGAAGACACAGAGCCTGGGATTTAACTCCACTTCTCAAGGTAAACACACAGCACAGTTCTCATCCATGAAACACACTCTGCTTTAGAACAAGAAGCCCGCTCTTGCTTCTAGACTCTCTAAAACAACAGGAAACGTGAGTGTGCTCAGAACACAATAACTGTATTTCATACAAACACGGACCATATCTAGTCCAACTCTTCCTCTGAAACTGATACAAACCTCAGGTCCTCTAACATCCAATGATCTTCAGTTAAGAGTGATAAACGTGTGAGCTTTGGGAACAATGTAGCTTCTTTGAGCTGAAAAGTGACTGCGTTTACATAAAACGAAGTATTGCTTGTAGGAAGACACAGAGCCTGGGATTAAACTCCATTTCTGAAGGGAAACACACAGCACAGTTCTCAGCCATGAAACATACTCTGCTTTCTAGCAAGAAGCATGCTCTTGCTTTCTAGAGTCTCTAAGAGACCAGGAAATGTGAGTGTGCTCAGAACAAAAGAACTGTGTTTCCTACACACACGGACCATATCTAGTTCAACTCTGCTTCTGAAACTGATACAAACCACAGGTTCTCTAACATCCAATGATTTTCTGTTAAGAGTGAGAAACGTTTGAGCTTCGTGTACGATGTAGCTTCGTTTGTGCTGAAAAGTGACGCGTTTAACTGAAACGAACTCTTGCTTGTAGGGAGACACAGTGCCTGGGATTTAACTCCACTTCTGAAGGTAAACACACAGCACAGTTCTCATCCATGAAACACACTCTGCTTTAGAGCAAGAAGCACACTCTTGCATTCTAGAATCTCTTATACAGCAGGAAATGTGAGTGTTCTCTCTAAAAAGAACTCTGTTTCCTACACACACGGACCATATCTAGGTCAACTCTGTTTCTGAAACTGATACAAACCACAGGTTCTCTAACATTTAATGCTTTTCAGTGTAGAGCGAGAAACATGTGAGCTTCGTGAAATATGTAGCTTCCTTTGAGCTGAAATGTGACTGCATTTACCTGAAAAGAGGTCTTGCTTGTAGGAAGACACAGAGCCTGTTATTTAACTCAATTTCTGGAGATAAACAACAGCATAATTCCTATCCATGAAACACACTCTGCTTTAGAGCAAGAAGCACATTCTTGCATTCTAGAATCTCTAATAGAGCAGGAAATGTGAGTGTGCTGTGAACAAAAGAACTGTGTTTCCTACACAAGGCCCATATCTAGTTCAACTCTGTTTCGGAAACTGATACAAAACACAGGAACTCTACCATCCAATGCTTTTCAATAAGAGCGAGAACTGTTTGTGATTTTTGAACAATGTTGCTTCGTTTGAGCTGAAAAGTGATTGTATTTACCTGAAGTGAAGTCTTGCTTGTAGGAAGACACAGAGCCTGGGATTTAACTCCACTTCTGAAGGTAAACACACAGCACAGTTCTCATCCATGAAACACGCTCTGCTTTTGAGCAAGAAGCACGCTCGTGCTTTCTAGAGTCTCTAAGAGAGGAGGAAACGTGAGTGTGCTCAGAGTGAGAAACAGTTGAGCTTCGTGTACAATATAGCGTCATTTGAGCTAAAAATTGATGCGTTCTCCTGAATCGAACTCTTTCTCTAACATTTAATGGTTTTCAGTTTAGAGCGAGAAACATGTGAGCTTCGTGAAATATGTAGCTTCCTTTGAGCTGAAATGTGATGAAGCATGCTTTGCTTTCTAGAGTCTCTAAGAGACCAGGAAATGTGAGTGTGCTCTGAAGAAATGAACTGTGTTTCCTACCCACATGGACCATCTATAGTTCAACTCTGCTTCTCAAACTGATAGAAACCACAGGTCCTCTAACATCCAATGATTTTTATTTATGAGCGAGAAACGTGTGAGCTTTGTGAACGAGGTAGCATTGTTTGAGCTCAAATGTGACTGCATTTACCTGAAATCAAGTCATGCTTGTAGGAAGACACAGAGCCTGTCATTAAACTCCATTTCTGAAGGGAAACACACAGCACAGGTCTCATCCTTGAAACACACTCTGCTTTAGAGCAAGAAGCACACTCTTGCATTCTTGAGTCTTTAATACAGCAGTAAACGTGTGTGTGCTCTGTAGAAAAGAACTGTGTTTCCTACACACACGGACCATATCTAGTTCAACTCTGCTCCTGAAACTGATACAAACCACAGGTCCTCTAACATCCAATGATTTTCTGTTAAGAGTGAGAAACGTTTGAGCTTCATGTACGATGTACCTTCGTTTGAGCTGAAAAGTGATGCGTTTACCTGAAACGAACTCTTGCTTGTAGGGAGACACAGTGCCTGGGATTTAACTCCATTTCTGGAGATAAACAACAGCATAGTTCCTATCCAGAAAACATACTCTGCTTTAGAGCAAGAAGCACACTCTTGCATTCTAGAATCTCTAATAGAGCAGTTTCTCAAGGGAAAAACACAGCACAGTTCTCATCCATGAAACACACTGTGCTTTAGAACAAGACGCACGGTCTTACTTCTAGATTCTCTAATACAACAGTAAAGGTGGGTGCCCTCAGAAAAAAATAACTGTGTTTCCTAGACACACAGCCCATATCTAGTTCAACTCTGCTTCTGGAACTGATACAAAACACCAGGACCTCTAACATCCAATGCTTTTCAGTTAAGAGCGAGAAACATGTGTGCTTGGTGAACCATGAACATTCATTAGAGCTGAAAACTGACTTCGTTCACCTGGGTGCTCAAAACAAAAGAACAGTGTTTCCTACCAATATGGAACACATCTAGTTCAACTCTGCTTCTGAAACTGATAGAAACCACATATCATCTAACATACAATGCTTCTCAGTTAAGAGCTAAAACTTGTGAGCTGTGTGAACGATGTAGCTTCTTTTGAGCTGAAAATCGACTGTGTTAACCTGAAACGAAGTCTTGCTTGTAGGAAGACACAGAGCCTGGGAATTAACTCCATTTCTGAAGGGAAACACACTGCAAAGTTCTCATGCCTGAAAGACACTCTGCTTTAGAGCAAGAAGCATGCTCTTGATTTCTAGAATCTCTAATAGAGCAGGAAACATGAGTGTGCTCAGAACAAGAGAACAGTGTTTCCTACACATACAGACCATATTTAGTTCAACTCAGCTTCTGAAACTGATACAAACCACAGTACCTCTAACATCCAATGCCTTTCAGTCAAGCGCGATAAACGTGTGAGCTTCGTGAACGATGTAGCTTCGTTTGTGCTGAATAGGGACTGCGTATACCTGCAAAGATGTCTTGCATGTAGGAAGACACAGAGTATGGGATTTAACGTCATTTCTGAAGAGCAGCATTCAGCACAGTTCCCATCCATGAAACACATTCTGCTTTAGAGCAACAAGCACGCTCTTTCTTTCTACTGTCTCAGATACAGCATGAAACGTATGTGTGCTCAGAACAAAAGAACTGTGTTTCATACCCATACGGACCATATTTATTTCAACTCAGCTTCTGAAACTGATACAAACCACAGGTCCTCTAACATCCAATGCTTTTCAGTCAAGCGCGACAAACGTGTGAGCTTGGTGAATGATGTAGCCTCCTGTGAGCTGAATAGGGACTGAGTATACCTGAAAAGAAGTCTTGCTTGGAGGAAGACACAGAGTATGGGATTTAACGCCATTTCTGAAGAGCAGCACTCAGCACAGTTCCCATCCATGAAACACACTCTGCTTTAGAGCAAGAAGCATGCTCTTGCCTTCTAGAATTTGTAATACAGCAGGAACGTGACTGTGATCATAACCAAAGGACTGTGTTTCCTACACATACGGACCATATCGAGTTCACCTCTGCTTCTGAAACTGATACAAACCAAAGGACCTCTAACTTCCAATGCCTTTCAGTTAAGCACGAGAAACCTGTGAGCTTTGTGAAGGATGTGGCTTCCTTTGAGCTGAAAAGTGACTGCATTTACCTGAAATTATGTCTTACTTGTAGGAAGACAGAGAACATGATATTTAAGTCCATTTCTGAAGGGCAGCATTCAGCATAGTTCCCATCCATGAAATACACTCTGCTTTAGAGCATGAAGCACGCTATTGCTTTCTAGAGTCTCTAATACTGCATTAAACATGAGTGTGCTCAGAAAAAAAGAACTGTGTTTCCTGTGCATATGGACCACATCTTGTTCAACTCTGCTTCGGAAACTGATACAAACCACAGATCCTGTAACATCCAATGCTTTTCAAGTTAAGAGTGAGAAACGTGTGAGCTTCATGAACGTTTTAGTTTTTTATGAGCTGAAAAGTGATTGTGTTTATCTGAAACAAAGTCTTGAGTGTAGGAAGACACAGAGCCTGGGATTGAACTTCATTTCTGCAGGGAAACACACAGCACAGTTCTCAGCCATGAAACACACTCTGCTTTAGAGGAAGAAGCACGCTCTTGCTTTCTAGAGTCTCTAATACAGCAGGAAACGTGAGTGTGCTCAAAACAAAGAACAGTGTTTCCTACTCATATGGACCACATCTAGTTCAACTCTGCTTCTGAAACTGATACAAACCACAGATCCTCTAACATCCAATGCTTTTCAGTTAAGCACGAGAAACGTGTCAGCTTCGTGAAGGATGTAGCCTCCTTTGAGCTATAAAGGGGATGCGTTTACATGAAACAAAGTGTTGCTTGTAGGAAGACACAGAGTATGGGATTTAACACCATTTCTGAAGAGCAGCACTTAGCACAGTTCCCATCCATGAAACACACTCTGCTTTAGAGCAAGAAGCACGCACATGATTTCTAGAGTCTGTAATACAGCAGGAACATGAGTGTGATGATAACCAAAGGACTGTGTTTCCTACACATACAGACCATATCGAGTTCAATTCTGCTTCTGTAACTGATATAAACCACAGGACATCTAACATTCAGTGCTTTTCAGTTAAGCGCGAGAATCGTGTGAGCTTTGTGAATGATGTAGCTTCGTTTGAGCCAAAAAGTGAGTGCGTTTACCTGGAACGAAGTCTTGCTTGTAGGAAGACAGAGAACATGGGATTTAAGTCCATTTATGAAGAGCAGCAATTAGCACAGTTCCCATCCAAGAAACACACTCTGCTTTAGAGCATGAAGCACGCTATTGCTTTCTAGAATCTGTAATACAGCAGGAAACATGAGTGTGCTCAGAACAAAAGAACGGTGTTTCCTACACATATGGACCATATTTAGTTCAACTCAGCTTCTGAAACTGAAACAAACGACAGGTCCTCTAACATCCAATGCTTTTCATTCAAGCGCAATAAAGGTTTGATCTTCGTGAACCATGTAGCTTCCTTTGAGCTGAATAGGGACTGCGTATACCTGAAAAGATGTCTTGCTTGTAGGAAGACACAGAGTATTGGATTTAACTCCATTTCTGAAGGTCAACACTCAGCACAGTTCCCATCCATCAAACACACTCTGCTTTAGAGCAAGAAGCATGCTCTTGCTTTCTAGAATTTGTAATACAGCAGGAACGTGACTGTGATCATAACCAAAGGACTGTGTTTCCTACACATACGGACCATATCGAGTTCAACTCTGCTTCTGAAACTGATACAAACCAAAGGACCTCTAACATCCAATGCTTTTCAGTTAAGCACGAGAAACCTGTGAGCTTTGTGAAGGATGTGGCTTCGTTTGAGCTGAAAAGTGACTGCGTTTACCTGAAACTATGTCTTGCTTGTAGGAAGACAGAGAACATGATATTTAAGTCCATTTCTTAAGGGCAGCATTCAGCATAATTCCCATCCATGAAACACACTCTGCTTTAGAGCATGAAGCACGCTATTGCTTTCTAGAGTCTCTAATACTGCATTAAACATGAGTGTGCTCAGAACAAAAGAACTGTATTTCCTATGCATATGGACCACATCTAGTTCAACTCTGCTTCGGAAACTGATACAAACCACAGGTCCTGTAACATCCAATGCTTTTCAAGTTAAGAGCGAGAAACGTGTGAGCTTCATGAACATTTTAGTTTTTTATGAGCTGAGAAGTGACTGCGTTTACCTGAACTAAGTCTTGAGTGTAGGAAGACATAGAGCCTGGGATTTAACTCCATTTCTGAAGGGAAACACACAGCACAGTTCTCAGCCATGAAACACACTCTGCTTTAGAGGAAGAAGCACGCTCTTGCTTTCTAGAGTCTCTAATAAAGCAGGAAACGTGAGTGTGCTCAAAACAAAGAACAGTGTTTCCTACTCATATGGACCACATCTAGTTCAACTCTGCTTCTGAAACTGATACAAACCACAGATCCTCTAACATCCAATGCTTTTCAGTTAAGCGCGAGAAACGTGTCAGCTTCGTGAAGGATGTAGCCTCCTTTGAGCTATAAAGGGGCTGCGTTTACATGAAACAAAGTGTTGCTTGTAGGAAGACACAGAGCATGGGATTTAACTCCATTTCTGAAGAGCAGCACTCAGCACAGTTCCTATCCATGAAACACACTCTGCTTTAGAGCAACAAGCACGCTCTTGCTTTCTAGAGTCTGTAATACAGCAGGAACATGAGTGTGATGATAACCAAAGGACTGTGTTTCCTACACATACGGACCATATAGAGTTAAACTCTGCTTCTGAAACTGATACAAACTACAGAACCTCTAACATCCAATGTTTTTCCATTAAGCGCGAGAAACATGTGACCTTGTGAACGATGTAGCTTCGTTTGTGCTGAATAGGGACTGTGTATACCCAAAAGATGTCTTGCTTGTAGGAAGACACAGAGTATGGGATTTAACACCATTTCTGAAGAGCAGCACTTAGCACAGTTCCCATCCATGAAACACACTCTGCTTTAGAGCAAGAAGCACGCACATGCTTTCTAGAGTCTGTAATACAGCAGGAACGTGAGTGTGATGATAACCAAAGGACTGTGTTTCCTACACATACAGACCATATCGAGTTCAATTCTGCTTCTGTAACTGATATAAACCACAGGACATCTAACATTCAGTGCTTTTCAGTTAAGCGCGAGAAACGTGTGAGCTTTGTGAATGATGTAGCTTCGTTTGAGCCAAAAAGTGACTGCGTTTACCTGGAACGAAGTCTTGCTTGTAGGAAGACAGAGAACATGGGATTTAAGTCCATTTCTGAAGAGCAGCACTTAGCACAGTTCCCATCCATGAAACACACTCTGCTTTAGAGCAAGAAGCACGCACATGCTTTCTAGAGTCTGTAATACAGCAGGAACGTGAGTGTGATGATAACCAAAGGACTGTGTTTCCTACACATACAGACCATATCGAGTTCAATTCTGCTTCTGTAACTGATATAAACCACAGGACATCTAACATTCAGTGCTTTTCAGTTAAGCGCGACAAACGTGTGAGCTTTGTGAATGATGTAGCTTCGTTTGAGCCAAAAAGTGAGTGCGTTTACCTGGACCGAAGTCTTGCTTGTAGGAAGACAGAGAACATGGGATTTAAGTCCATTTCTGAAGAGCAGCATTCAGCACAGTTCCCATCCAAGAAACACACTCTGCTTTAGAGCATGAAGCACGCTATTGCTTTCTAGAATCTGTAATACAGCAGGAAATATGAGTGTGCTCAGAACAAAAGAACGGTGTTTCCTACACATATGGACCATATTTAGTTCAACTCAGCTTCTGAAACTGAAGCAAACGACAGGTCCTCTAACATCCAATGCTTTTCATTCCAGCGCAATAAACGTGTGAGCTTCGTGAACCATGGAGCTTCCTTTGAGCTGAATAGGGACTGCGTATCCCGGAAAAGATGTCTTGCTTGTAGGAAGACACAGAGTATTGGATTTAACTCCATTTCTGAAGGTCAACACTCAGCACAGTTCCCATCCATCAAACACACTCTGCTTTAGAGCAAGAAGCATGCTCTTGCTTTCTAGAATTTGTAATACAGCAGGAACGTGACTGTGATCATAACCAAAGGACTGTGTTTCCTACACATACGGACCATATCGAGTTCAACTCTGCTTCTGAAACTGATACAAACCATAGGACCTCTAACATCCAATGCTTTTCAGTTAAGCACGAGAAACCTGTGAGCTTTGTGAAGGATGTGGCTTCGTTTGAGCTGAAAAGTGACTGCGTTTACCTGAAACTATGTCTTGCTTGTAGGAAGACAGAGAACATGATATTTAAGTCCATTTCTGAAGGGCAGCATTCAGCATAGTTCCCATCCATGGAACACACTCTGCTTTACAGCATGAAGCACGCTATTGCTTTCTAGAGTCTCTAATACTGCATTAAACATGAGTGTGCTCAAAACAAAGAACAGTGTTTCCTACTCATATGGACCACATCTAGTTCAACTCTGCTTCTGAAACTGATACAAACCACAGATCCTCTAACATCCAATGCTTTTCAGTTAAGCGCGAGAAACGTGTCAGCTTCGTGAAGGATGTAGCCTCCTTTGAGCTATAAAGGGGCTGCGTTTACATGAAACAAAGTGTTGCTTGTAGGAAGACACAGAGCCTGGGATTTAACTCCATTTCTGAAGTGCAGCACTCAGCACAGTTCCTATCCATGAAACACACTCTGCTTTAGAGCAACAAGCACGCTCTTGCTTTCTAGAGTCTGTAATACAGCAGGAACATGAGTGTGATGATAACCAAAGGACTGTGTTTCCTACACAGACGGACCATATAGAGTTAAACTGTGCTTCTGAAACTGATACAAACTACAGGACCTCTAACATCCAATGTTTTTCCATTAAGCGCGAGAAACATGGGAGCTTCGTGAACGATGTAGCTTCGTTTGTGCTGAATAGGGACTGTGTATACCCAAAAGATGTCTTGCATGTAGGAAGACACAGAGTATGGGATTCAACACCATTTCTGAAGAGCAGCACTTAGCACAGTTCCCATCCATGGAACACACTCTGCTTTAGAGCAAGAAGCACGCACATGCTTTCTAGAGTCTGTAATACAGCAGGAACGTGAGTGTGATGATAACCAAAGGACTGTGTTTCCTACACATACAGACCATATCGAGTTCAATTCTGCTTCTGTAACTGATATAAACCACAGGACATCTAACATTCAGTGCTTTTCAGTTAAGCGCGAGAAACGTGTGAGCTTTGTGAATGATGTAGCTTCGTTTGAGCCAAAAAGTGAGTGTGTTTACCTGGAACGAAGTCTTGCTTGTAGGAAGACAGAGAACATGGGATTTAAGTCCATTTCTGAAGAGCAGCACTTAGCACAGTTCCCATCCATGAAACACACTCTGCTTTAGAGCAAGAAGCACGCATATGCTTTCTAGAGTCTGTAATACAGCAGGAACGTGAGTGTGATGATAACCAAAGGACTGTGTTTCCTACACATACAGACCATATCGAGTTCAATTCTGCTTCTGTAACTGATATAAACCACAGGACATCTAACATTCAGTGCTTTTCAGTTAAGCGCGACAAACGTGTGAGCTTTGTGAATGATGTAGCTTCGTTTGAGCCAAAAAGTGAGTGCGTTTACCTGGAACGAAGTCTTGCTTGTAGGAAGACAGAGAACATGGGATTTAAGTCCATTTCTGAAGAGCAGCATTCAGCACAGTTCCCATCCAAGAAACACACTCTGCTTTAGAGCATGAAGCACGCTATTGCTTTCTAGAATCTGTAATACAGCAGGAAATATGAGTGTGCTCAGAACAAAAGAACGGTGTTTCCTACACATATGGACCATATTTAGTTCAACTCAGCTTCTGAAACTGAAACAAACGACAGGTCCTCTAACATCCAATGCTTTTCATTCCAGCGCAATAAACGTGTGAGCTTCGTGAACCATGGAGCTTCCTTTGAGCTGAATAGGGACTGCGTATCCCGGAAAAGATGTCTTGCTTGTAGGAAGACACAGAGTACTGGATTTAACTCCATTTCTGAAGGTCAACACTCAGCACAGTTCCCATCCATCAAACACACTCTGCTTTAGAGCAAGAAGCATGCTCTTGCTTTCTAGAATTTGTAATACAGCAGGAACGTGACTGTGATCATAACAAAAGGACTGTGTTTCCTACACATACGGACCATATGGAGTTCAACTCTGCTTCTGAAACTGATACAAACCAAAGGACCTCTAACATCCAATGCTTTTCAGTTAAGCACGAGAAACCTGTGAGCTTTGTGAAGGATGTGGCTTCGTTTGAGCTGAAAAGTGACTGCGTTTACCTGAAACTATGTCTTGCTTGTAGGAAGACAGAGAACATGATATTTAAGTCCATTTCTGAAGGGCAGCATTCAGCATAGTTCCCATCCATGGAACACACTCTGCTTTAGAGCATGAAGCACGCTATTGCTTTCTAGAGTCTCTAATACTGCATTAAACATGAGTGTGCTCAGAACAAAAGAACTGTATTTCCTACGCATATGGACCACATCTAGTTCAACTCTGCTTCGGAAACTGATACAAACCACAGATCCTGTAACATCCAATGCTTTTCAAGTTAAGAGCGAGAAACGTGTGAGCTTCATGAACGTTTTAGTTTTTTATGAGCTGAGAAGTGACTGCGTTTACCTGAACTATGTCTTGAGTGTAGGAAGACATAGAGCCTGGGATTTAACTCCATTACTGAAGGGAAACACACAGCACAGTTCTCAGCCATGAAACACACTCTGCTTTAGAGGAAGAAGCACACTCTTGCTTTCTAGAGTCTCTAATACAGCAGGAAACGTGAGTGTGCTCAAAACAAAGAACAGTGTTTCCTACTCATATGGACCACATCTAGTTCAACTCTGCTTCTGAAACTGATACAAACCACAGATCCTCTAACATCCAATGCTTTTCAGTTAAGCGCGAGAAACGTGTCAGCTTCGTGAAGGATGTAGCCTCCTTTGAGCTATAAAGGTGCTGCGTTTACATGAAACAAAGTGTTGCTTGTAGGAAGACACAGAGCCTGGGATTTAACTCCATTTCTGAAGAGCAGCACTCAGCACAGTTCCTATCCATGAAACACACTCTGCTTTAGAGCAACAAGCACGCTCTTTCTTTCTAGAGTCTGTAATACAGCAGGAACATGAGTGTGATGATAACCAAAGGACTGTGTTTCCTACACATACGGACCATATAGAGTTAAACTCTTCTTCTGAAACTGATACAAACTACAGGACCTCTAACATCCAATGTTTTTCCATTAAGCGCGAGAAACATGTGAGCTTCGTGAACGATTGTAGCTTCGTTTGTGCTGAATAGGGACTGTGTATACCCAAAAGATGTCTTGTTTGTAGGAAGACACAGAGTATGGGATTTAACACCATTTCTGAAGAGCAGCACTTAGCACAGTTCCCATCCATGAAACACACTCTGCTTCAGAGCAAGAAGCACGCACATGCTTTCTAGAGTCTGTAATACAGCAGGAACGTGAGTGTGATGATAACCAAAGGACTGTGTTTCCTACACATACAGACCATATCGAGTTCAATTCTGCTTCTGTAACTGATATAAACCACAGGACATCTAACATTCAGTGCTTTTCAGTTAAGCGCGACAAACGTGTGAGCTTTGTGAATGATGTAGCTTCGTTTGAGCCAAAAAGTGACTGCGTTTACCTGGAACGAAGTCTTGCTTGTAGGAAGACAGAGAACATGGGATTTAAGTCCATTTCTGAAGAGCAGCACTTAGCACAGTTCCCATCCATGAAACACACTCTGCTTTAGAGCAAGAAGCACGCACATGCTTTCTAGAGTCAGTAATATAGCAGGAACGTGAGTGTGATGATAACCAAAGGATTGTGTCCTACTCATACAGAACATATCGAGTTCAATTCTGCTTCTGTAACTGATATAAACCACAGGACCTCTAACATTCAGTGCTTTTCAGTTAAGCGCGAGAAACGTGTGAGCTTTGTGAATGATGTAGCTTCGTTTGAGCCAAAAAGTGACTGCGTTTACCTGGAACGAAGTCTTGCTTGTAGGAAGACAGAGAACATGGGATTTAAGTCCATTTCTGAAGAGCAGCATTCAGCACAGTTCCCATCCAAGAAACACACTCTGCTTTAGAGCATGAAGCACGCTATTGCTTTCTAGAATCTGTAATACAGCAGGAAACATGAGTGTGCTCAGAACAAAAGAACGGAGTTTCCTACACATATGGACCATATTTAGTTCAACTCAGCTTCTGAAACTGAAACAAACGACAGGTCCTCTAACATCCAATGCTTTTCATTCAAGCGCAATAAACGTGTGAGCTTCGTGAACCATGGAGCTTCCTTTGAGCTGAATAGGGACTGCGTATACCTGAAAAGATGTCTTGCATGTAGGAAGACACAGAGTATTGGATTTAACTCCATTTCTGAAGGTCAACACTCAGCACAGTTCCCATCCAAGAAACACACTCTGCTTTAGAGCAAGAAGCATGCTCTTGCTTTCTAGAATTTGTAATACAGCAGGAACGTGACTGTGATCATAACCAAAGGACTGTGTTTCCTACACATACGGACCATATCGAGTTCAACTCTGCTTCTGAAACTGATACAAACCAAAGTACCTCTAACATCCAATGCTTTTCAGTTAAGCACGAGAAACCTGTGAGCTTTGTGAAGGATGTGGCTTCGTTTGAGCTGAAAAGTGACTGCGTTTACCTGAAACTATGTCTTGCTTGTAGGAAGACAGAGAACATGATATTTAAGTCCATTTCTGAAGGGCAGCATTCAGCATAGTTCCCATCCATGAAACACACTCTGCTTTAGAGCATGAAGCACGCTATTGCTTTCTAGAGTCTCTAATACTGCATTAAACATGAGTGTGCTCAGAACAAAAGAACTGTATTTCCTACGCATATGGACCACATCTAGTTCAACTCTGCTTCGGAAACTGATACAAACCACAGATCCTGTAACATCCAATGCTTTTCAAGTTAAGAGCGAGAAACGTGTGAGCTTCATGAACGTTTTAGTTTTTTATGAGCTGAGAAGTGACTGCGTTTACCTGAACTAAGTCTTGAGTGTAGGAAGACACAGAGCCTGGGATTTAACTCCATTTCTGAAGAGCAGCACTCAGCACAGTTCCTATCCATGAAACACACTCTGCTTTAGAGCAACAAGCACGCTCTTGCTTTCTAGAGTCTGTAATACAGCAGGAACATGAGTGTGATGATAACCAAAGGACTGTGTTTCCTACACATACGGACCATACAGAGTTAAACTCTACTTCTGAAACTGGTACAAACTACAGGACCTCTAACATCCAATGTTTCTCCATTAAGCGCGAGAAACATGTGAGCTTCGTGAACGATGTAGCTTCGTTTGTGCTGAATAGGGACTGTGTATACCCAAAAGATGTCTTGTTTGTAGGAAGACACAGAGTATGGGATTTAACACCATATCTGAAGAGCAGCACTTAGCACAGTTCCCATCCATGAAACACACTCTGCTTTAGAGCAAGAAGCACGCACATGCTTTCTAGAGTCTGTAATACAGCAGGAACGTGAGTGTGATGATAACCAAAGGACTGTGTTTCCTACACATACAGACCATATCGAGTTCAATTCTGCATCTGTAACTGATATAAACCACAGGACATCTAACATTTAGTGCTTTTCAGTTAAGCGCGAGAAACGTGTGAGCTTTGTGAATGATGTAGCTTTGTTTGAGCCAAAAAGTGACTGCGTTTACCTGGAACGAAGTCTTGCTTGTAGGAAGACAGAGAACATGGGATTTAAGTCCATTTCTGAAGAGCAGCACTTAGCACAGTTCCCATCCATGAAACACACTCTGCTTTAGAGCAAGAAGCACGCACATGCTTTCTAGATTCTGTAATACAGCAGGAACGTGAGTATGATGATAACAAAGGACTGTGTTTCCTACACATACAGACCTTATCGAGTTCAATTCTGCTTCTGTAACTGATATAAACCACAGGACATCTAACATTCAGTGCTTTTCAGTTAAGCGCGAGAAACGTGTGAGCTTTGTGAATGATGTAGCTTCGTTTGAGCCAAAAAGTGACTGCGTTTACCTGGCACGAAGTCTTGCTTGTAGGAAGACAGAGAACATGGGATTTAAGTCCATTTCTGAAGAGCAGCACTTAGCACAGTTCCCATCCATGAACCACACTCTGCTTTAGAGCAAGAAGCATGCACATGCTTTCTAGAGTCTGTAATACAGCAGGAACATGAGTGTGATCATAACCAAAGGACTGTGTTTCCTACACATACGGACCATATAGAGTTAAACTCTGCTTCTGAAACTGGTACAAACTACAGGACCTCTAACATCCAATGTTTTTCCATTAAGCGCGAGAAACATGTGAGCTTCGTGAACGATGTAGCTTCGTTTGTGCTGAATACGGACTGTGTATACCCAAAAGATGTCTTGCTTGTAGGAAGACACAGAGTATGGGATTTAACACCATTTCTGAAGAGCAGCACTTAGCACAGTTCCCATCCATGAAACACACTCTGCTTTAGAGCAAGAAGCACGCACATGCTTTCTAGAGTCTGTAATACAGCAGGAATGTGAGTGTGATGATAACCAAAGGACTGTGTTTCCTACACATACAGACCATATCGAGTTCAATTCTGCATCTGTAACTGATATAAACCACAGGACATCTAACATTCAGTGCTTTTCAGTTAAGCGCGAGAAATGTGTGAGCTTTGTGAATGATGTAGCTTCGTTTGAGCCAAAAAGTGACTGCGTTTACCTGGCACGAAGTCTTGCTTGTAGGAAGACAGAGAACATGGGATTTAAGTCCATTTCTGAAGAGCAGCACTTAGCACAGTTCCCATCCATGAAACATACTCTGCTTTAGAGCAAGAAGCACACACATGCTTTCTAGAGTCTGTAATACAGCAGGAACGTGAGTGTGATGATAACCAAAGGACTGTGTTTCCTACACATACAGACCTTATCGAGTCCAATTCTGCTTCTGTAACTGATATAAACCACAGGACATCTAACATTCAGTGCTTTTCAGTTAAGCGCGAGAAATGTGTGAGCTTTGTGAATGATGTAGCTTCGTTAGAGCCAAAAAGTGACTGCGTTTACCTGGAAGGAAGTCTTGCTTGTAGGAAGACAGAGAACATGGGATTTAAGTCCATTTCTGAAGAGCAGCACTTAGCACAGTTCCCATCCATGAAACACACTCTGCTTTAGAGCAAGAAGCATGCACATGCTTTCTAGAGTCTGTAATACAGCAGGAACATGAGTGTGATCATAACCAAAGGACTGTGTTTCCTACACATACGGACCATATCGAGTTCAACTCTGCTTATGAAACTGATACAAACCAAAGGACATCTAACATCCAATGCTTTTCAGTTCAGCACGAGAAACCTGTGAGCTTTGTGAAGAATGTGGCTTCGTTTGAGCTGAGAAGTGACTGCGTTTACCTGAAAATATGTCTTGCTAGTAGGAAGACAGAGAACATGATATTTAAGTCCATTTCTGAAGGGCAGCATTCAGCACAGTTCCCATCCAAGAAACACAGTCTGCTTTAGAGCATGAAGCACGCTATTGCTTTCTAGAATCTGTAATACAGCAGGAAATATGAGTGTGCTCAGAACAAAAGAACGGTGTTTCCTACACATATGGACCATATTTAGTTCAACTCAGCTTCTGAAACTGAAACAAACGACAGGTCCTCTAACATCCAATGCTTTTCATTCAAGCGCAATAAACGTGTGAGCTTCGTGAACCATGGAGCTTCCTTTGAGCTGAATAGGGACTGCATATACCTGAAAAGATGTCTTGCTTGTAGGAAGACACAGAGTATTGGATTTAACTCCATTTCTGAAGGTCAACACTCAACACAGTTCCCATCCATCAAACACACTCTGCTTTAGAGCAAGAAGCATGCTCTTGCTTTCTAGAATTTGTAATACAGCAGGAACGTGACTGTGATCATAACCAAAGGACTGTGTTTCCTACACATACGGACCATATCGAGTTCAACTCTGCTTCTGAAACTGATACAAACCAAAGGACCTCTAACATCCAATGCTTTTCAGTTAAGCACGAGAAACCTGTGAGCTTTGTGAAGGATGTGGCTTCGTTTGAGCTGAAAAGTGACTGCGTTTACCTGAAACTATGTCTTGCTTGTAGGAAGACAGAGAACATGATATTTAAGTCCATTTCTGAAGGGCAGCATTCAGCATAGTTCCCATCCATGAAACACACTCTGCTTTAGAGCATGAAGCACGCTATTGCTTTCTAGAGTCTCTAATACTGCATTAAACATGAGTGTGCTCAGAACAAAAGAACTGTATTTCCTACGCATATGGACCACATCTAGTTCAACTCTGCTTCGGAAACTGAAACAAACCACAGATCCTGTGACATCCAATGATTTTCAAGTGAAGAGCGAGAAACGTGTGAGCTTCATGAACGTTTTAGTTTTTTATGAGCTGAGAAGTGACTGCGTTTACCTGAACTAAGTCTTGAGTGTAGGAAGACATAGAGCCTGGGATTTAACTCCATTTCTGAAGAGCAGCACTCAGCACAGTTCCTATCCATGAAACACACTCTGCTTTAGAGCAACGAGCACGCTCTTGCTTTCTAGAGTCTGTAATACAGCAGGAACATGAGTGTGATGATAACCAAAGACTGTGTTTCCTACACATACGGACCATATAGAGTTAAACTCTGCTTCTGAAACTGATACAAACTGGAGGACCTCTAACATCCAATGTTTTTCAATTAAGCACGAGAAACATGTGAGCTTCGTGAACGATGTAGCTTCGTTTGTGCTGAATAGGGACTGTGTATACCCAAAAGATGTTTTGCTTGTAGGAAGACACAGAGTATGGGATTTAAGTCCATTTCTGAAGAGCAGCACTTAGCACAGTTCCCATCCATCAAGGACACTCTGCTTTAGAGCAAGAAGCACGCACATGCTTTCCAGAGTCTGTAATACAGCAGGAACGTGAGTGTGATGATAACCAAAGGACTGTGTTTCCTACACATACAGACCATATCGAGTTCAATTCTGCTTCTGTAACTGATATAAACCACAGGACATCTAACATTCAGTGCTTTTCAGTTAAGCGCGAGAAACGTGTGAGCTTTGTGAATGATGTAGCTTCCTTTGAGCCAAAAAGTGAGTGCGTTTACCTGGAACGAAGTCTTGCTTGTAGGAAGACAGAGAACATGGGATTTAAGTCCATTTCTGAAGAGCAGCACTTAGCACAGTTCCCATCCATGAAACACACTCTGCTTTAGAGCAAGAAGCACGCACATGCTTTCTAGAGTCTGTAATACAGCAGGAACGTGAGTGTGATGATAACCAAAGGACTGTGTTTCCTACACATACAGACCATATCGAGTTCAATTCTGCTTCTGTAAATGATATAAACGACAGGACATCTAACATTCAGTGCTTTTCAGTTAAGCACGAGAAACCTGTGAGCTTTGTGAATGATGTAGCTTCGTTTGAGCCAAAAAGTGAGTGCGTTTACCTGGAACGAAGTCTTGCTTGTAGGAAGACAGAGAACATGATATTTAAGTCCATTTCTGAAGGGCAGCATTCAGCACAGTTCCCATCCAAGAAACACAGTCTGCTTTAGAGCATGAAGCACGCTATTGCTTTCTAGAATCTGTAATACAGCAGGAAATATGAGTGTGCTCAGAACAAAAGAACGGTGTTTCCTACGCATATGGACCATATTAAGTTCAACTCAGCTTCTGAAACTGAAACAAACGACAGGTCCTCTAACATCCAATGCTTTTCATTCAAGCGCAATAAACGTGTGAGCTTCGTGAACCATGGAGCTTCCTTTGAGCTGAATAGGGACTGCGTATACCTGAAAAGATGTCTTGCTTGTAGGAAGACACAGAGTATTGGATTTAACTCCATTTCTGAAGGTCAACACTCAGCACAGTTCCCATCCATCAAACACACTCTGCTTTAGAGCAAGAAGCATGCTCTTGCTTTCTAGGATTTGTAATACAGCAGGAACGTGACTGTGATCATAACCAAAGGACTGTGTTTCCTACACATACGGACCATATCGAGTTCAACTCTGCTTCTGAAACTGATACAAACCAAAGGACCTCTAACATCCAATGCTTTTCAGTTAAGCACGAGAAACCTGTGAGCTTTGTGAAGGATGTGGCTTCGTTTGAGCTGAAAAGTGACTGCGTTTACCTGAAACTATGTCTTGCTTGTAGGAAGACAGAGAACATGATATTTAAGTCCATTTCTGAAGGGCAGCATTCAGCATTGTTCCCATCCATGAAACACACTCTGCTTTAGAGCATGAAGCACGCTATTGCTTTCTAGAATCTCTAATACTGAATTAAACATGAGTGTGCTCAGAACAAAAGAACTGTATTTCCTAGGCATATGGACCACATCTAGTTCAACTCTGCTTCGGAAACTGATACAAACCACAGATCCTGTAACATCCAATGGTTTTCAAGTTAAGAGTGATAAACGTGTGAGCTTCATGAACGTTTTAGTTTTCTATGAGCTGAGAAGTGACTGCGTTTACCTGAACTAAGTCTTGAGTGTAGGAAGACACAGAGCCTGGGATTTAACTCCATTTCTGAAGAGGAGCACTCAGCACCGTTCCTATCCATGAAACACACTCTGCTTTAGAGCAACAAGCACGCTCTTGCTTTCTAGAGTCTGTAATACAGCAGGAACATGAGTGTGATGATAACCAAAGGACTGTGTTTCCTACACATACGGACCATATAGAGTTAAACTCTGCTTCTGAAACTGGTACAAACTACAGGACCTCTAACATCCAATGTTTTTCCATTAAGCGCGAGAAACATGTGAGCTTCGTGAACGATGTAGCTTCGTTTGTGCTGAATAGGGACTGTGTATACCCAAAAGATGTCTTGCTTGTAGGAAGACACAGAGTATGGGATTTAATACCATTTCTGAAGAGCAGCACTTAGCACAGTTCCCATCCATGAAACACACTCTGCTTTAGAGCAAGAAGCACGCACATGCTTTCTAGAGTCTGTAATACAGCAGGAATGTGAGTGTGATGATAACCAAAGGACTGTGTTTCCTACACATACAGACCCTATCGAGTTCAATTCTGCATCTGTAACTGATATAAACCACAGGACATCTAACATTCAGTGCTTTTCACTTAAGCGCGAGAAACGTGTGAGCTTTGTGAATGATGTAGCTTCGTTTGAGCCAAAAAGTGACTGCGTTTACCTGGCACGAAGTCTTGCTTGTAGGAAGACAGAGAACATGGGATTTAAGTCCATTTCTGAAGAGCAGCACTTAGCACAGTTCCCATCCATGAAACATACTCTGCTTTAGAGCAAGAAGCACACACATGCTTTCTAGAGTCTGTAATACAGCAGGAACGTGAGTGTGATGATAACCAAAGGACTGTGTTTCCTACACATACAGACCTTATCGAGTCCAATTCTGCTTCTGTAACTGATATAAACCACAGGACATCTAACATTCAGTGCTTTTCAGTTAAGCGCGAGAAATGTGTGAGCTTTGTGAATGATGTAGCTTCGTTAGAGCCAAAAAGTGACTGCGTTTACCTGGAAGGAAGTCTTGCTTGTAGGAAGACAGAGAACATGGGATTTAAGTCCATTTCTGAAGAGCAGCACTTAGCACAGTTCCCATCCATGAAACACACTCTGCTTTAGAGCAAGAAGCATGCACATGCTTTCTAGAGTCTGTAATACAGCAGGAACATGAGTGTGATCATAACCAAAGGACTGTGTTTCCTACACATACGGACCATATCGAGTTCAACTCTGCTTATGAAACTGATACAAACCAAAGGACATCTAACATCCAATGCTTTTCAGTTAAGCACGAGTAACCTGTGAGCTTTGTGAAGGATGTGGCTTCGTTTGAGCTGAAAAGTGACTGCGTTTACCTGAAAATATGTCTTGCTAGTAGGAAGACAGAGAACATGATATTTAAGTCCATTTCTGAAGGGCAGTATTCAGCACAGTTCCCATCCAAGAAACACAGTCTGCTTTAGAGCATGAAGCACGCTATTGCTTTCTAGAATCTGTAATACAGCAGGAAATATGAGTGTGCTCAGAACAAAAGAACGGTGTTTCCTACGCATATGGACCATATTTAGTTCAACTCAGCTTCTGAAACTGAAACAAACGACAGGTCCTCTAACATCCAATGCTTTTCATTCAAGCGCAATAAACGTGTGAGCTTCGTGAACCATGGAGCTTCCTTTGAGCTGAATAGGGACTGCGTATACCTGAAAAGATGTCTTGCTTGTAGGAAGACACAGAGTATTGGATTTAACTCCATTTCTGAAGGTCAACACTCAACACAGTTCCCATCCATCAAACACACTCTGCTTTAGAGCAAGAAGCATGCTCTTGCTTTCTAGAATTTGTAATACAGCAGGAACGTGACTGTGATCATAACCAAAGGACTGTGTTTCCTACACATACGGACCATATCGAGTTCAACTCTGCTTCTGAAACTGATACAAACCAAAGGACCTCTAACATCCAATGCTTTTCAGTTAAGCACGAGAAACCTGTGAGCTTTGTGAAGGATGTGGCTTCGTTTGAGCTGAAAAGTGACTGCGTTTACCTGAAACTATGTCTTGCTTGTAGGAAGACAGAGAACATGATATTTAAGTCCATTTCTGAAGGGCAGCATTCAGCATAGTTCCCATCCATGAAACACACTCTGCTTTAGAGCATGAAGCACGCTATTGCTTTCTAGAGTCTCTAATACTGCATTAAACATGAGTGTGCTCAGAACAAAAGAACTGTATTTCCTACGCATATGGACCACATCTATTTCAACTCTGCTTCGGAAACTGATACAAAGCACAGATCCTGTGACATCCAATGATTTTCAAGTGAAGAGCGAGAAACGTGTGAGCTTCATGAACGTTTTAGTTTTTTATGAGCTGAGAAGTGACTGCGTTTACCTGAACTAAGTCTTGAGTGTAGGAAGACATAGAGCCTGGGATTTAACTCCATTTCTGAAGAGCAGCACTCAGCACAGTTCCTATCCATGAAACACACTCTGCTTTAGAGCAACAAGCACGCTCTTGCTTTCTAGAGTCTGTAATACAGCAGGAACATGAGTGTGATGATAACCAAAGACTGTGTTTCCTACACATACGGACCATATAGAGTTAAACTCTGCTTCTGAAACTGATACAAACTGGAGGACCTCTAACATCCAATGTTTTTCAATTAAGCACGAGAAACATGTGAGCTTAGTGAACGATGTAGCTTCGTTTGTGCTGAATAGGGACTGTGTATACCCAAAAGATGTTTTGCTTGTAGGAAGACACAGAGTATGGGATTTAAGTCCATTTCTGAAGAGCAGCACTTAGCACAGTTCCCATCCATCAAGGACACTCTGTTTTAGAGCAAGAAGCACGCACATGCTTTCCAGAGTCTGTAATACAGCAGGAACGTGAGTGTGATGATAACCAAAGGACTGTGTTTCCTACACATACAGACCATATCGAGTTCAATTCTGCTTCTGTAACTGATATAAACCACAGGACATCTAACATTCAGTGCTTTTCAGTTAAGCGCGAGAAACGTGTGAGCTTTGTGAATGATGTAGCTTCCTTTGAGCCAAAAAGTGAGTGCGTTTACCTGGAACGAAGTCTTGCTTGTAGGAAGACAGAGAACATGGGATTTAAGTCCATTTCTGAAGAGCAGCACTTAGCACAGTTCCCATCCATGAAACACACTCTGCTTTAGAGCAAGAAGCACGCACATGCTTTCTAGAGTCTGTAATACAGCAGGAACGTGAGTGTGATGATAACCAAAGGACTGTGTTTCCTACACATACAGACCATATCGAGTTCAATTCTGCTTCTGTAAATGATATAAACGACAGGACATCTAACATTCAGTGCTTTTCAGTTAAGCACGAGAAACCTGTGAGCTTTGTGAATGATGTAGCTTCGTTTGAGCCAAAAAGTGAGTGCGTTTACCTGGAACGAAGTCTTGCTTGTAGGAAGACAGAGAACATGGGATTTAAGTCCATTTCTGAAGAGCAGCATTCAGCACAGTTCCCATCCAAAAAACACACTCTGCTTTAGAGCATGAAGCACGCTATTGCTTTCTAGAATCTGTAATACAGCAGGAAACATGATTGTGCTCAGAACAAAAGAACGGTGTTTCCTACACATATGGACCATATTTAATTCAACTCAGCTTCTGAAACTGAAACAAAGGACAGGTCATCTAACATCCAATGCTTTTCATTCCAGCGCAATAAACGTGTGAGCTTCGTGAACCATGTAGCTTCCTTTGAGCTGAATAGGGACTGCGTATACCTGAAAAGATGTCTTGCTTGTAGGAAGACACAGAGTATTGGATTTAACTCCATTTCTGAAGGTCAACACTCAGCACAGTTCCCATCCATCAAACACACTCTGCTTTAGAGCAAGAAGCATGCTCTTGCTTTCTAGAATTTGTAATACAGCAGGAACGTGACTGTGATCATAACCAAAGGACTGTCTTTCCTACACATACGGACCATATCGAGTTCAACTCTGCTTCTGAAACTGATACAAACCATAGGACCTCTAACATCAAATGCTTTTCAGTTAAGCACGAGAAACCTGTGAGCTTTGTGAAGGATGTGGCTTCGTTTGAGCTGAAAAGTGACTGCGTTTACCTGAAACTATGTCTTGCTTGTAGGAAGACAGAGAACATGATATTTAAGTCCATTTCTGAAGGGCAGCATTCAGCATAGTTCCCATCCATGAAACACACTCTGCTTTAGAGCATGAAGCACGCTATTGCTTTCTAGAGTCTCTAATACTGCATTAAACATGAGTGTGCTCAGAACAACATAACTGTATTTCCTACGCATATGGACCACATCTATTTCAACTCTGCTTCGGAAACTGATACAAACCACAGATCCTGTGACATCCAATGATTTTCAAGTGAAGAGCGAGAAACGTGTGAGCTTCATGAACGTTTTAGTTTTTTATGAGCTGAGAAGTGACTGCGTTTACCTGAACTAAGTCTTGAGTGTAGGAAGACATAGAGCCTGGGATTTAACTCCATTTCTGAAGAGCAGCACTCAGCACAGTTCCTATCCATGAAACACACTCTGCTTTAGAGCAACAAGCACGCTCTTGCTTTCTAGATTCTGTAATACAGCAGGAACATGAGTGTGATGATAACCAAAGACTGTGTTTCCTACACATACGGACCATATAGAGTTAATCTCTGCTTCTGAAAGTGATACAAACTGGAGGACCTCTAACATCCAATGTTTTTCAATTAAGCGCGAAAAACATGTGAGCTTCGTGAATGATGTAGCTTTGTTTGTGCTGAATAGGGACTGTGTATACCCAAAAGATGTTTTGCTTGTAGGAAGACACAGAGTATGGGATTTAAGTCCATTTCTGAAGAGCAGCACTTAGCACAGTTCCCATCCATCAAGGACACTCTGCTTTAGAGCAAGAAGCACGCACATGCTTTCCAGAGTCTGTAATACAGCAGGAACGTGAGTGTGATGATAACCAAAGGACTGTGTTTCCTACACATACAGACCATATCGAGTTCAATTCTGCTTCTGTAACTGATATAAACCACAGGACATCTAACATTCAGTGCTTTTCAGTTAAGCGCGAGAAACGTGTGAGCTTTGTGAATGATGTAGCTTCCTTTGAGCCAAAAAGTGAGTGCGTTTACCTGGAACGAAGTCTTGCTTGTAGGAAGACAGAGAACATGGGATTTAAGTCCATTTCTGAAGAGCAGCACTTAGCACAGTTCCCATCCATGAAACACACTCTGCTTTAGAGCAAGAATCACGCACATGCTTTCTAGAGTCTGTAATACAGCAGGAATGTGAGTGTGATGATAACCAAAGGACTGTGTTTCCTACACATACAGACCCTATCGAGTTCAATTCTGCTTCTGTAACTGATATAAACCACAGGACATCTAACATTCAGTGCTTTTCAGTTAAGCACGAGAAACCTGTGAGCTTTGTGAATGATGTAGCTTCGTTTGAGCCAAAAAGTGAGTGCGTTTACCTGGAACGAAGTCTTGCTTGTAGGAAGACAGAGAACATGATATTTAAGTCCATTTCTGAAGGGCAGCATTCAGCACAGTTCCCATCCAAGAAACACAGTCTGCTTTAGAGCATGAAGCACGCTATTGCTTTTTAGAATCTGTAATACAGCAGGAAATATGAGTGTGCTCAGAACAAAAGAACGGTGTTTCCTACGCATATGGACCATATTAAGTTCAACTCAGCTTCTGAAACTGAAACAAACGACAGGTCCTCTAACATCCTATGCTTTTCATTCAAGCGCAATAAACGTGTGAGCTTCGTGAACCATGGAGCTTCCTTTGAGCTGAATAGGGACTGCGTATACCTGAAAAGATGTCTTGCTTGTAGGAAGACACAGAGTATTGGATTTAACTCCATTTCTGAAGGTCAACACTCAGCACAGTTCCCATCCATCAAACACACTCTGCTTTAGAGCAAGAAGCATGCTCTTGCTTTCTAGGATTTGTAATACAGCAGGAACGTGACTGTGATCATAACCAAAGGACTGTGTTTCCTACACATACGGACCATATCGAGTTCAACTCTGCTTCTGAAACTGATACAAACCAAAGGACCTCTAACATCCAATGCTTTTCAGTTAAGCACGAGAAACCTGTGAGCTTTGTGAAGGATGTGGCTTCGTTTGAGCTGAAAAGTGACTGCGTTTACCTGAAACTATGTCTTGCTTGTAGGAAGACAGAGAACATGATATTTAAGTCCATTTCTGAAGGGCAGCATTCAGCATTGTTCCCATCCATGAAACACACTCTGCTTTAGAGCATGAAGCACGCTATTGCTTTCTAGAATCTCTAATACTGAATTAAACATGAGTGTGCTCAGAACAAAAGAACTGTATTTCCTAGGCATATGGACCACATCTAGTTCAACTCTGCTTCGGAAACTGATACAAACCACAGATCCTGTAACATCCAATGCTTTTCAAGTTAAGAGTGAGAAACGTGTGAGCTTCATGAACGTTTTAGTTTTCTATGAGCTGAGAAGTGACTGCGTTTACCTGAACTAAGTCTTGAGTGTAGGAAGACACAGAGCCTGGGATTTAACTCCATTTCTGAAGAGGAGCACTCAGCACCGTTCCTATCCATGAAACACACTCTGCTTTAGAGCAACAAGCACGCTCTTGCTTTCTAGAGTCTGTAATACAGCAGGAACATGAGTGTGATGATAACCAAAGGACTGTGTTTCCTACACATACGGACCATATAGAGTTAAACTCTGCTTCTGAAACTGGTACAAACTACAGGACCTCTAACATCCAATGTTTTTCCATTAAGCGCGAGAAACATGTGAGCTTCGTGAACGATGTAGCTTCGTTTGTGCTGAATAGGGACTGTGTATACCCAAAAGATGTCTTGCTTGTAGGAAGACACAGAGTATGGGATTTAATACCATTTCTGAAGAGCAGCACTTAGCACAGTTCCCATCCATGAAACACACTCTGCTTTAGAGCAAGAAGCACGCACATGCTTTCTAGAGTCTGTAATACAGCAGGAATGTGAGTGTGATGATAACCAAAGGACTGTGTTTCCTACACATACAGACCCTATCGAGTTCAATTCTGCATCTGTAACTGATATAAACCACAGGACATCTAACATTCAGTGCTTTTCACTTAAGCGCGAGAAACGTGTGAGCTTTGTGAATGATGTAGCTTCGTTTGAGCCAAAAAGTGACTGCGTTTACCTGGCACGAAGTCTTGCTTGTAGGAAGACAGAGAACATGGGATTTAAGTCCATTTCTGAAGAGCAGCACTTAGCACAGTTCCCATCCATGAAACATACTCTGCTTTAGAGCAAGAAGCACACACATGCTTTCTAGAGTCTGTAATACAGCAGGAACGTGAGTGTGATGATAACCAAAGGACTGTGTTTCCTACACATACAGACCTTATCGAGTCCAATTCTGCTTCTGTAACTGATATAAACCACAGGACATCTAACATTCAGTGCTTTTCAGTTAAGCGCGAGAAATGTGTGAGCTTTGTGAATGATGTAGCTTCGTTAGAGCCAAAAAGTGACTGCGTTTACCTGGAAGGAAGTCTTGCTTGTAGGAAGACAGAGAACATGGGATTTAAGTCCATTTCTGAAGAGCAGCACTTAGCACAGTTCCCATCCATGAAACACACTCTGCTTTAGAGCAAGAAGCATGCACATGCTTTCTAGAGTCTGTAATACAGCAGGAACATGAGTGTGATCATAACCAAAGGACTGTGTTTCCTACACATACGGACCATATCGAGTTCAACTCTGCTTATGAAACTGATACAAACCAAAGGACATCTAACATCCAATGCTTTTCAGTTAAGCACGAGTAACCTGTGAGCTTTGTGAAGGATGTGGCTTCGTTTGAGCTGAAAAGTGACTGCGTTTACCTGAAAATATGTCTTGCTAGTAGGAAGACAGAGAACATGATATTTAAGTCCATTTCTGAAGGGCAGTATTCAGCACAGTTCCCATCCAAGAAACACAGTCTGCTTTAGAGCATGAAGCACGCTATTGCTTTCTAGAATCTGTAATACAGCAGGAAATATGAGTGTGCTCAGAACAAAAGAACGGTGTTTCCTACGCATATGGACCATATTTAGTTCAACTCAGCTTCTGAAACTGAAACAAACGACAGGTCCTCTAACATCCAATGCTTTTCATTCAAGCGCAATAAACGTGTGAGCTTCGTGAACCATGGAGCTTCCTTTGAGCTGAATAGGGACTGCGTATACCTGAAAAGATGTCTTGCTTGTAGGAAGACACAGAGTATTGGATTTAACTCCATTTCTGAAGGTCAACACTCAACACAGTTCCCATCCATCAAACACACTCTGCTTTAGAGCAAGAAGCATGCTCTTGCTTTCTAGAATTTGTAATACAGCAGGAACGTGACTGTGATCATAACCAAAGGACTGTGTTTCCTACACATACGGACCATATCGAGTTCAACTCTGCTTCTGAAACTGATACAAACCAAAGGACCTCTAACATCCAATGCTTTTCAGTTAAGCACGAGAAACCTGTGAGCTTTGTGAAGGATGTGGCTTCGTTTGAGCTGAAAAGTGACTGCGTTTACCTGAAACTATGTCTTGCTTGTAGGAAGACAGAGAACATGATATTTAAGTCCATTTCTGAAGGGCAGCATTCAGCATAGTTCCCATCCATGAAACACACTCTGCTTTAGAGCATGAAGCACGCTATTGCTTTCTAGAGTCTCTAATACTGCATTAAACATGAGTGTGCTCAGAACAAAAGAACTGTATTTCCTACGCATATGGACCACATCTATTTCAACTCTGCTTCGGAAACTGATACAAACCACAGATCCTGTGACATCCAATGATTTTCAAGTGAAGAGCGAGAAACGTGTGAGCTTCATGAACGTTTTAGCTTTTTATGAGCTGAGAAGTGACTGCGTTTACCTGAACTAAGTCTTGAGTGTAGGAAGACATAGAGCCTGGGATTTAACTCCATTTCTGAAGAGCAGCACTCAGCACAGTTCCTATCCATGAAACACACTCTGCTTTAGAGCAACAAGCACGCTCTTGCTTTCTAGAGTCTGTAATACAGCAGGAACATGAGTGTGATGATAACCAAAGACTGTGTTTCCTACACATACGGACCATATAGAGTTAAACTCTGCTTCTGAAACTGATACAAACTGGAGGACCTCTAACATCCAATGTTTTTCAATTAAGCACGAGAAACATGTGAGCTTAGTGAACGATGTAGCTTCGTTTGTGTTGAATAGGGACTGTGTATACCCAAAAGATGTTTTGCTTGTAGGAAGACACAGAGTATGGGATTTAAGTCCATTTCTGAAGAGCAGCACTTAGCACAGTTCCCATCCATCAAGGACACTCTGTTTTAGAGCAAGAAGCACGCACATGCTTTCCAGAGTCTGTAATACAGCAGGAACGTGAGTGTGATGATAACCAAAGGACTGTGTTTCCTACACATACAGACCATATCGAGTTCAATTCTGCTTCTGTAACTGATATAAACCACAGGACATCTAACATTCAGTGATTTTCAGTTAAGCGCGAGAAACGTGTGAGCTTTGTGAATGATGTAGCTTCCTTTGAGCCAAAAAGTGAGTGCGTTTACCTGGAACGAAGTCTTGCTTGTAGGAAGACAGAGAACATGGGATTTAAGTCCATTTCTGAAGAGCAGCACTTAGCACAGTTCCCATCCATGAAACACACTCTGCTTTAGAGCAAGAAGCACGCACATGCTTTCTAGAGTCTGTAATACAGCAGGAACGTGAGTGTGATGATAACCAAAGGACTGTGTTTCCTACACATACAGACCATATCGAGTTCAATTCTGCTTCTGTAAATGATATAAACGACAGGACATCTAACATTCAGTGCTTTTCAGTTAAGCACGAGAAACCTGTGAGCTTTGTGAATGATGTAGCTTCGTTTGAGCCAAAAAGTGAGTGCGTTTACCTGGAACGAAGTCTTGCTTGTAGGAAGACAGAGAACATGGGATTTAAGTCCATTTCTGAAGAGCAGCATTCAGCACAGTTCCCATCCAAAAAACACACTCTGCTTTAGAGCATGAAGCACGCTATTGCTTTCTAAAATCTGTAATACAGCAGGAAACATGATTGTGCTCAGAACAAAAGAACGGTGTTTCCTTCACATATGGACCATATTTAATTCAACTCAGCTTCTGAAACTGAAACAAACGACAGGTCATCTAACATCCAATGCTTTTCATTCCAGCGCAATAAACGTGTGAGCTTCGTGAACCATGTAGCTTCCTTTGAGCTGAATAGGGACTGCGTATACCTGAAAAGATGTCTTGCTTGTAGGAAGACACAGAGTATTGGATTTAACTCCATTTCTGAAGGTCAACACTCAGCACAGTTCCCATCCATCAAACACACTCTGCTTTAGAGCAAGAAGCATGCTCTTGCTTTCTAGAATTTGTAATACAGCAGGAACGTGACTGTGATCATAACCAAAGGACTGTCTTTCCTACACATACGGACCATATCGAGTTCAACTCTGCTTCTGAAACTGATACAAACCATAGGACCTCTAACATCAAATGCTTTTCAGTTAAGCACGAGAAACCTGTGAGCTTTGTGAAGGATGTGGCTTCGTTTGAGCTGAAAAGTGACTGCGTTTACCTGAAACTATGTCTTGCTTGTAGGAAGACAGAGAACATGATATTTAAGTCCATTTCTGAAGGGCAGCATTCAGCATAGTTCCCATCCATGAAACACACTCTGCTTTAGAGCATGAAGCACGCTATTGCTTTCTAGAGTCTCTAATACTGCATTAAACATGAGTGTGCTCAGAACAACATAACTGTATTTCCTACGCATATGGACCACATCTATTTCAACTCTGCTTCGGAAACTGATACAAACCACAGATCCTGTGACATCCAATGATTTTCAAGTGAAGAGCGAGAAACGTGTGAGCTTCATGAACGTTTTAGTTTTTTATGAGCTGAGAAGTGACTGCGTTTACCTGAACTAAGTCTTGAGTGTAGGAAGACATAGAGCCTGGGATTTAACTCCATTTCTGAAGAGCAGCACTCAGCACAGTTCCTATCCATGAAACACACTCTGCTTTAGAGCAACAAGCACGCTCTTGCTTTCTAGATTCTGTAATACAGCAGGAACATGAGTGTGATGATAACCAAAGACTGTGTTTCCTACACATACGGACCATATAGAGTTAATCTCTGCTTCTGAAAGTGATACAAACTGGAGGACCTCTAACATCCAATGTTTTTCAATTAAGCGCGAAAAACATGTGAGCTTCGTGAATGATGTAGCTTTGTTTGTGCTGAATAGGGACTGTGTATACCCAAAAGATGTTTTGCTTGTAGGAAGACACAGAGTATGGGATTTAAGTCCATTTCTGAAGAGCAGCACTTAGCACAGTTCCCATCCATCAAGGACACTCTGCTTTAGAGCAAGAAGCACGCACATGCTTTCCAGAGTCTGTAATACAGCAGGAACGTGAGTGTGATGATAACCAAAGGACTGTGTTTCCTACACATACAGACCATATCGAGTTCAATTCTGCTTCTGTAACTGATATAAACCACAGGACATCTAACATTCAGTGCTTTTCAGTTAAGCGCGAGAAACGTGTGAGCTTTGTGAATGATGTAGCTTCCTTTGAGCCAAAAAGTGAGTGCGTTTACCTGGAACGAAGTCTTGCTTGTAGGAAGACAGAGAACATGGGATTTAAGTCCATTTCTGAAGAGCAGCACTTAGCACAGTTCCCATCCATGAAACACACTCTGCTTTAGAGCAAGAATCACGCACATGCTTTCTAGAGTCTGTAATACAGCAGGAATGTGAGTGTGATGATAACCAAAGGACTGTGTTTCCTACACATACAGACCCTATCGAGTTCAATTCTGCTTCTGTAACTGATATAAACCACAGGACATCTAACATTCAGTGCTTTTCATTTAAGCGCGAGAAACGTGTGAGCTTTGTGAATGATGTAGCTTCGTTTGAGCCAAAAAGTGAGTGCTTTTACCTGGAACGAAGTCTTGCTTGTAGGAAGACAGAGAACATGGGATTTAAGTCCATTTCTGAAGAGCAGCATTCAGCACAGTTCCCATCCAAGAAACACACTCTGCTTTAGAGCATGAAGCACGCTATTGCTTTCTAGAATCTGTAATACATCAGGAAACATGAGTGTGCTCAGAACAAAAGAACGGTGTTTCCTACACATATGGACCATATTTAGTTCAACTCAGCTTCTGAAACTGAAACAAACGACAGGTCCTCTAACATCCAATGCTTTTCATTCCAGCGCAATAAACGTGTGAGCTTCGTGAACCATGTAGCTTCCTTTGAGCTGAATAGGGACTGCGTATACCTGAAAAGATGTCTTGCTTGTAGGAAGACACAGAGTATTGGATTTAACTCCATTTCTGAAGGTCAACACTCAGCACAGTTCCCATCCATCAAACACACTCTGCTTTAGAGCAAGAAGCATGCTCTTGCTTTCTAGAATTTGTAATACAGCAGGAACGTGACTGTGATCATAACCAAAAGAATGTCTTTCCTACACATACGGACCATATCGAGTTCAACTCTGCTTCTGAAACTGATACAAACCAAAGGACCTCTAACATCCAATGCTTTTCAGTTAAGCACGAGAAACCTGTGAGCTTTGTGAAGGATGTGGCTTCGTTTGAGCTGAAAAGTGACTGCGTTTACCTGAAACTATGTCTTGCTTGTAGGAAGACAGAGAACATGATATTTAAGTCCATTTCTGAAGGGCAGCATTCAGCATAGTCCCCATCCATGAAACACACTCTGCTTTAGAGCATGAAGCACGCTATTGCTTTCTAGAGTCTCTAATACTGCATTAAACATGAGTGTGCTCAGAACAAAAGAACTGTATTTCCTACGCATATGGACCACATCTATTTCAACTCTGCTTCGGGAACTGATACAAACCACAGATCCTGTGACATCCAATGCTTTTCAAGTGAATAGCGAGAAACGTGTGAGCTTCATGAACGTTTTAATTTTTTATGAGCTGAGAAGTGACTGCGTTTACCTGAACTAAGTCTTGAGTGTAGGAAGACATAGAGCCTGGGATTTAACTCCATTTCTGAAGGGAAACACACAGCACAGTTCTCAGCCATGAAACACACTCTGCTTTAGAGCAACAAGCACGCTCTTGCTTTCTAGAGTCTCTAATACAGCAGGAAACGTGAGTGTGCTCAAAACAAAGAACAGTGTTTCCTACTCATATGGACCACATCTAGTTCAACTCTGCTTCTGAAACTGATACAAACCACAGATCCTCTAACATCCAATGCTTTTCAGTTAAGCACGAGAAACGTGTCAGCTTCGTGAAGGATGTAGCCTCCTTTGAGCTATAAAGGGTCTGCGTTTACATGAAACAAAGTGTTGCTTGTAGGAAGACACATAGCCTGGGATTAAACTCCATTTCTGAAGAGCAGCACTCAGCACAGTTCCTATCCATGAAACACACTCTGCTTTAGAGCAACAAGCACGCTCTTGCTTTCTAGAGTCTGTAATACAGCAGGAACATGAGTGTGATGATAACCAAAGGACTGTGTTTCCTACACATACGGACCATATAGAGTTAAACTCTGCTTCTGAAACTGGTACAAACTACAGGACCTCTAAATCCAATGTTTTTCCATTAAGCGCGAGAAACATGTGAGCTTCGTGAACGATGTAGCTTCGTTTGTGCTGAATAGGGACTGTGTATACCCAAAAGATGTCTTGCTTGTAGGAAGACACAGAGTATTTGATTTAACACCATTTCTGAAGAGCAGCACTTAGCACAGTTCCCATCCATGAAACACACTCTGCTTTAGAGCAAGAAGCACGCACATGCTTTCTAGAGTCTGTAATACAGCAGGAACGTGAGTGTGATGATAACCAAAGGACTGTGTTTCCTACACATACAGACCATATCGAGTTCAATTCTGCATCTGTAACTGATATAAACCACAGGACATCTAACATTCAGTGCTTTTCAGTTAAGCGCGAGAAACGTGTGAGCTTTGTGAATGATGTAGCTTCGTTTGAGCCAAAAAGTGACTGCGTTTACCTGGCACGAAGTCTTGCTTGTAGGAAGACAGAGAACATGGGATTTAAGTCCATTTCTGAAGAGCAGCACTTAGCACAGTTCCCATCCATGAAACATACTCTGCTTTAGAGCAAGAAGCACACACATGCTTTCTAGAGTCTGTAATACAGCAGGAACGTGAGTGTGATGATAACCAAAGGACTGTGTTTCCTACACATACAGACCTTATCGAGTCCAATTCTGCTTCTGTAACTGATATAAACCACAGGACATCTAACATTCAGTGCTTTTCAGTTAAGCGCGAGAAATGTGTGAGCTTTGAGAATGATGTAGCTTCGTTAGAGCCAAAAAGTGACTGCGTTTACCTGGAAGGAAGTCTTGCTTGTAGGAAGACAGAGAACATGGGATTTAAGTCCATTTCTGAAGAGCAGCACTTAGCACAGTTCCCATCCATGAAACACACTCTGCTTTAGAGCAAGAAGCATGCACATGCTTTCTAGAGTCTGTAATACAGCAGGAACATGAGTGTGATCATAACCAAAGGACTGTGTTTCCTACACATACGGACCTTATCGAGTTCAACTCTGCTTATGAAACTGATACAAACCAAAGGACATCTAACATCCAATGCTTTTCAGTTAAGCACGAGAAACCTGTGAGCTTTGTGATGGATGTAGCTTCGTTTGAGCTGAAAAGTGACTGCGTTTACCTGAAAATATGTCTTGCTAGTAGGAAGACAGAGAACATGATATTTAAGTCCATTTCTGAAGGGCAGCATTCAGCACAGTTCCCATCCAAGAAACACAGTCTGATTTAGAGCATGAAGCACGCTATTGCTTTCTAGAATCTGTAATACAGCAGGAAACATGAGTGTGCTCAGAACAAAAGAACGGTGTTTCCTACACATATGGACCATATTTAGTTCAACTCAGCTTCTGAAACTGAAACAAACGACAGGTCCTCTAACATCCAATGCTTTTCATTCAAGCGCAATAAACGTGTGAGCTTCGTGAACCATGGAGCTTCCTTTGAGCTGAATAGGGACTGCATATACCTGAAAAGATGTCTTGCTTGTAGGAAGACACAGAGTATTGGATTTAACTCCATTTCTGAAGGTCAACACTCAACACAGTTCCCATCCATCAAACACACTCTGCTTTAGAGCAAGAAGCATGCTCTTGCTTTCTAGAATTTGTAATACAGCAGGAACGTGACTGTGATCATAACCAAAGGACTGTCTTTCCTACACATACGGACCATATCGAGTTCAACTCTGCTTCTGAAACTGATACAAACCAAAGGACCTCTAACATCCAATGCTTTTCAGTTAAGCACGAGAAACCTGTGAGCTTTGTGAAGGATGTGGCTTCGTTTGAGCTGAAAAGTGACTGCGTTTACCTGAAACTATGTCTTGCTTGTAGGAAGACAGAGAACATGATATTTAAGTCCATTTCTGAAGGGCAGCATTCAGCATAGTTCCCATCCATGAAACACACTCTGCTTTAGAGCATGAAGCACGCTATTGCTTTCTAGAGTCTCTAATACTGCATTAAACATGAGTGTGCTCAGAACAAAATAACTGTATTTCCTACGCATATGGACCACATCTATTTCAACTCTGCTTCGGAAACTGATACAAACCACAGATCCTGTGACATCCAATGATTTTCAAGTGAAGAGCGAGAAACGTGTGAGCTTCATGAACGTTTTAGTTTTTTATGAGCTGAGAAGTGACTGCGTTTACCTGAACTAAGTCTTGAGTGTAGGAAGACATAGAGCCTGGGATTTAACTCCATTTCTGAAGAGCAGCACTCAGCACAGTTCCTATCCATGAAACACACTCTGCTTTAGAGCAACAAGCACGCTCTTGCTTTCTAGAGTCTGTAATACAGCAGGAACATGAGTGTGATGATAACCAAAGACTGTGTTTCCTACACATACGGACCATATAGAGTTAAACTCTGCTTCTGAAACTGATACAAACTGGAGGACCTCTAACATCCAATGTTTTTCAATTAAGCACGAGAAACATGTGAGCTTCGTGAACGATGTAGCTTCGTTTGTGCTGAATAGGGACTGTGTATACCCAAAAGATGTTTTGCTTGTAGGAAGACACAGAGTATGGGATTTAAGTCCATTTCTGAAGAGCAGCACTTAGCACAGTTCCCATCCATCAAGGACACTCTGCTTTAGAGCAAGAAGCACGCACATGCTTTCCAGAGTCTGTAATACAGCAGGAACGTGAGTGTGCTGATAACCAAAGGACTGTGTTTCCTACACATACAGACCATATCGAGTTCAATTCTGCTTCTGTAACTGATATAAACCACAGGACATCTAACATTCAGTGCTTTTCAGTTAAGCGCGAGAAACGTGTGAGCTTTGTGAATGATGTAGCTTCCTTTGAGCCAAAAAGTGAGTGCGTTTACCTGGAACGAAGTCTTGCTTGTAGGAAGACAGAGAACATGGGATTTAAGTCCATTTCTGAAGAGCAGCACTTAGCACAGTTCCCATCCATGAAACACACTCTGCTTTAGAGCAAGAAGCACGCACATGCTTTCTAGAGTCTGTAATACAGCAGGAACGTGAGTGTGATGATAACCAAAGGACTGTGTTTCCTACACATACATACCATATCGAGTTCAATTCTGCTTCTGTAAATGATATAAACGACAGGACATCTAACATTCAGTGCTTTTCAGTTAAGCACGAGAAACCTGTGAGCTTTGTGAATGATGTAGCTTCGTTTGAGCCAAAAAGTGAGTGCGTTTACCTGGAACGAAGTCTTGCTTGTAGGAAGACAGAGAACATGGGATTTAAGTCCATTTCTGAAGAGCAGCATTCAGCACAGTTCCCATCCAAAAAACACACTCTGCTTTAGAGCATGAAGCACGCTATTGCTTTCTAGAATCTGTAATACAGCAGGAAACATGATTGTGCTCAGAACAAAAGAACGGTGTTTCCTACACATATGGACCATATTTAATTCAACTCAGCTTCTGAAACTGAAACAAACGACAGGTCATCTAACATCCAATGCTTTTCATTCCAGCGCAATAAACGTGTGAGCTTCGTGAACCATGTAGCTTCCTTTGAGCTGAATAGGGACTGCGTATACCTGAAAAGATGTCTTGCTCGTAGGAAGACACAGAGTATTGGATTTAACTCCATTTCTGAAGGTCAACACTCAGCACAGTTCCCATCCATCAAACACACTCTGCTTTAGAGCAAGAAGCATGCTCTTGCTTTCTAGAATTTGTAATACAGCAGGAACGTGACTGTGATCATAACCAAAGGACTGTCTTTCCTACACATACGGACCATATCGAGTTCAACTCTGCTTCTGAAACTGATACAAACCAAAGGACCTCTAACATCAAATGCTTTTCAGTTAAGCACGAGAAACCTGTGAGCTTTGTGAAGGATGTGGCTTCGTTTGAGCTGAAAAGTGACTGCGTTTACCTGAAACAATGTCTTGCTTGTAGGAAGACAGAGAACATGATATTTAAGTCCATTTCTGAAGGGCAGCATTCAGCATAGTTTCCATCCATGAAACACACTCTGCTTTAGAGCATGAAGCACGCTATTGCTTTCTAGAGTCTCTAATACTGCATTAAACATGAGTGTGCTCAGAACAACATAACTGTATTTCCTACGCATATGGACCACATCTATTTCAACTCTGCTTCGGAAACTGATACAAACCACAGATCCTGTGACATCCAATGATTTTCAAGTGAAGAGCGAGAAACGTGTGAGCTTCATGAACGTTTTAGTTTTTTATGAGCTGAGAAGTGACTGCGTTTACCTGAACTAAGTCTTGAGTGTAGGAAGACATAGAGCCTGGGATTTAACTCCATTTCTGAAGAGCAGCACTCAGCACAGTTCCTATCCATGAAACACACTCTGCTTTAGAGTATCAAGCACGCTCTTGCTTTCTAGAGTCTGTAATACAGCAGGAACATGAGTGTGATGATAACCAAAGACTGTGTTTCCTACACATACGGACCATATAGAGTTAAACTCTGCTTCTGAAACTGATACAAACTGGAGGACCTCTAACATCCAATGTTTTTCAATTAAGCACGAGAAACATGTGAGCTTCGTGAACGATGTAGCTTCGTTTGTGCTGAATAGGGACTGTGTATACCCAAAAGATGTTTTGCTTGTAGGAAGACACAGAGTATGGGATTTAAGTCCATTTCTGAAGAGCAGCACTTAGCACAGTTCCCATCCATCAAGGACACTCTGCTTTAGAGCAAGAAGCACGCACATGCTTTCCAGAGTCTGTAATACAGCAGGAACGTGAGTGTGATGATAACCAAAGGACTGTGTTTCCTACACATACAGACCATATCGAGTTCAATTCTGCTTCTGTAACTGATATAAACCACAGGACATCTAACATTCAGTGCTTTTCAGTTAAGCGCGAGAAACGTGTGAGCTTTGTGAATGATGTAGCTTCGTTTGAGCCAAAAAGTGACTGCGTTTACCTGGAACGAAGTCTTGCTTGTAGGAAGACAGAGAACATTGGATTTAAGTCCATTTCTGAAGAGCAGCACTTAGCACAGTTCCCATCCATGAAACACACTCTGCTTTAGAGCAAGAAGCACGCACATGCTTTCTAGAGTCTGTAATACAGCAGGAATGTGAGTGTGATGATAACCAAAGGACTGTGTTTCCTACACATACAGACCCTATCGAGTTCAATTCTGCTTCTGTAAATGATATAAACCACAGGACATCTAACATTCAGTGCTTTTCAGTTAAGCGCGAGAAACGTGTGAGCTTTGTGAATGATGTAGCTTCGTTTGAGCCAAAAAGTGAGTGCGTTTACCTGGAACGAAGTCTTGCTTGTAGGAAGACAGAGAACATGGGATTTAAGTCCATTTCTGAAGAGCAGCATTCAGCACAGTTCCCATCCAAGAAACACACTCTGCTTTAGAGCATGAAGCACGCTATTGCTTTCTAGAATCTGTAATACAGCAGGAAACATGAGTGTGCTCAGAACAAAAGAACGGTGTTTCCTACACATATGGACCATATTTAGTTCAACTCAGCTTCTGAAACTGAAACAAACGACAGGTCCTCTAACATCCAATGCTTTTCATTCCAGCGCAATAAACGTGTGAGCTTCGTGAACCATGTAGCTTCCTTTGAGCTGAATAGGGACTGCGTATACCTGAAAAGATGTCTTGCTTGTAGGAAGACACATAGTATTGGATTTAACTCCATTTCTGAAGGTCAACACTCAGCACAGTTCCCATCCATCAAACACACTCTGCTTTAGAGCAAGAAGCATGCTCTTGCTTTCTAGGATTTGTAATACAGCAGGAACGTGACTGTGATCATAACCAAAAGACTGTCTTTCCTACACATACGGACCATATCGAGTTCAACTCTGCTTCTGAAACTGATACAAACCAAAGGACCTCTAACATCCAATGCTTTTCAGTTAAGCACGAGAAACCTGTGAGCTTTGTGAAGGATGTGGCTTCGTTTGAGCTGAAAAGTGACTGCGTTTACCTGAAACTATGTCTTGCTTGTAGGAAGACGGAGAACATGATATTTAAGTCCATTTCTGAAGGGCAGCATTCAGCATAGTTCCCATCCATGAAACATACTCTGCTTTAGAGCATGAAGCACGCTATTGCTTTCTAGAGTCTCTAATACTGCATTAAACATGAGTGTGCTCAGAACAAAAGAACTGTATTTCCTATGCATATGGACCACATCTAGTTCAACTCTGCTTCGGAAACTGATACAAACCACAGATCCTGTAACATCCAATGCTTTTCAAGTTAAGAGCGAGAAACGTGTGAGCTTCATGAACGTTTTAGTTTTTTATGAGCTGAGAAGTGACTGTGTTTACCTGAACTAAGTCTTGAGTGTAGGAAGACATAGAGCCTGGGATTTAACTCCATTTCTGAAGGGAAACACACAGCACAGTTCTCAGCCATGAAACACACTCTGCTTTAGAGGAAGAAGCACGCTCTTGCTTTCTAGAGTCTCTAATACAGCAGGAAACGTGAGTGTGCTCAAAACAAAGAACAGTGTTTCCTACTCATATGGACCACATCTAGTTCAACTCTGCTTCTGAAACTGATACAAACCACAGATCCTCTAACATCCAATGCTTTTCAGTTAAGCGCGAGAAACGTGTCAGCTTCGTGAAGGATGTAGCCTCCTTTGAGCTATAAAGGGTCTGCATTTACATGAAACAAAGTGTTGCTTGTAGGAAGACACAGAGCCTGGGATTTAACTCCATTTCTGAAGAGCAGCACTCAGCACAGTTCCTATCCAATGAACACACTCTGCTTTAGAGCAACAAGCACGCTCTTGCTTTCTAGAGTCTGTAATACAGCAGGAACATGAGTGTGATGATAACCAAAGGACTGTGTTTCCTACACATACGGACCATATAGAGTTAAACTCTGCTTCTGAAACTGATACAAACTGCAGGACCTCTAACATCCAATGTTTTTCCATTAAGCGCGAGAAACATGTGAGCTTCGTGAACGATGTAGCTTCGTTTGTGCTGAATAGGGACTGTGTATACCCAAAAGATGTCTTGCTTGTAGGAAGACACAGAGTATGGGATTTAACACCATTTCTGAAGAGCAGCACTTAGCACAGTTCCCATCCATGAATCACACTCTGCTTTAGAGCAAGAAGCACGCACATGCTTTCTAGAGTCTGTAATACAGCAGGAACGTGAGTGTGATGATAACCAAAGGACTGTGTTTCCTACACATACAGACCATATCGAGTTCAATTCTGCTTCTATAACTGATATAAACCACAGGAAATCTAACATTCAGTGCTTTTCAGTTAAGCGCGAGAAACGTGTGAGCTTTGTGAATGATGTAGCTTCGTTTGAGCCAAAAAGTGACTGCGTTTACCTGGAACGAAGTCTTGCTTGTAGGAAGACAGAGAACATGGGATTTAAGTCCATTTCTGAAGAGCAGCACTTAGCACAGTTCCCATCCATGAAACACACTCTGCTTTAGAGCAAGAAGCACGCACATGCTTTCTAGAGTCTGTAATACAGCAGGAACGTGAGTGTGATGATAACCAAAGGACTGTGTTTCCTACACATACAGACCATATCGAGTTCAATTCTGCTTCTGTAACTGATATAAACCACAGGACATCTAACATTCAGTGCTTTTCAGTTAAGCGCGAGAAACGTGTGAGCTTTGTGAATGATGTAGCTTCGTTTGAGCCAAAAAGTGAGTGCGTTTACCTGGAACGAAGTCTTGCTTGTAGGAAGACAGAGAACATGGGATATAAGTCCATTTCTGAAGAGCAGCATTCAGCACAGTTCCCATCCAAGAAACACACTCTGCTTTAGAGCATGAAGCACGCTATTGCTTTCTAGAATCTGTAATACAGCAGGAAACATGAGTGTGCTCAGAACAAAAGAACGGTGTTTCCTACACATAAGGACCATATTTAGTTCAACTCAGCTTCTGAAACTGAAACAAACGACAGGTCCTCTAACATCCAATGCTTTTCTTTCAAGCGCAATAAACGTGTGAGCTTCTTGATCCATGGAGCTTCCCTTGAGCTGAATAGGGACTGCGTATACCGGAAAAGATGTCTTGCTTGTAGGAAGACACAGAGTATTGGATTTAACTCCATTTCTGAAGGTCAACACTCAGCACAGTTCCCATCCATCAAACACACTCTGCTTTAGAGCAAGAAGCATGCTCTTGCTTTCTAGAATTTGTAATACAGCAGGAACGTGACTGTGATCATAACCAAAGGACTGTGTTTCCTACACATATGGACCATATCGAGATCAACTCTGCTTCTGAAACTGATACAAACCAAAGGACCTCTAACATCCAATGCTTTTCAGTTAAGCACGAGAAACCTGTGAGCTTTGTTAAGGATGTGGCTTCGTTTGAGCTGAAAAGTGACTGCGTTTACCTGAAACTATCACTTGCTTGTAGGAAGACGGAGAACATGATATTTAAGTCCATTTCTGAAGGGCAGCATTCAGCATAGTTCCCATCCATGAAACATACTCTGCTTTAGAGCATGAAGCACGCTATTGCTTTCTAGAGTCTCTAATACTGCATTAAACATGAATGTGCTCAGAACAAAAGAACTGTATTTCCTATGCATATGGACCACATCTAGTTCAACTCTGCTTCGGAAACTGATACAAACCACAGATCCTGTAACATCCAATGCTTTTCAAGTTAAGAGCGAGAAACGTGTGAGCTTCATGAACGTTTTAGTTTTTTATGAGCTGAGAAGTGACTGCGTTTACCTGAACTAAGTCTTGAGTGTAGGAAGACATAGAGCCTGGGATTTAACTCCATTTCTGAAGGGAAACACACAGCACAGTTCTCAGCCATGAAACACACTCTGCTTTAGAGGAAGAAGCACGCTCTTGCTTTCTAGAGTCTCTAATACAGCAGGAAACGTGAGTGTGCTCAAAACAAAGAACAGTGTTTCCTACTCATATGGACCACATCTAGTTCAACTCTGCTTCTGAAACTGATACAAACCACAGATCCTCTAACATCCAATGCTTTTCAGTTAAGCGCGAGAAACGTGTCAGCTTCGTGAAGGATGTAGCCTCCTTTGAGCTATAAAGGGTCTGCGTTTACATGAAACAAAGTGTTGCTTGTAGGAAGACACAGAGCCTGGGATTTAACTCCATTTCTGAAGAGCAGCTCTCAGCACAGTTCCTATCCATGAAACACACTCTGCTTTAGAGCAACAAGCACGCTCTTGCTTTCTAGAGTCTGTAATACAGCAGGAACATGAGTGTGATGATAACCAAAGGACTGTGTTTCCTACACATACGGACCATATAGAGTTAAACTCTGCTTCTGAAACTGATACAAACTGCAGGACCTCTAACATCCAATGTTTTTCCATTAAGCGCGAGAAACATGTGAGCTTCGTGAACGATATAGCTTCGTTTGTGCTGAATAGGGACTGTGTATACCCAAAAGATGTTTTGCTTGTAGGAAGAAACAGAGTATGGGATTTAAGTCCATTTCTGAAGAGCAGCACTTAGCACAGTTCCCATCCATCAAGGACACTCTGCTTTAGAGCAAGAAGCACGCACATGCTTTCCAGAGTCTCTAATACAGCAGGAACGTGAGTGTGATGATAACCAAAGGACTGTGTTTCCTACACATACAGACCATATCGAGTTCAATTCTGCTTCTGTAACTGATATAAACCACAGGAGATCTAACATTCAGTGCTTTTCAGTTAAGCGCGAGAAACGTGTGAGCTTTGTGAATGATGTAGCTTCGTTTGAGCCAAAAAGTGAGTGCGTTTACCTGGAACGAAGTCTTGCTTGTAGGAAGACAGAGAACATGGGATTTAAGTCCATTTCTGAAGGGCAGCATTCAGCACAGTTCCCATCCAAGAAACACACTCTGCTTTAGAGCATGAAGCACGCTATTGCTTTCTAGAATCTGTAATACAGCAGGAAACATGAGTGTGCTCAGAACAATAGAACGGTGTTTCCTACACATATGGACCATATTTAGTTCAACTCAGCTTCTGAAACTGAAACAAACGACAGGTCCTCTAACATCCAATGCTTTTCATTCAAGCGCAATAAACGTGTGAGCTTCGTGAACCATGTAGCTTCCTTTGAGCTGAATAGGGACTGCGTATACCTGAAAAGATGTCTTGCTTGTAGGAAGACACAGAGTATTGGATTTAACTCCATTTCTGAAGGTCAACACTCAGCACAGTTCCCATCCATCAAACACACTCTGCTTTAGAGCAAGAAGCATGCTCTTGCTTTCTAGAATTTGTAATACAGCAGGAACGTGACTGTGATCATAACCAAAGGACTGTGTTTCCTACACATACGGACCATATCGAGTTCAACTCTGCTTCTGAAACTGATACAAACCAAAGGACCTCTAACATCCAATGCTTTTCAGTTAAGCACGAGAAACCTGTGAGCTTTGTGAAGGATGTGGCTTCGTTTGAGCTGAAAAGTGACTGCGTTTACCTGAAACTATGTCTTGCTTGTAGGAAGACAGAGAACATGATGTTTAAGTCCATTTCTGAACGGCAGCATTCAGCATAGTTCCCATCCATGAAACACACTCTGCTTTAGAGCATGAAGCACGCTATTGCTTTCTAGAGTCTCTAATACTGCATTAAACATGAGTGTGCTCAGAACAAAAGAACTGTATTTCCTACGCATATGGACCACATCTATTTCAACTCTGCTTCGGAAACTGATACAAACCACAGATCCTGGACATCCAATGCTTTTCAAGTGAAGAGCGAGAAACGTGTGAGCTTCATGAACGTTTTAGTTTTTTATGAGCTGAGAAGTGACTGCGTTTACCTGAACTAATTCTTGAGTGTAGGAAGACATAGAGCCTGGGATTTAACTCCATTTCTGAAGGGAAACACACAGCACAGTTCTCAGCCATGAAACACACTCTGCTTTAGAGGAAGAAGCACGCTCTTGCTTTCTAGAGTCTCTAATACAGCAGGAAACGTGAGTATGCTCAAAACAAAGAACAGTGTTTCCTACTCATATGGACCACATCTAGTTCAACTCTGCTTCTGAAATTGATACAAACCACAGATCCTCTAACATCCAATGCTTTTCAGTTAAGCGCGAGAAACATGTGAGCTTCGTGAACGATGTAGCCTCCTTTGAGCTATAAAGGGGCTGCGTTTACATGAAACAAAGTGTTGCTTGTAGGAAGACACAGATCCTGGGATTTAACTCCATTTCTGAAGAGCAGCACTCAGCACAGTTCCATTCCATGAAACACACTCTGCTTTAGAGAAACAAGCACGCTCTTGCTTGCTAGAGTCTGTAATACAGCAGGAACATGAGTGTGATGATAACCAAAGGACTGTGTTTCCTACACATACGGACCATATTGAGTTAAACTCTGCTTCTGAAACTGATACAAACTACAGGACCTCTAACATCCAATGTTTTTCCATTAAGCGCAGGAAACATGTGAGCTTTGTGAACGATGTAGCTTCGTTTGTGCTGAATAGGGACTGTGTATACCCAAAAGATGTCTTGCTTGTAGGAAGACACAGAGTATGGGATTTAACACCATTTCTGAAGAGCAGCACTTAGCACAGTTCCCATCCATGTAACACACTCTGTTTTAGAGAAAGAAGCACACACATGCTTTCTACAGTCTGTAATACAGCAGGAACGTGAGTGTGATGATAACCAAAGGACTGTGTTTCCTACACATACAGACCATATCGAGTTCAATTCTGCTTCTGTAACTGATATAAACCACAGGACATCTAACATTCAGTGCTTTTCAGTTAAGCGCGAGAAACGTGTGAGCTTTGTGAATGATGTAGCTTCGTTTGAGCCAAAAAGTGACTGCGTTTACCTGGAACGAAGTCTTGCTTGTAGGAAGACAGAGAACATGGGATTTAAGTCCATTTCTGAAGAGCAGCACTTAGCACAGTTCCCATCCATGAAACACACTCTGCTTTAGAGCAAGAAGCACGCACATGCTTTCTAGAGTCTGTAATACAGCAGGAACGTGAGTGTGATGATAACCAAAGGACTGTGTTTCCTACACATACAGACCATATCGAGTTCAATTCTGCTTCTGTAACTGATATAAACCACAGGACATCTAACATTCAGTGCTTTTCAGTTAAGCGCGAGAAACGTGTGAGCTTTGTGAATGATGTAGCTTCGTTTGAGCCAAAAAGTGAGTGCGTTTACCTGGAACGAAGTCTTGCTTGTAGGAAGACAGAGAACATGGGATTTAAGTCCATTTCTGACGAGCAGCATTCAGCACAGTTCCCATCCAAAAAACACACTCTGCTTTAGAGCATGAAGCACGCTATTGCTTTCTAGAATCTGTAATACAGCAGGAAACATGAGTGTGCTCAGAACAAAAGAACGGTGTTTCCTACACATATGGACCATATTTAGTTCAACTCAGCTTCTGAAACTGAAACAAACGACAGGTCCTCTAACATCCAATGCTTTTCATTCAAGCGCAATAAACGTGAGAGCTTCGTGAACCATGGAGCTTCCTTTGAGCTGAATAGGGACTGCGTATACCTGAAAAGATGTCTTGCTTGTAGGAAGACACAGAGTATTGGATTTAACTCCATTTCTGAAGGTCAACACTCAGCACAGTTCCCATCCATCAAACACACTCTGCTTTAGAGCAAGAAGCATGCTCTTGCTTTCTAGAATTTGTAATACAGCAGGAACGTGACTGTGATCATAACCAAAGAACTGTGTTTCCTACACATACGGACCTTATCGAGTTCAACTCTGCTTCTGAAACTGATACAAACCAAAGGACCTCTAACATCCAATGCTTTTCAGTTAAGCACGAGAAACCTGTGAGCTTTGTGAAGGATGTGGCTTCGTTTGAGCTGAAAAGTGACTGCGTTTACCTGAAACTATGTCTTGCTTGTAGGAAGACAGAGAACATGATATTTAAGTCCATTTCTGAAGGGCAGCATTCAGCATAGTTCCCATCCATGAAACACACTCTGCTTTAGAGCATGAAGCACGCTATTGCTTTCTAGAGTCTCTAATACTGCATTAAACATGAGTGTGCTCAGAACAAAAGAACTGTATTTCCTACGCATATGGACCACATCTAGTTCAACTCTGCTTCGGAAACTGATACAAACCACAGATCCTGTGACATCCAATGCTTTTCAAGTGAATAGCGAGAAACGTGTGAGCTTCATGAACGTTTTAGTTTTTTATGAGCTGAGAAGTGACTGCGTTTACCTGAACTAAGTCTTGAGTGTAGGAAGACATAGAGCCTGGGATTTAACTCCATTTCTGAAGGGAAACACACAGCACAGTTCTCAGCCATGAAACACACTCTGCTTTAGAGGAAGAAGCACGCTCTTGCTTTCTAGAGTCTCTAATACAGCAGGAAACGTGAGTGTGCTCAAAACAAAGAACAGTGTTTCCTACTCATATGGACCACATCTAGTTCAACTCTGCTTCTGAAACTGATACAAAACACAGATCATCTAACATCCAATGCTTTTCAGTTAAGCGCGAGAAACGTGTCAGCTTCGTGAAGGATGTAGCCTCCTTTGAGCTATAAAGGGGCTGAGTTTACATGAAACAAAGTGTTGCTTGTAGGAAGACACATAGCCTGGGATTAAACTCCATTTCTGAAGAGCAGCACTCAGCACAGTTCCTATCCATGAAACACACTCTGCTTTAGAGCAACAAGCACGCTCTTGCTTTCTAGAGTCTGTAATACAGCAGGAACATGAGTGTGATGATGACCAAAGGACTGTGTTTCCTACACATACGGACCATATAGAGTTAAACTCTGCTTCTGAAACTGATACAAACTGCAGGACCTCTAACATCCAATGTTTTTCCATTAAGCGCGAGAAACATGTGAGCTTCGTGAACGATGTAGCTTCGTTTGTGCTGAATAGGGACTGTGTATACCCAAAAGATGTCTTGCTTGTAGGAAGACACAGAGTATGGGATTTAACACCATTTCTGAAGAGCAGCACTTAGCACAGTAACCATCCATGAAACACACTCTGTTTTAGAGCAAGAAGCACGCACATGCTTTCTACAATCTGTAATACAGTAGGAACGTGAGTGTGATAATAACCAAAGGACTGTGTTTCCTACACATACAGACCATATCGAGTTCAATTCTGCTTCTGTAACTGATATAAACCACAGGACATCTAACATTCAGTGCTTTTCAGTTAAGCGCGAGAAATGTGTGAGCTTTGTGAATGATGTAGCTTCGTTTGAGCCAAAAAGTGACTGCGTTTACCTGGAACGAAGTCTTGCTTGTAGGAAGACAGAGAACATGGGATTTAAGTCCATTTCTGAAGATCAGCACTTAGCACAGTTCCCATCCATGAAACACACTCTGCTTTAGAGCAAGAAGCACGCACATGCTTTCTAGAGTCTGTAATACAGCAGGAATGTGAGTGTGTTGATAACAAAAGGACTGTGTTTCCTACACATACAGACCATATCGAGTTCAATTCTGCTTCTGTAACTGATATAAACCACAGGACATCTAACATTCAGTGCCTTTCAGTTAAGCGCGAGAAACGTGTGAGCTTTGTGAATGATGTAGCTTCCTTTGAGCTGAATAGGGACTGCGTATACCTGAAAAGATGTCTTGCTTGTAGGAAGACACAGAGTATTGGATTTAACTCCATTTCTGAAGGTCAAAACTCAGCACAGTTCCCATCCATCAAACACACTCTGCTTTAGAACAAGAAGCATGCTCTTACTTTCTAGAATTTGTAATACAGCAGGAACGTGACTGTGATCATAACCAAAGGACTGTGTTTCCTACACATACGGACCATATCGAGTTCAACTCTGCTTCAGAAACTGATACAAACCAAAGGACCTCTAACATCCAATACTTTTCAGTTAAGCAAGAGAAACCTGTGAGCTTTGTGAAGGATGTGGCTTCGTTTGAGCTGAAAAGTGACTGCGTTTACCTGAAACTATGTCTTGCTTGTAGGAAGACAGAGAACATGATATTTAAGTCCATTTCTGAAGGGCAGCATTCAGCATAGTTCCCACCCATGAAACACACTCTGCTTTAGAGTATGAAGCACGCTATTGCTTTCTAGAGTCTCTAATACTGCATTAAACATGAGTGTGCTCAGAACAAAAGAACTGTATTTCCTACGCATATGGACCACATCTAGTTCAATTCTGCTTCTGTAACTGATATAAACCACAGGACATCTAACATTCAGTGCTTTTCAGTTAAGCGCGAGAAACGTGTGAGCTTTGTGAATGATGTAGCTTTGTTTGAGCCAAAAAGTGACTGTGTTTACCTGGAACGAAGTCTTGCTTGTAGGAAGACAGAGAACATGGGATTTAAGTCCATTTCTGAAGAGCAGCACTTAGCACAGTTCCCATCCATCAAGGACACTCTGCTTTAGAGCAAGAAGCACGCACATGCTTTCTAGAGTCTGTAATACAGCAGGAACGTGAGTGTGATGATAACCAAAGGACTGTGTTTCCTACACATACAGACCATATCGAGTTCAATTCTGCTTCTGTAACTGATATAAACCACAGGACATCTAACATTCAGTGCTTTTCAGTTAAGCGTGAGAAACGTGTGAGCTTTGTGAATGATGTAGCTTCGTTTGAGCCAAAAAGTGACTGCGTTTACCTGGAACGAAGTCTTGCTTGTAGGAAGACAGAGAACATGGGATTTAAGTCCATTTCTGAAGAGCAGCACTTAGCACAGTTCCCATCCATGAAACACACTCTGCTTTAGAGCAAGAAGCACGCACATGCTTTCGAGAGTCTGTAATACAGCAGGAACGTGAGTGTGATGATAACCAAAGGACTGTGTTTCCTACACATACAGACCATATCGAGTTCAATTCTGCTTCTGTAACTGATATAAACCACAGGACATCTAACATTCAGTGCTTTTCAGTTAAGCGCAAGAAACGTGTGAGCTTTGTGAATGATGTAGCTTCGTTTGAGCCAAAAAGTGAGTGCGTTTACCTGGAAAGAAGTCTTGCTTGTAGGAAGACAGAGAACATGGGATTTAAGACCATTTCTGAAGGGCAGCATTCAGCACAGTTCCCATCCAAGAAACACACTCTACTTTAGAGCATGAACCACGCTATTGCTTTCTAGAATCTGTAATATAGCAGGAACATGAGTGTGATGATAACCAAAGGACTGTGTTTCCTACACATACGGACCATATTGAGTTAAACTCTGCTTCTGAAACTGATACAAACTACAGGACCTCTAACATCCAATGTTTTTCCATTAAGCGCGAGAAACATGTGAGCTTCGTGAATGATGTAGCTTCGTTTGTGCTGAATAGGGACTGTGTATACCCTAAAGATATCTTGCTTGTAGGAAGACACAGAGTATGGGATTTAACACCATTTCTGAAGAGCAGCACTTAGCACAGTTCCCATCCATGAAACACACTCTGCTTTAGAGCAAGAAGCACGCACATGCTTTCTAGAGTCTGTAATACAGCAGGAACGTGAGTGTGTTGATAACCAAAGGACTGTGTTTCCTACACATACAGACCATATCCAGTTCAATTCTGCTTCTGTAACTGATATAAACCACAGGACATCTAACATTCAGTGCTTTTCAGTTAAGCGCGAGAAACGTGTGAGCTTTGTGAATGATGTAGCTTCGTTTGAGCCAAAAAGTGACTGCGTTTACCTGGAACGAAGTCTTGCTTGTAGGAAGACAGAGAACATGGGATTTAAGTCCATTTCTGAAGAGCAGCACTTAGCACAGTTCCCATCCATGAAACACACTCTGCTTTAGAGCAAGAAGCACGCACATGCTTTCTAGAGTCTGTAATACAGCAGTAACGTGAGTGTGTTGATAACCAAAGGACTGTGTTTCCTACACATACAGACCATATCGAGTTCAATTCTGCTTCTGTAACTGATATAAACCACAGGACATCTAACATTCAGTGCTTTTCAGTTAAGCGCGAGAAACGTGTGAGCTTTGTGAATGATGTAGCTTCGTTTGAGCCAAAAAGTGAGTGCGTTTACCTGGAACGAAGTCTTGCTTGTAGGAAGACAGAGAACATGGGATTTAAGTCCATTTCTGAAGAGCAGCATTCAGCACAGTTCCCATCCAAGAAACACACTCTGCTTTAGAGCATGAAGCACGCTATTGCTTTCTAGAATCTGTAATACAGCAGGAAACATGAGTGTGCTCAGAAAAAAAGAACGGTGTTTCCTACACATATGGACCATATTTAGTTCAACTCAGCTTCTGAAACTGAAACAAACGACAGGTCCTCTAACATCCAACGCTTTTCATTCAAGCCCAATAAACGTGTGAGCTTCGTGAACCATGTAGCTTCCTTTGAGCTGAATAGGGACTGCGTATACCTGAAAAGATGTCTTGCTTGAAGGAAGACACAGAGTATTGGATTTAACTCCATTTCTGAAGGTCAACACTCAGCACAGTTCCCATCCATCAAACACACTCTGCTTTAGAGCAAGAAGCATGCTCTTACTTTCTAGAATTTATAATACAGCAGGAACGTGACTGTGATCATAACCAAAGGACTGTGTTTCCTACACATACGGAACATATCGAGTTCAACTCTGCTTCTGAAACTGATACAAACCAAAGGACCTCTAACATCCAATGCTTTTCAGTTAAGCACGAGAAACCTGTGAGCTTTGTGAAGGATGTGGCTTCGTTTGAGCTGAAAAGTGACTGCGTTTACCTGAAACTATGTCTTGCTTGTAGGAAGACAGAGAACATGATATTTAAGTCCATTTCTGAAGGGCAGCATTCAGCATAGTTCCCATCCATGTAACACACTCTGCTTTAGAGCATGAAGCACGCTATTGCTTTCTAGAGTCTCTAACACTGCATTAAACATGAGTGTGCTCAGAACAAAAGAACTGTATTTCCTACGCATATGGACCACATCTAGTTCAACTCTGCTTCGGAAACTGATACAAACCACAGATCCTGTAACATCCAATGCTTTTCAAGTGAATAGCAAGAAACGTGTGAGCTTCATGAACGTTTTATTTTTTATGAGCTGAGAAGTGACTGCGTTTACCTGAACAAAGTCTTGAGTGTAGGAAGTCATAGAGCGTGGGATTTAACTCCATTTCTGAAGGGAAACACACTGCACAGTTCTCAGCCATGAAACACACTCTGCTTTAGAGGAAGAAGCACGCTCTTGCTTTCTAGAGTCTCTAATACAGCAGGAAAGGTGAGTGTGCTCAAAACAAAGAACAGTGTTTCCTACTCATATGTACCACATCTAGTTCAACTCTGCTTCTGAAACTGATACAAACCACAGATCCTCTAACATCCAATGCTTTTCAGTTAAGCGCGAGAAACGTGTCAGCTTCGTGAAGGATGTAGCCTCCTTTGAGCTATAAAGGGGCTGCGTTTACATGAAACAAAGTGTTGCTTGTAGGAAGACACAGAGCCTGGGATTTAACTCCATTTCTGAAGAGCAGCACTCAGCACAGTTCCTATCCATGAAACACACTCTGCTTTAGAGCAACAAGCACGCTCTTGCTTTCTAGAGTCTGTAATACAGCAGGAACATGAGTGTGATGATAACCAAAGGACTGTGTTTCCTACACATACAGACCATATAGAGTTAAACTCTGCTTCTGAAACTGATACAAACTACAGGACCTCTAACATCCAATGTTTTTCCATTAAGCGCGAGAAACATGTGAGCTTCGCGAACGATGTAGCTTCGTTTGTGCTGAATAGGGACTGTGTATACCCAAAAGATGTCTTGCTTGTAGGAAGACACAGAGTATGGGATTTAACACCATTTCTGAAAAGTAGCACTTAGCACAGTTCCCATCCATGAAACACACTCTGCTTTAGAGCAAGAAGCACGCACATGCTTTCTAGAGTCTGTAATACAGCAGGAACGTGAGTGTGTTATAACCAAAGGACTGTGTTTCCTACACATACAGACCATATCGAGTTCAATTCTGCTTCTGTAACTGATATAAACCACAGGACATCTAACATTCAGTGCTTTTCAGTTAAGCGCGAGAAACGTGTGAGCTTTGTGAATGATGTAGCTTCGTTTGAGCCAAAAAGTGACTGCGTTTACCTGGAACGAAGTCTTGCTTGTAGGAAGACAGAGAACATGGGATTTAAGTCCATTTCTGAAGAGCAGCACTTAGCACAGTTCCCATCCATGAAACACACTCTGCTTTAGAGCAAGAAGCACGCACATGCTTTCTAGAGTCTGTAATACAGCAGGAACGTGAGTGTGTTGATAACCAATGGACTGTGTTTCCTACACATACAGACCATATCGAGTTCAATTCTGCTTCTGTAACTGATATAAACCACAGGACATCTAACATTCAGTGCTTTTCAGTTAAGCGCGAGAAACGTGTGAGCTTTGTGAATGATGTAGCTTCGTTTGAGCCAAAAAGTGAGTGCGTTTACCTGGAACGAAGTCTTGCTTGTAGGAAGACAGAGAACATGGGATTTAAGTCCATTTCTGAAGAGCAGCATTCAGCACAGTTCCCATCCAAGAAACACACTCTGCTTTAGAGCATGAAGCACGCTATTGCTTTCTAGAATCTGTAATACAGCAGGAAACATGAGTGTGCTCAGAACAAAAGAACGGTGTTTCCTACACATATGGACCATATTTAGTTCAACTCAACTTCTGAAACTGAAACAAACGACAGGTCCTCTAACATCCAATGCTTTTCATTCAAGCGCAATAAACGTGTGAGCTTCGTGAACCATGTAGCTTCCTTTGAGCTGAATAGGGACTGCGTATACCTGAAAAGATGTCTTGCTTGTAGGAAGACACAGAGTATTGGATTTAACTCCATTTCTGAGGGTCAACACTCAGCACAGTTCCCATCCATCAAACACACTCTGCTTTAGAGCAAGAAGCATGCTCTTACTTTCTAGAATTTGTAATACAACAGGAACGTGACTGTGATCATAACCAAAGGACTGTGTTTCCTACATATACGGACCATATCGAGTTCAACTCTGCTTCTGAAACTGATACAAACCAAAGGACCTCTAACATCCAATGCTTTTCAGTTAAGCACGAGAAACCTGTGAGCTTTGTGAAGGATGTGGCTTCGTTTGAGCTGAAAAGTGACTGCGTTTACCTGAAACTATGTCTTGCTTGTAGGAAGACAGAGAACATGATATTTAAGTCCATTTCTGAAGGGCAGCATGCAGCATACTTCCCATCCATGAAACACACTCTGCTTTAGAGTATGAAGCCCGCTATTGCTTTCTAGAGTCTCTAATACTGCATTAAACATGAGTGTGCTCAGAACAAAAGAACTGTATTTCCTACGCATATGGACCACATCTAGTTCAACTCTGCTTCGGAAACTGATACAAACCACAGATCCTGTAACATCCAATGCTTTTCAAGTTAAGAGCGAGAAACGTGTGAGCTTCATGAACGTTTTAGTTTCTTATGAGCTGAGAAGTGACTGCGTTTACCTGAACTAAGTCTTGAGTGTAGGAAGATATAGAGCGTGGGATTTAACTCCATTTCTGAAGGGAAACACACAGCACAGTTCTCAGCCATGAAACACACTCTGCTTTAGAGGAAGAAGCACGCTCTTGCTTTCTAGAGTCTCTAATACAGCAGGAAACGTGAGTGTGCTCAAAACAAAGAACAGTGTTTCCTACTCATATGGACCACATCTAGTTCAACTCTGCTTCTGAAACTGATTCAAACCACAGATCCTCTAACATCCAATGCTTTTCAGTTAAGCGCAAGAAACGTGTCAGCTTCGTAAAGGATGTAGCCTCCTTTGAGCTATAAAGGGGCTTCGTTTACATGAAACAAAGTGTTGCTTGTAGGAAGACACAGAGCCTGGGATTTAACTCCATTTCTGAAGAGCAGCACTCAGCACAGTTCCTATCCATGAAACACACTCTGCTTTAGAGCAACAAGCACGCTCTTGCTTTCTAGAGTCTTTAATACAGCAGGAACATGAGTGTGATGATAACCAAAGGACTGTGTTTCCTACACATACGGACCATATAGAGTTAAACTCTGCTTCTGAAACTCATACAAACTACAGGACCTCTAACATCCAATGTTTTTCCATTAATTGCGAGAAACATGTGAGCTTCGTGAACGATGTAGCTTCGTTTGTGCTTAATAGGGACTGTGTATACCCAAAAGATGTCTTGCTTGTAGGAAGACACAGAGTATGGGATTTAACACCATTTCTGAAGAGCAGCACTTAGCACAGTTCCCATCCATGAAACACACTCTGCTTTAGAGCAAGAAGCACGCACATGCTTTCTAGAGTCTGTAATACAGTAGGAACGTGAGTGTGATGATAACCAAAGGACTGTGTTTCCTACACATACAGACCATATCGAGTTCAATTCTGCTTCTGTAACTGATATGAACCACAGGACATCTAACATTCAGTGCTTTTCAGTTAAGCGCGAGAAACATGTGAGCTTTGTGAATGATGTAGCTTCGTTTGAGCCAAAAAGTGAGTGCGTTTACCTGGAACGAAGTCTTGCTTGTAGGAAGACAGAGAACATGGGATTTAAGTCCATTTCTGAAGAGCAGCATTCAGCACAGTTCCCATCCAAGAAACACACTCTGCTTTAGAGCATGAAGCACGCTATTGCTTTCTAGCATCTGTAATACAGCAGGAAACATGAGTGTGCTCAGAACAAATGGACCGTGTTTCCTACACATATGGACCATATTTAGTTCAACTCAACTTCTGAAACTGAAACAAACGACAGGTCCTCTAACATCCAATGCTTTTCATTCCAGCGCAATAAACGTGTGAGCTTCGTGAACCATGTAGCTTCCTTTGAGCTGAATAGGGACTGCGTATACCTGAAAAGATGTCTTGCTTGTAGGAAGACACAGAGTATTGGATTTAACTCCATTTCTGAAGGTCAACACTCAGCAAAGTTCCCATCCATCAAACACACTCTGCTTTAGAGCAAGGAGCATGCTCTTGCTTTCTAGAATTTGTAATACAGCAGGAACATGACTGTGATCATAACCAAAGGACTGTGTTTCCTACACATACGGACCATATCGTGTTCAACTCTGCTTCTGAAACTGATACAAACCAAAGGACCTCTAACATCCAATGCTTTTCAGTTAAGCACGAGAAACCTGTGAGCTTTGTGAAGGATGTGGCTTCGTTTGAGCTGAAAAGTGACAGCGTTTACCTGAAACTATGTCTTGCTTGTAGGAAGACAGAGAACATGATATTTAAGTCCATTTCTGAAGAGCAGCATTCAGCACAGTTCCCATCCAAGAAACACACTCTGCTTTAGAGCATGAAGCACGCTATTGCTTTCTAGAATCTGTAATACAGCAGGAAACATGAGTGTGCTCAGAAAAAAAGAACGGTGTTTCCTACACATATGGACCATATTTAGTTCAACTCAGCTTCTGAAACTGAAACAAACGACAGGTCCTCTAACATCCAATGCTTTTCATTCAAGCGCAATAAACGTGTGAGCTTCGTGAACCATGTAGCTTCCTTTGAGCTGAATAGGGACTGCGTATACCTGAAAAGATGTCTTGCTTGTAGGAAGACACAGAGTATTGGATTTAACTCCATTTCTGGGGGTCAACACTCAGCACAGTTCCCATCCATCAAACACACTCTGCTTTAGAGCAAGAAGCATGCTCTTACTTTCTAGAATTTGTAATACAACAGGAACGTGACTGTGATCATAACCAAAGGACTGTGTTTCCTACATATACGGACCATATCGAGTTCAACTCTGCTTCTGAAACTGATACAAACCAAAGGACCTCTAACATCCAATGCTTTTCAGTTAAGCACGAGAAACCTGTGAGCTTTGTGAAGGATGTGGCTTCGTTTGAGCTGAAAAGTGACTGCGTTTACCTGAAACTATGTCTTGCTTGTAGGAAGACAGAGAACATGATATTTAAGTCCATTTCTGAAGGGCAGCATGCAGCATACTTCCCATCCATGAAACACACTCTGCTTTAGAGTATGAAGCCCGCTATTGCATTCTAGAGTCTCTAATACTGCATTAAACATGAGTGTGCTCAGAACAAAAGAACTGTATTTCCTACGCATATGGACCACATCTAGTTCAACTCTGCTTCGGAAACTGATACAAACCACAGATCCTGTAACATCCAATGCTTTTCAAGTTAAGAGCGAGAAACGTGTGAGCTTCATGAACGTTTTAGTTTCTTATGAGCTGAGAAGTGACTGCGTTTACCTGAACTAAGTCTTGAGTGTAGGAAGATATAGAGCGTGGGATTTAACTCCATTTCTGAAGGGAAACACACAGCACAGTTCTCAGCCATGAAACACACTCTGCTTTAGAGGAAGAAGCACGCTCTTGCTTTCTAGAGTCTCTAATACAGCAGGAAACGTGAGTGTGCTCAAAACAAAGAACAGTGTTTCCTACTCATATGGACCACATCTAGTTCAACTCTGCTTCTGAAACTGATTCAAACCACAGATCCTCTAACATCCAATGCTTTTCAGTTAAGCGCGAGAAACGTGTCAGCTTCGTAAATGATGTAGCCTCCTTTGAGCTATAAAGGGGCTTCGTTTACATGAAACAAAGTGTTGCTTGTAGGAAGACACAGAGCCTGGGAATTAACTCCATTTCTGAAGAGCAGCACTCAGCACAGTTCCTATCCATGAAACACACTCTGCTTTAGAGCAACAAGCACGCTCTTGCTTTCTAGAGTCTTTAATACAGCAGGAACATGAGTGTGATGATAACCAAAGGACTGTGTTTCCTACACATACGGACCATATAGAGTTAAACTCTGCTTCTGAAACTCATACAAACTACAGGACCTCTAACATCCAATGTTTTTCCATTAATTGCGAGAAACATGTGAGCTTCGTGAACGATGTAGCTTCGTTTGTGCTTAATAGGGACTGTGTATACCCAAAAGATGTCTTGCTTGTAGGAAGACACAGAGTATGGGATTTAACACCATTTCTGAAGAGCAGCACTTAGCACAGTTCCCATCCATGAAACACACTCTGCTTTAGAGCAAGAAGAACGCACATGCTTTCTAGAGTCTGTAATACAGTAGGAACGTGGGTGTGATGATAACCAAAGGACTGTGTTTCCTACACATACAGACCATATCGAGTTCAATTCTGCTTCTGTAACTGATATGAACCACAGGACATCTAACATTCAGTGCTTTTCAGTTAAGCGCGAGAAACATGTGAGCTTTGTGAATGATGTAGCTTCGTTTGAGCCAAAAAGTGAGTGCGTTTACCTGGAACGAAGTCTTGCTTGTAGGAAGACAGAGAACATGGGATTTAAGTCCATTTCTGAAGAGCAGCATTCAGCACAGTTCCCATCCAAGAAACACACTCTGCTTTAGAGCATGAAGCACGCTATTGCTTTCTAGCATCTGTAATACAGCAGGAAACATGAGTGTGCTCAGAACAAATGGACCGTGTTTCCTACACATATGGACCATATTTAGTTCAACTCAACTTCTGAAACTGAAACAAACGACAGGTCCTCTAACATCCAATGCTTTTCATTCAAGCGCAATAAACGTGTGAGCTTCGTGAACCATGTAGCTTCCTTTGAGCTGAATAGGGACTGCGTATACCTGAAAAGATGTCTTGCTTGTAGGAAGACACAGATTATTGGATTTAACTCCATTTCTGAAGGTCAACACTCAGCAAAGTTCCCATCCATCAAACACACTCTGCTTTAGAGCAAGGAGCATGCTCTTGCTTTCTAGAATTTGTAATACAGCAGGAACATGACTGTGATCATAACCAAAGGACTGTGTTTCCTACACATACGGACCATATCGTGTTCAACTCTGCTTCTGAAACTGATACAAACCAAAGGACCTCTAACATCCAATGCTTTTCAGTTAAGCACGAGAAACCTGTGAGCTTTGTGAAGGATGTGGCTTCGTTTGAGCTGAAAAGTGACAGCGTTTACCTGAAACTATGTCTTGCTTGTAGGAAGACAGAGAACATGATATTTAAGTCCATTTCTGAAGAGCAGCATTCAGCACAGTTCCCATCCAAGAAACACACTCTGCTTTAGAGCATGAAGCACGCTATTGCTTTCTAGAATCTGTAATACAGCACGAAACATGAGTGTGCTCAGCACAAAAGAACTGTATTTCCTACGCCTATGGACCACATCTAGTTCAACTCTGCTTCGGAAACTGATACAAACCACAGATCCTGTAACATCCAATGCTTTTCAAGTTAAGAGAGAGAAACGTGTGAGCTTCATGAACGTTTTAGTTTTTTATGAGCTGAGAAGTGACTGCGTTTACCTGAACTAAGTCTTGAGTGTAGGAAGACATGGAGCCTGGGATTTAACTTCATTTCTGAAGGGAAACACACAGCACAGTTCTCAGCCATGAAACACACTCTGCTTTAGAGGAAGAAGCACGCTCTTGCTTTCTAGAGTCTCTAATACAGAAGGAAACGTGAGTGTGCTCAAAACAAAGAACAGTGTTTCCTACTCATATGGACCACATCTAGTTCAACTCTGCTTCTGAAACTGATTCAAACCACAGATCCTCTAACATCCAATGCTTTTCAGTTAAGCGCGAGAAACGTGTCAGCTTCGTAAAGGATGTAGCCTCCTTTGAGCTATAAAGGGGCTTCGTTTACATGAAACAAAGTGTTGCTTGTAGGAAGACACAGAGCCTGGGATTTAACTCCATTTCTGAAGAGCAGCACTCAGCACAGTTCCTATCCATGAAACACACTCTGCTTTAGAGCAACAAGCACGCTCTTACTTTCTAGAGTCTTTAATACAGCAGGAACATGAGTGTGATGATAACCAAAGGACTGTGTTTCCTACACATACGGACCATATAGAGTTAAACTCTGCTTCTGAAACTCATACAAACTACAGGACCTCTAACATCCAATGTTTTTCCATTAATTGCGAGAAACATGTGAGCTTCGTGAACGATGTAGCTTCGTTTGTGCTTAATAGGGACTGTGTATACCCAAAAGATGTCTTGCTTGTAGGAAGACACAGAGTATGGGATTTAACACCATTTCTGAAGAGCAGCACTTAGCACAGTTCCCATCCATGAAACATACTCTGCTTTAGAGCAAGAAGCACGCACATGCTTTCTAGAGTCTGTAATACAGTAGGAACGTGAGTGTGATGATAACCAAAGGACTGTGTTTCCTACACATACAGACCATATCGAGTCAATTCTGCTTCTGTAACTGATATAAACCACAGGACATCTAACATTCAGTGCTTTTCAGTTACGCGCGAGAAACATGTGAGCTTTGTGAATGATGTAGCTTCGTTTGAGCCAAAAAGTGAGTGCGTTTACCTGGAACGAAGTCTTGCTTGTAGGAAGACAGAGAACATGGGATTTAAGTCCATTTCTGAAGAGCAGCATTCAGCACAGTTCCCATCCAAGAAACACACTCTGCTTTAGAGCATGAAGCACGCTATTGCTTTCTAGCATCTGTAATACAGCAGGAAACATGAGTGTGCTCAGAACAAAAGGACCGTGTTTCCTACACATATGGACCATATTTAGTTCAACTCAACTTCTGAAACTGAAACAAACGACAGGTCCTCTAACATCCAATGCTTTTCATTCAAGCGCAATAAACATGTGAGCTTCGTGAACCATGTAGCTTCCTTTGAGCTGAATAGGGACTGCGTATACCTGAAAAGATGTCTTGCTTGTAGGAAGACACAGATTATTGGATTTAACTCCATTTCTGAAGGTCAACACTCAGCAAAGTTCCCATCCATCAAACACACTCTGCTTTAGAGCAAGGAGCATGCTCTTGCTTTCTAGAATTTGTAATACAGCAGGAACATGACTGTGATCATAACCAAAGGACTGTGTTTCCTACACATACGGACCATATCGTGTTCAACTCTGCTTCTGAAACTGATACAAACCAAAGGACATCTAACATCCAATGCTTTTCAGTTAAGCACGAGAAACCTGTGAGCTTTGTGAAGGATGTGGCTTCGTTTGAGCTGAAAAGTGACAGCGTTTACCTGAAACTATGTCTTGCTTGTAGGAAGACAGAGAACATGATATTTAAGACCATTTCTGAAGAGCAGCATTCAGCACAGTTCCCATCCAAGAAACACACTCTGCTTTAGAGCATGAAGCACGCTATTGCTTTCTAGAATCTGTAATACAGCACGAAACATGAGTGTGCTCAGCACAAAAAAACTGTATTTCCTACGCATATGGACCACATCTAGTTCAACTCTGCTTCGGAAACTGATACAAACCACAGATCCTGTAACATCCAATGCTTTTCAAGTTAAGAGAGAGAAACGTGTGAGCTTCATGAACGTTTTAGTTTTTTATGAGCTGAGAAGTGACTGCGTTTACCTGAACTAAGTCTTGAGTGTAGGAAGACATGGAGCCTGGGATTTAACTTCATTTCTGAAGGGAAACACACAGCACAGTTCTCAGCCATGAAACACACTCTGCTTTAGAGGAAGAAGCACGCTCTTGCTTTCTAGAGTCTCTAATACAGAAGGAAACGTGAGTGTGCTCAAAACAAAGAACAGTGTTTCCTACTCATATGGACCACATCTAGTTCAACTGTGCTTCTGAAACTGATACAAATCACAGATCCTCTAACATCCAATGCGTTTCAGTTAAGCACGAGAAACGTGTCAGCTTCGTGAAGGATGTAGCCTCCTTTGAGCTATAAAGGGGCTGCGTTTACATGAAACAAAGTGTTGCTTGTAGGAAGACACAGAGCCTGGGATTTAACTCCATTTCTGAAGAGCAGCACTCAGCACAGTTCCTATCCATGAAACCCACTCTGCTTTAGAGCAACAAGCACGCTCTTGCTTTCTAGAGTCTGTAATACAGCAGGAACATGAGTGTGATGATAACCAAAGGACTGTGTTTCCTACACATACGGACCATATAGAGTTAAACTCTGCTTCTGAAACTGATACAAACTACAGGACCTCTAACATCCAATGTGTTTCCATTAAGCGCGAGAAACATGTGAGCTTCGTGAACGATGTAGCTTCGTTTGTGCTGAATAGGGACTGTGTATAACCAAAAGATGTCTTGCTTGTAGGAAGACACAGAGTATGGGATTTAACACCATTTCTGAAGAGCAGCACTTAGCACAGTTCCCATCCATGAAACACACTCTGCTTTAGAGCAAGAAGCACGCACATGCTTTGTAGAGTCTGTAATACAGCAAGAACGTGAGTGTGATGATAACCAAAGGACTGTGTTTCCTACACATACAGACCATATCGAGTTCAATTCTGCTTCTGTAACTGATATAAACCACAGGACATCTAACATTCAGTGCTTTTCAATTAATCGCGAGAAACGTGTGAGCTTTGTGAATGATGTAGCTTCGTTTGAGCCAAAAAGTGAGTGCGTTTACCTGGAACGAAGTCTTGCTTGTAGGAAGACAGAGAACATGGGATTTAAGTCCATTTCTGAAGAGCAGCATTCAGCACAGTTCCCGTCCAAGAAACACACTCTGCTTTAGAGCATGAAGCACGCTATTGCTTTCTAGAATCTGTAATACAGCAGGAAACATGAGTGTGCTCAGAACAAAAGAACAGTGTTTCCTACACATATGGACCATATTTAGTTCAACTCAGCTTCTGAAACTGAAACAAACGACAGGTCCTCTAACATCCAATGCTTTTCATTCAAGCGCAATAAACGTGTGAGCTTCGTGAACCATGGAGCTTCCTTTGAGCTGAATAGGGACTGCGTATACCTGAAAAGATGTCTTGCTTGTAGGAAGACACAGAGTATTGGATTTAACTCCATTTCTGAAGGTCAACACTCCGCACAGTTCCCATCCATCAAACACACTCTGCTTTAGAGCCAGAAGCATGCTCTTGCTTTCTAGAATTTGTAATACAGCAGGAACGTGACAGTGATCATAACAAAAGGACTGTGTTTCCTACACATACGGACCATATCGTGTTCAACTCTGCTTCTGAAACTGATACAAACCAAAGGACCTCTAACATCCAATGTTTTTCAGTTAAGCACGAGAAACCTGTGAGCTTTGTGAAGGATGTGGCTTCGTTTGAGCTGAAAAGTGACTGCGTTTACCTGAAACTATGTCTTGCTTGTAGGAAGACAGAGAACATGATATTTAAGTCCATTTCTGAAGGGCAGCATTCAGCACAGTTCCCATCCAAGAAACACACTCTGTTTTAGAGCATGAAGCACGCTATTGCTTTCTAGAGTCTCTAATACTGCATTAAACATGAGTGTGCTCAGCACAAAAGAACTGTATTTCCTACGCCTATGGACCACATCTAGTTCAACTCTGCTTCGGAAACTGATACAAACCACAGATCCTGTAACATCCAATGCTTTTCAAGTTAAGAGAGAGAAACGTGTGAGCTTCATGAACGTTTTAGTTTTTTATGAGCTGAGAAGTGACTGCGTTTACCTGAACTAAGTCTTGAGTGTAGGAAGACATGGAGCCTGGGATTTAACTTCATTTCTGAAGGGAAACACACAGCACAGTTCTCAGCCATGAAACACACTCTGCTTTAGAGGAAGAAGCACGCTCTTGCTTTCTAGAGTCTCTAATACAGCAGGAAACGTGAGTGTGCTCAAAACAAAGAACAGTGTTTCCTACTCATATGGACCACATCTAGTTCAACTCTGCTTCTGAAACTGATTCAAACCACAGATCCTCTAACATCCAATGCTTTTCAGTTAAGCGCGAGAAACGTGTCAGCTTCGTAAAGGATGTAGCCTCCTTTGAGCTATAAAGGGGCTTCGTTTACATGAAACAAAGTGTTGCTTGTAGGAAGACACAGAGCCTGGGATTTAACTCCATTTCTGAAGAGCAGCACTCAGCACAGTTCCTATCCATGAAACACACTCTGCTTTAGAGCAACAAGCACGCTCTTGCTTTCTAGAGTCTTTAATACAGCAGGAACATGAGTGTGATGATAACCAAAGGACTGTGTTTCCTACACATACGGACCATATAGAGTTAAACTCTGCTTCTGAAACTCATACAAACTACAGGACCTCTAACATCCAATGTTTTTCCATTAATTGCGAGAAACATGTGAGCTTCGTGAACGATGTAGCTTCGTTTGTGCTTAATAGGGACTGTGTATACCCAAAAGATGTCTTGCTTGTAGGAAGACACAGAGTATGGGATTTAACACCATTTCTGAAGAGCAGCACTTAGCACAGTTCCCATCCATGAAACATACTCTGCTTTAGAGCAAGAAGCACGCACATGCTTTCTAGAGTCTGTAATACAGTAGGAACGTGAGTGTGATGATAACCAAAGGACTGTGTTTCCTACACATACAGACCATATCGAGTCAATTCTGCTTCTGTAACTGATATAAACCACAGGACATCTAACATTCAGTGCTTTTCAGTTACGCGCGAGAAACATGTGAGCTTTGTGAATGATGTAGCTTCGTTTGAGCCAAAAAGTGAGTGCGTTTACCTGGAACGAAGTCTTGCTTGTAGGAAGACAGAGAACATGGGATTTAAGTCCATTTCTGAAGAGCAGCATTCAGCACAGTTCCCATCCAAGAAACACACTCTGCTTTAGAGCATGAAGCACGCTATTGCTTTCTAGCATCTGTAATACAGCAGGAAACATGAGTGTGCTCAGAACAAAAGGACCGTGTTTCCTACACATATGGACCATATTTAGTTCAACTCAACTTCTGAAACTGAAACAAACGACAGGTCCTCTAACATCCAATGCTTTTCATTCAAGCGCAATAAACATGTGAGCTTCGTGAACCATGTAGCTTCCTTTGAGCTGAATAGGGACTGCGTATACCTGAAAAGATGTCTTGCTTGTAGGAAGACACAGATTATTGGATTTAACTCCATTTCTGAAGGTCAACACTCAGCAAAGTTCCCATCCATCAAACACACTCTGCTTTAGAGCAAGGAGCATGCTCTTGCTTTCTAGAATTTGTAATACAGCAGGAACATGACTGTGATCATAACCAAAGGACTGTGTTTCCTACACATACGGACCATATCGTGTTCAACTCTGCTTCTGAAACTGATACAAACCAAAGGACATCTAACATCCAATGCTTTTCAGTTAAGCACGAGAAACCTGTGAGCTTTGTGAAGGATGTGGCTTCGTTTGAGCTGAAAAGTGACAGCGTTTACCTGAAACTATGTCTTGCTTGTAGGAAGACAGAGAACATGATATTTAAGACCATTTCTGAAGAGCAGCATTCAGCACAGTTCCCATCCAAGAAACACACTCTGCTTTAGAGCATGAAGCACGCTATTGCTTTCTAGAATCTGTAATACAGCACGAAACATGAGTGTGCTCAGCACAAAAAAACTGTATTTCCTACGCCTATGGACCACATCTAGTTCAACTCTGCTTCGGAAACTGATACAAACCACAGATCCTGTAACATCCAATGCTTTTCAAGTTAAGAGCGAGAAACGTGTGAGCTTCATGAACGTTTTAGTTTTTTATGAGCTGAGAAGTGACTGCGTTTACCTGAACTAAGTCTTGAGTGTAGGAAGACATGGAGCCTGGGATTTAACTTCATTTCTGAAGGGAAACACACAGCACAGTTCTCAGCCATGAAACACACTCTGCTTTAGAGGAAGAAGCACGCTCTTGCTTTCTAGAGTCTCTAATACAGAAGGAAACGTGAGTGTGCTCAAAACAAAGAACAGTGTTTCCTACTCATATGGACCACATCTAGTTCAACTCTGCTTCTGAAACTGATTCAAACCACAGATCCTCTAACATCCAATGCTTTTCAGTTAAGCGCGAGAAACGTGTCAGCTTCGTAAAGGATGTAGCCTCCTTTGAGCTATAAAGGGGCTTCGTTTACATGAAACAAAGTGTTGCTTGTAGGAAGACACAGAGCCTGGGATTTAACTCCATTTCTGAAGAGCAGCACTCAGCACAGTTCCTATCCATGAAACACACTCTGCTTTAGAGCAACAAGCACGCTCTTGCTTTCTAGAGTCTTTAATACAGCAGGAACATGAGTGTGATGATAACCAAAGGACTGTGTTTCCTACACATACGGACCATATAGAGTTAAACTCTGCTTCTGAAACTCATACAAACTACAGGACCTCTAACATCCAATGTTTTTCCATTAATTGCGAGAAACATGTGAGCTTCGTGAACGATGTAGCTTCGTTTGTGCTTAATAGGGACTGTGTATACCCAAAAGATGTCTTGCTTGTAGGAAGACACAGAGTATGGGATTTAACACCATTTCTGAAGAGCAGCACTTAGCACAGTTCCCATCCATGAAACATACTCTGCTTTAGAGCAAGAAGCACGCACATGCTTTCTAGAGTCTGTAATACAGTAGGAACGTGAGTGTGATGATAACCAAAGGACTGTGTTTCCTACACATACAGACCATATCGAGTCAATTCTGCTTCTGTAACTGATATAAACCACAGGACATCTAACATTCAGTGCTTTTCAGTTACGCGCGAGAAACATGTGAGCTTTGTGAATGATGTAGCTTCGTTTGAGCCAAAAAGTGAGTGCGTTTACCTGGAACGAAGTCTTGCTTGTAGGAAGACAGAGAACATGGGATTTAAGTCCATTTCTGAAGAGCAGCATTCAGCACAGTTCCCATCCAAGAAACACACTCTGCTTTAGAGCATGAAGCACGCTATTGCTTTCTAGCATCTGTAATACAGCAGGAAACATGAGTGTGCTCAGAACAAAAGGACCGTGTTTCCTACACATATGGACCATATTTAGTTCAACTCAACTTCTGAAACTGAAACAAACGACAGGTCCTCTAACATCCAATGCTTTTCATTCAAGCGCAATAAACATGTGAGCTTCGTGAACCATGTAGCTTCCTTTGAGCTGAATAGGGACTGCGTATACCTGAAAAGATGTCTTGCTTGTAGGAAGACACAGATTATTGGATTTAACTCCATTTCTGAAGGTCAACACTCAGCAAAGTTCCCATCCATCAAACACACTCTGCTTTAGAGCAAGGAGCATGCTCTTGCTTTCTAGAATTTGTAATACAGCAGGAACATGACTGTGATCATAACCAAAGGACTGTGTTTCCTACACATACGGACCATATCGTGTTCAACTCTGCTTCTGAAACTGATACAAACCAAAGGACATCTAACATCCAATGCTTTTCAGTTAAGCACGAGAAACCTGTGAGCTTTGTGAAGGATGTGGCTTCGTTTGAGCTGAAAAGTGACAGCGTTTACCTGAAACTATGTCTTGCTTGTAGGAAGACAGAGAACATGATATTTAAGACCATTTCTGAAGAGCAGCATTCAGCACAGTTCCCATCCAAGAAACACACTCTGCTTTAGAGCATGAAGCACGCTATTGCTTTCTAGAATCTGTAATACAGCACGAAACATGAGTGTGCTCAGCACAAAAAAACTGTATTTCCTACGCCTATGGACCACATCTAGTTCAACTCTGCTTCGGAAACTGATACAAACCACAGATCCTGTAACATCCAATGCTTTTCAAGTTAAGAGAGAGAAACGTGTGAGCTTCATGAACGTTTTAGTTTTTTATGAGCTGAGAAGTGACTGCGTTTACCTGAACTAAGTCTTGAGTGTAGGAAGACATGGAGCCTGGGATTTAACTTCATTTCTGAAGGGAAACACACAGCACAGTTCTCAGCCATGAAACACACTCTGCTTTAGAGGAAGAAGCACGCTCTTGCTTTCTAGAGTCTCTAATACAGAAGGAAACGTGAGTGTGCTCAAAACAAAGAACAGTGTTTCCTACTCATATGGACCACATCTAGTTCAACTGTGCTTCTGAAACTGATACAAATCACAGATCCTCTAACATCCAATGCGTTTCAGTTAAGCACGAGAAACGTGTCAGCTTCGTGAAGGATGTAGCCTCCTTTGAGCTATAAAGGGGCTGCGTTTACATGAAACAAAGTGTTGCTTGTAGGAAGACACAGAGCCTGGGATTTAACTCCATTTCTGAAGAGCAGCACTCAGCACAGTTCCTATCCATGAAACCCACTCTGCTTTAGAGCAACAAGCACGCTCTTGCTTTCTAGAGTCTGTAATACAGCAGGAACATGAGTGTGATGATAACCAAAGGACTGTGTTTCCTACACATACGGACCATATAGAGTTAAACTCTGCTTCTGAAACTGATACAAACTACAGGACCTCTAACATCCAATGTGTTTCCATTAAGCGCGAGAAACATGTGAGCTTCGTGAACGATGTAGCTTCGTTTGTGCTGAATAGGGACTGTGTATAACCAAAAGATGTCTTGCTTGTAGGAAGACACAGAGTATGGGATTTAACACCATTTCTGAAGAGCAGCACTTAGCACAGTTCCCATCCATGAAACACACTCTGCTTTAGAGCAAGAAGCACGCACATGCTTTGTAGAGTCTGTAATACAGCAAGAACGTGAGTGTGATGATAACCAAAGGACTGTGTTTCCTACACATACAGACCATATCGAGTTCAATTCTGCTTCTGTAACTGATATAAACCACAGGACATCTAACATTCAGTGCTTTTCAATTAATCGCGAGAAACGTGTGAGCTTTGTGAATGATGTAGCTTCGTTTGAGCCAAAAAGTGAGTGCGTTTACCTGGAACGAAGTCTTGCTTGTAGGAAGACAGAGAACATGGGATTTAAGTCCATTTCTGAAGAGCAGCATTCAGCACAGTTCCCGTCCAAGAAACACACTCTGCTTTAGAGCATGAAGCACGCTATTGCTTTCTAGAATCTGTAATACAGCAGGAAACATGAGTGTGCTCAGAACAAAAGAACAGTGTTTCCTACACATATGGACCATATTTAGTTCAACTCAGCTTCTGAAACTGAAACAAACGACAGGTGCTCTAACATCCAATGCTTTTCATTCAAGCGCAATAAACGTGTGAGCTTCGTGAACCATGGAGCTTCCTTTGAGCTGAATAGGGACTGCGTATACCTGAAAAGATGTCTTGCTTGTAGGAAGACACAGAGTATTGGATTTAACTCCATTTCTGAAGGTCAACACTCCGCACAGTTCCCATCCATCAAACACACTCTGCTTTAGAGCCAGAAGCATGCTCTTGCTTTCTAGAATTTGTAATACAGCAGGAACGTGACAGTGATCATAACAAAAGGACTGTGTTTCCTACACATACGGACCATATCGTGTTCAACTCTGCTTCTGAAACTGATACAAACCAAAGGACCTCTAACATCCAATGTTTTTCAGTTAAGCACGAGAAACCTGTGAGCTTTGTGAAGGATGTGGCTTCGTTTGAGCTGAAAAGTGACTGCGTTTACCTGAAACTATGTCTTGCTTGTAGGAAGACAGAGAACATGATATTTAAGTCCATTTCTGAAGGGCAGCATTCAGCACAGTTCCCATCCAAGAAACACACTCTGCTTTAGAGCATGAAGCACGCTATTGCTTTCTAGAATCTGTAATACAACAGGAAACATGAGTGTGCTCAGTACAAAAGAAATGTATTCCCTACACATATGGACCACATCTAGTTCAACTCTGCTTCGGAAACTGATACAAACCACAGATCCTGTAACATCCAATGCTTTTCAAGTTAAGAGCGAGAAACGTGTGAGCTTCATGAACGTTTTAGTTTTTTATGAGCTGAGAAGTGACTGTGTTTACCTGAACTAAGTCTTGAGTGTAGGAAGACATAGAGCCTGGGATTTAACTTCATTTCTGAAGGGAAACACACAGCACAGTTCTCAGCCATGAAACACACTCTGCTTTAGAGGAAGAAGCACGCTCTTGCTTTCTAGAGTCTCTAATACAGCAGGAAACGTGAGTGTGCTCAAAACAAAGAACAGTGTTTCCTACTCATATGGACCACATCTAGTTCAACTCTGCTTCTGAAACTGATACAAACCACAGATCCTCTAACATCCAATGCTTTTCAGTTAAGCGCGAGAAACGTGTGAGCTTCATGAACGTTTTAGTTTTTTATGAGCTGAGAAGTGACTGCGTTTACCTGAACTAAGTCTTGAGTGTAGGAAGACAGAGAACATGATATTTAAGTCCATTTCTGAAGGGCAGCATTCAGCACAGTTCCCATCCAAGAAACACACTCTGCTTTAGAGCAAGAAGCACGCACATGCTTTCTAGAGTCTGTAATACAGCAGTAACGTGAGTGTGTTGATAACCAAAGGACTGTGTTTCCTACACATACAGACCATATCGAGTTCAATTCTGCTTCTGTAACTAATATAAACCACAGGACATCTAACATTCAGTGCTTTTCAGTTAAGCGCGAGAAACGTGTGAGCTTTGTGAATGATGTAGCTTCGTTTGAGCCAAAAAGTGAGTGCGTTTACCTGGAACGAAGTCTTGCTTGTAGGAAGACAGAGAACATGGGATTTAAGTCCATTTCTGAAGAGCAGCATTCAGCACAGTTCCCATCCAAGAAACACACTCTGCTTTAGAGCATGAAGCACGCTATTGGTTTCTAGAATCTGTAATACAGCAGGAAACATGAGTGTGCTCAGAACAAAAGAACGGTGTTTCCTACACATATGGACCATATTTAGTTCAACTCAGCTTCTGAAACTCAAACAAACGACAGGTCCTCTAACATCCAATTCTTTTCATTCAAGCGCAATAAACGTGTGAGCTTCGTGAACCATGTAGCTTCCTTTGAGCTGAATAGGGACTGCGTATACCTGAAAAGATGTCTTGCTTGTAGGAAGACACAGAGTATTGGATTTAACTCCATTTCTGAAGGTCAACACTCAGCACAGTTCCCATCCATCAAACACACTCTGCTTTAGAGCAAGAAGCATGCTCTTACTTTCTAGAATTTATAATACAGCAGGAACGTGACTGTGATCATAACCAAAGGACTGTGTTTCCTACACATACGGAACATATCGAGTTCAACTCTGCTTCTGAAACTGATACAAACCAAAGGACCTCTAACATCCAATGCTTTTCAGTTAAGCACGAGAAACCTGTGAGCTTTGTGAAGGATGTGGCTTCGTTTGAGCTGAAAAGTGACAGCGTTTACCTGAAACTATGTCTTGCTTGTAGGAAGACAGAGAACATGATATTTAAGTCCATTTCTGAAGGGCAGCATTCAGCACAGTTCCCATCCAAGAAACACACTCTGCTTTAGAGCATGAAGCACGCTATCGCTTTCTAGAATCTGTAATACAGCAGGAAACATGAGTGTGCTCAGAACAAAAGAACTGTATTTCCTACGCCTATGGACCACATCTAGTTCAACTCTGCTTCGGAAACTGATACAAACCACAGATCCTGTAAAATCCAATGCTTTTCAAGTTAAGAGAGAGAAACGTGTGAGCTTCATGAACGTTTTAGTTTTTTATGAGCTGAGAAGTGACTGCGTTTACCTGAACTAAGTCTTGAGTGTAGGAATACTTGGAGCATGGGATTTAACTTCATTTCTGAAGGGAAACACACAGCACAGTTCTCAGCCATGAAACACACTCTGCTTTAGAGGAAGACGCACGCTCTTGCTTTCTAGAGTCTCTAATACAGCAGGAAACGTGAGTGTGCACAAAACAAAGAACAGTGTTTCCTAATCATATGGACCACATCTAGTTCAACTGTGCTTCTGAAACTGATACAAATCACAGATCCTCTAACATCCAATGCTTTTCAGTTAAGCACGAGAAACGTGTCAGCTTCGTGAAGGATGTAGCCTCCTTTGAGCTATAAAGGGGCTGCGTTTACATGAAACAAAGTGTTGCTTGTAGGAAGACACAGAGCCTGGGATTTAACACCATTTCTGAAGAGCAGCACTCAGCACAGTTCCTATCCATGAAACACACTCTGCTTTAGAGCAACAAGCACGCTCTTGCTTTCTAGAGTCTGTAATACAGCAGGAACATGAGTGTGATGATAACCAAAGGACTGTGTTTCCTACACATACGGACCATATAGAGTTAAACTCTGCTTCTGAAACTGATACAAACTACAGGACCTCTAACATCCAATGTTTTTCCATTAAGCGCGAGAAACATGTGAGCTTCGTGAACGATGTAGCTTCGTTTGTGCTGAATAGGGACTGTGTATAACCAAAAGATGTCTTGCTTGTAGGAAGACACAGAGTATGGGATTTAACACCATTTCTGAAGAGCAGCACTTAGCAGAGTTCCCATCCATGAAACACACTCTGCTTTAGAGCAAGATGCACACACATGCTTTCTAGAGTCTGTAATACAGCAGGAACGTGAGTGTGAGGATAACCAAAGGACTGTGTTTCCTACACATACAGACCATATCGAGTTCAATTCTGCTCCTGTAACTGATATAAACCACAGGACATCTAACATTCAGTGCTTTTCAATTAAGCGCGAGAAACGTGTGAGCTTTGTGAATGATGTAGCTTCGTTTGAGCCAAAAAGTGACTGCGTTTACCTGGAACGAAGTCTTGCTTGTAGGAAGACAGAGAACATGGGATTTAAGTCCATTTCTGAAGAGCAGCATTCAGCACAGTTCCCGTCCAAGAAACACACTCTGCTTTAGAGCATGAAGCACGCTATTGCTTTCTAGAATCTGTAATACAGCAGGAAACATGAGTGTGCTCAGAACAAAAGAACGGTGTTTCCTACACATATGGACCATATTTAGTTCAACTCAGCTTCTGAAACTGAAACAAACGACAGGTCCTCTAACATCCAATGCTTTTCATTCAAGCGCAATAAACGTGTGAGCTTCGTGAACCATGGAGCTTCCTTTGAGCTGAATAGGGACTGTGTATACCTGAAAAGATGTCTTGCTTGTAGGAAGACACAGAGTATTGGATTTAACTCCATTTCTGAAGGTCAACACTCAGCACAGTTCCCATCCATCAAACACACTCTGCTTTAGAGCAAGAAGCATGCTCTTGCTTTCTAGAATTTGTAATACAGCAGGAACGTGACAGTGATCATAACCAAAGGACTGGGTTTCCTACACATACGGACCATATCGTGTTCAACTCTGCTTCTGAAACTGATACAAACCAAAGGACCTCTAACATCCAATGCTTTTCAGTTAAGCACGAGAAACCTGTGAGCTTTGTGAAGGATGTGGCTTCATTTGAGCTGAAAAGTGACTGCATTTACCTGAAACTATGTCTTGCTTGTAGGAAGACAGAGAACATGATATTTAAGTCCATTTCTGAAGGGCAGCATTCAGCATAGTTCCCATCCATGTAACACACTCTGCTTTAGAGCATGAAGCACGCTATTGCTTTCTAGAGTCTCTAACACTGCATTAAACATGAGTGTGCTCAGAACAAAAGAACTGTATTTCCTACGCCTATGGACCACATCTAGTTCAACTCTGCTTCGGAAACTGATACAAACCACAGATCCTGTAACATCCAATGCTTTTCAAGTTAAGAGCGAGAAACGTGTGAGCTTCATGAACGTTTTAGTTTTTTATGAGCTGAGAAGTGACTGCGTTTACCTGAACTAAGTCTTGAGTGTAGGAAGTCATAGAGCGTGGGATTTAACTCCATTTCTGAAGGGAAACACACAGCACAGTTCTCAGCCATGAAACACACTCTGCTTTAGAGGAAGAAGCACGCTCTTGCTTTCTAGAGTCTCTAATACAGCAGGAAACGTGAGTGTGCTCAAAACAAAGAACAGTGTTTCCTACTCATATGGACCACATCTAGTTCAACTCTGCTTCTGAAACTGATACAAACCACAGATCCTCTAACATCCAATCCTTTTCAGTTAAGCGTGAGAAACGTGTCAGCTTCGTGAATGATGTAGCCTCCTTTGAGCTATAAAGGGGCTGCGTTTACATGAAACAAAGTGTTGCTTGTAGGAAGACACAGAGCCTGGGATTTAACTCCATTTCTGAAGAGCAGCACTCAGCACAGTTCCTATCCATGAAACCCACTCTGCTTTAGAGCAACAAGCACGCTCTTGCTTTCTAGAGTCTGTAATACAGCAGGAACATGAGTGTGATGATAACCAAAGGACTGTGTTTGCTACACATACGGACCATATAGAGTTAAACTCTGCTTCTGAAACTGATACAAACTACAGGACCTCTAACATCCAATGTTTTTCCATTAAGCACGAGAAACATGTGAGCTTCGCGAACAATGTCGCTTCGTTTGTGCTGAATAGGGACTGTGTATACCCAAAAGATGTCTTGCTTGTAGGAAGACACAGAGTATGGGATTTAACACCATTTCTGAAGAGCAGCACTTAGCACAGTTCCCATCCATGAAACACACTCTGCTTTAGAGCAAGAAGCACGCACATGCTTTCTAGAGTCTGTAATACAGCAGGAACGTGAGTGTGATGATAAACAAAGGACTGTGTTTCCTACACATACAGACCATATCGAGTTCAATTCTGCTTCTGTAACTGATATAAACCACAGGACATCTAACATTCAGTGCTTTTCAGTTAAGCGCGAGAAACGTGTGAGCTTTGTGAATGATGTAGCTTCGTTTGAGCCAAAAAGTGACTGCGTTTACCTGGAACGAAGTCTTGCTTGTAGGAAGACAGAGAACATGGGATTTAAGTCCATTTCTGAAGAGCAGCACTTAGTACAGTTCCCATCCATGAAACACACTCTGCTTTAGAGCAAGAAGCACGCTCTTGCTTTCTGGAATCTGTAATACAGCAGGAAACATGAGTGTGCTCAGAACAAAAGGACGGTGTTTCCTACACATATGGACCATATTTAGTTCAACTCAACTTCTGAAACTGAAACAAACGACAGGTCCTCTAACATCCAATGCTTTTCATTCAAGCGCAATAAACGTGTGAGCTTCGTGAACCATGTAGCTTCCTTTGAGCTGAATAGGGACTGCGTATACCTGAAAAGATGTCTTGCTTGTAGGAAGACACAGAGTATTGGATTTAACTCCATTTCTGAAGGTCAACACTCAGCAAAGTTCCCATCCATCAAACACACTCCGCTTTAGAGCAAGGAGCATGCTCTTGCTTTCTAGAATTTGTAATACAGCAGGAACGTGACTGTGATCATAACCAAAGGACTGTGTTTCCTACACATACGGACCATATCGTGTTCAACTCTGCTTCTGAAACTGATACAAACCAAAGGACCTCTAACATCCAATGCTTTTCAGTTAAGCACGAGAAACCTGTGAGCTTTGTGAAGGATGTGGCTTCGTTTGAGCTGAAAAGTGACAGCGTTTACCTGAAACTATGTCTTGCTTGTAGGAAGACAGAGAACATGATATTTAAGTCCATTTCTGAAGGGCAGCATTCAGCACAGTTCCCATCCAAGAAACACACTCTGCTTTAGAGCATGAAGCACGCTATTGCTTTCTAGAATCTGTAATACAGCAGGAAACATGAGTGTGCTCAGAACAAAAGAACTGTATTTCCTACGCCTATGGACCACATCTAGTTCAACTCTGCTTCGGAAACTGATACAAACCACAGATCCTGTAAAATCCAATGCTTTTCAAGTTAAGAGAGAGAAACGTGTGAGCTTCATGAACGTTTTAGTTTTTTATGAGCTGAGAAGTGACTGCGTTTACCTGAACTAAGTCTTGAGTGTAGGAAGACATGGAGCATGGGATTTAACTCCATTTCTGAAGGGAAACACACAGCACAGTTCTCAGCCATGAAACACACTCTGCTTTAGAGGAAGAAGCACGCTCTTGCTTTCTAGAGTCTCTAATACAGCAGGAAACGTGAGTGTGCACAAAACAAAGAACAGTGTTTCCTAATCATATGGACCACATCTAGTTCAACTGTGCTTCTGAAACTGATACAAATCACAGATCCTCTAACATCCAATGCTTTTCAGTTAAGCACGAGAAACGTGTCAGCTTCGTGAAGGATGTAGCCTCCTTTGAGCTATAAAGGGGCTGCGTTTACATGAAACAAAGTGTTGCTTGTAGGAAGACACAGAGCCTGGGATTTAACTCCATTTCTGAAGAGCAGCACTCAGCACAGTTCCTATCCATGAAACCCACTCTGCTTTAGAGCAACAAGCACGCTCTTGCTTTCTAGAGTCTGTAATACAGCAGGAACATGAGTGTGATGATAACCAAAGGACTGTGTTTCCTACACATACGGACCATATAGAGTTAAACTCTGCTTCTGAAACTGATACAAAGTACAGGAACTCTAACATCCAATGTTTTTCCATTAAGCGCGAGAAACATGTGAGCTTCGTGAACGATGTAGCTTCGTTTGTGCTGAATAGGGACTGTGTATAACCAAAAGATGTCTTGCTTGTAGGAAGACACAGAGTATGGGATTTAACACCATTTCTGAAGAGCAGCACTTAGCAGAGTTCCCATCCATGAAACACACTCTGCTTTAGAGCAAGATGCACACACATGCTTTCTAGAGTCTGTAATACAGCAGGAACGTGAGTGTGAGGATAACCAAAGGACTGTGTTTCCTACACATACAGACCATATCGAGTTCAATTCTGCTCCTGTAACTGATATAAACCACAGGACATCTAACATTCAGTGCTTTTCAATTAAGCGCGAGAAACGTGTGAGCTTTGTGAATGATGTAGCTTCGTTTGAGCCAAAAAGTGAGTGCGTTTACCTGGAACGAAGTCTTGCTTGTAGGAAGACAGAGAACATGGGATTTAAGTCCATTTCTGAAGAGCAGCATTCAGCACAGTTCCCGTCCAAGAAACACACTCTGCTTTAGAGCATGAAGCACGCTATTGCTTTCTAGAATCTGTAATACAGCAGGAAACATGAGTGTGCTCAGAACAAAAGGACAGTGTTTCCTACACATATGGACCATATTTAGTTCAACTCAGCTTCTGAAACTGAAACAAACGACAGGTCCTCTAACATCCAATGCTTTTCATTCAAGCGCAATAAACGTGTGAGCTTCGTGAACCATGGAGCTTCCTTTGAGCTGAATAGGGACTGTGTATACCCAAAAGATGTCTTGCTTGTAGGAAGACACAGAGTATGGGATTTAACACCATTTCTGAAGAGCAGCACTTAGCACAGTTCCCATCCATGAAACACACTCTGCTTTAGAGCAAGAAGCACGCACATGCTTTCTAGAGTCTGTAATACAGCAGGAACGTGAGTGTGATGATAAACAAAGGACTGTGTTTCCTACACATACAGACCATATCGAGTTCAATTCTGCTTCTGTAACTGATATAAACCACAGGACATCTAACATTCAGTGCTTTTCAGTTAAGCGCGAGAAACGTGTGAGCTTTGTGAATGATGTAGCTTCGTTTGAGCCAAAAAGTGACTGCGTTTACCTGGAACGAAGTCTTGCTTGTAGGAAGACAGAGAACATGGGATTTAAGTCCATTTCTGAAGAGCAGCACTTAGTACAGTTCCCATCCATGAAACACACTCTGCTTTAGAGCAAGAAGCACGCTCTTGCTTTCTGGAATCTGTAATACAGCAGGAAACATGAGTGTGCTCAGAACAAAAGGACGGTGTTTCCTACACATATGGACCATATTTAGTTCAACTCAACTTCTGAAACTGAAACAAACGACAGGTCCTCTAACATCCAATGCTTTTCATTCAAGCGCAATAAACGTGTGAGCTTCGTGAACCATGTAGCTTCCTTTGAGCTGAATAGGGACTGCGTATACCTGAAAAGATGTCTTGCTTGTAGGAAGACACAGAGTATTGGATTTAACTCCATTTCTGAAGGTCAACACTCAGCAAAGTTCCCATCCATCAAACACACTCCGCTTTAGAGCAAGGAGCATGCTCTTGCTTTCTAGAATTTGTAATACAGCAGGAACGTGACTGTGATCATAACCAAAGGACTGTGTTTCCTACACATACGGACCATATCGTGTTCAACTCTGCTTCTGAAACTGATACAAACCAAAGGACCTCTAACATCCAATGCTTTTCAGTTAAGCACGAGAAACCTGTGAGCTTTGTGAAGGATGTGGCTTCGTTTGAGCTGAAAAGTGACAGCGTTTACCTGAAACTATGTCTTGCTTGTAGGAAGACAGAGAACATGATATTTAAGTCCATTTCTGAAGGGCAGCATTCAGCACAGTTCCCATCCAAGAAACACACTCTGCTTTAGAGCATGAAGCACGCTATTGCTTTCTAGAATCTGTAATACAGCAGGAAACATGAGTGTGCTCAGAACAAAAGAACTGTATTTCCTACGCCTATGGACCACATCTAGTTCAACTCTGCTTCGGAAACTGATACAAACCACAGATCCTGTAAAATCCAATGCTTTTCAAGTTAAGAGAGAGAAACGTGTGAGCTTCATGAACGTTTTAGTTTTTTATGAGCTGAGAAGTGACTGCGTTTACCTGAACTAAGTCTTGAGTGTAGGAAGACATGGAGCATGGGATTTAACTCCATTTCTGAAGGGAAACACACAGCACAGTTCTCAGCCATGAAACACACTCTGCTTTAGAGGAAGAAGCACGCTCTTGCTTTCTAGAGTCTCTAATACAGCAGGAAACGTGAGTGTGCACAAAACAAAGAACAGTGTTTCCTAATCATATGGACCACATCTAGTTCAACTGTGCTTCTGAAACTGATACAAATCACAGATCCTCTAACATCCAATGCTTTTCAGTTAAGCACGAGAAACGTGTCAGCTTCGTGAAGGATGTAGCCTCCTTTGAGCTATAAAGGGGCTGCGTTTACATGAAACAAAGTGTTGCTTGTAGGAAGACACAGAGCCTGGGATTTAACTCCATTTCTGAAGAGCAGCACTCAGCACAGTTCCTATCCATGAAACCCACTCTGCTTTAGAGCAACAAGCACGCTCTTGCTTTCTAGAGTCTGTAATACAGCAGGAACATGAGTGTGATGATAACCAAAGGACTGTGTTTCCTACACATACGGACCATATAGAGTTAAACTCTGCTTCTGAAACTGATACAAAGTACAGGAACTCTAACATCCAATGTTTTTCCATTAAGCGCGAGAAACATGTGAGCTTCGTGAACGATGTAGCTTCGTTTGTGCTGAATAGGGACTGTGTATAACCAAAAGATGTCTTGCTTGTAGGAAGACACAGAGTATGGGATTTAACACCATTTCTGAAGAGCAGCACTTAGCAGAGTTCCCATCCATGAAACACACTCTGCTTTAGAGCAAGATGCACACACATGCTTTCTAGAGTCTGTAATACAGCAGGAACGTGAGTGTGAGGATAACCAAAGGACTGTGTTTCCTACACATACAGACCATATCGAGTTCAATTCTGCTCCTGTAACTGATATAAACCACAGGACATCTAACATTCAGTGCTTTTCAATTAAGCGCGAGAAACGTGTGAGCTTTGTGAATGATGTAGCTTCGTTTGAGCCAAAAAGTGAGTGCGTTTACCTGGAACGAAGTCTTGCTTGTAGGAAGACAGAGAACATGGGATTTAAGTCCATTTCTGAAGAGCAGCATTCAGCACAGTTCCCGTCCAAGAAACACACTCTGCTTTAGAGCATGAAGCACGCTATTGCTTTCTAGAATCTGTAATACAGCAGGAAACATGAGTGTGCTCAGAACAAAAGGACAGTGTTTCCTACACATATGGACCATATTTAGTTCAACTCAGCTTCTGAAACTGAAACAAACGACAGGTCCTCTAACATCCAATGCTTTTCATTCAAGCGCAATAAACGTGTGAGCTTCGTGAACCATGGAGCTTCCTTTGAGCTGAATAGGGACTGTGTATACCTGAAAAGATGTCTTGCTTGTAGGAAGACACAGAGTATTGGATTTAACTCCATTTCTGAAGGTCAACACTCAGCACAGTTCCCATCCATCAAACACACTCTGCTTTAGAGCAAGAAGCATGCTCTTGCTTTCTAGAATTTGTAATACAGCAGGAACGTGACAGTGATCATAACCAAAGGACTGGGTTTCCTACACATACGGACCATATCGTGTTCAACTCTGCTTCTGAAACTGATACAAACCAAAGGACCTCTAACATCCAATGCTTTTCAGTTAAGCACGAGAAACCTGTGAGCTTTGTGAAGGATGTGGCTTCGTTTGAGCTGAAAAGTGACTGCGTTTACCTGAAACTATGTCTTGCTTGTAGGAAGACAGAGAACATGATATTTAAGTCCATTTCTGAAGGGCAGCATTCAGCATAGTTCCCATCCATGTAACACACTCTGCTTTAGAGCATGAAGCACACTATTGCTTTCTAGAGTCTCTAACACTGCATTAAACATGAGTGTGCTCAGAACAAAAGAACTGTATTTCCTACGCATATGGACCACATCTAGTTCAACTCTGCTTCGGAAACTGATACAAACCACAGATCATGTAACATCCAATGCTTTTCAAGTTAAGAGCGAGAAACGTGTGAGCTTCATGAACGTTTTAGTTTTTTATGAGCTGAGAAGTGACTGCGTTTACCTGAACTAAGTCTTGAGTGTAGGAAGTCATAGAGCGTGGGATTTAACTCCATTTCTGAAGGGAAACACACAGCACAGTTCTCAGCCATGAAACACACTCTGCTTTAGAGGAAGAAGCACGCTCTTGCTTTCTAGAGTCTCTAATACAGCAGGAAACGTGAGTGTGCTCAAAACAAAGAACAGTGTTTCCTACTCATATGGACCACATCTAGTTCAACTCTGCTTCTGAAACTGATACAAACCACAGATCCTCTAACATCCAATGCTTTTCAGTTAAGCGTGAGAAACGTGTCAGCTTCGTGAATGATGTAGCCTCCTTTGAGCTATAAAGGGGCTGCGTTTACATGAAACAAAGTGTTGCTTGTAGGAAGACACAGAGCCTGGGATTTAACTCCATTTCTGAAGAGCAGCACTCAGCACAGTTCCTATCCATGAAACCCACTCTGCTTTAGAGCAACAAGCACGCTCTTGCTTTCTAGAGTCTGTAATACAGCAGGAACATGAGTGTGATGATAACCAAAGGACTGTGTTTCCTACACATACGGACCATATAGAGTTAAACTCTGCTTCTGAAACTGATACAAACTACAGGACCTCTAACATCCAATGTTTTTCCATTAAGCACGAGAAACATGTGAGCTTCGCGAACAATGTCGCTTCGTTTGTGCTGAATAGGGACTGTGTATACCCAAAAGATGTCTTGCTTGTAGGAAGACACAGAGTATGGGATTTAACACCATTTCTGAAGAGCAGCACTTAGCACAGTTCCCATCCATGAAACACACTCTGCTTTAGAGCAAGAAGCACGCACATGCTTTCTAGAGTCTGTAATACAGCAGGAACGTGAGTGTGATGATAAACAAAGGACTGTGTTTCCTACACATACAGACCATATCGAGTTCAATTCTGCTTCTGTAACTGATATAAACCACAGGACATCTAACATTCAGTGCTTTTCAGTTAAGCGCGAGAAACGTGTGAGCTTTGTGAATGATGTAGCTTCGTTTGAGCCAAAAAGTGACTGCGTTTACCTGGAACGAAGTCTTGCTTGTAGGAAGACAGAGAACATGGGATTTAAGTCCATTTCTGAAGAGCAGCACTTAGCACAGTTCCCATCCATGAAACACACTCTGCTTTAGAGCAAGAAGCACGCTCTTGCTTTCTGGAATCTGTAATACAGCAGGAAACATGAGTGTGCTCAGAACAAAAGGACAGTGTTTCCTACACATATGGACCATATTTAGTTCAACTCAACTTCTGAAACTGAAACAAACGACAGGTCCTCTAACATCCAATGCTTTTCATTCAAGCGCAATAAACGTGTGAGCTTCGTGAACCATGTAGCTTCCTTTGAGCTGAATAGGGACTGCGTATACCTGAAAAGATGTCTTGCTTGTAGGAAGACACAGAGTATTGGATTTAACTCCATTTCTGAAGGTCAACACTCAGCAAAGTTCCCATCCATCAAACACACTCTGCTTTAGAGCAAGGAGCATGCTCTTGCTTTCTAGAATTTGTAATACAGCAGGAACGTGACTGTGATCATAACCAAAGGACTGTGTTTCCTACACATACGGACCATATCGTGTTCAACTCTGCTTCTGAAACTGATACAAACCAAAGGACCTCTAACATCCAATGCTTTTCAGTTAAGCACGAGAAACCTGTGAGCTTTGTGAAGGATGTGGCTTCGTTTGAGCTGAAAAGTGACAGCGTTTACCTGAAACTATGTCTTGCTTGTAGGAAGACAGAGAACATGATATTTAAGTCCATTTCTGAAGGGCAGCATTCAGCACAGTTCCCATCCAAGAAACACACTCTGCTTTAGAGCATGAAGCACGCTATTGCTTTCTAGAATCTGTAATACAGCAGGAAACATGAGTGTGCTCAGAACAAAAGAACTGTATTTCCTACGCCTATGGACCACATCTAGTTCAACTCTGCTTCGGAAACTGATACAAACCACAGATCCTGTAAAATCCAATGCTTTTCAAGTTAAGAGAGAGAAACGTGTGAGCTTCATGAACGTTTTAGTTTTTTATGAGCTGAGAAGTGACTGCGTTTACCTGAACTAAGTCTTGAGTGTAGGAAGACATGGAGCATGGGATTTAACTTCATTTCTGAAGGGAAACACACAGCACAGTTCTCAGCCATGAAACACACTCTGCTTTAGAGGAAGAAGCACGCTCTTGCTTTCTAGAGTCTCTAATACAGCAGGAAACGTGAGTGTGCTCAAAACAAAGAACAGTGTTTCCTAATCATATGGACCACATCTAGTTCAACTGTGCTTCTGAAACTGATACAAATCACAGATCCTCTAACATCCAATGCTTTTCAGTTAAGCATGAGAAACGTGTCAGGTTCGTGAAGGATGTAGCCTCCTTTGAGCTATAAAGGGGCTGCGTTTACATGAAACAAAGTGTTGCTTGTAGGAAGACACAGAGCCTGGGATTTAACTCCATTTCTGAAGAGCAGCACTCAGCACAGTTCCTATCCATGAAACCCACTCTGCTTTAGAGCAACAAGCACGCTCTTGCTTTCTAGAGTCTGTAATACAGCAGGAACATGAGTGTGATGATAACCAAAGGACTGTGTTTCCTACACATACGGACCATATAGAGTTAAACTCTGCTTCTGAAACTGATACAAAGTACAGGACCTCTAACATCCAATGTTTTTCCATTAAGCGCGAGAAACATGTGAGCTTCGTGAACGATGTAGCTTCGTTTGTGCTGAATAGGGACTGTGTATACCCAAAAGATGTCTTGCTTGTAGGAAGACACAGAGTATGGGATTTAACACCATTTCTGAAGAGCAGCACTTAGCAGAGTTCCCATCCATGAAACACACTCTGCTTTAGAGCAAGAAGCACACACATGCTTTCTAGAGTCTGTAATACAGCAGGAACGTGAGTGTGAGGATAACCAAAGGACTGTGTTTCCTACACATACAGACCATATCGAGTTCAATTCTGCTCCTGTAACTGATATAAACCACAGGACATCTAACATTCAGTGCTTTTCAATTAAGCGCGAGAAACGTGTGAGCTTTGTGAATGATGTAGCTTCGTTTGAGCCAAAAAGTGAGTGCGTTTACCTGGAACGAAGTCTTGCTTGTAGGAAGACAGAGAACATGGGATTTAAGTCCATTTCTGAAGAGCAGCATTCAGCACAGTTCCCGTCCAAGAAACACACTCTGCTTTAGAGCATGAAGCACGCTATTGCTTTCTAGAATCTGTAATACAGCAGGAAACATGAGTGTGCTCAGAACAAAAGAACGGTGTTTCCTACACATATGGACCATATTTAGTTCAACTCAGCTTCTGAAACTGAAACAAACGACAGGTCCTCTAACATCCAATGCTTTTCATTCAAGCGCAATAAACGTGTGAGCTTCGTGAACCATGGAGCTTCCTTTGAGCTGAATAGGGACTGTGTATACCTGAAAAGATGTCTTGCTTGTAGGAAGACACAGAGTATTGGATTTAACTCCATTTCTGAAGGTCAACACTCAGCACAGTTCCCATCCATCAAACACACTCTGCTTTAGAGCAAGAAGCATGCTCTTGCTTTCTAGAATTTGTAATACAGCAGGAACGTGACAGTGATCATAACCAAAGGACTGGGTTTCCTACACATACGGACCATATCGTGTTCAACTCTGCTTCTGAAACTGATACAAACCAAAGGACCTCTAACATCCAATGCTTTTCAGTTAAGCACGAGAAACCTGTGAGCTTTGTGAAGGATGTGGCTTCGTTTGAGCTGAAAAGTGACTGCGTTTACCTGAAACTATGTCTTGCTTGTAGGAAGACAGAGAACATGATATTTAAGTCCATTTCTGAAGGGCAGCATTCAGCATAGTTCCCATCCATGTAACACACTCTGCTTTAGAGCATGAAGCACGCTATTGCTTTCTAGAGTCTCTAACACTGCATTAAACATGAGTGTGCTCAGAACAAAAGAACTGTATTTCCTACGCATATGGACCACATCTAGTTCAACTCTGCTTCGGAAACTGATACAAACCACAGATCCTGTAACATCCAATGCTTTTCAAGTTAAGAGCGAGAAACGTGTGAGCTTCATGAACGTTTTAGTTTTTTATGAGCTGAGAAGTGACTGCGTTTACCTGAACTAAGTCTTGAGTGTAGGAAGTCATAGAGCGTGGGATTTAACTCCATTTCTGAAGGGAAACACACAGCACAGTTCTCAGCCATGAAACACACTCTGCTTTAGAGGAAGAAGCACGCTCTTGCTTTCTAGAGTCTCTAATACAGCAGGAAACGTGAGTGTGCTCAAAACAAAGAACAGTGTTTCCTACTCATATGGACCACATCTAGTTCAACTCTGATTCTGAAACTGATACAAACCACAGATCCTCTAACATACAATGCTTTTCAGTTAAGCGCGAGAAACGTGTCAGCTTCGTGAAGGATGTAGCCTCCTTTGAGCTATAAAGGGGCTGCGTTTACATGAAACAAAGTGTTGCTTGTAGGAAGACACAGAGCCTGGGATTTAACTCCATTTCTGAAGAGCAGCACTCAGCACAGTTCCTATCCATGAAACACACTCTGCTTTAGAGCAACAAGCACGCTCTTGCTTTCTAGAGTCTGTAATACAGCAGGAACATGAGTGTGATGATAACCAAAGGACTGTGTTTCCTACACATACGGACCATATAGAGTTAAACTCTGCTTCTGAAACTGATACAAACTACAGGACCTCTAACATCCAATGTTTTTCCATTAAGCGCGAGAAACATGTGAGCTTCGCGAACGATGTCGCTTCCTTTGTGCTGAATAGGGACTGTGTATACCCAAAAGATGTCTTGCTTGTAGGAAGACACAGAGTATGGGATTTAACACCATTTCTGAAGAGCAGCACTTAGCAGAGTTCCCATCCATGAAACACACTCTGCTTTAGAGCAAGAAGCACGCACATGCTTTCTAGAGTCTGTAATACAGCAGGAACGTGAGTGTGATGATAAACAAAGGACTGTGTTTCCTACACATACAGACCATATCGAGTTCAATTCTGCTTCTGTAACTGATATAAACCACAGGACATCTAACATTCAGTGCTTTTCAGTTAAGCGCGAGAAACGTGTGAGCTTTGTGAATGATGTAGCTTCGTTTGAGCCAAAAAGTGACTGCGTTTACCTGGAACGAAGTCTTGCTTGTAGGAAGACAGAGAACATGGGATTTAAGTCCATTTCTGAAGAGCAGCACTTAGCACAGTTCCCATCCATGAAACACACTCTGCTTTAGAGCAAGAAGCACGCTCTTGCTTTCTGGAATCTGTAATACAGCAGGAAACATGAGTGTGCTCAGAACAAAAGGACAGTGTTTCCTACACATATGGACCATATTTAGTTCAACTCAACTTCTGAAACTGAAACAAACGACAGGTCCTCTAACATCCAATGCTTTTCATTCAAGCGCAATAAACGTGTGAGCTTCGTGAACCATGTAGCTTCCTTTGAGCTGAATAGGGACTGCGTATACCTGAAAAGATGTCTTGCTTGTAGGAAGACACAGAGTATTGGATTTAACTCCATTTCTGAAGGTCAACACTCAGCAAAGTTCCCATCCATCAAACACACTCTGCTTTAGAGCAAGGAGCATGCTCTTGCTTTCTAGAATTTGTAATACAGCAGGAACGTGACTGTGATCATAACCAAAGGACTGTGTTTCCTACACATACGGACCATATCGTGTTCAACTCTGCTTCTGAAACTGATACAAACCAAAGGACCTCTAACATCCAATGCTTTTCAGTTAAGCACGAGAAACCTGTGAGCTTTGTGAAGGATGTGGCTTCGTTTGAGCTGAAAAGTGACAGCGTTTACCTGAAACTATGTCTTGCTTGTAGGAAGACAGAGAACATGATATTTAAGTCCATTTCTGAAGGGCAGCATTCAGCACAGTTCCCATCCAAGAAACACACTCTGCTTTAGAGCATGAAGCACGCTATTGCTTTCTAGAATCTGTAATACAGCAGGAAACATGAGTGTGCTCAGAACAAAAGAACTGTATTTCCTACGCCTATGGACCACATCTAGTTCAACTCTGCTTCGGAAACTGATACAAACCACAGATCCTGTAAAATCCAATGCTTTTCAAGTTAAGAGAGAGAAACGTGTGAGCTTCATGAACGTTTTAGTTTTTTATGAGCTGAGAAGTGACTGCGTTTACCTGAACTAAGTCTTGAGTGTAGGAAGACATGGAGCATGGGATTTAACTTCATTTCTGAAGGGAAACACACAGCACAGTTCTCAGCCATGAAACACACTCTGCTTTAGAGGAAGAAGCACGCTCTTGCTTTCTAGAGTCTCTAATACAGCAGGAAACGTGAGTGTGCTCAAAACAAAGAACAGTGTTTCCTAATCATATGGACCACATCTAGTTCAACTGTGCTTCTGAAACTGATACAAATCACAGATCCTCTAACATCCAATGCTTTTCAGTTAAGCATGAGAAACGTGTCAGGTTCGTGAAGGATGTAGCCTCCTTTGAGCTATAAAGGGGCTGCGTTTACATGAAACAAAGTGTTGCTTGTAGGAAGACACAGAGCCTGGGATTTAACTCCATTTCTGAAGAGCAGCACTCAGCACAGTTCCTATCCATGAAACCCACTCTGCTTTAGAGCAACAAGCACGCTCTTGCTTTCTAGAGTCTGTAATACAGCAGGAACATGAGTGTGATGATAACCAAAGGACTGTGTTTCCTACACATACGGACCATATAGAGTTAAACTCTGCTTCTGAAACTGATACAAAGTACAGGACCTCTAACATCCAATGTTTTTCCATTAAGCGCGAGAAACATGTGAGCTTCGTGAACGATGTAGCTTCGTTTGTGCTGAATAGGGACTGTGTATACCCAAAAGATGTCTTGCTTGTAGGAAGACACAGAGTATGGGATTTAACACCATTTCTGAAGAGCAGCACTTAGCAGAGTTCCCATCCATGAAACACACTCTGCTTTAGAGCAAGAAGCACACACATGCTTTCTAGAGTCTGTAATACAGCAGGAACGTGAGTGTGAGGATAACCAAAGGACTGTGTTTCCTACACATACAGACCATATCGAGTTCAATTCTGCTCCTGTAACTGATATAAACCACAGGACATCTAACATTCAGTGCTTTTCAATTAAGCGCGAGAAACGTGTGAGCTTTGTGAATGATGTAGCTTCGTTTGAGCCAAAAAGTGAGTGCGTTTACATGGAACGAAGTCTTGCTTGTAGGAAGACAGAGAACATGGGATTTAAGTCCATTTCTGAAGAGCAGCATTCAGCACAGTTCCCGTCCAAGAAACACACTCTGCTTTAGAGCATGAAGCACGCTATTGCTTTCTAGAATCTGTAATACAGCAGGAAACATGAGTGTGCTCAGAACAAAAGAACGGTGTTTCCTACACATATGGACCATATTTAGTTCAACTCAGCTTCTGAAACTGAAACAAACGACAGGTCCTCTAACATCCAATGCTTTTCATTCAAGCGCAATAAACGTGTGAGCTTCGTGAACCATGGAGCTTCCTTTGAGCTGAATAGGGACTGTGTATACCTGAAAAGATGTCTTGCTTGTAGGAAGACACAGAGTATTGGATTTAACTCCATTTCTGAAGGTCAACACTCAGCACAGTTCCCATCCATCAAACACACTCTGCTTTAGAGCAAGAAGCATGCTCTTGCTTTCTAGAATTTGTAATACAGCAGGAACGTGACAGTGATCATAACCAAAGGACTGGGTTTCCTACACATACGGACCATATCGTGTTCAACTCTGCTTCTGAAACTGATACAAACCAAAGGACCTCTAACATCCAATGCTTTTCAGTTAAGCACGAGAAACCTGTGAGCTTTGTGAAGGATGTGGCTTCGTTTGAGCTGAAAAGTGA